>OZ007595.1:48750394-51516875 GCA_963931845.1 Maratus michaelseni | reverse complement strand
TCATCTGACACATTTAGCGCTGTTGTGCAAGTAAATGGTAAGTGCCCCCTTGGGGAGGGGGAAATGGCGGGATGGACCAAGGAGATGCATAACATGAATAAGCAGTCAAAGACCTTTCAAACAATATGTAACATGAGGGGTGTGTGCAAAATTTTAAAAAGTACCCCCTTGGGGGGGGGGGGTAAAGTAGGGGATGGACACGGAACATGCCTAATATGATTAAGTGGTCACAGACCTTTCCAACGATATATAACATGAGGGTTGTGTGCAAAATTTAGAAAAGTACCTCTTTTGGGGGGGGGGGGGGGGGCAAAGCGGGGAGATGGACATCAGAGATATGCATATGATTAAGCAGTCACAGACCTTTCCAACGATATATGACATGAGGGTTGTCTGCAAAATTTAGAAAAGTACCCCCTTGGGGAGGGGGCAAAGTGGGGAAATGGACATTGGAGATATGCATATGATTAAGCAGTCACAGACCTTTCAAACGATATGACATGAGGGTTGTCTGCAAAATTTAGAAAAGTACCTCTTTTGGGGGGGGGGCAAAGCGGGGAAATGGACATTGGAGATATGCATATGATTAAGCAGTCACAGACCTTTCCAACGATATATGACATGAGTGTTGTCTGCAAAATTTAGAAAAGTACCCCCTTGGGGGAGGGGGGGGGCAAAGTGGGGAGATGGACATTGGAGATGCATAATATCATTAAGCGGTCACAGACCTTTCCAACAATATATGACATGAGGGGTGTCAACAAAATTTAGAAAATTGCCCCCCTTAAGGGGGCGGGTGGGGGAAGTGGCGGGATGGACCCCGGAGATGCATAACATGAATAAGCAGTCAAAGACCTTTCCAACAATACGTAACATGAAGGGATTGTGCAAAATTTACAAAAGTACCCCTTGGGGGGGGCAAAGTGGGGGGATGGACACCAGAGATGCATAATATGATTAAGCGGTCACAGACCTTTTTAACGATATATAACATGAGTGGTATGTGCAAAATTTAGAAAAGTGCCCCAATTGGCAGGTGGGGGGGGGGGGATGGACCACACAGATGCATAACATGAAAAGGCAGTCACAGGCCTTTCGAACGATATATCATATGAGTGGTGTCAACAAAGAAAAGTCTCCGCCCCGTGTAGGCAAAACATACTCCCTCCCCCCCCCCCCCCCCCCCCCGCCATAATTATTGATGCGGACTCATTTTTTAAATTCGTTCGCGCCCCGCTTCTCCCGCAAAATGTTGTGAATTTTAAAAACTCCCCTTCCGAATTTTTTTATACCAAAAGCACTTATGTCCGTCGTCTGCATGCAGAGTTTTATGCTTACAGACGCCAGACACAACAACACACATACAGACAGACGTTTACCGACATTAATAGTATAGATGATACTCAGTTCCTACACATTTCACCCTTTATAATTCAGCCAATGAGTTGACGGTTGTTCATTTCCAGAAACGAAACAATAATTCTTTAGGATGAAGTTTGTTTGTTTGATACACCGTGGCAGAATGCGTGCAATGCAGCGACAGGCGTCACAAACTTTTTAGGGCACCTGCAGACTAAAAACATATAATCAATCTTCGCGGGAAAAAAATCCTAGATTTCGTCAAATGATCACGGGAAAAACACTAATTTCTTCAAAGGATCATGTAAAACGTGAATTTTGTTAAAAGGCCACAGAAAAACGCGATTTACACAAAAGATGAGCAAATTTTGTCAAAGAATCGCAAAACAGGAAATTTCATCCAAAGATAGCGCTTTCTTGCCAAACTTCGTCTAAAAATTGCGGAATAAAATGTATTTTATCAAAAAATCGCTGGAAAACGCACATTTCGTTAAAGTATGGCGAGAAAAATGCGAATTTCTTCAAAGATTGCTGAAAAAACGCAAATTTCATCGAAGGATTGCTGAAAATTCATGAATCTTATCAAAAGGCAGCAGAGAAAATGTGATTATTATCAAAGCATTGCGAAAAAAGAAAATTTCGTCTAAGGATCACAGAAAAACGCAAATTTCATAAAAGAATCGTGGAAAAAAACTCAAATTTCGTGAAAAAAAAAAATCGCAGAAAAAACACAAATTTCGTCAAATTATCGCTGAAAAAAAAACACGAATTACGTCATAGGATAGCTGAAAAAATTATGAATCTCGACAAAAAAAAGGTACAGAAAAAAATGCGAATTTCATTAAAGAATCGCGGAAAAAAAATGCGAATTTTGTTAAAGCATTGCGCAAAGAATGTGAATTTTTTGAAAGGTTCGTGTGAAAAATGAAACTGTCTGTATTAAAAACAGCACACACACAAACATCTATACAAACCTCAATACACACAAACATATTATAGGCAGGGCTTGAAATTCAATTTTTCCAAAGACGGGAGTCTCCCTACCAACATTTTTAAATGGAGGGGAGTTGTAATGTTTGGGAGGGAGAAAAAAAATCTTTAAACCCCACTATTCTTTTATGTGCTATTTAAAGAATTACATTAATGCAGACATGACAAAATACCATTGAAAAAATTAAGTCAACTGAGAATGATTATGTAAAATGTTTATTTTTATTATAAAAAAGGCAAGAAAGTTAAGTTTTATATATGCAGTGTATTTTTCAAGTTCCATTAAATGTGTTAGGGACCCTTAACAATTAGGTTGTTAAATAAATTTCTGACTTTAGATTTTACTTGATTGAGATTCACCGATCGATCGTGGAAAAAACGCTAAGTTCGTCGATCTGTCACCAAAAAACGCAAAGTTCGTTAATCAGTCGTGGGAAAAAAGCAAATTTCGTCGATCGATTGCAGAATAAACACAAAGTTCGTCGATCTGTCCCCAAAAAACGCAAGGTTCGTCGATCAGTCGCTTATAAAACGCAGTTCGTCTATCTGTCGCAGAAAAAAATGCAACGTTCGTTGAAATGTCGCGGAAAAAACGCAAAGTTCGTCGATCAGTTGCGGAAAAAAGCAAATTTCGTCGATCGATTGCAGAATAAATGCAAAGTTCGTCGATCAGTCAGGGAAGAAAGAAAAATTTCGTCGATCGATTGCGGAATAAACGCAAAGTTCGTCGATATGTCCCCAAAAAACGCAAGGTTCGTCGCTCAATCGCTTAAAAAACGCAATGTTCATCGATCTGTCGCAGAAAAAACTCAAAGTTCGTTGATCTGTCATGGAAAAAACCACAAAGTTCGTCGATCAGTCGCGGAAAAAACACACAGTCCGTCAATCAGTTGCAGGGGAAAAAAATCACGAAATTTATCGTTCGGTTGCAGGTAAATTAAATAATGCAAATTTCTCCAAAAATGCTGAAATTTTTTGGGCGGGAGGCTCCCGCTCATGATCTTTTTTGGGCGGGATTTCAAAATTTTCCGTGCAAATCCCGCCCTGATATTCAAGCCCTGATAGGTATAGTTTTAATCTGAAATAATATACTGAACTTGAACTAACTTTTGAAAAATCGGGTTAACCCAAATCCAACTTGCAGAAATCTACACTCGGTCTGAAATCGACTCGAACCATAAAGACAGTTAACCCAACTTGCAACAAAAATAATTATTGCCGAGAGAGCATTTACCCTCTCTCCCTGTGCTGAAACTTTTCTGATTTTTTCTTTTCTCAGAAATGCTGTAGTCATTTTGTCCCCCAATTTTGCCCTTTACAATTCAGCCAATGAGTGGAGGGGGCCAAAGGAGCGTTCCTTATCACAAACGAAAGATGAGATACGTTCGTTTGATGTCGTTGTTGAAAATTTATGGATTTCTATTATTAAAGTAATTTTTTCATTTTACCGTATTTATTTTCTTTTTGTGTTGTATGTATTTTGCTACTTTGAATTTTTTTAAACTAACCCTTTTTTTTTTTTTTTTGGAGAGTGAGAGAGAGAGATTTAGTAATTTGGTGACACGAAGTTCAGCAAATTCTTAAAATCCACAAATCGTTTCCAATGTAAACAATGAAATTTACAATTAAGTTGCAAGTGCAAAATTTCAGTTTTTTAAAATTTTCATGTCATTCTGCACACATTTTAATATGTCATTCTGATCATTATACATATTTAGTTATGCATTATTAATTATTTACTTGACCTTTACTTTTAATATTTTAAATATTTCAAACTTACAGCTGAATGTAATTATTAAAATATTTGAAATACTGCATTCGAAAAATGAAATTTCAGCTTAGAAACTCGACAATTAAAAAATTTAAAGTAGAAAAGTACTTATGATATAAAAAGAAGAAAAAAAAATACACCAGAATTTATCTGTATTACGAAAGCGGGAAAAATGATTTTCTGTGCTATACGAAAAGATATCCAAATAACTCAATCATGAACATAGAAATAGGTATCGGTTTGTATGTTCAGGTGCACTCAATCCAAACTTGAAACTTTTAAAACGGTCATTGAATGAATGAAATTCATCTCCGCCTTTCACATCCAGAAAACTTGCTGTGTCGCCAATTATGTTTATATTTTATATATATATAAAAAAATAATAATTCAGGCACTTTTCCGTTATACGGACACCATTGTCGCCAAACATACATACATACATACATTTTGGCATAGTATCCGTATAACAGAAAAGTACTAAAGTTCATGGTTTAAAATCACAATAAAATATCATGAAATTTATTGATTAGTTGTGGGAAAATATCGGGGAAATAATGTGTGTTTCGTGAATTTTTTGTTTTGTTAACAATGTGGTTAGAGAGACAGGGAGAAATCCAGAAAACTTGCTGTGTCGCCAATTATGTTTATATTTTATATATATATAAATAATAATTCAGGCACTTTTCCGTTATACGTACACTATTGTCGCCAAACATACATACATACATTTTGGCATAGTGTCCGTATAACAGAAAAGTACTAAAGTTCATGGTTTAAAATCGCAATAAAATATCATGAAATTTATTGATTAGTTGTGGGAAAATATCGGGGGAAATAATGTGTTTTTGTGAAATTTTTTGTTTTGTGTTGTTGTGTTTAATTGTAAGCATTCATTATAATTTTCAGTGCATTATTAAATTGAAATTTTTGTTTAAAATATGTAAACAAAACAGTGACCAGAAACCTGCACAATTTCTAATATAGATAGATAGATGCATGCATGTAGTACTTTTAATTATTTGGTAAAAATACTGTGATCGTCACTGAGAAAACCTGAATTTAACCTAAAAGTAATTGTCGAGTGTTTAAGCTGAAATTTCATTTTACGAATACAGTATTTCAAATGTTTTAATAATTACATTTAGCTGTAAGTTTGAAATATTAAAAGTAAAGGCCAAGTAAATAATTAATAATGCATAACTAAAAGTAATTGTCGAGTGTTTAAACTAATTTCATTTTACAAATACAGTATTTCAAATGTTTTAATAGTTACATTCAACTGTAAGTTTGAAATATTAAAAGTAAAGGCCAAGTAAATAATTAATAATGCATAACTAAAAGTAATTGTCGAGTGTTTAAACTAATTTCATTTTACGAATACAGTATTTCAAATGTTTTAATAGTTACATTCAGCTGTAAGTTTGAAATATTAAAAGTAAAGGCCAAGTAAATAATAATGCATAACTAAAAGTAATTGTCGAGTGTTTAAACTAATTTCATTTTACAAATACAGTATTTCAAATGTTTTAATAGTTACATTCAGCTGTAAGTTTGAAATATTAAAAGTAAAGGCCAAGTAAATAATTAATAATGCATAACTAAAAGTAATTGTCGAGTGTTTAAGCTGAAATTTCATTTTACGAATACAGTATTTCAAATGTTTTAATAGTTACATTCAGCTGTAAGTTTGAAATATTAAAAGTAAAGGCCAAGTAAATAATTAATAATGCAAAACTAAATATGTATAATGATGAGATTTTTTTTTTCTTGAATTATTCAGTGAAACTCGTCTTATAAATGTACGCAAATAATTCACATCAAAATCTTAAAATAACAAAGTTTTCTTTCGTGTTTAGCTATGCTTAATAACCAAAAAAGCTTGATTAATACAAAAATTATTTGGTAAAAATACTGTGATCGTCGCTGAGAAAACCTGAATTTAATCATATCACACAGAATTACATATTAAAAGTTTAAGATTAGTTTGTTTACATCGGAAACGATTCGCGGAATTTCGTGCCACGAAATCTCTCTCTCTCTCAAGAAAGGGTTAGTTATAAAAAATTCAAAGTACTAAAATACATACGACTTAAAAAGAAAATAAATACGGTAAAATGAAAAAATACCTTAATAAAAGAAATCTATAAAGTTTCAACAACCGAACAACCAAATGGAACACATACGCTTCTAGAGAGAGGAAAAAGCCTTCACCTCATTGGCTGGAACATCGCGTCTGAAGATAGTAACAGCCTCTAGCTGAGTAGCTGAATGCTCGCGCATGCGTATAAATAGCATTTTTGCACGAAAAACTAAAAAGCAGGTTAGCTTTAAGTATATGGATAAAGTTATTTCATATATAATAGTGATATTTTATTGGTTTTTTCTCTTCAATTAAATCAGTACAGTTGCGAATAATTGATAGGTAACTATATCTGTATATCTCTGCAAATGTATAAAAAAGAATAAGAAAATATACTATAAAAATAATTTTTCGACACTGATAACGATATCATTACGGGAGGGAGTTCAAGGAACAATAACATATGATATCATAAGCAGGGGAGAGGATCCAAAATTACCAAAAAGTTAATAATGTTATATGTGCACAGCCCCTTACTGTTACACACAGATATGTTTGTCCTTTATAATATAAATTCACACATCTATCTGAAATCTTAAAAAAAAAATAAATAAATAAAAATACTCAGTCAATATAAATCCTGATTACATAAGTTTTATCAGTATATTTTTACATAATGTTATTCCATTATCGGCGATAAGTCACAAGACAATTTTTAGGGAAAGTCATCGATAGGAAAGTAAACTAGTATGAAATCCTCATATAAAAAAATAAATAAAACTTTAATATTCAGCACACATTACAGTTGCATAATGGGCATGACCACTATACAAATGAAACTGATCACTAAGTACTTACACTTTACACCCCATACAGCTCCAGCTAATGCTCCTGAAATAACGTGGTTAGTAACATCTGTCTTTTGTCTGATTTTTCCAAGAAGGCAAAGACTAGTACCAAATACTAATCCCATTCCAGCTAAAAAAAAAAAAAAAAAAAACTAAGTCAATAATACAAAGACAATGTTAAGTATAAAAATATATTTGAATTGCCAAATAGCTATTCAAAAAACTGATAAAGAATTATGAACTATTGCTCGACTTTGCAGATTTCTGAGTGTACTGTAGGCAAAGTTGCATAATATAGACGCACACGTGCACGCCGTACTTGGAAAATTTTCTGCATAATTCAGAATTTTGCAAAAAAAATTTTTAGAAAAAAAAAATTATGCCAAAAAATTAAAAATATTTCTTTTTGGTGCAAATAATCCCATTTTTGTGCAAAAATATTTATTGTGTGTGCACAATTCCAAATTTAAAGATGAAAAAAAAAATGTTGTGACATTACAGACACCTGCAAAGAGGTCAAAATATTAAGGATTGGGTTGTTTCTAAATGCATTGACAAAATAATTGATAAGAATTCAGCTCTTCCTATGACGGATTTTTAGCTTTATTATTATTTTTAACCAAAATAATTATTCTTTAATTAATATTAATTAATTTTAAATTGTAATTATTTTAAACTACTGTTTTTAATTTATATCATCAAAATAATATAACACTTAATTTTATTAAGTATTAATTTGCAGAAAGTTTTTGACTTAATATTTATGTGTGGAGAAAGTTTTTGGTTTTATACAAGTCTGACTGTAGGGATGTACAACCTATGGCCCGCGGGCCACCTAGATACCACTATTTTTACACAGAAAAATTTACCTTACTTAATGAGGGAAACCTTGCTATTGAATAAATCAAAGATTACCTTTCGAAGATAGTGGTAGCAAACGATTTTCTTACAAAAAGGTTGTGCAGCACTAGTGTACTGTACATAATAATGATAAAATAAATAATTTGATAGCATTGTAATATTAAGAGTCAGGGGTCTGTCCAGACTTTTTTCCCAGGGTCCTGTTTTTGTGAAATTGTGAACAGCTTTTCATATTTGTGAAAAATCTAGTCGTAATTTTTTGAATTTGAAATGATCATTATATTTAGGTCCTTGTTTATACATTTTAAAGAAAATATATGGATGTAAAATACACATATTTTCTTTATATGTGTAAAAGTGACAAGTCAGATTTTACTTTTAAATAATTAAATTTGTAAAAAGCCTATTTTTAAGACAAAGAATTTTGTGAAGGGACCTGTTTTAAGATGAAAAATTTTGTGAAGGGTCCTGTTTTGAAATGAAAAATTTTGTGAAGGATCCTTTAAAGGACCTTATTTCTTTTCTTTCTAAACAGATCCCTGAGAGTACATATATAATGTGACTAATAACTAAGAAAGCGCAAGCTTCTAGAATTACAGGCCAGAGCATCAGCTCCATATATATGCCTTGAGTACATCCCTACTTCTTACTTGGTGATTTAAGCAATTTGAAATTTTTTTTTATCATTTAACTTATAGATAAGTTGATGTGTCAAGCAAGTACGCACAAGAAGGAGTCTTTCTATTAATATATATATTTTTTAATTATTATTTCCATGAGAATCATAGCTAAACAATTTTAGCTACTCTAGTCATGGCAAAGGCAGAAAGCAGTTAAAAGGATATTAATATGTTCCTTTTACATTAAGAGTGCATTAAAAGAAAATCAGGTATGCTTTTAAGTTTTTAACATTATTTAAACTTGGATAAACGCTAACACCAGTGTTTTCAATGGATAAAAAAGGCTAATATTTTGCTCAAAGACATCATATTTTCTATTTTTTTTTTTTTTTATTATTATTATTTTAGGTAATTGATAGCGCTGTTTCTATATGTTATCTGAGAAAATGACATTAAAAAAAATGCTAAACAACGACAAAAAAATTTCATGAGCAATTATTTACATTTTGTCTACTTAAAACAGCTAATTGAAATTTACCATTTATCTCATTTCTTTTTATATTAATTCATTGTTTACATTAATAGTTGATTAATTTATGAAGTTCTCCTAAACTGTTTTAAATATTGTAAAAAAAAAAAAAAAAAAAAAATCTTTATTATAAATCACCGAATCTGTAAAAAAAAGAAATAGATTAATAATAATAATCTATTTGACCTACATAATCACAGAATAAGATACCTAATTATAATTAAAATACAGATAAAATGTTTAAGTGATACAAATAGAAACAACAAAAGGCTTATAAAAACTTTTTAGTTATCGACATACGTTTCAACGATTTTCAAGATAGATAATGATAAACATAAATATTCTTGCAAATTTTTTAAATTAAACGTGAAAACGTGAATCACGAGATCATATATATGTAAAAAAGCAGGTGCTTGAAGTCCCAGTGGCAGAAAGTTCTGTGGCTGTCTGCGACAAGCTTTTAAAATTTCATAATCTGTCTGCAATTTTTTCATGTAATTTTAATGAATGAGTAATACACTAAACTAGGGATTTTTCATCATTAAACATGGTAAAAATGGTTTTAAAACATAAGCATGATGCATTCTCATCAAATCTGCTTATAACTTTTGATGTTACATGTCGTTTCATCATCTCACATTTTGTAGGATTTCTAAATAGGGAAGGATACGCTTATCCCGAGACCAAGAGTGATTCTGAGTAAAAGAATATTTTCTGAAATTCACAGAGAATTTTCTGAAAGGATCCAGGGTGGGAGGTATGGAGGATGAGAGAAATTTTCCTCTCCTGACGCAGCTACAGAAATTCCTTCTGGAGAAAAATGTCTTAATTGAAGTCCTGCATCAGCTGCAGATCGGGTTAATTCTATTTTTAGTTCGAGCTGAGTTTATATTCCTGCAGGTTGGGTTCGGGTTAACCCAATTTTTAAAAGTTGGTTCTGTATATTGTATCAGATTTAAAAATTTATGTATATGTAGATGTTTGTCTGTGTGTGGTGTTTTCTGAAGAGACCGCTAAGTGCAGAGCTGCAAGATTTGGTAGGAAGAGTCTGAAGTGTTGTTTTGTCTGAAGTTATGCACTTCAAAGCACACTTTTGGACTAGTTTTCTTAATTTTTTATGTATTTTTATTTGTTTATTTATTTATTTATTATTTTTTTTTTATTACAGCGAATTTGCTACATTAGTAAAAGTTATCCGAAATTCCTACATCTATTTTTGAATTATTTTGCAATTTTTAGCATTTCTTCTCGTTTTGCGACGATCTTTAGACATTAGTAAAAGGAACTGGGTTTCAATATTTTAGCAATCTTTTTATGCAGTAAATTTTGTCTATGCTCACGATTATTTTTTTCCACAATCGTTTGATGAAAATCGCGTTTTTTTTTTTTTTTCTTAACTGTGATCTTTTGATGAAATTCGCTTGTTTTTACCGCGATCTTTTACCGAAATTCACGTGTTTTTACTGCGATCTTTTACCGAAATTCGCGTGTTTTTACCACAATCTTTTGCCGAAATTCGCGTGTTTTTACCGCGATCTTTTGCTGAAATTCGTGTGTTTTTACTGCGATCTTTTGCCGAAATTCGCATGTTTTTACCATGATCTTTTGCTGAATTTCTGTGTTTTACCGTGATCCTTTGCCGAAATTCACGTGTTTCTACCGCGATCCTATGCCGAAATTCGTGTTTTTTTGCCGCGATTCTTCGTGTGCTTTTACCACGATCTTTTGCCGAAATTCACGTGTTTTTACCACCATTCTTTGCCGCAATTCGCGCGTTTTTAAAGCACTCCTTTGGCGAAATTTGTGTTTTTTTGCCGCGATCTTTTGCTGAAATTCATGTGCTTTTACCGCAATCTTTTGATGAAATTTGAGTGTTTTTACAGCGATCTTTTAATGAAATTCACATGCTTTTACCGCGACCCTTTGCCGAAATTCACATGTTTTTACCGCGATCCTTTGCCGCAATTCGCGTGTTTTTAAAGCGCTCTTTTGTCGATATTCTTGTGTTTTTAACGCGGCCCGAAAGTTGCGGACAATGTTTTAAATTAATTTCATTAGTGCAGACAGAAACTGTCTGCAAGAGATTTTCTTTGTCCGCGACTACGTCGGCGTGTCGCGGTGTTTCTGCCACTGGGCTTGAAGTAGCCAACTGTAAACGTGAAAATTAATGTTTTGTTATTGTTTTGAAAATGTACGCGAAGCGTACATATATAAGTGGTTTTATTCTGTTTTGTGAGAATTTACAAAGTTTAAGAAAAAAGGAAAAAATAGGTGCACAACCTGTGGCCCGCGATCGGATTACTGGTGGCCCGCGGATCAATTTCGCCGATCGGACACGACTTTCGCTGCCAAATTTCACCCATCGGGTGCGTAAAAATCGCAATTTTTGCCGATCAAGTGCATATAAATCGCGAATTTTGCCGATCGGGTGCGTATAAATCGTAAATCCCCGATCGCCTGCGTAAAAATCGTGAATTTTGCCGATCGGGCCCGTAAAATTCGCGAATTTTGCCGATCAGGTGCGTATAAATCGTAAATTTCGTCGATCGTATGCGTAAAAATCGCGAATTTTGCCGATCGGGCCCGTAAAAATCGCGAATTCTGCCGATAGGGTGCGTATAAATCGCGAATTTTGCCGATCAGGTGCGTATAGATCGTAAATTTCGTTGATCGTATGCGTAAAAATCGCGAATTTTGCCGATCGGGCCCGTAAAAATCGCGAATTTTGCCGATCGGGTGCATATAAATCGCAAATTTTGCCGATCGGGTGCGTGTAAATTGTAAATTTCGCCGATTGTCTGCGTAAAAATAGCAAATTTTGCCGATCGGACGCATAAAAATCGCAAATTTTGCCGATTAGGCGCATAAAAATCGCAAATTCCGTCGATCGGGTGCGTAAAAATCATGAATTTCACCGATAGGGTGCGTATAAATCGCGAATTTTGCCGATTAGGTGCGTATAAATCGTAAATTTCGACCATCATATGCGTAAAAATCGTGAATTTTGCCGATCGGGTGAATATAAATCGCAAATTTTGCCGATCGGATGCGTAAAAATCGCAAATTTTGCCAATCAGATGCGTAAAAATCGCGTATTTTGGTGATCGTGCGCGTAAAAAGCGCAAAATTTCGCCGATCGGATACGGAAAAAATCACAAATTTTGCTGATCGGGTGCGTATAAATCGAAAATTTCGCCGAACGTGTGCGTAATAATCGTGAATTTCGTCAACCACTAGGAAAAAACTATGAATATTGTCAATCGCGCATGGAATAAAAAAGCAAGTTTTTTCCATCCTTTCCAACTGAATTGGGTTATGCTGACGAAGGAGGTGGTTGAGTATAGGGAGCTAACCCTCCTTTTACAATTAGCATTTTTATGAACTTTTAGGCTGCCCCCCCCCCCTCCTTACCCGAAACAAAATTTTGTCCACCCTATGGATGTTGTCTCTCGACAATCCAGTCATTTTTGTGACTGCCCTCCTCTTATAAAGGTTGTGCACCCCTTTGATATCCAAATTTTATGACTGAATATGTTAAGAAGTACAATTTAGAATAATATATGTTTCTCCTCCTCTCCACCTTCAGCAGGATTTTTTTTCGGCACTGGCAATCTTTAAAGCTAAATTTATTCCTTCAAATAAAGTCAAGGAGTATTTTCACTCTGAAAATAATCTTAGCTATATCTCTTGTATAAATACAAACGTAAACTGTTGATATATCATTGCCAAAAGAACTGAATACATTGACTGGAAGGAAGGAACTTAGGGGACTAAATCTACCCTTTCGAAATTTGTTTTTTTTAATCTGATCCCCCCCCCTCCCCCTGGTCACACCTCCTCAAAACAAAAATTTTCTGATTTTGGCCCTCGACAACCCAGTCATTTTTGTAAGTGGCCCTTCGCTTAAAAAGGTTGTGCACCCCTAGCTTAAGATATGTAAAAATAGAAATATCCGGAGGAAAAAAATTGGTAAATGTTTGTAAAAATTGAAATATTTAAAGGAAATATTGCTAAAAGTTTGTATAAATACAAAAATACAGAGGAAAATATTGCTAAATGCTTGTAAAAATCGAAATATCCGGACGAAATATTGCTAAAAGTTTGTAAAAATATAAAAATATGCAGTTAAATATTGCTAAAAGTTTGTAAAAATCGTGAAGAAAATATTGCTAAAACTTTGTAAATAGTCGAAAAAATAAATAAAATCGATGTTTACTTTGTGAAGAAGCTTGCCGTTGGGTCTGATTGGGTAGAATTTGGAGGTTGCCGCACGTCAAAAAAATCGCCAAATCGGGTGTCTCCCTTGTTGTAGGATTTTGCCGATCTTTTTAATGCATGAACATATTTTTCTTTATTTGTTAGAATTTTTTTTAATTCGAAGACTATAATTGTATTACAAGTTTTCAAGGACTTTTCAGCACTTGAAAATAACACAATTTTTCTGAGCACTTTTTATATATTTTTACAAAACACATGAACTGTTATTTACTAGTACAGTTCATCTCCCATAGTCTAGTGCACTGTAATGGGTTTATATGAGACATAAGCATGGATATCAGGTAGAAAAGGACAATTATTTAAATAGACTTTGAACCACAGAAGACTGCATGATAATTAAACTCAGTTGGTGGTGTTGGAGTTCCTGACCACCATCTAAAATCATCAATCAGTCTTTTAATCTTCCTGGCTTTTCGCATAAAAGAAGACATTAGTATAGATGGCGCTACATTGCCCCAACACTGAAATTCAAGGCTATACTAGGTCCTAAGATCCAATATTTACAGCATTTTGATAGTTGTCCTTCTCTGAACGTCCATGGACATAAGCTATGCTGGTAACATTGTGATTTAAAGTGAATGTGGATAACATTAAAGGACTGCCACACACACCACCCTGATAAACCAAATCATACTCACTAAAATAACCAATCTATGATTAAGGAAGGTCAACCACAAATGCTATAATAAAACAAGTATAAATAAATATAAACTAACCAAATGGTAAAGTGAAGCGGCCAAATCTTGCTACTGCGGCTGGAAATGTCTGAGGTTTTGAGAATAAAGCAATTTCGTACACAGAGAAGATAGCACCTAAATTACAAAAATACAGTCATGAAATTACATTTGATAAAATACAAACATTTTATAACACATTGATGAGATGCTACTAACCAGCTATTCCGCCATATTTTGTATAGTAATACGTTTTTTCTAAACAATCTTCCCCATCAGGAGTTTTGTAAAATTTGTACATATTTTCTTTTACATAATCAATTCTACTTTTAGTGAAATCAATAGCAAGTTTCCCATCTTTATCCTTCGGAGGTCTTAATTCTCCTTCCATTTTTAATCTGCTTTGATTACCTTTCAATTCACTTAAAGGACAACGAAATTTATGTTTGTTTTTATTTTACTTGTTGCTTGTTGTTGCCGTCCCAAAGTAAAGAAATAGCTGTATGCTATTCTGTTGTTGCCGACTGTAAAATATTCTTTGAAATAATTAGTACATAATATTCTTAATAAATTATTGTTGAATTTAAATAAATTCAAATTTTTTAATTCATAAAAAAAAACTTGCCATTGAAATGAGTGTAACCACAGAGTAAAGAAAGAACTCTTTACTCTGTGGAGGGGTAACGAGATCACAATAAAATCGTCTTTATAGATGGCAACAGATTTTCGGTTCGATTAATTTCTGTTTGATGTGTTGTGAATTTTTTAATGTTGTCAAATTTTTGTTACAAGGATTTCTGTTTAAAAAAAACTAATAATCTGTTATGAAATTATGCTAGCTTTTAAGTTAGAAATTGAAAAGTTGTGGAACTAGTTTAGTCTCTTTTTATACAAGGTGTTATTTTACAATCAAATAATATACATGTTTACTAAATTTTATTTTTTCATTCTCGTGTTTGAAATAAAAACACCAATTTTTAAATTGTATTTTACTTTCTATTTGTAATATATAATATTTTTTTTTTATCTCTTATCTCTTATACTTAATCTTGTTTTTGTTATATTTAAAATTCTATATTAAATAATGTCGTACCTTTGATTTGATTTACCGGGATATCGCCTTCCCAGATTGATTTATAATTGGAATTAATTGCATAAGCGTACCATGTATTATATTATATATTTAAGACAAGCATTGAATTAAACTTATACAATCCATTAAACAATGCTATAAATAACTTCGTACTTACTTCAAATGTGCAATTTCTAAATGTTTATGAATCGTATGAAAAGTAATACTTAGCTATATTATAAAAATAATATGTTGATGATGAATAAATTACTGGGCTTAGATGCTTTACACTCAAGCTAAAAAAAAAAAAAAATTATCGGTTAAAAAAAAGAAAAAAGTCGCCAAATTTAGGGGATTTTTTTCTTTAATGGCAACCTAGCCATTGTATTAAGTTATTCGTTTGGCGCAGTCTTGGAAATCGCGCCAAACAAACAGTCGCCAATCTTTTGTTTACATTTTAGCGTGATAGTAACACATCTGTTCCTTTAGGTGACCATTTGAGTTTTTGTTTCTGAAATCACTTGACGAAAATTGTGATTGTTTTCTGCAGATATTGCCAATTCAATTTTTTAAAAAATTTAAAAGTGGAAATCAGCTGTTTGGAAACAAAATGCTGCTAAGAAATTGGATGTTTTCCTACATGAAAAATAGAAATCGCCACTTTGGCGATCAGATACACAGCATAAAGTCGCCAATTTTTTACATTTAGTCACCCTGTACGACCAGGCCAGTGGCAACAGGGAATTTTAACCTTTAGTGCTTGTGTGATTTTTTTTTTTTTTTTTTTTTTCTTTTTTTTACAATGTCAAATGGATTTTTTTAAAGAAGTTTTAATAAAATTTTGATACAGATGTCATAAATGCACCGGGGTTTTTGTTTGTTGCCAAAATGGTGATTTTTTTGCCTGGCATGGCAATTTGGTGATTCCAGAGAGTTTTTGCATCATATTGCAAACCGGTAGACCAGATAGTGTGTATTAATCAAATCCCTCTGGTATTAATAGCTGGGTCTTTGACGGTGGAACACACGTATTAACAATATGTGTATTTATATGTAATAATATAATTTGTGCATGTTTATAATAAAAATTTTGTAACAAATTTATAATAAAATAGAACTGGATTCATTGATTTAACCCTTTCAGTGCGGAATATTTTGACCAAAAAAGCAATTTATTCAAAAACTGAGTACTGGGCAGAATTTTCTGGTACAAATTGATTTTCCCAAAGGGACACGACTTTACGAACGACTGAATACAAAACTAAAAATCATATCTTATGGTTATATGAAAAGCACGCTACTGGTTTTGGTTATAGCCAAATTACTGCACTACGTAGGCGCAATAAGTCATCACTGCTAAGCCCATGACGCACTACAGTGAGCACAATACACGCCGTGAACTCCTAGATGTCGACATTAGTTGACTCCTGCACTAAAAGGGTTAAATCAATTTGATTTTAATCATAATTAAAATCAACTTTTTTTTTTAACTCATTGATTTAATTTAAATAAATTTCTAAAAAAACGTATTTCAAATTTAGGTCAAGATATTTTGTAATAAATGTGTTTTGACAAAAATACACTGTAAATTTTAAGAGTGAGAGAGACTGAGAACTCAAAATACATGCTTTTAAAATTTTATTGAATCAAATATCACACTTTAAAATAAAAATCCTAATTTAAAAAGAGAAACTCAGCCGAAAACTGTTAAAAGATTAATCCATATATTTACCTATTAAAAAATATCTAAAGATTATGTAAATTTTTTTAATACAATAAATACTTTCTGCGAAAATATGGAAAACGTTAGAATAAATAAATATCGGTCATTGAAAGGTACTTTTATTGCTATGTAGAGATCTCATTACCTCCTTGTGCACATCCATATACTTAAAGCTAACCTGCTTTTTAGTTTTTCGTGCAAAAATGCTATTTATACGCATGCCCGAGCATTCAGCTAATCAGCTAGAGGCTTTTACTATCTTCAGACGCGATGTTTCAGCCAATGAGGTGAAGGCTTTTTCCTCTCTCTAGAAGCGTATGTGTATTAAGATTCCATTTGATTGTTCGGTTGTTGAAATTTTATGGATTTCTTTTATTAAGGTATTTTTTCATTTTACCGTATTTATTTTCTTTTTAAGTCGTATGTACTTTACTACTTTGAATTTTTTTATAACTAACCCTTTTTTTGAGAGAGAGAGAGATTTCGTGGCACGAAATTCCGCGAATTGTTTCCGATGTAAACACACTATTAAGATTCAAGTGTAAAATTTCAGTTTTTTAAACTTTTAATATGTAATTCTGTGTGATATGATTAAATTCAGGTTTTCTCAGCGACGATCACAGTATTTTTACCAAATAATTTTTGTATTAATCAAGCTTTTTTGGTTATTAAGCATAGCTAAACACAAAAGAAAACTTTGTTATTTTAAGATTTTGATGTGAATTATTTGCGTACATTTATAAGGCGAGTTTCACTGAATAATTCAAGAAAAAAAAAATCTCATCATTATACATATTTAGTTATGCATTATTAATTATTTACTTGGCCTTTACTTTTAATATTTCAAACTTACAGCTGAATGTAACTATTAAAACATTTGAAATACTGTATTCGTAAAATGAAATTAGCTTAAACACTCAACAATTACTTTTAGTTATGCATTATTAATTATTTACTTGGCCTTTACTTTTAATATTTCACACTTACAGTTGAATGTAACTATTAAAACATTTGAAATACTGTATTCGTAAAATGAAATTTCAGCTTAAACACTCGACAATTACTTTTAGGTTAAATTCAGGTTTTCTCAGTGACGATCACAGTATTTTTACCAAATAATTAAAAGTACTACATGCATGCATCTATCTATCTATCTATCTATATTAGAAATTGTGCAGGTTTCTGGTCACTGTTTTGTTTACATATTTTAAACAAAAATTTCAATTTAATAATGCACTGAAAATTATAATGAATGCTTACAATTAAACACAACAACACAAAATAAAAAAAATTTCACAAAAACACATTATTTCCCTGATATTTTCCCACAACTAATCAATAAATTTCATGATGTTTTATTGCGATTTTAAACCATGAACTTTAGTACTTTTCTGTTATATGAACACTATGCCAAAATGTATGTATGTATGTTTGGCGACAATGGTGTACGTATAACGGAAAAGTGCCTGAATTATTATTTTTATATATATATATATAAAATATAAACCTAATTGGCGACACAGCAAGTTTTCTGGATGTGAAAGGCGGAGATGAATTTCATTCATTCAATGACCTTTTTAAAAGTTTCAAGTTTGGATTGAGTGCACATGAACATAGAAACCGATACCTATTTCTATGTTCATGATTGAGTTATTTGGATATCTTTTCGTATAGCACAGAAAATCATTTCTCCCGCTTTCGTAATACAGATAAATTCTGGTGTATTTTTTTTCTTCTTTTTATATCATAAGTACTTTTCTACTTTAAATTTTTTTAACCTAATAGTAATTGTCGCGTTTCTAAGCTGAAATTTCATTTTTCGAATGCAGTATTTCAAATGTTTTAATAGTTACATTCAGCTGTAAGTTTGAAATATTTAAAATATTAAAAGTAAAGGTCAAGTAAATAATTAATAATGCATAACTAAATATGTATAATGATCAGAATGATATATTAAAATGTGTACAGAATGACATGAAAATTTTAAAAAACTGAAATTTTGCACTTGCAACTTAATTGTAAATTTCATTGTTTACATTGGAAACGATTTGTGGATTTTAAGAATTTGCGGAACTTCGTGTCACCAAATTACTAAATCTCTCTCTCTCACTCTCCAAAAAAAAGGGTTAGTTTAAAAAAATTCAAAGTAGCAAAATACATACAACACAAAAAGACAATAAATACGGTAAAATGAAAAAATTACTTTAATAATAGAAATCCATAAATTTTCAACAACGACATCAAACGAACGTATCTCATCTTTTGTTTGTGATAAGGAACGCTCCTTTGGCCCCCTCCACTCATTGGCTGAATTGTAAAGGGCAAAATTGGGAGACAAAATGACTACAGCATTTCTGAGAAAAGAAAAAATCAGAAAAGTTTCAGCACAGGGAGAGAGGGTAAATGCTCTCTCAGCAATAATTATTTTTGTTGCAAGTTGGGTTAACTGTCTTTATGGTTCAAGTCGATTTCAGACTGAGTGTAGATTTCTGCAAGTTGGATTTGGGTTAACCCGATTTTTCAAAAGTGAGTTCAAGTTCAGTATATTATTTCAGATTAAAACTATATCTATCAGGGCTTGAATTTCAGGGCGGGATTCGCGCCGAAAATTTTGAAATCCCGCCCAAAAAAAGACAATGAGTGGGAGCCTCCCGCCCAAAAAATTTCAGCATTTTTGGAGAAATTTGCATTATTTAATTTACCTGCAACCGAACGATAAATTTCGTGATTTTTTTTCCCCGCAACTGATTGACGGACTTTGTGTTTTTTCCGCGACTGATCGACGAACTTTGTGGTTTTTTTCCGTGACAGATCAACGAACTTTGAGTTTTTTCTGCGACAGATCGACAAACATTGCGTTTTTTAAGCGACTGATCGACGAACATTGCGTTTTTTGGGGACATATCAACGAACTTTGCGTTTATTCCGCAATCGATCGACGAAATTTTTCTTTTTTCCCTGACTGATCGACGAACTTAGCATTTATTCCGCAATCGGTCGACGAAATTTGCTTTTTTCCGCAACTGATCGACGAACTTTGCGTTTTTTCCGCGACAGATCAACGAACGTTGCATTTTTTTCTGCGACTGATCAACGAACTTTGTGTTTTTTCTGCGACAGATAGACGAACATTGCGTTTTTTAAGCGACTGATCGACGAACCTTGCATTTTTTGAGGACAGATCAACGAACTTTGTGTTTATTCTGCAATCGATCGACGAAATTTGCTTTTTTCCCCCGACTGATCGACGAACTTCGCGTTTTTTATGACAGATCGACGAACTTCGCATTTTTTATGACAGATCGACGAACTTAGCATTTTTTCCGCGACAGATCGATGAACTTTGTGTCTTTTCCACGATCGATCGGTGAATCTCAATCAAGTAAAATCTAAAGTCAGAAATTTATTTAACAACCTAATTGTTAAGGGTCCCTAACACATTTAATGGAACTTGAAAAATACACTGCATATATAAAACTTAACTTTCTTCCCTTTTTTATAATAAAAATAAACATTTTACATAATCATTCTCAGTTGACTTAATTTTTTCAGTGGTATTTTGTCATGTCTGCATTAATGTAATTCTTTAAATAGCACGTAAAATAATAGTGGGGTTTAAAGATTTTTTTACTCCCTCCCAAACATTACAACTCCCCTCCATTTAAAAATGTTGGTAGGGAGACTCCCGTCCTTGGAAAAATTGAATTTCAAGCCCTGCCTATAATATGTTTGTGTGTATTGAGGTTTGTATAGATGTTTGTGTATGTGCTGTTTTTAATAAAGACAGTTTCATTTTTCACACGAACCTTTAAAAAAATTCACATTCTTTGCGCAATCCTTTAACAAAATTCGCATTTTTTTCGTGATTCTTTAATGAAATTCGCATTTTTTTCTGTATCTTTTTTTTGTCGAGATTCACAATTTTTTCAGCTATCCTATGACGTAATTTGTGTTTTTTTCAGCGATAATTTGACGAAATTTGTGTTTTTTCTGAGATTTTTTTTTTTTTTCACGAAATTTGCGTTATTTTCCATGATTCTTTTATGAAATTTGCGTTTTTCTGTGATCCTTAGACGAAATTTTCTTTTTTTGCAATACTTTGATAATAATCACATTTTCTCTGCTGCCTTTTGATAAGATTCATGAATTTTCATCAATTCTTCGATGAAATTCGCGTTTTTTCAGCAATCTTTGAAGAAATTCGCATTTTTCTCTCGATACTTTAACGAAATATGCGTTTTCCAACGATTTTTTGATAAAATACATTTTATTCCACAATTTTTAGACGAAATTTGGTAAGAAAGCGCTATCTTTTGGTGAAATTTCCTGTTTTGTGATTCTTTGACAAAATTTGCTCATCTTTTGCGTAAATCGCGTTTTTCTGTGGCCTTTTAACATAATTCACGTTTTACATGATCCTTTGATGAAATTAGTGTTTTTCCCGTGATCATTTGACAAAATCTAGGATTTTTTTCCCGCGAAGATTGATTATATGTTTTTAGTCTGCAGGTGCCCTAAAAAGTTTGTGATGCCTGTCGCTGCATTGCACGCATTCTGCCACGGTGTATCAAACAAACAAACTTCATCCTAAAGAATCATTGTTTCGTTTCTGGAAATGAACAACCATCAACTCATTGGCTGAATTATAAAGGGTGAAATGTGTAGGCACTGAGTATCATCTATACCAGGGGTTCTCAAACTTTTAGACCGACGTACCACTAAATCGAAATTCATACTTCCGAGTACCACCAAGCATCAAGAGTAATGCTAATATAGGAAAAACTGTAAAAGTGGAACTTCCTATATTTTGTTCGATTTCAAATCACCATTTTAAATAACTTTACTGTATTAAAAACCGGTTTCCATGAAATAGAAAGAAACTTACACATTTGGTACAGAAGAAGAAAAAAAATTCAATTGACAGACTTAAATAAATATTGAATTATTTTTAAAATAAAAGAACAACACTAAAATAACCAATGAAAAAAAAAAAAAAAACTCTTATTTTTACGGATTTAGACTTTACCTTCAGATAATACAATTTAAAAAACATTTAAAACAGTTTTTCTGCTAATTAAAACTGTTTCATTGATTAATTTCTAAATTAGGTCTTTATTTACATATTTTTATTTTTTCCCGTATAAATATAATAATTACATGTGTAATGTGTTTAATTCTGGAAGACTGGTTATATCATAAACAGAATGTGCGGATTTCAGATAGTTTGGTATAACAAAAATTTTTAGTAACAACAACAACAACAAAAAAAGCGTTTACAGTCTCTAATTTTCATTCGAAAATGTCGAAAGTGATAAATTAATGCCGATTTTGATTTATGGTATTTCATTTTACGTACCAGCATCGCACTTTCGCGTACCTGTAGCCAGCGCTTTGCGTACCACTACTGGTATGCGTACCATAGTTTGAGAACCCCTGATCTATACTATTAATGTCGGTAAACGTCTGTCTGTGTGTGTGTTGTTGTGTCTGGCGTCTGTAAGCACAAAACTCTGCATGCAGACGACGGACATAAGTGCTTTTGGTATAAAAAAATTCGGAAGGGGAGTTTTTAAAAATTCACAACATTTTGTGGGAGAAGAGGGGTGCGAACGAATTTAAAAAATGAGTCCGCATCAATAATTATGGCGGCGGGGGTAGTATGTTTTGCCCACACGGGGTGGAGACTTTTCTTTGCTGACACCACTCATATGATATATCGTTCAAAAGGCCTGCGACTGCCTTTTCATGTTATGCATCTGTGTGGTCCATCCCCCCCCCCCCTGCCAATTGGGCCGCTTTTCTAAATTTTGCACATACCACTCATGTTATATATCGTTAAAAAGGTCTGTGACCGCTTAATCATATTATGCATCCTCCCACTTTGCCCCCCCCCCAAGGGGGTACTTTTGTAAATTTTGCACAAACCCTTCATGTTACGTATTGTTGGAAAGGTTTTTGACTGCTTATTCATGTTATGCATCTCCGGGGTCCATCCCGCCACTTCCCCCCCCCCCTTAAGGGGGCACTTTTCTAAATTTTGTTGACACCCCTCATGTCATATATTGTTGGAAAGATCTGTGACCGCTTAATCATATGCATCTCCAATGTCCATCTCCCCAATTTGCCCCCCCCCCCCCAAGGAGGCAATTTTCTAAATTTTGTTGTCACCCCTCATGTCATATATTGTTGGAAAGGTCTGTGACCGCTTAATGATATTATGCATCTCCAATGTCCCTCCCCCAAGGGGGTACTTTTCTAAATTTTGCAGACAACCCTCATGTCATATATCGTTGGAAAGGTCTGAATGCTTAATCATATGCATATCTCCAATGTCCATCTCCCCACTTTGCCCCTCCCCCAAGGGGGTACTTTTCTAAATTTTGCAAACAACCCTCATGTCATATATTGTTGGAAAGGTCTGTGACCGCTTAATCATATTATGCATCTTTAATGTCCATCTCCCCAATTGTCCCCCCCCAAGGGGTCAATTTTCTAAATTTTGTTGACACCCCTCATGTCATATATTGTTGGAAAGGTCTGTGACCGCTTAATCATATTATGCATCTCCAATGTCTATCTCCCCACTTTGCCCCCCCCCCCTCCCCCAAGGGGGTACTTTTCTAAATTTTGCAAACAACCCTCATGTCATATATCGTTGGAAAGGTCTGTGACTGCTTAATCATATGCATATCTCTGATGTCCATCTCCCCACTTTGCCCCCCCCCCCCCAAGAGGTACTTTTCTAAATTTTGCACACAACCGTCATGTTATATATCGTTGGAAAGGTCTGTGACCACTTAATCATATTATGCATGTTCCGTGTCCATCCCCTACTTTACCCCCCCCCCCCCCAAGGGGGTACTTTTTTAAATTTTGCACACACCCCTCATGTTATATATCGTTTGAAAGGTCTTTGACTGCTTATTCATGTTATGCATCTCCTTGGTCCATCCCGCCATTTCCCCCTCCCTAAGAGGGCACTTACCATTTACTTGCACAACAGCGCTAAATGTGTCAGATGAAAGAAATTCCACGAGTGCATGTGCCAGTGAAACTTAGCCAATTGCTGTTCTTCAACCTAGCTTTAATTCAAAGTGGGTTTTTTATTTATTTGAATTATTCTGCAAAAGTTTCAAACATTTTAAAGCAGCTATGAATTTTATTTTTATGGTACTATCAAGTTTTTTGCCTTCAAATTTTGACGGGTTCCATCTAGTATAAATAATAAATGGTTCAATAATCCAATGCAGTTCATTTATGAAAAGATCTGGAGAAAAAGATAGCATTCAATGAAGTATGTGTAAAAGCTTTCAATGCTCGTTACAAGCAAGCATTGAGCCCAACACATATTTTATCCCATCTTTTGGATCCCCAGTTATGTAAAAGAGGAATTAACAAGCTCTGAGAAAATGTCAGCATTATTGTTTGCTAAAGAGAAATACTCTACTTTGGTAATGCCTATTATATCAAAGTTTGAAGCAAAATCTGAACCATTCAATGAATTTTTGTTTGAATCTAATATAGTGAAAAAACTCGATCCTTTAGAATGGTGGAAGGCATGTGTTACAGTTATCAAAAAGGATAATAATACTAAAGAACTTATAGAATTCATGATCAACCAGGTTTTTACTAGAATAGCTTCATTTGCTTCAGTAGAATGATTTTTCTGCTTTTGGTTTGATACATTCAAAAATTAGGAATCTCTTAGGAACTGATAAAGCTGCTAAACTCATTTTTCTGTACAAGCATTTTGACAAAAATAAAAAGTTCCCATCTTAATTTGCTTCCAAAATTGGTTAAATCTTTGTGCTGCAGTTATTTTTATTTTAACTAAAATAGTTAATGTTAAATCAATTTTTCACACCTGATTTGCAATTTTCCATGCATTTTGTGTTATAAAATATTTTGATAGTCTAAAATGTTACCTTTTAATCATTTATGTAAATTATGTAATAATCTTAATATACACTACTGGCCATCCAAAATGCTACACCATAAAGTAATGCAAATAACAGAATGATATTTATTGGACAAATACATTATAATGGGAAGGACAGGTGATTACATTTTCAGAAAATTAGGAGATATAGATCCTGAGAAAACACTACCCGAAGCACCCACCTCTGGCCGCAATAACAGCATTTATCTGCCTAGCCATGAAATCGAACAGAGATTGGATGTCATGTACAGGTACATCAGTCCATGCAGCTTCAACACTATGCCACAGTTCATCAACTATAGTGACGGGCGAGTGGTTGCAGGACAGTCGCTCAGAAGCCATTGACAGAAAATTTTCAATTGGTGAGAAATCAGGAGAACGTGTCTGCCAGGGCAACAGTCGAACATGTTCTGTATCAAGGAAGGTCAGGATAGTACGAGCAACATGCGGTCGTGCATTGTCCTGCTAAAACGTAAAGTTGCAAGACATTGAAGATAATGCAGAACCATGGGCCGTAACACATCAGAAATGTAACGGCTGCTGTTGAAATTGTCGGCAGTGCGAACAAGAGGTTGCCGAGACGTATATCCAATGACACATCATACCGTCACTCCAGGTGATATGTCAGTATGACGATTCGAATGCAAGCTGGCAATGTGCGTTTTCCACGATGCTGCCAAAACTGGATGCTGCATACAGAGCCTGGATTCATCAAAAATGACATGAGACGCCATTCCTACATCATATACAGCATCATGATGCCAGCATTCATGTTTGGCGGCTTCGTTGAAAACTCACTTTGCAGCTTGCATTCAAATCGTCATACTGACGTATCACCTGGAGTGACGGTATGATACTGGCCGGCACGTTCTCCTGATTTATCACCAATTGAAAATGTCCTGTCAATGGCTTCTGAGCAACTGGCCCGCCACTACGGTTGATGAACTGTGGCATAGTGTTGAAGCTGCATGAACTGATGTACCTGTACATGACATCCAATCTCTGTTCGACTCCATGGCTAGGCAGATAAATGCTGTTATTGCGGCCAGAGGTGGGTGCTTTGGGTAGTGTTTTCTCAGGATCTATATCTCCTAATTTTCTGAAAATGTAATCACCTGTCCTTCCCATTATAATGTATTTGTCCAATAACTATCATTCTGTTATTTGCATTCCTTCATGGTGTAGCATTTTGGATGGCCAGTAGTGTATATTGGTAATACTTATAGCATGCATGTGTGTGTGTGTATGTATAATTTTTATTTTATAAATTAAAAGAAAAGTCATAAAATAATAGTATTGTGTGAGGTTTTTTTTTTTTTAAAATCTGATTCAAATTAAAAAAATCCAATTGTTTCGATTTTTTTTTCCTTAAAAAAAAATTACGAATCCTCTAATTAGTAGTTATATGTCTAACTGATACTTGAAAATGGGGTTTACTCAGCAAAATGAATACTAATAATAAAAAAAAAATTGTCAACCCAACTGCAACATCGGTTTCAAAATTTTAGTCCTTCCAAATCTCCATTGCTAAAAAAGATTACCATAAAAAAAAAAATTGTATTTATAAAGAAAATAACTAATTTCAATGTTAATAAAAAGTAAACTTGTTTGAAAAACAATTAGGTAAAATAAATTTGCTTGCTGTTAATACTTTGTGTTAACTAAGTAACAAAATCTTTCATATCATTCATCTATGTTATTAATGTTCAGAAACGTCTGTATGTGTGTCTGTACTTGAAAAAACTCTGCAAGCGAAGCAAATAGCAAAACGCTTTTGGTGTCAAAAAATTCGGAAAAATCCCGGAATAATGGATATTTAGTATTGAAGAAGTCTGCCCTTAATTAAGGAAGTTATTAATTAAGAAAGTCTCAAAAATTAGCCAAAAAAGTGATTTTTTACCGAAACAAAGAAAGATCTTCATTCCACTTACATTGATACCTCGAAGCAAAGCTAGCGAATGTCCAGTGAAAACCAATCAGCTTTCGTCTTCGACCTGCACCCTGATATTTTTGTTTCAGCTGCAGTAAAAATTGAATACTGCGTGTTTTCTGACCTTTTTCGACAAAAATCACTCCATCTGCACGAAAATTTGCAAACGGACGTAAAAAGAAAATTTCAAATACGGTGCCGAAGGCAGCTCAGGGACCCGAGCTGGAGGTTCGTTCGGTTCGAGGTTTTATTCTATTGGAATTTTCATAGAGTCGAAGCCCCGATGTAAATTAGGGGCTCGCTAGCGGACAAAGCCAGCTAGTCTATTCCATCAGTATATAATAAATTTGAGCCTATTGTTCATATATTTGTTTATAATAATGATTTCAGTCATTTTGTGATTTGAGTATTAAAGGTGTAGAATTTTTATTATCAATAAAACTGTCTATTTTGTAGATTTATTTTGAAAATAACTAACATTTGTTTTGTTATTTAAAGATGGGGAAAATACTGTCCAAGATATTTGGAAATAAAGAGATGAGGATATTGATGCTTGGTTTGGATGCTGCTGGTAAAACTAGTATCCTTTTGATTTGATTTTTATTATTTCTATTTGTTGAATCATTCGAGACAATGAATTAACTAAAATGTTCCACTTGTTAGAATGATATTTTATTTTATTTTTCAACAGAATTATTTTCTTAAACTATTAAATTGTTTTAAATATGTTGAAAAGGGTGGATTTCATTTCCTATGCATTTCTATCTTCTTGAATAACAGTAATGATGTTTAAAGTTATACCTTATTGCAATTTCAGCTTTATTTAAAGAAACTGGACTTTATTGAATTATTTCTATCTATCTCAAAAATGAATAAAAAAAATTAGAGCTATTTTACATGTTTATCTTAATCTTTTATAATATATTTTGTTCAACAGCTATTTTTCTTTTACATTCTACTGTCTCATTAAACAGACTCCACACTTTATGCAAAGTGGAACACACTATACTGCGAATGTATTCTCTTCCCGGTCAAATAAATTTGACATAAGCTTGACCATTTGAATCGGTGATTCCATTTGACTAAAGAGATTAAATATATGTATATACCATAAAATTCTGAAAATAACCCCAACCCCAATGTAACCCATCCCCCATCCCCACTCAATTTTTAAAAAAAATCCATTTTTAAGCCCCTCTACCAAAAATCTGGTTGGAATGTAATTTCATGAACCCCTTTGCGACAAAATTTTTTACCATGTCGATAAATGCACCAGGTTAGTTTCTTCGTTTTCATGCTCCTAGTGTTACCATTTAACATTTTTCAAAGGGTACGGTGTGCTGTCCTTTTTGTTTTAAGTGCTGATGCATCCTGTCACTTTTCCATGTATCTTCTTTGAACCCCCTATTATTATTATTATTTTATATTTTGCCCCCCCCCCCTTTTTTTTTTTCGTGGTAAAACACGTGACATTGGAAAACAGAAGTTGATTTATAAATCTTATACATTTATAACATTATTTATTTATAATGAAACAAAACTATTCGTTGCAGCATCTTCACCATTTCTAATACTTAATTGATTTGTTAAGCATGGTAAAATATAAAACATCCTATTTTGGATCAATGCTTTTGTAAGTTTTTTTTCTTTAATTAAAAAAAAAAAAAAATCTGTGCAGTTTCTAACTGCATAATAAAAGATCCATCCAAAGCTGGTGATCTAATTTTGATAATGTTTCTGACCTCACGAAGTTTGAACAAACAAAACAAACCACATTGCTTTTTCTTTGCAGTTGCTTCTATAGTAGCCCTTTTTTTTGGGGGGGGGGGGGGTGGGCTCTAACTTTCTAATAGAGTAACCCTTCGATATATCTCACTACTTGAGAGATAAGAAAAAAGTGCAATATACCGAGGGGAGCGATATAATGAGGGGGGGGGGCAAGAAGAGTGTTTATAAATTTTTAAAAAATCCCTGACGGCTCAGCCTACAGGCACAGGTAGATTTCGAAGACGCAGACCGTGAGGCGCCTGTTTGTTGGGAATTGCGGAAGAAATGACCTTTTTACCATGATGCGGTAGTTGGAACCGCCCACTTAGAAACCTAACTTGTTTGCAGGCAGGTTTTTTTTGTTTATTTTTTTTTTGCTATAAGGGTTAGTCCTATAAAAAACTTGTCAATATAAAAGTTTTAGATAATATTAAGAAGATTTATAATAAATTTAAGTGGATTTGATATCTTTTGAATTGACAAAGTTATGAATTTTTATCTTCTAAACCCTACCCCTCCCCTCCCCACCCCCTTGGAGCCATTTTTAATATCAAAAATCTGTCATACATAAATTTTCGGCCCTTTTCCTAGAAGTAATAATAACTTTAAACAGATTCGATACATATCATAATTAAAAAATTATGGGGTTTTTTCTGTTTTCACAAAAAGCCCTCCCCCCCCCCCCCCCCCCCCCTTGGTTCGATTTGTGACATAGATAGATAGATAGATAAAGTTTTGAACTGGAGGTGGTTTTGGGTTCTGGGAATCATGATCGGCGTAGATCTGCAAAAATTTTTCAAAAATTCTAACTTAGGGGAGAATGTAATAGGTAGTATTTCTTACGAAATCTACCTAATAAAGAATTTTAAATTAAGCTACGGGGTTTCAATTTAATACTTGTTGTGTTCACTGGTAAGAAAATAATGCAGAATTTTTTATCCCTGGAAATGAGCTCTGTTTAGTTCAGGATGCGATTTCCAATTGTCCAGAAGGAGCAAAGCTTTTTTTTCCAATCCTTTGTTTCTAAGGTGTAACCGAACTGAAGGAACAAACACATCATCGAAACAACGCTTAAACATTTTTTGCGTCATCCAACAGCTTAGTGAGAAATCATTCAAAACTGGTAAGGTCTTCCGATTTACGTTTTTCAAAATTCTCGGTGTCTTACTTTTGCCAATTAAAAGAAACTTTAGTTGGTGAGTTCCAGTCTTATTTGCAGTAAACAAGAAAGTAAATCTTCCCTTTACTTCTTTGTAAGCTGAAGTTCCAGGTACACTTTTCACTTCCCATGTTTTCTTTGGCAAACATTTCCAAAATAAAGCTGCTTCATCAGCATTATAAATCTGTTCATCTACATAGCTTTCTTTTCATTATTTATAGTGCTTCTCAAATCAACAAATTTTTTTCCATAAACCACAAAAACAAAGCTTCGTCAATTTCTTTTTCTTCACTGACTCTCGTTCTTTTTCTCTTTAACTTGGGCATTTCATTCACGGCTTGCAAAAAAAATTCATAGTTTTACTTCATCTTTTAACAATTTACGAACAGTTGCTCAAAACCGGAAATTTATCGGATGACAACTAAAACAGAACGAAAAAGCAGAATGCGTGATATAACGAGGAGTTACTGTAACTTATTATATTTTAATAAAAAATTGTTACACTGCCTAATTTACTGTAATTGCAACTTGCTGAAAATTTGAAAGAAACCCCTCAATTAACAACAGATATCAATTATTTTTTAATAGTAACTAAAAAGCAATTTTTGCTTTATGAATATTGAAGTAGATTAAGGGTCTTCTGCCTTCACGCGAAAAGACCGCTCGCTAATGTTAATCCTATGGGGCATTATTTTTCTAATATCTTGTTTAGTTCCAAAAATAAAAGTATCTTCAGAAAAAAAATTCGAAAAAGTAATCAACGGCGTTAATAGAGATTGATCTCAGCCATCCAAAACAAAAGAATTCGTTTAAAAATATTGAAATGCAAACGAGATATTAGAAAAATAGTGCTCCATAGGATTAACATTAGCGAGCGGTCTTTTCACGTGAGGGGAGAGGACCCTTAAACATGCTGTTTCTCCATTATTCTTCATTTTATCACTATTTCAACTGATGTCAAATGATACCTTTTAAAAAATTTCAATTTATGGTTATTTTGTAATTTTTATATTAAAATAATCACAAATCAATATAATAAATTATAACACCTTGTAATAACATATATCTTTTAAATGCTAAAAGGTGTAAATTAACAACATTCTACAAATTAAAATAACTTTTATTAGGTTGTTTGACATGTTTCATCTCACTCAGAGTCATTTTCAAAAACAAATAAGAATCTTCCATAATTGCACAGGCTTTGAAGTTCTTATTTAAAATGCTATCATTTAATATAAAATGATATATATTTTCATGTACTTTTTTTTAATTATGCACGTTATCTTTTATTTTTACTTGATTGTTTATTTTCGTATCTGTAGCCATGGAGTAGCTCGAGCCACAAATATGTAATGATGCGGCATCTTTTAACTTACCAAAATTATGGCTTGAGCTACTCCTGGTTACAGATATGAAAATAAACAACCAAGTAAAAATAAAAGATAACGTGCGTAATTAAAAAAAAAAAATACATGAAAATTAAATGATAGCATTTTAAATAAGAACTTCAAAGCCCGTGCAATTATGGAATATTCTCATTTGTTTTTTAAAATGACTTGGAGCGAGTCGAAACATGTCAAACAACCTAATAAAAGTTATTTTAATTTGTATTATGTTGTTAATTTACATCTTTTAGCATTTAAGAGAAATATATAATCACAAATCATTTTTAATATATTAAAAACTTATTTTTATATTTATTAGCTGTAAAATTTACAAATAAAATAAATATAAATAACTTTAAAAGGTGTCATTCGACACTGGAAGAAATAGTGTTAATAGCAAGGAAACATTTTTAGTTTACCAGATATTTGGGTATTAATATCAGCACATTTCTTTTTCTAAAATTTATTTTTTGCTGTTCTGATCATACGATTTAGTCTAGTCTTCATATATTTTTAAGTTATTTTCTTCCTTTTTTGAGCATGTGTATTTCTTATGTCCCCTTTTTTCTTTTTAGGTGCGTTCGTAATTATATAAATACGTAGCAGATATTGCCGTCGTCTGGTCCATCTGTCTGTCCGCATATAACAACGCAAAACTACCCAAGTGCATGGTTTGAAATTTAAGATATATTATCTTTGCAGAATTTTGTCAAGTCATTTCAAATTTTATAAAAATCGAATCAAAACTTTAGAAGATATTAATAAAAATATTTATTAACAAATTTCAATTTAAAAAAAAAAATTGTGCTTTCTTGTTATAGGAGCTTCCAAGGTTTAATCGTCAAGCGATCAAGATACTTATTTTATGACAGAAATTAATCTGCAGACACGATATAATTCATTTCACAGAATTAAAAATCATCAAGATCTGAATATTTATATAACTATCTATAGTACGAACGCACCTCATTTGTCACGTTTGACATACAATTTCCAACTTGTTATTTCTTCCTTGATGCTATATGTTATCCAATAACAACTTTTCTTGCTTTTCTCTTTTTATACTAGTAGTCCAGTAGAAATAGCATTTTACCTTACAAAAATTCGAGTAGTTCTGATTTTTGGGTATGTTTTAAAGGTTGACCCTCTAATAAAAAAAACCAAGTTTTCGACCTTCTAGACCTTGTGCGTTTTTCACAATATTGAAAAAACCAATATTTTTCGGCACTTTTTTTGATTTTTCTTAAATAACTCAATTTTAATGCATTTTACAGAAAAAAGCACTGTTACCATTTTGTAGAGCATAAAATTTTCTACAACATGCAGTATTCAGGTTTGTAAATTGTCCAAATAGGGGGTAAGATATGGAGCCAGGAAAATAGGGTAAAATTTGCAAAAAATGCAAAAATCCACTAAAGACGTTAGTTTTTGCTTAATAACCTACTTTTAGTGCATTTTAGAGACAAAAGCACTTCCACCGTTTTATAGAGCATAAAATTCCCTACAACATGCAGTATTCATGTTTGTAAATTGTCGAAATAGGCAGTAAGATACGGAGCCGGGAAAATAGGGTTAAATTTGGAAAAAATGTAAAAATCTACAAATGACGTTAGTTTTTGCTTAATAACCCACTTTTATTGCATTTTAGAAACAAAATTGTCATAATCAACTTTTTACAGCATGAGATAGTCGATAGTTTCATTTATTATAGGTTGACCCTCTAATAAAAAAAACAAGTTTTCGATCCTCTAGACCTTGTGCGTTTTTCACAATATTGAAAAAAACCAATATTTTTCGACACTTTTTTGATTTTTCTTAAATAACTCAATTTTAGTGCATTTTACAGAAAAAGCACTTTCACCATTTTGTAGAGCATAAAATTCTCTACAACATGCAGCATTCAGATTTGTAAATTGTCCAAATAGGGGGTAAGATACGGAGCCGGGAAAATAGGATAAAATTTGCAAAAATCCACTAAAGACGTTAGTTTTTGCTTAATAACCTACTTTTAGTGCGTTTTAGAGACAAAAGCACTTTCATTATTTTGTAGAACATAAAATTCTCTACAACATGCAGTATTCATGTTTGTAAATTGTCGAAATAGGAGGTAAGATACAGAGCTTGGAAAATAGGGTAAATTTGGAAAAAATGTCAAAATCCACAAATGACGTTAGTTATTGCTTAATAACCTACTTTTAGTGCATTTTAGAGACAAAAGCACTTTCATTATTTTGTAGAGCATAAAATTCTTCACAACATGCAGTATTAATGTTTGTAAATTGTCCAAATAGAGGGTAAGATATGGAGCCGGGAAAAGAGGGTTAAATTTGGAAAAAAATGTAAAACCTTATTTTCCCGGCTCCGTATCTTACATCCTATTTGAACAATTTACAAATCTGAATACTGCATGTTGCAGAGAATTTTATGTTCTACAAAATGGTGACAGTGCTTTTGTCTCTAAAACGCACTAAAAATAGGTTATTAAGCAAAAACTAACGTCATTTGTGGATTTTTAAATTTTTTCCAAATTTAACCCTATTTTCCCGGCTCCGTATCTTACCCCCTATTTGGACAATTTACAAACATGAATACTGCATGTTGTAGAGAATTTTATGCTCTACAAAATGGTGACAGTGCTTTTGTCTCTAAACCACACTAAAAGTAGGATATTAAGTAAAAACTAACGTAATTAGTGGATTTTTGCAAATTTTATCCTATTTTCCCGGCTCTGTATCTTACCCCCTATTTGGACAATTTACAAATCTGAATACTGCATGTTGTAGAGAATTTTATGCTCTACAAAATAGTGAAAGTGCTTTTTCTGTAAAATGCACTAAAATTGAGTTATTTAAGAAAAATAAAAAAAAGTGCCGAAAAATAGTTTTTTTTTTTTTCAATATTGTGAAAAACGCACAAGGTCTAGAAGATCGAAAACTTAGTTTTTTTATTAGAGGGTCAACCTATAATAAATGAAACTATGGACTATCTTATGCTCTAAAAAGTTGATTATGACAATTTTGTTTCTAAAATGCACTAAAAGTGGGTTATTAAGTAAAAACTAACGTCATTTGTGGATTTTTACATTTTTTCCAAATTTAACCCTTTTCCCGGCTCTGTATCTTACCCCCTATTTGGACAATTTACAAACATGAATACTGCATGTTGTAGAGAATTTTATGCTCTACAAAATGGTGAAAGTGCTTTTGTCTCTAAAACACACTAAAAGTCGGTTATTAAGCAAAAACTAACGTCATTTGTAGATTTTTACATTTTTTCCAAATTTAACCCTATTTTCCCGGCTCCGTATCTTACCCCTTATTTGGACAATTTACAAACATGAATACTGCATGTTGTAGAGAATTTTATGCTCTACAAAATGGTGAAAGTGCTTTTGTTTCTAAAACGTACTAAAAGTAGGTTATTAAGCAAAAACTAACGTCTTTAGTAGATTTTTGTATTTTTTGCCAATTTTACCCTATTTTCCCGGTTCCGTATCTTACCCCCTATTTGGACAATTTACAAACCTGAATGCTGCATGTTGTAGAGAATTTTATGCTCTACAAAATGGTAACAGTGCTTTTTCTGTAAAATGCAGTAAAATTGAGTTATTTAAGAAAAATCGAAAAAAGTGCCGAAAAATATTGGTTTTTTCAATATTGTGAAAAACGCACAAGGTCTAGAAGTTCGAAAACTTGGTTTTTTTATTAGAGGGTCAACCTTCATAGCATACCCAAAAATCAGAACTACCCAAATTTTTGTAAGGCAAGGCCCTTTTTTGCGCTATTTCTACTGGACTATAGAGTCTTATAGGTTACTTTTCTTTTGTTCCCCTGCTTAATGTATGCATGAATTTTCTATACATTCTTAGTAAAAGTACCTTCATTGCTTCATTCATCTTAAAAATTTGCAAGTGCTATAAGATTTTTATTTTTCTGCTTTGGAATGTATCATATTACAATTTTAATGTCCTGAATTTGAACAATTAAAGAAATTCCATTTTCTACTATGAATGTGTTTTCATTCTTAAATATGTAAGTTTCTTACTGAAATGATAGTTATTTCAATATAGGAAGTTGAGAGGGGATTGTAGTATTTAATGTTCTTTAAATCAATCTTTCTTTTTAAAAAAAATCACAAGACACAGAAGAGAAATATAATGAGAATATGCTATTTCATATTTTAAACTTTTGAGAATTAGACTATGATTATTTTCTTAACTTAGTTTTAGCTGTGTTATATAAGCTGAAATTAGGACAGTCAGTTACAACAATTCCAACTGTTGGGTTTAATGTGGAAACAGTGACATATAAAAATGTTAAGTTCAACGTTTGGGTGAGTATTTATTTTACTTTTTAGTGTTCTTTGCAATAATTAAAAATTTCAAATATGGAATATTGGTGAGTGCCATTTTATCCAGTTTTAATGTTTTAACCCAATATAATAAATTTCATCCTCAGCAAATTTTAAATATTTGCCTTTTTCATTTTTTACAGTTTGTTTTCACATTTTACAGTGATTTTTTGATATTCTTAAAAGGAATCTGGTTTAAGGAATCCTTTAACGCAATGTAATAAATTTTTTCACAAATTTTTGTGGGGGTTTTTGTTTTCCCTCGCAGTGATCTTTTGAAATTTATTTTCTGAAACAAAAAGAATTCTCCAGTAGATTTTAGTTCTACCATGATTAAATTCAAGTTGGAAGAATGCTGTATCATATCATATATGAATGACAATATTGAAAACTTGATTTTAATCTGAATCAAAATAAAAATTCACAATAATTCCATGTTTGTTTGGCATGAAACCCAAATGGGTGTATGCTGCCAAAGGCACTGGGGCTCCAATCTTAGTTTTTTTTAATTTAAGGTTTGTTTTTAATAAACTGGTCAGTGGGGTTCAGCTAGAAGGGTGTGGCGCTGCCGAAGGCAATGGTGCCCCCAACTCTAAATGTCTAAATCCCTGCTGAAAAGAAAATGTCTGAATTCAACTCTGATTTTTAGGTACATTTAAGGTTATTATCCCTGCCTGGGCAACAGCAGGTGAATCATCTAGAAATGGAATATAATGAATACTTTAAAAACAAAACAATCATACAATAAAATTGCAATTATGCAATAATCAGTTCAATAACAATCGTAAACAACTCTTTATATTTACATCTTTTAATACTTTTTTTTTTAAAAAAAAAGGTGTTTTTTCAAAAATTTAGGAGGGAGGAGAATCAGTTCAGGGTTTGTGGCCCTCCACTGCCCTCTTCTGCGTACATCCATGTCAATCAATAATGTCAAATTTTCTGACTCATACGTTGACTCATTTTTAAGCATAAAACAGGAAATTAGCAGGCATAAATAATTTGGAATCGAATGGCATTTTCATGTTTTGATTAATGTATTACATCTTGAGTTATAAGCTTAAACGGTTACTTTCTCTGGCTTTTGCTTATGGAAATTCTGTTCAAAACACCAATTTTGACAGCTGGATCGGATTATTTTTTCGTTCTGTTTGAAAAGGTGATAATTGCGGTTTTGTGGATGCCCGGATCTTTCCGGTACCCTGCCTATGACAACCCTTCCCCCTCATCTGGAGTTTCAGAATGAATTGTCTTTGTAGTTTCTTTAAATTCTATGCTTTAATTGAATATTTTTTTCCATTAATGAGTGGGTTTTTAAGGTTTAATTCATATCTTGTGTTAAGGAAAACATTTTCAAATTTTTATGATTTCCAGTGTGACAGTAGGTATTCAGCTGTACGTACACAAAATTTCAAGTGTCTAACTTATACAATTTCCGAGAACCGACTCAGACAGACAGAGAAGCACGATGAATAGGGTTTCATAAGAAGAACGAAACCCTAAAAAAATTAGAATTCAAAATTTATTCTTTGCTTAAGTATTAGGCCTTGATACAAGGATTCTGCAACATTTTTTGTTTTCTCTTTAAAAAGTGATTGAGAAATAGCAGTTTAAAAATCTAAGGTAGTTATCATTTTGAAACAAGACATTCGATTAAAAATAAGGGATAAGGAAGCTACCTTTTCCTCCTGTTAGAAACCTAAAAGACTTTTTTTATGCATCACCTCTCCAATTTTTTGCATAAATGATGTGCTATAGCACATTCCTGGCATTGCTGACATAATTTTGCTGGAGTTTTAATAAATAAGCTTGAACTCACAAAAGTTTTCAGCGGTGAAAATGATGACATTCCTTCATTTCCTTTCATAAAATTAAAATATTTCATTGCAATTGCATCAAGATGATGTCATTTTCATAAACTTTCCATTTCACTTGTAGCAAAATTAATCTCTTAAATTATAAATTATTAGATATTTATTGTACAAAAATTTATCAATTCTTTCATCATTATAATAAATGATTGGCCCTAATCTGAGTACTCATGAAAAGTCTGTATCAGTGAAGTTCATGTCATACTCAACAAAAAACTTTAATTTTCCTGCATAAATCTGTTTTTTTCTTTTCTTTTTTCTTTCTGTGATTATATCATTGTACCATACAACTGATGTATCTTTATTAGAATTTTCATTCTGCAGGTACAGAGATTAATATTGTTTAAAAAATAAAACCTTCTAACTTAAAGCATTTTCTAGAATTTTTACATATAATGTGGAGGGGGGGGCACTGACCCTCCTCCTCTACTGCAAGCTATGCTCATTAACTCCCATTCAGACCCTGAAAACTTTATAGCACACTAATTTGCTCTGCTTTAAAAAGAGATGAAAAAAAAAAAAAAAAAAAAAAAAAACCGGACTGCAAATATAAAATCTCAATAACTCTGAAACCTTTATGTATGTAAATATTTTTATTGCATTTGTAGTTCTGATAGCATAAATTCAAGTGATTTATTTATTTTTAAACAAAACCCTAAAAAGTTTCAATAATTTATTCATTCAATTTCATTGTTATTTTGCTTAATTAATTTAAAAAAAAAAAATCCCCCTTACAAAAAAAACTATATATATATATTTTTTTTTTCACAGGATGTTGGAGGTCAAGATAAAATCCGTCCCCTTTGGAGGCACTATTATGCTGGAACACAAGGCTTAATATTTGTAGTTGATTGTGCTGATCATGAAAGAATTGAAGAATCCAAACAAGAACTTCATAAAATTATAAATGATCGAGAAATGAGGGATGCAGTTGTTTTAATATTTGCCAACAAGCAAGATTTACCAAATGGTAATTATCTGCAGGTCACCTTTTTAAATACTGCAATTCTTTTTTTGTTTGTTTGTTTTCCCAGATACATGCATTAGTATTTGCGCATTAATTTTTTTAGATTAAAACTTGTAAAAGTATGACACTCCCATTGAATTGCTTCATAATTTAGCATGTTATATAACAAGTTGAAAATTTCTTCACTCTATTGTTTATTATAAGATTGAAGAATCTTAATGTTAAATATTTCTTTATTTTTCTTTAAAACTACTTTTGCTATATTATAAAATGCAGTTATCTATAAGACATAGCAGTTATTATTTCTAAAAATTATTAATCTTATCTTATATTATTTTTACAATAAAATATCTGTAGAATGAAGTAATAGAACAAAAATCAGTGCATATTAAAAAAAAAAAATTTCATTTTAACAAAGTCTGTTTCTAGTTGTTGTTGTTTTTCCTTAAGTTAAAAATGTTTTCTTTGATTCACTACACATTTTGCATAAATTAAAACAATTAAATTTGAAATTATCAAAGTGCAAAATTTTTATTTCATTTTTGAATTTTTCAGGAAGTTAAAAATGAAAATTTCCCTAATAAAAATAATTGAAACATATTAGCTGCTCTGTTTAAGATATTTGAAACATGCCAAAACCAATACTTATAAAGATTAAATTTTTGCAGGATGTAAAATAATTTTAATAAAAAATAGACTAATATAAATTAAGTAAATAAAATAAATAAATAAAAATAGATATTTGAAGCCAATTTTCTTACACATTTAATATTATTTTAGGATTACATACATTACAACAATAATATAATGTTAAATTTCTGTTTGAAGGAGATTTACTTGATCATAAGGTTTGCACATTCAGCAAACTAGCTGACAAATGCAACTAGTTTTAATTTCAATTTACCATTCTCTTTCTGAATGTTATATGAGATTCATGTGAGCGTAATATGTACGAATCAATTGATTATGATATTTCTGATCTATGTGATTATTCGGTTCACATAGATCACACGCAAAAAAAGATGTAGTAGGTTTTAAAAAAATTATTTATCCTTTGCTCTTTAATTGAAAGCTTCTTTTAGTATAGTGCTTAAATATGTTCTGAATAAGGATTACTTATTGTTTACATTTATATTATGTTGATTATATCAGATAGAATATCAAACTTTTTAAATATAGTATTAAGGGGCTCAGCTTCTTACAAACTACGCTTGCCAATTCCCATCTAGGCACTACAGGCTCTAAAAACACTCTAATTTGCTCCGTTTTAAAAAGATACAGCGATTACAGAAGATAAATTATTATCAGGAATAGTGGCGACCTTCTGTAGTTGGGTTGCCATTCATTTCAGTTCACCCAAAACTGTATACTTTCTCCCCTTCTTCTCTCCCCATTTAACCTCCTTAGGGGTGAATTTTCAAAAATTCTTTCTTATTGCTTGCCTAGGTCATAACCGTAATCTTCTGTCCAAATTTTGTGATCCTGACTTTAGTTGTTTCAGCTCTGCGTTGATGAGTCAGTCAGTCAGCAGTTCTCTCTTCATTATATTATTATAGATATATTTAAACAAATGCTTTATAATAACTAAAACTGTATTTTCGCACCTTCCCCCAATGTGGATTTATGTCATTTTCTTTTAGTGATGCCATTTGAATTGTAAATGAAAGAGATTGCAATCTCAAAGCTGTTAGAACATACTAGCTGGGCTTCGTTTGTCTAGACAGTCGTTTCAAGGGTGCTGCAAAATTCATTTCTGAGGAACTTGCTTTGCAAATTATTATCTCTGTAATTTAATATTTCGTCTTTATTAAAGAACAAATCTCTTTTATTTACTTTGATGGAATGAGATATTGGACTGTCAGCCAAATTTCAACTGAAAATATCTCAAAACATATACAAATTTGAAGATAACTCATCTCTCGAAAATTAATTTTTTAATAACAATCTTTCTAAAAATGTAACTTTTATGCAGTTTTATTCAGAAAAGTAATTTTGGAATAAAAACAGCCGACTGGTGGATGAAACACAAAGTTATATGAACCCCCTATCTGTTTAGGACAGTCACATGATTTATGTTATTATAATATAGATATTTTTAATACAAACATTTGGGGTTGGCAGGCATTCCCTAGCACTCCTATAAATTTCTGCCCCCCCCCCCCTTTCCCTCTCTCCAGTATTTTCATTATTTGTATTTTACGTATTTGATACTTTCTATGTCATTTTTCTGTAAATGTGATTGTGAAAATTCTTTTTTTACTTTTAATTATGTTTTTCAATTGCAATATCTGATAGGAATTGTTGCTTTGTTGTGATACTGTATTAATATTTTTCTAGCTATGAAACCACATGAAGTTCAAGAAAAATTAGGTCTCACTAGGATAAGAGATCGTGTTTGGTATGTGCAGCCTTCTTGTGCTACAACTGGTGATGGATTATATGAAGGACTCATGTGGCTTACAGCAAACAATAAGTCTTGAATTTTATTACTATACATCATAGTTGATGTGTCTTTCTTTAATTTTATATGGAGTTTTGAAAGTTGTCTTCCTGTGATAAGATTATTTATTAAGAGCTTTAACTATAATTATTAATGCCTCTTTTTGTTTTGTCAGTTACATTCTAAACCAACAGTTGAAGCTAAATTGCAGTTCTGTTAAGGAATTTAGTGTATATTTGTCACAACATGAAGTAACTCTGTATATAAAAAATCTTGTTCTTCATACATGCAGCTTTTTTTAATTTGAGAAGACTGCAATTGTTTTTGTAAATTTTATAGAATTTTCTATTTAAGCCAAATAATTTTTTTATGTTATTGGTCAAAATATGTTGCTGGGTGATATGAAGAATTTTTTTAAATTTTATTGATGTGTAAACATTTTAGTAAACAAAACCAAATTTCTTTATACCTTAAAATTGAAAACGAGACCAAAAATTTTGATAAGTGAGTTATTTTTCTCAAAGATCATAAAATATTTTTTTCACTAAGAAAAGGTTATGTACTTTATGTATTAAGCCTACTTAGATTGCCCAAAATTAATTAACTATTTTTTAATAATAATAATATTCTTTGTTAAAAAAAAAAAAAAAAAAAAAAAAGAAAGAAAAAAAAATGTTATTGCAACTTACAGTTTTATTTCCTGGTCAGTAAATAAAGTGAGAGAAAATAAATATAGGGGTAATTTGATAATTATAGATAATAGATAATTAATAATAATTTGAGACAATTCTTCTGGATGAATTTTATTTAATGACACACAATCATTAAATAAAGTGATATAATCTGATAAAATTCCTCTAAGATGATTTTATGAATTTTAATAAACAATTTATTTTAGGAGTTTATGCATTTTAATGGTTTAGTAACAACTGTGCATTTCAGTAATATACTGATAATGTATATCACAGATGTGTGAGATTTCTTTAATCAGAAAGATTTTACATATCATCCAGAATTTTATATGCCAAACATCTCAAAAGAGTGATTTTTTTAATACCATTGTCATTTAACGTTGGCTTTTTCTCTTTAATTTTTTTTAGATGTATATTTGTGGGATTTGAAAATTTTCAGTATTTTAATATGTCATTTGATTAATTTTAAGTAAGTGAGCTCAAGTTAATATAGTGTTTTTTATAACAGTCTTTGAAATGTTTACATTCGCATAAGCAGGGTTCCAACTGGCTTTTAATTACCCTTAGAAAATTGGCTCATCAGTAAAAGAAAAAAAAATCTATAGCCAAATAAAAATAATATTAGCTTTGTTGTGATAATATTGTATGTTAATATTGGATTTGTTATGAAAACTGATTCTAAGATTGTTCACTCCCCTCTCCTCCAACGTATCTCCTTTTTTTTCTTTTTCAATGTGTGTTCAATTTTTTTGCAATTGTTTTTGGATCAGTTATTGATATGAATTCAACTTATCTGCTATAGAAACGAATTTATTCTAGATTCTTTTCAAAGTTGAGAAACAAGTTCTAGCTTTGATTTATCTCTAAATAAGGTTATGAAAAAATTCATTTCTGCATTTTCAGAATAGCATATTAATGAATTAAATAAAAAGAAAAAATATGAATCAGTTATAAAAAAAATAAATAACTTAAAAAAAACCCCATTAATCATTCAATAATGTATTTGGAATTGTCACTTCAAACAAAAGAAGTTTTTGATAACTCTTGCAATTTGGCACAGTGGCAATCATTAGCGGGAACCCTGCAGATAACTGACTCTTTAGTGTCATTAGTACCATAATATTAAGGCAGTTATTGATTTCATAAATTTGAGTAAATTATAAGTGAATTACTGAAAAGTTTCTGTGATAATAGTGATACTGTTGTACTTCTATGCATTCTGAAGCAATTTACTGCTACTTTTTGTAATGTTTTTGTGTGATATTCAAGAAATTTGTTTACATTATCAGACATGTTGAATAAATTATTTTATTATAAATGTATTCTTATTCTTTTTAGTGGCATTTCAGTATTAAAATTCATTTAATCTGTTACTTAAGTATGCTTTATCTACTTAATCATATATAGTACTGTTATACTTTTTTTAAAAAAAATTCATCAAATGCTCTAAAAGCATTAAAAATTCAAGTATGTGTGTTACACATGATATTTTAGGCATTTAATTATTTATATGCTAAGCATATGAAATGGCAGCATTTATCATGCTTTTTTATAAAAAATTATAGTGTACTAATTTTTTTTATTTGTTTGCATTATAAATTAAATTCTACAGTATTAAAACATTATCGTAGAACAAAAGTTCTTTTATATTCACCATTGCAAAGCAGCATTTTTCAAGAATGTAATTACTGTATTTTCATCTGTATAGGATACACTTTTTTACCTTTAAAATGCACCTTAAAAAATGGAAAGTCTCTTATACAATGAAAGTAAAGGAAGTTTTTTTTTTTTTTCACACTTTTCTTTGTATTACTGATGTTTGTATGATGTATGTTATGCTTATTTTAATATTTTATTGAAAAATGAACAAATATATATGTTTACGATTAGTTATTTAATTTTAGAAAATGAATTTCATAGAATAATTCTACTAATTAGATATTTATGTTTTACTGAAGCTCTAACACAAAACTATTTTTAAATGTAATTATTGCAGTATTTTGCTGTAAATATTTTTATTTTTAAATTAGATATTGTCATTCTTTTCTTTGATTTTTTTTTTCCTAAATAATTTTTACATTCTGGGATGCATCTTATACATAAAAAAATATGGCACCATTAAAAGTAAAATATACCCTTACATATTTTTTTCTCCTATCACATAACTTTAGAACCTCCTACTTTTAAGTAAATTTTTGGAGAAGAATAAGACTCCCAAGAATGTGTGATGTGATTGAGGAAGTAGAACTTTACATCAATCTTGATCTAAAAAAAATAATAATCGTAAAATTTGTTTAATAAATATGAGTTATTTTAAACTACATATATAAATAAACCTCGACGTTTCGGTTAATCTTTATAACCATCATCAGGAGAAAAACTTCAAAAAAATATATGAACAGCAAAAATTAAAATTTGTTACATGATTGAATCCAAAGTTCTAACTGACACGACGCTAAAAACAACAGAATAACAACAATATATTCAAAATAAGCCAGGTGGCGCCTCTATGAATCAGCGATGTAACTGGAAACTCATGTTCCACTAAATAAAAGTTCTTTCCAAAATGCATTTCCATATAGCTGGGACAGAAAATGATGAAATATCGTTACAAATTTCATGTTTTCTTAATGAAATTTCAATAGATTCACGGATGTCGAGGTTTATTTATATATGTAGTTTAAAATAACTCATATTTATTAAACAAATTTTACGTTGGAAGCAAATGTTTGATGAGTATTTATATGTGCAACGTAAAGTCCTTATTAAAAAGAATATATTTTTAATGCAATTATTAAAAAAAAAACAGCCTACAATTTTAACTTTTATCTAGAAAAATGAACAGTATACTCCTTACTGTTCAAATATAGTTCAAACACTTCATAACAAATTCCTCATAGCCATTTATTTAGTTAAAGAATACAAAATTTGAAATGATATAACAACATATTTGTAATGAAAAGCCTGATATGGTGTATTTTTTCCTTTTTTTTTTACCCCAAAAACGGCACGGGAAATAGAATTTTATTTCTCCAATTGCAGCTGTTTTTTCTGTGATGTGACTTTCAATTTCTTTCTCTCTGGCCATTCAGTTATTTTTGGTACTTCCAAAAGAGATTGGGGTAGGATTCCAAAAAACAATTAAAATGTTGCCTGTACAGACATAATTGCAAAGCTTGGATGATGAAATGTCTTTTTGAAGAATAGATTGTAGGTTTTGACAAAGTGATGTAAAAAAAAATCTTATTTTAAACAATGTTTCATCTCATGTGAGTTCTGTTTGTTTGAATGTATATAATTACTTCTTTTGCTATCTAATATTACATCCAAAATACAACCATTAGTTTCGATAGAAACCATTGTTAATGCTTTTTCAGTTTCGGACATTTTCCCAACATTTTTAAATAATAATGAAACACTTTCATTGTTTCGAGCAAGTTCTGGTGCCATCCCTGCACTTTAAGTTTGATCAATATGTTAATGATGATGAAGACATAATGTCAAATAAAGAATTCAATGAGGAAAATATGGTCTGCAAAAGTGCAGAGGATGAGTCATGCAATAGCAGTGTCAGTGAGGAAAAAGAAATCATAGAAATTGTCGAGAAACTTTCACACCCAGATGCACTTGGACATTTGGAGAAAGTTGTTCATTACGTGCAAAATGAAATTAACATGTATGTTGACAAAAAAGAGTATACAATATTAGATAATGCTGTTAAGAAAAGAAAACAGATTGTTAACTTCATTCTTCAAACCTATTTAGGTATGTAAAACTTCCCTTTCAGAGAATAAAATCAATTATTTGTTTTATGTTTAAATTTACTTGTTTTTTTTTTATGTGTAGCATAGTAATATGTATTATATACACTGTTAAAATAAAACAAAACTTTAATTATTTGAGCTATTTATCCGGATCTATATCACAAAATAAAAACTTTGTGATATGAATAGTATGTATTTATTCATAAAGATATAAATTTCTTGAAATTCCTTTTCAGATCAACATTTCTCTCTTTTTACTGTTTGTAGAAAAAATGATCCCCTAAAGGCTTAATATAATATGAATACATAAGGCCTACCTTTTTATTAAACAAAATCAATTTAAGAGAAATTTTCATTTCAGAAAATGCCTTTTTTATGATTGCCCCATTATCTGGATTTTTCCATACCCAGATTATGTTCAGAACATATTAATCTAGGTAATTGGAGTTTTTACTGTATAACAAAGTAATTTGTTATATCATTTTAATGAACAAATTTTTGGAGCACTTTCAATTTTGCTATAAGGTGCTTTGACTGTATACAGCCGTTTTTTATCTGAAAAAATATTCTAGACCTTTCAAAAAATCAGGTCAACCCAACTCGCAAGAGTCAAATCCCAATCTGAATGTTGAAAAATATTAAAAGTAATTTGATCCACAACAAAAATTATTGTAGACTTAAACTGAAGGACATGCGTTCTGATAAAATCGGGTTACCCGACCCAATGCTGGGCTAATGTGTTGTGTACTAGTGGTGTGCCAGAGGACGTAAAATAGCAGCTCTTTTAAATCCATTGTTAGGTATAAAGAATAATAATAAATCAAACTTTTATTAATATTTTTTTTATTTATTCAGAAAAATTTATTTAAAAAGAAAAGGGGTCAATTTGTTTATTTATGTTTATGTACATATATTTTTTAATTTCTGTTCACTCATAACTTTTGAATCAATTCACCTATTTGGATATATATATATTGATTTTAATTTGAGAAGACTTTTTTTTCCTGGTAGATCCCTGTATTTTCTTTGAAGTTTATTTTTTTGTTAGAGAGATTTTTTTTTCCTTTTGAGAAATATTTTTCTTGTAGATTTTGAACTTTGTGCATTCATCATAATTACTCTGGTCTTCCATTATATTTATTAAGAACAGTTGCATTTTACAAGTAGCAATATATTATTTATGCAAATCATAAGACACAAAAAACTGTTGCTTCAAAATCACCACTTGCTTAGAAATAAACATCTATACTCTGAGATCTGTATATTTGCAATAAATTTTTTGACAATATCATACATCTTTTATGTAACTAATGAGTAAAAGCGTGCTATCATAAGTTAGTTTGTATCAAGTTTTACATATGTGCATGTGTAAATCCAAAGTGATATTCATGCTGCTGTTTTTATACAACTATTCATATGAATTTATACTTTCTTTCATATGTGTAGTTTCTTGAATCATTTAAAATTCCAATCAGTAGATAAGATGCAGTTATAAATTTCACATGCTTAGATATATGAATACAGATATAGATTTTCAGCATTAATTAGTGTTCTTGTTTTTGAAACAAGATTTTTTTGTAAAAATTAAGGAGGGTTTTCAATGTGTTTCTAACTTGGAAATGACTAATTAATGTTTCCTTTGTTTAAGAAAGTTGTTACATTTAAATATTTCATTTGCTGCGATAAACATTTTTATTGAATTAAAAAAGTAATGATTGGGTATTTTCTATTATTTTTATTATTATTATTATTTAATAAGTAAATTCAGTTTTGTTTGAACTTTCATATAATGGTAATACTGTAAGAGAAAAATGTATAAAAAAAATTATGCCAGTATTATTAACTGTAAATAAAGCTATTTATTAGTGGCTTAACAAGTACCATAGTTTATATATACATATGTTGTTTAATTGCAGCTTTGAAGGTAGAGGTAACTCTTGCTGAATTTACTTAATACTTTCCAATACAAAAAGGCTTAAAATGAAATGAAATTATTTCAATATGAAATAGAACCAATTATGGATATAGATCTTTTGTTTTCCCTGTTGTAATCCAAGAACACAAATGCAAGCATTTGGCAAACCTGTAATTTTGGTCAATAAGTATTTTGTATAAGTTTAATCTGTTTTAGTGATTGATTTTGTGCAATTACTTGTAAAAAATAGAGTTTTAATTTAAAACACATTAAATATTTATTTTCTCCAACGAATTGAATAATTTGAATTATAATAGAAAACTGTATGTAGTTAGAATTATGCTTAATATAGTAAGTCTTGCATCTGTAAAATTATATTTTAAATTCAGTTTGTTTATAAATTCCTCTCTTTTTTCCAATTGGGATTTGTGTAAAAAATCTTAGAGAGAGATTACATATAATGTATTTTAGTAAGAAAAATTACATATGTGACAAATATTACAAATATAAATCGACAACAGAAACATAACAATTTAAGTATTAATACTTCACTAGTAACTGTTTTAGTATTGCAACTTTATTACAAAAGTATTCACAAACATTTTCTTTTTCAGTTTTTTAAAAAGTTAATAATTCATTTATAATGTATCTGAAATGATAAATATCACTTCTTAATTAAATACATTGTATGTTGCACTGCATCGATGTTCAGTGTCAGCACATACACTATGAATTAAAGTTGATATATGTAAGTATTCATCTGAAATCTCATATAAACAAACAGGCGAATAAAATAAATTATCTATTTGAAATGAAGAAAACATGGTTTAATTCAGATTTTTTGAAAGAGATAGCTATAAAGAAATACAGTTTTTGAATGTTTAGTTATTTGTCAAAATACTTATTTAAAATTCTTTTAATAATTTTAATATGCAAAATTTAAATATTATAAAATTTTGTAATAACAGATCAAGTTAGTCTTTAGTTTTCATCTATGTTTCTTAATAAAATGTTTGTATGTTTCAGGGAGACTGATTTAACAATTAACTTTAATTTCCTGTAATTAAAAAAAAACTTTGTTAGAAAAAAAATTGTGATTTATACACATTGTCTGTGTATATCTGTTCTTTAAATATTTAGATGTTCTTAGCTATGGTATATATTCTTTGCAACTAATGCTGCCCAGTGCATAAAACCCTTTTTTCTTCTGCAAATTATATAGTAGTGCCAAATTATAACTGGATTTTATGACTTGTTGATGTAGTTTTTTTAAATATGAAAAGTAACTTTTGGATTTTTTATATGATTAATGTGGTAAACTGTGAAAGGTAGGCTGTGTTCTATAAATTTGTAAAATTTTTATCTATGCAATTTTAATTTAATTTAATATCCAGCTCAACTAGAATTTATCAAGGCTTTGTTTACTTCAGCTATTTTATTTTTTTTTTTTCATTTTTGTTATTGTTAATTGTTGTTTATCCTTTGACTTAATGCCAAGGTTTTATTAAGATTTTATCTAGATTATTCACTGTAGAATTTTAGATATGCAGTTAATGATTTATAATATTTGTTGTTTGTTGATATTGTGTTAAAAATAAATTTATAAATATCTAAATATTTCTATAAAGTATAAAATGGACAGCATTAACCAAAATGTTATCAATCTAAACTTATGAGAAAATGAAAAATACAGGGTGATTCATAATGAATGGGACAAAAAGAAAACATGATTGTGAACGTTGTAATCAATATATTTAGAAAATTCAAATTTACCTCAAAACTACATTTATTCAAGTTTCTACAGGTGTTCAATATGTGCCCCTCCGGTGACACGACAAATGTCTACACGGTAATCAAGCTCCTGCCACACTCGTGATAGCATATCCCCTGTGATGGAGTTCAACACTGCAGTTATCCGCTGCTTCAGTTCCTCTACGTTCTGAGGAAGTGGAGGCACAAACACCTTGTCTTTAACGAAACCCCAGAGAAAAAAATCACAGGGCGTTAGATCTGGTCCGTTTTTCAGCAAAGAAAAATGGACCAAAAACACAACTGTTTGATAAAGCGCAGAAAACGTTCACCTTGGGAGAATCACGCTGATGTTCAAATGTTACATGGGCATTTTCCGTGCCCCAAAATCACAAATTATGGCGATTAACTTTACCACATAAGTGGAACGTGGCTTTCGTAGTAAGCTTTCTCCTGCATGGACGACATTTTGTTTAACAGCGCCTCTAGCGGCTAGTTCGTCATTCGATGATTTTTCCTTGTTACCAAATAAAACTTGTATAATTGTAGCTGCAGAATAAATTTGTTTCGGCTGAATAAATCCATTACGGCAGTCACACTGCGCTATTCTTTTTGGCCCATTCATTATGAATCACCCTGTATAACTCCAAAGTTTTCAAGCAACCATCTCTTACCGTTTTCATAGAAAAATTATGCAACTTCTTTTGCACTTTGCATATACAATAAAACCTCTGTCCAGCAGACACCTTGGGACTACAGAAGCTGTCTGCTATTCAGAAGTAAGAGCATACGAGTCTATAGATGTTAAATATTGAAAAAATGTTTGCTAAATACAGTTATCTGTTATGGAGGTTTTACTGATTTTTCTAACTTTGTAGATTAAAAAAATCATTTTGAACTTCCAGAATATATACTTATCTGTTTTTGCATAAAGCTATATGGGTATAGCAAAAGCTCTCAAAAGTTTTCTTTTGGACAAAACTTATATTTATAAAACTGTCTTGATATTTTAATTTATGCATGAACATTTTTAACTATTTAAAATTACTTTGCATGTATTATATAATAATGTATATGATGCTTATTGCAAAGCATGGATGAAAGTTATTTCATCTCATTGTTATAAATTACTATATGTTCTTCATGAAGTTAAAAAAAAAAGTATTATATGTGCAGGAGCATGTACAGCGATTGGGAAGTGGGGAGACAAAGGATACATTTGTACTGTACCGTAAGCTGGAAAGAGTCCAATTTCATATTGAGGATATGCATATGGCGCTGTGTGCTCTATTTACTGGGCCTGATTCTAGTATCACAAATGAGATCTGGTCCGGTCATTGTATCCCAGCAGAAAGATTTAATAAAGAGAGATGTTTCGAAGTTTCGCTCTTATAATTTGTGATTACATATAAATAACAGTAGTAAATTTCATAATCATGAAATAAAAGGAATTAATAAACTTGTTTTATAAAAGGAAAATAAAAGTTTTTAATAAAAAATGCCCTGATTAATAGATCTGATTGAACACATTGACTTACCTTTACCTAAAAACATTATTTTACAATAAATATATGTACAAAAAGTAAAATAAATCTGACGGAAACTTTACAAAAGTAATCTCATTCCTCCCCTTTTAGCACTACATGCCATAATTTAATTAAAACACAGAAAATATCAATTTAAATAGAGAAATCCGTACCTTTCTACTATAGGAGCCTTGTCGTTTTTTTTTTTAAAGTTTGGTGCAATTCGGGCTTCAGAAAGTGAGACTTGTTGCCAAATGATACAAACAGCTATGAAAACAAACCTAATGTACTTTTATGTTTGTTTATACATGTTTATATATATATATATATATATATATATATTGTCGTAAATATATATATTGTGTATATATATATATATATATATATATATATATAGTTATGTCTTCTTTATATTAAACAAATTCTAAAAATATTGAAAAACTTGCTTGTGTTATGAAGCAATTAATAAATAGGTTGTCATAAAATATGTTGGCAAATTTTCTTCTCTCACTAAGGTCATTTTCTGTATTCTCTTTTGTAATCATTCAAACTTAAAACTTTATAGGTAGGATTTTAAACTTTTGCATGAACTTATCATTAATATCTAAATTAGTTAATTTGAAAAAGATGGAGAAGGTAATGTAAAAACTGTACTGTTACAAATTAAAATGTATGCAGCATGAAAGGTAAAATAAATTGTTGAACACTTCAGAATAAATTTACGTATTTATCTGTAAAATCGTCAAAAGATGTATGTCATCATTGTACCATTTCTTAAATTGTTTATCTTCTGCTCCTTTTATATTTTTCCAACGATCATTTGGCTTTTTTCGTTTTGTAGGCAAATGTTCATTCAACTATGCCAGAATATTTTCTTTAAAAGTAGGCTAGATATTCGTCTTAAGGGTTATTATTTTTTTCCTGAGAACGACAAGTTCTGTACCATCATCTTGTTTAATTCTATCTTTACGAATTATAAAACGTTCATCAAAATGTTTAATGTAGAGCACTGTCATTGAAATATGAGTAAAATTATCACAATGTAATTTTCTTCACGACAATTTCTTCTTTTCCTTATCAATTGGGAATTTGAAGACTGTAGTAGCATGCTGCTTTTTAATATCATAGTTAGATTTGCAACCAGGACACATATCCTCCCCATTATTTTATAGATGTAATCTACACTTTCTTTAATAGTTATAATCTTTAGTTATGTATAGCGTTATAATCTAAACACACTGAAAACTTTTATTAATTACTAAATAAAACAAATAATATCCCAACACTATTGTAAACAATCCATACAAACAAACAAAGTATTTAAAAAATTTTAAGTACGTCGGATGTCATTTGTGAATCACTCTTAGAATCAGACCCAGTAAAAAGAGCACATAGCGTCATCTCGGAGGCCCCGGCCATTCCATATATGTACTAGGCATCACAATTTCTTTGCATACCCCTGTCAATGTGATCAAAGAAATAAACATGTCATATTGTTTTCTCTTTTTTTAAAAACATTCCTTTATGTATGCACATGTATATATTAATGGAATAGTAAGCTGTTGCATTCTTTTTTGTTGTTGTTTACTTGTTTATGGCTTATATAGATATGTCTGTGTATAGTATACTTTTCTGAACTTTCTTTCATTTTTCAAAAGATTTATTTATATAAAATTATTTTGTTGCCTAAGGTTGCTTTGGACATTGTATCTTCAGCCATTTTACTTAATTTAAAAAATAAATGAATGAGTTGTTCTTGTTAGTTTGTTATATGTATTTCCAAAATATAAATATATAAGGGTTTATTATTATATTATTATTATTACTACTGCTGTTGTTGTTACTATTATAGTTAAATAGTTGAGAATTCTTTTAGTTTAGCATTTAGTTTGTAATAATGATTAATAGATTATTATTTAGTATCAACTTAATTATAAAGTTTTTTGACTATGTATAGTGTTTGCTAATTTTTTAATAACAATTGTTTGCAGTGTATTGAACAAAACCAAACACATTTCTTAATACAACAAAAATGTTACAGATCTATGTAATGTTGGTCTTTTTATTTTTTAATGTCATTTAATTATATATATATAATTTTGTCTAATTTTTTTGTAAAATTCAATTTGAATTATCTTCTTATATCATTTTAAGTACAAATTTATTGTTAATAATAATATTATTATTTATGCAAACAAACAACTCTTTAATACTGTGCCAAAGTTAATGTATGTGTTTAACATTATAAATTTTTTAGACTATTGTCGATACATTTTGAAAAACATTTATTTGTTGTGTTCAACTAAACTTGTTCATTGCTGCTTTTGTTCATACTATCAAGTGTATTTATTTAAAATTTTTATGCAGTTTCATATATTTTTTATAATTCTTACACTATATATCTAGACTATATTAATAATTATGGTCGAGATAAACACATTAAGATTTTTTTTTTTTTTTTTTTAGAAATAATTTATCTATTATGGGATTAGATGTGCGTAATTTTTCACAGATAAAGTTGCTTCTCTTCCCCCCCTTCCCCCCCCCTCCCCCTCCTTTCGCAACTTTTTCCCTTTTTTTCAGCATTTCTCCTGTGATTTTATTTTATTATTCCCAATGCATGACAGTTTCCATTCCATCTTAATACAAATATCAGTTAACTAGTTTTGAAGTACTATTTAGTTCTCAATTGTTTTGTCTGAAAAGTGTTGCAAAGAAAATGTGATTAGAGAAATATTGAAAGAACTGCTGTTAAAAATATTAACTCTTTATTTGTCTGGCAATTCTTGCCAATGTTAAACTTTTGGTCATGGAATGCATTCAAATTTTTCAAAAGAAAATTTAAATACTTGAATTTTTTTTCTGCTGTATTCTCTTTTTTAAATTGTTATTCAATTTTAACAAAATATAAATAAATATTTTGATAGATTCCATTTTAATACATTATTTTCCGTATCTTTTTTATTAAATACAAAACAAAATCTTAAAGCAGTCAAATAATTTTTTTTTTAATTGCAAAAATTTGAACATTCTATCCAAAAGGAGTATTTGTACACTTTGCATACTAATGATACATACTATTGTACAGTGTTAAGTAATCAAAAGAATTTTTTTTACTATAAAAACATCTAATTATTTGCAGTGTTAGTGAGAACAGAACCTAAAAACAAAAAAAATATTATTGAATAGGAGAAATTACATTACTGGGTTCCACAAAAAGGAAAATCTACTGGAAAATTGGGAAAATATTAATTTCTCATTTACAACTGCTGGTTACATACTAAGAAACTATGTAAAAACAGAATGTTTTGAAAATAAATCTGCATTGGATAATTTCAGTAAGTTAACATCAAAAACAATATGTATGTATATATATAACACATGGGCTGATAAGTTCCCGGTCTGGCACACAATTGCCGAACCGATGTTTTTTTTAGTAAATACTAACCTTTAAAAGGTAGTAGAAAAAATGCCATGACGATTTGCCGTTTGGATAGAACGTTAGAGTGGTTTTAGTTGAACGGCTTTGTTGATAAACAAAAAAATGGATAACAAGAATTTCAAGAATTGTTATTTGATGGGGAAAACATACCGTTCAAACAAAAGCTTGGCTAGATAAGCGTTATCCGGACACTGCACCAGGTAAATCAACCATTATTGACTGGTTTGCTGAATTTAAACGTGGTCATACGGACACCAGTGATGCACCACGCAAAAGAGGTGGTTACTTCGGAAAACATAAAAAAGTCCACAAAATCGTTTTGGGGAACCGTAAAGTGAAGTTGCAGGAGATAGCTCAGACTCTGAAGTTATCCAAGGAACGTGTAGGTTTTATTTTGAACGAACATTTGTCTATGAAAAAGCTGTTGTCAAAGTGGCTGCCGCGCGTGTTGACTTTTGACCAAAAACAACAACAACGAGTTCTGAGCACTGTTTGGAGCTTTTTCGTTATAAAATTATGTTATTTATTATTTAATTATTATTATTAATCATTTATTAAATTATTATTATAAAATTATTATTATTAATCATTTATTAAATTATTATTATAAAATTATTATTATTATTAAATTATTATTTGTTATTAAAGTTATGTTATTTATTAAAGTTATAAAGTCATAAAGTTATAAAGCTTTGTTAAAAAGTTGTGTTTTCTTTATTAGACCGGGAACTTATCAACCCATGTGTTATATATAACAACTTTAATAAAACAACATATTCAACTCAAACATTTACAGACCTTCCAAAATGTTCTAGTATCATGCCGACATCTCAAATAATAAGAAATATTTTTCATAGTGCAAGCATAAAAGAAAGAATTTCAAGAGAAAATATTCTCAATCAATGAAGAAAATTAGGAAAAAGCTTGGAGGTTTGCATTAGCCTAAAAAAATAAACTACAGTTTTTTTTTTTTAGATAATTTTTTTTTTTTTCTGACAAGAGTAAGATTGAAAATTTCTTCTCATAAAGTAGTTGGAAAATATTAAAACTTCTGCAGATTTTAAAGCTATATTTCTATCTCTAAAAGATGGTTATGTAAATGTTAGGATTTGTAGAGAGGGGGGGGGGTGCAGCTTCTAATAGAGTTAGAAATCTAACATTTACTGATACTGCAACCACTTCTGTGGGATATATTGATCTGTCACACTATAAATTATTAAGCCATGCTAGGAAATTAGGCCTAGAGAAAACTTTCCACTTCCAGCAGAAAATTATCCTAAACATAATTCTTTGGTCACAAAGACGTGTCTGCTTTACAATTGTACCACAATCTACAGAATTCAATCCAAAAAAGTACCAAAAATACTATTGGTCACTGAAATTAGAAAAAAAAAATTCACTATTCAAAATCAATCATTTAACAGAATCTCTTGTGAAAGCATCGGAGACAAAACACACAAAAACTGAAATTAACAAAAATAACAATAGAATCTGTCCACAACACCTTGAAAATAGCTCTTAAAGGCAAGGGACATCAAACGAAACATTAACATGGTTTATTATAATTAAATTTGTGTAAATAATTGCATATTAAAATAGTGTACAAATACTCTTTTTGCATTTTTTTTTTTTTAACTTTTTCTTTTAGTATGTTAAAAATCAAATTGTTTCATTTTGTTTTGGTACTCAAGTAATAAAAGTACATTAAAATGATTTATTACAATTCTAATTTAATTTAATTTTGTTAAAAATGGAAAAACTCGAGATGTACAAATAATCATTTTGCCAACTGTATATATTGAAAAATACTAGTGCATTCCATGAGTAAGTCTTGCCATAATGTAACTATGACGCATAAGTTGAATTGATTACTTGTAAGGGATCATCCATTAATTGTCTCATGCAAATTTCATGGCTTTTTTATCCCTCCCTTTCCCTGTGCTGCATGTTTTCACATTTGAGCCTTATCCTCATCCTTTTTGTGGCATCACATATTTTCCAACTGTTAATGTACAGCTAATTTATGCAAAAATAAAATAAAATATATATATATGATACCCACTGATATAAATACAATCTAAATTTCAACTCTTTAACAATTGTAAAGGGTTTCTTGAAAATCAGCATTAAATCGAGGTTATTGTTAAGTCAGGGAGCGCATTAGCTAAATTAAAACTGCATAAAATTCATTATTAAATTTTCAAAAATTTACCAGCTATTAGTATTTAATTATATTTTCCTTTTGGATCATCAAATATGCATTTTTAATTATGAAAAATTATTAATAAATGCATTTTTCCCGCCTTAAATTTAGCCAGTGACATGAATTTTTCAGTTGTTCTAAAAGCATTATAGTATAAATGTCCATCAACATTAAATGTCATTAAATATTTTTTGCTGTATCTAATCCAACATCTGCTTTATTTGAAGTGATTTTCAAGTTTATATTATGATTTTGTCAGAATCAGACAGATATGTTTGTTTTTGTTGCAAAAAGCTTGAATATTTTGTAGTTTACAAATGGGAACATGAGATTTATATTTCGCAAAATATTTATATGAAAAATTATGGCTGTAAATGTCAAACCAATCTAGGGTTTTAAATTCCTCTAAAGCAAATTCATCATCGCACATCGGTCAATGGATAAACAACAGAGAGAGTAAAAAATTACAATCCTTGTTGCTAAAAAAAAATTTTAAAGTATGTGAAATTCATCAAAATTATCCTTAAATTGAGGAAAACCTATTGTTATTATGAGGATAATTCAAAATAGGAATGAATATAGAGCAGTATAATTTATCGTTAAAATAAGAAAATCGTTAAATAGGTATTTTATTGTACTACAAAACTACAGTAAGATTCCGTGTGCTTTTACTTCAAGCTGTTGTTATTCAAAATAAGAGAAAATATACCTAAAACTAACTGAATAAATATACAATTTTTTTTTAATGAACTTACTATGCTGCTTGCAAATAATGCCTAGTTGTTTTCATATTTTAGATGTGATGTCCTAACATGTTGAATCTCCCTTTTCCGCTGTTACATCTGTGTCATAATTTGTGAGCCTCTTATCTCTCTTGAAGTGCGACTTAATTAATGGATGACCCTTAACTGTGTTACATCCCTTGAAAGAGCTTTATTTGAACACACAATATATGTTTCATCTCTATAGTCACTTAAAAAAGTATTTAAAACTTGATATAGAAAATAAAACTTATCTTATTTCAATATTCATTTTTATAATAATAATAAATAACATAACTTAAAGCTGTTCAAAGCTTTACAAAATAAATACTTTTTTAAGTGGGTATAGTTGTTTTTATCATTTAAATACATATGCTTAAAAGTTTTTATAGAACGTTAGTACATTGTACAAATTGAGCACTAATTGACTTAAGTAATATTTTTATCAATTACTGAAAATTAAAAAATCAGCAATGTTAAAAATTTATGTAATTGTGTTTTATTTATTATGAAAAAATAAATTGTTATATAATGTTTTTGACAACTTTTTCTCAGCTGTTATTTTAAAAATAACATTCTAACGATTCAGACAAAATATTAAACTGCTTTAATATCTAATGTCTTTTCAATTCAAAAATAATAATGGAAAAATTAAGTATTTTTAAATCTACTTCTGCTGTAATTAGCAATACTGAAAAAATGCCAGCATCACTCTCATTTATTTACTATGGAGGTAAAAGGAGGGAGGGGCAGAACTTCTGAATTGATACAGTGGTGGTCAGAATTATAAAAAACTAAAAATTGCACAGAATTTTTTTTTTTCTGAAATGTATAAAGTGAAATTTATACATAAAATGCTTTTTTATGTTAGAAATCATTGTAGAATGCAAAACCTTGAAAAATGCAAAATATGAATCTTTTGACATAGTTAACAAACTATGTCATTGTAAAAATTGGACAAAATTATAAGGACAATTAATGTTTTTTTCCTGAAACACACCAATAATTATCTTCCCCTTCTTCTCAATCACTTTTATCAGTCTTGATGTCATGGAGTAAGACAGTTCTTTCAGAACGTTCTTGGAAATTTTTAACGAAGCTTTTTCGATGGAGGACATGAGCCCTTGCTTGTTTTCCAGGGTTTCTACGCGACTGGTAAATATGGAAAACAGGGAATTGTCAGAGAAAATGACAAGTGCTCAAAAAGTCAGAGAAAATCATATTTTTTCCCTAAAACCTGGAAATGTCAGGGATTTAAAATATATACACATATATGTGCTATCATGTGTCAAGATTCTTCTGAGATCCGAATTCAGTCTGCAAAAAATTCAGATTTTATATTAGCAAATAGTATTTTTGCTACATTCATATTTTTAACATAATGATGTTTTAGTCATACAAATTTATTGCTAAATAAGTTATAATTCTGCAAAAGAAATATTGAGCCAAGTTAAGGTGGCTAGGATGAGATATCATGAATATTTAATAAGAAAAAGAAAGAAAATTATAAAGCAATCAAAAAAAGAAAAGCTGTAGCTAAAATTAAATTGTTAAAAGACAAAAAAAATGAAAGTTACATAACAAACTGTTTCTGAAACAACACAAGTAAATGACATGGTGGTAGAAATGTCAAAAAATATTTAAATTGTTGATATGTGAAATCTAATTATATCAACAAAATGTTACTTTGAATCCATCCAAATTGTATTTTTTTTAATTGTTTTTCATTTTTTAGATTTTAAATATCAAATAATAGATTTTTAGTTTCAATTTTATAGATTATTTTGTTTTCAGAGGTATATTTAATCATTAAGATCTAGAATTGCTATTCGTATTTATAAAAATGTCGTGAATTGTGGGCATGGAATTGTAGGGAAAATGGTCTGGAAAAGTCGGGAATTTTGTTATTCAAATAGAGTATGTACCCTGTTTGCATATTGTATACCATTTTTGTATACTTCATATGCCAGAATCTCACAGATTTTCCATTTGATTCAGATTATGGTTTCTGACCAGCCAATCAAGTAGTTTCACGAAATTAGCATCAAACCATGATTTTGAAGTTTGGGAAACATGTACTGAGGCATTGTCCTGCTGGAAGAAATAGTCTCCACTTGTTATTATTGGTGCTTCTGGTAAACGATTATCACTCAATACATCAACATAACTCTCAAAATTCATTCTACCCTGCACAAAAACTATTGGAGTACCACCAGTTGCAAAACCTCCCCAAACCATTACTGAGCCACCTCCAAATGCACGCTTTGAGAAAACTTCTTTTTCTCTACGGAGATCATAGCAGAAATAGCGAAAATCATCTGATCCATCCAAATTAAACTTTTTCTCATCGGAAAAGACAGCATCATCCCACTTTTTCCCCATAGTAATGCATTTTTTGGCAAACTCTACCCTCAGTCTTTTATGAACATTTGTAAGAAGCAGTCGTGACATATGTTTACCATAGCAAACCTTTTTTTTTCTTTTTATAAAACAAGTCGAACATTCAAGCACTCCATTCTAAGTTCAATTCATGTTTTATTTCTGTTGACATTTGTTTTTTTGGAGCAAGCTCGCCTTAATATCATTCTTTTCTTCCCGTACACAAACAGAAGATGGCCTACCTGTGTGTCTTTGCTGGCCATATTTACTGGGATTTTTAAGATAATTGTAAATAACCGTTCTTTATCTATTAAGCTTTGTCGCAATTTGACTTACTTACAAAAAGTCCAGAACATTTAAATGCATCCACTTTCCCTTTCTCAAACTCCGAAAGCTTTGTACCTAGCGGCATGACTGAAAAACAGAATATGACGATCCCAAACGCTTACTACACATATATATCGCCTGAGAGTTCCGTGTGCAGAACAAAAAACATGCAAATTTTACTTTTTATTACACACAAATACAGTTGTTCTTATAATTTTGTCCATATGCTATGGCTGTATAAATCCATAATACATTTTATGAATATGAATTTTCCACATATTTCCATAAAAACCTATAAAAAATATTCTTCATTTTTCATTGGTTTCCAGCCATTAAATTTGCATAATTTTCAGGCCAAGTATAGACAAGATTTGGCGATTTTTGCCTTGTCCTTATAGTTCTGACCACCACTGTATTATTAGTTGGAGATGAAAAATATATAGAAGTAAATCTTTTTTTCTGCACAAAATGAATAAAGAAACACAACTACAGCTTTGAGAGCAATTATCTGGTTTCTTCATCAGGTGATTAGTAACAGAGACCGGGAGCATTTCACCTGAAAAGTGGAAAACATATTCTGGCAAAATCTGTTTTCTGCTTGTAGAGTTAAACTAAGTGAAGTTTTGAATCATTGTTAACCAGAAAATGAACAATTTCATTGTTTCACATGTTTATAAACTGATTTTTTGTAAATGTAAAAAATAACATAATGAACAACACAATCAGCCAAAAAAAATTTTTTCAAATGTTCTGCTGTTTATAAAAGGAGCTAATTTTTCTACCTTCATATAAAAATAAGAAAGGGAGTGAGAAACAGAAGCAGTAACAAGTAACATACGTAATTTATTGCTATTCTTCTTCACTCTCTCTTTCATTCAATTTCAATTGAAGAAGGTGCTTCTATTATGAAGCCTTTAAATACTTGTGTGCTATTTTTTTTCTCCTATTTATGTTTTCCCATTAATCTTAATACAATGTTTGTATGCATTATATTAGATCTTAAGTGTTCTGGGTAGAGTTTTAACCACTAAATCTCCCCTTTTCTCCCTGCACCAATGAAATTTCTCATCTTTTTGTAAATTGTTGGTTTATTTGCTGTTTTTGTGGTATCTACAGAATTTCAACAATTTTATACTTATTTTCACAAAAAAAAAAAAACAGATCTTTGAAATTTCATTGTGGTAGTTTAAAGATTTTAGAAACAAGTTTATATTTACATAATGGTCAAATCATATTGACAATTTTGATTGGGGTCATTTTAAGAATGTATCGGGACTTATCTAGTACTAATAATTGTTTATTTAATGGTACAGAATTTTGGAAACATTTCTTGTACGAATTTTTTGTTTATGTTGAAGGGGAAAGCGATTCATAGATGGTAATTTTAAATATACAAATTTCCCTCTATTAGTATAGTTAATGGTTCCCACAATATTAGCACACTAATCGAAACCACACTCATTCAAATATACATTAATTATGGAAAACAACAATAGATCCACAGCCAACTTTCTTAAAACCCAAGATAAATAAACAATAATAATGTACAATAATGTTGTTTCTTATTATTGTTAAAAAGTACATATTACAGCTTGATTTGAAACTTTTAAAATAAAATTTATGTAAATTACATGATCTATTAAGGGTCTTCTTCACTCACTTGAAAACACCCGCTCGCTAATGTTAATCCTATGGGGCATTATTTTTCTAATATCTCGTTTCATTTCAATGTTTTTAAACAATTTTTTTTTTTTTTTTTGCATTGGATAGCAGATTAATCTCTATTTTTGCCATTGATTACTTTTTCGATTTTCTTTGAGTTTTTTTTTTATGAAGATACTTTCACTTTCAAAATCAGTTCCAAAAGTGAAAGTATTTTTGTAAAAAAAAAATCCGCAAAGAAAATCGTAAAAGTAATCAATGACGTAAATATATTGATCGCTGCTATCGGATGCAAAAAAAAAAAGTTTAAAAATATTGAAATGCAAATGAGATTAGAAAAATAATGCCCCATAGGATTAACATTAGCGAGTGAAGAGGACCCTTAACATCAGTGTGTGAGCTAATTTAATGAGTAATAATCAAGAAACATTAAAAAGTCAGTTTTATGTCAAATGATGCATAATAACAATCTTTGTCTGATTGTCGTGCCATTGCTCACATTTCTTATCCAATTTTTATTTAATTTTCATAATGATACTGCCCCATTTGGCTGGCAAAATGCAGTTACTCATTCTGTGCCTTGCACACTATTCAAATTACACTCGCATTAGTTAAGAGATCGGCTGAAACCACATGAACCTGTACAGGGTGTCCCATAAGTCTGTTCATAAAGAGTCTGATTTTTGTGGCTAAAAAAATAAAATAGCTTAAAGAAACTCATAAGTAAGGTGTCAAATAATCATTAAAATTTAACAGATTGTTGCACCTAAGTGCAGTTTGTACCATAAAACTTGTGAAAGTTTTGTAATTTTTTGTGGCAAAAAAAAAATTAAAGAATCCAATAAGTTTATTCTTATTTCAAAAATTAAAAAAAAAATGTCATATTGGAGTGATTTTTATAAAACTTGTCAAATAGTCATAATTTTAAAGAAAAATTTAACTATTTTTTGCTTTAACCATGAAAAATGCAACACTTTGACAAGTCTTACGGTGGAAAATGCACACTGATATGGCAATTTGTTAATTTTTATGATTTTTTAAAAATGTAAAAGGACTTATGAGACACACTATATATTCAGATAAAATGAAAATCAGCTTAGTATAACTGTTCAACATTTATTGTAAATATAGTGTGGGGTATAATTAGTATTTAAAATAAAGTATGACAGTATATTCTACAACATAGCAAATGAATGAAAAACTGACTCATAAGACATTTTAAAGCTTTCTTTGAAAATTGTAAAAATAAATTATAAAGAAATTTCAAATTTAGGGGGGGGGATGGGGGATTTTACTTTTTAACCATTAAAAGCGTAAAATTTTCCGGGCATTCAAGACTGTATAAATCAGCCAACACTGTAGGGTAAGCGCTAAGATGTCGCTGACTTGGTTAATATTTATGTACCATTAAATAATGTTGAATCCGTGAGATTTTGTATTTAGGTAATAGAACTTTTACTGCGTTAACCATAGAACAATGTTTTTTTTTGTTGTTGTTGTTGTTTTCCAGTATACTTGAGAATTTCATTGATAGCTCTTTCCTCTATCATTTCCAATAAATTGTTAACATTTTACTATTTATAAAAGTAGAAAAAATATTGAGTCCAATAATAAATATTGAATAAGTGAAATATTCATGGTTAAATTATTGAAATAGACTGGGCCCGGTGAGCAGCTTTTTATTTCTATACAGCTGTCTTACTCCGCAAAAATAGACATAGACAACACGAACACATAGTCGCCGATGTTTTTATTTACAAACTTTTGATGCCATTTAAAGAAAACAAAATTTCGGAGTTTTTGTAATATGGAGTAGAGTGGAAATTAATGTAATGACGTAAACATATTACATTTTTTTATTAAATTATGTTATAAAAACCTAAATTGGGATTAATATGTTTAATTTCTTCATTTTAGTTCATTGCAAATATTAAAAAAATATAATTACATATTTCCTTCTTTAGTTCACTTACACATTAATAGATGGCGCTGTTATCAAAGTTAGCATTAAACTGACAATTGTCAAACATTATAAACATGTTTATGTTTTTATAATGTGGTGATAAATTAGGATTAGCTAGCTCCTTACATCTGATATTTTATTGTTTTTTATCGTAAAATGTTTAATAAAAAGGTAAAATTTAAAAAAAATCTTTTTTTTTTCACAGCATATTGTTAAATTATAACAGTAGTTTTTATTGTAGTTTACTTTGATTATTTTTATATTTACGTCAGATTCCCCAGTTTCTTGATTATTGATATTACAGTTTTATTTATCGTTAAACAATGCTAATTGAACAACCCTTCATAAAATTCCTTATGAAAATATAATCATGTATTAAAAATTCACTTTTGTGATCATAATATAAAATGATTTAATTTTGCTTGGTTGAATAAAAACATGATTTATTATTATTATTATTATTATTTACACTTTAATCGTACTTAAAAATCTATTAATGATATTTTAAACTATTCAGTTTATAATTACACTTATCGAAAATATAAAAGATCATTTATACTACAAGACAATAATATCATTAGACTATAACAATATAGTAATATCAGACAAAGTAAAATAATTCAGCCTAAATGCGACTAATGTCCGATTTTTGATTGTTTTACTTCAGAAGGTATTTATATTTATCGAATTAAAATGTAAGAAAATTAAAATACATACTTATAAAATGTTTATTGAAAATAGTTTTAAAAATGAATTATCTATGCATGTAATATAGAAAAAGAAAATTATTTTTATTAAAGAATAATTAGTTCATATTAATTGCTTTGTAAATTAACATCAAATGTATACACTATATGAATTACAATGTATATTTGTAAACACCCTACTAATACTTTCTAAATAAAATTTATACTTGTGTATCTAATATATTTCAAAGAAAAACCGGTAATTTCTAGAAGAAATTTTAAGATTATGTTTTTATATTTATGAATCTACATGAAACATAAAATATTTTTGTTATATTTCATTAACATAATATCGGATATGTTTCATGCAGTGCATATTAAACATAAACTTTACAATGTATATTTGTTGTTAATTTACAAAACAATTAATATGAACTAATTAATCTTCAGTAAAGTTAAAATTCTTTCTCCATATTATGATGTAAAATATTATTTACTTAATACATACATATAAGTGAACTTTTTTATTTTTTATATTGTAGTACGATAAATATTAATTCTTTTTAAAATAAAACAATAAAAAGGCATCTAATAATCTTATTCAGGCGAATAATTTTACTTTGCATAATATTATTATTTTTGTTATGTCTAATGATAATTTTTCCGGCATATAAAGTGATTCTTGTATAAATTAACATATTAATTTATGTATGAATACATACAGATAGATAGAGAGAGAGATTAAGTTTTATAATTTACTTAATGGCGTGAAAAATTCTGTAATTTTTTTTTCTTCATACCACAGAAAATTATTTCTTCTGACCATTAAATTCTGCATCTTCAGAATTCGCTTAGAGTGTTTCTCAAAAATATATTTTTCCACGCTCAACAACTCTAAACTTTTTTTGACACATTTTCCGACTCCTTTTTAAACAAAAAAGTAGACTATTGCGAGCATGATTACTAAATAGATTTGAAATAGAATTTTTTTTTTTCATTTTCCGATAAATTAACTACACGTTGTGTTATTAAGCGATTGTTGTCTCAGGATGGCAGTTTTTTCCCTTCCTGCGTTCTCGCATCCGGAAATTCCTTTCAAAACGCCAACTTTGCCAGAATTTTTTGAAAAATCTTTTAGCTTTACTGAATAGCGGAAAAAAACAGTTCGATTACATAGTTTCGTAATAAGAACACCTGCAAGTTTGATACGTTTGCGAACAAAAATGAATTTTAAAATATGCCATAAAGCAGTCAGTATAGGTTTGAGGACGTTATAAGAACAATTACCCACTTCTCTCATTTATTTGACTTCAAATTCTCGCACTCGCCTACACAAAAACATTTTATGGGGGATTTAAAAAATTGAAATCATCTCTGCGACTGACAACTGAATCGTTACGATATAAAAGGCTATCCAATATAACATATTACCCACTTTATTTAAACAATAATCCACCGTAGATAATATTATGTTAAAATAAATTAATGTGTACGTTACAAAAGTAAATAAACGAAAACAGCGCGATCACATCGTGATTATTTTCTAGATTAAGAAAGTAGTACTTAACGTCAATAATATCTCATCAAAAAGTCACCTGTAAAAAATGCAGCCAAGTCTCGTAACTCATTTACCGTAAAAAGTGCTGAGATCGTATAAAGCCAAGTTTAACTATCTTATTAACTCTGAAATTTTTATTCACAAATCACTCCTAGTCTCTACATCTTTGGTTAATTATTATTTTGTGACTTGGCAATTACTCAGCACAGGAAAGTTATTACACCTTACTATGGGATGGGATGGGATGGGATAATTTAATTAAGGCAAATTATATACGCACAGGGAAGTTATTACACCTTAATATGTTATAGTATTATTTGACTAAGGCTAACTATATACATCACATTCTCGTGCTACGTAATTGCCAAGTCACAAAATAATATTTAATTAAAGATGTAGAGACTAGTAGTGACTTGTGAATGAAAATTTCAGAGTTAATAAGATAGTTAAACTTGGCTTTATACGATCTCAGTACTTTTTACGGTAAATGAGTTACGAGACTTGGCTGCATTTTTTACAGGTGACTTTTTGATGAGATTTCACTTCTTTTTGTAAGTAATCCTCCTTTTCTTGATTTTGGGCTCTTTTTGGAGATCATGCCCTGATTTTCGAAAAATTTACCTTAAAGAAATTTCAGGTAACTAGGCAAGCACTAAGTTATGGGAGGGGGGGAGTCAAAAGTACTCTCAATTGCTTCCAGGAAAGGTGCTATCCATCTGAGATATTACTCGCAGCCTAGATACTTGATATTTAGCACAAAAATACTGTTTAGGACAAAAAAAAAAGCTAAATTTCCGGAAATTTTCAATCAATCAAACTATATTCGATTTTTCGAAGTTTTTTTTTTTTTTTTTTCGTTTTTTCCGGATTTTTAAATTTTTCCTTACTTTGTATCTTAAACCCTACCTTTCTGCCAAATGTCAAGCTGGTAGGAAAATCAAATTATTTCCAAACCTTCGACTTTTTATAAATTTATTGATTTTTCGATTTTACTTCTAAGTTTCCTGATTGTCATGCCAATATAATAATTCTTTGATCCGTCTTCTTAGAATCATTTAGGTTCAATTTAAAGATAAATCAAGATAATCTTAGAGTCACCATGATTTTATTTAGAAAGGACTATCAAGCCATAACCAGCCAGTAATGTCGGGAGGAGAGGAGGAGCTGTAAAAAAATTTTTTTGGTGCTAACATCGTTTAACAATCCATATTTCATATGCAAATAAAATAGAGTATAACCTGTGAAAGTAAACAAACATGTCTATAAAGAAACCGCCCATAACGTAGCCGGTCTATAGCGGAACTTTTCTATACCGAAATTCGTAAACAAAAAGAAAAAAAAAAGCATAATCCGGATAAAAAAACAAAAAAATTAAGGGCGGTGTACTAGCTAATAGGACAATTATCTTAAAACTCATGTTTCTAGAACTACAAAATCTAATTGTTTTCGAAAGTTTTTAGACCTACGGGATCCACCTAATCTTTTTGATCACGCGTGAGTGACAAAAAATCGAAACTTTCAGTTCATATATCGTTTGCACTAGAAAACACAGAAATGTGAAATTTTAAATTTTGGTCTTATTTGCCACATACTCTATATAAACGAAGTTTCAGGTTTTTGGGATACACCAACTCAAAGATATGGGGAGGTCAGAAGTGCACTGAGTTGCTTCCAGAAAATGATGCTTACGGTTGTGCTCTCTCGACATGGCGGATAAAAAATTCAGGATTTTTTTTTTTTTCTTCCCCTAAGCATTGCCTATATTCCAAATTTCGAGTTTCTAGTTCTACAAAATCGAATTATTTTCGATATTTTTCCGATTTTTTAATTTTATCTTCGGTTTTTATTGGGTTTTTAATTTTTCCTTATTCTGAATTCCAAACACTACCTTTACGCCGAATTTTAAGTTTCTAAGGTTAAAATATCAAATTATTTTCATTTTTTCAATTTTTTTTCGAATTTTTGAATTTTTTTTTCGAATTTTTGAATTTTTTTTTTCGAATTTTCTGGATTTTTTTAATTTCTTCTTTTTTTGTATCCTAAATACTACTTTTATTCCGAATTTCAAGTTTCTAGTGCTATAAAATCGAATTATTTTCAAATTTTCGATGTTTTACGATTTTTTAATTTTATTTTCGATTTTTATTGTGTTTTTAATTTTTTCTTATTCTGAATTCCAAACACTACCTTTGCGCCGAATTTTAAGTTTCTAAGGCTAAAAGATCAAAATATTTTCATTTTTTCAATTTTTTTCGAATTTTTTAATTTTTTTTTTCAATTTTTCTGGATTTTTTAATTTTTCCTTTTTTTGTATCCTAAATACAACCTTTATTACATATTTGAAATTTCTAGCGCAACAAAATCGGATTATCTTCAAATTTTCAGGTTTTTTTCAATTTTTTCGATCTTTTAAATTTTGCTTTCGATTTTTTTTTTTTGTGTGTTTTTGATGTTTTCTTTTTCTGGATGCTAAACACAACCTTCATACCTAATTTTAAGTTTCTAAGACTACAAGATCGTATTATTTTCAATTTTGATGGAATTTGTTGAATTTTCGAATGTTTTTTTGAATTTTCCGGATTTATAATTTTTCCTTTCTTTGTATCCTAAACACTACCTTTTTTCCAAATGTCAAGTTTCTAAGGCCACGGGATCTACCTAATTTTTTTGATGACGTGTGAACGAGTGAGTGGAGTGACAAAAAATCGAATGTTTGAGTTCATATATCGTCTGAACTAGAAAAGGCAGAAAGTTGTAATTTTAAATTTTGGTCCTGTGTGCCAAATACTTTAGAAAAACGAAGTTGCAGGTTTTTGGGAAACTCCAGCGCAGAGATATGGGGGGGGGTCATAAGTGCCCTAAGTTGCTTCCAGAAAAGGATGCTTACGGCTGTGCTTTCTCGGCTTGGCGGAGGCACTGCCGTGCCTCCAGATTATTCAAATTTCGCGGCAAATTTGCTCATCATTATCACGTTGTTAAACAAATCAAACGCAACTTCTGATTCCCGATTTTACCAAGTCGAAAATTTTATCCTGGAAAGAAAAACAATAATATTTTGATCTATATGTAAAAAAGCAGAAGAAATTTAAAGAAAATTTTAATACTTCAGAATGTTTTTCTTCAAGATCAATAATTTTTTATGACGCTCGCGCGCACGAAAAGAATAAAGTATGAAAATAATAATTTAATTGTGAAAATAATAATAGTTTTCCTGGAAGTACTGTGAAGCTTCAAAATGATAATAATAAACAAATAGATATTTCTAAGAGCATTGGATAACTTGTATGTGATTTCAAGATCTTTTCATCTCATAAGTTAAGATCGCAAATCCCCTCTCTATTGTTATGTCTCATCGGGAAAAAAAAAAATTTAAAAAAGGGGGGGGGGGGTTCTTGAAGAATGTTTCTTTCTTTTTTATTTGCCATTTTACATTTCAAAAATATGACTTTATTTTATATTTTAAATATTAAAGTCTAAGTGAAGCAGACGAGTTGTAGATAAGATTTTAACATTCGAAATAAAACTAAATACGTATTTTAGAGATATTTTGTCAAATAAAACAGAAAGAAACATTCTTCAAGAATAATATACAGAAGAAACAAAACGTAAAATTTTTAATTTTCGGAAGAAAAATTTGAAAACTACAAATGCATTCCAAGCCTTAGAGAAGGAAGATTTGCGGTCTGACTGATAACAAGCCTTAACGCTAATTATACCAGCAATCGATCATTTGACAGGTACCAAATGCAAATATTTCGATTAGAACCAGAAATTTCTTTGCAACATAAATAAAATAAAAATAAATCGCACAGAAATAAGTTAAATGAAAAGGTTACTGGTGTGAAATATTTTTATTAAACCCGAATGAAATTCATAGCAAAATCATAGTAGCCAACCTTCGTATTCTTTTAATCAATTATCACCAGAAATCTATTTAAAAACTAGTCGGATGTGTCAATCCCAAAACTTTCTTCTATCTCACACAGGTTTCGCATACACTAAAGAGAGTCAGCACCAATTTATATCAAGGTCTAACTGAAACTCAAGTTTTATTAAATTCCATGCAATATTTCTTGAGATATGACTATTGCTAAAATCTTGTAAATGCTGCATAGTAGCGGCACCTGCTGGGCGATTTTTACCAAAAACTAATCAGCACCAATTTATATCAGAGACTAACTGAATATAAAGTTTTATTAAATTCCGAGCATTATTTCTTGAGATAGAGCTATTGCGGAAATCGCGAAAAATGCTGCATAGCAGCGCGACCTGCCGGGCGATTTTTACCAAAAACTAATCAGCACCAATTTATATCAGGGACTAACTGAATCTAAAGTTTTATTAAATTCCGAGCATCAGTTCTTGAGATAGAGCCCGCACAAAATTTGTGTCACATACAGACAGACAGACATTTTCTAAAAACAGTCAAATCGTGTTCAAGACCTTCTAAAACGTATAAATCCGTCAAAAATTTTCATGAATCCAATACTTTCTTCTTGTAAAGATAGAAGAAAGCAAAAAAGAGGCAAAACCATAGTTACCAACCTTTGTATTTATTTTTTTATTTTTAATCAATTGTCCCCAGAAATTTTGTTTAAAAAAAAGGGGGGGGGGAGAAGTTCCTTAATTTAATGTGGCTTTTATTTTAATTCTAATTAAAATAATAATTATGTTTTTTTGTTTTACAAAATTTCTGGTAGCAATTGTTAAAAAAAAAGAACGAAGATTGGCAATTATAATTTTGCGCATGCTTTCATGATTCATTCGAATATCAAACTATTTCCTTCTCCCCGTCACTAATGGAGAGTCCCAACAATCCTATCAAATTGTCATTTATTTTTACGGATGTACAGTCCTGGTAAAAAAGTCATTACCCCTTTACTAACTCTAGCACAAATCATCGTACAAAAATTTGACTGGTCCCAATCGATTAAAAATAACGTCTATTAATATTAATGCTATACCTAAATTTTTCATAGGGAGTCATCTACATATAAAAATTGTAACAAAGTTGAAAAATTTCGGCACTTCTACATTATCCCATCGACCACTTTCCATAAAAAAAAATTAAAAAATATATATATATCGCCAAACTATAGGAATTATAGGACGCCAAAAATGCATAATTGTGGTGTCACATTCACGTAACGTGAGATGTGTTACACGTGTTAGTATGTCATCAAGTTATTTTTAATTCGATGTTTATCTGTATTTTCAATGATGTTTTACCGATTTATAAGTTATTTCGTTAATTAAAATAACAATTACGTCATTAAATGGTGACGTCAGTGCCCCAAAATGATGTGCATAAGAAATTATATTTTTTAATTGAAAAAGAAATTTCTGCCTTTCTACTGCGCGATTTGACGGTTAAGTTTTGTGTTATTTAGATCCTAGATGTCTCTGCTTATCAACATGAACATTCGAATTAATATAGAACTGATATTTTCAACTTACCTACGTACTTGCCAAACTTATGCTAGGTTATAGTTTGAATACAGTAACGTATACTTGTGTTTTCGCTTATGTTTTTACCAAATGCTGGTTTTTTTTTTCATTTTATTTTAACTTTATTTAACCAAACCATTTGAAATATGGAAGATACAGTCTTAAAATTAGTACCTTTACGTCTCAAATTCTGCAATTAGTTCGAAAAAATATCGTTGTTAGCCCTTTGAAAAATGTTTGCAAAAAAGAGTCGTTTTCGCAGTAAACATTTCCCATAATATGCCAACGTTCCACCCCCCCCCCCTCCCAGGTCGCAATTTTAGGGGCACCGATAAGCAAAAAATATGCCTTAATGCCGATACTTTTTTCTAATCGTCAGTGCAATCGGTTTTCAAAAATAGGAAAATTTTAACTCTTATAAAAAATTCACGACCGCAGGTCACTTTACCTCTCGGAAGCGATATTTTTTCTACATTAAAAGTTCATAAACGCTTCCTATTTCGACAATATTTTTACAGCATCTGGGCAGACTGGATTTACAGCTACTACAAAAATTTTGAAACATTCGGGGGAGTACAAATATTTTAAAAAAAAATTAATAAATCTAAGAAAAAATCGACGAAAAAAGTGGGATTTTCGCTGGATTTGGCTTACATTTTCACTATTAAATATGCATATTGTTTCATAAAATGGTTAAGGGAACAACATATTTTTAATTCCTAAAAATTTCGAAAAAATTGAACGATAACCACTGAAGAAAAAAAAAATCTAAATTACAGGACAACCCCCCCCCCCCCTTCCCCTTCTTTTATCGGCAGACTTCAGAATTAAGCATTGATTCCGAAAATCAAAATACGCAAAAAAAAAAAAAAGAGAAAAAAAAGTTCCTAAGCAACATGTACGCTGAATTCGTTTTCCAACACTGTAAACCATTTCAATAAATATCATCATTAACCTTATGAAAGAAAATTCATTTCCGAAAGCCAGTTTTGTGGGGAGTAATTCGTGGAGAAATAAATGTTCGGGAACAATAAAATTTTTCGAAAAAAAACTTGGGTATTTTCTTTTCCTTATTTCACGTAAAGTTTACTTTTAGTCATTCCTTGGGTTCAGTGTCTTATTTCGCCCCCACTATTCAAAATGAAATAATAAAATTAGTTGGGGACAAAACTAGAAATGAAATCATCTGCAGAATTAAGACGGCAAAGTACTACACAATTTTATTCGACTGCACTCCTGATGTTTCAAGAAAAGAGCAAATGAGTCAGATTATAAGATATGTCCATGTTGACTGTAAAGGGAAGGTAATGATTGAAGAAAGCTTCATAAACTTTATTCAATCTCATGAAAAAACGGGAGAAGGTTTATCATCTGAAATTTTGAATAAACTAAATGTTGATAAATTAAACATTCAGGATTGCAGAGGGCAATGATTTAACAACGGTGCCAATATGGCTGGCAAGTATAAGGGAGTAAGTGCACGTATTTTGGAAATTAATGATTTAGCAATATTTGTACCTTGTGCAGCTCATAATCTAAATTTAGCCGGTGCCCAAGGTGCATCTACAACTCCAAAAATGATTGCTTTTTTTGGTACTGTGCAGAGGTTGTTTAATTTTTTCTCGTCCTCAACAATTCGTTGGGAAACTTTAATGAAGTGCTTAAAAATATCACTTAAAAGTTTTTCTGATACAAGATGGTCATCAAAGGCCAGAGCAATAAAAGCACTGTATTTACAATTACCTGAAATAATGGAAGGACTTCAAATGATTACAAACGATTTTTCGAATCCGGAAGCTGTATCGAATGCACAAAGTTTGATTCTGCAAATTAACTATAGGTTTATCTGTACACTTTCTATATGGAATAAAATTCTACAATGCATCGATCGAACAAACAAAGCATTACAACAGAAAGATTTGTCAATAGATATTGGAACAAAACTAATTGCTGGTTTACGTAGTACATTACAAGGGCTTCGAGATACAAGTTTTGAACAAAATATCCAGGAAGCACAAAGTTTGGCTGAAAAAATGGATATAGAAAAGGAGTTTCTTAATAAAAGGAAAAGAAGAGTGAAGAAAATGGAAATAGATGAAACATCAGATGAAGGAAGTAAATTAACAGCTGAAGAGTTATTTAAAATACAACTGTACAGTGTTCTTGACACTCTGTTGTCTCAGATAGATTTGCGTTATGAAAAAATGAGAACCACCTGTGATTAATTTTGCTTTCTGTATGGCTCGTCTTTACAAAATATGAGTGTCGCTGACTTCTCGCTATTAAGTATAGCAAAGATTTAAAAATGTACGACTTCACATGTGAAATTGAAAGTTTTAAGTTTGAAGTAACGGCTCTTATACAAAACATACAAACTGCATCTCCGCTTGATATTCTACAGACTCTTCATGATTTTGGTTTAATTGAATGTTGCCCAAATATCAGTGTCGCCTTTCGAATATTTTTAACTCTTCCCATTTCTATTGCTTCGTGCGAGCGAAGTTTTTGCAAGCTGAAATTAATAAAAAAATTATTTACGATCAACTATCGGACAAGAACGTTTATTCAATCTGTCTATTATTTCAATAGAATACAATATAGTTAAAAATATTAATTATGATGATGTTATTAACGAATTTGCCGAAATGAAAGCCAGAAAAGTGCAATTAAAATAAAACTTAATAAAATTTTTTATTGTGACGTATTTTTTTTTCATTTTTCCAAACCTAATTAATTAAGGGGCCCAAATGCGAATTCTTGCACAGGGCCCAGGAATGGCTAGTTACGGCTCTGGGTGACGTTATGATATTAACAAAAAGCACTGAAAAAATGTTGCGACGCATAGTTCAGTTTCAACATTACGTCACAAATATTTATTTATCCACCAGCCGAGAGGGATAATTAAGAAAAATAATGTAGATAAATAAATATCCAAGATCCCCCCCCCCCCCATTTTCATTAATATATTGTAAATTTTATTGCTTAAAGTTATTGATAGCTGACACTTTTCCGAATTTATTGTATTTTTTGTGATTCCAGTGGCAACATTCTTTCATTTGTTTAATTGACATTGGCGTTACAGTTTGGCGATTTTTTTTTTTTTTTTTTAATGGAAAGTGGTGGAAAAATAATGGGGAAGTACCAAAATTTCAATAGTAACACCTAATTCTGACGTCATATTTGGATTCTCAGGTAAATTTTGCCTTTGAATACCAAACTACCAATCATTCGGTAAAGAAATTTAGAAATGATGTAGGTTTAAACTGTTAGTTTGAAATTCTAATGTTACATTTATCTTTCATCGTTTTAAAACGAGTTGGAATGCGGATAGTTTTTTAAGCATAACTCAAAAACGACTTAGCGGAATGAGCTTAATTAAATATTTCATCGTCTGCAATTCATTTATTTTTTAATAATTTCCAAAAATAAAATTAATTTCAGCTGCAAAGCACATAGCGCAATTAAAAGTGCACTTTCAGCAATTTCCGCCTATAAACCGTTATTTATTCGAACTCTTTTTTACTATCCGCTATATTATCTATAGAACTTAAACGCATTAAATACTGTACTAAACTTTAGTTAAGCTTGAAAACGCGCTTCCAGCATAATTATCATTCAATGATGTAATAGGGAGCCACGATATTTTGTGCTTCTCTGTCAAATAACATTAAATGTTACATGCATCGTTAACTGTAGGAAAAATATCGTGCACCTCAATAGCGTACATAAGTTTCATTATGTTAGAAATAGTATAGCATCATTAAAACGAACTTCAAATTATTACTATTTGTGAACCGCAATGTAATAAAATTCTTTAGTATGTCCCAGTAAGTAAATAAATGGTAAATGTTGCTCTCGCCGTTTACGATAGAAAACAGTGCATATCAATAATGCATATCATTTTTGGTAATGTTTGAAGTATATTAGCAGCATAATTATAATAACATACTTCATTCAAACGATTATCGCAAAGTCAAAATAATGTATACGAGTTATTTTAAGTGTTGTCTTTATAAGCGAGTTAAAAAAACTGTTTATTCCCTTTTTGATAGTGAATATTATATAGTAAACCATAGTGTATCAATTTCAGGGCGCCTCACCAGGGGCTGAGAGGTTCTGCTCTCAAAGCTGGTAGACGGAGGTGCTAGGTTCGAATCCAACCGCGCCTATCAGCCTAATCGTTCGGAGTTTTCTTCTAATCTTAGGTAACCTTGCGTAAATACGGCTTAGATTCCCTTAGAAAGACCCCCAAGGAGGGCATCCCCCCCCCGGCCTATATCCCTTGAATCGGACGTAAAAAATAACACTAACATCAATTTCGTGACAAACCAAGTATAATATATACGAAAGTTAGACAGCAGTAAATATAAACAGACGAGCTGAAGCCCTAAACTCCGCCATACATGTTGGAAAGTGTGAAAAAAGTTTTTATAAACATTTAAAATATTTGTGCCCCCCACCACCCTCCAATATTTCTGGTCATGACGCGGCTATGAGGTTGAAAAATGAAAATTTCTAGGCCATATACGGTTAGATTTGTTTAAAATCCCATGTCATTTCAAGTCATTTGCTAATATATTGTTGATGCGAAAATTACGCGAAACCTTTTATTTTGTTTTTCTTCTAGAAATGTCTTTCAAAAGTATTGGGTGCTGTAAATACGAAGGGACATATATTATGAAATAGTGCCACAACCTTTCTTTTTTGCTTAGTTTTTTTTCCTCTCCTCCTTTCTTTTTTTCTCTTTTGTTTATGCGTAGTATAGGTTAAAACCATTATCGAAATTTTTATGGATCACTAAGGTATCATTTATTTTACGGAAATATTCTCTGCAAATGTTTGAGGGTAACATTTTTCTTTTGTCAGCTTCTCTTGGTAATCGATTAATATGCTTAAAGAAAGAAAAAAAAACTTCATATGATTTCTGGAGAAAACATTCTTTTCTGTCATGGGTTCAAAAGTTGATGTTTCCAGCTGGAATTCCTTATATGCCAATTTTGGTGTTTTCTTCGCTAGCAAAGTAGGTCATTAGTTTTTAGGGATTCCTTACAAGCGGCTTAAATATATATACTATTTTTTTGTCGTCGTTCAACCATAAAAAATGAATATCCTCTCGTTCAGTTTTGCTAGTCGTTTAAAATGTTGCAATGTTGTATTTTGGTGTAGCTTTTTTTTTTATGATTTTCGAATAAATGGTGAAATTTTGAATTTCGGCATTTGCTGAGCAATATTTAGTATAGCACCGTACCGACTTAGATATAATAAATAAGTAAAAATCAGTATTGTGTTTTCGTGATTCTTTCTTTTATTAAAACTTTTCATTGGTTGGTTGGTTGATTTACGAAGGCCGATTATCTACTCTTGGGACATAGGCCCTAGGCATAATTTCCCTGTCCACCGCGGATAGACGATTGCGACTATCATGCTTTCTGATTAGTTGTTAAACCGAACGCTTCTTAAGTCATTTCTGGTTGAACTTGGTTTCTTATATAATATCTATTAATTTCTATATAATCTAATAAATTTATAACTGTAATATAATAAATAGTATAATCTAATTAATTTCTATATAATCTAATCTCTATATAATCTAATAATATGTATTAATTTCTTATATCATATCTTCTTATATCTTCATAATGCTCCAAAATACCGAAATGACTTAAAATGCGTTTGATTTTACAAATAATCAGAAAACGTAAAAATCCCAATCGTCGATCGGTGGTGGAGACGGAAAGTATGCAGGCTCTAGGGGGTGTGCCCTTCGTGGGGGTCTTTCTAAGGGATCCTAACCCGTATTTACGGCAAGGTTCGAAGAAAACCACGGAAAACTCCGAATTGTTAGATCGACGAGCGCGACAGGGGTTTGAACCCAGCACCTCCCGTCTACCAGCTTTGAGAGCAGAACCTCTCAGCCACTAGTAGAGCTAAACTTTCCATTGGATTGTGCTTATTTCGTTGATTTGTTTACCTAACCTAACCGTCCGTATTCAGGTTGTTATTAAAAAATACTGGAACACAGAATTCTAAGGGTCTTTCAAAAGAATCCTAACCCGTATTTACGGCAAGTTTCGAAGAAAACCACGGAAAACTCCGAACTGTTAGGTCGACGAGCGCGACAGGGGTTTGAACCCAGCACCTCCCGTCTACCAGCTTTGAGAGCAGAACCTCTCAGCCTCTAGTAGGGCTAAACTTTCCATTGGATTGAAATGTGCTTATTTCGTTGATTTGTATACCTAACCTACCGTCCATATTCAGGTTGTTATTAAAAAATACTGGAACACAAAATTTTAATGCGGTTCTGAGGTAAACGTTGTTGGCAATGATCGAATGACCAGACTTTGGCTTTTTTTTATTCATTTATTATATTATATTTTCCGCAACAGTTAAACAAGTTGGAAATTGTACATCAAACGTGACAAAAGAGGTGCGTTTGCACTATACTAGTTTTATAAATAGTATTCAGATCTTGGTGCGATAGCTGTTGCACTCTTATGCAAAAATGCATGAATACAAAATTTATTTTATGTACAGATTTTCATATTATAGATATTAATTTTATTTTATGAAATTAAGTTTCAATACACTTTTACAAACAATTAATTACAATGCTGTTACATTAAAATTATACTATTATGCGCAAATATACAATGCAAGACAATGTAAAAAAAAAAAAAAAAAAAAAAAAACATCGTTATTATTTCACTGAAAAAATGAATTATATTGTCTGTTATTATGATATGATTAATTTCCGTAAAATTCCTGAATTTCCGTTTAAGTACATTTTAAGTTGGCAACATTTTATCTGTTGATGACATTTACTGAAAATTCCAATGGGAAACTTAAGCCTAGCTTTGAAAATTTCTGAACTTGAAATCCATATTTAGACTCTTTTTCCATTTAATAATTGTTTGTTGATGTACCTCATTCTTCATCTGTGAAAATGATGCTCGTGTTTGCGCAGAATTCTGTATTATTAGATTACATTCTTTTAAAACTAAATAAACACTCCTTAGCTATTTTTAAATATTTTTATTTTTTGTAAATGGTGTATAGAAACAGCAGAAAACGGAAAATTGACTTCAGTGAAGTATTTGATAAAGTACTAGGGTGTTTTTTTTTTTTTTTTTTCCTGTACGAAACATTTCATTCTGGGTTTTTTTGTTTTAGAGGACAGCACAATACTAAATAAACAAGAACGAAAAATCATGCGTCAAGCATATATTATGAAACATTTTCCAACACATTCAAAGTACTGTAACAAAACTTCACAGTTTACTAAATAAATAATTTAGAAAACGCATAACACGTGTGAAAGCCTAATTTCAGCGGTTACTACCAATAATCAAACAAAATATCCGATTTTTTTTTTTTTTTTTTTTTTTTTTTTGTGTGTGTGTGTGTGTACAGCCCTGTATATGATCTATAAATTTTCTTCAGTAAGGAAACGCATAGCACAATTAAAAATTCCCCTTCAGCAATTTTTGTCAATAAACCGAAATGTATACGTAAGATCTTTTGTGCAGCCTATAGAATTTATATGCACCAATTAATATGCAATAAATTAGTTAAATATAAAAACGCTTACCACAACTGAAAACGAGTTAACAGCAACTATTGTTTGAGACAGTACTGTAACCAAATTATTTTGAGCGTCCCTGTAAATTGTAAATTAACAATACATTTTATGTATACCATATTCTACAGTGAGCGCCTTGTAGTGCACTTCAGTGATATGTATCAATTTGAATATGTTTAAAATAGTGAACATCATTAAAATACGCTGCAAATGATTTTTGCCCATAGACCGTAATGTAACGGAATTCTTTTGAGTGTCCCTGAAAAGAACCATACGTGCTACACACTTCACTTTCAATAGCAAACATGCCATAGTAAATCCCAATAACATATATCAATTGCGTGACAATCCGAGTATATTTATGAGAGTTAGAGCTCGAACAGACGGCAGACAGACAAACTGAATTCCTAAACACTTTTCAACTACGTTGGAAAGTGTTAATAAAAATCATAGGTTACTTAGCTTTAGCTTCAGCTCTCAGATGTTTTGATCTGTTAGAGACAAGGATGATTAATAATGAAAAAGTCATTAGCGCTTATTTTATGCCCTTGAAAAAGACGTTGGCAGTGACAGTCAGACACGAATCGTATTTCACTTGAATTTTTTGTCTTGTTGGGCAGATGTGAATTTGTTGGGATGGGCGAGTGAATCGAAGCTTGTTTTCTTCATGCCATCACGTATTGGCATAGAGCCGTGATAATGTTGTTGATTGGTAGAAATTAACTATCGTAGACATTTTTAAGTTTATGGGAAAAGCATTTATTTATTGAATAAACTATAAACTCTTTATACAGAAGCCGTTCAATTCAGTATTAGTTAAAATAGAGTTTAACGGTCTAATATATGCGGGAAAATCCGATGTTTCTGTTTACACGTCAAATTTTTATCCGACTGCCAAGAAGGGTTATATGTGTAATGCGTATCTGGCTATGTATGTGGATTTCTTTATACCCTCGAAACATCCCAACGGCTGGATGGATTTTAATGAATGAGGTCTCTATCGATTCGTCTTAACTGTCCGATGGTTATAGGCTAGGTTTTGTTTTCATAAATTCAAAATGGCGACCGTAAAATACAAAATGGCGGTAGAGACGAAAAAAATAATTTTACGCACCATATTGAGTGGCATATCATTGGATAGGTCTTTCAAAATGAAGACTTATAGGATAGGTTTTGTTTCCATAAATTCAAATTGGCGGCCGTAAAATACAAAATGGCGGTAGAGGCGAAAAAAGTCTTTACGCACCATATTGAGTGGCTTATCATTGAATAGATCTTTCAAAATAAAGACGACGTTTCCTAGACTATTTTACAGTCAGAAGCTCCGTTTTTAGTTCGCTTTCTATGCAGTCGGGTTTTTTGATTTTTTAAATTTAATTCGTTCTTGTTGTACATGCTTTTAACCCCTTCAAGAGCGGTGGTTCATTTTTGGACCACTTAATTTTAATCCCTTAATACCACATTGGCACCAGAATTTTGGAATGAAAATTTTCCATTTATTATGTACGTGAAGAAAAGCTTTTACTTATTTTCAAATAAATTTGTAAGTTCTAGTGTCAGTCAATCATTTCGGCATTTTACGAATAGAAGCACTTTGCTCTTGATAGGGTTAACGCTTCTTTCTTTTTTAAAAATATCTTTCCTAATAACAAACTATAATATATAGTATTTCTGAAGTCAACATCCCTTTTCTATGCACATGCAAACCGCACAACGATGAATGAGGTACCATACGAAATGTTTTTGAACAGGCTTTTGGCATTGCACACTTACATTTCGTTAAAACGCGTTGTTTGATTAAAAATTGCAGTGAATGAAATGAGAAAAAAAGTATTAGAAAATAATCTTAACGGTTGCAGTGTGAAAGCCTCGCACATATGTCTATTGGTTATAATGTTTCTAATTTAATGCCGATATTTAATCGCTATTTATTGGCATTTTATTAGGAGTTTCCGATGCATGCAATGTTGGGAACCAATGCAACCAATATTGGCTTGCTACCAGGAAAGGGAATAAGCGTTAAAAAATATGCAATACACAATAATTACCAACACCAACCTCCTGATTTTTTAGTAGTACCACTATATTCGTTAGAAATGTTCGCTATATTTAATCATAGAAATTCCTGCGACTGTGTCTCTATATAAATAATGGTTCAAATTCAAAAATAGGGAGGAGGGGGGGCAACTATGAAGTTCATTTTTAAACTTATCAACGCAATAAATAATACAGAAATTTAAAATTTAAAAAAATGTCTTGCACGATTTGCTCTGTCTGAAAGATCTTATGTTAGCCTATTTCGTGTTTATATCCTGCATTTTATAAAACACAGATTTAAAAGAGTTTTGAAAATGCTCGCCAATTTAAAAACTGTGGTTTTCCCGGATTTTAAGCTTAGTGGTCAATTTCAGGAGGAGCGTTTAGGTTCGGTTTCGAAAAGAAAAAAAACCTCGCCAAGTCAAGGCTGCGGACTACAGGCAAGCTAATTCAAAATCTTATCTCTCCCTGAATTTCGTTCTGTTGGCATCCATGAATTAACATATTAAAATGATATAGAACAAGGTTTTGTGACGGCCACGGCATCCTAGTTTACCTGGCTGAGACCCCTTAAAAAGTATGCTAATCATTTTAAAACAATCCTGTCATATAATTCAAATCTGACATTTCGTGACTACGAAATCAAGTAACACAATTCACATGTCATTTGTTTCGGTCCATCAAGGAACGGGTGCATCAAGGTACTAGCTATGCATGCTGTATGAGCAGGCCTTCCTTCATCTTGGCAGTTGTCCATGCTTTGTTACAGGATTAATCATTAACGATGTCGGTTCTGGTATCACAATGCCTTGAGATAATTTATCTGGGCACTGAATGACAAGTTAAATTAAAGTTTTCTGCATCTGATAGCTTAAGCAAACATAATATTTTTTTATGTTGCCAGATTAGAAGCACACGCAATTTCAGGTTTGTTCTTTCTTTTACCTTCATCTTGTATGTCCATAGCTCTTGTTTTCCTTCTTATACTTTTATCTTCTATTTTTACTCGTTCAGCTATTCTGTTATTATTGCGTCCATAAGTATGGTATTAGACTGTATAGACATTTCAATGATCTATCCTAAGAAAAGCCTGTGGATTATCTTATCGGATTCACATGCGCTTTCGCCTTATTCTTTGGCTTCCTTTTCCTTCGGTCTTCCTATAACTGTCCCAAAATGGCCATAAAAATCATACGCGGAGGAGCTTGTCCATCCGTTGACAGTCTTCAATACAATTTCGATCATCCACGGCGCATCAGGTTTTCCCGAGTATGACATCCTCTGGATGCTTTTAGGATGTCATTGAGCTGCCTGGGCCGAGGATAAGCATTTGACACAATATTGAGAGTAACATAACCAACAGCGTGAATTAAATTAATATAAAATGACATAAAACAAGGTTTTGAGATGGCTAAAGCTTACTAGTTTTACCTGGATGAAGTCCCTTAAAAAAAAGTATGCTAATCCTTTCATTTTAATCTCTATCTCTATAAAAGAGTAAGTGTCTGTCTGCCTGCCTGCCCGCGGATTTCTCCGTAATTATAACACCTAGGACTCAGAAATTTTTGTCATGTGTAGATGTTGTCACCGGATAGTATACCTCGCGGCCGGATTTTTAAATTTTAATTTAGATTTAAAAAAAAAATTAAAACGTGTATATGGAATTTTGGGTTCGAGGCTATTTCAAACTCCTCCCATGAAATAGCCTCGGCAACGAAGCAGCCACCCAATGAGAGCAGTGTAACGACCGAAGAAATCTATGGCCTAGCCTGACTCGTGAGTTGCTGGCCTAGAGTTGTCCAGTTTTTGTCGCCTAGCTTCGGAGGTTGACTGCCGAGTAATCGAATCGAAAGGACAGTTTGCGATATGCAAAGAGACTGCAAGAGATGTTAGTTGGCAGGTCAAAAAGAAGTGAACCGAGCTAAGCTATAAGAGAGATGCAGAGAGAGTTGAACAGACGATGGTGAGCGGAAAATGATGTGTGCGCGTGAACAGTATATGATGGTTGTGTACGCTGGGGTTTTGATGGCAGAGTGTAATGTTTTTTAATTGTTCATCTTATTTTAACTTGTGTATCAACGATGCCTAATAAAAAGTGCTGGATGTTAATCATCACCTTGGATCACTGGAGTTCGTTAAGTCATTACAGTATGGCTCTTTCCACCCGACACCAATAGAGCTTACTGATTTTAGTTCGGATTTTCACCACAGGGGGCGCTTTCGTATCTTTGGTTCTATGGGCTGGATCATGACGGGGTATGCCTCATTCGACTCGACATCGATAACCTTAATGAATTCAGTTATGTTCGTATAGAACATATTGTGCCCCCTGGCGGTGGAAGGTGTAACTAAAGGATTTTGCAGCTAACTCGGGTTCTATGGGTCACATCACGACACGGTTTGGCTCATTCGACACAACATCAATAGAGCTTACCTATTTTAGTTCTGAATTTCACCACCAAGGGGTGCTTTCCTATCTCTGTTTCTATGGGCTGGATCACAATGGGGTATGGCTCTTTCCACTTGACATCGATAGAGCTGACTGATTTTAGTTCGGATTTTCACCACAAGGGGTGCTTTCCTATATCTGGTTCTATAGGCTGGATCACGACGGGGTATGGCTCATTCGACTCTACATAGATAGAGCTTTTCGATTTTCACCACCAGGGGTGCTTTACTATCTCTGGTTCTATGGGCTGGATTATGAAGGGGTATGGCTCTTTCGACTCGACTTACGGTAATATATGGGAGTGTGTATGGCACGCCCAGTGTTTGCTGTCTAAGATAGTGGGGCCCCCAACATTAGATTTGTTTAAAAATAAAAAAATGTTCAACACTGATTTCAGGTACATTTAAGGTTGTTGGCACGGGCAACGCCGGGCGGTTAAGCTAGTAATTCTGTTATAATTCAGATTTAACATTTCGTGACTACGAAATCAAGTAACACAATTCACCTGCCACTTGTTTCGGTCCATTAACGACTGAAATACATCAAGGTGCTATAGTTATGCTTGATGTATGAGCAGGTCTATCTTCTTCTTGGCAGTCTTCGATGGTTTGTGACATCATTAATTATTAGCGATGTCGGTTATTGTATCGTAATGTCTTGAGGTGGATTATCTCGGCGTTGTATGCCAGGTTAAATTAAAGGCTTCTGCGGCTGTTATCCGAAGCAAACAAATATATATATATATGTGCATATTATCTTGCCAGCTTCAGTGCACGCGCATTTCAGATTTGTTCTTTCGTTTACTTTTAATTTGTTTTCCTTCTCATATTTTTTATCTTTTGTTTTAATTAAATTAGCTATTTATGTTCTTACTACTTCCGTTTCTTCCGTAAGAAGTAGGAATGATGATCAATACGAGATTTCATACAAAATTTCCATCAATTATTTGAAAAGAAAGAAAAAAATTAAATACGCTGACAAACGTACAATGCAGATGAATGATGGAGACAAATTAATAAATATTGATAGCGTGACAGGAAGTTCTACCGGTCGGGCCTTTTCTTCTTCAGGTGTTAACCATCGCTTTCAAGATTGACTAATTAAAAAATGCATGCTTTTCTTTCTTTTTTTAGTAGATACACTTTAGTTTATAAGCTTAGGATATCTGTAAGATTTTTCTTTTTCAACTATCGGTGCTAACTCGCAAATTTGTTATATTCATTAGAAAGAAAATGAAAAGATGAAGGAGGTATACTGTAGTATTTGTGCGTGAGGAGAGGGGGGATCAGATATTCTGAGACTGTTAAAAAACTCTACTGAAAAATAATTACTCGTTACAGAATTTCCCAAAATATTTTGGAAAAAAAAAACACCACAAACATAAGAAGTTAAAGTAAATTACGGTGGCAAACAAACAATACAGGTGAATAGAGATCCAAAAGAATAAATACCAGTATCGTGGGTGAGGCGGGGGTTCTTTTTCTTTTTTTTTTTTTTTTTTTGTCCTTCATATGTTTTCGCCTTCAAGATTGACTGACTAACAAAATGCATGTTTATATCTTTTGAATAGTTGATGCACACTTGTTTTTAATGTTTTTATGATTGTTATAAGATTTTTTTTTTTTAATCAAGAATCAATGCTAATACAAGATTGTTTTATCCATTCTTGATAAAAACTCATGAATATGTAGTATTTACGCGTAAAAATATCCGACTCACTGAAGCTGTTAATAAGGAATTCTGACGAAAAAGAAAAAAAATGCTAGAAAATCATAATAGATTAGAAAATTTCCAGAAAGTTCTAAAAGTGGAATAATAAAATTAAGGAGCAAACAATAAAAATAGAGATGCAAATTAATAAATACCGATTTTGCGAGAGGATGTTATGGCCGGAATTTTTATTCTTCAAGTGTTAGCTTTTGCCTTCAAGAGTAGTAGAAGAATAAGAGTTAGGCCTCAGCAGGAGCCGTGAGCCGGAGCCGGAGCCGGAAGTAGCAGGTGTGGACACAGGAAGTTCTGCGAACGGTGAAGGTCACCGGAAGTCGCAGGTGTGAATAACAAACAGGTTAAGACAGGAAACCGGAAGGGATGGAAGATAAGACAGGAAGTGAACCGGAAGTGTTGGAAGATAAGAGAGGAAGTGAAGTAGGGGAGGGCTTAATTTTTTTTGAACCGATAAGGGAGAGAGGGGAGGGCTTATTTTTAGGGGGGCTTATTTTTTTTTTTTTTTTTTGCAGGAAAATAAAGGGTTTTAATCAGATTCTTTCATGAAAGGGAATTTTTTTTTTTTTAAATATGAAGTTTAGATGTAAGATATTTGTGAAATATAAACTACAACTTGGACTACTTTTGGAAATTTTCTTATTTTTAGGGGGTCTTCTAGGTAGGTAGGGGAGGGCTTATTTTTAGAGGGGCTTAATTTTTTTGTGAAAAATAAAGGGTTTTAATCAGATTCTTTCTTGTCAGGGAATTTTTTTTTTTTTAAATACGAAGTTTAGATGTAAGATATTTAAGAAATATAAACTGCAACTTGGAGTACTTTTTGAAATTTTCTTATTTTTAGGGGGTCTTCTAGGTAGGTAGGGGAGGGCTTATTTTTAGGGGGGCTTAATTTTTTTTGCTGAAAAATAAAGGGTTTTAATCAGATTCTTTCTTGACAGGGATTTTTTTTTTTTTTCATTAAAAGTTTCTTATGGTTGGTGGGAAATGTTAAAGTAACAGAATGTCAACAGTGCTAGTGGAGTTGAGGGGTAGGAACCCTGCAATAAAAATAATACCTGTAAAAGAAATATTTATGTGCTACCTTTCGCGCTCGTCGACCTAACTGTTCAGAGTTTAACATGAGATTTACTTATAATTCACCTGTAAAAGAATTTTTTTTTTCATTCTTTAAACATTAACTTAAATGTGAATGAGATTAAAATAGATGCGAGGGCTAAATTTTTAGAGAGTTAAAATGAAAATTCACTAAGAGTTGCTAAATAAAAGAAGATGATCGACTTTGACAGCATTTTTCTAAAAGTTTATTTATCGAAAAAGGAATCATACGTTTCGATTATATTTGTTAACTATTATAGTTTAACATTAAAAAGCAGGTAGACATTCACATCTTTAGCGCTCGTCGACCTAACTGTTCGGAATATTTTTCGAACCCATTATGTTTGACTTTATAAAAGTTTCATGTAAAAAATTATTCTTTAAGTTTTAACTGAAATGAGATTGAAATAGATGTAATGGCTAAATTTTTAAAGATTTAAAATGAAAATTGTGATAGCCATGTAAATAAAAGTAATGCGATTACTTTGCTTTATAAAAATCTAACACGAAGAAAAGCTGGTAGACGTTTACCTTTCACACTCGTCAACCTAACCGTTCGGAATTTTGTTTAAACTTCTCTCGAGTTCGTCGACCTAACCATTCAGAGTTTTCGTCGAAATCCGGTTATATATTAACTTACAATAGTTAACTTTTTTAAGGGAAGTTTAAATAACATACTTCCCAAAGTGTCTTAGAAAAATTTCAGAATTTATACACACATAAGAACCTCACCTATAGGTGCAAGGTTCTGATTTTAAAGCTACTAGACGTTGAAATTTAAACTTCTTGCGCTCGTCGACCTAACTGTTCGGAATTTTTTTTTTTGAACTTTGTGTCAATACGAGTTAGGATCCCTTAGAAAGACCTACATAGAGACACTTATCCCTAACGTAGATAATCATCTCTATATTTAACTAACCAGTTACAACACACAAGAGATAATCGTTACATTCAGTTAATAAGTGATTTGACATGTAAAATATTAGATATAAAAACATATATGATATATACAACACACAAAAAAATTTTAAAGATTTTTTTCCCTACAATTTTTAACAAGAATTTACCAATAATTTAACTTGAGAGCAGGTATTTGTTTTAGAGTTATACGATTATAATAAATTTTCATTAGATTTGACATTATACAACTAACATTTTAAAAAAAGAGAAAGACATCTAGTTTTTATAACGTCACATGTTTGAATTATTAACCTATTTTAGTTAAAAGTATGATACTTAAGTGATTTTATTTGAAAAATCAATTCAACCTTTTAAAAGCAGTCGAAAGATTTTTACTTTTAAAAAATAACTAACAGAATTTTTTAAAGCAGTAAGGTAGATGACACTAACTTTAAATTAACTTTTTATAGGTCACTTTAAATAAAATACATATTTTTTATTATTATTAAAGAAAAATATAAACTACTCACACATTATTATGCTGCATTTTAACATAACTGAAATACTACAACCTTTCTGCTGACATGTGGTCACGGAGGAAATCTTTTCATATAGAAGGCAAAATAAGATAATGAATTGATAATCATGATTCGTTATGCATATGTTTAAACAGGAAATTATTTAAGACGTGTGATTAAGACCATTTTACATGGTATTACAGAATAAATCTTTTCACAGGATGCAAGATAAAATAATATCACGTAATGATTTAATAAACACGATTCGTTATGCATATTTTAAAACAGGAAATACATCCGTCAGATAACATTACTTTGTTTATATGAAGTGACCAAATACAAATTTTGCTGATAAGATTAATTTAATTTGAAAATAGTATTGACAGAACATTCAAATTTTACTTTTGCACAATATTTAAATAAGGGAAATTGTACACGATATTTTAAAAAATAAATAAATAAGGGAAGTTACAAAATGTTGTACACTCTTTTATTTAGAAAAAGAGAGCGGGTATTTTGTTTTGAGTTATACGATTAAAATAAATTTTCATTATATTTGATTTTACGGAACCAACATTTTCAAAAAAGAGAATGGAATCTAGTTTTTATAAATTAACGTACTTCAATTTTTCAAATACTTAACACCCCCTCTTTTGCTAGACTTTATACACATAAGACATAAAAGGTGTTTTCGAATACATCATTTAGAAACTAAGCGACTTGATAAGTAAAACATTATTTATAAAAGCAATAGATACGAAAGTAATAAAGATTTTTACTTACAAATGTACGAACTTCTGATAGGTAAGACTTTCTTAATCACTGTGCAAGAATTAAGTGGTGATTAAACTTATAACATTATATGATGAAATAATCACGTGACGTATTTTTAAACCAATAAAATGTCAGTATTTTTAAACTAATACAAAGTTAGTATTTTTACACGAGCGCCCTCTATCATTATATAAATTTCAATGAAACGAGTTCATAACATTCTACTGCGACCTGATATCGTTGTAATAGGTTGTATTTTTCGTTAAGTTAGTTTTCATTTAAATTATTATGGAACGAGTTATGAATTCTTATGTTGGTGATGTAACCAACTTGGAGTGTCAGCACTCATCACCAGAGTTAAATAATCAAGAGATGGATTCTACACTTTTATCTAAACAAGGACCCGTTTCGAATTGTGAAGTGAAACCCACCTCATCAGGACTAAAGAAACAGAAGTTACCTCATGTGTGTAAGATGTGTAACAAGGCATTTCCTCGAAAAGTTAACTTAGTGTTTCATATGAAATGTCATTTAAAGGAAAAGTCTTTTCGTTGTGAGGTGTGTGCTGAAGTTTTTTCGCGAAAGAGTGATTTACGTATGCATCAAAAGATTCACAAATCACCCAAACAATACAAGTGTGGGGATTGCAACGAACTGTTTTCAAGAATGTATGATTTATTAATTCACAAGAAGACCCATAAGACTCATAAACAACATTCATGTATAAAGTGTAGCGAAATGTTTGATTGTGAATCAGATTTAGTACAACATTGTGATACTTTTCATAAAGTTGTGAAATCACCCTATTCAAAAGATTTGTTATTTGAAAAAGTGAAGCATTTTAAAAGACAAAATGATGTGCGAAATATTTTTACTAAAACTATCATTGTATCCAATGAGATGAATCAAAAAGACTTTCATTCATTTTTTAACAGTATTCGAACGGATGTTTTAAACGAATTAAATTATCAATTGCAAATAAAAAAGTCAATAAAATGGTATGCAGCCGTTAAAGTGGATGTCTGTCGTGAATCACAGGATGGTAACTTAGAGAGAGCAACCCCCTTTTTCTTTTCCAAAAGTGAACTGGAATTAACAGACCAAAACATACAAGTGCATGTTGAGAATGCCTTTCTAAAGTTGTACAACGGCTTTGAAGATTTTACAGAACGTGTGTTTAATTGGACATTACAAAAAATTTTAAAATTAGAATTGATTACAGCTCAATATGACAGTCTTATTTGATTTGTATTATTTTAGATGAATAATAAATAGTTTGGTTGTGAAAAAAGTGTTATGTGTTTTCTCAAGCTTACACTGTGTGATGTTTGAACTAATGATGTATATTTCGATTGACTTAGACAAAATAGGAGTGTGTGTTGACATTTAAAAAGATTTTAACATGAGATAAGAGAGTTATAATTAAAACTGGACTTACCTAAAATTTTTTCAAGATAGTCTCGATATCCTTTCCATTACAATTGTTTTAAGGAAATAGAATTCAATTTTTTTGCGAATAACACTTTGTTGTTAACATCACGTGGTTTGTCTTATCATAACTATGAGATAGATCACTTCCGATTAACATGATAACAAGAGTATAAAAATGACTAATGCAAACCGATTTTCCTGCCTAAACTTGTTATCAGCTTGCATGAGTGACTCATCTTTACTTGACCTATATCGCCACCAGCTTGTGATATTTCAAAACTTTGAAAATTTATCACATTTTAAGAATAAAACTTAAACATTTAAAAACTTTAAAAATTTGTGTTAGTGAAATTTGTTAGATTGACACAATTTAAAAATAAAACTTAAGCATTTGAAAACTTAATCATTTAAAAACTTTAAAATTTCGAGTTATAGAAATTTGTTGGATTGTCACATTTTCGAAAAAATCTGTTAAACATTTGAAATTGAAAAATCAACATATCATTTTCAAAGCAGTGAATAGATGTATACCTTTAAAAATTCGACTTAGTGGAATTTAGTAGTGAAATTTATTAACCTAACACACATGCTAAAAATAAAACTTTATGAAATTTTCCCATTTTTAAAATAAAACTTATTTAAAAAATAAAAAATAAATAAGCAACTATTAAACATTTTGAATGTCTTAGACAAAGTAGGAATAAATTTGTTGAAATTCTATAAAACATGAAAAATTTCATAACTTTTAAAGGAAATTTTACTTTTGGTGAAATAAACTCGAGGTATTTATTATATGTTACTTAAACTACAAGAGAATTGATTGAAAATGTGTTACTTTTAATCACTCACAAGATAAGATATGATATTACAACATACACATAGGAATGACATAGGAATTATAGATGGGTTTTTCTCCCACACATGACGTCACTGATAACATATTTACTGATCAAGTCATAAAATCATAGTTTAGGGTAGGTTTTTAAGCACGAAGTTTAGTTGAGATTTAAGATATTTGAGAAATATAAACTACAACTTTGACTACTTTTTGAAATTTCCCCCTACATAAGAAAAAGAACATAGAAAAATAAAATGAAAAGTCGTATTTGAATGGAATCGAATTATTATCCTTTCACTTAACAGTTGAATGCGTCGGCAATTACATCACAAAGATACTGATTGAATATATTGTGTTTCTTTTTTAAGGTTAAATTGATTTAATATTCAAGTTATTTCTTAATGATACACTTAAAAACAATAAACTTAATTAGCATTCAAAAAGCAAACGATCACATTATTGTGTAAAACAATCAAATGTTTTAAAAGTCACGAGTTAAAATTTGAAATGACTTAGAGTTTAATTAGAATTTAGATGTGAACCTTTTAAAATGAAATAATAGTTTTTTTGTATAGCCCTCTATCGGTGGGTAATAGAATTAAGAGATAATTAAAAGTTTTAACTTGAATTCGAACCCAGAACAAAAATTATTTTTCGGTTTTATAATTTAGGGTAGGTTTAACTGAGCAAGCCATGATATAACAGTATTTATAGACGATTTAAGATATTCGATAAAGGAAATCATCTAAATTTCTAATTTAATTGAAGGGTTTACTGCTTAAAGTACTACACGATGCATAGTTTTTTAATTAATTATATTTTTCGAAAGGTTAAATTGAATTATTGATAAACTTAGGATTTATGTTTAAAGTGAATAAATTTGATATGTTAGGTTCACTTAATAACAGAGGGTTGAATAAGTTATTTTTAATAAAAATAAAGTTTACTAAAAGTTTTTAAAGTTAAAAAAAAATGTAAGTTACGTTAAAAAAGTTAACAAAAATATAGTTTTAAAAAATTTAAAGTTTACAAAAAGTTTAAAAATCTTTAAGTAAATCAAAATTAACTTTTTAATTTTAACTATTGAGAAACTATAATCTGTTTATCCTTGTAACCAACTGGTGCATATCAAGTATCTGCACATGTGCAGTAAAAACATACACTTTTAAATTATTTGCTAATTTTTATACAGCTCGATTACCTTTCAGAAACAAAACAGAATGAAATACTTACCAAAAAACACGTCAACGTCTTATACTTGCTTTCACTTAACTAATCTTTCTACATTAGCTTTGCTAGGGGGCGCTGCAATCGCCGCTAGAGGCGCTACTAGTTTCCGGTTTGTGACGTAGTTTCCGGTTTGCGATAAGAACAAGGTTAAAATAAAACCCACGTGCATTCAGTTGGTGTTGTTTACCTGTACTTTGTTATAAGCCGTTTGCCTTCTCTTGTTCACTTATCACTCGCTTGTCCAGACTTGTTTCTGTGCTGCACGCCTGTTTTGCTGACTCATCTCTTGCTTTAACTGTTTGGACTTGCCTGATGTGAACTATCTCAGGTCTTTTGTCATAGCTTGAATGTACTTTATGTCGATCACTTTAATATAAAAGTTATGTCCCAACTTACTTAAACTTTAATAAAAATATTATTTATTTATAAATTACATGAAATTCTTATTTTTCTAACACATTTACTAAGTCACTTTCGTTCAAAAATATGGTAAAACCCGATTTTAAATCGAAGTTTAGGATAAATTCCCCAAATTTTGTAACATTTTAGCACTAATAAGAAATATTGTAAACACCCTGTACATACAAGTTTTATAAAAATAATATTAAATTCCCCAAATTTTGTAACATTTTAGCACTAATAATAAATATTGTAAACGCACTGTACATACAAGTTTTGTAAAAATAATATTACTTATAGCTAACTCGTTTAGTCCCATGATAAGAACCTTCAATATCGGTAAAATCAGTGTTAAACAAAAATGCAACCATAGGTTTAACCGTCTAATTACATGTCTTTACATATTATTTTAAAATGTAAAGCATTATAGCTGAACGAATGATATAAGAAAAAGTTAGAATAGATCACATATTTTTGTTATTAAAAAAAACTTATATGCAAACAAACTTTTTAAACTTAGTAAAATATTTTTAATTTATAAATTTAATTTAAAATACTTTAAAAATTCTTAAATATTCTTATTTAAAAATATTTTATTTTTAAATTAAATTTATAAATTAAAAATATTTTACTAAGTTTAAAAAGTTTGTTTGAATATAAGTTTTTTTTAATAACAAAAATATGTGATCTATTCTAACTTTTTCTTATATCATTCGTTCAGCTATAATGCTTTACATTTTAAAATAATATGTAAAGACATGTAATTAGACGGTTAAACCTATGGTTGCATTTTTGTTTAACACTGATTTTACCGATATTGAAGGTTCTTATCATGGGACTAAACGAGTTAGCTATAAGTAATATTATTTTTACAAAACTTGTATGTACAGTGCGTTTACAATATTTATTATTAGTGCTAAAATGTTACAAAATTTGGGGAATTTAATATTATTTTTATAAAACTTGTATGTACAGGGTGTTTACAATATTTCTTATTAGTGCTAAAATGTTACAAAATTTGGGGAATTTATCCTAAACTTCGATTTAAAATCGGGTTTTACCATATTTTTGAACGAAAGTGACTTAGTAAATGTGTTAGAAAAATAAGAATTTCATGTAATTTATAAATAAATAATATTTTTATTAAAGTTTAAGTAAGTTGGGACATAACTTTTATATTAAAGTGATCGACATAAAGTACATTCAAGCTATGACAAAAGACCTGAGATAGTTCACATCAGGCAAGTCCAAACAGTTAAAGCAAGAGATGAGTCAGCAAAACAGGCGTGCAGCAGAGAAACAAGTCTGGACAAGCGAGTGATAAGTGAACAAGAGAAGGCAAACGGCTTATAACAAAGTACAGGTAAACAACACCAACTGAATGCACGTGGGTTTTATTTTAACCTTGTTCTTATCGCAAACCGGAAACTACGTCACAAACCGGAAACTAGTAGCGCCTCTAGCGGCGATTGCAGCGCCCCCTAGCAAAGCTAATGTAGAAAGATTAGTTAAGTGAAAGCAAGTATAAGACGTTGACGTGTTTTTTGGTAAGTATTTCATTCTGTTTTGTTTCTGAAAGGTAATCGAGCTGTATAAAAATTAGCAAATAATTTAAAAGTGTATGTTTTTACTGCACATGTGCAGATACTTGATATGCACCAGTTGGTTACAAGGATAAACAGATTATAGTTTCTCAATAGTTAAAATTAAAAAGTTAATTTTGATTTACTTAAAGATTTTTAAACTTTTTGTAAACTTTAAATTTTTTAAAACTATATTTTTGTTAACTTTTTTAACGTAACTTACATTTTTTTTTAACTTTAAAAACTTTTAGTAAACTTTGTTTTTATTAAAAATAACTTATTCAACCCTCTGTTATTAAGTGAACCTAACATATCAAATTTATTCACTTTAAACATAAATCCTAAGTTTATCAATAATTCAATTTAACCTTTCGAAAAATATAATTAATTAAAAAACTATGCATCGTGTAGTACTTTAAGCAGTAAACCCTTCAATTAAATTAGAAATTTAGATGATTTCCTTTATCGAATATCTTAAATCGTCTATAAATACTGTTATATCATGGCTTGCTCAGTTAAACCTACCCTAAATTATAAAACCGAAAAATAATTTTTGTTCTGGGTTCGAATTCAAGTTAAAACTTTTAATTATCTCTTAATTCTATTACCCACCGATAGAGGGCTATACAAAAAAACTATTATTTCATTTTAAAAGGTTCACATCTAAATTCTAATTAAACTCTAAGTCATTTCAAATTTTAACTCGTGACTTTTAAAACATTTGATTGTTTTACACAATAATGTGATCGTTTGCTTTTTGAATGCTAATTAAGTTTATTGTTTTTAAGTGTATCATTAAGAAATAACTTGAATATTAAATCAATTTAACCTTAAAAAAGAAACACAATATATTCAATCAGTATCTTTGTGATGTAATTGCCGACGCATTCAACTGTTAAGTGAAAGGATAATAATTCGATTCCATTCAAATACGACTTTTCATTTTATTTTTCTATGTTCTTTTTCTTATGTAGGGGGAAATTTCAAAAAGTAGTCAAAGTTGTAGTTTATATTTCTCAAATATCTTAAATCTCAACTAAACTTCGTGCTTAAAAACCTACCCTAAACTATGATTTTATGACTTGATCAGTAAATATGTTATCAGTGACGTCATGTGTGGGAGAAAAACCCATCTATAATTCCTATGTCATTCCTATGTGTATGTTGTAATATCATATCTTATCTTGTGAGTGATTAAAAGTAACACATTTTCAATCAATTCTCTTGTAGTTTAAGTAACATATAATAAATACCTCGAGTTTATTTCACCAAAAGTAAAATTTCCTTTAAAAGTTATGAAATTTTTCATGTTTTATAGAATTTCAACAAATTTATTCCTACTTTGTCTAAGACATTCAAAATGTTTAATAGTTGCTTATTTATTTTTTATTTTTTAAATAAGTTTTATTTTAAAAATGGGAAAATTTCATAAAGTTTTATTTTTAGCATGTGTGTTAGGTTAATAAATTTCACTACTAAATTCCACTAAGTCGAATTTTTAAAGGTATACATCTATTCACTGCTTTGAAAATGATATGTTGATTTTTCAATTTCAAATGTTTAACAGATTTTTTCGAAAATGTGACAATCCAACAAATTTCTATAACTCGAAATTTTAAAGTTTTTAAATGATTAAGTTTTCAAATGCTTAAGTTTTATTTTTAAATTGTGTCAATCTAACAAATTTCACTAACACAAATTTTTAAAGTTTTTAAATGTTTAAGTTTTATTCTTAAAATGTGATAAATTTTCAAAGTTTTGAAATATCACAAGCTGGTGGCGATATAGGTCAAGTAAAGATGAGTCACTCATGCAAGCTGATAACAAGTTTAGGCAGGAAAATCGGTTTGCATTAGTCATTTTTATACTCTTGTTATCATGTTAATCGGAAGTGATCTATCTCATAGTTATGATAAGACAAACCACGTGATGTTAACAACAAAGTGTTATTCGCAAAAAAATTGAATTCTATTTCCTTAAAACAATTGTAATGGAAAGGATATCGAGACTATCTTGAAAAAATTTTAGGTAAGTCCAGTTTTAATTATAACTCTCTTATCTCATGTTAAAATCTTTTTAAATGTCAACACACACTCCTATTTTGTCTAAGTCAATCGAAATATACATCATTAGTTCAAACATCACACAGTGTAAGCTTGAGAAAACACATAACACTTTTTTCACAACCAAACTATTTATTATTCATCTAAAATAATACAAATCAAATAAGACTGTCATATTGAGCTGTAATCAATTCTAATTTTAAAATTTTTTGTAATGTCCAATTAAACACACGTTCTGTAAAATCTTCAAAGCCGTTGTACAACTTTAGAAAGGCATTCTCAACATGCACTTGTATGTTTTGGTCTGTTAATTCCAGTTCACTTTTGGAAAAGAAAAAGGGGGTTGCTCTCTCTAAGTTACCATCCTGTGATTCACGACAGACATCCACTTTAACGGCTGCATACCATTTTATTGACTTTTTTATTTGCAATTGATAATTTAATTCGTTTAAAACATCCGTTCGAATACTGTTAAAAAATGAATGAAAGTCTTTTTGATTCATCTCATTGGATACAATGATAGTTTTAGTAAAAATATTTCGCACATCATTTTGTCTTTTAAAATGCTTCACTTTTTCAAATAACAAATCTTTTGAATAGGGTGATTTCACAACTTTATGAAAAGTATCACAATGTTGTACTAAATCTGATTCACAATCAAACATTTCGCTACACTTTATACATGAATGTTGTTTATGAGTCTTATGGGTCTTCTTGTGAATTAATAAATCATACATTCTTGAAAACAGTTCGTTGCAATCCCCACACTTGTATTGTTTGGGTGATTTGTGAATCTTTTGATGCATACGTAAATCACTCTTTCGCGAAAAAACTTCAGCACACACCTCACAACGAAAAGACTTTTCCTTTAAATGACATTTCATATGAAACACTAAGTTAACTTTTCGAGGAAATGCCTTGTTACACATCTTACACACATGAGGTAACTTCTGTTTCTTTAGTCCTGATGAGGTGGGTTTCACTTCACAATTCGAAACGGGTCCTTGTTTAGATAAAAGTGTAGAATCCATCTCTTGATTATTTAACTCTGGTGATGAGTGCTGACACTCCAAGTTGGTTACATCACCAACATAAGAATTCATAACTCGTTCCATAATAATTTAAATGAAAACTAACTTAACGAAAAATACAACCTATTACAACGATATCAGGTCGCAGTAGAATGTTATGAACTCGTTTCATTGAAATTTATATAATGATAGAGGGCGCTCGTGTAAAAATACTAACTTTGTATTAGTTTAAAAATACTGACATTTTATTGGTTTAAAAATACGTCACGTGATTATTTCATCATATAATGTTATAAGTTTAATCACCACTTAATTCTTGCACAGTGATTAAGAAAGTCTTACCTATCAGAAGTTCGTACATTTGTAAGTAAAAATCTTTATTACTTTCGTATCTATTGCTTTTATAAATAATGTTTTACTTATCAAGTCGCTTAGTTTCTAAATGATGTATTCGAAAACACCTTTTATGTCTTATGTGTATAAAGTCTAGCAAAAGAGGGGGTGTTAAGTATTTGAAAAATTGAAGTACGTTAATTTATAAAAACTAGATTCCATTCTCTTTTTTGAAAATGTTGGTTCCGTAAAATCAAATATAATGAAAATTTATTTTAATCGTATAACTCAAAACAAAATACCCGCTCTCTTTTTCTAAATAAAAGAGTGTACAACATTTTGTAACTTCCCTTATTTATTTATTTTTTAAAATATCGTGTACAATTTCCCTTATTTAAATATTGTGCAAAAGTAAAATTTGAATGTTCTGTCAATACTATTTTCAAATTAAATTAATCTTATCAGCAAAATTTGTATTTGGTCACTTCATATAAACAAAGTAATGTTATCTGACGGATGTATTTCCTGTTTTAAAATATGCATAACGAATCGTGTTTATTAAATCATTACGTGATATTATTTTATCTTGCATCCTGTGAAAAGATTTATTCTGTAATACCATGTAAAATGGTCTTAATCACACGTCTTAAATAATTTCCTGTTTAAACATATGCATAACGAATCATGATTATCAATTCATTATCTTATTTTGCCTTCTATATGAAAAGATTTCCTCCGTGACCACATGTCAGCAGAAAGGTTGTAGTATTTCAGTTATGTTAAAATGCAGCATAATAATGTGTGAGTAGTTTATATTTTTCTTTAATAATAATAAAAAATATGTATTTTATTTAAAGTGACCTATAAAAAGTTAATTTAAAGTTAGTGTCATCTACCTTACTGCTTTAAAAAATTCTGTTAGTTATTTTTTAAAAGTAAAAATCTTTCGACTGCTTTTAAAATGTTGAATTGATTTTTCAAATAAAATCACTTAAGTATCATACTTTTAACTAAAATAGGTTAATAATTCAAACATGTGACGTTATAAAAACTAGATGTCTTTCTCTTTTTTTTAAATGTTAGTTGTATAATGTCAAATCTAATGAAAATTTATTATAATCGTATAACTCTAAAACAAATACATGCTCTCAAGTTAAATTATTGGTAAATTCTTGTTAAAAATTGTAGGGAAAAAAATCTTTAAAATTTTTTTGTGTGTTGTATATATCATATATGTTTTTATATCTAATATTTTACATGTCAAATCACTTATTAACTGAATGTAACGATTATCTCTTGTGTGTTGTAACTGGTTAGTTAAATATAGAGATGATTATCTACGTTAGGGATAAGTGTCTCTATGTAGGTCTTTCTAAGGGATCCTAACTCGTATTGACACAAAGTTCAAAAAAAAAAATTCCGAACAGTTAGGTCGACGAGCGCAAGAAGTTTAAATTTCAACGTCTAGTAGCTTTAAAATCAGAACCTTGCACCTATAGGTGAGGTTCTTATGTGTGTATAAATTCTGAAATTTTTCTAAGACACTTTGGGAAGTATGTTATTTAAACTTCCCTTAAAAAAGTTAACTATTGTAAGTTAATATATAACCGGATTTCGACGAAAACTCTGAATGGTTAGGTCGACGAACTCGAGAGAAGTTTAAACAAAATTCCGAACGGTTAGGTTGACGAGTGTGAAAGGTAAACGTCTACCAGCTTTTCTTCGTGTTAGATTTTTATAAAGCAAAGTAATCGCATTACTTTTATTTACATGGCTATCACAATTTTCATTTTAAATCTTTAAAAATTTAGCCATTACATCTATTTCAATCTCATTTCAGTTAAAACTTAAAGAATAATTTTTTACATGAAACTTTTATAAAGTCAAACATAATGGGTTCGAAAAATATTCCGAACAGTTAGGTCGACGAGCGCTAAAGATGTGAATGTCTACCTGCTTTTTAATGTTAAACTATAATAGTTAACAAATATAATCGAAACGTATGATTCCTTTTTCGATAAATAAACTTTTAGAAAAATGCTGTCAAAGTCGATCATCTTCTTTTATTTAGCAACTCTTAGTGAATTTTCATTTTAACTCTCTAAAAATTTAGCCCTCGCATCTATTTTAATCTCATTCACATTTAAGTTAATGTTTAAAGAATGAAAAAAAAAATTCTTTTACAGGTGAATTATAAGTAAATCTCATGTTAAACTCTGAACAGTTAGGTCGACGAGCGCGAAAGGTAGCACATAAATATTTCTTTTACAGGTATTATTTTTATTGCAGGGTTCCTACCCCTCAACTCCACTAGCACTGTTGACATTCTGTTACTTTAACATTTCCCACCAACCATAAGAAACTTTTAATGAAAAAAAAAAAAAATCCCTGTCAAGAAAGAATCTGATTAAAACCCTTTATTTTTCAGCAAAAAAAATTAAGCCCCCCTAAAAATAAGCCCTCCCCTACCTACCTAGAAGACCCCCTAAAAATAAGAAAATTTCAAAAAGTACTCCAAGTTGCAGTTTATATTTCTTAAATATCTTACATCTAAACTTCGTATTTAAAAAAAAAAAAATTCCCTGACAAGAAAGAATCTGATTAAAACCCTTTATTTTTCACAAAAAAATTAAGCCCCTCTAAAAATAAGCCCTCCCCTACCTACCTAGAAGACCCCCTAAAAATAAGAAAATTTCCAAAAGTAGTCCAAGTTGTAGTTTATATTTCACAAATATCTTACATCTAAACTTCATATTTAAAAAAAAAAAAATTCCCTTTCATGAAAGAATCTGATTAAAACCCTTTATTTTCCTGCAAAAAAAAAAAAAAAAAAAATTAAGCCCCCCTAAAAATAAGCCCTCCCCTCTCTCCCTTATCGGTTCAAAAAAATTAAGCCCTCCCCTACTTCACTTCCTCTCTTATCTTCCAACACTTCCGGTTCACTTCCTGTCTTATCTTCCATCCCTTCCGGTTTCCTGTCTTAACCTGTTTGTTATTCACACCTGCGACTTCCGGTGACCTTCACCGTTCGCAGAACTTCCTGTGTCCACACCTGCTACTTCCGGCTCCGGCTCCGGCTCACGGCTCCTGCTGAGGCCTAACTCTTATTCTTCTACTACTTTCAAGAATGACTAATAAATTACTTTGAATCTTCTCTTTTGTATGTTGATCTAATCAGGATTTTCCTTTATTAAGAATCATTACTAATATAAGATAGTTTTTTTTTTTTTTTCATTCTTAACAAAACCACATAAAAATGTAATACTTGTAAGAAAAAAAGTCAAATATTCTGGAGCTCCTTATGAAAAGTATTTCTAGTATTTACCGAGGAAAAGAGGTATAGTATTTGTTCGTGAGGGGAGAGGGGGGAATCCGATATTCTGAGACTCTTAAAAAAATCTACCGAAAAACAACGCTGAAAAATAATTACTCCTTACAGAATTTCCCAAAATATTTTGAAAAAACCCACCATAAAACAAGAAGTTAATAAAAATTACGTTTGCAAACACACAATACAAACAATTGGCGTGCTACACAATCATAATGCATTGGAAAGTTTGCAGAAATTCCTAAACGTGGAACAATGGAAATAATGAACAAACAATATATATAAAAAAAAAGCAAATGAATAAAATGTTTTCAAATGAAAATAAAAAATATACAGGAAAGCAGACAATACAGGCGAATGGTGATGCAGATGAATCGATATGGGTTTCGTAACCGGATGTTTTCCTATCAATCGTATTTTTTCTTCTTCATCTTCGAGTGATAACCTTTACCTTCCAGATTGATTCAATGAAATATATGCTTTCCTTTTGCAGCCACCGAACTGCAGAGCTACAACATAATGTATATAAGGTATGTGTTCATCATATCCGGAGTATACCTGGACATCATTAAAATTTTAGTACGTGCTTTTTGTATGTAGAGAACCGCTACTGTTAATTTCATCAATGACTGACTATGGAAATGCTACAGAAATAATTCGATAACTAGATAACTTTCAAAAGCTTGCGGCCATCAAAGTTTCTAAATCTGTCCCTATTAGATTTTCATCTGTGGGCCACCTGAAAAATATAGTAAGAATTCCGGTAAATATTTAGGAATCGACACAATTTATCGACCGATATTATCACGATGAATATTATTCGTAAATATAGGTATTGTGACAGGGTGTTCTGCCGGCCCATCTTTTTCTTCTTTAGGTGCATTTTAGCATTTCAAAATTGACTAATAAAAAATGCATTTAAAATTAATATATTTTTTAATAGTTAATTTTTTTAATTTTACTGGATTTGTTTTCTTTTTCAAGAATCAGTGTACCGTCCAATAATGTTTTTATTCCATCATATCCGGAGTATAACTGGACATCATTAAAATTTTAGTACGTGCTTTTTGTATGTAGAGAACCGCTACTGTTAATTTCAGCAATGGCTGACTATGGAAATGCTACAGAAATTATTCGATAACTGGATAATTTTCAAACGCTTGGAGCCATGAAAGTCACTAAATCTGTCACCGTTAGATTTTTCATTTGTGGGCGTCCTGAAAAATAACGTAAGAATTCCGGTAAATATTTAGGAATCGGAACAATTTATCATTGATGAATATTGTTCATAAACAGGGCTTTAAAAATTTGATAAAATCTGGTAGCCAGCAAAAAATTCTAGTCGTCAGTAAAAATATTTACTCCCTCCCCCTCCCCCCCTCATTTTCGCCATTGATTTTCAACAAAAGTTTTTTTATGAATTAATTGAGAAAAAAAATAACAAGCATAGTTTAGTATTAATAGTTACTTAGTTTAGTACACGATTTAGAAAGAAACTATAAACTAAGTTTCGTATAGAAATTTATCAAAATTATATATCTTTGGGGGAAAAAATAAATGCTGTCAAGGCTGAATTAACCGCAAGGTTCGGAAAACGCTTATTGCCGAATGCTTCAAATATCAGAATAGTTGAATTCTACAAAAAAAATATATAAATAAATAAATAAAATAAATAAAAATAAAAATCTACGTCTGATGATGTGCATTTTTTCGCATTGTATCCAATTTTAGGTGCCACAAAGGTTAGATTAACACTATTTCTTACTGTTTTATTTAATCCTACCCCCTTTATTTCTAATTACATGACATGCTGGCTGGCCAGAGCGGAAAAAAATGTTTTTTGTGCAAGAGATGGAAAATTCCTTTTAAACTTGGTTCTTACATTAAAAGTACGAGAGATGAGGAATATAATTACTTTACTTTCTGGAGAAAAATGGCCGTTTTTACTCATTTTTTAGTTCAAGTTTTGTAAAAAAAAAAAAAAAAAAAAAAAAAATTAAACAACTAAACAACAACAACAACAAAAAAACCGCCAGCTTAAATAATTTAGTCGCCAGATAAAAAAAAAACTTTATCGCCAGTGGAAACCTGGCGACCGCATTTGTCAAGCCCTGTTCATAAATATAGATATTGTGACAGGGTGTTCTGTGAGGCGCCTGATTAACATCCCCATGATATAAGCCCCCATACGTCATTTTTACGTCACGAGAAAAGGGGATATAAATCCAGTGCTTGAGCATTTCACTTTTCACGAAATCCTGATTAATGCCCCCCTGATATATGCCCCCATATCTGAAAGGAACACAAATGTAAAGCTAGAGAAATTTTGTTTCGTTGAGAGCCTGATTAACGTTCCCATGATTTATGTCCCCATACGTCATTTTGACGTCACAAAAAATGGGGGTGCAAATCCGGTGTTCGATCATTTCACTTTTCAAGAAATCCTGATTAATGCCCCCATGATATATATCCCCAAATCAGAAGGGGACACATATCCAATGATAGAGAATTTTCCTTTCATTGAGAGCCTGATTAATGTCCCCCTGATTTAAGCCCCCGTACGTCATTTTGACGTCACAAAAAATGGGGGCACAAATCAAGTGCTGGAGCATTTTACTTTCGACGAAATCCTGATTAACACCCCCATGATATGCATCCCCATACGTCATTTTGATGACGTCACAGAAGATGGGGACTTAAATCAGGGGGCACAAATCCAGTACTAGAACATTTTATTTCGTCGAGAATTCCTGATTTACGACCCCATGATATAAGCCCCCATACGTAGTTTTTATGTCGCAACAAAGGGGATTCAGATTTCATGTAGGATAGGCTACTAGAGTTTTGCACGGGCAGGAATAGAGGTCTGCACGGGCCGAAATTTCCAGGTCCGGGCAAGGCCCGACCCATACAAAAACATTCGATCCGACCCGACCCATACAAAAAAAATTCGATCCGGCCCGGCACGATACAAAAATTTAAAGTTTGGTCTGAGCCCGGCCCGAATAAAAAATATATTGGCCCGGCCCTGCCCGATTTAAAAGTTAAAAGTTCGGCCCGAGCCCGGCCCGGCCCGGTATAAAAGCAAAAAGTTCGGCCCGAGTGAATTTCTACAAAACATTGATTTTTACGTCGATTTGGTTAAATATTTGCCTCGTAGGAGGAGATCTAACCCAAAATTCCTAACTAAGCCTTTTTTTTTTTTTCATGTTTATAATCTTCATTTTTATAGAAGTGCCGCAGCTTCCGATATTTATTTTTTTTAATAAATCTCTATTTGTTGTATGTATGTGTTTAAGTTATCATTAATATTGTTAATCCATATTCCATGTATTCAAGTGTTAAAAATCAGAAAAATGCTATACAGTAAAATCTTCTAAGATGGAATTCCATAGGGAAGAAAAAAAAAATGAGTTATCGACAATTTGCCTTCTTAGCAGGTGTAAATGTATTATATATTCTTTTCTTACGAATTAGTATATTCATTTTGCATGGATCAACACATTTTTCAGTTTAAAACAGGATTCCGTCATAAGCAGGTTCTTTTTCACACATTTCACTATATTTTAATTTAGCTATATTTTAATAAGCGCATAAATCTACTATTCTTTAAAAATAATAAATTTTAATGTTTAATTGTAGAATAATGGGGATTTAAAAATGTATGCATGTTTTGCAAAGATTTTTGTGCCAGGTCTTATTTTACTGACCTTCGGACGGACCAGGCCAAGACGAGATAATGATTTTCATACGGGTCAAAATCAGGACTGAAATTTTGGGGCGTGAAGTCTAGGATAAAGGAAACCAGTCCCGACTCTGTACCGAAAAATAATTTAAGGCAAGGTCTGATCCTTCAGGAAAAAAGCAAGGCCCGGCACGGCCCGTAAAGAGTAATCGCTAGGCCCGGCTGGGCCCGGCCCCAGCGCCGTGATAGAAAATAGGCCCGAGACTGAACCGTCGGCCGGGCCGGCCTTTAACATTTTGCTTCGGGCCTTGCCCTTCCTTTGCAGATCTCTAGGCAGGAATTTCCAGTCTGATCCCGGCCCGGTGCAAAAATTTAAAGTTCGACCCCAGAAATTTTTGTGTTAAAAAGAAATAATCTTGTGTAATCACGTGTTCAACGTTTTCTGGCGTTTCCATTACCTGCGATTTTATTTTGTTGAGCTGATCATAATTATCAGACCAGAATTATAATTATTAAGGTTAACTGGGTGAATTATTCCTTCCAGCTTCTCAAGGATTTCATAATTGGTAGAGCATTGGCGGCTTCAGCCAGGATATCCTTGGTTCGAATCCTAGCCTGGACATTTTTAGCCCAGTTTGAAAAATTAAATCTTATATGATTTATTTACCTATTATAATAATTGCGTTTAAAAAAATGATTCTTGTATAAATACGTGTCCAGCGTTTTCTGGCGTTTCTATTACCTGCGATTTTATTCTGTTGAGCTAATTCATAAACATCAACCAGATTTATAATCAATAAAGTTAACTGAGTGAATTAGTCCTTCCAGCTTCATCCAGGATGGCTCAGTTGGTAGAGCACTGGCGGCTTCAGCCAGGATATTCCTGGTTCGAATCTTGGCCTGGACATTTTTCGCCCATTTAGAAAAATTAAATCTTGTAAGATATATTAATTATTCTTGGGAAAATCGGGGAAATGTTTTGCAATAAATAAAGTAAACATTGTTTATGCAGACGGCATAAAGCTGTTTCTATTCCACTTGCTACAAATTAGTAAAATATAATGTTTTTGAGGCATGATTGTGAATAGATTTTTTTTCGTAAATTGTTTTAATAGTTCCGTATTGCTAATTTTGAATTTTTATTATGTTTTTGTCGTTAAAATGTTAAATGTAGCATTATTATTATTTTCCTTCACACTAACACACTAAATAAATTAAGTACATAATTTCATATTATTATTACAATTAAAAAAAAAAAACAGTGAATTTTGTAGCATTTTGTAAAATGATTAATCAAACAAAACTTAGAAGTTTTTTTTTTTTTTTTTTTTTTTGTATACTAAAATAAAATAAAATGTTAAAGAAGATTTATTGCTGTTTTCAAATCCAAAGAAGCTACTTTCTGCTAGGTGACTGCCTGGGACAAAAAAAACAAAGAGGTGGAAAATTCACAAAATAAAATACTTAATGATAACTTAATATATATATATATATATAATATATATATATATATATATATATATATATATATATATATATATATATATATATATATATATATATATATAAAAACTTATTGCAAAAATTAACCATTGAAACAGAAATATATATATATATATATATATATATATATATATATATATATATATGTATATATTAGGTGCAGAAATATCTCACTCACGGTGAAATGGCTAGTGAAACCGCCCCTGCTTTTACCCCCCTCCCCCCCAAATTATTTTTTCCTCGGCATTTTGCCATTTCTATACCGAAAAAGGCCATTTAAAAAAAAAAAATCTAGATCCGGGCGTAGAAATGCGTGGTTGAGTGACTGCACGGAAACCTAACAAGTGGGTAAGTGTGATCGAAGATCGCTCAAAGAGTTTCGTTTAATATTCCTTTCAAAACACTTTATCCTTTCTTTAATAAATCCATATAAACTTCATTTAGCAACCAAAAAAAAAAAAAAAAACGTTTTTTATTTTTTATAAAGTAAAAATTTACCGGTCTATTTTTTCGTTTCCTCGATTATCCAAACCAGCCCGATAGCAGGCGAAGCCGGCTATTATATTCTCTCATAATAATATCTGTCACGCGGACTAAATACGATATAAAAAAAATAATTTCAAAATTAAACATGCTGTACACCTTCAAAATGTTAAAATATGCAATTTTTTTTCAAATAATAATTCATGTATTCATATACAAAAATATTAATTAAATATTAATTCATATTTAGTATACAAAAAATTTTAAAATAAATAAAAATCGCATATAATTTTCTTTGCGACACTTAAGGAGACTCGGTACTTTGATCTATATTTTTATTTGAATATTTAATAATACTTTTTTGACATATTGTTAAATGTTTTTATGGAGAAAAATAGTTTAACTAAGAAAAAATTCAAGTTTGCGGTAAAATTAAAACAATAGATTAACTAAAACAAATAAGAAAATTTAAAAAACGCACTTTTTTTTAGAGAAAAACAAACTAAAATGTCACGATATACGCAAAAGTAGAGCAACAAAGGCTTTTTTCTTTAACATTTTTATTTAAAAAAATAAACTTTTCATACAACTGCTAATCTTATCCTTCATTTCATAAATCACACCATACGTCAATAAAAAATATCAATTCAGTTCAAAAATATATGTTGAAGTTTTAGCATTTTGCACATAACTATAGAGAATGTGCATGTGACGTCACGAAGCCGTAAAGATCGAACGGTAGGCAAAACATACGCATGCCTACTGTATAGTTAGCTGTGTTATGTGCTTATTACTCATATTTTTTAAATTAATTATTCATTAATTTTACCTTTCTTAAATGCAGCGGATAGCCCAAGGTAGGTCCTGATGCACCTGAGGCTCGGATTTTTTATTTTTTGAGACCCCGGCCCCCTGGGGCCCCTTTAAGATTTTTGCCCTAAATTGTTAATAATTTACCCAATTTTTATCCGATCCTCATCGTTTTTGGGGCCTTTTTTTTCCGTTTAGCTTTCACCCCCATTTCTACGTTCTAGTTAAGACCCTGGCCCCCTAGGGCCTGGTACGGGGCCCGTTGAAGTTTTTGTTTCCTAAACTGATAATTACTTGTCCGCTTTTAATCCGATTTTCTTAGTTTTTGGGGCCTTTTCTTCATTTAGTTATTTCCCCATTGCTACTTTCTAATTAGGACCCTTCATCTTAGCGCCCTGCTCAAAACTATCGGCTGGCCCCTTTTTGGGCCCCTACTATAGTTCCCCTAAAAATCGTCCGATTCACTAACTTTTTTTTTTCTAACAGCTTACAACTTCCAGCTACTACATGAACAATAAAAACAAAAACAAAAAACTTCGATGAAGATCCGGGCCCCCTGGGCCCCTTGAAGTTTTTGCTCCCTAAATTGTTAATACCTTGTCCCCTTTTAATCCGATTTTCGTTTTTGGGGCCATTTCTCCATTTAACTTTCCCCCATTCCAGTTAGGAGCGTTCATCTTAGGGCCCTGCCCAAAACTATCAGCTGGCCTCTCTTTGGGCCCCCTACTACATTTCTCCTAAAAATCGTCCGATTCACTAACTTTTTTTTTCTAACAACTTAGAACTTCTAGCTACTACATAAACGACAAAAAAAAAAAAAAAAAAAAAAAAAAAAAGGAGAAGATCCGGGCCCCTCGAAGTTATTGTTCCCTAAATTGTTAATACCTTGTCTCCTTTTAATTCGATCTTCGTTTTTGGGGGCGTTTTCTCCATTTAGTTATTTCCTCATTTCTACATTCCAGGTAGGACCGTTCATCTTAGGGCCCTGCTCAAAACTATCAGCGGCCCCTTTTGGGCCCCCTACTATAGCTCCCTTAAAAATCGTCCAATTCCCTAGCTTTTTTTCTAATAACTTCTTAGGATTTCCAGCTACTACATGAATGACCAAAAATTTCTCGGACAAGATCCGGGCCCCTGGACCCTTACGTTACTCATAACTTCTTAATTATGATACGTATCGAATCCGTTTAAAGTTATTATTATTTCTAGGAAAAGGGCCGAAAATTTATATATGACAGATTTTTGATATCATTAAAAATGGCCTCAAGTGGTTGGGGGTGGGGGGGGGGGAGAGAATAGGAGTTTAAGAAGAAAAAAATCATAACTTTGTCAATTCACAAGTTATCAAATTCGCTAATTTATTACAAATCCTCTTAATATTATCTACAACTTTTATATTGACAAGTTTTTTTTTTATAAAACCAACCCTTACAGAATTTTTTTTGTGTGTGCTCCGCCTACAGACACAGGTAGATTTCGAAGTGAGCGGTCCCAACTGCCGCATCATGGCAAAAAGGTCATTTCTTCTGCAATCCCAATAAATAGGCTGCTCACGGTCTGCATCTTCGAAATTTACCTGTGCCTGTAGGCCAAGCTGTCAAGGATATATTTTTTTAATATTAATCTTCTTTTTCGGCATCAACTTACGTTTACTCACCACAGTCGTAAATTAGAAATCGCGTTACTGTTAAAGATAAGGGGTTAAGTTTAGAAAGTGGGGGGGGGGGATGCATCTGTAAATTAAATATCGCGTTAATGTTAAAGGAAATTTGTTAAATTTACAGGGGTGCATATTCCACCGCCCGGGGACTCATTTTTTTATTGGGTTCCAAGGGCTCGATTTCAACAGGGTTTGGTTCATTCGACTCGATATTGAAAACTTGAGGTTTTTTTTTTTTTTTTTTTTAATTTATTATTACGGGCGCTAGTCAGTTCGTTATTAATAAATGTTTGGTTCGATTTTGAGTAACTGGATATCATATTTTATTACAAAATACTATTTTTCACAAAAATATAACAAATTTCAGAAAAATAAATTTTATTTTTCACAAAATGCCCCCCCCCTCCAAGGAAAAAAGAACTGCATCGACACCTGATTAAATGCTTTTTAAATGGTAAGTTTTTTTCAAAAACATGGCATCTATTTTTTTTTTTTTTTTTTTTTTTTTAGATTAAATTATATAATTCGCTTTTACGAAAAAAAAAAAAAAAAAAAAAAAGAGTAAAATGTTTCTTAAAAAAATATCACCCTTAGTACTTCATTAAATGTTTCATACAAGTCAATTTTTTGTTTTGTCCTGTTTTTATACATATTATTAGAATAGTAAAAATATTTTTTTTTAACCTAAGGAGTGTTTATTTAGTATAAAAATTATTTCAGCTAATAAAACCGAATTCTGACAAAACTTATGCTTCAGTTTCATAGATTTCCTTGTCATAATACAACATGTTAAAATTATATAAAAGTGTTTCAGAAATAAGCAGTTTTGATTTGAGAACACTCATAGGTATCATTTTAATCGATCATTTAATCGGAATATAATGAGATTTGTAAACATTTTCTGATTAGCTCAAGCAATAAAAAGTTACCAGCATGTTATGCGGCAGTTGGGACCGCTCACTTCGAAATCTACCAGTGTCTGTAGGCGGAGCACACACAAAAAAAAAATTCTGTAAGGGTTGGTTTTATAAAAAATAAAAATAAAACGTTAACTTTAAACGTTAAATAAAACGTTAACTTTACGACATAATTAAAAAAAAAAAAAAAAAAAAAAAAAAAAAAAAAAATCTTTCTCTTACCAGCTACAACAAGTTGAAACGCTTCTTGAACACTTGAATTCTTCCCTGGAAACTTTTTTAAATAAGTTTCAATATCTGATGAAGCAACCGATGGCCAAAAAGCCATATCTGCTTTCCAATCTGCATCCACAATAATATACGGATCATCTAAAATAATAACACTATTATTCGGTTTGACAAATCTAAGCTTTGTTAAATAATCTTGATTAGCAACAGAATCTAAGTTCTGTGCATAATCTGATAAAAGAAAATTTGTTTTTGAATAAATATGATCCATAAATTGAATGCAAAAATTTCGCTTTCTCATAGGAAACCGTAGGAAATAGCGCATCGAGCGGAAATGTTTTGCCTACCGAAGAGGCGTGGTTTAGTGAGGAACCAGTTTGTTGACAAACATGCACATTCTCTATATTGAAAAAAAAAGAAAGACAAACTAGAAACAAGTGGGTAAGTGTGATCGAAGATCGCTCAAAGGGTTTCGTTTAATATTCCTTTCAAAACACTTTATCCTTTCTTTCATAAATACAAATAAATTTCATTTAGCAAAAAAAAAAAAAAAACATGTTTTTTGTTTTTTATAAAGTAAAAATTTACCGGTCTATTTTTTCGTTTTTTCGAATATCTAAACCAGCTCGATAGCGGGAAAAGCCCGCTATTATATTTGTAATAATAATATCTGTCATGCGGACTAAATGCGATATTTAAAAATAATTTCAAAATTAAACATGTTGTACACCTTCAAAATGTTAAAATATGCGAATAATTCCATAATCGGATTTTTATCTTGATTCAATATATTTCTCAAACTCATATATTTACTATTCTCTGTTGCTCATATTGATACTCGCTTTGTATTATTCTCAAACATTTGAAAAATTCGTTAAACTTCCAATAGGACGTCAGATTTTCTTTTCAGTTCTCAGATGACGTGATATTAATCTGCTTTGTGTACATACACATACTCATACTCCTTGTATTATTGAGAAATCTTTGAAAATTTCCGTTTTATTACCACTATGACGTGAATCATTTTTATTTCATATTAATCTTTTTTTCAATTGGTGTTACTTTTTATTTCATTTTCATTTTTCACGTGGAAATCGTCTGATAGTTAATTAATTATTGTAGATAGAATTTCATCGTGAATTTTTAATTTTTGGCATCTGCTATAACGAAAAATGTTCAATTTAATAGGAAAAGTCTGTTAGAATTTTGGTTTTTTATCTCTATTTATTAAAATAATACGAATATTTCAAATTTTAATATTTTGAGCTCTTTATAGCTGGTATTCAGCTATATACACAAAGTTTCAACTCTGTAAGTTACATAGTTTCTGAGAATAGCTCTGGGACAGACAGACAACGGAGCGGGAGTAATAGGGTTTCGTGAGATGAACGAAACCCTAAAAACTAAGGTGTGAAAAAGAGGCGCCTGATTTATGTCCCCATGAAAAGTTCCCCCATACGTCATTATGACGTCACAGCTGAAGGGGGCAGATTTCCATTCCTAGAGAATTTTACTTTCGTCAAAAATTGAAAAACTTCCCCAATGATAAGTTACCCCAAAACAGAAGGGGGAAATTTCCAGTGCCAGGGAATTTTCTTTTCACTGAGATCTCGAAAACTTCCCCCATGAAAAGTGTCCCCATACGTCATTCTGACGTCATAGCAGATGGGGATACAAAGCATGGGGGAACTTTTCCAGTGCTAGAGAATTTTCTTTTTACTGACAGCTTGAAATCCATCCCCATGAAAAGTGTTCCCATACGTCATTTTGATTTCACAGTGTAGGGTCACATTTACAATACTAGAACATTTTACTTGTCTCGAGAGCTAAATATCTGGCACTCGGAATGTGTTTCTCTTTTATGTCTAGTTATTATTGTTACTGTGAATTATTATTATACTGCCTTGAAGAAATGCGCAGACGAGATTTAGTGCGTAATGTAAAAGTATGTTGCTTACTTTTCATATTCGGTTATCAAACACATACTAGGCGGACAAAAAGGGTTTAAGTATTAATGTGATATAATATTGCTCAAAGCATAATCTGTTAGAAGGTTCATGGAAACTCATCGAAAACAAAGATTTTTGTTATATTTGTGGAAAATGTGTGCGTGTGATATTTGTCGTTGAGTAAGAACATCAGATGTGAATCTTTAATAAAAAAATCTTTTTTTTTTTTTAATTAGAATTTGCTTTTTTCTTTTAATTTTTTTTAAATATTCCCAATGAAATATCCAATATTAATAATTTGACAACAAATATTTTTAGAATCAGAAGATCAGAATTTAGAATTGAAATCTACTATCAACTTCTTTATTATTATTTTTAAAACTGTGTTTTTGAAAAACAAATTAACCGTATTAATTGAAAGGTAAACAAATCTTAAGAACAAACTAAAGAAGATACTATGTCATTAGTGTTCAGCGAACTTTCAAATAAATAATTATACTGTGGTAAACGAACATTAGTTTCAAAAATATAAATAAAATTTTAACTTTTAGTAGACCATAAGATGCATAAGAAATCTGATTTTTGAACAGAATTTATAACAAAATTGCTATTTTTTTAATTAATTAATCTGTGATACCCCATTTATATGAGCAAATAGATAAATAAATAGAATGTTAAATTCATCTTTAAAAGTTACACTTAAAATTATAGAATGTGCTGAATACTTAAAAGATGATAAAAATATCTAAAAAATATTTTAATTGGTTTATGGTATTCTCTGACGGCGGCAATGTTTATGGCTGAAAGTACTGAGAATTAAAATAATATAACATTTTTTTTTCAATATTTCTGTCATCTTTTAAGTATTTAGAACATTGTGTAATTTTAAGCCTATTTATAGTTTAAGAAAAACTATTTTTACCAAATTGCTCTACGATTGTTGATGGAAAGGGAACTTTTTCAGGACTTTGCTTTTTTTTTTAATTTAAAGCGACTATACTTGAGGAACGTGAAAGTTGACAGTACACAATATACTGTGAACATTATACCTCCGCGAGAAGAAGTAGTGCGCTGCCTATTTTATTAAAATATCTGTCTGTATCTACTTTTTTTTAATCTTTAAATAAAGAAACGATGGACCACTTAAATGAAACATATTTAAGTTAAAATGTGCCACTGTTATGATGTATATATATTAATATTTTATAAAGAATATATCTATTCGCTTGGCGGAATTTTGGCAAAAGACGGGGACAGATTGAAGAGAAACTGCAAACCTAATGATGATAATTTAACCCCACTTCCGTCAAGTTTCAGATAATTACATTAAGATAGTAGTTTTAAATGCAAAATATGTTTTTTATTTTTGAAACTATTAAAAAAAAGCAAAAATGTTTGTGAATATGAACTTTTCGGGAAATTTTATCTGAAATACATACCAAGCATACCAATAATGTATTTAAAATAACAACAACAAAAAACTTTTGAAAATTAAATGTATGGAAATGTGTTCTCAAATGAAGTGCTTAACAACGCGAAACTTTCTGACACATTTTCTGAATCATTTTTAAACGCAAAAGTATAAAATTGGCAGGCCTGTCTATGGAAGCGATTTTGAATCGAAATGAGTTTTACATTTTTTGATAAATAAATTACTTATCGAGTTATAAGCGATTCGCGTCACGAGACGACACGATTTTCCCCGTTCTCGTTCTCATCGTGAATTTGGTTCAAAACGCCGACTTTTTATAACGCTGTAAATCAAAAATATATTTGTTGGCTATGTGTGAAGTTTTCACATCCCCTTTTTCCAATACGAATTAAGTTGTACAATTTAAGCAGAAACAGTTTTGCCAAAGTTTTATAACATTATAATCAATTATGTGTCTGTTGACCATGTTTCTAAAATTTTACTTAGCGTTCCAAATGATTTGTACAAAGTTTTTATAGCATTACTTGGATTTCTCAGTGTTCCTGGAAATTTACCCATCGTTTCTCCAAATTCCATTTTTCCAATAGCGTTGCCTGATTTTTAGATTGTTCGTAGAGTTTTTGCCAAAGTCCCAAAATTATGTTCAGCGTCTCGTTCACGGTATGTTTCGATGGCGAGAGTGATTCCAGATTGATAGTTTGAGAGGTTGACAGGTTGAAAATTGATAGATTTTCAGTGTTCCTAGAATTTTTTTCCGTTTCTTCCAGCGTCCCTAGAGTTTTGTTCAGCGTTACTGAAGTTTTGCCTTTGATGCTATATCATTGCCAGGTGTTGCCCATTGTTCCTAGTGTTTTACCAAACTCTCTTATGTTTGTTTAGATTTTCTAAAGATTTTATTGGCTTTGCCTAACATTCTTACAGCATTTTCCCCAGTGTTTATACGGTTTTACCTAGCGTTCTTAAAGTTTTGCAGATTTTGCCCGTTTTCATATAACATTGTCCGTTTTTTTTTCCAAATTATGCTGTAGTTTTCTACGGTTTTGCCTAGTGATCCACGGTATTTGCCCAGATTTGCACAGGGTTTTTAGAGTTTTCACTAGCGTTTCTAGAATTTAAACTAGTATTTGGAATGTTTTTCTCGACCCGTTTTACTTCAGCATCGCCCTGTTTTGCACAGCATTCTTAAAGTTTTGCGAGGGTTTTAGGTTTTTCGATAGCATTCCCAGGTTTTGTCTAATGTTACTATGGCATATTCAGGTTTTGTTCATTGTTTCTAGAATTGCCCTAGTTTTGGCCATTGTTCCAATTTTTTCGCCCAGCATTCCTAATTGTTTGTTCTGGCTCTGTTTTTCTACAGCATTGCAAAGTTTTGTTCAGTATTCCTAAAGTTTTCCCTAACGTTCTTAGAGTTGTGTCCAGCAGTCGAGAATTTTACCCATAATCCTATAGCATTGCCCAGTTTTCCTGATTGTTTCTAGAGTTTTGACCAACAATCCTATAGTTTGTCGAGCGTCCCTAAAGGTTTGTCCGGCTGTGCCCAACTTTTTTATAGTATTGCCAAATTTTCCCTGTTTTCTTGGAGTCCCGTCTAATTTTGTCCAATGTCCCTATAATTTTGACCAGCTTTATTAATGTTTTACACACTCTTGCCCAGCCTTCCTGAAGTTTTGCTCAGTTTTAACTAACATTACTAAAGTTTTGTCCAGTGTTCCAAGAGTTTTCACAGTTTTGCCTAACATAACTAAAGTTTTGTCCAGCGGTCCTAAAGATTTGTCCGTCTTTGTCCATTCGGGTGGTTTTGACTGTATTTTCTCAATATCCAAGAATTTTTCTCCGTTTTACTCATAGTCCCTACCGTTTTGCCTACCGTTCGTAAAATTCTGACTGGCTTTGCATGTGACCCTATACACTTGTGAAAACACTGAACAAAACAGGGCAATTTTACAGGGTCACGATCAATGTGGGACAAAACTTTAGCAATTATAAGCAAAAGAGTAGGGACGGTGGGCAAAACGGGGAAAAACTGTAGGATATAGAGAAAAAACGCTCAAAGCCACACGAATATTGCACAAAGCGGAACAAATCTTAGGAACGATAGACAAAACTTTAGTAACGTTAGGCAAAACTGTGCAAAAGTTTAGGAAGGCTGGGAGAGACTGGGTAAAACATTAATTATACTGGACAAAACTATAGTGACGTTGAACAAAACTAGACGAAATTGAAAGAAAACAGGGATATTCCATAAAAAAGTTGGACACAGCTGGAAAAACCTTTAAGGACGCTGGACAAAACTAGAATTGTTGGGCAAAACTCTAAAACCAAAGGGAAAAAGTGAGCAATGATACAGGATTACGAGTAAAATTAACGGCTATATTCCAGTCGGGGGTTACCAGCTTTAAATGCGGTGAAAAACATTTTTTTTTTATTTACAGCGCTATAAAAAGAGGGCGCAATTGTATAATGGGAGGGAAAAACTGTGCTAAACTTCTATGTAATTTGTAAAGATTAATTCGTAATGTGGGATATGCCAACTTCAGATGTCTTAGGCCGGGTTTCCTGAGATGGTCATCCCTGCCAACTTCACACGTCACGTCGTCAACAAAGATATTTTCGATTTGCAGCGTTAAATTGCAGCGATAAAAATTATCTAATGGGTAGACAAAACTGGGAAAAACTTCTATGTAATTTTATAAATATATTCGAATTGGAGGCGTGACAGCTGAACACGTGGTCAAAATCATATTTTTTAATTTACAGCTTATTAAAGGTGGGCAAAATTAACTAATTGGGAGGCAAAACTGGGAAAAACTGGGACAAAGTAATGACACAATTGTTTTTTTTAATTTCGAATTGGGGGGGTACCAACTTCACACGTGGTGAACAAAGATATATCTTTGATTTACAGCGATATAATGGTTGGGCAAAATTAAATAATGGGTGGGCAAAACCGTAACAAAACTTCTATATAATTTTTATGGCTATATTCGAATTGGGGGGGGGTGCCAACTGAACACGTGGTCAAAACCATATTTTTAATTTATAGCTTTTTGAAAGGTGGGCAAATTTATCTAATTGGGAGGGGGGCAAAACTGGGCAAAACTTAGGCAAAATAGCGTAATAGCAAAACTGAGCAAAACTTTAGGAAGGCTGGGAGAGACTGGGTAAAACATTAATTATACTGGACAAAACTATAGTGACGTTGGACAAAACTGGACAACACTACAAGAAAACAGGGCTATTCTATAAGAAAAGTTGGACGCAGCTGGAAAAACCTTTAAGGACGCTGGACAAAACTAGGAATGTTGGGCAAAACTCTTAAACCAAAGCGAAAAAGTGAGCAATGATATAGGATTACTAGTAAAATTAACGGCTATATTCCAGTCGCGGGGTGCCAGCTTTAAATGCGGTGTAAAACATTTTTTTATTCACAGCGCTATAAAAAGAGTGCACAGTTGTATAATGGGAGTGCAAAACTGTGCAAAACTTGGGCAAATCTTCTATGTAATTTGTAAAGATTAATTCGTAATGTGGATGCCAACTTCACACGTCGTCAACGAAGATATTTTCGATTTGCAGCGTTAAAATGGTGGGCAAAATTATCTAACGGGTAGACAAAACTGGGAAAAACTTCTATGTAATTTTATAAATGTATTCGAATTGGGGGCGTGCCAGCTGAACACGTGGTCAAAACCATATTTTTTAATTTAGAGCTTATTAAAAGTGGGCAAAATTAACTAATTGGTAGGTAAAACTAGGCAAAACTTGGACAAAGTAATGACACAATTGTTTTTTTAAATTTCGAATTCGGGGGGTACCAACTTCACACGTGGTCAACAAAGATATCTTTGATTTACAGCGGTATAATGGTTGGCCAAAATTAAATAATGGGTGGATAAAACCTTGACAAAACTTCTATATAATTTTTATGGCTATATTCGAGTTGGAGGTGCCAACTGAACACGTGGTCAAAACCATATTTTTAATTTACAGCTTTTTAAAAGGTGGACAAAATTATCTAATGGGTGGGCAAAACTGGGCAAAACTTGGGCAAAATAATGACAAAATTGTTCTTTTAAATTTCAAATTGGGAAGTGCCAACTTCACACGTGGCAACAAATATATCTCTGATTTACAGCGTTGTAAAAGGTGGGCAAAATTATATAATGGGTGGACAAAACTGGACAAAACTTGGGCAAAACTACTATGTAATTTTTATGGCCATATTCGAATTGGGGGTTCCAGTTGAACACGTGGTCAAAACCATATTTTTAATTTACACCTTTTTAAAAGGTGGGCAAAATTATCTAATGGGTAGGCAAAACTGGGCAAAACTTGAGCAAAATAATAGCATAATTGTTTTTTGAAATGTCGAATTGGGGATGCCAAATTCACACGTGGTCAACAAAGATATCTTTGATTTCCAGCGTTTTAAAAAGGTGGGCAAAATTATCTAATGGGCAAAACGCCCAGTAGGCAAAACTTAGACAAAATAATAGCATAATAGCAAAACTGAGGAAAACTTTAGGAAGTCTGGGTGAGACTGGGTAAAACATTAATTATACTGGACAAAACTATTGTGACGTTGGACAAAACTGGACGAAACTATAAGAAAACAGGGATATTCTATAAGAAAAGTTGGACGCAGCTGGAAAAACCTTAGGACGCTGGACAAAACTAGGAATGTTGGGCAAAACTCTAAAACCAAAGGGAAAAAGTGAGCAGTGATATAGAATTACGAGTAAAATTAACGGCTATATTCCAGTCGGGGGTGCCAGCTTTAAATGCGGTGAAAAACATTTTTTTATTCACAGCGCTATAAAAAGAGTGCGCAGTTGTATAATGGGAGTGCAAAACTGTGCAAAACTTGGGCAAATCTTCTATGTAATTTGTAAAGATTACTTCGTAATGTGGGATGCCAACTTCACACGTCGTCAACAAAGATATTTTCGATTTGCAGCGTTAAATTGGTGGGCAGAATTATCTAATGGGTAGACAAAACTTTGAAAAACTTCCTAACTTCCTTAAAAAAACTATGTAATTTTATAAATGTATTCGAATTGGGGGCGTGCCAGCTGAACACGTGGTCAAAAGTATATTTTTTAATTTAGAGCTTATTAAATGTGGGCAAAATTAACTAATTGGTAGGTAAAACTGTGCAAAACTTAGACAAAGTAATGACACAATTGTTTTTTAAATTTTCGAATTGGGGGGGGGGGGGGTACCAACTTCACACGTGTTCAACAAATATATCTTTGATTTACAGTGGTATAATGGTTGGGCAAAATTAAATAATGGATGGACAAAACCGTGACAAAACTTCTATATAATTTTTATGGCTATATTCGAATTGGGGGGTGCCAACTGGACACGTGGTCAAAACCATATTTTTAATTTATAGCTTTTTAAAAGGTGGTCAATTGAATTGGGGAGTGCCACCTTCACACGTGGTCAACAAAGATATTTTTGATTTATAGCGTCAGAAAAGGTGGGCAAAATTATCTACTGGATTGGCAAAATTGGGCAAAATTTGGGCAAAATAATGGCACAATTGTTTTGGGAAATTTCGAATTGGGGGGGTGCCAGTATGAAAAATGGGTCAAAAAATAAAATCTGATTTACATCGTTATAAAGGGTGGGAAATATTAAATAATGAGTGGACAAAACTTGTATGTAATTTTTATTTCCATATTCGAATTGGGGGGTGCCAGTTGAACACGTGGTCAAAACCATATTTTTAATTTACAGCTTTTTAAAAGGTGGGCAAAATTATCTAATGGGTAGGTAAAACTGGGCAAAACTTGGGCAAAATAATAGCATAATTGTTTTTTGAAATGTCGAATTTGGGGATGCCAAATTCACACGTGGTCAACAAAGATATCTTTGATTTACAGCGTTTTAAAAAGGTGGGCAAAATTATCTAATGGGTGGGCAAAACTGGGAAAACTTGAGCAAAATAATAGCACAATTGTTTTTTGATATTTATATATATTTTATATATATTTTTTGCCAGCAAGCAAAATGGGTCAAAAAATAAAATGTGATTTACAGCGTTATAAAGGGTGGGCAAAATTAAATAATGGGTGGGCAAAACTTGTATATAATGTTCATATGTATGTAATTCATAATTTTCATGGCTATATTCGAATTGGGGGGTGGCAGCTGAACACGTGATGAAAACCATATTTTTAATTTACAGTTTTTTAAAAGGTGGACAAAATTATGTAATGGGTAGGCAAAACTGGACAAAACTTGGGCAAAATAATGGCACAATTATTTTTTTCCAATTTCGAATTGGGGGGTGCCAACTTCACACGTGGTCTACAAAGATATCTTTGATTTATAGCGTTATAAAAGTTGGGCAGAAATATCTAATGGGTGGGAAAAACTTGGGCAAAATAATTGCACAGTTGTGTTTTTAAATTTCGATTTGGGGGTGCCAGTATGAAAAGTGGGTCAAAAAATAAATGTGATTTACAGCGTTATAAAGGGTGGGCAAAATGAAATAATGGTTGGGCAAAACTGGTCAAAACTTGTATGTAATTCATATGTTTTAATTCGTAATGGGGGGTGCTAACTTCACACAGGTGAACTTTTGAAACCGCTACTATTTTTAAAGCATATTTAAAGATTAGATTTTTAGTTTTATACCGTTTAGAATCCTGCATCGGGTCGGGTTACCCGCACACGGTTCTAGACCTTTTTGTTGCATTTCGGGGTGAATTACATTATTTCAGGTTGGGTTTTGACTGTAGCGGTCGGTTCGGGTTGACCCGAATTCCTAAAGAATGTTCAAAATATTTTTTTCAGTTTAAAAATCCTGTACAATAGAACCTCCATAATGGCTTTTCTCCCTAAAGGCGGTCACCTCTATTTAGCGGACACATTTTCAATTCCTAAAATTTATACATTTGAACGCTTATATCATATCTCTGAATAACGGGCACCTCTCAAGCTATTATACACACACGTAGCATGTGTATGATGTGTACGTAAACTATCAATAATATGATGCCTCTGTTTTTGTGTGTATCGAAAACGAAATATTGCTAACATTTTTCATACTTCGAAAGAAATGGTTCTTAAAGAAAGACTAATCTATGGCCGCATGCTTAAATCTTTTTGTGAAACTTCCAACAACCTGAGTGGTAAAAAACCTATATATGACCCGAAAGAATTCTTCTAGCGTGAACCTAACCTGCAGAAAAAAAATTACATTCATTCCAAGCTGAAAAAACAAAATTCGGAATAACTCACCGATGTTTGACTTTATTCAACGATCCCGAGGTGCTCAGAGGTTATAGTTGAATATTAAAGAATATAAATTTGTTCATTATTCTATGTAAAACATAAAAATGGTATTAGAGAATTATAGGTTTGTACGGGCTGTAGTTTCCAGGCCCAGGCGCGTCCCACCCCGTCCCGTGTAAAACTTAAATGTTTGGCCCTAGTCTGGCACGGCCCGTTTATAATTTTATCGGATTCGTCTAAATATTTATATAAGGCCGATAGACCCGCTTAATTGTAGTTATCGGCAGGGCCGTTCAATTTTTTTTGCCGTCCCGGCCCGTTTATTTTGTTTATCATCCTGGCCTGTTGAAAGCCAACCCGAAACCGACCCGGAGCATTAAAAGCCAACCCCACCCGAAACCGACCAGCAACAAAAAAATTTAAAATCAACCCGACCCGACACGACCCGCAACGGTAAAATATAGCGTCAACCCGACCCGAACCACAGGTTGAGTCGGGTACGGGTAAAAGCGGGTAACCCGACCCGAAGCAGGACTCTAGTTGGTATCCTGGACCAAGAGCCCGATGTTTAATAGGTTAATGCGGTACTGCATCCAATGTCTGCTTTGCCAATAAATTTTAGTATTTATGAGGATTTTATTTTAAAGTGTCTCGATTTTTTCCAAGAATTACAGCTGTTGAGAATAGGCTCTTCGTTTTCGTAAAATGCTAAAAATGAAAAAAAAAATAACGATTTGTTTAAATTGAAAAAAAAGCAAAGTCCTGAAAAAGTTCCCTTTGCATCAACAATCGTAGAGCAATTTGGTAAAAATAGTTTTTCTTAAACTATAAATAGACTTAAAATTACACAATGTGCTAAATACTTAAAAGATGACAGAAATATTGAAAAAAAAATGTTATATTATTTTAATTCTCAGTACTTTCAGCCATAAACATTGCCGCCGTCAGAGAATACAATAAACCAATTAAAATATGTTTTAAATATTTTTATCATCTTTTAAGTACTCAGCACATTCTATAATTTTAAGTGTAACTTTTAAAGATGAATTTAACATTCTATTTATTTATCTATTTGCTCATATAAATGGTGTCACAGATTAATCAATTAAAAAAATAGCAATTTTGTTATAAATTCTGTTCAAAAATCAGATTTCTTATGCATCTTATGGTCTACTAAAAGTTAAAATTTTATTTATATTTTTGAAACTAATGTGCGTTTACCACAGTATAATTATTTATTTGAAAGTTCGCTGTACACTAATGACATAGTATCTTCTTTAGTTTGTTCTTAAGATTTGTTTACCTTTCAATTAATACGGTTAATTTGTTTTTCAAAAACACAGTTTTAAAAATAATAATAAAGAAGTTGATAGTAGATTTCAATTCTAAATTCTGATCTTCTGATTCTAAAAATATTTGTTTTTGTGTCAAATTATTAATATTGGATATTTCATTGGGAATATTTAAAAAAAATTAAAAGAAAAAAGCAAATTCTAATTTAAAAAAAAAAAAAAAAAAGATTTTTTTATTAAAGATTCACATCTGATGTTCTTACTCAACGACAAATATCACACGCACACATTTTCCGCAAATATAACAAAAATCTTTGTTTTCGATGAGTTTCCATGAACCTTCTAACAGATTATGCTTTGAGCAATATTATATCACATTAATACTTAAACCCTTTTTGTCCGCCTAGTATGTGTTTGATAACCGAATATGAAAAGTAAGCAACATACTTTTACATTACGCACTAAATCTCGTCTGCGCATTTCTTCAAGGCAGTATAATAATAATTCACAGTAACAATAATAACTAGACATAAAAGAGAAACACATTCCGAGTGCCAGATATTTAGCTCTCGAAACAAGTAAAATGTTCTAGTATTGTAAATGTGACCCTACACTGTGAAATCAAAATGACGTATGGGAACACTTTTCATGGGGATGGATTTCAAGCTGTCAGTAAAAAGAAAATTCTCTAGCACTGGAAAAGTTCCCCCATGCTATGTATCCCCATCTGCTATGACGTCAGAATGACGTATGGGGACACTTTTCATGGAGGAAGTTTTCGAGATCTCAGTGAAAAGAAAATTCCCTGGCACTGGAAAACTTCCCCCTTCTGGTTTGCGGTAACTTATCATGGGGGAAGTTTTTCAATTTTCGACGAAAGTAAACTTCTCTAGGACTGGAAATCTGCCCCCATCAGCTGTGACGTCATAATGACGTATGGGGGAACTTTTCATGGGGTCATAAATCAGGCGCCTCTTTGCACACCTTAGTTTTTAGGGTTTCGTTCATCACACGAAACCCTATTACTCCCGCTCCGTTGTCTGTCTGTCACAGAGCTATTCTCAGAAACTATGTAACTTACAGAGTTGAAACTTTGTGTATATAGCTGAATACCAGCTATAAAGAGCTCAAAATATTAAAATTTGAAATATTCGTGTTATTTTAATAAATAGAGATAAAAAACCGAAATTCTAACAGACTTTTCCTATTAAATTGAACATTTTTCGTTATAGCAGATGCCAAAAATTAAAAATCCACGATGAAATTCTATCTACAATAATTAATTAACTATCAGACGATTTCCACGTGAAAAATGAAAATGAAATAAAAAGTAACACCAATTGAAAAAAAGGTTAATATGAAATAAAAGTGATTCACGTCATAGTGGTAATAAAACGGAAATTTTCAAAGATTTCTCAATAATATAAGGAGTATGAGTATGTGTATGTACACAAAGCAGATTAATATCACGTCAATAGAGAATTAAAAAGGAAATCTGACGTCCTATTGGAAGTATAACGAATTTTTCAAATGTTTGAGAATAATACAAAGCGAGTATCAATATGAGCAATAGAGAATAGGAAATATATGAGTTTGAGAAATATATTGAATCTTGATAAAAATCCGATTATGGAAATATTCGCATATTTTAACATTTTGAAGGTGTACAGCATGTTTAATTTTGAGATTATTTTTTATATCGTATTTAGTCCGCGTGACAGATATTACTATGAGAGAATATAATAGCCGGCTTCGCCTGCTATTGGGCTGGTTTGGATAATCGAGAAAACGAAAAAATAGACCGGTAAATTTTTACTTTAAAAAAAACAAAAAACATGTTTTTTTTTGGTTGGTAAATGAAGTTTATTTGGATTTATTAAAGAAAGGATAAAGTGTTTTGAAAGGAATATTAAACGAAACCCTTTGAGCGATCTTCGATCACACTTACCCACTTGTTAGGTTTCCGTGCAGTCACTCAACTACGCAGTTTCTACGCCCGGATCTAGATTTTTTTTTTTTTTTAAATAGCCTTTTTCGGTTTAGAAATGGCAAAATGCCGATGAAAAATAATTCTTTGGATTAGAATAGCTTCTTTGGATTTGAAAACAGCAATAAATCTTCTTTAACATTTTATTTTCTTTTAGTATACAAAAAAAAAAAAAAAAAAAAAAAACTTCTAAGTTTTGTTTGATTAATCATTTTACAAACTGCTACAAAATTCACTGTTTTTTTTTTTTTTTTGTAATATACATAAGCATTTGATTATTGTCCAGTCCAATATACGAAATTATGTACTTAATTTATTTAGTGTGTTAGTGTGAAGGAAAAGAATAATAATGCTACATTTAACATTTTAATGACAAAAACATAATCAAAATTAGCAATACGGAACTATTAAAACAATTTACGGAAAAAAATCTATTCACAATCATGCCTCAAAAACATTATATTTTACTCATTTGTAGCAAGTGGAATAGAAACAGCTTTATGCCGTCTGCATAAACAATGTTTACTTTATTTATTGCAAAACATTTCCCCGATTTTCCCAAGAATAATTAATATATCTTACAAGATTTAATTTTTCTAAATGGGCGAAAAATGTCCAGGCCAAGATTCGAACCAGGAATATCCTGGCTGAAGCCGCCAGTGCTCTACCAACTGAGCCATCCTGGATGAAGCTGGAAGGACTAATTCACTCAGTTAACTTTATTGATTATAAATCTGGTTTGATGTTTATGAATTAGCTCAACAGAATAAAATCGCAGGTAATAGAAACGCCAGAAAACGCTGGACACGTATTTATACAAGAATCATTTTTTTTAAAGAGCAATTATTATAATAGGTAAATAAATCATATAAGATTTAATTTTTCAAACTGGGCTAAAAATGTCCAGGCTAGGATTCGAACCAAGGATATCCTGGCTGAAGCCGCCAATGCTCTACCAATTATGAAATCCTTGAGAAGCTGGAAGGAATAATTCACCCAGTTAACCTTAATAATTATAATTCTGGTCTGATAATTATGATCAGCTCAACAAAATAAAATCGCAGGTAATGGAAACGCCAGAAAACGTTGAACACGTGATTACACAAGATTATTTCTTTTTAACACAAAAATTTCTGGGGTCGAACTTTAAATTTTTGCACCGGGCCGGGAACAGACTGTAAATTCCTGCCTAGAGATCTGCAAGGACCGGACAAGGCCCGAAGCAAAATGTTAAAGGCCGGCCTGGCCGTCGGTTCAGTCTCGGGCCTATTTTCCTTCACGGCGCTCGGGTCGGGCCGTGCCGGGCCTTGCTTTTTTCCTGAAGGATCAGGCCGTGCCTTAAATTATTTTTTCGGTACAGAGCCGGGACTGGTTTCCTTTATCCTAGTCTTCACGCCCGAAAATTTCAGTCCTGATTTTGACCCGTATGAAAATCATTATCTCGGCATGGACTGGTCCGTCCGAAGGTCAGTAAAATAAGACCTGGCACAAAAATCGTTGCAAAACATGCATACATTTTTAAATCCCCATTATTCTACAATTAAACATTAAAATTTATTATTTTTAAAGAATAGTAGATTTATCCGCTTATTAAAATATGGCTAAATTGAAATATAGTGAAATGTGTGAAAAAGAACCTGCTTATGACGGAATCCTGTTTTAAACTGAAAAATGTGTTGATCCATGCAAAATGAATATACTAATTCGTAAGAAAAGAATATATAATACATTTACACCTGCTAAGAAGGCAAATTGTCGATAACTCATTTTTTTTCTTCCCTATGGAATTCCATCTTAGGATATTTTACTGTATAGCATTTTTGTGATTTTACACACTTGAATACATGGAGTATGGATTAACAATATTAATGATAACTTAAACACATACATACAACAAATAGAGAATTATTAAAAAAATAAATATCGGAAGCTGCGGCACTTCTATAAAAATGAAGATTATAAACATGAAAAAAAAGTCTTAGATAGGAATTTTGGGTTAGATCTCCTCCTACGAGGCAAATATTTAACCAAATCGACGTAAAAATCAATGTTTTGTAGAAATTCACTCGGGCCGAACTTTTAACTTTTATACCGGGCCGGGCTCGGGCCGAACTTTTAACTTTTAAATCGGGCCGCGCCGGGCCAATATATTTTTTATTCGGGCCGGGCTCAGACCAAACTTTAAATTTTTGTATCGGGCCGGACCGAATCGAATTTTTTTGTATGGGTTGGGCCGGGCCCGGACCTGGAAATTGCGGCCCGTACAGACGTCTATTCCTGCCCGTGCAAAACTCCAGTAGCCTATCCTACATGAAATCTGAATCCCCTTTGTTGCGACATAAAAAGGACGTATGGGGGCTTATATCATGGGGTCGTAAATCAGGAATTCTCGTCGAAATAAAATGTTCTAATACTGGATTTGTGCCCCCTGATTTATGTACCCATCTTCTGTGACGTCATCAAAATGACGTATGGGGATGCATATCATGGGGGTGTTAATCAGGATTTCGTCGAAAGTAAAATGCTCCAGCACTGGATTTGTGCCCCCCATTTTTTGTGACGTCAAAATGACGTACGGGGGCTTAAATCAGGGGGACATTAATCAGGCTCTCAATGAAAGGAAAATTCTCTATCACTGGATATGTGTCCCCTTCTGATATGGGGATATATATCATGGGGGCATTAATCAGGATTTCTTGAAAAGTGAAATGATCGAACACCGGATTTGCACCCCCATTTTTGTGACGTCAAAATGACGTATGGGGGCATAAATCATGGGGACGTTAATCAGGCTCTCAACGAAACGAAATTTCCCTAGCTTTACATTTGTGTTCCTTTCAGATATGGGGGCATATATCAGGGGGACATTAATCAGGATTTCGTGAAAAGTGAAATGCTCAAGCACTGGATTTATATCCCCTTTTCTCGTGACGTAAAAATGACGTATGGGGGCATATATCATGGGGATGTTAATCAGCGTCCCCGTGTTCTGTCGGTCCATCTTTTTCTTCTTTAGGTGCATTTTAACCTTTCAAGATTGACTAATAAAAAATGCATGTAAAATTAATATATTTTTTAATAGTTATATTTTTCGATTTTCCTGTATTTGTTTTCTTTTTCAAGAATCAGTGTACCGTCCAAGAATGTTTTATTCCATCATATTCGGAGTATACCTGGACATCATTAAAATTTCAGTAAGTGCTTTTTGTATGTAGAGAACCGCTACTGTTAATTTCAGCAATGATTGACTATGGAAATGCTACAGAAATTATTCGATAACTGGCTAATTTTCAAAAGCTTGCGGACATCAAAGTAACTAAATCTGTCATCATTAGATTTTCATCTGTGGGCCACCTGAAAAATAATGTAAGAATTCCGGTAACTATTTAGGAATAGAAACAATTTATCATTGATGAATATTGTTCATAAATATAGATATTGTGATAGGGTGTTTTGCCGGTCATCTTTTCCTTCTTTAGATGCATTTTAACCTTTCAAGATTGACTAATAAAAATGTATTTAAAATTAATATATATTTTTAATAGTTACATTTTTGAATTTTATTGTATTTGTTTTCCTTTTTAAGAATCAGTGTATCGTCCAAGATTGTTTTATGCGTTCATCATATCCGAAGTTTACATGGATATCATTCAAATTTTAGTACGTGCTTTTTGCATGTGGAGGGCCGCTATTGTTAATTGCAGTCAGATGGCTCTACTTGCTACGAATGACTAATATTGACTAATATTGAAAGTACTACAGATATTACTCGATACGATAACTGGATAATTTTCAAATGCTTGCGCCCATCAAAGTTACTAGATCTGTCGCCATTAGATTTTCATCTACTTGAAAAATAACGTATTCATAAGAATTCTGGTAAATATTGAGGAATCGAAGTAATTTATCATTGAAGATTGTTGTTCATGAATATCGATGTAGTGATAAGTTGTTCTGCCGGACTGGCTTTTTATTATTTAGCTACATGTTTACATTTCAAGATTGACTAATAAAAATTTCCTTTAAAATTAATATATTTTTTAATACAGTAGACTCTCAAAAATCCACACAGCTTGAGACCAAAAACTTTGCGTATTTCTGAATTTTGCGTATTTTAGATCATTTTTTTTTTTTTTTTTTACATTTTAAAACCTCGTCAGAATAGTCATATATCGTTTTGAAATAACTATGTTATACATAATACATAATAAATGCTAATAAAAATCTATATATTTAATAACAATATAATTAATTAATTAAAAGACTTTATTTTATGAATATTTTTGATAAATTATATAATTTTTACAAAGTATAGCTTAAATTTGTTAAACATATGATTAATAGTAGTTTAAAAACATTATTTTTATGTTTTGAAATATTTCCTTGCGATACCATTTATATATTTTTTTCATCTGTGAAATTCTGATTGACTATTATTGCTTCATTAACACAAATTACCCAGCTTAGAATTCACCAATCAAAACATCATCATCTTGACTTTTTCCATGGAATCTTACCTGAAAATTTCTTTATTTGCATTGCAAATGATGTGTGGAAGTTAGACGTTTGCCAGTTTCAGAGTAGCGGATTTTTTTAGAGTTGACTATAGTTAACTTTTTGGATCTTACTAGATTTGCTTTTTTTTTTTTTTCAAGAATCAATTTGTTGTTCATTGTTTTAGCCATTCTTAATAAAGCCACATCAAAGTCTGTAGTATTTACGCGAAAAAAGTCCGCAACTCTGAAACTTTTGATAAAAGAGAAATTCTATAGAAAAGAATACTAGAAATAATAGATAATAAAGTAGAATATTTCAGAAATTTTCTGAATGTAAAATAAGAAAAATAATGAGCAAGCAATATAGATGAAAGAATTGTAAATGAGTAAAACATTTTCAAATAGAAAAAAAATTATCTTACAGGAAAACAAACAATAAAAGCGATTGTTGATGCAAATGAATAGATATGGATTTCATGACAGGATGTTCACCTGTCAATCGTGCTTTTTCTTCTTCATTTTGACGTGATAACCTTCACCTATAAGACTGATTCAATGAAATACACTCTTCCCTTTTGCAGCCACTGGACTGCAGAGTTTCATCAATGATTTACAAGATACTCCTAGAACAATAATAAGTATAATCAATACTACAAGATAGCTTTATTCATTCTTAATAAAAACCACCTGAAAGTGTAATATTTGCACGAAAACAAGTCAGTCAACCCTGAAGCTCTCAATGAAAAGAAATGCTGCAGAAAATCATAATGAATAAGAAATTTCCAGAAACTCCTAAAAGTGTACAAAGTAAATTAATACGGAAACAATATATGTGAAAGAATTGAAAATGAACAGCAATTTTCAAAGGAAAAAATAAATTCAAGTTTACTGGGAAACAAACAATACGGGCAAATCGTGATGCAAGTGGATAGATATGGATTTCGTGACAGGATGTTTGAAATAAGACTAACTTTTACTGCAAATAAATAAAAAAATAAATAAAAATTTCTAGGAACAAATGAATGGTTGAATATTCAATCTGTTGACCACTGTGGGATGAAGTGAAAAATCTCAGTCTTAAGAATAAAAACAGTGAAAAATCTGGACAAATTTTCTTACTCACTCTTACCACATTTTTTAACAGTATTCCTTCAACTTCTCCTTCTTTTCCCTTAATTTTCCAGTTACAATTTCTAAACTACATTCTAATTCTTCGGAAAGTTTTCACAAATTCCTAAAAGTGAACTAAGAAAATTAATAGGCAAACACTACAGATAAAAGAATAGCAAATGAATAAAATTTTCCAACGGAAATAATAACATGTACTGGGAAACAAACAATACAGGCGAATGGTGATGCAAATTAATAGATATGGATTTCGTGACAGGATGTTCTCCTGTCAATCCTACTTTTTCTTCTTCATCTTCAGGTGATAACCTTCACCTTCAAGACTGATTCAATGAAATACACTCTTCCCTTTTGCAGCCACTGAACTGCAGAGCTACAACAATGCGGTATGTGTCCGTCTCGCTTGGGCAATCTCTACGGCTTTTTGGAGTAAGTGTGTGGTGTGTACGTTGATATTAGCCCTGTCGGAGAAGATACATCACGCTCCACTGATCCTATGATACTTTTTTTGCTTTATAATATATTAGAAGGTTCAGTACAGCGTTTGTGGGTGAAAAGTATATGCTTCCGTTCGGAAGCAATTTGGCAAGTTAACTTCTGTGCTTGAATGGATAGCATTTGAATAAATTTAGTATTTAAATTTACTGCTCCTGTCATTGATTTTTGTTTGACGACTGTTTAAATATGGTATGTTATACGAGGTCGAAACAGGTTATTTAGCAACTTTTAATGCATTTCGACATTTTTTAATCAATTTGATTTTTTTTTTCTTTCGATAATAAGCACTCATAAAAACATCATAGATTTTATATATGTTAATAGAGTAAAATCTTTGAACCTTGTAACCGCGGAAATTTTCCGCTTTTCGGAGGAGACCGTTATTCAAAGGTAAAAGCTTACAAATATATACACTGCTCAAAACAAGTAAAGGATATTTGAAGTTTTATATAAAATAAAGATATAAACGAAATTTTTTTGCCGAAAATAGAAGAAGAGAATCACAAATGCAAATTTTTCTGGTTTTCAAACTGTGGAGTATGCAAATTTTGAGTTCGACGTCAAAAACGTCGCTTCAGCGGCAGCGAATGAAATTTGACTTTCAACTGGATAAAAGAGAATGAAGACAAGGATGATCGGCATTCAGTGATTGCTTTGTTTCGATGAGTACGATGTCTCAGCGAAGTCATTTGACAGATTCAGAAGCTTGGAGAATTGTTGATAGGTTAGAAGGGGACCAAACTCAAGCCGAAGTAGCGCAAGCCATTGGAGTGTCACAAAGTGTCATTTCCAGGATCTGGAACCGTTTTTTGGAGAGTGGATGTGCAGGCCGAAGACCAGGGCAAGGTCGTAGACGGGCAACAACGCCCAATGAAGATCGGTATTTAGCGTTAACAGCTCGGAGACACCGAAACATGAACGCTACTCTTCTCCAACAACACCTTCGCTCGGCTACAGGCACCACGATTTCAACTCAGACTGTCCGAAACCGGCTCCATGCTGTAGGTCTGTATGCTCGCCGACCGATGGTATGTGTTAGATTAACATCAAGGCATCGTCGCGACCGCAGGGAGTGGGCAACCGAGCATGTCAACTGGAGGAGAAATGAATGGAGCAATATTCTGTTTTCTGACGAGTCCCGTTTTTCTGTGCATCCGGGTAATAGGCGTATTTTCATCTGGAGGGACCGTGGCAGTAGGAATAATCCTGCGTTCGTGCACGAAAGTGTCAGATTTGGCGGTGGAGGAGTGTTGGTGTATGCTGGCATCTCCATTGACGGGCGCACTGACCTCTACATCATTCGAGATGGAGCTCTGACTGGTCGCCGATATAGGGATGAGATCCTCAGACCTATTGTAGTCCCTTACGCTGCAGCAATCGGAGTTAACTTCATTTTAATGGACGATAACTGCAGGCCACATCGTGCAAACCTGGTGGAGGATTTCCTTTTCGAGGAAGGAATCGTTCGAATGGAATGGCCAGCGTGTTCTCCAGACATGAATCCAATCGAGCACATTTGGGACGCTCTAGGAAGAGGAGTTTCTGGCCGCCAACAACCCCCACAAACTTTCCAAGAACTGGAAAGAGCTCTTCTGGAAGAGTGGGGCAGAATACCCCAACTCGTCATTAATAGCCTCATTGAGTCCATGCCTCAAAGGTGTTCAACGTTGCTGGCCGCCCGTGGAAACCATACCCCCTACTGAAAATGATTTTCTTTGAAGAAAACACCTTTTCTTATTCTTTTTTTTCTCATATGCACACATTGTGTTTTTTTCCTTTTGTACACAAATGCGCAATAAAATGCATTTTTTTCTGCCAAACATGTGTAATTTATTCTCATATAACCTACTATGTCTGTCGACCATGTATCAATCAGCTAAAAAGTTTCCCAGATACAAAATCCACCTAAAACTGCAATATCCTTTAATTGTTTTGAGCAATAGATGTTGGGGATTCAAAATGTGTTCGCTATAGAGCAGGAGCGCCATTTGGGAGAGGTTATAGACTTTATTATTTAATCTTCCGTCCCTGAATAAAACGGTCTTAACAGATAGACGTACAATAAAGTGATCCTATAAGGGTTCTGCTTTTTCCCTTTTGAACTACGGAACCCTAAAAACAGGGCTGCCATTGACGACTATTTTTTAACTTTATATCGCATCACTTGCATCACTTTCTCAAAACAAAAATCTTCCATATACACTTGACAATATGTGCAAGAGAAATTTACTATAAAATTTATCTTTTAAAAATAGTGGTGCGAATAGAATATAAAAATAGTCGCTAATTGCAGCCCTGTAAGTGTATAAAAAAATTAGAATGTAGATGTTAAATAGAGATATTGGAGGTGCCAATCAAATTGAGAACTCATTTTTTAATTTTTTTTTCAGCCTTATTTTTTATTTTATTTATTTATTTTTTTTAACATTTTATTTATTTATTTATTTATTTTTTGTAGTTGGGGGAAAAAGTTGAGCAAAATTTTAGAAATTGGAAACATAACATTGCGTTAGTATTAGTTCCTCCCGCAATTTCTTAAAAGGCGAAACAAAGTCGTCATTTCACGTCTACTGGTACATTTTTCACAGATTTCGCAGAGATACTTTGTTGAACTTGTTAAAGCTCACTTTTATCTTTAAGTCTATTATAGCAAGTTTCAGTCTTCCCTCTGTTTTGTACGTGACGCAATTCCTGTTCCTGCCGCAGTTTTCTTAGTATTCCTTCTACTTTCCTACAAAAAGTAGATTGTCCTTCTATATAATACCTCACGTGTTGGAAAAACCAAAATAGTATCTCCGGTTTCATTTTCAGAGGGTGGCCGACAAAACCTTCCTTTGTCATAGTGGAAAAGAACACATGATACACTTTTGTATTTATTGGAACACTCTACTGCAGTTTTATTTGTCAGGCTTTTGTCGGTGGAATTGTCCATCTTTGCCTTTATACAATAACTGTGAGACAAAGACGTAAAATTCCCTGTCTAACTATGTGAGATTAAGACAATATTCTTTCAACAATTTCTGATAAATATTATTGTCTTTTTAAGGGCGGTCTTATCATCATCTATGCTAATAACAGAAAGTTTTTGTCTATCTGTTTGTTTGTTAGCGATAGCTAGAGAAATCTATCACACGTAGAGGTCTGTAAATTTGGTTCCAAAAAGACGAAAACAGGTCCCAACGTACCTAAGGATCAGATTTTGCATTTTTTGATTAAATTTGTTGTTGTTGTTGTTATTTTATATAGAACGGAAAAATGTGCATTATTCCCCGATTTTGATTTTGATTCACTCATGAAAATAATCCAAATTCACTCATTTAGCCTATCATATTAACTTTTGTCCTTTTTTCAATAAAGTTTATTTGTAATTCGTTCAATGATTTTTGAATTTTTCGTGATTTATTTTAAAAAGTCCCCTTTTGCTGAAAATGAGGAGTTTGTTTTTTAACAGATCTCTATTTGATACCTTTACCATCCAAATGTTATATCCTATATCCCTGTAAAGAGAAAATGCCCAGAAATCGTTTAAAAAATTCAAATATATTAATAATTTGAATTTATATGAATTTTTTAAAGGCAATGAGAGAAAGATAAATTAATTTGTACCGGGGGGGGGGAGGAGGGGAGGGATGAAGATCCAAAAGGGATTTCTTTCGAGTTGGGTTGCTATTATAACCTTTTTACCTATGGGGTCTTTCTTAAGCTATAGATAAACGATCTCGTCTCCTACCTTGCGATGGTCCTGTTTTTTGTTTGTTTTTTTGCTCGAGAGGGGGGGGGGGGGCGAATAATTTTCATTTCGCCCTTTTAACACTTTCCAACATAGTTGAAAAATGTTTATGAATTTGGTTTTCTTTTACATTATGGCCTATGGGGTTAAATAGTTTGCGGTGTATTTTAATGATATTACGCTATTTCAAGCATATTGAAATTGATATACATCACTAAGGTGCACTACAAGATGCTTACTATAGAATATGGTGTCTATAATCTGGGAAATTTAATCCTCAGAAGGTATTTTGCAAACTCAAATTCTTACAAAATTGTTTCTAAACTGCTGTGTAGAAGAACAGTCAATAATCGTGTACATAAAGTTGTTTAAAATGTCTAATTAGAGTGAATTTCTTTTTAGACTTTAAACAAGAAAGGGAGTTTTTATAAGCTTTTTTTTTTAAATAGAATATTTTGTCTCCTTTTATACAACACTTGTGGGTAATTTTAGTTATGTATTTTTGGAGATGTATTTCTGGATAAAAGATCACTTTGATCTGCATATATTTAGCATCGGATTTTTTCCCCTTAGGAAATAAGGGGGTGGGGGGATTCTTAATCACTCAAACCACCCAGACTAATATTTGTTTTGAAAGATTAATGACTGTACTTTACATGAATTCATCATATATTTGGATTTACACCTTTATCAAATTATTTTCCATTCTCCTGTTTTGATTCAATAAATCTATACATTTATTGTTAGTTTATTTTATTTATTTATTTTTTAATATTTAATATTTTCTAAGTTACGAAAAGAAAATAACAATCATACATACAATTATATTTCATTTTATTATATAAATACCTGTTAAAATGTGTTTGAAGTATAAGAAGTTTTCGCCATTGTATAAAGACACAAACATTTTCACCTTTCATCTATTTCCAACTCTCATGCCTGATTGACAGACCGATATTTATCATGATTCTTTCACCAAAAAGGAAATAAAGGATCACGTATTTTGGGATATTTTGCATACATCATTTGAACATCTTTTGTTGGCTGTAGTTGTCCATTTTTTAATTGTAGTTTTGTTTTGTTTTGATCATCGTGAGGACTGAAAGCATGTTTGACCTGAGATGAACTTAAAATACGCTTTTGTGAGGAACCGTGCTTTTTTAATTAGCTCAGCCGTAAATTTTACAGTTCTCTAAGGATGTATTGTCTGTTGTTATTGATCGCTAAATGTGATGAATTATGACATGAGATAGTTGAATAGATGATTTATCATCAAAATCGACGGCGAATTACGCAGAATTTAAAAAAGAAATGGTGGTATTTACTGAATTACTGAATGGTATTTTCCTGCTAAAGATTGTTTTGTAAACGCTGCAAGTTTTTGTTTTCGATGTGTCAGCGCTTCAGAAAGAATAATATGCAAAGTGGTAGTGCAAAATTTAAATTTTAAGACAGTTTTTTTTCCTTTTTTTTTTTTCTTTTTGTTCCAAATATGTTCTAGAGAGTTTGTGTTCGGATCTTTAAAATGCTAAAAGATATTGATTACGAAGCTCAATTGGTAATAAATAAGCAGCGCAAAAACTACCCAACCGTATGGTTTGAAATTTAATATATATATAAATCGTTGCAGAATTTTGTCGAATCATTTCAAATTTTATGAAAACCGAATCAAAACTTAAAAAGATATTAACAAAAGTTTTCTTCATTATATTCAATCCTATCATACATATTTGATATAATAAAAGCGCAATTCACGTGACTGAGGAAAACAAATACGGGCTGACCATTCTTTTTTCATATGACAGGAGGCCATTTTTATTAAAAATTATTTTTTCGAATAAAAATGCATAAAAGTTACGTTTTTAGAAAGATCGTTCCAAAAAATTGTTTGTTTGAGAGACGAGTTACATTAAAAAATATACAGATTCTGAGATAGCTTCAGTTAAAATTAGGTTAACAGAGCCCAATATTTATTATAATATCCATTAAAGTAAATACACAAAATAAGAGATTCGTTCATCATGAATCATAGATATATTAAACCATATAGGTAATCATTCGCAAAGCAAGATCTCCATGGTGAAGTTTGCCGCGCTATCTGGTGTCGAAAAAAAAATTCGCATCTGTAAACGTGGCATACGTAATAAGAAAAAAGAAAGGCATGCTCATTTCGCTCATAACAGACGATTTAATTCATTTAATTGAAATAATAACGAAGATTTTTTAAATGGTAAAACTAGTTATAGTAAGAACGCACCTCATTTGTCACGTTTAACGTACAGTTTCCAACTTTTTAATTCTATCACGCACCACTTTCTCAAAACAAAAATTTTTCACACACACTTTAACAATGATTCGAAGAGACTTGCCGAGGTGCCTTCGGATTTTAACTACGTACAAATAAACTGAGAAAGACTGATATTTTGAGAAAAGAAATTGATTTTCACTGTTTTTGAATTATTAATTAACCTAAGAAATACAGAGTCCTTAAGATAAGTCACCATTATCTTAAGACACAAATTTCAAAGCATACAAGTCCGTAAAGGTCCGTAAGCTTAAAATATTTGCTTTAGTTACAATTTCGAACTTCGGATTTTAACTGCGGATATGTACGGATTATACTTAGAAATTTCTGTAAAATATGGAAAGATAGCCGCCAAGCCCAACCATGCATAATCTAAAAAAAAATAATTTTCAGAAACACGTTATGATGTATTTAGTACAGGAGAAAAGAATTTCTATCTACATATACTTAGGCACTTGACTTGCATATGGTAACTTTTTTTAATGAAAAATGTTAAATAAGTACCATAATATAAGCTTGGAAATTTCATATCACACTATTTTTTAGCCACAAGTTTCATCATATTTTTTTTAAGCTTGACTTTTTTTTTTTGTGTTACTTTTGAAAAGGTGTGTTTTTTTTTTTTTTTTTTTTTTTTTTTTTGTTTTTTTTTTAGAAGATATAGATTACCGAAGATCCCATATTCTGATAAGCATTACGTTACAAGGAATCTTGTTTTTTATTTTTCTTCTACACAAAACTAAAGCGCGCGATTTTCAGAGAGAATTTCAAAATAAGTATTTCACGGAGGTAATAAATAAAGGGTAACACCAGATGTGTAAAAGCCCTTGATATGATATTCATCAACATCGTTTTTTTGCCGATTTTAGGACGAGGGGAAGGAAGGCACAAAAATAGTTTGTAACGAAAGAATCGGAAGAGGACAAAAATCGCTTCGGTTGGGTAGGTAAATGGATAGATATGTTGACACTAGAAAGCTTAAAAACATTCACATATATCATGAAGAAGGTTTTATGTTCTACAGTGAGTAGACATTAGTGTATGCTTTATATTTCTGAATGCCATTCATTTATTTCACTGCTCGCAGATTCATTCTAAAAACAAATGTTTTTGGAGATATCGAATTGCGAGCTAAAAATCTCCCTTACGTGTAATTCTTGTATGAAATTGGATTTGGCTGCATAAACCAGTCTCAAATAGATTCTGCATCGGATTCAGTAAGACAATTTTACCAGAATCCGAGCTGATCTGCATCACTATTTTTAACACTTTCCAACATAAGTTGAATAGTGTTTATGCATTCGGTTTGTCTGTCTGTCTGACCGTGTTCTAACTCGCGTAAATATACTCGGATTGCCATGCAATTGATATACGTTATAGAGGTTTATCGTGGCATGGTCGATATTGTAAATGAAGTGTGTAGCATTTAAATTTTGTTTTACAAGGACATTCAAAAGAATGTCGTTGCATTATGGTCATGGTGAAAAATCATTTGCAGTGCATTTTAATGATGTTACACTATTTCAAACATATTGAAATTGATATATATCGCTGAAGTTTACTATAAGATGCTTACTATAATAGAACATGGTATGTCTAGAACTTATAGTTTAGTTGCTTTACAGAGGCACTCAGAAGAACTCCATTATAATATCGTCAACGGGGAAAAATCGTTTGTGGTGTATTTTATTCTTTCTGTAAAATATGGAATGTAAAGAATTTATTAGTCATTTACAGGGCTACACAAAATAATTCGGTTACATAATGGTTTATGGCGAAAAACTGTTTGCAGCATATTTTAATTATGTTACACTATTTCAAATATAGTGAAATTGATATACATTACTGAGGTTTACTACAAGAACCATGCTGTAGAATATGATGTGCATAGTATTTATCACTCATGTACAAGGACACACAAAATATTTCATCCGAAGTACTGTCCATTAGTGATAATTGCTGGAAGTGCGTTTTCAGTTATTTTGTGCATGTTTAAGTTTAATTAATTTTTTATATAATACGTGGTTTGTATAAATTCTATATAGACTAATACAGGGCTATACAAAAGAATTCGCAAACATTACTGAATATAAATGTGTTTTTAATTGAGCTATGCATTTTCAAATTGAACTATATTTAATATAGAAAGAGATACTTGTAAAGTATAAATAAAATCATATACAGTGCCACGCAAAGAAAATACATCGCCACTTATTGATGATAATTTCTGAAAGTGTGATTTCAGTAGTTTTAGGCGTGTTTTAGCCTGAATTAAATTTTAGCTTAATATGGGGGCGTGTATAAAAATCTGTAGGTTATAAACAGGGCTGTACAAAAAAATTCAAGTATGTTTTCGTCTATTGGTAGAAATTTCTGAAAGTGAATTTTCAACTGTTTTATGTGTTTTCTTATTAAACTACGTTTTAGCATACTATGTTAGAATAAATACAAATCTATTCAGGGCTGCACAAAACAATTTGAGAACTTTTCCGACTATAGACGGTAATTGCTGAAATATGGTTTTTAAATGTGTTATACTTTTTCTAAAATGTTTACTTAGGTATCTTATTTACCTTTATTAAACGGTGAAGTTCCATTACAGAATCCTGGAAGTGTTGGAAAGTATTTCGTAATCTATGCTTGACGCGTGATTTTTCTTTCGTGATTTTTTTTTTTTTTTTTTTGCTACAAGTGGAGTTTGAGTCGAATTCTTTCTCTCTTTCACTCAGGGTCGGATCCAGTGTATCATGAATGTTGGTTTGCTGATGCAGAAGAGCCTTTGAAAATTTAGTTTGTGAGGATATCTAGGAAAAGTAATTGCAGACACTGTTGTGCGATAGAAGCAATAACAGATAAGTTCGTGATCCTGCTATGAATGTGAAGTAAAAAATGCTACATAACCAGATAAATAAAGGGAAGCACAATCAAGATTTTCTCTGATTTATTTGAGATGACAATCAACCAGGGGTCGGAAAAACTACTTTTTTATTGTAGCGAACTATACAACTACAACTACTTTCTCGAAAATGTAGTTAACTACAACTACAACTACTTGTTTAAAAAAGTAGCGACTACAAACTACTTTTCAAAAGTAGTCACTACTTCGCTACTTTCAAATTTTGTCAAAGTGTTCAATTCACACTAGAAATTGAGACACGAATTAAATAATAAAGTGACACCTCATCAACATTAAACCACTGGTAACAGACAATTCTTTGGCAATATCCAATGTTAGTGAAATAAAGTTCCAGCTGATTAGACATAGTCAGACAGGGTGACATTCGGTGCGTGTAGCATCAGTTTTTTTATACAGGAGTTCGGGGGGAAAACATGATTTAAATTCGAATGGTTCCGGGGCCAGGCATATTGGGAGACTATTAATTATCTGTGAACAAGCCAATTCATTAATGATTCATTAATGAATTCATTAATTCATTCATTAATGAATTTATTTCATTCATTAATGATTCATTCTCGCCAAATATTTCCGTTTTCGAATGTGATGGCGTAAATTTTAGAGTAGGTTACCATAACCGTTAGTATATTTTCATTTTAAGTTCAAAATTGGCGACTAGAAGGGCGTGCATATTTGGCAATTAAGCACACTTTAGACAAAAATGAAGAAATTCTCAAACTAGCAGTTAACATCGTTGTGAGAAGGTGGTTAAAAGGCACGTGTGGTATTTATGATTTTGGAAAGAAGGCATCAGAGCAATGAGGAATTGCATTCATATGCGAAACAGTGACGCCAATATAACCTATACAAAGTTCACTGCAAATAATATTTGACCATGAGAGAATCATTTTATAATTTTGTTTTCTTTTTAAGATACAACTGCCGAGAGAGAAAAAAAAAACATTAGAGAGAAGTTCATGAAAGGATAGATGTAATTTTGAATACATATTGTCGTTGCAAAGAACAGAAGGGGGAGCCATTAAATCATAAGGCATATACATAAAGTCCCGGACCCATTTTGATGTTTAATAACTCATAAAATAATAAAGATAGATTAAAATTAATAACATAAATGGTTAGATAGACTCAAAAAGTTTCATGACCCTTGTCAATGAACTTCCACGTGTGCCCCCTTCGTCGCACGGAGAATATCAAGTCGATAGTCAATTTCACGCCAGGTAGCGGCAAGCATGTCGGCATCCACAGAGGCTATTGCGGTTTTAATTCTGGCTTTTAAGTCATCAATGTTCGACACTCTCCTCCTGTAAACATTGTCCTTTACAAATCCCTAAAGTAAAAAGTCCAGCGGCGTTATATCAGGTGATCTGGGTGGCCAAGGAATTGGACCTCCTCGCCCAATCCATCTTCCTGGAAAATGGTCATTCAAAGAAGTACGAACGATGGTACCCCAATGAGGTGGTTCACCATCTTGTTGCAAAAAGACATGTGGCTGAAGCTCTTCTAGTTGTGGAAATACGAAGTTTTCCAACATGTCTAACAAGATGGTGCACCACCTCATTGGGGTACCATTGTTCGTACTTCTTTGAATGACCATTTTCCAGGAAGATGGATTGGGCGAGGAGGTCCAATTCCTTGGCCACCCAGATCACCTGATATAACGCCGCTGGACTTTTTCCTTTGGGGATTTGTAAAGGACAATGTTTACAGGAGGAGAGTGTCGAACATTGATGACTTAAAAGCTAGAATTACAACCGCAATAGCCTCTGTGGATGCCAACATGCTTGCCGCTACCTGGCGTGAAATTGACTATCGACTTGATATTCTCCGTGCGACGAAGGGGGCACACGTGGAAGTTCATTGACAAGGGTCATGAAACTTTTTGAGTCTATTTAACCATTTATGTTATTAATTTTAATCTATCTTTATTATTTTATGAGTTATTAAACATCAAAATGGGTCCGGGACTTTATAAACACCCTGTATATTAAATGTGTTAATGAAGAAAGGGAAAATATATCTAATAAAATAATTTAAATATATATTTACTTTAAATTGTAGAAGTATATATATGGTTTCTTTACCATACATATCTCTCGTGATTATGTAATTATCTAAACATCACATATCATTAATTGTCCCCCAATTGAAAGTACCGTATTTTTCGGCGTATAATCCACTACTCAAATAATTCAGTTTAGACCCAGAAATTTTATTTAGTAATTGAAGTGAAGTATATTCAGAGTTCAAGAAAGTAGCATTTTATCAAATACAATTTCTGGGTCTAAAATGAATTTTTTGAATCGCGAATTATGGGCCGAAAAATACGGTAAAATTCTCCTTTTATAGATATATTAATGATATGTGATGATTAGATAATTACATCACCAAAATATTACTCAAGTTTTGAGCTATGCAAATAATGTCTACGGACTTACAGAACACCCAGTAAGTTCAAAGTTCAAGATTTTCATCACAGCTACCGTGTCAAAATCTTTAGGAAATCTTAAACATATTATTTTTCCTTTACTTTTTCGGCATTAGAGGTAGCGTTTGTCGGATTTGTGTGTACAATCTCAAAAATAATCTTCCAGAAGATAATGAAAGGGCGGCAGAGACCAGATGTGTGTGTGCTAACTTAAGAGAGCATCTAACGTGTTCTGCATCGGCATCCCTTTAACTTAAAAAAGATGGGCGTCTCTAAATACAAAAATAGCTACTTGCAAGGTGAGGGAAAGAGTGATGCCACGGCTGTCGCCTGAAAACATAAACCTTATAACTTTGTAATTGGCGAATTTTCAGGTTTTAAATGTTTGCACGTGTATTTCATTCTGAACATTGTAATCGCGTCACTTTTCTAGCGAATGTTGTTTCTGCTGTCGTTGTTTAAACGTTATTTTTAAATTACTGATGTAGTAGAATCTTCATTTATCATTTCAAGATTTCGTATTTTCTTGTATTTATCGCATCTATTCAATGATACCAGCACAAATTGTATTTAGACAGTGTCAATATAAGACCAAAAAATGTAGATTTATGAAAATTAATATTCTTGTCAAAACAATGTTGTTTCTGTTGGTTCTTTAACGAACTACGCGTTTAAATCACTGAAGTGATCAGAATCAAAAAGTCTGCTGTAAGTAGGAAAATCTTTGGCGATTTCTTCTGTTTATTAATTTCTGGCTTGCGGCAGATACGAAAGTACCGCATTTAATAAATTTCAGAACTTTATTTGAATACATTATTGATAATTTTCATAGAAAAATTTTTCTTGTGTTGTTCGTATGCAATCTAAAAAAATATATTAAATGTAAAAAATCCATTACAGTTTCCAATTTTTAAAAAAATGGACGAAAGGGGACGCAATTTGGAAGAAAAGGGGGGCATTTGAACAAAAAGACGTTGCACTTTTGGACTTTTTTTTTTCTTGCAACTGTGCGATATAGCAAAGAATTAGTGTTTTGGGGTGTAAAAAGTTTATTTTCAGACTTAAATTTTCAGTGCGCGATTATGCATCGAATGAATGTAGCATTGATGACATGATTCAAGCTGAAATGGGGTAAGTAAACTTCATTCGCAAATTGCTGAGCAATTGTTTTAAATGTTTAGCATTGTTAAGTGAATAGCATCCCTTAGAAAACTAATATTATTGTTATTATTATGGTAGACAGTTCAGGTAATTCTGGAGAGGAATTTACTTTTTCAAATATTTGTCTATGATATTTATTAAATTAACTATAAAATTGCCATGTCAAAATTATCGTATGTATAATCTAACTCCTACTATTAAGCTAATAAAATATTTGTGTTTAACTCATGTCTTCTTTAATCCAAACTTTAAAGTGTATTGGGTATAAATAGATCATGGGAGTACACTGTAATTCAATTCCTTAATTAATTAAAAATTATTATCATTACTGAAATTGTAAAATAATCAAATCGATAGCTAGACAGTTCTGTAATCCGGTAAGCCCTGGTTGGAACCCTTAGTTATTAATAATAAAACTAGGAAGGTCCCTCTTATCGCTATCCAATAACTAATTTCTAAACCGTTAATTTTAGGGGCATGATTGCAATTGCAAAAATGTTTCAATTGCCGTTGTTCATCTTATCAAAAGCCATTGATGTCAAAACAGTTATTTCTTTTTAAAATAATGAAATTTAATTTTTTATACGGTCCCTGCGCCTCAGAAGTTATATTTAGAAACGCTCTAACAAGTAAAAAAGTAAAAACTCCATTTTTCTACAACCCAAACTTACTGAGTTATGATACTTTGGATTTTATGAATTTTCAGTGTTTTTTGGTCTCTAAAAAAGTGTTTTTCTGTTTTTTTTTTTTTTTTTTAAATAATAATCTAATCAGCTTCAATGTCAATATCTCAAGGTACTATGAAAACTAATATGAAATTTTATGGAATTCCGTGAGTTCCTCAATTATAGCGCCTACAAAATTTCGCAACAAATATTCCCTCCCTTTATACTTAACCAATGAACCCCCAAAACTAATCAGGAAAGTGCCTTATCACAATGAACCTTATATACAAAATTTGAAGGAAATCCGATAATTCTGCATGAAAAACCCATTTATCTAAATTGAGTGGGGGGGGGATTAGCCCCCGTTACCCCCTTTATACTTAACAAAAGAACACCTAAAACTAATCAGGGAAGCGCCTTATCAGAATGAACCTATATACAAAATTTGAAGCAAATCGGATATTTCTATCAAGAGTTATCGCGTTACGTAAATTCATACAGAACCCCTGTATGTATCCGGTACTCAGGCTTTGATAGCCTGTGAGCTAAAAAAAATGCATAAGGAAAACTTAACATTTGTTTAAAAGAAAGAAAGCTGTAATTTTGGGGTTGTTTCACGACACTCGCTTTAATTGCTTTTTCCTCCTCAAAGATCAAGCCGGGAGGAAATTTATATTATATTATTGGGGTAAATTGAGAATGGGGTTCTATTGTGATGGGTGACCCGAGCGGTGTGATGCAGAATCGTAATTTTTGGTTGTTTTGATTTCAAAACTGTTACACTGTCGTAAAATTTTTCACGCTTTAACAAGGAATGCAGAATTATATAAGAAAATCACTTATTATCATTAAAGTGAAAATGTATATGCTTAAAGTGATAACAATACACATAAAGGATTATAAATACCTTTTAATAAAGAGATAATCAACTTTCGTACGCACAATCAGTGATATTTTCAAGATCAATAATCTATACTAATATTATAAAGTAGTAAAGATTGTTTGTTTGTTTGTAGGGGGTAATCTCTGGAACTACTGAAGCGATTTCAAAAGTGATGGTGGCAAATTGATGGTGACAATCCCTACTCCAACGTAGGCTATATTTTATGTCGGTGCCACTGCCCCCAAGGGGGGTGCAGGAGCGAAAAACATTCTAAAATTTCGATTTTTTTTATACTGAAGGAGCCAGATACATGAAATTTGGCATGGTAGTTACTTATAAGATGTAAGAAATTCTAAAAAAATTCGAAATTTAAAAGGGTGAGAGGAGCGAAAAGCGTTCTAAAAACAGTCTAAATTACAATTTCTATGGAATCTCTGGAACTACAGAACCATTTTCAAAAGTAATGGTAACAGTCCCTGCTGTAACATAGGCTATATTTTATATCGGTGACACTACCACAAGTGGTGGTGGTGGTGGTGGTGTTGGGGGGGGGGGGGGTGAAAGAGCGAAAAAGTTCTAAAATTTTGATTTTTTTTCGACATTAATGTGTTTAATAAGTAATTTCTGAATTACCTGTGGCAGTAAACTTTCCTCTAATGTAAATAGGCCAACGAATACCACTTTGCATTTTTCAAGAATTATGCGAGCAAAGCCGCGGGTTTTGCTAGTTATAAATAAACTAACTTCGCAAAAGTTTTGTGAAAATGAACTGGATAAACAAAATAAAGAATGAGGTAGAAGTACTCAGTTTTGAAAGATATACCGGGAATCAGTGAAGGAAAATTTATTCCACGTTGTTTTGAAACTTTTTCTGAACAAATGAAGAAAAATTTCGTTATATGGAGATAGATCTTTCGCTATATGGAGTTTATTTTTAATGTAATCATGGGATAAAGTAACCATTCCTACTAAAAATTCGTAATATAGGGAAGTTCGTTATAGAGGTACTCGACTGTATATCGTTAAAACGAAATATCCAAGGTAATTGACTTTGTGACCAAACTGCACATTTTTGTCCTTTATTCAATTCCTACTATTAGCTCACACTCTCTATATATTTATATATCTTGTTCAAATTTTCAATCGTTAATAAATTATTTTCTATTCATCCATTCAAGTTCAAATACATTTTTTAAAACTTGTATTGGATGACACTTGATGTTAATGCAGTTTTTTCAAATATTAATTCATTAATTAAATTTAATAAATTAATTTTAGTTTTATATGGGAGAAAAAAAATTCTCGCATTGTTTTCATAAATGAAATGAAAGATCTTCCTCAAATTAGTGATGCCACAAAAATAAAATACCGCAACGATGATTATAAAAAAATGTTAAATAAATATAGCGTGGGACATTAATGCTGCACGGGTTTATTTTATATTTTTATGATTAAAAAGTAGGAATTGACTTAATTTTTTTTTTTTTTTTTATATATATTACTTGTTTTTCTTATACTTGTTTGGCGCTGTTAATTTGAAGTTCGCTTGTAGTCAATAAACTAATAAAAAAACACTAATTTTAGAGAAAATTGCGAGATGGAAGAGAATGTTCGTAATTTTTTTGCACGATAGCAGATTTAAGAGCTTATAAATATAAACTACGGCATAAATTTTTACATTTCTAGCTACAAATGCTTCACTATTCGCTCAAAAGTATATTCGTCACTTTACCCGTCCTATTTTTGGACAAACATTTAACACTTTTATTAAAGCATTATTTATTAAAACGACATTGAGGAAAATATAACAGGAAAAACTGGGAACATTAACATCCTTTTTTAACTCCAGTTGAAATGAAATATGTTATAGGTACGATGTTCATGGATGAGGCCATAATCAAACACATGGAAGATGCTTATAATTCCAGAAGTGGAAAAGCTGTTAGTTCCGTACAAGCCCAAATGATATACACTTCAACTAACACTTCAGAGCGAAAGACTCCATGATGTGACATTGTGGATTACTCTGATTTATCAGGAAGCGAGGAATGACGACAGGAGGTAATTCCTCTTTCTAGGATTTTCAGATATGTCTTGTGTGACCTAACTCTTGTATTTTTAGCAGCCCTAGAGCACACATTAAATCTCGTAAGATGCTATAAAGTACAGTAAATGTTGTCATTTTCGATGAAAGTCACATAGCTCAGCTTGGGCGCCTGCAGAAAAAGATCCAGGGTAGGAATGATTTTGGAACAGATGTTCCTTGTAGTCCAGTATCTTTAAGCAGTAGTTTTAAGAATGAAATATATAAACATGAAATAAGTCAAATTAAGAATTTTTTATTAAATGTAAAATTATCCTGTGCAAAACAGTTTTTAAACATGTCATCATAAAGAGCAATACAGAAATGTGAAGAAATATGAAATATTAATAATCCAAAGTAAGTTTCTAGGTGGCTTTTTTCAAAAGGAAGAATTGGAACACTTTATCATATTTTTCGTCAGGGAGGCAGAGATCCCATAAACTCACCGTTTAAGATAATTTTTAAATACAAGAATACAGATAGAAGGAAAACATAATTAAATATTTCCTGACCGAAAAAAATAAAACCTTTAATTTTTTTTCTCTCTCTTAGTGTTTAATTATTTTAAGTCCCTTTATGAAGAGTAAATGTTAAAACCATAAGTGAAAAAGAAAATGTAGTTAATTAAATTTAAAAATCCAGCGAGGGGCAATGGTATTCTCCTTCCTCCCTTATGCATACATTAAATGTCGTAGATGCTATAAAGTACAGTAAATGTTTTTATTTTCCATGAAAGTCATATAGCTCAGCATGGGCGCCCGCAGAACAAGATCCAGAGTGGGAAAGATTTTGGAACAGATGTTCCTTCCGGTGTACCAAGGCCACATTTTTTTTAAATGGACAATATAAACATGAAATAAGTTAAATTAAGATTTTTTTTTTTTTAATCAAAGTTAAAATTATCTCGTACAAAACAATTATTAAACATGTCACCAGAAAAAGCAATGCAGAAATGTAAAAAAATACGAAATATTAATAATCCAAAAGTAAGCATTTAAATGACTTTTTCAAAATGAAGAATTGGAACAGTCTGTTATCTTTATCGAGAAAGTGGTGGAACCCCTGACCCCCCCCCCCCTCCCCGTTTAAGATAATTTTAAATGCATGAACATAGAAGGAAAACATAATTTAATATTAAATATTGTCTTCCACGGTCGATTCAAGGGCGGGGGGCAAACCCCTCCTGACGAAAAAAAGTTTTTTTTTCTCTGTTCTATTCTTTCTTCTCTTTTTTTCTTTGTTCTATTCTTTCTTTTCTTTTTTTTTCTATGATAAACTGTGCATATTCAATTAAATAATAATAATAATAAATAGTATAACATTTAACGATTAAAATTAATCACCACTTTTATGAAAAATGTCGATTTTAATTGCTATATTGATATTAGTAATGGTGAAGGAATGACTTCTATGATGGTGGGGTGATGATGCATAATGTGGAGTCACATACGTTTGAAGAAGAAATATTGCAGACATCTGGATCTGCATAATTTTTTAATTCTGCATCTGCATTGATCCATTCCTATATATTACATATTTTGTTTACTCAGGTTCTAACTTGAAAGTTCATTCTCGGTGGTGGCATAAAGTGGAGATATTAAAATTAATTGCCATTTCTGTTGAAAACTAGTCGTTGGGGAACAATGTAATACTTACCCATCATGGATATGCATAATATAAAATACGAAAATAAAACATGTGTAAACTATTTATAAAATGCATTGCAATTCGAATAAAATCGTGGCTTGAGGACGTCATAAAATTTAAAGGCTCTATAACTCCAAAATTGATAATCATATTAACTAACGGTTTACTGCGTCGGATTAAGAGTCTCATTTTCAATTAAAATATATCATTGAATTGAAATTTGAATGAAATACAGGGTCATGAAAAATCGAAGAGTGTGGAAAATATAATTACAAATATCGACTTCATTCTTTATGCAAAATTTATGTCTTTTTATTGTCTTTTATATTCACTCCTTAAAATAAACAATTTCGAAAATTTTTATATACCTTTTATCAGAACGAATATTTCGAGAGTCCGAAAAAAATAATTCCGGATAATCGAGGTTACTAAAATTCAATAAGCTTCTTCTCATTATTACATACTAAGTACATACCAAATTTCAAGTCTCTATCTCAATTTGTTCAGGAGATAGAACGTTTACAGGCACACACACACACACAGACAAACGGACGGCAAATTTCTTTTTCGAAAAATATGTTTTTCGGAATCTAAGGTGTCTGAAGCGTGTAAATCCGTCATTTTTTTTTTTTTCGATTTTCAAAACGATTACAAGACTTACCCTTATACTACGTATGATGGGTAAGTAATATCGATTTTTATACCGATGAAAAAGTATTAAATTTTTCTATTGTTAGTGCTACTTGACTGCTGTATTATTTATATAAAGAAATGTGTTAAATCTTTATTTGCTGAAGGTTAACTTTCGCCTAACTTTAAAGTGCGAATTTCTGTCAAAAGATTGATTTTCTATTTTGACGAAATTTTTTTTCTTTACTACTATTAAATGTCCCTTGCTGGCAAACCAATTTTACAGGGAAGCAAATGGCAGCACAGGTGGGAATGCCAAGAGCTGCTGGGAAACGTATTTACGTGACTTGGAATCGTGAACATGAAAACAGCCCCCCCCCCCCCCATCACCACCATTCATGGCTGAATTAGAAACAGATTTAATAAGAAATGTGATTAGCTATTAAAAATTCTAGGTCGTTAATAGCCTGATACAAAATTTCAGTTGCTGTTAATTCATATTAATCGGTTAGTGCTCAGCGTCCATATTTGAGGGCAGTTATAAAATCCTATTTTCAGCAAGGTTTTTTGCCTGTTTAGAATGAACTATTTCTGCTACGGGCTATAATTTAAAAACTAAATGGTGGATTTCTTATAATTCGTGTTTTACTTACTCAGGATTATTTATATACTAATACGTATATATGACAAGCAATAAAATATTTAAATTGGAATTAGTTTGTACATTAACGATTAACACTAGAACGACGACGAGGGGCCATTTTGGCCCCCTACCAAAAGAAAAAATGTCGATTCGAACCGGATATTTCTTTATACAATAAGTTAAACATACACCGCACAAAAATAAGTTAAATAAAGAAGTTAAAAGTCCTAAATAAAAATTCTGGTGTGAAATATTTTTATGAAACTTGTATAAAATTTCCCGTCGTTCTACTGTTAAGAAAGATTAACATTTTAGGTATCTGTCAAACATGAAATATCTAATGAGTTAATTTAAATCATTATAGATATGATTTGTATAGGAAAATCTAGAAAATAACGTTTTTGTCAGGGTTGGGTATTTGACGGTAAAAAGTGGTTTTCGACATGACAAGCGTCAAAAACTCGTTTAAACTGTCATAAACTGGTTTTATCCGTGAAAAACTCTCAGAAACATGTAACACACTTTAACCCTTAAGCGGGCGGTGGTCACAAAAAAGGACACCTAATTTTAATTCCAAAACTGACAAACGGCACCAAGAATATTTAATTAAATTTTTCCTTTTATAAAGTACAGGAAAATAGACAAGTTTTTATTTTCTAATAAGTTCTTTGGTAAATTCTGGTGTCAGTCTATAATTTCATCATTTTAAAAACAGACTTACTCCGCACCGGAAAGGGTTAAAACATTCGAGCAACAATAGGATTAATGCATTAAATAAATCATAAAGATTTATGCAATCTTTTATTTAAAATTATAGTAATTTAATAATTACAACTTTTTTAATTACTAATTGTAATATATATATATATTTAATCAGAAGAAAATCATTATACAATTAATAATCCGGATAGAGAAATTTTACATCAATAAAACTTCTAGCTAATCTCTGATCAGTTGCAAATTTGTCTTTCTTTATGAATTATATTTCTAACACTTGTTTTATTTTTGAGGATATGAGAAATGTTCCAATATTGATGTATTATTTCAGAGCATTCTAATATTGTTCAATATCATTATTATTGCTAAGACATTTAAGATGTATTTTAAGTTAAGAGAAAATATATGCAGCTCAAGTGAGGATGATGACATTCAAATCTTATATTTACTTTTTTGAAAGCAAAAGCACAATTTTACACCCCCCCCCCCCCCAAAAAAAAAAAAAAAAAAAAAAAATTACCCCAAAAAAATTTAACTAAAAATTTTACCAAGTTAAAAAATTGCACTTAACAATAATACTTTACTAGATATTAGTTATTGATATACAGTAATAGTGACATTTTAAAAATTACATATAATGTTGCATATGTGTGACATTTCATGTAAAATTTTATACATCAATGTAGTACTTGAGGTTTTTGACAGATGGTTTTTGACAAGAGATTTTTGACGTGACGGTTTAAATCATGGTTTAAACTGTCAAAAACTGACACATGTCAAAAACCTGCCATCCCTGTTTTTTGTCCCCTGTTGTCTTCTGTACTTTAGGACCATGCAAATGACCTAAAACAAATTCTTATAAGATTAATGGACGAGTTAAAATTTCAGTTTAAAAAAATCAATTTTTAACACTTTCCAACATAATTAAAAAAGGCTTATGAATTTAGTTTGTCTGTCTGTCTGTCCGTTTGTTTTGACGTGTACTGTGAATCCTTACAGTTTTAGCTTTAAGCATTATTTAAAATATGACATCCTGTGTTTACTATAATCTGTATGACAGATGTCAGCCATTTCTTTAAGAATTGAATAGTTTTTCTTTTATTCTTTTCTACAAAGCTACTTAGTAAGATCAAGATTTTTTTTCCCGGAATAAAAAGATCCGGAAATATTTTTCTAAATGAAGCTCTATCATAATCTCAACACAAAGGAGATTAATGCGCTGAATCAAAAGCTTGGCAAACAAATAACACGCTGTCAAAATATTTCTGATTTCGGAATTATGAGAGTTTTTTTTTTCCCTTAAAGAAGATATTAATTTTAATATTTTTGCCACATTTGCAGAAATTATTTCTTGTTCGACTTTATATATCAACCTTTCTTTCACATTATTAAAAAACATTTTTTCTTCTCTTCAGAAATCACGAAAGGCTTAGATTGTTTGACTAGCAATCAGACTCGCAACTTAAGATTAATTTGTATTAATAAAGCGAAGTGTTTGCTTGTCTGTCTGCGCGTCTGTGTGTGGTGGATACCTAGAGGTCTGTAAACGTAGCTCCGGATAGACAAAGACAGGTCCGAACGCACCTGATCCTCAGATTTTCGATTTTTTGTTCAGAATTTTTTTACTTTTAATTTTATGTTGAAATTGAGTTTTTGCTTTTTTCTGATTTTTCAAGTTCGTTGGCATTTGTAAACAAGTATAAATTTGTACGTCAAACGTGACAAATGAGGTGCGTTCGTACTATTAGTTAGTTATATAAATATTCAGATCTTGATGATTTTTAATTTTGTGAAATGAATTATATCGTCTGCAGATTAATTTCTCTAATAAAATAAGTATCTCGGTGGTCCCTTGACGATTCAACCTCGGAAGCTTCTAGAACAAGAAAGCACCGATTTTATTTTATTTTTAATTCAAATTTCTTAATAAATATTTTTATAAATATCTTCTAAAGTATAAAATTTGAAATGTCTCGACACAATTCTGCAAAGATAATCTATATATATATTTGTTTTACGTGGCGCGGAAATAGGGCTGAATTTCTAGCTTATTGTTGGCAACAACCGTAGTTTCCAGAGCTCAGACCAATGAAAAGACTAGATTGTGTGAGATAGATCAGCTCGTCCTCCAATATGGCGGTCAGTGTCAGAGCAGTGAAAATCAAGCTAGCAAATATTAAAAATAAAATAACATGTACGTAATCCAAAGCGTCTGAGATTATTCTTCATTTTAATTATGAGTAATATTGCTAATTTCAAATGAATTCTCAACTCTTATTTAGAATTTATTTATGAATTTCACTTACATGAAAAATCGGAGAGAAGTAAAAATATCAACTGTCTAGGTTGCACGTGCTGCCATCTGTTGCAGAACTCTATAATCAATTAGAATAGTAAAATGTCGAACGAAATTTAAACAATCATTGATGATAAACTATCTAACTATCTTCCTATTACGTAGTGTTTTTTTTTTTTTTTTTTATGAATAAGCCGTGCTGTACAATATTATAGGTGCACTAAGTTTTAAACAAATTATGTTTCCAAGATCCTTTATTCATAGTATTTAAATGATTTATATGCTCATTAGTAGCTCCAACTAAATGCATTTTTAGTTGTGTTTTCAACGGTGTTCAATTACTTTTTTTACATTAAAAAAAATTGTCAATTTCATATGTTCAAATGATTTATGGTAGTACTTATTCTGGCTAGAATTACTGCAAAAATAAAAAAGGGGCGAGCGAGCGAAGCGAGCTTTGACCGCGTAGCGGTCTCAATGTGAATTGCCTCGCCATTCACGGGGGGTTGGCGAGCGTAGCGAGTAGGGGGCTGAGCCCCCTAGTATATCTTAAATTTCAAACCATTTGGTTGAGTAGTGTTTGCGCTGTTATATGCGGACGGACGGACGGACGGATCAGACGACGACTATATGTGCTATGTATTTATATAATTACGAACGCACCTAAAAAAGAGCCACTCTCTTATTTATAAAGCCAATCTACTTGACAGCATCTTTCACGTTTGACACGTTAGTTAAATTTTTGTCACATACCTGTTTAACAAGTATAAACGGTATGATGATTCTACATATTTTTGGATTAAAATCATTCCTGGTGTACCAGAATTGTTGCATAAAGAGTTATATTCAAATCCATTCAGCAGTAGTTAAGAAAATTTCGGACATAGCGGTCGAAAACATACGCTTCTTTTTTTTTAGTCCATTAAACATAAATTTGAGAAGTAATTGTAACATACATGTGACTAAAATAAAAAGAAAAGTAATAAGAAAACAAATAAGAACTATAGTTGAATAATTTATTTGCAATGGCCTTTTCTGTGATGGACTCCAGCCATCTTATTCAGAATGCAATGGAATTGTTTTTGTTTTTTTTCTCTTACTCAGCACTACTTAAGTAAGATGATTTTTTCCCGAAATAAATAAGATTCGGAACGTCTTTCTAAATAAAGTTCCCGCATAATCTCCAGAATAAGAGGGATTACTGAATTGATGGAAAAGTCCGTAAACAAATAACACATTGGTAGGAGAGCCTTGATTTCTGAATTATCAAATATAAGGAAATAATATTTTTATTATATATACATAGATTAGTTTATTTTTTTTCTAGTTATTATTTCAAATATTCTTTCACATTAAAAGGATTTTTTTCCCCTTGTTGTGAGAGGTTACAAAATCGTACGAACTGTTTTTTTTTTTTTTTTCTCTTATAGAGTTCTTTTTTAAGATAGATTTCGTAAGAAATACTACCTATTACATTCTCCCCTAAGTTGGAATTTTTGAAAAATTTTTGCAGATCTACGCCAATTATGACTCCCAGAACCCAAAACCACCCCCAGTTCAAAACTTTATCTATCTATTTATCTATCTATGTCACTTTTTTATGGACACGATAATTCCCATAATTCTGCACAAATCGCTTCCAAACTGATACATAAAATCAAGGGGCATAAAATCTCGGTCAAGTTCGTTAATGGGCAAAATCGAACTAAGGGTACGGAAATGGGGGGAGGGGGGCTTTTTGTGACAACAGAAAACCCCCCATAATTTCTTAATTATGATACGTATCGAATCCGTTTAAAGTTATTATTACTTCTAGGAAAAGGGCCGAAAATTTATGTGTGACAGATTTTGATATTATTAAAAATGGCCCCAAGGGGGGGGGGGGAAGAAGAAAAGAATTCTAGAAGAATTTTAGAAGAAAAAAAATCATAACTTCGTCCATTCAGAAGATATAAAATCCGCTTAAATTTATTATAAATCCTCTTAATATTATCTAAAACTTTTATATTGACAAGTTTTTTATAGGACTAACTCATTGAATAATTTTATTAGAAAACAATGTGGTTTTATTATAAAATACTTTCTTATACTTTCGTTTATTGATAACATAATGCTATTGCGTATTGATAACATAATGCTAATGCTTTTTCGTTTATTGATAACGTAATTCCGATGAAGTATGTTCCACGGAATTACGTTATAGGAGAGACTTATAAAACAGAAGAAAAATTTATAGCATAAATAAACTAATTTATAATAGAGAATTACAACAGGTAATTCTCATTAAGAATGCTTTAATCACTACATTAAGGTTAAAACATCAAAACAAAATTTCTTGTTGAAGCCGAACTAAAAGAATAAAACCCGTCAGAGGTCAGACACACTTGTCGTTTAGAGTTTTAGAGATTAAATTCACCAGATAATTATCGTAATGAACTCAAAGCAGTGAAACTCATTTCTGGTCATGGAAGTAACATAATAATTCAATTAAATCACGAAAACGGACACGCATCGAACGGGATAACCCACTCAATGAATAATTTTATTTTAAAACTATCTGGTTTTATCATAAAACCCTATCATAATGGTTTCCGTTATTGAGAATATAATGCTATATAACAACATTCTCTTCCGATAAAGTATGTTTCACGGAATTACGTTAGGAGAGACTCATAAAACGGAAGATCAATTTATGACAGAAATAAACTAATTTATAATGGGGAGTAGAACAGGTAATTCTCATTAAGAATGCTTTAACATCTCAACAGCACTACATTAAAGTTAAAACATGATGAAAACAAAAATTTCACTTTGAAGCCCAACTAAAATAATAAAACTCATCTAACACATTCCATCGTTTAGTGATTAAATTCGCCAGACAATCATCGGTAATGCAATCAAAGCAGTAAAACTCAGTTTGAGTTCTGCAGGTAACACAAGAATTCAATTACATTACGAAAGTGGGCACGTATTGAACGAGATAATCCACTCGTTGAATAATTTTATTAGAAAACAATGTGGTTTTATTATAAAACCCTCTTTTATGCTTTCCTTTATTGAGAACATATTGCCATATATGCAACATTCTCTTTTAATAAAGTATGTTCCATCACGGAATTCCATTATTACAGACTCATAAAACAGAAGATAAATTTATGACGGAATAAACAATTTTATAATGGGGAACTAAAACAGGTAACTCTTATTTAGAATGCTTTAATATCTCAGCAGCACTACATTAAGCACTACAATAAGGCAAAAACATGAGAACAAAAATTTCTCGTTGAAGCACAACTAAAATAATAAAACTCATCTAACACATTCCATCGTTTAAAGATTAAATTCGACAGACAATCATGGGTAATGAACTCAAAGCTGTGAATCTCATTTCTGGTCATGGAGGTAATACAAGAATTCAATTAGATCACGAAAGTGAACACGCACCGAACGAGATAATCCACTCATTGAATAATTTTATTATAAAACCATGTGGTTTTATTATAAAACCCTCTCTTATGCTTACCGTTATTGAGAATATAATGCCAATATAACAACATCCTCTTTTAATAAAGTAAATTCCATGGAATTACGTTAGTAAGACAGATACTCATAAAAGTGCAGTGAAATTTATGACAGAATAAACTATTTTTTAAAAACACAAATTGCACAAATTGTGCCTATTAGTTGCTAAAATCAATGTAAAAATTGTTTTAAACTCATAAAAGAGCTAAAATCCTACATGTTTCGGCTTTAAACTTAAAGCCATCATCGGGGAAGAAAAACAACACAAACGACTACGGACCTTTTAATTTTCGACACGAGAAAATTGAAATCAACAGCTTGGAAAAATTTAAATAAAATAAGCGGGCGCTCTCTGTTGCCAAAGAGTGAAAAACTAAACTATGCATTAACAAGGGGTTAAAAATGTATTCCATAAACTAGGTATGTTGAAAGAAAAGTTATCATTACAAATACAATCCTTCCTAATTTTAATCTCCAATGATTGGGATTATAAAATTAGGAAGGATTGTATTTGTAATGATAACTTTTCTTTCAACATACCTAGTTTATGGAATACATTTTTAACCCCTTGTTAATGCATAGTTTAGTTTTTCACTCTTTGGCAACAGAGAGCGCCCGCTTATTTTATTTAAATTTTTCCAAGCTGTTGATTTCAATTTTCTCGTGTCGAAAATTAAAAGGTCCGTAGTCGTTTGTGTTGTTTTTCTTCCCCGATGATGGCTTTAAGTTTAAAGCCGAAACATGTAGGATTTTAGCTCTTTTATGAGTTTAAAACAATTTTTACACTGATTTTAGCAACTAATAGGCACAATTTGTGCAATTTGTGTTTTTAAAATTACTAGTTAACAGTGTATTGTCCAAATGGATTCAATTGAGAATAAGCTATTTCATTATGGGGAACAAAAACAGGTAATTCTCAGAATTGCCAAGAATGCTTTAATGTCAGCAACACTACATTACGCGCTACATTAAGGTTAAAACATGAGAACAAAAATTTCTCGTTGAAACACAACTGAAACTAGAAAACTCATCTAACCCATTCCATCGTTTACAAGTTAAATTCGTGAGACAATCATCGGTAATGAAATCAAAGCGGTGAAACTCAATTCGGATTCTGGAGACACAAGAATTCAATTACATTATGAAAGTGGACGCGCATCAAACGAGATAATCCACTCATTGAATAATTTTATTGTAAAACAATGTGGTTTTACCAGGGTTCCTACGCACCTGGACAATATGGAAAACAGGGAATTGTCAGGGAAAATGACAAGTGTTCAAAAAGTCAGGGAAAATCATATTTTTTCACTAAAACCTGGAAAAGTCAGGGATTTTTTTTTAAATATGTGCTATCATGTGTCAAGATTCTTCCGAGTTCCGAATTCAGTCTGAAAAAAAATTCAGATTTTTTACTAGCAGATAGTATTTTTTGCTGAATTCATATTTTTAGCATGATGTTTTAGCCATACAAATTTGTTGCTAAATAGGTGATACTTCTACGAAAAAGATATAGAACCATGCTAAGGTGGCTAGGATGAGATATCATGAATATTTAAATAAAAAAAAGTAAGACAATTATAAAGCAAGCAAAAAAGAAAAGCTGTGGCTAAAATTAAATTGTTAAAAGACAAAAAATTGAAAGTTATATAACAAACTGTTTCTGAAACAACACAAACAAATGACATGGTAGTAGAAATGTCAAAATATATTTGAATGGTTGATATGTGAAATCTAATTATATCAATAAAATGTTACTTTGAATCCATCCAAATTGTATATTTTTAATTGTTGTTAATTTTTTATATTTTAAATATCATATAATAGATTTTTAGTTTCAATTTTATAGATTACTTTTATTTTCAGAGGTATGTTTAATCATTAAGATCTAGAATTGCTATCTGTATTTCTAAAAATGTCGTGAATTGTGGGCACGGAATTGTAGGAAAAATGGTCTGGAAAAAACCTGGACAAGTCAGAGAATTTTGTTATTGAAATAGAGTATGAACCCTGTTTTACGCACTTTTACTTAATTCAACTTGGTTTTTATATATGTAATTTTGTAATTGTTTTTTTACTCACTTGAAAACGCCAGAATTATAAAAAAAATATATTCACAGGTGTGTTTCCCATGATAGTACATTTTAATATTCTTAGAACTTAATTATAAGTTAATAAATTAATTTTAAGACTTTTTCCGTTAGCCGGGCACAGGTGATAAATCGCCAAATTTTCTACATGGTTACACTTGGTACAGGGTGGATAAAATTAAACTGACGGTCTCAGAGGCTCATAACTCCGGTTCTACTGAACGGATCCGAATGAAACTTCAGACTAATGTTATGTAGATCATGTAGCCAAGGTTTTTGTTTAAAAAAAAAAAAAAAAAAAAAAAAAAAAAAGCTTTAAATTTTGCCACCAGGTGTTGTTTTAACAATGTAAAACGAAATATAATGATTCAAAAATCAAAGAATAACGGAATATTTCATTTATTTACACACCTCTGTGCTCTATGTGCATGCCTTGGTGGTCAACAATATGCTGAAAGCGTACTACCGCGTTATCAACGGCTGCACACAACATATCAGTAGGAATGAGTGAGACATGACGTACGATACTAGCTTTCAAGTCCGCTAAATTAGTTACACGTCCTTGATAAAGATGATCTTTAAGAAAACTCTACAGCCAGAAGTCACGAGGGTTCAGATCTGGTGACCTTTCTGGCCAGGAAATCGGGAAAGTACGCGAGATGACACGTTCATCAGAGAAGTTGGCTTTAATTACATTCTTTACGCATCTCGCCGTATGAGCAGTTGCTCCATCTTGCATGAACATTGTGGTGGTCAAACAGCCTCTTTGACTTAACGTTGGGACAACATGGTTCTCCAGGAGTCTGCTGTATCGGTCACCTGTTACTGTACGCCTAACAAGCCCGTCCATTGTAACTTCCTCGAAAAAATACGGGCACAAAATAAAATTCGCCGTGAATCCACACCAAGCTGGTGACGTATGGGGAATGTAGTGGCTGTTGTTGCACGGCATGAGAATTGGCATATGCCCCATATATGGCAGTTCTGGCTGTTCACAGCACCATCTAAGTAAAAATGAGCCTCGTCTGTGCATAAGATGTGCGATGGCCAGTACTCATCCACTTGCATCCTCGCCAGAAAACGCAACGCAAAATCAAGACGCACAGAGTGATCTTGCGGTTTCCACTGTTGCACGATATGCATCTTGTAAGGGTAGAGATTCAGAATTTTGCGTAAAATTATGCGCACGGTTGCCCATGGAATATTCAATGCTCGTGCTATTGAGCGGCCACTTACAGTAGCATTTGAAGAATTTGCAGATGCCTCAGCTGTTGTTCCACAATCGTCGGCTCAGTTGCGCGTCGTCCTCTTCCCGGTGCAACATCCAGAGAACCAGATTTTCCAAACTTGCGAATCATGCATTTAACTGCATTTACGGACATGGGTCCTCTCCTTAAGTTTTTCATCCGTCGATAAGGAAGGGGGGGTTGCCGAAGCATTGCTCTCATTCTTATAAAAAAGTTTTACGATCAAGGTGCGTTTCTTCTTGTTCAGCGGCATGTTGACTGCGGACGAATGATTTCTTTGAACAATACGTTCCGCTTTTATAGCGATATTGCAATAACTACTGATTTGCATATGGTTTTTAGAGTACAGCGCCATCTGATAACGAAATTTCAATCTTTTTTTTTCTTTAACGAAAATTTCGGCAGCATGATCTACATAACATATATCTGAAGTTTCATTCGGATCTGTTTAGTTTCATATTAATTAAATTATGATTATACGTTGAAAAATTAATTCAGAAATCCTAAAAAAATAGTTGAAATAATGCTTCATTTTTTGTCCTAATTTAAAAAAGAAACAGAGCAAAAAGTTATAAATTTTCTTAATAAATTCATGAGCTCGCGCTTTCTACCAAGAGTAAAGAAAGCAGTCAATTTCCCATAATCGAGTTCGGCGCCCATTCCAAATTGATGTATTGTAACGGAATATTTTTAGGAAAAAACATGAATTACAGTCAAGAAATTAGGCGTGGTAAACAAGGTAAAATTTGATTGCTTATAAAAGAGTGTTTAAAAAAAACTATTTATTACATTTATACTTATATTATAAAACCTTCTCTTATGCTTTCCTTTATTGAGAACATAATGCCATATAACAACATTCTCTTTTGATAAAGTGTGTTCCATGGAATTGCACTAGGAAAGACTCATAAAACGGAAGAGAAATTTATGACGAAATAAACTAATTTATAATGGGGAACTACAACAGGTAATTCTCATTAAGAATGTTTTAATATCTCAGCAGCACTACATTAAGAGCTTTCGGGTACCTTTGAATACTGGCCGAACCAAACTCTTCTTTATGGCATCAATGATTCGAATGGGAAAAGAACTGAAAACCAAAATAAGTATAAAAGTAAACTAGTTGTTGGGGGCCACCGTAATACTTACCCATCATGGATATGCATAATATAAAATATGAAAATAAAATCTGTGTAAACTATTTATAAAATGCATTGCAATTCCAATAAAATCGTGGCTTGATGACGTCATAAACTTTAAATGCTCTATTACTGAATTGCGTAAAAGAAACATCCTTATAACTCCAAAATTGATAATCAAATTAACTAACGGTTTACTACGTCGGATTAAGCGTCTCATTTCCAATTAAAATATATCTTTGAATTGAAATTTGAATGAAATACAGGGTCATGAAAAATCGAAAAGTGTGGAAAATAGGATTACAAATTTCTCGGCAACTCATTATCCGATCAACTTCATTCTTTATGAAAAATTTATGTTTTTTTTTAATTACTATTATTGTCTTTTATATTCACTCCTTAAAATAAACAATATCGAAAATTTTTATGTACCTTTTATCAGAACGGATATTTGAAGAGTCCGAAAAAATAGTTCCGGATAATCAAGGTTACTGAAATTCAATAAGCTTCTTCCCATATTATTACATATACTAAGTACATACCAAATTTCAAGCCTCCATCTCAATTTGTTCGGGAGATAGAGCGTTTACAGACACACACACAGACAGACGGACGGCAAATTTTTTCTTCTAAATATATGTTTCTCGAGTGTCTGAAACGTGTAAATCCGTCAAAATTCTGTTTTCAATTTTCAAAACGATTACAAGACTTACCCTATACTACGTATGATGAGTAGGTAAAGTTGTTTTAAAAAAAAATTATAAGCATTCAATGTTTATCTTGAAAATTACGCCTGATTTCATGACTGCAATTCACGATTTTTCCAAAGCATTCCGTTACAATATGTTACTTTAGCGTGGGCACTGAACCCGATTATGTTAAAAATCGCTGCTTTTTTACGCTTGGTAGAAAGCGCGAACTAGTGGATTTGTTAAGAAAATTTATAATTTTTGCTCTGTTTTCTTTTATAAGATATGGCAACAGGAAATAAAAAAAAAATTAAACATTATTTAAACTATGTTTTTAGGATTTTTAAATTGATTTTTCAACGTATAATCATAATTTAATTAATATGAAACTAACAATTAAATAAAATGTATTTTTAAAAATATACATTACACACTGTTTGTTATTTATATATATATATATTTAATTTTTAGTGTTTAAAATATTTTGTTGTTGCATTTTCAGAACCATAGACGGCTTTTTTGGCGAGCGTGATTTGGAGCATAATTAAATTCATTGTTGTTCGAACTCGTATACAAATACAACCATAAAGAATATTTGGCGATTTATTTACCTGTAGTCGGCTAACAGTAAAATGCCTTAAAATTAATTTATTTACTTAAATTAATTAATTTACTTATAATTAAGTTCTAAAAAAATTAAAATGTTGTACTGTCATCGAAAATACACCTGTGAATATAATTTTAGGTAGATTTCGTAAAAAATACTACCTATTACATTCTTCCCTAAGTTGGAATTTCTGGAAAATTTTTGCAGATCTACGCCTATCATGACTCTCAGACCCCAAAACTACCCCCAGTTCAAAACTTTATCTATCTATCTATCTATCTATAATCACTTTTTTATGAACACGATAACTTCAATAATACTGCACAAATCTCTTCCGAACTGATACATAAAATCAAGGGGCATAAAATCTCGGTCAAGTTCGTTAATAGGCAAAATCGAACCAAGGTGCGCTTTTTGTGAAAACTGAAAAAAAACCCGTAACTTCTTAATTTTGATACATATCAAATCCGTTTAAAGTTATTATTACTTCTAGGAAAATGGCCAAAAGTTTATGTAGGACAGATTTTTGATTTCATTAAAAATGCCCCCAAGGGGGGGGGGGAAGGGAGATTTCAGAAGAAAAAAAATCATACCTTCGTCAGTTCACAAGACAACAAATCTGCTTAAATTTATTATAGATCTTCTTAATATTATCTACAACTTTTATATTGACAAGTTTTTTTTATAGGACCCTCTTACAGCAAAATAAATAAATAAATAAATAAATAAATAAAATAAAATAAAAACAAAAAGAATCCCTGCTGGCTCCGCCTACAGGCAGGGGTGGATTTCGAAGTGGACGGTCCCAACTGCCGAATCATGGCAAATAGGTCTTTCTTCTACACTTCCCAATAAACAGACGCCCCACGGTCTGTGTCTTCCAAATCTACCTGTGCCTGTAGGCCGAGCCGTCAGGGATTTTTATAATTCTAGTATATCGAGAAATGAGTGAAAAATCGATTTTAAAATTCTATCTTTACGTACAAAAACCAAGTTGAGTTAAATAAAAGTTGATTGATTCATTCGGAATTGAACCGGATACTAGAATCGAACCGAAAATCGCTATTTTTAGAGGAACGAAAATATTAGGAGTAACTCATAAAGAGATCGGGAGATTTATGATATGATAAACTGTTTGGGAAAAAAGGAAATGGGAAATAAATGTGGAAATTGGGAAATAATGGGGAACTATAATTGGTAGCTGATTAAGAATGCTTAAGTGGTCTCAGGACTTTTAAATCTTCAAAATTTTCGAAATTTTAATTTTTTTTTTAATATGATAAACTCCTATCTTTTCTGAACCTTTTGATATAATTGTTTCCTTGCTGAAGCGGTAAAAACAAAACTTTGAAGTCAATTTACTCAAAAGGATGTTTTTGGACCTAACGCGCGGGATATCTCAAAAACTTTTGATTATTTTTTCATGAAATTTTCAAAAGATAATGTTTCATATTAGCCTGAATCTAAATTTTCACTTCTATTGTTCAAAAAAAAATTTTTTTTCAAGTGATTATACTGTTGAAAATTTCAAAATTTTGTATAAGCTAAATACAACTTTATATAAAAAATATAAAAATGGTTTTAAATACAAATTTATTTAGATTCAGGGTAATTATTACAATGTGATGTATAATTAGGCACCAAAGTTTTTGTTCTAGGTGGAAAATTTCTTTTGTAATCTTGCGCGTAAGCTGTCATGTCGATTTTCTGCTCGAAAAATGTCTGACAGTTTGAACCCTTATAAATATTAATTCTGCATATTATATTTTTTTTAATTTTGGAAATAAAAGAACGTATACTTATATCTTTCATCCGTCTAAAAATTGTGTTTTAAAGTCATATACATTTTAAGAAATTAAATGTTGAAAATGTTTCTTTTTTCCAATTTTAAGAGTCCTGAGACCCCTTAATATCTCAGCAGCAATGTCGATATATTTAATCTCGCGCCACTCCGACCAAACTTTTCTCTATGGTACAATTATCATCTACTATCTATTATATATATATAAAATGCAAATGAGAATTTTGTTCCGGCCGCTTATAACTTGTTCTGCTGAATGGATTTTGATAAAACTTGCACTCTTAGTTAGATAATTATTCAGGGATGGTTTTAGTATATTGCATATAGTTCTATCGCTCTTTGCCAAATCCTAGAGTAAATGACCAACTAAAAGATTTGTTCCATAACAGCTCCAGGTTTGTCTGACACATTAGAAAATATAATAGTGCAATGGCGTTCGTATCGTTTTCAGCAATGCGGAAGGACATTCCAGGTAAAGGTTCATATTGCTTTAAAACACAAGGTCAAATTTAACGATATATTTATTTTGATTCAAGGTTTGTTTGGAGAAACCGACTAGCGTATCGATCGAAGCCTGCTACTTTATAATAAAAACCTGTTTATTTGCATATTTTATATATTAAAATTTGACAGTATATATATGCATTTCATACCTACTGTCGGATTCCACTTCTCCGTCCACACAACTTCGAAATATAATCCGGTCTTTTGATATGCTGCCACCACCGATATGAATACGTGATATCGGACACAATACGTGATGTATATTCAAGAAAAACCTAACTCTTTCTATTACACTTAAACAAACACTTTATTAACAATATTTACACTTAAACTCGGAGGTAAAGTATCCGGTTTAATACTAAATCAAAATAATTATAGAAACGCTTTACGTGTACCGTTAGACTACGTTGATTCACTCAGAACCGAGATTTCTATTAATCTCACACACTCCAATCCTGCGTTCGAACTCACTCCGATCTCAGAGCTCCAACTCTGAACGACCTTATACCTTCGCTTCCTACGTTAGAACTAACCTTCTCTCTCTTGTAAACTGCAAAGCACCCTCCTTTCTACGGGGTTTCTCCTCTGTTTCCAAGGGTCCTTGACAACCCTTCCTCCCTCTTGACGGATCTGTCTTCCTAAACAAAAGGGTGCAATAGCTTTTTTTTTTTTTATCTATGAAAGACCACATTGCAATGGAAATACTTCCTTCATTCTGTTCCACTCGCCACCCTTCGGATTAAGATTTTCTAAAGGACGCCTTTAACGGTACACAATAGATACATATACAATACCTACAATATGCTAATCCCTTAAGAATAGCTTTCAACTCTGGCAGCTGATTCTAAGAAACCTGACACCCCCCACCTTAGCGGAAAATATGCCTTTTAGGGGCTAATTTTCCTCAAACTATGTAATGTCTGAGAAGAGTTCAACAGTTCCTTGATAGGTTTCTTCCTTACTACAATTACATAAATATTTTAAGGTGTCTGAAAATTTAACTACTGACATCTCTAATGAACCATATACTAATGTGATAAATACAGAAAAAAAATTACACAATATGCTAATACTCTGTTATAAACACAAGATGCAAATACAATTATAAATACACAAAAAAAAATAAAGTTACACTAGTATTATGTCATTTCAATGTCAGTCCTTAGGCTGAAATTGCTGGAGGCGGTACTACCTTTTCCCTCCAGTCCTTCCTCGTTAACTTAATTGGTACATCCCTTTTCGTAATGCACCCGCTTGAATGGCTAACTTCTGCCTCTGAGGTCTTAATTAAATTTTCCTCTAACCAATCAGGCACTTGCCTGTCCAAGTCCTCTTTGTACGTAATAAAGGCATTGTACAATTTCTGCCTTATCTTACCCCTCTCCGGTTTACGACCAATCCGATTTTTCTCCATTTCTACCAGTTCGATAGGACCCATAAATAATTCCTTATTTTTCCTTAAGATTGATTTTATGTCCCCAACTTGAATATTTGTTAACCCTTTTATCTCAAATCCCTTCCTGTCTTTATTTTTCGGTTGTTCTCGGTCTAACAACAGATCTTTCCTACAGTCTTCAAACTCCCCGTCACTATCCAAGACAATATCGACTACTCTATTTTTAGCCATAAATGCTCTCATTTCATCTTGATACACCAGTTTCTTACTTCCGTCCCCTAACTCAACTATAACTGCAGGTCGACATATTTCCTCTTTCTCCCTATTACTCACATTCATTTCCCTCGTTAATCGACATTCTACACATGATTCGCAATATATTTTAGCTTCCTTCGCCATATTTTCCCAATAAAATGAATGCTTGATTCTTTCTAACATTTTCTTAACCGTCTGATGTTCTCCATATAAGGAGGTATGCGCTAGTTTTAGAATTTCCTCCCTTCTAATTTTAGGTAATACTAATTGAGCTACAGTTTCATCTACTAATTTCTCTTTATGATATAACATCCCATTCACAATATAATAAGACTCTCTCTCATTTTCAGCCAATTCCCAAGCTTTCGCTAAATCCTTACAACTCATTTGGGATTCCTGAAATACATTTAAACTACTTTCCGTAACTTGATTAATCTTACTTTTCTCTACCTCGGCTTTTTCCTTTTCATGACTTTGCAACTTCACCGATCTCGTTTCTACGACATAACGGTTATTATTATCATTCCTAATCCTTTCCCCTTCCTTCACTTTGTTCCGACTATCTTCCTTACATTCCCTTTCTACCGATTCTCTTAATGATTTCTCGTTGCTTAACCCTGACAATTCATTAGCCACGTCAGGATGTAAAATTACCTGTTCCTTACTATTATCAATTATCGCGCAAAGTACATCCTGATGAATTACATTAGTTTCTCCGCGTTTTGGAATAGCTAAAGGTAACTGAATTAATGGCGATTTCACTGCCTTACCAAATATCCCTTGTAAATATATGCTACCAGCCCCTCTTAATTTTTCTGCTGGTACTAAATCTTTATGAACGACGCTAATTTGGCAACCAGAATCCACTAATCCTTTTGTTATCTTCCCATTTACACTAACTTCCACTTTCTCAAGTTTATTTAACTTCTCTCCAATAACTTTAGCTCTCCAATTCCCTCTTGCTCCTATTCTTGCCATACTCGCTCCCCTTGGTAATTCTTTAATTCCTCGCACTGAGACATTATTGATACTAGCCCTTGGTTCTTGTCGGTTATTAATTTGATTGCTTCCCTCATTATTTCCTTTTGTACAAAATCGCTGAACATGTCCTCGTTGAGAACACTTGAAACAGATAGGCGTCGTATCATTAGGTTTCTTATATTCCGGTTTTCTACCCAAAAATGGACTAACTTCATTATTCCCATTTTGTCTCCAATTACTACTAAATCCCTCATCTTTTGCCCTTCTAGAATCTTCATTATTCACATACCTTTCTTTACCTTTATAACCCTTATAAGTTACCGCATAAGATTTTTGTTTAGCATCAAAGAAATTATCACATTCCTTGGCAATTTTAGAAACTTCTAACCAATTACTGTGCTGAGTTAATCCAACATGCGTCGCGGTTTCCTCATCTAATGTAGTTAACAACTTATCTGTGACAATTAACTGATTAACCTTCTCATACGTATCTGCACCTCTAATCTTACAGTAATTTTCCCACGTTGCTATTAAACGTGACACAAATAATACATGAGTTTCATTTTGATTCCTTCTAGCCTTCTTGAAATTTTCCAAACACGCCTTCGGTGTCGGCTCGTGTTCCCTTAGAACTAATTCCTTTAACTTCTCATAACTCTCAATTTGTTCCCTAGTAGTGTAGATTAACAAATTATCGGCCTTATCTCCTAACATATTTAGCAAAATTTCGGCCTGCTGGGTTTCCGGTACATTTTTTGTTTGGAATGCTCGTTCTAAACTGCTAAAAAACAGATTCCATCCCTCAGTCCCTTCTGGAACCTTGATAGACAAAGTTTTAACACTTTTAATCAATTTCTCTAGGCTACTCTCATGATTAGATTCTCTAGTCCCATTAGCGTTATTAGCCGAACTTTGAATCTTTATCCTTTCCAACTCTAACTCATGTTCCAATCTCAATTTTTCAGCCCTTTCTTCTCTATCTAACTTCTCACGGTCTAACTCCCTTTCTAACTTTTCTCGTTGTAACTTTTCCTCCCTTTCTAACTTTTCTCGTTCTAACTCCCTTTCTAACTTTTCTCGTTGTAACTTTTCCTCCCTTTCTAACTTTTCTCGTTCTAACTCCCTTTCTAATTTTTCTCGTTGTAACTTTTCCTCCCTTTCTAACTTTTCCCGTTCTACTACTAACGCTTCTGTGTGTGTTGTTACGGCTTGTTCTAAGCGTTCCGTAACAATAGTGCTAGATAATTCCATAACGGCTCCCTCTTCATATTCGTCGCTCTCCACTATCTTTTTCTTAAGCTTAAACCTGGTATCATCTTCCGAGACCTCAATTCCTAACTCTCCACATATCGCCTGAAGATCCACCCTTTTTAATTTTAGTAAGAAAGCCATACCTTCTACCGATAATTATTACCACCCTACAACAATACTTAATCAGAATATCAAATTAATACTTCCTCAAATCCTACCCTCATAAGTTACCTCCACATATTATACTATATAACATATTTCAAATAAGTAATAATACAATAATAAATTTCCTTAAACAATGATACCCCACAATTTGCTTCAATAACACAGTAACAATAATCTCAATTTGACTATTATGCAATACAGATTTTAAATTTATACCATTAAATAATAAAATACAATTTACACAATAATACTGATACGTTGCAATTTGAATAAAACACTGATGCCAATCACTACATAAAAATATCCACCTAACAAAAATTTGCATGAAATACACATAAATTCCTAAATTTAATCTCAATAAAATATTTCAATTTCAAAATTAGTTCTCACATTAAAAAGTAAATCACAGCACTTTTTTTTTTCTCTGGGCCTTCAGTTCTTCCTTGAAGGTTATTTCAATTTAATTTAAATTCTACACAAATTTGCTTTCCTCATTTACTATCAATATTTCAAACTTAAAGCAAACAATATCACTTAATTTAAATATTACTTTAATAATAATTTAAATTTAAGAAATTTCAATTATTCCTTCCAACTATTAACACAATGCATTAATTTTAATCATTAATCTTATCCGTTTAAAACAATTAGAAAATCACTTCTAGTAATTAATATAAGATCCTTTTCTTAAAACAATAGTGTAAAATGGTTGTTAATATCTCATTTGATTTAGACCAATTATTATATTGCACATAAATTATCAAAAATTAACCACAACATTAACTAAAATTACCATCAATTATACACAATAAAAAAATAGGTTCGAGAATATCAGTAGAGTAAAATGATCAAAACACCTTACCTCGTACTTCATTCGCTGGGGCAATTCTCTGCTCACTTTTCCACAGGGTAAATCTTGCACTCTCGGGCCACAATCACTGCACCTTGCTTCACAATGCACAAAAAAAACACTACGCACAACACTACACTAACACCACCACTAATTCACTTCACTGTAATAACGATAGGCTGGTCTACGATGATAGGGCACAAACACTTCCGCTGGGCGATCCGGCACAAACTCTCTGTAACACGGCTATCTGGCATTAGTCTACAACGATAGGGCACGAACACTTCCGCTAGACGATCCGGCACAAACTCTCAGTAACACGACTAACTGGCACTGGTCTTCGGTGATTCAATCCCGTCGCTGCCAACATTTTCGGATTCCACTTCTCCGTCCACACAACTTCGAAATATAATCCGGTCTTTTGATATGCTGCCACCACCGATATGAATACGTGATATCGGACACAATACGTGATGTATATTCAAGAAAAACCTAACTCTTTCTATTACACTTAAACAAACACTTTATTAACAATATTTACACTTAAACTCGGAGGTAAAGTATCCGGTTTAATATTAAATCAAAATAATTATAGAAACGCTTTACGTGTACCGTTAGACTACGTTGATTCACTCAGAACCGAGATTTCTATTAATCTCACACACTCCAATCCTGCGTTCGAACTCACTCCGATCTCAGAGCTCCAACTCTGAACGACCTTACACCTTCGCTTCCTACGTTAGAACTAACCTTCTCTCTCTTGTAAACTGCAAAGCACCCTCCTTTCTACGGGGTTTCTCCTCTGTTTCCAAGGGTCCTTGACAACCCTTCCTCCCTCTTGACGGATCTGTCTTCCTAAACAAAAGGGTGCAATAGCTTTTTTTTTTTTTTTTTATCTATGAAAGACCACATTGCAATGGAAATACTTCCTTCATTCTGTTCCACTCGCCACCCTTCGGATTAAGATTTTCTAAAGGACGCCTTTAACGATACACAATAGATACATATACAATACCTACAATATGCTAATCCCTTAAGAATAGCTTTCAACTCTGGCAGCTGATTCTAAGAAACCTGACACCTACTCCTCTGATAATCCAAGAATTTAGAGGTGAAACGGGCATCACTTAATTGTAAGTAACTGAGAATGTTATACTAACTATCGAAATTTTATTTAATTTCCTATATATTATTATTATTATTATTATTTTAAAGAATTTTCTGAAATAAAGTGAATGGGGATCAATTACTCCACAGTAATGAACAAAAAAGGAGATAATGGGAAATGGGCTTCTTATATCTTCATTGATGAAACTTCCCATTAAAATTGACAAAAATAAACCAATTTGAATAAATGATGTTTAAAATTAATTAAGGGCCATAAAAGTGGATTGCTTTAAGCGGATGAAAATAACATCATTTAAAAAAAGAAAACATGTATTTTAGTTCATAAAACAGGAATTATTTTTATAACCGAATATATTATATATAACCGAAAGTGTGTCCAAATGACATCATTTTCTTTTCTGCTAGCCCCAAAATTAGAAGACAAATCTTCAACAAGCAAAATTCTCTTGAAAAATTACTTCACTTTTGAAAATGACACCATTGAAATATCAAAATTGATAATAGCAACGTTGCATCAAAATCAGATAATTTGCAAAATATAATTTTCGTCAATCTAAATTGTAAATATGATTTCCTACTTATTATAAGAAATTTAATAAAATTGGTATTATAAATATTTTTTAAATGTAGAATAAAATAATCTTGTTTTATATTTCTCCAAAAATGAAAGATTATGCAAAGCAGATGAAACATACCGAATTGCCACACTGCTAGTGCGACATTAAAACAAGAGAGAAAAAATTTCGCATTGAAGGGAAACAAAAGAAATAAAACTCAGCAAAACCAACACATTCCATCGTCTGGAGGTTAATTTCGTCAAACAGTTATCGGTAATTAACTCAAAGCAATGAAACTCAATTCTCGTTCTGGAGGTAACACAAGAATCCAATTATATTACGAAAAGTGGACGCGCATTGAACGAGATAATTCACTCATTGAATAATTTTATTATAAAACCATGTGGGCACCCGCTCTGATGACAATTGTCTTTATTGAGAGCGCAATTTCATAACGACAACTCTGATAAAGTATGTTCCGTGGGATTACATTAGGAGAGACTCATATAATGGAATAGAAATTTATGATTAGAATAAACCAATTTATAATAGGGAACAGTTTATACTTATTAAGAATACTTAATATCTCAGCAGAACTGCATTTAAGGCTTCAGATTAGAGTCCCACAATGGGTCGGATAATCAGATTTTACCCGATCCGACCCACGGTTCGGGTCGACGCTAATTTTTTTTCATTGCGAATCGGGTTCGGTTCGGGTTGAGTTTAAATGTTTCGGGTTTGGGTCGGTTACGAGTCGAGTTTTGATTCTTTCAGTTTAGGTTTGGGTTAACACGATTTTTCAAAAAAAAATCCTGATAATTTTTCAAAAAAAAAAAAAAAAAAAAAAAAAAAACACCTATATATTGAATAAAGGAGTTGTATGCATACTACATGCTCATTTTTATACAAAAAATATAAAATTAATATTAAAGATATAATTGTAGACTACTTTTCCATAATTGTATTCAAATATAGATTAATTTTCTTTCACTTCGGATTCGGGTTCAAATATTTCGAGGTGGGGTCGGTTCCTGGTTGAAGCGTGTCGGGTTCGGTTCGGGTTGAGTTTAAATGTTTCGGGTTTGGGTCGGTTACGGGTCTAGTTTTGATTCTTTCGGTTTAGGTTTGGGTTAACACGATTTTTCAAAAGAAAATCCTGATAATTTTTCAATTGAAAAAAAAACAAAAAAACAAACAAAAACTATATATTTGAATAAAGGAGTTGTATGCATACTACATGCTCATTTTTATACAAAAAATATAAAATTGATATTAAAGATATAATTGTAGACTACTTTTCCATAATTGTATTCAAATATAGATTAATTTTCTTTCACTTCGGTTTCGGGTTTGAATATTTCGAGGTGGGGTCGGTTCCGGGTTGAAGCGTGTCGGGTTCGGCTCGGGTTTCTTGTTGACTAAATTTTTTATGAAGTTCAGGTCGTCTTTTGTGGTGACTTTAAGCAGAATTTTCGGGTTCGGGTTGGGTACAACCCGATCTATGCAGAACTCAACTTCGGATATATGTAATCACCAGCCCATTCTGACCCAAACTTCTCTTTATAGAGGTTTTAAACCGAACAAAAAAACGCTAACAATTATTTCTGATGGAACAAAAATTTGAACTGAACCTATTTTTTTTTCTTTGGCAACAATATTGAACCTATTTTTTTTGTCTTTGTCAACAGTATTGAACATAATTTTTTTTTTCTGCTTCCGACCTGAACCGTAAAAATATTTTTATTAAAAAAAAAAAAAAAAAATCAGTCTAGTGCAAGTATAACTCGCGCTCAAAGGGTTCCGTACATTAAATTTATTAAATACTCTTTATTAATTAATATACTCCTACTACCCCTATTTTTTTTTTCATAATTTTAGTTTCAGTAAATAGGAGGGGAGGGGAACATATTTTTCCAGTATACTTTCGACGTTATCTCTGAAAATATAATACCTAAAATTAAAACAAATATATTTTTGAGTTCGATGCTACGAGATCTTTCAAACGATACACTACACGATACATAAACATATTTTTTTCTCTCAGTATTTTAATGTCTCAGCTACTTAATTAATATATCATCTAATTAATTAATATCTCAGCTAATTACCGACAATTTTTTTTTTCAAAAATTGCTATCAGATATCTTTGGATGATTCTGCGTCGATAGATAGCTCGAGTGTCCGTCAACTCCCACGCTGACCGCCCGAAAAATATAAAGTTTGTGTGTAACGGAAAAATGCGTTTTTCTCAAACACTATGTTAAATAGGAAAATCGCTATAGTTTTCCTGCAAGATTTAAATAAACTCTTACTACCACTAATTGTTTCATAATTTTAGTTTCAGTAGATTCGGAATAGTAATGGGGGGGGGGGGAGTACATATTTTTGCAGTACATTTTCGACGATTTCTCTGAAAATATGATACCTAAAATTAAAACAAATATAGTCAAAAACATATAAATGAAATTTGGTTCAATTCAATAACTTCATGCACTTTTCGATGATGCAAGGAAGTCAGACACACAGACACACAGACATTTTGTAAAAACATGTTTTTCGGGATATTTGACCCCTAAAACGTGTAAATCCGTCAAAAACCAGAAGTCGAAAAAAATCGGTTACAATACTTTCGTCTATTATAGACAGAAGAAAGTAACACGAATTCAATTACATTACGAAAAGTGAACGCACATTGAAGGAGAGAATCCACGAATTGAATAATTTTCTCATAAAACCATGTAGGTTTGAGTACGAATGCTTTAATTTGTTGAAGACATAATGGCATAACAACACTTTTGATAAAATATGTTCCACAAAATTACGTTAGCAGAGAATCATAAAAGGGGGGAGAGATTTATAATGGAATAAACTAATTTATAATGGGGAGCTACAACAGGTAATACTCATTAAGAACATTTCTCAGCGTCAGCAGTACTGCGTTAAGGAGTCTCAGGACTCTTAATCCTTCAAAATTTTCGAATTTTTATTTTTTTTTATATATATTAAACTCCTATTTTTCCTGAACATTTTAGTGTAAATGTTTTCTTGAAATTCCCATTAGAACAGACGTTATGGCTTTTAGAATTATACCCACTCAAATCTGAAGCATACTCAAAGCTGAAGCAAAACATCATTTTTCTCAAAATGATGTTTTTGGGCACAACGCGCATGATATCTCAAAAACTTATCAATATTTTTTCATGAAATTTTCCAAAAATATGTGTCATGTTAGTCTACATAAATTGAACATAAAATTTCATTTTTATTATTAAAAAAAAATATTTTTTAAAGTGGTTATAATGTTGAAAATTTAAAAAAATTGTATTAGCTCAATACAACTTTGCATTAAAAATATAAAAATGCTTTAAATACAAATTTATTGAGGTTCAGTGTAATTAGACTCCAAAATTTTTATTCTAGATGCAAGTAATCGTGCGCGTAAGCTGTCATGGCAATTTTCTGCTCGACAAATGTCTGACAGTTTGAAGCCCCCTATAAATATTAATTCTGCATCTTGTAACTTTTTAAATATGTGAAATGAAAGAACACGCTTATATATTTTCATCCCAATAAAAATTGTGTTTTTAAATCATATACATATGAAGATATTAAATGTTAAAAATGGTCATTTTTTTTTTCATTTTTTCCAATTTTAGGAGTCCTGAAACCCCTTAAGAACTTTCGGATATCTTTGATCATTGACCCACTCAGACCTTAGTCTTGCCAGGTCCAGTGTCACAAAAAAGTGGATAGTGGCTTCTAAATCGGGACTTATAAATGCAGTAAACCCTGTTAAAATGGAACCTGTTTATAACGGAATCCTGTGTTAAACGTAAATTTTTTTTGTCCCTACGGTAGGAATACTATGCAATGATACCTATTAAGCCTGTTTAAAACGGATTTTTCTCATGTCCCTTGTGATTCCGTTTTAGCAGATTTTATTATAGTTAAAAAAAAAACGCGAAATCTTATGCAGTAAAACCTGTGAATGCGAATTCGCTAGAAATTGATACAAAATTTCAATTTAGCAGGTATAATTGTATAAGTTTATTTGTATTGTAGAGACAAATAAATTTTTACTTATAAAACAGAATTCCGTTATAAACAGGTACCTTTTACGCAGAGTTTACTTGACAAAATACAGTAAAACATATAAAAACAAAAGCGCTACTAAACCGCAAAAAATTCCGTTTTAAACAAGTTTCTGTCTATGCAAGTAGATTTGTAAGATATTTCTTTGGAAGATACCATAAAAGTTTTCCGTTATAGACATGTTCTGTCTTCACAGGTTTTAACTCTATTAAGTTCCATTCGATGCAGACTAACGAATAACATGGTAGGAAAAGGAATTTTAAAGAATTTGTGCATTATAAAACATCGAAACTTTTGGCTTCCCGCGCACAAAGTTTCACCCCATTCATATTAAAAATAAACCAAATTATAACCACTGTTCCTTTTTTAGGGTATCGTTCATCTCACGAAACCCAATTACTCTCGCTTCGTTGTCTGGACGTCACAGAGCCGGTTCTCAAACATTACTTAACTTACAGTCATGAAATTTTGTCTACTTATAGCTGAATACCTGCTATGAAACTCAAAATCATAAAATTTGAAAAAAAAAAAACGTATTATTTAATATACAGAGATAAAAAACCAAAAATCTAACAGCCTTTTCTTATTAAATTTAAACATTTTTCGTTATAGTAGTTGCCAACAATTAAAAATCCACAATAAAATTCTTCCTGCAATAATTAATTTTCTATTGAAGGATTTCCACGTAAAAAATGAAAATGAAATAAAAAGTTTCACCCATTGAAAAAAAAAAAAAGATTAATAAGACGTCCTATTGGTAATAAAACGGAAATTTTCAAACATTTCTCAATAATACAATGAGTATGTGTAAATACAGAAAGCAGCTTAATAGGGCGTCATTACAGAATTAAAAAGGAAATTAATCTGACGTCATAACGGATTTTTCAAATGTTTGAGAATAATACAAAGACAGTATCAGTATGAGTAACAGAGAATAGTAAATATATAAGTTTGAAGAATGTATTGAATCACGATAAAAACACGATTATGGAAATAGTGGCATATTTTAACATTTTGAGGGTTTCTATACAACATGTTAATTTTGAAATTGATTTTTTTTTTAGTATCGCATTTAGTCCACATGACAGATATTATTATTACCAATAAGAAAGATTTCTTTTTCTTTACTAGATATTAATACCTTTTAAGCCTTTCTAACTAAAATTTTGAAAATTTGAAGTTTTTTTTTCCCTTTTCTAGAGACAATTTTAATTTTTAAGCTTTTTCCTTGAAACTCAGAAAAACTGAAGTTCAAACGAGCGCAGACAGAAGGAAATTTATGGAGGGACAAGATTTCGGAACCGATGTTCCTGTACTCTCCTTCCAAGGCAGTATTTGTTTAAATGGAGAATATAAACATAAAATAAGTTAAACCAAGATTTTTTTTTAAATCAGGTTTAAGACATGTTTTAAACATATCAAAATAAAAAGCATCACAGAAGTGTAACAAATAAGACATATAAAAAATACAGAAACAAATTTCTTGCAACTCTTTTTCAAAATGTAGAATTGAATCGGTTTATCCTATTTTCAGGTCAAACAATCTTTAGTTCCTTTTTACTTACCCGTCATAGGTAGTATAGGGTAAATCTTAAAATCGTTTTGAAAATCGAAATTTTTTTTTTTTTTTTTTTTTTTTTTTTTTTTTGACGGATTTACACGTTTCGGATACTGGAGATTCCGAAAAACATATTTTTAGAAAAGGAAATTTGCCGTCCGTGGGTCTGTAAACGCTCTATCTCCCGAATAAATTGAGATAGAGACTTTAAATTTGGTATGTACTTAGTATGCAATAATGGGAAGAATATTATTGAATTCCAGTAACCTGGATTATCCGGAACTATTTTTTTACGGAGTTTCGAAATATTCGTTCTTATAAAAGGTATATAAAAATTTTCGAAATTGTTTATTTTAAGAAGTGAATATAAAAGACAGTAAAAAAAAAAAACATAAATTTTGCATAAAGAATGAAGTCGATCAGATAATGAGTTGCCGAGATATTTGGAATCCTATTTTCAACACTCTTCGATTTTTCATGACCCTGTATTTCATCCAAATTTCAATTCAAAGATATATTTTAATTGAAAATGAGACGCTTAATCCGATGCAATCAACCGTTAGTTAATATGATTAAAATTTTTGGAGTTATAAGGATGTTTCTTTTACGCAATTCAGTAATAGAACATTTAAAGTTTATGACGTCATCAAGCCACGATTTTATTCGAATTGCAATGCATTTTATAAGTAGTTTAAACATGTTTTATTTTCATATTTTATATTATGCATATCCATTATACGGCCAAGTATTATGGTGACCCACAACAGCTACTTTTCATGGTGTTTAATTATATCAATCACTTGCAGGTGCATATGTTGGAAAAACTATATTACTATATTTTTCTACTTGGGAAAAATATGTGGTATTTGCTGTTTGTACGTTAAGCTCGCTTGTATGCATTTCATAACAGATAACAAGTTTATTAGCTAGAAGGCTTTAACTTATGCCATACCTTCAGACCTGTCATCTGTCTTTTGCTGCGTTCCTGTCATCGAGGGTAAATCCTCCCGCATATCTGTCACTTTCTGCTCTGTTTGCAACAGAAAAAAATTAAGGCCTAGACGAGACCTTCTCGGTAGCGATTGAAAAGGATTATTACCTCTTTCTGTTAACAAGAAAATGACGGTGCTGTATAAGCTTATTCTTCTACAGTTCATTTACTCACATACATATTGTGAAAAAAATAAAAATAACAATAAAATGAATAAAATGATAGTGTTGGTTGTTACCTTCTTGTATTGAAAGTGGAATATGATAAATTATAAATAAAAATTATTTTTAAAGACAAAATTTTATTGTAATGTACTGAAAATGAAAATAAAATATTGAAGCACAATTGATTGAAATAAATATCTTTTTTAAAAGAAACAAATTAAATTGCGAGTGATTTTTTTACTAGTTTATTTTTATAAAAAATAAAATGGATATACAATTTTAAATTCAGTTTCCTGGAAAGAAAGAAAAATCAATCAACGTCCTCCTTGGAATCGAACCGACATCCACTCATACAGTGCGCAGAACTGAAAGATGGCGCATTTACCAACCATGTTATGGTTCAATCGAAGAGCATCAGCTTATTTCTGAAGCAATCAATGGCATTTACGTCATCAGATATACGATGACATTTACACATCTTTATTGGACAAACGTCCCCCCCCCCCCCGAAGGTTGGCGAGGCAAATTTCAAATATTTTAAAAACAGATTATTGTATTGCCACCGGAAATCCGACACACTACCAAAATTTAGATCAATTATAGCACAGGAACTATGTTAAAATTGGATTGCAAGATTTGAGCCGAACGGACAGACAAAGCAAGTTAAATAAAGGCTTGTAACAATATTAACCCTAATCAAAGATATTGACAAATATGATTTAACTCTGTCGTTTTCACTGATATTTTCCAGGTATACATATATGTATATATATAAACAAGATTTAGAAAAAAAAAAAAAAAACTTTTGGAGTAAAATGATTTAGTCACTTCTTGATGTTTATGCCCTCTACAACAGATTTTATAGAGTATTATTTACTGGTATTGTATAAACTCTGTAATCGCACACTTTGTAATCTTTATAATGAATACTTAATAATACAATGCCTAAATATAACAATGTTATAATTTGTAAAATTTATCTTATTTATAACTATAACATGACTAATATAAACACAGTAAAACTTGTTTATATCGGAATCCTGTCTTAAAGTAAAAGGAATACTTGAGGAATTACAATTATGCCTGTGAAGTTGGAGATCTGTCTAAAACGAAATTTTCCCGGTCACTAGAGATTCCATTTTCGAAGGTGTTATTGTGCATGAGATTTATATACAATAAATTTTAGATTCTCATTTAATTGTGTATTAAAAATGCCAAACACACATACACACAAGAAAGACAGACATACAGAAAAGAAAGAACACTATTCGAATTTCTCTGAAATCTCTTATCACGCATGCACATATCGTTGTCTAAATAACAATAATGATAAGACGAATAATGTATAAACATTAGAACACTCTAAAAGTAACATTTTCAAAACTGAGCAAAAAAATACTCAAATCTGAGTATGTCCATGATTCAAAAATGAGTATGAACTGACTTCTATATGCTCATTTTTGAGTATTTCCATGTTTCAAAAATAAGTTTGAACTGACCCTATTCATTTTTGAGTATGCCCATGTTTCAAAAATGAGTATGAACTGAACTCTATGTGCTCAGTTTTGAGTATGTCCTTGTTTCAACATTCTGATTATTTCAGAATTGAAAGCATTGGGTCGTCATATTTGAAACAAAATGAAAACATCGATTTACTCATATTTGAAAATGTCATTTTTCTCAGTGTATATTAACTCTATCTTAACCCCATTACAAAATTTATTAAAATTATAGAGAATTGTCTTTGATTAAATTATTGTATATTCTTAAATAAAAAAAAGCCATATTATTAATAAAAAGTCCCTTCCTATATTCATAGATATACGGAATTACTGCCCCCAAAATAATAAATAATGATAGTAAAAAGATGTAGCCGTCCAATTTCAGCAGAGGAAAATATTTTGGAAAGTACCTCATAATTAAAAATGATAAATAAAAAATCAGTATAGTTAAAGCGGAATAATAACATTTTATTAAATCCCAGATAAGTAACAAACCATATTTACAACATTAGAGGTTTTTGTTTATAAAGTTCTACAGCACTCATCAGCTTATGATATAAAATTTTCATGTGCAGGATTTCTTACTGAAGTGTTATAAGAAGGTTACCATCAATAATGTGTATAAGTGTTACTATCAATAAAGCTTTAATAACTTTCCCAACAATTCATGGTTTTTGGACTAAGGTATCTGCAGGTAATATGGCCACCCTAAGGTTAGATATTTTTAAACTGTAGTAATAACTGATTTAAAAAAAATAATAATAATTGACTAAGAAAGTGGAACCTTTTTAGCACTGGAAAAATATTTTAAATTTTAAGTTAGTCAAAACTTACAGGCCGACACATTTATCATGCACTTAATTACGAATTACGACATACAACACATAATCTCATAGCTACAGCTTTTTCGCCCATTCGGTCATATTGTCAACAAAAAACAGTTTTATAAAAGTGTTCGTAATTCTGTCTGCGCACTCCGATATTGAAATTCGTTTATACAGTTAAAAAGAGCATTAAACCAGCTAAAATATTTCACATAAAACAGTAAATAAAGATTTTACTTTGTTTAAATAAGAAAAGTAACAAACTTACTAGAGCCAAATTTATAATATGCCAACGCAACTAACAACGAACCAACAATGACTACCCTCCCGTGCGCGTGATCAAGGATTGCAGGCAACCCGGTACTAAACTATGTCCTTCTGACTTCCAGCGACTAGATTCAAGTGTTATCGTTTTAGATTTCAATGAAATTAATAACATTATTGAGGGTTGGCCATATTACCAGCATTGGCCATATGATCATCAGATACCTTATTTGTAATAAAATTTTAATATGATTGTCATCACTATTCACTAACTTTTAAAATAAAACGAAATAAACAATTGCCACCTTCTAAATTATAAATGACATATTGTTAAATGGTGAACAACTATAAGATGTGGAAGTGTTAGAAATAACTTACTTGCGACAAAATGTTAGTCATAAACAAGATTATAATTTTGACCGGTCAAAACTAGTTTTAACCATGCCAGTGGTCAAAACTGGTTTTAACCGTCTAAAACTGGTCAAAATTGATTTTAACCACTCAGAAGTTGTCAAAACTATATTAAATAATTTTTATTTTATTTTACATAAATTGATCAATTTGTATATTTAAGGGAATATTAATTTTATATTACATCATACTTTTAATAATAATTAATATTATTTTAATAATTATTAAATATAGCTCTTTTGTCTTATGCAATGGCATTTCAAGCAGAAAGATATATTTTTTCTTGTTTACCTAATACATTATGACTTGGAATTTGGTTGGCAGTAAAGAAAAACTTGAAAATATCGATTTGAAATATGTTGATTTCATAAAGCACCTGATGAACTGTTTTGAAAACTTTTCATCGTAGAAAGATTATTTTTCCAGCTTGGTCTGATTCAAAATAGCTTAATAAGCAAAACTTTTTTTATTTGTAATATGTTTTTAAGTTTTATGTAAAATAAAAATAAAAAATCTTTTGTTAAATGTGATTTAGTTTCTTTCACTTTTTATGTAAAACTAGATGTGTAATCGAATTATTAAAAATATTTCAATACTTGCAATAAAACTTACAATAATACTTACAACAATACTTTCAATATATACAACTTTACAAATTTTTGTACAGTTGAATTATAAAGTAAAGTAAATTAAAGTACAATATCAAGTAAAATATTTGCAAACCCTTCCAAATGTTGTATTAAATAATGTAAAATGTTATTTTGACAAATCTGTTCAAATGTTGTACGAAATTTATCATTTAACAAAATAAGTTTTAACCTATTTTCTCATTAAAAATGAGTTTTGTCCACCGGTGGTCAAAACCATCGAGAGTCTACGGTCTTTGAGCAGTCTTGAGCATATTTTGAGCAGGACGGTTAAAACCATTACAACACTGGTCATAAACTGTATTCCATCTAACTCTAGAAATAATTATTTTTAATTTTTGTTGACACACTCTATTGCTTTTCACACAGTTGAAAAATTAAAGTTCTTTTTTTTTAATCCATGACTTTTATTCAAAATAGGACATTACTTACCACCGAAAATTAAAAACATGATATTCCCATCAAAACAAACTTTTTCATTGGTGGTCCATTGGTGGTCCATTGTACAGAAAACACTACTTTTTCGGTTCAGAATAATTAATTTTTGGCAGAATATTTTTAAAAAAAAATCTTAGTGTTTTTAGATAGTATTATAGTACATTAAAAATATGTATTTGATGAACACTGATGATGTTTGATTTATTATTACTATTTTATTTATTTATTTATTAAATGAACATGAGGTACACTTGTATACCTCTGTTACATGTTATAGATCATTTTTTCTATTAACAGTTTCACTTGAAATATTTAATTAAAAAACTTTAAAAAATATGACAATTAGCTTCTTTTTGAAAAAGTTAATCAGGCATGACACACTTACAAATAATGAGCTTTTAGTTTGAATAATTAAAGCATGTTCAGCAGAAAACGCTGGCGAGTTGTCAAAACAAAATGGGTTATGTTTTACCGTATTTTCTCGCATTAGTCGGCATGCCAGCAGTGGCGCAGCCAGAATTCGGTTCTAGGAGGGGTTTTGAGTTTATAATAAAGATGGTCGCCGGTTATATGAATCATCGGTTAATGGAATCAGTCTTTTAACTGAATGAAATCATAATGCTTTTCTCCGCAATTACGTTGGTTATGATTCATGTAAACAGCGTTTACAATATTAGAGTTACAAACTATAAAATGTACCAATGAAATAACACAAAACTAGGTTAGATTTATTTATAAAGTGTTTAAAAATGATGAGGGGAAAACTTAAAGATGGAAGAGCACAGTACAGCAAATAATTTTTACATAGAAAATAACAGAGTTGGAATCCATTTGTTCAATCAAAAATACACAAGGTTTCATTACAAGAGAATCACGAATTCTTATTCCTAACTTTAATAATAATGAAGCAATTTTAACAAAATTTTCAATAGATTTACTTACCTTGCTTTTTGCCAAATGTAACAAGTCATTTAAAACTTTTACGACTAGAGTCCTGAAATTTTATATGGATGTTGCTTAAAAGACGTAAATGCTCCCCAGAATTTATTTTTTCAATTCGAAATTTAAAAGAATGCAAGAGTAAGAAGCATTCTAAAATTGCGATTTATGTGACACAGTTGGTATGAAACTTGGAATTTGGCATGATGATTACTTTTACGTAGTAAATGCTTCCTTATAACATTTTTAAAAACATTTAAAAATTTAAAAGGACGAAATGAGCTGAAAACTTTCTAAAAGTGTTCTAAATTATGATTTAGCTAAAACTGTTAGTGTTAGAAACTTGAAATTTAGTATAGAGATTACTTTTAAGATTGAAATGCTTGGCATAAAGAATTTATTATAAATCGGAAATTTAAAGGTGTGAAACAGCTGAAAGGATTTTAAATTACGATTTATTTAGACCTCACGTCATATCGGGCCTTTCGAAGACGATCTTTTTTCTATGTTGAAAGTAACTAAACGTCTTTATTTCGACACAATCCATTAAAAGCGTCTTGGAAGATCAAAATTACAGCGCCCACAAAAATTTGGAAACGCTCTGATGAATAAAAGTATTTAAAAAAATCTGAGAATTTTTCGATGACAATGCAAAAAGAAAGTTGGGTATTTTGGCGTGGGTATGCTCGGCGTCGGCTCATGTTTTCAGTATTAAATGTGACCTAGTCTTTTTTGACGTGACTCTGTTCTCTTCGACTTTAGTCAAAGACTTAGACTTTTTCCACGGAATTTTAAAGAGGGGTTGGATGCAGTTATATTTACAATCGAATAAAATTTCAGAGAGTTCGGACAGTAACTTTTTCGTGTTGCTATTTTAAAGGACACGTCGCAAAAAAAAAAAAAAAAAAAAAAGCGCGAGAAGAAAGCATTTCTTTTACAGCTAGATATCAATATTTTTCCACGGTCTGTAAAACCATTATATTTATAACCATGGCTTTACAAATTTGATAAAATCTGGTAGCCAGTAAAAAATTCTAGTTACCAGTAAAAAAATATAACCTGCTCCCCTCCGAAGTCACTAATTTTCAAAAGCACAAAAGTTTTTTATCAATTAATTGAGAAAAATAATAAGCCTATTGTAGGATTATTAGTTACATAGTTTAGAACAGCTACATCATTTAAAAAGATGGTATAAACAAAGTTTTCTAATGAAATTTATCAAAATTATTTATCTATGAAAAAAAAATGTAAAGGCTGCATTAACTGGTATGTTCAGGAAATGCTGATTGACGAAGGTTTCAAATGTCTGGATAAGTGAGTGCTGCAAAATCTATATCTGATGAGGGGGGCATGGATGAAACAGTGAAGCAGGAAAACAATTTCTGCCTATTTTCGTGTCGAAGTCAGTTAAATAATTATTTTTTATTAATTTAAAATTTTCATTTGTTAAACTTATTTTTACCTAATTAAAAATGCCGAAAATGAGAAAAAATGCCATTTATGGTCATTTCTCAGGTCAATTTTTGTACAAAAAATTATAATAAAAAAAAAATTGGGCTAAATAACTTGGTGGCTAGATAGAAAAACTAGGTCGCCAGTGGCGACCTGGCGACTGCATTTGTCAAGACCTGTTTATAACTGATGAAAAATTTATAGAATTCAGACATCTGGGGTTATTTTTTTTTAACTATGAAACGAGAGACCCTTACGAGGAAAAGAAACAAACAAACAAAAAAAAAAAAAAAAAAAAAAAACAAGAAGGTGTCTTTTAAAAATGCTTTTCTGTCTAATAATCAATATTTTTTAGTGAAAATTTCATTTAAAAATATAAAATTGATATAAGATATATAATCATACAAATTTGAGGTAATTATCATGAGCCCAGGCACCGCCGGACGGGTCAGCTAGTATAATTTTAATGACATGCAGATAGCATTCGTTAAAATGTAATAAGTGTAAATCAATGCATAACTAATATATTGCTGATCAATTTAAATTAATGCATGGTTAGCGTAAAATTGTGTGTAATTATAGATAGTATTTTTCTTTAAAAAAAAATGCATTTAACGCCTTTTTTTTCAAAATCCATACTCACAGGCAGGGCTTAAATTCTAGGAAAAAAGAGTACCGGAGCTCATACATATACGCTATAAGCAAGAACCCGAAGGCTCTCATCCTGTGAAGAAACATATCGGAGACTTGAGGCTTCCATGAAAAAAAAATATTTTATTTGAAGAAAGATAATTGAAAAAATGAGGCGGTCCCCCAGCACTCTGCAGGAATTTTAGCATGCAGATGTATCGAGAAATAGACGTTGCATTTTATCTTTCTTTATTTATTCTGTGATCCAAAATGTATGCATTAGGAAGGCACGCAGATGCCAAACTGAAAATGATTTCATTTCTAATATGCAAACCGCAAACACATACGAAAAAAAGAATTTAGACATGTACATTAATTGAAAAAGGATCACTTCAAGCTGCGATAAAAGAGTTTAAGAATTATTGAATTTTAAATAGAAAGGAAAGAGATTTTCTTTTCACAGAAGCGCGATAGAATTAAAAATAGCTAAAAGAGGAACCACAACTAATTTATAAAATTTTAACGATAAATATATGAGTCTCCATCATAAGCAAGACGTCGTTGCTACATTACCAACAAATGAAATATATATATATATTTGTGTACAGACCCCCTACGAAACAAATGATTCGAAAGAAACACCGATTGCAAAAATCTGCTCATAATCGAAAAATAGCTTTTTATAACTTTAAGTACTTTATTTTAATTCTTACTTTTGCAAAGATTTTTTTCCTGGGTACGCACATAGCTTGGTATTAGATATAACTGAGGGCAAAAAAGCTTGAAACTGAGAGAGACTTACAAAGTGTATGTTTTTTTTCTTTGGAATTCGATGATTTGTTATTGTTTCGAACGTGGAACAAAGACAGAAATGCAATTAAGAAACAGACCACTGTATACTATATAACTCAAAGCGTCTGTGTGAGAGTATATGACCCATCTTTTACTATAAGACGTCTCGACAAAGTGACGCAGTCCAAAAATCAAGTTTTGACATAACCTATGCGTGTAATATGCGCTTTCACAGTTTTAAGTAGAATTTTCGCCGTTTAATTGAATCGCGTTATTGAATAGAATTTGATTTAAGAAAGCGGTGGATTCTGTCAAGGCGGAAAGGCCAAAAAACTTAATTTTAACTTTAGTAGTTTTGATTCATATAAACGGCAATTATAGTAATTTTTTTAGCTCTGGGGGGGGGGGGGCTTTAACCCCCCCCCCCTTGGCTGCGCCACTGCATGCCAGTAAATTCCAGGGAGACAGGGCATGGTTTTTGCAAACGCAAACTTCCACCAGTTTTTCTGAATAGTAATTGTGCGCTTTATTTAAACGCAGAACTTCTGTCATAAATAAGGAGAAATTTATTCATAAAAAGTGGTGAATGTTTGCTTGAACGGTAATCAGGCTTTATTTCCCTCGAATTTACCAGCATGCCGGCTAATACGGGAAATACGATAAACACGTATAATGTTCAAACATTGCAATATGAACCTTTTATCTTAATTACATTAAAATTTATTAACTACTTATAAAAATTCATTTCGTTGATTTACTGGAGGTTGATATTTATATAGAAAATGCGTCTATTCAAAATTCTCCAATATTCTATATGGAAATAAATGCATACATCATCTTTAAATTTATTATTAATAATATCTACTAATATTCTTCAAACATTATAATAATATAACTTTGAATATTTGTCTTAGTTACATTGCAATTTATTAAAGCTTTATAACATTGCTTTTCATTAAATTAATAATCATTAACAGAAATCTATTCAAAATTCTTTTCGGTTCTAAATTCAATTAGGAAAATGTCTCATAACTTATTATTGCGAAAATGCAATAAGTTTAAGTATCATTCACCGTCATTTATCCTATCAGTAATGACCGTGTAATAATTAGATCTGTAAAGAACATCAATACCTTTGTAATTTAGTATCTGAACCACTCGTATATTTATGCAGTTCTTTATTAATGCGGGTAATTTATCACAATCATTCCTTTGCATGACTACAGCATGAGTATTTTATATTGTTATCTATTTACTTTGAATTGAAATAGAAGCGCATAAATTCATTATCATTTGCTGGGAAGTTTTTCTTTTTCAATTACCCGAAGATAAACTGTTCGAATTTGCCGAAATAATATTTTGGCATCTAGAAAACTGTCGATGTTGATTAAATGTTGATTCTTTTATTATTTATTCGTTCTTTTATTATTATTTGTTTTCATCGAACTCTTAGAAATACATTCTTAATAGAAAATAACTCCATTCCAAATTCTCTAATATCCAAAATTCACACAGACGCAAATTCACATAGTCTGGTAAATAATAGATGCATTCAAATATTACATTACTATCATCTTGAACATTTGTCTTAATTACATCACAATTTATTAAATTTTATGACACTGCTTTTCATTAAATTAATGAATGCATATTCTTTAATAGAAAATAACTCTATTAAAAATTCCCTTATATCCTAAATTCAGTCAGGAAAATGTATAATCACTTATCACGAATTGAAATAAACTTAAGCATGATTCATTATCATTTATCATATCAATAATGATCGTGTAATAATTAGATCTGTAAAGAGCATCTGTATATTTGTAATTTAATATCTCGCCTATTTATTAATATGAATAATTTATCACACTATCCTTCCATTGCACCACACCACAGCAATACACTGTTTCATATCGTGATCTATTTACTTAGAATTGAAGTAAAAGTGCATAAATTGATTATCGTTTGCTGCGGAATTTTTCCTTTTCAAGTATCCAAAGATAAACTTTGAATTTGCTGAAATAATATTTTGACATTTAGAGTACCGAAGATATTATTTAAATATTGATTCTTTTATTATTTTAATTTTTATCGTTTTTAAATGTAGATGCGATAAACCGGATATGAGTTCGTACATAAGTTATAATTTCGACTACTATTCTTTGAATAACCATTCAGTTGATTATAAGTATTAATGTATTTATGACGGAAATTAAACATATTTTTAAATAAGTAATATATGACAATATTTATTTTATTTTGTTGCGTAAGACAGTTACTAGCCAACAGATAATTTTATTTTTGCTTTTATCGTTTTTAAATAGAGGTGCGATTAACCGGATATGAGATTATACATAAATTATAATTTCGATTATTATTCTTTCAATAACAATGAAAGAATTATAGTCCCATGAGCATGATTCATTGTCATTCATCATATCAATAATGATCGTGCAATGATTACATTTGTAAAGAGCATCTGTATATTTTGTAATTTAATGCCTCACCCGCTTTTATATTTGTACATATATTTATCACAACTGTTTATTGTTATATATTTATATTTATTATTACATATTTTGATTATTATATTTATTATTATATACTTATAATATTTATTATTACATATTTTGAATATTATATATATTTATCATTATATACTTATTATTATTATATTTATTATTATATATTTATTATTTTTATTTTATTTATAATGAATATATAATGTAAATTATAATATTAATTATAATTATATATTTAATTTAAATTACAGAAAATTGTTTAAAATTTAACCATTTAATTTAAAATTTAGTGTTTAGATAAAAATATGACCACTCAATAATAATTAAGATCGCGTTTTATTTTTTACATGTCTTTTGAATGACGAGTAAACGTTAATGGGTCTTCTGTCATGGTTACCAAATATATATATCATCTTTTGTGCATTTCGGGTCTCGAGACAATGATTATGATTATTATGTTTAGACAGCTCTAATGATCTGCACTGCGATTGTTTACTTCCGATGATGAATGATTCCTATGATTTTCTTAAAGAAACTTCTAACATATTCCAGAATTTTCCACAAATAATGGTTTAAAATAAATAAAATAAAAAGCGTGACATATACTAGAATTATGTCAAAAATATATAGCATTAAACGCCGGCTATGTATTAGCTCTTTATTGTTTTGAACTTGAAATATCTGTTCTTGACAGTTATAAAAATATTTCCACGGTTAAAATATTGAATCATCTGTTACAAACTATTCATGCGAATAAATTGAGCATTGTTATTATATCAAAAATGACAGTTTTTTATCAGAAAATCGAAAAGAGTGAATATCATTTTCTGGCCATGATTTTCTTTTCATTTTTGACCTTTCTTTTTCTCTAATTTCCTGAATACGCTGTCTTTTCAACCTGGTGACGGCGTCAAGCTAAATTCTTGAATATGTGAATTTGTTTCTGTATTGTACGGATCAATAATTCTGAAATACTATATCACGACACAATTGGCATGATACGGGCTCGTGGTTCTAACGTAATGATAGGCACTGAAAGCGAAGAGATAAGATAAAGTTTACGGTATCTTCTTCATTTTTTAGGGTTCCGTACTTAAAAAGTAAAAACAGAACCATTTTAAGATCACTCGTGTGTCTGTCTGTAAGTCTGTCACAGCCGGGTTTCTCAAAAACTATGAAACTCGGAAAGTTCAAACTTGGCAGAGACTGTAAAGACTATTAAACCTCATATTTATAGATTGCCTTCCGCAAACATTTGTAAGAAAAATTTAGAGGGGGCTAATTAAGTTACTTGATTTTTTTTTATGTATATTGTTTGGGGTATCGATATATTTGTTTTAATTTTAGATATTAAATTTTCAGAGATATCTTCGAAAATGTACTGCAAAAATACTGTTGACTGTCCTTGAAACGAACTATAAAAGCTACACACTTAATTTTCAATAGCAATCGTGCTATTCTAAACGTCAATAACATATAAAAAATAGATTTTTGAACGGGTCGGGCCTGTTTTCACTGATTTTTGAACGGTATCGGGACTAGGCCTGAAAATTCCGGATTATGCAGATCTCTACATCAGTGTTTGCTTTCCTTGTTTAAGGCTGCTCGTCAGTAAACTTCCCGATTCTCCTTGCTAATGTTAATCCTACGGGCGTAGGATGTATTCGTATATTTAAAATCTCTCTTCGGGAAATTAATGTTTTTAGCTTCTGTTTTCTTTGTGATGTTCTTAAAGGATATCTCTGTTTTTCTTAGTTATCAAAATATTTCTAAAATATGTGCTTCATTTATATTTTATGTGTTAAAATCTTAGCGAAACTAAATAAGAGTTGAACACGCCACATAAAATTAAGTATATATTTAAGAAAATTTTTGACGACTAAAAAAAAAAAGGGACATGCTTTAAGAAGTGTACACAGAAAACAAAAGTTAAAAATATTAATTTCCTGAGGAGATATGTTAAATATACGAATGCGTCCTACGCCCATAGGATTAGCATTAGCGAGGGGAATCGGGAAGTTTACTGACGAGCAGCCTTAAGAACAAACATTAGCCTTGGGTCGGATAATATCCGAACCATTCCTAAAATTTATATTTGAAATCAGCCTTCAACCCGACCCGACGAAATAACGAACCGAAACCCGAAATAAAAGAAAATTGATATGTATTTGAATGCGATTACAGGAGAATAAACTATAATCATGCCTGTATTATAAATTAATTTTGCTACGAAGTTAATTGATTTTATTCAAAAGAATGATTATTTTCATCTGAAAATCAATAGCCGGCACTGGCCCGCAAGAAATATCATCTGAATTGATCGGAAATTGTACGTCCAGTCTTATGTGAAAAACTAGACGATTACCAACCCTACATACAATTAAATAACGCCGGACATGTAGTTAAAAAAGTGTTATAAACGTAACTTCATGAATCGTTAACCCTTTACGGCACAGACAAAGTCTGTTCGTAAAATGGGAAATTACTGACTGACACCGGAATTTACAAACGGCTTTTTGTAGAAAATAAAAACTCTTTATTTTAAGGTTTCATTGTAGAAACGAAATTTTATTAAGTATTCTTCGTGTCGAATGCAAGTTTGGAATTAAATTTAGGTGTGCCCGGAGTGGTACCACAGTGTCGGAAAGGGTTTTAAACTTTAAATATGGTTGAATATTTGAATGATGTAAAACATGTGTGTGCATTAGAAATGAGATGGACTCAGCTCAAGCTCGGGCCCGAAACGGATTCGAGTTCGATTTTTATACCAATCTTCGACCTCCGGTGGGATCGGGCTCAAAGTAAAGTTTTATTTATTCACAAATTGAAAAAAACAAACTTTTTCTATTTGGAAAACAAGTATGTATCTGTTTCATAAAGTGTTTTACAATATTTTAAAAATAAGTTTGAAAGAAAATTAAACTGTTTTTGATGGGATATAATAAGGTGAAATATTCTATTTTATTCTGAAGCCTTTCCACGGTAACATAAAGAAGGCGTGTGATATCCCTTGTCTATCCTCGCTTTCTGTTTTAAGTGCTTTTCCAGAATTACTGGAAAACAGAACTGATGTCTTTCTGCCATACTTGCATAATAATAATTTCAAAGAATAAGAAGCACGCACTGCATCTTGTAAAAAAATAGATATAAATTGTAAATAAATTATTGAAATTTGGTTTGATTTTATTGTTTAAATTACTACTTTCAATTAACTTGAAAAGTTTTTTAATTAATTAAAATGAATATTCTAGCAATAAAGTAAAAGTTGTTTTTTCTCATAAATCAAATAGAAATAAAATTTCTGTGGGCATAAATTCAGCATATGAAAAAAGTTGTACTCCCTCACACTTTACGAAAACAGAATCCCCGATACCCCGAAGCCATTTCTTCCCCCCCCCCTTACCTAGTCTTCCGTCCCAGAAGCGTAACTCATTATATATTATATTACACAATCCGATAAATTTCTTTCTGTACAAAAGTCAGTCCAGTAAAACAATTCTAAATACAATTTGTTATTCGATCAACTAATTATGAATAGCAATTAATAATTCGGTAATTTTTCAAATTGTTATATTAATTTAAAATGAAGAAGGCTTTAATTAATTAAAATGAATATGACAGCAGAAAATTAACACTAAATTATTATAAAAAGTCAAATGAAAATAAAATAACAATTACATGGAATAATTTTAGAATACGAAAAGAGCGGTACACTCTCGTGTCCCATAAAAACACGAATGCGATCTCCAATACCTCCAAGGCACTGTTTAAGTCTTCCGTTCCATAAGAACCGTCAACATAACTCAATCTATTACACAATCCGAGAAAATTCTTTAAGAACAAAAATCAGTCTGGTAACACAATTCCAATTACAATTAGTAATTCGATCGACTAACAATGATTAGCAATTTGTTAATTTTTCAAATTATTATATTAATTTAAAATGAAGAAGATTTTAAATAATTAAAATGAATATCACAGCAGAAAATTAACACTAAATTATTATAAAAAGACAAATGAAAATAAAATAAAAATTACGGTGGAATAAATTTAGAATATGAAAAGAGCGGTACACTCTCGTGTCCCATAAAAACACGAATGCGATCTCCGATACCTCCAAGGTACTGTTTAAGTCTTTCGTTCCATAAGAACCGTCAACATAACTCAATCTATTACACACTCTGAGAAAATTCTTTAAGAACAAAAATCAGTCTGGTAACACAATTTGAAATACAATTGGTAATTCGATCGACTAACAATGAATAGCAATTAATAATTTGGTAAGTTTTCAAATTATTATATTCATTTAAAATGAAGAAGATTTTAATTAATTAAAATGAATATGACAGCTGAAAATTAACCCTAAATTATTTTAAAAAGTCAAATGAAAATAAAATAAAAATTACGTGGAATAAATTTAGAATACGAAAAGAGCGGTACACTCTCGTGCCCCATAAAAACACGAATGCGATCGCCGATACCTCCAAGGCACTGTTTAAGTCTTCCGTTCCATAAGAACCGTCAACGTAACTCAATCTATTACACAATCCGAGAAAATTCTTTAAGAACAAAAATCAATCCGGTAACACAATAATCCGATACAGCACGCGTTTTGCTAGAAATATAGGGCAAGGTCTCACCGCTCTCGCTCTTCCACCGATCTAACTGCCGGATCAATGCGCGTCCGTTGCTATGGCAACCAACCCCTTGATGCAGTCCGCACCAAAAATAGTAAGCATCCCGCCCGCGGTATGGCCACCGATGTATACTTACTTTTTTTTTTCTTTCCCTGCCTTGCAATATATAAAACATAAATAATAAAGGAGACATACGGATACGTGGGCCGCTTCGAAGCATTACTTAAATGAGATAGCGTGATTGGTTGCAGGGCAGTAATGATTGACATAAAGCAGGTACAGCTCGAGCGTGTATTGAAAAAGATATAAATTTATTATCTTTGTTTGAGGAGGGGGAGGGGGGTAAATATGTAACTGTATGGAAATTCTAAGAAAGTGTATTAATAGCGCTGCAAACCAATTTTATCAGATTCGTTGTAATATACTGCGGGACATGGAGATAAAAATAAATAAATATATAAACAGTCTCATTGGCAGATTTTAGTTAAGCAACAGAATGTTTAAAGATAAATAAATGCTTTTAAGTTTTAAATTACTTTTATATTACAAAATTTTTCAAAATCATTCTTTAGTAGGTACACGCAGGGCTTAATTTGCGCCGGAGCCCACCGGAGCTCAGGTCCGGTACTTATCTGTTTTTAGTAAATATTTAGATATTCGCCAGAATTCACTTTGGCTCATAAACACTGCGCTCCGGAGCTCAGAGCAATAACGCTTCTGAAAAACGAATCCTAAATTACCCTTTCATTTCCCTGCCATTCTAATCTTTTGCCTTCTTCTGTATCAAAACACTTATAGATGACGTAATGTTTCGCTCTCGTAAGAGATGGAGATGAAACGGGCTCGATTTTTATATCAATCTACGAGTTTCGGTAGGCTCGAGCTCAATCTGTCGTAAATTCAAAATTTTATTTATTTCTATTTCAAATCATTTTAATGCTATTTTTATCAGAATAAAGAGAAAACAGAAATAGTCTTTTTCTATTCTGCATAACTGCGAACTATTCATTTTTTTGTGTTATCAAAAAAAAAAAAAAAAAAAAAAAAAAAAAAGGCTTTAAATTTTGAAAATAATTTATGAAATAAAAATAGCAGATTGGAGTGATGGCGGAAAGGGGGGTGGGGGTATACGCTACGGGTGTTAGTACTGCAGAATATTATTAGGGCTTCGGTACTTTTTTTCTTACAAACTAAGCCCTGGGTACAGGTACAGTTACAATAGATACTATCCTCTAAATTTTATGTTTTTAGAGCCAATAGCTGTGTGTTAAAATATTTGTCATTGTCAGACGGTAATGTATCAATTGTCTGATATTACTATGACATGCCTCATAAATAGTACCACACCTCTATAACCAAACATTATGCAGAAATATATTCATTATAAACAAATCTTCCACGGAAAATTACCAATACTTGCCAGTTTTAGGGGCCTTGGCAAGAAAAAGTAATAATTTTCCCCTTGTATTTTCTATTAGTTTCGTATCATAGATGTAGGAACAAGTCTGGAATAAGGTCCAACATTTTTTTTTTCCAATTTATTACAAAAGTAACAGCAAGAAATATGCCACTGTACCTTAGTGACACTAAACTAAATTTTATACTTTAAACGAATTTTTCTCCAAACGACATTTTTTTTACCCGGCTGCTTGGATTGCTCCAGCGATACCACCGATTAAGTTTAATGCAAATATTACTAATTGAATTTATTAATATTCTCATTTTTTCCTTTTTTACAAGCATTTTAAAACCATTTTTATGGGACCAAACTAATTTTTTTTTCTGAAACAATCGATAGTTTCAAAAATATTTAAATGTTGAAAATATCGTACGCATACGCCATAGCCAATACGCTAAAATTTATTTATTTATTTATTTTGTATATTTCAGGAATGTTGGCTGCAAGCGGCCAGTTGACACTGCATTTTCAGGACAACCTCGTTTATATGGATACAAAGGATGAAGTATGATTTTTTCCACTTTGGATAAATTACTAAACACAACTTTGAAATATCCCCAAACGTTTACCATTGATATAGAAACCAATGTTGGGCGTAATCGATTACTTTTGTAATCAGATTACTAATCACGATTAAAGTAATCGTGATTGAAAGTAATCATGATTAGTTTCAGTCATGATTATTTCATATTAATTTTATTCGTGGATACTTGTAATCATCAATTATGATTGCAGTAATTCATTAATCATAATTATATAGATTACAATGATCTTAAGTGAAAATTTGTAAATACATTTTTGCTTGCCGTTTCTTATAATTTCAGACTATGGATGGAATGTGCGTTTTTAAAAAGTCGTTAAGTAGCTCTATTCACCAAAGAAATGTCTGTCCAAACAAAATTTGTTGAAATTGCAGGTCAAGTTTGTTGAAAGCTACAGAAATAAAATTAATTGAACCTCATTTTCAGCTAACTTTCTTTTTCAAAAGTTGTGTTTCTAATCCCTTTCCTCTTCCCCGAAAAATATATCACTCAATATCATCTATTCCTCACACTACTCTTGAAAAATGGGGTTGAATATATATATTTTTTTTCAATGTGTATAATCTCTCTTAATAATTGCACACTTTATCTTAAATATTTGCAAAATACACATTTCTTTATAACAATTAATAATTAAATATAGTTCATACAAATATTTAAGAGGTAGTTCATGTGGAATTTTGTTTACAATCTGCACTTTTTCAAGCAATTCAATTTGTGTACAAGCCTCTCCATTATTTTGTTCATATCTCAAATTGTGAAAGGGAGAGGACGAGGCTATTTTTTGAACTTTGCAGTAATCATTATAATGTAATAAAGTAATCATGATTACGATTATTAATTTATAATCTCTTAAAACGATATATTTTCTGAGTATTTTTTTTTAATCTGTAATCTTGATTAACGATTACAAAATGTAATGGTAATCTGTAATTGTTAATCTGATTACATTTTGTCCACCAGTGATAAAACACCATAAAAAACATAAATGATTACCTTTTTTTCGACGTTCAAACTGGTGGCCCTCCGGTTCTTATTATTCAACACTGCCTGTAAAACTAGTTTTACAGCAATATCAGTCTGCGGGCTGGAAAACAATCGGCAACATTTTTTTTTTTTAACAACATGTTTGATTTATTCACTACTGAAGATGTAATGGTGGGAAAATCAAAAGGGGGGAGTGGGGCAGGGCAAAAAATAAAATATGAATAAAATAAAATAAAACAAATGTTATATGAAATCGGATTAAGAAAATACATAAAATTTACCTACATAGAAATTCAGAAATATTTATTCAGGAAATTTAATGGACATACTTACATAGTAACATACAATTCAGAAATAATATTACAGGAAATTCAACTTGCATTATATATATTTTTTCTCAGTTTATTTTATAATTGCGTATAACATGCTTAAAGCTATAACTTATTAAGTGCGTCGCTTAAGGGGGGAGGGGGGGGGTCTAGGACACAAAATGTTACTTTCTATTTATTTAGAAAAAAATTTCACTCGTTATATTTCCTTAAAATGTATCTTCATTTATAGATGTATTCCTTTTCAAATGTAAATTCTTTCAAAAAATTAAAAATTTTATTAAAAAAAAAAAAAAAAAAGAAAGAAAAGAAAAAGAAAATTATTTTAACCATGTTTAAAATTGATATATCTTCTAGAAAAATAACTCTTTTTTCAAACTTTTTTCATTTTTTAGAATAAAAATGAATAAATATTAATTTATCTTGAACATTTTACAATTTTTTTTTCTTTTAAGAAAGAAAAAAAGTCGTTTTCTATGCGGAATCACATTTTCAAAATTTTCTCCGAAATCAAAACAGACAATTTAATCAAAGTCTATCAGAAAATAACTGTACGAAGTCTTATAACTTCATCTTTCATAGAAATTTAAATATGTCAATTTAAATATGATGAAACTTGAAAAAAGTACATTTTGAGCAGCGCACAGTGGATATTTGATGCAAAATCCTGGCCAAAAAAGCAGAAATTAATATTTTCTCAAAAATAGTAAAAAAAGTATATTTCATAATAGCTGACTAACTGGTGTGTCGATCTATGTCTATTTCAGGAGTGTTAGTCATATCCGTCGGCTCCTAGCATCAGTTGAAATGAAAGTTTCTTTGTGAGAAGACGTGCTTTTTTGTCATGTTTCAGCTTTGTTATTGTGTTTAAATGTATACTTTTACAGGTGCATTTAAATAATTTTACTTTTCATATAATAAAAAGTATTTAATACTGAAAATGGGTTATTTTTAAGGCTTTTTAGATCTAATTTATTGAAATATATTTATTGAAATATATTATCTAATATATTCAAAGCTTTTTAAAGCTGTGTCGGGGTTTGTCCGCATATTGTTGCCATTTTTAGATATCAATGTTTTTTGGGAGGACTGCAAATCTATTAAAAACACTCAGAAAACAGCATCTCTATGCTGAAGAAACTCAACTTTGCAAAATATTAAATACAAGTAATATATATATTATATGCATATATATAATGCATATATATATATTATATGCATTATATATATAATGAAACATTCATGTGTAGCAAAATTAAGCGCATTTAATTAAACATTACTTGTAAATAAAACAAACTTATCCACAATATTACTCTCCTTTTATAAACAGTAGACAGTTTAGTAAACTTTGTATTATATATATATTTATTTATTTAAATACATACATTTATGCATATATAACATTAATTAAGTGTATTTACTAATAGTAAGTCAACAGCTTTAACTTTAAAACACATGAAAAGTAATTTTGGCCAAGATTTTGCCTTAAATACTCCATTGTGCAGAGGTCGGAAAAACTACTTTCTTTCTGTCTGTTTTTATTTTATTTTATTTATTTATTTTTATTTTATTTATTTATTTATTTATTTTTCTAGCGAGCTAACAATTACAATTACATTATCTAAAATGTAGTTAACTACAACTACAACAATATAATAAATTATAACACCTTGTAATACTATATTTATTTTAAATGCTAAAAGGTGTAAATTAACAACATAATATAAATTAAAATAACTTTTATTAGGTTGTTTTACATGTTTCAACTCACCCCGAGTCATTTTCAAAAACAAAATGTTTTTGTTTTTGAAAATGACTCGGGGCGAGTTTTAATTTATATTATGTTGTTAATTTACACCTTTTAGCATTTAAAATACAAAAATAAACATTTAAACTACAACTACTTATTTTAAAAATTAGCTACTACAAACTACATTTCAAAAGTAGCCACTGCTTCACTATTTTTAGATTTTGTCGAAAAAGGATCAGTATCCTACACTCGAAATATATAGGATACTGATTATTAAGCAATACAATGGCTCCTCGTTATATCGCGCCTGCCGGGATACAATCAAATAAATACTATACAAAGACATGATATCATAATATTCAAGAAAATGGTTTCTGTTAGTCTCCAAAATGTGATTTTTACACATTATATTACTCGTTATTTGTCGACCAGGATGGTTCAATATTAATTTCCCCTGTCGTAATATAAAAAAATAATAAATCTGTAAATAAAGCAATTTCAACATAAGAAAGCCGGCATTAAAACATGAAGATGTAATAATGAGTAAGAAGACAAGTGTTGCCATCAAGAAAATTCATTTATTTGATGGGTCAGCACTTGATTTTACCACCAGATGTCGATGGTAGAAATATACGACGTCGTATGAGATGTCATGCAATGCATACCAGTGTTGAATTCAAGGGGTGGCCCGGGAGAAATATTTTCTGCAATTTCTAAAAAAAAAATATATAAAAAATAATTTAAATATTGAAATATTAAATTCCTTTAAAGGGGACAACTGCATCCCCTCCCAAACGGTGCCCCTGTTCGGAATCTCTGCAGTGCATACTGTCTGAGACCTATATAGCTATTCTGGCTGCAACTTTTTTTGCTAACAAAAATCCTATATATTTCTGGGTATGCTGAACAAAAAAAAAAAAAAAAAAAAAAAAAAAAAGTTTCTAATCTAGGAAACTATAATATAACCACAAACAAAAATATACAATACCTTCTTCTCAGTTACTCAAGATTCTGAAAAGCGTTTTTAGGTGCGTTCGTAATTATATAAATACGTAGCATCTATTGTCGTCGCTTGGTCCGTCCGTCTGTCTGTCTGTCCGTCCGTCCGTATATAACAACGCAAAAACTACCCAACCGAATGGTTTGAGATTTAAGATATATTATCTTTGCAGAATTTTGTCGAGACATTTCAAATTTTATTAAAATCGAATCAAAACTTTAGGAGATATTAATAAAAATATTTATTAAGAAATTTGAATTTTTTTTTTAAATCGGTGCTTTCTTGTTAGAGGAGCTTCCGATGGATGTTAAATCGTCAAGCGACCGAGACACTTATTTTATGACAGAAATTAATCTGCAGACGATATAATTCATTTCACAGAATTAAAAATCATCTAGGTCTGAATATTTACATAACTAGCTACAGTACGAACGCACCTCGTTTGTCATGTTTGACGTACAATTTCCAACTTGTTAGGTATGCGTTCGTAATTATATAAATACGTAGAACCTATTGTCGTCGTCTGGTCCGTCCGTCCGCATATAACAACGCAAAAACTACCCAACCGAATGGTTTGACATTTAAGATATATTATCTTTGCAGAATTTTGTCGAGACATTTCAAATTTTATAAAAATCGAATCAAAACTTTAGAAAATATTAATAAAAACATTTATTAAGAAATTTGATTTTTTTTTTTTTTTTAATCGGTGCTTTCTTGTTATAGGAGCTTCCGAAGTTTAATCGTCCAGCGACCCAGATACTTATTTTATGACAGAAATTAATCTGCAGACGATATAATTCATTTCACAGAATTAAAAATCGAAAAGATCTGAATAGTTATATAACTAGCTGTAGTACGAACGCACCTCATTTGTCACGTTTGACGTACAATTTCCAACTTGTTTGTCTTAAATCTTATTTTTAGTTTTAGTCAGGTATTAGTATGTATTTTTGGAGAGCAGTAATAGTATAAATGTGCCTTTTTACAGTACTGTTATCGTTAATTAACACTATATCTCTCTTAAGTAAATTTATTTGTATTATCAATAAAATATGTACATTAACAGTTATCATTGAAAACATAGTTAGTTATTTTCTTAAAAAATGCATATAATATAGTTCGAGGTTAAAAGGCATAACACATACCCAGTTCTCCTGTGCACATTTCTTTTAACATTTCTTCATTTTTATCTTCCATTTCACGTTTTCCGTGTTTCTATTCTTCCGAAAAAACTTATATTTCACTTTAAGCATGCAGACACAATCACACCACGCTGTCTCTCTTAAAAAGCACTTTCACCTCTATCTCTGGGGCTTCCTCAGTTCAAATAATGTTCAATTTCAATTACATTTTTTCTCTTGGCACGAGATTTATAAAGTTTTAGCGTTTTTTGTCTTTAGAAACCTCAGAAACCAGCTTATTTCGAAGATTTAAAGAAGCATTTATAAAAAACAAAGTTTCTTTTGCTGCCACTGATCTTCAGAAATGTTTCTGACTTGCTTTTATTGCGTATTAATCAGTTTTCTCAATCTGGAATATAGGTTTTTCGGATGCTATCTATTCTCAAGGAAACATTTTCATGTTCAACAAAGATGCTTTACAAAGAAACGAGATAAATTAACAGCATTAACATTAACGTTAAAATTAATACTATTTTGATATTCTTGCATGTATAAATTCAATTATGGAACTGGAAATGTTTAATTAAGAATGGATAGCATCCGAAAAACTAATACTGCGGTTTGAAAAAACACACTAATGCATTATAAAAACTACCCGGAGACGTTTCCGAAAATCAGTTGCAGCAAAAGAAACTTTGTTTTTATAAATGCTTCTTTAAATCTCGAAAATATATTGGTTTCTGAGGTTTCTAAAGATAAAGGACGATATTCGAAATCGTGGGTGTAACTCGGAAGAGGTAACTGTATATTTTCCTACGTGGTCATATTTTTTTATCGTAGATTAAACAAATTTTGCCTTTTTTTTTTTTTTTTTACAATGTATTTATGTAAAGACCGTATCGTGTTACTGTCTTAACTTGATAATTTCTTGGATTTTTATTTATTTTGTGACTTTTGGATCCCCTGGTATGTAAATGGATATTTTGTCACTTTAACGTTGCAATTGTGTAAATTGTAACATTAAATATTTGTTACATAAGGGAATAAAGTTGCATTCATTTTTCATAAATCATGACATTACATTTCGTAGACATTACTCTCTGGCTAAAAATTTCAAAATAATCATCTCACAATGACGTAAAACCACGGCGAGGAAAGCACTTAATATTTCCCTGGAGAATAATTTTTAATGATGAGTAATTCCACATTACCGAATAGCGCACGCTAAGCATTTCGCAATGCAGAGTTGAAAAGGACTCTTAAAAACAGTATCTCGTTCACATAAATTAAAATAGTTTATGTAATTGTTTTCAGACAAATTAATGTTCCCAGCTATGGGAAAGTATAATAAAAGTAATTCCAGCCGATAATATCTGTGTCTCTCGTGAAATGTATACAATGAATTTAACTATATACAAGCCAATATTCTCTATTTGTAATTTTTAAAAAATGAATAAAACTTTAAATTTAATTAACAAAAAATTAGCAGGTCAGAAAGCACTTGATATTTCTCTAAAGAATAATTTGTAATGATGAACAATGTCTGTAACAATGTCTGTATGTAATGTCAACATTAATGATTAGCGCACGCTAAGAATTTCATAATTGAGAATTGAAAAGGATTCTTAAAACAGTGTCTCGTTCATATAAATTAAAATAGTTTATGTAATTGTTTTCAGGCTAATGTTCCCGGATATAGGAAATAATAATGAAATTAATTCTAGCTGATAATTTCTGTGTCTCCTACGAAAGGTATACAATGAATTTAACTTTATGTAGACCAATATTCTCTATTGAAAATAATAATAAAATCATGCGTCAAGCATAGATTATAAAACATTTTCTAACACTTCCAAAATATTGCAGCGGAACCTCATCGTTTAAAAAGGTGAAACTCGATTTCAGCAATTTCAGCAATTACCGTCTATAGCTGGAAAGATACTGTTTATACACTACATCGTGTGCTAAAATTGAGCTGAATTACAAAATGCATAACACAGTCAAAAATTCACTTTCAGCAATTACCACGAACAGATGGAAATGCACTAGGATAATTTTACACAGCTCTAAATAAACTAAAATTTAATTCAGGAAAAAGTACTTTCAGAAATTACCACCCATAGACGGCAATGCATCCAGTTCTTTGCGTATAGCCCTGTACATGAATTTATTTGTATTCTATAAAAATCTCTCGATATACTAAATATTAGTTCAGCTGGAAAATTCATAACTCAGTTAAAAAACACTCTTAAGCAATCCACGCTCATACACAGTAATGCTTACAAATTATTTTGTGTAGACCTGTATATGATCTATCGAATTTACCACGTAGTGCGCAATAATAATAATAATAATAATAATAATAATTACAAAATCCCATACTATATCTGAAAACGCACCTCCAGCTTCCATCGCTCATAGACAGTACTGCAATCGAAATCTTTTGTGTGTCCCTGTAAATGAACGATAACTGTTATGCACGCCAGATTCTACAGTAAGCATCTTGTAGTTCATCTCAATAATGTAAATAAATGACATTATCTTTGAAACAGTGTAGCAATATTAAAATACTCTGCAAACAATTTTTCTCGGTAGCCCATTATGGAATCGAATTTTTTTGAGTGACCCTGTAAATAAATGATAATTGCTTTGCACACCATATTCTACAGAGAGCATATTTTAGTGCACTTCAAAAATGCATATCAATTTCATTATGTTTGAAATATTATAACATCATTAATACATCACAAATGATTTTTCCCCGTTGACCATAATGTAACGGGATTCTTTTCGGAGCGTCCCTGTAAATGAACTATAAATGCTACACACTCTATTTTCAATAACGAACATTCCATAGTAAATGTCGATAACATATATCAATTACATGGCAATCCGAGTATATTGACAAGAATTAGAGCACGGACAGACAGACGGAAGATAGACAAACCGAATTCATAGGTTAGAAATGAATTAAATTTTAAATGTAATTAACAAAACATTAACAATAGAAAATCGGCTTATTACTTACCCATCATACGTAGTATATTGTAAGTCTTGTAACCGTTTTAAAAATCGAATTTTTTTTGACGGATTTACACGTTTCAGACACTGGAGATTCCGAAACACATATTTTTAGAAAAAATAAATCAATAAATTGCCGTCCGTCTGTCTGTGTGTCTGTAAACGCTCTATCTCCCGAACAAATTGAGATAGAGACTTGAAATTTGGTATTTACTTAGTTTGTTTTAATGGGAAGAAGCTTATTGAATTTCAGTAACCTCGATTATCCGGAACTATTTCTTTCGGAATCTCGAAGTATTCGTTCTTATAAAAGGTATGGAGAGATTTTCGAAATTGTTCATTTGAAGGAGTGAATATAAAAAACACGAAAAAAAACAAATTTTGCATAAAAAATGAAGTCGATCGGATAATGAGTTGCCGAGTTATTTGTAATCTTATTTTCTGCACTCTTCGATTTTTCATGACCCTGTATTTCATCCAAATTTCAATTCAAAAATATATTTTAATTGGAAATGAGACGCTTCATCCGACGCAGTAAACCGTTAGTTAATAGGATTATCAATTTTGGAGTTATAAGGATGTTTCTCTTACGCAATTCAGTAATAGAGCATTTCAAGTTTATGGCGTCATCAAGCCACGATTTTATTCGATTTGCAATGCATTTTATAAATAGTTTACACATGTTTTATTTTCATATTTTATATTATGTATATCCATGATGGGTAAGTATTACGGTGGCCCCAATGACTAATTTTTATACGCTTTTATTTAAAACTTGTGTCATCCATGTAAAGATGGAATTTTATAATGCAAGCGTTGCCATGTCACTTAAACAATATCCATACTCTGTGTAATTTTGTTCGGCATGTTAAGTAAAAATTCCTATCCTTATGTTAAACAAGAAAGAAATATCAAGCTTCAAGCATAGATTAAGAAACATCTTCAACATATTCTGAATATTGTAGCAAAACTTCCCCGTTTAATAAGGGGAAAGATGATATTTATGTAAACAATTTAGAAAGCGCATAATACATTCGAAAACCTGATTTCAGCAATTACCATCTACAATCGGAAAAGTATCTAGGTTGTTTTGTGCAGCCCTGCATATAATCTATATATATATATGTATATATATTGCACAGTATGCTAAAATTTAATTCAGTTACGAAACGCATAACGTAGCTAAAAATACCCCTACAGCAATTTCCATCAATAAACGGAAATGTACTCGAATTTTTTTGTACAGTCTTGTATATGATCTATAGAATTTATGCACACCAAGTAATAAGCAAAACATTAAACTTAAAAAAGCATTAGCACAACTGAAAACGCATTTACAGCAATCATCGCTCACAGGCTATACACTCTAAAAAGATCCGTAAAATACAAGAGATTTTCCGTAAAATTTTACGGAGAAGTTTCATTTTTCCAAAACAACAGTACAATTTCCGTAAATGACATTAGTTCCGTAAAGGAGATTTTAAATCCGTAGATATGCAGAAAGTTTTCCGTAAATTTGATGGATTTTTTTCAAAACAGTACAATGTCCGTATTACCCCATTTCCGTGAATAACGTTCAGAGGTTTGCATACAGATATCGTCTTGCTTGAAATGTGAATTAAGATTGTTGTATTTATTAGGGTCCAGGGTCTTCTAGGATCCAGGCCTGGACCGGTCCTACCCGTGGGCCTATTTTCTGTCATTAGACTCGGGCCAATCCTGGAGCTCATTGTAACCGGGCCCATGTCTGGACGGTAATTTTTTGTGAAAATAATAATATTTTTTATTTTTTAGTGAAATCTTTAGAAATTTACTTTATTTATATAAATTACAGAAAAATATTTTTTTAAATCTACTTTTTTTTTCTTTATAGGGCTTCAAATTATGATTTTTTTCACTGACATTTTTAAATTTTATTTTAATTTTATTAACGTGAGGCAATATTAGGTTATTAAGGGTTTCGTAAAATAATAACTTTCCAAATTATTGGTATTGAACAAAACTGCTTTGTCTTATAAATTTGTGAAAAAAACTAAAATTTATTATTTTATAAATTATAATTTTAGAAAGTTTATATTTTTTTTCTTTAAATTTATAAAAATAATTAATGATTTTTTTTTTTTACTTTTATAAAAATGAAGTTCATAATTTTATAAAGTTTATAATATATTTAGTTAGTTTATAATTTTATAAATTAAACTAAATTAATTTAGACTAAATTAATAAATCCAAATTTAAACATACCTATCCTAAGGTCATTAATTTAAAAATGTTCTCTAAAAATCTATTTTTTTGTTTCGATTTTTTTTCACAAAAGCTCTCAGCAAAGATTAAATATAATAATTTAATTTATTATAAAATTGTTTATTCACATAAGTTTGTAAAATAAGAGATAAAGAAAATTTACTTTAATAGCATGTAATAAATAGATAATTGTTTTTACTGGAATTGATAAATAGATCAACAGACAAATAATTTTAAAAAGTATATGTACTATTGCAAAAAAAAAAAAAAAAAAAAGCAATCATTAGTCTTAATACAATGTTTTACGCATATAATACATAAAAAGTTAAAATTTATCTGTTATAAAGCATCAAATAATAAAGCAAGATATTAAAAATTATGAAAATAAAATATTCAAAAGATCCATCTAACTATGGAACTTTTAAGTTTTTGCATTACTAAAAGCATCTAAAACAAATAACCACATTTGAGAGAACGAAGTGTCCAGTCATAGCGTAATGGTACAGCCCGCCAGTTTACTACGCAGAAGTTTCCGCGTTCGAACCCCTTCCGTGGCAAGTGTTGGTTATTTACTGAAAACTCGCACAGATATGAAAGAAAAAAGTGTTATAAAATGTTCCTTGAGAATTTTTTTTTTTTTTTTTGGTCCTATAAAATTTATTTTAATGATATAAAAATATCTAAAAAATACGGAAGATATCTGTTAAAAAACGGAAATTTAAAAACGGATATTTCAGAAATCACGGAAAATTTCCTGGAATTTACAGAATTTTTTTTTCCGTTAAAATACGGAAATAGTACTGGCGTCTCGACTGCCAGTACAATTTCCGTTTTTTTCAGGAAATTTTTTTTTACAGTGTACTCTAACCAAATTGTTTTGTGGTTATATGCAGTGCCTGCAAATGAACGATAAATGCTATGCACACCATATTCTACAATAAACATCTTGTAGTGCCACACCTTAATATTTTATATCAGTATCTATATGTTTCAAATAGTGTTAACATCATTAAAATATATTGCAAACGATTTTCCCCATAGAGCATAATGAAAGAGAATTATTTTGAGTTTCCCTATAAACACTATAAACTTCATTTTCAATATCGAACATGCCCATAGTAAACCCCTATAACACATATCAATTATATCCGAGTTTTCTTACGTGAGTTAGAGAACGGACAGACGGCGCACAATGGTGTATATATGTTTCAAATAGTGTTAACATCATTAAAATATATTGCAAACGATTTTCCCCATAGAGCATAATGAAAGAGAATTATTTTGAGTTTCCCTATAAACACTATAAACTTCATTTTCAATATCGAACATGCCCATAGTAAACCCCTATAACACATATCAATTATATCCGAGTTTTCTTACGTGAGTTAGAGAACGGACAGACGGCGCACAATGGTGTATTTGATGCAAAATCCTGGTCAAAAAGGCAGAAATTAAAATTTGCTCAACAGTTGTAAAAAACATTTTATAATAGCTCACTAATTGGCGCATCGATCTATGTGTATTTCATAAGTATGAGTTATATTAGTAGGTCATACTTAAATTACATGGTTATAGTTTTGAAGGCATTTTTTTTTAATGTTCCGCATATTGTTGCCATTTTTAGATATCAATGTTTTTTCGGAGCACTGCAAACCTATTAAAAACACTCAAAACCAGCATCTCTATACTATTAGAGACTCAACTTTGGTAACATATGCATAATATAACATATAACTAAACATATAACTAAACAATAACATATAACTAAATGCAAGTAACATATTATATTATATGCATTGGTTTTTATAAATAATTAAGCATTTATGTGAAGTAAAATTAACCACATTTAATTAAACATTACTTGTACATAAAACAAACCTGTCAACAATTAATTTCCTCTTATAAAAATAAATAATTAAGTAAAACATTGCATTATATATATATTTATTTAAATAAATACATACATTTATGCATATATAACATCAATTAAATGTATTTACTGATAGTAAGTCAGCAACAATGGTTTTAACTTTAAAAAACATGAAAATAAATTTTGCGTCAAATACTCCACTATGCGGCGTCCAGACAAATCGAATTCATAACTCTTTTCAACTATGTTGCAAAGTATTAAAAAACCCTCACAACTCAATCGTTTTTCTAAGAAATTTTCTCCATTTTTTTTTTATGCACCTTCTTTGTTTTTCCTCCATCTTCTATATGTTAATGCTGATTGATTGAGATAAAAATATTAAAATTTGCGTCAAAGGAGAAGGAGAATAATTTGAAAGGCATATTCATCTATATTTGTACAGCAATCTGATACAATGATTACGCTCTCTGCAAATCTATCAAATCTTTCATGCATGGCGTCTTCGAATGAATGCTATTCTTCATTGCAGACTGATCGAAAAGGTTGCATCATTTCTGGTAAATTCATCTTATTCTGAATTGGCCCTTTTAGATGTCAGGAGCTGTCTTGTCCGATTGATCCGCTTCGGCAATGAGATACCTGTGATTATGTCGAATGTAACTGAATTTGGATTGCCACACCACACACTGCAAAAAACTAGTCGTTGGGGGCCACCGTAATACTTACCCATCATGGATATGCATAATGTAAAATATTGAAGTAAAAAATGTGTAAACTACTTATAAAATGCATTGCAATTCGAATAAAATCGTGCCTTGATGACGTCATAAACTTTAAAGGCCCGATTACTGAATTGCTTAAAAGAAACATCCTTATAACTCCAAAAACAATAATCCTATTAACTAGCGGTTTATTGCATCTGATTAAGCGTCTCATTTCCAATTAAAATAGATCTTTGAATTGAAATTTGGATGAAATACAGGGTCATGAAAAATCGAAGAGTGTGGAAAATAGGATTACAAATATCTCGGCAGCTCATTATCCGATCGACTTCATGCTTTATGCAAAATTTATGTTTTTTTTTATTGTCTTTTATATTCACTCCTTAAAATAAACAATTTCGAAATTTTGTATGTACCTTTTATCAGAACGAATATTTCGAGAGTCCGAAAAAAATAGTTCCGGATAATCGAGGTTACTGAAATTCAATAAGCTTCTTCTCATTATTACATACTAAGTACATTCCAAATTTCAAGTCTCTAACTCAATTTGTTCGGGAGATAGAGCGTTTACAGACACACAGACCCACAGACGGACGGCAATTTTTTTTTTTTCTAAAAATATGTTTTTCGGAATCTCCAATGTCTGAAATGTGTAAATCCGCCAAAAATTTTTTTTCGATTTTCAAAACGATTACAAGACTTACCCTATACTACGTATGATGGGTAAGTAAAAAGTGTTGATTTTGCAGTATAATACTGGCACCCCAGCTGCTAGTATTGTACCGTAAAATTAACAGTAATAAACAGTAAAATAAGCAGCAATACGCTACCGCGCATGCACGTGCATTCTATATAGTCTCCGACCGAAGATTCGGCTTCATTTTCAGCAAATTTTGGCGAAAAAGTAGGTTTCAGTAAAAATCCAGCCGAACTTTGGACACATAACTGAAATTTAATTAGGCTCATAAGGACGTGCCCATGGAAAAAGTCCATCCAAAGACTATCACTATGGTACCTTTTGTTAGTGTAGTATGTGACATTTGTTGCATAACTGTAATTAGATGAAAATAAGTTAAACAAAGGGATTAAACAAGATTAATTTTATTCATAAGAGAGCAGCATGGTTGAGCGGTAGATGGCGAAGAAACGAGGAGTTCGACAACAATTTGTTTGGCGTACTAGATTTACAAATCGTGTTGATTTACCAGATTTCTGATTGGTTTATAAATGTACATCGATTTAAGAATTAGTGAAGGATAGACAATAACGATTTAGTTACAGGAACGGTTACAGTTAAACGCTAATATCGATTACGATTAAATGAGGTTTTAGCAACAGTTAAATACATGGTACATGACAGTATGTACGGTGCATCATCTATGAAAAGAATAATTCTTAATATAAATTATCTTAAGGATAATGATTGTTAATTGTTTATGATAAGAAAAAAACAATGTATATATTACTAAACTATATACTGAGAGAAATTTTATGAATCGAAATGCAAAAATCTATAATCATTTTTTTAAGAAATTTTAATAATTTTGATAGATCGAGCGATAGATATTCCTTCTTACTGAGACGAAAAAAAAAAACTTTTCTAGCTCACAGGCTATCAAAGCCTGAGATCTAATGTGCCCGCCGGTTCTGTATGTACGTATGCATGTATGTATGTAACGGGATAACTGTTGTTAGAAATAACCGTTTTGCTTCAAATTTTGTGAATAGGTTCATTGTGATAAGGCGCTTCCCTGATTAGTTTTGGGGGTTAATAGGTTAAGTATAAAGGTCGGAAACGGGGATAACCCCTCTTAATTTATATAAATAAGTTTTCCATGCAGAATTATCCGATTTTCATGAAATTTTGTATATAGGTTCATTGTGGTAAGACTCTTCCCTGATTATATTTGGGGGTTCATTGGTTAAGAATAAAAGGGGAAATGGGGGGGCTAACCCCCTTAATTTAGATAAATGGGTTTTTCAAGCAGAATTATCCGATTTTCTTCAAATTTTGAATACAGATTCATTGTGGCAAGGCGCTTCCCTGATTAGATTTGAGGGTTCATTAGTTAAGTATAAAGGGTGGGAACGGGGGCTAACCCCCCTCTTAATTTATTGTAGATTTCTTTATTTTTCGAGGGGCATTATTCTTTGAAATAAGAGTATAATATACAATATGTGTGAATAACCTGTGAGCTCAATGGCATCAGTTTAATTGGGCAGTTTTTTTTCTTTATTTTTACTCTACTTCGTAATTTACTGAATTATTGTTTATAAAATCAACTATTTAACGCAATCACTGTTTATATTTCTATATTTGTATTCCACAAAAATATTGATAGTAAATTACTTTATTTCTACTAAGTTTCTTCTGTTTTTCTCTTATCCATCTTTATTTTCCCTTCCTTTATCTTTTATCTGTTAATCCTGATCGATTTAAATAAAACCATGAAATTTTGTATCAAAAGAATAATATGAAAGGAATATTTTTCTTATGTATATACAGCAATCTGATACAATGATTAACGCTCTTTCCAAATCTATCATATCTTTCATGCATGAAGTCATTGGATGAATGCTATTCTTCATTTAAGGCTGATCAAAAATATTACACCATTCCTGTTAAACTCATGCCATTCTCGAGTGGCCCTTTCAAATCTGAGGAGCTGTCTTATCCGATTGATACACTTCGGCAATCGGATACATGTGATTGTATCCCAATGTAACAGTTTTGATTGTCACACTTGTATTTCTACTCTACTAGATACTTCCTATTAGAGTAGTTGCGTTTCTTCTGTTTCTTACATTTTCATATTGTATTGTAGCTTTCTATATTCGGCTGGACGTTAGTTATAGATATGGTTAAAAGATACACGGGAATGATTTTATAATTTTATCTCACTTATATTAAACAGTATTAAAACCTGGTGATATTTATTATACCTTCATCTGTCTTCTTTTATCTTATTTTCTATCTGTTAATTGGTCGATTTAAACATAAATATGGAAATTAGTATATGATGTAGTTTTTGATCGTGGTAATAAAGCAGGATATGCATCCAGATAAGTTAAGGCCGATCGTATGAAACAGGTTCTTGGTAAATGCTCCACGGCCGGACAATTTGGTAAATAGAAAGGTACAATTGGACAATTTGGTCAAAAGAAAGTGTACGATAATCGTCTGCCGAGTTTTCGTTTTCCTTTCTTTTGAATTCGGAAGAACCATTCTTGTTTTTACTGTAGGCTACGTGAGAAGTGATGCCATGTCATCAAAAATATTTTAAAGGTTTTTTTTTTTTTTTTTTTTTTTTTTGTGCATGTTAAGTGAAAATTCGTATTCATGTATTTTTTCTTTTTTAAATCACATCTCAATCGTTTTACTACTAAGTTTTCTCAATTTTTTTTGCCCACACATCTTCATTTTCTTTCTTTGATATTCTATCTCTTAATCGTGGTATTCTTTATTTCAGACTGATCGAAAACGTTGCATCACTCCTGTTAAGTTAAATTCATCTAAATCTCTATTCTCCCGTGCACATGTCAGGGGTTGTCATGTGATTGATACATTTCGGCAATCAGATACCTGTAATTGCATCGAATGTAACTGAATTTTGTTTGCCACGCCTGTATTAATTTTTGTGATACTTCCTAGTGGAGTAGTGACGTTTCTGTGTTTTGTATTCATTTTCAAGCTTAGCTTTCTATCAGTGCTTGGCTCAGCTTTGGCTTAGATATAGTAACCTTGGGCTCGGTGTTGTCAGTTGGCTATTCGTTTTTATTCCGATTTGTTTGTTGCTATTGCTATTACTTTTGTTAAATAAAAATTATCTTTTTAATGACAAATTAAATAAGACGAATATAACAGTTTCACAAAAGTGATAGCAATCAAGCAACTTGAATAAAAAAAGTTAGCAAACTGTCAACACTGGTTTGGCTAGAGACATAAGTTAATTGATATGATTAAAAGACATACTAATTATTTTTATCTGATGGATATATATTGTGTTATCCAGCGTTAAAATCTGGCGATACTCATTATTTTACCAGTTTTTACTTTTATCAAATGTTGTTGCCCGTTGTATGTTAAAATTTGTCATTTATTCGTCTTTATTTTTTAAGTCTGTTTCATCCCACAAGAATTTGATCTCAGAGAAAGAGATTAATGGAATTTTTATTTTCACCCCTTTCTTAACGAATTTTAGAGAGTGAGGAGGATTTCTAAAATGCTCGGGTCACCTTGGAATTATTACAATATGTAGATCAAATGGAGTAACTCATTTTTCTTTCCAAAACTTTTTTAAGTAGTAGAGAAATATTGAATATATTCTCGCCTACTGTAGGTTATCGACTGGAGAATACAAAGTTTGCAGAGGGATAGCTATCAATCAATAAGAATTTTAAATGTTTTACGAAAAAAATACTGTTAAAATAATCTTCTTTTTTTTTCTTGAGGCAATTTGTTTTAATACAAAACAAAAAAATAAACCGAAGTCATAAAAATTTTGAAGTAACGTGTTTTTTTTTTTTTTCGTGTACGGAGGAGCGTGGGTTTCTCCCCTCAAAATTTTGTTAAAAAATGGGGTGATTGTTTGAAATTTGAAAGGTGTCTGTATTTATTACCAATAGTCATTTCATAAAATTGTTGGACGACAATTTTGTATTTAAATTTAACGAAATCGTGAAGTAATCCGTTATGAATACTGTGACATTTTAATAATAACTTTTAGATATTATAGAATAAAGCTTATTTAAAATATATGTTTCCTTATTTTTTTATCAGATTTTTTATGAAATATTTTAAACACTAAAAAAGTAGAAAACAAACAAAAAAAAATAAATGAATAAATAAAGAGTGTGTTGTGGGTTTTGGGGTTCTTTCTAAAACACAACTTACTTAAACTTAAAAAGCTCATTTATTACTCAATCTTCACTTGACAATTAAATATTTAAAAAAAAATAAGTATACCCTGATTAGCTCCACTGAAATCTGTTGCCATGGAAAAGGAAGCAAATTATATTAAACTAATCAAAATATCAAAACTTAAGAATCCGAATAGGTTAATACAACAATGATAATTTTGAACTCATCATTTTAAGACAATATTAAATGTAGTAAGGGGCAACAGATTTCTAAATCAAGTAGCATACTGAATTGCATAAAGAACACCCAACTCCACTCCAACCCGATCAAGCTCAAATCTCCATACACATTAAATTAACAAAAGTGTAATCATCATATAATTTGGAAAAATGCAGACAACCTGAAATTCCTCCAATATGAGGACCAAAAGGAGAAAGAGTTAAATCCGTTAATAGAATAGGGATATGATGATGTACTAAAATTTTAGAACAACAATGGAGATTCTGAACAAGATCAGATCGGTTAGCCAAGAATCGTATAGTGGTATAAAATAACTGAAAACCCCATTTTTTTTTTGTTAAAAAACAACCATTTTGTTGTTTGTTTTGAATAATACTACAAAGAAAGGATAATTAAAAATTAAATTAATCAATTATAAAATTAGACTTAATTTTACTTTAGCAACAATTATCAGTATATTCAATACTGAGATAGGAACAATAATTACATCTAATAACCTTACGTAAACCCCAATTAATGTTCATTTAAACTATTGCTATGAATTTTAGATTTAAGAAATTTAAAAGTATTAATTTAGCAAAATTATAGCTTTCATATTTTTAATCACACTTACTGAGAGGTTAATTCCTTCTTATAGGTTTGTTGTAATAATAAAAATATTAATTATTTAAAAATTATATATAAAGAAAAACATACCATATTTGAGAATAAACAAAAACTTTCTTTATTTGAATAATTAAAAATTATAAAAGTAAGGTAGTTCTCAAACAAAATATAATAATAACACAATAACAAAGTTGATCAAAAAAAAAAAAATACTGAAATTACTTATTATAACACTTTACATTAAGCAGCAAAGCCCCTAAAATTACCACAATACCATGATTTAAAGATGGATCAACTTTTCAAAATTTAGTTATTGATTAATTTTCAATTAAATATCATAAATCTTAAACTATTAACAAACCAACAATTCAAATGTCGTTCAATCATAAACAAAAAGGTTACATGTTAATCATCTTAAAATACCAATAATTATATTTTTTTGTTTCTCCAGGTATTTATAAATATTACAACAGTAGACAACATGTAATAAAGAAGAAATATGGGTTACTTACAATATACTTTGATATTTACTACCGTCAATGTGGGCACACTTCTTTGCATATATGTTAGTCTGCCATAATCTCTTTTTTTTTTATCAACCTATTCTTTTCAGCTGCCTCTACGAGTCAACACCGTTACTCCATACATCACTTGGAGATTTTGATTTATTCCCGATTCAAAACGTCGTCACATCACCGATACCTTGTAAAACGGGCAAGTCTACTCAGCTAGTCACGCCAGCCTTCTTAGTCTAGGATTAATAATGCCCCATCTCCAGAAATGATGCTCGTCTAATCATTAATTCATTTTTCGTCAAGGCATCAATAACAACCGCCGCTTAAGAAGTCAACACAAGACAACACTTTTTCTAGGAACGCCGCTACTACATGATGGGTCAAACATATTTTCTTTTCATTCGCCCTCTATCAGATACAGATCCTTACTTCGAAAATGCCCTTATAGCCTCTTTTCATCATAACATCATGATTTACGATAATTAATGTAGGGCCATCAATGCCCCACTCTCAAAAAAAAAATCTTCCAGAAACCTGTCCGCCTTCAACAACTTCGCGATCCAGCCCACAGGCCAGTCTTCGAGCCCCGTAATAAGTCGAATCCTTACGAGCCAAACGAGAGGTATATCGGCCAAGCAACAAGTGTCGTAAACATTCATTCTCCCGCGCTGCTTGAAAAACGGGACCGATCCACTCTGCCAGGGGTACGGGAATGGAAACAAAAGGGAAAATGGACTCTCCTTGAAGGCACCAGCCTGTCGTTCCACCCTGCCAGCCGCTTCATGGGGGAAGGCAGCCATGTTTCACCCCCATGGCGTGTGCTGAAGGGGGTCCTGTGAGCCTCTGTTGACCTGGGCGCCAGCTATCCGCCTGATAGCAGAGCCCATTGAAGCCTGTCGTAAGCTTACAAAGCCTAATTGCGTATATAGTACACTCATAAGATAACGTAATTCCTATACAGGGCGGACGGTCTTTCTTTTAACCAAAACTAGACTAGGTGACTACAACACATGATTCAAGGGTATGGGAGAAAACGTACACGACTGCCCAATACACTATGTGTGGTCTTTTACTGAGAAACCTCCCTCCCTGCTATTTATCTTTCGTATTTGAAAACAGGAAGCAAAGCTAGACTATAAACGTTGAATTTACTTTGCAAAAAGAAAAAGAAAGAAGAAAAAATAAAAACTGATTTTATTATTATTATTACAATTACTTTTATTTATTTAAATTTTTATTAGAAACAGAAGAAAAAGGAGTGCTTTTAAATAAATGTAGAGAAAGTGATTTAAATAATTAATGTAGATTAAAAAAAAAATTGGTTGAAACCAACCGTAACAAGATTGCTCCCCCCGGCTAATTAAAAAAAATTTTTTTGAGAAAACAAATTATTTTTTTTTGAAAGGTAACTGGGTACCACATGGCATGCTGGGACCTCAACACTGAAAAAACTGACCCACAAACACAGATCATACATCGATCCGGGACGGGATCCAGAGAGTTCACCGCTGAAATACCACCCTGACAATATATTCCGGATATATACAACCAGAGCTCGCACATCCGTAGAAACCATTACCTAAAATATTACCTGAAACATGACCATAAAAGAGTACTACCAGAGGAGGGACCACAAGGCTGATTTTACCACTAAAATGACCAAGATATTCTCTGCACCTGTAAAAGAACACATGTTCCACCTGACTGTGAAACCTCATTTCCCTACTACTGTCATTCCTACGCATAACTGCATCCTACCTGAAATTTCTGGTAACAGAACTGTAAATAATACATAAATTGAATTTTGAGAAAAAAAATTAGCCGAAAAAGAAGAGAAGTGCCCACTGATTAATTGTCATTATACTGCTTATATACATAACTTCAATAATTGGCATCACAGTATATTACAACACTATCTATTAATGTAAATAAGTACTAGTAATATCATAGTTACAACACTGTAAATGTCAATGAAATTTGTAAAACACATATTAATTCTATTATACAAAAATACACAAGAGCAACTGGTGACACACAAAAAAAATATATACATATACATCTGTAAGACACATATTATGGTATCACAGACCATGGTAGGGAGTTACGCACACATTTATAACATTTTTCTACAAGAAGCCATGTTGTTTTTGAGAAAAGTCCAATGATTCGGTTCACTGTGTAGATTTTACAAATGCACTTACAAGTAATGTGCATGGGAAAGAGTATCTCTGCCTCTGTGCTACTTATAGCACAAGCAGTTTCGGGCCCCTTGGGCACTACAGGGAAAACATTCCACCAAAACTTAAAAAGAAGGGTGGTGACGTATGTCACCAGGAAGGAAAACACACATTCCACAAAAATAGGAAGTAGAATAAAGAAAATAGTTAATTTTAGCACTTTTAGCCACACACAACAACATATAGGCATGTACATGAGACAGTATGTACAAGAAAAAGAAAAAGGGTCCACACTCCTTAAAGTTAAAAGTTCAAATAAACCCACAAATTGCATAGTAAATAATAAATCCATCTGATTAAAGTGCATTAATTAAAGTAAACCCACACTTAAAAGATTATATACAAAACACAGATGCATTTAAAAAAGGAAAACGCAGAACAATTTTGGCAAAAGGGTAACCAAACATACCCTCCTAAAAAAAATTTAAAGTAACAAAAATTACATTCGTTTTTTTTTTTTTTTTTTTTTTTTTTTTTTTGCAAAAATACACCCAAAATCTACGAAAACTGGGTGTGGACGGGTATATACCACATAATCTACCATAAAACAGACAAAAACCTTAAGTATAAGCATAAAAAGGGTTAAAAATGCCTACATGAAAGTATCAAAACACAACCAAAACAAACCTTTAATACGCTAGAAAAACTAAGTTCCGTTTTAAAATGCCCAAGAAAATAATTAAATATACATACACATTAACTAAACTATAAATAAATACAAATAAACAAGATAAAATTGATAAAAATGCCTGAATAACGAAAAAAAATAGTTAGTATTTATAACTCGGACGGTCTCTTCTATCCCGTAGCGAATAGTCGGTTCTAGAAATCGATATTGAACGACTACTTCTATTCGATTTAGCAGCTGGATGAATCGATGAACGAGACCTGCGCGAATCGCTGTGCGCAGCAGCTGAACTGCTTTCTGCCGTGGCTGAATTTTTACCTACGCGCATCTCGCTGCCTTCTGCCGTTGCTAAATTTTTATTTACGCACATCTCGTTATTCTCTGCCGCTGCAACCTCCGGAGAAATGGGAGGTGGGGGAGAGGGATTTATGAATTCAGTCGCGTCGCTGTCTGTTTCCTCCACTTCTGGCGCTACCGGAGTTTCGCTATTGTTGACGTTCACTACTGCTGGTGCGCGGTTACTATCATATGGTGCCCAGGGAATGAATCGGTTACACTTGCATCTGCGTACAGGAGGAGAATCGCGCGGTTGGTGTGGTGAATCGATGGTCACGTTTTCAGTCGATCCCAGGCCAATTGTTTGTTTTGGTTCACTGGACCAGATGGGGAGTCTGTCTTTGAAGGAAGACAACCTGTCAACATGGACAACCTGACAATTTTTGGGATTAGCAACTAGCGCTATTTTAAAATTAACTTCATTTAGCTTCTCAATTATAGTAAAAGGACCATTATTTTGCTTGCTTAATTTTTTTGTATTACCAGGGGCGACTGTGGGTGTAAATAACCACACAAGATCTCCTATTTTAAAATTTTTATCAACAGCTGTCTTTTCACGGTATTTTTCCTGCTGCTCAGAAACTTTAATTAAATTACTATGTACTTCAGTGTATACTTTTTGAAGAGCTGGGATTAAGAGTTCACAAAAAGAGGGTGCATCATTATAATTAAAAGAAGGTGGTTGAGAAAAGAGATTATATGGTAGATTCATATTTCTGCCATACATAACTGCAGCTGGGCTAAGTTTAGTTGATGAGTGGACAGCTGAACGCATAGCTAGTAGCGCAAATTTTAGTTTAGTGTCCCAGTCAGATTGATTTTGGTTGACTATGTGACAAAGTGCATTTTTAAGAGTACGATTCTGTCTCTCCACTTGCGAGTTGCCAGCCGGGTGATAAGATGAGGTCTTAATATGATTAATACCAAACATTTTATATACGTGCTCTATCGCATCTGAAATTAGATTCTTCGCGTTGTCCGTCGTAATAAAACAGGGCGCACCGTAGCGTGATATGAAATCAGCTAAAGTGTCCGCAATGACATCTGAAGTGGTTGAACTAACCGCATATGCTTCTGGCCACTTAGTAAATGAATCTATATATGCGACAATATACCTATTTCCCGAAAAAGTTTGCGGTAAGGGTCCAATGAGATCCAAATGAACCTTGTTCATGGGAAACTGGGGGGTCGGCATACGTTGCAGAGGGGCGAGCTGGTTCGCTCTATAAGCTCTCTTCTGCTGGCAACTAATACATGACTCCACTAGATGCTTGACATCTGACGACATTCCTGGCCAATAGAAGTGCTCACGAATGCGATCAATGGTCTTTTGAAAGGCTTGATGACAAGCCGCTAGGGACTCATGTGTTAGTGCAAAAACTTGAGTAACCAATTCTTTTGGCACGACTAACTTTACAGATTTATTCAAAATAGCTGACTCCCTTGTATCCTCACAAACTAAAATGTCATCTCTAAAAAAAAATTTCATGTATTTAGGAGCAATTTCTACACCTTGGTCTAGTTTTCTTGCAATCTCGCAGCATTTCTTGTCTGATTTTTGTAATTCACCAATTTTTTCAAGTAGATTAGAATGAGGCATAAAAGTAACTTCCTTTTCGACTTGTATACAAAAATTACAATTAACAGTATCATTGGAGTTATCATTGTTGACATACCTCGAAAGGAAATCTGCGACACTGTTACACTTACCTTTAACAAACTTGATTGTAAAATTAAAGTCTGAGAGAGTGCAGATCCATTTAGCCATGCGAGATGTAGGGTCGTGAATTTTTAACATAAATGTTAGAGGCGCATGGTCTGTATAGATGAAAAAATGGGTATTAGCAATGTAACATTTGAAGTGGGCAGTAGCCCAAACTAAAGCTAGTAATTCCCTTTCAGTGGTGGAGTAGCGGGTCTCAGCATCTTTCAATTTTCTGCTGGCAAAGGCAACAGGATGGAGCATGTTATTTTCATCTAATTGTGATAACACTGCCCCTAATGCTTCGCCACTGGCATCAGTATATAAATGGAATTCTTTCTCAAAATCAGGGAGTGCAAGACATGGTTTTGAAATAAGAGCCATTTTAAGGTCTTCAAATTCTTTCTGTGCATCTTCATTCCACGAAAATTTTCCTGTCTCTTTCGTTAAGTTGATTAGATTTTTAGCTCTCTTAGTAAAATCTGGTATAAATCTCCTATAGAAAGATAGAGTTCCAATAAATGACCTAACAGCCTTTCGGGTAGTTGGAGGTTTAAAATTTTCTATTACGGCAATATTTTTATTGATAGGTGATACTTGGCCACTACAAATCTCAAAACCTAGATATTGTATTTTATTCGAAAGGAAAGTGCATTTACTGGGCTTAAGTTTAAGTTTATGCAGTCTTAACCTTTCAAAGACCATGCTAAGCTTCTCAAAATGAGAATTAACATCACTGGAGGCAATTACAATGTCGTCGATATAAACAAGAATTCCAAGATTGCCTAAATCACCGAAAATAGCATTCATAAGTCTTTGGAAACTGTTACCTGAATTTGAGAGCCCAAAACAGTTACGGGTCCACTCAAAAAGTCCTTTGTGGGTGATTATAGCAGTTTTATGCCTATCCTCTGGGCGAATAACCTGTTGAAAAAAACCACTAGTTAAATCTAGCGTTGAAAAAAATTTAGCCCCACTTAAAGCATCAACAGAGTCGGTAATGTTAGGTATTGGGTAAGCATCTTTAACAAGATTTTTATTTAATCTTCTGTAGTCAACAGCAAGTCGATAGGAACCGTCTGATTTCCGAACCAGAATAACCGGAGAAGCAAATTCAGACATGGAAGGGGAAATTATGTCCGCCTGTAACAAAGTATTAAGTTGGTCTTCCATTTCTTGACGTAATTTGTAGGGGACTCTATAAGCTTTACCTTTAACTGGTTTATTTGAAGTTAAGTTAATTTCATGCGGGATTGTATCACAGCCGGGTAAATCTAAGACCGATGCTGCAAATACATCTTTGTTTTTGTCTAGAAAATTTTGCATTTTAAGTTTTAATGGGGGTTCTAAATGATCTAAATTAATTTCAGAGCTCCAAGTGAGATCAGCGTGATCAAAGTCACCAATTGGAGGGGCCAAATTTACATTACAAGTAAGGTTATTTTTAGTTACGGGTATATTTGACTGGTCTACACATTTTTGAATTTTGGCAACAAAGGTTCCTTTATTTAAATGAATACTATTGTCTGAAAAATTTGCAAATGAGATATATAGGCCATGTTCTTTAGTGCAAATGGCTCTGGAGGTAAGGAGACCTTGATTTAAATTTTTCGCCAAAGGTTCTAACATAACAATATCATTTTCCTTAATAAAATTTTCCTTATAACTTTTAACCTGGGCTAACATTTTTGACTGCGGGGGAATTGAAATTTTGCTACATAACACAGCGAAACTTATATTTTTATTTTTATTGGTTTTATCACTACTGCTATCTTCATTGCTCTCCTCCTCGACTTCAGGTACCTTATCCTCTATACTTACCAAATCTTCACTTTCATCAATATTACAAATTTCAGTAGTCTCTTCAGCTAAATTACCCTGAGTTACCTGACTCGCTGCTGAAAGAATGTTGTCGACACTTTGAATACTTGAAAAATTTTCAGTGTTATTACCCTCAGAGCTACCGCCTGATGTTGTTTGCATGCAAAAGTTCTGCGCAACACTTTCAACTTCCTTATCTGACTCAGTTTGAATGACTATCTCAACATCTTTTCCCATATTACTCAACTGCGGGTCCTGAACTACCATATTTTCACTACTATGATTCCCATTTTCAATATTAACTGAGTCATGAACTTTCTCACATGCACAATTTTCAGGAGGGCTATTGGCATTACTACTTTTTGAATTCTCCCCTACTTTGTTGACACATTTTATATTTACAGAATTATTTTTAACACAATCATTATTTATACAATTATTATTAGAATTTACACTATATACAGAGTTAGAAATATTTACAGAATTAGTAGCAAGACAAGTATTACACCCTGAAGTATTACTTGGGGTTTCTACGCTTTGTTTACATTGGCCTGAAACTGGCACTTTAAGAGCGACAGCATTTGTATCACAATTTATACTTGCCCGGTACTCTTTCAAAAATGGCATTCCCAAAATCATATTAAATTCCTCTGCTAATTTACCTTCCACTACATAGAATTCAGCTTGACATTGAACATTATCAAAAACAAATTTTAAAAATACTTTCTTATTTAGGTGAACTTTCTCACCGGTGACAGTCATAATGGGGATATTGCAATTCTCCGTTTCAAAATTCTCTAAATAGTTACAATCCGTACCACTCAGGAGATTAATTGCAGAACCAGTGTCACATAATGCATTCAGGCAAACTTTATTTATGTAAATTCTTGCAGTTGGTAATGTATACGATTGGGGCTGAAACATACTATACACAGTTGGGGGGTCCAGGGGCCTGTTGGGGATCGACTTGACCACATTTGATCCGGCCACTAATAGTTTAAAGCCTCACTTTCATTGTTAGCTACTGGGGTGTTATTTACCGCCTGCTCCTCATTTCTGTTCGCAGCTGTACTCCTATTGTTTTGGTAATAACCACCTCTTCTTCCCCTATATCCGCCTCGCTGATTGTGGTTCCCTCTAGGATTTTCACCTCTGTTTCTATAATTTTGCCCACGGCTCCTGAAATTTTGACCACCTCCCCTTCTAAAATTATAGTCTACAAAATTTAGTGGACAATCTCTGGCATAGTGGCCTTGTACGGAGCACCTATAGCAGGTTATGGGTCTTACCTCTTGGTTTTTCTCCTGTACATCCCTAGCCCTAAGATCAACTAAACTGTCTATCTTAGCTGCTAAAACATCAATTTGAGATTTTAGTTGGTCTATCTCCTTCTTTTGTGAGCTATCTTGCTGAAAAACTGCAGCACAGGGTAGGTTTTGGGTCAAATTAGGGTTGAGAATTTGCTCGCGGTGGTTGTAGAAAGGGTTAATGCTTCTATAAGCTTTTTCTTCCAGAAGTGCAATTTTGAGAACTTCTTCTGGGGATTGTGGATTTCTCGCAATTACCCCCTTTCGCACTTCTGGTGTAAGATTGCTCAACAGCATGGAGTGTAGTAGAGCCGTTCGGCTTTTATCGACTACTTCACCCTGGATACCTTCAATTACAAGGGCTCTTAATGACATATCATATGCCTTGTCATAAAACTCCTGAACACTCATATTGGGTGGCTGTTTAAAATTTAGAAAGTGACTGAGTGCAACATCTGGTGTGGTCTGTGAAGTATAACTCTCTTTTAAGATTTTTAATAGCTCATCAGATGTTTTTGCTTTGTGAATTTTTATTCGCCTAGAAGCAGCTCCTGAAAGTCTAGCAAGTAAAACAAACTTCTTTTCCTCCTCAGTCCAGTCGAATAATTTTGAAAAACTCTCAAATTTCTCAGAAAAATCTGAGAAGCAGACTGAGCTGGCCTCTCCATTGAATGGGGGAATATTAGACAAATTATCCACTAAAGCATTTTTTCGCTGAATAGTGGCAATTGCTTCCGAGTGCTTATCAGCCATAGTTAGAGTTAGAAAATGACAAACAAACCAAAAAAAATGAAAAAAGGGGGGGGGGGACAGCTTAAAAATGAGAAAAAGAGAGGGGAAAGGAAAACCTTATAAATACATAAAACTTAAGTACAGGACTATGCTTTTTGTAAATAAGAAAAGGTTATGCTCACAAGGCATAATTTTGACTGGGAATTGTAGCTTACTAGCACAGAGAGAGAGCCTAGACCTCTTTTTACACTTGAACATATAAATAAAATTTTAATTGCAAAAACACCCAGTTGCTCTTTGATACATAAATACATACAAGTAAAAAAAAATCAATAACCCAGAGACCGAATTGTTACGGCTCCATTTGTTGTGGGTTTTGGGGTTCTTTCTAAAACACAACTTACTTAAACTTAAAAAGCTCATTTATTACTCAATCTTCACTTGACAATTAAATATTTTAAAAAAAATAAGTATACCCTGATTAGCTCCACTGAAATCTGTTGCCATGGAAAAGGAAGCAAATTATATTAAACTAATCAAAATATCAAAACTTAAGAATCCGAATAGGTTAATACAACAATGATAATTTTGAACTCATCATTTTAAGACAATATTAAATGTAGTAAGGGGCAGCAGATTTCTAAATCAAGTAGCATACTGAATTGCATAAGAACACCCAACTCCACTCCAACCCGATCAAGCTCAAATCTCCATACACATTAAATTAACAAAAGTGTAATCATCATATAATTTGGAAAAATGCAGACAACCTGAAATTCCTCCAATATGAGGACCAAAAGGAGAAAGAGTTAAATCCGTTAATAGAATAGGGATATGATGATGTACTAAAATTTTAGAACAACAATGGAGATTCTGAACAAGATCAGATCGGTTAGCCAAGAATCGTATAGTGGTATAAAATAACTGAAAACCCCATTTTTTTTTGTTAAAAAACAACCATTTTGTTGTTTGTTTTGAATAATACTACAAAGAAAGGATAATTAAAAATTAAATTAATCAATTATAAAATTAGACTTAATTTTACTTTAGCAACAATTATCAGTATATTCAATACTGAGATAGGAACAATAATTACATCTAATAACCTTACGTAAACCCCAATTAATGTTCATTTAAACTATTGCTATGAATTTTAGATTTAAGAAATTTAAAAGTATTAATTTAGCAAAATTATAGCTTTCATATTTTTAATCACACTTACTGAGAGGTTAATTCCTTCTTATAGGTTTGTTGTAATAATAAAAATATTAATTATTTAAAAATTATATATAAAGAAAAACATACCATATTTGAGAATAAACAAAAACTTTCTTTATTTGAATAATTAAAAATTATAAAAGTAAGGTAGTTCTCAAACAAAATATAATAATAACACAATAACAAAGTTGATCAAAAAAAAAAAAATACTGAAATTACTTATTATAACACTTTACATTAAGCAGCAAAGCCCCTAAAATTACCACAATACCATGATTTAAAGATGGATCAACTTTTCAAAATTTAGTTATTGATTAATTTTCAATTAAATATCATAAATCTTAAACTATTAACAAACCAACAATTCAAATGTCGTTCAATCATAAACAAAAAGGTTACATGTTAATCATCTTAAAATACCAATAATTATATTTTTTTGTTTCTCCAGGTATTTATAAATATTACAACAGTAGACAACATGTAATAAAGAAGAAATATGGGTTACTTACAATATACTTTGATATTTACTACCGTCAATGTGGGCACACTTCTTTGCATATATGTTAGTCTGCCATAATCTCTTTTTTTTTTATCAACCTATTCTTTTCAGCTGCCTCTACGAGTCAACACCGTTACTCCATACATCACTTGGAGATTTTGATTTATTCCCGATTCAAAACGTCGTCACATCACCGATACCTTGTAAAACGGGCAAGTCTACTCAGCTAGTCACGCCAGCCTTCTTAGTCTAGGATTAATAATGCCCCATCTCCAGAAATGATGCTCGTCTAATCATTAATTCATTTTTCGTCAAGGCATCAATAACAACCGCCGCTTAAGAAGTCAACACAAGACAACACTTTTTCTAGGAACGCCGCTACTACATGATGGGTCAAACATATTTTCTTTTCATTCGCCCTCTATCAGATACAGATCCTTACTTCGAAAATGCCCTTATAGCCTCTTTTCATCATAACATCATGATTTACGATAATTAATGTAGGGCCATCAATGCCCCACTCTCAAAAAAAAAATCTTCCAGAAACCTGTCCGCCTTCAACAACTTCGCGATCCAGCCCACAGGCCAGTCTTCGAGCCCCGTAATAAGTCGAATCCTTACGAGCCAAACGAGAGGTATATCGGCCAAGCAACAAGTGTCGTAAACATTCATTCTCCCGCGCTGCTTGAAAAACGGGACCGATCCACTCTGCCAGGGGTACGGGAATGGAAACAAAAGGGAAAATGGACTCTCCTTGAAGGCACCAGCCTGTCGTTCCACCCTGCCAGCCGCTTCATGGGGGAAGGCAGCCATGTTTCACCCCCATGGCGTGTGCTGAAGGGGGTCCTGTGAGCCTCTGTTGACCTGGGCGCCAGCTATCCGCCTGATAGCAGAGCCCATTGAAGCCTGTCGTAAGCTTACAAAGCCTAATTGCGTATATAGTACACTCATAAGATAACGTAATTCCTATACAGGGCGGACGGTCTTTCTTTTAACCAAAACTAGACTAGGTGACTACAACACATGATTCAAGGGTATGGGAGAAAACGTACACGACTGCCCAATACACTATGTGTGGTCTTTTACTGAGAAACCTCCCTCCCTGCTATTTATCTTTCGTATTTGAAAACAGGAAGCAAAGCTAGACTATAAACGTTGAATTTACTTTGCAAAAAGAAAAAGAAAGAAGAAAAAATAAAAACTGATTTTATTATTATTATTACAATTACTTTTATTTATTTAAATTTTTATTAGAAACAGAAGAAAAAGGAGTGCTTTTAAATAAATGTAGAGAAAGTGATTTAAATAATTAATGTAGATTAAAAAAAAAATTGGTTGAAACCAACCGTAACAAGTGTAATATATTTTTAAGTGGGGTTTTATCAATTAATAGTTTAATATTAATTAAATTATGATTATATATTGAGAAAATAATTTATTAATGTTGAATAGATTAGTTTAAATAATGTTTTTTTTTTTTTAAAACTTGTTGTTATATATATTTTTTAATTAACAGAGCAAAAATTATATATTTAAAAAAAATTCCGTAGTTTGCGCTTTTTATCAAGCGTAAATAAAAAGGGGGAAATTTTCATAATCGAAACCCACGCCAAATTAACGTATTGTAAAGGAAAGTTTGAGAACAATGTGAATTTCAGTCGTGAAATTATGCATGATTTTTAAGATAAACAATAAATGCTTATAAAGAGGGGTTTTTTTTCTTTTTTTTTACTATTTTATTTTCCTACTTATTTAAAAATAACTATTTGTTACAGTTCACATTTTATTCACTGTTATACAAATTGCGAGCCAAATTAAAAAAAAAAAAAAATCACTGATTTACGCACAATAAGTTTGCATGCGAACTTTGAAAAAATATCCATACTTTTTAGGGAGATAAATTTTTTGTATGATGCGTCATTTATGTTTGTGCGTTTTCTTATGTGCTGAGCAAAAAGGAATGTTGACATCAGAAATAGTAATACCAGTGGACCCGTGCAAGGCTTTCGATATTATTTGCTGATACGTTTTTTTTAAATTTTATTTTTAATTAGCTGCAATTTTTAATCAAACAACGTGTGTTATCGAAATATGAGTGTACTGTGTCAAAAGCCTGTTCAAAAATATTTCGTATGACATCTCATTCATCGTTGTGTCTTTTGTATGTGCATAAAAAAGGGGATATTGACATCAGAAATAATATACAAACAAGGTGGTCATAAATTGACCTTACACAACGTGTTCTGTAACGCGATCTAATTGCGGAAATGGTACCAAATTTTGTAGGTTGATTAAACAAGACGGGTTACGAAGGATTCCGCGAAAAAAGTAGTTCCAAAAGTCACCACTAGGGGAATAGGTGGCGCTGTCGTTTTCGCGGAATCCTTCGTCCCCAATTTTGTTTAATCATCCTACAAAATTGGCTCCGTTCCCGCAATTAGATCGCGCTAACAGAACACGATTTAAGTACTGCAGAATTTTATTTTATAATCTTACAATTTCTTAAATATTCACTTGACTTATAACTATAATTGACTATATCTCTTCAATTTAACTTTAAACAACCTTTATTACTTACTCAAACAAACAATATGATGATAAGATCACAACAACTCGTACATCATGAATACTTCAATAAAGGATCACCACTGATCCACTCTAATGTGGGACCTGGGGCACAAAGGCCAGTTTGTCCCCCCCCCCCCTCTTTCTCAAGAAAATTGCATTTTAAACATGACAAACATCTTTCTAAGCAGTTCAAAGTTTAAACCATAGTTTATGAAAAAATAACATAGTATAGAGAGGTGTAAAAATGCATGGACGGACGGACGGACCAGACGAAGTCTATAAGTGCTACGTATATAATTACGAATGCACCTACAAATCGGTTTTTTTTTATCGTTTTTTTTTTTACTCCATTCAAAGTCCACTGTCTCCTCAAATGTTAGATTCCTGGGAAAAACATGAGTTAATTAAAAGAGGCTGACATTGTTTAAAATCAATGCATTGTCGATGGATTCTGTGTTTGACATGTCACGGTTTTTCTGAAACGGAAAATTCGGATAACTTTGCAAAGGCGGATGTGCGAAGAATTTTACGCATTGAAAAAGCTGCATACTTTCGTAAAAGTGGATTCAATTTGCCGGAAAGAAAGTAAAATATGGGAAATACAATTCATTAGCATCTCAACAAAGAAAAGCAATGTAAGGAATGTTCGAATTCATTTTAGTAGATGTGCGACTGACAAAGTTCTCAGCAGTATTATCGCAAGGCCAATGAATAGAGCATTATCCTCTTATGTAAAGACTTACAAAAGGACACTGTCCAGGCTTGTCAAAAACATGATATCTGAGCATCGTCGGAGCATATTTAATTAAAATCACGTTCGTATAATTCTGCGAATACAACATTTTAAACTGATTCGAAAGAACAAAAATAAATGTCGCTGTAAATCTATTTTAATACTTGGAAATTTTTCCATAGAAAATTTCTCACGCCTTGCATTAATAATATTTCCCAAATTTTAATTGCTTAAAAGGCGTATAGCCAACATAATGAAAAAGTATCCAAGCCGGAACTCGAACCCGGGTCATCAGTATAGCGCACGGACGTTCTATCTACCAACTGAACCACTTGGAACCCAGCCAGGCTGGATATCGTTCCAAGTAGTTCAGTTGGTAGAACGTCAGTAAAACAGAACGTCATAAAAATCATTTTGAATACGGAAATTAATTGACATAGAGAAAATTTAAGATAGGAAAACTAAATTTTAGAATAAAATATAAAATATATATGATTCTATATCATAACCAGAATTTGCGAACAGATTTAATTGAAAATAAATACAAACTTTTCCTCACGCGTTATAAAAGCTACATTTTATTCTAAAATTTTCGTACCGTAGTGGCATTTGAGGATTAAAATTAATTATTATATATAATATCAAGGAGTTAATGTGAAAGGAGTTAATGTGTTGTTCAAGGAGTTAATGTGAAATAGTGAGCACCTGAAGCAGCAAATTGCAGCGGCATTTGAATTTTGAGACATTAATCGTAAGCTATTTGATTATTAAACTTATTATTTTTGAATATTATATATAAAAACTTATAATTATTTAAATTTGATTAAATAATTCCTCCTCTCTAAATAAATAAATAGATAAATCTAAAGATGCAGTGAAGTTAAAAATAAAGTGTAATGGGTAAAAGATAATTCTAGACTTAAATTTTCCTCATGTACAGAATGTTGCCTGAATGCAAACTTTCTTCACATTAAAAACATTGCATGATAAATTTTTTTGCCTTTAATGGGATGCTAATTTAGTATAAAAAAAAAAGAGTACTAAGCACAGCATTGGTGAACAAAATAGCTAATTATTAGCTTTTGTATAAAATAGCTTAATGTCTTGGCGCAACTTTCTGTCAATTTGTTTCATAGAATTTGATCAGTATGGTGCATTACTTTGTTTCCAGTTTATGAGATGGTTTTATTAGATTTATTAGAAAGGCTTTAATAACTGAAGACACTTCTGCCCAGGATTGCCTGATCGCGAAAATAGTCCAGAACGTAGAAAGTGCTACATAAATTATAAAGATTTTTAAAACACTCTTTCTCTTCAAAAAAAGAATGGTGTAGAAATACAGAAATAAATTCAATCAGAAGAAAAAAAAAAAAAAAAAAATAGTGTGAGATCACAAATATTATTCTGGACTCGGTATTGTCCTTCGGCTGCGACTTTACATCTGATCTTAGCATCTGGTCTAGGATGGAGAATTTTGAGCACCACAATCGGTTCTCCTGACAAATCCGGGTCCTCACAGATACCTACTCTGCATATCAGATCAGAGACTGGACGACGACGTTTTAAATTTATGAAGATGATGTGAAGTTGACTGGGATTAGTGGTAATGGAGTGAGCACTACTGGGTTTTTTCAATACTGATATTTTAATTGATAACATTATTGCAAATTGTAATGTTTATGTCTTGAATGATTTGCAAATATGAAATTATCCTTGGAAATAATTGTTTAAAAAATAGCGCTTAGCCTGGATGCATTTGAACTTTGGTCTGATCCTTCGGCTGGGGCTTTACATCTGATTTCAGCACCTGGTCTACGATGAAGAATTTCGGGCATCACAATAATTTGTAAAGACACACAAAAGAATTCTGTTACAGGACTGATTATGGTCGACAATTGCTGGAAGTGCGTTTTACGCTGTAGCATGCATTTAATTATCATATGTATGCAGTTATGTGTTTTTTAACTTCCTTATTTAGATATCTCATTTTATTATATGAAAAAATTAAATTTCTTAACAAATAGTCTGCTAGCGTTGGAAAATGTTTCATAATTTATGCCCAATACATAATTTTTCGTTCTTGTTTATTCACCAAATTACATTTCCTTTATTTAATATTAGAGAGCATTTACATCTTATAAGTAGCTACCATGCCAAATTTCATGTTACTAGTTACTTCAATATTAAAAAAAATCGAAATTTTAGAACGTTTTTCGCACCTGCACCCCCTGGGGGTAGTGGCACCGACCCCCAGGTGCCTATGTTGGAGCAGGGACTGTTACCATCAATTTGCCACCATCACTTTTGAAAATGGTTCTGTAGTTCCAGAGATTACATAGAAATTGTAATTTAGAAAGTTTTTAGAACGCTTTTCGCTCGTCTCACCCTTTTAAATTTCGAATTTTTTTAGAATTTGTTCTTAGAGAGCATTTACATCTTATAAGTAACTACCATGCCAAATTTCATGTTTCTAGCTACTTCAGTATAAAAAAAATCAAAATTTTAGAACGTTTTTCGCACCTGCACCCCCCTGGGGGTAGTGGCACCGACCCCCAGGTGCCTATGTTTGGAGCAGGGACTGTTACCATCAATTTGCCACCATCACTTTTGAAAATGGTTCTGTAGTTCCAGAGATTACATAGAAATTGTAATTTAGAACGCTTTTCGCTCGTCTCACCCTTTTAAATTTCGAATTTTTTTTTTTAGAATTTGTTCTTAGAGAGTATTTACATCTTATAAGTAACTACCATGCCAAATTTCATGTCTCTACCTCCTTCAGAATAAAAAAAAAAATAGAATTTTTAGAACGTTTTTCGCTTCTGCAATAGGGAGTAGTGGCACAAGCATGAAATATTAGCCTATGTTGGAGCAGGGATTGTCACCATCAATTTGCCACCATCACTTTTGAAATCGCTTCAGTAGTTCCAGAGATTACCCCTACAAACAAACAAACAAAAAACAATCTTTACTACTTTATAATATTAGTATAGATTGTAATTTTTTTACTTAGAGTGTGAGCTTGTGTATTGAGAAAATACAGTTTCCATAAACTTTCGTTACTCATTTCCGCAAGGCAAACAGTCACGAATGCCTAACCGGAATGAACGACAAATTCCTGAAAAAAATAAATAAAATGGTTGTCGTAAGAACTGAAGTGATATGCTCATTGTTTACCAACAACCTGTCGCTGGTTAATGGACAAGTTAGATTAAAGGAAGCATGTTACCTTGAAAAGGTCCCACTCCTTGAATAAAGAAAAGATTTCGAAACTCCGTTCGATTGTTTGGAATTTCCTTTCGGCGTAGCCGGAAGCTGTGGGCGATTTTGGAATATGTAATGGGAAACTTTATAACGTTTTTCTGGTTTATGTAAAAACCGTTATTCTTTTAATAAACGACCGTTAAAACAGGATCTTTATTCTGATTTTGATCTTGTGCCTTCCAGTTTTACACATAAAGTGTTTTTTTTTTTTCTTTTATCAACATCAATTCAGTTTGTCCGTCCATCTGGTCCGTGCTCTATCTCGCGTAAATATAGTCGGATTGCCATGTAGATATATACTATTGGGTTTTACTATGGCAAGTTCGATATTGAAAATTAAGTATGTTAGTATGTAGCATTTATAGTTCGTTTATAGGGACACTCAAAAGAATGCCGTTACATTATGGTAAATGCGAAAAAATCGTTTGCAGTTTATTTCAATAATACTGCACTATTTCAAACATATTGAAATTGGTATACATCAGTGAGGTGCGCTACAAGTTGCTTACTATGTAATAGGGTATGCATAGCATTTATCGTTCATTTACAGGGGAAAATCGTTTGCAGTGTTTTTTAAAGATGTTATACTATTTCAAAGATAATGAAAATGATTCTCATTGTTGAAGTGCGCTACAAGATGCTTAATGTTAGAATATGCAGTGCATAGCATTTATTTGTTCATTTACAGGGACACAAAAAAGGAATTCGGTTATAGTACTGTCTATGAGCAATAATCGCTAAAAATGCGTTTTTGGATGCGATATGCGTTTTTAAGCTTAACAATATTTTTGCACTTTACGTGGTGTGTTTAACTCTTATAGCTCATCATATACAGAGCTATAAAAAAATCGTAAACATTAATGTCTATGCGGGCGTGAATTGCTTAGAGTATTAAGTAGATTTCGTAAGAAATACTACCTATTACATTCTCACCTAAGTTGGAAATTTTGAAAAATTTTTGCAGATCTACGCCGATCATGACTCCCAGAACCCAAAACCACCCCCAGTTCAAAACTTTATATCTATCTATCTATCTATGCCACTTTTTTCTGACCACGATAACTGGAAAAATTCTGCAGTAATCTTTTACAAACTGATACATAAAATCAAGGGGCATAAAATCTCGGTCAAGTTCGTTAATGGGCAAAATCGAACGAAGGGGGGGTGGAATGGGGGGGGGGAGCTTTCTGTAAAAACAGAAAAACCCTCATAATTTCTTTATTATTATACGTATCGAATCCGTTTAAAGTTATTATTACTTTTAGGAAAAGGGCCGAAATTTATGTATGACAGATTTTTGATATAATTAAAAATGGCCCTAAGGGGGGGGGGGGAAAGGGGGGTTTTAGAAGAAGAAAAATCATAGCTTCGTCAATTCACAAGATATCAAATCCGCGTAAATTTAGTATTAATCCTCTTAATATTATCTAAAACTTTTATATTGACAAGTTTTTTATAGGACCAACCGTTATAGCAAAAAAAAAAAAAAAAAAAATGAAAAACAAAAAAATCCCTGCTGGCTCCGCCTGCAAACAAGTTATTTTTCGAAGTAGGCGGTTCCAACTCCCGCATCTTTTCGAAACTGATACATAAAATCAAGGGGCATAAAATCTCTGTCAAGTTCGTTAATGGACAAAATCGAACCAAGGGGGGGGGGGGATGGGGGGCTTTTTGTGAAAACAGAAAAAAAAACCATAATTTCTTAATTATGATACGCATCGAATCCGTTTTAAGTTATTATTACTTCTAAGAGAAGGGCCGAAAATTTATGTATGACAGATTTTTGATATAGTTAAAAATTGCCTTAAGGGGGGGGGAGGGGGGTTTTAGAAGAAAAAAAATTCATAACTTCGTCAATTCCCAAGATTTCAAATCCGCTTAAATTTATTATAAATCCTCTTAATATTATCTAAAACTTTTATATTGACAAGTTTTTTATATGACCAACCGTTATAGCAAAAAAAAAAAAAAAAAAAAAAAAAAAAAAATTAAAAAAAAAAAAATCCCTGCCGGCTCCGCCTGCAAACAAGTTATTTTTCGAAGTAGGCGGTTCCAACTCCCGCATCTTTTCGAAATTGATACATAAAATCAAGGGGCATAATATCTCGGCCAAGTTCGTTAATGGGCAAAACCGAACCAATGGAGGGGGATGGGGGGGGGGGGGGAAACAGAAAAAAAGCTTTAAGCTTTTTGCAAGTTTTAAAAAAGCTTTAAGCTTTAAGCTTTTTGTGAAAACAGAAAAAAAACCTATAATTTCTTAATTATAATACGTATCGAATCCGTTTGAAGTTATTATTACTTCTAGGAGAAGGGCCGAAAATTTATGCATGACAGATTTTTGATATAATTAAAAATTGCTTTAAGGGGGGGGGGGGAGGGGGGTTTAGAAGAAAAAAATTCATAACTTCGCCAATTCTCAAGATTTCAAATCCGCTTAAATTTATTATTAATCCTCTTAATATTATCTAAAACTTTTATATTGACAAGTTTTTTATAGGACCAACCGTTATAGCAAAAAAAAAAAATTAAAATCAAAAAAATCCCTGCAGGCTCCGCCTGCAAACAAGTTAGGTTTTGAAGTAGGTGGTTCCAACTGCCGCATCATCGTAAAAAGGTCATTTCTTCCGCAATTCCCGACAAACAGACGCCCCACGGTCTGCGTCTTCGAAATCTACCTGTGCCTGTAGGCCGAGCCGTCAGGGATTCTTTTTTTTTTCATTTGTGTTATGAATTTTTCAGCTTAACTATATTTAGTACACTATAAGCTATGTTTTTCGAATATCGAATATAAATAAATTCATATACAGGGTATGCAAAAAACTCAATATATTGCTGTCTATGGATGGTAATTGCTGGAAGTGTGATTTTAGTTGTGTTATGGGTTTTCTTAGCTGAATTAAAATTAACTCAATGCGTGGTGTGTATAAAAATCTGTAGATCATATACATAGTACAGAGAAAAAAAATAATTCAAGTTAACTCCTATGGGCTGTAAATGCTGAAAATAGATTTTCAAATGTGTCATGCATTTTAGAACTGTAGTAAATTTTGAAAAACATGTGGTGTGTATACAAAATCTATAGTTCATACACAGGGCTGCTCAAAAGAATTCGAATATCTTTTCGATCGTAGAGTTAATTGCTAAAACTCCTTGTTCAACTGAGTTATTTTTTGTGTTCTAAATTGTTTATTTACATATCTTCTTTTACCTTATTAAATTGTGAAATTTATTTACCTTATTAAATAGTGAAAGTTTTGAAAAAAATGTTTATAACCTATGCATGACGCATGCTTTTTCTTTTTTGTTGAAATTTTCTTTTTGTTTAGAAGAATCGTAATTATCTTGGATCTTAAAACTGTAAGCGGAAAAAAGCGCACCTTGATGGCTTTATTAGGAATGTGAATCCTTCCCCTAAGAGGGTATATAAATTTTCAAGGTACTGTGATAAATTTATCGAAAGGTCAATATTTTTATTCTAAATTTCGGGGGTCGCCCTTTCCCCTTTACACATGACCTACAAACACCCAAAATTTATCAGAGATGTAAGTTCTTGTAAAAATTGGAAGGCAATCGGATAGTTCTCATCTAATGATGCAAACATTCAATCTAATTTGTGGGGGCTTCTCCCTTTATATTTGTCCTAAAACCCCCCGAAACTAATCAGAAAATGTATTTTTCCAATAAATATGTATACCAAATTTGAAGCCAATCTGATAATTCTAACTAGATATATATCGCGTTACGTACATGCATACATACATACGTACATCCATACATACAGAACCTGCGAATGCAATGTCAGACTTGATAGCCTGTAAGGCAAAAACTTACATCCATTTAATGCTTGTCGTTTTAACGACAAATTGTGTCAAATTCACAATCAAAACATAATTTTGTGTTTTCATCATAATTAAAGTAATTTATATATTAATTACAGTGTGATTTTTTTCAAGTGAAACTTTTTTCCTGGTGTAGGTGCGCTTTCTTCAGGGAGCACTTTTTTTGGGTGAGCTTTTTTCCGTTCCCTTCTTCCTGTGATTCTCTTAAAACAGCCACTGAACAGTTTATCTGAACTATTCCATTTTCTAAGTTTTAACAGAAGTGCGTATTTTAAGAATGATAGCGGTTAACAATTTTTTGAAAAAAAAAATTCTTGAAGGAAAACTTTAATTTTCTATGGTTACGAACTCTTCTTTTCACAACATCCTGCTGTAAGAAACTAACCCTAGACTAAACACTATTTTACTTACTTCTACATACTATCTTTCAAGTTCAGAATTTTGAAAGAACGGATCGCATATCTAAAAATATCACCCCAGTTAGTATGTCACATTTCTTTTACAGAATCATTTTTAAAGGGACTATGTAACTTTAAGCATCTTGTTGATTGTTGATGTTTTTTTTTCTAAATTGTTTGGATCTATGCTTTAAACTGAAAATTGAATGCAGATATTTTTCTATGTTTTCTAAAAGCATCTGCGAGGTAAGAAAATAAAATTAATTTGGTCGTCTAAATTCGTGAAAATTATTTAGAAAAAGTACATTTGGAGACCTGCGGACATACATTCATCACTATTTCCTGAATAGTATTTTTCGCCTTATGCTGGGCAGAATATTTACTCTTATATTTATTGCCGGTATTGTACTTAAGACTGTCCAACATACATTAATTAACCGACACTAAAGAGTATGTTGGGAGCATTTAGAATACTAATAAGTAATAAAATTAAAGTGATCGTAATATAAATTCTAATAACAGGTAACGCGAGCCAAAAGGGATAAAATAAAACAACGCTCACACGTTAAAATTAACAATTAAAATTAAATTCAAATTTGCGTTGTGATTTTTAGACCTCCTGTTACTTTATGAATCATCCGCCTTAAAATTAATATTAAAATAAATCCAAATGTAAACCCTTTAAAATACTATAAGAAATGGCGGGAAAAAGTATTTAAATGACAATCCTAAAATAAATACCTAAAAGAAAATTATTGATTAATAGCAAATAAAAATGACACAGATGATTGTAGTAAATAAAGAGTTTTAGATTATTTAAATTACTAATTTATTTACAATGCAGATATTAAAGTTTATTTACAAAAAAGCTTATGAAAAGCAATTAATTAAACCTAGAAAAGACAGTCTCCTTTTCTTTACAAAATTCCTAAAATCAGCATGTTGCTGAATATGCTTAATAAAAGATATAAGCCAGTGTGAAGTCATTGGGCATATTAAAGATGGACTCAAGTTGCATATTCACATTTTTAATATAGGATGGCACAAACATTACACTTAGATTCACTAAAAAGCGCATAAACTAAAAACAAGAACGAAAAATCATGCGTCAAGCATAGATTATGTAACACTTTCCAACGCTTCCAAAATAATTTTACAAATCAGACCGTTTAATAAGCTGAAAGATAACATCTAAGTAAACAATTTGGAAAACGCATAACATATTTAAAAACATAATTTCAGGAATTTCCAACGTATACAATATTCGGAAAAATATCCGAATACTTTTATTCAGCCCTGTATAGGATCTATAGATTTGTATATATACTACATAGGATGCTAAATTTTAGTTCAATTAGGAAACGCGTAGCACAGTTTAAAATTCTCCGTCTGGAGTTTCTGTCCATAAACGGAAATGTGTTCGCGAACTTTTGTGCTTCCCTGTATAGGATCTACAGAATTGATACACACCACGTAATAGACAAAAAGCGAGTTAAAATTAAAATCGCGGTCAGTAACTTAAAACGCACATCCAGGAATTATTGTTAACAAACAGTAGAGAATTCTTTTGTGTGTCCCTGTAAATGAACAATGACTGCTATACACACACTATTCTGTAGTAAGCCTCTTGTAATGCACCTTAGTGATATATATAAATTTCAATGCGTTTAAAATAGTGAAACATTATTTAAATAAACCGCAGACGATTTTTCTCCATATACGTAATGTAACGGAATTCTTTTGACTATCCCTGTAAAGTAACTACAAGTGCTATGCACACCCTATTCCACATTAAGCTTCTTCTAATGCACCTTAGTGATATATATAAATTTCAATGCGTTTAAAATAGTGAAACATTATTTAAATAAACCGCAAATGATTTTTCCCCATAGACCGCAATGTAACGGAATTCTTTTGAGTGTCCCTGTAAAAAAACTATAAGTGCTACACACTTCCATTGAAATAGGGAACGACAATAACATATAAAAATTGCAGAGCAATCCGAGCATATTTATGGGAGTTAGAGCACGGACAGACGGCCATACGGCCAGACAAACCGAAGTCATAAACAATTTTCAACTAAGTTGGAAAGTGTTAAAAAGAATACAGGAAAGAACATGGCTTATGAGAAGGTCTCTAGACGAGAACCGTCCCAGTACACTCTGAACAACTACTGTCCCACGCAGTGTGACTGTTTTTTTCAAGCTAAATGCAGGCTAGATTTGGACTGACAACAAGCTAAAAATTAATTCGATGATCCCGCCATCTATTGACGGTTAATATAATTAAAAAGGGAAAAATCCTATTTTTGGATATAAAATCAATACGTTCGCTTAACACGACCCAAATCAAAAATTGTTTGAGTAGTATTTGTTGTCCATGTACAGGACTTCACAAAAGTCATCGGATCTATCGCTTTCGATGTGCGATAATTGTTAGAAGTACTAAATTTTAATTGACATGACATGCCCTGCTTTCAACATTGCGAAAATTATATACATTGTTGATATACATTATTATAAGTTTTTATGAAAAGATGGTGGGCTAGTCATTTATTATTCATCTACAGGGAAACGTAAAAATATAAATAGCATAACTGCAATTGTTTGATGTGCGTGTCCCCGATACTATACTATTTCTTTGATAATTGAGATACTGATATATGCGGTGCCAATAATATTTTTAATATAAAACAATGCATGTTAGATTTAATTGTTTTACAGGGTTGCACAAAATAATTCAAATATACTTTCGTCTACGAGTTGCGAATGATAACTACTGAAAGGGCGCTTTTAATTGCGTCATTCATTTTCATGCTTAACTAACTTTTCGTATATCAAGGAATGTTTATACATTCTCTCTCTCTCTCTCTCTATATATATATATATATATATACAGGGCTAGAAAAAAAATTGTTCGAAGCCGCTGACGTATAAGAATGTAGTTGATGAGAGTACTTTTTAATCTGTTTCCCGATTTTTATGTGAATTAAATTTTAGTAAAGTATCTTGTTCGAATAATAAAAAAAAAATCATATACTGGTTGTAGTAAAATATGATGGATACATTGCTGACAATGGTTGTTATCTGCTTGGAAAGAGTTTTGTTATGCGTTTTTTAGCTAAATGAAATTTTAGTATAATATGTGGTATGGATAAAATATATAGATAATTTAATACGGTTCTGAACTAAATAATTCGAATGTATTATCGTCTATGGGCAGTGCTTTAACTTTGGTAAAAATGCATAGAGTGGCATAAAATTGATACGTGTTATTGAGATTCATTGTAGCATGTTCCCGCTTGAAAGTGAAGTGCATTAATTATATGCACTTCAACTTGGTTTCTACACAAAATAGTGTGAGTAGCATTTACAATTCATTTAAACAGGGACACGCCATGGACTATGTTGCATAATTGCATTACTGTCCGAAGACAGTTGTTTGATGAGTGCCTTATGAAATTGGCATGCGTTATTAAAGTTGAGCGATAACATCTTCCGTAAACATAAAAATATATGTAATATTTAATATATACTTTTTTACGGAGTGCACAAAAGAATTTCATTGCATTTTCGTTTATGATAGAGAAATGTAGGAAGGGGAGTTGCAATCAGGTGATCAACTGTTGTTCTTCACTTGGAGGTCAGGGTAGTTCCACCAATCAGAACTGACTATTTGTAGTGTGTGACCTCCCAGCATGACGTCAATTGCAGCTGCCCTATTATGCATTTTCAAGCTTAACTTAATTTTGGTATATTATGCAGTGTGTATCTAATTTATAGACTATATATACAGTGTGCCCAAATAAATTCAAATTACTATCTATGAAGGATAGGAATTTCTGACAATACGTTGGGATAATCTCTGGTACTACCGAACCGATTTCAAAAGTGATGGTGGCATTCCTCCTCAAACATATGCTATATTTTATGTTGGTGGGGTACTGCACGGGGGGAGGGGGGTGGCAAGACTGAAAAACGTATTAAATGTCGATTCTTGCGATACTGAAGAATCTAGAAACTTGAAATTTGTCATGGTAGTTACTTATAAGGTGTAAATGACCTCTAAGAACATTTTCTAAGAAATTCAAAATTTAAAAGGGTGAAATGAAAGGAAAGCGTTCTAAAAACATTCTTAATTACGATTTCTATTGAATCATTAGGCAGGGCCATAACTAGTATTTTGTTCATCAGTCGCAAGTGTGATTTTTGGTTCCCCCTCACCATTTTTCAAAATTAATTTATAAATAAAAATTTTCGATTCATTGGTCTTATTTTTTATTTTAAATCTGAAATAATTGATAGAAAGTATATATTAACCTTAAGAATGTTTAGGTTGATTTCTTTAAAAATTGACCTATCAGAATCATTTCGTTTATATATTATATATGTATATTACAAAATTTAAATTTTTTCCGCAATTATTCTATAAAATTTGTCCATTCAATAATATTCGGTATATAACCCAGCTTATTAAAATAATTCTCATTCTTAAAATAGCCTTTTACTATCCATATGTAAAGCCAATTATTCCTAATCCACTTAATAATATTTATTCGAATGTAGTTATTCTAAAAATGGCGATAGCTTTTTTAATTTATTCTTTAAATAGAACATCTTTATTTTAATCCATTATTAAAATTCATTAGTATTATTCCCGTGTGGTCAAATTGCTATAACTTCTTTATTTAAATGCTAAAATATCGTATCTCTTAAAATATTCCGCTCAAAAAACCTTATTTCATAAAGTTATCCTATTATTAAATATCAAATGTCTATTAAAATATTTCCGAAAAACTTTAATTCTTTCTTTTTTTTTTCCCTTTTATAAAGATTCATTTTCTTTTCTTCTTATTATTTTTATTACGTATTAAATTCGAAGTTTAGCTACAGCCTCAAAAACAGATAAGCTGGTTTGTTGATATGACAGGCATCTGGTACGAGATTATGGAATATTCTGGTAGGGCGTAGAAAGTTTTTGCATTTTACAACAAAATAAATCCGCCGGAAATATTGATAAAGTTCCAAAAGAGACCTTTTGATTCGATAGAAGTGGGTCACGTGACGTATTCTGTATTATTACGCAAGCTAGTTTAAAAACACGATCATCCTGATTCGGAGAGGATTTTTTGACGCTGGTGTTTGCTAAAAGAATCGGGACGGATTCTAGAAAATAATGGAACGTTGTATTTTTTTTCGTTTAGCGTTGGCTAATGAGCATTTTCCCTGAAGAGATGTCTTAAACTGGAAATAAAAGGTTCTTCGACAAAAATATGGACTGACATTTCTTGTTGTTGATGATACCACCCGGCCGCCTGATGCGAACTAAAAGGGAAACCAATAACATCGCTAACCCTATTTATCACGAGCACGACTGCCTTTTTCCCGGATTTGAACTTGGAAACACGACATTAATATAATAAGTCGACAGGATGCTGGTGATCAACAAAAAGTTTGTGTAGTTAAACGTGAAATTTGCCGATTAGAAGAATATGTTACGAGGACGTCTACGCTATTACAGCACGTTTACGTCTGGTGTTTTGTTATTTTGTAGTTTTATAATAAATTAAAAATGGTCAAGCCTAAAAGAGAAAAGAAGAGGAAAAGTTGGCCTAAGTGAAGTTGTTGCTAGAGAATATACTATTCATCTTCATAAGCGTCTGCATGGTGTTGGTTTTAAAGGATTGCGAAAAAGCAGAACTTTTGTGTTATCAAGAAAATTAAAGATTTTTAGATGTGTGAGACTTTCCTGTGAAATATGCTCAAGAGTAACTGTAAGTTGGTATTTTTATTTATTGGTATCTTTATATGTTGATATTTATTAGTTTATGTTATATTTAAAATGTTTTATTTATTTAATAGTCTACCTTGAAATTTAAAGGTTTTATATACTATGTTATACTGATTAAATTTTTGTTTTTAAAATTTATTTCTGTTGCAAATATTTAAGTGTTGTTAAGGTTAATTAATTTATTTGATGATTCCGTGTGATACGTCATTGTAATATTATAGACAGCGGTATAATTTATATTTTCATGTTTTAAGAACAGATATTCTTAAAAGAAAAATTCTATTATTTTTAATATGTTACTAAGATCTGATCTGTATTTTATAAAGAGACAATTTTTATCCTAAGGGAACATTCCTGGCACCATGCCAAACCTAAGCTACAAAACAGCTATTATGAGGAGAAAAAAAAAAAAAAAAATCTGTATGTTGAATAATAAGTGACTGGTGGTTTGAATTGTAGTAAATTAATGAGCCACTGAAAGATTATTTATGATGTAAATATGTAAATAGAGTGTTAGTATTTTATTGTTTATTTAAACTGTGAATATATAAAATTAAATTTAGTATGTTATTGTTTATTTTCATTTAATGTAGGATTTATGATGCATTTACCAACTTGCTAAAATATTTAATATAGAAAATTTGAAAATTTTTGATGGTGTTATAATATTAATAAAGTGTTTAAATAAAATGCTAGGTCAGGTAGAAATTAAATTACTAGAACATGTAGACATTTAGCACTATGTTAACCTAGCTGAATTGCTCTATTAGGTAATTTGAATTTTAATAATCTTAAGCTCACCAATGGGGAATTTTTTTTACACCTCATTTGTCCATAGCTTAGGTAAAAATAAGTTCATTATTTACCAGGTCCTCAGCAGTAATAAATTTACTAGAATTGAATACTCAGAATAATTATGATGTGACGATAGAATTAATACGTGATGACGATCAATATGAAGATAAAGTCATGTTTTCCTTGATGACAAATAATAAAAATATTTAGAAGAGAAATTGGAAAATGTAGGTAAGTTGCATTCAAAAAATTCATGGGGTATGTAATAAAATTTTGTTGATGATGTTGCTCTTCTTGTTCTTTTTGCTGATGATACAATTGTTATTATTATTATTACTATGATAAAAAAATTTATTCTAAGGTAGTTAATGCAACATATTAAATTTAAATTTAGCAAAAATAATAAATAAAATTTAGGAGATTTTTATGTATTTTATTGAATAAATGTTCTGGTTAATGCTTAATTTGGATTCACAAATTCTTATAATTCTTAAAAATTCAATAGGAAAGGTTTTAATTCAGTTATGTTTCTGTCAGAAGGGTATATAGGGTCTTAATTTGGAGACATGGAACAATTCGCAACCTATTTTTCACCAGATAACTTCAGACTATTTCATGAGCAACCCAAACAACAATCAAAATCACCACAGACATCACAATCACCATAACAAAATCAAACTAAAGTAAAAACAATAGAATAAATTCTAATTCTTTAAATATCTCTTATTACTCTAGTTTCAACATTATCAGGTATGTCTTTGGTGTACAACAGAGATATTACCCATTTTTGAAAGTTTAATATTTTAAAATTTTAAAATAAATGTCACAGCTTTTATTTCAACATTGTGGTTATATTTTAGCCTGATCAACTAAAATATTTACTTGTTTTTGAGAGTTTTTGAGGTTGAGTAGACACCTTATGCAGGCATAAGATGTGTATTTTGATTTTAGGAATTGTCAAATTGATGTTGAAAAATGAAATTAAATGTTTTAATTCTATATCAAAATAAACTATTTTTACTTTATTTACTTTTTCTTAAACCAATTGTTTCAAAAATTTAATATTATGTTATTTACTTCAATAGATAATCAAATAGTAACCGTTTATAAGTATTTCTATAATTATATAAATGATTGGATAGTGATGATGTGATTTTACAGTGATTGTTTTGGTGTGACAATAGAAAATTAAGTATCTAAACTAATTGCCTTTGTATTCCATTTCTCAGCTAAAATTAACATCTTTTATTTGTTATTTATTGTCTTTATTTATTCTAAGTTTGCCAAAAAAACAACTCTCTGCATTTAGGATATGAATACTTATAACTTAACAGTATAATTTTGTAAAAGGGTATCAGAGGAAAAAATTATTGTAAGGAACTAATGGTTGAGAGTTCAATTTCTAAATATTTAGATTTAAATTTATTTGGATTTTGAAATTATTATATTTTTTTTTTTTTTTGTATACTTTCGACTGGCAAAAATACTTCCTTATATAATTAAAAAATAAGAAATTTATTTATTTGCTATGTAATTATTTTATCCTCAACCAATATTTTTCCTAACAATAAATAAACAAACTGTGATATTTTCTTAAATTATACTGATGTTATTATATTATTATTTCTACTATTGAATTATATTATGAATTACTACATATGTTGAGAAGTATTAGTTATATTGAAAGTTATTATTGTTATGTTTATGAATTGAATTTTATTATAGCATTTATTTATATTATTGAAGAGTTATATTATTTATTAGTGAAAAAATGTTTGACAAATATTAGTTAAAGATGGTGGGATCCCAACAGAAATATAACAAATCCCACAGGAATATAACAAAGATAACATATTCCAAGTACAATAAACGACCAAGAGATAATTTGACTTGTTTAGTATGTGAGAAAATTAATGTGATACTTAAGAGAAGATGTTGTGACAAAAATTTTGATGGAGTAATGTCTTTATTTTCAGACTTTACATAAAAACTGTATTTTTAAGAAAGGGACTGCAGTAACCATTTTTTTAAAAAAACAAAATGAGGACTTATCACGATCCAAGAAAGAGACTGAAATAAAACAGTTGGATCTAATGAACTCAAATTTGAATTAAGTCGAATTTTTCTTTAAAAACTTTGTTTTAACAATTTGCTAGTGACTACTTATTCTAAAGCTTGTGAACTTGATAAAAGCAAAATTCTGTTACTATTATTATCCTGTTTTTCCTGTTTATTAATATTTATTATTTATTGTTATTGTATTTTTATTGTGCACTTACAAATGGTAAGTGAGATTGTAACCATTTCTTGTATTATTTTACAGGGGAAATGCTCGTAGCTTTATTTTTATTTATCTATTAATTTTAATTGATTACTATTATTTTATTTTTGTTTTTGTTTTTGTCTTCCAGTTCTTCAGAAATTCCCCATCTCCTTGCTGGCAGTCTCTAAATTTATACTAGCCAAAATTCAAATTTCTAAAGTATTAAATTTATATTGTCTGAATTTATAGTTACTTAACTATTAACTTCATCCAAAATCTTTAGGGAGGGGGGATAATATTACAAAATTTAAATTTTTTCCGCAATTATTCTATAAAATTTGTCCATTCAATAATATTCGGTATATAACCCAGCTTATTAAAATAATTCTCATTCTTAAAATAGCCTTTTACTATCCATATGTAAAGCCAATTATTCCTAATCCACTTAATAATATTTATTCGAATGTAGTTATTCTAAAAATGGCGATAGCTTTTTTAATTTATTCATTATTGTTGTTCTTTAAATAGAACATCTTTATTTTAATCCATTATTAAAATTCATTAGTATTATTCCCGTGTGGTCAAATTGCTATAACTTCTTTATTTAAATGCTAAAATATCGTATCTCTTAAAATATTCCGCTCAAAAAACCTTATTTCATAAAGTTATCCTATTATTAAATATCAAATGTCTATTAAAATATTTCCGAAAAACTTTAATTCTTTCTTTTTTTTTCCCTTTTATAAAGATTCATTTTCTTTTCTTCTTATTATTTTTATTACGTATTAAATTCGAAGTTTAGCTACAGCCTCAAAAACAGATAAGCTGGTTTGTTGATATGACAGGCATCTGGTACGAGATTATGGAATATTCTGGTAGGGCGTAGAAAGTTTTTGCATTTTACAACAAAATAAATCCGCCGGAAATATTGATAAAGTTCCAAAAGAGACCTTTTGATTCGATAGAAGTGGGTCACGTGACGTATTCTGTATTATTACGCAAGCTAGTTTAAAAACACGATCATCCTGATTCGGAGAGGATTTTTTGACGCTGGTGTTTGCTAAAAGAATCGGGACGGATTCTAGAAAATAATGGAACGTTGTATTTTTTTTCGTTTAGCGTTGGCTAATGAGCATTTTCCCTGAAGAGATGTCTTAAACTGGAAATAAAAGGTTCTTCGACAAAAATATGGACTGACATTTCTTGTTGTTGATGATACCACCCGGCCGCCTGATGCGAACTAAAAGGGAAACCAATAACATCGCTAACCCTATTTATCACGAGCACGACTGCCTTTTTCCCGGATTTGAACTTGGAAACACGACATGTATATATTATATATAATGAAAATCTTGTCATTATCATAAAGTGTGAAGTACTGAATCAGTTTGAAGCTAATGAGGACAGTAAATTGATCTGTGAGTATCGTGGATGAATTCGTTAATCAAGTTATAGTTCGTTTAGAAGGACACAGAAAAGCACAAAAACATTTAAAACTTGTCACCACGATAACGTCCGAAACACTGAACCAATTCTAACCTAATTGGAACAGTGTATTAATCGCGTGAGTATCTTGGATGAAATCGTTAATCAAATATTGATTAAGAATTTAGCCCCTACGTTATCAGATAATGGAAAAAGCCAGCCCTACTAAAAGAAAAATATATAAAATCAATGAATACATTTTTACTTTGGGTTATCCGATTGCAAGTTTTTTCTCAAAATTTCGTTATTTGTATTTTTGTACCGAAAGTCGAATCAAATCCCCTTTTCGCACTCCCTTCTACACTTACATCCGAAGCATATGCCTCCTTTGTTCCCCCTATTTTCGGCCGTGTTTTTAGGTATAGAAGCTTGAAATTCGACATGACTATTACTTTTAACACGCAAATGCACAACATAGAACAGTTATTTTAAAAAATTGAAATTAAAAAGCGTTTCTAAATAACTTTTTTTTTTAGTGAAAGGACTAAAAACTTGAAATTTGCCATGGCGGTTATTTTTAATATTCCAGTGGTAACTAAAAACGGTTTCTAAAATTCTGGTTCATGCTACTCATACATTTATTTTAATGTTACGGAGATTCATTACTCAGTGAATAATAATGTTTGAAATCAGTCGCGTTGAAATTGAACTGTCCGTTGTTGAAATATTGAAACGAGGCATAGTTAGTTAAAACACCACGAGCAGGGAAGACCGAGTTATGCTCGGTCAAAATTAAATTTGAGTTCAAATATCAGGACTCATGACCAAAATGACCCACTAATTGAATTTTCTCGAACATGTGATTTAGCCCAACAGTCTTCTCGTGTCCGAAAACCATAGGATGCAAAATTTAGTGTAAATAGTCTGAGCCGTTTTTAAGATAAAATAGCTTGACTCATAATGACCCATGACCAAAATGACCCACTAATCGAAATTTCTTGAACATGTGATCTAGCCTAATAGTCTTCTTGTTCCCTAAACCTGTAGGGTGCTAAATTTATTTCAAATCGTCTGAACCGTTTTTAGGATAAAATAGCTTGACCCATAATGACCCATGACCAAAATGACCCACTAATTAAATTTTCTCGAACATGTGACCTAGCCCAACAGTCTTCTCGCGCTCGAAAACCATTGGATGCAAAATTTAGTGTAAATTGAGCCGCTTTTTAGATCTTGACCCACTATGACCCAGAAATGACCCACTAATCGAATTTTCTCGGACATGTGACTTAGCCCAATGATTTTATCCTACTCGAAACTCGTAGGACACAAAATTTAATCAAAATCGTTAGAGCCGTTTTTTAGATAAAATTAATTTGACCCGCGTTGACCCAGAAATGACCCACTAATCCAAAGTTCTCGAACATGTGACCCAGCCCAATAGTCTTCTCGTACCCGAAAATGGTCGGATACAAAATTTCGTCAAAATCGTTTGAACCGTTTTTTAGATACAATTAGCTTCACCATGACCAAAAATGACCCAAAATTACCCACTAATCGAATTTTCTCAAACATGTGACCCATCCCAATGGTTTTCTGATGCCCCAAAACGGTAGGACACAAAATTTCGTCAAAATCGTTAGAGCCGTTTTTAAGATAAAATTTGCATATATATATATATATATATAACCACACACAAGATTTGCTCGTATTAGAATATATGATAAAAGGGGGGCCGGTGGGGTGCGTAGGGTCCAGTCTCCTTCGTTAAGTGACTAATTAGACTGATCCGTTTGCATCTTTAAAGATTGATTTATTTCGCTCAGCTATGAACAGAATTTCAAATGTCGCTTAATTTATTATTTAAAAATTCTGGTTCACGCTACTCATACATTTATTTTAATATTACGGAGATTCATTACTCAGTGAAAGTATAATGTTTGAAATCAGTCGCGTTGAAATTGGACTGTCCGTTGTTGAGATATGGAAACGAGGCATAGTTAGTTAAAACATCGTAAAAAGGGGCCGGAGGGGAGGCGTGGGGTCCAGTGACCTTCGTTAAATGACTAATTAGGCTGATCCATATACATCTTTAAAGATTGATTTATTTCGTTCAGCTAGGAACTGAATTTCAAATGTCGCTTAATTTATTATTTAAAAATTCTGGTTCACGCTACTCATACATTTCATACCCTGCCCTACTTCGTACCGAACTATACACAAAACATATACATACTTACTTACAGAGGTGTCGGTTACAGTAACAGTGTCGCGAGTTCAATGTTTTTTTCCCATCTCAAAAAATGCCCAATGCGCCTAAAGAAGTTTTCACTTGCTGTAGTTGACTGTAACAACATATTAAATTACAAATACAATATTCATCCTCTTCAAGAAAAAACATGCTGTAGTTGACTGTAACAATATACTAAAATTACATAACGGTCAGCGTTCTAAAACCCCCGGATTTAACACATATCCGTACTCTTTTGTGCAGCCCTGTAAAATAACTGTAAATGCTATATTCACCGTCTTCAAGAAAAAAAAAAACATGCTGTAGTTGACTGTAACAACTTACTAAAATTACATTACAGGAGCGTTCTACAAATGCCACTTTTAATATATATTCGTATTCTTTTGTGCAGCCCTGTAATATAATTATAAATGCTATATTCATCCTCTTCAAGAAAAAACATACTGTAGGATAGACAGACAGACAGACAGATATAGAAACAGACATATAGAAAAAGAACCTCCCGGAGCAATAAGCACTTATCTACTACTGTGCTAATCATCCTTAATCATGTCTAAATTTTGTTGTTGCGTATTTAAAAAAAAAAAAAGTTTTCTAGAATTCCGTCCAAAGTACTGTCAACCTTTAGCCTGACATTTTTAGCTTGATTTAGCTTGTTGTAAGTCCTACAACAGGCTAAAATAGTTACAACAAGCTAAAAACGGTCACCTTGGTCCCACGCGATACATCTACACTCAATTCACTCCAGTTCATCTTTGGCAAAATAGCTATGGATATTTTGCCGACAGTGGCAACAGCGCCATCTATACGATATTTAACTTTAGGGAAGGCAGTCATTCTGTTACAAAGATAATTAATTTATTTAAAATCCTGTGGATTTTAATTCTACTATTCTTGCCTTTGACAGACGTTAAATCTTTAATTAAAGTTTGGACTATGCTGTACAAGCCCTAATTTCTTAAATATATATATTCAATTCTAAGACATAAAGAGATTTTTTTTGTATGAAAAATCATACCTGAATTTAGCACTCAGTGCTATACAGATTAAGGGCCCTCCATTGGTTCGCTTTTGCCCATTAACGAACTTGACCGAGATTTTATGCCCCTTGATTTTATGTATCAATTTCGAAAAGATGCGGGAGTTGGAACCGCCTACTTCGAAAAATAACTTGTTTGCAGGCGGAGCCGGCAGGGATTTTTTTGTTTTTAATTTTTTTTTTTTTTTTTGCTATAACGGTTGGTCCTATAAAAAACTTGTCAACATAAAAGTTTTAGATAATATTAAGAGGATTAATAATAAATTTACGCGGATTTGATATCTTGTGAATTGACGAAGCTATGATTTTTTTTCTTCTAAATCCCCCCTTCCCCCCCCCCTTGGGGCCATTTTTAATTATATCAAAAATCTGTCATACATAAATTTTCGGCCCTTTTCCTAGAAGTAATAATAACTTTAAACGGATTCGATACGTATAATAATTAAGAAATTATGGGGGGGGGGGGGGTTCTGTTTTCACAAAAAGCCCCCCTCCCATTCCCCCCCCCTTGGTTCGATTTTGCCCATTAACGAACTTGACCGAGATTTTATGCCCCTTGATTTTATGTATCAGTTTGTAAAAGATTAATGCACAATTTTTCCAGTTATCGTGGTCAGAAAAAAGTGACATAGATAGATAGATAGTTAGATAGATAGATAGATAGATAAAGTTTTGAACTATAACTACAATTAGCTTTTGGGTTCTGGGAGTCATGATCGGCGTAGATCTGCAAAAAATTTTCAAAATTTCCAACTTAGGTGAGAATGTAATAGGCAGTATTTCTTACGAAATCTACCTAAAACAGTACAAAAGACAATCTGAATCGGATAGGCGGGGACAAGGGAGGAGTGGCGCGCTGGAAACACTAATACAGGGAAAGGAGGGAAGAGGGAAGGTAGCACATGATAAATAGAAAATGCATCGTTGTTACGACATCATGCAATTTTAATTATTTGTCTAAAACCCTCTTGGCACATTTGACAATCTCTCGCGGCACACTAATGTGCCGCGGCACACAGGTTGAGAAACAGTGGTCTAGCTCCTATGAATCTCTGTCACTGTAGCCGACTTATGTGTGAATTGTTGTAAAATCACTAATACTTGTTAATTGATAGTAGTTAATTAATGTCTATCAATTATTAATTAATCCCCATAGAATTAGTGTCTTTTATGGTTGCATGAGTCCTTCCACCTTTCTCTTTGAATGCATGGTTGATTTTATACAAATAAATATGTGCGCAGGGAATGGGTTTTTTACGCTAAATCGCGTGAGATCAGTTAACATAATGTTACGACGCTAAGCTTGGTATAATGCGTCCCAACATCTTATTTGACAGAAATTCTTCGTTTAAATAAGGCGACGACAACTATTTGAAAATACTGATAGTCCCTGCCTGAACCTGTGTCCCTTAAACCCATGTCTTAATCTGGCTGCGTGTGCCAAACTGTTGTATTGTATATTAGTTTTGTTTATATTTACCATCATTTATTATGATTTTATAAAATTTATTTCTTGTTTACATTTGAAATTTGGCAAATATCTTTATCACAGACATTTGAAATTAGCTTTAGCTTTTAATTTATCCAGCATTAGAAAATATATTACATCTTCAATTTTTTTTTCAAATTTCATATTATGTTTTCTTTGTTTGTTTTTTATGTTAATATTTTAAGCCTTATTTTATAGTAAAGCACATGAAAAATTATCATATTTTTTTGTTATATCAACTAGTTTTAAAGAAAGCTAAATAAGTTAAAGGATGTTGATAATATCTGAAATTATTATTAGATTTATTTCTCCTTTTAAATAATTTAAATAGATAATCATGAAAAATCTAATATTTACAACGAAAAAATATATGGCACAAAACTTTATTCATTAGAAAAATAATAACAGGTAACATTGCAAAAAATAAAATTGCAACACATAATCCAACACAAGCAGGGAAGACCGAGCTATGCTCGGTCAAAATTAGCTTTGAGTTCAAGTATCCTGACGCATGACCAAAATGACCCACTAATCAAATTTTCTCAAACATGTGACCTAGCCCAACAGTCTTTTCGTGCCCAAAAACCATAGGAGGCAAAATTTAGTCTAAATAGCCTGAGCCGTTTTTAAGATAAAATAGCTTGACCCATAATGACCCATGACCAAAATGACCCACTAATTGAAGTTTCTCGAAAATGAGACCTAGCCCAACAGTCTTCTCGTGCTCAAAAACCATAGGAGGCAAAATTTATTCTAAATAGTCTGAGCCGTTTTTAAGATAAAATAGCTTAACCCATAGCTTGAGTATGACCCATGACCAAAATGTCCCACTAATTGAATTTTCTCGAACATGTGACAGTAGAGAGAAAATGAGCGTCCGGCCCCAGGAGGAGGAGTGAGGAGTGAGGAGGGAGGAGGGCTCCTCCTCCCGTGCCCTCCTCCTCCTCCCAAAGTGCACCTCACACCTCCTCCCAAAGTGCTCTCCTCCTCCCGAAGTGGCCTCCTCCTCCTGAAGTGCCCACCTCCTACCGAAGTGTCCTCCTCCACCACCTAAGATAAGGGGAATAGTGTTAATTAATTTTAATTGCGGGACTTAGAAATTTTTCGAAGCCATTTTTTTTTTCGCGGAGAATTTTCTACTAGAATACGAGGTGTGTTTCAAGGGATTTATTTTAGCGAATTAGAAATTTAATTAATTTTAATTGGAGAACTTAGAAATTTTTCGAAGCAAATTTTTTTTTTCAACGAGAGTAGGGTATTCCAAATATATGTTAGAGTATATTTGAGAAGAATTTCAAAAGTCAATAAGGGTTTAATTATAAATGGTGAATAATTAATTTTAATTGGGGAACTTAGAAATTTTTCGAAGCAATTTTTTTTTTCAACTAGAGTAGGCCATGTATAATATATGTTAATAGCCATGTTAATAGCCAACTAGAGTAGGCCATGTAATATATGTTAGAGTATATTTGAGGAGAATTTTAAAAGTCAATAAGGGTTTAATTATAAATGGTGAATAATTAATTTTAATTGGGGAACTTAGAAATTTTTCGAAGCAAATTTTTTTTTCAACGAGAGTAGGCTATTCGATATAGAGGAGAATTTTAAAAGTTAATAATGGTTTAATTAAAAATGGTGATTAATTTTAATTGGGGAACTTAGAAATTTTTCAAAGCAAATTTTTTTTTCTTTTTTCAACGAGAGTACGCAGTTTGAATAGGAGTGTATGTAGTAGAAGTGAATGAATAATTAAAAAAAATAATTAAAAAGGGTCATTAATTTTAATTGCAGAACTTAAAAATTTTCGCGAGATTTTTTTTTTTAACGAGAGTATGATATTCGATATACATGTTAGAGGAGAATTTTAAAAGTCAATAATGATTTAATTAAAATGGTCATTCATTAATTTTAATTGCAGAACTTAAGAATTTTCGAGAGATTTTTTTTTTCAACGAGAGTAGGGTAATCGATATACATGTTAGAGGAGAATTTTAAAAGTCAATAATGATTTAATTAAAAATGGACATTAATTAATTTTAATTGGAGAACTTAAGAAATTTTGGCGAGATTTTTTTTCTCTCAACGAGAGTACGCAGTTTGCATGTGCAGTAGAATGGTAGATGCTAGTAATTAAAAAGGGTCATTAATTAATTTTAATTGGCGGACTTCAACATTTTTGGGGCAAACAGGCACGTTTTAATGAATTCGATATAGGTTGTGGTAAAAAATATAGGATCCCGTATGAATTATACTGTACTCAAATTAATACCCCCCCCCCCCTCCCCCACCCTTTTTTACCCAGAGGGGTCCTTCAATTGAAGTTAGGCTAGCAATACAGATTGGTATAAAAAGAAGAATTTTAACGTATATATAAAAGTGTAAATAAACAAGTATGAAAAATCATGCGTAGCGACATAATTCATGAATCACTTTCCAACATCAATGAAATGTTATGTGAACAAAATATAATTTTACCAGCTAGTGCATAGTTAATTAAAATAGTGAACAGATTTCCTTTTAAAAAAAAAGGAATCCTTCACAAAAATCCAATTATGCATAAGGACCCTTCATAAAATCAGATAATTTACACTTTACCCTGTTTTTTTCAATTCAAGTTAGGCTAAAAGTACAGCTTACACATCGATAGGTTCAAAATATAGAAATCCTTGAAAAGAAACTAGAAAAGGTTAAAGATTTAAGCCCTGCTCATAAAATAATGCGACTACCCAGCGCCCTTCACAAATAATATAACCCTATTCCTATTCGAATCCCAGCGGCCTTCACAAAATAAATCCAATAGATTCATGTTATTTTATGGCGACAGAAATACGAGAGACCTTTCATAAAAATCCAAGATCACTGTTTGAAAGAAAAGGCCCCTTCGCAATGTACCCTGTAAAAATATTTTAAGAAATAGACTGCTATTCTCAAATGAATACGTATTCACGCAATGTAAAAATAGGTTGTATACGAATACATTTTTAGTATAACGTTCAAAATATAGATTTTAGAAAAAAAAATTACATATTTCATCAAATTTATAATACAAGCCTGTAAAATAGGGTAGAGCGTTTCATGAAAAAGAACTGAATTTCGAGTGAATATGCTTGAAAATGTATATATTAGAACTGAAACTAAGAAATGAGTGTTATCCAGTATCCCCTCAATAGACTGATTGCTGAATCATAATGAGTCATATTATCAGATAAGCGAAGATCTTGCTTTGACACGGTGAATCACTCGCGATAAGGAATACGGCTATTGGGCTTTTTCACAAATTTAATCAGTTTCTGAGACATTTCGTGTAATCCTATATAAGTTCCACTCTTCATATATGCATATGGTGATATATATATATATATATATATATATATATATATATATATATACTAAAATCTGTTAAGTTTTAAAAGGCTTCACTGTGTATTTAATGAAAAATAAGAACTAAGAAATAGCCATTAAGAGGTACCCTTAAGAATTTTGAGACAAACAGATGTTTAAATGAATTTGAACCTGTTTAAATGTACCTGTGTTTAAATGAATTTGATACAGGTTAGGGTAAAAAAAAATACAGGGTCCCCTATAAGATATATGAATTAAATAACATAAAATTAAAATTAAATTGAATTCGTTTATGCTTTTTGTATTGCAAAGTATAGAAAAAATATACTAAATTGAGTTTTTAGTATTTTAACTTAAAAATTTCTTTTGAGGAATGTATAGGTAAACTAACCTTTTGACTTTGTTTTTATAAAATATATATTGTACTATTTAGTTAGGGCATTATTTCAAAAAAATGTTTGTTTTTAATATTGAAAAAATACACATAAAGTTATCTTACCTAAAAAGTGTAATCATAATGTACTGGACTTCATACAAATTTGACCTTCTACTATGCTTGTCTTACAACAACTGAACGGTAATGTGTTTGCTTATCTCTTAAAACCACGGGATATCGTGACGTCATGGATAAGGCATATGGTAGAATACAGAATAAATAGGTATTATAAGACTGAAAAATAAAATAATCATAAATCATAAATTTTGCATACTTCATACAAACACTTACAGTTATGAGAAATGATTGCTACTATTAACCATATGAGAAAATGAATCATTAGCTACTGTTATTAGTGTATGTCATATTTAACTAACAGGCTCGAACATGCGTGAATTTTAACTAGAATTATTCACCGAATGTAAAAAAATGATTTATATTTAGATCTAATATTTATATCGTTTAACATTTTAAAATTCTATTAAAAGTATATACATTAGTATGCTTGTGAAAGGTCTATTTTTAAGACGAAACATTGTGTGAAGTGTCCTGTGTTAAGATTAAAACTTTCGTGAAGGGCTCTGTTTTAAAGTTTCGTGAAGGGGTCTGTTTGAAGGATCCTGTTTTTAAATAACTTAAGAACACACAATTTATTCCTAAACATTCAACTCGATTCGTTATATATGCTTCATTGAGTATTCAATCAAAAATAATAACTAAGAAATAAAATTAACAATACTAATTAAGAGGCAGCCTTAAGAGTTTTTCGAATAAGAGATTGGTTTTAATTAAATAGGTTAATGAACCTAATTCGATACAAGTCTTACTAAAATAGAAATTACACTAAAAATACAGAGTCCCCTACAATATATGAATTATACTCCACTAAATTTAATAGCACCCTCCCCTATTTTCATAGAAATGGCTTCAATATAATTTAGGCTAACAATATACACTTCAAAAAATACATAGTGACCACAAGAAGGACAGGAATTCGAAATGTACTACTACTTAAGTAAAATATAATTTCTCTTATCGCATAAAATATATTAACAAGTCCTGTAAAAATATATTGACAAGACTATATGAACTATTAATACATGATTTAAAACATATTGGTTATACAAAACATATATATATATATATATAAATTTATCGTTACCTTAAAATTTCAAGCATGATTTACTCGACTTCACAGAAATTCAACTGGATTCTTCACCACGTGGTTTGATGACATCACTGATCGTGATAACATTCTAGATGAGATTCACTGATAAGAACACATTTCAATTCATTTCTTCTAAAGAAAGTATACGAGTTGATTCTAAGGTCTAGGTATGTAGATATATAGTAGGTTAGTAGTAATATATTTTTAAAGTACTTTTTATTTTGTTTTAAAAGAAATGGTTATTTTTCTCTTTACGTAGGATAGTCAAAATTAAAACATAAAATATTAAATTTAATCTTTAGTAATACAAAGACTTACGTATACAGAAACGCATGTGGTGAAAAGTTATAGATATTAAACCCTGCTTATAAAATAATGCGACTGTTTATATATATATTTTTTTCATTCATGTGCATCACATATAATTATAAAATTCAATTTTTTTTTGTTGTTGGTAAGGATAATCCAAAAAACTCATGCAATAAAACGCTTGTGAAACCGAAAATTGGATACAATCTGTGGTCTAATTGTGAAAAAGTATTAGGTTGGAAACGTATACATGATTACAATCATCTATCAGAGATGTATACAGGGAAGCTGTACATATGGAATGTAACTTGAACTATAAGCAGTGTAAAACAATTCCTGTTATATTCCATAACTCGAAAAACTATGATGGTCATCATATTATGACAAAGCTAGGAAAGTTCAAAGATCATGAAATGGACGTGATTGTCTCTTTTTCTATGAAGAATTATATAACCTTCAAAATCAGAAAGCCAAAATGTCCTATTTATAGGGCCATCATATATTATTTTCGTTTGCGCTGGTTTTGAACCCCGAACTTTAGCTTGGACTTATTATTGATACGCTAACCATTGGGCTGTCCGTGCCCTGATGCTTTCTCGCTTTCTTATAAATACTATCTATTACAATCACACTTTTTTCGACTCGTGATATATCATTTGAATTGACCTATATATATGTTGGGTTTGCTATACTAGAGATCTCCAAACTTTGCATATACGACTTTCATTATAACTTGATATAGAATACTTAACATATTCAAACACAAATAATATTTATAAGGATATAGAACAATGTCGTGATTTCTTTAACTTCTCGAAGTATTCAAAACCACATCGTCTAAACCGCACAAGTTTCGAACCCACAAATATATAATCAGACTTGTCATTTTATACCCAGGACGCTAACCACAGGGCTAAGTGAGCCCCCGCTTATTTTATAGTCACCACGCTAACTATTGGGCTTAGTGAGCCCCAGGCTAACTTATACCCACCACGCTAACTATTGGGCTTAGTGAACCCCCGCTTATTTTATAGCCACCATGCTAACCACAGGGCTAAGTGAGCTCCCGCTTATTTTATAGTCACCATGCTAACTATTAGGCTGAGTGAGCACCAGGCTATTTTATACCCACCACGCTAAGTATTAGGCTGAGTGAGCCCCAGGCTATTTTATACCCACCACGCTAACTACTGGACTGAGTGAGCCCCAGGCTATTTTATACCCACCACGCTTACTGGGCTTAGTGTGCCCCCGCTTATTTTATAGCTACTACGATAACCACAGGGCTAAGTGAGCCCCCACTTATTATATAGTCAACACGCTAACTACTGGGCTGATTAAGCCCCAGGTATTTTATAACCATCACGCTAACTACTGGGCTGAGTGAGCCCCAGGTTATTTAGTCGCATGAATATGATTTCCAAGGTATATGTCCTAACTTGATTTAGACCATTGCCTATGGTAAGATAAAGCTGGGAAGTAAATTGGTAAACTATGTACCTCGAAAACTCACTTGTATATTATTAAATATCTGCAGAAATTAGCATAGTTTATTAAAATTATATACATTCTCATTAGTTTATGAATCTACTAACTTATAATATCTATATGGTAACTTGGATTATTAGTATTCCCACTTAAATATTTCTTTTGTAGATTTAATATGATAAACACTAACATGAGACTCACTAAACTTTTACCATTTTCATTTCAACTTAGTTTTAGGAAATTTATCTACATAGCTTTAAATTTTACTGTTTAGTAAGTCTATTATTTCAAAGTATTATTTTTTAGTTCTAATATTCAAAACATATTCATATCGTTTTACATAGTAGGTATCAAATTAATTTAAAGTCATATTAAAAATATATATATATACAAATACTATTCTTACCTAACACGCCAGCTAGCTAAGCACCCAACCGTCTCACACCAAGACTCTGAGAAAAGTGAATGCTTGTTCAGGGCCTTATCAGCTAATATAATCACTGATAAGACTTGATCTCGTGACATGTGACGTCACTGTTTAATTGATATCACGTGACCATGTGGTATCATTCAATACGTCACCAATGACGTCAGAGATCACGTGAGTAGGTCATAAAAGAACCAATTGCTAATTGCAATTAACAATTTACCTTTAATTGATTTGTATAATATATATAGATAAATTAATACATGATTTTTCTATGTATTATTTCGTAATACATAGCACATATACTATGTTTTACGAATTAATAGAAAAATCATGTATTAATTTATCTATATATATTATACAAATCAATTAAAGGTAAATTGTTAATTGCAATTAGGAATTGGTTCTTTTATGACCTATTCACGTGATCTCTGACGTCATTGGTGACGTATTGAATGATACCACATTGTCACGTGATATCACTTAAACATTGACGTCACATGTCACGTGATCAAGTCTTATCAGTGATTATATTAGCTGATAAGGCCCTGAACAATCATTCACTTTTCTCAGAGTCTTGGTGTGAGACGGCTGGGTGCTTAGCTAGCTGGCGTGTTAGGTAAGAATAGTATTTCTATATATATATGTTTTTAATATGACTTTAAATTAATTTGATACCTACTATGTAAAACGATATGAATATGTTTTGAATATTAGAACTAAAAAATAATACTTTGAAATAATAGACTTACTAAACAGTAAAATTTAAAGCTATGTAGATAAATTTCCTAAAACTAAGTTGAAATGAAAATGGTAAAAGTTTAGTCAGTCTCATGTTAGTGTTTATCATATTAAATCTACAAAAGAAATTTTTAAGTGGGAATACTAATAATCCAAGTTACTATATAGATATTATAAGTTAGTAGATTCATAAACTAATGAGAATGTATATAATTTTAATAAACTATGCTAATTTCTGCAGATATTTAATAAAATACAAGTGAGTTTTCGAGGTACATAGTTTACCAATTTACTTCCCAGCTTTATCTTACCATGGCCATGGTCTAAATCAAGTTAGGACATATACCTTGGAAATCATATTCATGCGACTAAATAACCTGGGGCTCACTCAGCCCAGTAGTTAGCGTGATGGTTATAAAATACCTGGGGCTTAATCAGCCCAGTAGTTAGCGTGTTGACTATATAATAAGTGGGGGCTCACTTAGCCCTGTGGTTATCGTAGTAGCTATAAAATAAGCGGGGGCACACTAAGCCCAGTAAGCGTGGTGGGTATAAAATAGCCTGGGGCTCACTCAGTCCAGTAGTTAGCGGTGTGGGTATAAAATAGCCTGGGGCTCACTCAGCCTAATACTTAGCGTGGTGGGTATAAAATAGCCTGGTGCTCACTCAGCCTAATAGTTAGCATGGTGACTATAAAATAAGCGGGGGCTCACTTAGCCCTGTGGTTAGCATGGTGGCTATAAAATAAGCGGGGGTTCACTAAGCCCAATAGTTAGCGTGGTGGGTATAAGTTAGCCTGGGGCTCACTAAGCCCAATAGTTAGCGTGGTGACTATAAAATAAGCGGGGGCTCACTTAGCCCTGTGGTTAGCGTCCTGGGTATAAAATGACAAGTCTGATTATATATTTGTGGGTTCGAAACTTGTGCGGTTTAGACGATGTGGTTTTGAATACTTAGAGAAGTTAAAGAAATCACGACATTGTTCTATATCCTTATAAATATTATTTGTGTTTGAATATGTTAAGTATTCTATATCAAGTTATAATGAAAGTCATATATGCAAAGTTTAGAGACCTCTAGTATAGCAAACCAACATATATATAGGTCAATTCAAATGATATATCACGAGTCGAAAAAAGTGTGATTGTAATAGATAGTATTTATAAGAAAGCGAGAAAGCATCAGGGCACGGACATCCCAATGGTTAGCGTATCAATAATAAGTCCAAGCTGAAGTTCGCGGGTTCAAAACCAGCGCAAACGAAAATAATATATGATGGCCCTATAAATAGGACATGTTGGCTTTCTGATTTTAAAGGTTATATAATTCTTCATAGAAGAAGAGACAATCACGTCCATTTCATGATCTTTGAACTTTCCTAGCTTTGTCATAATATGATGACCATCATAGTTTTTCGAGTTATGGAATATAACAGGAATTGTTTTACCCTGCTTATAGTTCAAGTTACATTCCATATGTACAGCTTCCCTGTATACATCTCTGATAGATGATTGTAATCATGTATACGTTTCCAACCTAATACTTTTTCACAATTAGAACACAGATTATATCCAATTTTCGGTTTCACAAGCGTTTTATTGCATGAGTTTTTTGGATTATCCTTACCAACAGCAAAAAAAAAATTGAATTTTATAATTATATGTGATGCACATGAATGAAAAAAAATATATATATAAACAGTCGCATTATTTTATAAGCAGGGTTTAATATCTATAACTTTTCACCACATGCGTTTCTGTATGCGTAAGTCTTTGTATTACTAAAGATTAAATTTAATATTTTATGTTTTAATTTTGACTATCCTACGTAAAGAGAAAAATAACCATTTCTTTTAAAACAAAATAAAAAGTACTTTAAAAATATATTACTACTAACCTACTATATATCTACATACTTAGACCTTAGAATCAACTCGTATACTTTCTTTAGAAGAAATGAATTGAAATGTGTTCTTATCAGTGAATCTTATCTAGAATGTTATCACGATCAGTGATGTCATCAAACCACGTGGTGAAGAATCCAGTTGAATTTCTGTGAAGTCGAGTAAATCATGCTTGAAATTTTTAGGTAACGATAAATTTATATATATATATATATATATATATATATATATAGTCCAGGGGAAATGTACATGTTACCTTGCAAAAGGTCGGGTAGAAGATTTTATTTTTCCGACTTATATATGATGAGGCCAGCATGTAAAAACCGAATTATCCAACAAAATTTCTTAAGGGAGAATTTTCTGTGGCCAAAAAACAACAAATTTTTGCGACTTTTTTTGTTGTTTTTTATATATCTCGAAACTAGTTGTCGTAGCGTATTATTTGTTAGTTACAATGTTATAGAAGACGAAATTCTCTACATCTTTCATATTTACAACTTTTTAATACACTCAATAGCAAGCGCAGTACGACATTTCAAAAATAAGACATTTTTTTCGATTTCCTTAAAAACCGTGGAAAACGTAGTTTTGTCCTGATGATTCAATGTTCGCCACGGATATAATGATGTACGTCAAATTCTACATATTGACAGCAGAAAAGTATCAATTATTTGCACTCTCTCTTCTTCATTTTAATCACAACAGACATTTTATATTCAATAAATCTATATAATTTAGCAAGAAGGGGAGAGTGTGGATGACTGAGACAATTTTCATATTTAGACAGTAACTTTAAGTATATACAATTGTTATTTTTAAAGTATTGTTTAAAAGAATATTTCAGCATTTAGTAACTTATTTGCACGTCAGTTTCAATGAAAAAAATCTTGTTTAATTTTAATAATTATTTTTATAATACATACATATTGTTCATTTTATTCCATAAACATTTTATTCTATAGTACAATGGTATATTTTATTTACCAATTATTGATGACAAATGTTTTAATGTTTTACTGTTTTAACTATAGCAAACATTGAATTGTAGTTCCATATAAAAGAAGAAACTCAAAAAGTAAATATATCTTATGTAACAAATACTTTTACCTTATAAAATACCTACAATAAAAATGCCAGCAGATTATTTCATTAACTAATATTATGTATTTATATCTATTGTAAAATAAAAAAATTCTATCAATAAAATATTTCAGATCACAATTTTCATAAAATTGTTCAAAATATTAGTTTTAGTAAATATTGTTAACATTTTTCCACTTTTATTATATAAATATAACAAGAGATTATAACATTTTAGCGTGCAAAAATATATAAAATTTTAAGATTTTATCTATTAAATGCCTTAAAGCTCAAACAGAGAAACTTACTTTGGTTGTTGAAAAATACACTTTGTGGAATATTCTAATCTTCTGTAATATGTACTGTTTTGAAACTATATCTGTTGAATGATCTCAGTGCTACCATTTATCAAATGAAATATACCAAGTTATTTATGACTGTAGATTATATAAACATTTTTGTTGTTACATTCATCCCCTAACTCATTCAAGTCCACTTTCCCTACACAATAAAGTAAGGTACGCTATATGACTGCATAAGCTAAATGAAAAAATGTATTTTAATAATAATAATTTCTACGGGATATTTAACAATATTTTTGTCTCTTTGATGGGACTGTTGTAGGATTATTAGCATTCAGTTATCCTGAATAGAAGATATATCAGGATCGTGTTCCTCTACAGCAGGGGTTCTCAAACTTTTAGACCGACGTACCACTAAGTAATAAGTTCATACTTCCGCGTACCCCTAGGTAACAAACGTAAAGCTAATATAGAAAAACCTCTAAAAAAAAGAACCTGACTAAAACGAAATATATCTTCGGTCTTTTGTTTCCGTCATAGCAGGTTTTATTGTGTTTAAAAATGAATGATTACATTACTGAATTGGTACTAAGATTGACTGCTTCATAATAACATTCAAGTAAAAAGTATTATCACCATTAAATTTTAACAATGCATATAATATCAAAATACAGTGTTTTGGTATAGGAAAAAAACCACAATACTTAATGACATATTGGCACACACTGATCATATACTGTCACTGTAATATGATGCATTCTGTATTTTATTCCATGCACCAGTATCGGACTTCTGCGTACCAGTAGCCTGAGCTTCGCGTACCAGTACTGGTATGCACTAGTACGCGTACCATATTTTGTACGCCTCCTGCTCAAGAGGTATTTTTTCTTTTTCCCAGGCAGTTGTTTGTCGCCCGTCCGCTCCTCCCCATACCCACTCTCTCTGTAACCAGCGGGTACGTAAGTTGGAAAATAAATAGCCTCATTTTTGAAAGGCCGCACAGCACTTAAGAAAAAGGGTGTGCAAATAACAGATAATTTACAGCTAACAATATGTAGAAGTTGAAATCCACGATTAAATCCGTGGGGAACATTAGAAACATCGGGAAAAAAACTACGTTTTTCACGGTTTTTAAGGAAATTGAAAAAATTGTCTTAATTTTGAAATGTCGTACTGCGTTTCCTATTGAGTGTATAAAAAAGTTTTAAATATGAAAGTTATACAGAATTTTATCTTTTTTAAGATTGTAATAAGCAAATAACACGTTACGACAACGGGTCTCGAGATATTTAAAAAACAACAAAAAATGTCTCAAAATTTTGTTGTTTTTTGGCCACAGAAAATTCTCCCTTGAGAAAATTTGTTGGATAATTCGGTTTTTACAGGCTGGCCTCAGTATATACAAGTCAGAAAAAAAAATCTTCTACCCAATCTTTTATAAGGTAACGCCTTTTTTTGGTACATTTCCCCTGGACTAATATATATATATATATATATATATATGTTTTGTATAACCAATATGTTTTAAATCATGTATTAATAGCTCATATAGTCTTGTCAATATATTTTTACAGGACTTGTTAATATATTTTATGCGATAAGAGAAATTATATTTTACTTAAGTAGTAGTACATTTCGAATTCCTGTCCTTCTTGTGGTCACTATGTATTTTTTGAAGTGTATATTGTTAGCCTAAATTATATTGAAGCCATTTCTATGAAAATAGGGGAGGGTGCTATTAAATTTAGTGGAGTATAATTCATATATTGTAGGGGACTCTGTATTTTTAGTGTAATTTCTATTTTAGTAAGACTTGTATCGAATTAGGTTCATTAACCTATTTAATTAAAACCAATCTCTTATTCGAAAAATTCTTAAGGCTGCCTCTTAATTAGTATTGTTAATTTTATTTCTTAGTTATTATTTTTGATTGAATACTCAATGAAGCATATATAACGAATCGAGTTGAATGTTTAGGAATAAATTGTGTGTTCTTAAGTTATTTAAAAACAGGATCCTTCAAACAGACCCCTTCACGAAACTTTAAAACAGAGCCCTTCACGAAAGTTTTAATCTTAACACAGGACACATCACACAATATTTCGTCTTAAAAATAGACCTTTCACAAGCATACTAATGTATATACTTTTAATAGAATTTTAAAATGTTAAACGATATAAATATTAGATCTAAATATAAATCATTTTTTTACATTCAGTGAATAATTCTAGTCAAAATTCACGCATGTTCGAGCCTGTTAGTTAAATATGACATACACTAATAAGATTAGCTAGTGATTCATTTTCTCATATGGTTAATAGTAGCAATCATTTCTCATAACTGTAAGTGTTTGTATGAAGTATGCAAAATTTATGATTTATGATTATTTTATTTTTCAGTCTTATAATACCTATTTATTCTGTATTCTACCATATGCCTTATCCATGACGTCACGATATCCCGTGGTTTTAAGAGATAAGCAAACACATTACCGTTCAGTTGTTGTAAGACAAGCATAGTAGAAGGTCGAATTTGTATGAAGTCCAGTACATTATGATTACACTTTTTAGGTAAGATAACTTTATGTGTATTTTTTCAATATTAAAAACAAACATTTTTTTGAAATAATGCCCTAACTAAATAGTACAATATATATTTTATAAAAACAAAGTCAAAAGGTTAGTTATCCTATACATTCCTCAAAAGAAATTTTTAAGTTAAAATACTAAAAACTCAATTTAGTATATTTTTTCTATACTTTGCAATACAAAAGCATAAACGAATTCAATTTAATTTTAATTTTATGTTATTGAATTCATATATCTTATAGGGGACCCTGTATTTTTTTTTACCCTAACCTGTATCAAATTCATTTAAACACAGGTACATTTAAACAGGTTCAAATTCATTTAAACATCTGTTTGCCTCAAAATTCTTAAGGGTACCTCTTAATGGCTATTTCTTAGTTCTTATTTTTCATTAAATACACAGTGAAGCCTTTTAAAACTTAACAGATTTTAGTATATATATATATATATATATATATATATATATATATATATATATATATCACCATATGTATATATGAAGAGTGGAACCTATATAGGATTACACGAAATGTCTCAGAAACTGATTAAATTTGTGAAAAAGCCCAATAGCCGTATTCCTTATCGCGAGTGATTCACCGTGTCAAAGCAAGATCTTCGCTTATCTGATAATATGACTCATTATGATTCAGCAATCAGTCTATTGAGGGGATACTGGATAACACTCATTTCTTAGTTTCAGTTCTAATATATACATTTTCAAGCATATTCACTCGAAATTCAGTTCTTTTTCATGAAACGCTCTACCCTATTTTACAGGCTTGTATTATAAATTTGATGAAATATGTAATTTTTTTTTCTAAAATCTATATTTTGAACGTTATACTAAAAATGTATTCGTATACAACCTATTTTTACATTGCGTGAATACGTATTCATTTGAGAATAGCAGTCTATTTCTTAAAATATTTTTACAGGGTACATTGCGAAGGGGCCTTTTCTTTCAAACAGTGATCTTGGATTTTTATGAAAGGTCTCTCGTATTTCTGTCGCCATAAAATAACATGAATCTATTGGATTTATTTTGTGAAGGCCGCTGGGATTCGAATAGGAATAGGGTTATATTATTTGTGAAGGGCGCTGGGTAGTCGCATTATTTTATGAGCAGGGCTTAAATCTTTAACCTTTTCTAGTTTCTTTTCAAGGATTTCTATATTTTGAACCTATCGATGTGTAAGCTGTACTTTTAGCCTAACTTGAATTGAAAAAAACAGGGTAAAGTGTAAATTATCTGATTTTATGAAGGGTCCTTATGCATAATTGGATTTTTGTGAAGGATTCCTTTTTTTTTAAAAGGAAATCTGTTCACTATTTTAATTAACTATGCACTAGCTGGTAAAATTATATTTTGTTCACATAACATTTCATTGATGTTGGAAAGTGATTCATGAATTATGTCGCTACGCATGATTTTTCATACTTGTTTATTTACACTTTTATATATACGTTAAAATTCTTCTTTTTATACCAATCTGTATTGCTAGCCTAACTTCAATTGAAGGACCCCTCTGGGTAAAAAAGGGTGGGGGAGGGGGGGTATTAATTTGAGTACAGTATAATTCATACGGGATCCTATATTTTTTACCACAACCTATATCGAATTCATTAAAACGTGCCTGTTTGCCCCAAAAATGTTGAAGTCCGCCAATTAAAATTAATTAATGACCCTTTTTAATTACTAGCATCTACCATTCTACTGCACATGCAAACTGCGTACTCTCGTTGAGAGAAAAAAAATCTCGCCAAAATTTCTTAAGTTCTCCAATTAAAATTAATTAATGTCCATTTTTAATTAAATCATTATTGACTTTTAAAATTCTCCTCTAACATGTATATCGATTACCCTACTCTCGTTGAAAAAAAAATCTCTCGAAAATTCTTAAGTTCTGCAATTAAAATTAATGAATGACCATTTTAATTAAATCATTATTGACTTTTAAAATTCTCCTCTAACATGTATATCGAATATCATACTCTCGTTAAAAAAAAAAAAAATCTCGCGAAAATTTTTAAGTTCTGCAATTAAAATTAATGACCCTTTTTAATTATTTTTTTTAATTATTCATTCACTTCTACTACATACACTCCTATTCAAACTGCGTACTCTCGTTGAAAAAAGAAAAAAAAATTTGCTTTGAAAAATTTCTAAGTTCCCCAATTAAAATTAATCACCATTTTTAATTAAACCATTATTAACTTTTAAAATTCTCCTCTATATCGAATAGCCTACTCTCGTTGAAAAAAAAATTTGCTTCGAAAAATTTCTAAGTTCCCCAATTAAAATTAATTATTCACCATTTATAATTAAACCCTTATTGACTTTTAAAATTCTCCTCAAATATACTCTAACATATATATCTAATGGCCTACTCTAGTTGAAAAAAAAAATTGCTTCGAAAAATTTCTAAGTTCCCCAATTAAAATTAATTATTCACCATTTATAATTAAACCCTTATTGACTTTTGAAATTCTTCTCAAATATACTCTAACATATATTTGGAATACCCTACTCTCGTTGAAAAAAAAATTTTGCTTCGAAAAATTTCTAAGTTCTCCAATTAAAATTAATTAAATTTCTAATTCGCTAAAATAAATCCCTTGAAACACACCTCGTATTCTAGTAGAAAATTCTCTGCGAAAAAAAAAATGGCTTCGAAAAATTTCTAAGTCCCGCAATTAAAATTAATTAACACTAATCCCCTTATCTTAGGTGGTGGAGGAGGACACTTCGGTAGGAGGTGGGCACTTCAGGAGGAGGAGCCCTCCTCCCTCCTCCCTCCTCACTCCTCCTCCTGGGGCCAGACGCTCATTTTCTCTCTACTTGTGACTTATGCCAACAGTCTTCTCGTGCCCGAAAACCATAAAAGGCAAAATTTAGTGTAAATAGTCTGAGCCGTTTTTAAGATAAAATAGCTTGACCCATAATGACCCATGACCAAAATGACCCACTAATCGAATTTTCTCGAACGCGGGACCTAGTTCAACAGTCTTCTCGTGCCCGAAAACCATAGGATGCAAAATTTAGTGTAAATAGTCTGAGCCGTTTTTTAGATAAAATTAGCTTGACCCATAGGGACCCAAACACGACCCCCTAATCGAATTGTCTCGGACATGTGATCTATCCCAATGATTTTGTCATGCCCGAAACTCGTAGGTCACAAAATTTAATCAAAATCGTTAAAGCCGTTTTTAGATAAAATTAATGTGACCCGGGTTGACCCAAAAATGACCCACTAATCGGAAGTTCTCGAACAGGTGACCCAGCCCAATAGTCTTCTCGTGCCCGAAAATGGTAAGATACAAATTTTAGTCAAAATCGTTTGAACCGTTTTATAGATAGAATTAGCTTGACCCTGACCCTTGATGACCCAAAATGACCCACTAATCAAATTTTCTCGAACACGTGACCTAGCCCAATGGTTTTCTGGTGCCCCAAAACGGTAGGATACATAATTTCGTCAAAATCGTTAGAGCCGTTTTTAAGATAAAATTTGCATATTTATATATATACATATATATATATATATATATATATATATATAACCACACACAAGATTTGCTCGTATTAGAATATGTGATATACGCAATTTTAAAATATGATAAAAACCACGCAATTTTGACACAGTTAAACTATACGTGCAATATTTTATTTAGGTATCACACATTAATTTCTGGATTGGGAAATCTTATTAATACTATTATAAACTAGTCGTTGGGGGCCACCGTAATACTTACCCATCATGGATATGCATAATGTAAAATATTAAAATAAAAATGTGTAAACTACTTATAAAATGCATTGCAATTCAAATAAAATCGTGGCTGGATGACGTCATAAGCTTTAAAGGCTCGATTACTGAATTGCTTAAAGAGGTTTTTCCTTATAACTCCAAAAATAATAATCCTATTAACTAGCGGTTTATTGCATCTGATTAAGCGTCAAATTTCCAATTAAAATATATCTTTGAAGTGAAATTTGGATGAAATACAGGGTCATGAAAAATCGAAGAGTGTGGCAAATAGGATTCCAAATATCTCGGCAACTCTCATTTCTTAAAATAAACAATTTCGAAAATTTTTATATACCTTTTATCAGAAAGAATATTTCGAGAGTCCGAAAAAAATTGTTCCGGTTAATCGAGGTTATTGAAATGAAATAGGCTTCTTCCCATTATTACATACTAAGTACATACCAAATTGCAAGTCTCTATCTCAATTTTTTTGGGAGATAGAGCGTTTACAGACACACAGACACACAGACGGACGGCAAAATTTTTTTTCTAAAAATATGTTTTTCGGAATCTCCAGTGTCTGAAACGTGTAAATCCGTCAAAAAAAATATTTCGATTTTCAAAACGATTACAAGACTTACCCTATACTACGTATGATGGGTAAGTAATAAACTACTATAATAAACTATAACTGATCCGTCCGGCGTTGCCCGGTCCCGTTAGAAAATAGTACGAAACGCAAAAACTCTCTAAAGAATCGCTGCTCCTCCCCTCTCCTCCTCCCAAATCCTCCGGAATCCTTTCCTCTGGAAACCCTTTCGTCTGTCGAATAGTAAATAGAGAGATGGACCCGGAAGAGGAAGTAAATTCAATACGACCCCCTCAAATGTCTGGGTCATTTGATTCACGGCGGGTCAGTTTTGGGCCAAAATTAAGAAAAAAATTACCGTCCGATTTTCATAAAATTTGAATTTTCGAAATTCGAAAAACAAATTACGTATGTACTGTGAGTTTCGAATCGATACCCCCCAACAGTTTTCTTAATACAACAAATAACGAAGTCAGCTAAAGGTAGGATTAGGAGGTTTGATTTTATAAACAAACCACTTGTCATCGACAAAAGAGAAATAACAGCTTTTTCGCCACCACGTACCTTCGCATTATATCTATACAAATTAAACTTATTAATTAACTTATTTTATTATTCTTGGGTGTATAAATTCAATTAGCTGAAAATGTTTACTTAAAAATTGATAGAATCCGAAAAAAACTGTATTCCGGAAACCAATTAATACAGCATAAAAACTATTTGAAAACGCTTCCGAAAATAAGTGGTAGTAAAAGAAAATTTGTTTTTATAAATGCTTCTTTAAATCCCAAAAATAGACTGGTTTCTGAGGTTTCTAAAGATAAAGAACGTTCTTCGGAATCGTGGGTAACTCGGAAGAGGTTATTGGATATTTTCGTTCTTGTTTATATTATATTTTTCTAGATTAAGAAACAGTTATGTTTTTTTTTTTTTTTTTTTTCCAGCGTACATTAATAGAAGAACATATTTTTTCTTTTTAATGAACTTTATTACGCTGCTTACAAATAATGTTTTTCATATTTTACATGTGATGAGACATCATAATTGATGGATGACCCCTGATATGGGAATTTCTATAATGATTCCGGATCCTCGCATTTTTTTATAAAATTTACCGGATAAACATGCAAACACTTACTGTTTTGAACTATATTTTTGGTGATATTGGAAAGAGTTAACTTTTCACGTGTATTATTTTACAATCGATGGATACTTATGATGCGTATAATAGTGAAACAAAAGCCAATCAATAAAGCTAATTAATTTCGTTATTCATTACGCTGAATACTCAGTCATCAGCTTAATGAATTATTATCTCAATTAAGTGGCCTCATGAATATGGATCTTCTTTTCGAAGAATTAATTGGCCATCGATTTATGTGCTAGAAATATCTTTCTGCATTTTGCAGGAACGACTAAATCCTTAATTTTTTTTAAGGGAAAATTCTGCTTCTTTGGGTCAAATTTTTTTTTAAAACATTTTTTTGACTCTCATAAGAATGTAGATTGTTGATCTAAAGCGGTTTCGTTATATCCTTTCAATCTTTTTTGCACCTGAACGTAACATTATTGTAAAACTTTAAACTTGTTTTTCCTGAAACCCCGTTTTCAAAATGGGTGATCATTTTTCACAAGAACTATTCGACTGATTTTCTTAAAAAAAAAAAAAAAAAAGTGAGGTAATAGCTTTTTCTGGAGCTTATACCACAGAAAAAAAATAATTTCCATTGACTAATTATTTTTTCGAGCTTGCAAAAGGTTAAAAGAAAAGATGATGAAAAATAATTACCTTTTTTTGTTCCAATGACCGTCATTTTGTTAAATATCAACTTATTAAATTAAATCTTAGTAAAGCTTCAGAGAATTGAATGCCCTTTCATAATTTGGCAACCAAATTCGTTTCAAATGCTTGTGACAAAAAAAAAAAAAAAAAAAAAAAGGTCACTTGATTGTTAATTCACGGGACGCGCACCTGCAGGTACACTCTGAAAACGACATTTTCAAAACTGAGAAAAAATACTCAAATCTGAGTATGTCGCATAGTCGAAATGGCTCCGAATCAAAATGATTCTAGTTTGAAACATGTATATGTCGTAGGCTAATTGGGAAATCCGCCTCTTTGCAAACAGCCTAGGGTCTTTGCAAAGTGCCGGTCTAATTGGAGAATCATTTCCCTTTACTCATTTCTGAAAACATGCGCACACTCAAGAATAGAACATCATGTGCTCAGTTTTCAGTATATCCATGTTTCAAAAGTGAGTATGAACTGGTCTCTATGTGCTCAGTTTTCAGTATGTCTATGTTTCAAAAATGAGTATGAATTGACCTCTATGTGCTCAGTTTTCAGTATGTCCATGTTTCAAAAATGAGTATGAACTGACCTCTATGTGCTCAGTTTTCAGTATGTCCATGTTTCAAAAATGAGTATGAACTGACCTCTATGTGCTCAGTTTTCAGTATGTCCATGTTTCAAAAATGAGTATGAACTGACCTCTATGTGCTCAGTTTTCAGTACGTCCATGTTTCAAAAATGAGTATGAACTGACCTCTATGTGCTCAGTTTTCAGTACGTCCATGTTTCAAAAATGAGTATGAACTGACCTCTATGTGCTCAGTTTTCAGTATGTCCATGTTTCAATATTCTGAGTATTTCAGAATTGAAAGCATTGGGTTGTCATATCTGAAACAAAAAGTTTCATAACAAAATGAAAACATAATTTACTCAGATTTGAAAATGTCATTTTTCTCAGTGTACTCCCCGTCGGAAAACGGATGTTTTCTTTTCTTTTTTTTTTTTTTCACACAAAAATATAAATACTATATAAGTGAAATGTGAATAAATGTAATGCAATGCAAAAAATCCGAAGGTAATATGTCTTTTCTTTGTAATCGAAAAAAATCGTAAAAAATCACGTGAATTTTAGGCCAACGAAGTAGAAACGTCCCTTTAATGTACCTTATACGCATTCATATCTTCTAGTTTTTTTCCCCAACAATTTTTAGTTATGCTCATAAAAATATGATGGGTGAAGGGATAATGCATGAGTTGAAAAAGTGACAATTGTTATTTTATTATATGCAATGTGCCACAGTAAAAGCTGCGAAAGCAGTAAGTAGCTCAGAACCGAAACAAATTCCGTTTTCGATAGGTTTCTGATTGTACAGTTATAGTTGTGTAGTATTCCTTCCGTTGGGGCGGTAAAATTTTTACGTTTAACCCTTTCCGGCACAGACAAATTCTGTTCGTAAAATGAGAAATTACTGACTGACACCGGAATTTACAAACGACTTATTTAGAAAATATGAACTCCTTACTTTAAGCTTTCATTATAGAAACAAAATGTCATTAAAATATTCTTGGTGTCGTATGCAAGTTTGTAATTAAAATTAGGTCTGCCCGGAGTGGGACCACTGTGCCGGAAAGGGTTAAGGCAGGATTCCGTTATAAACAAGTTTCTTTTTTTGCAGATTTTACTGAACAAAATACAATAAAACTTGGAAAAAACAGAATTGTAGGGTTTGAAAAAAGATTCCGTTTTAGAAAGATTTCCGCGTTAGCAGATAGATTTGTACGTTATTCCTTTTGGTGGAATCATAAAAAAATTCTTTTTAGGCAGTTTCATTTTTTAGAGATCTTACTGTAGTAACAAGGAAGGTCTCCATAAGCGCATACTCAGAAAATTTTGATAAAATTACAGAATGTTCTTCTCATGAGGCTATGTACGCCGATAGAAAAAATTTCTGCGGAACCTCGATATAACGTCCGTAAAAAAAATATGAAAATCGTTTATTTGGCGATTTATCCCCGGTTGGCGTCGGTATAAAATAAAAAATATACGGTTTTATGACAAATACTCTTTAAGGAAAAACTTTTTCATGCTGAACTTGCTTATGTAAGTTTAACTTATACAGGGTGATTCATAAAAGATGGGCAGAACTTTAAGGGGTTATAGTACACTTAAAGACAAATAATATTAAATAGGAGACTAAGGGTCCCAGACGTATTCCCAAGGAGATAGGGGGCATTAAAGTTTAGGGTCCGAAATTTCAAATGATTATAAAACATGGAAAAATTGGTCGATTCGTTTGCGGTTTTTGCAAAAAATTTTCTTTATGCCAGTATTTTCTTGAAATAAAATTTTAAAGTTCAATTTCAAAAAATGCCGATAGGGGGCGCTTTAGACTTTGGAGTAACAAACAACTATTTTTTAACGTTATTTTTTGTATTTCTTTAAATGATTTCGAAAGCTTAGACTTAAACTTAAATTTTGATCTAAAAATCTGAGTCCTAACGAGTAGTTAAGTAGCGTAAACTGAAATTTGAAATTTGAAACCCTTCTCCCCCCAGAACAAAAATCAGTTATTCCCGATCTTTGTGTCGTAGATTAGGCTCTAACTACTGCCGCGTTTTGCTAAAATTATTCTTTATGTCAGTATTTTCTTGAAAATAAATTTTAAAGAAAATTTTCAAAAAATTCCGATAGAGGGCGCTTTAGACTTTGGAGTAACGAACAACTATTTTATACCGTTATTTTTTGTGTCTCATTAAATGCTTTCTAAAGCTTAGACTTAAACTTAAATTTTCAGCTCAAAATCTGAATCGCTGAGCGTAGTTCAGTAGCGAGGGGAGGGGGTTCAAATTTCAACTTCTGAACATAGTTCAGTTTGCACTACTTAACCATGCCCAACGATTCTGTGCTGTGATACGAGGCAAAAATACAACTTTCGTCAAGGACTGCATAGTCGGAATTCACTCATAAAGGCACTGGCACAGTTGGAAACGTCGCTCATGCAAACGTTAAAGCTCCATTCCTGACGCTATAGTCACCGGGTGAAGAAGGAAACAGAAAGTATGCAAATGTCAAATGGGGAAGAAGAAGAACACGTATGCAAAATTTCGACACGATTCAGGCATAAAAACCACTGAACGGTGAGTCAAGTGTAAGTCGCTGTAGTAATGAATCGGAAGATGGTGACCTTCACGAATAAGGAAAAGGCTGAGATGCATTTAATTTACGGAGCGGCAGATGGAAATGGTGCAGAGGCACAACGAATGTACGGAGAGCGATTTCCTAACAGGCGGTTGCCTAACCGCAAAACTTTCGAGCGCTTGCACAGACAGTTGTGTGAGACGGGATCATTTCTCGCTTCCCGGTAGAATGCAGGTCGTGCAAAAAAGGACGAATCAGTAGTTGTTGCAGAAGCCATTCTGGATGTAGTAGCGGCGCAGCCAAGTACAAGTACACGAACAGTGGCTAGCCAGGTGGATACCTCACAGTCCACGACTTGGAGGGTACTGAAGGATGAACATTTGCTCCCGTTTCATGTGCAACGAGTCCAGAAACTGTCTCCAGGGGATTATCCAAATCGTATTGAATTCGCCCGCTGGTTTCTGCAGCAGAACGCGCTAAATCCACATTTTGGACGAACTGTGCTTTTCACCGATGAATGTACCTTCACACGTGAAGGTACATTTAACACACACAATGCACATGTATGGGCGGATGTCAATCCACATGCTACGTATCCACATGCTCATCAGAGACGCTTTTCCATCAATGTTTGGGCAGGAATCCTCGGAGACCACCTAATCGGACCGTACCTTCTTCCTGAACGCCTCAACGGTAAAACATACCTCACATTTCTGCAACATGTGCTGCCAGACCTGTTAAACGTTGTTCCTCCACGCATCCGGCGGGTCATGTGGTTCCAGCACGATGGAGCGCCAGCCCATTACGTACGAGACGTCCGCAACTATCTGGACATCACATTTCCGAACAGATGGATTGGTCGAGGTGGTCCTGTTGCTTGGCCTGCTCGCTCGCCAGATCTTTCACCCCTCGATTTCTTTTTTTGGGGACGATTGAAGGCTCTTATGTATGAGACACCCATTGAATCCCCCAAGGAACTGGTCGCCAGACTTTCCGCCGCTGTAGGGGAAGTGCTCGAAAAGCCTGATGTTTTCGCGAATGTTCGCCGTTCCATTCGTCGCCGTTGTTCTGCGTGCATAACCTCTGGTGGTCACAATTTTGAACATTTATTGTGATTACATGTTAATAAATATGCTTTGGTAACATAATCCTAATTTGTGTCTTTTTACCTCGTATCACAGCACACAATGTGTGGACATGGTAAACTGAACTGTGCTCAGGAGTAGAAATTTCAAACCCCTCTCCCCAGAAACTTAACCACGTCTAACGATTCAGATTTTGGGCTGAAAATTTAAGTCTAAGCTTTAGAAAGCATTTAATGAGACACAAAAAATAACGGTATAAAATAGTTGTTCGTTACTCCAAAGTCTAAAGCGCCCTCTATCGGAATTTTTTGAAAATTTTCTTTAAAATTTATTTTCAAGAAAATACTGACATAAAGAATAATTTTAGCAAAACGCGGCAGTAGTTAGAGCCTAATCTACGACACAAAGATCGGGAATAACTGATTTTTGTTCTGGGGGGAGAAGGGTTTCAAATTTCAAATTTCAGTTTACGCTACTTAACTACTCGTTAGGACTCAGATTTTTAGATCAAAATTTAAGTTTAAGTCTAAGCTTTCGAAATCATTTAAAGAAATACAAAAAATAACGTTAAAAAATAGTTGTTTGTTACTCCAAAGTCTAAAGCGCCCCCTATCGGCATTTTTTGAAATTGAACTTTAAAATTTTATTTCAAGAAAATACTGGCATAAAGAAAATTTTTTGCAAAAACCGCAAACGAATCGACCAATTTTTCCATGTTTTATAATCATTTGAAATTTCGGACCCTAAACTTTAATGCCCCCTATCTCCTTGGGAATACGTCTGGGACCATTAGTCTCCTATTTAATATTATTTGTCTTTAAGTGTACTATAACCCCTTAAAGTTCTGCCCATCTTTTATGAATCACCCTGTATAATAAATAAATTTTTATAACTACAATTTTGTGTACACATTTCTATGTATATATAATGAAATTTAAAGATCGTAGTTTACGATTTAAAACAAAACTTAAATTAATTGAAATTGTTTCAAGCTCAAAAATAAGCCGGATTCTGAACATTGTCAATTCAATTAAAAAGTATTGTTGCTATGGAAACAACGACTTCTTCGATATGAAAATGTATAACGAATGCTTTTGTCGTCGGGCTTTTCTTTTTAAAATACATTTAAAAATTACTTATATAACTGGTGAAGCCGTTTAAATTTGAAAAAATCGTGGAATGGGTGATAAAACAATAACAAAATATCATTCAATCGGTAATAAATAGAGAAAAAAAGTGAATGATTTATTTAATCTGATTTGAAGGATATTTTAAATTAATATTACTGCACACGTAACAGAGAGTTGAAAATGTTGAACACAAAATGCAAACGATTCTGAACAAGAGGGTATGGTTTCATGAGCTCTAGAATTAACCCATTAGTATATATATATTTTATTAGCTAATGACAATTTTACGCTTTCAAATTTTACAAAAATCTCATAGACATATTTAGAAATTAAAAAATCATTGTTGAAAATACAAAACTTATACAAAAAATAATAAACTTTCATCGTTTAAGTTTAAATTCATTAAGTTTTGCGCATTCGAATAATCATTTTACAAGCAATTTCAAAACACATTAATCGCGTTTGGCGAGGAAAAAATGTTGCTAGCCAAATCGAGTCTTTTTGCGCCAAATACTCGAAAGTATTTTATTTTTTTGCAGATTTTCTACTGGGATCTGTAGCTAAATTTCACTATTCCTTTATTACATACATAAGTAGCTTCATTAGCATTTTTTTTTCAAAATTTTCTGAGTAAGGTAAAGCCAGGAGAGATGGCGCGGTAGGAGAGATTGCGCACATAGAGGTTCGGGATGAAGGAGAAGAGTGAGCGCGCAGCGACTCCATGTAGTTGTACAACAGCATTAGTGGAGTGTCTACTTGAAAGTGCACGTTGATTGTTTTGAGCGTCTATATTAAAGCATTGATATTTTGTTTTGTTTTCCCAAAGTAAGTGCTTGAATTTTCATAGCTATTCGTCAGAATTTCTATACAATGTCAGTAGTACAAAATTTTTGAAACCTAAACGATTTCTCAGAAGCTACTAATCGAGACTAACAATCTGAACATCAACGGTTCGTTTTAGTAGCGGCCATGTTTATATAAAAGGCCGCGCAATCTCTCTTACCGAAATTGGAGAGTTTGCGCATCTGCTACTTAGGAGAGATGGCGCATTATTTCCATTAGTTTCCATGCTAGGAGAGATTACGCAGCTTATTGGTAAATTTGCATAAAAAATGAAAAATTAAAATGGACTAATTTTAAGTTAAACGTGTTATCAAGTAACTAAATGTTATTTTGTAATCTTATCTGGACTTGCTTTTTCTGATTCTTTATTTTTTTTCCTTTAATTAAAATTTTTTAATCGTTTTTAAAATTATTTCCTTTTTCTGATTCTTTAATCATTAGGTTGAAATATTCACTCCTAATACAATAATATTTGTTCACAAAAACCTTACAACAATGTCCTTTAAGTGTAATTATTATTGTTAACAATTTAATTGTAGTTATTATTAGTAACAATCTCTCCTACCCATGTACGCAATCACACCAACCCTGTAAGGACAGGTTGCGCAAAATAACTTTCTTGGTTTTATTACAACTATTCTATTAAATTGCAACATAACACCAAAATAGCAATGGAAATGCATAAAAAACAAATGAAGTAAAAATTATTCATGGCTAGTTTAGCAAAAAAAAATATATTTAGATTTTTTACTGTTATTCTTTTGAATTGTGCGCAGACTCTCCTAGCTTTACCTTATGCGCTTTAAGGAGACTTTCCTTGTAAATCCCACTCGATGCATACTAACGAATAGCATGGTACGAAAAGAAATTTAAAAGAATCTGTGCACGCTGAAAATTCGGGACTTTATCGTCCCGCTTATAGCGGTTACGCAGAACGGGTCTTGAAACTCCTGAAAAGCGGGACGCCCCGCGTAAATTGGGACACCTAACAACACTAGATGTGGCCGAATCACAAAACATTCTTCTATCTATATTATTCTAACAAGGGGAACCAACCTGCCTCCATATGTCGAACATTCACTCTAAAAGCGACATTTTCAAAACTGAGGAAAAAAAATACTCAAATCTGAGTATGTCGCATAGTCAAAATGGCTCCGAATCAAAATTACTCAAGTTTGAAACAGCTATATACTCATTTCTGAAAACATGCGCATACTCAAGAATAAAAAATCATGTGTTCATATTTGAGTGTGTCCATGTTTCAAAAAGGAGTATGAATTGACTTCTTTCTATGTTCTCATTTTTAAGTATTTCCATGTTTCAAAAATGAGTTTGAACTGATTTTAATCATTTTTGAGTATGTTCGTGTTTCAAAAATGCGTATGAACTGACCTCTATGTGCTCAGTTTTGAGTTTGTCTATGTTTCAATATTCTGAGTATTTCTGGAATTTCAGAATTGAAAGCAATGGAAACTCATATTTGAAACAAAGTTTCATAACAAAATGAAAACATCGATTTACCCAGATTTGAAAGTGTCGTTTTTCTCAGTGTTGCAATATAGTTTTATAATTACATCCTTAAAAAGTAAATGATATAAATATTTTTTTAACAGAATCTAAAAAAAAAAAAAAAAAAAAAAGAAAAGAAAAGAAAAGGAAGAATGAATGAATGAAAGAAAAGAAAAGAAGAAAATCTGTAACAACATAATTCTCTCTCATTTTTTTCGTAGAAAAAATATATATCTTTCAAAAAATAGTAAAAAAAAGTCTTCTGGCTCAAGAATGCCATAAGTATCATATTATTGTATAACGAATCAAACAAACGCAGCTAATAAAGAAAAAATAATAAAATAAAAATAAAAATAAACCTGACCAACATTTCCTTTTACATACACCAAAATATTCGTGACAGAACTTCTCGATTAAGTAAAACAAAGCTTATATTCGGAAGTAGTGGTATTTGAAAGTAGGAACCATGTGTGTCGTGCATTGCAACATAGTTTTATGATCGCATTACAAAAACATTTATAATACAAATAATTTTTTTAACATAATTTACAAAAAACGAAAAGAATAAAATAAATAAAATCTGTAACCCATAGTTCTCTCTATTTCTTTCGTAGAAAAATATATATCTTTCAAAAAATAGTAAAAAATGTCTTCTGGCACATGAATACCATAAACATCATACTACTATATAACGAATCAAACAAACGCAGCAAATAAAGAAAATAAAAAAATAAAATAAAAATAAACCTGACCTACATTTCCTTTTACACCAAAAACATTCGTGATAGAACTTCTACGATTAAGTAAAACAAAGATCATATCCGGAAGTAGTACTACTTAAAAGTAGGAACAGTGCGAGCTCCATATGTCGAATATCTCAATTTATTATAGTTTTATACTTGCATTATTAAAACGTTTATGATACAAGTAATTTTTTAACATAATTTACAAAAAACGAAAAGAAAAGAAAAGAAGAAAATCTGTAACACCATAATTCTCTCTAACTTTTTTCCATAAAAAATGTATTTCTCTCAAAAAATAGTGAAAAAAGTCTTTTGGTGCATGAATACCATAAACATCTTACCTCTTACTATATAACGAACCAAAGAAAAGCAGCTACTAAAAAAATTTAAAATAAAATAAAAATAAACCTAACCTACATTTCCTTTTACATCAAAAACATTCGTGACAGAACATCTGATTAAATAAAAAAATATATTATATTCGGAAGTAGTGGTACTTAAAAAGAAGGAACTGTGCAAGCCCCGTATGTCGTACATTGCAATATAGTTTTATAATTGCATTATTAAAACGTTTATGATGCAAATAATTTTGTAAAAGGAAAAGAAAGAAAGAAAAAGAAAAGAAAAGAAGAAATTTGCACACCATAATTCTCTCGAACTTTTTTCCATATACAAATGTATATATCTCTCAAAAAATAGTAAAAATAAATAAATAAATAAATAAATAAATAAAGTCTTCTGGCGCATGAATACCATAAAACATCATACAACATAACAAACCAAACAAACGCAGCTACTAAAGAAAATAAAAAATAAAATAAAAATAAACCTAACTTACATTTCCTTTTACATCAAAAACATTCGTGACAGAACATCTGATTAAATAAAAAAAAATATTATATTCGGAAGTAGTGGTACTTAAAAAGAAGGAACTGTGCAAGCCTACGTCGTACATTGCAATATAGTTTTATAATCGCATTATTAAAACGTTTTTGATGCAAATAATTTCATAAAAGGAAAAGAAAGAAAGAAAAAGAAAAGAAAAGAAGAAATTTGTACACCATAACTCTCTCGAACTTTTTTTTTTATATACAAATGTATATCTCTCAAAAAATAGTAAAAAAAAAATCTTCTGGCGCATGAATAGGATAAAACATCATACTATATAACAAACCAAAGAAAAGTAGTAACTACTGAAGAAAATAAAAAATAAAATAAAAATAAACCTAACTTACATTTCCTTTTACATCAAAAACATTCGTGACAGAACATCTGATTAAATAAAATAAAAAAATTATATTCGGAAGTAGTGGTACTTAAAAAGAAAGAACTGCGAAAGCTCCGTATGTCGTACATTGCAATAAAGTTTTATAATTGCAATATTAAAACGTTTATGATGCAAATAATTTTGTAAAAGGAAAAGAAAGAAAGAAAGAAAAAGAAAAGAAAAAGAAGAAATTTGTACACCATAATTCTCTCGAAGTTTTTTCCATATACAAATGTATATCTCTCAAAAAATAGTAAGAAAAAAAAGTCTTCTGGCGCATGAATACCATAAAACATCATACTATATAACAAACCAAACAAACGCAGCTAATAAAGAAAATAAAAAATAAAATAAAAATAAACCTAACCTACATTTCCTCTTGCACCAAAAAACATTCGTCCCTTGTGGGGTCCTCGAGATCACTTCCAATCCCCTTAGAAATTATTCTAAGAAATGTGACTGGAATAAATTCGTTTCTGCCCGCAGAAAGCGCATTACGTTCGTCTTAAAGACGTCTCATTTGAGAGAAATACAGCTGAAGCAGAAAGAGATACAGGCGATAAAGAGGTCAACCAGATGTCAGCAGAAAATCTGAAGTAAGGTGCTCATAAACTTAAAGGTTTTAGGTAAGAAATCCTCCTGCGAAGAGATGGGAGAAAGTATCTCGATATATATTTTTAGAAGGTGTCTTATATACTAAGAAATAGAATTCAGGATAAAATTCTACCAACGCATGCGATTTGGTCCGCAGATAAGTAAATCTGTACAGTTCTAAAACATTAATTTTCGGGTCATTTTGCGAAAAATGTTATTTTCTGGGCGTAAAAATTTCGATATATATATATATATTATTATTATTAAACTTTTGTGATTCAAAAAATTTCGATTTGAAAATATTTTTATCAGATATTAGAATACATCATTTTAAGCATGTAAAAAACAATTTTAAAAAATCAGAATATAAAAAAAAGGATAGATAGCTATATATATTGACTAAAAGGTCCTTTTTCAAATCGGCAATAAACAAAATATCACATACTTCGCATAAATATTTTCAATTTTCTAATCCAAAATTATAAACTATGCGAATTTACCTTTATAAAAATTATTTTTTTGGACGTCTCCAGTCTTTTTTTTTTTTTTTTTTTTTTTCAATTTCACAAAATTTACAAAGTTTAATTTAGAAGTAACGATGTAAAACTGCTCAAATTATTAATAAAACTTTGGCATGTAAAATTAACTCACAATCACCGTCCGTTGAGGATTTTATGAACAATTGATATTAACTGCTGTGTGTGTGTGTGTATGTTGGAAGATAGCATCAATAAATAATTCTTCTTTCAAAGCTCGCTGTATAAGTAACATTGAATTTTGGGTATGTTGCAGATATGCAACGCGGTGATACAAAAAGTTAATAATGATAGTTCATCTTTCACCTGTTTTAAGATTTACAGGGTGTTTCACGAAGGACCCCTAACTTGGAAAATAAATAACTCGGAAACGGTGATAGATAGAAGCATGAAATTAGTGGTATGTTTATTATAAAAACCGTAAGAATCTGATAAAGAAATCTCAAAATTTTAGTTTAAAATAGCGCACGATAGATGGCGCTGCCGGCAGCATTGCGGATTCCTATAAAGAGAACTTAGACGTCTAAAACGCTCAGTCGTCGAAGATTTCGTCGTTGAGACGTGATCGCTATTAACCTATAAGGAAAGGGCAACTGACGTCACTGTTGGTTAAATTACTGTTGGTTTGGGAGAAAAACCTGTTCGTTCTTTACGACTCCTACCGTACACATGAGATGGAGCGATTTGATAGGTCTACGTTAAACTAGTCTGTAATATGATTGGCCTACGTCGCCATGACGATTCCTGCAATGATAGCTGCGACAAAAATACAGTGGTAGATTGGTTGATGGAACTGTTTGCTTGTAAACATGTCCTTTCCTTATAGTGAAAGAAATTCCGCAAGTGGCACTGAAGGACATTGTTTACCGCAACAATCCTTCAACACTCGACAAGCTGAAGGAGGCTTTTTTGTCAAGCTTGTGCGTTGATTTCTGGTGACATACTATAGAGTATAGAGTGTCGCTGACAATTTCATTCTTCGTTTGCGACATGTGTCTTGTGTGAAAGGTGCACATTTTGAATCGCTTTTGATGTGATAAAACCTACTTATGGTTATGCCACCTGCAGCGCCATCTATTGCGCAATTTGTTAGTAAAATTTTGAGTTTTCTGTATCAGATTTTTACGGTTTGTTTAATGAACATACCACTGGTTTCATGCTTTTATCTTTCACCGTTTCCGAGTTATTTATTTTCAAAGTTAGGCGTCCTTCGTGAAACACCCTGTATATACTAGATGGTCCTATAGTCTTCTCATTACTTGATGCTTAATTTATATTATAAAGATTTACGGGGTAATTTCCTTAAGGCGGTTCTCAAAAAAATATTTCCTCCCGCCCAACAATTCGAAACTTTCTGACACATTTTCTGGCTCATTTTTAAACTTAAAAGCAGAATACTTTCAGGCACGATTATTGAAGTGATTTGTAAATCGAACAGTTTTTAATTTCAATCTCTTTGAAGTGAATTACATCTTGTATTAAAGCGATTGTTGTGTGAGAATGGAAGCTTTTTTTAAATTTCCGGAGCTGTCAAGTCCAGAAATTGCCGCTCAAAATAATAACTTCGACAGCATTTTCTCAAAAATATCCTGCCTTTACCGAAAACACAGTTCGATTTCATAGTTTATTAATAACAGCACCTGCCAATTTGATACGTTTGCAAACAAAACTGGAATTAAACAGTGTATCCGAAAATTGCTTAGTTTGGATTTGAGAATAGACTTAATAATATTTTCCTGATTAATACATCTACTGAGGATACAAATACACAATGTTTTGTTTTATGGTGCCATGCTTATTTAGGATAAAGATATGAAACTTGATGTAAATAATTAAAAAAAAACTTTAAGTATATGAACTAAAAACTTATTTTTAGTAAATAAATTATGCTTACTTTTTAAATCAAGAACTAAGGACACATAAAGTTCGTAACCATTTCCCAGTTAAGTACAAATATTTAAAAATTAATCACAAACGACAATCTACATATTCACAGCTAACAACTGAAATTAAAAAGGGGTGTCTCCTGCCTCTAAATATTTTTACTAAGCGACGAATGCTACTATATTTTGGAAATAGATTGCACATAATTTTTTGTAACGTAGAATAAATAAAAGCTTGCAATAGTAGTTCAAATATAATTTTTGAAAAAAAAAAATTTTTTTTTAGTTCCTAATAAAATTTAATGAACATACAAAATAATTTACATAGAAAAAAAAATACATTATTCAATAATTAATATATTGATCACATTCATAAAATAAGTTCACAAATACAGAAGAAATTAGGTGTAAAACATATAACGGAAGTAATACACCCGTTCGTTAAAAAAAAAAAATAAATAAATAAAAATAAATAAATAAATAAATTCACGAATCCTCAATGATTAATTGTGTATTTTCAAAAATGCTCTATTATGTAAAACCTCCAAAAAATTTCTTAAATATAATCTGTAAAAAAGTACCTACCATGTAACAATTTTTTTTAAATCCTCTTTAATAAAAAGCTATGCGTTGCTGACGACTGGGGTTTTTGATAATCGTTGCCACAGATTAAACTCGGAAAATGAAACATTTGAAGTTGCTGAAAAAATTAATAGCTCGAAAAGTATTTGTCAGAAAATTGTTAGACAAACTTCGTTAGAAAGGTAAAAAATTGTACTTTTCTTGATATAAATTTCAAATCTAATGATTATGCCGTTTTCTAAATATTGAATTTCAAAAATTACCAAATTTCACAATGGAGTACCATAGCGAAATCTTCACGCGTAAAAAAATAATGATAACGGCCATGTGTCCTGACGTATACTGGCTATAGCACGAGTCACAAATTATAGTAGCCTTACAGCCTTACTATTCTGTTAAAATATAAAAGTGAATTATGATGCCACGGGTGCATGATGTTTATTGAATTTTATTATAATCATCTTAGAAACAAGGTTTTGTAAAAAATTTTCGAATGGGACTAATAAATTGGCCAATACTGTGTATTATTTTGAGTTTAAAAGAGTAAAGGTGGGGGAGCGCTTTATATTATTTAGGTTTCCACAGAAACTTTTGGTCAAAATTGAAAGTTTAATATATCAAAACATCAAAAATTAAATCGCTTATTAAATCGGCAATAACTATAACGACTGTCCTCCAGTTCGTTTGGATAGATTTTCATCTAAAAATATAAAATCATTCAACATTGATTTTAGGTATTTTTAAGGTTATTATCACGGGCCCGGGCAACGCCGGGGCATCTCAGCTAGTTTAATAATAATAATTATTATTAAAGGTATAAAGAAATTATGTTTAATAACTTGTCTTCTGTTTCATTCAAATTTGTGCGATTATCGTCTGTCAAATTTTACTCCTTCTTTTCTTTTGCACTTGTTTCAAATATTTATGCGATTAATGTTTCCTCCAACCATGAGAAGTGTCGCCAAGAATATTTTCAGTGTGCATAGTAAACTTGTCAAAGTGAAACCTCTGTCTGTAACAGTATCCTGGATTAAACAGAAAAATTTAATGGTCCTATGGAAAGAATAAAATGCAATTATTACAGCTGATGTATTAGTTGCTAAAACAGAAAGAAACCTGTCTAACGTTAACTTTTTAATCCCTTACGATTCTGTCTTAGTAGGTTTCATTGTATTTCGTTTTCTTACCAGGAATCTTTTTCTAAAAGCTCTCTTCAACTTAGACGGAAATCTGTCAGTATATTTAGGTCAAAGACGTCACCAGCACTTCTGTCGGCATCAACAAATACATCGCAAATTGTAAAAAAAGGGCAAATGTTTCTTAATCTAAGGCAAATAAAATATAACCACGAACGAAAATATACAATAACCTCTCCCGAGTTACCCACGATTCCGAAATGCATTCTTTTTCTTTAGAAACCTCAGAAACCAATATATTTTCGAGGTTTAAAGAAGCATTTAAAAAAACAAACTTACTGCCACTAATTTTCGGAAACGTTTCCGAGTAGTTTTAATAGTGTATTAATTAGTTTTTTTTCAATCCGTAATATAGATTTTTAGCATGCTATACATTCTTACGTAAACATTTCCATGTTCAACAAACATGCTTTAGAGAAAAACATGATGCATTAACAGCATTAACATTTAACATTAACATTAATATTAATATTATTTTGTTACTCTTAGCATATATAAATTCAATTACGTAGCTGAAAATGTTTAACTGAGAATGTAATACATCCTGAAAACTAATATTCCGGTTTGAGAAAATTGATAATTACACTATAAAAACTACTCGGAAACATTTCCAAAACTCTGTGGCAGCAAAAGTATTTATAATCATCATCAACAACAACAGCAACCGTTTTCAATTCACTGCTGGATGTAGGTATCCCCCAGATTTTTCCATTGTTTCCTGTCTAGTGCTTTAGTCATCTAATTAACACAGGCCACTTTTTCTGATTTCGTCACTCCATCTTACTTGAGATCATCTCCTTGGTCGTTTTACATCTCTGGGATACCACTGTAGGGCGTTTGTGCTCCATCTATCGTCTTGTCTTCTTGCAATGTGCCAAACCCATTTCCATTTTTTCCGTTTAACCCTTTTTATCCTGGCGGTACTTATAAGTACCACTTTAATAAAACACCTATATATTCGTAATATGACCATATGGTAAAGATACCATATATATTCCTTTCAAAAAATTAAAGCAATCTATATTTTATGTATTTTATCAAATATATTTTCCCCTTTCTGCATAATCGTAATTCATATACATTCCCGGCTGTTAAAAAGCGCACCCTTTTTATCTTTCTCTTTCAACGAAAGACTTTTAGTCAAAATCATGCATATTGTTTTTAAATTATCATTAACGTACTTATTCGGTCTCCCACATATCAAAAGAAATGAAATTATACAAGGCATAAAATGTTTTCCTTTTCATGGTCAGCTTTCATGTCTTGCATATTGTTCCAGATGTCTATAGCATTTAAACGGCGCCTTTGCTGCATTCCTCGAAAGCCCTATTCCCAAAACAATAATTAACGGTAAAATTCTTAATCTCTCTTTTTAGCCAAAGTGCAATCTTCGCCAAAAGATTTTTTTCTTCCAATGACGTCAATTATGAAGTTGATATGTATATAAGTAACGGTTACATTTCCCACGCAAAAAAATGCGATTCTCTTGGCTTGAAATGTATCTCGCTTGGCGTGTTTTTTCCTTGCGCCCACTTTCATATCGGATAGCAACACTTGCCCTCTGATCTTCATCTCATAAACATCTAAAAATGTCTTGGCCCCTTTGGCCACCCTTTGGTTTTATAACGAAAAATCACCTTGATGTTCTTAAAACTCTTTGGATTACGTGAACTTGATCGGACCCGTTCAACAGCATTTCTGGATTATTCTTTGGATTATGTTTGTGTTCTTCACCCCTGACTTTAAATTTAAAATGTCACCTCACCAATATTCATCAGATTCATTTAAAAAATCTGAAACTTCGATTGATCAAAATCTCACTATTGTGGAAGATTCTGAATTGTGACATGTTTCTCCAATTAAAGACTATTAACTCTAATGATGTGATTTTCGTCTTCCTTGCTTCACCATACAAAATAAAAGGGAAAACTACACTCCAGTTTAGTACTTCAGTACCCAGGAAACGCACTCTGCGGATTGCCAAAACAACCAAGTGCCACTATACCTTCTTGTTTTAACAAATTGTTTCACTCCGTAAAAGTAAATCCTTTAGGTCTTTTCAAAGGATTCGCCAACTTTGACATCTTCTCAATAATCACCCCTGAACTTACTTCCCACGATAACTCTTCTATATGCATAAAATTCCACGATAAACTCTTTCATAGACCATTTTTCCTAACGGTATTCACAATGGCACAAAGAGTGTATTTCTGACAGCAGGCAGGAGATGGCAAATTCAAGCACATATCCTCTTTCTTTGCATTGTAGGGATTTTACATTTGCCACGCTACATTCGAAATCCATTTTGCAATAGAATTGACATGCATGTTGTTCTTCATTTGAGTAATTTTAGTGGTTTATTACCGGTTATTTAGTACTATTATTTTCTATTGTTTTCTATACTCTACAGGTGAACATTTCCTATATTTTATTTGAAGTTTACTATTTGAAATTTACTATTTTATTTTATATCATAGGCATAGGGTAAAAAAAATTATGGTGGTTACAGTTGCATATAATTAACCACTAAAGCACTACAAAATTTATTTTCCTCTTTCCTATGTTTATTCTGCACCAAAACTTATCCAATGATGCCAAAATACAATTAAAAAGTAGCTGGAAAATTAATTCAGGATATAAAGGGTTAATTATCTCAATGATGTCAAAAACTTTCGTCTGACTTCTTCTTATCCAAGTTATTCTCTTTCTGTCTCTTCTGGTTATGCCTAGCATACATCTTTCCATACTTCGCTCTGTTGTTTGTAATCTTTGTACCATCCGTTTTGTTAGCGTCCATGTTTCTGCTCCATAAGTTAGTGCAGGCAAAACACATTTGGTTAAACACCTTTCTTTTCAAACAACGAGGCATGAACACATTTTTTACATTACACATAACTTTGTATTTCTTTAATCTCAGTGTTGTTGTAGACGATTTTCTTTTTTGATGCAAATGAATTGAACATCCCCTTAGTATTTTCAAAATTTATTTTTAATCCCATATTAACGCTAGCTTCTGCCAAATCTTTTAGCATGTTTTCCAATTCTTCAGAGCTATTACTGAAAATTAAAAAATCATCAGCAAACCGGAGATGGCTTAAATTTCCCCATATATATATGTAAATCCTTCTTTAAATCGCGAAAATATTATGGTTTCTGAAGTTTAAAAAATAAACAAGGGTTTTCGGAATCATGAATATCTCGGAAGAGGTTGTTGTACATTTTCGTTCACGGTTATATTATATTTTATTCGATTAACAGGCTACTTAGCTCAAACGAAAATACCCGCTTGCTAATGTTAATCCTATAGGAGATTTTTTTTTTAATATCTCGCTTGTATTTAATTTTTTTTTTTTTTTTAATTTCTTTATTTATTTGTTTGCATTGGATAGCTGAAGTTGATCTCTACGCAGGCAGTTTTTTACTTTTTCAATTTTGTTTACAAGGTTTTTTTTTATGAGGCTACTTTCACTTACGGAACCAGTTTCGAATGCAAATCTAACGAAGTGAAAGCTATCCAATGCAAAAAAAAGAAAGAATCATTTAAAAATATTGAAATACAAGCTAGATATTTTTAAAGATTTCTCTCATAGGAATAACATTAGCGAGCGGGTATTTTCCTGTGAGTGAAGTAGCCTCTTAAGAAACATTTGTCTTATTTTACACTGCATAAAAAATATCTGTCTTGGATTTAATGTAAATAAAATATTGTTCTTTTTATACAGTTCGTTATTATATCGCCGTATCAGAACATTTTTAGTCGGCATGTTTTAAAGATTTACAGCTACTTTCTTAGCTTTAAGTTGCGTACGTTCTAAAGACGTCTCATTTCAGAGACATACAACTGAAGCAAAAAGATACAGGCGATAAAGTGGTCAGCAAAAAATCCAATGTAAGTTCCTCATAAACTTGAGCTTAGGTAAGAAATCCTCCTTCGAAAAGATGGGAGAAAGTATCTCGATATATTTTTTGGAATGTGTTTTATACTAAGAAATAGAATTCGGGATAAAATTCTACTGCCACAAGTGATTTTGTGCGCAGATTACTTTTGAGTAAATCTTTACAGGTATAAAACATTAATTTCTTCATTTAATCATAACTATTATTAACAAGTTGGAAATTGTACGTCAAACGTTACAAACGAGGTGCGTTCGTACGCACGTTTTAGAATTAAATTCATGATATCCCGTGCGTAGAACGGGTTAAACAGCTAGTTAAGTATATATTTTATGACACTTCATACAAATATCTTAACTAGTTATATAAATATTCAGATATATATGTATCAGCTAGTTATATAAATATTCAGATCTTGATGATTTTTAATTCTGTGAAATGAATTATATCGTCTGCAGATTAATTTCTGTAATAAAATAAGTATCTCGGTCGCTTGACGATTTAACATCCATCGGAAGCTCATATAACAAAAAAGCACCGATTTAAAAAAAAAATCAAATTTCTTAATAAATATTTTTATTAATATCTCCTAAAGTTTTGATTCGATTTTGATAAAATTTGAAATGTCTCGACAAATTTATGCAAAGATAATATATTTCAAATTGCAAACCATTTGGTTGGGTAGTTTTTGCGTTGTTATATGCGGACAGACAGACAGACGGACGGACAGACAGACAGACGGACGGACAGGCGGACGGACCAAACGACGACTATAGGTGCTACGTATTTATATAATTACGAACGCACCTAATAAAGGTAAAAGCTAGACCATTATGTTAACTAGGGCATCCAATCCGGACTTTCCGGGATACAGAATATATATGAAACCATTTATTTTTTATTTTATTGAAAATAGATTTCTTACATTTAATATTTTTTTTTTAGATTTAGAGCATTTTTATATGAAATATGTTAATTTTATATTTAAATAAAATTTTGAAATTTACTAAAAGTGGTAATTTCGTATTGGCCTCGTGCCAGAAGTTAACAGCCGAAGAAATCGCTAAAAATTTCATTGTCTACTTTTTTTTTAGTACAGCAGTTTTCTTTTATTCTAATAATTTCAGCGGTTTTAAGAGATTATTTCAATCACATGACTGTTAAATGTGTGTTTTATTTATACTATTTTATGTATTGCTTAATGAAGTTTTAATTTTGTTATTGAATATTAGCTGGAAACAAATGATGAACTTTTTATATTGTTTAAAGAGTGCAAACGGATTAATATTTTGTAGTCGTCTGCACTCGATAGAGATAAATTGAAAAAAAAAATATGTTTGAAATTTAGTTCAAATGCTATAATAAATGAGTAAATTGCGATACAGTTTTCAAACAAATTACACTGCTCAAAACAATTAAAGGATATTGCAGTTTTAGGTGGATTTTGTATCTGGGAAACTTTTTAGCTGATTGATACATGGTCGACAGACATAGTAGGTTATATGAGAATAAATTACACATGTTTGGCAGAAAAAATGCATTTTATTGCGCATTTGTGTACAAAAGGAAAAAAACACAATTTGTGCATGTGAGAAAAAAAGAATAAGAAAAGGTGTTTTCTTCAAAGAAAATCATTTTCAGTAGGGGGTATGGTTTCCACGGGCGGCTAGCAACGTTGAACACCTTTGAGGCATGGACTCAATGAGGCTATTAATGACGAGTTGGGGTATTCTGCCCCACTCTTCCAGAAGAGCTCTTTCCAGTTCTTGGAGAGTTTGTGGGGGTTGTTGGCGGCCAGAAACCCGTCTTCCTAGAGCGTCCCAAACGTGCTCGATTGGATTCATGTCTGGAGAACACGCTGGCCATTCCATTCGAACGATACCTTCCTCGAAAAGGAAATCCTCCACCAGGTTTGCACGATGTGGCCTGCAGTTATCGTCCATTAAAATGAAGTTATCTCCGATTGCTGCAGCGTAAGGGACTACAATAGGTCTGAGGATCTCATCCCTATATCGGCGACCAGTCAGAGCTCCATCTCGAATGATGTAGAGGTCAGTGCGCCCGTCAATGGAGATGCCACCATACACCAACACTCCTCCACCGCCAAATCTGACACTTTCGTGCACGAACGCAGGATTATTCCTACTGCCACGGTCCCTCCAGATGAAAATACGCCTATTATCCGGATGCACAGAAAAACGGGACTCGTCAGAAAACAGAATATTGCTCCATTCATTTCTCCTCCAGTTGACATGCTCGGTTGCCCACTCCCTGCGGTCGCGACGATGCCTTGATGTTAATCTAACACATACCATCGGTCGGCGAGGATACAGACCTACAGCATGGAGCCGGTTTCGGACAGTCTGAGTTGAAATCGTGGTGCCTGTAGCCGAGCGAAGGTGTTGTTGGAGAAGAGTAGCGTTCATGTTTCGGTGTCTCCGAGCTGTTAACGCTAAATACCGATCTTCATTGGGCGTTGTTGCCCGTCTACGACCTTGCCCTGGTCTTCGGCCTGCACATCCACTCTCCAAAAAACGGTTCCAGATCCTGGAAATGACACTTTGTGACACTCCAATGGCTTGCGCTACTTCGGCTTGAGTTTGGCCCCCTTCTAACCTATCAACAATTCTCCAAGCTTCTGAATCTGTCAAATGACTTCGCTGAGACATCGTACTCATCGAAACAAAGCAATCACTGAATGCCGATCATCCTTGTCTTCATTCTCTTTTATCCAGTTGAAAGTCAAATTTCATTCGCTGCCGCTGAAGCGACGTTTTTGACGTCGAACTCAAAATTTGCATACTCCACAGTTTGAAAACCAGAAAAATTTGCATTTGTGATTCTCTTCTTCTATTTTCGGCAAAAAAAATTTCGCTTATATCTTTATTTTATATAAAACTTCAAATATCCTTTAATTGTTTTGAGCAGTGTATATTTGAAGTAAGTTTTTTCCCTATATAACTGTGTAAAAATTAAAAATATGCGATGTTTAGAAATTTAAAAAATCGCAGTAGCAAAAAACGCAAAACCTAAATTTTATCGGCAAGTGTTTCCATTCGCAAAATGACGTTAGCGTTACGCACGGACATGTTTGTTCTTTATAATATAGAGAGATAGCTTTATGTTTAGTTGATTCAAAATTTTCAGTTCAAAATTTTCATATTTTAAAGGTCAATAGTTACTTTCTTAGTTTATTTTAAAACATACGCTACCATATTTAATAGAAAATAGCATTTGAAAGATTGCTGATTTCTATGATATTTCTAGTTATTTTAAAGTAAAAGTTTTCTAAACATTTGCTTAAGGTGGTTCTCAAATTCCCTGCTCAACAACGTGAAACTTTCTAACACATTTTCTTACCCGTTTTTAAACGCAAAGGCATGAAATTGGCGGCCCGAATATTGAAGCGATTTGGAATTGAATCGTGCTTTTTTTTTTTTTTGATAAATAAATTATCGAGTTTATAGGCGATTGTTGTCACGTGGGACAGGTTTTACTCCTTTCGCGCGTTGTCGCGTCCCGAAATTCGGATGGTAAAGAAACCATATATATACTTTTACAATTAATAGTAAATCTATATTTAAATTATTTTATTAAATTTGCTTCCCCTTTCTTCATTAACACATTTTATATATATATTCTCCGTGATTTAAAGGCGCGCCCATCTGTTCTTTGCAACAAAAATATGTATTAAAAATTATTATCCTTTTATGAACTTCTCTCTAACGTATATTTTTCTCTCTCGGCAGTTGTATCTTAAAAAGACAACAAAATTATAAAATGATTCTCTCATGGTCAAATATTATTTGCAATGAACTTTGTATAGCCTATATCGTTAAAAATACATAATTTTTGCAACATATGCAGATGGTTTCTCATAAAGATTGGCGCCACTGTTTCGCGTATGAATGCAATTCATCATTGCTCACATGCCTCCCGTCCAAAAATCATAAATATTACATGTGCCTTTTACCCATTTTCTCATAACAATCTTAACTGCCAGTTTGAGAATTTCTTAATATGCACGCCCATCTTGTCGCCAATTTTGAACTTAAAATGGAAATATACTAACGGTTATGGTAACCTACTCTAAAATTCACGCCACACATTCGAAAAAAATAAAATCTTTGGCGAGAATGGTAACTGCAATTTCTCTCGTCACTTCGCTTCTGGCTTTCGGCCTATTCACAGCTAATTAAAAGCTCCCAAGATGCTCTGGCCCCAGTACCACCCGGATTAAATCATATTTTCCCCTGAACTCCTGTATAAGAGAAACGGATGCTACACGCACCGAATGTCGCCTTGCCGGACTATGTCTCTCAGCTGGAACTTGATTTCATTAACATTGGATATTGCCAAAGAATTTATTTGTTACCAGTGGTTGAATCCTGATTGTCATCTAAAATAAATCAGAGGAAATCTTCATTATGCTTCCCTTCCCTTTACTTTTATGGTTCTGTAGCATCCCTTACTTCACATTCATAGCAGGATTACGAACTCATTAGTTATTCTGGCCACTGCGCAAATGAACCTGTTCCTATCTGAAACTACTTTTCCTATAAATATCCTCACGAACTAATATTACGAAGGTTTTCCTGCACCAGCAAACCTAACTTCTCCATACGGTTCAAAACGCCAATTTTGACAGTATTTTCTGAAAAATCTTCTGTTTTTATCAAAAAATTGAAAACACCATTCAGTTATACAGTTACTGAATAAGAACACCTTCCAATTTCATGCGTTTCCAAGCAAAAATAAATTCCGAAATGTATCAGAAAGTAGCTTCTTTGGATTTGAAAACAGTCTTAAACTAATTTTGTTTTCTTAAAACGAATTAATTTCGATAAAATATAGAAGAATTCCTTTTTCTTTTTTTTTCTTTGTTATCTTTATTGCAACGCAAAGATATATCTAGAAGTATGCTGCAGTTCAGGTTCGTTACCCATTTTTAAACGTAAAGGCATAAAATTAGCAAGCCTGACTATTGAAGCGATTTCATTCGAATGGCGTTTTCCATTATTTGTTAAATAAATTAATTATTGAGTTTATAAGCGATAGTTTTAACGTGACGACAGGTTTTATTCCTTTCCCGCGCTGTCGTGTCCGGAAATTCGTTTCAAAACGCCAATGTTTACAGTATTTTCTGAAAGATCTCATGTCTTTATTAAAAAATGTAAAACATCATTCAGTTATATAAGAATACCTGCTAATTCCATGCGTTTCCGAATAAAAATTAATTCAGAAATGTGTCAGAAAGTAGCTTTTTTGGGTTTGAAAACAGCCTTAAACTAATTACTTACCCGTCATACGTAGTGTAAGGTAAGTCTTGTAATTGTTTTGACAATCGAAAAAAAATTGACGGATTTACACGTTTTAGACACTGCAAATTCCGAAAAACATTAAAAAAAAAAAAAAAAAAAAAAAAAAAAAAAAAAAATATGTCCGTCTGTCTGTGTGTGTGTCTGTAAACGCTCTATCTCCCGAACAAATTGAGATAGAGACTTGAAATTTGGTATCTACTTAGTATGTAATAATGGGAAGAAGCTTTTTGAATTTCAGTAACCTCGATTATCCGGAACTATTTTTTTCGGACTCTCGAAATATTTGTGCTGATAAAAGGTATATAACATTTTTCGAAATTGTTTATTTGAAGGAGTGAATATAAAAGACAATAAAAAAAACAAATTTTGCATAAAGAATTAAGTCGATTGGATAATTCGTTGCCGAGATATTTATAATCCTATTTTCCACACTCTTCGATTATTCATGACTCTGTATTTCATTCAAATTTCAATTCAAAGCTATATTTTAATTGGAAATGAGACGCTTAATCCGACGCAGTAAACCGTTAGTTAATATGGTTATCAATTTTTAAGCTATAAGGATTTTCTTTTACACAATTCAGTAACAGAGCATTTAAAGTCTATGACGTCATCAAGCCACGATTTTATTCGAATTGCAATGCATTTTATAAGTAGTTTACACACGTTTTATTTTCATATTTTATTGCATATCGATGATGGGTAAGTATTACGGTGGCCCCCCAACGACTTATTTTGTTTTGTTAAAACTAATTGATTTCGATAAAATATACAAGAATTCCTTCTCTTTTTTCGTTATCTTTATTGCAACGCAAAGAGATACCTAAGAAGTATGCTGCAGTTCTGGTTCGTAACTCTTGTCTGTCTGCAGTGCTTATCGCTTGTTTTTAGTACCAGCTGTTCTTATCAAAAAATGCGGTATTTTCTCCTACTTGACGATCATCTGATGATCATCCGCAAAAAATATTCCAGTCACATTTCGTTGAATTGATATAATGAATTTAAAGCAGATTAGAAGATCGTGTAAATCTGCAAAACATATTAAGTCTAAAACGAGACAATGTTTTATGGTATATCAGTATGTTTTGCTTCATCTCGAGATGGAAGTTTGTCCTCTTAAAATAAACTTCATTGTTTGTTTGTTTGTTTTTTATACTCAATTTGGTGGAATTTTGTAATCGATTTTTCATTCACCTCCTGATATGCTAGAATCATAAAAATTATATACACGGACTGGAAGTGTTTCCGGTGGCAATACTACTTTTAAATATCTTTAGAACTTATTTATAAACCAGCGGTTCCCCACCTGGGGTGCATGGCGGGCTTGTTGGGGGTACGTGAAACTAATATCGATAATGGCGGAAATCATAAAAATGGTTCAACTGAAAACACAGTTTTGGATTACATAGTTAGTTTTATGTGCACTGTAAATAAAAATTGTTGATTTTACGGTATAATACTGGCAGCTGGAGTACCAGTATTGTACCGTAAAATCAACAATTTTTATTGCAGTTTGTAACTCCAATATATTACTCTCAAAATGAGGAAAATGAAGCCCGCTAGACTTAGAAATTCATTTATATATCAATTCCAGTAGCTTCACCCACCTCTAATCATATTGTCTGATTATTTATGTCCCCCCCCCCTTCTTCGCAAAAATTGAACAGAACCAAGTACTCAGTGATAAAGCATTAATAAGATACTCGTTGACGTTCACAAATGCAGCAAAGCTTGTTAAAGAGCTTTTTTGTCTTCTGCATATATTAAGAACAAACATCACAATAAACTTGACGCTGCTGCTGACTTGAAATTATATCTATCTCCATTTGAATCTGATTTTAAAAACTCAGCTACATGAAACATGCTCAAGGATTCCTGTTGTGAGTATTAAAAGCCATGTTTGATTACTTGCATGTCATGATCCAAATTGTTATAAACTTTCATCATAAGTTATTTTAAAATTATTTTAATGCTATAATGATGTTGAACTAACACTATAAAAAATAAAATTAATTTTAAAATGTAAGGTAAAAAATTAAAAGGTTAGAAATGTATTAATAATTTAAAACAAACCAGCATGTTTGTTTTATGTGGATGAGTAAAGAAAAAAAAAGAGGGGGAAGGGGGGGGGTACTCCTAAATGAAAAGCCTTAGCAAGGGGTACGTGAAAGAAAAAAGATTGGGACCGCTGTTATAATCTAATACATTAATTTTAAGGCATTTTTCCGTTAGCCCACCACAGATGATAAATTTTCAAATACTCCTTATGGTTACAACCAGGCTTGACAAATGACCACACGGTCTTTTATCTGGCGACCAAGTTATTTAATCGTGCGGTGTTTTTGTTTGTTTGCCGATTCCGATTACGTAATACCAGCACGGAACAAGGTTTATTCCAGCAATGCATATTATATAATAACTCTTCAATTATTTTGCAAACGTAATTAATTTTGATATTCTCATATTGGGATTTATGTTATAAGTAGATAATTTTTTAGCTCACAGGCTATCAAAGCCTGAGAGCTAATGCACCCGCCTGTTCTGTACGTATGTATGTATGTACGCATGTATGTACGTATGTATGTACGTAACGCCATAACTCTTGATAGAAATATCCGTTTTGCTTCAAATTTTCTTTATAGGTTCATTGTGATAAGGTGTTTCTCTGATTAGTTTTGGGGATTCATTGGTTAAGTATAAAGTGGGGAAACGGGGGGATAATCCCCCCCTTAATTTAGATAAATGGGTTTTTATAGTAGAATTATCCGATTTGCTTGAAATTTTCTATATAGGTTCATTGTGATAAGGCGCTTCCCTGATTAGTTTTGGGGTTTCATTGGTTAAGTATAAAAGGGGAACGGGGGGCTACCCCTCCCCCTTAATTTAGATAAATGGGTTTTCATGCAAAATTATCCGATTTGCTTCAAATTTTGAATATAGGTTCAATGTGATAAGGCGCTTCCCTGATTAATTTTGGGGGTTAATTTTTTAATTATAAAGAGGGGGAAACGGGGGGATAATCCCCCCTTAATTTATTGTCGATTTCTTTATTTTACGAGGGGCATTATTCCTTGAAATAAGAGTGTGATATACAAATAGTGTGAATATCCTGTGAGCTCAATGCCATCAGTTTAACTGGGCATTTTTATTTTATATTTCGGCCCGCCTTATGTATATAAATAGGCTTATTTTTTCCTGCTGCCGTATCTTAAAAACGAAACAGAGCAAAGATTGTTATTTTTAAAAATAAATTCATTAGCTCGCGCTTTCTAACTCGCGTAAAAAAGATTTTCAGGATAAACATTGATTTGCTTATAAAAAAGGTGGGTTTTTCTCTTTTTTTCTTTTTCTTTTATTTTCTTTTACTATTTTTACTAATATACGTATTTAAAAATAATTATTTATTGACTTTTGTTCATCTTACTGCGCCAAACGCAATGAAATTTGGAATAAATGTTATTTAGAAACAATGAAATTCAAAAATTATGGGAGGAGCTGAAACAGTCATTTTCAAATAAATTAAACAATTATTTCTATCAGAAATTAATAAAATTGTTAGGAGAATAATTAATCATTTCAAACTTATTATTAGTGACCGTTATCACAAAATTGGCGCTTTAATTATTTCAGATATAGAAGAAATGGAGTTGAGATTATCAAATGAAAGATAACAGGAAGGTTCGGGAGAAGGGGAAGGGTTGGGGGGGGGGGGGTGATAAACGTATTTGATATACTTTAAAAATATTTTAAAAAATTACCGAAAAAACAGTTTTGAAATATCAGTGCATATACTCTGATTTCCCTTTTCAATTCACAGGGGTTTAATCCTCTGAAACTACTCCCAAATATTAAAGAATATGTCAGAGAAAAAGAAAAATCATAAATACTACCATTAGAATAAAAGGCCATTGACCCAAGGTGCCATCTGTGATATCACAGGGCTTTTAGCAATTGCCCTGAGGCACCTAGCATATCTGCATTGCAAGCAAAATCGTTAACTGCATTGGAAGAATTGCTGGTAAAAGTGTTTCACTTACAAGAAACATCGTGATGGAAGGAAGGGGGGGGGGGATGAAACAAACAATCAAAAAACCCATCAGCGTGTTTAAAAAAGTTAGGACAAATAAGGGATAATCTGTCGAAAGTTTGTGGAATATCAATTTTTATTTTTTTTCGTTATTAAAAAAATGGAAATTTGGAGATGGCTTGAAACACGGAATTATTTTGACATGAAGAACGCCTCTGAATTGCTTGGAGTTGTAAAAATGTAAGAATGTTGAAAGCTCTTGGAAAATATTAACCAATCATGTGATTAATATTTGTCTTAGCACATCTGCATGGGCCGAAAATTCCAGACCCTGACCCGACCCGGCCGGAACGAAAGCTATCTTGGCCCAGCCCGGTGTAAAAACTAGAAGTCTGGTCCAAGCCCGGGCTGGCCCATTTATGTTTTCGCAGTCCTAAGCCCGTCTCGTCCCGTGCAAAAATCAATGAAATCAAACAAACATATTTATGCAAAAATTTTACAGTATTACTTCAGACGATAATATATCCGCAAGGCGTACAATACAGAACCTTATTGATCACTTAGACTATTACATTCAAATAAAGACTCATTAAAAGAAATTAATGTAGCTTAGAATGAAAGAAAAAAGGTTGTTAAAAAAATCATTAACTTTTGAAGCTGTATAATTCAAAGAAAAGTGATTTTTGTATATTTCTCTGTAATTCATTAAAGTGCACTTCCAAAGATTCCATTCACAAAATTTCATTATCCCTTTTATCTTTCCAAAAAAAAAAAAAAAAAAAAAAAAAAAAAAAAATTGCTTTCCCGGCACACACCGGGAACAATTAAGTCCGGTTAGCATCGGTTCGTGCAGCACATTTGCACTTATACCCGGCCCAGCCAGGTCAAATGAAAAATGTGCATATTTTGTCGGCCTATTCCGATCTTTTTAAATTTGCTAGATCACGCAGGTCGGTCCGCTTAATTTTTTAATCGGCCCAGCCCGGTCTGTTTATTTACTTTTATCAGCCCGGCCCGTTAAAAGATTGTCTTTATTCTGGCGGAGCAAGCCATTTTACTATCCGAGAGGGACTACTCAGACTAGGAAACTAGGTCTGTAGAGCATAGATGTCCCTCACGGCCCCCTTCACTGGGGTATTAAAGAAAGAAAAAATCAGCCGAAGCTGATCCCACCGGTGAGCGCGACACAGGGTGAGGTGGTGAACAGAAGATAAATGTATTCTTGATCCAGAAGAACTGTACTTTACATGCGATTGGTTATGTCTGCCCAAAATTCCGACGTAAGGCAGGAATAATAAGATGGAAATAATGGATGCGATGGTGAAAAATGCTTAAAGTTCAAAAGTTTCCTCTTAATAAAAAAGTCCACTAGTTCACGTAGCCAGCTGTCACCCAAGCGCGGCACTGGACAGGAGATGTATAGATTCATGAATAGAAAGAAATCATTGTGATAGCACAGTAATGAAACGCTTTCATGGAGCCAATGATAAATGAGTAACGCTTAGAATTTGCACTTTGCTGAAGATGAATGTCGGCTCGACAGAAGGGAAAATACACAATGATGATCACAAAAACTATTTACTTTAAGATGATACAATATGATGAGCACAAATTACTAACGATGAAAAAGGCATTAACAGAAGCACTATGATGGTGCACAAAACAAAATATTGAATATTGGATATGAAAACATTCTTGATGAAGAAATACACAAAACTACGACACAATATTAATATGTAAAAAAATTAATTTATTTATTATTATATAGTTGCGCTATATTGACAGAAAAACTTGGGGTATCACTAAATTAGGCACATGAATACAGTTGATTGTATATTGAAGGTATGATGTAGAGATCATATATATTTGTAATTTTATTCAAAATTTATAATTTCTTAATTTTTCAAAAAGTTAATTTACATCTTTATTTAAATTCTATTCATTCTAAAGTAAAGTCATATCTATCCCACGATAAATGCTATTTAATCATGTACACGTAATCTTTCATTTATTTTGCAGCTTTCGTTAACCGCATAAAAGTATTTCCCTTCTAAAATTAAAAATGAGACGACTGTTATTTCGCATATACATTCATACACTAGTATTCTTTTTGTAGAAATATCTTCTCCGCAAATCTATTAAAATTCACTCATGTTTTGCATCGCGGTGCCTTTATTCTGCCAGTCTTCGATTGTCTGTTGCATCTGGAATGCAAATCTAGATTCTTTAAAACTGCTTGTTTTGCATCTTTTTATTAATAACTTTATACATCCTAAAATTATAAGTTCCGCTTTCCCAGGACAAGCCGCAGGGTTGCTCCGTTTAAACCTATATTTTGATATCGCGCCTAACATTGCATCCCTGTTCTCTATCTCCCACGCAAAATTAACATTGATATATTCTAAACCGTCTTAAAATTCCGAATGGCGATAAAAATTAATGCACGTGTAATCTGGCGCTATTGGGATGACTTCTGGCACACATGTACATCTCTGAAAGCAGATCAGATTTCTCTTAACCTCCGCTAAAAGAGGTTATAGTTTACGTGATGTCAAAAGACCACCTCCCAAACTTTACCATCATAGTCAAGTCCCTAATAAATAAAAACCTTGCAAGGAGCTATGGATTCTTCTCTATTCTTGTTTACATTTATTCTGACTTCTTACAGGAAACGGTCCCGTGGAGTTATTGCGACAACGTGGAACTATTGCGGTGATTTTCAGTCACATTACGATCACATATCCGTATCGATCCGTTACTCCAGCCATCAACATCATCATAGAAGGTTATCAGGAATGTTGATTATAAGGAAACTATGATGAGAAAGAAGGTGAATATTGCAATATGGGATCTCTCTGAGGAAAAGGAATTAGTTGATGGTGTAATCTAATGTTACTTGAGATTAATTGGAATTCACTGACCAGGTAAGATCTTTCATTGATATAAGCCTGACTATAAGTAAAACAAGTAGAGTCTGAAGATGTGTGTCATGATAGTTTTAAAATTTTTATTGTATGTGAGGCAATTGATGCAGCTGGTGGGATTATGACAATCTTTCTCGGAATGATCAAGGCCACAGTTTGCACAATGAATACGATGCTGTCAAAAACGGGAAAGATGACCCAGTTCTTGACAACGGCAGTATCTGTGAATTAATGTGTTTAATCCTATATTGTGAAGAGCCCGTGAAGAGACCACCAAAACTTAGCAGGGATTTAAATACTGACTTTTTTGTAAAAAAGTACCAATTGTTTTTTGAGTTATTACATTTATAGGGTTTTGAGGAGAAAGAATGAAAAACATTTAGGTTGAAGTGATTGGCTGTGGATGAAGCCTTAATGGTCTGAGATGTGGTAGAAGCTGGAGTCTCCAATATAACCGTTCTTTGAAATCTAAAGGCTCTGTTATAAGTGTAGAATGGGTTGATTATTGTATGAGTCTTCATTGTGATTTCCATAGTAGATTCCTGTGGACTAACCTTATTATAAAGAGCAAGTTCAGTGGGTGAAGGGAGCGAAGCTTGAACCTATATATTTTGTTCAGTAGAACATGAACTTCATCAAGCCAATAAGAATGATTTTAAAAAGTAATTTGTAGTGATGGGTAGATTTCTGACTAAAAATTGGAATTCGCTGGCCAGGTAAGATCTTTCATTGATATAAGCCTGACTATAAGTAAAACAAGTAGAGTCTGAAGATGTGTGTCATGATTAGTTTTAAAATTTTTATTGTATGTGAGGCAATTGGTGCAGCTGGTGCAGCTGGTGGTGTTCATGAGTATTAGCCGTAAGAGGAGTAGAAAAGGCTGTTGGGTGGAGAACTAATAAAAGATCCTTTCATTTAGCTAGGACAGTATTAACTTCATTTAAGGTTGATTTATTGATGTTTATATTGCTGCCTCAAAGGAGCGAGCCATGGCTGCATCTTGAATGCTATCAATTTTTGGAGAAAATGGAGCAAGCTGCTCATCAATGCTCGTGAGAGTCAATTTAAAATCCGAGCTCATATTCTAAGATGTAAGTAAATGACGTTCGAATGAAGCCAGAATGTCATCAGCTGTCTTGTTGAAAGCATTTTTAAGTTGAGAATTATGGAACTGCAATAATTCGTCAGTGGTGATATGGAGTTCCTCCAGTAGACTAGTGGCGTTTTTATCCTGAATATCAAAATACTTCTGAAGAACCTTCGAAATTAGGTGATGCAAATCATTCTTCACAGCAAAGGAATCCACCCGAGAGGAGAAATAATGTTCCATTGCGGAGAGTACTTCCTCAAATTCCAGAAGAATTTTTGAGAAGGAAGAATTAAAGTTGTCTGTAATTTGGGAGGTGGGGAATTTCAGCGAATTTGTGAAGGTCGTGTTCAATAATTCTTGTGATTCTTGTAATTGTGCGAGCTTACATGTTATGTAAAAAATCTGGTCCTTTCCCGTGTTCCAAATCTTGAGAAACGTATCTTTAAATGGAGAATTGCTATTATTTGATGATCTTTCGACTTTTTCTTCAATTGAGCGTAAGCGGTTGAGAACGACGTCGATACGGGTTGATGTTAACTCGGAATATAAAGGTTTGGTTTCAATTTTTGCAGACACTTGATGATTTCGTCAAATTGAGTTTTAGGATTAACGGTAGTGGCTTCAATTTTCTATAGTCGGTTAATAATCGCTAAGAACCGGTCTGACTTAATAGAATCAACGGCATTCACAGAATGTAAAGGCCAGGTCTGCCTCGGTTACTGTATACATACATGAATGCATTTTTCTGGGCCATAAGGTATTGTACGAGTAGTAATTTTCCAACTGGACAAAAAATGTCCGGGCCAGGCTTCGAACCTGCGATCGCTTGGCTGAAGCCGCCACGCTCTACCACTGAGCTATCCCGGTCGAATCTGGAGGGCATAATTCATCCAGTTCACCATATTAGTCAGAGTCGGCTTCAGCCAAGCGATCCCAGGTTCGAATCCTGGCCCGGACATTTTTCGTCCAGTTGGAAAATTACTACTCGTATGATTTATTTACCAATTTGAAATAATTGTGTTAAAATTAATCTAGCATAAGGTATTGGCATTTTTTAAAGTGTCTAGAGTATATGCACTGTAGCTTATCGATTTGTACAGAAGAAGTTTTACGTAGTTTAGTTTGTTTATCCTTTAGGACCGAGTTCATGCAAGATGAGAAGTAAAATTCCAAATAATCTATGATATTATGAAATGACAAAATTGACATGTCCCATTGGCATGTCTCTTTGACAAAATTTGACCATCTTGAGAATTATTTGGCACTGGTCTGTATATTGTACTATTTTGAGTTGATGACGTGGAAACTGGTGATGTAACAATGACGGGTGATTATCTGCACGAGGGATATAGGCCTATTGGGGGAGTGCCCTCCGTGGGGAGTCTTTCTAAAGGAACCTAACACGGATATGGAATTGGCATTAGTCTTAGACTTTGTGCTATTGTCGTGAAGTGGCGTAATAACTTTCCGATTACTTCTTGATGTCATATTGAGGTAATGACTATCAAAGACATGAACTAGAAGTAGGAAACAAATAGATCAATGAAAAACTGTGGTACCGCAAGAATAACTCGTATAACATGAAGAAAAATATTGACCTGTGAGCGAGTTCCCGAGACTTATATTGTGGGCGAAAATGATGTTAAGTGAACCTAAGAAAAGTAAATAGTAAAAAATAGTGGACGAATCCACCGAAAATAGATAAAGGTGTTATATGGCCTAAAATGGGGCAAACATAAAAAGAATAAAAGGAGAGAAATGGAAGGGGGGGATAGTTGGTGGTGAATGGTCAAAACAAAAAAGGTTGAAACGGTGAACAGAGGGCTGAAGAATAAAGAAGCATAGCACGTGCCAAAGTTGTAACCCTGGAATAATAGTTGTCAGTAAAAGAGCACCTTCATATTCATCTTTATGGAAGATGTTATGTTCATCGAATGTAAAATATGGCAGGTTTGAGTAAGTTAAATAGAATGGCACCATGAGGTTCATGCAATGTGTGTTGGGGGAGAACTTAAAAGTATTAAATAAATGAACCCCAGGTGAATCATGCAGTATTAATGGCTCAATTTTAAAAAGACATCGTTGATTCATCGATTTAAAAAATATATAAGGAGCGGGGGGGGGGGGTTAAAAATATTTAAATAAATTGACGTCAAGCGTTCATGCAATATTTACAAAATTGATGCAGTGGCACCTGCGTGTTCATCGGTAGAAATTTTGCTGGAGGAGATCTTTAAAATATTAAATAAATGAACACCAAGAGACTTACAGTATTAATGGGTTAAATTTAAAATTAGCGAACAGGCATCCTTGTGTTCATAGATAAAAAAAATTTGGTAGGGGGAGGTATAGGAATATTTAAATAAAAACTCATACAGTATTAATGACTTGGAAATAAAAAAATTAGGAAGTAATAATGCACTTCCAAAATACTATCAAATGACATCGTTGTGCTCATCGAGAAAACTTTTGACCCGGGGGGGGGGGGGGGTGAGGGGAGTAGTTTCTAGAAGATTGGGCCAAAAGGCACCTTGTGGATCATAAAAATAGTATAATAATAACATATTCAAAATAAATTCAAATGGCATCTTGGGGTTTAATGGCCAAAAGACACCATGGGAATCAAATAATTTAATATAATAACATTTTTAGAACAAACTCAAATGGCATCTTTGCGCTTATCGACGAAAAATACAAGTTCAAAGTAGTAAGTGGCATCTTTGCTCTCATCTTGGAAATATTTTACTCAAAGAGGTGGGGGAGGGGGTGTGTTAGGGCAAAAAAACAAAAAGACATTGTGCAAAACGTTATTAAAATAATAAAAATCGTTTTCAAATAAAATCATATGGTACTTCAAGCACTCATCAAGAAATATGTTTACATGGAGGGGAGGGTTCTAGGAAATTAACCAAAAGGGCAAGTCCCCTTGTCCAAAAACTTTTGAGCGCAAAGTTTAAGAAGTTTTAAATGTAATGTAAATGCCATTATTTAAAGATTATGAAGTCTAGAGGGGACTCAAGAAGAAGCTAGGGGGGACGAGAGGCGGAGCTCCCCTATCTGGTTATGGGCCTGTTATTTCAATGTGGAGTCTGCACGGGTCGGAGGCCGAAAATATTGACTAAAGTCAACCCAAACCGAACCGACAAAAAAAATAATAATTGTCAGCCCGAAATATTTAAACCCGAACCCGAAGTGAAAGAAAATTAATTCATATTTTAATATAATTATTGAAAATTAGTCGACAAATATGCCTCTGCTCTAATATATATTTTATATTTTTTGTATAAAAAGGAACATTTGTACACTCATTCATATTAAAACATATAGCTTTTTTTTTAATTGTAACATATTCAGGACTTTCTTTGAAAAATCTACACGGGGCTCGGAGTATGCACTTCTATATCGCTTCTTTTTATGTGATATCACTTCTTTTTGTGACTGACGTTTTAGGTTTGTGGCTTGGCGGGATCATTTACAACGAGTTGTCAAAATCTGAAACTGACCTGGACCATGGATCGGGGTGTTCATGTTCGGGTAAAGCCGGGTTACCCGACCCGATACAGGACTCTACTTCGGTTAAGGAACAAGAATTAATCCTATAAAAAAAAGTAAGGATCAAAGATATTTTTTCTTCGTTAAAAATTAAATTTACCCAGACATGAAAAGGGTCTACAATAGAATTCAAATCCGAATATCAACAACTTGCATGTTTTCATTCTGCAATTATTGTGAAAATGCCATCTGATATTCCCATAAAATTCTTTTGTATGGGGATATGAAACATTACACGGTCGACGTTAAATAGTTTCATCTCAGATTAATCATCATTCGTCTGAAATTCGGCTGATCTTTAAACGAGTGATAAATCTTATATCGCTTATGCATTTAAATCTATCAACATTTAATCAACGCCCTGTAATCCACGATGCCTTGTCTCTTCGAAGTTCTCCGTGCTATGACCTTTGTTAAAAGAAAGAAAGAAAAGAACGAACCACGCGTTTTGGTCTGAAGTAGTGATGATACATTTAAGGCAGTGTTAAGTATGCCAAGTTGGGGGTAAAGTGCAATCCTAATCAAAAGAAAATAACAGAAAGAAAAAAAGGATATCTCTCATAAGGTTCTTCCTTTCCCTTCTTCCAGAATGCCTGGCTGCAAATCGGGTATTTCCTTACATGCCATGCACGTAAAACTTCCATCATAAGTCGAGTTATTTGCCTCAACCGGACGGATGTTGTAAAAAATGATGCCAGAGTTATTCGATGAAAAAAAGTAAAAGTTTTGCGAAAAAAAAAGTACTTGTTGCATTTGCGCACGTGATGTGCAGTTGTATTTCATAATAAACACGACTGCTCCGAGCTATGATATATGTGCATTTATTTCTGTAATTAGATTAATGCACCAGCAACGCTAGTTTTCTATCTCACTAGGGGCCAGTTGACTCACGCGAGAACAACCGTTCGCTAATGTTAATCCTATGGGACAGTTCTTTCAAAATGTCTCATTTGCATTTCAATATTTTTAAACAATTTTTTTTTTCATTGGATAGCTGAAGTCGATCTCTACAATCACCCTTTTTTTATTTTTTCGATTTTATTTTGTTTGTTTGTTTGTTTTAATGAAGATATTTTCACTTTCAGAACCGGTTTCGAAAGTGAAAGTGTCCTCATTAAAAAAAAAAAAAAAAAAAAAAAAAAAAAAACCTCCAACTAAAATCGAAAAAGTAAAAAAATATATTTGTACAGATCGACCTCAACTATCCAATTGAAATAAAAATCATTTAAAATTATTGAAACGCAAACGAGATATTCTAAAAAATTTCTCCCATAGGATAAACATAAGCGAGCGGGTGTTTTCTCGTGAGTGAATTAGCCCTGCGTGAGTGAAAATTTTAAAGTTTTTTAAAGATGTAAATTATCCGTTTTTTTACACTCCTTTTGTATCCAAAATGTTCCGAATTTTTAAATAATTTTCTTTCTATTTTTGCCCTTTTTTACACTCTTTTAATTAATTGAATTTGTTTTTGTATGTAACGATGGAATCTTGTAGTCTATTTTTCACTCATTTCCTGATGCGCTAGAATTATAAAAGTTATGTTCACAGGTATGTTTCCGATGACAATACAGCATTTGAATAGTTTTAATATAATTTAATAAATTAATTCTAAGGCTTTTTTCTCTTAGCCGCACGTGATAAATCGCCAAATAATCCTTATGGTTACAGCTGTTTACAAGTTAGAAAACAATGAAGTTAGGTATGCACCAAACCACTCTCGCCAAAGTAGGCCAACTGGCTGTAAAACTGCAATAATAAAATATTTTAAACTCAAAAAAGTAGAAAATATAAATAAAAAATAAACAGTGTAATATTTTTTAATAGATATATTCTTTTATCATTTAATAGTTTTAATATTAATTGCATTATGATTATACGCATACGTTGAGAAAATAATTTAGAAATTCCAAATAGATAGTTTAAGTAATGTTTTTTTTTTTTTTTTTTTTTTTTTTTTTTTTTCTTTTTTTGTGTGTGTGTGTGTGTGTGTGTGTGTGTTTTCTTCCTTCCTCTGCTGTTGCGATAGCTTAAAAGATACACGGGGCAAAAATTATACTTTTTTTAATAAACATAAATCAATGCCATGAATTTTAATTTATTGGGACCCACACCAAATTAGCTTATTTTAACGGAAATATTTTGGAATTACATAATTAAAGCCGTGAAATTAGGAGTGATTTTTACGATAAATATTGAGATTTTTTAAAAAAACTATTTTTACTTTTATTTTTTTTATATTTTTCTTCCCCCCCCCCCCCCTTTCTTTCCGCTACTTTTCGACCTTCTGATATCTTTTCTGTTTTCATGCTTGTTTCTCATATCAGGACTACTTTTATTTTAGAGAAGAAAGCAAGAAAAATTTTAAGAGTAGTAACCGATTTCAAAAGACCCATTTACTTGAGATTACATCTTACCCAAGGATAGAATCAGAAATCCTTAGCATAGTTTCATAATTAGCTTAGTTGACCAGTGATGGCTTGAAAGTACCTAAAGCTTTTATGATCATTTAATATCATATATATTATAAAGCAAGAAGCCCTAAAATGTCCGGGGTAATTTCAGAAACTACCAAATGAATTTTTTTTTCCGGTTTGCACCATTGGATACAGAAAATCCCCGCGATCATTTTGATGTATAATATACCGATATAACCATGATTTTTGATAATAGAATTTGGTATTTTATCCTTATTTTGGACGAAAAGGTTGCCATTGGTGTATGTTTTCCTTGGCGACGGTATATTATGCTATTGTTTGGTTGAAGATCTTTGGGAAACTGCTATATCAGTTAAGAGATAAAAAAATACAAACACCGCTAAAAAAAAAAAAAAAAAAGAACTACTACTGATTTTATTTAAAATACAAAGAAAAAAGTTTTAATGATAAATAATTTTAGAAAACGAAAATATATAATTTAAATATGAAAGGAATGTTTGTACCGCTTAAAAGTAGTATTTAATGTCAAAGGAAGACAATGAAACAATATTTGACAATTTATCACTGTTGTTGCCTATATTTGGCACCTGAATAAGAAAAAAAATTACTTTTCGAACATCTTGCTTTATGATATGTATGAAAATCGTGACAGTCGCAGCAGACGATTTTTTTAATAAATATTTTTTTATATGTATTATCGTAAATTTTATCTCTCATTTACAGACGATTTTTGCATTTCCAGTTGAATTTTTAAGTATGACGTCGACGGTGTTTTTTACTTGATAGAATTTAAAAAAAATCAAATGTAATCTATTATTTTTTATTTGTGCAATTAAAAATGATGTTGAGTTTGAACTTTACAGATAAATGTATTTTAGAGTTATATTTAAAACATCATGGCACCCGTGCGAAGCCGGAGTTGTTTGTTAGTTTTTTATAAAAAGCATCAATTTTTTAAAAATAAGCTTTTTTATATACCTTATAAATAAGTATTATAAAATCGAAGGGCACATCCAGAAGGTTTCATAAAAATTTACTCAAAGTAGCTGGGTATCGAGATTAAATCCATAAGGCAGTCCACTATAATAGTTTGGCAGTCAGCGACACATTTTAGCAACCAAATGCTAGTCTCGATGATTTTGGTATATACAATGGATTAGGGGATTGCCACAGCTTTTGATAAATTTTAGTATTAACGAACTTTGTTATTTTCTTACTAATTTCTATTTAAATATTTCAGTTTATTTTTGGTTAAAATGTTCCTTTAAAACATGTTGTTAATAAAACAGTCATTAAGAAAATTAAGGTAAGATAAATCGCTTACCTTGTATTCTCGAAGAATACGACATCAATGATTAATCCAAAATGAATTGTTATAATCAAAATGTTGTTGTCAGCATATCCAACAGTAATCGCATTAATTTATTAATTTGACACAATTTTCTTAAATAACTTGCAGATCCTTTTCCTTGAAAGTATACAGGGTGATTATAAAATTGCACTTTTAAAAGGATGTAAAAAAAAAAAAGAACTATTGGTCATAATGATCTGATAATTCATCTGAGTATACGTGAAGCAATGGGAATTTGTTTTGCGAAAGTAAAAAAGAGGTTAAAAGTTGACCGATAGATGACGCTGTACTCATCATAAGATGTTAATTAAAAGACATGACATGCCGTTTGAACAAAGACAGCCACAACAGCATGTCACCTCTTTTAATTAGCATCTTATGACGAGTACAACGCCATCTATCGGTCAACTTTTAACTTCTTTTTTTTTCTTTCGCAAAACAAATTCCCAATGCTTCAGGTATACTCAGATGAAATATCAGGTCATTTTGACAAGTAGTTTTTTTTTTTTTTTTTTTTTTTTTTTACAGTCTTTTGAAAGTGCAACTTTAATTAAATACGATTAATTACTATTATATTATAAATTATATTAACGTTAGAAACATTATTTTACTTATGGCCTTAGGGGCTTATTACAGAGTGTATCATTACATTGTGAATTACAAAGTTAGAGTGTACGCTTACAAATAAAAATCAGTATTTAGAGTTCTTAAAATGGATGTGGAAAACTGATCATTATATAATAGGGGAAGGTGGCCTAAAATGATCCTAGCGGGCAAAACGATCCACATATATTTTCTTCGAGACATGTCGCGCTATCTACCGGGTAACACAAACTAGTTGTGCCAAGTGAAGAAGAAAGAGAAAAGAATAGCGGTATTCAAGCAATCGCAGTAATACGCGTCTGAATAGAATTCTTTGAAAACTTGGGTTTTATAACATCTGTTATAAGGGAAGCACCAACTTTCATATTTATTTAGATATACAGTCTTTCATGTACAGAAATAGGACTTGGTTTACTTAATGGAGCATATTTATAGATGTGAATTACATTTATGTATTGTCATAATTATTTTTATATCCTTTATTTTGCCGATAAAAACTATTTACAATTATTTTTAATTGAAGGATCATTTTGCCCTTTGGTGAGGGTAAAATGATCCCTTGAACACATTTTAAAAAATCTATTTTTTTCATTACTCAATTTGAGTTTAAAATATTATTAAAACATGTTTATAAGGCAAAATATAATGTTAAACATATTAGCAAAGGGCCAAAGTTTTATTTACATCACAGTTATGTTATTTTATACAAGTTTTCCCCTTAAGGGGATCATTTTAGGCCACCTTCCCCTAAAAATTACTTTCACTTTAAGAGTTCTTTGTTCAAGTTTTTTAGTTCATTATTGGTATTCCCGATAAATATTCTATTTGATTACACTTCAGTAGGTAATTATGATACTTCCAGTCGGTGAAAGATATAGATGAAAGAGATGTTTTCCCCTTGTTTATGCAATCGTACTAAAATCACCTATTTGATTAATGGACTGTTTATTTCTTAATATTAGGGTTTTAGGGATCATAATTTCCAACAACATCGCACAGTTTGCTTCAACGTAAAATGAATGGGAACCCGATTAGTGATGGTCTCCCGAATCGGAAACAATATCAGTCATCGGGTAGCTATTCATTTTACATTGCAGTCGGGTGTGTGGTGTTGCTATGCCATGGCAACCCTATTATGCAGTGTATTTTAATGATGTTACACATTTCAAACATATTTAAATTGTTAAACATCATTAAAATGTGCTGAAATATGCTTACTATAGAATAAGACGTGTACAGTATTTATCGTTCATTTACAGGGGCACACAAAAGAATTTGATTATCGCAATGTATATGAACAATAATTGTTGGAAGTGTTGTTTTAATTGTGGCAAACATTTTTTTTAATTTAACTAATCTTTTACATATTACTTGGTGTGTATAAATTCTATAGATCATATACAGGGCTGCACTAACTAATTAGAGTATATATTCTTTTACTGACGGAAATTGCTGAAGGGAAATTTTCAGCTATCTTATGCGTTTCCTAACTAGACTATTGCATAGAGCATACTATGTAAGTAATATATACAAATCTATTAATCATATACAGGGCTGCACAAAATAATTCGGATATTTTGCGACTATAGATGGTACTTGCTGAAATTGGGTTTTCAAATGTTTTATGCGATTTTCAAATTATTTACTTATGCATACTTTTTCACCAACAGTGAGGTTTTGTTACAGTGTTCTGAATACGTTAGAAAGTGTTCCATAATCTATGCTTGAAGCATGATTTTTCTTCCTTTTTTATTTTTTCTTGTGTGCTTGTTTATAATTTACTTCATTCTTATAACTTTTCCTTTATGGCGACAACCTTTATAAATTGAATCTCCCAACCTGCAAACTGCCATTAAAGAAAAAAAAAATGTCTTTTTTTATTCTTTCAGCCATTTCTATAAAAACCCAATAACTGCTTTTTTAAACATAACCCCCCCTCCCCTTTTCACGGGAAAGGAAGAATAGAGGGAGTGAGAAAAATTAATTTGTCGTTTGCGTTTTTGGAATGATTTAAAAACGATTCTTTTCCCTTCGGAAACTTCCTTGCTTTCGTTTATATCAGAGTTCCCGCTATAAAATGCGAAAACTTTGCTAAATGATGCATGAAAATACGTCATATGCAAAATCGGGGAAATTTACTGCTGTTTTTTTATGCTGTTTAATCCATTTGCATCCACTTGTTAAAGTAAAAAGCACGTTCTTGTGATTAAAAAAAAAATTATGTACATGATGGCTGTGCTATAACATTCCGTGATGTGCATTCAGTGTTGAATTTCAAAGGGTGGCCCGGGGGGGGGGAACATCCCCCCCGGAGCACTGAAATGCCCCAACTCCGGAAGATTTGAGATTTTATACTACTTTCAATGGTCAAAAAGTGCAATCTCCCTCCGGAAATGTATAATGCCCCCCTCCCCCGGAGCTCCCTCCCGGGGAAAAGTGTCTGAATTCAACACTCTGTGCATACGTTAGAAATCGATTAATTTTTGCGATGCACAGTGCATATGATTGTTAAAGATTGTGTCTCCTTGAGCTCCTCTATATTTGTCAGACATATTAGAGCCCCTATCATTTTGACCACGAACTTCAATTATATCTAAACCTAAATTCCTAATTTTACTTATTAGAACATTGGATTTGTATGGAGAATTGAATATATATATATATATTTCTGTCCGCATTTGGCATGAGTATTACAAATATAATGAAACTTCTGGTAGTGCAGTTAGACAATGTAAAAAGAAAGTTGTTGTTTTTTTCCCCTCTGGTACAATATTCTTTAAAAAAATAAAATAAAATAAAAAAATAAAATAAATATGATAGGAGGGTCAGTTTTCCATGACCCCGCCCCCCAGTGGATCCTCGCCTGCACTTACCGATTAAGAATTTATAAAATACACTTCCAATTTGACAATAATAATAACAATAATAATTAAAAGACGAGATTAAACGCACGTAAAACGCATCAGGTTTGGGCTCGTCATATGAAAAGTGCAACATGGAAGATATAATAACGCATCAGACAAATGGTTTGCCTTTTTTGAGATTATAAAAAATATGCTTTTTATTTTCCCCTTTTCGTTTAGAATTTTGAGTCCCGGACCTCCTTAAAGGCACCACATCTGATTTCCTTTTCCTAATTAAGCATCATGTCATTGTTACAAAAATTATCTCAATTCTGATGCTAACTTCTTTATTTTCCTTTCCTTCATTCAGACGACAAATCTTTTTCATTCTGTAATGCTGTCAGACGATAACCTCAACCCGTTAAATGTTATGTCATATCATTCTATTAGAACAATGGAAATGCCACAGTTGAATTCCACCAGACCAGGTGACACAATTCGAAACTAAGCATAAATTTGACTTCTGTTTTCTCCCTTACTGGTCTTCCGAATGGCTGATTTGAGGGGGAGGGATTGTTATGTGACTCCTACAGCTGGCTAACTTTGCAGCTGGTTCTTTTTGCAGGCCTCTTTTCTACAATGCTAGAGCACTTACCACAGCGCCCTTGTATGCGACGGTTTTCTGAGTGGTTGCAATGTACCATGACTTATCGCCGCTTTGGCAGCAGTTGGCGAATTAAACAAATCGATTATGCGTTTCCATAAACAGGAAGTGAATATCTGTTCTTATTTTGTTTACTCTCTACTTAATGCATCATTTTCCCTTATGTAATTAATATTAATTTAGCGTTGGTTGTCATTGTTTAATATTTGTTTATGTATAAATATTTTATTAATGGATGAAAATACCTTTTTTTCAAATTTTTTCATTCAATCTTTGCATTAATCATGTTTTTTTATCATAATCATTTTTTAAATCACTTATTATTTAAATTTTGTATTCAGCCGTATTTCTAATGATGGTTTTGTCGTAATTATCCATTTTATATTAATTATATGTAAAATAAAATAAAGGTAAATAAATATTAATATTTCAAAATAAGATTTGGACAGCTTTTAGTTTTTACTGACGAAATCATTAAATAAACATTTAGGATATCATTTCACTTAAAAATTCAGTCTTAAAATTATTTAAAATCTATATTACATTATTATTTTCGAAATTATTTTCTATAATTGTTATTTTGATTATTTAATAAAAATTCTTTTCTAGGCCAAACTGCAATTAAAGAGAAAATAACTTTTAATTTTATTAAATTTGATAAATGTTAGAAATCTACAATACCTTATCTTGGTTGTGAATGAAAACGTACTGACAATAATACCTTACAATATTATTATTATTTTTTTCCTTTGAAGTATTTTTAATTTACTTGTTTAATTTAAAGGCATATTTTAATGTAGATTTTCGTTCTAATAACGAATAATTTTTGTGTGCATAAAACAGACAAAATTTTCATACATCCTAATGAATAATTTTATCCCAAAATGATTGTGATAAATAATATTAATTCATTTCTAATTCATATTACCTTTCGAAAAAGGTTGGGCCTTTGATGTTTGGAAACTTTGTTGAAAAATTCGTAAAGGTTTGATTCGGGGAATGAACTACTGATATGATTAGAATTACATTATTTTTCCTTTTATTATTGATATAATTCATTTATATTAAGAATTGTTGAGAATTTTTTTCTGTGCGTTAAAATGTTAACTTGTGTATGTGTTTAAATAACACGGATATAGTTATGAGAATCGTTCATTTCTAGAAAGCGGTTTCAATAATGATAAAATTTATGAAATAAAAACATCTTGATTAGAATAGGAGTTTTAATGTTTTGTATATAAATGGTAGTATTGTGTTCGTTTTTTTTTTTTTATATATAAAAAAGTTTTACTTTATTTTTTACTTTATAAAAATTAACTTTGTTTTTACTTTATAAAAAAAGGTAAAAAGATAGAGCTATTGTACATGCTACTTAAAGTTTTCTGCTATATTCTATACAATACAATACACTCAAGAGATAACTTTTTAAGTCTTAAAAAAATAAATAAAAAATCAATATTTCATAAAAATATATTTAATTGATAAATAATACAATTGTTATAATACTACGAAGGAATAAAAGAGAAAAATTATTATTATTTAAATTGTTGTACAGTGATATTTTTAAAGATTAGGAATTGTGACTTTTGAATTTCAGCCAGTGTTTGAGTATAAATAACAAATTTGCTATTTTAAAGAGATTTTCAGGGACATAAAAAACACGAAAAATAAACACAAAGGATATTTGTAATTAAAGTTTATTTATATGTAAGAAGAGATTTTTAACAAAGAAAATTATTTTGAATCAATTTTAAAATGTTATTAACAATTTTCTACTGAGTAATTGTTTTGAATCAATTTTGAAATGTTATTAACAATTTTCTACTGCGTAATTTCAGTATCTGTGTCGAACGGGTTTGGGCTCTAAAGATAAAAAAATTTTCGGGCTCGGGCTCCGAAAAATAAAAGAGGCCGTACTTATCTTTAATTTAAATATCCCCTGTTTTAAAAAAACATAATTTCCTTTTCTTTTTCCCTTTTTTACTTACCCATCATATGTAGTATAGGGTAAGTCTTGTAATCGTTTTAAAAATCGAAAAAAATTTTTGACGGATTTACACGTTTCAGACACTAGAGATTCCAAAAAACATATTTTTAGAAAAAAAAAAAAAAAAAAAAAATTGCCGTCCGTCTGTGTGTCTGTATGTCTGTGCGTCTGTAAACGCTCTATCTACCGAACAAATTGAGATAGGGATTTAAAATTTGGTATGTGCTTAGTATGTAAAGAAGCTTATTGGATTTCAGTAACCTCGATTATCCGAAACTATTTTTTTCGGAATCTCGAAAAATTCGTTCTGATAAAAGGTATATAAAAATTTTCGAAATCGCTTATTTTAAGGGGGGGGGGGGAATATAAAAGACAATAAAAAAACATAAATTTTGCATAAAAAATGAAGTCGGTCGGATAATGAGTTGCCGAGATATTTGTAATCCTATTTCCACATTCTTCGATTTTTCATGACCCTGTATTTCATCCAAATTTCAATACAAATATATATTTTTTAATTGGAAATGAGACGCTTAATCTGATGCAATAAACCGTTAGTTAATATGATTATTAGTTTTGGAGTTATAAGGATGTTTCTTTTACGCAATTCAGTAATAGAGCATTTAAAGTTTATGACCCCGATTTTATACGAATTGCAATGCATTTTATAAGTAGTTTACACATGTTTTATTTTCCTATTTTATATTATGCATATCGATGATGGGTAAGTATTACGGTGGCCCCCAACGACTAGTTTTTTTCTTTTTTTCTTTTTTTTCTTTTTTTTTTTTTTTTTTTTTTTGTAAATAAGCCAAACTATTTTAAAATTTTCTTCCCAAAAAAACACAAGTTTAACAACTCGTTTTTACTATTATTTTTTCAACCTCTTTCCATTCTACTTACGTATCTTGCCATTGTAAAATAAAATAAAAGGATTGCAAACGCACGCACGCAACATGCATAGGAAACGAACTTTCTCAAAATATTTCACTATAAAAATTCAAAACAATTTCAACGGCTTATCCATTTTGTCCTTCATCATAACAGCTGTTTTCTTCTCGAGTTTCAGTATTGGAGAGGGAGATTTTATTTTTTATTTTATTTTTTTCTCCGATATCATCTCTGCTTTCCACCTGGAAAGTTTTCAAGTTTAGGCACGTTTCTTTTAAGATCAAGGTGTGATATTTTGACGGTCGCGGGTTCATTCACACATATACGTTGCCCCGAAGCTTTGTTCAAGTTTTTTTGGGGCGCTAAGCTTGAACTCGCCTATGTGGGCTCACGAAATGGGTTAAATTACCCATTTACTTATAAATATTCAGTCTACATAACAGTTCCAAAGCAATATTCTAAAATGTTATTGTGCTATATATTTGTGAGATTAGAAACAAGTTACGCACATGTGATAAACAATTTTGGTACATATGAGTTTTATAGCTATGTTTTGCATTTTATATAATATGTTGCTAGAATATAATTATGTTTGTATATTTAAAAAAAATGTCAAAATAAGATAACATTTATGTAAATAACTACTAGTGGTTCGTATGTGGTTTTAGGCACTATTGAACTGCAGTACCCCCTATTTTCACTCGATATTATCGATAACATTCAATATGATGATTATTTTTCTCTTTAATTCTCTCTTTATACTTGTACATTATATAATCCTTAAACTCAGCACCCTGTGTATCACTATATGTGCGTGCGCTTGTGATGGGCATAACGATTGTTTTGATTATTCGAATGAATCATTTGGGCATGCGCAGAAGCATATCTGTCAAACTTCAAAAAAAAATTTTATTCAATTACTACCAGAAATTTTGAAAAAAAAAGGTTCTGAAATTTGAAGTTTGACAGATATGTTTCTGCGCATGCCCGAATGATTCATTGGAATAATCAAAATAATCGTTATGCCCATCACTACCGTGCGCGCACATATCCGAGACGAGGAGCAAACATCACACACATTAGGTAGAGAAAGGCAATGCCGCTTTTGCTGTGCAAGTAATTCGATAATTTTTCTAGTAAACATTTTCCATTCCAAGTATATGGAATGTAAATCCGTCAAAGGATTTTTGTAGCAAAGGGTTTTTGCTACCCGCATTTCAGTCTGTTTTGCAACGACTACAAATGAATTTAACGTGTTAGCAATTCTAAACTTTCATAATTCTTAAACTACTTTACCGAATGCCTTCCCACTTGGTTATACTAAGGTAAAATTTACCGAAAAAGCCAACTATGATGTCAAAATTAAGTGTTCGTGTTGAAAATTTCAGAGTTTGTTAAAATTTCAGTAAATAGACGACCCCTGTGCCTTTTTTTTTTTTTTCCCTGCGACAATTTGGTGATTAAAATGTACAGGGTATGATTAAAATGTACTCCTTTTTCTTTTATTCTTTATTTTTTTTTTTTTTTTGGCTGACTGTAATGCAGTTACAAGCGTCTTGGAATTTTGGTGTTTGTTGGTTTCCCTCTTTCGGTTCTTTTATCATTTTGTAGCTATCTTTGGAGAAATAAAAAGACAATCTTTAGTCGCAAGTGACGATTTAATACGTCTCTCATTTTTCTAGTGACATTTTATTAGGATATTTTAGCGCTATTTCCTTATCTCTTTGCTTATTAGAAATTTAAGAAATTAACGTTATATGCGGGATGACATTTTAAACGAGTGACGGTATAAAAAGCTTTTACAGTGTCATGTTAGATCAATTTTAAGGTAAAACAAATTTTAAGTAAGGGAATGTAAACAATGAAAACAAGGCAAATCGTTGATCGAATTTATTGCTAAAGCATTGTTTACTGTAGTTGATTTATCTCTTTTTTATTTTTTAACACCTTCCAGCATAGTTGAAAAGTGTTTATGACTTCAGTTTGTCTAGCCGTCTGTCTGTCTATCTGATTGTCTGTCTGTCCGTGCTCTAACTCGCGTAAATATACTCGGATTGGCATTTAATTGATACATGTTAATAGAGGTTTACTATGGCGTATTCGCTATTGAAAATGAAGTATATAGCATTTATAGTTTGTTTACAGGGCGACACAAAGTATTTTGTTATATTTTGGCATATGAGGAAAAATCATTTGTAATGTATTTATTGATGTTACACAATTTCAAACGTATTCAAATTTATATACATCACTGTGATGCACTACAATATGCTTACTGTAGAATATGGTGTGCATTTATCGTTCAGTTACAAAGACACACAAAATAAATCCGGTTAGAGTCCTCTCTACCTCCAAGCGATAATTGCTGGAAGTGCGTTTTTTTTAAGTTGTGGTACGTTTTTAAGTTAAACTAATTTTTTGCATATTATTTGGTGTGTGTATAAATTCTATAGATGATATACAGGGCTGCACAAAAGAATTCGTACATTTCCTAAAATATTAATATAAGACTCAATAGATCTCAATGTTACTTAAAAAGTGACATTTAAAAACATAAAAAGATGTTTAAAAAATCCTCCAAGTACTTTCGGTTGGGAACCGCAACCGAACCATCCTCAGGGAGAGAAATTCCTTTCTATTGCCGTCTTACGTATCTGAACCTTCGCTTCGTTTTGAGATTCAGATACGTAATACGGCAATAGAAAGGAATTTCGCTCCCCGAGGATGGTTGCGGTTGCCAACCGAAAGTGTTTGGAGGATTTTTTAAACATCTTTAACATCTTTTTATGTTTTTAAATGTCACCTTTTAAGTAACACTGGGATCTATTGAGTCTCATATTAAAATTTTATAAATGATGTACGGTGAATATGTACATTCCGCCCTAAATTTTTTGTTTTTGATTTTCTGATATTTCCGTTTACTCGCGGAAATTGCTGAAGGGAATTTTCAACTGTGTTATACGAATCTTAAAAGAACTAAATGTTACATACTATTGAGTATATATACAAATCTGTAGTTCACATACATGTTGGGCACAAATGAATTGTAATGGTAAATGCTAAAATAGAGTTTTTAAATGTGTTATGCGTTTTTGAAATTGTTTGCTTAGATGTCATCTTTCACCTCATTAAACGGTGAAGTTTTCTTGCAGTATTTTCGGAATGTGTTGGAAAATGTTTCATAATCTATGCTTGACTCATTATTTTTCTTTATTTCTTTTTACTTTCTTCTATCTTTACAAGAAGAAAGTATTGGATTCATGAAAATTTTCGACTTCCGGTTTTCAACGGATTTATACGTTTTAGAAGGTCCTGAACACGATTTGGCTGTTTTTAGAAAATGTCTGTCTGTGAGTCTGTCTGTCTGTCTGTCTGTATGTGACACAAATTTTGTGGGCGCTCTATCTCAACAACTAACGTTTGGAATTTAATAAAACTTTAGATTCAGTTAGTCCCTGATATAAATTGGTGCTGATTAGTTTCTGGTGAAAATCGCCCGGCAGGTGGCGCTGCTGTGCTGCTTTTTTCGCAATTTCCCCAATAGCTCTATCTCAAGAACTAATGCATTTATTTTCATCAAACTTCAGATTGAGTTAGACCTTGACATAAATAGATGCTGCTTACGTTGTGGTGTTAATATCCCAACAGGTGGCGCTGCTATACCATTTTTTAAATATTTTTACGATATATCTCAAGAACTAATGCACGGAATTTCATTAAACGTCTGTTAGACATTGACATAAATAGATGCTGCCTACGTTGTGGTGTTAATATCCCCAACAAGTGGCGCTGCTATGCTACTTTTTTCATTATTATCACGATAACTATATCTCAAGAACTAATGCACGGATTTTCATCAAATTTCAGATTCAGTTAGGTGTTGACATAAGTTGTTTTTGATTAGGTTTTGGTCTAAATCTCCCAATAGGTGGCGCTGCTATGCTGTATTTTGCAGGATTTACACGATTTTAGCAATAGTCATATCTCAAGAACTAATGCACCGAATTTAATGAAACTTGAGTTTCAGTTAGACCTTGGTATAAATTGGTGCTGTTTCTCTTTAGTGTATGCGAAACCTGTGTGAGATAGAAGAAACCTTTGGGATTGACACATCCGACTAGTTTTTTTTTATTGTATTCTTAGATGAGAACAAAAAATCACTAAATTGTTATTTGTTGATACGCATTAACCTTAAATTTAGTTTACTTATTCTTTCTTTCTTTAAATATGAAATAGTTTTTAATTGAAACCGTTGTTTCTAAGAGAAATTGTTTAAATTTTCCGCGCTCGCGGAAAATTTAAACAATTTCTCTTAGAAACAACGGTTTCAATTAAAAACTATTTCATATTTAAAGAAAGAAAGAATAAGTAAACTAAATTTAAGGTTAATGCGTATCAACAAATAACAATTTAGTGATTTTTTGTTCTCATCTAAGAATACAATAAAAAAAAACTAGTCGGATGTGTCAATCCCAAAGGTTTCTTCTATCTCACACAGGTTTCGCATACACTAAAGAGAAACAGCACCAATTTATACCAAGGTCTTAGATAATGTAGTACATAATATTTGTGTATTAACTTCTTTCATGTTTCCCCTCTCTTTCAGTAAATTATAGTTTAAAAATGAATTACAATAACAATAATCTCAATTACTATTATTATTATTGTTATTATTACTGTTAAAGCTTTATTCATCAAAACAATTAAATAAAAAAAAATTATTACAATTACCTACTCTAAATAGAGCAAAGCACTTTACCCTACTCTAATTAAATACTATTAAATTAAGGAAAATAATGGTAATAAACGTATTGAAATATTACCATCTGAATTAAATGCAAAGTTTTTAACAGATATTATTGTTGTAATTTTTTCATTCAGAAAAGAGATTTTTTTTTCGTATCCCAACTAAATATTGTTTAATATTCTGATAAGTTTACGAAGAAATATTTGAATTTATCTAAACTAAATTCTATATTCGTCGTAAATAATTTGTATGAGATAAATATATATACATGTAATAAACAGCAACCAACACAGGTTGAAATTTTAAAACAATTAGATAATACCTATTATTAATAAAGCTTAAACAAAAATGCTTAAGCTTTTTAACACTTTCCAACCTAGTTGAAAAGTGTTTATGACTTCGGTTTGTCTGGCCGTCTGCCGTATGGCCGTCTGGCCGTCTGTCCGTGCTCTAACTCCCGTAAATATGCTCGGATTGCTCTGCAATTTTTATACGTTATTGTCGTTATCTATAGCATGTTCCCTATTTCAACGGAAGTGTGTAGCACTTATAGTTTTTTTACAGGGACACTCAAAAGAATTCCGTTACATTGCGGTCTACGGGGAAAAATCATTTGCGGTTTATTTAAATAATGTTTCACTATTTTAAACGCATTGAAATTTATATATATCACTAAGGTGCATTAGAAGAAGCTTAATATGGAATAGGGTGTGCACAGCACTGATAGTTACTTTACAGGGACAGTCAAAAGAATTCCGTTACATTACGTCTATGGAGAAAAATCGTCTGCGGTTTATTTAAATAATGTTTCACTATTTTAAACACATTGAAATTTATATATATCACTAAGGTGCATTACAAGAGGCTTACTACAGAATAGTGTGTGTATAGCCGTCATCGTTCATTTACAGGGACACACAAAATAATTCTCTGTCTGTTAACAATAATTCAAGGAAGTGCGTTTTAAGTTACTGAACGCGATTTTAATTTTAACTCGCTTTTTGTCTATTACGTGGTGTGTATAAATTCTGTACATCCTATACAGGAAAGCACAAAAGTTCGCGAACACATTTCCGTTTATTGACAGAAACTCCAGACGGAGAATTTTAAACTGTGCTACGCGTTTCTTAACTGAACTAAAATTTAGCATCCTATGTAGTATATATACAAATCTATAGATCCTATACAGGGGTGAATAAAAGTATTCGGATATTTTTCCGAATATTGTATATGTTGGAAATTCCTGAAATTATGTTTTTAAATATGTTATGCGTTTTCCAAATTGTTTACTTAGATGTTATCTTTTAGCTTACTAAACGGTATGATTTGTACAATTATTTTGGAAGCGTTGGAAAGTGTTACATAATCTATGCTTGACGCATGATTTTTCGTTCTTGTTTTAATTAAACTAATCTTTTGAAGCCCTTCTGAGAGAAATTCTGGTTGCATACATGCTTAGATCTTTTAAAGTATTTTTCGCATAGCTATTTGCTGTTTTTATCTGAAAATAAGTAGACACATTACAAAAATTAAATGATATTAAGGTGTTATGGTATTACAATTTATTAAAAGCGTAAAAAGTAAATAATAATAATAGTAATTATTATTATTATTATTATTATTACTTAAATATTATTGTTATTACTAAAGTTTTATTCTTCGAAACATTAAATAGAAAGATGTTGCATTTTTTTTTCTTTAAATAGAGCAAAAAATTCTACTCTAATTAAGTAAGATTAAATAAAGGATATTAAAATAATAATAATAAAACTATTAAAACTTTGCATCACTTCGAATCACTTGAAAACTTTATAATATTTATTATTGTATTTTTTTTTTCAGTAAAAAGTGACACTTTTCCTTTATTTGAGTTAAATATTTTGTTAAATAGAGTTATTGAAACTATAAAAAATAAATATTAAACCGAAACTTCTCAATTGTGACTTTAAATAAGGATTCAAAAAGCACACACACACAAAATGTTTAGATGCATTTTATTCTTTTTATACTAAACTTAAACTGGATAACTAAGATTATTTTATATTAAGAATTACATAATATCATAATAATTTGGCCCTGTTATTTTAATTCTATAAAATTAAAGTTTTTGTGTGATTTTGAGTTTTGGATTTCTTTTGCTATTTACATAACATGGCTTTCATGAGGTTCCTTCAATGAAAACACGGATGCTTTGACAGTTGTACGCTGCTTTGGCGTTGGCGACAAATCTTTCTGGTAACCCTGTGAAACCGACGAAAATTTTCAGCTCCCTCTCAGTCAGAGAACTGTGCAGGCAAACCGCAACCGTTGGCCGTTGTGTTTGGTGTTATAGCGGATGTGCTGATTGCTGAATTTTACTGCTTGATATCTCAGTTCAGATTCCTTCTTTTGAAATTCACCGCTTGCTCTGGTGATAAAAATTGACCACTGCTTCATCACTCATCACTAGCATTTAGATAATTTCGCGCAAACAGCCCTGAAACCATGATTGTTTTACGAGAATGCACACATGGTTACATGGATATTCCGCATCCAATCTTGCTCTTACTATTCCCTGGGGTTACCCAGATGTTGTGTCTGTATTTGTGATGGTGTGTTGTAGATTATACTTTGAGATCTTGGATTATTTCGAGGAAAATAACAGTCAGTGTGTTTTTCTCTCTTGAAGCTCATTGGACTTCGTTGGGGTGGACTTGTGGAGAACTCTAGAAGGCCATGACTAAGAAAGAAAGGTAAGAATTGTGTCTTAAAATAATAACAATAAATCCTTATTTGTATTTTTGTAATAACATTGATAAATTCATCAAAGTATATTAATTCTATTTGTAAGCCAATATTTGGCTAATAATAACATGCATAACACACTGGTTATTTTTGTAATAACATTGATAAATTCGTTAAAGTATATTAATTCTATTTGTAAGCCAATATTTGGCTAACAATAACATGCATAACACACAGTTTGGTTATTTTTGTAATAACATTGATAAATTCGTTAAAGTATATTAATTCTATTTGTAAGCCAATATTTGGCTAATAACATGCATAACACACTGGTTATTTTTGTAATAACATTGATAAATTCGTTAAAGTATATTAATTCAATTTGTAAGCCAATATTTGGCTAACAATAACATGCATAACACACATTTTGGTTATTTTTGTAATAACATTGATAAATTTGTTAAAGTATATTAATTCTATTTGTAAGCCAATATTTGGCTAACAGTAACATGTATAACACACATTTTGGTTATTTTTGTAATAACATTGATAAATTCGTCAAAGTAATATTAATTCTATTTGTAAGCCAATATTTGGCTAATAATAACATGCATAACACACATTTTGGTTATTTTTGTAATAACATTGATAAATTCGTTAAAGTATGTTAATTCTATTTGTAAGCCAGTATTTGGCTAATAATAACATGCATAACACACATTTTGGTTATTTTTGTAATAACATTGATAAATTTGTTAAAGTATATTAATTCTATTTGTAAGTCAATATTTGCCTAATAATAACATGCATAACACACATTTTGGTTATTTTTGTAATAACATTGATAAATTCGTCAAAGTATATTCATTCTATTTGTAAGCTAATATTTGGCTAATAATAACATGCATAACATGCATTTTGGTCTTTAAATGAAACTAGTTGTTTTCAATGCATTTTTGGCAGAAACTTACAAATCTAACCCCAGTTTTAGATTTTTTTTTTAATAATCAGATTTTTTTAAATGCATTTCTTATAAAAAATTTCACATTTCATTTTTCAAAGTTAAAAAATTTCAAAGACCTTCAATTGTTAACAGGGTTCCGTGATATTATATCAAAGGATGTAGGATCGTGATGCTATATCTAATATTTATTTTCAAAATATCATGATGTTTGATATTTTCATATATTGGATGTTTATTTTCAAAATACTGCAAATGATATGTTTGATATTCTCAGTCAAAACAAGTGTAAATGAATTTTTCAATTGTTATTGACTGTATCGTCCTGTAAAAAAAAAAAAAAAAAAAAGAACTTTTGCTTCTGGCAATGACTTTTTTTACCAAAAACATATTTTCCAAATTTTGTGTTTGAAGCGGAATTTTTAAAACTAGAATCAATAATTATGTGGGATATTATTAATTCGGAACAGCCATTGAAAGATAAACTGTCTATTTTAGGTAACCAGTTATTTATATAGCTTTATTAGAAAGAATAACTTCTGGTTTTGATTTAGTTTGGTTTAAACTGCATAACAGCTTAGAGAATGAAAAAACAGACAAGTTTCCAGTTTTTCAATTAATATATATATATATATATATATAGAGGTCTATATACAGAGTTGTATAACATAGACGCACGCCGCGCGCGGAAAATGTTCTGCAAAATTCGGAACTTTCCAAAAAATATTTTTAGAAAAAAAAAAAAAAAAAAAAGATATTTAAAATATTTCCCAATTTATGTACGATTTATTTACTGTTTGCGCACAATTCAAAATTTTAAAGATGCAAAATATTGTTGTGACATTGCAGACGCTTGCGAAGAGGTCAAAATATTAAGGATTGGGTTGTTTCTAAATGCATTGAAAAAAATTTAATTGATAAGAATTCAGCTCTTCCTATCATGGATTTTTAGTTTTATTATTTTTAGCCAAAATAATAATTCTTTAATTAATATTAATTAATTTTAAATGGTAATTATTTTAAATTACTGTTTTTAATTTATATCGTCAAAATAATATAACACGTAATTTTATTAAACATTAAATTAATTTGCAGAAAGTTTTTGACTCAATATTTATGTGCGCAGAAAGTTTTTGGTTTTATACAAGTTCTGTCTATATACTTAAACTTTTGTTGTATAAAACATAAAATTTTCTTGATACTTCATCTAGAATCCTATAGTTTGTTTTTGATGCCTGTAAAAAACAAATTGTTTTTGTTTTCAAATAGTTGATCAAAAATTTTATTGTAAGTAAAAAAAAAAAAAGTTTTCATGTTAAGTACAATATGTTTTAGTTTCTAATTTATATTAAGTCTGCAAATATTTATAATCAGCGGAAAGTTGACTGTTTTGAAAATAACAGTCAAACAGTATATGTAAAATATAGGATACATTATATCAAAATATCGGATATTTTTTTATATTTTCAAAAATATGATATTACAGTCAAACAAGTCAGTAATAGTCATTATATTACAGAATATGATATTACAGTCAAACATAACAGTCCCTTATAGTTAATGTTATTCACTCATGAAAATCTTAAGTGTTGTAAGTTATGAACAAATTGAATGTTTTCACCAGGATATAATCAACATTTTTTTTTTTAAGTGAAAATAAAATGCAAAAATTCTTGCTTATGACTAATTAAAATTAGAGATATTCTGTCAGACGCAATTCAATGACAAAGATAGAAAACAAAATTTTTAATTATTTGTTATAATAAAGAAAAAATATAAAAAGGCATGCCCGTTATTGAGTAATAATCTCTTGAAGAAGCATATAATTCTGCAAAACTGTATGTGATAGGAAAAAAAAATCTGATTTCTTATTTGATTTCATCGCATCACATTTAATTAAAATCTCCTGGATTCGTATAAAAAAATCAGAGCGTATAAAAATCTACATCTATTCTTCAAAGTTGCATTTATAGATTCTTGACATTGAAAATGGTTGTAATTTAATGTCAATGTTTAGGGACTTTGGTATTTTATAAGTGAACTAAATCTAAAGGCTTCACCAAAATTACGAGTTTCATTTTTAATTTTGCTAATATTATGCCGATATTTCATTCATATTCATTAAATAAATAGTAAAAAAATATTGGCCATTTATTCCCAATATCTAAAACTTTAATATTGTTGCAATACATTCAAAATTAAGCCAATATTACACCTAAATAATTTTCTATGTTGATAAAATTAAGAGTTTGTGAGCCTGTCCTGTTTCAAATTGTCCTGTCTGCGTAAGCTCTCACGCTGTGATGGATATTGCATTTGGCTGCTTCCAAGGTGCACCCGAGAACCCGTCAAAACGATTTTTTTCAGAATTCGATTTATTTATTTATTTTTTTTTTTATATTTTTTTAATTAAAGGAATTTTTACTGTAGTTTTGCACTGGGTATTTATTTTCTTTCACCATTATTCGTATCTTTGTTTAATATTAGTACAATAGTTTCAGTTTGCAGTCTTTACAGAGCAGAATGGAACAAAAAAAACCAAACGCTTTCAGATGAAGTTTATCGCAGAACTGTAAAATGTAATTTAGGAATTAAGGATTAAATTGAAAAAAATAATAAAGCTGCAATTTTTTGTTTTTAATTTCAATAAATAAATGTTAAACTGCAAACGATTATTTTTGCTTCTCCATTTTGTTTCTTTGCACAACACAGGCATTGATAATGGTATGTTGGAAAATAAAAGCCAAACCATATATGCACCATTTTGATTCTTATAGTAAGAATTCTTGTGACTAGAAAAATGCTTCATTTTGTTGCATTCGTAAGTAACATGCTACAAATTCATGCATGAAAACTGAAAATGCACGTTCACTTTTTAAAATCACTCGGTTTCAATGACAGATTTTCGTCATTTAGTATGTGTTGAATTAAGATTTTTTCCCCCGGCAGCGAATTCTGAAGCTCTGAGGGGGGAGGGGGGGGGGGCATTATGGCGTTCAGAGGGGAGAAATTGCACGTAAATAAAATGCAATCTAAACCATTAATTATTATAAAATTTCAATCCTCCGGAGGGAACATTTCGATGCTCCGTAAGGAGATTTCCCCCTCCTCCCCTGGGACACCTCTCCTAAATTCACAACTGTATCTTTGGGATGTGGAACTTTAATCTTAGTCTAGGCTGAAAGTGAAAGTCAAAAGTACATCTCCTTTACAATCGACGCAATATATGTTTAATCTTTATGAATGGAATTGTCGATATACTTTTACATGTCATATTCCTCGATGGAAGCGTTGAGTTTTTCTATGTTTAGGCCGTTTAGAGTTGATGAGTAAGTACGTTTTTTTCATTCTCGATGTGCAAATGCAAAGAATGGGTTTACTGCTAGTAATAATAATAATAATAATGCATCATATTTGGTACACTGTTAGGGATGAGATAAATTTTGATTTCAGTTTGTATTCTGTGTCCCATTTTAAAATTGTTTCTTTTACTTCTCGATATTACTATATTAAACTGAAAAATTGGGTGTATGTACATTAGAAGCAGGGCTTAATTTGCGCCGGAGCCCACCGGAGCTCAGCTCCGGTACTTCTCTGTTTTTAGTAAATATTTAAATATTGGCCATTGTTCACCAGAGTTCATAAACACTGCGCTCCGGAGCTCAGTGCTGATTGTGTACTCATGATGTACTTTAAGTAATATTTAAATTTAGTTTTGACTTTAACAACTTTTTTTTTTTTTTTTTTTTTTTTTTTTTTTTTAAATTAGTAAGAACCATTTTCGTTAAAAATTTTCCTTTTTTATTTGCAACTTAAAAAAAAAAAAAAAAAATCAAGTTTTAAAAATAAGCAGTAATAGATATTTAATTACTATAATATAATGTTTCAAATTATTTTCAAATTCATTGTTTAAAAAATCTACAAACAAACAAATTAACGAACTTAAAAAAAAGAAGCTTTTGCGAGATATAAAAAAATAATAATGCTATTAGTTTATTTTTATTTATTTATTTTTAAAGATTGCTAATATTTTTTAAAAAGGTGAACTTACAAGGAAGGTCTCCTTAAAGCGCACACTCAGAATATTTTGGAAAAAAAAAAAAAAAAAAAAAAGCTAATGGAACTATTTTTGTACGTCAAAAAGGATCAGTAAAATTTAGCTACGAAATCTCAGCAGAAAATCTGTAAAAAAATAAAATACTCTCCAATATTTGGCGCAAAAAGACACAATTTGGTGAGCAACACTTTACTTTCGACAAATGCAAGCAATTTCAATGAATTTGAAAATTTTTGGTTAAATGAGTATGTTTAAGTTTAAATGCGCATTACTTTGTGAATTTAAGCTTGAACGATTAAATAGTTTATTTTTTCTATAAGCTTATATTATATATATGCAAGTTGTGTGTTACTGAAGTTATTTAATTTTACACGGTTTCACCGGCTGGATAAGTTTTAATTGTATTTTAACAGTAACTGCCCGATTAAGAAAGATCTCAATACATTTTGATATTGAATAAGTCGTTGTTTCCATGGCAACAATACTTTTCTTTTGTTATCTCAGACACTACCAATATCGAAGTCAGATTGTCAGTGCACAGAATCGCACTTTAATTTTTAATTTGAAGCATTTTTAATCACTTTAAATTTTGTTCTAAATCATAGAATACGATCGTTAATTTTTTTTATATATACGTATAAATGTATAGCGGAAAACCGTACTTATAAAAATGTGTTTATTTATGTTAGAAATACTTAAACTAGTTTAGTAGAAAGAGTAAAAAAAGTTTTTTCTAAAAGAATATTTATCATAAAAGCGTATTTTTTTTATTATTTCATTGTGCCGGCAACCACAGATAAATCGCCAAAAACAAGAAAATTTCATAATTTTTTTAAGGACGTTATATCGAGGTTCCGCAATATTTTTTTTTATAAACTTATCTATCCTCATGAGAAGAATATTCTGTAATGTTTTCAAAGTTTTCTGAGTATGCGATTATGGAGACCTTCCATGTTATAGTACGGTGGTAGAATTAAAATTGTGATCAAATTAAGATAAAATTGATTAGCCAAGCCTGTTTTTATTTATTTATTTATTTATTTATTTTTTAGAAAGAAAAAAATTCTTCCAAAAATATTTCATGCTTGCTCACGCATTTATTATGGAATTTGAATGAAATCCAGAATCATTACTGAAAATGTTTATTTCAATTTTTTCGAAGGAGATTGAAAAAGTTGTGACCATTTTTCATTTAATCATTGAATCACTTTTTGATCTGCAATAGAAAATTCATAATATAATAGTTGGGATTTCGGCAATTTATCAATACATATTGCTGATTATTTGTTTAAAAATAGTAAACTGAAATGAAATAATAAAAAAAAAAAACATCCGTCATTTTCATTTTATTTCAGAAAGAGTAATCAAATCAGCATTGTATGATATTAGGATAAATAATTAATGTTTTTTTAAGGACGTTATATCGAGGTTCCGCAATATATGGGTCATTCTCCCAAAACAGGAAAAATATATGTAACTGCCTTATACCATTTTAAAAAATAAATACAAAAATATTTAAAAATATTTTAATAACTTTATAATGTTCTGGGCTAACCTACAGATATCTTACAAATTTGACAAAAATTAATAAATTTATTTAAAAAAATATAAATTGTTCAAAAATCATTGTCCTGGCTTGTAACTAGAGCCAACTATGTTGTTCTAAATGTTAAATAAATCAATATTAAAACTAATTTTCCACTAAAAATTAATTTAATAGATTCATAACAAAGTATTCTATACAATGGAATATATTTTCAAATAATTTGATTATATTTCATAATTAAAAAAATTACTAAAATGTGTGTAACTGAAAAAAGTATCATTGTCCTGGCAGATTGCATTACACTCAATATTTTCCCTACAGATGGTAGCAGGGTTCTATTTTTTGTACCTGTTTCAAGAACTTTAATTTTTTTAGCAAGCTGTGTGAGTAATTATTCTCAGTTGGAGCCATTCTTTTTTGTGTGTGATTTTGAAGCTCTTTGCCTTCAGAGTTATGTTTAATTTGAATCATTTTCCTGGCATCTACAGAAAAAACTAGGCGAGTTAAAAAAAATTTTATATTACACTATAGAATACATAATAAAGTTATCTTTTAGAAAATATATGCATCAACTTTAAAAACTTTACACAGAATGTTCCAGCTTCTAATTACATCAATTTCATCATTATCCTGGAAAATAAAGAACAGGACAATGACAGCAAACCAGGATAATGATTCTTGTTATTTATTTGAAAACTATCTAATAATATTGTAATTAAATTGGAAAATTTTATTTTAATTATAATTTTAAGTTGAATTTCAAAAATTTATCACAAATTATTGCGTTTATTATTGTATATTGTATATCATTGTATATTACATCAACAAACAAATTATGTTAATATCCAAGTACTTAATTAGCTTTTAGTCCTCAGTATTTTGTATGGAATATATTTTAATTAACATTAGTTATTTTAAAGTAATTAAATTATTTTGTTGGCAGAACTCAAGTACTTTTGAAAATTCAATTTTAATTATGGTCTAAGTTGGCTTTCAAGAATTTATTACAAAGAAATGTATTTATTAACAACATTATATTTCATCAACAAACAAATTAAATTAAGATTCAAATATTTAATTGATGTTTAGTGCTCAGTATTTTTTATGAAATATGTTTTAATTGTTTTAATTATTTTTTTAAGTAATTGAATTTTATTGTTGGCAGAACTCAATTCATTGGTATATTTATATTTATTCTTAAATATTGTTCCATTGATTTGATTTTTTAAGATGGTAAGACTAACTTTTTAATATCCTTCTCCTGCAGTTTGATTGATATAATATACAGTAAAAGTCTATGTATAACAAAAACCTACCTTAAACAGAAAATTTCCATGCATACAGGAGTCTATTATTACAATGGAAAAGATAAGATGATGGTATCTAAACCTTTTTAGGTGCGTTCGTAATTATATAAATACGTAGCACCTATTGTCGTCGCTTGGTCCGTCCGTCTGTCTGTCTGTCCGTCCGTCCGCATATAGCAACGCAAAAGCTACCCAACCGAATGGTTTGCAATTTAAAATATATTATCTTTGCAGAATTTTGTCCAGATATTTCAAATTTTATTAAAATCGAATCAAAACTTTAGGAGATATTAATAAAAATATTTATTAAGAAGTTTGAATTTTTTTTTTTTTTAATCGGTGCTTTTTTGTTATAGGAGCTTCCGAATTCAATCGTCAAGTGACCGAGATACTTATTTTATTACAGAAATTAATCTGCAGGCGATATAGTTCATTTCACAGAATTAAAAATCATCAAGATCTAAATATTTATGTAACTAGTTATAGTACGAACGCATTTGTCACGTTTGACGTACAATTTCCAACTTGTTGCTCTATGTCCCAGTCACTTAGGCATGATTCTATAGCTATGTGGGCTCATTTGGTTCCAGTATTACATAGTATTATGTCGTATCATACAGTTGAAAGAGTAAATTATTTCAGTGATTCACCAACAAACCAGTACAGAAATAAAACTAATTTCTATCTTATGGCCAAGATCTTGTCCTCCATTTGTAAAAATATAAAATTTGTATCTTGGAATTTTGGTGAATCAGGCCGTGGAAAGGGGGCACCTGATGGTATCACATCAGAGGTGTTCTAAAAAGAACAGCAGACTCCATTGTTGCATATGGAAAAGACTTACCTTCTTTTAAAGATGTATTTTCAGCTTTAAAAAAGAAATGCAAAGGCATTGAATTGTTTGAAGTAACTGATTTAGATATTGGTAACATTGAAACAAATTATATTATTGATAGTCAATCCTTAGAAACATTTAAAAGAATTATGAAAGTACACCAAGCTCTCATTGACTTCAGCATATGAAACACAATTTTTATTTAGATCGTTAAGCTGCAATTGTCCAATTAATTATCCTAAGCTGTGAGCATGCCTTTGATCAGGGAAAGAAAACTTTAATAAACAACTTTTCTTGTGATTGTGATACAATAAAAAGCTCTGGCAACAATTCTGATTTTTATATGGATAATTTCAAACTTGGAGATTGGGTCGTTGTACAGTATGATGGAAAGTTCTATCCTGGAGAAGTTATTGGTGATTCAAATAACAGCTATGAAGTTAGTGCTAATGAGCATACTACAGAAAACACTTACAAATGGCCCAGAAAGCAGGATATCTTTTCATACAACAAAAGTGACATAATAAGAAAGATTGTACCTCCAGAACCATGCGGCAATAGAGCATCACAATTTAAATTTAATGGTTTCCCTTAGTTTAAGCTAGCATAAAATATTTGTTTTTTTTTTTTACCTAAATTCCATTTTTTTTTTTTTTTTGGCTTTCTTTAGTTAATTTTGATCGTGTGTAATCAAGAATAAATATATATTCAACTAAATATGTCTATGAAATGTTTTTTTCAATTTTGTTACTTCATTTCAGTCATTGTCCTGGTATGGGCATCATTGTCTTGGCATAGGAATTTTAAAAATATTTTTTTCTTCTAACAATAAACATTATTTTGCGATGCTGGTATTTTTTTCTTATTGTATAAAGTCTAAATAATAACTAAAAATATATACCATACATTTATAGCATCATTTTTTAAAAAATGTTTTAATATTGAAAAGTTGCCTGTTTTGGAAGAATGACCCATATATTTTTTTTATAAACTTATCTATCCTCATGAGAAGAATATTCTGTAATGTTTTCAAAGTTTTCTGAGTATGCGATTATGGAGACCTTCCTTGTTAGTACGGTGGTAGAATTAAAATTGTGATCAAATTAAGATAAAATTGATTAGCCAAGCCTGTTTTTATTTATTTATTTATTTTTTTTTAGAAAGAAAAAAATTCTTCCAAAAATATTTCATGCTTGCTCACGCATTTATTATGGAATTTGAATGAAATCCAGAATCATTACTGAAAATGTTTATTTCAATTTTTTCGAAGGAGATTGAAAAAGTTGTGACCATTTTTCATTTAATCATTGAATCACTTTTTGATCTGCAATAGAAAATTCCTAATATAATAGTTGGGATTTCGGCAATTTATCAATACATATGGCTGATTATTTGTTTAAAAAATAGTAAACTGAAATGAAATAATAAAAAAAAAACATCCGTCATTTTCATTTTATTTCAGAAAGAGTAATCAAATCAGCACATGATATTAGGATAAATAATTAATTTGGTCTTTTAAATAAGAGAGAAAAATCGTTTGCAATCACAATTATTTTACTCCCTAAATAAAATTGTTCTTTGACATGCATTACGCAGTTCAAAGAAGCTAAGATTCCCGTGTTGCTTAGAATCGTATTACTTAGGTATGTGGTAAATGAATATTTTTTTCTAAAGCAAGAATTTTTCATCCTTACCGTTTAATCTTCGAATAAACTAAAAAAATCCAGCACTGTGTCTTTAACATTTATCTTGAATGCGGAAAAAAAGATCAGAATGTTATTTGCTTAGAAAACGCAAATGAATAACTGATTTTTGAAAATAAGAAAAAAAAATCGTCTGCAACTTTAATTAATTTATTCTTTGAATAAATTTAAATAAGTGAAAAAGAAAAAGTAAGTCCATTTAAGTAAGTAAAAAGTCTAAAGTAGTCAGAAAATATTCTACGAATTTATATTTCTGCGACTTCGTTGTGCAAATCTCAGTTAATTTGGATTCCAATCATTTCTTAGAATAGAATTGTCTAAAATTACTGTACATGATATTCTATATTCATTAAACAAGAAAAAAAAAAAAAAAGTTTCTCTCATTTAATCTGCAAATAAATTCTTCTATGACTTGTGTTACTCAGATCACAGTTTGAATAAGCTGAGATTCTAATGTTGCTTAGAATCATATTACTTAAAAATACTGTAAATGAGTAATCCTATCTTCCTAAAACAAGAAAAAGTATTCCCATTTAATCTCTAATAAACTAATAATCGACTTGCTTTGTGCTTTTCAAAATTTATTTTGAATGTTAATAATTCCTGGAAGGGAAGGGGGAAAAAAACATCAAACTAATTTGTTTAACAAAGAATTGAAAATGAATAACTAACTTAATTTTTAAAAATAAGAAGAAAATCGTCTGCAACCGTAATTAATTAATTCTCTGAATACATTTTTCTTTGGCTTCGTCTGGCAAGTCACATTCAGTTAAAGTTCCAGTTATTTATTATTATTTCTTTTTAGAATCGCATTGCTTAAAATTACAGCAAATGGAAAATTCTAAATTCTACAAACAAGAAAAAATTTCTCCCATTTAATCCAAATAAATTATTCTCTGATTTGCGTTACGCAATTGTGATTACGTCTAGCTGAAGTTTCGGAGTCTGCAGAAAAGCATATAGTTCTTTTTTGCTCATCCATATTTAGCATTGTTTGATGGCCATACTTTGTAAGATGAAACGGAAAACTGCGCATTTATGATGCATCATTAATTACTGCAGCATCGACTTTCAGTTGGAGATAGTGGGCTTGGTTATATAATGAGTCCCTTCATTCTCCTTCAGATCTATTCACATTTGAAGTTGGCCACTTTGTATCGGATACAGAGCTACACTTACACTTCCCAACCCGGAAAATCAAAAAAATTATGAAACTTTGGGGATATGTAGGGCTTATGGATGTTGTGTAATACACAATTATTTTTTGTTGCCCAAATTCATTTTAACAGGGTAAATTTTACCACGGAATATTTTTTACTTTCTTTTATAACTCATTAATGATAAAACATACAGAAAATTTAAGTTAAACATTGCTTCTTCTTATTAGTTATTAGCTAGCAGTATATTAATGTTGATAACATTAAAAAAAATTTTAAACAGAAAAAAAAAAATATGATATGCATTTTGTTAGAATTACCAGCAATATAATTTTTGCAATGCATTGGCCCCAATACAACCGGCATGCAGACGATCGTTGCTTTGATAGTTAAAAAAAAAGTTTATTTAGTGTTACTTCAATCGCAATCGCTGTTTGTTTATTTGATTTATATCTTTTAAAATGGATAAAGAAAGCAAATAACAACAACAACAACAACAGTAATAATAATATGATCATTTCAACAAATATTTGTTCATTTTTTCATTTAATAGTTAACTGTTAATACCCATTTTTATATAAACAAGAACTATAATTAAACAATACAACAAATATAGATCATATATATATCATATAGATCATATGATCGCAACCATAAAATAAAAATTGTCGCCGGGTAGTCTACAAAATGTATACTGTAATTTTTTAAATATTTGATCAAGTTTCTTTTTCTTTCTTTCTTTTTCTTTTCTTTTCTTTTCTTTTTCTTTTAATGTTATTTACAATTTGATATTTTATTAGTTTTCGATAGAACCAGTAAGAAGAAGCGTTTTGTAACATAAAACCTTTTTCTTGATCTCTTACCCTTAAAGAGTTATAAAACGAAATCGAAAAATATAAATTCTCCATATATTAACGATTTTTTGGAGAAATTTTACAGATATGATATGAATTAATTACATCTATGTGTATATTTTATCATCTATACAAAATTTCCTTAGAACAAAGTACAATTTTAATTTGCATCTGCAGTTTGCGTGATTGTCTAGATAAAAATATATTTCAGATTCTGCAGACAGAATTTTGGGTGTTTGTACATTTAATATAGTGTGTTATTTACATAATAATACTCTTTGTATGCGGTTGGTTGTGAGAACGTATTGAATAGGTTAGAATTCCTCAACGCCTCTTTGGCAATGGCTGTAGCTTCCACTCAGCAAATGCCTTTTTAAAATATTTGTATAATTACAACGGATTATTTCTAGTATAATATGTCATGTAATTATTAAATGATTTCATTATTCCATAAGTAGCAAGTTTGAATTTGCTGATCACCTTAGGTATATGTAAATATGAAAATTGTGGCCATATTTTAAAATCTCAAGTAACCTTTGAACTTTTTTTTTTCTAAAGCATTTTCACTTATATCTTATGCATATTATATTATTAGAAGTTATTACTAGATAAACTCATTTTAACTGTCAAAAAAATAATTTTTTTGAAATAATTTTTTTAAAAGTTTTTTTACAATTACTATTTTAACAATTGTTTTTACAATCCTTTCTTCTCCATCAAATTACGATAATAAGCACTGCTTTTATTATTATTATTATTATTATGTTTATAAGAGTTTACTCTATAAAGATCGATTTTTCAATTAATTAGTTTTTGAGGAAAAAATAAATAAAATGCACATATCTATGTAAACATTCTGGAAAAAACACAGATTCTGTTACATTTTCCCTCTTCTCATTATATTGCAAAATCCATCTATAATTTTTTTTAAGTAGATCATACTGAATATATAAAAATATAATCAAGACATTTAAAACATAATTGCTGAAGTTTCAGCATTTTAAATACAGCAAGTTTTCAAAAAAGGGCAAACTGTGAAAAACCAATTTAAGATTTTATGCTTAGAAAAAATATATTAAAATTTTGCCCCATTTTTCTTAATAGTACTAACTGAATATCTTTGATGCTGTATGGTTACAGTTATTGATGAGCATTTTATGGTATGAACATTTAGTGTGCGTGGCATTTAAAGGGTTGGCTAAATAATAAAAAATGTTTTTACCACACTTATAATGGTCATATTGTTCCAAAACTTCGCTTGAATATACTAGAGCTGCCAAAGTTTATTTTAAGCAAAAAATAAATAAATCGATATGTTCGTCATTTTTAACGATTTGAAGAGATACCAATTTCCCTTAGGCTGAACCTAAAGGTTTTCTTTCTTTTTTATCCCATTTTTAACACCTTGTTGACCGGTCACGAATTAATTAGTGTTTTCAGGCCCAAACGTTATTAACTGGTCACGAGTTAATTCGTGTTTGTTTTACCAAGCATCATTGACTAAAGGCGTGGCTTTTACATTATTTAAAAGGGCAAAATGCATTTATATCATTTTGCATTTTGTCCATATTTTTTTTTTATTGTAAGGAATTTTATATTAAATTCGTACATTGATTCGTACATTTGATATTTACTGATGATAAACTTGAAAAGCCTATCTGGAAAACCATTTAATGAAAGACTTTCAGAAGAGGGCGGAGCTTCTACTGTTTTAAAATCAAGATTTCACAAAATCGTCGGTCTTTTTTTTAGATTGTAAGAAATTTTATATTAAATTCGTACATTGTACGATATTTACTGACGAAAAACCTATCTAGAAAACCATTTAATGAAAGACTTTCAGAAGAGGGCGGAGCTTCTACTGTTTTAAAATCAAGATTTCACAAAATCGCCGTTCGTTTTTTTTAGATTGTAAGAAATTTTATATTAAATTCGTACATTGTACGATATTTACTGACGAAAAACCTATCTAGAGAACCATTTAATGAAAGATTTTCAGAAGAGGGCGGAGCTTCTACTGTTTTAAAATCAAGATTTCACAAAATCACCGGTCATTTTTTTAGATCAATTTTATATTAAATTCGTACATTATATGATATTTACTGACGAAAAACCTATCTAGAAAATCATTTAATGAAAGACTTTCAGAAGTGGGTGGAGCTTCTACTGTTTTAAAATCAAGATTTCACAAAATCGCCGGTCGTTTTTTTAGATTGTAAGAAATTTTATATTAAATTCGTATATTGTACGATATTTACTGATGAAAAACCTATCTAGAAAACCATTTAATGAAAGACTTTCAGAAGAGGGCGGAGCTTCTACTGTTTTTAAATCAAGATTTCACAAAATCACCGGTCATTTTTTAAGATTTATATTAAATTCGTACAGTGTACGATATTTACTGACGAAAAACCCATCTAGAAAACCATTTAATGAAAGACTTTCAGAAGAGGGCGGAGCTTCTACTGTTTTAAAATCAAAATTTTACACGAAATCGCCGGTCAACAAAGTGTTAAAAGTTATACAAAATATATGTCCAAAGTTCTGTTAATAAAGTTTACTGAAGTTTTTTTTAGATTGTTTTGTTTTCACCTTTAATTACGAAATAATAGCTGGTGACATAAGATAGCTTCTGTGTAAATTTGCCGGCCAACAATATATTAATAAACATTCGAACGTTTACATAAAAAGCTATCGTGGTGATTTTCTACTGAATAATATCCCTTGTCTTGGAAGTATATAAATCTCAGGAAACTCAAATTTAAGAAAGCCTTGAAATCTATTGTGCATTATGTCGACGTTTACCTCTCATAAAAATGGGAGAAATTCACTTTTAGGGATTTCTCGAAAGATTGATGAAATCCTTCCTTATCTGAAATTTAATCGAGCTGTTGTTTCAGCTGCAAGCCCCGCCATTTTGATGCACACCTGTATTAAACGGGAGTATAAGATGATGAAACACGTAACGTCAAGGGAATAATTTTCTGTTACGGCAAAATCAAGGCTCCGTGATATATAGTGATGGGCATAACGATTATTTTGATTATTCAAATGCAGAAACTTTTTTTTTTTTTTTTCAAAATTTCTGGTAGTAATTGAATAAAACAAAATTTGAAGTTTGACAGATATGCTTCTGCACATGCCCGAATGATTCATTCGAATAATCAAAATAATCGTTATGCCCATCACTAGTGATATATATCCGATATTTATTTTCGAAATATCATGATGTATTTTATATTTTCAGCCAAAACAAGGGTAAATTAATTTTTCAACTGTTACTGACTGTGTCGTTCTGCAGATGAAGTTTTGAGCGAGCAATACCTTTTTTATTAAGAAAGAAAAAAAAAATCAAGCTTAATATTTGAAGTTGAAATGTTAAATGTAGAACCAACAATAATATTAACCAGACAATATTAACTTAAAGCAGTCATTGAAAGAAAAACTGCGTGTAATTTACATAAGTTATCCATTAGGAAGGTTAGGGAATGAAAAAGTAGACAAGCTTACATTTATGTTCAATTTTTTCAGTAGAAACAAAAATATTTTTTTTAATTTAAAATTTTGTTGTACAAAACCGAAAATATCCCTTGATACCTGCTACTTTTATATAGTTTGTTTTTTGTGTCTGTAAAAAGAAAAAAAAAATGTATTTATATGTTTTTAATCAGTTGCGATCTTCAATTTTATTATTTTTAACTTCGGGGAGGGGGGGGGGAGATATATTTAGAATATTGTTATTTATAATTTGTCATGCTAAATGCAATATGTTTTACTCTCTTATTTATATTAAGTCTAAAAATATTTATAGTCACAAATAAGTGCGCTTTTTTGAAAATATCGGATATGTATAAAATAATATAAGATATATATTAAAATATCGGATATTTTGATATTTTCGAAAATGTTATATCTACAAACTCTTAGCAAAATGTAATTTCTATTATGTTATCACCAATGGTGCTGCATTTCTATCCCATTAGTGATTACGTTTCTATTAACTGATATAACCCCTTCGCGACGAGCTTTCCATATACAATTTTTAATTTGTGACTCCATCACTATTTCCGAATAAAAATCTTTATCTTATTTAATCGCAGGAATTCTGCAATTCAATGAGGCAAAAATTACTATTAGGAAATAATGGTGGTTAAAATTAAGGATTTTACGCACTCTACACTTAAAAAAAAAAAAAAAAAAAAAGTTGATTTTACAGTGTAATACTGGCATTCAGCTGCCAGTATTATACCGTAAAATTAACAGTAATAAACAGTAAAATAAGCAGTAATACGCTACTGCCGTGCATACTGTACTGTAAAATCAACATTTTTTTTTTTCTTGCAGTGTATATGGTGTGTATGCATGACGCTTTTTTCACATTAATACATCATTTCGGAAAAGTGATATTTTATCTGAAAGTAATAGGGTCACCCGGGGTAATTCCTGGTCAAAAATCATCAACATCAATTATTATAAAAACTATGAAAGTTATTGTTTTCAATTTTTTTGTGGAATAAGCACCCTCTGATGGTTATATATAAGAAAATGCTTATTTAAATTTAAATGCACTTATAATTGAAATAATTATAATTTTTAAGTGACCAAGAATTACCCCGGAAACGGGGCAATTCTTGGTCACTTCTGGGGTAATTATCGGTCAGCATCATTTTTGATGTAAATAAAGTAGTAAAGTTAATTTCTTTAAGACTGAGTATTAAAATAAGTAGAATCAATCTTGTAAAAGATTTATTCATCGCATAATTGTAGAATAATAAAGCATAGACTTTGTTTTGGTTATAAATACAAATTTATTTGATGTGCTAAAGACTATTGTACATTTTACAAAACATTAATTAGCCAAAGAATTTTTATGCAGTTTTCCAACATTTATAAGCAGTATTTATTACTTATTTATCCACTGTGAATGGATTAATTAATACCTTGCAAATTTATTGCCCATAAAATGTATAACTGAATGTTTATATCTTTGATTTTATCTCACTTTGGTTTCAGTCTTTTTTTTTTTTTTTTTTTCAAGAAATTTTACACAAACTTCAATACAGATCTTTATTATAATACACAGCATAACAATTAGGTTCCTCTATTGCATTATGTATCTTTTTATGCACCATTTTGACATTTTGCAATGAGATAATAATATCATAGATACAGTAGTAATAGTTAATATAGTAGAAGAAAATTTTATAATCTTTTTTAAAGATTGTGATATGCCATAGTTGAAATAAAATAAAATAATTAAAACTTTAAAAATGACACTAATCTTTGTAAAATATGTAAAAGTCAAGGTTAATGCTGTTTTGCAGAAATTTGATTTACAGTTTTGAATGTATTTTTTCAATATTAAATTTCAACCAAATGAATAATTTAGGCATGCATTTCAAAGCAAAGGGTTCAAAGATCTTTAAGATTTTTTACAGTTTGATAAATTGTTATTTTGATAATGGAAGTGAAAATGATCGAGAGTTACCTCAGAAATTCAGTGACCAGGAATTACCCTGAGTGACTCTACTTTATTAAGAACTACATTTAACTAAAATGTGGTAAACAATGTGGTTACAGTTAACTTTACAGTTAATGCTTAAAGCATTTACCAACAATTAAAATCCCTAAATAAGACAGTAAAAAGGGACTAAATGATGAGAAAAACATTGACCAGGAATTACCCCCAGTGACCAAGACTTACCCCAGTTACATGGGGCAATATTTGGTCAACTTCTGTAAATTATTTAAAATAGTATAAGAAATATAGAGACTATTGTTTAATAGCTAAAGTAGTTGATAATTGAACTAAAAAGAAAGAAAAGAAAAATATTTAAAATTTGAGTTGTGACAAAGATCTTTGTAAAAATGTGCCACTGCTCAGACCAATGTTGTTTTACAGAAACTAAGCAAGCTCTTTCAAAACAATTTTTTTTCTCAAAATAAATAAGTAGTAATTCTACAATTAAATGATAAATTCTAAAGAAGATAGTTTAGAGTATCTCTATGATTTTTTTTATTTTGGAGAGGACTTTTTAGTGTAAAGTAACTTAACCACTGAAAAGTACTGTGACCAAGAATTACCCCTGAAAGTCGTTGACCAGGAATTACCCCGGCTGACTCTACAATTAATTTTTCTATGATAGCATTATTGTTATGTAGTAAGAACCACAGTGTCGAAAATGACGAACAAAATGCTCAGTAGAAAATTGTGATTTTCTACACTGAATATATTCTTTGTCGTCATCAAATATCAATCTCAGGAAACTCAGATAAAAAAAAATCATAGTGTATCGCAATAGTACATAGTATATCGCAAGACATAGCATACAAACAAGGACCACATTATTTGTGTTTACCTCTTTCCAAAATGGGGAAATTCATTTTTAAGGATTTTTCAGAAGATTGATGAAATGCTTGTCTGGAGTTTCACCGAGCTATTGTTTCAACTGTAGCCACGCCATTTTGATCCACACAGGCCCGTACAGAGGGGGTTAGTGCTGGTACAAATTACCAGGACCCGGGTCTCCTAGAGGGGGCCCGGCTTCGGTACTGATTTTTAAATAAATACCAGAAAAAATTGATTGGTATTATTTACATAAAAATTGTAATTAAAATAACTAACAAATAATAAAATTAAAAAGTCAGTAGTTGATTGAACGTCTTTATGGACTGGCTACGAGGGGGAGGGGGGGGGTGCTGAGGAGGCATTTAACGTTTGAAACAAAATCCAGCTTTTATTAAAAATCAGCAGAACGCACATAGCAAAGATGCAGACATTTATTTATTTATGTTTTATAGAATAAATATTTTCTAAATTGCAAAACACAATAACTAAAGTTAAAATACCGCTAGGGAATCGGCGCCTTAACTGATGAATTGAATTAAAATTTAATTATATTTTCAATATTTTAAATTTATATTTAAAATCCTTATGTGAAAAGGTGTTACCAATGTATCATAAACTGTAATACTACTGTAATATACTGTAAAAGAAAAATAATAAATTTATAAGAAAATACTATATAGATTTTCTAAAACAGTACTAACCAACATATTTATTTTCTAATACGGTAAAGGTTGTTTGTAACGGAATTCTGCTATAAACGGAGAAATAATCATGGTCTAGCCGAAAAAATTCCATGCATTTATACCTTCTAAAATGAAAAAACCCTGTTTAAAACTGAATTTCCTGTATGTTTTCGTCTAAGCAGGTTTTATTTTATCAGGCTTATGGTGGGGGCCCGTATTTGAACTAGGGTCTGCGGTCCTTCTGTACGGCCCTGTCTACACTCCTTTACTTTTTAAAAATAGTGGTACGAATGGAACATAAAAATAGTCGCCAGTAGCAGGCCTGCATTTATAATCCAGGGTGAAAGTGGTGATCATCTTTTATGCTACAGCCTAAGAAAACTTAATTCATTCCATTGTTTCTGAGACGAACTTGGCGAAAAAAAATAAATCAATGTCCTGTGATATTTTTCAAATCCAAATGCAATTTGATTCTTATTAATGCGATTCAAGAAAACACGTCGCCGCCTCGTCAGCTTGAGTTTTACTTCGTCAGTACAATCCGCTGATCAAAACAGGACTTGAAAACATTCCCGTTCCATATTCATTAACTGTCAGGAGAATGTAAATCGTCTGACTTAGTCATGAAGACATTCTATATAAGACATTACGTCGGCCATTGTTAGGTCGAGTGGAATGATTCATCGCCCTGTCGCCCACTCCTTCGAGTTTCTTTTTTCCTTTGCTGCACTTCCTTGATTGACAAGAAACTTTTTATGTTTATTCAACATGTTTTAAGGTCGATATGTTTATTTATTTATGTTGTTCGCATTCGCCCATAAAAGTAGCCCCAAAAGGCCTTAATGGAAGATAATGAGAAGCAATAGCTGAAAGTTGTATGAAAGTAATCCATGTAAATTATGCTAAAGAGTTGGAAATAAATTTTGCTTTCCGTGACGTAAATGGAAGTTTGTCCTTATATAAATAATGTAGGAAAACTAGACAGTGACAGTTACCCCCCCCCCCCCCTAAATAAATTTATTGTATTTTTGTAAAAAAAAAAAAAAAAAAAAAAAGATAATAATAATATTTTGTAACGAAAGATGAAACCCAGTTACTGAAATTCAAACCAAGCATTTGTTTATAATACCTTTTTTAAAGTTCTTCTGATAAAGTTTTCCTTTCTGGCGAACTTGTTTTGTTTGCAAATTACACATTTTAAAATCTAACTAAATATTCAAAGTTTGATTTAGTGTATTTTCAAAAACTTTTTATATATAAACATGAAATTTTGACTTTAGATTAAACAGATTGTATTTTTAATATACTACCATTAGAAACTGACCAGTCTTTTACAGAATTTGTGTATTGTTGAAAATTCTATAGCTCTTTTTTTACTCTATAAGTCATTGCGCGCATATCTTGAGAACGATTGTATGGATTGTTATGGAATTTGATATAGATATAATAAGCATATATTTATTTTTAAAATGATCTACTTAGGTCAAAATTATTTCCTAAACCACCTAAAAAATATATTTTTATAAAAAAAAAAAGGAAAAAATAAATAAATTTTTTAATGAAGAAAATTAGTCATAACTAAAATTCTTATCACTGTAAATACTTAACACTGTAAACTACACAACATTAGTATATAATTTTAAACACGGATATGGGCTTACATAAAAAGCCAGTCAGTTTCTGCGCTAATGGCACCTGGTGCATATAAAATCCGTCGTGGGTGCAAAGTCCTCCAAGTTTCCTATGAGTTATACCTCTGAAGGGGCCTAGTCAGGTGAAGGTCTCTTCACCTGATCAAGTCTAAATTACGAGACCACCACTTTAAGTAACCGGCCAATATAGAACCAGGGCAAAGTAACACCATGAACCGGCAAACAAAGAAAACTGTAACAAAATCACTAAAGAGCACTGCAGTGATGCCAACAAGGCTCTTGACAGGTGGATCATCATGTGAATATCGTCGGCGCCATGTACCAACTCGTCAAGCTAGGTACTCAAGCCCGGCTGGTAGGGGCCTGGTCAGCGGTATAAAAAAAAGGGTATTACATTAAAAATTGTATTATATTATATTATATACTTTTAATCAATAGTCAACATTTTATGTTTATACTTAAAAAGGTTTTGAAGATACACTAATTCAAACTTTGAAAGCTTTTGTTGATTTTCGTCGGATTTAAAAGGTACAAGACCCCTTCACATGCTTTAAGGTCGATATGTTTATTTATATATTTTGATTGTATTCGAAGATATAACTATAACTAAATGGAAGATAATGAGAAAGAGTAGTTGAAAATGTGTGAATGAAGTTGAAAGTATATTCATTGAATGTAAATACAAATTTCTCCAAACATCGCACACTTATTTCTAAAATGACACAACTCAACTAAATTTCTTAATGATATTATGTTAGTGTTGGCAAGTGGTTCATAATCTATGCGCTATGCATGAATTTTCGTTCTTTTTTTCTTCTTTTTATGGTATTATACAACCCTGCAATAATCGTAATTTCTGCAAGTTTAAACCTGTTTGTTCACATAAAAATTATTCTTTGAATGCGTCACAAAAATTCGAATTGTTGAACAATGAAAAGTTTTTTTAAATTATTATTTATTTATTTATTTTAAGAACAGCCGTAAAGGCGGGCGAAGAGAGCAACTGATCAAGACTCCATACTCCTAAGGAACTCCAAACAATGCATTTTACAAATCAATAATGAATGCCGAAATCTGAAATTTCAAAAGAAGTGAAAAACTGAAAAATCAATCCGTCGAGCTGCTAAGAAACTTCTTTCTGCATTCGATTTCAAAAAAAGTTTTTGTTAGCGGAACTGTTTTGATAAAAAATTTGCAAACATGCATATTATTGCAAATTAATTATTCTGAATATGTATAGAGTATCAATAGCATATTATATGAATATTAATACAGTATATTAAAATAATACTTACAATTTTATTTTTAAATGATCGAGATTTTGTTAAAGCATTTATTAAGAATTTAATTTGAGAGATCATTAATATGAATGAGTAATCGCTGAAAGAATGCTGCTTCAGGATTTGGTTTCCGCTTTCCGCTGTAAAATAAAAATATGAATAAATAAATGTAAAATATAAACAAATGCTGTAAAATATTTAAACTAGTAAATCTTCAGATCAGGAGCCTCAACGTCAGCTCTGAAAGCCATTGTTTTTTAAATTTCACTTTTTATATTATTTATCATCTTCCAATCCGCAAATTATTTTTTTAAAATTACGTATATATTTAGAGGCATATAAAATAATTCGAAGGTTTCAGAAATTAAATACGTTAAATTAAACACGGTTTATGCATTAATATTCTGAAATTCTTATGTACTTATTCTTGTAATTTTTCATATAATAAAAAAATACATTTATATAAAAAAAAATACATAAATATTGCAGCAAATTAGTGCGAGTTACTTGAATTTTATTATTTTGATACTCTTTGAAATAGGGTTGCTAAGCAACTAATAAATTAAAGACCAAAGTAAAAAGAAATACATTTTAAAATTTGTAAAATATATGAAAGTAAAATGTGTTATATTTCCCGAACAGATGCAAAACATTTTCCAATAATTTAAACAATTAATTTCTAAATTCTAATAAATGTATCGGCAAATTTTCAAAGCTTTTGGATATATTTAAAACATCCATATAAAAAAATTAGCATCTATAACTTTATGTTTAAATCCATTATTCAAATATGTGATTTTCATTTCAGTTAAAAATGAAATTTGAAAATCGTCTGCATTCCCATAGGAAAGCATTATGATCTAAAAAGAAATGTTCTATATTTTTCGAACAAATGAACCAAATGTAATTAAAAACTATACAGCTAATTCCGGTTACCTCACCAACATACTCACCAAAAATCAACCTAATCGGATAATTTTTGCGGCAGTTATCGCGGAACAAACAGACAGACAGACAGACAGACAGAAACCGAAAACTTTTGGGGTCTCAACAGTGAGCCTCAACTGACGTTTCGGCAAAAATGAATGAATGAATAAATAGATAAATATGACGCATCATTGGCACATCTTTCCGAATAAAGCATTTTCTCTTTCCTTTCTAATGAAATAATGGTCTGAGTAAAAGATTAAGCATGTAATCTTCCTACCAAGAAAGCTTTATCATTACTTGACAGTGCAAATACTTAGTTTAAATGTGCCTTTGATTACATTCATCTTTTTGTTTGTCGTAGAGTTTTGTTTTGCTTCAGAGCTGTCTTGATAACGCATTTGCTGACGCTTAATTCATCTATTATCTATCGGTATCACCGATTTTATTATTACTTTTTTCCCTCCGTAATGTCACATTCTATTTTTATGTTCATTATGCCTCGAAGGGTTCAATGAACTTGATTTATTTGTAATTATTGTCATAGAGAAATGAAATAACATTCATTTTCACTTAAATATACAGAATGATTCTAAAATATTTTGGGAAAATCAAAAGTCAAATCAGCGTACGGAAACAGATGCAAATTACATAAAAAGATAGGGTCGCAACTCACTTATTTCGTAAAAAAATAGATGTCTCATTCACAGCTGATCCTGAAAAAATTTTTAACAATAATTTTAGACACTGTAACGATATTTTAAACAGATTTTCATTTCTTTGTGTGAAATGTGATGACATCATTCACAATAAGTCTGAAAGTACAGTAATTCGGTCAGTGACACATTACATACTGTCATCTACTTCAGAATATAGAACCTCTGGCGCAGTGTTATTGGACAAGGAAGGTGGCTACTTCGATAACTTATCCAAGATGTCAACACATTTCTCACAAAGCAACATAAGTGTATCGAAAAATTCGTTAAAATAAATGTATTGTTAATGCTAAAGTTATAAATGAGAATGTAGGTTCAACATGTAGTAAGACATCTCATGCTACCTCTCAAATAAGGTCGAAACCCTACACTGCAGAAAAAAAAAAAAATGTTGATTTTACAGTATAATACTGGCACCCCAGCAGCTAGTATTATACCGTAAAATTAACAGTAATAAACAGCAAAATAAGCAGTAATGCAATGATTATTCTGCCTTTGTCATTATTTTGCTTTCTTGCAACACTCGCTCCTTTTTCAGTTGTCAACTGAAAATTGATTTGTAAATAGATACTGAGAAAATACAGGGGAAATAATCTTTAACCACTATAAATTCTGAAAAAGAAAGATAATAGAAAAAAATCGCGAATAATCAAGTCAGATTCTCGCGAAGGTTTTCCCGCATTTACATAATCAAAACTCGCGAATGTTAAGTTTTTCCGCATTTACATAATCAAAACTCGCGAATGTTAAGTTTTTCCGCATTTACATAATCAAAACTCGCGAATGGTGAGGAAGTACTAAGAAAAATACTTGCAAACACTTTCAAATGTTGTATTAAATATTGTTAAATGTTTTTTTGATAAACCCTTCCAAGTCTTGCTCAAAATTTATCATTTAACAAAATAAATTTAAATTTCTTTTACCAATCCAAGTGAGTTTTGTCCACTCGCGAATGTTAAGTTTTTCTTTATTTACGTAATCAAAACTCGCGAATGTTAAGTTTTTTCGCCTTTACATAATCAAAACTCGTGAATGTTAAGTTTTTCCGCATTTACGTAATCAAAACTTGCGAATGTTGAGGGTAAGTAAAATACTTACAAACACTTCCAAATGGTGTATTAAATATTATTAAATGTTTTTTTTTGTTTTTTTTTTTGACAAAACCTTCCAAATTTTTCACAAAATTTATCATTTAATATAATAAATTTAAATTTCTTTTACCAGTTCAAATTAACTTTCATTTTTGCCAAATATTTTAGAATAATCCTGTATGGATATAAAATAATGCAAAATACAAGTAAATAAACAAACGAATGAATGAAGGGATAAATATAGCGCTTCATTAAAAAGTCTTTCGGATTGAAATTTTTTGTCTTTCCTTGCTAATGAAATAATGGACTGATTAAGAGATTAAGCATGTTGTAATCTTCCTGACGATGAAGCTTTGTCATTACTTTACCGTGTGGTATTCAGTTTAAATGTGCCTTTGTTTACTACTACATTTCTCATTTGTTATCGTTGCGTTGTTTGTTTTCTTCAGAGCTGTCACGATAACGCATTTGTTGACACGTAATTAATTTATTACGGGGCTGTTTCACCGATTTATATATATATATATATATATATATATATATGTATTGAGATATTCAACTATTTTTCATAAATGTGGTGTGGTATCTTTTGAATTTTTTTTTTAGATTTTCAGTCATTTAAGCTACATTAAAAATGTTAGGAAAATCCTTCAAAGCAGTCATGAGTTCAGATTTGTTCTACCATAACTCTTAAAATGCCAAAATAATTTTGAAGTCAAAGAAAATAAACGAATTTTATATCGTAATTATTATTATTTTGTTCAGTTTGTAGTAAAATTTAAGATTATCTTTATTTACATAATAGTAATAATAATAATAATAATAATAATAATAATAATACTTGTCTTAAAATCTTTGTACTCCTACGCAATTTTTTAAAAAACAAACTGCTTAAACCAGTCATACTGCATCTGCGGTCCACCGATTTTTTATGTGCGGGTTCAGAGTTAAGATCAATCCTTAACAATCATTAAAAATTTTCAAATAATCATGCAGTCACCTCGATAATGTAGATATATTTCATTATATTTGAAATAGTTTAACATCATTAAAATACGCTGCAAGCAATTTTTACCTGTAAACCATTATGTGACTGAACTTTTTTGTGTGATCCTGTAAATGAATGATAAATGCTTTGCACATCATATTCCACAAAAAGCATATTATAGTGCACGTCAGAAAGGCATATTAATTTTATTATGTTTGAAATAGTGTAACATCATTAAAATCGCCGCTAACGATTTCTCCCCGTAGACCACAATGTCAAGGGGACGGTGGACATTAAAATTGAATTATTTTATTTTTCAGCATAGATATATGAAATTTTGTGCATATATACATTTTACCATAAGTATATAAATTATCTTTAAAAAAAAAATTCCAATTTTAAAATAACTATAAAATTTAAATTTTTTAAAAAAATTTATAAATCAAATTTTAAAATGTTCCCTGCGTCTTAATTTTAAAGATATTTCCTCGATTTGTTATTTGGATCACTTAAAACTGTATTACAAACAAATATGTGTATCAGTTATTTAGTCCCTTGAATATAGTTAATTTTTGAGAAAATTTGAGAAAATCAAAATTTAGCATTTTAATAAGTTATAAATCAAATTTAATAATTTTAACGAAGTTTAATTGTAAAATGCAGAGTTTCTTTGTAAACACTATCAGGATTCTTCCTTATCAATTTCATGAATTTTGAACAAAAATCAAGACGCATGCAGCATTTCAAAAATCTAAAAAAAGTGTAAAATTTGTATTGAAAAAAAAAACAGGTATAAAGCATATTTTTAAACTATTACTTATTACTAAAGCAATTTCTAAATAAATTACATGGAAATAATAACTTCAAAGCCCGTGCAATTATCGAATATTCTCATTTGTTTTTGAAAATGACTCGGGGTGAGTCGAAACATGTAAAACAACGTAATAAAAGTTATTTTAATTTGTATTATGTTGTTAACTTTCACCTTTTCGCATTTTAAAACAAATATATTATTGCAAGGTGTTATAATTTATTATATTGTTTACTGAAGCATCGAAAAATTGATTGTGTACATAATTCAAACGCTTGTAACTTTGCGAAAAATCATCGCAGCTGCATTCCAATTTTTCTCAAATGGTTCAATACAAACTGAAGAATAATAATACACACAAAAATGCATTTCGATTTTTGATCAAATAAAGGTCCACGGTCCCCTTAAGGGATTCTTTTGAATGTCCCAGTAAACGGACTATAAATGCTACGCACTCCATTTTCAATAGCGAACATGCCATAGTAAACCACAATAACATATATCAATTACATGACAATCTGAGCATGGGCTGATAGGGGGGAACGAGGGTTAGAGCATGGGCAAACGGCACACATACAAACCGAAGTCATAAACACTTTTCACCTTTACTGGAAGTTGTTAAAAACGAAAGAAAAAATATTTCCTGTTCAATTGTTGCTCGTAACACTGTCCAGAAACAAGAAAGATAAAAGCTATTTGAGTCCTTTGGCTCTTAATGTAATGTAATTGCATGAGTTCACTGATTGTATCACCAGCATGTTCATTTCTCGGACAATTTGCCGCTTTTGTGTGTATGCGTGGGCAGTTGAAAGACTGGACTTAAAAAAGAACGCCGCTATTGTTGTTACGGTCAGTAAAAGTTAGATTTTATTGTTTGAGATAAGCATACGCCTTCATTTGTACATGATTATAGAGCGTGCCCTTACAACTTGAGTAAGTCATCATGGTTTTGTAATTCATTGCTTAATTTCTTTTTTTAGATTTACTGACTTTTTTGCTGTTTAGTTTTAGGTAGATTTCGTAAGAAATACTACCTATTACATTCTTCCCTAAGTTGGAATTCCTGAAAAATTTTTACAGATCTACACCAATCATGACTTTTAGAACCTAAAATCATCCCCCAGTTCAAAACTTAATCTATCTATCTATCTATATCACTTTTTTATGGACACGATAACTTCCATAATTCTGCACAAATCTCTTCCAAACTGATATATAAAATCAAGCGGCGTAAAATATCGGACAAGTTCGTTAATGGGCAAAATCGAACGAGGGGGGGGGGGGGGGACTTTTTGTGAAAACAGAAAAAAAAACCATTACTTCTTAATTTTGAGACATATCGGATCCGTTTAAAGTTATTATTACTTCAAGAAAAAGGGCCAAAAATTTATGTATGACAGATTTTTTATTTCACTAAAAATGCCCCCAAGGGGGGGGGGGAGAATAAGGGTTTCAGAAGAAAAAAATTCATAACTTTGTCAGTTCACAAGATATCAAAATCCGCTTAAATTTATTATAAATCTTCTTAATATTATCTACAACTTTTATACTGACAAGTTTTTTATAAGACCAACTCTTACAGGGGAAAAAAAAATCCCTGCTGGCTCCGCCTACAGGCAGAGGTATAATTCGAAGTGGGCGGTCCCAACTGCCGCATCATGGCAAATAGGTCTTTATTCTGCAATTCCCAATAAACAGGCGCTCCACGGTCTCCGTCTCCGAAATCTACCCGTGTCTGTAGGCCGAGCCTTCAGGGATTTTTTTAATACCTCAACCGTATTTTCACGCTAAATAATAATGTATTACTATTTCTGATCTGCTTCTCTCTCGCTTTGGCGCCATTAATTTATATATCTCGAACTCGTTTAATACGAGCATGGCTAAAACGGGGACAGGGATAAAACGAGCAATTTGCACGTTAAGAATGGTCCGCCATTTAAACTGGGTATATCAGGATTTTCCACTTTCTCCGAGCTACAAAAACAGGATCACAGAAAATATGAGCAAACATCTGTTCATTTCAATGTTGTTTTCACTGACTAGTAGGGTAGAATTAGTAAAAAAGATACATTTTTTATAGAACACTGTTCTCCCTCATCGATAATACTTCTATATTACAACTGTCTGTCAAAATGTAGCAAATTATAAGTTTTCCAGACAGAATTTCAATCTTCAAGGACATTACTCATCCCAAAAAATGCAAAAGAAATATCCTGAGGTTTTGAAAGAATGAAAGAAAGAAGGATAAGGACGTTTCAAATTCCGTTTCATTTGTGAGATTTTCAACTGAGTCAATATTGCTCTATTGCCTACATTTATTTCTTAAAACGAAAAAATTTAAAGCGAAAAATTTTGTAAAAGCATTCTACTCAACATAATTTTAGTGTTCCACTCTGATTCCACGAAAAGTAAAACAATCATATTCATAAAAAATAACACAATAAATAATACAATAAAACGAATGAAAAAGAATATTGCGCCAGAAAAACTGAGTGTACAATATTTTCATCATATATGCCAATAAGTTAAACTTTCTCGACCAAACAAGAGTTTTTCAGGGCGGAAATGGGGAAAAAAGGGGAAGTAAAGTGGGGAAAAAAATTCATCCTATGGTAAATTTCCGTAAACGGAAGAAAACAGGTGCGGAATATTGAAGATTATCAGGTGTAATATGAAGTTACAACGCTTTTCAAAGAATTTTGACAAATGAAATTGCGGAATGTAACATAATTTTTTTTTTCTATGAACCGAGGGGAAAAAAAAAAAAAAAAATCTGAATTTGTTGTTTTAAAATATATTTACATTAAAGGAGGAAATGTGTTTATGTTATAATAACTATGTATACTATTTAATGTAAATGTGTTGTAAAGAACATTTACATTAAATATTTAACTTATTTCTGTAGAAATAATCAAAAATGTGATTCCCCCCCCCCCCCCAATATTTTTGTGTCCCAGACAATCTTAAGAGCACTTAAAAAAAAAAATTATTATTACTAGTGGGCTTTGCCCCCTACAAGCTACACTTGACAGCACCCGTCCATGCCCCGAAAGCTCTGAAAACACGATAATTCGTTCTTTTTTTAAAAAATTACCCGATTACTGAAGATTGAATGATATTATCACAACTAGTGGCAATCCTCATTAATCAGGTTGCCATTCATTTCCCTTTGAGCCTGGCTAAAATACTATACCAAGGTTTTACAAATTTGATAAAATCGAGTAGACAGAAAAAAATTAAATAACCCCTCCCATTCTCCTTTCCCCTATCATTGATTTTCTAAAAGCACAAAAGATTTTTAAGAATTAATTGAGCAAAAATAATAACAACCATAGTTTAGAATTTTTAATTATATAGTTTAGGATAGTACCAGATTTTTTAATTTAATTTTTTATGTGATTTTTATCGCTTTTTCGTATTCCGCAGCGATTTTTTGCGTTTGTTTCGCCGCTATTTTTCAACATCGGTAAAAGGAATCCAGTTTTAGTCTTTTAACGCAATATATTAAATTTTGTCGTGTGCCATTTTTGAATTTTTAACGATTTGTAGCGTTGTGATGAGTTGACATGTTTCAACTCCTCCCTTATTTGTGGAAAAAGGATAATCTCTCTGGAATGAAAATAATATGACAGATTGATCTCTATTGACAAAAATTCTATCAATAGTGTGAATTTCATTTTCATTTTGAGATAAGCCAAGCTGCAATACATGCTTTGTATTGAATGGTATGTTATCTGAATGAGTAGATAAGAATTGTAAAGTATTGTTCTTGTGGATACAAAGAACTGGGCCCCTACGACATGCAATGTTTTCTGGGAAATTCCTGGAATGCAAGGAAAGCCTCTGGGAAGTGAAATTGCAGACGGCAGTTGATGGTGGAAGGAGTTGAATGTTGAATCAGTTGGATTTGGAATACTGGAGAGTGAGGTTCGACTTTGAGCGGACGTCAGAATCGGAATTCGGCTGACCATGTAAATTTACGACATGGATGCTTATCATAATTTTTCATTTTTACTTTTTTTTTTTTTTTTAATGTGTTAATTAAAAATAAAAATTTTTTCGTTTAAAACGATAAATGGAATTTATTAATTATATATACAACGACTCACGCTACCACAGCAATAGTATATATAATTAATTGGTGGCAGCAAATGGGATATGTAATCTAGAGTAAATTAGATTACGGATCTATGTTAACCTGATTAAACAGATGATGAGCCAGTGGAAAACGGACAAGCAGAGTTGTGGATTCGTGAAGTCTAATTGGTTTTTTCTCGGAGTTCTAGCAAGCAGAGAACTGGTAAAAGAACTTTATCGACAAAAGCTGTGTAGTGTATGGACAGTCAACTATAGATTTGGTGATACGTGTTTGTGCTTCTTAATATATCCAGTGGAATGAAGATATGCGGCGTACCATCTGAGTTGTCTACATACGGATCTGAGGTGAAATTAGTGCCTCATCAGCGAAACTAGTGTCTTCAAATCTTCAAACATCTGTGTGTGTCATCTTTAAAAGTGCTTGGAAGCCTGGTATCAGTGTGGAGGAAATATCTGCATCTGAAGGTAAGCTCTTTTATGAAATCTTCTATAGAGGTCTGTTTTAAATTGAATTTTGTGTATAAATTTTAATTTTGGGGAACAAAACTCTATGTGAAATTTAAGAATTCTAGGGAAGCTATTAATTTGGTATTTAAATTTTAGTTAGAATTTTTATGTTTGTTGATTTTCTGGTATCTGTTTGGTATAATATTGGGTTAAGAAAATTATATACTTATGTATATGTTAAAATTTACTTGGGGTATAGTAAATTGTTATTGATTAATTGAGATTATTAATCAGGGTATTTTAATCATAATTTTGTATAAAACTTTTGGAAATAAGAGTTTTGTTTATATACATTTTAGTTGTTACAGTAATAAAGTTATAGCTTAATTTTATGGGTATACTGTGGATGATTATGATTAATGTTTCAAAATAAATTGATGTTATACTGTACTGTTGGGTATAAAATTTATTTTGGGGGATATACTCAGTTTGAAAGACGTCACTGTTGCATGAGAATTTGCTATATTAAAATTGTGTCGTTTTTGAATACATTATTATACGTATAGTGAAGAAAATTCTATTTCTGTATTTATTGTATTATTGTAAATTGAATATATCTGATATTTTGAAATTTATTATATTTTGGGGGAAAATATGGTAGAATATTTAGGAAAATATAATAAAAGTGTCTTGCTGTTATTAGCAGAGGAATTTGAGACCAGTGTGTCAAAAACGTGTAAAAATAAAGCTATAATTCAGGCTATCGTAGATGCAGAGGATTATGATGAAAGTTTCGCTAAAATTCGATTGCAATATTTTCTTGAACAGGAGGCGGAGCGTAAAGAGCAGGAAAAACAAATCGAAAAAGATCGTAAAGAAAGAGAGAGGCAAATTGAATTAGATAGGATTGCGCAAGAGGAAAAAGATAAGCTTAGGAAATTTGAGTTAGATAAACTTGAAAAACAACTTGAGGTAGATAAACTTGAAAAACAACTTGAGGCAGATAAACTTGAAAAACAACTTGAGGCAGATAAACTCGAAAAACAGCAACAACTTGAATTACAAAAACTTGAAAAAGAACAGCAATTTGAATTAGAAAAATTGCGTATTCAAAATTCTGCGGATGTTGTTAGTGTTTCATCTAATGAATCAAATGTAGATTTTCATAGAACTCCTAAGGTAAATTTAAAGGATTTAGTTCCGCGCTTTGATTCTAAATTAATTGATATAACTCTTTTCTTTATGATTTTTGAAAGGCAAGCTAAGAAAGCTAAAATTTCTCAGGAGGATTGGGTTAGTCAATCAATTCCTTTATTACCTTCGGACATTGCTCAAATTATAGTTAAGCAACCTGTAGACAAGTGGGATGATTTTCAGTATATAAAGAAAGTTTTGTTAAATAGGTTTAAGCTGAGTACAGGCGCCTTGAGGCAAAAATTTGAAAATCATCAAAGAAAATCTGATGAATTATGGGTGGATCTGATTTACGAGTTAAGGGGTTATCTTGATAATTGGTTAGATTCGTTAGAAGTGAGGGATTTTGAATCCTTAAAAGAACTAATGCTCACGGAACAACTGAAAAAACGCGTCCCTTTTGAGATAAAAGAAAAATTTATGGATGATTGGGAGGAAATGAAGATTGCTTCTAAACTCGCGGAGAAATCAGATAGGTTTGAACGTGTTAGAAGGGAATTTGAGAGATTGGAAAGAAAACCTTGGGAAAAGAAATCTTTTCAAGAAACTCATGGGGATGACTTTAATTCTAATATTAAGAATAAAATTAAATCTAAATTGGACTTTGTAAATAGAAAATATATTGTGAAAAATGATAAATTTAAGAAGGACCAGGCTTTTGAAAAACAAAGGCAAATTACATGTTTTTTTTGTTTAAAACCAGGTCACGTGAAACAAAATTGTGCGAAATGGTTAAAAGATAAATCTAATTATGAGAGTAGAAATCTGGGTTGGATTGTTACAAATGATGGGAAAAGTTTAAATAATAGGGAAGGTGTGGAAACTGATTTACCTATGATTGATTTATGCGTAAATGGTAAGAAGTTAAAAGCGATTAAGGACACAGGGGCGCAAATTGCTGTTTTTGATAGATGCGATGTTCCCTGGAGGGCAAAAAAGGTGGGAAAGGTTTTTCTTATTCCGGCCCTGGGAGATAAACAAAAAGCGGAATTAATGTCTGTGTCTATTGCTTTGATAGAAGATGAAAAAGAGTATGTTGAAAAAAATGTGGTGGTTGCAGTTGTGAGAAAACTAAATTCTCCGCCCCTTATAACACCAGCTGTTTATGACTTATTAAAGTTAGGAAATATGGAAAATCAAAATTCGGTGTATAAACAAGTGGGGAATCAAAGAGAATTAAATGGGCAGGGAACCCTCAGATTATCTAGCGATCATGAGCAAAGGGTTGTTAGAAAAATGGTTGTGAATGAAATCTGTGAAAGGGATAATAAGTCTGTTAATGAGATAGAGGTAAATTCACTGGAAGACGTGACTGATAGGTATTTGGAAAAAGGGTCTAAATTGATCGATACAAAAGAGGGTGCGTCTAAAAAGGATGGTGATAAAAGGTCAGGTATTGGAGGTCAATTTCGGGAAAAGAATTCTGAGCATGATGTAAATATACCCAGGTATTTTGTCGGTAGTATGGGATTTATACATGTTAGAAATAGAATTAGAAAGAAATTGAGTTCATCTATGACTGTGGCCAGTAAATTTAACTCTAGGATGAAGGAAAATAATAGAGTAAATTGGGGGGCTAAATGCCAAGAAGATGTGAATAAGAAATCAAAGTTAAAAAGAATGGAGCATTCTTCTTTTAAAACGGATCACAAAGAAAGATTTATTGAAATCAAACAAGATTTTGAAAGGAAAAATCATGATTATGCAGTTGTGAGGCGAAAATTATTGTCGAAAAGATTTTCTGATAGAAGTAATATAGATATTGGTTTTCGGGAGAATTCTCTAAATTAAGTTTATTCTAAATTTGGGAGTACTCATTATTGTAATATCTGTATTGTGTTTATGTATCATTTAATGCTTAATATTATTTTTGTAATAGTAAAACTTCATTAATTTCATAATTGCATAATTTAGTATGCTTTCTTTTTGTTTGTAGAAGTGTCTAAATTTAGGCTTTTAAGCAAGTTTTTAAGAGAATCGTTTTAGGCATTGTGTTGTATATAGATTTTTTTCTTTTTTTTTATTATTACTTTTTTTTGTTAGAATCATGTAAAGTGTAATCTGTATTTGGTATTATATGTATGTGAAGTATTTCAAAATTGTTTCTTAGGGCATCAATTGTATAAATTATTCCTGGAATTATACTTAGGTATTGTAGTTATGGGATTATAGTAAATCCTGTTGACAGTGTGGTCTATCAAATACTGAGTATGGGAATGTGTTTGTTTTCTATACGGATTTTTCATGTGTTATTCAAAATTCCTTTGTGCTTTGTTGACCTCTTTAGAAATTGATTGAAGGAGCTTATTCTATTAATATATATGCCAAATTTCTTCTAGAAATTTTTCCTTAGGGGGAGGTGTTGTGATGAGTTGACATGTTTCAACTCCTCCCTTATTTGTGGAAAAAGGATAATCTCTCTGGAATGAAAATAATATGACAGATTGATCTCTATTGACAAAAATTCTATCAATAGTGTGAATTTCATTTTCATTTTGAGATAAGCCAAGCTGCAATACATGCTTTGTATTGAATGGTATGTTATCTGAATGAGTAGATAAGAATTGTAAAGTATTGTTCTTGTGGATACAAAGAACTGGGCCCCTACGACATGCAATGTTTTCTGGGAAATTCCTGGAATGCAAGGAAAGCCTCTGGGAAGTGAAATTGCAGACGGCAGTTGATGGTGGAAGGAGTTGAATGTTGAATCAGTTGGATTTGGAATACTGGAGAGTGAGGTTCGACTTTGAGCGGACGTCAGAATCGGAATTCGGCTGACCATGTAAATTTACGACATGGATGCTTATCATAATTTTTCATTTTTACTTTTTTTTTTTTTTTTTAATGTGTTAATTAAAAATAAAAATTTTTTCGTTTAAAACGATAAATGGAATTTATTAATTATATATACAACGACTCACGCTACCACAGCGTATTTTTTGCGCGTTCAGCGGCAGTTTTTTGAAGTATGTAAAAGGAATCAGGCTTCATCCCCCCCCCCCCAGTATAGAAAAGTGCTCTGTCATTTTTTGAATCTTTAATGATTTTTGGCCGTTTTTTCGCGTTTCGCGGCGATTTTTGGACATTCGTAAAAGGAATCAGGTTTCTATCTTTTAGCAATACATAAACAATAAATTTTGCTCTCTGCGATTTGTAAATTTTCCAGAATTTTTTACCGTGATAAAATCTTTTGGACAATTTATTTCGGAAACGGTAAGAACTTTCATGTAAAAGCTGTTTGTGCTCATTTCGTAGGTTGATTTTTGTACAAAGGAAAAAGAAAAAGAAACCGCCTGATTAAATAACTTGATCGCCAGATCATAAAACCTTGTCGCCAGTGGCATCCTGGCAACCACATTTGTTAAGCCCAGGTTACAACTATGTGTAAATAATAATAGTAGTAATTATGCATGTACTATTAAAGTACACTAGACACGAAAGGGTTATTGCCACATAGCATGTTAACTAGCTTAGAAAATATAACGTAATTTCCGCTTCTAACATTTTTAAAGAGCATGGAAAGCTCAGAATGTAGCAATTTTCGACACATACTTTCACGAAAATATGTAACAAGACAGCAAAGTTTCGTTCGCGGCCAGGAAGTTACTTTACAGATTAGAGATCTGACGGAGCCCCATGCCTCTCCCTCCTTCCATGAGACACCTGTCACGATAACACGACGTCACTTCAGCAAAGGTTCCTTCACATGAGAAAGTTAAGCACGCCCCTCAAATGGCACCTCGTCTTCCTGTACTTTACTACTATCGACTCAGAATCATAAAGCAAAAGCGCGCCCGTTTCCGCTATCTTTTTCTTATGGTATTTTATTTCATTTTTTCCCCACAAAGCTCTCGGAAAATGTGTTACCGTGCCGAGAAAAGGCTTCTTGAACAGCGAGGAAGTTCACCGGAGGTAATCGATCGCTAATGTATTGAATACACGATTTTAATGCTGCCGATAGTCTTTCTTGCAAACGGGCATAAAGGCGCCGACAAAAGGAGGCGCAAAAGGGAAACTATAGCTTCAGTTAAACATTTTCGAAAGAGATACCGAACTTCTTCAAAAACGACATTTTTAACAACAGTTTAGTCCCCCACCCCAAACAAGCTAAAAAAAAAGCTTAAATTTCTGTGTCCACATATGCAGTTTTATAATTTTTTTTTTCACCTTTAATACGTAATAAATAGTAGATTATACCCGTCAAAACTTGACGGTAAACAAAATTGACGGTAAACAAAATTGACGACAGGCGAACCTCAAATTTGTATGATTTTATATTTATTAAACGGAAATCTTAACAAACGAACTATGGGGCCTGTGTTATAGTGATTGCCGAGAAAACCTAAATAATATAAAGCGGGCACCAGCCGATCATTCTTTTAATGCACGAAATGATATCTACAAGTGTATTGACAAACTGCGTTGAAAATATAGAGGTTTCCTCAGACATACGCAAAAACAAAAAACACTCCGAAAATGTTCTAAAGCACAATTAAACGGGTAACGATATTTCCTTTAAACCAAAGGTATCGTTAGAACCGGAAAAATACTGGGAACAAGTGGTTATTTTATTTTCTTATATTTTCACCTGTAAAAAGGAGATGCATTTTAAAACTGCAGAAAAAATGGAAAAGATGAAAACGAATGCGAATCAATCTCTCTCTCTCTCAAAAAAAAAAAAAAAAAAAAATATATATATATATATATATATATATTAAATAGTAAATTTACCTTATTTGGGGGGGGGGGGTATATGTTTTCATTACAATGCATCATTTTTAAATAAACATATTATAAATTCTTTCCCAATTATTTCGGGGGGGGGGGGGGGTTAATGAACGCTCGCTCTATTTTTTCTTTGTTTCCTACATATTTGATAAAATTAAGTAATGCTTTTGAAAATATTATTGGTTTTGACCGAAGGTAGACACAATTTTCTCTCTCTCTCTCTCTCTCTCTCTCTTTTTTTTTTATTTACAGCTCTTACAATTTTATTTACAGCTTCATTAGAAAAGAATCTTCTCTGATCGACTTTAAACTGTACGACATGTTAGGGAGTGAAAAAGCAGACAGGCTTACATTATGTTCAATTTTTCAATAAAAACAAATTATTTTGTATTTAAAATTTTATTTACAGCTTCATTAGAAAATAATCTTTTCTGATCGACTTTAAACTGTACGACATGTTAGGGAGTGAAAAAGCAGACAAGATTACATTTATGTTCAATTTTTCAATAAAATCAAATTATTTTGTGTTAAAATCTTATTTACAGTTTCATTAGAAAAGAATCTTCTCTGGTCGACTTTAAACTGTACGACGACATGTTAGGGAGTAAAAAAGCAGACAAGCTGACGTTTATGTTCAATTTTTCAATAAAAGCAAATTATTTTGTGTTAAAATTTTATTTACAGCTTCACTAGAAATAAAATCTTCTCTGGTCGACTTTAAACTGCACGACATGTTAGGAAGTAAAAAAAAAAAAAAAAAAAAAAAAAAAAAAAAAAAAAAAAAAAAAACAGACAAGGTTACATGTATGTCCATTTTTTCAATAAAAACAAATTATTTTGTATTTAAAATTTTATTTACAGCTTCATTAGAAAATAATCTTCTCTGATCGACTTTAAACTGTATGACATGTTAGGGAGTGAAAAAGCAGACAAGCTTACATTATGTTAAATTTTTCAATAAAAACAAATTATTTTGTGTTAAAATCTTATTTACAGTTTCATTAGAAAAGAATCTTCTCTGGTCGACTTTAAACTGTACGACATGTTAGGGAGTAAAAAAGCAGACAAGCTTACGTTTATGTTCAATTTTTCAATAAAAACAAATTATTTTGTGTTAAAATTTTATTTACAGCTTCACTAGAAATAAAATCTTCTCTGGTCGACTTTAAACTGCACGACATGTTAGGGAGTAAAAAAAAAAAAAAAAAAAAAAAACAGACAAGGTTACATGTACGTTCATTTTTTCAATAAAAACGAACAGACAAGGTTACATGTATGTTCATTTTTTCAATAAAAACGAACAGATAATGTTACATGTATGTTCATTTTTCCAATAGAAACAAATTATTTTGTATTTAAAATTTTGTTGTTTATAAAACATAAAATTTTCTTGATACTTTTATATCGAATCCTAGCATTTTTTTTAATGGAATATAATAATGCATTTTTTTTTTTTTTTAAAGTTGATTTTCAATTTTGTCAAAAGTGGTAAAAAAATAAATAAAATGTTTAATTATGTTTTCATGTCAAGTGTCTAATTTTTATTAGGTTTGAAAATATTTATTATCAGCAGTAAGTTGACTATTTTGAAAATATCGGATATATATTAAAAAAATATCGGATACTTTTGATATTTTCGAAAATATTATGCTATTTACGAACCCTGAGTTTAACGGTCATCATAATTTTTTTCCTTCTTGCAATAGGTAATTCTAATAAAAAAAAATAAATACAAAATAGCTAAATTTTCTACTAAAACACGCTTCAGTTTTAATATTTTATGAACTGAATTGTTGGCAAACGGAAGTATAATTTTCCAGTGCACTGCTCCGAAAAACTATATCCCCCACGATGAGAAGTTTTACGGACTCGATCCTGTGATCTGTTTTACTTTTAATTCCCGTAAACACCGACATCATTCAAGCAGGGCCGTAAAAAGGGCATGCTCTAACGATTTTTTAACGTTATTGTTCGCCTGCAGCTATTAACCCGATAGCTGGTGTGTAAAATATGGAATATATTAGAATTGTGTATGCGTTAACACTTGATTCTTCTGAATTTTTCGTCCATGCTTCATGGACTTAATTTGATTAATGTGAATATTTCTGTTATCTTTTCTGGAAATAATCTTGAAAAGACAGAATTTTTACATGCAAAATATGTTGAAATTATTTCTTCAGACTTCCAGATTAAGCGTGATTACCTTTTAATCTGCCTGTTTAAAAAATTTTCTGGGGTGTGTAAAAAATATTGAATTATATTAGCTATTATAAGTAGGCTTTTAAACAGGATTTATTTGAATCTGTTGTATATCTTAACACTAGAACTACCGGAAATTTTACTCAAGTTTTTTAAAACTATTTCACACCAGAAATTTTATTTAAAACTACTTAACTTATTCATTTAACGTATTTCTGTAAGTTTTATATTTAATTTATTTTAAAAAGAAATTTCTGGTTCGAATCGGAATATATTCATTTGGTAACCGTCAAAGTGACGGCTGATGATAGTTCTAGTGTTAAATAGACTGAGTTTGACTGTGAATTTTTCAGTTTCTTTTCTGAAGGGGTAAAAAAGCGTTTTTACATGCAAAAAAAGTTTGAATTAATCTTTTAGACTTTAAATGTAACAACTTTTTGCCTGTTTGTTGTAAAGTTTTTCTGCTGTGCAAAATATTGAATATATTAAGGTTATTGCTGTAGGTATGCTTTAACACTGGATTTATTATTATTTTTTTTTTTTTTTCGCCAGTGCTAAGTCGATTAAATTCGATTGTGAGTTTTTCTGTTTCTTTTCTGAAGAAAAAATATAAAAAATATGTACACTATATTGCCAAAGGTGACTGACTGGTCACTTGAGATTTTAGACGTTTTGTTAACTATCTAGAAAAACACATGAGGAATTAACCTGTAACTGCAGGTGTGTAAACAATATAGTATAGGTTATACATTTCCGTGAAGATTTCTTTCCGAAACCCCATAGGGGACTGTCAACAAATTGAAAAATAACGAATATCTTTTGGATAACCCTGTAAAAACTAATGTAGCAAAAGCGTTCAAACTAGAGATTATTAATAAGTGGCTTATTGTAAAATACTGTGTTCATTTTTATGAGGATAGCATGTATACTCGTAGAGAAATTAAGATTTTTATAAAAACTGTACCAAATTTCGCCAAGTTTTTTGCTTATAATTTGCAGAGTTCTTAATATAAAAAAAAGTTCTTTTCAGAAAAAATGACAAACAACATTGTACATAATACTCTGCAATCAGAATTAAAAAATAATAAAAATTAAATGAAAAATGAGCAGGTTTACTAAAAAATGCTTCACTGCGCATTCGCGAATGCAATTGAAATATAATATGCATGACGTATTAGCTAAGTATATAGAGCAACTTTTGTGAAAGTCTTAAAATCATAGCTTGAAAAATCTGAAAATTATTGTCGATAGAATAAGCTCGAAATCCGTTGTTCCCAAAAAGAAGCAAAAAGATGAGGGGTTGTATCAAATATTTGTTGATTAGTGCCAAGATAGCGTACACAATATTGCACGTACTACTATATTTGGATGATACAACCCCTCATCTTTTAGCTTCCTTTTGGAAACAATGGATTTCGAGCTTATTTCATCGACGATAATTTTCAGAATTTTCAAGCTATGATTTTGAGACTTTCACAAAAGTTGCTCTATATACTTAGCTAATACATTATGCTCATTATATTTTGATTGCATTCGCTCATGCGCAGTGAAACATTTTTTAGTAAACCTGCTCAATTTTCATCCAATTTTTATTATTTTTTAATTCTGACTGCAGAGTATTGTGTACAATGTTGTTTGACATATTTTTTCAAAATAACTTTTTTAAATATTAAGAACTCTGCAAATCATAAGCAAAAAACTTGGGCGAAATTTAGGACTGTTTTTATAAAAACCTTAATTTCTCTACGAGTATACATGGTATCCTCATAAAAATGAACACAGTATATTACAATAATCTACTTATTAATAATCTCGAGTTTGAACGCTTTTGCTACATTAGTTTTTACAGGGTTATCCAAAAGATATTCGTTCTTTTTTAATTTGTTGACAGTCCCCTATAGGGTTTCGGGAAAAAATCTTTACGGAAATATATAACCTATACTATACTGTTTACACACCTGCAGTTTCAGGTTAATTCCTCATGTATTTTTCTAGATAGTTAACAAAACGTCTAAAATCGCAAGTGACCGGTCACCTTTGGCAATATAGCCCTGCCCTACACGATATATAAAACGAAAGTTTTTTTCAAAGTAACTTAATTAATATATCGGCTAATTACCGATTTTTTTTTCGAAAATCATTATCAAATATCCTTGGATGATTCTGCGTCGATACATACCTCGAGCACCCGTCAACTCTCCCGCTAACCGCCCGAAAAGTAAAGTTTGTGTGTAGCGGAAAAATGCGTTTTTCTCAAAATCTATGTTACCTTGAGAAATCGCTGTAGATTTCCTACAAGGTATAAATAAACTCCTACTATCTCTAATTTATTCATAATTTTAGTTTCAGTAGATTCGGAAATAGAGGGTGGGGGCAATATTTTTGCAGTGCATTTTCGACGATATTTCTGAAAATATGATACCTAAAATTAAAACAAATATATTTTTGACTTCGATATTACGAGATATTTCACGTGATACCCCACACGATATACAAAAGGACAACTTTTTTTTTTTTTTCCCAAGTAACTTAATTAGCACCCTAAATTTTTCCTAAACATATTTTTGAATGGCTAATAATCTGAAAATATGTGGGTAAAAAGGCTTTATAACTTTCCAAAGTTTGAACTCTCCACGTCCCATAGTTTACGAGAAAAAGGGCTGTGACAAACGGACGGACAGACACAGGAGTGGTCGTATAATGGTACCGTTTTTAGGTGCGTTCGTAATTATATAAATACGTAGCACCTATAGTCGTCGTTTGGTCCGTCCGTCTGTCCGTCCGTCTGTCTGTCTGTCTGTCCGTCTGTCTGTCCGTCCGTCTGTCTGTCTGTCCGCATATAACAACTCAAAAACTACCCAACCAAATGGTTTGCAATTTAAAATATATTATCTTTGCAGAATTTTGTCGAGACATTTCAAATTTTATTAAAATCGAATCAAAACTTTAGGAGATATTAATAAAAATATTTATTAAGAAATTTGATTTTTTTTTTTTTAATCGGTGCTTTTTTGTTATAGGAGCTTCCGATGGATGTTAAATCGTCAAGCGACCGAGATACTTATTTTATGACAGAAATTAATCTGCAGACGATATAATTCATTTCACAGAATTAAAAATCATCAAGATCTGAATATTTATATAACTAGCTGATACATACAGTGTCTCACAAAAGTGATGGGACACTTGTGCTTTATAAAAAGAAACTGCAATAAAATAAATAAACAAACATGTGCAAAAATTTTTTGGGTGTGTTTCATATTTAAAGTTAGTAACAATTATTACATAACATACATTTTGTCAAAATATTAAAATATTAATTTAGTAAAAATACAATTGTTCAGAACGGAGCAAAAAATGGCTCACATAAGTGATGGGACACTTACTTTTCCATCAAATATTTATCCAAAAATTTTACTTTTTAAAAGGTTTTAATATTTTGTTGGATTTCCTTTTACTTTTAAAACATGATTTAATCTTTTTGGGATGGATTCGACTATTTTTTTTGTGATTTCTGGAGTGATTTTACCCCATTCTTCTTGAAGCACCGATTTTAGTTGTTGTTTTGAAGAAATGGTGTGTTTGCGAATTCTTGATTCCAATTCTTGCCAAATATTCTCTATGGGATTTAAGTCTGGAGATTGTGGTGGTGTTTTTATTATTTCGGGACAGTTATATAGCAGCCAGAGTCTAACGTTCAGAGCAGTGTGCTTGGGGTCATTGTCCTGGTAGAATTTAAAATCGTTATGAAGGTTCAATTTTCGTGCTGAAGATTTCAAATTTTGCTTTAAAATATCAATATACTTGTACTGATCCATTATACTGTCAATAAAAACAAGATTACCAACTCCAGCGGACGACATACACCCCCATACCATAACTCCTCCTCCACCATGTTTTACTGTTGGTACCAAGTTCTGTTTGCGAAGTTCTTCCCTGGGTTTTCTCCACACCAAGATTCTACCGTCAGAACCAAATATATTAAATTTACTCTCATCAGCAAATATAACTTTATTCCAGTAATCAGAATTCTTATTTATGTTGGATTTTGCGAAAGCTAGTCTGAGTTTTCTATTCTTTTCACTTACGAAGAATTTTTTCCTGGCTACTCTACCGTGATATCCAGCAGATCGAATTACCCTTCTAATAGTTTCAGGATTAACAATTATTCCATATAATGCTTGTAAATCAGCAGCAACTTTTGAAGCACTAATTCTTGGATTTTTTTTAATATTTCGAACGATAATTCGCTTTATTCCATTGGATAGCTTTGATGGTCAGCCAGGTCTTCTTTTATCCTGAACCATATGATTCTTTTTATATCGTTTAATGATATTGAAAACTGTTGAACGACTCAAGTTAACTGTTTCAGCAGTTTTTCTAATAGATTTTCCACGTTCAATATGCAAATTAATAACTAATTTTCGAATTTCAGGCGAAGTTTCTTTTCGTTTAGCATTCATGACTACACAGAGCTAAAAAACACAAAATTTCCAAAACAAACTGGAGAGAAATACTGCAGACGATTTTATAAATTATTGCCAATTGCTTTTAAGTAAAAATAAAACCCCAAAAAATATTTTTATTGCTTATTTCAGACGATTTTTGTTGCATATATAATGGTGTCCCATCACTTATGTGAGCTATTTTTTGCTCCGTTCTAAACATTTGTATTTTTATTAAATTAATATTTTAATATTTTGACAAAATGTATGTTATGTAATAATCTTTACTAAATTTAAGTATGAAACACACCCACAAAAAAAATGTGTACATGTTTTTTTAATTTATTTGATTAGTTTCCTTTTGTAAAGCACAAGTGTCCCATCACTTATGTGAGACACTGTATATATCTGAATATTTATATAACTAGTTGATATTTGTATGAACAGTGTCATAAAATATATACTTAACTAGCTGTTTAACCCGTTCTACGCACGGGATATCATGAATTTAATTCTAAAACGTGCGTACGAACGCACCTCGTTTGTAACGTTTGACGTACAATTTCCAACTTGTTCCTTTTTAAGTATGGAACTCTAAAAATGGCAAAATGACACTAAAATGTGATTATTATTTTTTTTTTTTTTAAATGAGTGCCAAAAGAAAAATACATTAACTTGAAAGTGAATGATAAAGATTATGTAGAGTTGAGATATCTGGATGGGGTTTTCCATCCAGGCACATAGTCGAAGAAGTGAAGTAACCGAAAATCGTCAATCGTAAAAGCAGTATCAAATCATATAAATCTGGTGATATTTAAGGTGAATTTTTACTTCCTTGGCCTAAAATTCACGTGATTTTTTACGATTTTTTATAAGTGAAAACTTCTTTAGGCGCGTTGGGCATTTTTTGATTTTTCTTTTAGATTGCGACGAAAAGATATATCATCTTCGAAATTTTCGCATTATATTTATTGCCATTTTACTTGTATATTTAAATTTTTGAATAGGGGGAAAAAAAATAAGAAGAAGAAGAATGCGTTTTGTGCGACGGAGATTACCTGCAGGTGCGCGACGTTCAAATCGGGCGACCTTTTTTCTCCGATCACAAGAATATAAAGAAAATTCGGTCGCCAAATTATGAAAAGGCGTTAAATTCTCTGGAGCTTATACCAACATTTAGTTTTAAAAGTTTTTTTTTTTTTTTTTTTTTTTTTGACAAAATAGCGGTTATTTGCGGAAAAAAAAAATCTTTTTTTAAAATTTTTTGCGAGCTCGAAAAAATAATTAATCAATGAAAATTACACTTTTCGGTGATATAAGTTCCAGCAAATACGATTACCTTGCAAAAAATTAAGGAAATCTGAAAATTGTTCCAAGAGAAAAATGGTCGCCCAGTTTGAAAAACATGTTTTCAAGAAAAATAAGTTTCAAGTTTTACAATAGCGTTACGTTCAACAAACAAACAAACAAAAAATGTAAGGAATTGGAATGTCACAAAACCACTTGAGGGCAACAATATTACACACTCGAGAGATGCCAAAAATGCAAAATACAAAACCCCGAAAATTACCCAAAGAAGTAGTATATCCCTTTAAAACATTTAAATAAGAAAGCCTGAATGTTTTACAAAAAGCGCCCAATGAAATGTTTCCTCTGTGAGCTTTGGCAATCTGGGTGATGATGATGATGATGATGATGGGTGATTAAATTCTATACAAGTATCGTAAGCCCAAACAATATGTTAAAAGATGATGAATAGTGAAGAGCTCAAAGTGCATTACACATGGGGACAGTAATAGGTAATATGAAAGTGCAATTATAAAAGTTTTTTCTATTAAAAAAAAATACAACTATTATACAAAAAGACATTTTGAAAGTCACTGCTACATGTGTCATTGTTTTGCTCCAACGACAGCGTTTGTGAATGATTTTTAAAAATTTTTAATTTTAGCCTCTTAGCCGTGTTCTACACAAAAGTTTTATAAAACACTTAAAACCCTGTGTTTTTGCAAAGTTATTTATCTATATATTTTTATCATATTTTAGAAAGTTGTAGCATATTGTTTTTATTGTATTATTGCAGCAGATAAAATTAATTATATATTTTTGAAGAGTTAACCGAGCGTTCCGCGATCCATAGTTTGGGAACCGCTGTGCTAGCGTATATGTAAGGAACAAATGTTTGTATCATATATTCTAATACGAGCAAATCTTGTGTGTGTGTGTGGTTATGCAAATTTTATCTTAAAAACGGCTCTAACGATTTTGACGAAATTTTGCATCCTACCGTTTTGGGGCACCAGAAAACGATTGGGCTAGGTCACATGTTCGAGAAAATTCGATTAGTGGGTCATTTTGGGTCATGATCAAGCTAATTGTATCTAAAAAACGGTTCAAACGATTTTGACGAAATTTTGTATGCGACCCTTTTCGGGCACGAAAAGACTATTGGGCTGGGTCACATGTTCGAGAACTTTCGATTAGTGGGTCATTTTTGGGTCAACGCGGGTCAAATTAATTTTATTTAAAAAACGGCTCTAACGATTTTGATTAAATTTTGTGTCCTACGAGTTTCGAGCACGATAAAATCATTGGGCTAGGTCACATGTCCGAGAAAATTCAATTAGTGGGTCATTTCTGGGTCATTGTGGGTCAAGATCTAAAAAGTGGCTCAATATACACTAAATTTTGCATCCAATGGTTTTCGGGCACGGGAAGACTGTTGGGCTAGGTCACATGTTCGAGAAAATTCAATTAGTGGGTCAGTTTGGGTCATGGTCAAGTTAATTGTATCTAAAAAAACGGTTCAAACAATTTTGACGAAATTTTGTATCCGACTATTTTCGGGCACGAGAAGACTGTTGGGCTAGGTCACATGTTCGAGAAAATTTAATTAGTGGGTCATTTTGGTCATGGGTCATTAGGGGTCAAGCTATTTTATCTTAAAAACGGCTCAGACTATTTACACTAAATTTTGCATCCTATGGTTTTTGGACACGAGAAGACTGTTGAGCTAGGTCCCATGTTCGAGAAAATTCAATTAGTGGGTCATTTTGGTCATGGGTCATGATATTTGAACTCAAATTTAATTTTGACCGAGCATAGCTCGGTCTTCCCTGCTCGTGAAGTTTATAATCTGCCAATAAGACAGTAATTTTTTTAAATTATTTTTCTAGTCTTTTTTTTTTTCCTCTTGTTGTTTTCTATCTCATCTATACGTGCAATTTTTGTGATTTATGTTCGCACAAATCATTCTTTCCGTGCCCTGAAACAATAGTATTCATTCACTAAAGTTTTACATCTTTCTTTATTGCATTGTGTCCTTTTTCCATTTTCATCACGTATGCATCCGTTCTTTGTAATGAAACGATTGCATGGTAAAAGTCATGTACCGATTCTCTTAATAAAATTCCCGCTATGCTTCACTACATCTTTATGATTCTTGGAAACAGGTATCGCATATTGAAGATGTATGAGTTAGCGGTGGTACGTATAGCTGAGCTGAGTGTCACTATGACATATTTGTTTCGGTTCCCACGAATCTTAACATGTAACACATCGGGTCATTAGCAAGCGTTTTGTCAATTTCCGTTTGAATTGTTTTTGAGCTTAAGTAAAATAAAATTACATTATTTTATAGCTGTAGTAATACATGAATAAGCTTAAACGATAATTAAATTCATTTATTCAATTTTGTTGTTAGTTTCTATTAGATTAATGAATGATAAAATTGGCTAGCTTAAGATCTTAACATCTAAAACATGCTAAAGGAATTTCACTATTTCATTGAAAGAATGATTCACAAATTATATCGTCTGCGATCAGTAGAATGAAAATAAAAAGAGAGACAAACATAAAGTAAAATTTATTTTAGGTCTACTATAAATGAATCATAGGTACGCGGATTCTTTTAATAAAATAGCTTTATGCTTCATTACATCTTTATGATTCTCTAAAACAGGTATCACATATTTAAGATGTATGAGTTAGCGGTACGTTGCTGAGCATTATAACATATTTTGTTTCGTTTCCCACGAATCTTTACATGTAATACTTCGGGTCATTAACTAGCGTTCGTCAATTTCCTTTTGAATTGTTTTTGAGCTTAAGTGAAAAGATAGAATTACGTTATTTTGTTTGTTGGGTGGTTGGATTAGTGTACATGAATAAGCTCAGACGAAAGCTGACTACACTTGTTTTTAATCAATGCTGTGATTAATTGTCGTTAATGACTGATAAATTAGTTATCTTTAAATTTTGTTGCTTCTCAGAAAACATGTTAAACACATTTAGCTGTTTAGGCGAAAGATTAACTTACAAATTATTTATCGTCTGTGATTAATAGAATGAATGAAAATAAAGTTTACGAAAGTTTGGTTACCTACCATGGTAAAATATTTTAAGTAAAAGTCCCTAATTTCTGAAAAATAGTTTTTTCTAACTGTAGTTTCGGGGGGGGGGGGGGGAAGTAACACTGCGGGTCTTTAACTGGTGTTCGTCATTTTTTCTTTGAGAGCTTAAATAAAGAGGTAAAAGTTATGCGGTTTTATGCGTTGAATTAGCGTATACGAATAAGCTCTGACGAAAACTAAACGTATTTTTGTAGTGAAAAATACTTTTGCTGCGCTTGAGACCTAAAATCTCTGTTCAAATGGAAATGACAAAGGGTTCAAATAGCATTCACGCATGCTTCCACCAGTGAAAATGACTTCATATTTAAAAGAAAAAGTGCATTGGCATTTATAGAACTCAAGCATTTTAAAACTTTTATTAAACTGATTTATCATCTGCATTCAATAGAATGAATCATGTATATGCATTCGTTGTTTGTAATAAAAAAAGATTACGTGGTTAAAGGCATGTACCGATTTTTCTCTTTGTAAAATTTCCTTTGTGCTTCACTACATTTTCATGATTTTCCAAAACAGACATCGCATACTGAAGATGTATGAGTGAGCGACAGTACGTAGCTGTATGACAAATTTTCTCGCGTTTCTGTTCACACGGATTTCATGCAACACTTCGGATCATTGTCATTTACCGTTTGAATTATTTCTGAGCTTAAGACATATTGTTGTTGTACTAGCGTACATGAACGACCTCAGGCGATAACTTAATGCTGTATTTAATTGCCATTGATGAATGATAAATTGGTTAGAAAACATATTAAAAACATTTAAAAATTTCGTCGAAAGAATAATTTGAAAACTGGATAGAAATAAAGTAATATTTACATAAGGACTTGCTATAAATAAATCATGGGTATTTGTGGGTTATTTTCTTGTCTTTATTTATATTTAGCACCCTATTTTGAGGATTTTTTAAAAAGTTATTAGTAGTTGTTATTTTTTTCTGTTAATAGTAAAAGCGTTGCTACTAAATTTTAGATTCAGTTTTACGCCATCATTTTAAGGTTGCGACTGTTTATGGAAATTTTAAATCAGTATTTCTTTTTCTTTCATGGACAATCGTAAACTATAAAAATCTTTACGAAAGATTGCAGATTTTATTGACATATCAGAGCAGTAAAATATATCTGATAAATTTAACCCTTGAACTCCACACCAGTACGAATTCGCACTGACCAAAATTTCAAATGTCATCTTTTTTTGAAAACATGCATTTATTAATTTACATTTTACATTAACAAAATTAATTTTTTTATTTATAAACTAAATATAACAGTTCGATTCCTCATTAAATATCGTATAGGAATCATGCGTTATATTTCATTATTACTATATTAACAAAGTTATACGCAGTTGAAGTTACGTAACACTAGTGTGGACATACAATTACCTAGGGGTCGAAAAAACTACTTTTTTATTGTAGCAAACTACAACTACAACTACTTTATCGAAAATGTAGTTAACTACAACTACAACTACTTGTTTTAAAAAGTAGCGACTACAAACTACTTTTCAAAAGTAGTCACTACTTCGCTACTTTCCAATTTTGTTAAAGTGTTCAATTTGCACTAGAAATTGAAGACACGGATTAAATAATAAAACAAACCCCTCGTTATATCGCGTCTGCCGGGCTATAATTAAATAATTGCGACATAGCCGAGGACATTATTATTATTTTTTTTAAAATAACATACAAGAAAATGTTTTGTGCGTGTCTCCAAAAAGTTAGTTTATACATACTTTAAAATTCCGTAGCAAAATCAAGAGAGATATTATAATCTAGAAAATTAAAAAAAAAAAAAAACCTCTAAATGGGAACAATACATAAATCTGTAAATAAAGCAATTCCGAATAATGAAAAAAAGGGCGTTCAAACGTGAAAATTTAATAATGAGTAAACAGACAAGTGTTGCCAGCAAAAAAATTAATTCGATTGGTGGGTAATTACTTGATTTTAGAAGTAAGTGCCAATGAGAAAAATCTATGACTTCATGCGATGCGTTGTTATACTACACTGCAGCTGAGATTCACAAATTGTGGAGTAGAACAAATTTTGCAAAAAAGCAGCAAGTTTCGGCAACTAGATTTGCAGAATGGCATATTTTTTTCCCTGAAGTAGCGTTAAAAGTAGCGCCGGTTCTCGCTACAAACTACTAATTTTTTGTATCGCGCTATTCGCTACACTACATCATTCAAAATGTAGCTCGCTACACTACAAACTAGTGTAAAAAGTAGCGATTACTGTAGTTTCGCTACTTGTAGCTCGCTACTTCTGACCCCTACAATTACCAAATAATTTATCTTCCTAGTTCCATGAATGTGAAATTGAATCTTAGCCACTATAATGTGTAAATAAAATCAACAATGCAAATCTTAAGTACAGTAAAAATGAGATAATACGAAAAGAAAAAAAAAAAAAAAGTTAACATGACTAACATCGCCGAATGTAGGAATTTTTCGTTCAACCGTGTTCATGGGTGTTTGTGCTCGGAGGAAACATAAAGAGGTGCTGAGCTGTGAATAAATTACTTCACACTTTAAGGATAGCGTTAATTTTCTCCTTTTGTGCACAGATTCTTTAATTAAACATTTGTAGCCTGTTCTCACCTCTTTAGGCATACACCAAAAAGTACTTAAGTCGGTGAATTATATCGATTTATTTTCTCTGTTGTTCTTCTGCCTCTAAGCAATTACCCGCGAAAGTTTCTTGTATGCTTAGTTCTTCGTTCCCTTTTATCGAGTTCGATCGTATAATTAAACGAATCAATTGAATATATTCAGTATCATGCAGGTTTATGTAGTATATATGTAGTCAAAATAAAGCGGTTATAATTACCATTGTAAAAGTTATTTTTAACATTTTCCAACATAGTTGAAAAAGTGTTTATGACTTCGATTTGTCTGGCCATATTGTAACTCTCGTAAATATACTCAGATTGTCTTGTAATTTTTATATGTTATTTCAGGTTCACTATACACTGCAAAAAAAAAAAAAAAAAAAAAAAAAAAAAATGTTGATTTTACAGTATAATACTGGCATTCCAGCTGCCAGTATTATACCGTAAAATTAACAGTAGTAAACAGTAAAATAAGCAGTAATACACTGCCGTGCATGCGCGGTAGTGTATTTCTGTGCAATTCAATCTTAAGATACTGCATAGCATTCATGGTTCATTTACAGAGACACTCAAAAAGAAAAAAAAAAGTTACAGGATGAATTATGATCCATAATTTCTGTAAGTGCGTTTTCAACCGTGGTTTGTATTTCTAAACTTAACTATCTTTTTTTTTTTTTTTTTTTTTTTTAAAAAAAGAAGTTTACGTGTTGTGTTTATATTCTAAGAATCACATACAGGGTGCACTAAAGAATTTGCACACACTACCGGATATGGACAGCAATTGCAGAAACTGAATTTTTATTGCGTTATGTGTTTTTAAATTGTTTATTTAGATATCGCTTTTCACTGTATGGAAAGGAAACATGCGATTTCTTAACAACATTTTGTTAGTGTTGGAAAGTGTTTCAGAACCTAAGCTTTATGTATGTTTTTTTCCGTTCTTATTTATTTATTTTGATAAAGGTATCGGAAGTTAGTTTTGTTTTTAAGCGTCCTCTTAGAAAAACAAAACTGTAAATCTTAAGGGTGAATTTTATGATTGTTGCATATTTTTGAAATATTGGAGGAGAAGAAAAATAGACAAGTCACGGTAATGTCTGTATTGAATCACTAGCTTGTGATGCATTATTGAGAAAAGTTTTATTTTCACTTAGATTGAGAGGGGGGGGGGGGGGGGGTAGAAGAATTGTGACAGAAATATTTATTTGATGAATACGCATGTCACAATGTACATGCAAACTTTTTTCCTGTATTTTATAAAGATTTATTTGTTAATCTACGTGGATATAAAATTTGTTTTTTATAACTTTCGTTAAAAAAGGGTAAATTAAAAGAAAATTGCTTTCACATATATATCGTGTATCGTTGTTAACAGTTGTAAATTCACTTTGTGAGAAAAAATGTAAAAAAAAGTCCTGTTAAAAACTTACTTTAATTCACTGGTCACTAAGAAGGATTGTAAATTCACGTAGATGAAAAATAAATTGAAAGAAAAAAAAAAGTGTCACTAATATTTATTTGAACAATGTCACACAGTACATGTAAGCATTTTTTTTTTTCTCTGTATAAATGTTTCAGAAGGATTCATTTGTTTAAAGCATACGGATGTAAGATTCTGTTTTTTACAACTTTCGTTCAAAAGACGAAATTAAAATATGTACTCACTAATGTAACTGTATCATTGTTAACAACTGTAAATTGACTTTGAAAGAGACTAAAAAAGAGTCACGATAAAAATTCAATTTTTTCATTACTTTATACATACTACATAATAATGAACAATTGTAAATTCACTTGAAAAAAAAAATACAGAAGAAATAAAACCCTTCTTCACGAGTGTCCGTTACAGAATTTTTAATCATTTACCACCGTTTATTTTATTTTATTTTATTTTATTTTATTTATTTTTAAATAGAAGATTCTATTTAATTTAACTGCAAAAATGTTTTAATTAAATACAGCAAAAATATCAGTTAACAATTACTGGTACAAATAATCAAGGATTTTGAGCACTTTATGCATCAGGTATACGATACGTGACGCTCGTCGTGAAGGGATTAACAAATATTATATATTATTAAGAAATTTCATTTTTTTTTCATACAACTAAAAGATATATCTAAATAAACAATTTAAAAAACACATAACGCAGTAAAAATTCATTTTCTGCTATTGTTGTTCATTTCCAGTAATGTGTGCAAATTCTTTCGTGCATACCTTAATGGGATTCATGGAATTTAAACACACTGTAATAATACTAAAAATTAGTTAAGTTTAAAAATACATACCACAGCTGAAAATGTACTTCCAGAAATTATCGATCATAGTCCCTCCTGTAATGGATTTTTTTTCTCTCTCTCTTTCCCGCGTGTTTCTGTAAATGAACCATGAATGTTAATGCACTTGAATAATTTTACAAAATACGTGCGAGTAATTTTTTTCTTCTAATAAACAAATAGATAACAAGATGATTAAGATAACTAAGTAGATTAGAAATTATTTTTTTGTAACTTTTGCGCTTAAAAAAGAAAATTAAAGTACTTGTTCACTAATGACTAATTAATGTATACAATATCTGTTAACAATTGTAAATTCGACTTGAGAGAAACTAGAGGACATTAAAAGTTGTAACATTCACCTATTTATACGTACTACACCATTGTGAACAATTATGCATTAACTGTAGAGAGAGAGAGAGGGGGGGGGGGTGAGGCAGTAATATTTGTGTCACTAACTACATGCAATTTAAAAAATATATATATTAACTAAACAAGGCTGTTTTATTGCCATTCATTTATTATGAAATTGTTCGTTTTGAAATTTCAATTAAAAGAAAAGAAAAAAAAAATGATTCTCTAATACTAATTTATTAATACATACCACTGTATTTTGTACCTGTGTTAACATTTGTAAATTCTCTTTTAAAGAAATTGGAAAACTAGCTTATACATGGTACATCATTGTGAACAATTGTAATTTCACACACAAAAAAAAGTGACACTAATATTTATTTGAAGAATAATGGTGCAAAGTACATGCATGCACATTTTATTATTATTATTATTATTATTATTTCTGTATAGGTACGCATTTTCACTTTCATATAAATAACCGACCAAAAAAAAAAAAAAAAAAAAAAACATCGTCATAGAAACGTGTTTTTTATTTATTTTTTATTTTTTGTCATATCTCTAACGGCCATTGTTCTGTGTCGGAACGGAACGCAAGGAATCAATTTCAGATAGCGTGTCTGCCTGCTCGGAATTCTAAATAGCCATACACAGGGCTGAACTTGAATGCTGTGCTGTATACAGGCTGCCGACCGTGTGACGATCGGTCAGTTTGAAATCGAGAATAGCTTTGCAACTATGACTGTGGCTGCTAATAATGTGATATAATTGGGCGGGTGCGCTTGGTGATTTTATCTTGAGTGATAGTGACTGACAAATTTTGATATTGTTGTCACGAGCGCCGGCAATTGGGGGGGGGGGGGAAGGGGGGGATTAGAGAAGAGCCATTGCACTTCCTTAGATTTTGGAATTTAATTAACAAAATTTTCTTTTTCTCTCATCATTTGAAAAAGAGAAACCCCTCTTTATTGAAGCCCTCTGAACCCTTTGAATTTTATTTACTAGTTTTTTTATATCCTTGTTGGTAATTATAAATTTATTTTGAAACAAACGGAAAAAATATCTAGTAAAAAAAAAAACCACTAGTATTTATTCATTGCTGTATACATACTACTATGAACAATTGTAAATTCACTTAAAGAAAAACAGAAACGAAAAGTTATGCATTAGGCATAGATTATGAAACACTTTATATGTGAAATAAATGTCGCATTAGCGTATATTTTGGCATAACGGAAAAGTACCACGTTTTTATCATATCTATATATATATATTTTTTTTCAAAAGACAGTAAATGTTGCAATTTTTATTTAAATAAAAGTTATTGCCTTGTAAAGGTACCTAATTGCGCTGTATAAGACGCATCCTAAAATGTAACACATTTTTTAAAGAAGAAAATATGAAAGTAAAAAACCGACATTTTAAAAATAAAAACATTTGTAGCAAATATACTATAATAGCTTTTGAACTATAACAACTTTTTTTATTGATATAATTATGAACACAGGTAATGATTTATCTGATATTACTCATCGTTATATTTTACTATAGCGTATTGTGTCAGAACTTCAGTAACAAATAAATATTAATGTGAATAAATTAGGTGGTAATTACATGGTATACAGAAGTCTCTATGCTATTTCAAGATTCATCATGTAAATGCTATAGTTATAGCTCGGATGAATGAAATTAGCTGTCCAACAAATAATGGCGCTATCACACGTACTCTCATATCATAGTCAATATCAGATATTTAATCCGAAACACGTTTTTCAAGAGGAAAAAGCTCGAATTCGTCCCGTTTGATAGATTGCCTCTCGTAATTTCTTAAAGATCTAACTTACAGTAGTTTGTATCCTCTACGAGAGGTATCAGCTCGAAATCTACCAATCAGAGCTCTCTAAAATTCCAAGATGGCCACCGTCAGTAAGCCAACATCTTACGTTTAGGTCGTCGCAAATATTGCAACCAAAAATACAGAAGAATTAAGAAAAAAGCAAATCTTTAGTAACACAGGGACCAATTATACACGAAAAGAACTTTAAAAATGTGCAGTTATTTTGTAATTAAGGAATTACATATGCGTCGATTGCCTCTTCGGAGTTCGTCGTTATTTACACTCTGGATAAGAACTTTATTTACTAATTTAAAGTTATTTATTGCGATTATTTTATTTAAATTCCTTATATTATTTGCTATATGTTATAATTGTACTGTCGTAGTCACTTATTTACTTCTCAAACTGTACTAGTTTAACTATTTTTAGCAGCTATATTTGGCGTTATTTCGTACTTGTTGCCAAATTATGTCGCCAAAGATAAAAATGCAAGAAAACATGCATCAAGGTATTTTATTGCAATACAAGTTATTGCCTCCTTTTAGCATGAATCAGAATCCAAAATAATCCAAATTTTGTAGTGGAGGTGGGGGGGGGGAAGAAAATTTCCTTATACTTTTAGAAAAATAAAATTTAATAAATGAAAATTTAATCTAGCAGCTATTTATAGTTAATTATATTTTACCTTTTAATAATTTTCTTTTAAAACAATCTTGATAATCTTTTTTTAAAGATATACAACTATTATACAGACACACATATTTATTTGTAAATCGGTGGAATAGTAAAAATATATTCACAGTTGTTCGATCATCCACGGCTGTCTGCTAGATGGTTGGCGACTTAATAATAACGTAGTAATAATACGTTAATAATAAATAACGTATATAACCCCCCCCCCCCCAAAAAAAAAAAAAAAAAAAAAAAAAAAAAAAAAAAACCCTCCAGTTAAAATATTTTGCTTCCCTTAAAAACAAAAAAAGAATTAAAATTTATATATTTTCGGAAACAAAAATGAATTGTAACGTAAAACTTTCCTAACAGAAATAGATTTCTAGAATTTTCAAATAAGCAAACCCAAAATTAAAACTCATTCCGCCAAATGATTTTTAAGTTTTGCTTAAAAAGCACTTGTCTCTTGTAATCTGTTTTGCGACGATCGAACATTTATTTAACATTAGGAGGTACAAACATAAAATCTGCGTAATTTCTAAACTACTTTAACGAGTGACTTTCAGTTTGATACACGAAGGTAAAATTTACCGAAAAATATGATGTCTAAATTAGGGTTTAGTACTAAAAGTTTTAGAATATGTTACAATGGCTATACGTAACTTCATCTTCTCCCCCCCCCCCCCCCCCCCCCCGCAGCAAAATTTATGTACAGCATTATTATTAGATGTTATTACTAATCTATTGTTACTTGTGACATTTTTATAATGATTTGCGGCAGAGTTAGTAGAGGGTATAACTCCCCCTCCCCAGGACTGTAGACAATATATATGAAAAAAAGGATTGTGTTTTGAAATGAAAAATATCAAATTCATTTAAACTTTCGAAAAATGATTAAAATCATCAAAACCAAGGAAGAAAAAACTGCAAAAGAGTGGGAACTATATCTAAATTCTATTACGTATTTCATTTTTATATTACATTCAATATGTAACATGAATTACATTTAAAATATGTAAAATATATTAACTAAAAATGTCATAATAGCGATTTTGGCAAAATAACTAAAACTTAATTTAACATCTTTCTTTGCGTTGCAGATTTCGGCTTAGCGATAAAATGCGGTTCCAATACACGTGACAAAAAACTAGTTTTAATATACTATTTTTTTCTAAATCACTTAATACTAATAGTTCAGAATTCTTAACATTTACAGGTAATGAAAGACGTAAAGTGAAGATATTGGCTCTATAATTTAGAATTTTAATGTTATATTAGTGAGAGTATTGTTTCTATAATCTTGGAATTTTAAGTAAAATGATCACAATATTATATATATAGAACAGACACGAAAAGAAACTGCAATATACAAAATGTGAGTACGCGATAATGCTTCCTGTGTATCAATCGAACTCTACACTAAATATTAAAACACCTGCCGCAATTACTCACCAAATGTTACGCCCTCTCCTTACATTAGCAGATAACTTTCAGAAGGGAAAACAACCCTAGTTGTAGCGTGAAAGTGTAGCTCGAGAGGCAATAGCATATACTTCATATCGTATGGTCGTCCGTGTGATAACAGCTTAAGAGTGAAATATGCCAGTCGCAGATATCGTCGGGATAGCTCAGTAGGGAGAGCGTTAGTCCGGCAAACCAAAGTACCCAGGTTCGAGTCCTGGTCCCGGCAAATTTTCGCTCTGTTGGAAAATCTCAACTATTGGTGAATAAATTAATTTATGAAGAATGACCTTTTAAATATAATTAAGATTTTTCACATATAAATTAGGTTCGTCCAATGTAATTTTTTTTTTCGTCAATTTAAAATAAATTTATTTTAAAATGAATAATAAAAAAATATACTTACAAAAACGTAATAAACATGATATTCCATTTTAAGAATAAAAAAGTGCGCCGTACACACCGGAAAATAAAGTGCTTAAAATTTACGAAAATTATTTTTTCGCTTCTGTACTGATTCTTCACTAGCATCGTTCTATAATTTTACACGATAATAAATGACGGAAAAAGTGAGGATTTAAAAAAAAAAAAAAAAAAGAAAAAGAAATTGCCTTGAAACATATTTATGTGACTTGATGAAGGCCTGGGAAAGGGGATTGTCATGAGCACGTCAAGCAAAGTTTTCGCCAGATGGCTGAATATAACATCAAACTTAATGAAAAAATCGTAGTAAGGTTGTCAAACTTTCGTGGTTGGTAACAAACTGGTGTACATTTTTAAAACGCTGCTGATCTATGTTATTGTAGATGCAGACATTGAATAGATTTATAAATCAAATTACTGAACTTCCAGAAAATTCGTATAAGTTTACTTAAATCACATAGCAAATATTTTTAAATTAGTTAAAAGCATTTGTTTTAGAATCATTGTTTTTAACATTATCCCTGAAACTTTTCCTTTTCCTTTTTTTTTGTACTTTTAAACTGAAAAGAAGGTATAATTGATCCTGCGCTTTAATAATCCAGTAACTAAAAGTTACTTAATAAATCTGAAAAAAATCATGTACCAAGTTCAGACATTGTTAATTTATGATAAAATTATAAAATATATATTTTATTATAATTTTATATTTGCATTTTTTATACAAATTTTTTAGCTAACGAATGCCGATTGGCAATTTTTATTGTCCAAATGTGTTGTTTCCAGTTGGACACCAGTGTTTTTGCACAGAAAATTTCGCCTTATCGAATTTAAAAATTTCAGCAATTAATTAATGTAAAAAAAAAAAAAAGTTTGTCAGAAAAAGTTTTGCCAAAACAATAATAATTGGAAACAACACATTTGGTCAATAAAAAATTGGTTGTCCCGAATACGGCAGCTAAGGGTTAAGAATCAAATTCTCCCAAAAATCCCCGGATCGAAAATTTGACCTGAGTCAGATTTGTTCTCCTTTTCATGAATCGGATTAATCATCGGATTAAAATCCTTGATAAATTGGTTAGAAGAATTCATATTATTCATTTTTTTCAACGTTTAATATTCTAACATTTTCCTTTATTTTTAATTTAATATTTCCATGCTTAATGTTCGCAAACCTCACATATGTACTAACTTTATGTTTATTTTGTCATTGAGCTTAGATAAACGTTTATTTTAAAAGGAATTCTGTAAAATATTATAAAAATATTCATACTACACCCAGAAAACAGGGAAACGAATAGCAACGGAGACGGGAATTTCGAGAAGAAATGTAATAAAATGTAATTACTAATCCTCATTATTTTCATGTTTTAGATGTTTAATATTGAAATGCACAAGCCTCACATATTTTGACTTTGACCTTAGTTAAATGTTTATTTTTAAAATAATTCTGTAAAATCTTATAAAATATTCATATTACTTCGAAAATTTTATTTTCACTGCCATTAAACGTCTCTTGTTAGAAAGTTAGTTTTATAGGGAAAACGAGTAGCAACAGAGGTGAAGATTCCGAGAAGAATTGGAATAAAATGTAATTGCTAATCTTCATTATTTTAATGTTTTAGATGTTTCATATTGAAATGAACAAATGTCACATATACCAAGTTTATGCTTATTTTGTCTTTGAGTTTAGATAAACGCTTCTTTTAAAATTATTTTTGTAAAATTTTATAAAAATATTCATATTACTTCGAAATTTATTTTAACCACCATTAAACGTCCCTTGTTCATAAACGAGCTTTACAAGAAAACAAATGGCCACATAAAGATGGGAATTCCGAGAAATGTAATAAAATGTATTTCTTATTATTCATAATTTCCATATTTTATATGTTTTAATATTGAAATTCGCAATCATCGCATGTACTAACTTTATGTTTATTTTGCTTTTGAGCTATTATTTTGTCTTTGATAAATGCTTATTCTTAAAAGAAATTGATAACATCTTATGAAAATATTCATACTACTACTTCGAAAATGTTATTTTCATCCGCATTAAACGTCCCTTCTTGGAAAACTAGTTTTACAGGGAAACGAATAGCAACAGAGGTGGGAATTTCGAGAAAAAATGTAATAAAAGCTAGAAGAAATGTAATACAATCTAATAACTAATCTTCATTATTTCCATGTTCTAGATGTTTAATATTGAAAATCACAAGCCTCACCTATTACTAACTTTATGTTTATTTTTCATTTGACCTTAGATAAACGCTTATTTTTTAAATAATTCTGTAAAATTTTATAAAAAATTCATATTACTTCTACAATTTTATTTTCACCACCATTAAACGGCTCTTGTTGGAAAACTAGTTTTACAGGGAATCGAATGGCAACAGAAGCGGAGATTCCGAGAAGAAATGTAATAAAATGTAATCCCCATTCAGTATTTCCATGTTTTGGATATTTAATATTGAAATCAACAAACATCACATATACTAAGTTTATGCTTATTTTGTCTTTGACCTGCCTTAGATAAACGCTTATTTTTAAAATCATACTGTAAAATCTTATAAAAATATTCATATTACTACTTTGAAAATTTTATTTTCACCGCCATTAAACGTCCCTTGTTGGAAAACTAGTTTTACAGGGAAACGAATGGCAACAGAGATGGAGATTCCGAGAAGAATTGGGATAAAATGCAATCCCATTCATTATTTCCATGTTTTAGATATTTAATATTGAATTCAACAAACATCACATATACTAAGTTTATGCTTATTTTGTCTTTGACCTTAGATAAACGCTTATTTTTAAAATCATACTGTAAAATCTTATAAAAATATTCATATTACTACTTTGAAAATTTTATTTTCACCGCCATTAAACGTCCCTTGTTGGAAAACTAGTTTTACAGGGAAACGAATGGCAACAGAGATGGAGATTCCGAGAAGAATTGGGATAAAATGCAATCCCATTCATTATTTCCATGTTTTAGATATTTAATATTGAATTCAACAAACATCACATATACTAAGTTTATGCTTATTTTGTCTTTGACCTTAGATAAACGCTTATTTTTAAAATCATACTGTAAAATCATATAAAAATATTCATATTACTACTTTGAAAATTTTATTTTCACCGCCATTAAACGTCCCTTGTTGGAAAACTAGTTTTACAGGGAAACGAATAGCAACAGAGGTGGGAATTTCGAGAAAAAATGTAATAAAAGCTAGAAGAAATGTAATACAATCTAATAACTAATCTTCATTATTTCCATGTTCTAGATGTTTAATATTGAAAATCACAAGCCTCACCTATTACTAACTTTATGTTTATTTTTCATTTGACCTTAGATAAACGCTTATTTTTTAAATAATTCTGTAAAATTTTATAAAAAATTCATATTACTTCTACAATTTTATTTTCACCACCATTAAACGGCTCTTGTTGGAAAACTAGTTTTACAGGGAATCGAATGGCAACAGAAGCGGAGATTCCGAGAAGAAATGTAATAAAATGTAATCCCCATTCAGTATTTCCATGTTTTGGATATTTAATATTGAAATCAACAAACATCACATATACTAAGTTTATGCTTATTTTGTCTTTGACCTGCCTTAGATAAACGCTTATTTTTAAAATCATACTGTAAAATCTTATAAAAATATTCATATTACTACTTTGAAAATTTTATTTTCACCGCCATTAAACGTCCCTTGTTGGAAAACTAGTTTTACAGGGAAACGAATGGCAACAGAGATGGAGATTCCGAGAAGAATTGGGATAAAATGCAATCCCATTCATTATTTCCATGTTTTAGATATTTAATATTGAATTCAACAAACATCACATATACTAAGTTTATGCTTATTTTGTCTTTGACCTTAGATAAACGCTTATTTTTAAAATCATACTGTAAAATCTTATAAAAATATTCATATTACTACTTTGAAAATTTTATTTTCACCGCCATTAAACGTCCCTTGTTGGAAAACTAGTTTTACAGGGAAACGAATGGCAACAGAGATGGAGATTCCGAGAAGAATTGGGATAAAATGCAATCCCATTCATTATTTCCATGTTTTAGATATTTAATATTGAATTCAACAAACATCACATATACTAAGTTTATGCTTATTTTGTCTTTGACCTTAGATAAACGCTTATTTTTAAAATCATACTGTAAAATCATATAAAAATATTCATATTACTACTTTGAAAATTTTATTTTCACCGCCATTAAACGTCCCTTGTTGGAAAACTAGTTTTACAGGGAAACGAATAGCAACAGAGGTGGGAATTTCGAGAAAAAATGTAATAAAAGCTAGAAGAAATGTAATACAATCTAATAACTAATCTTCATTATTTCCATGTTCTAGATGTTTAATATTGAAAATCACAAGCCTCACCTATTACTAACTTTATGTTTATTTTTCATTTGACCTTAGATAAACGCTTATTTTTTAAATAATTCTGTAAAATTTTATAAAAAATTCATATTACTTCTACAATTTTATTTTCACCACCATTAAACGGCTCTTGTTGGAAAACTAGTTTTACAGGGAATCGAATGGCAACAGAAGCGGAGATTCCGAGAAGAAATGTAATAAAATGTAATCCCCATTCAGTATTTCCATGTTTTGGATATTTAATATTGAAATCAACAAACATCACATATACTAAGTTTATGCTTATTTTGTCTTTGACCTGCCTTAGATAAACGCTTATTTTTAAAATCATACTGTAAAATCTTATAAAAATATTCATATTACTACTTTGAAAATTTTATTTTCACCGCCATTAAACATCCCTTGTTGGAAAACTAGTTTTACAGGGAAACGAATGGCAACAGAAGCGGAGATTCCGAGAAGAAATGTAATAAAATGTAATCCCCATTCAGTATTTCCATGTTTTGGATATTTAATATTGAAATCAACAAACATCACATATACTAAATTTATGCTTATTTTGTCTTTGACCTGCCTTAGATAAACGCTTATTTTTAAAATCATACTGTAAAATCTTATAAAAATATTCATATTACTACTTTGAAAATTTTATTTTCACCGCCATTAAACGTCCCTTGTTGGAAAACTAGTTTTACAGGGAAACGAATGGCAACAGAGATGGAGATTCCGAGAAGAATTGGGATAAAATGCAATCCCATTCATTATTTCCATGTTTTAGATATTTAATATTGAATTCAACAAACATCACATATACTAAGTTTATGCTTATTTTGTCTTTGACCTTAGATAAACGCTTATTTTTAAAATCATACTGTAAAATCTTATAAAAATATTCATATTACTACTTTGAAAATTTTATTTTCACCGCCATTAAACGTCCCTTGTTGGAAAACTAGTTTTACAGGGAAACGAATGGCAACAGAGATGGAGATTCCGAGAAGAATTGGGATAAAATGCAATCCCATTCATTATTTCCATGTTTTAGATATTTAATATTGAATTCAACAAACATCACATATACTAAGTTTATGCTTATTTTGTCTTTGACCTTAGATAAACGCTTATTTTTAAAATCATACTGTAAAATCTTATAAAAATATTCATATTACTACTTTGAAAATTTTATTTTCACCGCCATTAAACGTCCCTTGTTGGAAAACTAGTTTTACAGGGAAACGAATGGCAACAGAGATGGAGATTCCGAGAAGAATTGGGATAAAATGCAATCCCATTCATTATTTCCATGTTTTAGATATTTAATATTGAATTCAACAAACATCACATATACTAAGTTTATGCTTATTTTGTCTTTGACCTTAGATAAACGCTTATTTTTAAAATCATACTGTAAAATCATATAAAAATATTCATATTACTACTTTGAAAATTTTATTTTCACCGCCATTAAACGTCCCTTGTTGGAAAACTAGTTTTACAGGGAAACGAATAGCAACAGAGGTGGGAATTTCGAGAAAAAATGTAATAAAAGCTAGAAGAAATGTAATACAATCTAATAACTAATCTTCATTATTTCCATGTTCTAGATGTTTAATATTGAAAATCACAAGCCTCACCTATTACTAACTTTATGTTTATTTTTCATTTGACCTTAGATAAACGCTTATTTTTTAAATAACTCTGTAAAATTTTATAAAAAATTCATATTACTTCTACAATTTTATTTTCACCACCATTAAACGGCTCTTGTTGGAAAACTAGTTTTACAGGGAATCGAATGGCAACAGAAGCGGAGATTCCGAGAAGAAATGTAATAAAATGTAATCCCCATTCAGTATTTCCATGTTTTGGATATTTAATATTGAAATCAACAAACATCACATATACTAAGTTTATGCTTATTTTGTCTTTGACCTGCCTTAGATAAACGCTTATTTTTAAAATCATACTGTAAAATCTTATAAAAATATTCATATTACTACTTTGAAAATTTTATTTTCACCGCCATTAAACATCCCTTGTTGGAAAACTAGTTTTACAGGGAAACGAATGGCAACAGAAGCGGAGATTCCGAGAAGAAATGTAATAAAATGTAATCCCCATTCAGTATTTCCATGTTTTGGATATTTAATATTGAAATCAACAAACATCACATATACTAAGTTTATGCTTATTTTGTCTTTGACCTGCCTTAGATAAACGCTTATTTTTAAAATCATACTGTAAAATCTTATAAAAATATTCATATTACTACTTTGAAAATTTTATTTTCACCGCCATTAAACGTCCCTTGTTGGAAAACTAGTTTTACAGGGAAACGAATGGCAACAGAGATGGAGATTCCGAGAAGAATTGGGATAAAATGCAATCCCATTCATTATTTCCATGTTTTAGATATTTAATATTGAATTCAACAAACATCACATATACTAAGTTTATGCTTATTTTGTCTTTGACCTTAGATAAACGCTTATTTTTAAAATCATACTGTAAAATCTTATAAAAATATTCATATTACTACTTTGAAAATTTTATTTTCACCGCCATTAAACGTCCCTTGTTGGAAAACTAGTTTTACAGGGAAACGAATGGCAACAGAGATGGAGATTCCGAGAAGAATTGGGATAAAATGCAATCCCATTCATTATTTCCATGTTTTAGATATTTAATATTGAATTCAACAAACATCACATATACTAAGTTTATGCTTATTTTGTCTTTGACCTTAGATAAACGCTTATTTTTAAAATCATACTGTAAAATCATATAAAAATATTCATATTACTACTTTGAAAATTTTATTTTCACCGCCATTAAACGTCCCTTGTTGGAAAACTAGTTTTACAGGGAAACGAATAGCAACAGAGGTGGGAATTTCGAGAAAAAATGTAATAAAAGCTAGAAGAAATGTAATACAATCTAATAACTAATCTTCATTATTTCCATGTTCTAGATGTTTAATATTGAAAATCACAAGCCTCACCTATTACTAACTTTATGTTTATTTTTCATTTGACCTTAGATAAACGCTTATTTTTTAAATAATTCTGTAAAATTTTATAAAAAATTCATATTACTTCTACAATTTTATTTTCACCACCATTAAACGGCTCTTGTTGGAAAACTAGTTTTACAGGGAATCGAATGGCAACAGAAGCGGAGATTCCGAGAAGAAATGTAATAAAATGTAATCCCCATTCAGTATTTCCATGTTTTGGATATTTAATATTGAAATCAACAAACATCACATATACTAAGTTTATGCTTATTTTGTCTTTGACCTGCCTTAGATAAACGCTTATTTTTAAAATCATACTGTAAAATCTTATAAAAATATTCATATTACTACTTTGAAAATTTTATTTTCACCGCCATTAAACATCCCTTGTTGGAAAACTAGTTTTACAGGGAAACGAATGGCAACAGAAGCGGAGATTCCGAGAAGAAATGTAATAAAATGTAATCCCCATTCAGTATTTCCATGTTTTGGATATTTAATATTGAAATCAACAAACATCACATATACTAAATTTATGCTTATTTTGTCTTTTACCTGCCTTAGATAAACGCTTATTTTTAAAATCATACTGTAAAATCTTATAAAAATATTCATATTACTACTTTGAAAATTTTATTTTCACCGCCATTAAACGTCCCTTGTTGGAAAACTAGTTTTACAGGGAAACGAATGGCAACAGAGATGGAGATTCCGAGAAGAATTGGGATAAAATGCAATCCCATTCATTATTTCCATGTTTTAGATATTTAATATTGAATTCAACAAACATCACATATACTAAGTTTATGCTTATTTTGTCTTTGACCTTAGATAAACGCTTATTTTTAAAATCATACTGTAAAATCTTATAAAAATATTCATATTACTACTTTGAAAATTTTATTTTCACCGCCATTAAACGTCCCTTGTTGGAAAACTAGTTTTACAGGGAAACGAATGGCAACAGAGATGGAGATTCCGAGAAGAATTGGGATAAAATGCAATCCCATTCATTATTTCCATGTTTTAGATATTTAATATTGAATTCAACAAACATCACATATACTAAGTTTATGCTTATTTTGTCTTTGACCTTAGATAAACGCTTATTTTTAAAATCATACTGTAAAATCTTATAAAAATATTCATATTACTACTTTGAAAATTTTATTTTCACCGCCATTAAACGTCCCTTGTTGGAAAACTAGTTTTACAGGGAAACGAATGGCAACAGAGATGGAGATTCCGAGAAGAATTGGGATAAAATGCAATCCCATTCATTATTTCCATGTTTTAGATATTTAATATTGAATTCAACAAACATCACATATACTAAGTTTATGCTTATTTTGTCTTTGACCTTAGATAAACGCTTATTTTTAAAATCATACTGTAAAATCATATAAAAATATTCATATTACTACTTTGAAAATTTTATTTTCACCGCCATTAAACGTCCCTTGTTGGAAAACTAGTTTTACAGGGAAACGAATAGCAACAGAGGTGGGAATTTCGAGAAAAAATGTAATAAAAGCTAGAAGAAATGTAATACAATCTAATAACTAATCTTCATTATTTCCATGTTCTAGATGTTTAATATTGAAAATCACAAGCCTCACCTATTACTAACTTTATGTTTATTTTTCATTTGACCTTAGATAAACGCTTATTTTTTAAATAACTCTGTAAAATTTTATAAAAAATTCATATTACTTCTACAATTTTATTTTCACCACCATTAAACGGCTCTTGTTGGAAAACTAGTTTTACAGGGAATCGAATGGCAACAGAAGCGGAGATTCCGAGAAGAAATGTAATAAAATGTAATCCCCATTCAGTATTTCCATGTTTTGGATATTTAATATTGAAATCAACAAACATCACATATACTAAGTTTATGCTTATTTTGTCTTTGACCTGCCTTAGATAAACGCTTATTTTTAAAATCATACTGTAAAATCTTATAAAAATATTCATATTACTACTTTGAAAATTTTATTTTCACCGCCATTAAACGTCCCTTGTTGGAAAACTAGTTTTACAGGGAAACGAATGGCAACAGAGATGGAGATTCCGAGAAGAATTGGGATAAAATGCAATCCCATTCATTATTTCCATGTTTTAGATATTTAATATTGAATTCAACAAACATCACATATACTAAGTTTATGCTTATTTTGTCTTTGACCTTAGATAAACGCTTATTTTTAAAATCATACTGTAAAATCTTATAAAAATATTCATATTACTACTTTGAAAATTTTATTTTCACCGCCATTAAACGTCCCTTGTTGGAAAACTAGTTTTACAGGGAAACGAATGGCAACAGAAGTGGGAATTCCGAGAGTTGCAGTGAAACGCATACGTGACTTGGGGTCATGAACATAGAGACAACATTTTCTCCATTATTGGTGAAGTTAGCAACAGAGTTAACGGGAAAAATGACACACTATTAAAGTTTCTAGGTCGTTAATAACCTGGTGCAAATATTTTAATAGTTGCCAATCCATAATATAAAATTTGTTACGAGTTCGTTCGAATTACGACAAAAATCATTGATAATGTTAGTCTTTTATTTTCTGTTTTTCGAAAGAACGCCAATTCACGTCGAATTCATGTATCACTAGTAGCAAACTATTATTGGTTATATTGAGGTTCAGTATTTCCTTCACCATAAAAACATATATATTAATTAAATATTGGTTTTGAACTGAAAATATTTGCATATTGCAGAAATGCTGATTTGTATTGGAAATATTGGGGGGGGGGGGGATAAAAAAAGAGAAAGAAAGAGAAAAGACGAAATATTTCTAGGCAATATCGGTAAAATGTAAGCCCCTTCCTCCCTCAAAATGTTGGTTCAATATTCCATGGTCATTTCATATCAATATTTCATATTTTATACGGCCAATACAAACAGTATTTGCCCAATATTGTTTTTATATTTACTGCACTGTAAAATATATAAATAAATTATTTACCTGTTCAATTTCCGTATTTTTACGAAAGTGAATTGTAGAAAAAAATTTGAATCAGAAAATAGTGGATATTGATTTTAAAATGTCATACCTCGTGAAAATGACAATTTAATAGATTTTTTTAGTACTGGTTATTTTTCAAGGATTTTCTCAAATTAAGTAAAGTTATAAATATTTCAGATTGAAAAATAAAAGAAAAAAAAAATCATGGTGCTTGTGTGGACTTTGACAGACCTTTCCAAATGGTGTACATAATTTATTTATGTTTTAACAAGATAAGTTTAGATTTCTTTTCCTAGTCAGAATGAGTTTTGACTACCTGATTGTAAACCACCCCTGATTAAACCAATACAACCCTGATTGTTTCAGAATATATTTTGACAGGACGGTTAAAACATGTTTTTTCCATGGTTAAAACCACCCGCTGGTTAAAACCAAGACAACCCTGAAAATAAACGGCGTAATTTAAGTACGTAATATTAAAAAAAGTATGTTTCTATTACTTCGTAAAATTTTGATATAATGTGACTGAATATTTTCACGGCGTACCGGAGATCCTTTCGTGGCTCCGGTTAAAAACCCATGGTATACAGAAAAGTAAACATCGCGACTCCTTGTTTTCCTTGTAATTAAACTAGGGGATCAGACTATGTCTGTCTATGTTTTGTAACCCGTGCTTCCCGGGTTACAAAACATAGATAAAACTAAAACCCCTCTTTTTTCTTTTTTTTTTCTTTTTGAAAACACTAACAGATTTATTTTTCACATTTATTATATATTTTCAGATAGCCCACTGGCAACACCAAAAAGCATTTATACGCGAAAAATATCAGTTATACAAAATATATATAAAGTTTTGAAATTTATTAAAAGCTATACTTTCCTATTAGCCGCATCTCGAGATCGGGGGTTAATAACTGAAGAAATCATTAAAGATTTCGCTACTTACCGCAGCCTTTTTGATTCTGATAATTGCAATGGTTTAAGCGCGTCGTTCAATTACATATCTATTACATTTATGTTTTATTTATATTATTTTATTTATTGATGGAGTTTTAATTTGGTTATGGAATATCAGACTTGAACAAATGCTGAGCTGTGTATATTATTTTAAGTGCAAATCTTTCATTTTCGTGCTTAACACGATAGATTTAGAAAAAAATTCCTTTTGAAAATTGTTTAAAACCATAAAAAATCAGTAAATTGAGATACAGTTGTCAAGCAAAATTGCTGATGAAAGAACATGTTGTTCCCTATTCGACGGTGTAAAAACTGAAATTGTGCGATATATTGAAGTTAAAAAAATTGCACTAATATAATTGCGAAATTTATGAGTAAGATCGTTGCCACCATCAATATGATGTCAGTGTTACTCACAGACATGTTTTTTGCTTTATAATATAGATACACAACTTTATCAAATACTTTTATTCAGCTTGGTTTTTTGTGTATTTAAAAATTTGCAGTTGAGATTTCACCTGCTTCCACTCAATCGTAACCCTTTCATTCCAATTAAAAAAACAACAACAAATGAAAGATAAAGAAAGAAAAAAAAAATAGTTTAAAAAATATTTCACCGTAGCATATCATTTCCTCATACCCCTACGCCGATCAACCTTTTGATAAAATCTTGACTTCCACAATTTTCGAAGAACAGCTGAAATCCACTTTCCAATTCCTCGCATACTTTTTGGGTGAAAAAAGAAAGGGCACACTTAAGTTTGAAATCTCTTGCGATACCATCTTAAAAAAAGAGTTATAAAAAAATGAAGTGATGGGGACATGTGGAAAACTTTACTTTGATTGTACTCGCAAGATATTTTCATCAGATTTTTTCCTCCCCTGCTCCTTTACGGCCTTTCTTTTTCTTTCTTCTTGAACCTCGGAACTTATTCCTTCTGAGTTATTTTTAAAACACATAATTAGTTTTCTTTCTTCTTTTTTTCTTCTTAAGCTCAAAGTACTTTATATTTAATATTTCCTGACGAATGCTTTCTGTCTGTTTGTTTATCTATTCATATCAGGGTTCGAAATTAGCAGTAGGGATGCACCGAATATTCTGTATGTATTCGGCATTCGGCAATACTGCCGAATATTCGGTTAGACCGAATATTAAACTATTCGGCCTTTTGAATATTCGGTTAGGCCGAATATAGAACTATTCAGTCTGCCGAATATTCAAAATATTCTGCCAAACCGAATACTTAAAAAGAAAAACTTTAAAAAAATATCTTTTGAAACCTTACACATCGATTATTTTTTACTATCAATAAATAAAGCTATTCCGAATAATTAATTGCTTTTAGATTATTTATTTGCTGTTTGAAAAGTGATACTTAAGAGAATTAACTATTAATTATTATCCAAACGACACTGAGCGAGATATTCTGTCAACATGTAGTTAGTAGTACATACATTGTGTCACTGATCAAAATTAAGTCATTTCCAATGATGTCATTACATTTTATACAAAGCAAAATTAATATTATGAAAATCTCGCCAAAATATCTTCATAATTGTTAAATTTGACAACGAAAATTCGGCTTTAGCTTCTAGTGGTATACCCTGTATTTTTTATGGAATAAATGGATTGCTATGCTGGTTTCCTGTACAGAGTAAAAAAAAAAAAAAAAAATCTGCTGGCCGCCTTATCTCCTCTGAAGGTTTTTTCAAAGATTTTAAGAACACATTGTATGTTTCGCCCACTCCAGACAGCTCTCTGGTGCCTTTAAAAACGACCTTGCTAAATCAGAAAAAGCAGAAAAATTATTCATGCTCAGTTGCCGCCATTTGCATATACAATGTATATATATTTAGCCCCTTCCTCAAACATAAACACTATATGACTAAACAAATTTCCTTATAATTCCTTCAAAATTTCCCTTCAATTTTAAGATATTTGTATTAGAATTTAAGAAAAATTTATTCATTTATTCTAATTCCCAGAAGAAGCCATGAAGTTCAAAGATTATCCTGTTTTCTAAGTGATAACTCAAAGCATAGATTTTTTTTTTAATTGTAAAGTTTCAATTTTCGGTTCGATACCCGTTCGAAGCACCGAAAAAAAAGCTTATTTCTTAAGTGCCAAACAGCAGTAATATATATATTTATATATACATATAATTAAAATGAAATAACATACCTAAAAATCAATGGAAAAGATAATACAAAAATTAAACATATTAAATTGAAAATGCAAATATAAGAAACTGTGAAAATCTTATGGATATGTCAGAGGAACTTCATAGGAATAATTCATAATAAAGATATGTTATTTCGTCGAATATTGTCAGCATTAAGCCTAAAAATGACAATATTAAGCTCCTTATAACATATCGAAAAAAAAACAATGATTGAAAGAAAGTAAGATAACCAAGAAGTAAATGGATATTCAACAACAGGAGATAATACAGATACACAGCAAATTGTTGATTTTACAGTATAATACTGGCAGCTGGGGTGCTAGTATTATACTGTAAAATCAACACTTTTTTTTTGCAGTGTATATATATATATATATATATATATATATATATATATATATATATATATATATATATATATATATATATGAGAATATAATAATGGCATATATAAATGAAAAAATACTTTTTTATCTACATCTAAAAATAAGGTTGACCTATTTTCAATATTAGTTTTATGAACAGCGTAGTTAATTATAATAATTTAAACTCTCCTGTAATTAGTTCTAAATTTTGTTCGTTTTAAATCGCATACTACTCACACGTAAATAAAATTGCTATTAAAACCGTGTTCAGTCTTTTCATGTTTAATGTCGAAAAGTATTAATGGGAATTAATTAACTTACATTAATTACGTAATACTTTAAGTTTATATCGTCTTTTTTAACTATTCTCAAGTGATTTCTCATCTTTTATGAAATATGTTCTTTTTATGCTGAAGAAAATTGGCCAGAAATAAAACTCTGAAGAGTTCTTAAAAAAATGTTTTAATTTTATCTTATTAACAGCCGGCACTACAACCATTATTTCAGGGGGGAAAAAATCGAATTTATTTCAGCTTTTCTATTATTTCGTTATTCTTTAAGCTTTTTTCTCTTTTGAAAAAAAATTCAGTTAAAAGTAATTGCTCCTTCTTATTTGCAACTTTAGAACGAAAAGAAAGCTTGTTAAGAGATATCTTCTAGAAAATGTTACAGGCTAGAGAATTTTTTTTTTTCGTTTTTTTTTCTTCTTTTGAGAACAACATTGCGTGAAGTCACGTCTGGTACTTATTTCGTGGATTGTTTATTTATTTTTTCTATTGCAAATGGTGTTAGTTTCAGGGTTTTATCCAAGGTTATGTTTGTTTAGAAGAACTAGCTCAAGTACCTTCTTATCTGTCTCTTGGGGTATTTTTATTTGGAAGCTACTTTTTGGGTTTATTTTCCACCGAACATTATTTGATATTTTTATGTAAATTTACGTTAGTTTTGGCCAAAACATCCTGTTTTTCCCCTTTATGACGTAATTAATTTTGATATTTATTTTTCTGTTGAAAAATTCTCATTTTGTTAGTATTGTTGCAAATTGTATAAATTTGTTCCATTACTTTACACTTTTAAATATATTTGTTATACAATGTACATTTTCATATCTTAAAATTCTAATTTACTTCACTGTTAATATTAATTATTATTTATTCCATTAAAGTACTTCCAAATTTCTGCTCAATTCAAGCCTTTGATCTTATTTTCTATAGGTGCCATATTTTTTTTCTTTTAGAATATTATCTATTATAATACCGGCGCTTTCGTCAATTTCGTTTTCGCGCGAAAACATCCACACTAAGTATAAAAATTTTCAAAAATTTGCGAGAATATTTTTTGTTTATCGTTATATATCTTGAAAATGCCGCGCCGTATATGAGCGCTGAAACATATGTCGATCATTAAAAGATTTTTATAAGCAGGGGTCGATGCAGGGTTTTTTTCTTGGGGCCTATTTTGTGAAAAGTAAAGGTTATTTTTGTGAAAAATAACATTTTGTAACGAAAGTTGAAATCCAGTTATACTCAAATTCGAACCAAGCATTTATAAACAAAAACTTTTAAAAAACTTTTTTTTTTTTTAAACCCTTTTGCTGAAGGTTTTCCTGTCTGATGAACTTGTTTGTTTACAAATTACACATTTTAAAACATCACAAAATAAAAAATAGTAAGTTTTTATGGAATAGAATTTTGTGAAGGGAACCATTTTATCAAATTGATTTTTGTGAAGGGCCCCATTTTACCAAATTTATTTTTGTGAAGGGGCCCATTTTATTAAACAGATTTTTGTGAAGGGTCCCTAAATAGACCCCAAATTTTTCCTGGATCGACCCCTGATAAGCCTTTTGTTATTCTTCTTTGTGTCACTTAAGCATTTTATCTATATTTTAATTATAATTAGTGATCTTATTCTGTGATTATGTTAGATTTTATTATTATTAATTTTATGTCATTTTAAACATTTAGAAAATTTATGACTTTAAAAAAATCAGTTGATTTAAATCAAGGATTTTTTTAAAATCATGATTTAATCACGGATTTAAATCATCTGATTAAAATCATTGACACCCTACTTGAGAGTGTATAAACAAGAAACCGAATATTACGATCATGTCAAATTCACAAAATCGTCTAGATTTTTCACAAATGTAAAAAGCTGTTCACAATTTCACAAAAACAGGAGTCTGGGAGAAAAGTCTGTACAGTCCCCTGCATCCTGATAAAAGGGGCAAGTATGTTTAAAACAAATTTAACAGTCGCCGAATGCACTGTTTGATTTTTAACTAATTTATGTCAGCTGTCTCTTTTGCCAACCATGCGTGTATTTACTTTTTCACGCTGTCATAATTACGTAATTTCGCAGTGAGTCCCAACGATAACGAATCTGGCACGTGCGGAAGAGAGCCCGAAAGACGTTTTTCGTCAAAAGCTCGGATTCCAGTAAATAATCTGTTCCATTTTATCTGGAAATCCGCGTAGTAGTGTAGAATTTCCTGCAGGCAGAACTTCGAGAGCACAGCACTTTTGACATAAAATCAATGAAACAGCTATAGCTTTTCTGTGATTAAGTTGGGGCGTATCTGGAATATTTCCAGGGGCGCGTTCAAAACGGTCGTTGCGCCTTGGTAAGAATTTTAATTGGAGTGTAAAAGACAGGATGCTTTTTTTTCTAATGCATTTGATGTTTCTTTTATTTATTTTTTTCGCTACGAATGTGTTATTATTTTCTTTTCTTTTCTTTTAATTTAAACTCGTGTTTGTTATTTTTTTTTTCTCGTTTTGGAAGGTGTAAATCGATACATTCTTTATAACGTATTTGTATCCCGCGTTGAAAGTGGAACGTACTAGCTTGTCTTTTTTAAAAGACTTATTTTTATGCATATAAAAATATTTCAAAATGTTTAAAAAGTATGCATGAGACGAATTAAACCCAGCATAGGTGAATATATATATATGTATGCTAAAATTTCCAGTAGAACTGAAATTACGCTGGAGATTACTTTTATAACAAAGTAACTTTTATAACACTGTTAAAAAAAAAATCTCTCAAATTGGCAGAAAAAACTACCAATTTTGTCGCCAGTAGAAAACCGTTTAATTTACAGAAAATATCTGTATATTTTCATTAAAACAGTTTTTTCTGTAAAAATTGCAAAATCCACATTTTTATTTATTTATTTATTTATTTTTTACAGGAAAAAGCTTTTTTTTTTTTTTTTTTTTTTTTTTAAACGTTCTATAAAAAAAATACAATATTTTTCTGTCAAAAATACAGATTTTTTTTACAGTGTATGAATTATCACTTACTATTCAGCGTATAACCAACAGAGTGAAAAAATGTCCAGACCGGAGATCGAACCCGGAACCTTTGGTATTACGCACTAATGCTCTACCATTTGGAGCTATCCGGACGACATCCAATTTAGTCAATACATAAGAGTGAGAAAATGATAGACTGGATGTCGTCCGGATAGCTCCAAATGGTAGAGCATTGGTGCGTAGTACCAAAGGTTCTGGGTTCGATCCTTGCTCTGAACATTTTTTTCACCCTTTTTGTTATACGCTGAACAGTAAGTGATAATTCATATCCTTTGTTATATAAATGTAACATACTAGCTTATTTTTATGCATAAAAAAATATTTCAAATTGACAGAAAAAAACCAATTTTGGCACCAGTGGAAAACCGTTTAATTTACAGAAAATATCTGTATTTTTTCATTAAAACAGTTTTTTCTGTAAAAAAACATAGATTTTTTTTTCTGTAAAAATTACAAAAATCCACATTTTTTTTCTTTACATGAAAAAGCTGTGTTTCTTTAAAACATTTTTTTTTCTGTCAAAAATACATATTTTCTTTACAGTGTATGAATGATCACGTATTATTCAGCATATAACCAACAGAGTAAAAAAATGTCCAGACCGGAGATCGAATCCGGAACCTTTGGTATTACACACTAATGCTCTGCCATTTGGAGCTATCCGGACGACATCCAATCTAGCCAATACTTATGTATTGGCTAGAGAGAAAACGCTTGTCTGTTTACTGTCTTGTAGTGAGAAAACGCTTGTCTGGCGCTGGATGTCCTTCGGATAGCTACAAATGGTAGAGTATTGGTGTGTAGTACCAAAGGTTCCGTATTCGATCCCTGCTCTGAACATTTTTTTTCACTCTGTTGGTTATACGCTGATGATTGGTAAGTGATAATTCATATCATTTGTTATATAAATGGAACACACTAGCTTATCTTTTTTAAAAGACTTATTTTTATGCATATAAAAATATTTCAAAATGTATAAAATTAATGTTTCGAACATTTTTGAACGAAAAAGTTTTTATTTATTTATTTATGTATTTATTTATTTTATATATAAAAGTTATGGAAAAGTTATATTCTTCCTGTCGAAAAAAGGCTCTCCTTTCGTTTATGCCCGAGTATAAAATGTGAAAACTTAATGATGCATGAGAATATGCCGTGCTCGCAATTGGTGAAATTTACTGCTTTTTTGAAGCATCAATTTGCATCATATGTCAAAGTTAAAAATACATCTTTGCTATATTTAACCGATGGTCGATCCTGGCAAAATTTGGGGCCTATTTAGGTCCCCTTCACAAAAATCTATTTAATAAAACTGGCCCCTCCACAAAAATAAATTTAATAAAATGGGTCCCTTCACAAAAATAAATTTTATAAAATGGGCTCCTTCACAAAAATAAATTTGATACAATGGGCCCCTTCACCAAAATAAATTTGATAAAATATCCCCTTTCACAAAATTCCTTTTAATAAAATAGGCCCTTTCACGGAATTCCATAAAAACTTACTATCTATTAAAATTATTTATTATTTTGTGACTTTTAAAATGTGAATTTATAAACAAACAAGTTCACCAGAAAAGAAAACCTCAGCAAAAAGATTTTTAAAAGTTTTCAAAAAGTGTCAAATGTTTTTTTTTTTTTCTCCCTGAATTTTGAATTTGAGTAACTGGATTTCAACTTTTGTTACAAAATGTTATTTTTCACAAAAATAACCTTTACTTTTCACAAAATGGGCCCCAAGAAAAAAACCCTGCATTGACCCCTGTTAACACACACGCACATATACATACACACGTGTGTTTGCGACGTGGAGTATCTACAGGTGCACGCCGTGAACTTCCAATCGGGCGACCTTTTTTCTCCGATCACGAGTATCTGAAACCTGAAACAAATTTGGTCGCCAAATTATGAAAGGGTATTAAATTTTCTGGAGCTTATACCAACATTTAGTTTAAAAAGTTGATTTTTAACAAAATAGCGGTCATTTGAATGAAAAAGGTCATTTTTTCACCCTTTTTTAAAAACTTTTGTGAACTTGAAAAAATAATTAATCAATGAAAATTATACTTTTCGGTGGTATAAGCTCCAGCAACAACGATTACTTTTCTTAAAAAAAAAAGAGAGAGAGAGAGAGAGAGAAGGAAATAGATCAAGTATACTTGATCTATTTCCTTCTCTCTCTCTCTCTCTCTCTCTTTTTTTTTTTTTTTTTTTCAAAAAAAAAAAAAAAAAAAAAAAAAAATGTGGAACAATTAAAAAAACAAAAGCTTTGAGAATTTTTTTTTTTTTGGTCCCGACATGGTTCGAGACGTAATAAATTTCGAGCGTAGAGCTGCGGGTAGAAAGATATTATATATTATATATATACCCCCTGACTATTGCGGCGTTATATTCAATAAGCAAAAAAGATGGTAAGGAATTGGAATATTATGAAACCGCTTTACTGAAACAATCTACACACATAGGGATTAAATAAATAAATAAATAACAAATTGAAGATTTTGACTCAAAAAAGCAAAACCTTCCCTGAATATCATCAGATTATGGGATTTCTTTTAGATTTTTCTACTTTGAGAGTGTTCATAATTTTAGTATCTATAATGGATACCTTAAAATTGCACATTTTCTCAGGTTGGCAGCCTTGCATTACGGTTCTTGTTGTTGGAAAACTAGTTTTACAGAGAAGGGGGACATAGATAACGTTTTAAAATGATTTCTTTCCACTCCCCAATCATTTTCTTGAGAAGATCAATTATCAGAATTTTAATTTATTTAAAAGAAAAATGATAATTTTATTTACTCGAAAAACTGGCTCAAATATTATGTTGACAGTGCAGAAGGACGCATATCGTTTCAAATTGTTGCTTTCTTTCATTATCCTATCTCTATTTCACATTTTACTTGCTATAAGTAAATTTTACAGTAACTCGAAATGGAAGAGACTATTTTCCATGAGTCATATTTAATGGGACACAGTATACACAACTAGAGGATGTAAAGAGGGGAGAAAAAAGTTTTTTTACAAAACTGGATTAAACAGGAAAGAATTGGATTAAAGAAAAAAGTTATAAAAATTACAATATTATTAACAAAAAATAAGAAGAAAAGGGCACCGCACTTTCCTTTTACCACGTCTACTTCCCATCCTACCCGCTTTTAAATGAGTTTGTTTTGAGCTTTTTTAGATGAGTTTTATTTTTATTTTTATTTATTTATTTTATTTATTTATGTATTATTTATTTATTTATTTATTTATTTTATTTAATTATGTATTATTTATTTTATTTTTTTATTATTTATTTATTTTATTTTATTTTTATTTTTTTTTTCGGGGGAGGGGGGGGGGGTTGAGGAGGAACGATAAAAATGGAAATGATTTTTCTCGCTATTGCAGTTCTATTCTTCGAACACTAGTCGTACAGAAAAAGCTGCGGTTTTACTGCATCTATATTGGTTAAATTATTATTAATGCTTTGTATGATTGTTTTATTGCGTATTTATTTTTCACAAAGAATTAAATTAGCGTTGTTTGTTGAATGCAATAAATTTGTAAAAACTTTTCTTTTCTTTTCAGGTAAGAATATTGACTACTCACTGTTCTTAGATATAATTTTGGAAGAAAAAATAAAAGTAAGACTCGTGATTTTTCATACTAATTCTTTTGAGATTGTTTCAATACCTCTATTCTTAAAAAATAAGATGAAATGAAAGCCAACAGATTTAAAGCATTATTGCGAGAATTTTTTAGTCAGAATTTAAGTTTGAAACAGAATTCTTTTCAAATCATATTGTTGCAGTTGCTTGAAAATTTTATGGTAATTAGTTCGTTTACATTGTCGGTTCTATTTCTTCTTCTTTTTTCAAACAAATATTTGCATCGCAACATCTCTAATTTAAAAGTCTTGGGAAAAAAAAAAAAGACATCCTTTAAGAAGAGTATATACACACACAAACACACAAAAAGGAAGTCAAAAATATTAATTTCCTTATGAGATATTTTGAAAATAAGAATACCCATAGATTTAACGTTAGCGATGTTAATTTGAGATCTAGCTGACCAACCCCCTTAAATCAAAATGAAATTTTCCCCGACAAAAATCAGAGCTGGAATAACTAAAACATTTTAAATTTTTGTGTTATTCAACCGTATTTCGTTTTTCTTTCTTTTTTAAAGAGCTGTCATAGCATCGGTCACTGGCGGATAATCGAAGTTTTACTGCTCTGATCAAATGGCACTAGTTGTTGCGGAACTGTCTAAAGGCAGCATGGCGAACAGGAACTCGTTCTGTTATAGGATGTAAGATAATACAAAGAAGCAAGTGTGAAGAGACAAAAATGAATAGGAAGCCTTTTCATACCAAGGAGTCATTGTTTTCTTATAACGTAATCTTTTGTTACTGTTTTCGGAGTTATTCTAGACATTTGTTACCCATTGTTTACTCTGAAATCTTATGTGGGGAACAGGAAACTCATTAAATATACAATAATTCATTATTTGTTTCTATTCTCGAATGTATCAGTTTCTTTTTAAAATTTTTATTGCATAATGTTAAATGCAATATCTATATTATAAAGCAAAAATTATAAAGGAAAACAAGGGTCGATCTAGAGAAAATTTGGGCCCTTTCACAAAAATCTATTTAATAAAACAGACTCCTTCACAAAAATCAACTTAATAAAATGGGTCCCTTCACAAAAATCAATTTGGGGTCATTCCACTTCAAATCAACCAAAAATTTTCAATATTCAACCTGACCATTTCAGATTTTAATGAAACCTTCAGGAATGACACTCCATGATGACACAAATGAGAATATACTTTTATAATTTTTTTTATCTCAGTAAATTTTCATACAATTAATTTTTTAAATATCGAAAAATCATCATTTTTTGGCTTGTATAAATGTTTTAAATTTTGAATTTCTCAAGTTCTATCAGGTATAAAGAGTTGTTTGACCCCTCATTTTAAAGAGAATTTCATAAGGTTTAATTTGATATGCACAAAATTCCTTTTAATAAAACTGATCCCTTCACAAAATTCCTTTTAATAAAACAGACCTCTTCACAAAATTCCTTTTAATAAAATAGGCCCTTTCACAAAATTCTATTCCATAAAAACTTACTATTTTTATTAACTATTTATTATTTTGTTATGTTTTAAAAATGTGTAATTTGTAAACAAACAAGTTCACCAGAAAGGAAAATTTTAGCAAATAGGACTTTAAAAAGTTTTTGTTATGTTAATAAATGGTTGATGTTCGAATTTGAAAAACTGGATTTCAAATTTTGTTACAAAAGGTTATTTTTCACAAAAATATAATAAATTTCACAAAAAAGAAAAAAAAAGGTGCCCCAAGAAAAAAACCTGCATCGACCACTGCAAAATCACTGTCCGTGTATAATTATTGGTTCTACATTTAAAAATTTTGTAAAGCTTAGAAAAAAATATGTTTAAGAAAGCTCAGACGGTAAAGCTTAAAAAAAAAGAAAAATCTTTCTTTCTTTCTTTTTCTTCTTTTTCTTTCTTTCTTTCTTTTTCTTCTTTTTCTTTCTTTCTTTCTTTCTTTCTTTCTTTTTTTTTTTTTTTTTTTTTTTTTGATAAATGTCACTATCAGAGACGTTTGTTGTCTACAGAAATGACATAGCCAATAACAGTTGAAAACTATACATTTGTTTTGACTGAAAATATAAAAAATATCATTCACAATGATATTTCGAAAATAAGTAACAAATATATGAAAATATCAAACATGATATTTTGAAAATAAATATCGAATATACAATATATCATGATAACTAGTATATCATGATATATATCCCCGAATCCTGCAAGTAGCGTTTAACATTTATTTCTTTACATTTCCCAGTTTATTCCCTAAATATATCCAATCTTATTTACACTGATGTTGTAATTATATAAAGTAGCAAATGTTTTCAGCGATTAAGATAAACCCTAAACTGGTAATCGATACATAAACCGATTACTCCCTTAGCTAATTCCGGCGATTGCCGTAAAAGTGTCTTTACTCTCTCGGAAATATGCCTCTGGGTATTCTCAACTCCTGTAAATTTGTTTTCCCCAATAGAAAAGTGTAATCATCTCAACTTCTCTCTACCTTTCCTCCTCGCAGATCGCAGCATACTTGATAATGAAGACGCAGAACACCGCAGGGAGTGTTGGAACGTCAATTAGTTTTTTTTTTTTTTACTCCTCTTTTTCACCCATCTTATGTTGTCACCAAAGACACGCGGGAAACGCTCCTCTCGTACATTTCCCCGTACATTTTGTTCAAAAATACTTTTTATTTATTTGTTTATATTTTTTTCCTCAAAATCTGGATAAGTTCCAAATGGGAAAATTTCAGGAACCGAATTGCTGCTCTTCTGGCAAGATGGGGGTGGGTTTTTATTTTTCATGTTTTTGTTGATGTAAATAAACAATAAAATGCTTCAAATTCTTGACAGTGTCTGCCTCCTCCCTAGTTACGAGCAAATGGGTTACTGGCAACAGCTCGCCTGTGGTTTTAAAAGTGTTGTCAGAAGAAATTAAGTTAGCGGAGAAACATATCTCGTACGCCCAATGTAAAAAAGTGTAGTTTCCTCTCTTGAGATGGATTGTGCGAAAATCAAATTTTCTTTTTATCGTTCAGTTTAACATACAATAAAAATTGAATTAAGGAATAAACTACACATCTAATACCCCCCCCCCCCTTTTTTTTTTTTGTGAATGAAGTTTTCACTTTTTCTTTTGTATATCGATTTTAAATTTCAACATGAACAAGATATAATATAATTACTATTTCGACAGGTTTCCGTTTTAGCAGGTACATCGTCTATTATAAATGCATTGCCAGAGCCTGATTATCGTACTGGCCGTGGTCATGGGCCCACTGTGATCCCCCTTGTTCAAAAGGAGTAAAATGACCTCGAAAACATTTCTTAAAAATGTATTTTGTGCAATGATTTTCTGAAAAATCAAAAAGATATTTTGGTTAATTTTCAACCGTATCGTTATAGGGAATGTTTTCTTGTTCTGACGTATTAACGCCTAGCCTATCATTTAAATTCAAATTTCATTCATTTGTACATACACAGTAAAACCTGTCAAAACGGAATCTTGCAATAAACGGAGAAATTCCTTGGTCTCAGAGAAAAAAAAAATATCAACAATTATGCCTCCTAACGCGAAAACCTCTATAAATTTTTCAACCGGCCCTTGCTACTCTGTCTTAATCCCTTGGGGACGAGCGACACGTATACGTGCCGCATAAGATGCTCAGAATCCTCGATTATTCCCACCAGTAACTTTTTATTAACACTTTCCAACCTAGTTGAAAAGTGTTTATGACTTCGGTTTGTCTGGCCGTCTGCCGTCTGGCCATCTGTCCGTGCTCTAACTCCCGTAAATATGCTCGGATTGCTCTGCAATTTTTATATGTTATTGTTGTTATCTATAGCATGTTCCCTATTTCAACGGAAGTGTGTAGCACTTATAGTTTTTTTACAGGGACACGCAAAATAATTCCGTTACATTGCGGTCTATGGGGAAAAGTCATTTGCGGTTTATTTAAATAATGTTTCACTATTTTAAGCGAATTGAAATTTATATATATCACTAAGGTGCATTAGAAGAAGCTTAATATGGAATAGGGTGTGCATAGCACTTATAGTTACTTTACAGGGACAGTCAATATAATTCCGTTACATTACGTCTATGGAGAAAAATCGTCTGCGGTTTAATTAAATAATGTTTCACTATTTTAAACGCATTGAAATTTATATATATCACTAAGATGCATTACAAGAGGCTTACTACAGAATATTGTGTGTATAGCAGTCATCGTTCATTTACAGGGACACACAAAAGAACTCTCTACTGTCTGTTAACAATAATTCCTGGAAATGCGTTTTAAGTTACTGAACGCGATTTTAATTATAACTCGCTTTTTTGTCTATTACGTGGTGTGTATAAATTCTGTAGATCCTATACATGGCAGCACAGAAGTTCGCCAACACATTTCCGTTTATTGACAAATACTCCAGAAGGAGAATTTTAAACTGCGCTACTCGTTTCCTAATTGAACTAAAATTTAGCATCCTATGTAGTATATATACAAATCTATAGATCATATACAGGGCTGAATAAAAGTATTCGGATATTTTTCCGAATATTGTATATGTTGGAAATTCCTGAAATTACGTTTTTAAATATGTTATGCGTTTTCCAAATTGTTTACTTAGATGTTATCTTTCAGCTTATTAAACGGTATGAGTTGTCAAATTATTTTGGAAGCGTTGGAAAGTGTTACATAATCTATGCTTGACGCATGATTTTTCGTTCTTGTTGTAAGCTTTGCCTTATTTAATGACAGCATTTCTGCGATTCAATTAGGCAAAAATTTCTGTTTTGAAAAACCGGTGGTAAAAGATTAAAAATTCTGTAAAGAAATATCGTCGCGAAGGGTTAATGAGTTTTACTGTATTTGTAAGTATGATTTAGATAACTTCCTTTTACTTATTTATTTAACTTTTTTGAGTGGGGATGGGACTGGGTCTGTAGACCCCTTCCCCATACTATTTGGTCTGAAGGTGCCCGAAAAGGTGCTGGGCCTTGGGCCGCAGACAACATTAATCGGGCTCTGTGCATTGTAGTCTTTTCGCCAGTATCACGAAAATTTGCCGTTTAAGACAAAATTCCATTAGATACAGTTGGTTCTTTTTTTACCCTTAACATTTGTCTAAAATAGGAAAATCGATTAAAAACAAACGAACAGCTTTATGTTTTACTTTTTATGAGTTGCCCCAAAGTCTGCTAGATTTAGTAAGTAAACAGCAAAATACAGTAAAACCTATAAAACGGAATCGAAAAGGGGAAAAAAAAAAATTACAGACGTTTCGTTATACATTGGTTGTATTGTGCTTTAAATTCCTGATAATCCTGAAGTTACAACAAAATGATTTTAAATATGTTGTCAGAAGAAATTAAGTTTGCGCAGAAACATGTCTCGTTAACACACAATATAAAAAGTGTATAGAAGTGTTTTCCCTCCCTGGAGATTGATTGTTCGAAAATATTTTTTCTTTCTTTTTGCGTTCAGTTTAACACACAATACAAATTTAATTAAGGAACGACTATATAGCTAATACATTTCTTTTCTTTTTGTGAATAATGTTCATCTTAAATATATAACAAACCGAACACTAAGAGCTAATATTGTAATGACAATATGTATTTTGCAAGCTGACATAGGAATGTTTAAGCTACTGTAATTTACATTCATTTACTAGAATAAAAGCTTTGGGTTCTTTGTATTATGTAATTATTAACCAAGTATTAACTATTCTGCAGTCCCCCCCCCCCCCCCCAAACAATTCTAGAAAAACTTAAAGGGTATTTGTTTTAATTTTTTTTTTTTTTTTTTAAATCTTGTTTTTGCATGCTACAGAAAAATTTCAAGCCTGTCACAGTTTTTTTTAAGCCCACAAAATGCAGAAAAATTTGAGAATAATTTCTATATATATAGTGGTCCTGAAGAAAATCTATTGGTATTTAGTACATTGGTTTTGAGGAGAAATTCTGTAGAATATCTGAAGAAAATGTGTAGGTATTTAGCCCACGTTTTAAGCATACATTTTTAGAAAATTTTGAGGATGATTTCTGCAGAAATTCTATAGAATAATATCTGAAGAAAATCTGTAGGTATTTGGTCCACTATTTAAGTCTACTTTCTGCAGAATATCTATTGATTTGATTTCTGAAGAAAATCTGTAGGTATTTTGCCGACTGTTTAAGTCTACTTCCTTCAGAAAATCTGTAAATTTTATTTCTGCAAAAAATAGTCTGCTGAAAATTTGCAGAAAAAAGTGCGCCATATGCCTACAGATTTTCTTCCGCTATTTTCTTATTTTAACTAGGATATACTTCTTTAATTGCTGAAAGGAATTAAATAAAAAAACATAAAAACAATAAAAAAATTATTTATATATAAACAGTCTACATGTATTGTATGTACATATTGAAATTATGTACATCTTTTATCTTTTATCCTTCAGCTAAAAATTGACTGAATCGATACATGTATAAGGAAAAACATGGGTACATACAACTGTATTAAATTAATGTTAATACTTTTGAAAGTCATCGAGGTTAAGTAACAACTAAAACTCGGACCAGATCAGATATGCAGTGAAAAATGTCATATTACCAGCCGATTAAAAAATTCAAGACACGTTTTAGCTTTTCTTAATTTTATTTAAAATCACAAATCAGGCATCAGTTTTTTTATGTTGAATCTTAAAAACCATTGAATATTTAAAAAAAACAAAAAACAAAAAAAAATAAAAACAATATAACGAACGGGAAAACCACAAGTTTCTAAAAAAATTAAACAGAGCTATTTCCATATATCATCACTACCTCCGTAATACATTCCATTTAATTTTTTTTTGTATAAAAATATTTAAATTAAGCTTTCGCATGTAATAATAGATTAAATTTGAACTTATCTACAATTTTTGGTATATTTTTTATGACATTGATCAAGAAGATATATTTATAATATACTAAGGAAACTACGTGATTAATTTTTGTAAAAAAAAAAAAAAAAAAAAAGCGCAAACAAAGAAAGTAAGAGAAAACAGAATTAAGGAAAAATATTTATATAAGAACTACAAAAAAAAAAAAAAACCGTTTTCATTATTTAATTAAAAAGCAACTAATTGGGGGGAAAAAACACGAATATGTATATATATATATATATTTAAATATGGAAATCTCAAGTAATTTATCGTCAAATTTTGAGGGATACTACGTACTACCTAGTATCTTATAAATGTATCGGGTATGGGATGAGATTTCTCCGAATTTTTGCATACCAGTATAATCTTAGAGAAAATGTTTTTTTATGTAATCGGAACATTCTGCGATTTAACAGAACAACATTTTCTCCAAGATTATTATACTAGAAAGTTCGAATTCATACAAGAAAATACTAATAGCAATATTTATTTAATTACAGACATTTCGTGATTACATAAAATAAAAATTCTTCTTTCGAAATTTCCGTTACGATTTCGTAATTTTAGATACTCGTTATTGGCAGCGAATGGGTTAAAATGAAAATATCAGTGTTATAACGCAAGGCTTTAAGATTATTTTTATCGTTCTAATGTTATATGATTTTAATTTAAAGACATATAACTATCACTAGAATAGCAGAGCACTGGCCACTAAAGCCTTAAATCAAATATCCTTTAAACCACATGTACGAAATCGTTTTCACACCATTTCTTTCACTTCTTAACCCCTTCGGCCCTGACGTCCTACTAATAGGACATATCTTTTATTGAGTATTATTTTGTCTTAAACATTATTTTTATTAATTCCAGCACCTAATAGTGATAGTATGAATCTCTACATTTCCTATTATGACTTCACTTATCTTTAGCATTTAGTAATAATAATAATAATAATAATAATTTTCATAATTATTAGCAAGCCGTTGGCATTTCTTTTAATTAAAACATACGTTTCACTCTTTAAATTCAAATTTGGGAATCCTTTTCCGAATTGGTAATTTGTGATAAAAGATAAAAAATATTACTAAATTTTTATGCTTGTTTAATTTAGTTGCAATACGACATTTTCCAAACGTCTTCAAAAATTCTTCCTTAGACTATTGTTATATGAAAAACACGCAAAATAACTACATTTGAGAGGTTTTGGTAAAGAACGCATTCGTTAACTTTCATTAAACCCTAACTTCTGTGATTCCGATAGCTATTTTTAATTTTGTTAGCATAGCACTAATTTTTCCCCAAAATTGAAAAAAAAAAAAAAATCAGGGCTGAAGGGGTTAATACACTTCACGATAAAAGTACAGAAAAAACAAGGCTAAATAAAGAGGGCAAATAAAGATGGTTGAGAAGAAACTTGGTTTGTGACTTGTGAGTTAGTTGTGTAAAACCGAGATTTTTTTCCCACTAATACTAGATTTTTTTTTAATAAAAAATTACAGTGACTTCTCACTTATACGACTTTCAGGGGACCGTAGAAAAAAGTCGTATAACTGAGAGAGTCGTATAAGTGAGAGACCGTCTTAGTATACAAGTTTGAAACTTTATATGCATTAATTATTTTACCTATATTAAAAACAATAAGTTTTGATTACTAATAACATATTTTAACAAAATTTATAAAATATATTAAAAAAAAGAATACAAAATAGTTCACTTACCACTATGTTTATTTTAAAGATTTACAGATCAGATTTTCTCAAAAAATGAAGTGATATTAGTTTGTCTGTGTCGTCGACGAAAAGAGAAAATGTATTTTTAAAGTCTAATAAAGCTTTTAAGCTATTTTGGGAATAATCATTTTGATCGACATGATTCTTTAATGTATTTAAAGCGGCCCTTGTTTCTGAAAAATTTACACCAGCAATAACATTGCTCTCATCTTCGTCATCCTCCTCGCTCAAGTTTTCCTTATTGGTATCCTCAAAGATTTCTTCAGCAGTTCTCAGTTCCGACCGAAGCAGTTTCCATCACATAATCTCACAATTAATCACATTCTACATAAGCTTTGAAATTAATACTTTCGTCCATAAACATTTCATCCCAGTCTTCGTCATTAAAGGATTCCCATATGCTCTCAAAATCGAGTTCATTCGTTGAACTATAGCAGTTTTGTCCTGTGAAAAACAACATTTCTTAATTGTCTGTGATGTCACATTTTTCCAGCTGGTCATTTGGCTTTTGTTAAATGGCAGGCACAAGGGAAATCCATACAACCACCCTCCCGCCATAGATTTCATCGTTAATAACACACGAAGGTAGATAAGAAATGTTATTCGTTATTAATAAACATTTTAACAATAGTGAAAGGATAAAGCTAAGAAAACGTGAATGATTTATACTTTAAAGATTATAAAAATTAACTCTTGAGAGAGAGATGTAGAATCGCCTGAACCGTTTAAAGCGTCGTATAAGGGAGAGAAGCAGTCGTATAACTGAGAGAAGTTTAGCATTATTTCCCATAAAGCGTGGACGGGAACAAGAGAATTCGGCGTATAACCGAGAGAGTCGTATAAGTGAGAGGTCACTGTATTTCTTTATTGAAAGAGAATTGTGCAGTGTCTTTACGTTCGCATTTCGAAACTCTGAGGTCGAAATTTCAAACGTTTTCTAAATAGTAAAGTATGATGAATTTTCGTGAGTTCGTGATCCTTTCCATTGCTATATTGAAAATAACAAATTTGTCATTGAAAGAAAGCGAGCAAGTTAATTAAACTCTCGAATGATGCTGGACTTGGAAGTGAAATTTCAAATATAAGGTATATTTAATTTCTGGATCTCATCACAAGTGAAAAGAAAATATAGTAAATTGCACAATGTGATTTATAAATTATACTTTAGATTGCTTCTACGTATCTGTGCGAAAAAGCGTTTTTATCTTTTTTTTTTTTTTTTTTTTTTACTTTACAGTTTAACGTTCGATAACACACAAACTTTAAAAATTTTTGCTATTTTTTCCCACAAAATTATAAATTATGTCAATAATAATACTAAGTTATGCAAGATAAAACAATGAAAAAATAGCCAAATTCAAAAATATAAATAAATAAAAATAAATAAATAAAAATTATTAAAATCGAACTTAAAATTAGATAGAATCTCAGTTGCCCTGAATACAGAACGGTGGTAAAATATGGGTTAACTTAATATTTTACTCTTATCTTATCGCGCTATCAGTACAGTGACTGCCATTTTTAAGACAGTATGTTCTATTTGATTTCTTGTGACACAAAATCTGCTTTATCAATTCTCTCATCCATCTTGGACCATGACTAAAAATTTTCAGAATAAACATTTTACATAGCACCCCCCCCCCCCCCATTTTTTTCCTTTAAATTATTATTCAAAAGCATTTTCATTCAAAACTGCTACTCGTTATTTGATCTCAATAATTTTTTCAGTTTGTTTAACTTTCGATTTTTCTATTGTTTTCCCTTTCACTCAAATTGTTTGACATTGACATCAATAATAATATTAAAGAAAAAAAATGAAAAAACAAACTATTTTTATCTCGTTATTCAAATTTACCGAATTTACATATTCGTCTTTCATCCTATTACTTTTATGCCCTTGGATGCATTTTTTCGTTGTTTTATTATTTATTCTCTTCCTGGTCTTTTTTGTTTATTTATCATTCTAATCTAGTCGAGTTGAGTTGATTTTTTTTTCGTCTGCATTATATATCATCGACCATCGCTATTTTCCAAAAGTTGTCTCTTACGTCATGATCCAATTACTATTGCCATATGCTATCGGTGAAATTAAATTTCGACCAAGTTGCATTTGCTATTCTATCTTTACGCAGCCGATATCTTCCATCGAAGTTTAAATAAGTACACAGAATGAAATGCATTTGGAATTTAATTATTTATTTTCAATTCCACAGTGGAAGAGTGATTTAAGGAAGAATGCTAAGATTTCATATTTTGCATTCGTTTCTTCTTTCTTAGTTATTCGTTTTGGTTTTGATCGTGGTTTCCCAGAATTATTACTTTTTGGGGTTAAAATTTTTGTTTCTGTATAATGGATTCCCTTCCATCATAACAAAATATTCTAAAGTGCATTTAAAATTATTAATGTTAGTGAATCTGATATTTTCTCTGTTGTTATTATGTTTCGCTTTTCATAATTTTGATAATTTTTTGAAGTAAGTGCTGCTAGATAGAATGTTTTATGTTGTATGAATTTGAGGAAGAAAATAAATATAATCGCTTACAAGTCTGTAAATTTATTTTTCTATTAAAGTTTTTTACTGCTATATTATTCATGCAGTTTCTTATGAAATTCAATTGCAGTTTAAAGAGACAATATAGCAGGAGAAATCTGTCTCAAATTTATTCACAATAAAGTATATGATTTAAAAATAAATAAATAAATAAATAAAAATAAATAGTAAAATTAAAATAGTATATACTTTATATACAGCTTAAGATTTTCCACCTCAAAAAAGGATTCGAATTTTCATTCAAAAGATGAAACTATTCTGGTTCATTTACCATAAAAGTACCTTTTAATTACCGCAAAATTAACACTTTTATTAAAATCAGCTCAATGTATTTTAATATTTTACGTAAAAAGAAAAAGGTACCCGCCTTGTGAATTAAATTACTACAAATTGAACTTTTTGCCTGATAAAAAAATATCTCCACTTTCTAAAAACAAAACAAAACAAAAAATAATTCATAAATAAAAAGTTCGCGAATACTAAAAATTACTAAAGTCATTTGTCTAAAAGTTTTATATAATATCATAACCCTGTTTTCGTTTGCGTCACATTCACTATTTTTTTCTTTTTTTCACTCCCCCCCCCCCCCTTTCCCAAAAAAAAAAAAAAAAACTCCATTTTTTCTGATTTTTAACATTTTTTTTCCAACAGAATAAACTGAATACCTCGATCAACAAAATTTATTTCAGCGTTCCAAGCCAAATTTATAAACAATGAGGGAATGGCTTTTATTGAATAAAAGCTCTTTCCTTTTTTATCTCAAAAAGTTTACCGTTGTTCTCAATCAACCAAAGTGCTTTTTATGTGTCTGGGCTAGATGCCATTAAACAAAACTACTAAACTCGACGTACTCGTAAGGGAAAAAAAGGGGGGGGGGGCAGTGAACGTTTTGCGATAAAAACTTTTAACTTAAAAATCTGAAGAAGAAACTTATATAAATAAAGGAAAAGGAAGTTTCCAATTTTGGAAGTGATGAACAGACAAGAAATGATGTTAATGAAGAAAGTGAAGTTAATAATAATAATAATTAACATTATTTTTTTCCCCACATAAATTCTTTTTTGCTTTTTGTATTATAAAATCTATCGATATATTTGAGTATTTCGTTTTTTACTGTATTCCTTTTTAAGGAACACGTGATTTATAGGATACGGAGGTACTCTTAAATATCATGTTAGGAAACGAGTAGGTTAGGTAGTTCAGTTAAGTTTCGTGATCTCTAGGCATTTTGTAGGTATTTTTTTTTTAGTCTTTTAACTTAAAAATATGGGCCAGAAAGTTATAAAAAAAAATGAAGGAAAGTGAAGTTTCCAATTTTGGAAGTGATGAGTCAGGCGAGGAATCACGTGAAGAAGTTGAATGACAGCAATCTTTTTTTTTTTTTTTTTTTTATTGCCGACGTAAATTTTCCTTTTCTATTTTTATTATAAAATCTATTAAGAGATTTCGTTTTCTACGGAATTACTTTTTAAGGAACACGTGATTCATAGGATAAGACGGCATTCTTAAATAACGTGTTACGGAACGCTTAGGTTAGTAGTCTTTTAACGCAAAAATCTGGGTTAGAAATAAAAATAAGGGAAAGGAAAGTTTCCAATTTTGGAAGTGACGAGTCAGGTGGGGAATCACCGTTAATGAAGAATTTGAAGTTAATAATGAGGGTTTTTTTTTCCCGCTAACATAAATTTCTATTTGCTTTTTGCAAAAACTATCAAATGATATTTGAAAATTTATTTCAGACCAGGAACACGTGACTCATAGTATATGGAAGCATTCCTAAAAGTCATGTTAGGGAACGGTTAGGTTACATAATTTTGTGAAATTGAGTGATTTATTAGATTTTATTGGTTATTTTCTAGTATTCATCTTGGTAAAGACTGCCACTTAAAAAGAAAATGAGAACCGGGATCTACTCGTTTTCAAGTATAATATCATAAACGAGGTAACCCATGTTCAGACATACATAATCATACGTACTTAAAAATAGCTTCCTTCCGATAAATCTACAATATACTACCGATATATGTTATGAAACTAATATATGAATCTAATTTATGTGACGCATAAATTCGCAGTTTGTAGTATAATTTTGAAAGATAGACAGAGAGACGTATAGATAGAAAGATAGATTGAAAGACAGACAGAAACAGGCAGACAGATAGATAGACAGACAGACAGTCAAGCGCAAGTTATATGCAATTAATCTGTCTGCTGGGCTTTCCGTCCATATACAATTGAGGGGGTTGGGGCTAGAAAGTGCCAAGCCACATTTTTGGTGAAATAAATCTAACACTGTAATCTGTTGCTTAATATTGTAAATTATAATATCCAACATATATGTAAACAAATATTAGAGATAAATTATAATTTGTTTCTAATGTCACTAGGTGGCAGTATCAGCATATGTCCCAGGTTTCGTTTTTGCTCCAGATGTTCATACCCCCAATGAAGATAGGTAATTAACAAAAAACGTAACAGTAATATCATTAAAGTAATGCCATATTGTTACTCAGAATATCTCAAATGTTACTAAGACATTGGCGAAAAAACTTTATGGTATATATCTTGATTTTGAAACATAAACGACTATTTGATCAAATTTTCAAATTGAAATATCTCAGAAGTTAAAAAATGTGGCTTAGCACTCTCTAGTCCCGACCCCCTCAATTTAAATATCTAAAAAATGCTCTTAAATCTAAGAATTTTTAATTTTAAATTGGGATAAAGTGGTATTAGAGCGTGTTTCCACTAATGGATGAATTAGGAACAAGTTTACAACACGTGAGTCTGTGGAAAGTCCGGGGGTTGACGCAAGAAGGGCGGAGGGGGCACAGCTCCCTAGTTTAAATATAATCTCGTATTACTGCAATTTTCATATTGAAAGTTTAAAGAGAGACTATTTTATAAATGTAGTACATTTCAGAAATATTTTGTCTGAATAGTTTGAAGTTTATAAGCAGTGAACTTCAAACTTAACTTTGTTTTGTGATGAATATACCGAACTCGCGTGTCACTTATCTAATGGTTAAATAGTTGGTAAAAAAGTAAAATCCTGCATTGGGTCGGTAACCCGATTTTACTGAAATTCAAACAATCAAACATCTCGCTATTTTTTTTTTTCCCCGTGCGAATTAGGTTTGGGTCGGGTTGACTTTGTTTCGAGTTCGGGTCGTGTTTTGATTAACCCGATTTTTCAAAATAGTTTAGATTTTTTTTTTTTTTCAGATGGAAATATATATGTTTATTCAAGATCTAGATTTATTTATATATAAAATTGCAATAGATTATAATAAACCAAATAAGTTTTTTAATGATTGGAAATTTATAGTTATAGATAAATTAAAAAATGAAATAATAAAAAAATATTCAACTTGTAGCTTTTAAAAAACATAAACAACTATATAAAGCAACTACAAAATAAATTTATTATCGCTTATGTAGATAAATCGCCAAACAATTATGCTATTATTTGTAAAGAATACTATAAACATAAACACTTATTTCACAGTGTCATTAATACAAGTGATAATTTTAGCAAAACGTTATTAAAAATTGAAATTTATAACAGAAAATTTATAAATGATCATAAATTATTAAAAATTAAATGTACAAATATTAATTAATTTTATCTTGTTACTGTACCAAAATTTCATAAAAATCCAATTAAATTCCGTACTGTAACTATCTGGTTGTAATGCATATACTATTGTTGCTAGCAATTTATTACAATATATACTCGCTCAGATAAGCATAATATAACGATTAAACATGATAATCAACACTGTTTAAAAATAGTTTTCAGCTTATAAATAAATTACAAAATATAAATTCTGTAAAATTCATAAAAACATTTGATTTTAATGATTTATTTATATTTAATAATATAGATATCAAGATTTACACAAAACTATGTGTATACTTTTTAAAGAATACAAATCTCAATTAAATTTAAAAGATTATGCATCTGTTAACTTTATAAAACTGTATTGAACTTTACCTTGCATCATAATTATATTATTTATAATATTACATTTTATAAACAATAACAGGGAATTTCCTCGTGGCAGGCAATTCCTCAGCATTCTTTCTCATCTGTATTTATACTACTATGAAAGGAATTCATAGTTAATAACAATGATTACGTTTTCTATCGATATATAGATGATATTGTTATTTTTTTTATTTCAATGACTAATATCACATCGTCACACTCTATGTATCCCAGTCAGCTTACATTAAGTCAAAATGATATGATTGATAAGGTAATAAACTTTTACGAATTATATTTTATACTTACATAAATCCGTTTATAAAAATATTATACTTAATTATCTATATAGAATAAAATATTTATGCTCAGGCAAGAATAAAAATAAAATTTATTTAAAGATTTTTTATTCGAATGTATTTTATTTATTTTAATTTATCTGGCATCATTTATCATTTACGTATTTATCATACGTATTTAATTTTTTTTTCTGCATTTGTTCTCTATAACAGTTATGTAATGTATTACTACTGCATGCCATCTCTAAATTGGATTTTTGGTCATTTTGTTGTTTGAATTTGATAGTTATTTTTTAACTTAAAGGTATTCTATATAAACTAAATACTTGCCACCTTTAAATTAGATATTTGGTCAGACTTTGTTGATAGAATTTGTCTGACGTATTTTGATTTCAAAGGTATATATATATATATATAAACATTAACGAGAATATTTATGTTCATTTATGAACATAAAAGTTATATTACACATATAATTCTAGACTTTTTTTTTTCATAATTGTACTAAAATATGGGTTAATTTTCTTCCATTTTGAGTTCGGTTCGGCCTCGGGTTTCGATAAATCAATCAATCAATCCAACGAAAACAAAAGTTATTTGGAATCAATCGAATAAGTTCTTGCAATTTCCAAGACATTTTCTTATTTTTTCCTGTTCCTTATGGCTATTCCACTGCTGCATAACTGACTTCGAAAAATATTAAAGAAAAGCATTTCCTGTATGTATATTGAATTAAATTAAAAATCTTCCGTATTTTTTATGATCTAAAATTCAGCTCAGATGGAAGAATTGCTTGATCTTTATTCTAGTGGTTTGAGAATTTCGTAAAATTCTTGATGATGCATAGGTTGTTATTCTATGTCCTTGAAGTGTATATTATTTTTCTTGCACTATTGAAGAACAATGCAAAAAAACAGTTACAAAAGCAGACTTTTACGGAAACTCGTTATGTAACTTTTTTAGAAGAAAATTGTATATTTTCTTTGTGCCTTATTCGCTTTATTAGTCTGTAATGTATTCAACTAGTAGTACTACTATAAACATTAATTCTGTAGAATTTTTATTTTTTTCGTGAATCAATTTTTTTTAATAGTTTACTTCAATAAAAATACTCAAAATTTAAGACAAAAATATGCTTACGAAATGAACATAAAATCCAGAATGTATGTGTACTAGAGTCAGGGTTGGGTTTCAGACGTCAAAAACACATGACGTAGATTTAAACCGTGTTTTAACCAGTTTCAACCGTCAAAAACACTTATATTTAAAGAACACTTAGAACAAAAAAAGAAAAAAGAAAAAAATGCTGTTCATATAGCAAGATACAGCGTTGCTTTTGGTTAAAGATAGTGCACTTTAATTTTAATTTGCATTGAATTGTAATCAAATATGAAATTGTAATTTTTTCTTTGTTTATGACTAAATTTGCAATTTTTTTATGTGGATTTCTAGTGCAGTTTTTAACACTTTCCAACCTAGTTGAAAAGTGTTTATGACTTCGGTTTGTCTGGCCGTCTGCCGTCTGGCCGTCTGCCGTCTGTCCGTGCTCTAACTCCCGTAAATATGCTCGGATTGCCCTGCAATTTTTATATGTTATAATCATTATCTATAGCATGTTCCCTATTTCAACGGAAGTATGTAGCACTTATAGTTTTTTTACAGGGACACTCAAAAGAATTCCGTTACATTGCGGTCTATGGGGAAAAATCATTTGCGGTTTATTTAAATAATGTTTCACTATTTTAAACGCATTGAAATTTATATATATCACTAAGGTGCATTAGAAGAAGCTTAATATGAAATAGGGTGTGCATAGCACTTATACTTACTTTACAGGGACAGTCAAAAGAATTCCGTTACATTACGTCTATGGAGAAAAATCGTCTGCGCTTTATTTAAACAATGTTTCCCTATTTTAAACGCATTGAAATTTATATAAGGTTCATTACAAGAGACTTACTACAGAATATTGTGTGTATAGCAGTCATCGTTCATTTACAGGGACACACAAAAGAATTCTCTACTGTATGTTAACAATAATTCCTGGAAGTGCGTTTTAAGTTACTAAACGCGATTTTAATTTTAAATCGCTTTTTGTCTATTACGTGGTGTGTATAAATTCTGTAGATCCTATACAGGGAAGCACAAAAGTTCGGGAAAACATTTCCGTATTATTTAACTCCAGACGGAGAATTTTAAACTGTGCTACGTGTTTCCTAACTGAACTAAAATTTAGCATCCTATGTAGTATATATACAAATCTATAGATCCTATACAGGGCTGAATAAAAGTATTTGGATTACTTAGATGTTATCTTTTAGCTTATTGAAGAGTATGATTCGTAAAATTATTTTGGAAGCGTTGGAAAGTGTTACATAATCTATGCTTGACGCATGATTTTTCGTTCTTGTTTTTAATACTTGGCTGAGTACCTTATTTTTAAACATATATAGCCTTTAATAGACATATTTTTAATCAAGAAAAACTGGTTTTGCAGGAATACTGTTTTGTACTTGTAGGAAAATATCTTTGAATTTGCTCTATCTTAAGGAAAGTAGCTATACCCTCATTAGATATCAGTTGTGGTGGATTACATTCTGCTTCTAGCCATAAAAAAGTGAAAAAAATTAAACAATTTACCTCTGCAAAATAATAGATTAAACCTACATAATTTTAATTACGACAAATAATTAAGGATTTATTAGCTGTTTATCTTAAAAGCATGCATTAACAATAAAATAACTCATTAAATAATAGGTAAGTTTTATTCAAAAAAATTATCCTGCTGCAATTTACAATTTATCATATCCTCTACAAATAGGTATCAAGAATGTATTTGTGCTGTTTAACACCCCCCCCCCCCCCCCACGGTTCGATTTTGCCCATTGACGAACTTGACCGTGATTTTATGTATCAGTTTGGAAAAGATTTGTGCAGAATTATGGAAGTTATCGTGTCCATAAAAAAGTGATATAGATATAGATAGATAAAGTTTTGAACCGGGGGGTGGTTTTGGGTTCTAGGAGTCATGAACGGCGTAGACCTGCAAACATTTTCCAGAAATTCCAACTTAGGGGAGAATGTAATAGGTAGTATTTCTTACGAAATGTACCTAAAATCAGAAAGGTCGAGCATATATATATACAGCGTGTCCACGTATAACCTGACCGACCTTTATTTTCGCAACCGTTGGTCCGAGATGCATACTTCCAATTACAAAAATGGTTTAAATAAGGTAAAGAATTATTTTTAAAGCGATTTGGGTTAAGAAAAACATTTATTAAAAAAATACGAAATTTAAATTTTTATACAGTCCCCCGGTCCTATAAGCGATATTTAGTAAAAATTTACTGCGACACTAACAAGTAAGATAAAAAAAAGTCCCACTCATCTAACATTAAAATTGACCGAATTATGAAACTTTGAAATGCATGACTTATACCACTTTTTTGCATCTCAAAACAGATGATTTCGCCCGTGCTTTCAGGGGTCGTATATAAAGTACTTAAACTTATTTCAAGGTATCTGCGCTTTGAAAGAAATCGTACAACTATTACGATTGACTTAAATTTTATTAGTTAAGTTTCAGATTAGTTAAAATAATTGTATTTTATCATATGCTTTATTTTGTAAGTATTATTTTCATAAGGTTTTATTTAACTTGCAACGATCGTCTTTCCAGTTTAAAATTTGTACTCGAATTTTAATTCACTTTCAAATGTCCGATCGAAGTTAAATTTTACATACTGACTTAAATCCGATGACAATGTAATATTATTATGATTTTCGACGCTTACCATATTAGAGGATAACACAAAAAAATTCGGATAGATTACCGCCAACAAGTTTAAGAAAAAAATTTAGATTAAATAACATAAACCTGCGATAGTTTTGTTTTTTAACTTTTATACTTACGTTTTATGTATTTTTTAACGCTGAATAAAAAAATTACCTTCACTTTTAACCATCATGTCAAGATTTTTCGCAAATCGTAAGTTTCAAGGTTAAAAAATAGCGAAAAATCTGATACTATAAAATAGATGTAAGACTTTTTATTCAGTTTAATTTTATTTAATTCAATAATTTATTCAATTTTTTGGCTTATACTGGGTTTTTTACAACTAAATAGCTCAGGGGTCCGAGATTGGGAAGGGAGGGGGGGGGGGGGTCAATTTTAACTTTGAGCTTTTTAACTTTGAAATTTTCGATTTGAGAAAAATCCTGACGTGATGGTTTAAAATGAAGGTCATTTTGGGATTCAGCGCTAGAAAATCCATAAGAATCAATTTTCAAAAGCTAAAAAACAGGGCACAACTCAAAATATGAAAAACAGTGTAATCTAACAGCATTTTAAAATCTTAATTGAGGCTGTTGTTTTTCATCCTTTTATTTAACAAAAATTCTGTTATTTTTATTCTCTTATATGCTCAGTACAAATTGTATATTTTGCATAAATATGTTAGACTGATTATAGATTTCACATTTATATTAGATTGCAATGTTAATTTTGCTCTCAACTATTTTTTTGGTATATCTGACGATTATTTATATTTCTACTACATTTGTGAATGACCCCTATTTCGCAACAAAAAATATACTGCAACTTTAAACAGCTATAACTCGGTCAGTTTTAATCGTAGATGAATGGGACTTTTTTTATCTTACTTGTTAGTGTCACAGTAAATTTTGACTAAATATCACTTATAGGACCGGGGGACCGTATAAAAATTTAAATTTCATAATTTTTTAATAAATGTTTTTCTTGACCCAAATCGCTTTAGAAATAATTCTTTACCTTATTTAAACCATTTTTGTAATTGAAAGTATGCATCTAGGACCAACGGTTGAGAAAATAAAGGTCGGTCAGGTTATACGTGGACACGCTGTATATATATTTTTTTTTTCCCGTAAAATAAACTGTTTTTAATGTTTTCCCAGCTGATATTTTGTCTTTCAGAGGATCAATTATGCGAGATTATTTATTTATTTAGATAGAGTGTCGGAACATTATATGTATGAAGGTATTAAAATCCCATTTTAAATCTAAAATTTCAACTTCCAATTAAATACTTTCTAACCTCTAATGTCTAATTTTGTTTGAGTTAAATTGTTTTCTGTTCTTCTGGCCCAACCTTTATTGCATTGAATAATTGGCTCAATGGCTTTTTCATCATTATGAAAAAAAAGAAAAAAAAAACTGATAACCATTGACTAAAACTTTTCTTTTAAGCAAGGGTGTGTTGCACCCTTATCAAAAGCTACAGCTTAGTCTATTTCTGTAGATAATTGTAATTGTTTGCATGCTTTTACTTTATTACAATACAATGTATCCTTCTGACCTTCTTTAAGTCTACTTTCCAATGAGTTTTATTACCACCTTTTCAGCTGTATTTAAATAAGATTTTAATCGGGCCATTCAGTGCTGACTTCAATTGTATTTTTACAATTGCTAATCGCGCTTTTCGCCGTTTTTCATTTTGCCCGCCGAACCAGCCTGTTCTTTGCATCGGCTGTCATTAAATCACGCTGACCTTGTTTTCTTTGTCATGCCCTCTGATCTTTAAAGTGAACCAAATTACTTTTTCATCCATTGCTTTTTTTTCAGACTCTTTTCTAAAGCTTAAACGCCGCATCAGGGTGGTAATGCATGTGATCGCTGATTGGCCTAAATATAAAGTGATAACGAGGGTTTTTGGTCTTTGATTTTTTAAAATGTTGCAAAAGCATTAATTATTCTTTAACAGAAAAAAAAAATGTTCATCTTTTTAATTATATTGCTTACTGTCAGGGCTCTATACTGGCGTTTCCCAAAGGGCCAGTTGAGCTTAAGCCGAATGGTAGGCCACCCCGCCCGGTTTGACTTTGACCTTGTTTATTTAGGAATCATCTTTCACCTTATTAAACGGTGAAGTGTTATTACAGCACTAGCTGACATGCCCGGCGTTGTCCGGGCCCGTGATAATAACCTTAAAAATATCTAAAATCAATGTTGAATGATTTTATAATTTTAAATGAAAATCTATCCAAACGCCCTGAAGGACAATCGTTATAGGTATTGCCGATTTAATTTCTTTCATTTTGATATATTAAACTTTCAATTCGGACCAATAGTTCTAAGAAAACCTAAATATTATAAAGCGCTCCCCCACCTTTTCTCTTTTAAACTCAAAATAATATACAGTTTTGGCCATTTTATTAGTCCCATTCGAAAAAAATTTCAAAAACCTTGTTTATAAGATGATTATATTAAAATTAAATAAAAATCACGCACTCGTGGCATCATAATTCACTTTTATATTTTAACAGAATAGTAAGACTACTATAATTTGTGACTCGTACTATAGCCAGTATACGTCAGGACACATGGCCGTTATCATTATCTTTTTACGCGTGAAGATTTCGCCATGGTACTCCATTGTGAAATTTGGTAATTTTTAAAATTCAATATTTGAAAAACGGCATAATCATTAGATTTGAAATTTATATCAACAAAAATACAATTTTTTACCTTTCTAACGCAGTTTGTCTAACAATTTTCTGACAAATACTTTTCGAGCTATTATTAGGTGCGTTCGTAATTATATAAATACGTAGCACCTATAGTCGTCGTTTGGTCCGTCCGTCTGTCCGTCCGTCTGTCTGTCTGTCCGTCCGTCTGTCTGTCTGTCCGCATATAACAACGCAAAAACTACCCAACCAAATGGTTTGCAATTTAAAATATATTATCTTTGCAGAATTTTGTCGAGACATTTCAAATTTTATTAAAATCGAATCAAAACTTTAGGAGATATTAATAAAAATATTTATTAAGAAATTTGATTTTTTTTTTAAATCGGTGCTTTTTTGTTGTGGTTCCGATGGATGTTAAATCGTCAAGCGACCGAGATACTTATTTTATGACAGAAATTAATCTGCAGACGATATAATTCATTTCACAGAATTAAAAATCATCAAGATCTGAATATTTATATAACTAGCTGATACATATATATCTGAATATTTATATAACTAGTTAAGATATTTGTATGAACAGTGTCATAAAATATATACTTAACTAGCTGTTTAACCCGTTCTACGCACGGGATATCATGAATTTAATTCTAAAACGTGCGTACGAACGCACCTCGTTTGTAACGTTTGACGTACAATTTCCAACTTGTTTTTTCAGTAACTTCAAATGTTTCATTTTCCGACATTAATCTGTGGCAACGAATAGCAAAAAACCTAGTCGTCAGCAGCAAATAGCTTTTTATTAAAGAGGATTCTGAATGCGTTGGAAAGTGTTTCATAATCTATGCTTAACGAATTATTTTTCTGTCTTGTTTTCTTCTGCATGTTGATTTCAAATGAAATTGTCAGGTCAAGCATAACCTAACCTTTGCAAGACTCCGGCATCTATTTAAATTTTTGTTATCGACATATTTTATTTATTAAAATTAAATTTATAACAGTTTTCGTTTTCTAGTAATTTAAAATGCACGAATTTATATATTTTTTTAACGTTTAAAATTTTGAAGACCCAAAGGAATTACATCAAAAATTTTCAAGAAGTTAAAAAAAAAAAAATCCTATCTAATAAATAAATAACAAATAAATAAAATTTGAATTCGAAATTCATAAACTTCGCTATTTATTAACATTATTTATTCATTATTCATATCTCGTATTCTTAATGCTATGTTTATTATTCAAGAAACTCGAATAGAATTTATTATCTATAAGATAAATCGGCATTAATTTTCATTCTTGTGTTTTATTCAAATTTCTGGTTAAATTGCTCGTTTTGAAAAATACATTCGTGTGCAGTGAAAAGCTACCGGTTGAAGATTCGTAATTTTCCTTCGATAATCTTCGTTAATGGCCATTGCTTTACACGTACATTCATTAATTGCTGCTACGTGACCCAACTGAGCGTTGAATTGAGATGATGATATCGTTCACCAAGTGCTTAAAATAGTTTTTATTAACTTTTTCTTAGAAAGTGTATCGGAATTCGAAGTGTGCGTTTATGATACCTGTCATATCAGGTTTCAGTCGAATTAATTATGCACTTATGAATGAAGGATTTTACGTTTTTGGCGCGTCTTTCATTTATGCGTAAAGTCTGTGATTAACAAGAGTTTTTTTTTTTTTTTTTTTAAGGTAGATTTGGTAAGAAATACTACCTATTACATTCTCCCCTAAGTTGGAATTTTTGAAAAATGTTTGCAGATCTACGCCGATCATGACTCCCAGAATCCAAAACCACCCCCAGTTCAAAACTTTATCTATCTATTTATCTATGTCACTTTTTTATGGACACGATAACTGCAATAATTCTGCACAAATCTCCTCCAAACTGATACATAAAATCAAAGGGCATAAAATCTCGGTCAAGTTCGTTAATGGGCAAAATCGAACCAAGGGGGAAGAAATGGGGGGCTTTTTGTGGAACCAGAAAAAACCCATAATTTCTTAGTTATTATACGTATCGAATCCGTTTAAAGTTATTATTACTTCTAGGAAAAGGGCGGAAAATTTATGGATGCCAGATTTTTGATATCATTAAAAATGGCCCCGAGGGGGGTGGAGGGGGGTTAGCAGAAAAAAATCATATCTTCGTCAATTCAGAAGATATCAAATCCGCTTAAATTTATTATAAATACTCTTAATGTTATCTAAAACTTTTATACTGACAAGTTTTTTATAGAACTAACCCTTATAGCAAAAAAAAAAAAAATAAATAAAAATAAAATAAAATAAAAGGAATTAAACAAAACAAAACAAAAAAAAAAATCCCAGCCGGCTCCGCCTGCAAACAAGTTAGGTTTCAAAGTGGGCGTTTCCAACTGCCGCATCATGGCAAAAAGGTCATTTCTTCCGCAATTCCCGATAAACAGGCGCCCCACGGTCTGCGTCTTCGAAATCTACCTGTGCCTGTAGGCCGAGCCGTCAGGGATTTTTTTATTATTATTAATTTATTTTTTAATTTATTGTAGTAAAATATAGATGTCATAAACTTTTATCCGTCTATCTATCTACATTATAAAGCCACAAACCTGTCAGTGCGTATCGCTAATGTCATTTTCATTTTGCAACACCAGACGATTAAATTTCGCTTTTACTGAAATTTTTTTAACTTCTGAACATCGCACCACCTGACTAGTTTTTTATGACTCGCCAGTGCTCAGCATGAAGATGAAAGTGTAGGGTGATTAAGATCGGTAACATGGGTCTTCTTCCAGAAACTCTTTAAATTGTTGTCAGTTCTTACAAAGTCAATTGTAGATTAATAATCAGCCAAACACTTCTCCCTAAAAACAACTCTCATAATCTACGCAACAGATCTAGTACACTGAGAAAAAAAGAAAAAAAAATTGCGCGGCAGCGTATTACTGTTGATTTTACGGTATAATACTGGCAGCTGGGGTGCCAGTATTATACCGTAAAATCAACATTTTTTTTTTGGCAGTAAGGTATCTCATGCAGCAACAAAATTTGTGTTGAACTGTGGAGATAATTTTCCAGTATTTTTTATTCATTATTAGAAGTAATACTTTACATTGAAATTGACACCGAAATAATAACAGTTTATAATGCAATACTCGTTTTTAGCTCGCGATTCACACCAATAAAGATAGAATACTTTTTCCAAAACCGGCGGTGTCGGATTATATGGAATACCAATATCTTATAATCAGCGTTGAATTCAGACACTTTTCTCCGGAAGGGACTTCTGTGGCTCCCGGGGGAGGGAGGGGGGGAAATTGCACTTTTTAACAATTAAAAGTATAAAATCTTAGGGGGGGGGTGGATGCCCCTCAAGAGCCACGCCCTCAATTCAAAACTGCTCATAATACTCCATTATTATGATGGCACAAAGACTTATCCTTATATTTGTATTTGTGCAAATCTGAAGTATGAACTGAAGTACATTGGCTGACTATCCTAGACACTATATTTTGATCATGCTCTCATGATACGATTGCATCTGTGTTTTGCCACATACTGTTCATTTTTAACCACCTATTCCATATTTCCTGACTATCTCATAATACCTACCCCCCCCCCCCCCAAACACTTATCCTTATATTTGTGATTTGTGCAAATCTGAAGTACATTGGCTGACTATCCTAGACACTAGGTTTTGATCATGCTCTCACGATACGATTGCATCTGTGTTTTGCCACATACTGTCAATTTTGTTCATTTTTAATCCCCTATTACATATTTCCTGACTATCTCATAATATCCCCCCCCCCTCCCCAGAAAAAAAGGGCTTTTATTATTATTATTTGTTTGCATGTGATGAATTTTCATAAAATGATTTTTGTCTACCAATAACTAATCACAGATAGTTGAAGTTTGTGATTGTGTTCGCTTTTCGAGTTTCAAACAATGTCGAGCTGTGATATTGCCTCAAACGTAAATGGTATTCCATATTACCCGAAGTTCCACTATATATTTCCCTTGAGTATTGAAAATAGTTAAAATAATGTATATCTCAATGATAATTCTAATCTCTGTAACACATAACTTATTTTTCTCTTTTTATTTCTAGGTAAGTGCATTGATTTTCTAATGAGTATTGGCTGCAGGGTAAGAATATTGATTTATTGAACGATCATTTATTAGAATTCCTAATTAACGTTTTATTCTGACTTTTTTAATGACGTAATTACTTCTCTTTATAGGAAAAACATTTTTCTTCTTTTTTTCGCATTTTAAAAACTCAAAAGCAGTATCGTAGATTATTTCTGTATCACTGTGAATTCATTAGCAAAGACTGTTACTATTTAGAGCTAATAATGCTGCGTGAAGTTTTAAGTTAATTTAATGCTGTAATTAAAAAAAATCTTTGTAAGTGTTATTGGAGGAAATTTTGCTGAATAAAAAATATTTTCCAATAATTTAATAGTCAGATGGCATTTAATTATATTTTGATATTTAATTTCTGTTTCTCTGTATTGTTTAATTTATTTAATTTTCTTTCGAGTTGTTCAATATACTATGATTTATTACAATATATATATTAATCGTTCTTATAGTTTAACTTTGAAATTTTAGCTAATATTTTTATATCTAATTATATTCTGGATTTCATTCCTGTTTTGCTTTTATTTAAACTATTTTAGTTCTTTAATGTATTATACTAAAAATTATCATAATCGAAAGTTTTAAATTGTTGACAGACTAATTTTAACATTTTAACTAGCTAGATCTTTAGCTGTACGATCTAATTATATTCTATCTGGTTCTGCATAACTCTATCTAATTATATTAATTATATTCTGTTACCTCCCCTCCCGCTCCCCTGTTTTCTTGCATTGCTTTAATTTAATTAATTAATTAATTTATTTATTTTTTGTGGAAACTATTATAAATGTTTCTTTCTTCTAGTTAAATTTTGACATTTTAGCTAACGGGATTATTTGACATTTATATGTCTACTTGTATTCTGTTTTTCCCTCTGCTTACTTTTTTTTCATTTTTCTTGTTTAATGTATTGCAAATTATTATAAATGTATTGTTCTTTATAGTTGAATTTTGACATTTTCGCTAGCGGGTTATAAGGCAATTATATTCTTAATAAAATATTAGTAAATGAATATTAGCTCCAGGGATAAAAATATGTACTGAACAATTAATTATTATAATCCCTAATTATCATTTTACTCTGACTTTTTTAATGACGTAATTACTTCTCTTAACTAGGACACTCCCCTCCCCCCCCCCTTTGGTATTTTAAAAGCGCAAGAAGTAGCATCGTGGATTATTCTTGTATCACTGTGGATTTGTTTGTAAACGCTCTATAATGATTATGATTAAAACTAATTATACTGCATAAAGTTTCCGTTAATTTAATTCTGTAATAAAAAAATAAAAAAAATCTTAGTAAGTGTTATTTGAGGAAATTTTGCGGGATAAAAATTATTTTACAGTAATTTTATATTTAGATGACGTTTGGGTTTAATTATGTCCTGCTTTTCATTTTTTGCTTTTGTGCATTGTTTTTGTTTAATTTTGTTTTAAATTCTTCAATGTACTGTAAATTATTACAATCAAAAGTTTTGTTATCGTTCTTAACTTTAACTATGAAAATTTAACTAGCTAGAGGGCGATTCCACCGTTAACTGTGACTTTTAGAGAGTGTTTTTTTGCAAATTGAGACAAATTTGGAAGTGAAATTATTTAGATAACGTTTTACTTTTTTTTTTATTGCTATTACAGGACACATACAGAATCATTTTTGTAGTGACAACTTTAGTCTAAAGTTATAACATTTTTTTTTTTTTTTTTTTTTTTTTTTTTTTTTTTTTTTTAATAATAAAGTCGTTGTTACGTGTGTGACTCAGACAAATCACACACGTAACAACGACTTTACTATTAAAAAAAAAAAAAAAAAAAAAAAAAAAAAAATGTTATTACTTTAGACCAGGCCTGTCCAACCTTTCAGTAAGCCAGGGCGCACCTTAGCTTGTGGCAAACAATCAAGGGCGCCATTATTCATATGATTAAATAAAAATGCAAGAATATTATTTCCCTTTAGCAGTGATAGCGATACCCACATGTCTACAGAATACACAGACAAAGTGGTATGCGTTATTAAAATGGTATGCACAGTGGTTAATCATTGGCGTCCTAAGTTGGAGGTAGCTCATCTAAAAAAATTGAACAAAAACATATCATAGTAAATTTAACTTTACATTTTTATGAGGTTTGAGGATGAAAAAAGGCGGAGGGGATTTTAAGAACTTTTGCATGTAAAGGAGGCAAAAACCTTAATAACACCTGTAATAAAAAAAAGTATGCAAATATTAATTATTTTAAGGGAAATTAGCTTTCAAGATGGAATTTTGTTTAAAGAAATCTAGAAAAATTAAACATTTGAAGGGGCGCCAAGAAAATCTTCAAAGGGCGTCATGGCGCCCGCGGGCGCCACGTTGGACAGCCCTGCTTTAGACTAAAGGTGTCACTACAAAAATGATTCTGTATGTATCCTGTAATAGCAATAAAAAAAGTAAAACGCTATCTAAATAATTTCACTTCCAAATTTGTCTCGATTTGCAAAAAAAAAAAAAAAAAAAAAAAAAAAAGTCACGCACGTAACGGTGGAATCGCTCTAGATTATTAGATAGTTATATAATCTAATTATATTCTGGTTTCTCTCCTCTATTTTTTTGCATTACTTTTATTTAAACTTTTTAAATCCTTTAATGTACTAAAAAAATATAATCAAAATTTTTAAATTGTTGTTAGTCCGATTTTTAACGCTTTAGCTGCTAGATCATTAGATCAAATCTAATTATATTCTTTATGGTTCTGCCTATTCTATATAATTATACGTTTAATTATATTATGTTACCCCCACCGCCGTCCTTGCTTCTTTAATTGTACTGCTTTCATTTTTTTTCGTCCTTTAATGTACTGAAAACTATTATAAAATGGCCTTTTCTTATAGTTTACTCTTGGCATTTTAGCTAGCAGGATTATTACACATTTATATATCTACTTGTACTCTAGTTTTCCCCCTGCTCTTCTGGCTTTCTTTAATTTTTTTAGTTCTTTAATGTGCTGAAAATTATTATAAATGTATTGTTCTTGTAGTTTTAATTTTGAAATTTTAGTTAGCTGGATTATTAGACAGTGCGTCTAAATATTTTCTTAATAAAATAATTAGTAAATGAGTATTAGCTGCAGGATAAGAATATTGATTTATTGCACGATCAGTTATCAGAATCCCTGATTATCGGTTTACTCTGACTTTTTAAATGACGTAATTACTTCTCTTACGAAAAAAAAAAGTTTTTGCATTTTAATATTGCACAAGAAGCATGAGGGTGGTGTGGATTCATGAGAAATGACTCTATAATAATTAGAGCTAATTATGCTGCATGAAGGTTTAAGTTAATTTAACGCTGTGATTAAAAAATCTGAATAAGTGTTGCAAATATTATGAAAATAAATTTTGCTGAATAAAAATTATTTTCCAATATTTTTATATGCGTATAAAGTTTAATTACATTCTGGTTTTTTTTTTTCTTTCCTGCATTGTTTTTATTTATTTTTTCTTCAGTTTTGTAATGTACTGAAAATTATTACAATGAAAAATTTTGTTATAGTCCTAAAAGTTTAAGACATTTTAGCTTACTAGATTAATAGATATTTATGCGTATCGTTATACTCTGGTTTTTCATTCCTTACTTCCTTACATTGCTTTTATTTATTTATTTATTTATTTTTTAGTTCTTTAATGCACTGAAATTATTATAAATGTATTGTTCTTATATATTTTTAATTTTGAAATTTTGGGCTGCAGGATTATTTGACAATTATACGTCTAATTATATTCTTAATAAAACAATTAGTAAATTATTAGCAGGGTAAGAATATTGATTTATCGGACGATCATTTATCAGAATCTCCTAATTATCGGTTTACTCTGACTTTTTAAAATGACGTAATTGCTTACTTCTCTTGATTACGAAAAAAAGTTTTTTGCATTTTAATAGCACAAGAAGCAGTAGGGGACTACTCCTGTATTACTGCAGATTCATTAGCAAAAATTCTATAATAATTAGAGGAAATTATGCCGCATGAAGTTGTGAGTTAATTTAATGCTGTTATTAAAAAAACTGAGTAGTGTTGTAAATGAAAGGAAATGTTGCTGAATAAAAATTATTTCTCAATATTTGCATATGTATACTAGCAGACCCGCCCGGCGTTGTCCGAGCTTGTGAGTGGATTTTAATTAATATTTCAGTAAATATATTAAAATATTATTATATTATAATTATATTATTATATATTAATATATTAAAATATTAAAATTCCGAGTCGCAGGTGCACCAGGAGAGGGCTTGGATTACCTAAATCTAAGTTTTCAGGCTTCTAGTTGCGCTAGATTTTCCTAGCTATCTTAGACAAACAAACAAACATACATACACACGCATAGAACGAAACTTTCTTTTATTAGTATAGATAAAAATTTAATTACATTTTGTTTCTCCCTTTCCTGCATTTTTTTTTCAGTCCTTTAATGAAATAAATGTACTGAAAGTTATTACAATCTAACGTTTAGTTATTATCCTTATAGTTTAAGACATTTTAATTAATTATATTATTAAATATTTATGCGTATAATTATATTCTGGTTTTTCACTCCTACTTCCTTGTATTGATTTTATTCTATTTTTGTTTGTTTAAGTTCTTTAATGTGCTAAAAATTATTATAATCAAACGTTTTAAATTATTCATATAATCTAATTTTAACATCTAATCTAATGTTAACTATCTAGGTCATTAGATCTTTATCTGTACGATCATATATAACTCTAATTATATTCTCTCCTTCCCTCTGCTTTCTTGTATTGTTTAATTTTTTTTTAGTTCTTTAATATGCTGAAAATTGTTGTAAATGATTTTTTCTTATAGTTTAATCTTGACATTTTAGCTACATAGATTATTAGACATTTCTATGTCTACTTATATTCTAAATTTCCTCCTGTTTCCCTTCATTTCTTTAAATTTTTTGGTTTTATAAAGTACTGAAAATTATTATAAATGTATTGTTTAATTTTTGAAATTCTAGTTAGCAGGATTATTAGACAATTATACACCTAACTACATTCTCAATAAAATAATTAGTAAATGAGTATTAGCTGTAGGGTAAGGATATTGATTTATTGAACGATCATTTATCAGAATCCCTAATTATCGGTTTACTCTGACTTTTTTTAATGGCGTAATTACTTCTCTCGATTAGGAAAAAAAAAAATTTTTTCCATTTTAATAGCAGTAGGGTGAATTACTCCTGTATTACTGTGGATTCATTAGTAAATACTCTATAATAATTAGAGCTAATTATGTTTCATGAAGTTTTAAGTTTATTTAATGACTGTAATTAAAAAATCTGAATAAGTGTTGTAAGGGAAAGGAAATTTTGCTGAATGAAAAATATTTTCCAATAATTTTATGTGCGTATAAAGTATAATTGCACACCCCCCCCCCCCCCCAGTCCTTTAATGTACTGAAAATTATTACAATAAAAATTTTAGTTATTGTCCTTATAGTTTAAGATATTTTAGCTATATCGATTATTATATATTTATAGATGCTACATCGGACACACGTGCCATAGGTTTCCACTCCTGCTCTATAATAATTAAGGCTAATAATGCTGCATGATGTTTTAAGTTAATTTAATGCTGTAATTTAAAAATATTAGTAAATGGTCTTAGAATTTTGCTGAATTAGAAAAAAAAAAAAAAAATCTTATTATTTTATAGCCAGATGGCGTTTAATTTTATTCTGTTCTTTTTTTTCCTCCATCTTTTATGTTGCTGTTATTTAATTTTCTGTTATAGTACTACTGAAAATTATTATAATTAAAAGTTTTGTGTTATTCTTTATAGTGTGGTGACAGCATGTTAGCAAGATTAGCTTACGCGTTTTGCCCGTATTTTTCCGTTTTCCAAATACAACTTAAATCAGTTCTAGACAAAAATATTTTTAACAAAATTGTATTTTAAGATATATGTAAAATAAAGAGATATGAAGTGTTTTTTAGAAACAAACAGGGAAAGAAAATTTAAATTAATTTAAGTTTTGCAAATATTTTTATGGAAATGCAGGAAAAGCCCTCAGACGCTCAGAGGGTTAATATAAATATTTCCCTAATTCTTTTTGAAATGCTTTTTTTTTTAAATAAAAAATAAATAAAGAATTATTTAGAGTTATGTTAAAATCTAATAGAATTTCCCAATTTAATATGTATATATTTCTGCAATGAATTTGTCCATGCTGGAAGAGTTACTATCTGTAACCTCATGCCCGGTAATTATGACTAATACTTCTTTATTTTATCATTTCCTTCATAAAGCAAATAAATAAACGATTAAAAATAAGGAAGTCCGCGTGATTTATGTACCAGCGATAACAAATGATTTGTCATTTTGTAAGAGCAGCTTTTGCAATGCAATGCGCGCTTTTAATTTCCTAACAAGATCATCAGTCTCTTTCCTTTCCAGTGATTCATCTCTCGAGAATTTTCTAAGAGTCTTCCATCCTTATATGTATTTCTATCATTATTATTATTATTTTCTTTTTTTCCTGGCATTTCTGTTTTCCAGTTTTTACCCCGCACCTATAAAATGACCTTACGAGATCTTTTTAAAACGATTCAAAAGAAGAATGTCAAGCGAAATAAAATACACACGACAGGAGTGCTGCTGAAATATAGCAGAGTTTGCCAATTTAATTTTTCCCTCTCGTCCTGCAATGATCTTGTACATGTTGAAATAATTACTTTCTGTAATTTTATTCTCGTTAATTATGTCTAATTGTTCTATATGTTACCATTCCCCACATAAAATCCGTGTGATCTAATGTACCAGCGAGCGATAATAAATGATTAGTCATTTTGTGATAGCATCTTTTGCATTGTCATACGCGTTTTTAATTTCTTAACATAATCATCAGTATCTTTACTTCTAATGATTCCTCTCTTCAGTACTTTGTAAGAGTCGTCCGTCCTTATATCTCAGGGTTACCACATATTTTTATTACTCCCAAATCAGAGATTTTCTCGTGTAATATTATTAAAAAAAAAAAAAAAAAAAAAAAAAAAAAAACGTAGTCGATCAGCGTGAATCCTCTAGTAATTGTAAATCACAAACTAGGAAACAATTTAACTGTCAAAGTAATAATGTTAAATAAGTATGTAATTTCTTCATGCATTTCTGAAATAACTATTTCACTTGTCTGGATCTGAAATTTATATATATATATATATTATATATTTTTTAAAAAAAATGTTATGATCGAAATATAAAAAATATAGTTTTAGTTCCCTCCTCTTCTGAATAGGAGATCAGAGATCATAATTTTAGATTTAAAATAACACAACGTATTGATTATATAATTTAATTGTTACTGAATAGGAAAAATATGCAAATGAGGTTTTAAAGCATTAAAACCTCGTTTTTGTATTTGCACGTATTCAGTAACAATTAAATTATATAATTTAATCATACAATAATCATAAAGTAACAATTAAATTATATAATTTAATTGTTACTGAATAGGAAAAATATGCAAATGAGGTTTTAAAGCATTAAAACATCGTTTTTGTATTTGCACGTATTCAGTAACAATTAAATTATATAATTTAATTGTTACTGAATAGGAAAAATATGCAAATGAGGTTTTAAAGCATTAAAACCTCGTTTTTGTATTTGCACGTATTCAGTAACAATTAAATTATATAATTTAATTGTTACTGAATAGGAAAAATATGCAAATGAGGTTTTAAAGCATTAAAACCTCGTTTTTGTATTTGCACGTATTCAGTAACAATTAAACTAGGACTTCCCTCAAAGGGATTAGTCTGAGTGATATTGCTGAGAACATAGGGTTAACAATTACAATATAAAGAAAAAGAGCAAATTAAATGATAGAATTACAATATATAATATATAAATTCATATACACTGTTAAAAAAATAGAAAAGAAGTACCGTTCATCAGATGTGTTGTCATAATTTTTTTTAAACATGTGGCAAAGAATCTCATTTTCTTAAGCGCGTATTGCGCAAAATTTGAAAAAAAAAAAACGCCGGATTTTTTAAAACGCCAAGCTTTTTAAAGTTACGTAATTGGATTTGCAGCCAATAGATTATTCTATCAAGCGTGGCTTAACGCAAATTTAATTTCATTGTTGCACCTTTTTTTGTGTGTGAATTTAAAATTTTTCTTACTTGATTATATATCTGTTATTTGTACAACTGTTTATAGAAACTCTTACACTTCAAACCACATTGATAGCATGCTTTGCTACAAACCAGATTGCAAAACTATAGTCTAAATCACAATTAAACTATACAAAAAATCTTTCGATGACTTCTGTAAAATAACTTTTACATTAAATCTCCATATCGGCAAAATTGAAAAATTATATATATTTCAAAGTTAAGCTTAACAGATACGTCTTGATTATTCTCTAGGAGGCTCTGCCCCCTGCGCATTTACTGCGCCAATCCGCAGACGTTTCTTTTGCCTGTCTGTCTGTCTCTCCACAATCTGTCTGTTTCCCTATCCGTTCTTCTGCCCGTCTCTCTAACCGATTGTCTATCTCTCTACACGTCTCGCTACCTGTCTCTATATTTCTCTACCGGTCTCGCTACCCGCCAATTCTATTTCTCTAACCGTCTGTCTATCCGTCTAATTACTTATATGTCTAGCCGTGTCTCTATCCACTTCGCTACCCATTTGTCTATCTGTCTCACAACTTGTCTATCTGTCTCTCTACCCGTCTGGCTATACGCATCTCTACCCATCTTCTTACCCATCTCCGTACCCATCTACTTGTCTCTCTACTCGTCTGTATACCCATCTCACTATCCGTCTGTTTTTGTACCCGACTCGCTACCAATCTCATTACCCGTCAGTCAACTCGTCTCTGTACTCATCTCTCTACTCGTCTCTTTAGCTACCACGCTACGCGTCTCGCAACCTTTCTCGCTACATTCCTGCCTACCGGTGTCGTGACCCATCTCGCTACCCCTCTGTCAACCCTCTTTTTACCTGTCTCGTTACCCGTCTGTCTATTCGTTTCGCTACACGTTAGCTTATCTATGTCGCTATCCGTCTCTCTACCCGTCTGTCTACCAGTTTGTTTACTCGTCTTTCTACCTCTCGCCACCTCTTCCCAATATTTAAACAATTCATTTAATATACAGAAGCCGTTTATCAGTTATTAAATGCAAACAGAAGTAATTTATCTAATGTGTAATCAGATGCAATTTTTTTTTAAATACATACATAAACCTGAATAATAATTCATCAGTTTTGTGTTCATAGTTGTTTATATCATTTGACAGTAAATCTTAACTTCTTAAACCTGAATTGTCTCAAGCTTTTTAAAAAAACCACAAGGTCTGTATAACTGCAAAGTACCCTGAGGGCTATATTAGCTACATGTTATTAAGTTAAGTGAAAGTTTCGTTATCGCGTTTGCAGACAATTGCTTATGTCAGAAAGCGTGGATTAACGCCCTTTTAAATTCATTAATGTATTTTTTTTTTTTTTTTTTTTGGGGGGGGGGGGGGGGTAAGGGGTAAGGGTTTCAAATATATACATTTAATTTAAAACTTTTGCCTCCATGCCATTAGTGTTGTTTGTATTATTAACTAATACCTTGTAGAGCGAGCTTCATTTGAAACAAATGTAAAAGACTTCTTCTACAGTTTTTTTTAGGAGAAACTTTCGTAATTGGGCCCAAAGCCAATCGGAACATTTAATATCATTATTGTAACTCTTATAGAGTTAAAACAATATTGTTGCTAGCTTTACTCTTGTTTGAGACCAGCCTTGCCTGTGTATCTGAATGGGGAAAAGTTTCGTATCCTATGTCGGTTGGCGAAAAAAAATTTAAATGGTGCCAAAAGGTAGTTTTAGCATCTTACAAAATTTTTCAAGAGAGCGGTAAAACATGTTTTTCAAATATTTACAAACATACGTTTATTAAAGCATGTTTTTGCACCATCTTAAAAATTTAAGCACGATGCTAAAATAAAATTTTATCGCCATATTCGATATTTTAATAAATAATGAAAATACATAAACAAACTTATTTAACAAACGTAAGAGGCATTTTTGTAATAAATAATTGTTATTGCCAGGGGGGTAAAATGTAAACAATTAATAAACGGCTAGTAAATAATAAATAGCATTTAAAATCTAAAAATGGAGAAGTGGTCCGTATAAAAATGCAAAACATAACATTATACGCTTGATATATGTAAATCTTTTTTTATTTTTTAATATTTCCGAAAGCACAGCTGGAAAGGTAAAAATCTCTTTTCCAAATGCCAAATAGAAAATATACAAAATAGAATGCCAAATATGCAAAATATAATGCCAAATATACAAAATAGAAAAATATCTGCAAAAAAATATATTTACATAATACTACATCTGCAAAAAAATAAGATTTAGAAAAAGTAAGCCAAATCCTGCAGATCCCCACAATCACATCGAAAAACTTATCACCAAAAAAGAACTCGCCAAATCTTACGGCACAGAAGATGGATTTTTCCCTCTGAATGCAGAATATTAGTTTTTTTTCTTGTACGATGAGTGATTATAATATAATTGTTTCATTTCACATACTACATACCGTTTGATATATTGGTACTTTTATGTTATCCTGGCGCAGTTGATAAATAATTGCCAAATATTGTTCCTATAACATTTTCATATTGAATTCATATCATTTAAATATAAACCTTTCACTCATTTAATTCAAAATACATGCCTTTCATTAATCCCATTTAAAATGCTAAAAAGAGAGAAAAAAAAAAGAAATAATGCCATAAATCGAAACCTTTTATTTAAACACCAAAGAATTTTCTTTTTTCAATTTACACACGCGAAATAAAAAAAGCTGCTATTGCTGAGATTTGCGCCAAATCTCTAATACCAAGTCTACCAAGTTATTGCGGGATTTTTCTTTCAAACAGAAAAAAATCCAGATTAATTTTCGATTTCTACTAAATTGAAATATATTTTATTGTGCTGAATATTAGTGCGTGCATATTTTTTTGCTCCATGTACTCCATGAACTTTTCAATTCCGATTGTCTACGAAAATCTCCCGCCGGTGAAAATGACGTACGCACAAAATTTTCGTGACGTATGTACTTTAATTGTGCTTTTTTAATATAATTTCCAAACGGTTTGACATTTATTCTTGGTAATAAATAGACGTCGTTGTCACCTTTATAGGTACCTGCTGTAAAAATTTGAACGTAATCCGTTAAATATTTTTTGAGTTATGCTTGACGAAAGGTTTTAATATCCATCGTAGCTATATATGGGGCAAAGTAATACTGCGCTGTGTATGAGTCTTCGTTGCACTCAGACAATTATATAATCAATGTGTTTATGTTTTTGTTATTTTAAGTTATGAAGGGGAATTTGGCGTTCAATATATAGAATTTTCCATATTTTTAATTTTGGATTTTTCTGTTTTCCTGGTCTCTTTAAAATAGCAAAAGTTCGTTTTGAAGCCAGCCTTGGACCTTGGTTATTTTCTTCCCAACTTAATATACAGTGGACTCTCGTTAATGCGTCTCCGCTTAAGACGAATATCCGGTTAATTAGGACAATATCGTTTTCCCTATCATTTTCTATTTACAATTAATATTGAAGACATCGCTTAAAGCGTACTTCTCATCGGATAATTCGAACAATATTTTCATAAACTGACCTTGCAGAATAGAAACTGCTTTTGTAGGTTATTTTTTTCAAAAGCAACTTTGATTTATTGAGATATGAAGACATTGTCAGTGACAATAATGAGGAGTAAGAAAACTTTCTAACACCAAGTATTTGAAGTTCAAAAACTGCTAATGGCTGTTCGTCGATATTACCTGTCAAAATATGATATAACAAACGAAATTGTCGAGTACGTCACAAAACTAAAAAAAATGATGATATAAAAAAATCATTTGTTCAAAGAACGCAAAGAAAAGTGGGATATTACTTTAATAGTTAAATTATTTTAACACGGCCATTTCTTTGCATAATGTGTTTGTCCTTAGTAATACAATCTTTTGGATTAACAAATTGTCAATAAATTGATTTTTAGCTAAAATTACAAAATTCAAGCAATACGTTGTTCATTTTATAGTATCATTAAGCTAGTAATCTATTTAATTTTTGTCAAAATAGAGTTAAATTTATTTAACGAAACAGATTATTTTACACCATTCAAATACTTAAATCGCTTAATGCGGACTTCGGTTAGTGCGAGCAAAAGATACCCCCTCCCCCTGGAAATCCGCACTAACGGGAGTTCACTGTATATATTTTTTTCTTGTTGGTTCTATGGTATATTTGCCAATGTTGAAAAAATTACTATCTGTAACCTCATGTCTGGTAATTATGACTAATTGTTTTTTATTCTATCACTTCCTTCATGAAGTCAATAAATAAACGATAAAAAAATAAAGCAATAAATAAAGGCAAAAAATAAAAAAAATATGTACCAGCAGGATAATAAATGATTTGTGATTTTGTAAGATCAGCTTTTCCAATGTAATACGCACTTTTAATTTCCTAATATGATCATCAGTCTCTTTCAGTGATTCATCTCTCGAGAATTTTGTAAGAGTCGTCCATCCTTATATATATCTTTCGACCCTTTAATTGTTTTTGTCCTTCTTTTTCTTCCCCTCCCACTTGTCTTTTCCAATTTTTTTTTTATTCTTGCACCGAAATTCTTCGTGATGTGTTTGTTCTAGGTCATTATTGTCACCCGATGTGCGAAGAAAGTTATGTGTATCCGCCCATTTCATCTTTCAAGGATGATTATATAGTGTATTATATAAGGATGGAACAGTTCGTGAATGCATAACTATCTCAGATATGCGGCGTTTTCTCTTACTTATGCTACGCTAGGGTTCGTAAATATCATGATATTTTCGAAAATATAAAGAAAATATCCGATATTTCGATATATATCCGATATTTTCAAAATTGTCAACTTTTTGATGATCATAAATATTTTCAGATTTAAGGGTCCTCTCTACTCGCGTGAAAGCATCCGCTAGCTAATGTTAATCCTACTGGGCATTATTTTTATAATATCTCGTTTGCATTTCAATATTTTTAAACTTTTTTTTTTTAGGGGGGGGGGGGGCATTGGATAGCAGAGATTAATCTCTATTTACGCCGTTGATTATATATATTTTTTACGAAGATACAAAGTATCTTCGAAAAAAAAAAAAAAAAACTCCGCAAAGAAAATCGGAAATAATCAACGGCGGGAATAGAGATTAATCTCTGCTATCCAATGAAAAAAAAAAAGTTTAAAAATATTAAAATGCAAACGAGGTATTAGAAAAATAATGCCCATAGGATTAACATTAGCGAGCGGATGTTTTCACGTGAGGGGAGAGGACCCTTAATATAAATCAGAAAATAAAATTTACTTAGCATGAAAACTTAACCCTTAATATAAATTAGAAAATAAAATGTGCTTAGCATGAAAACTTAATAAAGCAATATTCTAAATTTTGCAACAATTTTAAAATGTTATTAACAATTTTTGTACTGCGTACTTTCGGTATCGGGCTTGGACTCTGATGATACAAATTTTTTTGGCTAAATCGTTGTGCTTGGGATCGAAAAAAGAGTTGAACTCATCTCTATAATGCAGTCATACGATTTCTTTCCCTTAAAAATATAGTCATTATTGATAATTATAAAAATGACTGTTGTTGACAATGGACAGGCATCCTTTATTAAAAACACATATTTAGAAATTATTTTGCTTAAGACAAGTATTTTTAATTTAAAAAATCCGTACGTCGTGTATTATTCGTCATTTTTTGTCGTGTTTTAGTCACATTTTTGGCAGGTTTAGTCGCTTTTTTGACACTTTTTTTGGTCTTTTTGTCACTTTTTTAAAAGCATTATTACAGTTGCATGCCTGGTACTTGATCAGTTAAAATTATCTATGTGTTACCAAAGTACTTCCATCAAACCAAAAAATAATTATGTTTAGAGATGATGAATGACGACAAATTCTTGTCTTCATTACGACAGTTTTACTTAAGGCTGTTCTTAAATCCAAACAGGCTACTTTATGACATATTTCTTAATTCATTTTTGTTCGGAAATGCATGAAATTGGTAGGTGTTGTAAGTCAGAAACTTTGTAATCGAAAAACGTTTTCCATTTTTTGGTAAAGGCAGAAGATCGTTCAGAAAATATTGTCAATATTGCGTTTTGAACCGAATTTCCGCCGTGGCGTCGCAAGCAAGGAGAAAAACATGTTGTCACGTGACACGAATTGCTTAGAACTCGATAAGTAATTTATTTATTAAAAAAATGGAAAACTCATTTCGATTCCAAATCGCTTCAGTAGTCAGACTTCCCAATTTTATGCCTTTGCGTTCAAAAATAAGTCTGAAATTTTGTCAGAAAGTTTCGCATTGTTGAGCAAGTGATTTGAGAACAAGCTTAATAAAATGACATTTTTTTTTTTTTTTTTAAGTACACACAAATTTAGCAAGATTTTTACAAGAATAGGTGAAGTATGACGACAAATTATTTTTGAAACCCACAACTCTTGGTCGCCCTTCAATATCTTAACATAAGGGGGGGGGGGGAGGGGAGGATCATAATCCAATTTAAAAAAACAAACAAAAAAAAAACGATTATTTTGATTCTAAAAAAATTATGATTTTTTTCACACCCTGTATTATAATATTAAAATCCTTTTTTTATTTTCACAATATATTTAATTTGAATCCATTACCCGTCACTTCATTAATTGTTCCAGCGTTAAGAAATTAAACTGTTTCATTCAATCAGCTCATTCTAATTTTAGGATGTAATTAACTTTTTGAAATGTTATATTATACTTCATGATCTAATATTAAATTAGAATCATTTACGAATTACAAAGCTCATAATCTTCCTCATAAAAGTTAGCGGATTAACTGGAATAAATAGGATTATTATACTTTTGAAAACCTTTTTAATTTTTGGGATAACATTAATCAAAATCGGAAAATACCCATATAAAGTAAAATAAAAAGTTTATTTTTGAATTATTTTGCCCATCTATTGATTTTCTTTCTTTTTCTTCATCACTTGCCATTTATTTCCTTTTTATTCTTGAAATCTTTATGCTTGTATGTAGCATCCTTCTTTCTTTTCGTTATTTGTCGCTCGATGTGCCGAGGCAATTCCAGTGCCCGCCCATGTCATCTTTTGGAAAGTATTGTATGCAACACGTTATAATAAGGAAAAGCACTTGGGTGAACATGCTTTTGTATATGTAAGGCATTAATCTTACATCGAACAAAGTTTCAGAGCATTGAAATGTTTTTCAAAATGTCGTTTTTTGCTTGTACAGTTCAAAACTTAGTAATGAAACTAATTCGCTATTTTCGTCTTTTTTTATATTTTTCTGTAATTATTCTCGTATTTTATTTTCTATTTTAATGCTTTTTTTTTTTTCAAACAATTTGTGCGTTTTCTGCTTTTATTTGTTCTAAAATTGTTTCGTGTTTTCTTTCAAACAGTTAAAAATCCATATCTTCTAATTAAAAATAAAATATGTGTAATAGATTTAATATAAATAAACAAATATATTAAATAAATAAACTGATTAGTAAAAGGGGGAATATCAACGTTAAAAATGCACAAATAATACACACAAAAAAAGCAGCAAACAGCTGTTTCGAATCCACAAGCGAGATTCTTCTTCAGTGCGACAAAAAGCAAAGCACAGCGTACTAGAAAAAGCAATGGGCAAAACGACAGCGGGCGGTGGTTTATGTCATCATCTCGCTTGTGGATTCGAAACAACTGTTTGCTGCTTTTTTGTCTATTATTTGTGCATTTTTAACGTTGGCATTCTTCTTATTACTATCTTTGCACAAAGGTTTTATTTGCTATAAACTGATTAGTATAATTTAAATTTATCCAAATATTTACATATTATTTATAAACAGTTAAATTTTACAGAAAATGATAATCAGTTTTGAGTTTTGCAAACCGATTTTGGAAATATCAAATTCCTTGGGAAGAATGGAAGAGGGGCGTGAGCAGAAGCCCTCTGTCCTCCTCCAGTTGACGCTCCTGGTAATACCCTGTATAAAAAAATCTATATTATAAAGCAGAAATATGTCCGTGAATATAGCTGACATCAATTGGCAGATTCAACATCTGGTCAATAAATTTAGCTTTTATACTGGCTTTTATTTAGTTTTTTTTTAAAAAACTTCTAAACGGTTCAAAATTTAAATTTTTACACCATCCAATAGGGAAAAAAAATGTTCTTTTAAAGGAAATTTGTTTGAAAATAATTCAAGTTGCTGATTTTTTATAGTTTTTAAAATATTTTTTAAGCATGCCCCCCCCCCCTCTTTTTTTTCCATGTCCTAAAAATATATACATACCATTTCATAGAATATTTTACTGAAGGTGTTTTGACTTCATATACAAAACTGTATTTTTATATAAATATATACAACCGAGCGCTTTTGAGCAAACCTTTGCTCATCTTCAGGGTGAAGATGTAATACAGGGACAGTAAAATATTCTATGAAATGGTATGTATATGTTTTTTGGACATTTATGTTGTTTTTAATTAGTATTTGTAGTGCAAGGTGAATATAGATTCAAAGAGTATGTTTTATCATAACTAAAGTTTTTAATTACTGATAAAAAATAATTGATATTTTTCATTATGAAAATGCTTTTTGGTGTTGTTAATCAGCAATCTAAAAAAATATATTAGTTGTAAAAAAATGATTAGGGTTTTGAATATATATACATTTTTTAAAAATGTTTTTCACGTATGTACTGTTACCCGGGAAGCGTGGGCTGGACCCCCTAGTTTAATAAAGACAAATTATAGGCTTACAATATAGTTAGTTAATAAATGATCAACGAAAAAAAATAGCACAAATAAAATATATATAAAGTAGCAAACAGCTCTTTCGGAGCCTCTAAAGCTCCATCATCAGTGCCAAAGTTAAAATGATTAAAAACAGATTAAATCTGTTTAGGCCATGTAAGTATGCTTGCGTCTCCGCTCGCGGCAAGATTAATTGGCGATGTTTGTTTAAAAACAACAGCGGAGTCAGGAGTCCCATGTAACAGAGGCGACCAGTCAGAAGCATTTCGCCAGTCTGGAAGAGTTTAAGTACGGAGGAGAAAAAGGTGAGGGGAAGTGAAACGAATGAATTAAAGGAAAGGTAGCCAGACATTTGGTAAAATTTGGTGTACTGGACATATCATTAACTAAGTTGCTTGAATTCTTCCATATATGATAAGCTTCCCAAAAATCAAGGTCGTAAATCGATGAGCACTTCCGAATGATTGAACATTCTAATAAATTAAAACTGTGATTGTTAGACCAGCAATGGTTAGCAATAGCGGAGCGTTTAATTTCACAATTTTTAACATAGTTTTTATGCTTCCCCAAGCAAACTTAAGACGTCGCTTAGTTTGACCTGTGTACATTCTATCACACTCGCAAGATATCTTGTAAATTTCCCAAAGTGAAAATCTGTCAATTGGAAGAAAATCAATGTCAATTGGAATCCAATTGACATATTTTATTTGTGCTATTGTTTTACGTTGATCATTTATTTTAATATAACGGCTTAAAGTTCAATCCTCCCATTTTAAAAATTACAATAAAGTACTGCAGTGCAATGTCTATATTAATTGTTTTATTCTTAATAATTATGCTTGTATAAAGTTAAGAATCCTCTTTACTAACATGTTTCGTACCGCAATGGTTACATTATCATAAAACATGTACGTGTACCCACATCTGTAGTAGCTGATTAAAATAACTAAAAACCTGTTCTTTATTTTCGGTTAGTTTGATGTCATCATCAACCTCGTGATATATTCTAATAGCTCGTGCTTCCGAATATCTTAGTCTTATGTAATTAGCATCTCTTCCTGGGTGGTTAATTTTTTTTTTACTTCATCTTTATTGCCTGACTTAAGACCAGGGGCGCCATTTCAGAACTTTCTTGGGGGGGGCAAAGTTTTTTTTAAGGTGGTGGCATAGCCAAGGTGGAGTTCGGGAGTTCTGCACCCCCCCCCCCCCCCCCGTAACACTGAATCATTTGTACAGAGACAGCAATACTTCTAATACGGAATCTCAAATGACCGCTGAAAAATTCCGTTTTAGACAGGTTTTCGTCTTAGCAAGTAGAATTTTAAAATATTAGGAAAGTTTTCAGTTATAGACAGGTACCGTTTTTTGTCTGGTATTCTTTAAGACTGTTAAAACCTCCTTTCTATAAAGCACTTCTGAAGAGCATAGGTGTATTACAGTAAAACGTGTTTAAACGAAACCTGTCTATAACATAATTCTTTCTCAAACGGGCAAAAAAAATCAAGTTTCGACGAAAAAAACGCCATACAATTATACTTGTTAAGATGGAGGCCTGTCTAATATGAAGCTTTTTTACTGTCCTTTTCAACTCCTTCTTTGCAGGTTTTACTGCAGGGGTGCCATTTCAAGAGTTTCTTGGGAGGGGGGTGGGGAAGAAAGTTATTTTTTAGAGACAGGGGTTGAAATAGCGTGCAGGACTGCCCAAATCGTGCACAAAATTAAAATAGGCCCCCCACAATAAAAAATGCAGTGTGAGATTTTGCCTTTTTATCTTAACTTGTTTCACAAACATGTGATTTTCAGCGAATATATTTTTCATTTTAGTAGTAGTCCGCGAATTTTTCTTCTTTTTTTTTTACGCAAAAGCAGTTCGTCAACCGATCGTTGTAAACATCTCGAATTTTACGAATAGGAATTAGAAAAAAAATAGTTACTTTGACAAAATTGGTCGCGGAAAAAATCGTTAATTTTTTCAAACGACCGTGGAAAAATATTGCAAATTTCGCCAAAGATCATTGAAACAAATAGAGATTTTCGTCAATCGATCGCGGAAAAAAAATCGCGAATTTAGTATAACTATTGCGGAAAAATATCGCGAAATACGTCAAAAGATTGAACAAAAAAAATCACGAATTTAGTCAAACAATTGCGCAGAAAAGGGAAATTTCGTCAAAGATCGCGCAAAAAAATCTACTTTTGTCAGTTGGTTCGAGAAAATGACTTCCGAATTTCAACAAACGATCGTAGAAAAGAGTCGCGAATTGCGTCAAAAGATTGCGAAAACAAATAGCGAATTTCGTCGATCAGTTGCCAAAAAAATGTCGTGTATTTCGACAAATGGTGGAAAAAATTCGTCAACGATCGTAATTTCGTCAAAGATTGCGCAAAAAATAGCAATTTTTGTCAGTCGGTTGCGGAGAAAGACTCCTGAACTTCAACAAACGATCGTAGAAAAGAGTCATGAATTTCGTCAAAAGATGGCGGAAACAAATAGCGAATTTCGTCAATCTGTTGAAAAAAAACTTTCGCGAATTTAGACAAATAGTCGAAAAAATCAATTCCGTCAATAATTCACAGAAAAAAGCGAATTTTTAAAAATTATCACAAAAAGAAAAAAAAAAACAATCACGAAAAAAAGTTGCGAAATTCAATCGGTCACGAAATAATCAGCACACGAACACCATCAAGAAGTTACGAAATTTGCAAATGTTGTAATCCATAGGTATAAGAAAATTTTCATTAAGGATTTTCATTAAGGATTTTCTGTCAGTAAAAATTTTCTGCAATCATTTTCTGCCTTCCTCTTCAGACTATGATCTAAATTCCATACAATTCAGAAATCTGCAAAACCCTTTGTCTCAGGTCCCTTGATCCTGCATTGGGTGGGGAAACACGACCCAATCTGCAGTATGGATTGAGCCGGGTTGACACGGCTTATTTTTGTTGCTGGTCAGGTTGACTTGGAACATTTGACTACGGTTGGGACATATATGTCCTGGTGGACTCTTTTTTATTATATTAGTACGACTTTTTGAAATCTGTCATACACTTATATTAGGATATCTTCAAGAGAAATCTGTCACAAGGAATTTTTTTTGGAAATTGTAGAACGATTGAATGCAAAATTAGTAGTCAATCCTGACCCCGTTGTCAAAGGATTAATTGTTTTGGGTTCAAGTTGGGTTTTCACTATTTTGAGTCGGGTTCGTGTTGTCCGAGTTTTCAAAGAAATCCTAAACATTTTCAGATGAAAAAAAAAAATATTTTTCTACATAAAAGACAAAATTGTTATTAGAGATATAATTGTAGTCTACTTTTTCAAATCATATTGAAATATGGATTAATTTTATTTCATTTCGGGTGTGGTTGCGGTCAATGAAAATTATTTGGACGTTTCTGGGTTTACTGGAAATTACAGTCCTTTATCGGCTACCCGAAATGCATTTCGTTTTGGGTTTGGATGATTCTTTTTTTTTTTTTTTTTTTTTTTTTCTTGTTGCGGGTTGAGTAAACTTTATACGCTTCGGGTTATGCTTTGACTTTTTCGAATCGGGTTCGAGATGAACCGATTATACAAAAGGAGGTTCTGAATAATTTTCAAATGAGAAAACTATAGTATATTTGAATACTAATGGGTGTATATATGTGTTATTTTTTGTACATAAGTGGTAAACTTGTAGATTACTTTTCCATAAATGTATTAAAATATACATTCATTCTCTTTCACTTCGGGTTCAGGTATGAATATTTTGAATTCGGCTTGAAGTCTGTCGGGTTAAAATCAGGATTCGGGTCGGTTACAACCAAATCTGGACAGGACTCTAGTGTCAGGTTATGGAGATTTTTAAGAGCATACTGTATATATAATATCATTTAATGAAGCAAATGATTTAATAGCGTTTTAACGATTGGAGTAAATATAATGTGAGACTAATAAAACAAAATAAAAAAATCATATAATTAGGAAATTGAATACACCTCCCCCATCCCCCCACCCCCGAAAAAAAAAATTCCCCTTAAATTTTTGGCTAAAGCCAAAAATTTAAGGGGAATTTTTTTTAAGGGGAAAGAGTTTATCACTAAAATTCTAGCCTTGGGGGTGACGAGTTTTCTTTTAATGATGCTGTACCACAGTGCAGAAGCAATTCATAGTTTTTTCTCACATATATTTCTAAAACTAGCCAAAATACTCATTAATGATAAATGTCTCACTTATAGAATGTTGCAATAGCAAGGCTTTAGAAAACATTTCAATGTTTAAAGTGTTTATCAAATGTTTTACTTTCTTCTATCTTTACAAGAAAAAGGTATTGGATTTATGAAAATTTACCACTTCCGGTTTTCGACGGATTTATACGTTTTAGAAGTTCCTGAGCACAATTGGACTATTTTTAGAAAATGCCTGTCTGCGAGTCTGTCTATGTGTCTCAGTATGTCTGTATGTGACAAAAATTTTGTGGGCGCTGTATCTCAAGAACTAATGCACGGAATTTAATAAAACTCTATATTCAGTTAGACATTGATATAAATGGGTGGTGATTAGTTTTTGGTGTAAATCGCCCAACAGATGGCGCTGCTATGCTACATTTTTCATGATTTTTACGATAGCTATAGCTCAAGAATTAATGCACAGAATTTCCCCAAACTTCAGATTCGGTTAGACCTTGACAAAAATAGACGTTGATTACGATTTGGTATAAATAGCCCAACAGGTTGCGCTGCCATGCTACATTTTGCACGATAGCTATATGTATATTAGTTATATGTAGTTATATGTATTTAGTTTCTATAGTTATTTGACCGTTTCCAGACTTTTTGAACTCCCTCTATATATCTGAAGTGCACTATATGAGGCCTAGTATAGAATAAGGTGTATATAGCATTTATCGTTCATTTACAGAAACACTCAAAAGAATTCGATGTACATGAACATTATTTGCTAAAACTGCGTTTTCAGTTATGGTACGCGTTTTTAAATATAATATATTTCTTGCATATTACTTGGTGTGTATAAATTCTATTAATCCTATAAAAGGCTGCACAAAAAATCTCGAATACATTTTCTCCAGAACTAATGCACGGAATTTAATAAAACTTTAGATTCAGTTAGACCTTAATATAAATTGGTGCTGATTTGTTTTTGGTGTATGTGAAACCTGTATGAGATAGAAGAAAGTTTTGGGATTGGCACATCAGACTAGTTTTTTTTATTGTAATCATTCTGTGAAATCTGGCATTATTTTAGCTTTTGATCATATTTTGATTTTTTTTGTCTAACCTGTGATAATTGATAAATTTTCTGAAATTTCAAATTCCTTGGGGGGGGGGGGCGGTTGCCCCCCCCCAGCCCCCCCGAAATGGCGCCCCTGCTTAAGACTCGAATACATGTTTTATTTTCCCTTCCCCCCAGCTTATTAATAAATAAATAAATAATCAAATGCTACTGCAGTGAAAAAAAAAAGAAGCATCACCTTTTTCCTTTCATCACACGTTCTGAGCAATAATGAAAATAGTATTCCATGTATTACAATCATAATTTCTTTTTTCATTAAATGTTAAAATTAGTTAATCGATATTTGTTATACATATTTTATTATATTTTAGAAAAATTGGTTTTGATGTGTAGGACAGTTTATGCATATATTTTTAAAAAATATATGAAAGGCCCCAAGAAGAATTATTCCACTTATTCGGATAAAATTAATATCAGGACTAGCTTCCTTCGCCCGCTAGCGGCCCCCTAATTTACATCAGGGCCTCGAATCTAATTGAATTCTCTATTTGTATTCAACCTCGACCCGAACGAACCTCCAGTTCGGGTCCGCCTTCGGCACCGTATACAGGGCGTGCTTCGCACGCACCGGTCAAATCCTTAAATTATAATTTTATTATTCCTACTAACTATTTTGAAACAGTTATCTTCATGATATATTTCTATAACATATGTCAAAGAAATTTAACCTGGAGATTATTGATCAGGGATATTGGTAGGAACTTGAGTCCTGCATCGGGTTGGGTAACCCGATTTCACCGGAACACTAATTTTTTCATTGTGGTTCGAATTGACTTTAAATGTTTCGGGTTTTGCTTGGGTGTTGATTCTTTCGAGTCAGATTCGGGTTCACCCGATTTTTCAAAAGAAATTTTTATATTTTTTCTTTGATTATTAATGAATGTATATGTGTTCAGTTTGTATGTAAAAACAAATAAAAAACTAAAAACAAATAAAAAATAAATAAATAAATGGTATTAGAGATATAATGGAATATCACTTTTCCAAAATTTTATTCAGATATAAAATAATTTCCTAACACTCCGGATTTGAATATTTAGGTTCGGGTTTAAGTGTGTCGGTTTTCGGGTTGACTTTTTTTGTTCAGTTTGGGTTGGGTTTCGGGTTGACATTGAGAGAAATTTTTGGGTTAGGTGCATGTCTCTAGTAGAAATAATAAAATTACTCTCATATGCTTCGAAACTTTCAAATATAGAATAATTTATTCTATAACATAACAATAACATAAATAGTTTTGAAAAAAAAAAATGTAAACATATTGCTCTAATAGCGGAAAAACTTTCTATTAATTGGAAACAAGAAATTTTTATTTTCTCCTATTTAAAAACAGTTGCAGTTCAGAAATATTAATAAGGATTGCACTTTCTTGTATATGATCTGATAAAACTTTCTCATCTTCTACGAAAATTTGCCAATATTGCTTAAGCATAATGTAAATAGATCTGGAATATAAACACAAATAGCTTGGTTATTTCACTTTTAAGCGCTGTCTAAAACGATTAGTAGAAATGTTATTCCTAGACAGTTTTTAAGAATATCACTCCACAACGTAATTATTTCACTTTTTCAAGAGCTTTTCGATTAGATAACTGTCCAACTCACTAACAAGGCGAACTTGATCTTGTAGTGAAATAAAATTTCATTTTTGGAATAGCCTTTAAATGAGCTGTGTTTTTATGCTTAGTTACTTGTAAGTACTTTTTTAAAATTTTAAAGTATTTTCTGTCGATCTGTACTAATATATTGGTCGGTCGAAAAGAGGCAGTAGAATTTGATTGACTTACTTGTTCAGCGATTCTGGTTTCTCTTATATCGGTAATATTATTCATCGACAATTTTATCCAATCGTTTTATTTTAAAGTAAAATGAAGTGATCTGGACGTTTGTGTTTTAACACCTGTTTTAATTATAAATCCTGATGAAGTCTGGGTTCACAGCCGAAAGTGCTCGATTTATTTTAATGTTTTCAAATCTAATTAAAGTTTTAATCATCTTTTAGGTTATGAAATCGCAGGTTTTTTTGTGTACTTTTTATTTTAAAACTATCAGTTTTCATGCTTTTATATGCAATAGTTTATTATTATTATGAGCCGAGAAATTCAAAAGATCACAAGAAATTCAAATACGGCGGCGGCAGCAGCATTAGTTACTTTTTTTTTTTTTTTTAAGACTAGCGTAAAAGAAAACCCACAGAAAAATATTTTTTTGTAATTATTCTTGAATAATTTTTTGTAAATATTCAGTTTGGCCTCAATCTTAAAATTAGGGCTTTAATATCGTCTAGATTATTTTAAATAATTCATTTGTCTTATGATTCTAATTATATATATATTGCTGTCTAACCTATACTCACCCATTTATCCGGTCAATTAAGATGTATGAGTTCATTTCTCCTGCAACATCGTGGCGATGATATCACAGAGATATTCTAATTGAATAAACTTGTTCCTAATCTTCCTTATATTGAAATGCAATCTCTTTCACCCCCTGAAGTCATCATCTAAAGACATTTTTATTTGAGGCATTTTTTGATAATGACAAAGGCCGATTGTAATATCTTATTTTATTAGTCTGAGGAAATCTTGTTTGCCTCCCCATGAATTAATTACAGTGTCATCTTGTTTTTCAGCTTGGTTTCCATGGTGCTTAAGCTCACTTATTAAATCTCACAATCGTCCTGTGTCTTTGATCGTTTATTTCTGCGTCATGTAAAGCTTGAGAAAGCGTCAAAGTATAATAACGCTAATGTAGTATATTTTAAATGAATTTATTATTTCATAATACGATTCTTGAGGAAAATACCGATCATCGTTTTAATTTCTCTAAAAAAATATTTGAAAAGGAAAATATATCTTTCTTTTTTTCCCTTGTAATATGTTTTTTTTTTTTGTTTTGTTTTTGTTTTTTTAAACACTTTGCAGAGAGGAAAAAAAAAAAAAATAGTATAAAAATTCTTCTTGTTTGAGTATCTGCACACCAAAGTATCATAATAACTGAGCGATACTTTTTGTAATTATCTGACAAACATTTTGAAATTCTTCAATTTTTTTTAAAATAATATTTATTAAAGTAACTTTAATACACCAGTGTACCGATTCATTTAAATACTAGTTTATATTCATTACGCTTATATATGTAGCATTTTAGGTTGAGATATTACGATGAATAATATTCGATGAAAAGATGGCATTCCTTCAACGATATAGCAAGTTGCAGTCGATATTAGCAAGTATGGCGAAGTAGAAGGCAATGAAATGAGATCACAGAATTTCTCCAGTAAATCCAGCCAATCTCCAGACAAATAATTTTATTAGAAGACGAACAACACAGAAACGATTCCCAAAGGTCTAAAACTTATAGCCCTCGGGCTAACGTTGCTTCACTTCATTGAATTAAGATGTTATTGGGCCAGTTGAATATTCTACGGTCATACAAATACCAGACACATACTTGTTTAGCTTCCGAAAACATCAAAAATCTGCCGCTCCGACCGGCGCGGGCCAGTTTTGATCTCTCCGCGGAAACATACACAGAATTACGTCACGAGCGCTCAACCCAATGAGTGAGAAGCTAGCTCCAGCCCAACGAATGAGGCTAGAGGGCGAGGCTAAAACATTAAAGAATCCCTTAGTTTGGTGCGGACCAATTTAGAAGTTAAATTCCCAAGCGCGCGAAAAATTCAGAGCAATAATAATAATAATAATAAAAAGAAAATGGCTTTTAAAAACATTCGAAATGAGAACGCGTCTCAGAATTTTATAGATTGGGGAACTGATAAAAGTTACGAATGATCTTAAATTTTAGATTAAGATTTGGAATAAAATAATTATTAATATACGGATATTTACTTTTAAAAGGACTTTAAATAGGAATAGATATTATTAAGAATTAAGGAAATACTGACTATGACAGAAGTTAGATTAATTTTAAAAGATTAATGCGAATAAAATTGAAGGCTACGAAGGAAATAAATTTTTATATAACATTTATTTCTGTATAATATACAGAGTGGTTCTGAACAAACTTTAAGGAGACATAGAAGACACCTAAACAATTTCAAAACACAATAACGCATTCACTATTCTTATTTATTGCTATCGGGTCTGTTAATATACATCTTTTCATTTATCTTGCAACATCTTGGCGATGATATCACGGGGATATCTTAATTGAAACTTGTTCCTGATCTCCTTATGCCGAATACAGTTTTTTATCCTCTGAAGTCATCATCTGAAGTATTTCTGGATGATGACAAAGACCAATTATAACATCTTATTTGTCTTGGAAAAGCTTGTTTGCCTTCACGTGAGTTGATTACGGTGCCATCTTGTTTTACAGCTTGGTTCCTATGTTGCTTAAACTTACATTATTAAATCTTCCATCTGTCTGATGTCTTTATCTCATGTAAAGTTTGAAAAAGCGTCAAAGTGTTAAAAGTGCCAGTGTGGTATTTTAAATTAATGTATTTCATACAAGGTTCTTGATAAAATTTCTAAAACTAGTTCAGTGTTTTATTTTCTCTAAAAGAATTTCTAAAATAAAAAAATATTTTTTTTTTCTCCTTGAACAATTTGTTTTTACTCTTTTCAGAAAAAAAAAAGTACAAATAATTATAATTTTTTTTTCAGATGTTATCCATACCTGCCAACTTGTAAGGTTTTTTACAATGTTATGTTCCGTTTATCTTCCAATCTTTACAATGTAAGGATTTATACCAAATTGTAAGGTTTAAAATTGGCAATTAAGATTGTAAGGTTTTTTGGTGAAACTTGAAATGATTTTTCAAATGTGTTATTTATTGAGTAAAAATAAAACTTATGCACACATTGTCTTTATGTTACAAACAAACAAACATGAGTGTGATTAGGAACCGCAGCCAAACAGTAACTCACAACATGTTATAACTTTTATTCCATGCTATGATGTATATTAAAAATTCCTTACGGCAATGCTGAATGCAAAACTAAAATTGAAGTTTTGAGACATTTTTAATTAGAATTTTATTAGATTTTTTTTTTTACTTATAAAATAGTTTAATAATTAGATTAATCTAAAATAGTTTAATAATTAGATTGCTATGAAGAAAAATATGACAAAGAATTGTTGGGTAAAGCCAAATCAGACTATTTAAAGTATGTCAAAGAAGAATTTTCAGTTCTAATACTATTTGGTTATGTCTTTGACTTTCTTTTTTAACATAGGCAATTAATCGTTTAAAATTTTTGTATTTATCATTAAATTTTGTATCATAAAGTATGTATTATCTGACCAGATGCCTTTATAAACGCCTTTTACTACAAATATAGTTTTTAAAACTCACAAAGAAGTACATCGAGAAAATAGTGGGGTTTTCTGAATAGACATGTTGGCAAGCATGCGCGCACCCATGTGTCGGAAGTAACGCGTTACAAGTAGCGAAACTACAGAGTTCGCTACTTTTTACAGTAGTTTGTAGTTTAGCGCACTATATTTTAAACAATGTAGTGTAACTATAGTAGCGCGATACAAAAAATTAGTAGTTTGTAGTTAAGCGCGCTATATTTTAAACAGTGTAGTGTAGCGAGTAGCGCGATACAAAAAATTAGTAGTTTGTAGCGAAAACCAGCGCTACATTTAACGGTGCTTCATGGAAAAAAAATTTGCCATTCTGCAAATCATGTGGCCGAAACTTGCTTCTTTTGTACACAATTTGTTCTGCTCAACAAATTGCGAATGTTAGCCGCAGTGTACAGCAACGCATCGCATGAAACCATAGATTTTTTCCATTGACACTTGCTGCTAAAATCAAGTAATATTTTATCAAAAAATTAATTTTCTTGCTGACAGCACTTGTGTATTTACTCGTTATTAGGTCTTCATGTTTTAACGCCGAGTTTCTTATTATTCGGAATAGCTTTATTTACAGATTTATTTCTTGTTTGCATTTAAAGTTGTTTTTCTGTAATTTTCTAGATTATAATATCTCTTAATTTTGCTACGAAATTTGAAATGTGTGTGTAAACTAACATTTTGGAGACAAACACAAAACATTTTCTTGTATGTTTTTGTGAACATTTTCTTTCTTATTTTTTTTTAATGCCCTCGGTTCTGTCACATTTATTTAATTGCATCACAGCAGATGCGATATAACGAGGGGTCGCTTTATCATTTAATCCGTGTCTTCAATTTTCAGTGTAAATTGAACCCTTTGACAAAATCTGAAAGTAGCGAAGTAGTGACTACTTTTGAAAAGTAGTTTGTAGTCGCTACTTTTTAAAACATGTAGTTGTAGATGTAGTTAACTACATTTTTAACACTTTCCAACCTAGTTGAAAAGTGTTTATGACTTCGGTTTGTCTGCCGTATGGCCGTCTGGCCGTTCTCTAACTCCCGTAAATATGCTCGGATTGCCCTGCAATTTATATATGTTATTGTCATTATCTATAGCATGTTCCCTATTTCAACGGAAGTGTGTAGCACTTGTAGTTTTTTTACAGGGACACTCAAAAGAATTCCGTTACATTACGGTCTATGGGGAAAAATCATTTGCGGTTTATTTTAATGATGTTACACAATTTGAAACACATTGTAATTGATATATATATCACTAAGGTGCATTACAAGAAGCTTAATATGGAATAGGATGTACATAGCACTTATAGTTACTTTACTGGGACAGTCAAAAGAATTCCATTACATTACGTCTATGGAGAAAAATCGTCTGCGGTTTTTGTAAATAATGTTTCACTAGTTTAAACGCATTGAAATTTATAGTATATATCACTAAGGTGAATTATAAGAAGCTTGCTACAGAATATTGTGTGTATAGCAGTCATCGTTCATTTACAGGGATACACAAAAGAATTCTCTACTGTCTGTTAACAATAATTCCTGGAAGTGCGCTTTAAGTTACTGAACGCGATTTTAAATTTAACTCACTTTTTGTCTATTACTTAGTGTGAATAAATTCTGTAGATCCTATACAGGGAAGCACAAAAGTTCGCGAACACATTTCCGTTTATTGACAGAAACTCCAGAAGGAGAATTTTAAACTGTGCTACGCGTTTCCTAACTGAACTAAAATTTAGCATCCTATGTAGTCTATATACAAATCTATAGATCCTATACAGGGCTGAATAAAAGTATTCGGATATTTTTCCGAATATTGTATATGTTGGAAATTCCTGAAATTATGTTTTTAAATATGCTATGCGTTTTCCAAATTGTTTACTTAGATGTTATCTTTCAGCTTATTGAACGGTAATGATTTGTAAAATTATTTTGGAAGCGTTGAAAAGTGTTACATAATCTATGCTTGACGCATGATTTTTCGTTCTTGTTTATAAAGTAATTGTAGTTCGCAACAATAAAAAAGTAGTTTTTCCGAACCCTGCACGCACCAGATTGTTATAATAACTGGACGAATTTTTTTACAATTATCTGGCAAGCATTTTGAAAATATTCACAAATTTTTAAAGCAATTTTTATTGAAGTATCTTTAATACACTCATCTACAGATTCGTGTTAATACTAATGCATTCACTATTCTTATTTATCGCTGGTTGATCTGTACTCTTCCAATTATGGGGTCAATTAAGGTGTGTGTGTTCTTTTTCTTCTGCGGCATCTTAGCGATGATATCACGTGGCTATTCTAATTGAAATTTGTTCCTGATCTCTTTACATTGAATGGCAATCTTTTTCACCCTCTGAAGTCATCATCTCGAGGTATTGTCGGATGATGACAAAGGCCAATTATAACATCTTATTTTATTTGTCTTAGCAAATCTTGTTTATCTCCCCTGAATTAATTATGGTGTCACTCTATGTTCTAGAACGGGGAACCATGGTGCTTAAAGTTAATTATTAAATTTCACTTCGTTTTCTGGTTGTGGTCGTTTTATTTGCGCATAAATCTTTAAAAAGCGTTGCTGATACACAGAAAAAAATAAAACCCAATTTGGGTCGAAAGATTCTTAGGTATGTGCCCAAATTGGGTCATGCCTGTTTTGGTTACCACTGTGTATCCATTTTGGGCACTGTTAAATACCCATTTTCAAAAAAAAAAAAAAAAAAAAAATGGGTATTTAACTGGGCCTAAAATGAATACACAGTGGTAACCAAAACAGGCATGGCCCAATTTAGGCACATACCTAAGAATTTTTTGACCCAAATTGGGTTTTATTTTTTTCTGTGTAATAATGTTAATATGATACTTTAAATGAATTCAGATACAGTTCCCGATGAAATATTTTTAACATTGTTTTATTATTAATCTAAACACATTTCAAAGGAGAAAATGAATCGGAGTGTGCTATAGTTTATTGTTCACTGTGCTTTTTCAGCAAATGAAAATAATAGCTGTTCTGTCGACTATTATCAGTATTATTAATAATTATCTACTGTTAAAACTTATCCGTTGCTGTGTGCGTTATCTGATCTATAATGACAGGATTAATAATCCGCTTAAAATAAATTTAGTATCTTTAAATAACATTTAAATGCGCTTAATATAATTCGCCTAATTTATTAACACTGTTCTATATTTTCCTGTAACTTGTTTAACTTGCACTGTTTTGCTTACATTCCAATTGTGTCAGTTGTCACTCGTAAATAAAAGGAATTTTTTTTTAAGTTTGTGTACAAATGAGTGTTTCAACTATTTGCATTTTTGCAACATGAGCTACATCACATAATTATATCGTTAACGCATATATAAATTTTTCTGGTCCGTATCGCGAAAAGCCTATATGTTTACGCACTATTTCTTTTTATATGATTCTAACCAACAGGAGCCGGAAAAAATTTTGATGCTCCAGCTGCACTCCCAGATAATAAGTTACGGCTCCGACTTCACGCTTTTGAGCTTCAGATTTTAACTTGCAATTTTTATTATAAAAAGAAACATTTAAAAAATAATAACATAATCATCAGATTTTAATTTGCAATTTTTATTATTAAAAGGAACATTAAAAAAAAAATAAGAACATAATCATCAGCTGACTCAAATTTAATTAAATTCACAGTTGAGTTATTTGTTCATTCTTAAGAAAAGAATTGAATCTAATAAATCCTCTTTCATATTTGATCTTAAATCATTATAAATGTATTTTAATGCCGAGAATAGTCTTTCTACAGCAACTTATGCCGTTACAGTGTGTCAGGCCTCTCGAATGTCTGTAGGATACAATGAAATTGCTTTAAATGGACTAACATTTTTCTTTAGTCTTGGCGTTTTTTTCTATTTTGTGACAAGATTTAAAATAATATTAAAAAACTAAAGGGGAAAACTGTAGCAGGGGAAAGTTTGGAGCTCCAGCTCCGACTCCAGCTCTGGGTAAAACCATGGAACTAGGAAGGATTAATGTCTCCAAACTGTTGTGATGTCAGTCTTTAAAATTGTTCCCAACGCGACGGCCCCGATGAAAATGATGTTCTACATTGTTTTATTTCCTCTAAAATTTTTCTTAAAAGGAAATAAGTATACTATTTTTTTTTCGCCTGAGATAGTTTAATTGAACTCTTTTCAGAAAAAATAAAATAAAAATACATAATCTATAAATACTGCCAAGTAGTACCTGCACACCAGAATGCCATAATTACTGGCCGATATATTCTGCAATTACCTCAAAAATATTTTGAAATTTTTCATTTTTATTGAAGTATTTCTTATACACGCATGGTGCATGTAAATACAGATTTATGTAAATACTAATGCATTCGCTACTCATTTGTCTTATTCTTCTAATCTTGTTTATTGCTATGTCTAATGTATACTCTTCCAATTATCAGATCAATTAAGTTATAGTATTCCTTTTTCCCGCAACATCTTTGCGATGATATAATGGGGTTATGGTTATTCTATTCTAATTGAAACTTGTTCCTGATCTCCTTACATTGAATGCAGTCTTTTTCACTCTTTGGAGTCCTCATCTCCACGGCACTTTTGGATGATGACAAAGGCCAATTATAACATCTTATTTGTCTTAGAAAAACTTGTTTGCTTGCCCGTGAGTTAATTACGATGTCGTCCTTTTCTTTTTCTTTCCAGCTTAAATAACGGGGTTGGATCCCATGGTGCTTAAACTTATTATTAAATCTCACTTTGCTCTCTGTCTGGGATCGTTTTATTTGTGCGTCATACAAAGCTTGGAAAAGCGCCACAGTTATAATGATGCTAATGTGATGCTGTAAGTCAGCGGATTCCTGTCGCAGCTTCCGGAAAAAATTGTCATTGAGGCCAGGGGACGTCCGAATCGGAATTGTTGGAAGGTGCACGGGCGGTGGCATGGCGGCGGTGGTACCTGAGACCGTACTCTTGTTTTCGTACTACTGATGTATTTTGCAATTATGTCACAAACATTTTGAAACTCTTCTCATTTTTTTAAAATCATTAAATATATTTTACACACATATGTGCATGTACGAGGGGCAGTAGGAAAATAAGTTTCCCTGGCGACTGTGGACAGAGGTGTGTATGAAAGATAAAAAATGTAATGAGGCATTAAAGATAAAACATAACTTTATTTTTCCACATAAGTACCAAGTACATTGAGACATTTGTCATACCGCTTTAAAGGCTTCAAAAAGCTCTCCAGGAAAAAATCAGGGCTTTGCATACGGACGAAGCGTTGAACGGCTATGGGAGAAAGACGACACAACAGGTGAAAGCGAACGTGCAAGACACCGATACACCATTGGGTGGAGGTCGACCGCAATCAAGCAGATGGCGCTGTTGCAGTGTGCGCAGGCACTGCAACAGAGTATGCAAAGCCCTGATATTTTCCTGAAGGGCTTTTTGAAACTTATAAAGTGGTATGACAAATGTCTCAATGTACTTGGTACTTATGTGAAAAAATAAAGTTATGTTTTATCTTTAATGTCTCCTTACATTTTTTGTCTTTCATACACACCTCTGTCCACAGTCGCCAGGGGAAACTTATTTTCCGACTGCCCCTCGTAAATACAGATTCATGTAAATAGTACAAATGCCTTAACTTCTCATTTGTCATATCGTTTATTGCTGTCTAATGATGAGTTAAATTATAAAATATGTGAGTTAATTACAATGTCGTCTTTTTCCCCCCATCTTTAATAACGGGGTTGGATCCCATGGTGCTTAAACTTAATTATTAAATCTCACTTTGTTCTCTGTCTGGGATCGTTTTATTTGTGCGTCTGCAAAGCTTGGAAAAGCGCCACGGTTATAATGATGCTAATGTGATGGTGTAAGCCAGCGCATTCCATCCACAGCTTCCGGAAAAATTGTCATTTAGTATTTTATTTGCTCTTAAAAATTTTTTGAATGTGGAAATATCTAAGAAAAAATTATTTTCATCAGTCTTAAAATGCTTTTTGCACCAAATAAAATAATAATAATAAATCTAGACATTCTTCCAGATTTTATTTGAACATCAGAACGCACTTATATTGGCTTAAAGTTCGTGTTTGTTATAAAGATTCCTTATGTGTAGAGTTCTAGTTCTTAATGATATCCGCGCTACAGTCCTGCACGGGTCGGGCTGTACCCGTGCAGGGTATCCGGGTATCTCGGATTTCCACAGTTTCCGGGTATTCCGAAAATTCAGCTTAAAGTCAATCCAACCCGAAATGAAAGAAAATTAATCTATATTTTAATGCAATTATGGGAATGTAATCTACAATAAATAATATTTATAATATCGTTTTTATCTTATTTTTATATAAAGATGAACACATATACATGCATTGATAGTTTTTTTTTTTTTATAAAAAAAATATTCAGGACTTTCTTTGAAAAGTCGGGTCTACCCGAACCCAAAATAATCAAAACTCGACTCAAAACCGACCCGAGCCCAAAACATTTAAAGTCAACTCGATCCGCACCAAAAAAAAATTAGCTTCAACCCGACCCGGGTTGGGTTCGGGTAAATTCGGATAACCCGACCAGTTGCAGAACTCTAACCTCTAACTTACGTTTGTTAGAATTGGTAAGTGGGAAAAATGCTGTAGACATGAAACCTGAACCCTATATTTTCCATTAGATATTTAATATAAAATAGATGATTGCATTTTGCTTTATATTTCGGATAATCATTTATGCTTCAATTACTGAAACCTTCTTAGCTATTTGTGTTATTTCCTTGTGTTAATATATATACCATTAGTCATACTTGAAATCATAACTGATGTTCCGCAACATTTAAGGAATAGATATCTTAAAAATCTCACATAGCTGATACCGATCTCTGTTATTTTTGTCAGTTACAGTCAATACACTTTTGGAATAATAGGAAATGGTGACTGAATTAACATTTTTGTATGTGCGATATTTATTAACAAAAATTTTATGCCTTTTTATATAATGTATATGTATTAGATGTGGAGAAAAATAATTAAAACCCTGTTACTCACACGTCATTTATGATACGGAAAAAAAAAATCAGTAACATTAATGATCGAAAATTACATTTTATAAACCCAGAGATTCTCAAACTTTTTCTGACTATGGCTCATTATAAAAAAAAAAAAATCCCTGACATCTCGGCCTACAGGCACAGGTAGATTTCGAAGACGCAGACCGTGGGGCGCCTGTTTGTTGGGAATTGCGAAAGAAATAACCTTTTTGCAATGATGCGGTATTTGGAACCGCCTACTTCGAAACCTAACTTGTTTGCAGGCAGAGCCAGCAGGGATTTTTTTTTTTTTTTTTTTTTTTTTTTTAAGCTATAAGAGTTGGTCCTATAAAAAACTTGTCAATATAAAAGTTTTCGATAATATTAAGAGGATTTATAATAAATTTAAGCGGATTTGAAATCTTGGGAATTGACGAAGTTATGAATTTTTTCTTCTAAAACACCCCTTCCACCCCCCCCCCACCCCCTTAAGGCAATTTTTAATTATATCAAAAATCTGTCATAAATACATTTTCGGCCCTTCTCCTAGAAGTAATAATAACTTCAAACGGATTCGATACGTATCATAATTAAGAAATTATGGGTTTTTTGTCTGTTTTCACAAAAAGCCACCCCCCCCCCCCCTCCCCCACCTCCCTTGGTTCGATTTTGCCAGTTAACGAACTTGACCGAGATTTTATGTATCAGTTTCGAAAAGATGCGGGAGATGGAACCGCCTACTTCGAAAAAATAAATTGTTTGCAGGCGGAGCCGGTATGGATTTTTTTGTTTTTAATTTCTTTTTGCTGTAACGGTTGGTCCTATAAAAAACTTGTCAATATAAAAGTTTTAGATAATATTAAGAGGATTTATAATAAATTTAAGCGGATTTGAAATCTTGGGAATTGCCGAAGTTATGAATTTTTGTCTTCTAAACTCCCCCCCCCCCCTCCCTTAAGGCAATTTTTAATTATATCAAAAATCTGTCATACATAAATTTTCGGCCCTTCTCCTAGAAGTAATAATAACTTCAAACGGATTCGATACGTATCATAATTAAGAAATTATGGTTTTTTTCTGTTTTCACAAAAAGCCCCATCGATTGATTCGAGGGATTTTTTTTTTTTTTTTTTTTTTTTTTTTTTGGCTATAACGGTTGGTCCTATAAAAAACTTGTCAATATAAAAGTTTTAGATAATATTAAGAGGATTAATAGTAAATTTACGCGGATTAGATATCTTGTGAATTGACGAAGCTATGATTTTTTTTCTTCTAACAAAAAGTTTAAAAAGAAAAGATATATCTACCCTATATATATAAAATCCTAATGAAACGAATTTATGAAACGATTTTATGAAACGAATTTATGAAACGATTTTATGAAACGACTGACTAAACGACTGATTATGTTTCAGGCTATTTTTAATAAAATATTAAACGCTTGATGGTGAAATTAATACCAATTGTCCATAAAAATCCGAGGATGTCAAAACTGGTAATAGAATTTTGAAATTGGAATTAGTTTTCGAGATATTAATTTTTTTCTAATTTTAATGACATTTCTGTAATGATGGCAACTAATTACTCAGTTTTTTTGTGACAAAAAAGGGAGAAAAATTGAAAAGGATCCCGATAGGGATTATTGATTTCTTTTTATTCGTCATTTTCAAATTGAAATTGAATTTATCTTTTATTTCAATCGATAATGAAGACAAGATTGTGATTAAATTATGTTTTTCAGGAAAATTTGAAAAAAAAATCACATTTCTATCGTCAGGATTCAATCGTCTGTCAGCATTTAATTTAATTTATAAACTGAAAATATTTTGAATGAATTCGTCCAAATGACGTCATTTATGTAAACGCAAAAGAAAGGGGGGGGGGGAAAGGAATTAATAGTAATTATTATTTATTGATATCATTTTGTTATTTTTTTGTAAAATTTAATTAAACGAATTTATAAAATCACTAATTCGGATATTTGAAACGAATATATAAAATAATAATTGCCCAACTGAACGGAAGGAGAATAAAATATCCTGCTTGGTTTTCTATCCTGCTTAGTTTTTTCCGCCAAGCTTTTTAAAAAAGCGTCAAGACCCCTATAATAGAAAAGTAACAAAAGTTCATCGGGTTTGTTTTCATAACTTTTGGCAACAAATCTATGTATATTAACGGATCTATCCCTTTTTGAAGCTCGAATTACGCCAAACCTAAAAGCAAAGGATCCTATACCGGAAAAGTACCCGATTTTCTTATGAACAATATGCAAGTGACATAACATGGTGTAAAATTATCACGGATAGCAAATTTCTTTAAATATCTCATCAATTGATGCCGAATAAATGCAGGCAAGCATGCACAAAATATTTAATTAATTTTGTATGATAAATAATTATTAGAAAATTCGTATATACATATTAATTAAAATAAATAATTTACATATTTAAAATAACATGAAAATATGCATGATGGTGCACTAAAATAGAGAGAAATTTAAAACCTGTTACTGAAAATGTCTATAACATAGTACTTTTCAATAGCGTGGTTCTTAATGTTATTTACAAGCCGATGGAATTTTTCTCATCCTTAAACGCAAAGGAAGAATAGAATACAGATCGTTGTTATAAAAGTCCGAGAGGTAGCCACAATTTAAACCTAACCATTTTATACAAGCTGGTTTTCAAGTTGTAATTGATTTTACTTATCAATCCCGAAAACAGTCGTCAGTTATCGCAACAGCTGTGTATGAGGCCATGATAATCAAAAATGTCCCATTAAAACGTTAAAAGCATGGCAACCAAATTACAGATTTACCAATATTTTTAAAATATAGCACGCTGTCATGTTTTTAGAGGCCTCGAAGTCTGAGCGGGGGTTGGCGAGCGTAGCTCGCAGGGGGCAGGCTCCCTAGTATATATATAAATAAGAAACTTTGTTTTGCCGTTTAAACCTCTCTCCACAAAATTTAAAGCACCAATTGCACGTTTTGAAGTCTCTTTGCTTCTAACAAATGCACCCTCATCAACGGAATTTGCTAGCAATTCCAACAGCAAAGCATTAGAGATAATCATGTCTACTGCGAGTTACTCTCTATTTGAAGCACCAATTAGCGATGCAGTCATAGATTCCTAATGATCGAACTAGACTCTCGAAAATATCAACAGACGCTAGAAATTAAATAAAATCACAAGAAAACTACGAAGATTTTATTGCCTTTTCGATTTCTAAATGAAATGAAATTTTGTACATATCTGTTAAATATGTCGCTTGAAAATAAACATGTTAATTTGTAAATATCCGAGAGAAAGAAAAAGAGGCAAATAGGTAAGAGGAAAGTAACTAAATATTTTTTACTTTCTTCTGTCGTTACAAGAAGAAGGTAATTAGATTCATGAAAAAATCCGACTTCAGCTTTTCGATAGATTTATATGTTTTAGAGGTCCTGAACACGATTTGACTGTTTTTAGAAAATGTCTGTCTGTCTGTCTGTCTGTATATGTATGTGACAAAAATTTTGTGCGCGCTCTATCCCAAGAACTAATGCGTGGAATTTGATAAAACTTTAGATTCAGTTAGTCCCTGATATAAATTGGTGCTGATTAGTTTTTGGTGTAACTCGCCTCATAGATAGCGCTGCTATGCTACATCTTTCAAGATTTTCATGATGGCTATATCTCAAGAATAATGCACATAATTTCATGAAACTTTAGATTATGTTAGACTTTGACATAAATAGACGATTATTACGTTTTGGTGTACACAGCCTAACAGGTGGCGCTGCTATACCACTTTTTCATGATTTTCACGATAGCTATATCTCAAGAACTAATGTACGGATTTTTTATAAAACTTTAGATTCAGCTAGATCTTGATATAAATTGGTGCTGATTCGTTTTTGGTGTAAATCGCCCAACAGGTGGCGCTGCTATGCTACATTTTTCGCGATAGCTATATCTCAAGAACTAATGCACGAAATTCCATCAAACTTCAAATTCTGTTAGCCCTTGACATAAATAGACGCTGGTTAGCTTTCGGTGTAAATCTGCTATGCTGCATTTTTCACTATATTTCCGCGCTAGCTATATCTCAAGAACTAATTCACGTAATTTCACCTGTTAAACATTAATATAAATAGAACCTTATTATGTTTTGGGTGTATATCGCACAACAGGTGTCACTGCTAGTCTCTGCTTTTCACGATTTCCGCAATATCTATATATCAAGAAGGAATAGATTGTCATTTAATTTTGGTTGTAGATGATTTGATTTATATAGATATAGGAGAAAAATTTGTGATGGCCAAACTATTTTATTACACTCTTCTACCTTTACAAGAAGAAAGTATTGGATTCATGAAAAATTTCGACTTCCGATTTTCGACGGATTGATACGTTTTAGAAGGTCATGAATACTATTTGACTGTTTTTAGAAAATGTTTGTCTGTGTGTCTGTCTGTATGTGACAAAAATTTCGTGGGCGCTCTATCTCAAGAACTAATTCGCGAAATTGCGAAAAAAAAAAAAAAAAAGATTTAATTAGATTTTGATATAAATTGGGGTTGATCAGTTTTTGGTGTAAATCGCCCTACATATGGCACTGCTATGCTGCATTTTTCACGATTATATCTCAAGAACTACTAGAATTGGATCAAGCTTCAGATTCAGTTAGACATTGAGATAAGTTGTTGTTGATTAGGTTTTCTTATAAATCTCCCAACAGGTGGCGGCTGCTATGCTTCATTTTCCAGGATTTACGCGATTCTAGCGATAGTCATATCTCAAGAAATAATGCACGGAATTTAACAAAACTTTAGATTCTGTTAGACCTTGATATAAATTTTTACCGATCCATTTTTGGTGTATATCGCCCAACAGGTGGCGCGCTGCTATGCTGCATTTTTCACGATTTCCGCAATAACCCTATCACAAGAACTAATGCACGGATTTTCCTTAAAGTTCAGATTCAGTTAGACGTTGACATAAGTTGTTGCTGATTAGATTTTGGTGTAAATAGCCTTAAGGGGCTACTTCACTCGGACGAAAACACCCGCTCGCTAATGTTAATCCTATGGAGGAAATTTTTGAAGATATCTCGTTCGCATTTCAATATTTTTAAATGATTTTTTTTTTTTTTTTTTTTTTTTTTTTTTTTTTTTTTTGCATTGGATAGCTGAGGTCAATCTCTATGCACGCTCCTTTCTACTTTTTCGATTTTGATTACAAGTTTTTTTTATTAAGATACTTTCATATTAGGAACCGGTTTTGAAAGTGAAAGTATCCTCAATAAAAAAAACTGCAACAAAAATCGAAAGAGTAGAAAGGAGCGTGCATAGAGATTGACCTCAGCTATCCAATGCAAAAAAAAAAAATCATTTAAAAATATTGAAATGCGAACGAGATATCTTCAAAAATTTCTTCCATAGGATTAACATTAGCGAGCGGGTGTTTTCGTCTGAGTAAAGTAGCCCCTTAACAGGTGGCGCGGTTATCCTGCATTTTTCGGGATTTATACGATTTTAGTAGTAGTCATATCTCAAGATTTAATGCACAGAATTTCATGAAACTTCATATTCTGTTATTTTGAAGTATTAACATGTATGAGAAATATAGAAGAAAGTTTTGGTATTGGCACATCCGAGTAGTTTTTTTTTATTTGAAATGTTACTGTTCCCTCCCCTCCTCCTCAAAACAAATTTATCGAAAATACAGAAGTTCCTCGTTAGATTAATAATATTGTAGTAGCAGTAGTTAGAAGTCAGTAGTAGCAATGGGAAGTGACAGAGCAGCTTTATCAGTGACAGGATACCTATTATTTCTGTTAGTTGCAGAAACATTGATAACAAAGATTATAGGACATTTCGATTATGAAAATTTCCTTAGTATATAATAAATCCTTATATGTTTATTAAGATTATTTTATCAACATTATGGAAAATTCTTCGATAGCAATGGAGTGCCAACTGTTACTTTCATTTGTAGTAAAAGCGTTGTCGAATGCACTGCACACTGCAAAAAATAATTGTTGATTTTACAGTATAAAACTGGCACCCCAGCTGCCAGTATTATACCGTAAAATTAACAGTATTAAACAATAAAATAAGCAGTAATACGCTGCCGTGCAAGCAGTAATACGCTATCGCGATGCGCGGTAGCGTATTACTGCTTGCACGGCAGCGTATTACTGCTTATTTTACTGTTTAATACTGTTAATTTTACGGTATAATACTGGCAGTTGGGGTGCCAGTTTTATACTGTAAAATCAACAGTTATTTTTTGCAGTGTATATAATATATATGAATTGCACGTATTGTAAGTTGTTGTACATAAGTATTATGTATGTTGTACGTATTGCAAGTATTTATGTAAGACTTATATATGGAAATACATAACTAAATATAGAGATAAAAAAAAATTTAAAAAAAAGGAGGTAATTTAAGTATTGCCATTTTATTTTGTTATTATTATTATTTATAGTTATTTTTTCTGCAACAAAATACATATCGGATATCTTAAAATGGATTGATTTTAAAATTCAATAACTTGCTATGGTGACAGATATATATTTTTTAAATCTTGCAGGAGAATATAATGTCACAAGTTTTTTTTAACAGCGATTCCCGGTTATAGTTTCAAATAGTAGCGATAAATGCTGCTGAAAGGACGAGACGCGCAATCGAGGCCAAACCTGAAATCATCCAGCATTGATGGGAAGAAAGGAGGGTAAGTAAATATATGGAGTAGATTCAGAATCATTCGTGAATGAGATCCACTCCATATATTTAACCTCCTGCTTTCGCATTAATGCTGGGTGATTTCTGCTTCTGCCTCGATTGGACGCCTATTGCTCGCGGCGCCATCTATTGCTGGTAATTCAAACTCAAATCAGGAATCACAGTTAAAAAAAAAAAAAAAAAAAAAAACCAAGTATTTTTAGGTGCGTTCCTAATTATATAAATACGTAGCACCTACAGTCGTAGTCTGGTCCGTTCGTCTGTCCGCTTGTAACAGCGCACAAAACTATTATTTCTACGTCCTATTTAAGATGGAGTCCTATTATTTCCGTATTACTGAATTTAAAAACCGAATATGTATACTACACTTGTTTAATTAATACAATACTATAATCTACAGACAGTTTTTGGTTAGATGTTTCTGGAGAAATTGATATTAAATGGAAAAAAGAGTCTACATATGGGTTTCAAGTTCTAAAATTTTCAAAACTAGGCCTAAGTTTCCCATTGGAATTTTCAGTCAATGTCAACAAAAGACAAATGTTGCCAACTTAAAATGTACTTATTTTATTACGGAAATTACTCATATCATATTAACGAACGATATAATTCATTTCACTAAAATAATAACAATGATTTTTTTACATTGTCTTGTATTGGATATTTGCGCATAGCATCATTTTAATGTAACAGAATTGTAATTAACTGTTTGTAAAAGTGTATTGATACTTAATTTCATGAAATAAAATTAATATCTATAATATGAGAATCTGCACATAAAATAAATTTTGTATTCATGCCTTTTTGCATAAGCGTGCAACAGCAATATCAAGATCTAAATATTTATAAACACTAGTTATAGTACGAACGCACCTCATTTGTCACGTTTGACGTACAATTTCCAACTTGTTTTAATATATGCCGCCGTTTGTAAGTTATTGAATTTTAAAATGAGTCAATACATTTTAGAACATCCAGTATTTCTCGCTTTTAAACTCTTCATCTTATACGACACGATTTCACAAGCATCGACACATAAAAATTAACATTCTAAATCTACATCTTGAAATCTCTCACTCCAAACACACGCACCTTCATTAACGTAATTTGTTATCAATTCCGACGGCAAAGGATAAGAGTTAATAATTATATCTATCTCGAATTTACTTCCAACTGAAGTACCAATTAGCATCGAGGCCCTAAAGTCATAACGAAACGGCTTGATTGCGAGAAGTATCAACATATGCTGAAAAATTAAATAAAATCAACGAGAATCGCATAAGTTATACTGATTCCTAATTTTAATATGTGAAATATTTGTTAATTTCTAAATACTCGTGATAAAGGAAATGGGCGTTACCGTACTCTAAGCTCTTTTTAGGTGCGTTCGTAATTATATAAATACGTAAGCACCTATTGTCGTCGTCTGGTCCGTCCGTCTGTCTGTCCGTCCGTCCGCATATAACAACGCAAAACCTACCCAACCGAATGGTTTAAATTTTAAGATATATTATCTTTGCAGAAATTTGTAGAGACATTTCAAATTTTATGAAAATCGAATCAAAACTTTAGAAGATATTTATAAAAATATTTATTAAGAAATTTGTATTAAAAAAAATAAAAATCGGTGCTTTCTTGTTAGAGGAGCTTCCGAGGTTTAATCGTCAAGCGACCGAGATACTTATTTTATGACAGAAATGAATCTGCAGACGATAGAATTCATTTCACAGAATTAAAAATCATCAAGATCTGAATAATTATATAACTAGTTATAGTAGGAACGCACCTCATTTGTCACGTTTGACGTACAATTTTCAACTTGTTTAAATTTGAATTAACGATTAACATTTATCTTTTCACTATCTTTATTGAAACCAGGGCTTCGAATCGGAACCGAACCGAAACTCCCCAAAAATACGGTTTTTTCTGATGGGATAAAAACCAGAATTGAATATAAATATTTTATTTTAACTGAAACGGAACGATAACCAGAATTTAAAAAAAATGTTACAGTTTGATGAACCTGGAAATCAAATACATTTTATTGGTGATTTTTAAACTAGATTACTTAAATTAACAACCATATAATTATAAATTATACACCTTGTAATAATATATTTCTTTTAAATGCTAAAAGGTGGAAATAGCATAATAAATACATTGTAAAATAACTTTTATTAGGTTGTTTGACATGTTTCGACTTATTTATTATGTTATTAATTTACATCTTTCAGCATTTAAAAGAAATATAATCATATAAATATTTAATAATAATAATAATAATATAATTATTATTATTATTATCTGATTTAAAATAAAGAGATTTCTTGATGTGTTAAGGGGCTTTTAAGTATAGTATAAAAACATGAAAGTAAGTTCATAACGGAATGCATTTTTTTCTTCTTTTAAGACCCGCGTCCGGGCAGTTATGATATTTAATAAATAGTAAAGAAGATAATATCCCTCGGAATTTATGTACGCACTAGTGTCCCTGACGTAACTAGATGTGTTCTTTAATATTTCCACAGAAAAATAAGTACTCAGAGTAATATTGTCGCCCTTATACTTAGCACAGACAAATCTTGCTTCAGTTTTAAAATACAAAAGTCCTTGATTGTATATATTTTCTCATTTGTTCTACGCAAATTTGTACGCATCCCCACCCCCTTATTGGAATTACTAGGGAAATATTTAGTTTAAAAAATAATTAAATCTTTATGCTGTATCAAAGGTATTTTCGTTTTCTAAATGCTTTTATACCAAAGCATGTAGTTGACGCTTTCTCGCCCTTTTTATTAAACATAAAATGAAATTTAATAAGATACATGCTCCTCTATATTTTATAATCATACATTCTTCTTTCTTTCATGTTTAGGTCGCATAAAAGAGTGATACAAATATTGAGATTTTATGCATCTTAAGGCACGATTTTAAACTAGGCCTTAAAACCAATAAAGCTGTCCCCAAAACTCGCGCAGTTTGAGGCCAGGACAAGAGTAGTGTCCGGACAGTCCAAAACAAATCCAAACGAAGGGGACCTTAGACTTGTAGTCAAACCCAGAAGTGACAGGTGAATTTTGACCAGTTGAAGAGAAAATAGAGGAGAATCCATTCTCCACAATCAATGTTGATACTAAAAATTAACAAAACTATATATTCCAGAATTAATAATTGTTGAATGTGTAGTTTTAATAATTTTTAGAATCAAAACTGATTGTGGAGAATGGATTCTCCTCTTTTTTTTTCTCTTCAACTGGTCAAAATTCACCTGTCACTTCAAGCCTGAGGTCCCCTTTCATAAAACGTTTGGATTTGTTTTGAACTGTTCGGACACTACTCTTGTCCTGGCCTCAAACTGCACGAGTTTTGAGGACAGCTTTATTGGTTTTAAGGCCTAGTTTAAAATCGTGCCTTTAGATGCATAAAATCTCAACATTTGTATCACTATTTATGTGACCTAAATATGAAAGAAAGAAACCTATATGATTATAGAACATAGAGGGACATGTATCTTCTTAAATTACATTTTATGTTCAATAATAAGGGTGAGAAAGTGCCAGCTACATACTTTGAAATAAAAGCATTATTCAAAAAACGAAAATACTTTTGACACAGCCTAATATACGATCACATTTCTTTTAAATTAAAATGACAATTATTTCAAATTTTAGAATGTTTTTAAACTTTTGAATGTCATTATTTTGTAGAGACCTGTGAAATATCTGATGTCTGTGTAATTGCACATCAAACTGCGCAAAATCTGAATCTTAACATTTTATGACTCACGCAATTCCCCCCTCCGCATACACATACCGAGTTTTCGCCAAGTTTGAAAAAATCAAGGTGCTGCTGGCAAAGGCACACTTCTTAAGGAATGTTTTTTTTTTTTTTAAATAGCATTTTTAATAATGTTCTTTCCAAGACACGGCAATGAGGCAGTTTTTTTTTTACTATGCAAGCAATATTTTAATACAAAAAGCTGTAAGGGTGCCATTATTTTTTTATTGTGGGCAGTAAAAGCTGTGTTTTTTTGGATGACGGTCCAGAAGGGTGCTATTTGTTTATCCAAGGTGCAGGCAGGGTGCAGCACCCTTCTTAAACTGTCTGAAGTACACTCTGCATATACATACGTAAGAGTGCAACTCATCGTCTGAAACGAAATTTGCTTGATTCAAGATTCAAAAACTTGAAACAAACTTACATTGATTAAGTTTAACTTGAAAACTGTTCTCTGCGGGCAGTCCATCAATAAAAACAACTAAAAATGGCAGGAAAAAATTCCTTTTATGTGACATGTCACATACGCGACATAAAAAAAACTGTTTATTTTAAATATGAAAACGATGTTTCAGAAAATCTATGTTGCTCTATTACGTATGATATATATATTTGTTAAATTTTATGTGCATATGCAATTTAAAAATTTGGACTTTAAACTCTTTAAGTACAAAGCTAATTTAGGTGTAAAAGTGTCAGACACGCCCCCGTGGATTGGGCGAAATATCACAATCATATCATCACTATTCAACTTTGATTTTACCATGGAAGTATTTTACGTTCCTTATGTTAATAAGGGAAAATTTAACTATTTCTGTTTATAATTATGTTACTTGTTTGCTGCAAAAGCTTCCCATTCCTCTTTTGGCGGATTTGAATGATTACAAAGCAGCTGATGAATAATTTATTCGTTTTATTTGAAAACTAGTAAATTTCATGTATTTCTCTTGAATTTTATTTTATTTTAGCATCTGCTAGTACAATAACTCATGATATAGCGTGACTGGAAAGCTTAAATGATAATTGGATGCTTCAGCTGACGGATAACGAGAGTATAGATCGTGGATGAATCGTTGTCTGTTGCCATTTGTTAGAAATAATTTAAAACTTAATTAGCAGGTGCAAGTGCAAGCCTTTATTTAAAATTAACTGTTTTAATATTTGAATTTGCACTTGAATGTTCAAGAAGCAGTTTATGATATTTTATGTTACATGGTGTCGATAAAATTTCCAGTAAAATTCGAATTAGTGTATTGTTTAAATAGTAAATTTTTAAATTCATTATTTGTTTAAATGTTTAATTTGTCTTCCTTGTAGATAAAAAATAACTTCGTGTATAAAATTTTTTACAACTTATTACAGAGTGTTTTCTATAATGACTGATAACGAGAGTACAGATCGTGGATGTTGAAATAAATTATCTATTGCCATTTGTGAGAAATACTTTTAAATTATATTAGTAGATGCAGGCGTTTGTTTAATAAAATTAATTGTTTTAACATATGGATTTGTGCTTGAATTTTCAAAAAGCAATTTAAGATATTTTATGTTGTATGGTGTTGTGTAAAGTTTGAATTCGCGTATTGTTTAAATAGTCATTTTCTAGTTCATTCAGATCTCGCAGGCGCAGGGCTGTTATTTTGTCTTGTTTTTTCAGCTTGTTTACCTCCCCTTTCCCCTTACCCTGTCTGCTTGTACTTTCTTCTGTATTCATATGAAGAAAGTAATGGATTTGTAAAATAAATTCCGATTTCTAGATTTTGATGCATTTACTCGTTTTGGGATGTCCTGGCTATTTTTGTACTGATGTCTATCTGTCTGTATGGTCACTAAAACTAAAGAATTAATGTGCGAAATATCTCTTAAACTTCAGATTTTATTGAACCTTGATTGACATAAATGAAGCATAGAGCTTTTTTGATATAAAGCGTATGACATCGAATATTGGGTACCAAAATATATTACGTTAATTGCCATATAATCTAGCATTGTGATTATTTACATACATCTTTTCTTTACATGCAAACATCTTACATCTGTCTTACATATTTACATACATCTTTTCTTTACATGCAAACATCTTACATCTGTCTTGCATATTTACATACATCTTTTCTTTACATGCAAACATCTTACATCTGTCTTGCATATTTACATACATCTTTTCTTTACATGCAAACATCTTACATCTGTCTTGCATATTTACATACATCTTTTCTTTACATGCAAACATCTTACATCTGTCTTTCATATTTACATACATCTTTTCTTTACATGCAAACATCTTACATCTGTCTTACATACGTCATAACATACATGCATACTTGCAAAAAACAAGTTTTATTACATGCATTAAGTAAAACAACCTTTTTTTTAAATAGTGACAAATGAGGAATTTTCCATAATCTTTATCCAAATAAGACTACTTAAAAATAATCTTATTAAATTGGTAGCATTATATTTTTATATTGAGATGAGATGAATGGGATACAGAAATTAATAACTTCCGCTTTTATGTTAGCCGGGCACAAATCTCACCTTTCGCCGATAGCAGTTTTATTATTATTATTATTATTATTATTATTATTATTATTGTCGTGTGTGTAAATTAGAAACAATGATTTGAAGTTGAAATAAAATGCTTTGGGTTATGGCATTATTTATTATTATTATTATTATTTAATTATTATTATTCTTTTGTATTTTAAATGAAACGAGTGAAAGTCATGTATTTTAAGTTTATGCAGTACATTTATTTTAAATCTATGTATTTTAACTGAAAGTTTTGCATTTTAAATGAAATGAGATAAATGTTTATATTTTAAACGAAATTAATGCTATGTGAATGATGGCAATGGGACCAATATTTGGCGATTTATTACTTTCTCTCGGCTAAAATAAAAGTGCCGTGGTTTCTTTCTGTGATCTTTTTTTTTAATTATAAATTACAAAAAATATCATTGAAAGTAATAAGCAACTTTATCACTTAAGGCAACTCTCCTCCCTCCCCCCCCCCCCCCCCAAAAAAAAAAAAAGAAAAAAAAAAACCTCTCATTTTTCGACTTATTTTTAAACATAAAAAGTGATGATATTTTCCGGCGTGATTATTGGAGTGATTTGTAATCGAACAGTTTTTTTTCATTTCCCAATAACTGAATTACAAATTCTTGAGTTATAAGGGATTATTCCTTCAGGAGGACAAGTCCCCCCCCCCCCCTCCTCCTGCGGTGTCGTGTCCGAAAATTCGATTCAGAATTCAAACTTTGACAGCATTTTCTGAAAAATCTCCTGTCTTTACCGAAAATTGAAGGGGAAAGAAGAAGAAAAGAAAAAAAAAGAAGATTAGATAGTTTTTGAATAGAAACACCTGCAAATTTAATACGTTTGCGAACCAAAATGAAGGCTTAAAAAATGTGTCAGAAAGTAGATAGTTTGGATTTGTGAACGGCCTTAATAATCTTTTCTGAATTAACAAAACTTTGTTTTCTTCCTTATGTGGTGATGTTTCTATTAGAGTAATATATATATATTTTTTCTTAATCCATTTGTATTCACTTGATATCAACTCCAAATTATTAACACTTTATGGTTTATTATAATTTTTTTTCTTTTTCTTTTTCTCTCTCTCTCTTTTTAAATAACCTTCATATTTTCAGTATTTTTGGCCAATTACCATTGAAGCACAAGCTATGGTAAAATTATGATTTCACTTGTTAATTTATTAACTATGTGGTATTCTGTCTACACATTATTATTAATTATCTCTTTGGAGATTTAATTAGAATGTTACAAGAACTTGATATGTTTTTTGAAATTCAAAGATATTATAATTATATATATATATATATATATATATATATATATGTCTTAATTTTCCAGTTTATTTGGTCTTAACAATTAAAGTTAGTCATTATAGTCATTTTCTGTTTGCTTCGGAAGACTACTCCATACAAAATAGCTTGTATGGATTCTTGTTTAAAACGTGGATTTTACAAATTTTCAGGTCATGCCTGATATGCCTCCAGGCACAATACAATGCGTGAAATAAACTACCTTACAACAGCAACTATATCCATTATATTGCTGGAATAAATTATATGAAACTCGCCGCCGTAATTTAATAAATGTCGCACTGTTCAACTTAGGTGTTCGAGAGTTCCTTTTCAGCTGCGAACATGACAACTGCGCGTTGATTGAAAGGCTTTGCTGATTCAACGGATATTGTTCAACTTGCTGTAGTCATTAATATAAACTTGGTCAATGCCTGGGAGCGTAGAACTAATAATAAGGAATCGGGCATGTATTCGTGTTATTATTCTGATAATTAGAAGGGGAACGATGGTAAAACATAGAAAGCTAAACATTTGATATAAAACATCCCATGAAATGTTGCGTATATTAATATATTGTATTAACCTTTTGCTTAAGTGCTAGGACTGGCGACTATTTTTATATTAACTCGTATACCACAATTAAAAAAAAAAAAAATATTTGTGATAGATTTCTCTTGAACGTATCCTAGTATAAGCGTATGGCAGAGATTATTTCGATTCAAAACGCTGACTTGACAGTATTTTCTGAAAGATATTCTGCCTTTACCAAAAAATGGAAAACGTCTTTCGATTACATACTTTCTTAATAAGAACACCTGTCATCTTGTTTTTATATTAATGTGACTTTAATTCCTGTTTTGAAAATAACAGTGAGTCTTGCAAAATTGAATTTAGTTTTTTAAGTCGAACAATCCATCCTAAAACCACTCACTGTCTCACCTATGGCCAAAAAACTAGTGTTCAACAGCGTTATTTATAGACCTTTTAAAAAAAGTTTTATCTCTGGTATGTGTCTAAAAAATATTTTTTCGTAAGGGTCAAGAAAAAGCTTAAATTAATGTATGTCAATGATGTTTCTAATCTCTGTAACACATAATAATTTATTTTTCTCTTTTTTTCTAGGTATGTGCATTGATTTTCTAATGAGTTTCCGCTTCGGGGTAAGAATATTTATTTATTCAATGATCATTTATTAGAAAAACCAACAACTTGAATATCTTATGAGAAGTATTTTGAGTAGTATATTTGCAAATACGATCTTTATGTCTCTTATCTTATGTATGCGATTAAATGTCTGACAACAGCGTTTTCAAATAATTTCATAAACTTTATTAAACTCTTATATTTGTTAAAACGTTGAAAAAAAAATTATTTTAATGCTTGTTCTCAAATCGCAACTGGGTACTTTCTGACAAATTTTTTAATTCATTTTTGTTTTCGAACCTATTGAATTGACAGCTGCTACTATTCAGAAACTGTGTAATGTAGCCATAGCCATACTCAACCTTTTATACAATGCATACCAAAAATTTTCACAATGCGTCGCAAACATATGTTTGCGACGATAGGCGGGCCACAACACATTTAAAAAAGGTAAATTGAAAATGATAATTGAAATAGTAAGTAAATCTTAACAAAAAAGTAGTATAATATAACAAAACATTATAACAAAGTTAATATTATCAGTATAGGGATGAACGTTTGTTATGGAAGAGATGTTACCAATAAATTTTAATACTATTTCCAAACTATAAATTACGTGGTAGATTTATTTCTAGTGCAAATGTAGAAATAGACCGCGAAAATTGTTGTTTAGGAATAGTCGTGTAAAAATGTTTTGTTGCCAATTTTTTCTGCAATAAACATTCAACCTTAAAAGCACTATTAGCTATATAATAAAACGTAATAATATAGCAAATAAGGATTTCCAAGTTCTAAAGAAAAAAAAAAAAAAAAATCAGGAGACTTTCTCTAATAAGTCAGACTTTTATTCAATGAAAAAAAGTATTATAATTTTTTTTTTAAATTGTAGAAATATATAGTGCAAATTTATATTTTTTTGGAAAAGTGTTTGATTAGTGGCTAAGATTTAAAAATGTATGTACCACTTTAGCATAAATAAGTTTAAGAGGAATTTTTGACTATGAAAATGGCATTTAAGTTGTTTTAACGTAAATTTAAATAACAGGACAGATTTTGTCTTCCCATGAAAATACACAAAACAACAATGAAGGTCTTAAATACTTTTTATCCATAACTTAATTTTATAAATATAGATTAATGATTATATGTCTCGGGCTGCACATAAAAAGGTCATCGGGCCGCAGGTTGAGTATGGCTGGTGTAATCGTATCTGGCTGGTGGTAACTATTGTTTTCTTCCGAATTTCGGTAAATGCAAGCGATTTTTCAGAAAATATTGTCAAAGTTGGTGTTTTGAACCGAATTTCCGGACACGACAGCGCAGGAAAAAAAAGAAAAAGGTTGACCTTAAACTGATCGATTACAAATTACTTTGATTATTCTGCCTGCAAACATCATGCTTTTTACCCGACTGCCAAGAAGGGTTATTGGTTTGACGCGTATCTGGGTATGTATGTATGTGGATTTCTTTATACCCTCGAAACATCCCAACGGCTGCACTGTAAAAAAAAATCCGTCAAATTTACGGCAAAAACTGCAGGCAGCAATGTTGCCAGCAGTTTTTACGTAAAAATAGCAGTAAAAATCGATGTAAATTTTATCGCATATTTTCCGTCATTTCAACGGTTATAAATGTAGTAAATTTCACAGCCATTTTTCCGCACAAATTACCACAAAAAGTTCTGTAATTTTAACAGTCCTATTTCCGTACAAATTATCACAATAGCTGCTGTAATTTTAAAAGCCATATATTTTTTTAAATCATTGATTTTAATCAACTTTCATTTTTAGATGACTATTAGAATAGTCATAAAGTTCATCGCTTGTTTGAAAAACATTGGAATTCATTATTTTATGTATAGAAATTCAATCCCATATAAAACATTTCTTTACTGCTTTGTATATGATATATATAAGAATTCAGAATTTATTAATAGGAATTTTTTTAATGTGGCAAAACTGAGACATCAAATATTCATTATAATACTATGTTTAAATACATTATATATAGAGAGAGTATATTTGTTGTTCTAAAAAAAGAAACACTTCAATTCTGAAGGGCGAGAAGAATTTAGATTATATATATATATATATATATATATATATATATATATATATATTAGATAATTGGACTAGAATTACAAGCTTACGTTTATCTAATACAAATATAAAATACCATTTGTAATTAAACACTGATATATAAACAATGCAGGCTCCTAAGCGTAACTCAAGAAACACACCATTTTGCTCGCTTTCGCCGTCGCGCGGGAAAGAGCACGTACTTTTGAATAGAAGTTCCTTGCGCAGATCATGCTAGTAAAATGTCTTTGCGCGCAGGCGCCGATTAGAAAATGAATGATGTGATCTGATTGGTTCTTCGCATGAAAGGATTTTGATAGCGAAAACGCTGGTTAAATCAAATGTACTGTTATATTTGCGGTATTTTTACATACGGAAATATTACGTTGCGATTTACTGGAATAAATGCAGTGAATTTGACAATCATTTTTTACAGTGTGGATGGATTTTAATGAAAGAGGTCTCTATCGATTCGTCTTAACCGTCCGATGGTTATAGGCTAGGTTTTGTTTTTATAAATTAAAAATGGCGGTCGTAAAATACAAAATAGCGGTAGAGACAAAAAAAAAAGCACCATATTGAGTGGCATATCATTGGATAGGTCTTTCAAAATGAAGACTTATAGGCTAGGTTTTGTTTTCATAAATTCAAAATGGCGGTAGAGACAAAAAAAAAATTACGAACCATATTGAGTGGCATATCATTAGATAGGTCTTTCAAATTGAAGGCAATGTTTCCTAGACTATTTTACAGTCAGAAGCTCCGTTTTTAGTTCGCTTTTTACGCAGTCGGGTTTTTTAATTTTTTTAATTTAATTCGTTCTTGTTTATGCTTTAAAAAAAAAAAAAAAAAAAAAAAAAAAGGAAAATATTTTTTTGAGAACCGACCGCCTTAAATATTTCATTCATTGAGGCAAACAGTTGTAGATGCTATTCTGATTGAAATATAACTGAAATGTTATGGTGATTTTAGTGTTGTATGAATTGTTTAAAAAAATATCAAAATTGAAATTTTTGAGCTATTGTGTTCCCTTAAATCTTAAATGATGAAGGTATTGTATGTATTTCCTAAATAATTTATATTATTTTATAAATAATTATCTTTTGTTTTTATTTTATATGAACTTTAACTAATTGTCAATATTCAAGAGGGATAATGGAATCTATCTAGCAAGAAAACTATTTAAATTTAATCCTATAAAAGATAATACGACAACAGTATGTTTATTTATAGTTTAAAAACATTTAAAATTTAAAAACTTGTAAATATATTTTTTTCAAAACTTAAGAACATTTAAAATTTACTTGGAGTTTTTATAAGGAAGTTGCAATCAGCTGATAATCTTCTCAGCCGCCAATCACAACGCCCTTTTGACCTCCACTAACGCCTACATTGCTCTCAGGCACCAATCACAGCTGCCCGGTTGACCTCCAATGGGTAATTTGTGACGTCGTTTCCAACTACCCAATTGTTTTATTTTACTTTTTATTTTAAAAATCTTAAAATATAAATACATTAATAATAATAATTCTCTATTGGTAGGGTTCGGTGATAGATATCAATGGATATATATCACACACCGAATATCTTGATATATATCCGATATTTATTTTCAAAATATCATGATGTTTGATATTTATTTTCAAAATATCATTGTGTATATTTTTGATATTTTCAATCAAAACATGTGTAAAAGGAATTTTTCAACTGGTATTGACTGTGTCATTCTGCATATGAAGGCCTTTTGCTCTGGCAGAGAATCCCCCCCCCCCTCCAAAAAAAAAAGAAAAAAGAAACTTTTTTATGTTTTAGTTTGAAATTGAATTTTTTAAATGTAGAACCAATAATTATGAGAACAATTTTTATTTAGAACAGCTAATTGGAAGATAAACTTAATTTAGATAATAAGTTATTTACAGCTTCATTAGAAAGAATCTTTTCGGAGTTTGGTTTTTTTGGTTTTTGTTTAGTTTTAAACTGCACAACAGCTTAGGGAATGTAAAAACAAACAAGCTTACAATTGCTTGTGTTAAGCTTGTGTTCAATTTTTTTTTTTTCAATAAAAACAAATTATTTTGTATTTAAAATTGTATTGTATAAAACATATAATTTTATTGATCCTTGATACTGAATCCTATAGTTTCATATTTATGAGTGTAAAAAGCAAATTGTGTCTGTTTTCAATTAGTTGATCTTCAATTTTGCTACGTAAAGAAAAAGACATTTAGAATATTGTTTTATTAAATTTTCATACTAAGTGCAATTGGGTTTTAGTTTCTAATTTGTATTAAGTCTGAAAATATTTATAATCATCAATAAATTGACTATTTTGAAAATATCAGATATATAAAAAATATCGGATATATATCAAAATATCGGATATTTTGGATATTTTCGAAAATATCGTGATATTTACGATATTGGTACATTTTATTACACAAATAAGTTACACAGAAAATTTTCAATCGTTCGATAACACCATTGAGAGTGCCACCGAAAGGAAGAAAACTGAAATCAACTCTCGTAATTTGGCTATTTCAAGCTTTCGTTTTCTCGCCAAGCAAAACATGTTGTCGCAATTTGGCGCAATCGCGGTCGGTAGCGAAAACCCTGCATGCAATAGATAATAATCCTTTCTAGAGCACATGAAAAAAATAATGACTAATTAAGAGTAATATTTACTAAGAAACTAATTAAGACTAATTATTCTAATTTTCTATAATCCTGATTCAACTAAATATTAATGAATCTATTAGGCTGATGCGAAATTTGATAGTAATGTAGTAATTAATATCGATATTAATAATGCTTTTTACAACAAATGAATGTAATAATGACTAATGAAGAATTTTCTATAATCCTGATTCAACTAAAAATTAATGAATCTATTAGGTTGATAGTAATACAGTAATTAATATCGATATTAATAATGCTTTTTACAACAAATGAAGGTAATAATGACTAATGAAGAATTTTCTATAATCCTGATTCAACTAAAAATTAATAAATCTATTAGGTTGACAGTAATATAGTAATTAATATAGATATTAATAATGCTTTTTACAACAAATGAAGGTAAAACTGAGCTGCACCAGAGTGACGCCCGTCAGGCATGTTAACCGTCGCACCCAAGTCCTAAAGGATTTATAACGCGCACGACCAGGAGAGTCCTCCCGTTTGCGCTGCGACTGGTAGGAGCACCGTCACCTGCGCATCACCCCTATTGAACCCAAGTGAATGACGACATAGGTCGTTGCGATTTGTGGTGATTTTCACCCTCTTGAGAAAACACCACGTTACACTTGAGGACGAGACGGGTTCCCCCAACAGCTTCGGATCGGAGCTGGACACCCAAAAGGAAGCCAGGTCATAGGCCTTAAGTCGGGTTTTCCCGACCCGCACTTGCTCTACCAAAACAAATGAAGGTAATAATGACTAATGAAGAATATATTTCTATAATCCTGATTCAACTAAAAATTAATGAATTTATATCAGGTTGATGCAAAATTTGATAGCGTTTAATTGTCATTTGAGATGAACTGTACACACAAATGAATTAGAAATGAATTTTCCTTCGTTATACAATAAATGTAGCTTTCCATGATCAGTATATGCCTTTATCATAAATAACGCAGTGCTTTTCCGGAGTTTGAAAGCAGTAAGTAACCCTATCGCTTAAAAATAAACTACATTAAATGAAAATATTAGTTCGGTAGTTTAATGTTACCGAGATTAAAAGCTATAGAATTTAAACTATAATTACTTTTTATAAAGGTACGTTTTCAGTGTTTTCCCCTTTAAATATCTTTTTAAAAGTCCCAGGTTTATAATATTACCAGTGGGCCCGGCTCGTGCGAGGATTTCACACTACAATCTAATATTTTTTATCAATATGTAATATTTATTAGATGCAGGTTTAAACTTCTAAAGAAAATGTGAGGAAAAAAATATCTGCAAACAACATTTAGTTTTTAGTCAAACCAGAATATTATATAATTTATTCCATCAAAGCTAGAGTAAAAACAGATCCAAGATTGCAAAAGGCACGCGCGAGAAAAAAAAAATTAACAATAGCATTTTAACTGCATTAGAGGATGACGTCATCCGCTTCGGGAAAACATTGGACATAGAAATATAAATCTCAACGTTTCAATTTCAAGTTCGCTTTTTAATCATAAATATAAAATAAACCCATGCGGTGTTTTTTATAATCATTGCTGAGCATCCTATAATGTGGTATTTTATTTTTGTGGCATCAGTAATTTGAGGAAAACCTTTCATTTCTTTCATAAAATCAATGTCGATTTAATTTTTAATTATCAACAAATTTTAATCAAAAAACATGTTTTAGGAAAATGTACGTGTACTATGTCAGAAGCCTGTTCAAAATCCTTTCATATGGTATCTCATTCGTCGTTCTACCCTTCGTATTTTCTTAGAAAAAGGGATGTTGACAGGAGAAATAATATATACGATTTTGGTGGGTATTTTCTCTGTTGTGTCATTTATATGCTAGTAACATAACCAATCTCACGCAATATTTGTGAAACGCAACCATCGCTTGAAATTTCTGTTTCTTGTAATTGTTGTTAATTTTTTTACGTAGAAGGAAGTATAATATTTAATTCCGCCCAAACAGACTTTCTAGAAAAATCATTTCTCATTGAACACACTTTTAATCATAATGTTTTCTTTCCGCTTACTAAGGAAATCTCAAGTTAAACATTCCCATAATTGTAATCTTTCATCAAGTGCAACTAATTGTCACCATGCCAACAAATTCTTCTCATGCTTTTTAGACAAAATTTACTTTTCTTTTTTGCGCACTAACAATTATGCCAAGAATATAATTTTTGTTGCCATCTCATCCAAAAGAATTTTTGCCCTTTATCTACTGACCTTTGTCTTATTTAACCCTTTTTTTTATACCGCTAACCAGGCCCCTACCTGCCCGGCATGAATGCCTAGCTTAACGGGTTAGTACATGGGTGCGGGACGGAAATCGCCTGATCAGAGCATGGCTGTGATCCACCTGACTATAGATTTGTTCACATCGCTGCTGTGCTTGCTCTCTTGTGATTTGCTACCGTTATCTTTGTTTGCCGGTTCAAGGTTTCTGTTTAACTTTGTTGAATTGACAGATTTAATGGGTCTCGTAATTTAGAACCTTGATCAGGTGACGAGACCCTCACCTGACTAGGCACCCCTAGAGGTATAATTCACTTGGAGGGCTTTGCACCCACGACGGATTTTACATGCACCAGGTGCCATTAGCGTACATAGATTTACATATATTTACCATGTCTGTTGGCTTGTCACGTTCATGGTGGGTTGTCGCTGTAGTGTTTATCGCCTCTTTTGTGGGCTGATTTCACTTCTTGTTGTATTTGTCTCTGTCAAGGCTTTTTGGCGTTTTTATAGGCTCACCCCTGTTGTGGGTTGTTTTTTGTATATCATTCATTGGTTTTTTGTCTCTTTCTTGATATATTTTTACCTCTAGCTTGTGCTAAAGCTGGTTTTCACATTTTGAATCTTGGTCTTCTTTCGAGAGTTTCACTGGTTATTATGTCACTATCGTCGGTTTTGTCACGTTGTAACTTATCTACTGACGGTACTTATAAGTACCAGTAAAATAACTTGTTATAAAATTCATTTAATGCATCGATTAGTAGTGATACAGTTTAGAATGAGTTTTAGATGCATTAATTTATCTTGTTCCAAAAGCGTTATTGGATACACAAAACAAAAATATTTTTAAAAGGGTGATTTCTTTCGCCTTTACATCTTTTCAGCTTTCTTGGCGTTGGGGGAGAGTGGGGGGATTTTCAATTCCGAAATATTTCTATATTTCTATTGTAAGAACATTATATTTATACATTTCCTAATTCTACAAAATACTAAGAAAAATATTTAAAATAAAATATTTGAATGGGGTTATAAATATTGCACAAAATCACTATAAATTCAAATTTAATTAATCCTCCTAAATACTTCAATCATTCTAAAATCCCTCTAAAATTTATTGAATGATTATGGAAATCTTCTAATGTAGTTTCAACAATTCACGAAAAATGCTTTAGAAGATAAAATTTTCATGAATTCATAATTCAGTACATAAAGGGTTAAAGTTGTGGATCGGTCAGAAACACATTCTTAATGAGTTGCCCAGAGAAAAGCTGCCCTCTCCCAAAAATATATCAAAGATTGTGGGGGGGGGGGGGCAACATTTAGGTGTCTATTGAAAACATGTCTCTTCAAAGACTTTCTCATAGACGCGTCACAATGGGGTAATCGCTTCTTGCGGAATGATTGGTCACCGTAGAAGGGGAAAGAAGTGAAACGTGAAAACTGAATAAGTTTGCTTTATATCAAGAACATCTAATTTTCCAATGGATCAAAACAAAATATTTTTATTTTAATGCCATAAGATAGAAAAACTAATATCTGTTTTTTTTTTGTTTTTTTTTTTTTTTTTTTGTTTTTTTTTTGTTCCCGAAAATACCATATATCATTACAAAAATTTCGGTTTATTAAGGGGTAGTCTTATTATTTTCTTTATTATCATCATTATCATATTTTACGCGGCAGCGTATTACTGCTTATTTTACTGTTTATTACTGTTAATTTTACGGTATAAAATACTGGCAGCTGGGGTACCAGTATTATACCGTAAAATCAACGTTTTTCTTTTGCTCTGTAGTTGCAATTTTTTGGTATTTCCAATGCCACGAATCGCTTCGCATAAGGAAATTAATATTTTTGTCTTTCTTTTTTTTTCTGTGTTCTCTTCTTAAAGGATGTCTCCCTTTTTTAGTTGTCAAAATATTTCTGAAATATATGCTTAAATTTATCTTAAGTGTTAAAATCTTACTCTCAGCAAGTACGATCTTAACACATAAAATACTAAATTAAGCATATATTTTAGAAATATCTTGACAGCTAAGAAAATAAGAGAAAATCTTTAAGAAGAAGAGTTCCCAGAAAAAAAATAAGTCAAAAATATTAATTTCCCGAGAAGATATTTTAAAAATAAGAATGCATTCCACTCCCATAGGTTTAACATTAACGAGGGGAAATTTAAGAACTTGAGACCCTTAACTGTCGAAAACTGCATATTCGAAATTGTCGAAAATAATTTTCTTTCTATACTTAAAACAATGCAGGTATTGGTAGGCCTTCCAATTTTTTGCCACATTAATTTTACTTTCCTCTTTCTCCTGCTTATCGTCACAAAATTAATTACAGTTGCCATCTTAGACGCAAGATCCACCCTTTTTGTCGAAAAAAATGGCGCCCACGATCCTTTTTTACGTAAATAAGGCTTTTGCGCCGATTAAATAGTGAAAAATGGATGGCGAGATTATTTTCATCGCCTTCTGTCAAAACATGATGTATTGGGGTAATTTTTTTTGCAATTTTATTGAAAATAGGAGTGATTTGATGTATGTGAATGTGTTAAGTGATATTAATCCTTTTATCCAAGCATATCAGAGTTATATTGTGTCCTTTTCGGCTATCTTTTAATAATGTAATAAAAAAGAGATAATGTTGAATTCGTAATCAACTTTTATTTATTTCGTAGCCATTATATTCTCTTTTCCGTTATTTTACACTGTTAAAAATCTGGAGCAAACTGTCCAGTCATTCAACTGTTTCTATAGATAACGGTTCTTTGACCATATATTATGAGACATTCTTATTGGCCAGAATAGAGATTAAATACGGTTTATGTAACCGCTTTCTATAAAAGCGGTTGAATGGCCGGACAGTTTGTTGTAGTTTTTTAACAGTGCACATAGTATTGCATAGTTATTACTATAAATGTTTAGGCATGCTAATTACACGAACTGAATTTTTCCATCTGATTATGAAAAAATGCCCAGACCAGGAGTCAAACCAAGGTTTTTGACTTAAATTGCCAAAGCTCTACCTATTGAGCTACCTGGACCGACTGACGTACACATTTCACTCAGATAACCTTCTTGGCAATAGTATCTGGTCGGTCATTTCAGCAGAATATACCGCATCAGAACTCCATTAAACGATGAATATGTAGATGCACTTTTATTATTTTTAATTCAATCATACTAAAGATATCATAACAATGAATTAGAAAATCTTTTCAGTTCAATTCAAGTTGAAGATCTTGGGTTCGACTCCCAGCCTGAGCATTTTTTCACTCAGTTGGAAAAATTCATAGTTCGTATGATATCTTTACCAATCAGCAGAGTTTGATTATCACAGGGGCACACAGAGCACGTGCCCAAAGCCCACATTTATAGAGGGTCCCAAACTGCACTCTCTGTCTACTCTTTGTCTCTACACTTTGTCTACTCTCTGAACACACAAATTAATGCAAATTTCCATTTATAGTTCATAAAAATGACAAATCATAAGACAAGGGGAGTTTTTGCATTTCTTATTGGGTTTTAATTGACTTTACTATTTTATAGAATTTTATTTACAGGAAGACTTTTAAACAATAAGATATTTATAATACACATTCGAACTTAAAAAAAAAAAAAAATCTATAATAATAAAAATATGTTTTGTGTGTTTGTAGCAGAGCTACCAGATTTGACAGGAAGGTACCCGTATGTTTGAAAATTATGCACCTTGAAACCAGTTTTTGGATTTTTTTAAATGAGATTATTATTATTATTATTAATTTTTTTATGCGATTTTTCGTGTTTTGCGGCGATTTTTTCACATTAATAAAAGGAATCTGGTTTAAATTTTTTAGCCCAATATAATAAATTTTGTCGTCTTTTCAATAAAGTTTATTCCGAATACGTACTGCGATTTTTTAATTTCTTTTGTGATTTTTTTTTTGATTTTTTTCACGTTTTGAGGAAATTTTCGATTTTTGCAAAAAGAATCCGGTTTTAATCTTTTAATGCAATATAGTAAGATTTATCCTCTGCAGTTCGTGAATATTTAGCTTTTTTTTTTTTCGTCCCGTAGAGCAATTTTTTTAATCTCCGTAAAAGGAATCCGATTTCAGTCTTTTAGACCAATATAATAAATTTTGTCCGCTGCGATTTTTGAATTTATTAGCGATTTTTTATGCGATTTGAGGATTTTTTTTTTTTTTATGCAGTGTAGCCTTCAACTTTAGGTTCGTTTGAGTTAAACCCACCAGCAAAGATTCGTTAGTAAAAAAAATAAAGATTAATTAAAATCCATTTGTTAAGTTATGAAATTGCGTCTTAAATATATCCAGCAAAAAAAAAAAAAAAAAAAAAAAAAAAAGAGCTTATAAGAAATGCGAGGCCTTTTTTTTTTCCCCTCACTGGAAATTACACACATTTCCTGAAATATAAATCATCACGATTGAATATGCAGGACTTTTTTTGTTATGCGTTGCATATTTCTGCATTACTTTATATGAAATTAAATAAATCGCTTCAGTGACACACGCAAATCTTGTTTGCTAATCCAATTTTAGCTAACGATGAATTAGAAAAACCGTGAATTCAACAATCATGATAAACGACATGGGATGGACATCACGCACGAATACAATAAGAGAATTATACTTCCAGGTGGAGGGGGAAAAAAATGAATGAAAAGTAGAACAAATTACAGCAAGATTGTGTCACGCTTTGATTTATGTCACATGTCTTGCTAATCTGATATGATGATCGATTAGGCTCATGAATGTGACAAAGTCGCTGGCTTTTATGCAACTGATGTTCAAAATCAAAAATTCCAGATAGCTTTGATGCAGTCTTTTAATGTTTTTTTAAATTACTTTTTGGGTTAATCTGTATGTAAACATACTTCGGGAAGGGGGGGGGGGGGAGATCACGAATAGAGTCCTGCATACGGTCCAGAGGCGTAAGAGTCAAGGGGGGCAGGATCACTTTACTACCAGTGTTTTTATATACTATATTTGGCCTTATTTTATTCATACCGTTCAAAGATTAAATAAGGCCAAATGTAGTGTATAATTATACTGGTAGTAAAATGATTGCGCCCCTCCCCCCTGACGCTACGCCACTGATCGGTCGGGTTTTCCGAGGGTCGATCGGGTTCACGCTAATTTTTTTCGGTGCGAGTCGGTTTGAATTTAAACGTTACGGTTTGGGGTCCAGTTTGGGTTGACCCGACATTTTAAAAGAAAGTCCTGAATATTTTTTAATGAAAAAACAAGAACGAAAAATCATGCGTCAAGCATAGATTATGAAACACTTTCCAAACACAGCCAGAAAACTGTAACGAAACTTCACCGTTAAATAAGGTGAAAGAAGATTTGTAAGTAAACAGTTTAGAAAACACATAACACATTGAAAAATACAGTTTTCGAAATTACCGTCCAGTGTCAAAAAGTAGTCGAATTATTTTGTGCAGCCCTGTATATGATCAATATATGTGGATATATAGTATGATAAAATTTAGTTCAGTTAGAATATACATACACATTTAGCAATTTTCGCCAATCGATGGAAATGCACTCGACATCTTTTGTACAGCCCTGTATATTATCTGAAGACTTTTGTACACACCACCTATTAAGCTAAAAGGCAACTTAAAACTCACTTGTAGCAATTACCAAACGTAAACGACAATGCATCTTTTTTTCCGTAGCCCTGTATGTGAATTTATTTATATTCCACAAACTTCTATTAGTCTACTAAATATAGTTCAGCAGGAAAATGCGTAGACACAATTGAAAACTACCCTTAAGCAATTCACTCCCATAGTCTGTAGTACTTACGAATTTCCTTGTGTAGCCCTGTATATGGTCAACCGAGTTTACAAACACACGTGTACTATGACAAAAAAAAAAGTTAAAAATGCAAACCAAAGTTGAAAACGCACTTATCACACATGACTGTAAATATCGCACATGTACTGTAACCAATATCTGTTGTGTGTCCCTTTAAATAAACGCAATGCACACAAAAGAGTAATTTATAGTGCACCTCAGTAATGCATATAATTTCCATTATGTTTGAAATAGTGAAATATCACTAAATTACACTGCAGACGATTTTTCCCCATATAACGATGTGTAAAAGAATTCTTTTGTTTCACCCTGTGAAAGAATAATAAATGCTTTGCACCCCATACTCTACACAAAACATGTTTTAATGCGCTTCATAATTGTATATCAATTTCATTATGTTTTAAATGACGTAGCGCCATCAAAATGCGCTTGAACCGATTATTCCCCATTGACTGTAATGTAACGGAATACTTTTGACTGTCCCTGTAAAAAAAAAAAAAAACTATAAGTGCTACACACTTCTGTTGAAATAGGGAACATGCTATAGTAAACGACAATAACATACAAAAATTTCAGGACAATCGAAGCATATTTACGGGAGTTAGAGCACGGACACACGGCAGACAAACCGAAGTCATAAACACTTTTCAACTAGGTTGAAAAGTGTTAAAAAGCTATATACTATTTGAATATTCATAAGCACATTTTCAGGCTTGAATGTGTTATTTTTTATACAAAAAAGATAAAATTGATATCTACCCTATATATATAAAATCCTAAGGAAACGAATTTGTGAAACGATTTTATGAAACGAATTTGTGAAACGATTTTATGAAACGACTGATTAAACGACTGATTATGTTTCAGGGCTATTTTTAATAAAATATTAAACGCTTGATGGTGAAATTAATACCAATTGTCCATAAAAATCCGCGGATGTCAAAACTGGTAATAGAATTTTGAAATTGGAATTAGTTTACGAGATATTAATTTTTTTCTAATTTTAATGACATTTCTGTAATGATGGCAACTAATTACTCAGTTTTTTGTGACAAAAAAGGGAAAAAAATTGAAAAGGATCCCGATAGGGATTATTGGTTTATTTTTATTCGTCATTTTCAAATTGAAATTGAAATTATCTTTTATTTCAATCGATAATGAAGACAAGATTGTGATTAAATTATGTTTTTCAGGAAAATTTGAAAAAAAAAAATCACATTTCTATCGTCAGGATTCAATCGTCTATCAGCATTTAATTTAATTTATAAACTGAAAATATTTTGAATAAATTCGTCCAAATGACGTCATTTATGTAGACGCAAAAGAAAGGGGGAGAAAGGAATTAATAGTAATTATTATTTATTGATATCCTTTTGTTATTTTTTTGTAAAATGTAATTAAACGAATTTATAAAATCACTAATTCGGATATTTGAAACGAATGTATAAAATAATAATTGCCCAACTGAACGGAAGGAGAATAAAATATCCTGCTTGGTTTTCTTTCCAATTTTAATGAGAATATGACATCAATTATGGTAAAATGACATTTACTCCTTTCTCTCATTTATTGGCAGCAAGGAAAAAAATGCTCCCTATATATTAGAGAAATGCTACTAAAGTTTAAAAGTATTCCAGTAAAAGTTAAAACTTTTCCAGTATATGGGGCCTTGACGAAACAGAGAAAATACCTTTGGCGGAAAAGGAAATTTGGCAACATATTTTCTGTCAACCTATTCACTTTGTCATTTCGTATACAGAAGCATTTTTTCAATATTTATACAATTTGTTTAGCGTAAAATGTCATTTATTTTATATATAATCAGAAGTAATTTGTATAGAAAAAACAATAATAATATACGTATAATTAAAATACGCATATAAACAAAAAAAATCGTCGAATTTGTTTCCATGGCTGTTTATGTCATGTTCCATGGCACCAAATCTCACTTTCTGATGCCCCGAATTGCGCCAAGCTTTTTTAAAAAGACCCAAGACCCCTATAATAGAAAAGCACCAAAAGTTCATTTGGTTTGTTTTCGTAACTTTTGGCAACAAATCTATGTATATTAACGAATCTATCCCCTTTTGAAGCTCGAATTACGCCAAACCTAAAATCAAAGGATCCTATACTGGAAAAGTACCCGATTTTCTTATGGACAACATTCAAGTGACATAACATGGTGTAAAATTATCGCGGATAGCAAATTTGTTTAAATATCTCATCAATTGATGCCGAATAAATGCAGGCATGCATGCACAGAATATTTAATTAATTTTGTATGATAAATAATTATAAGAAAATTCGTATATACATATTAATTAAAATAAATAATTTACATATTTAAAATAACATGAAAATATGCATGATGGTGCACTAAAATAGAGTGAAAATTAAAATCTGTTACTGAAAATGTCTATAACATAGTACTTTTCAATACCGTGGTTCTTAATGTTATTCACAAGCAGATGGAATTTTTCTCATCCTTAAACGCAAACGAAGAATAGAATATAGATCGTTGTTATAAAAGTCCGAGAGGTAACCACAATTTAAACCTAACCATTTTATACAAGCTGGTTTTCAAGTTGTAATTGATTTTACTTATCAATCCCGAAAACAGTCGTCAGTTGTCGCAACAGCTGTGTATGAGGCCATGATAATAAAAAAATGCCCCATTAAAACGTTAAAAGCATGGCAACCCAATTACAGATTTACCAATATTTTTAAAATAAAGCACGCTGTTATGTTTTTAGAGGCCTTGAAGTCTGAGCGGGGGTTGGCGAGCTTAGCTCGCAGGGGGTAGGCCCCCTAGTTAGAAATATAATTGTAGACTACTTTTCATTAATTGTATTGAAACATGCATTAATTTTCTTTCACTTCGGGTTCGGGTAGGATTTCGGGTTGACGAATTAATTTTTGTCAGGTTCCAGTTGATTTTAAGCTGAAATTTCGGGTTTGAACTCTAATCACGATTCAGGCTTGAAATTTGTCTATGTTGGGGCATGGATGTTACCATAATAACTTTTGTCTAGTTTTGCATTTAAAAACATAATAAACACAGAAAGAATGTTCCCATTTAAGATTTTCTGTAAAATTACATTTTTATGACTTTACTCTTTAAAATATCGACTAGATTTCTGTGTTTTACAGAAACTTTTCAGACCTTTGAACATTGAGCATTATATTTATTATTAGCATTATGCGTCGGCGCCCGCAGAACAAAATTCAGGGAGGGGCGAGGTGTGTCTGTTACCCCCCCCCCTTTTTTTTTTCTCCCCTTCTTCTTCATGAACGGAGAATATAATCATGAAATGAACTAAGCTAAGACTTTTTTGTCAGATTTTCACTTGCAGGAACAATTTTTAAATATATCAACATAAAACAATGCAGAAGTGTAAATAAGTCATATTAAAAATTCGAAAATAAGCTTTTACCGGATTTTTCAATATGAAGAATTAAAACAGCACAGCGTACATTTCTCTTTATCAGGGAGGCGTTGTCCTCTGAACTTCCGGTTTAGGACAATTTTTCAGTATCTGAAGGTAAAACGTTATTAATTTGAACGGAACGTTCAGTGGGCAGATCCCCCCCCCCCCTTACGAAAAATCCCTAATTAATTTTTCTCTTATTGTTTAATAATTTGAGAAGAATAAATTTTGTTAACCATTGGGAAAATGGTTGTTGTTTTCGGTCGAGAATGGACCTCTTGACGTCGTCACTTTATTTTTTTAAGCGTTTTTAACGAAATTTTGTAACTTTTTTTAGAAGAATTTTTCTTTGAATAAGCAATAGAAATGCATAAAATCGTTACAAAAATGTTAAAGTTTCAAAAAGGATAGATGCAAACTATCAGATATGAAAAAAAGCCGAATTCAAAAATGGACGCCAGATGAGACATCGTCTTATTAAGCAGAAAACGTGGTCTTCAACTTTAATTTCCTCAAAATACTTATAGCTCAGACATCAATCTAAACAAGAGTTAAAGTTATAGTAGGTAGGACCCGACAAAATATTAAGGTATTCATATTAAGGATAAGGTATAGTAATGGAAAATGCGTTTCAATTCAAGAACTGCGGCGATGGTTCAAACGAATATTTTTGCGAGGACAGAGAATGCCAGGATCTCTTCAACTGCAGTAATGGAAAATGCGTTTATTTGTAGATTGTTCCGATGAATATTTTTTGAATAATTAATATTTTTAATAAATTTGAAAATTTTGATTTTTAATTTTGATTTTAAATTTAATTTTTTTTTTTTTTTTTTTTTTTTTTTTTTTTAAAGTTTTCAGAGCATTTTTTCAATGGTTGTTGTAATTTGTTAAATTATCTTTCTTGTTGTTGTTAAAATTAAATTTGAAAATTCAGATAGGAGTCATCAATCAGATAGATAGGAGTTTCAGATTCAGATTCAAATTCAGATAGGAGTCATCGCAATCATAGGACCCATTTTGCGGGTGCTCATGGTTTAATGTCACCATGTAAGAGACCCTTTTCATCACAAATGCACACCACGCAAATCTTTCCAATAAATCTGATATGCATGAAACGGCATGTTTAAAAATGGCAAAAAATTCATTATCCAGTGCATAAAACGGAAAGCTTGGTGATTTTATCTGATGATTAAACGATAGCGACGAAATACTAACGCTAAGCGACTCTTAAAAACACTTAGTCATTCTTCTAAGATAAAGTCATCAATATAAAAGAGTTCCGAAATAACTAAATAATGTCTCATTGTTCGATAGGCGGTTAAAGAAAATACCGCCTTTAAATGAGAAAGAAAAAAGAAAATCTTTTAATTTTTTTTTTCTCTTATTTTTTGGAAATTACTTCTGATAGCAAGATAATCCAATATTTTCAAGGTTGGGGGAAAAGCTGAAAAGAGGTGGCAAAATGGGAATACTGGCACTTTAAAAAACTTTTTTATTAGTATTATATGAGACTTTTAAGACAATAGTGTTGAACAAATGCAGAACCAAATTCACATTTTAGCACGTTTATACAGTCCCGCATCGGATAATACAGTTTTATCAGTACTCTACCCCATCGGATTGCAAGGGGAAAAAAAAACTGACTTTTATTTAACTTATATATAGTTAGTCATTTATTATAGTTTTATTTAATACAAGCGAAATTTTTTTTTTTTTTTTTTTTTTTAAGGAAGGTAGTAAAATTAATTGTCACATAAATGATCGACAATAGATAAACCGATAATTATAATACAATACAATATGTGTGTATATATATATGTGTGTGTGTGTGTGTGTGTGTGTGTTATATTGGTCACATATTACGCCGCAAACCTGCAAACGTTGACCTGTACCAAAATATCTAGCATCATCACTTCCTGTAGAAACAAAAAAAAAATATTAAAATCTCATTTGATTCTTGAAAATATGGTTGTAGCTAATGACCAACGGCTCAAATTTTTGATTTTATGAAATATAAGAAAATTGTGCTATTTTGATAAGAAAAAAAATATTTTCCGTCTAAAATTTTGACTTTTTAAACTTAATGAAAAAATTAAAAAATAAATAAATAATATTATTGGCTCGATGGCCCTAAGATCATTTAATTATGTGTAGATGAGCGCAAATTTTATCCAAAAATGTTAAAAATTGTTCAAATTATCATGCCCATGTCGATAAACGTAGTTTCCAGAAAATCGCGTTGAAAGTTTTAGAAGAAAAAAATATACTGATATATAGGTATTTTTAACTTACACTTAATTTGCTATTCCTGCGCCATACTGTGGATCCTCCTATGCCATCTGCAGCTTCTAAAAGGGAATGGAATCCTTAGTAGCATCTTTTCAGCGAGGTCAGTTTTATCGATCGTACGCACGTTCATATTTTTGCTCATATATTTCTTAATAATTCAGATATCACTTTAAATCTTTTTGAATTCTCCCATAGGTTTTACATTAGCTTGCGAGTGTCTTCGCGTGGCTGAAGTACCCCCTTAACCCCATTTGCTATCAGCACAGCGCTTCAAAAATCTAAACGCAAGTCAAACAAGAAACAACGGCACTCTCAGCTTGTTGCAAACTGTAGAAGTACGAAAAAAGTAGCCTAGTTCTGTGTGCAAACTAAAATTGTTGGGCACAGGAGAAATATCTCAAGCGTGCGCACAAGAAAAGTGAAGAAGTTAAGTTAAAACTCAATGTTCTAAACCAAAATCGTTGGACACATCAGGAGATACATCTGAAGCGTGCGCATGAGAAGAGTGAAGAAGTTAAGTTAAAACTCAGTGTTGGAAACCAAAATCATTGGACACTGGAGTACATCTGAAGCGTGCGCATAAGAAGAGTGAAGAAGTTAAGTTAAAACTCAGTGTTGCAAACCAAAATCATTGGACACAGGAGTACATCTGAAGCGTGCGCATAAGAAGAGTGAAGAAATTAAGTTAAAACTCAATGTTACAAACCAAAATCGTTGGACACAGGAGAAACATTATTCATAGCGTGCGTGCGCATAAGAAGAGTGAAGAAGTTAAGTTAAAACTCAATGTTGCAAACTAAAATTGTTGGATACAGGAGATACATCCGAAGCGTGCGCATGAGAAGAGTGAAGAAGTTAAGTTAAACCTCAATGTTGCAAACCAAAATCGTTGGACACAGGAGAAACATCCCAAGCGTGTGCATAAGAAGAGTGAAGAAGTTAAGTACGCTGACAAAATTAGACCATATATTTTTCTAAACTAAATAATAAATATATACACTCATTTTCCAAAGGATAAAAAAAAAAAAAAATCTTTAAAATAAATCAAAGTTTCACGTATAAATGAAGTGAGGCAAATTAAAACTTCACCGTACAATAAATTGAAAATATTTATTTTCTCTGACGAATTCCATATCAGCGCTACAAGTAGTATGAAGGGAAACAACAGTTTCCTATACAAAAGAAAAAGGGAGTAAGGGGAGGGTGGGAAACAGTCTACGAGTTTTCATTCTGACAACTTGATTTCAGCAGCGAATTTTCAATAACTGAGAATGCATTTACACTCCGAAAACTACGCTCAAATATGGAACCCCAGAGATCTTCTACATTGATCTTTCGATCGCTGACAAAATGAAACCATAAAACCAATCTGAAAAATCTGACTTTCATAGAATGGGAACGAGCCATTCTGTACCAGAACTAGAAAAGACTCCTATCCAAGGCACATGCAATCAACAGGGAAAGGGGTAATTCCCAGCCTTAAAGGGTGGGGCAAGGAGGGGGATTCCCCCGAGAGATTAATTTAAACCTCCCTTTGCTTTACATTGCAACCCTTTGGCACAGTTCCTGTACACGAGAGGAATGCTTGAACAGGGTGTGGAAAGCAAGTCTTTGTTTCTAAACTTTAATATTTCGAACTTTTGAATAATTTACATTGTGAAACTTCAAATCAGCTTTGCAATATGAGAAGGATTTTTTTCTTTTCTCCTGTCTTCCTGTATATCGCAAGCATCGGGGGGGAATTCATTTAAAATCTATACGAAGATAAAGGGTGGTGGAGAAAAACTGAATAAATACTTCAAATTATGCTGAAAAGTTTCGAAATATTCGTTGAATTTTGGTAATTTTTTTCATCTCTAAAATGCATTATTTTAAACGCGCCAAATTCAGAAAGTCGTCCATTTTTCATGCTATGTATTAAAAATAATAAAAAAGTTCCATTCTAGAAATTATAGCACACAGATTGTTTGAATTTTAAAGGGAGAGGGGATATTACAAAGAACTTGCAAGGAAATATGCCTTTTAGAACTGAAAAAAATTACCAAAAAATCGATAAACCAGCGTGTGGAAGTCTATTTCCATTTTCAATCACTGAGGAGTTTTTGTCTTTTTTTTTTTAAGATATGGATAGATACAATTAATATGTACACACAATTAAACGATTAAAATCTACACTAGTTAAAAAGAAGACGACTAATTTAAAGAACATTATTAACTTTCCTCATTAGGGGAAGCATACGTGCGATCATCGCAAAGGCAGCAATACATTGGCCGCAGATGTGTTAGATTTATTTTCTTCCATACACGAATTTTATTCGATTGGCACCATTTTTTAAAAATCAGTTTACTTATTTAATAACGGAAATTCCCTAAATAAATAAGGTAGATATTACTTTTCTTTGTTACAAGTACCAATAACAATTGTTGTATGCACCTTCTGAAGATGTACATATGCACCCATGGTCCCGAAGAGGTTAACACTTAACTGCTATTAACAATCTTACAGACCACTGCCTTTTTCAATTTTCACAGTTTAAGTAATTTGCCTTACAATACTGTCCAAGAGGGACTGCTCAGACTAGGGTCTAAGTCTGTAGAGCATAGATGTCCCTCCCGGTCCTCTTTGAGTTTTTTTTTTCACAAAATCCCGCCGGTAAACGCGACAGAGGGCGGGGTAGTGAACAATAGATACGAATATAATGGAAACAATATTTCTGAAAAGATAAAAATATAAAATACCACTGCCGCCTAATACAAAGCTCTGACCCAACAAGGGGCAGTGAATAAGGGGGAAACCGAGTCCCTGGCTCAGTGATGGATTAATATAGAAAGGTCACATAGAAAGTTAAATATTTTTTTAAGCTTTGAGAGCAAAGCCGGGCGCGATAAAATATTAGCCAGTCGACCGTCTAGAAGAACAGGAGGTCGGCGAATATGCCAGCGAGCTGTTAAAGGACAATTATAAAAGTAATGAAAGACAAGAGCGACATCATCGCATTCACAAAGAGGAGAAAGGGCTCTTTTGAGCTTAAGAGGCCGCTTTACTGAAAATCCCCGATCGCGAAATCCCATGTTAACCTATGGGAAAACTTAGAAGCGCGATGACTCATTACGTAATATTATTATTAAAATACGGTTTTCACCATCAGAAAGTAGACACCAGATGACGAAATTGTGCGTTTTTAAAAAATGTCTCCTTAAATTTTAACTATTTAAAAATTCCCTATAAACTTTGAAAATTCCACTTGAAATTTTATCATCTTCTTAGAAATACTTAAAATTTGAGGAGACGATTTTTAAAAACGCCCAACTTCGGTGTCTCATGTCTACTTTCTGAAGGTGAAAATCGTATTTTAATCATTATATTAATTAATGAGTAATTCCGCTTCTAAGTTTTCCCATAGGTTAACATGGGACTTCGTGATTGGGGAATTTCAGTGAAGCGGCCCCTTAAAGAGCTAAGCCCCCAAAGGGACCATGACCAGTAAGGAAAAGCTGTAGTAGAGGGAGGGAGCAGGGAAAGATTTAATGATACGACTGGGTAAAGTTTAGTACAGAAACAGTACCCTATGAGTTAATCTCGCTTTTTATTCATTTTTCGTTCAAGTGATCTCGGAGACCGCTCACATTAGTTATGCGGCAATTTCTGTCACAACAGTTAAGGGGTTGAGTAGAAAACCAGCTCTGCTCCAGATACAGCAGATTCTGTTACAAAACACGCATTAAATCACGTCTGACACTCGTTTAAATTGATGAGACACCAACACTCTTGTAATACTTTCTAGCGGTTACACGTTCTTGGAATACACATATTCTACTAGAGAGAGAGAGATGAAGAAAAAAAAGTATTTACATGTACATTTGCAATTCGTGAATAAAGCCATCATTTCTCTATCATCCAAAGAAGAAAAAAATTCTGGTTAAGAGTTTAAAGAAGCGGCACATGCTCATAAAGAGATACAAATCTTTTAGAATTTGCGTTTTCCTTTGCCGACCTAGTTTACGCCACATGGCAAAGACCTTATCTATCAAAAAGTCCGAAATTCTAAGAAATGGTTGTTTTATGTGATCAAATTGCGTTCTTTGTTTGTTTTATGAAAGATAATACAGAACGCTTATGAATAAATATTTAAACAGCTCAGTTTTGCTTACATGTAGATATAGATATACACATTTTCTTTCTTTTTTTCTTTCTCAGCAGGAACTTTCGTTAATTTAATTTACTTTAATTTTTAAAAACAGAGCAACATGAAATTTTTTTTTATAATTCAGAACATAAAAGAACAGCACATCTTTAAAAAGAGACACACATGTGGTAGATGTCATCAAATCTGGAATGACTCCACTTGATTTTCCGCGCACTTTAAAGAAAATTGTGCCTTAACACTTTATAGATTCTCGGATTTGAAGTCTCTAGACCTAATAGTTTTGGAAAAATCGTGTTGAAAGTGTGATTTTAGAACGTTTCCGTTCCGGCACATTTAATCGTTTAAAAATGATTTTTTTTTTTTTTATTGATCTTTGTTGTATGTGTATATCTACATGTTAAAGGTATCCTCCATGTCAAATGTAAAACTTCTAGCCCTGATAACTTTAGGAAAATCGCGACTTCAGAACTTTTTTTTGCTCCTTTCACCACTTAAAAATTCGATTATTATTATTATTATTATTATTATTATTTTACGTCCTTACAGTTTCTCTACATGTTAATAGTTACCACCATACCCATTACCTAGTTTCTTATTGCGGAAAAAATTGATGACAAGGTGGTTTTTTGAATGTTTACCATTCATTTCACCCTTTTTAAATGAGAATTTTATTATTATTATTATTATTATTATTATTATTATTAAGTTATGTGTGTCCTATATTTTAAGTTCCTTGCTTAAAGAGTTCCACAGAAGTGGTAATGATACCTTGATTTTAGAACGTACTTGTGTATTTCATCGATTTAAAATTCGAATTTTGGAAGATTAAATTTAAAAAAAAATTAATTATATATTACACTACAAATATCTTCTTATATAGAAATAAGTATTAAACCTAAATATTCCCTCATGCCAACGTTTCATGATTTTCACGTGCCTGAAAATCTGTTTAAATTTGCAAATTTGTTTCTTATACCCTACCTCTGATAAAAGTCACGATTCTTATTCTTTTAAAATATCATTATACAACTATTGCGAAAGACATGAGTTCTGTTCCGGAAATGAATTTTAAACAGAAAGCGAGGATAGACAAGGGATATCCCGCGTCTTCTTCATGTTACTAACACTGACTCTGCAAAGGCTTCGCTATTGCTGTTTCTCTCTCCTCTTCCAGTATGCACTAAAGAAGGGATTGTTTCGAAGCTTTGAAACAGTTGTTTGTAAAAATTTTCCAGTTATCTGTGCTGTTTTCTTTACGTTGATTTTTAAGCATCATTTTAACACACTGGGGGAAAAAAAAAAAAAAAAAAAAAAAAAAAAAAAAAAAAAAAAAATCTGTAATTTTGGCAGAAAAATATTGTATTTTTACAGAAAAAAACTATTTTAAAGAAAAATAGTTTGTCCTGTAAAAAAAATGTAGATTTTGTAATTTTTACAGAAAAAAAAATCTATATTTTTTACAGAAAAAACTGTTTTAATGAAAATATACACATATTTTTTGTAAATTAATAAACAGTTTTCCAAAATTGACAGGGTTTTTTTCTGTCGATTGGATAGTTTTTTTTTACAGTGCACTAGAACGTCCGTTGATGTCATTTCGACACCAAATCGAATTTAGCCTTATCTGTCTATCACATTTTTTCACCTATATTCTTCAAATTGGATCACTTTTGATCATTTTACGTAATAAGCAGACATGCGAATTTTTTATTATGTGATTTGATTTTTAAATTCACCTGTAAAGTCCATTGGTGTTATTCCGACACCAAGCAGAATTTACAATAAACCCTCGTTCTTTTGTGAAAATGTAGAAATATAAGCTTAATTAAGGTACAATGACGCAATATATTGTTTAATTAGAATTTTTAGTTTCCATTTTGCATAAATTAATTAGTGGTGTCGAAAATGACACCGGCGGCTGTTTTAGGATGTCGAAATTGTCGGCCGTTTTGATTTAAAATCCTCGTTCTTTTGTGAAAAGGTAACAATATATATATGCTTAATTAAAGTAAAATTATGCAATGTAGTGCTAAATTAAAATTTATAGCTTCCATTTTGCATAATTAACTTAGTGGTGTCGAAATGACACCGACGGCTGTTTTAGGATGTCGAAATTGTCGGCCGTTTTGGTTTAATGTAATTTTCTGTAAAATAAATCATTCCTTCTTTTGTGAAAAGGTAACAATGTAAGCTTAATTAAAGTACAATGACGTGATGTAGCGTTAAATTAGAATTTATAACGTCCATTTTGCATAATTAAATCAGCGATGTCGAAATGACATCAACGGCTGTTTTAGGATGTCGAAATTGTCGGCCGTTTTGATTTAATGTATTTTTCTGTGAAATAAATCATCGTTCTTTTGTGAAAAGGTAATAATATATGCTTAATTAAAGTAAAATGACTCAATGTAGTGCTAAATTAGAATTTATAGCTTCCATTTTGCATAATTAACTTAGTGGTGTCGAAATGACACCGACGGCTGTTTTAGGATGTCTAAATTGTTGGCCGTTTTGGTTTAATGTAATTTTCTGTAAAATAAATCATCGTTCTTTTGTGAAAAGGTAACAATGTAAGCTTAATTAAAGTACAATGACGTGATGTAGTGTTAAATTAGAATTTATAACGTCCATTTTGCATAATTAAATTAGCGATGTCGAAATGACACCGACGGCTGTTTTAGGATGTCGAAATTGTGGGCTGTTCTAGTGTTAAAATATTACGATTACATTGACTATTTCTTATAACAACAGCGTCTATTTTGTATTTTGTCCACCTCATTCTAGCTAACCTCAATGACGTATTAAAATTTCGCAAAGTGTATTATTTGTATGAAAACTAGATCGCGGCAGGAACAAAAATAGACTACAACAAGTTACAAATAAATTTCATCTTACGCCGAAGAGAGTAAGGCTACAATAAAACATTGCAACAAATTCATTTAAATGCAGATTATAGTATAAAGGGAGTTAAAAAGCAAACACTTTGTCAAGTTACATGAAACGAGAATGAATACGTGTTTTACCATTATCAGATTCTGATTTAGATTAAAGAGTCTTCTCTTTTTATGGACAGACAGTTATAATGTTTGAATAGAGATGATTCGCGTATGTGCGTGCTCTAAAACATGTATAGACAGAACAACGGCAAAATATTTCGGGATTTTCATAACCTTCTTTTCTATTCATGTCTGCACGCAAGCTCATGGATCGGTTATAGAATAATAGATAATTGTGTGGTTTGCATTTAGTGTAATAACGAGCTCAGATAACTCACGTGCAGAGCTTATACGAGTAAATGTAGTATACTTTTTTTCTTATTCTTTTTTGCGGGAATCAGTGAAATGTTACTAGGTTATTTTTCGTAATTTTATTGAGATATCAAAGAACAAGAAAGAAATATGTGTCAAGCATAGATTATGAAATATTTTCCAACACTTCCAGAATACTGTATCGGAACATCAACTTTCAATAAGGGGAAAGAAGGCACTTTAAGTAGATAATTTAGAAATACAAAACAACTGAAAACGAATTTTCAGAAATAACCATCCATAAATGACAATGTATCTAGTTCTTTACGTAGCCTTGTATACGAATTTATTTATATTTTTCAACTCTCTCTTTGTACACAAACAATGTTTTTGAACAAACTATAGTTCATGTGAAAAATGCGTAACTGAATTAAAAAACACCCTTAAGCAATTCACGCGCACACATAGTAAAACTTTCGAATTCTATTATATAAGTGCTGTACATGATCTACAGAATTTGTACACACCACGTAATACGCAAAAAAAATTAGTTACACAGTGAGTGTCTTTTAGTGCATCTCAATAATGTATATAAATTTCATTATGTTTGAAATAGTGTAATATATTATTAAAATACGCTGCAAACAATTTTCCTCCGCAGACCATTATGCAACAGAATTCTTTTGTGTGTCCCTGTAAATGAATGATAAATGATTTGTACTCAATATTGTACAGAAATAATTTTTAGTGCACCTCAGAAATGCATATCAATTTCAATATGCTTGAAATAGTTTAACGTCATTAAAATACGCCGCAGACGATTTTTCCCCATATACCATAATGTAACGGGATTCTTTTGGGTGTCTCCGTAAACAAACTACAAATGCAACCAAGTCCATTTTCAGCAGCGAACATGCCATAGTAAACCTCAATAACATATATCATGCCGCATCCGCTTTCCAGATATTTAAAAAAAAAAAAAAAAAAAAAAAAACCAACTTATTCCTGGTACTTTTCCTATTGTAACGGTATATTTTGTTAATAATAATACTAATAATAATATTTATTAAATGTGAGAAATATAATGAAGCAATTTTGATAAGAATTTTTAAGTAAAATTATTTTATTACTTTTTCATGTTCAGATCTTTTATAATTATTTTTATTAATAATAATATGGAATTTAAAACGGTTTGGTTCATTAAAACTGATTTTTTAAATATAGGTAGTTATAGGCTTTTTTGTAAGACATATACTACTACTTAGATTAATTAATATATAATATTGTTTCAGGAATCTTTTAATTCTTATAAAACAATAAAAATAATAAATACAGTGCCCAATTTTCGTCAACAGTAACCGAAGTCCGCATTATGTTGAATAAATTGAATTCAGTTTTCTTCATAAAGTAAATAAATAATTTACCAATTTTATTCTAAAAGAAAAGAAAAGAAATTCTTTAATTTGTTAATTTTAACAAAAGAGCAAGTTAATAACAATTTTTTAATTCAAAAGAGTAAATTACTCAAAACAAACCAAATAAGCAAAGAAATTGTAGTACTTACATATTTTCTGTTATTATTATTACTGAATGAACAGTGATTTTTATTTCAAAATATCATGCCCCACCTCCCTGCTGCTGTGATATATTAGGATTGAATAACTTGAAGTAAAATATTTGGTGAATGAAAAACTCCCTAATTACAAAGTTCATTCAAAGGTATTTGAGGATATCTGTGATCAGCTACGGTTCTACGATTGAAATGTAACTTAAGGTTTTTCCGCAACAAGATGCCGCATGCTGAAAAACAACATTTACAGGCAAATACAATTACCCTCGGGAAGTTTGCGGAAAAACAAATTTACAAACAATGTTGATTTCTTGGGGATTTTTTGCCTCCTCCCTCACGCGTTTAATGCTAAGCTTTTGTTTGTGTATTAAATGATAATGTTATTTCAAAACTAAGATTTAAAAAAAAAAGTGCTTTGATTCGCGTGATTTGCTGTTGTTCTTGTCGGGCAAAACTGGCGGGGGAAAATATTAATTGATAATGGGTAGTATTCGTTATGTGATTTCGAATAATAATTTTACAAATGTGCAAGTTTTTCTCTCAAACGAAATTTCTACGTTAACCCTCCGTCAGGCGGACCTCTGGATTCCCGGGTTCGGGCGCAGTGTGCCTGACAGATGGCTGTTTTAAAATCGCCATTAGCACCTACCTAACTCGATTTTAACACGCATAATGTGATTAGTGATCTTCATTAAGAAATACAAAGAGATAATATTCGAAATCTGATTTTTTAAAAACCCATTTATTAACCCCAGAATAAGTAAAACACTAAGCAATCTCCGAGACAACTTTCACTAAGCTTTGGCAACGCACCTGTGGGGCACACTGCGCTTGACCGACGGTTAAAAATACATTTTAAGCCCCATAACAGAAAGTGAAATATTTTTAAACGCCATTTGGTTTTAGTCTGTTACAGGAATGATTTCATGAAAGGGGATTAACTGGAACCACAAGCGAGTGTTTGGTTTGTTTGGGGCGCTACGGTCATCTTTTGCACGCGAGGATTAAACAGACCGGGACCTCCGCTTAAATAGGAATCCGGGACTCTACAAATATTCATGCCTGAGTCGGCTGTGTTCTATCTCTCTTTAAAGTTTGTACTATAATTTTTTATATGCCCTGTATTAGAGATAGGAATGCTCGGAAAAAAACCGGAAACTTTGGGGGGGGGGGGGATCAGTTTTTTTTTCGTTTTTTTCCGAAGGTATATTTTTTAATTTTTCCGATTTGGAAAAATTTAAAATTAATTTATAAAATAATACATTTAAAATGTTATTATGGCTGCAGACTGATATTTTTTCATGTTCAGTGTCTCGCATGAAAATGTTAACCATGAAAAATATTATCTTTAAGCAGTTTAGGAAGAACTTCAGTCCTTTAAAGGACCCTTCACAGTTTTTTTTTTTCACCTAAAACATTAGGACCCTTCACAAAATTCGGAAAATTTTTCAATCTTCATTTTGAATCCTCTAGAAATGTGACAATTTTAGAATAACAAAAACTGTTATATAACAGCTAAAATCATCGATGAATCTATTATCTAGCTGTAGATATGAAGAATCTTATTAAAAATATCTAAATAGGAACCTAACTATAACGATAATTTCTAATTCACAAAATTTTGATTATATTTTTTATGACAATTTAGTAAGATTTTTTTATAAGGTAATATTTTTTTTATACAAAGGTTTACAAAAACAGGATTGCATGAAAAAAAGTGTAAGCAGACACATGCAACTTCTCTGGTTAAAAATGAAAATCCGTGTGAAAAATTATTTTAATAATATCAATAGGTTGAAAATTGAATATAAAAATTGAAACATGCATTTATTTTTATTGGCATAGCTGTGATTTTTCATGTAATCAGATGATAATCTCCAGAAATATTTAACTATTATTAGAAACACATTCTTTTTTAATAACATGCAATTGAAATTATTTAGTCTTTTCAAGTTTTTTCCTCTTCTCTTCCTTTTATTTAAAATATAGATTCTAAGACTTGTCTAACTGTTTTATTTATTTATTTATTTATTTTTGATATAAATGCATACAAATAAACTGTGCAAAGAAAATATAAATTTTCTGTGAAAAATTTAGTTGAATTTTTTTTTTTATAAATATTTAAAAATCCACCTGTTTTATAACTTTAATTAAAGAAATATACATACGTATATATATATTATTAATATTATTTTGATATTAATAATCTAAACTTAAATTAAAACCAAAACTAAATATACGTGAAATGAAAATTCTAATAGTGAGAAATTTTTATTTTTGCAATATTGTAAAATTAGTATGAATTTTTAAGGAATGAAAGATTTAAAAAGGATAATATTTATAATGTCACAACTACAATAATTTGTTTCTTTAAAATGGCGTCATTTATATACAATGGCGCCATATACAATACTATGTTGACTTGAGGTGATATTTAATGCAATTTAAATTTGCTTTCAAACTGCAGTGATATTGGTTGAAACTCATAAGATTTTTTTTTTTTGTTGTTGTTATTTTTAAAATTTTCTTTACTGGTAATTAAAGAAATGCAACTGAAAAATCATTTCAACAGAGACATGATATATTACAAACAATGATGCTAAATTAAGCAAGAAAAACGACTATGAAATTCTGAGATTGAAAGGCTAAACTTTTAAAAGTTGACTTCTTTTTTTCTTTTTTGTAATATATTCATGTAAACTGATATATATATATATATATATTTTAGTATGCAGAAATTTTAAAAAAGTTTATTATTTTGTATATTTTAAGAAAATGTGACTTTTTTTTTTTTTTTTTAGAAAAGATTTGTAAGAAATCAATTTTTCCAAAATTTCCAGAAAAAAACTGTTTTTTTTTCCGCCATTTCAAAATTTCCGGAAATTTTACATCTCTACTCTGTATACATCAAAGCCAGCTTTTGTATTCTATGCAAATATGCAGTGCCGTAACTAGGCAGGTGCAAAAGGTGCAGCCGCACAGGGCCCATCTGAAAAGGGGGGGGGGGACACAAAATGATGTGCGTAAGAAATTATATATTTTAATTGAAAAAGAAATTTCTGCCTTTCTACTGCTCGATTTGACGGTTTTGTGTTATTTAGATCCTAGATGTCTCTGCTTATCAACATGAACATTCGAATTAATATAGAACTGATATTTTCAACTTACCTACGTACCTGCCAAACTTATGCTAGGTTATAGTTTGAATAAAGTAACGTATACTTGTATTTTCGCTTATGTTTTTACCAAATGCCGGTTTTTTCCGTTTTATTTTAACTTCCTTTAACCAAACCATTTGAAATATGGAAGATACAGTCTTAAAATTAGTACCTTTACGTCTCAAATTCTGCAATTAGTTCGAAAAAATATCGTTGTTAGCCCTTTGAAAAATGTTTGCAAGAAAGAGTCGTTTTCGCAGTAAACATTTCCCATAATATGCCAACGTCCCCTCCCCCCCTCCAAGGTCGCAATTTTAGGGGCACCGATAAGCAAAAAATATGCCTTAATGCCGATACTTTCTTCTAATCGTCAGTGCAATCGGTTTTCAAAAATAGGAAAATTTTAACTCTTTTAAAAAATTCACGACCGCAAGTCACTTTACCTCTCGGAAGCGATATTTTTTCCACATTAAAAGTAAATAAACGTCCCTATTTCGACACAATCTTTTTACAGCATCTCGGCAGACTGGATTTACAGCTACTACAAAAATTTTGAAACATTTGGGGAAGCACAAATATTTTTAAAAAAATTAATAAAATCTAAGAAAAAATCGACGAAAAAAGTGGGATATTTCGCTGGATTTGGCTTACGTTTTCACTATTAAATATGCATATTGTTTCATAAAATGGTTAAGGGAACATCATATTTTTAATTCCTAAAAATTTCGAAAAAATTGAACGATAACCACTGAAGAAAAAAAAAAATCTAAATTATAGGACAACCCCCCCCCTTTCCTTTCTTTTATCGGCAGACTTCAGAATTAAGCATTGATTCCGAAAATCAAAATACGCAAAAAAGAAGAAAAATCCTAAGCAACATGTACGCTGAATTAGTTTTCCAGCATGCAAACCATTTCAATAAATATCATCATTAACCTATATGAAAGAAAATTCATTTCCGAAAGCCAGTTTTGTCAAATTTTGAGGACATTCGTGGGGAAATAAATGTTTGGGAACAATAAAATGTTTCGAAAAAAACTTGGGTATTTTCTTTTCCTTATTTCACGTAAAGTTTACTTTTAGTCATTTGGCAACATTGAACCTGTCTATATAATAATATAGATATATCCTAAAATAAGTACGGAAATCGATTTTATTAAGTGGTCGTGCTTTATAACGGCACAGTTTACTCTTTTTTCTAATTTTAATGTCTCTTGATATTTTTAATTTGTATTTCTTATTTCTTATTCAAAGAAAAAGAAGTACCAATAAATTTAAGGCCAGAATTTAAAGGTAAGTGAAATCATTGAAAATATTTATGTATATAATCTTGGAAAAACTTTTGTAGAAGAATTATTATTTTAATTATTATTATTATTATAATTATTATTATTATTTTAAATCTTATTAAAGGTAAGCATATATCGAATTTGAAGGGTCCATGCAGGTTTTTTTTTTTTCTTTCTTGTCTCTCAATTTATAAAACAAGAAAATTTTATTTTTATGTAATTTATTATATTTTTATGAAAATTACAGTTTTGTAACAAAAAAAAATCCTGATATTCGAATTCGAACAAAACATTTATGATTTATTAAGTCCAACAAGTTCTCCTATTAGAGATATCCTTTCTGGTGACCTTGTTTTGTTTTCAAATTTCATATTTGAAATTCTAAACAAAGTTAGGGTAATTAATGAGACGTTTGCTTTTATGAAATAGAACTTTGTGAAAAAGGTATCCTTTATTAACCACTTAGCAGTTTATTTTCTTTCTTTTTTGAAACAGTAAATTAAAAATAGTGACACAACACCACTTTTTCCTTACTACAATATTTGCCTTATATAATCGAAAAATGTCTGTCAATTAAATAAAGCAAAAATTCTAAGCTGTATCGAATGCACAAAGTTTGATTCTGCAAATTAATTATAGGTTTATCTGTACACTTTCTATATGGAATAAAATTCTACAATGCATCGATCGAACAAACAAAGCATTACAACAGAAAGATTTGTCAATAGATATTGGAACAAAACTAATTGCTGGTTTACATAGTACATTACAAGGGCTTCGAGATACAGGTTTTGAACAAAATATCCAGGAAGCACAAAGTTTGGCTGAAAAAATGGATATAGAGAAGGAATTTCTTAATAAAAGGAAAAGAAGAGTGAAGAAAATGGAAATAGATGAAACATCAGATGAAGGAAGTAAATTAACAGTTGAAGAGTTATTTAAAATACAAATGTATAGTGTTCTTGATACTCTGTTGTCTCAGATAGATTTGCGTTATGAAAAAATGAGAACCATCTGTGATAATTTTTGCTTTCTGTATGGCTCGTCTTTACAACATATGAGTGTCGCTGACTTAAAAAAATCGGCTGCAGATCTCGCTATTAAGTACAGCAAAGATTTTAAAAAGTACGACTTCACATGTGAAATTGAAAGTTTGAAGTTTGAAGTAACAGCTCTTATACAAAACATACAAACTGCATCTCCGCTTGATATTCTACAGACTCTTCATGATTTTGGTTTAATTGAATCTTACCCAAATATCAGTGTCGCCCTTCGAATATTTTTAACTCTTCCCATTTCTATTGCTTCGTGCGAGCGAAGTTTTAGCAAGTTGAAATTAATAAAAAATTATTTACGATCAATTATCGGACAAGAACGTTTATCCAATCTGTCTATTATTTCAATAGAATACAATATAGTTAAAAATATTAATTATGATGATGTTATTAACGAATTTGCCGAAATGAAAGCCAGAAAAGTGCAATTAAAATAAAACTTAATAAAAATTTTTATTGTGACGTATTTTTTTTTTCATTTTTCCAAACCTAATTAATTAAGGAGCCCAAATGCGAATTCTTGCACAGGGCCCAGGAATGGCTAGTTACGGCTCTGCAAATATGTCATAAATGGGAGAAAAGTAAAATAAAATAAATAAATAAATAAATAAATAAGTTTTTAAAGTATATTAATTGTTATTATTTTTTTTTTATTAGATATTACAATGAACTATTTTGTATAAGTATTTGGCCGCATGCAATATTTTATTTGTGTTAATATATAAATGCGTAGTATTTTGTATTCTTTTTTCTTATGGTAGTAATTTAAGTGTTTCGCGGAATTTTAATTACAGCTTCAAGTATGACTTGATAAAGAGGAAAAATTTTAAAAAGCATTATGTTAGTTTGATCTGTTCGCCCTGCGTTATTTCATCTCATTAACATTGCATTTTATTTAGAATAGCTTAAAAAATGTGATTTTGTATAATAACTTTTGCAATGAAAATAAGTGCTTTAAAAATTAATTTTTTTTTTATTAATTACCTTTATGAATGTTAACCCCTGTTTACGTAAACTCCTTATAAAAATTTTATATTCTGCCAGACAATATTAAAAATCAAAATAGTTTGATTCCCGTCCATCTCTTAATCAAAAGTAATACGTAAAAAAATATGGTTTTAAAACATATGCTTTATGACTCATTTATAATACGATGTAATTTCAATAAATTTTAATGAGAATGCTAATTAGTTCCGAAAGTTTGGAAATACAATCGAAATGAAAAATTACAAATTCTATCTCTATCTAGTTGTTGTTCAGTAACTAACTCATCAAAGTTTAAAATGCATATTTATGAATTATATCAATGTTGTATTAAATGCAAATGAATTTTGAAATCTTAAGAAATACTATTGGAAATATGAAGTAATGAAACTAAATGAAAATATTTTTTATTCATAGTCATCTGATAATTATGGATGACCTATTTCAAATATATTTAAAAAACATTTCGATCTTTGTAACTGTTAATAAGTGTTGTTAATGAGTTTTGAAGTTTCAACCAGCAGCATCGAAAGTTTATTTTTGTCTAATTAATTCCAAAATTGGCTTCTTTAATTAATTTCCATATTATTCTCGATACTACAGAATTTAAATAAAGAAAAGTCATAAAACATCAGCAGTAAAAGATGATTAGAATTCTCATGTAGCCTGAGGATTGAGATTGATCAAAATTGTTGTTACATATTAGAATGAACCGAGTACTTCAACGATTTTCCGGTCCTTTATCGATCTACATAGTTTTATGTAAAAGAAGAACCATTATATGATGCGTTATTTCTAATTATTGATAGGATCAGATATAAATTTAAAAACTAATTGTTTTTAGTGGTAATCTTAAAATAATAATGCTATAAGTATTAAAAAAAAAAAAAAAAAAAAAACACTTTTATAACCATAAAGAGTTTATCTTAAAAAGCATGCCTACTTCCATAACTGCAATTCATGTTGTTTTAAAAATCTTCCGTTACAATACGTTAATTTGGTGGTGTTCCCGATTTTAAGATATGGAAATGGGAAAGAAAAGGAAAGCATTATTTAAACTATATATTTAAAATTTTTAAATTGTTTTCTCAAAGTATAATCACAATTTAAATAAACTATTAATTGGTAAAAGCGTAATTTTTTAAAACAATATTACACTCTTTATTTTTTATTTATATTTTATTTTCTACTTTTTTAGTGTTTAAAATATTTCATTATTACAGTTTCACTTCCAGTTGGGAAATATTAGCGATCGGGGTTTGGCATATCATTAACTCCATTGTTTGTTGTAACTCGTATGCTGTGCTGTTGTAACCATAAACAATATTTGGCGCTTTATCACCCGCGCCCGGCTAACGTAACAAGCCTTAAAATTATTGTATTAATTTATAATTAAGTTTTAAAAATATTAAAATGTTGTATTGTCATCGGAAATACGCAGCTGCGTACATAATTTTTATAATTTTGGCACATCAGGAAGTGAATGAAAAATCGATTACAAAATTCAATCTTTACATTACATAAACCAATTTAAGTTATATGAAAGAGTGTAATAATAATAATAATAATAATAATAATAATAATAATAATAATAATAATAATAGTAACAAGTTGGAAATTGTACGTCAAACGTGACAAATGAGGTGCCTCGTACTATAACTAGTTTTCTAAATATTCAGATCTTGGTGCAATAGCGGTTGCACTCTTATGCAAAAATGCATGAATACAAAATTTATTTTATGTGCAGATTTTCATATTATAAATATTAATTTCATTTTATGAAATTAAGTTTCAGTGCACTTTACAGACAATTAATTACAATTCTGTTAACATTAAAATTATACTTGTGCAAATATCCAACGCAAGACCATGTTTAAAAAAAAAAAAAAAGTTATTATTTCACTGGGAAAAAAAAATATATCGTCTGTTATTATGATATGATTCATTTCCGTAATAAAACAAGTACATTTTATCTTTTGTTGACATTTACTGATAATTCCAATGGGAAACTTTAGCCTACCTTTGAAACTTTCAGAACTTGAAATCCATATTTAGACTATTTTTCCGGAAACATCTATCCAAACAATTGTCTGTTGATAATATGATTGCTATAAATAATTAAACGATTTTAGTATACAAATTCGGTTTTAAAATTCAGTAATGCGGAAATAATAGGTAAGGCTACTATATATAAGGCTATCATAGTAGCTCTAATAATAGGACTCCATCTTAAATATTACGTACCATGGCAACCTAGAATCATTACCTATCATAGGATATTATTGAATTCATTACGTATGATAGAATTTAATAGAATGAAGAAAACTTTTATTACTATCTTTATAAGTTTTAACTATCGATTAAGTTTAAACTATCGATTTTCATAAAATTTGAAATGACTGGACAAAATTCTGCAACGATTATATATATTAAATTTCAAACCATTCGGTTGGGTAGTTTTTGCGCTGTTATATGCGGATAGACGGACGGACCAGACGACGACTATAGGTGCTATGTATTTATATAATTACGAACGCACCTAATAATAATATATCAATAATAGCGTTAATATTTAGCTGAAATCTCTAAGTTTATAGCCATCTCGTATTTATCTAGAATTAAATCAAAGAAATGGGTGCCGAAGGCAGCGGGGACCAGGGTCGGAGGTTCGTTCGGTTAGAGGTTTGTATTATTCAATGTGCAAATTAAGTGATTATCCGGTGCCGAAGGCAGCGGGGACCCGGTTCGCAGGTTCGTTCGGTTCGAGGTGGATGCGAGCCAGAGGGTCGTTCGTTTCGATGTTTTATAAAAAAAGGAGTTTTCAAAATATTCGAGGCACCGATGTAAATTAGGGGCCCGCTAGCGGGCGAAGCCAGCTAGTATATCAATAATAGCGTTAATATTTAGCTGAAATCTCTAAGTTTATAGCCATCTCGTATTTATCTAGAATTAAATCAAAGAAATGGTTGTATGATAGTTAGGTAACATCATCGTTTTTGTATTTTGTTAACTTATCTTATCTTTACCCTTCTAGTTCTTCTATCGTTATTCTTTCGCTGATTGTTACGGATTACTGAAGTGATAAATAGATTCTGCATACAAGTTATTTTTGTTTTCATTTCAGTTTATTTTCTTTCGTTTCTTGTGTGTGTTTGTTTGCTTATAAATTATTACATCTTCGAAAGTCTTAGTCCTTGTTGTAGATGAATATGGCTTGTTGAACTGATAAATAAAATTTATTGTGTACTAATTGTTTTTTATTTTTGACTTATAAATATTAAAACTTAAAATCTTATAGTCTTCTGCAGATAATTATGAATTGTTGAAGTGACTAAAAAATGTATTGCATACTAATTGTTTTTTATTTATTGTTTATTCACAAATATTAAAATATCGAAAATCTTAGTCCTTGTTATAGATTAATATGGCTTGCTGAACTGATAAATAAAATTTATTGTGTACTACATGTTTTTTTTTTCTTTTTTACTTATAAATATTAAAACTTCAAAAATTTTTAGTCTTCTGCAAATAATTATGAACTGTTGAAGTGACTAAAAAATGTATTGCATACTAATTGTTTTATATTTATTGTTTAATCTCAAATATTAAAACATCGAAAATCTATAATAGTCTTTTACTGGACTGCTGAAGTAATTAATGATTTTTATTGTATACTAATTACAGTTTTCTGAAGTTAATGATCAAAGCAGTCATGAAAAGATACATATTAAATAATAATTATTTTCATTACTTAATGTGTTAACATTTGGCTTTTAACGAGGTTTTAACCTTTTTTTTTCTATAATTACTTTACAAATGTGCTGTATGTTGCTCTTTTAATTAGTTTTCCATTATTGATTTTTTTTAATACAGAAAAATTATATTATTTTTATTTGTTTATTTTATTTATTTGTTATTTATCTTTTATTTATTTATTTTGCACCTTATGCAAAGTTTTATTTTTCTGGTAATCATTGCAGTTAGTGACATAAAATTAGAATAACTGCAAACGGTTATGTTTTCCATATTATATGATAAATTTTCTAAAGGATAACCTAACAATAAAGAATTTTAACATCGACTTTTTCCCCTGAGTCTGAACTTTGCAAAAGAATTTTATTTTTAATTTAAGAAACTGTATAAATTATAGTGGCGCTATTCTGCAAAAGTAGAAATAAACTTCGTTCTCTCTAATATATATCACGTGTTGCATTTTTAAAAAGAAAATGTTTTATCTTTTTCTCAATTGGCCACACACATTGTTGGGAAAATTTAGTTCGTTGGTGTATTTTATTTTATTTTATTTTATTTTCGGTTGAAATAAAACACATGAGCTACTGCTCCGTTTTTCCTCCCCCCCCCCCCCCCCTTTGTGTGTTCGTTTAATTTGAGCATAAGAAACGCGTTTGTAAAGATGAGGTCATTTATTTTGAACGCCATCTTTGAAGTTTCTTTTTCTTTTTTTTTCTTCTCTCCCAAAAGAACTTTTTTTCTTATACAACGTAAATTATCGGTGTAAGTGGTTTTGCTTTAAAAATTGGACTTTGTAATTTGTTATTTTATAAAATAATTTAAAAATTTCCGAGTGGAAATGTGGGTTTAGAAAAAGCCCATGTTTAGCCCTGGCATGTCCATTTTTAGGTGCGTTCATAATTATATAAACATGAAACAGGTAGCACCTATAGTCGTCGTCTACTCCATCCGTCTGTCCGCATATAACAACACAAAAACTATTCAACCGAATAGTTTGAAATATATATAATCGTTGCAGAATTCTGTCCTGTCATTTAAAATTTTATGAAAATCGAATCAAAACTTATAAATATATTAAAAAAAAAGTATTTTCATTCTATTAAATCCTATCATACGTAATTAATTCAATGATACAGAGCTGCCAACTGCTACGAAAAAATCGTAGTTGCTACGATTTTGAGCCAAAAACTACGATGCTACGAAAATCTGTCTAAAACTACGATTTTCTGCAAAAAAGAAAAAAAAACGTGAATTTCGTCACAGAATCGCTTGAAAAAACGCGAATTTTGTCACATGATCACTAGGGCTGGACGATATCAGAAATTTAATATCGCAATATATCAACAAGTTAATATTGATATTGCTGATATATCGCGATACTAATTTAAATGGGAGAAGGGGGGGGGGGCAAGAGCATTTGCTATTTTAAGATAAATGATATGGTATCAACAATTTAAACACAAAACCTAGTTGAATGCAACGAATTAAAATTTTTATATATATTTGCTCATAGAACCTAATTTTTTTTTCTACGTTTTTTAAAACAAAATATTTAAAAGGAAATAAACTAATTGTTTAATAACTATTTGCATTACTATTACTTTCATAAAGCTTTTCTTTAAAGATAGTATATCTCCTATTCTTCTCATTTTATTCTATTAATATATACTTTTTTTTAAGTTTCATTTTCACCACTATGATATGATTAATATATGATTAAAAAGCACAATTAATAAAATGAAATTCAAAGTTGTCCATATAAAAATGTATAGAATTTTCGTTTCATAGAATTTAATTATTTGTTTAATAATACCAAACTTTGTTTAACTTGGTTTTACAGTTTGGGAGGGGGGGGGGGAGCTCAGTCTGATTTCGTTTATTCTATACACGAAATGGGTCCGGGCCAAACCACCCATACATCACGATCCTTTCGTCATATATCCTTCGTTTAATATTGGCATAAAGAAATCAGTCCATTCTGAAAAACTTCATTTTATCAATTATCATTATCGTTTCTTATTTTTAATTTAGCAAAGGATTACCTTGGATGAAAAAAAATATGAATTTAAGAAATTAAAAAAATATCGCATATTTTGAGAAACTTACGATTTACTACAAAATTTAATCATGGCAACCATGTAATTTTTGTTTCATTTTTTTTTTTTTTTTTTGCGTTAATTATTATCTAGCATTGTTTAAATTATTTAATGTATATCTCATTGAAAAAAAAAAGTATTCTTTGCTGAATAACTGATAGACATCTGTTCAGAAATTTAATTTACTAATAAAATCCACTAGAATAAGCAATAAGTTAAATTTCGATAATCTAGTGAATTTCAGTGTAAAAATTTTCAATGTATTTAAAGTACCTTTTTTATGAACGGGGCAACCAAAAAAGACCGAATATATCCAATTCGATACACTCATTTTAAGCTCTGATATAAATTACTTCCGAATCCAAGAAACCGCACTCTATAAATAAAGCATTATCAATACTACACAATAATCAACGCTCATCTTTTTCGTCATGACATATCAAATGCTCAGAGTTATCGGAATAAGTCTGGACCAATCACAGCAGCCAAACAAGGACCGAGCAATTATTGTTATTCAGTAGCAAAAGTGTTATTCAGTATTTATCTGTAATGAACAGTAGAATTTGTGGTTTTTAAAGACTGGATGTATTGGGATATATTGGAATATTTCTTACTTTGATATATGATAGATAGATAATCAGCGGAGGTAATTTTCCGTTTTTGATGAAGCAAGAAAGGGAATAAATAGATGGATGAAATGAAAAAAGGATTGAAGGACATATTGGTACGGGATATTTGTCGCTGTTTTTCGGGGCTCGATTTCGCGGTGATTGTAAAACAAAACATGAATATTATTGTTATTGGGATATATCGGCGAGTCAGAGTTTAAATATTGTTATTGCGATATTTAAAAAATATCAATATTTGACCGATATATTGATAAATAATCCAGCTCTAATGATCACACAAATTTCGTCACAGGATCGCGCAAAGAAACGCGCATTTCGTCAAAGGATCGTGAAAAAACTGTATATTTCGTCAAAAAATCGCGAAAAACGATAAATTTCGTTAAAACATCGCGAAAAAACGGCAAATTTCGTCAAAAGATCGCGAAAAAACCGCATATTTCGTCAAAAGATCGCAAAACCTCAAATTTCGTCCAAAAATCACGAAAAAACGGTAAATTTCGTCAAAGGATCGCGAATAAACGACAAATTTCATCAAAAGATCGGGGAACAACGCATATATCGTCAAAGGGATGCGGAAAAATAACACATAGTTAGTACTGGGAGTGAATTCCCCCCCCCCCCCCCCTTGTTGTAACCTTTCAGAAAAAAATTTCTGAATTTTTTTTTTTTTTTTTACTCAGAATCGCCCCTGATGCATATACATATGCGTTTAATTGATTAGTATTTGTTCGCTTAAAATTTGCAGCATAAAAAACAGCCGCCAACCAACCAACCAACCTCCAGATAAATTTGAATTTGGTGTGCTACTATTTCTCATTTTTAAAGGTTGGCAGGTCTGAGATATCCCAACATAGGTAATGATTCTAGGTAGCCATTATGATTACGTTCTATTTAAGATGGAGTCCTATTATTTCTGTATTACTGAATTTAAAAACCGAATTTGCATACTAAAGTTGTTTAACTATAGCAATCCTATACCGACAGTTTTTTGGATAGATGTTTCCGGAGAAATAGATATTAAATGGAAAAAGAGTCTAAGTATGGATTTCTGGTTCTGAAATTTTCAAAGCTCGGCTTAAGTTTCCCATTAGAATTTTCAGTCAATGTCAAAAAAAGATAAAATGTTGCTAACTTAAAATGTACTTATTTTATTACGGAAATTAATCATGTCATAATAACAGACGATATAATTAATTTCGCTGAAATAAAAACGATGATTTTTTTTACATTGTCTTGTATTGGATATTTGCGCATAGTATAATTTTAATGTAATGAATTGTTTGAAATAGTGTATTGAAACTAAATTTGATAAATAAAATTAATATATTTACTATGAAAATCTGCACACAAAAAAGGTAAATTTTGTATTTATGCATTTTTGCATAAGAGTGCAACAGCTATTACACCAAGATCTGAATATTTATAAAACTGTTATGGCACGAACGCACCCCATTTGTCACATTTGATGTGCAATTCCCAACTTGTTTTCTATGAAATTTTGATTTTTGGCTTAAAAACTAAATTTCAGAACTTGTATAAAATATTAAATGTTATGGAAGATCTAAAACGGATTATTTAGCAAATTTATACCTTTTCACATTTTTTCCCCTCCTGTAACACCAGCCTGATTTTTTACTTTATTATTTGATTATTAAGATATTTGTAAAGAAATGTTACAGAAATAGAAATCTTGTTGAAAATTCGATTTGTATTGAAGCCATATAAAATCTTTTTTTTTTTTTTTTTCTTAAAGCGAGAAAGGTTACAGAAAATGCAGAGATGCAGGCAAGATGTTCCTCTTAAAAAGCTTTGAATCAATATTTTTCATAAAATAGGAATCTTGTTGTTTTACATGTTTATAATGATATATTTTTTGAAGTAATTACAAGGAATTTAATTACCGACGTAATTAAAAATCTCAAGCAACCAAAATAAATTTTGATATTCAGCCATTTCAATTCTTCTTAAAAGAAAGAGAAGACCTTATTTATAAGCTTCGTACACGGCTTTATATTCGCAGTAACTAACTTAGAATTTGGAATTGAGCTTTTCCGCATTACTACTTCTCTGATGCAAGATTTATTAGGATGCAGTGAATAAAAATAAAATTTACAATTTCGAAATGCAATAGTGATTAAAATTTGCCTTTTTACTTACTATTTAACAGGAAAATTTTCGGGTCAATCGATTAATGTATTGAACCCTCTTACCAGGCTCTGAAATTGCAAAAATTGTGACGTATCATGTAAAAATAAATTTTGCAATTTCGAAATACTATAGTCATTGTAATTTCAGGGCCTGGTAGAGGGCTCAAGACATTAATCGATTGACTTGAATTTTTTTTTTTTCTTTCTGTTAAAGAATAAATGAAAAGACAACTTTTAATCACTATTATATTTCGAAATTGAAAACATTGTTTTTTACTCACCCTAATGTGTAGTATGTTATGATCATTTTTTCAATGACTTGTTTGAAATTACTTCTGATAACTGTTTTTTTTTTTTTTCCCCGTCTTTTAGTAAATGCAGAAGATTTTTTTAAATAGTGCTGTGAAAGTTGGCATTTTGAACCGAATTTCTGGACGCGACAACGTAGGAAAGGGAAGAAAAAAAAAAAAAGCCGTCTTGGTACAATAATAATCACTTATAACTCAAGATCTAATTTATTATTCGGGGGGGGGGGGGATATGATTATGCGTGCAAGTATCATGTTTTTATGCTTAAGAATGAGTCAGAAAGGTTCGTGTTGTTAAGCAGAGGATTTTTTTTTTTTTTTTTGAGAGTAGCTTTAAAGAAGAAAGTTGTGCCGAGAGTTCAATGCTGTGCAAAGCTCCTACTAAAGAATAATATTTCGTAGGCCGTGTAAAATCTCCTTTCTTCTAAAAAGAAAAGTTATTCCTAATTCAGATTTTGGAATTCGTATCTTAGCTTTTTAAACAATCAAACCTAAAATTGTACCCTACTGTATTAATAGAAGTTTTGAAAGGTTATCTATCTTTCTACAAACTATTATTCAGATGACAGGTTGCATAGAATTGGTACGTGATTGAATTGTCAATTCATTTTACTTTTAAAGATGAAAAAATATCGTATTCTAAAGGAGCTCAACGTTACAAAGATGTGAAAGCTCCTATAGTAAAGAACAGGATTTCTTACTCAAGCCTTTTAAAATCTTCCTTCTGATATTATAGAAAATATATTATTCCTAATTGAGATTTGAACCGTGTGTAAACAGTCACTAATAAGCTTTAAACTGTTTAGTATTAGTATGGCTTTGTATTCGCGGCATTAGTTATATCGGAATTAGCCAACTGAGCTTTTCCATGTCGCTCCTTCTAATTACGATGCAAAATGTGTATGTCATGATACCAGACATCCCTTTCCTGTGTTGCGAGATTAAGGGTTATCGTCCGACGGACCTCGCCGCTTCCCGGGCTTAAAATTTTCGTCCTGGCGCTTGTTAACTGCCGTCTTATCTGTTAAGAAAATCCCAAAACAAGGCCCGGAATCCCTCCGCATGCATCTGAAATTGCCACCTTTAAAGATTTAATGAAAATTTAATGCAGAAACATCTTGCTGTGTAATTACTCATTGTTATAACATCTTGGTGAGACGGAAGAACTTTTCTTAAACGAGCACTGTAATCGATGGATTCGCTTCCTCCCCCCTTCCGAGATTGTTACGTAAGTGGGGGGAAACTATGACTCACTCTTCAGGGGGGGGGGGAGTAAAACTTACCCTCTCTTTGAAAGAGAGGGAAGCCCTTCTGTCACATTCCGTTACTGTTGGATTAAAGTGATGGAGATAGAGTTTTGGGATGGTGCACTATCTATCGTCGAGTCGATGGGAACGAGGAAGGTGAAATGAAATTCGCGATTTCGTTTGTGGTCAGCTGTTACTGATAGGCTTAGTTGATTTTCTGCCAGATTTGGAGGAAGGCAGGTGATTGGATTTTTCCTCGGTTGAGATTGTCTTCTGGTCTCTGGAGTCGATGAAATGCAATGGTCTGGAATAGATTGGAAAGAACTCCTTACAGGTAAAAAATAAAATTCCCTTCCAAATAGAATTACCTCAGCTATATTTCGGGCTTATTCCTTATAATTTAATTTGGTCATGTAGTTTTTGAAGCGAGTAACTTGCGATTTATTTTCTTATTACAATTACTAGTATTTCGATTTGTTTTTGCTATTTTGCGTTTTATTTTATTATTATATCCCGATTTATTTTTTACTGTTGGATTAAAATGATGTAGATAGTTTTAGTGTGGTGCAAATCAATCGTCGAGTCGATGGAAACAAGAAAAGTTAAATGAAATTCTTGATTTCGTTTGTAGTCAGCTGTTAGTTACTGACTGGCTTAGTTGATTTTCTGCCAGATTTGGAGGAAAGCAGGTGATTGGATTTTTCTTCGGTTGAGATTGTCTTCTGGTCTCTGGAGTCGATGAAATGCAATGGTCTGGAATAGATTGGAAAGAACTCCTTACAGGTAAAAAATAAATCTCTTCCAAATAGAATTACCTCAGCTGTATTTCGGGCTTATTCCTTATAATTTAATTTGGTCATGTAGTTTTTGAAGCGAGTAACTTGCGATTTATTTTCTTATTACAATTACTAGTATTTCGATTTGTTTTTGCTATTTTGCGTTTTATTTTATTATTATATCCCGATTTATTTTTTACTGTTGGATTAAAATGATGTAGATAGTTTTAGTGTGGTGCAAATCAATCGTCGAGTCGATGGAAACAAGAAAAGTTAAATGAAATTCTTGATTTCGTTTGTAGTCAGCTGTTAGTTACTGACTGGCTTAGTTGATTTTCTGCCAGATTTGGAGGAAAGCAGGTGATTGGATTTTTCTTCGGTTGAGATTGTCTTCTGGTCTCTGGAGTCGATGAAATGCAATGGTCTGGAATAGATTGGAAAGAACTCCTTACAGGTAAAAAATAAATCTCTTCCAAATAGAATTACCTCAGCTGTATTTCGGGCTTATTCCTTATAATTTAATTTGGTCATGTAGTTTTTGAAGCGAGTAACTTGCGATTTATTTTCTTATTACAATTACTAGTATTTCGATTTGTTTTTTACTTTTCGTGATTTAATTTATGCTGTTTTGTGTTTTATTTTATTATTATATCCCGATTTATTTTTACTATTGGATTAAAATGTTTAAATAGTGTTAGGGTGGTGGGAACAAGAAAATTGAAATGAAATTCTTGATTTCGTTTGTAATCAGCTGTTAGTTACTGATAGGCTTAGTTGATTTTCTGCCAGATTTCGAGAAAGGCAGGTGATGTTTTTTTTTTTGTTTGTTTGTTTTTTCTTTCTTTCTTTCTCGGTTGAGATTGCCTACTAGTCTCTGGAGTCGGTGAAATGCAATGGTCTGCAATAGATTGGAAGGAACTTCTTGCAGATAATTGTTTTCTAATTCGAAATAGAATTATTGCTGTTGTATATTTTGTATCTCTCTAATGATGATTTGTTTGCGTAGTTTTTGAGCAAAATAATTTGCGATTTATTTTATTACCATATTGCGATTTATTTATTTTTTGTTGTTGGATTAAAATGATGTGGGTAGAGTTTTAGGATGGTACAAATCTATCGTCGAGTTGATGGGAACAAGGAATGTGAAATTGAATTCTTGATTTCGTTTGTGGCCAGCTGTTACTGATAGGCTTATTTGATTTTCTGCCGGATGTGGAAGAGGCGAGTAATTTGATTTTTCCTTGGTCTGTGGAGTCAATGAAATGCGATGGTCTAGAAAGAACTCCTTGCAAGTAAAATTTTTCCAATTCGAAATAAAATTACTGCTGTTGTATATTTTGCCTCTTTTATGATTTGTTCATGTATTTTTTAAGCCAAATAATTTGAGTGTTTTTTACTGTTTGATTAAAATGATGTAGATAGAGTTTTGGGATGGGCTAATCTATCGCCAAATTGATGGGAGCAAAGAAGGTGAAATGAAATTCGCGAATTCGTTTGTGGTCAGCTGTTACTGTTAGGCTTAGTTGATTTTCCGTCAGGTTTAGAAGTTTTTTCCCTCAGGTAATGTCTACTATTATTTATTTATTTATTCAAATAGTCTCTGGAGTCTATGAAATTCTGGAATAGATTGGAAAGAACTCCTTACAAGTAATTTTTTTCCAATGAGCCAAATAATTTGAGATTTATTTTTTTATTAGATAGCGATTTATTTTTTTAATGTTGGATTAAAATGAGGTATATATAGTTTTAGGATGGTGTGAATCTATCGCCAAGTTGGTGAGAACAAGGCAGATGAAATGAAATTCGCAATTTCGCTGTTACTAAGGTTTATTTAATTTTCTGTCAGATTTTGAGGACGCAGGTGATTTTTTTCCCCATGATTGAGATTGCCTACTATTATATCTATTATTATTATTTTTAATAGTCTCTGGAGTCGATGAAATGCAATTTTCTGGAATAGATAGTAAAGAACTCCTTGAAGGTAGAGGTTTTCCAATGAGCCAAAAAAATTGCAGTTTATTTTATTATTAGATTGCGATTTATTTTTTACTGTTGGATTAAAATGATGTAGATAGATTTTTAAGATGGGACGAATCTATCTCCGAGTTGATGGAAACAAGGAAGGAGAAATGATATTCGCGATTTCGTTTGTGGTCAGCTGTTACTGATAGGCTTAGTTGATTTTCTGCCAGATTTGAAGGGGAGGCAGATGATTTTTTTTTTCTTGGTTGAGATTGCTTGCTATTATAGTCTCTTTTTTTATATATATAATCTCTGGAGCCGATGAAATGCGATGGTCTTGGAATAGATTGGAATCAACTCCTTCCAGATAAAACTTTTCCAATTCGAAATAGAATTACTGCTGTTGTATACTTTATTTCTCTTTTATGATTCGTTCATTTAGTTTTTGAGCCAAATAATTTATTATTTGGGGGTCATCAAGCAGAATTTGATTATTTATTTATTTACTTGTCAAAATTTGCGATTTTTTTTTTTTTTTTTTTTTTTTTTTTTAACTGTTGGATTAAAATAATGTAGTTAGAGTTTTAGGCTTTTAAAATGGTGCACATCTATCGCAAAGTCGCTGAGAACGAGGAAGGTGAAATAAAATTCTTGATTTCCTTTCTGGTCAACTGTTACTAGTATTACCAGGTTCACTGTTGTAAAAAGCTGGACATCCGCTTCTAAATCAAGAAATAAAAATACAATAAATTCTATGAAAACTGAACTTGTCTATAACGGAAACATGTCTTAAGCTGAAATAACTTCACGGTCCCTACGGAAGGAATACCATACCATTATACCTGATAAGACACAAAACCTGCCTAAAGCGGAAATTTTCTCTTGCCCCATGGGATTTTGACTTATGAGGTTTTTTTTTTTTGTACTAACTGAAAATAACAATCTTACAGAAAAACCACTGAAAGCGAAATCGCTAGGGACCGTAACAAAATTTTGTTTTGGACAGGTGTCCGTCATATAATTGTATGGTAGTCTTCAGTAAGAACCATGAAGTTTTGTTTGTTTGTTTCTTTCGTTTAAGACAGGTTTTTGTCATAAATAGATACTATTGAACGAAGTACGGTAAAACCTGTGAAAACAATATTGCTAGAGAAAAATTTTCGTTTTAAACAGGTTACCGTCTTAGATGGTACATTAGTGCGATTTTCTTTTCGGTGGGACCATAAAATTTCTGCAATAGACAGATTACATTTCTACAGGTTTTCTGTGTTAAGTCCCACTCGGCGCAAATATTATAAAAGGAAATTAAAATAAAATTGCGCACCATGAAAAATCGGTTATTTAGGCCTCCCACGCAGTGGTTAAGCGGAATGGGTCTTGAAACCTCTGAAAATCGGGATGTTCTGTGTAAATTGGGACGGGACACCTGGGCAACATCAGCTGTTATACTAATAAGCTTAGTTGATTAAACCTGAATAACATATATCAATTGCACGGCGATCCGTGTATATTTACGCGAGAGGGCACATACTGACAAACCGAATTCATAAACTCTTTTCAACTTTGTTGGAAAGTGTTTAAACAAGTGGGTAAGTGTGATCGAAGATCGCTCAAAGGGTTTCGTTTAATATTCCTTTCAAAACACTTTATCCTTTCTTTAATAAATCCAAATAAATTTCATTTAGCAACCAAAAAAAAAAAAAGTTGTTTTTTATAAAGTAAAAATTTACCGGTCTATTTTTCTCGTTTTTTCGAATATCTAAACCAGCCCGATAGCGGGCGGAGCCCGCTATTATATTCTGTCATAATAATATCTGTCATGTGGACTAAATGCGATATTTAAAAAAAAAGAATTCAAAATTAAACATGTTGTACATCTTCAAAATGTTAAAATATGCAAATATTTCCATAATCGGGTTTTTATCATGATTCAATACGTTCCTCAAATTCATATATTTACTATTCTCTATTACTCATATTGATACTCGCTTTGTATTATTCTGAAAGATTTGAAAAATCCGTTAAACTTCCGATATGACGTCAGATTTTCTTTTTAATTCTCTAATGACGTGATATTAATCTGCTTTGTGTACATACACATACTCATACTCCTTGTATTATTGAAAATTCCGTTTTATCACCACTATGACATCAATCAATTTTATTTCATATTAATCTTTCTTTCAGTTGGTGAAACTTTTTATTTCATTTTCATTTTTCACGTGGAAATCGTCTGATAGAAAATTAATTATTGTAGAAAGAATTTCGTCGTGGATTTTTAATTTTTGGCATCTGCTATAATGAAAAATGTTTAAATTTAATAGGAAAAGGCTGTTAGAATTTTGGTTTTTTATCTCTATTTATTAAAATAATACGAATTTTTCAAATTTTAATATTTTGAGCTCTTTATAGCTAGTATTCAGTTATATACACAAAGTTTCAACTCTGTAAGTTACATAGTTTTTGAGAATGGCTCTGTGACAGACAGACAACGAAGCGGGAGTAATAGGGTTTCGTGAGATGAACGAAACCCTAAAAAAAGAAAATGCTATTTGAGAAATAAGAATATAGTCTTAGTTTCTTAAAGTGTTTGACAATCCTTCAAAATTCAGTTGGAGAGGGATCAGCCATTATATTTCAAGAAAAAGGAACGTAATATTAAAAACTAGTTATGAAAATCAATTAGAATAGTTAAGCAAATTTTTTTTTGTCTTTTCAAAGAAAGTTTTATAAATTCTTCTAAAGGACTTCCGTGTTTATATACCTAGTAACACCTATATCTAATATAATTGCCTGAGAGACAGAGAAAAAAATTACTATTAAATTAATACAAATAGAGAGAGAACGGAAACAAAGGAGGAAGGAAAAGCTGAGGTGATAAGAACCAACGGAAAAACCACTTCCTTTTCACTGCATGTCAAGAAATGCAACATTCATGTTCGGTCATTCATAATTATACGTTTTTTTTTTTAATCCTTTGAATGGCTGTGCAGCTTCACAATGATGTAACATGCTTAAAAAATAAGTTATTTGCATCTCATAATATGTTCATTCAAAAAGTTGGATTAGAGTCCTGCAGATTAGAGACCATAATTCAGAAAGCTATTACAACACTAAAATCAATAGTAAGGATTTATATTAAAGATAACACTACAATTTCCAACTGTTATATATATATTAAATGACCAAGTAATTTTGGGTTATTATGAATGATCTCGAAAACAGCTGGAATTATTTCCATGAAACCTGCCTCCTATACTAAATCAAGCACGAGAAAACGATCTAGGTAGGCCCCAAACTCATGAGAATTCACTTTTTGACAGGTTAAAACAAACTCAGCACTGAAAATGTTGCTAGCTATAAATCGAAAAATGCTCAAATGATTTTCTCAACACATGTCTCCTATACTAACTCGAGAATGAAAAAACAATCTAGCTAGGTCCAGAATTCGGGAAAATTTGTTTTGACAGGTTAAAACAAACTCACCACTAAAAATGCTGTTATATATCGAAAATGATTCTAAAGATTTTCACAAAATTTGGCTCATATAATGATATGAGCACAAGAAAACAATCTGGTAGCTAGATCCCTAATTCGGGAAAAGTCGTTTTAACAGGATAAAACAAACTCAGTACTGAATAGGCCTTATTTGAATATGAGAAAACCATCCAAGTAAGTCTCGACTTAAAAAAAATCATTTTGATAGATTTAAACAATATATATGTATATATATATATATATATATATATATATATATATATATATAATATCTTTGAATTTCAAAAAACTTATCAAGTTCTTGTAACATTCTAATTAAATCTCCTAAGAGATAATTAGTAATAAAGTGTAGACAGAATACCACATAGTTAATAAATTAACAAGTGCAATCATAATATTACCATAGCATTTGCTTCAATGGTAATTGGCCAAAAATACTGAAAATATGAAAAATATTTAAAAAAAGAGAGAGAAAAAATATATATATAATAAACCATAAAATGTTAATAATAGACATTATTAAGCCCCTAATAACATACACAAATGAAACAAGAAAATTAAAAACTGACATGCGGTCCAAATAACAAAACAAATAGATAAATATGCTACTGAAAAATAAATTAGATAAAGAAACAATTATGCAAGTTAAATAGCAGTATGAACATAAAATAATGTTTAAGACTTATACAGAGGGTGTTCGCACATTTTTTAGACGATTTCGGCGTTTTTTTTTTATGTGTAAAATGTAAATGTTATTTTTTTAAATGATCGAACTGGTAATCTTGTTTATGGATTCTAATTCTGAGCCATGATTTTCATGATAGAAATTTTTTTGTAAAATTTACAGGGGTATTGCTTCCCATGCCTCTTAGAGTCCATCCTTTGTGGTGGTTTCTCGCTTTGAAAGAGATATTTTAAACAGACCAAATGCACAATAAACCATAAGTTGAACCTCAAGTGACTTCTTATGAATATGTTGAAAAGTATAAATTCAATACTTGTGTGAGTTTTTATTATTTTTCAACGAATACAGTGGTAGTTTTTGAAGTATGAGTGGTGGCTTTGCCTTGGTGCAGTTTAACTCTTTGAAATTCGATGAAATAAAAAGAAAAACAGCATGATGAATTGATTGTAACATTTTTTTCCAACCTTCTCATTTTTATTTTCCCACTGTAAGATAAATTTGCGACAGTCATAAATCCTTACCTGAAACTTTGTTTTGAGTCTTGAAATGTAGTCTTTTTTTACCCTGTTTTCTTTTCCATCTGGTATCTTTTTACTATGTATACGTACTGATTTTTGGGATAGCACTTTCCAATCAATAGTTATGTTTATTTCGCACTAAAAAGTTTTTATATTATGCGCTTTGCAATCATTTTAGACTGTCGAATTAGCATACTTCTGTTCGGAAAAAAAAAAAAACGCATCTTCCCATTCACAGCTTTTTTGCATGCGCAATCTTGAAATAAGAATAAATTTGAAAGTATCAGACGATAATATAAATTACAAATAATAAATTGTTGCCAGAATTTTTTCCTCGAAAAAAATTCCATTTTTAAAAATCATTTATCAAATTTGTCTAAAAAATGTCCGAACAGCCTCTGTATATATATGAGACATTTTAAGGAAAAAAAAAAGAGGAGTAAAATCATACACTTTTATGAAACAATGTTGCTCAACTATGATACACTCTACTCATTTATTACAACAAGGTTTTCGTATCATTTTCACATCACGTGCAGAGATCTCTCTTTCCGAAATAGGAAAGGAACTTCTGGAGCCTTGGATGCATAGTTTAATGCAATTTTTGGACGAAGGAAAGTTTATCGTCATGCATGCATCACACCAACTCCGCCGAAAAGAAAGATCATCGACGGTTACAGGGGGGAGGTGGGTGAATGAAATTCAGAGAGAAATTCAAACCCTTCTTGACAGGTTAAAAATTGCGTAGGATATTTCCTAGATTAAATTCAATTTTTAGTTTGATAGAAAGATGCATGGTCCAATTTGGTAGAGGGCAGGTTTGTATTCGTTGCCTGTCATTTTTGAAGAATATAAATGACACAATCTACATATGAAAAATGTTTGCTAAACTTCAAAGCGGTTAATAATTTGTATTATATTTTCTTATAAATTTATCGTTGAAATATAAGCTTTCATCACATCAGTGATGCCACTTTTGAATGAAAAATATTCTTATTTTTATCTTTATCACAGATAGAGGAAGAAAGTAAAGCTGTTGCTGTAAGCGGCAGTATTCTGGATTTAGAGGAGCAATTTAAATGCAATTTGGTTTAAAATGAAATTCGTAAATCTGCAGATCAGGAGCCTCAACTGCCCAAGGCACATTCTTATTTTTATCTTGCTTTAATAAAACTTTCCAACATAGTTGAAAAGTGTTTATGAATTCGGTTTGTCTGTCTGCCTGTCCTAGCTCTATCTCGCGCAAATGTACTCGGGATTGACATGTAACTGATATATGTTGTTGATGTTTGCTATGGCATGTTCGGTATTTAAAATGTACGTAGATTTTACAGTTCATTTACAGGGCACTCAAAAGTATTCCGTTACATTATGATCTATAGATTAAAATCATTTGCGATGTATTTTAATGCTGTTTTATTCGAAACGTAATGAAATTTATATGCATTAGTTAAAATTTATATGCATTTGTGATCTGCACTACAAGAAGGTTACTTTAGAATATATTTTGTGTATCACTGTCAGTTGATTTACAGGGAAACTCAAAAGAATTCCGTTATATTATGATCTATGAGGAAAAATCGTTTGAGGTCTATTTTAATGACGTTACACTATTACAAACATAATGAAATTGATTTGAATTTCTGGAGTGCACTAAAACATGCTTTCTGTACAGTATGGAGTGCAAAGCGATGAGTATTTTAAATTATGTTGCACTATTTCAAACATGATTAAATTAATATACAACACTGAGGTTTACTACAAGAAGCTTGCTGTAGTTTCTGATGTGCATAACATTTATCGTTCATTTACAGGGGCACACAAAAGATGTCGGATACAGTACATTATTGATATGCATTTTAAGTTTTATTAAATTTTGCATACTACGTGGTGTGTACAAATTCTATAGATCATATACAGGGCTACACAAAAGTATTCGTAAGCATTACCGAGCATAAAAGTTAATTGTTTTAAAGATTTTTTTTTTAAATGAGTTATGCCTTTTCAAGCTCAATTTATAGTTAGTATATTAAGAGATGTTTGTAGAATATAAATAAAATTATATACAGGGCTATGCAAAATCTGGATACATAGCCGGCTATGAATAGTAATTCCTGGAAGTGTGATTTAAGTAGTTTTGGGCATATTTTTGCTTGAATTAAATTTCAGATTAATATGTGGCGTGTATAAAAATCTGTAGGTAATATGAGGTTGGTAATACAGGTTGACTGTACAAAAGAACGTTTGCGAAACGTTTCCGTCTATTGGTAGAAATTGCCACAGGTGAATTTTCAACTGTGTTATGCATTTTCTTGCTAAACTTAATTTTAGTATATTATGTTAGAATATATGCAAATCTCTAGATCATATACACGGTTGCCCAAAAGAATTGGTGTACCTTTCAGGCTATGAATAGTTATTGCTGAAATCAGATTTCCAAATGTTTTTGGCATTTTCTAAATCCTCCCCAACATGCATGTGCCAAAAAAGCTCAGTAAAGGTTCTACATTACATATACAGTAAAACCTCTGAATAACGGACACCTCGGGAGCACAGAATTTGCCCGCTATTTGGAGGTGTCCGCTATTGAGAGTTAAAACTGTACAAATATACAGGTTTTGGGGATCACAAAAGTGTCCGCTAAATAGAGGTGTCCGCAATTCGGGAGTGTCCGTTATGGAGGTTTTACTGTATATGGTAATTGTCCTCTAATGAGACATACTTTCAATTTCAATAAAAAAGTCACAGTGAGACAAAATCTGAATATAACTCTGTTTGATCCTTTAAACTATGATAAACTAAAAGAAAATTACAACATTCTGAATAAACATTTCTCCTTTATTAAAAATGATCTATGATCCTTTTTCCTACATTTATAAAGTACTTTTTAATAGAGTATATTTTGTTTTTGTAATTTGTATATTATAGTTCACATACTGATCACATTTTTGTACTCATACTGTTGCTATTTCAGCTTACTGTTTGAACCATGCAAAATTACTAGTTGTTTTATGATTAAGTATTCTTTTCATAAATTTTCTAATTACTTTCTTTTATACTTTTTCTTATATAATTTTTTTTTTTTTTTAATATTAAGAATTGTTGTGATCTGAACCAGTATTGTAAAAACTAACTTTGAACTAATTTTACTTTAATCTCTAATGTAATATTCAACATCTGTATTCTAAAATATGAATTTTCAATAAACATTTTCCCTCGTGGAGAAAAGTTCCTTATGCTTAACGGCTGGATCTCCACTAGAGGGTGATTTCATTTCATTTCATGTCTACTTAGATATATTTTTTTTACTTTATTAAACTACGAAGTTTTGTTAAAGCATTTTGGAAGTGTTTCATAATCTATGATTTACACATGATTTTTCTTTCTTGTGTAAGATCAAAAATCTTACAATCGTCAATTTAATTCCATACGTTAATTTTGTTTTATAAGCATATAAGATTGTCTGATGTTTGAGTATATCTAAATTAAAAAATTATTACGTTAAACACGATTTAGAAAAATGGAGTTCTTTGAGTGCAAAATCACAAAACTGACTCCTTAAAGGCCTTTTAAGATAAGTAGTTTTATTTAGGGGGGGGGGGTGTGCTCTCCTAAAACCCTGGTTGCCTCATAAATTTTTCTCTTACCTTTTTATACCAGGCAGTCCAGCCCGGGTTATCCATGGGTTAAAGATGTCTCGTGCACAGAACAACGTAGATGAAGATCTTTTCAATTGAAAATTCTAATGGAAAAATCTAAAAAAAAAAAAAAATCATTTGGAGAAAATGATCTTATATTTATTTGAATCTTTGCTCGAATTTGAAAATTATTCAAAATGCATTAAGTAGGTATTTATCTTTAGCCCCTTAGCACTAAAATTTTGTCTGTCTCTTCCTATATTCGTTTAGAGTTTAATATTGTCCAGCTATTAAATCTAATGAGATCCGCTACTTTTGCTTCTAATATCTTCAAATTCTGAAGGAAATACTTTTATTTATTTGTTTGTTCGGAGCTTTTCTTTTTCTTTTCATGCAAGAGCTACAGAGAGAATCATTTACCGGCATAAAATTGTAGGGTTTTATTTGCTCGTCTTGAAATTGTATTATCGTTCCTAAGAAAAGAATTATGCTAATTTTATGATTCTTTTTCGGCTTATCATAACAGCCTAAATATTCATGAATAAGTTATTTTCTCTTTCATTCAAAAGTTTCATTCGCGGCGATTTTTTTAATCTTTATCTTTTTTCTTTTTTTATATATTAATTTTTTTTCCTGTGTGAGAAAGATAATATTTTATTGATTTTTTATAATTATTGTTATTTTTTTTCAATTTGTATTCTCGGGAACAATAGGAGAGGAGGTATATATAAAGAGGAATCAAAGCTATTATACACTGAAAAAAAATTGTTGATTTTACAGTATAATACTGGCACTTCAGCTGTCTGTATTATACAGTAAAATTAACAGTAATAAACAGGAAAATAAGCTGTAATACACTATGCGCGGTAGCGTATTGCTGGTTATTTTACTGTTTATTACTGTTAATTTTACGGTATAATACTGGCAGCTGGAGTGCCAGTACTGTAAAATCAACAATTTTTTTTTTCTTTCAGTGTTTAGTAATTCATCGACATGAAGACAGGGGTCGACGCAGATATCTTTTTTTTTTTCCTCAAGCTCCATTTCGTGAAAAGTAAAAAAAAAGTTATTTTTATGAAATTTATTACAGTTCTCTGTAAATGAACATTTTGTAACGAAAGATCAAATCCAGTTACTCAAATTCGAACAAAATATTTATTAGTAATAATTTTCTTTTAGTCCTCTTTAAGTTTTCCTTTCTTGTGATCTTGTTTTGTCTGCAAATTACACATTTTAAAACCTAACAAAATAAAATTAATTAATGAAGAGTATGTTTTATAGAATTTTGTTAAGAACTCTGCTTTATTAAGAGGAAATTTGTGAAGGGACCTATTTTATTAAATGGATTTTTGTGATGGGGCCCTAAATAGGACCCAATTTTTGATTGCATGAACACCTGACTACTAATGTACTCCTTAGTATTTTTATACAGAGAACATTTTTTAAACAAGAACGAAAAATCATGCGTCAAGCATAGATTATGTAACACTTTCCAACGCTTCCAAAATAATTTTACAAATCATAACCGTTTAATAAGCTGAAAGATAACATCTAAGTAAACAATTTGGAAAGCGCCTAACATATTTAAAAACGTAATTTCAGGAATTTCCAACATATACAATATTCGGAAAAATATCCGAATATTTTATTCAGCCCTGTATATGATCTATAGATTTGTATTTATACTAACATAGGATGCTAAATTTTAGTTCAGTTAGGAAACGCGTAGCACAGTTTAAAATTCTCCTTCTGGAGTTTTTGTCAATAAACGGAAATGTGTTCGAGGACTTTTGTGCTGCCCTGTATATGATCTACAGACTTTATACACGCCAAGTAATAGACAAAGAGTGAGTTAAATTTAAAATCGCATTCAGCAATTTAAAACGCACTTCCAGGAATTATTGTTAACAGACAGTAGAGAATTCTTTTGTGTGTCCCTGTAAATGAACGATGACTGCTATACACAAGATATTCTGTAGTAAACCTCTTGTAATGCACCTTAGTGATATATATCAATTTCAATGTGTTTAAAATAGTGAAACTTATTTAATTAAACCGCAAACGATTTTTCTCTATAGACGTAATGTAACGGAATTCTTTTGACTGTCCCTGTAAAGTAACTATAAGTGCTATGCACACCAGATTCCATATTAAGCTTCTTATAATGCAGCTTAGTGATATATATCAATTACAATGTGTTTGAAATTGTGTAACATCATTTAAATTAGCCGCAAATGATTTTTCCCATAGACTGTAATGTAACGGAATTCTTTTGAGTGTCCCTGTAAAAAAACTATAAGTGCTACACACTTCCGTTGAAATAGGGAACATGCTATAGATAACGACAATAACATATAAAAATTGCAGGGTAATCCGAGCATATTTACGGAAGTTAGATCACGGACAGACGGCCAGACAAACCGAAGTCATAAACACTTTTCAACTAGGTTGGAAAGTGTTAAAAAGGGTAAGAAAGAAAGAATAAAATTGCTTAATGAAATGTTAATTCTGCTAAACCAATCCCAGGATTTTTGTGAAGTTCCGCGTGATTTTTTTTTAATCAAAGAATTTCTGCGATTAAATAAGGCAAAAATTTCTATTGGAAAATACTGGTAGGTACCGCGCATGCACGGCATTGTATTACTGCTTATTTTACTGTTTAATACTGTTAATTTTACGGTATAATACTGGCAGCTGGGATGCTAGTATTATACTGTAAAATCAACAATTATTTTTAGCAGTGTGTTTGTGGTCCCCATCGTGTTGAATGGACTCTTTATCATCTATGAATACAAAATACAAAGTACCATTTTTCCTTAATCCTTTCGGGTAAGATTTTTTTTTTAATTATTTGGGGGGGGGGGGATATTTTTACGTTTAAAAAATGTAGCTATTTAAATCACAAAAGTTAAGGTTTACTGGAATTTAACAAGTACGTCCTTTACAGAAATCTAACGAATATAGTTATTTTGCGTACTATTCTTATGACAACAGTCTAAAGAAGAATTTTATAATACGCTTGGAAAATGTGGTGTTACAACATAATTAAGCAGACACAACAATTTTCTAGTACTTTTTAACACTTTCCAACCTAGTTGAAAAGTGTTTATGACTTCGGTTTGTCTGGCCGGATGGCCGTCTGCCGTCTGCCGTCTGCTGTCTGCCGTCTGTCCGTGCTCTAACTCCCGTAAATATGCTCGGATTGCTCTGCAATTTTTATATGTTATTGTCGTTATCTATAGGATGTTCCCTATTTCAACGGAAGTGTGTAACACTTATAGTTTTTTTACAGGGACACTCAAAAGAATTCCGTTACATTGCGGTCTATGGGAAAAAATCATTTGCGGTTTATTTAAGTAATGTTTCACTATTTTAAATGCATTGAAATTTATATATATCAGTAAGGTGCATTAGAAGAAGCTTAATATGGAATAGGGTGCGCATAGCACTCATAGTTACTTTACAGGGACAGTCAAAAGAATTCCATTCCATTACGTCTATGGAGAAAAATCGTCTGCGGTTTATTTAAATAATGTTAAACTATTTTAAACGCATTGAAATTTATATATATCACTAAGGTGCATGAGAAGAGGCTTACTACAGAATATTGTGTGTATAGCAGTCATCGTTCATTTACAGGGACACACAAAAGAATTATCTACTGTTTGTTAACAATAATTCTTGGAAGAGCGTTTTAAGTTACTGAACGCGATTTTAATTTTAACTCACTTTTTGTCTATTACATGGTGTGTATAAATTCTGTAGATCTTATACAGGGAAGCACAAATTTCGCGAACACATTTCCGTTTAATGACAGAAACTCCAGACGGAGAATTTTAAATTGTGCTACGCGTTTCCTAACTGAACTAAAATTTAGCATCCTATGTAGTATATATACAAATCTATAGATCCTATACAGGACTGGATAAAAGTATTCGGATATTTTTCTGAATATTGTATATGTTGGAAATTCCTGAAATTATGTTTTTAAATATGTTATGCGTTTTCCAAATTGTTTACTTAGATGTTATCTTTTAGCTTATTAAACGGTATGATTTGTAAAATTATTTTGGAAGCGTTGGAAAGTGTTACATAATCTATGCTTGACGCATGATTTTTCGTTCTTGTTTTCATTCAGTTCCTACTATTAGTTCACACCCTCTATATATTTATATATCTTGTTCAAATTTTCAATCGTTAATAAAATACTTTTTATTTATCCACTCAAGTTCAAATACATTTTTAACACTTTCCAACCTAGTTGAAAAGTGTTTATGACTTCGGTTTGTCTGGCTGTCTGTCCGTGCTCTAACTCCCGTAAATATGCTCGGATTGCTCTGCAATTTTTATATATTATTGTCGTTATACATAGCATGTTCCCTATTTCAACGGAAGTGTGTAGCACTTATAGTTACTTTACAGGGACAGTCAAAATAATTCCGTTACATTACGTCTATGTAGAAAAATCGTCTGCGATTTATTTAAATAATGTTTCACTATTTTGAACGCATTGAAATATATATATATCACTAAGGTGCATTAGAAGAGGCTTAATATGGAATAGGGTGTGCATAGCACTTATAGTTACTTTACAGGGACAGTCAAAATAATTCCGTTACATTACGTCTATGTAGAAAAATCGTCTGCGGTTTATTTAAATAATGTTTCACTATTTTGAACGCATTGAAATTTATATATATCACTAAGGTGCATGACAAGAGGCTTACTACAGAATATTGTGCGTATAGCAGTCATCGTTCATTTACAGGGACGCACAAAAGATTTCTCTACTGTCTGTTAACAATAATTCCTGGAAGTGCGTTTTAAGTTACTGAATGCGATTTTAATTTTAACTCGCTTTTTGTCTATTACATGGTGTGTATAAATTCTGTAGATCCTATACAGGAAAGCACAAAAGTTCGCGCACACATTTCCGTTTATGGACAGAAACTCCAGACGGAGAATTTTAAAGTGTGCTACGCGTTTCCTAACTGAACTAAAATTTAGCATCCTATGTAGTATATATACAAATCTATAGATCTTATACAGGGCTGAATAAAAGTATTCGGATATTTTTCTGAATATTGTATATGTTGGAAATTCCTGAAATTATGTTTTTAAATATTTATTCGTTTTCCAAATTGTTTACTTAGATGTTATCTTTTAGCTTATTAAACGGTATGATTTGTAAAATTATTTTCGAAGCGTTGGAAAGTGTTACACATAGTCTATGCTTGACGCATGATTTTTCGTTCTTGTTTAAAACTTGTAGTGGATGACAGTTGATGTTAATACAGTTTTTTTTTTCAAATATTAATTCATTAAATACATTTAATTAATTAATTTTAGATTTATATGGAAGAAAAAAATCTCCCATTGTTTTCATAAATGAAATGAAAGATTTTCCTCAAATTAGTGATGCCACAAAAATAAAATACCGCAACGTGGACACTTACGTGATAATAACGTGGGACATTAATGCTGCACGGGTTTATTTTATATATTTATGATTAAAAAGCAAATTTCAAATTCAAATACTCAAATTATTTTTCTTTCTAATTTTCAATCGTTAATAAAATACTCTTTATTCATCCATTCAAGTTCAAATACATTATTTTAAAACTTGTAGTGGATGACACTTGATGTTAATACAGTTTTTTCAAATATTAATGCATTAATTAAATTAAATAATCAAACTACCAGCATTCAAAACTCGAAGATAAATGAGCAGAAACACTCCATTAGGTTCCACTCTTCGAAAGAGCCGCTACTACATGAAACTGTTGGCATGGTAACTGTTGACTCTGTTGAAGGGGCGAGGCCAACGAGGTAAGCGCGTAACATCAGAATATTAAATTCTTCAAATTAAAATTAACTTCATCTTTACTTTTTAATAAGTAAATAACTGTGAATCTAGAACTGTCATCTATGAATGTAAGGAAGTAATTTTTTCCTCCTATTGTGGGTGTTTTAAAAGGCCCACATAAATCAGTATGTACTAAATCTAATACTTTTGTTGTTTTATTTTCGATAGATTTAGAGTACGGTGCATTTGTTGACTTTGTTTTTATACAGGTTTCACAGTTTGTTTTATGATTACAGTTATTTATTTTTATCCCACTGGCCAAGTCATTTTTGACTAATTCTTTTATACTTTCATTATTTCTGTGGCCAAGGCGTTTATGCCAAATTTCGAGGCAATCTTTATTTCTGCAATCATGTGCAATGTTTATTTTATTTTGAGAACTTTCTTCTAGTGTTTCAACTTGATATAAGTTATGTTTCTTAAATGCTTCTAAGTATATTTTTCCATTGCACGATAGTATGCATTTTTCATTTTCGAAAAATACTTTATAGCCATGTTCTGTGGCTTTACTTACGGAAATTAAATTTGATTCCAATTGTGGAACAAATAACACATTTTTAAGTGTAATTCTATTTATACATCCATCAGATGTCTTTGTCATTATTTGTGTTTCGCCGGTTCCGTAAGAATTTAATGTATTCCCATTAGCAATTGTTACTGTAGTTTTTTCAGTATCGTTGAATTTTGTAAATATATCCCTATCGTTCGCTATATGCGAAGACGCTCCTGAGTCAATTAACCAGGTTTTATTAGCGGGATTGACAATTATGAATGCTGCATCTTTATGTTCACTTTTATTTATTTGTACCTGTTCATCTGTTTTTGATTCATTCATTTTATTTTTACTATCACCTTTTGTATTTTCAAAACACAACGATGTGTACTTTTTGTATTTGTATTGTGTTTTAGGTGTAGTGGTCTGTGTGTTTCTGTTCTTGAGATGCCAGCATTGTTTGTAAGTGTGATTTGATTGTTTACAGTAGGTACAATATTTGTTTTGCCCTTTATAATCTTGAGTGTATTTCTTTTGTGTTTTAAACACCTTTTGTGAGTTTTCAACTTGCTCACTATTTTCTACCCGTTTATTAAATTCATCAGTAAGTTTGCTCTTGATGAATTCGGGAGTTAATTCAATTTCATTTCGGGCTTCGAGAGCTGTTATTAGAGTATTATAACTCGCAGGTAACGAGCACAATAGAAGTGCAGATAAATGCGAGTCGGTTATGTTCTCTCCTATTGCGGAGAGCTTATCTTTTATTTCCAGTATATTAGTAATGTGTTTGTGCATGTTCCCATTTTCGGGAAGTTTTGCACTATACAATTTTCGTAACAAATACAATTTACTGGACAAATTGGCTCTCTCATGAATATTTTTTAAACTATCCCATGTCTGTTTTGCTGTTTCTAAATGTTTTACATGAACTATTTGCGTATCGTCTATACTCAGGTTTATTAAAGCGCGAGCTTTTGCATCCTTTTTTCTCCAATCTTCGTTAATTGGTGTAGGGGGTTCCTGAGTTACGAGTTCGTACAAATCTTCCTTAATTAACAACATATTAATTTTAAACTTCCATACAGAATAATTATTATTGTTTAATTTATCTACTATTTGCATTTCCTTTATTGTCGCCATCTCGGAGAACTTGTTTATACAGTTTTTAAAGTTTTATTAGTTTAAATAGTTTATTAAATTCAATTATGTTTTCTTGAATTTTTAATCTAGCATAAGAGCTGAGTATTATTTTTATTAATTAGAGTCAATTATTAATCCTTAAGAATAAATTCTGAGTTCATATATTCATCAGTCTCATAATCACTGTTGAAGGGGCGAGGCCAACGAGGTAAGCGCGTAACATCAGAATATTAAATTCTTCAAATTAAAATTAACTCTGGTCTTCAACATGCAGAAAGAAAAGGAATTGCTTACCTTTTCTAAGGTCTATCCAATTTATGAAATATCCACTGGTTTATATATTTCAACTATTTGAGAATTTATTATAAACACTTCTTGAATAATCGTGTAGATGTACCACTGCTGAAATAAGACTTGTAAAAAAAAATTATATTAATGCACAATTCACATTGAATAAATAAGTTCACGTTTGGATTGATTTTAAAAATTATATTTTACATTACTTAAAATTTTAAAAGGTTTACATTTAGATTAATTTTAACATCAGGAAACATTTTTTCCTGTGACTTTACAGAGTATTACTATCCTTCATTCTGTAAAGTCACAGGAAAAAATGTTTCCTGATGTTAAAATTAATCTAAATGTAAACCTTTTAAAATTTTAAGTAATGTAAAATATAATTTTTAAAATCAATCCAAACGTGAACTTATTTATTCAATGTGAATTGTGCATTAATATAATTTTTTTTTACAAGTCTTATTTCAGCAGTGGTACATCTACACGATTATTCAAGAAGTGTTTATAATAAATTCTCAAATAGTTGAAATATATAAACCAGTGGATATTTCATAAATTGGATAGACCTTAGAAAAGGTAAGCAATTCCTTTTCTTTCTGCATGTTGAAGACCAGAGTTAATTTTAATTTGAAGAATTTAATATTCTGATGTTACGCGCTTACCTCGTTGGCCTCGCCCCTTCAACAGACTCGTGATTATGTTTTAATGTTATTTTCTATACTGTTTCATATTATTTTTGGTACTTACGTATTATCCGGGCCTTTCTTATATTATTTATTAAAATGGAAAATTGCAAGGAAAATCGCCTTCTATTTTGCCACTTAATATTGTTATTCTGTCATATGTATATACATATTTATATTAATTGTAATTATTTAATAAAAAGTAACTAAAATAAAATTTTTCTTTGTTGACCTAAGTAGGAATTGACTTTATTTTTTTTTTCTTTATATATATATATATATATATATATTACTTGTTTATGTTTTATCACACATTATTCGTTTGCAAAAGTTTAAAGGAAAAGTATTTTAAATTTAAAGTGTGAAACACATGTTTGAAACAAAAGAATCACCAACAGTGTAAAGAGAATTAAGAATATTTTTATTTAAGGGACTACTTCACCCACGCGAAAACACCCGCTCGCTAATGTTAATCATAGGGGACAGTTCTTTTAAAATATCTCGTTTGCATTTCAGAATTTTTAAATGATGGGGGCATTGGATAGCTGAGATCGATCTCGATTCAGGCCCGTTTTTACTTTTTCGATTTTGTTAACAAGAGTTTTTTTTTATATTAAGATACTTTTACTTTCGGAACCGGTTTCGAAAGTGAAAGTATCTTCATGGGAAAAAAAAAACTATGAACAAAATAAAAAAAAAAGTACAATAAGGCCTGCATAGAGATTGACCTCAGCTATCCAATGCAAAAAAAAAAAAAAAAAAAAAAAAAAAATCATTTAAAAATTGTATTGAAATGCAAACGAGATATTTTAAAAGAACTGTCCCCCTAGGATTAACTTAGCGAGCGGGTGTTTTCGTGTGAGTGAAGTAATTTCTTAATTTATTATTACTAAATAAATGCTGAAGCATAAATGAAGTCATAATAATAAATGTATAGACATACACTATCATTACTACACTGAAAAAAAAAAAAAAAAAAAAAAAAAAAAAAATGTGGATTTTACAGTATTATACTGTAAAATCAACATTTTTTTTTTTTTCAGTGTATAAGGCAAACTAATACTGAATGGAAAGATATGCATAGCTGCCAACTTTTACTCTTTTTTGCTACCACTAAAATTTAGTAGAATTTTTTTCCGTATGTAATCACACGATTTTTTTGATTTATTAATATAAAATTTACTATCAAATTTTAGTGGTAGCAAAGAAGCGTAAAAATTGGCAGCTATGGATGTGTACTATTAATAGGATACCAGACCTGAAAGGGTTAACTATTTTCAAATTAAACATGTTTTAAAATCAAAGGCAATTTTTTTTTCAACGAAAAAAAAATGTGGGACTCATCTTCTATTTGATCTTACGACCATTCTTGAATGAGACACTGCACTTTTATATTTAAAATAGCGTCCAAATGCTTTTGAAGTAAAAATTTAGACATTCGGACTGGCAACCTCCCAAAAAATGCACCGTTCTCATTTTGTTTGGTTTTTCTGCTCTCCTGTCAATCAATAAAAGCAGTGTCGTGAGAGTCAACGACCGGGATAGCAAATGGCCTTTTTGTAAATTCTTTCATTTTCGACCACTGTTATATAGATATTGCTCTGAATTAAGCTCGCATAAAAGGAGTTTACTGTTTACGTGCACCCGACTGTTACTACGCAACAATCTTTGATGATGCTTCCTATGACATGACGGAAACAAGAACGAAATATCATGCGTTAAGACATAGATTATGAAACACTTTGCAACACATTCAGAATACTGTAAACAAAACTTCCCCGTTTAAGGTGTCTTGTATCTTTTAAGCGCGACGAAAATCGAGAAAAACAATCAAAGTTTGAATTAGTGTATTTTCAAAACCTTCATATGTATGAACATAAAGTTTTGATTATTAATTAAATAGATTGTGCTTTTTAATATAATACTATTAGAAACTGACTACTATTTTACTGAATTTGTGAATTGTTGAAATTAAAATAGCTCTCTTTTTTTTTTTTTTTTTTTTTTTACTATGCATAGATTGTTATGAAATTTGAGTTGGATAATAAGCGCATATGTGTGTTTAAAATGATCTACTTTTAAATATTTACAATGATAAGATTTTTAAGTATAACTATTTTTATTCATAAAAAAATGTAAAATTTTGAAATTTTTTACAAAAACATTTTTTTTACATGGTTAATGAAATAATTTTGACCTAAGAGTAGGTCATTTTTAAAATACATATGTGCTTATTATCTATTTCAAATTTCATAACAATCCAGTCATACGTTCTCAAGATATCGTGCGCGCAATGGCTTATGGAATAAAAAAAAAACAGTTATTTTAATTTCAACAATTCACAAATTCAGTAAAATATTAGTTTCTAATAGTAAAAAGCACAATCTATTTAATTAATAATCAAAATTTCATACTTATACACAAAAAAGTTTTGAAAATATACTAATTCAAAGTTTGAAAGTTTTTGTTGATTTTCGGCGAGTTTCAAAGGTACAAGACCCCTTAAGAGGCTACTTCACTCAGACGAAAACACCCGCACGCTAATGTTAATCATATGGGGGAATAAATTACGATATCTCATTCGCATTTCAATATTTTTAAATGATTTTTTTTTTAATTGGATAGCTGATATCAATCTCTATGCACGCTCCTTTGTACTTTTTCGATTTTTGTTGCAGTTTTTTAAATTGAGGATACTTTTACTTTCGAAACCAGTTCGGAAAGTGAAAGTATCTTAATAAAAAAAAACCTTGTAATCAAAATCGAAAAAGTACAAAAGGGCCTGCATAGACGTTGACCTCAGCTATACAGTGCCAAAAAGAAAAAAAAATCATTTAAAAATAGTGAAATGCGAACGAGATATCGTAAATTATTTCCCCCATAGGATTAACATTAGCGAGCGGGTGTTTTCGCCTGAGTGAAGTAGCCTCTTAATAAGTAAACCATTTAGAAAACGTATAACACATTTGAAAACACAATTTCATCAATAACTACCAAAAGTCGAATAAAATATCCGAATTATTTTATGCAACCCTGTATATGATCTATAGATTTGTATGTATACACACAGTATTCTAAAATTTACTTCAGTTAGGAAATACATACCACAATTAAAAACTCCCCTTCAGCAATTGCCGCCTATAAATGGAAATATACGTGAGATCTTTTGAGCAGCCATGTTTATGATCTATAGTATTTATATGCAGCACCGCAACAATTCTATTTGGCGCCTAGTGCGAAACCCTTGTTATTTTTTCTTCCTATCGTAGATGCATGAGTAGTGATTAGCGTCGGCGCCGATTAAGCTTGTCAGCGCCTATTCTTACTGATGGCACCTGGTGCGGGCGGTGCCCCCGCACCATCCTTGGTGCGGCCCTGTTTATATGCACCAACTGCAGAGCTGCCAACTGCTAAGAAAAAATCGTGGTTGCTATGATTTGGAGTTAAAAACTACGATGCTACGAAAATTTGTCTAAAACTACGATTTTCTGGGGAAAAAAACGCGAATTTCGCAAAAAAAAAAAAAAAACGCGAATTTCGTCAACGGATCACTGAAATAAAACGAATTTTGTCAAAGAAATCGCGGGAAAAATGCAAATTTCATCAAAGGATCGCGAAAAAAACGTGAATTTCATCAAAGGATTATCTGGAAAAAAAGCGAAATTGTCAAAAGAGTGCTGAAAAAAGCAAGAATTTCGTCAAAGGATCGCTGAATAGACGCAAATTTCGTTAAAGTATCGCTGAAAAGACGCAAATTTCGTCAAAGTATTGCTGAAAAGACGCGAATTTTGTCAAAAGATCGCCGAAAAAACACTAATTTCGTCAAAGAATCGTGTAAAAAGTACGAAATTCGGCGAAAGATCGCGGAAAAAACGCAAATTTCGTCAAGGGATTGCTGCAAAAAGCTCGAATTGCATCAAAGGATCGCTGTAAATAGCGCAAATTTCGTCAAAGGATCGTGGAAAAGTCGCGAATTTCGTCAAAACATTGCTGAAAAGTCGCGAATTTCGTCAAAAAATTGTTTAAAAACGCGAAATTCGGTGAAAAATCGCTGTAAAAACACGAATTTCGTCAAAGAATTGATGAAAAAACGCGAATTTCATCAAAGGATCGCTGAAAAAACGCGAATTTCGTTTAAGGATCGCTGAAAGGACGCAAATTTTGTCAAAAGATCGCTGAAAATTCACGAATTCCATCAAAAAAAAAAAAAATGCTGAAAAAACTCTAATTTCTTCAAAAAAAATTGCTGCATTGGATTAAAAAATTAAAACCATATTCCTTTTTTACTAAATAAAAAAAAAAACTACTTAAAAAGTCTATTAAAAAATACAGAAACTGGCTACAAAGTGCATAACTTCAGACATAACAGGTACCTTCCTGCCAAATCTTGTAGATCTGTGCTCATCGCAGCAGTCTCTTCACAAAACAGCTCACACAGAGACAAACATCTATGTTTATTATTATAGATATAGTTTTTCATCTGAAACAATATATTGAACTAGCTTTTGTAAAATGAGATTAACCTGACCTGCAATAAAAAAAAACAATTAGTACAGAGCTGACATGCCTTACCCGACCTGATGCAGGACATTTTAGACAAATTTAGACATTTTTCTCCGGAAAAATATCAGTAGTTTCGTCAGGGGAGGGGAATCTTTCAGAAAATTCATTGTGAATGTCAGAAATTTAGCTTAGAGCATGAGTTGACTTTGACATTTAATCAATCCCACCCACTACCAAAAAATTAGCAAAAGAGTACTTTATATGCTTACGTTCATTACACATACGTTCAGCTGATTAGTATTTGTTCGCTTAAAATTTGCAGCGTAAAAAACAACAACCAACCAACCAACCTGCAGATTAATTTGAAGTTTGTGTGCTACTATTTTTCCTTTTAAAAGGTTGGTAGGTCTGCAACTTATATGCAAAAAAAAATGATATGTAAAACGCTTACCTTAACTGAAAACGTACTAGCAGCAATTATTGTTCATAGACAGTACTGTAACCAAATTATTTTGAGTGTCCCTGTAAATATTACATTCTATGCATACCATATTCTACAGTAGGCGCCTTTTGTGTACCTCAGTTATATGTATCAATTTGAATATGTATAAAATAGTTTAACATCATTAAAATACGCTGAAAACGATTTTCCCCATATGCCGTAATGTAACGGAATTCTTTTGAGTGTTCCTGTAAATGAATGATGTATTCTATGCACACCATATTCTGAAGTAGGCGCCTTGTAATCCATTACAGTGATAGATATAAATTTGAATAAGTTTAAAATTGTGTAACATAATTAAAATACGCCACAAACAATTTTTCCCCGTAGATAGTAATGTAACGGAATTATTTTGAATGTCCCTGTAAAAGAACCATAAATGCTATACACTTCATTTTCAATACCAAACATACATGGTAAACCCTAATAACATATATCAATTTCAAAGCAATCCGAGTATATTTACGCGAGTTAGAGCCAGAGTTGTATAATTTAAGACGCACGCCGTGCGCGGAAAATTTTCTGCAAATTTCGGAACTTTGAAAAAAAAAAGTAATTTTTGTTTTAATGCCAAAAAATAAAAAATATTCCAATTTTGTGTACGATTTATTTATTGTTTGCCACAATTCAAAGTTCAAAAATGCAAAACATTGTTGTGACATTACAAACACTTGCGAAGAGGACAAAATATTAAGGATTGGACTGTTTCTAAATGCATTGACAAAATAATTGATAAGAATTCACCTCTTCCTATCATGGATTTATTATTTTTTTAACCAAAATAATTATTCTTTAATTAATATTAATTATATTAAATTTAAATGGTAATTATTTTAAACTGCTGTTTTTAATTCATATCGTCAAAATAATATAACACGTAATTTTATTAAACATTAAATTAATTTGCGGAAAGTTTTTGACCCAATATTTATGTGCGCAGAAAGTTTTTGGTTTTATACAAGTCTGGTTAGAGCACAGACAGACAGACAAACTGAATTCATAAACACTTTTCAATTATGTTGGAAGTGTTAAAAAAGGAAATTCTTACCTCGAATCTGTTATCGTATTGTTTTGTTTGTTTATACTGAAGGTATTGTTTTTAGAATTAATGTTGGATAATTCAACTGAGATTTTTTGCCTATAGATGCTTAAACAATATTCGTTTTAACCCTTTGTGTGCTAAATTTTGAATTAAAAAAAAAAAATTCGCCTGAATATTTTTCCACCTTAATACGTAAAAATACATTAGAGAATTAAAATTTAGATTATAACGCAAAAACATGTCCGTGAGTGATGCTGACGTTAAATTGACTGCGGGAACACCTGAACAATAAATTAGGCTTTTATTGCAAAATTTTAAACTTTTAAACATCGTACAGGTTTAATTTTTACGCCGTCGAATAGGGGGGAGGGGGATGTTGTTTTAAATGCAAGAAAACTGTATCTCAATTTACTGTTTGTTTGTTTGTTTTTTAATCGATTTGAAATAATTTTCAAGTATGATTAAAAAAATCTATCGTATTAAGCGAGTTCGACTGTTATTACTCTGAATTAAGCTCTCATAAAAGAAGTTTATTGTTTACGTGTGCACCCGACTGTTACTCTGCAACAATCTTTGATGACAGTTCTTATGTCATGCTGGAAAAAGAATGCTTTGTATCGAATCCGCGTTGTTATCGCATTGTCATCGTATTTGTTTTTGTTTTGTTTGTTTACTTATATATACTGGAGCCATTGTTTTTCGGAGTTTTATTTGACAATGGACTGAGAAGTTTATTTATATATGTTCTTGATGCTTTTTTAATTATTTATTGGCGACAGAGCGGTCGTTATTTCTTTCAAACAACGATTATATATATCCTTTATCATTTTAAACTAGCAATCGCTTATAGAGAATTTAAATTTTCTTCTTTTTAAATGTCAGTTGAAAACACTGTAAACTTCCCATATCTAAGGAATTTTTTTTTTTTTTTTTTTTTTTTTTTTGGCGCACCGGAATGCTATGTTTTTAAATAAAAATAAAAAAGTGTATATTAATCTTAGTCATTCTGGTGCTTATATTACCTGTTCATTTATTTTATTTTTTTTTTTTTACATAAATATGTATGCAATTTTTTTTTTTTTTTTTTTTTTTTTTAAATAAGTATTTGTAAAATAATGTGGTGTAAGAAATAGCTTCATTGTTTTGTAGAAAATAAGCATGGGCGGGTTGTTTTCATTATTTTTTGTGCCGATTTTTATTTTTTATAACGGGCTCTGCCGCTCCTAGGCCTTAAAATTTCAGGCCGTGCCGACCTCTTTCTTGGAATTATTATTAACAGAAAAATATTTAAATATATATATTTTGCTTATTCTTTAACCTTTCAGCAGGCGCCCGTAATTTTTTTGCTTACAGTATTTACGCTATTACAAATGCAAGATTTCATGACATTAATAAAAGACGTGTTAGAAGAGCAATTCATGTACATCAGTAATATAAATTGAATTTTAATTTCTGTGTTATTTGTGAGAAAGAAGTTTCGAAAAGCTATGTTTGCCGTAAAATTTGCGATAGCGCTGCTCGCTGGAAGATTGTAAAACCCCTTCGCGAAGAGCGTACAGTACACGTGACGTATAGAGTGCTCAGAATCCTTGGGTTTCCTATCAATAATTTTAAGTAGTTAATATTATAGCCTTATTTAATTACTGAATTTATGGAATTAAATTAAACAAAATATTCTTCTTGGCAATACTGACGTATTAAAAATTCCGTACAGGAGGTTCGTTGCGAATGGGTTATGTGATGATGTAATTATCTAACCATCACACATTACCACCAATTAAAATTTTAATTTTCCTTTTACAGATATAATTAATTAAAACTTCCTCCCCCCCCTTTTTTTTTTTTTTTTTTTTTTTTTTGTTTTGTGGTTAGTAAATATTATTTATTTTAACGTTCACATATTCTTTCCAGCCGTTAGTAAAATAAATCAGAAAACAAAATCAACTTCCTCATCCTAAGATCTTTAAGGGAATATTTCACTCACGGGAAAAAAAGCACACGCTCTCTAACATTAATTCTATGGGAGAATTTTTTTTTAAATATCTCGTTTGCATTTCAATATATATTTTATTTATTTATTTATTTATTTTATTTTATTTTTTGCATTGGATAGCTGAGATCAGGGCTTTACAAATTTAATAAAATCTGGTAGCCAGCACAAAATTCTAGTCGTCGGTAAAAAATATCCCCCCCCCCCTCTTACGCCTTAACTGATTTTCAAAAAGCACAAAAGTTTTCTATTAATTAATTGATTAAAAAATAATAATAATAAAAAGCATAATTTAGGACTATTAGTTACATAGTTTAAAATAGTTACATAACTTAGAACGAAAGTATAAACCAAGTTTTCTAATGAAATTTATCAAATCTATGGGGGGAGGGGGGGGGCGAATGGAGAATTTCTGTGAAGGATGGATTAACCGGCAGGTTCGAAAAATGCTGATTGCCGAGGCTTCAAAAGTCCGGATAGTTGAGTGCTACAAAATGATGGTGGTGGTGGTGGGGGTGGGGGCATCATTGAAATAGCGAAGCAGGAAAAAATGTTTGCCTCTTTTCCTGTCGAAGTCAGTCAAATAATTGTGTTTTTATTATTTTAAAATTTGCATTTGTTGAACATATTTTTACTTAATTAAAATGTCGTTTGTGTTCATTTCTTAGGTCAATTTTTGTACAAAAAAAAAAAAAATTCATTAATAAAAAAAAAAACCCCGCCAGATTAAATAACTTGGTGGCCAGATAGGAATCTCAAGCATCGGCTGAGATCAATCTTTGTAAAGGCCGTTTTTTACTTTTTCGATTTTGTTTGCAGATATATATATATTTAAATGAGGATACTTTCACTTTCAAAACCGGTTCCGAAAGTGAAATAATCTCAAATAATAGAAAAAAAAGAAAAAAAAAACTTGTAAACAAAATCGAAATTGCCTAAAAACGGCCTTTGTAGATATAGACCTCAGCTATTCAATGGAAAAAAATCATTTAAAAAATATTGAAATGCTAACTAGATATTAAAAAAAAAAAATCTCCTATAGGATTAACATTAGCGTGCGGTTGTTTTCGCGTGAATGAAGTAGCCTCTTAACAGTGGACATATTTTTATGGTTGTTAAAAATGAATACAAAAGAAGAAAGTATTTTACCATATAGCAACATCTATTAATCTTCACAATTTGTTGTCAATACAGGTGATTATCCCGCTCCTAATGATCTACTTTATTTATGATAAATAATGGTGCCATGCATTTATAACTCTCTCTATTATTACTTCTAAAGATATATTCCCAGTGCTCAGCCTTAGCATCTTAATGTGTACGTTAAAATTTCAGTTACACCAATTAATAAATTGCTTGACTGGATTGGAATTCAAAATTTACATTAAAATGAGTTATCTGTTAAGTTCTAATAAGTGTTATTGCCAGGGCTTTACAAATTTGATAAAATCTGGTAGCCAGAAAAAAAATACTAGTCGCCAGTAAGAAATATTTACCCCTCATCCTCTTCCCCGTCATTGATTAAGGGGGGAAAAACCAAAAAAAAACCAAGAGTTTTTTTATGAATTAATTGAGAAAAAAATAACAAGCATAGTTTAGAATTATTAGTTACATAGTTCAGAATAGTACAAAATTAGAAAGATAATATAAACTATGTTTTCTGATGAAACTTATACAAATTGTAATCACTTATATTATGTTGACAACTTATATAAATACAAAAATCAGCTTTGAAACTCATTAAAAAAAAAACTCGAGCATTTTTTAGCGTTGTATCCAATTTTAGATGTCACAGAGGCTGGATTGACACTATTTCGTACTGTTTTGTTGAAATATCCCCTCTCTCCGGACATTCTAATCACATGACATATACTAGCTGGCTATAGCTGAAAAGAATGGTGTTTTCTGTGCATGAGTTCGAAAATGCCTTTTAACCCCTTCGCGACGACCGTCCTTTACGGAATTTTTAATCTTTTACCACCGGTTTTTTAAAACAGAAATTTTCGCCTAATTGAATCGCAGAAATGTTACCATTAAATAAGGCAAAGCATACACTAAAAAATAACTGGTGGGAATAATCGAGGATTCTGAGCATGTTATGCGTCACTTATACATGTCTCTCGTTCCCAAGGGGTTAAGTTTAGTTCTTCCATTAAAAGTACGAGAGAAGAGAAAGATCACTACTTACCGCGCACGAGTAGGGGTGAGGGAGAGAAAAAAAATTCCATTTGTGCTCATTTCTTATGACTTTCTTTACAGAAATCGCCCGAAAGATTAAATAACTTGGTTGCCAGTGGCGACCTGGCGACCGCATTTGTCAAACACTGGTTATGGCAATTAATGATATGTGATGATTAGATAATTACATCCTTTCAGGTTAAGCATCTATTTTTACCAGTGTTCATTCTGTATTTCGTTGTTTCCCTTCTGGAATATGCTAATTTATTCCTTTTTCTTTCCCACAGCACCATGTCTGGTACAGAATGGGTGGAGATCATAGAGCCCATCACGAAGGAGCACATGTATGCAAACCTCACCACGGGGGAATGCGTACGTGTGAGGCCCATAGGAAAAGTGTGAGTACTGTTTTTCATATCTCTCTCTGTGATACCATTATATACATCCTTTCGTTCTAGGAAATCTATTTTTATGATAAATGGGAAAACGTGATTCATGTTGATAACATTGAAGCTGCAATTAATCGGAAATAATGGGGCTTAACACGTACTCTAGTTTAAGAGGGGGGGGGGGGGGAATTAAGCCATGTTCTCTGATGAAGGGTATACTCAGTGCTGAGATTAAAAAAAAAAAAAAAAAAAAAAAAAAAATTAATAACCAGTTATCTGCCCTAATGACTTCTTCATGTTATAAACAGGAAAGTCATATCATGCATCACACCTATTTTATGAAACACTTTCCAACATTATAATAAGGATATTGTTAAAAAATTTTTATCTTTTGGTGTGAGAAAAAAAATTACTTTAAACTTGTTTTCGCAATTTATTAAGCAAATGTTGGGCAATCAGAACGTCGTAAGTCATTGATAAAAAAATCTACCGAAAGGACCATAATTCAATAATAAAAACACATAAATAGCAGAAAATCAATCTGATTCTATGTTGTTGCAAGCATTAGTTTGGACAAAACTTCGATTCTGAACATTCGCTCTATACGTGTGTCACTGCTTTTATAAAGATGCTTAATCGGAACACCAGAGCATTTATTTAGTGGCAATTTTGGACGTAACACAAAGCTAAGACTTTCAAGCATGAAGTGCTGAAACAAATGAGAATATATCGTCTTTACCATGTCAAACTATCGAATGTGAAAAAATGCATTTATCATTAATTAAAAAAATTAGTCGATTTTCACCACTAAATTTTAATAGTATTCTTCACCGGAGTTGCCAGTTTAGCTTCCTTTTTAATTCAGAAATTTCGAATTCATACCAAAAATTTCAAATAAAAATTTTTGCTTTATTTAATGACAGGCATTTCGTGATTACTTAAAGTAAAAAATGTTTTCTCAAAATCTCCGGTATGCATTCGGCATCTCTGAATAAAAAAGAAAACCGAACTGGTAACCCTGTTCAACACAAATTTTATTAGTATTTTTATTAGCAGAAGAATTCTAATAAAATTTAGTAGTGACAATCGGCCCATTTAAAAAAAATAATGAAAAATGCATTTTTTCATATTCGATAATTTGACATGGTAGCGGTATTATGTTTAGAATCGGGGTTCTCACTGATTTTTGACTAACCTTAGCAATTTGGCTAATATTCATATAGCCAAATTAAAATAATGTTAGCAAGAGATTCGTCGTGAAACACTGATTCTAAAATTTTCTGTACTCTCTTTTTCCGTAGGGATTCCACTTTCACGGGTTTTATTGTATAATATTGTTGTGTTTATTTAGTATAATAAAACTTAAGACGGAATCGCAAGGCACAGGAGAAAAAATCCGTTTTGTACAGGCTTTCGTCTGATTAGGTATAATCGTTAAGTATTTCTACCGTAAGGACAATGAAATATTCACCGTTAATACAGGATTCCGTAATAGGCAGGTTCCGTTTTGATTGGTTTAGTGTATTTTTATAGCTTGATTTAGAAACTGCTGTCCCCCCCCCTTTTTTTTTTAGACACGGGTCATAGCAATAGTAATCATAGAGTTCATCCCGCTGCAACACATGTACACGAACCTTATCACTGGAAAATGCGTATGTGTACACTGCAAAAAAAAAAAAAAAAAAAAAAAAAAAAAAGTGTTGATTTTACAGTATAATACTGGCATCCAGCTGCCAATGCGTGGTAGCGTATTACTGCTTATTTTACTGTTTATTACTGTTAATTTTACGGTATAATACTGACAGCTGGGATGCCAGTATTATACTGTAAAATCAACACTTTTTTTTCCCCCAGTGTAAGGATTATGCGGAAAGTTTAAGCACATTTATTATTTTTTTTTCCATATCTCTCTGATGTTGCATCCTTTTCTCCGAGCAAGGGAAACAAATCTATTTTTATGATAAATGGAAAAGCGTGATTTGAATTGATAACGCTGAAGATGCAATTAATCGGAAATCCGTGCCATAACACGTACTCTAATAAGAGCAGCAGGTGACGCTCTCCAATGAGAATATGCCCGATACTCAATTAGTCATAGTCAGTTTAATCTGCTATTAATTAGGAATATAATTTTAAAAAAAAATGTTATTTGACCTCATTTGAGAACGTGCTAATGGTACTGATACGGAGATTATTACATTTTAAAAGTAAATATATATATATAAGTTCGCTTTATTTTAGTAGTCAAATTACGTTATAACACCAACCTCTCCCCCCCCCCCCAAAAAAAAAAAAAAACATTTAAAAATATATATATTTATTTGTTTTAAAATTTCATTACTTTTTTCGGCTGTTTGTTGTCAAATCCAAACTGGCTACTTTCTGACACATTTTTTACTTCATTTTTGTTTGCAACAGTATCAAATTGACAGATTCTCTTATTAAGAAAATATATTATTGAACTGTTTTATTTTTCGGTAAAGCAAGAAGATTTTTCAGAAAATGTTGTCGAAGTTTGAGTTTGGAATGCAATTGCCGTACGCGCATCCCAGAAAATGAGTGGGGGGGTGGGGGGGGAATGCCGCCCTGAAACAATGAAAAAAAATTCTGTTCGATTACAATTCACTTCAATAATCACGCCTGCAGCAAGTATCATGCTTTTGTGTTTAAAAATGAGCCAATGTGTGATATTTCTTTGAGAACCGCCTTAACATTTGAAACTAAACCTCAATCAAACTTTTTTATTATAACAAAATTTATTGTAGAAAGAACTACTTTAAACTATCGCCTTGTACGGAATAGAGCATGTTCGTTTTTAAAATAATTTTATTCACTCAACCTGCGGGCCACATATGGCCCGGCAATTTGTAAACTGTGGATAAAACACACAATCATTAATATATGTATATATTTATTTATTTAAATTGAGACACACATAAGCAATAATTAATACCTTCACTATTAAACTTTTATGGAAAGGCAAAAAATACCCTGTTATTTATAATATTATAAGCAATTTAAAATTATGTTAAATAATCCGAAATATCATTTGTTCAGTCAAAAGTTATTTTTACACGTAGTCTTGTTTGCGTTACAGTGTTATATATATGTCTTTAATCTTCAACACTAATCAGACATTATTTAAAATTAATTAGATCCGTATTATAAATTGTTGCATTTCAAAAATATAAAAAGATTTTGCTTAAAAAGAAGTCTGATTTCTTGAAGAAAATTTCCTGATTTTTTATCTTTAGAACTTGGAAATTGTATGTTTTATACTTATTAAATAGCTAATGCAGATTCTATTAATTTTGTTATACTACTTTTGTTATATTATACATTAACCTTTTTACCCACCTAACGTAGCAAACATATATTTGCGGACCGCGAGGGAAAAATGTTGAGTATGACATGACTGCTTTAACCTATTGATTACGGGATTGGGACACCGTATGTCCCAGCGACTATTTTTTTTTTTCTTCTCGTTACCGTTTTTTTTTCCTTTGCAAAGTAATCTCTGCCGTTCATTTATACTAGGATATTTTCAAGAAATATCTACCACAGAAAAATTTGTTTATAAATTGTGGTACGTTTCAATATAAAATTAGTCGCCAGTCCTGCCTTGTAATCAAAAGTTAAATCAAAGCTGAGAATCTTAAAAATCGACGTTAAATTTTAGAGTACATTTCATATATCTTAAACCACAATACATTTGTTGTCTTCATTTTTTTTTATATGCAGGGATATCCCATTATTTCGTTTTCTATTATTTCTAATACCTGAAATAAATATGGTATCGTAATTTAAATTTACCCCAAAAGTCTTTTTATCCCGACCATGTTGAACAAACTTAAAAAAACAAACAAACAGAAAAGGTCTTTAAATAAATTACTGGATACCACTCACCTTCTTTCTGTGACCCAATTTCCTTAATAACCTTAGCCCTTTAGTTCTCTTTAGAATTACCGGCCTAAAAGAATTCTCCAACTCATTATCATATACCTCTCGTAAAAGTGCTCTTTAAAATATATATATAAAAAGGACGCTTCTTCCAGAATTATTAAAATTTCTTAAATATACGATACTTAAATACATTATTGTATTGAATGGTTGCGATCCGTGACCTATTTTATGCATTATGTTTCTTTTTTTCTCCATTATGTCAAGGGTTCTTTGGCTAAATATATACGTATTTTTTTTAAAAAAATTAACAGAATTTGCTTTTTATATATGACTCGCATCTATTTGCTTTTCTTTGGTGAATTCCACTTAACTAAATATGTTAAGTGCATTTCATGTTTTTTTCTTTATAGTCACTTTAGAAAAAGATAATCTTTTATAATTTAAGAATTTATTGTTTTTATTTTTTCATATATCTGCCCTATATATATATAAAATCCTAATGAAATGATTTAATGTAACGAATTTGTTTAACGATTTTATGAAACGACTAATATATAAATTCGAATATCTGAAACGAATTTATGGGACGTTTAAATTCACGTTTTTAGTATAATTTTGATAGACAGAGACAGACAGACAACAGAGGGACAGACTGACAGCAGACAAAAATCTGTAGACCAAAAAAAAAATGTCTGGGGGTTTAACGATTTTATGAAACGACTGTATATGAAACGAATTTATGAAACACTTAAATTCACGGTTTGTAGTACATTTTTTATTAATAGAGAAACGGACAAATATCAGACAGACAGACAGCAGACAAACAGGCAGCTGGCAGGCAGTGACATGCAGACCAAAATAAGCCCGGGGGTTGGCGCACGAAGGGCGCAGGGAAAAGAGACCCTTAGAATATGTTATCAAGACTGTCCAACGCGGCGCCCTTTGAAGGAGTTCTTATCGCCCTTTCTAATATTTCTATTTACTAGTTTTTCTTGAACATAAAAACCCATTTTAAAAGTTGCTTTCTTAATATAACATTAGTAATTTTTTTTTGTATGCAAATTAATTTTGCATATTATTGGCTAGACGCGATTAAGGTTTCTGACTCCTGCCCCTGCAAACATTTTTCAGACAGGTGTCCTCTCAGAAAAAAATTCACTTCTAACTTTGTTAGGACTTATGGTTTTTTATTCTGAAAATTATATGGAATTTCTTATTCGTAGGGGCCTTATGGCTACCACTGTTAGATATATGGCCATCGTTTAAGATTCATAATTTTCATTTTAGCGCGTTTTTTATGCCAAATATCTACCACTATTTCCGTATAGTAATCTTAGCTTTCTTTAATTTTAGATATTCAGTGATTAGGAAAAGCGAAGATCAATATTGGAAAATAGTGGTAGATATTTTGAATAAAAAAAAAGCGACAAATTGGTAACATTGATAAGACGTGTGCCTGTGTCTAATAGTTAAAGTGAGATAATATTGTTGCATTTTTTGAGTCATGTAAATAATGGCGCTCTTCGTTGTTTTCCTAAAGCTGAAGTACGCCCCTGCTTATTGAAAGGTTGGGCAGACCTTTGTTATATAATTAGTACCATTATGAACATCAACATGAATTGCTAATCAGTTACTACTATTAATATACTAATGTTAAAGCAGCTGCCACTATTTTGAGCACTGTTTGACGTAGAAGAGAAAGAAAGATCCCAATTGGTTAGATTCCACATCTACTTTAATTTGATATTTTTCTTTTCTTTTTTTCTTTTGAAGGGGAGGGGGGGCTGGAAAGTACATGTACATTAAAATGAACACAAAGTTTAAATTTTTCAACAGGAGCTTCCATATTTGACAGAATTTTTTTTTAAAAAAATATACACTTTTTAATTACAGTGGGTGATCGGTTAACGAACTGTTCGATTTACGAACAGATCGGTTAACGAACACTTTCGCGAGAGATTTTTATGTTCGGATAACGAACACATGTTCGGTTAACGAACACCTCACAAAACAAAGCTAAGAAGAAGCAATGCTTTGTTTCAAATTCGCAGAGCTGTAGTTAATTTCATCTACTATTTTCGGCTTAGAGAACATTTTAACAGTTGTATACTTATGGCCTAATTAATTCAAGGGCTACCAGGGGTTCGGGCCCTACATCTTAGGGCCCTCAAATTAGAATGAACAGTACAAAAGCATTAATTTTTATATTTTGCGTCCCCTTTTTAAAGAAATATTTTTAATTGGAAGCTAATTATTGTAACTGAAATTTAGTTCCTAAATTATTAACAGGCTCTAAGGCTCCACGTGAACTGCTCTGCAGTAAACACGATCTTTTAGAGAACTAATGAAGTTTTTGACATGTCAAAGTGATAAACTGATATGATTTAATGCTGTAGTCAATGAATGTGATCGTTAAAGTTTTTACAAAGGGCATGTCATAGATTTTTTAAGTACGGCACGACACGGACAAAGCCATGAAACTGCGATCTGTCCATATTATATGCGGACGTATATTAACCCTATTAAAATGCGGAGATTGAAAACTCCAGAAAGAAAAAATAAGCTTTTGTAAAATATGTAATGCCCCACAAACTCAAAAAAAGCATGATTCAAGGAAGGACAAGTCTATATGTATATAATGTATATTTTATTATTATTGCATTTAAATAAATTTAGGAAGAATTTATATTAATTGTTTTATATTATTTAGCTTTTAAGAACGAATTAATTGAATTCCCATACAACTCTATGCTAAATCTATGATCGGTTAACGAACAATTCGGTTAGCGAACATTGTTTTGGAACGGATTAAGTTCGTTAACCGATCACCTTACTGTATTCGACAATTTTCACGGCGCGGCGTTTCTACGTTTAGTTTCATTAGTTGAGTTATTAACTATTATATAAAGTGCCGATATCTCCAAATTGCAATCCGGAACTTATATGGAGTATACGGGCATCGAATATATTTCATACATCACCCCCTAAGCCAGGCAGTGCGAACGGCGCGTGCCAAAAATTCTGAAGCAATATCAATCAACAATGCAACGTGCCAAGCCCCAAGCTTTCACATAAAGTAATTTTGCAGCGTACGATGTTTATACGAAACGCTGGTTATAAAATCAATTGCTTTCATGCATTAATAATTAATCATTAAAAAATATTAAAAATCAAAATGCGATTTCTCTGTATATTGGAATCAACCATTAAATTATGTGAAATTTTAATTCGTAAATATGATTCATTTATGTGGTACGTACGATAATAAGGGTAAAAATACGAATTTTTATATTAGTAATTTTTAACTTATTATTAATGCAACATCTCTGTTATAATTATCCAAATTGCATTAAACAATGTATTAATAATGTATTAATGATATGTTTGCTGCTGTACGTTCGATTTAGAATGTTTTACACCTGGTTCATATTTTTCTATTTTTATAAATATACATAGCTAAATTGGGTTCATTTGTCATTTAATTGCAATGATAGTCTTAACGAAATTTATTTGAAAAATACAGCTTTTTAAATTCATATAGAAAGGCAAAATAAATGCGAAAACGCTGCATAGCATCACAGAAAAAAAAAAGATTTTTTTTTTTTTTTTTTTTTTTTTTTTTTTTTTTTTTTTTTATGAGTTAGTTTCTGCAAAAATATTTGAATTACTTGTAATAGTCTGTCGATATGAAACAAAATTTTATTGATTATAACAAAAATAAAAACTTTATTTTATCTGTGTAATTATTATCAAATTAAAATTTTTCGGGTGCCAGAGAAATTGTCTTACATACCAACCCTGTCACGTGTGCCATAGGTGTTCGCCAACCCTGCCCTAATCCCGTAACATGATAGTATTTAAAGATAACTACAAAAACACACAGAAAAAAAAAAATAATTATACCAGCGAAAAAATAAAGCCGTTAAATTAATTACTGTATACTACTCACTTACACACTTCTTCCCGCGTGTGCCAGTTTCTTTAATAATCTTAGCCCTTTTGTTGTCTTTAGAATTACTGTCTAAAAAAAATTCTCCAACTCATTATCATACCCTACTAAAAAATGCTCTTAAAAAAAGCATTCAAAAAAAAAGGCGCTTCTTCCAGAATTATGAAAAATTCTTAAAGGTAGGATGCTTAAATGGGCCATTATCGTATCGAATTTTTGTGATCCGTGACCTATTTTATGCATTATGTTTCTTTTTTCCCCCCATTATGTCAAGGGTTCTTTGGCTAAATATATACGTATATTTTAAAATTCAACAAAATTTTCTTTTTAGATATGGTTTGCATGTGTCTGCTTTTCTTTGGTGAACTGCACTTAAACTAAATACGTTTAGTGCATTTCATAAGGTATTTATTTTTAGCCCATTTATCTTTAGAAAAATATTTTTTATGTATAATTTGTTGAGTTTTTTCCAATATGCATGTACAAATATGATTTGCAAATGCATTGCTAGTATCAGTGCATAGTGCATTAGTTCATACTGCATAAAATTAGTAAAATTATCTCAAAGGTTCTTCAACTAAGTATTTGCATATATTTTCAAATTTAACAGAATTGTATTATCACGTGTATTATTAGCTTTTCTTTAATTAAATGCGCATAACAATATATGTTGATAGGTTTTTTAGACTCATTTATCTTTAGAAAAAAGATATATTATATACATTTGTATTTTTTTACTCCATATATATGATTACTATATATATATATTTCTGAAGCAACATCATCCTAAAATTAAAATTATTAAAAAAGCACACTTACGTAATATGCACAGATTTTATTTTCAGATTATGTTCGAAATACGTGGAATGCAAAATATCAACAATATTAATGACCACTTAAACAGTTTTACGTACATAAACACCGATTTCAAAAATTGACTTGGACAATTATGCATTCAAATGAAGATTCAGTAACCGCAGAAAAATCCGTTAAGTTCCATTTTCAGCAGGTACATCGTCTGTTGTATATGTATTATGTTCTATCCAATATCAGTTGGAGTAGCATAGTTGAGATTTTTTCCAACAGAGCAAAAATATACCGGGACTAGGACTCGAACCTGGGTACTTTGGTTTGCCGTACCAACGCTCTCCCTACTGAGCTATCCCTACCTAGTTGATATATACTTTCCTACCTAGTTGAATATACTTTCCTCTATTCATTATGACCTAATTACATGGTATACAGGAGTTTCCGTGCTATTTCAAGATTCATCATGTAAATGCTATAGTTATAGCTCGGATGAATGAAATTCGCGCTGCAGTTCGCAGCCTTGCCCAACAAATAAGAGTGAAATATGCCAGTCCAGGATATCGTCGGGATAGCTCAGTAGGGAGAGCGTTGGTAACGGCAAACCAAAGTACCCAGGTTCGAGTCCTGGTCCCGGCATATTTTCGCTCTGTTGGAAAATCTCATGATACTCCAACCATTGGATATAATTTACCTAATTGAATATATTTTCCTCTATTCATTATGTATTATATTCTTTTTGCCCGGTTTATTATATTCGTTTTGCACGGATCTAGACATTTTTCCGTTGAAGATAGATTTCCTATTTCGAGGTTTTACTGTACGCTTTTTTTTTTTCTTTTGCCTAGAAACGTATGTACCACTCTTTAAAAAGAATTTTAAATGTAAAATAATGTCCATTTAAAAATATATGCATTTTTGCAAAAATTGTTGCGCCAGGGCTCATTTTACTGATTTTTGCACGGTTCAGGCCTGGCCAATGGTTTTCATACGGGTTGGGGCGGGACCGAGCCTGAAAATTTCGGCCCATTCAGACCTCTAGGTAGAATGAAGTCCAAGCTCAAGTTGACCCGCAAAAAAGAAGTCTGACCCGGCCCCGGAAGACTGATAACTATTCCCAGCCCGAGTCTTGTGAATGAAAATTGGCCCGGCCAGTTCAGACCCTTACTGTGAATATTTTTTAGGCTGTTCTCAAATACAAAGAAGCTACTTTATGAAACATTTCTGAATTCATTTATGTTGAGAAACGCATGAAATTGACAGGTGTTATTCAGAAACTATGCAATCGAATGGTGTTTCCCATTTTTTGGTAAAAACAGAAGATTATCAGAAAATTCTGTCAAAGTTGTTGTTTTGGACCGAATTTCCCGACGCGAAACTGGAAAACATGTCGTCACGTAACATTAATCGCTTATATAGCTCGATAAGTAATTTATTTGTCAAAAAATGGAAAAGCCCATTTGATTCTAAATCGCTTCAATAGTTAGGCCTTCAAATGCCATATTTTTGCGCTTAAAGATGACTACGTAAATGTGTCAAAGTTTCGCGTCATTAAACGGGATTTTTTTTTTCTTTCTTGAGAACCAACCGCCTTAACTTTCTAGCACACTGCAAAAAAAATTGTTGATTTTACAGTATAATACTAGCACCCCAGCTGCCAGTATTATACTGTAAAATTAACATTTTTTTTTTTTTTTTTTTTTTTTTTTTTTTGGCAGTGTATCTGAAAAACACATTCTGCAGTGCCGAGAAACTTTATAACTGGAAATGCCCATCACGTCTGTTCTAATATTTTATTTTCACTTTTTCGAAGTTACGCGAAACTATGTTGACTTACTGGAATTTCGTTTATTTTTATTTCTTATGTATACACATTGCCCTTTTTGTTTCTAAAAATTCTCGCTTGCCATTCCTTTCTTACTGTTTAAACGAACAAAAAAATTATAATTCATACTCGAGGAGTGTAAAAGAGAACATGTGTTGAATTAAAGATAAAGTTGGGAATCATGAAAATTTTGATAGGAATATTTTCTTTCTTTCTTCTTTATGTTGCGGCTTAAATATTTAACATCGAATTGCAGCTTTGCATTTTAATATTTTCCCTCCTTCCTACTTTAATGGAACAAGGGACGTTCAAATTAAAATTTTTCGTTTTTCGTTGTATTATTTTATAAACTATGGCAGGGATAAAATTTGCATTTTTATATGTTCGTAGCGTGTTTTGAAGGAAGTTAAGAAATTTAATATGCAAAGATTTTTTTTTTTTTTTTGTTAAAAATAGTACACAGTGCAGCGATTTTTATTTCGAAATACTCAATGCATATCATTACCCCCCCCCCCCCCTTCTCCCTTACAAGCCCTACTGTCAATAAATCATAATCATACTATAAAAAAGGTATCGATACCAATCGATTATATGAATAATGTCTACTATTAAATGGTATGCATGAATTAAGATATGTCCGGATCAGAATTCTGCTTAAATTCAAGCCGAAACCCGAACCGAACTCGACAAAAAAAAAAAAAAAAAAAATAGTCAATTCGAAACCCGACACATTTCAACCCGAAACTGGCCCGAACCCGAAGTGAAAGAAAACTGATCCATATTTTAATGCATTTATGGAAAAGTAGTATACAATTACATCTCTAATATAAATTTTATTTTTATTGTATAAAAAATGAACTACGTATGCACTTTATATCAAAGGCACTTAAACAATACGTCTGATTACTTTTTTTAAGTACAGTTTTAAGAAAATATTAATTCAGACACAGTTAAATACAATAACCCAACATAAGTAAAAAATTGACCTGGGATGTCAGCCTGGGTAGCTCAGTGGTCAGAGCAACAGCACGTTACGCTGAAGGTTCCGAGTCCTGGACCGGGTCAGTTTTTCACCCATGTTGGATTATTGTATTTAATTGTGTCTGAATTAATATGTTCTTAAAATTGTAATCAGATGTATTGTTTATGTCCTTTAATATGTAATTACTGACCGATGAATATTTAATAATTCATCGTTGCTGTTGTCATCTCGTGCTGCACGATTTGCTTGGCCGGTGACTATTTCCAACATGTATAAATGTGAGAAATGGCTGGTCTAGGATATCGACCAGGGTAGCTGAGTAGTAAGAGCAACAGCACGTTAGGCTGAAGGTCCCAGGTTCGAATCCTGGCCCTTGTCAATTTTTCACTCATGTTGGGTTATTGTATTTAATTGTGTCTGAATTAATTATGTTCTTAAAAATGTACGTATACACTCATTAGAATTTAATTTTTTTTTTCTTCTCTCATTTGAAAATATTTAAGACTTTCTTTTGAAAAATCGGGTCTACCAATCCCGACCCGAAAGAGTGATAACCTAACCCAACCCGGAAACGATCCGAACCCGAAACATTTACAGTCAACCCGACCCGCAACGAAAAAAATTAGCATCAAACAGATCCGAACAGAACCGCAGGTCGGGTCGGTTTTTAAGAAAAACATTAAATGCTTACAACAAAAGAGTGTTTTTTTTAATTTAAACTTTTTTTTATAAAGTTTGTAAAAAAACCTTACCTACTTTTTAGCTTTATTGAAAATTTGTATTTAAGATTTTAAATTTACATAGTTAACTCGTACCATTATTGGTATAGTTAAAAAATATACTAATATAAATATATAATAAATATAAATATAATATATAAATAAATATAAATATAATATATAATAAATATAATATATAATAAATATAAATATAATAAATAATAAATATAATAAATAATTAATATAAATAATAAAAAAATCCACAATAATGGCTTGTCAACTTGAACTGTTTAATGTTGTCGCTATTTTCTTAATTCTTCAAATGATATAATACATCCGACACAAGTCACATAGTTCACTTATCGAGCATACCCCATGTTGCTAACTTATAAAATATTATCTGTCTCACGCTTTTAAAAACAAATTCGCTCTCTTTTCGAAAAGAAGGAAGGCATCATGTGTCTAAAACTTTGTTTCCCAATTACTCATAAATTATTAAGGAGCTCGGTAATTGTATACCTCTTATTTGCATGTAGTTCCTCACGTAAATCACATCTTATAACTTTACTTAGAGTTTATGTCTTCGACATAATGAACTTCTTTTTATTTTTCCTATGGTGTGTGTAGTAGTATTTATTTAACACGGCCCCGTAACAAAACTGTCTTATTAAATTTACGGAGAATTCGTGCGTTAAATGGAAGCCATTATTTTTGTCGATTATAGTAATTCGTAACCCTTGTTTTATGGAGCGAAAAGAATGTGCAACGAGTTTCGTAAATAATGTGCGACGAGTTTCGTAAATAAGGAGAATTAACGATAAAATTCCCTTCCGATATCTGTCTTTTTCAGAAAATATTACGAGACTAGCATTAATAGCCAGAAAATGTTCACTTTCTGTGGGTATACAGATACATTATGGAGCTAAAGCTTTACAACGGTAAAAACACATCACAAATTCAAACTAACCCAACATTAAACTAGTTGGGTGTTCCAATACCAAAACTTTCTTCTATCTCATACAAGTTTCACATACACCAATTTATGTCAAGCTGTAACTGAATCTAAAGTTTTATTAAATTCCGTGCATTAGTTCTTGAGATAAGGCTATCGCTAAAATCGTGTAAATCCTGCAAAATGCAGCATAGCAGTGCCACCTGTTGGGAGATTTAGACCAAAACCTAATCAAGAACAACTTATGACAACGTCTAACTGAATCTGAAGTTTGATGAAATTCTGTGCATTAGTTCTTGAGATATACTTATCGTGAAAATCATAAAAAAAGTAGCATAGCAGCGCCACCCATTGGGCTGTTTACACCAAAACGTAACCAGCATCTATTTATATCAAGGCCTAACAGAATATGAAGTTTGATGAAATTCTGTGCATTAGTTCTAGATATAGCAATCGTAAAAATCATGAAAAAGGTAGCATAGCAGCGCCACCTGTTGGGATATCTACACCAAAATGTAATCAGCGTTTAATTATGTCAAGGTCTAACTGAATCTGAAGTTTGATGAAAATCAGCGCATTAATTTTTGAGATACAGCTATGGCGGAAATCGCAAAAAATGCAGCATAGCAGCGCCACCTGTTTGGTTATTTACACCAAAAACTAATCAGCACCAATTTATATCAGGGACTAACTGAATCTAAAGTTTTATTAAGTTCTGTGCTTTAGTTCTAGAGATAGAGCGCCCACAAAATTTTTGTCACATACAGACAGACAGAGTTACAGGTTACAGACTCACAGACATACAGTTTCTAAAAACAGTCAAATCGTGTTCAGGGCCTTCTAAAACGTATAAATCCGTCAAAAACCGGAAGTAGAAAATTTTCATGAATCCAATACTTTCTTGTAAAAAAGAAGAAATTAAAAACCACATACAGCCGTTTTAAAGATAACTCAGATTCCCTTCATCAGTGTAAAACAGAAAAGAAAAATAATAATGATAGTTCTCTAAAACCCACAGGTTTTATTAAGGCAATTTTCCGTTGTTTTGTGCTTTTGATAACTTCTTGTTTTACGTTTTCAGATACAATTTAATTAATTTTTAACACTTTCCAAGACAGTTTGAAAAGTGTGTATGAATTCGGTTTACCTGTCCGTCTGTCCGTGCTCTAATTTACGTAAATATTGTCGGATTGCTATGTAATTGATATATGTTATTGAAGTTTACTATGGCATGTTCGGTAATGAAAATGGGGTATTAGTTTATAGTTCGTTTACAGGGGACCAAAAAGAATGTCGTTATTATTATATTCTATGGGGAAAAATCGTTTGCAGTGTATTGTAATGATGTTACACTATTTCAAACATATTGAAATTGATATACATCACTGAGATTCACTACAAGATGCATACTACAGAATACGATGTTCATAGCATTTACAGAGACACACAAAAAATTCTGTTTGAGTACTTCTATGAGCAATAGTTGCTGGAATTGCGTTTGTCAATTGTGCTACGCGTTTTTAAATTTAACTAATTTTATGCATATACTCACTGTGTATAAATTCTATCCTATACAGGTCTGCACAAAAGAATTCGAGTACATTTCCGCCTATTGGCAGAAATTGCTGAAGGGGAATTTTCAACTGTGTTTATGAATTTATTTCCAAATTGAATTGAATTTTTTGTATACTATATATAACAAATCTTTAAATATTATATAGAGCTGCACAAAATAATTCGATTTCTTACTATTTATTTCCCCCATGAAAATATGAAACAGGAAAACTATTTTATCTTGAAATGTTTATATCTCGATGACCTGCTATATTACACTTTATAATGAAAGTTCATCAACCTTGCTTAAATGATTGCATATTTTCAGACTCTAAGAATACTTTTCGCGTAACAAAAATATTCAGGGTGCGGCCAATTGCTTATCTTTTTCTAAATGATGAAATCGTCTGCAATTTTTTTCCTGATCGAATGAAATGAGATAAGCTATACATTTCACTAAGTTGCCAATATTCATTTTAATAATTTACTGCTTTAGAATTCTTCAAAGTAATATCCTGAATGCGGAGTTTATTTAAATATTCTGAACGCGCCTTAAAATGTGTATAAAAAAATCATTATTTTTTGTAAATCGTCCCAAATCGATATAGCTGGAGAAAATACTTCCTTTTATTATGACATTGATCTGTATTTATTTCAGCGTTACTTCCAAATGTTGTCCATAATTTACAGTTCATTTTAATAATTTTCCAATAAAAATCTTCAACGAAGATTATCTTTATAAAGTTTATTTCGCAAAAGAGTATCATTTTTATGTTAAATATATGCAAAATATGAGATTGAAATACATTGAACAATAGAGATAATTTTTCTTCTTAGTAAATCGTTCTTTAGAGGGTACGATTACAGTTAATTCTCATTGTTTGCAGATACTCCTTTTGCATTTATTTTTAATATAAAGGAACTAACTTTACGAATACCCTCTTTAAGGATTTTTTTTTTTTTTTTTTTTTTTTTTTTTTAATTTAGTTTGATATTGGCATATTAAAAATGTTAGCTTTTTTATTCTCATAATTTACATAATATTAAAGTAACGTATCGTTTGTAGTTTTATATTTAAAGAAAAATATAGGGGAAAGTAGGGTAAAACCGGGTACCTAACGGTTTTCCTTTGTTGATAAAAGTGTGGAAGGGCGGAAGAATTGGAACACCCCACAAAAGTGTTTGAGGACATCTGGGCTATTGAAAAACCACACCTGTTGCCACAGGAAAATTCTACTCTACTTCGGAAAATGCGTTTTCTTGGACCATCTGAAACATTTTTGAATTTTCGTGGTAAGGTAAAACCGGGTGGTACTCATCAGAAATTAAGTTTTTACACTTCCAGTAGCAAAAATATTTATTATAATAATTTTTGAATCAAACCTTAAAACATATAAGCCATTTTTAAGGTCAGTAACTTTTCTTTTCACGTTTTCAAGCAATTTTAAGCCATGTCATGGCTTTCTCAGCGTTTACTTCTCGTATCCGCTGCACTCCTCATGTGCCCACTCTTTGCAGACTGAACATTGTATCCACCCTTCACCACCTGTTGAGTGAAGAAGCAATTCATTGCAGAATTCAGTGCAAAACCATAGGTACCCGGTTTTGCCCCGACAGTCGATCAAAAATTAGAATGGTCGTTCTCCCGGAGAGCGAGATGTACACACTTCTACTTGGCATCAAAATATCGTATGAAAGCTATAGAAAACAGTAGTTTACTTACCTAAATCGGTCCGCCAGGCTGGATTTATTTGAAGAGCAAAAAAGACGGCGAAAAATTAAAACTTTTGGGGTGAATTTCTTTTCAATAGCACTGCAGAGACAAAGAGAGCCGATGCACACTGCTAGGGGACGCTAGTAGTATGTAGACGGATGCTCTCTACAGGGCAGCACCCATCAGCGAGAAAACAGGGTACCGGGTCATTCCATGGTAACTTACGTTACATTTAGAATAATTGACTTCAGTAATTTTCGTAATATAACTCCAGAAAATATTCAAAACGTAAAGTTGATGTGGTTTTTTAATTAAACCTATCCAAACCAAAATTTGGATGAAAATTACCCAAATTTAGTGGTATTTATTGAACAGTGGGAATTAAATTTATTACGGTAACTTACGTTTTTTTTTTTCAGTGTAACGTAAGTTACCATAGTAAATATAATTTCCAGAGTTCAAGAAATAGCACCAAGTTTAAGTAATTCTCATGCATTTTTTTCCTTTCGATAGGTTTAATTAACAAATCCCATCAACTTTACATTATGAATATTTTTTGGTGTTATATTATGAAAATTACTGAAGTCAATTATTCTAAATGTAACGAAAGTTACCATGGAATGACCCTACCCTGTTTTACCCCACTTTCCCCGATATGTATTTAAAGACATAATAATATTGAACATGAACAATAGAGACCATCTGAAACATTTTTTTTTTAATTTTTCGTGGTAGGGTAAAACCGGGTACTCATCAGAAATTAAGTTTTTACACTTCCAGTAGCAAAAAGCTTTATTATAATAATTTTTTAATCAAACATTTTAGTGGTTGAAAATGTATTTTTACCGCTTTTCAAATTAAAATAAGTAAATATGTACCTACTATAATATGAGTGAATCATGCATATTTAATTAGATTGATTTAGAATATAACGGAGTATCCCTTCATATCGTTGACCAATATGTAATTTCTAAATCGTTAGTTTCAGGGTTTGAAATCTATAGTTCCAACTGCAGGAATGTTTCAAATGTTTTTCTTCATCATTTAAAAATTCGTTTACATCAAAATAGTTTTTTTTGTTTTGTTTTGTTTTTTAAAGTAAACTTACTTCCGATACCATTTCTTCAAATAATATTTTTCTTCAGTAATTAGGAATATATTGATACTGTTGACCCCCTCCCCCCTTTATTATTATATTTTTTTAATCCAGGTGTGTGTGTGTGTGTGTGCTTGGAGGGGGGGGGGGGGGTCTGACATTCTAGATGAAAAAAATCAGCTTTATAAGATCTGAGCAGTAAAAACTTACCAAAAGATTTCTTTCTTTATTTTTTTATTTACTTTTAATTTATTTTATTGTTTTAATTAATTTATTTTATTTTATTTTATTTATTTATTTTTATTTATTTATTTATTATTATTATTATTTTATTGTTTTATTATTATTATTTTTTTGCAGTTTTGCCCTTTTACTATCTAGAATCTCTTTACCAAGATTTACTAATTTTATTTAGCATTGGTTATACAATTATATTTTGAAATTTTTTTATCTATTATAGAATTTCTTTTTATTTTCCCATAACTTCTTAACCATTTCTCTCTCTCTCTCTCTCTCTCTCTCTCTCTCTCTCTCTCTCTTTTTTTTTTTTTTTTTTTTTTTTAATCCATAACTTTTCTTTCATCAGTTACGCATCTGAAAGCGATATTGTTTCACAAAGGGGTATTAGCTTATTTTTCTGTAGGGAGTGTGCAGCGCAGTGCATTCAGTAATGCGTATGCTTTTATTCTTTCTCCCTTGTAATTTATTTTTATTCTTATTTATCTGTGCTGGACCTTGTTTATTATTCTCCTCGTAGATGCTTTCAGTGTCGGGACACTGACCTTCATATCTGGAAGCAGTCTTTTGTAAAGGACCCGCCCAAGTGTATACAAGATCGCCATTAAAGTGTCCGGCCAAATGGGAGTTACGAGTGTCATTAAAAACTCATTCTGTCAGTCATGTGATATTCGATCATTTGCCATTAGTTTTAAGGGAAAGAAAGTATAGTTCTCGATTCTGTTTCCTGTAAAAATTCCACATTCCTGTTTAATAACTTAGGCATGTTTTTCACCAATTTTTATTATTTTTGTTGCCATTATTATTTAAAATTAAAAGGTTACTTATTTCAACCGGTAAATACTGTTGTAATTAATGTTAATACGAGGGGAGGGGTGTTCTTTAGACAGGAACCAGTTTCCTTTATATAATAAAAAAATCTTCAGGAAAAACTTTCCTTAGGGAAACTGATTCGAATTTTTCTTTTTGCACAAGAAACACCAAACTAAGCTTATAAGAATGCACTAGTATCGAACCTGTGTCTGCAGTCTGCTTTTCTTTCTCTCTTCCATTTTTATATTTCTTATTCAAAAATTAATGCTTTTTTTTTTTTTTTTTTTTTTTTTTTTTTTTTAACTTTTGTAAAACTGATTGTTGTTTTAAGTCGAGAATGGACCTCTTGATGCTCGCAATTTATTATTTTAACCGTTTTTAACGAAATTCTATAACTTTAGAAGAATTTTTCTTTGAATCGGCAATAGGAATGCATAAAATCGTTAAAAAAAAGTGTTAAAGTTACAAAAAGGATAGATGCAAACTATGAGATATGAAAAAAAAGCCGAATTCAAAAATTGACGTCAGATGAGCAAATAGTCGTCTTATAAAGCAAAAAACGTGGTCTTCAGCTTTAATTTCCTCGAAATACCTTTAGCTCAGACATCAATCTAAACAAGAGTTAAAGTTTATAGTAGGAAGGACCCGATAAAATATTAAGGTATATTATTGGTTAACATATATTGGTTAGCACTTTCCCTTTATTTGCACGACTTAATGTTAATCAGTAGCGTTCAGTTGCTTCTCTTATTAACTCACTCGTTTAAACAATTCTTCCAGACAGTATGTTGTTAAATATTATTATGTATCGCGCAACGTTTATCGTTTGCTGGTTGAAACATCTGCGACATCGACATGCGATGATGGAAAGACGCGCATTGCTTACAATCGAACGAGGAATGCATTCAACGCTGTCAGAGGTGCGATGGAGAGATTGGTTGTGTAGATGGTTCAGACGAATGTTTTTTTCGAGAGCAGAGAATACCAGGATCTCTTCAACTGTAGTAATGGGAAATGTGTTTATCTGTAGATGGTTTTGACAAATATTTTTGCGAAAGCAGAGAATGCCAGGATCTCTTCAACTGTAGCAATGTAAAATGTGTTTATTTGTAAGTTGTTCGTCGTTGTTAAATATTATTACGTATCGCGCAACGTTTATCGTTAGCTGGTTGAAACATCTGCGACATAGACATGCGATGTTGGACTGGCGCATTGCTTACAATCGAATGACACAAAAAAAAAAAAAAAAAAAAGGAAAAAATTAATCTTTCGGAACATTTTCCCAATGGTTGTTGTAATTTGCTAAATTACAATTATTTGTTTGGAAGGGTTGGGGGGGGGGGCGGTATTTTGTGAAAAGTAAAAGTTATTTTTATTTTTAAATACTATAATGGAATTATTTTGTGCGTCCCTGTAAATGAACTGTAATTCCCAATTACTCGATACTCCATAGAAAATATATTACGTCCATCTCAGTGAGGCATATCAATTTCATTATGTTTGAAACAGTATAACATTATATTAAAATGTACTAAAAACCATTTTTCCCCCATTGACTGTAATGTAACGCAACGGAATACATTTTAGTGTCCCTGTAAGCGAACTATAATTGTGAACTATAAAAAGATAAGACGTTTTCGTCCAACTCAACGATGCATATTAATTTTATTTATATTTGAAATAGTGTCACTTACATGAAAATGCACCGAATAAATATTTTCCCCCATTGATCGTAATGTAACAGAATACTTTGGAGTTCCCTGTAAACTAATCATAAATGGTACACACTGCATTTTCAATACCGAACATGCTGTGGTGAACCTCAATAGCATATATCAATTGCATGGCGATCCGAGTACATTTACGCGAGTTAGAGCACAGACAGACAGACTGAATTCATTGCAACTATATTGAAAAGTGTTAAAATTAATACTTTTCCACTCTTTTATCGGCCCTAGACTGCCACACTTAATCTTGCCTACACTGCAAAAAACAAATTGTTGATTTTACAGTATAATTAACAGTAATAAACAGTAAAATAAGCAGCGCGGTAGCGTGTTACAGCTTATTTTACTGTTTATTACTGTTAATTTTACAGTATAATACTAGCAGCTGCGGTGCCAGTATTAAACTGTAAAATCAGCAATTTGTTTTTGCAGTGTAATGGCAGAAACAGCCTTGCAGAAAACTGTACTGTCACTAAATTTATTAAGCATTTAATAAAAATTAAAACAACATGTATATATTTATTTCCTCCCATCTTCCTTAAAAAAAATTACACCCATGCATTTTTATACTTATGTGACATTTGGTAGTTATTCTCATTTATATTTGAGGGTGTTTTTTTTTTTTCTGTTTGTTATATGTCGTCTGAGAATTTTTATTATATTTGACCTGACAACCGTGCGAAGCATAAAAGTGTCTCCCCCCCCCCCCTCCGTTATATTTTCTTGTGCTTTGTGGGTGGCGTTGTGGGCAGATATGCACGAAAACCCAAAAACGCCCCACTTTATGTTGCAACCGATTTAGCTCTTATCTGTCTCAATCTCTCTCCAAAAAATGAAAAAAATATTGATGATGAAGGAAAATAATATGTTTATTTTAATGCTCTTAAAATCACGGTTCGTACTTATCATATTTTGATAATATATCTGATATTTTATATATATATGTCCGATAGTTTCAAAAATGATATTTGCAGACTTAATTTAAATTGGAAACTAAAACATATTGCACTTAGCATGAAAATTTTATTTTTAAAAAAAATGCATTAATGCAATATCTAATTAAACAATATTCTAATGACTTTTTACTTTTCTTTTCACCTACATAACAAAATTGAAGTTCAACTAATTGAAAACAGATACAATATACTTTTTTCATTCACAAAAAACAAATTATAGAATTTTTATTAAGGAAATTTTATGTTTTATACAACAAAATTTTAAATGCAAAATAATATTTATCGACTGTTGGTTCGGCAGTCGGACCGACCAAACGACGACTATAGGTGCTGCGTATTTATATAATTACGAACGCACCTAAAAATATATACACAATGATATTTTGAAAATAAATTTCCAATATTTGAAAATATCAAATACAGTAATCCCTTAACATTCGCGAGGGTTACGTTTGAGGAAAACCTCGCGAATGTTGAGTCTATCTCTCTGCACTAAAAAAGGAGTTATGTTTTATAAAATTGTAATCAGAGTGACACAACATTTCAAAGAAAAAAACGATATGTATTCACAAAACGTTATGCATAACATATATGTAGAATTGAATCTACACACATAAACATAAATATGAAATTTATTTATTGAAGATATTCAAATTAACTGACTAGAGAAATAATTACAGCTAAAAAAGCATAGGTTTTTCTATGAAGTAATTTCGACTCTCTCTATTCGCAAAGAGATGATTATGTATTAGTGGGTCAGTATGCGATGTAATCTTAAAACACGAAACTATTTAAATACAGCTAAATGCTTCAGAAATGCATTTATTTTCGATGTGTAAGTGCAGCTTCAGCTCTATCTCTACGAGAACCTGCACCTGTTACTTTACCACTTCTAATATTGCCTATTGCAATGACTATTCTGCTGCTGTTATTATATTGCTTTCCTAAAATATTCGCTCCTTTTTCAGTTCACAACAGGTGTTGGTTTTTAATAGATATAAAGAAAACACGGGCAAAATAATCTTTAACCACTATAAATTCTGAAAACGAAAGAGACAAAAAAAAAAAAAAAAAAAAAAAAGGCGAATAATCAAGTCAGATTCTCGCAAAATTTAAGTTTTTCTGCATTTTCATGTTCGCGAATGTTAAGGGATTGCTGTATCATGATATTTTGAAAATGTGATGTACCAAATATTTGAAAATATCAAATATCATGATATTTGTAAAATAAATAACCTGATATATATCCATTGTATTGATATATATCACCAAACCTTGCTTAAAATTCTCAAAACAGCGAACACCTTGAAAAATGTCTAAAATTAAACGATGTTCTTAAAAATTCTTCATTTTCTTCAAGAAAAATCTATCATTCTTAATGACAATTTAAAATGTCTAAACAAGCAAGACTTCATCAAGCAAAAGCGGTGCAGGGCCTGAGTTCGCCTAAGGGTAATTGGGAGGTAACTAAACATTTCCAAGGATCCATATAGACTCCTTAAACTACTTATAAACTCCTTAGAAATGAAAAGCTGCTAGTATTATACCGTAAAATTAACAGTAATAAACAATGCGCGGTAGCCTATTACTGCTTATTTTACTGTTTATTACTGTTAATTTTACGGTATAATACTGACAGTTGAGTGGGATGCCAGTATTATACTGTAAAATCAACACTTTTTTTTTTTGCAGTGTAGATATTATTTTATAGTTTTATAATCTATGCTTGATGCGTGATTTTTCTTTCTTGATTATTATTTTTTTTTCCCCTATACGCTCTCACCCAGATACTCATAAAATTTCTGATGATGCGACTGACCTAAATCCCTGTTTCAGATTGAAAAAGTATTCGGAAATACCTTTGAGAATTTGAGTGGCTTATTTAATGCCTTTTCCAACCCTCTACACAAGCACTCTCTAGTAAAAATCCCAAGTAAAACCCTCAACACATCCTTAATAGTGGGTAGTTACATTTTATGGCTACTATTCCAGAGGGGTTTTTTTTTTTCTCTTTTTTTTCAACACCTTATTGCTGAGGGTTTCTGAATTCGTTGAGTGACCTTTGCTAGTGAATAGTAAGCAAATTTTTCCAAAAGATGCTTTCAGCGGGGATTATTATGCTTTTAGATGTGAAGTGATCATTGAGTTTTATAAATGTTTTAAAATTTGCCAGATGTTGCCAGGATCATAACTTGTAATGTTTTTAAAAAATATGTTTAGGGCAGTTTTTTTAACCGATTTCTAAACAGATTATTCTAAAGCCGATTAATCCAAAACTTTTTTAGATTATGTTTTTGGTTAAGTGTATAACTAGATGGCACCTTTTCCATTTTTAAAAGAATCTTAAAATTTTCTAAAGATACTTTCAGTGGGATTATTATTCTTTTAGATGTGAAGGGATCATTGAGTTTTATTAAATGTTCTAAAATTTGCCAAATGTTATCAGTATCATTACTTACATATTTCTAAAAACAAATCACGTCAGTGCTTTTAACTGATTTTTTTTTTTTTTTTTTTTTTTTTTTTTTTGAGATTCTAAATTCGACGACTATTTCAATTTTTTTTAGCTTATGTTCTTGATTGCCTGTGGCTGAAATAGTATCTTTGTCTTTTGCATTCCACTGACACCTATACAGTGGCATGCTAAGTTTAATCCCAAATGTCACAATGGCACCGGAATTTTGAAACAAAATTTTCGGTTTATTATGTACACGAACAAATGAATTGACTCATTTTCCAATAAATTTGATCAAAAATTCCGGTACCATTGTGACATTTGGGATTAAACTTAGTATGTCACCACCGTATAGGTATTGGTGGAGTGCAAAAGGTTAAAAAGCTTCAAAATTTCCTAAATATGTTTTCAGTGGGATTATAACATTTTAGATATGAAGAAGTCATTTTGAGTTGTACAGGTGTTTGCAGGATCGTAACTTGTTTGTTACCATAATCCTAATATTATAAATGTGATTGTGTGTGTGAATGTTTGTCTGAAGTAAAAACGTCAGACCGGAGGTTTTAATGGTATTGTATCTTTGCATACAGATGGATTATAAGCCATAAATGAACATAGACTAGATTTTATTTCAAATATCACGACTTTCATCAATCGGTCGCGCGAAAAAAATCTTAAATTTCGTCAGTCGGTCACAAAAAAAGGCAAACAATTGCAGAAATTAATCGCGAATTTCATGAGACGATCGCGGAATAAAATCGCGAATTTCGTCAATTGGTCGTGATGAAAATCGTAAATTTTGTCATCGGTCGCAAAAAAAAAAAAAATAATTAAATTAAATTAAATTTTAAAAAAATTGAAAATTTTCTCAAACAATTACAGAAATTAATCGCGAATTTCGTCAAACAATCGCGGAATAAAAGTGCGAATTTCGTCAAAAAATTGCAGAAATATAATCGCGAATTTTGTCGGACGATCACGTAATAAAATCGCGAATTTCGTCGAACGATAGTGAAAAAAAATCGCAAATTTCGGCAAACGATTGCGGAAAATATCGTGAATTTCGTCAACAGGTCGTGTAAAAAAATCGCAATTTTCATAGTAGGTCGTGGAAAAAAAATCTTAAATTTGATCCAAGTTATGGTTTTCTGTACATCATACAAAAATTATAGTTAACTGTTTAATATTCACTTTAATTGCTCCTGATTAGAAGAATACATGAATCCAAACTCTACATTTGGATGAAATAATGTTAATGTAGTATAAAACTGTACATGTTGACAAGTAGAAAGTCATTCCAGCTAAAGGTTAATATAAAACACAAAGTTAGTCTCCCGATATACTTCGTTTGATTCAAAGTTCGTTTGAAGAAACCGACTAGCGTATCGGTCGAAGCCTGCTAGTTAATTAATAATTACAATTGTATAATGCCACTTATAACTGATCACAATTGAGGCAGCTGTTGCTTCTTTAAAACTTTTCTGTTTCGAATTACCGAGATGTGTATACATAATTAGACTTCCATCAAACTCAGGCAACCCACAATATGTGGTAGTGGATAGTGGTAGCATTCTTTTGCAATTAATGCTAATACTATTACAAATTTCTGACTCAAGCGTCAGCTGCGTCCAGTTGATTTGTTTGGATAAAGGGTGTGTGCACACGTCTTCAGCCGTCTGCTAACAACGAAAAACAACGTCCCTGAATAGAGGTTAGAGGTGAGCTCTTGGGATCCTTCTTCGGAGCCCGACGATTTGAAATCCGAACCTGAAAAAAAATTGTGTCATCAGAGCCCGATACCGAAAGTACGCAGTAGAAAAATGTTAACATTTTAAAATTGTTTCAAGAATATTTTTCTCATTTTAAAAATCTTTTCTTGCATACAAATAAATATTAATCCTAAATGCTCTATCATGACAACGTGCCGTGATTTTCGCTGATAATCTGTGTAAAATAGCAATTTTTTTTTTTATACCCAACCATTGGCAGAAATCTGCAAAAGTCACAATTTTTTTTATTTTTAAAATATCCTTGTACTATGGCAAAAAGACGTGAATTCTGTTTTTTAATAATTCTGGAAAAGGGTTTCAAACCGAAAACAAGAATAGACAAGTAGTGTTGAATTCAGAGGTGACCCGGGGATGGGGACATTCCCTCCGGAGCATTGAAATGTCGTCCGCCCCCCGAAAATTTTGAGATTTTATGCTTTTAATGGTTAAAAAGTGCATTTTCCCAAAATCTCCTTTTCAACTATGTTGGAAAGTGTTAAAAAGTTGTAAAAAGCCTGCTAATGAAGAGAATTGATCCCAGTACCTCAGGACTAATGGCTAGCATCGTAACTAGTAAATAAGTAGTTAGCTTTGTCGCTGTGGAAGAAATTATTTTTCATCTTGTCTACGGATAAGAATGAATGCTTTGAGCAAAAACTTGCGTGTTCATTGACAATTTTTTTTTTCTGTAACAAGATTTCCTAACAATATATTTTACTGATGTTGGAAAATCTGCTGTATGTATTATGACGCTTAATATTTATATATTCTTTTAGGTAGCTTCCATTACAAGAAGCTATTGCAGCCGTTCGGAGGAAAGCAATTCCACAAAATTTTGGTATATTTTTACCGATCATGATCCCCAAGACCCCAAAACCACCCTCCATTCAAAGGTTGATATATATATATATATATGTAATAATAAAAATTTTCGCCCTATTTCTTTAGTTAAATTATTCCAAATTCTTCAATTCTTTTTTCCCTCTCTTTTTAAAATATCTCTTAAATCTATTTTGTATTTTATTCCATAACTTAATCAAAATATTCTGTTATTTATCATTCTAAAAATCTTAATCTGTTAAAAGCTACACGTATTTATTAAAACCTTATTCTCTTAAATTGCAACACTGCCTCTAAACGCACCTGCCTAATTTCTTCTTTTGAGACATTTAATTTTTATTCTTTGGAACTTTTGTAATACCATTTTTATTTCTATTTAATTCATTCGGCATCCCATGATTCCAAGCGGTTTTCGCGCCCAAAGGCCTTTTTACCTTTTTAATTTGCCGCTTCTGTTAAAGAGTTTTAATCATACGTCAGAGACACGTCTTCGTGGCCTCATTTTTTCATCCATTAGCGAGAAAGCTCCGCCTTCTTTATCCCCCTAGCGCCCTCCGAACATGGATGCGAGTGGACCAGCTTGTTCGCGCGTTTTGTACCTTTGGGCCAAATTTTGAAGTATTTATACGGTTACACTGGCTTCGGAGACAGAATTTACACGAATTAGTGGTTGTCATCTAATTGCCGTCACTGGGGAGTCTACACTAATGCATCGGTAGTATGTTCTTCAAGCTCTGCTAATTCTTCAAGATCTTCAAATGTGTTCAGTTTTTAATGAAGCGAAAGTTGGTGGAGTTGCTTTCATCTCTGTGATCACAATAAAGCCACTGCTCATCTATTAAGTTATTAAGTCTTCTTTTTAATGTTTTTGGGAAATTTCTTCTGGATTTCACTGCCTCTGCTCAATTTTTACGACTGCAATTACACTACGATTTCCGATGTGATATACTTCGAGATTTGTCTTCACGGTGAGCGATTCGAAGTGATGCCCTGTCCGGGTGTCATGACTACATTTCAACGATCTCGACTGCGGCTACCTCGATATGATTATCAGGTAATTTTAGTGGTTTCGGACTGAGATGTTCCGATTGTCTGGTGGAAAGAACGTTCAAGTCGACAGCAATAGCGATCGTCTATAATGTGCCAATTTTCGACAGGAATGTATCATATATATATATATATATATATATATATATATATATATATATATATATATATATATATATATATATATATATATATATATATATAATTATAATATCTATGAATTTCAAAATACATATCAAGTTCTAATATCATTCTACTTTAATCTACAAAGAGATAAATAATGATATTGTGTAAACAGAATACCACATATCTAATAATTAACATGTGCAATCATAATTTATATATATATATATATATATATATATATATATATATATATCTCTGACATTTTTCATGCTGTAACGCTCTTACTTATGAACCGATATGAATGTGACTGATCATGTGTACAGGACATACCAAGGTCTCGACCGAGTTCGTTGGCCAGCTTCATGCGCCATCTTGTTTCAAAATGGCGCCCAGTTTAAAAAAAATAATTAAAAAAAATTTTAATTCAAAAAGATGTATAAAAATTATAAATTGAAAAAGTTTTTTTTTTTCCTTATGTGTTAGATCGTGATACAAGGATTCCGGAGCATTTTTTGTTTTGGCTTTATCCTACAAAATGGCTGAGATATAGTTGTTTGAAATTCTACGGTGGCTGACATATTGAAACAATCTGATTTTTGCTATGCTGTAACACTCATGCTAAAATTCGCATTCAAATTCAGTTAACGAAAACCGGGATTAAATCGTATAATCAAATCGGGTTCTAAGCATTTTAGCTTCGTGTGTTTGAGTAAACTGAGTTGAATTTTTAAAAACATGGAAGTTACCTTTTCCTCCCGGTACACAAAACCTTTTTTTTTTCCTCTTTTATAATTAGAACTTTTTAATGTCACCTATCACTAATCACAATGGAGACAGCTGCAACCTGTAAAACTTCTCAGTTTCAAATCATTGAGATGTCTGTAGGTAATTAGAATTTCCATCATACTCAGTATTCTTTTGCAACTAATGCTAATAGTATTCTACCCTTCAGAGTCTGAAGAGTCAGCTGCGCGTCCAGGTGATTTGTTTTGATAAAGGGTGTACACACACTTCTTCGGCCGTCTGCTAACCTCGAAAACCGACGCCCCTGAGTAGTGGTGGGTGTGACACCCGTCGAAATCGAGGACCTTGTGGGGGGAAGTTCAGATCTATTAGAAATAATTTCTTCCGTCCCAGTTGGTAAGTGGATATAAAAGCTTGCCATTGTGTGCGTATTACATTTTCCCCTCCATTATTGTGTAACTTAAAAGCTATTTTATAATGTATTTTATTTAAAAAAAAAAAAAAAAAGAAAAAAAGACATTTTTTTTTTCTGGGGCGTCAAATTATACAGCGAGCTTGTTTTTAAAGTAGTTTTTTTTTTTTTAATTACTCCTCATTATTAGTAATGACAGTCATTAATATATTAAGTTTGACGAAGCATTTTTCTCTAAACTGCTGCAAACATTTTAGTTATATAAGAAAATTAAAGAGCAGGGTTCGGTGATACACATCGGTGGATATATATCATGATATATATCCGATAGTTGTTTTTAAGATATCATGTTGTTTGATATTATCATACATTTGATGTTTATTTTCAAGACATCATTGTGCAATGATTTTTTTTTTTTTTTTTTTTTTTTTTTTTTTTCAGTCAAAACAAGTGTCAATGAATTTTTCAACTGTTATTGACTGTGTCGCTCTGTAGACAAAGAAGTTTCTTCTCTGGCAGTGACTTTTTTAGCCAAAGAAGAAAAGAAATATATTTTACAAGGTTTACGTTTGACGATGAATTTTTAAATGTACAATTTCATTATGTAAATGAAAAAAGGAAAGAAAAATGCATTTATAATAGTGACATGTTATAATAGTGAAATGTACATTTATAATAGTACGTTTTCTTTTCATGTTAGGTGCAATATGTTTTAGTTTTTAATTTTTACTAAGTCTGCAAATATTTATAATCATCTGTAAGTTGACTAGTATGAAAATATCGGATATTTTTTTTATATTTTCGAAAATATCAGGATATTTACGAAGCCTGTAAAATAGCATAAGAAGCAATATAGCCGTTTTTTTATTCATACCAGAAAATCCGAATAGTAATTTTTGCTTTATTTAATGACAGACATTCCGTGATGAAATAAAGCGAAAATACTGGTATAAATGCCTGATATGAATTCGGAATTTCTGAATTAAAAAATCCGTTAAATTGACAACACTGATAAAAGGAAGAAAAAATAATAAGATTTTTTTATTTATAAAAACTTGGTTTGCATAGATATAGAGATTGTTATAATATATTGCTGATTAAGATTCTAAAGAGACGTAAACGTTATTTGTGACTAACATAGATACAACTTCCTAAAAACAATATTGTTTAACTTTCATTTTATAAGCACTAATTGTTCTACATTTTTTCTAGTGAATTAATCATACTTTCTGTCCCTTAGAAATTGTTTAGTTCTTTTACATTTAACAGGATGACAGAAAACTGTTTACATTTTTAAGCCTCGTTTTAGAAGCCATCGTCCCCCTTATTACCCCCCCCCCGTCCTGATATTTACTACGTTAAAAGTGGCAATACTAGTTATGACGCAATTTGTAATTTTTTCTGCATTTCATGTAACATTAAATAACACACCTTGAATTTGCATCTGTTTAAGAGTTTAAAATCTATCTAATATTTATTCGAATTGCGTATTTCTTCATTTAAAGACAACCCTAAACTTTTGATCTTTCTCCAAAATTCTATGTTGCAACTGAATAATAATTATGTTATACAATACCTATAAATTTAAACAACAGAAATAAATAAATGGCATTTAAAAACAATAAAAAATGAAGAGGAAGAATTTGAATTCAATGCACATTCCTAAACTACAAAGGGAAATTCTATTTATCAACGCTTCTGTGGTGAAAAATTTATTTTGCACTAACAGTTACAGTTGCGTTAAATATCCGTGGCATCATTCTTCAAACTCTTTTTTGTTATTAATAACAAACAAACAAAGAACTGAGAAGAAAAAAAGAAAAGAAAGATAAAAACAAAGCAAATGTAGATCTTTAGTATTTTATTAAACGAAGAAGTAAGAAAGTTTGTTTAAAAAAATTTCAAAGCGAAAAAGAATATTAATCGCGCCACTTTTCTTTTTCCTTTTTTTAAAGATTTCTTGACGTAAATAAATTACGAATTTTCCGAGTAAGCTTTCAGTACAAAAATTAATTAACATTACCTTAGGTGATGAAAACAAGTTTGCAAAAAAATTCTCCTTCAGCATTTTTAATGATGTATTTACATTTTTATAAATAAGCATATAATTTTCCAAGTAAGGGGGCTCTCATTTTATTTGATTTATCGTCTGCAATTTATCCCAAGGGTCAAAAACGTGAGTTAAGTGCGATATAAATAATCTCTTAATAGAGATTTAAGAAATGAAATATTCATATTGTTTTTTCTAAAATCAACTGATGCCAGTTTTCTGCATTTACACATTTAATTCGAATTTTCAGAATTATTGATTTCTTAAAAAGAACAATGAAATTTTTAATTCGAATTTTTCAGAGAAAGTTTGCAATTGATGCCAGTTTTCTACATTTAAATTTTTTCGAATTTTCAATATACTCATTTCAAATAAATTACGATAAAATATTTAATTCTAATTTAAATATTTTATTCGAATTTTCCAAGAAAGCTTTCAGCACAAAAATTAATTAATAATTTCTCTTATGATTAGGGAAAAAAAGTTCGCGATAATTTTCTCATTCACCATTTTTAATTGATGTATTTACATTTTTATAAATAAGTATATAATTTTTCAAATGGGGGCTCTTATTTTATTTGATTTATCGTTTGAGATTTATCCCTAGAGTCAAAAACGTGAATTAAGTTTGATGTAAATAGTGTGTTAATAGATTAAAGAAATGAAATATTCATCTCGTTTTTCTAAAACCAACTTATGCCAGTTTTCCACATTTAAATATTTAATGATATTTCAAAAATAGAAATGCATATTTTGTATTGTAATGCCCAAAGAGAGATTTTATAAACAGAATAATGTGCTAAAGAATTTCATCGAAAGCAATACAATTTATTCTATTCAAGAATATTTTAATATAAATGAGGGAAAAAATAAGAAAACATTGAAATGAAAGTAATTAAAACAGCTTGAAGTATTTTAAATGATTCCAAAGAGTTTTGACAAACAATTTATAACATTTAAGGGCGACATTCATTTTCATAAAATGAAACATGCATTAATGAAAAGTATTTTGATATGAAATGGTAGAATTAAAAAATGTTCAAAGTAACTGGAAATCGCGAAGTATTTTAAGTTATTCAGAAAAATTTTATCAAATATTTAAATAAATTAATGCGTACTATAAAAACGGTTACATGAAATATATATATTAAAAAAAGCACAAAAAAAACACGTTTTTATAAGCATTTAATGTTTATCTTAAAAGTCTAAGTTCATGACTGCAATTCATGTTGTTTCAAAACATTTCGTTAAATACGTGAATTTAACGTGGAAAAATCGCTGCTTTTATTTATGCTTGGTAGAAAGCGCGAATTTGTGAATTTATTTGTTCAGTTTATTTTTGAGATATGACAACAGGAAAGAAAAGCATTATTTAGAGATTTAGACTATATATTAAAGATTTCTAAATTGTTTTCTCAACGTTTAAAACTTAGTTTCTTTTCTATTTGGATGCGGACAGTGGCCACTTCCACCTCTTCTCGTGTTACCGTTATATTTTGCACAAAGAAAAGTTAGTCTTTGTGTAAAATATTTTCATTCTTCTTAAAAGTTATGAACTAAAATTCGTGTTCGGATTAAGGTGAAATTCTCTGTATTTTTGACTGGATAAATAAAAGATAAATATTAATAAGCAACAGGGCAAATACTTAACAGACACACGCATGGACGCGTGAAGGGGGACAGAGGAGGTCCATTTTCACTCCCTGGAGCAAAATTTTCTTTTTCTCCAATGATAAAAAAAAAAGTAGTAAAATTTATTATTTACGAATGACTTAAAATAATTGAACAATAAGAGAAAAGGGAACTAAAAATCTCTACCAAAAAAAATAAAATAATAATAATAATATATTTATTTGTTTTTAAAGCTGGTAGTAGTAGTAGTTGTTATTGTTTTTTTATATTAAATAATTTTTAATTGTTAAATTTCTATATTGCTTTTTATGTTGATATAATTCAAAAGTTGTTTTTTATACGGCGATTTAAATGTCTTTTTTTATTGTAATCTGTATACATAAGAGGCTTTGTCCTTGCTGATTCATCAATGCACGGGTGAAATTATTGAAGCTAGAAACTTGTACTGCAGGATATATTTTAATAACACATAGTAGGAATACACTGAGAAAAGATTTTTTTGAAATTGAACTCCTTGGGGAGTTAATGGGGAGTTAAAAGGGGTGTCGAATACTGTAGGTCATGTCACCATCTCAGCAGCAGTTTTAGGTAAAGGAGCATGATGAGCAGCATAACAAGTCTACTAAAAATATGTTTAACAGCTATTTCAACGATTTTCGAAATTCAATCCCTAAGGGGTAAAAGGGGTGTTGATGATCAAACACAAATGATTTTTCAATAATCGGATCTATAGCCAATTTCTGTATTTTAGCAAGCGTGGTTTGGCGCAAAATTAATTTTATGTTGTCACTCTCATAGTCTGGAACTTACATTATTCCCCACATAGCTCAGGTTTGTCGCTAACCTTGTCTATGGACCTAATTATGGAAGATTAGACTAGACAACTGCTGCTGATTTTCGATTACATATTTTCTGCAAGACATTTTCCCAAGTGTGTTTTTGTTTATATTTATAAGTAATATTTCTTTTTCTTAAAAATTTACAACATGACAATGAAAAAATTACCTTTTAACCTATCGAATTTCATTTAATTTACATATTAAGGAGTTAAACAATATATTTTTTATTAAACATACTATTAATTGTTGGAGTTGCTTTCAAAAGCACTATTAGAACACTAAGTTAAATTTATTTACTTAGTCATTTTCTATAAGTTTTTTTCCAGTTTTTCCCAAATGGTAGAAATTGAATATTTCCCATGACGGTAAATGTCGTTTTTTACTTACCCATCATACGTAGTATAGGGCAAGTCTTGTAATAGCTTTGAAAATCGGAAAAAAAAGACTGATTTACACGTTTTAGACACTAGAGATTCCGAAAAACGTATTTTTAGAAAAAAAAAATTACCGTCCGTCTGTCTCTGTGTGTGTCTGTAAACGCTCTATCTCCCGAACAAATAAAGATAGAGAATTGAAATTTGGTATGTACTTAGTATGTAATAATGGGAAGAAGCTTATTGAATTTCAATAATCTTGGTTATCCGGAACTATTTTTTTCGGACTCTCGAAATATTCGGTCTGATAAAAGGTATATCAAAATTTTCGAAATTGTTTATTTTAAGAAGTGAATATAAAAGATAACAAAAAAAAACATAAATTTTGCATAAAGAATGAAGTCGATCGGATAAAGAGTTGCTGAGATATTTGTAATCCTATTTTCCACACTCTTCGATTTTTCATGACCCTGTATTTCATTTAAATTTCAATTCAAAGATATCTTTTTATTGGAAATGAGACGCTTAATCCGATGCAGTAAACCGTTAGTTAATATGATTATCAATTTTGGAGTTATAAGGATGTTCCTTTTACGCAATTCAGTAATACAGCATTTAAAGTTTATGACATCATCAAGCCACGATTTTATTCGAATTGCAATGTATTTTATAAATAGTTTACACATGTGTTATTTTTATATTTTATATTATGCATATCCATGATGGGTAAGTATTACGGTGGCACCCAACGACTAGTTTACCAGGGTGGGAAATGTTCTGCCAACCTTTCTTATAAGTGCGCCACAATTTCTTTTTCATCCTGTTCTCCTACAAAAAAAAAAAATTGTTAACATTATCATATGCTTCAAGAAAGAAATTAATAACGATATATCTATATTACTATACTGTTCTCAAGAGCTCATCAGGGGTTCCCACAGGTATAGAAAAATTCCATTTAAATCTACGGTTTCACTTTGATTAACATTCAAAGCCTAAAAATCTAGGCTGCACAGGAAACCGCACGTTTACAGAGGTAAAATTAGACAAGGATGATGGTGATGTCATATCCGGGAGTGAAAACAGAATGATTGCCCCTTCTCTCTCCTTGGGTCAAGAGGTGAGAGTGAAATGTTCTCTTGCGCACTCTCTCCGACAAAGGTGGAATATGGTTACGCAATGATCAAGCTTATTTTATTCCTTTGCAAGTTTTAACCAAAAGTTAAGAAGGATACAAAGTTATTGAAGCTTATTTTCCTTTAAAGTACACTGTTTTACTGTTTATTACTGTTAATTTTACTGTTTATTACTGTTAATTTTACCGTATAATACTGGCAGCTGCGGTGTATTACCAGTATTATACTGTAAAATCAACACTTTTTTTTTTGTTTTTTTTTTTTCAGTGTAGAATGAGTATGTACGTATACGTTAAAAATAATCTAAGAAACATTTCATGTATATATGCATTAAATAAATCAATTAATGTATTAAAATTAAAAGCAATAGCGGCGCACCAGAGCGGTTTACAGCAATAGCTATTTAGTAATGTAAATAATGAATATATTGTAAATGTCTTTGCAGGTTCTACCGTATTACGATTTACAGAGAATTTTAAGACTATAATTCACGTAAATTATATTTAAAAAATTGTCTTCATCTATTCTATCATTTATTACAGCCCCTTAATCATTATTTAATATGTTGCAAAAGCTGTTTTTATATCTATGCTATGTGTTGGAAGTTATTGTTTGCGTGTATTTTATAAGATGGATGTAAGTATATAAGGTTTATGCAAATATGAAGTAAATGCCGCGAAATCCCATGTTAACGTATGGGAAAAGTTAAATACTTGATTACTCATTACCTACTATAATTATCGAAATACAGTTTACACCATCAGAAAGTATAGATGAGATGACAGATGCCGATGACGTGCGTTTTTTAAAAATGGCTCTTTTAAGTTTTGAAAATTTCCTATAAACTTTAAAATTCCAACTTGGTGACATTTTATTATTTTCCCAAAGATATTTAAAATTTAAGTAGGCAATTGTTAAAAACGCACCTTGTTGACATTTGACGGCTAATTTTGATGGTGAGAACCGAATTTAGATAATTATATTAGGTAATGAGTAATCGTACTTAAAATTTTCCCCGTAGTTTAACATGGGATTTTGCGATCGGGCCGATCAGCTCGATATTACATGATTTTACATCAAAATTTAAAATTTTATGGAGCTGCAAACATTCCACCAAAATAAAGAGTTTTTTTTTTTTTTTTTTTTTTTTTTTTTTTTTTTTTTAAATTAACTTATACAATTGTTTGTTTATCCATTCCTCTAAAAAGATTTAGTGAAATGAAAATAAAATTAATTTTAATTAATATTAATTAATTAAGGATTTTTCCACGTCACATTTGATGTCACATTTGACGTAATGCAAATTTCAGAGTAAGAGGCGAAGTGGACCGTGTAAAAAGATTGCACCCAGCCAAGACCGCAGCCAGAAAAATATTTCGAAGGGGAATTTGGGGTTCAGAATTTTATTCTTTTAGATTTGTTTTTACTAACTGAATAGAGGCAAGTGATTAGGAGTGTTTAAAAGACAAACATGCAATAATGATAGACGTGTTTGTTTAAACTGCTGATTCTCGAAATTTCTATTTTGAGAGTTCGCAATTAATATCCGCAACACTGCAACGCCTCATATGTCAAAATGGTACCTGTCTGTAACGGAATCCTGTCTAAAACTTAAAATCTGGTCTCTAAAAAAACAGTACAATGCAATTGTTACTTGTTAAGACAGAAAGCTGCCTAAAACGCGATTTTTCTACTGTCCCTTGTTATTCTGTCTTAACAGGTTTTACTGTATTCTTTCTAGAGATGAGACAGGCTCGGGCTCAAAGTGAAAATTTTATTTATTCACAAATTGAAAAAAAAGAAAAAGACTAGCTATTTGGGAAACAAGAATGTAGTCTAAGTTTCTTAAAGTGTTTTAAAATCCTTTAAAAATCAGTTTGAAAGGGTAATTGAATTGTTATTGACGGAGTATAAGAAGAAATATTCTATCTGATTCAGTAGTCTTGGCACGGTCAGTGTTAGTAAAGAAGACGTGGGATATCCCTTGTCTATCCTCGCTTTCTGTTTGAAGTCCATTTCCGGAAAAACAGAACTCGTGTCTTTCGCAATAGTTGTAGAATGACATTAAAAAAAAATAATAAGAATTGTGATTTTGGCGGATTTCTATCAGCGTTTGGGTATAAATAACAAATTTGCTATTTTAAATAGATTTTCAGGGGCATGAAAATCACAAAATATTGTAATTGGGAAGTACTTAGGATTGATACTCCTTTCTATGTATAAAAAGAGATCTTTAAATGAGAAAATTAATCTTGAGACAATTTTTAAATCTTATTAACAATTTTCTACTGCGTACTTTTGGTATCGGGCTTGTGCTCCCATGACACGAAATATTTCGGGACCGGGCTCTGAAAAGAGAACCCGAACTCATCTCTAATTCTTTCCTATTGATCATTTCTCTATTTTCTTTTCCCATTGTACTGTGAGTATTAACATATTCTAATGTAAAATAAATACAAAATAAAACCAACTTAGTGTGTAAGGCTTTCCCACTACGCACACTTTCATTAAAAACCATATAAAAAAACAACTTCCAAACTCGAATATGTACCAGAAATCTACTGGCAGAATTCCGAGTGAGTTAGTATATTCATTAAAACAGTCAAATGCGGTATAAAAACGGAGGCCATGGAGTGTTTATCAGTAGGGTGTTGCATCAATCACGCAGTAGAAATACAACTAATCTCGTTAGAAAAGTATATTAACAAACGCTAACAAAGGAAGGGATATTCTTCATCCCATACTGCTCTGATCTCTTTTAAATTGGATGACTCAGCGTTGTAAAATAAAAACTCGTGCAGCGTAATCTTTCATCTACAATTTTTTTTTTCTTTTTTTAAAGATTTAAAGCAGCTGGTGGAGATATTTATTCTTTTGAATAGCCATTGTAATAATAATAATAACAACTGCCTTATTGGCAGATTTTATTTGTGTGCCAGAGTACCACGCTACTTCGCTGAAACTCCACGATCGCGAAATCCCTTGTCAACCCAAGGGAAAACTTAAATAAGTGATTACTCATTACCTAATATAATTATCTAAGGGAAAACGTAAATACGTGATTACTCACTATCTAATACTACACTGGTGTCCAGAAATTAAGGGGCAGTGACCAATTTCAGACGTGTCGTCGAATATCTTACTGAAACTCCTGAGGAAATGCCCGGAATGCCCTTGAACTTTGAGGATGTAAAGAACATGTTTGACTTCGTGTTTTTCAATGAAGATTTTGCGCGCAGACAATTAGGGGGGGGACAATAATAATTTTAATAATAAAATAATATTTCCGATAATAATTGAAAAATTGAGGAGGAAATCTCATATAATCCTATGTTATGTTTCCCTCAATTTTTCAATTATTGCTGTAACTTTTTGAGTTTTCACGATATTTCACTGGTCTTTTTATATGAGTTGCCCTATAGTATTGACTATCAAATCATGATAAAAAAATCTTTGCTGTAGTTCGCGCATGTGCAGTTAAAATTTATTTCATAAAAATACCTATATCTCATCAAATATTCAGTATATTAATATTTTAATCACAGTATATTATTTCTACGATTTTTTGTCAAGTTGTTGGAAAGCGGTGTTAAAATTCGGCCGAAAAGTCTGCATGCTATAAAAAAAAAAAACCTTTTGGATTTTTCACAGAAACTTTAACATCTTCACTAATACACGTGCTATGCTTACACAAATGCATACAAATGTTGAACAGGACCTACATAGTCATTTGCTACAGTGACAGACCATTTTTAGCATTTTCTGTTACTTGGTAATCGAAAATATTATTTTATTATTGAAATTATTATTGTCCCCCCTAATTGTCCTCGCGACAAAATCTTCACTGAAAAACATGAAGTCAAACATGTTTTTTGCATCTTCAAAATTCAAGGGCATTCCGGGCTTTTCCTCACGAGTTTCAGTAGGATATTCGACGAAACGTCTGAAATTGCTCACTGCTCCTTAATTTCTGGGCACCAGTATATAATTATCTAAGGGAAAACGTAAATATGTGATTACTCATGTCATTACGTAATATAATAATCGAAATACGGTTTTCACCACCACTAAGTAAATGTTAGATGCCGACGAAGTGAATTATTAAAAACTGTCTCCTTAAATTCTAAGTATGATATTTTTAAGATGATAAAATTTCGTCAAGTGAAAATTTAAAAGTTTATAGGGATTTTTTTAAATACTTAAGGAACCATTTTTTAAAATGCACCTAGTTGGCATCTAATGTTTGCTTTCTGATGTTGAAAAACCATCAAACAATGGGGACATTTTCACTTTCGAAACAGGTTCCGAAAGTAAAAGAAAAAAAATACTGCAATAAAATATAACAAGTCAAAAACTTGCCTTTAAGAGCCTTTGCCTTATCCAATGAAAAAAAAAAAAAAAAAAAAAAAAAAAATCTAAATATTGAAATGCAAACGAGATATTTTTTTTGATTGAAGTAGTCCCAAGTATATGTTGTGAAGTTGTTTTGACATCTAGGAACAAGGTATAGAAATATGTAGGTTTTTTCATTAAAAAAATAATAATAAATGTGTTTTGAACTTTTAAAAACTATGTTTTTATTAATTGTTACTGTAAAATACGCCTTTTGGACTGGCTTTTCTTCGATGTTACGCGGTATCCAACATTTCCCTGAGTGATCCCATCTGAAACCAATGAAACAAAAAGTTCATCAAAATACATGTAATTGTCTAGTTTTTGACAAAATTGTTTTTCATCAAAAACTGAACATTATCTATCAAACATACTGTGACAGTGTTTTATTTTCCCTTGAAGACTATTCTCAAATCCAAAGGAACTACTTTCTGAATTCATTCTTTTTCGGAAACTCGTGAAATGTGCAGACTTTCGTATTCAGAAACTATGTAATCGGATGGTGGTGTCCATTTTTTGGCGAAGATAGAAGATCTGTCAGAAATCACTGTCAAAGTTGGTGTTTTGAAACGAATTTTCGGACGCGACACCGCGAGAAAGGAAAATACCCGGTCGTCACGTGACATCAATCACTTATAACTCTATAAATATTTCAAGGAAATAAATTATTTTCATTTATTATTTGCAGTGAAATTTGCACGCGTTCGTATTTGGAAACTATGTAATCGAATGGTGATATCCATTTTTTTGGTGAAGAAGTCTGTCAGAAAATACTGTCAAATTTTGGCGTTTTGAACTGAATTTTCGAACGCGGCAGCGCGAGAAAGGAGAAAGGGTGGTCGTCACGTGACATCAATAGCTTATAACTCTATAAATAATTCAAGGAAATAAATTATTTAATTTATTATTTGCTGTGAAATATGCAATTATTCGTATTCAGAAACTATGTAATCGAATGGTGGTGTCCATTTTTTGGTGAAGATAGAAGATCTGTCAGAAAATACTGTCAAAGTTGGAACCAAACCGAATTTTCGGACGCGACACCGCGAGAAAGAAGAAAATCGGTCGTCGCGTGACATCAATCGCTTATAACTCTATAAATAATTCAGGGAAATAAATTATTTTATATATAAGTTTCGCGTTATTGAGCGGGGGAAAAATATTTTTTTGAAAACTGCCTTAAGAAAAATAACATTATAAAAGTCTCGATAACGCATTCCGCATTCGCCTGTTCAAAACTTCCTGTCTCATGCCATTTCTATCAAGAGTATATACCGAACGGACAGTCTACTATCCTTGTGTAAACTGTCTGATTGTATACTTGTCAGTTAAGTTCCTTTAGAACAACTCTTCTTTGTGCAGTGAAATGTCTATGTTCTTGCATATCCTCTTGCTTTCCTAAATCTCCTGAGAAATATAAATTGTTGAGGAGGAGGAGGGGGGAAAAAACATATAAGGGATGGGGGGAGTGGAACTCTGAATTCAGCTTGGGTCAGTTCGTTTTGTGGTTCGTCTTATAACTTGTTGGAGTTCTTTTTCTTTTCCCTTCCATCACATTTTTCACTGGAAAGCAAACTCTTTTTGCTCATTTTTCAACTTATCTGACGTGAAGTGAAAGTAGTAGTAGAAGCAACAGCAATTTATTTCACGTAGAAATTTCTGCAGTTTTTTTTTTTTTTTTTTCAAAAATAAAAGTCAGAAGAATGTCTTGAATCTGTATGTTTTCTCGGAGATAAATAACGTTAATTTTCTTGAAAATTCTCTACACGAATATTTATTAGCCACTTAAGAATTTATATAAAATTTTTATTGTTATTTAAAACTGAAACTCTTCCAATCTCATTATTTTTAGCAAAGAAATTAATTATTAACGCCAAAAAGAAAGTACCATATTACTTTTTTTTTTTTTTTTTATCTTGGAGGGGGGGGGGGGGGGGAGCATTTCATGGGTATCAGAATTAAAGGGTGCGAAAAATACGAGTTATTTTTAAAAATGTGGATTGATATTAAATTTTCTTAACAAAAACTAAAGAAATGCCTACCGGTAAGATGAATAAAATCTTAATAATTCTGAAAAACATCTGTTATTTTATTTATTTATTTAAATTTAGTCTGAAAAAAAAAAAAAAAAAAAAAAAACCTTGAGTAAATGAATTTCTCTTTAAAAGATGGAACGATAAGTAGCACGAATTTCAAATATGTAGTTCTTTTTTTATGCATATAAAAATGTATTTTGATCCTGCATCAATATTTAAACTTTACTATTTATTCTAAAATGCACTGTTAAACAAATCTAATTCAGAAATTTTTCATCAATGTTGAATGCTATAACGGCATTTATTATTCATCACTGCCTGTAAAACAGGTTTTCCCACAACAAGTATAACCATGCGGAGAAAGTTCGTCATAATATGCACAACATAATAACTTCCCCTTATATTTTATGCTCCTTAATAAGTGAAAGTTCTTTTAGGGGCTTAATATTGTCGATTTTAGGCATAATGCTGACAATATTTGATGAAATAACATATACTTACTATGAATATTCTTATAAAGCCTTTCTGAAGATTCTATAAGATATTCACAGTTTTCCAATTTTGCTTTTTCATCCTTTTGGGTATAGTTCCTTCAGTGATCATTCCATAGCAGCTTTTTATAATGTCTTTTCCTTCGTTCTTCACATGTGTTTTCATATATAGATATATATATATATAAATTTTGAATGTCTAAGAGGGACTGCTCAGACTGGGAACCAGATCTGTAGAGCATAGATGTCCCTCCCGGTCCCTTTATTAAGATCTTTAAAAAAAAAATACATATTTCAGCTGGAGCTGAACCCGCCAGAAAACGCGACAGGGGGCGGGGTGGAAATAGATATGCTGAGGTGATACTATCTTAATGTACATTACAGGTAGTTCACTGCCAGAGACATACCTCCAGCGCGACACTGGGCAGTGAAGATGGTTTATGATTGAATGATATATATATATATATATATATATATATATATATATATATATATATATATATATATATATATATATATATATATGTATGTATGTATGTATTTTGATCTTGCGTCAGTATTTAAACTTTACTACTTATTCTAAAATGCACTGTTAAACAAATCTAATTCAGAAGTTTTTTCGCCAATTTTGAATGCCATACCGGCATTTATTATTCATCACTGCCTGTAAAACAGGTTTTCCCACAACAAGTATAACAGTGCGGAGAAAGTTCGTTGTAATATGCACAACATAATAACTTCCCCTTATATTTTATACTCCTTAATAAGTGAAAGTTGAAATAAATGTTTTTGCATATGAAGTTAAAAATTTAATTTGTGCACGAATTTCAGCTTCGTCTCTCGATATCTAGACGTACGATGTCTGACTGCTAAATTTATGTTAAACCTATGGGCGAGTTCTTTTCGTCGATTTTGGTTGCAGTTTTACTTATAAAAAAAATCTGCAACCAAAATCGAAAAAGGAAAAAATGGCCATATTAGAGATCGACCTCAACTATCGCATGCAAAAAATAAAATAAAATAAAATAAAATAAAATAAATATTCAAATTCAAACGAGAAATTAGAAAAGAACCCGTCCAAAGGTTTAACATTAGCCACCAAGCGTCTTCGTGTGACGGAAGAATCCCCTTAAGAATGTTAGATTTTTGGAATTTTTAAGTTTGATTTATATATATTAAGTATGATTATTTTTCTTTCCAGAAAAAAGATGGATGAGAACCAGTGGTGGGAGCTATTTGATCGCGAGAATTCAAGATTCTATTATTACAATGCAACAAGCCAAAGAACCGAGTGGCACAAACCACAGAATTGTGATATCATTCCATTGGCAAAACTATGGGTATGTCTGTCTTTCTTATTGCTCATTATATTCGTTTAAAATACATTTATTTATTCCGTTTCAGTGATTGTTTGTAGTTTGATAAATGATAAAAAAAAAAAAAGAAACTTGACGTTTATAGTATAATGTTTGTTCAGTCATAACTCTTTAATCATAGTAGGATAAATTAAGGGTCCTCTCCCCTCGTGCGAAAACACACGCTCGCTAATGTTAATCCTATGGGGCATTATTTTTCTAATATCTCTTTTGCATTTCAATATATTTAAACGATTTTTCCCCTTTTTTGGGGGGGGGGGCATTGGATAGTTTAGATCAATCTGTATTCCCGCCGTTGATTACTTTTTCGATTTTCTTTGCGGATTGTTATTATTAATTATTATTATTATTTTTTTTTATTATTATTATTTTTTTTTTTTTTTTTTTTTACGAAGATACTTTTACTTTAGAAACCAGTTCCGAAAGTAAAAGTATCTTCGTAAAAGAAATCCGCACAGAAAATCGAAAAAGTAATGAACGACAGAAATATAGATTGAACTCAGCTATCGAATGCAAAATAAAAATCGTTCAAAAATATTGAAATGCAAACGAGATATTAGGAAAATAATGCCCCATAGGATTTTAACAATAGCGAGCGTGTGTTTTCGCGCGAGGAGGACCCTTAACCCTCTCACTGACACACACACACGTCTTAATACGTTCACTAAGCTCCAGGTTTCACTGCAATACGAGCATTTTCTTAAATTAATATATAATTCGAGTATAATGCAGTTTTTAATGCATTGAGTGATGATTAACACTCTCAAGGATTACATTTATATACATAATTAAGCAGTGCCTGATTTACAGCAGGGCATTCGGGGCACGGGCCCAGGGCCCCCGATTTTCAGGGGCCCCCAAATGCTACTGAAGATTTTGCAATTATAAGCCAAAACAATTTTAACTGCTGAAAAACAAAATTAAAATGGAAAAATCTGTTTGTTCAAAGTTTGTCTATGATTTGTCAAAGTAATTTCATTTTTTCCTGATTGTCTTTTAACACTTTATGTGCAGGAATGTACAGAACAACGTTTTTGGAATCGCCATATTATTTCATTTTACCTGTAAGGCCCTCATGGTTAACATGGACAAAGCCATATGGTTCTGCTAATTACTTGTATAAATTTAGTATTTTTCTTTTTTTTTTCCAGTGAAAGTTTGTATTTGAAAGAAAAAGTTATTTGATTAATAGGATATGCTAATATTTTAAATAATTTTAGCTTGGTACTGCGGTAAATTTATTATTAGTTGTTGCTGTCATTCCAAATATATGGACTTGCATAGAGAAAGGTAATCAGCACCACAAAGTTTATTATAAAATTAAATTAAAAATTCATAATTATCAAATAATTATTTAAAAGTAAATTAATTATTATCAAATTTAATTTATTTAATTGATATTTTAAAGAAATTATTAAAGTCAATAGTGGTTATCTTAAGTACTGATTTCGATATTATATATATATATATATATTCAAGGCCTCTGTAAGCATCGGTGTAAGGGGGGCCCCCGCATACGCATCTGTGCCCAGGGCCCCCAAATTTGTAAATCGGTCCCTGTAATTAAGTTCTTTACATAATTTTGGAATAATCATCTTCTTTTTAGCATATAAAATAAAATACAGAGAAAACAACATTACAATTTTGCCTTTTTGCTTGGCGGTCAGACAGTTTTAAAGTTATAAGAATTCTAAATTCACTATTTAAAAACCCTCTAAGCGGTTTTCCCGTATTTTTCGTTTCCCCAAAATAGTTTAAATCGGCTGAAGACAAAATTATTTTTAACAGAATTGTATTTTAAGAAATGTGTACGATAAAGGGATATAGAGATATAGTGTGTTTTAGAAACAAACTATGAAAGAAAATTTAAATTAACATCAGTTTTACAAGCATTTTTATGAAAATGCAAAAAAGCCCTCAGAGAGTTTAAAAAAAAAAAAAAAAAAAAGTTAAAAGTAAATCCGGACGAAAAAACTGTCAATTTAAATGACAGTTTAAAACAGTGTTGTTTTGAGCAGTTTGACTATTTACTTGATATGAGGAATATTAAAATTTTATATTATATTGGGGCAATATCTTCTATATTGTTGTGTTAATGTTGGTGCAATGTTGGGAAGACCTTCAAAGAGAACTTTTGAAGGGGAAAGTGACCAAGTTTTCGCTTTGTATAGTCAGTGAAAAAAAAAAAAAAAAAAAAAAAAAGATACACCTGCCTTTATTCGCAGACCGTTTACGATAAAATAGTACCAAAGGTGTCATTAGGCATAAAAAAATTTAAATAGGAGTCGTCCACGTAATAAAAATTGCACCAACTTCGGATTTTCAAATGGTCACACTTTTTTTTACACCATATTTGAGTTCCTTGGATCAAGGCAGCTCGGAATAGTGCCTAGCTTATATACTTTTTATTAAATCTTTACAGAGTTATAAAAAAAAAATTTAGACTTTCCAAAAGTAGAATTTCGCTGTATCTCGAAAAATAATGATTGGCAAGAACTGTAAATTTACACACCAATGTTTTTGACGATGCCCATTCTCTTTATCTATAAAAATGTATGTAGGTAGAGTTGCAAAAAAACCGCAGTTTTTGACGGACGGGAATAAACCCGGGAATTTTTGGGAATAAACCCGGAATTTTGAAAATATTGGAAATTTTCAAGGAGTTTTGAAAGTAAACAAATCTAGTCATTTTCAATTTTATTTTTAAGAAATTTCAGTCACTGTTCTGAAAAGTTTAAAATAGATTTTTTATTATAAATTCACAAAATTTAGAATTTTGTGCTCTAAGATTTTATAATTTATTATAACTCATTCGCTTTGCAACAATGACGGCTGGGAATTGGTAAAGATTTGAATGATTCTTTAAAATTTAATTTTTTTAAATTTCTGTTAACTGGCATATTTGCTATTCAGGCATACTCTATATTAATTTTCTTGTGAGTTAGTGTATTGATTTCTTTTAGTTTTGTTCGTTTTCTTTTTTGTTTACATTGTCTGAATCGGAAAACAGGGGTGATGTTTAAATCCATGCTAGGCAAGATGAATCTGTCATCTTCCTCTCGAACTTTTTATTGATCCACGATTAAAATATCTACTTACTTATGTTATTTTAATTTCTCTTACTTAAAATTTCTGCAGCTTAAGCATGTATTTCGCTAGTTTTCATGTAAACTGTGCTATATTTATGTTTTTGTTTACAAATAAAAAAATTCCATTCATTCTAAAACTTTCTGAAAATTCCGGGAATTTTTAATATTTCCCTCCCAAAAAACCCGGTTTATTCCCGGGAATAAACCCGGTTTTTTCCACCCTTTGCAACTTTATATGTAGGTGATCATTTTTTTTAATATGAATTTATTAATAATTTCTATAATTAAAATTATTCTTTTGAGTATATTTTAAAAAATGCCTAGAATACGTTTGGGTCTATTCAATATATTTCACTGAAAACAAAAATTTTAAATCGGAGGATTGTTTTAGGACGATATAAATTTAAAATTTGTCAAGTGAATTTAACATTAGCATTTTCAAATTTTGAACTCTTTTTACTCCATGAAGATTTAACAAAAATACATAAACTATGTACTTTTTCTGGCTAATTTGATGATATCAGAGGGGGAGGGGGGGGAGAATAAACCCCTCAAAGTGTCAAAACTGGGTGTTACAATTTGAAAAAGCGAAGTTGGTGCAATTTTTAATATGTAGATGATTTTCGTTTCGAAAATTTCATTTATATTCTGACAGAAGACAATATTCCGAATCTGATGACACCTTTGCATATGTTTTATTTCTCACCTATGTTAACCGATGGGGAAACTTAAAAAGTGATTAGTCATTACCTAACATAATTATCGAAATACTGTTTTCACCATCAAAAAGTAGACGTCAAATGCCAACGTGCTGCGTTTTTCAAAAAATATTTTCCTACAATTTAAGTATTTTTTAAAAAAATATATAAACTTTGAAATCTTCACTTGAGTGAAATTTTCAAATTTATCATCATTTTAAAAATACTAAAAATTTAAGAAAACAATTTTTAAAAACGCACTATGTTGGCATCAAACGTCTGTTGGGGAAAACCGTATTTTGATAATTATATTAGGTAATAAGTAAACACCTAATTAATTTTTTCCATAGTTTAACATGAGATTGCACAATTGGCGAGGTACAGATAACATATGTTATATAAATAAACTCCTAACATATCCTGAACTCCCTTAACATATATTTAAACTATTTGCCATTCAGTATCCAACTATACTAAACATCTCATTGTGCATTTCTTGTGTACTTGTTTTTTTTAGATAAATATATTGATATTTATGTATTATCCAGGCCAGGAGATAGATCGCCAAAAATGGTTGCCATGTTGCCAATCACGTTCAAAACAGTTATTTAACGTTATTAAATACATAACATTGTTAAAAATAGTAATAAATATAATATAATAAATGAACAATAATAAATAAAAAAACAAAAAGCAGTTAACAATAATAATAATTTAAAAAAAAAAAACCTATAAAGTATAATTTAAAAAAAACCTGTAAATTATAATAAATAAATAAACTATATAGTTGTAAAAAAAATAATAAGGATTACTGTAATTAGTATAATTGGTGTCATACTTGGTGCAGTTGTATCTGACCTGGCCCGGATAATACATAAGTACCATTATATTTATTCACACATTTTCCCTTCTTGTACTTTTGCACATATTTAATAGTTTGTTGTGGAAAAGACTTGTCATTACTGAACACTGTTTTTCAACTGAACATGCCTTGCCCATATTGTCCAGAACTATTGACATAATATATTATCTTCTAAACCAGTTTTCTGGTTGGTAATCCTGCAGTCAAATACAGTAAAATAAAACCTGTAAAAACATAACCTATCTACTAGTCAATTTTCAGACCAGGCGCCTCAACATCAATTTTTGCAAGACATTTTAATTTCCATCTCCCTTTACACAATATCTAATAAACTGAAATCCACAATCATTCATGTTAAATTATTTGTACACTTCTAAGCATATAAGACTTCCCAAAGATTCAGAAAATCTAATTTTTAAGAATGTCAAATTAGCCTGGTTTTATTTAATCTTCTCTTTGTGATATGCCATGAAATTTAGTTGCTAGGCAACTGTCAAATGAAAACAGGAAGAAAAAATAAAAAGACTTACATATTATTTCAAAATGGTAAAAATGATAAAGAAAACTATTTTGTATTTTTTTAACACGTGCACAAAATTCCATAAAAAATTATACTGAGAATTGCGAGTTGCCGAGAAAATTATTGACAAACTTTCAAACCAATTTTATTAATTTAAGACATTGCATAGATAGCAAAATTGTAGCATCCATAATGTAACATTTAAAATCAACTATGTGCCGTTTTCATTTCAATGAATGATAAAATATGAAAATTGTCTGAATTTCCATAGAAAAGCATTATGACATAAAAAAAAACGTTCCATATTTTTTGAATGAATTAACCAAATTTGACCAAACACTATACAGCTAATTCCGGTTATTTTACCAATGTACCTACCTAATTACAAGCTAATTGGATGTATTTTACAGCAGTTATCATGAGACCCAAACACCAAAAATGTTTCGGGTCTCCAAAGTAAGCCTCAATTGATGTTTTGACAATAATGGAATCACCTTTTTAAATGGAAAGTTTTCATGGTCTGATGAAAAGAACACCATACAATTATACCACCTGTCTAAAATGAAATTTTATTCTGGCCCCATCTTATTCTGTTTTCACAAGTTTTATTGTATAGCTGATAAACTGTCCTGCCAATACATTTGGTCAAAATACAAAAGTCCAGTAACTTTGGGCTAAGGGTGATGAAATACTAGTCTATTAGATTGCACACTGCTTTGACCATATCTGTGAATAATGAGTTTGGTTATCTTGCTGGTAAAAAGTATCACGAGATGCATTTATGACTAAACTATATTGTATTATTAATTTCTGTGTATTTTACAATGAACTTTATCCGTTCATTTTCAGACACTGAAACAGAATACTGAGGTTCGTGACAATGAAGAGAATAGAATTCATGTTAAAAAAGAATCTGTATCCACACAAACATCCAACAGAGGGATTGTAAGTCAACATTTTCAGTTATTGTTTTTATTATTATCATTAGTTTTGTTTTCTTATACATTTCTTTTTTGAAATTCAGTTTTGCAATGTCTTGTTTTATATTAAAGAAAATTATCTTTCAGAAGTGTATATTTGTAACTCTCACTCTTGATTTTATATATATAAGACTGTTCTCAGATTCAAACTAGCTACTTTCTGACACATTGAAAAGTCATTTTTATTCTTAAATGCACAAAATTTTCACATATTCTTATCCAAATACCATGACCACAAGCAGTAGTGGAGGGTATATGAAAATATATGCTATATACAGTCAAACTTGTTTAGTGTGAGGACACGGTTAAAATGAACAATTTGCATATTAAGAAAGGTTCATCATTTAAATTTATTAAGATTTTCGCTCTTTTTATGAGCTACAAAAACAGTATCACAGCTAGTATGAGCAAAAGATCTGCTCATTGCAATGGGATTTTCAGCAAAAAGTAGAATAGAATTAGGGAAGAAATACCTTTCTTATTGAACACCTTTCTCAGTGATAATATTTCTACGTTACAACTGTCTGCCAAAGTGTAGTTATTTATCAGTGTTAACACATTGACGGACACTTGCGTCTATAGCTATCAAAGTGAAGTTCACTATGTGGCATGACGGCAATAGCCGTCCAAAACGAAACGGTCGTTTTTAGACACTGCGGCTATAGCAGCACAAATGTGCATTTACCGCCATACAAGTAGAAACCCAGTGTCATGTTTTGGAAACAATTTTTTAGGTTGAAGTTCGTTTTTCACCTGTTATACGAGTTACAGCTTCAGTATGCACGTGCAGGGTGGCTAGTGGTCAGGGAAAAATACAGTAAAAAAAATGATAATTACCAGTATATTCTTATAGAAGAATTCAAATTGATTATTTGATTGAATAATCAACATAAATTTTTCTATAAGAATATACTGGTGTTTATCACTTTTTTTGACTGTATTTTTCCCTGACCACTAGCCACCCTGACGTGGTTGTGAAGGGAGTAGTGCAACCTAATTAAAGGTGCTGAATTTATCAAAATTAAGTTTATTTAAGCAGAAAGAGTAAAACTATTAAATGCACTTATGTATTTGTTGTATTGTAAAACTTAAGATGTGTTATGCAATTTAAAATTGAGTAAGTGTATAAAGATTTTGTTACAATTAAAGTATTAAAACTTGATTCTGCAATATACTTCATTATATTTAAAAGCATATTTTATTATTATTATCCTGAATTTATTTGGCCAAACATCTTACAGGGTTGCAAATGCTACTCCAATTTTCACCATTCCTACCACTTATTCTGAATAAAATCTTTATTTTATTTAATGATAGAAATACTGTGATCAAACAGGATCAAGATTATTTTTTGGAATAAGTGGTAGGAATGTGAAAAAATTGGAGCAGTATTCACATACCTGATTTTTCAATAGTCATCCACGTGGATATATTCAACTGAATACTCTTTACAGGCCTATACTATGTGTTATTTCAATTGCCTTCTCAAGGTCAGTTTCCAGGTCCTTATCTTAAGTCAGTAATTATGGTAACAATGCATTTGACTGACTGGCTGCTCTTTTTTTCCTGCCCTACTTGAGATCAGTAGAAAACGTTGTCCTTTTGTTTAATTATATAGAGAAAAACGGGACCAGGGGTTCGCATCTTCTAGTGCCATGACAATGAAGGGATGAAGTGGGAAGGACAGATGTCCTTGACTAGCCAATTGATTTTACATAGAGTATAGTAAAAAGTGGGGATTTAATTGTTTATTACTTATGTTTTTATTTCCCTAGGGTGCTGATGGATATGTTAGAATCTCAAAGCCACCTATGTGTACTGTGTCTACTCAGACGAGTCCTACAGCTTCACCCAGGGATGTCTGCAGAGTAAGTATATGCTTGCTTGAAACATTTTATTGAACCATAGTTCTAGATCGGGGGTTGACAATGTAGTTGATATTGTCCCCCAGGAATTGATATGCAGCTGAAAGGGGTTGATTTGTTTTTGGTGGTTGATGGAAAAAAATCACTACAAATAAAAGATGATTTGCATATACAAAGTAATAACATAGAGTCTCCAAAAACTGAACGGTGATTTTAATTGTACTTTGAAGATTTATAGAACATGAATATCTCAGATTGAACAATTAAGTTTCCATTTTCTACAGAAATTGAAAATATCTAGAATTACAGAACTATCAGTTTATCTTGAAACCTCTAAGATGCATTTAAAAAAAATATATCCATTTAAGTTACATTTGGATAAACTTAAATTTTATACGAAAATATCATAAACTATCTGAAGTGTATGTTCATTTTTGCTTTCACATCAAGCTCGTTTACAGTTGAATCTGGTTTCAGCCATATGAAATCCGGCCTAATGAAACAAAAAAGTAATATAAATATTGAATTTATTGGGAATTGAAGGTTTCAAAACTTAAGAATTTTGAACTCAACTCTTGTAAACTTGTCAAAAATTGCTGACAGCATCACATTGATAGTGCCAATAAATTTTAGAAACTTAGTAGAATCATCATTACAATGCATCTGATTATATATATTAATAAAAAAAAAGATGTTTTTGTGTGTGTCTGTCTGAGAGTTTGTTGGCAATGGCTAGAGAAATCTGTTGCACACAGAGGTCTGGAAATTTGGATAAGGGCTACATAATTTTAACTGATGACTGTGTTTATATTATTTTTTTTTTAATTCATTCATTAACTGAATGGAAAAGTTAAAGCAATTCATGATATATTATTTATTATAATAAGAATTATTCTTTCTTAAATAATTTATAAAAAAAAAAAAAACTTATGTGCTTTTTTTTAAATCCATGATTGTATGTGAGAGGGGGGGGGGGGGAGCAAACATGTTTTTTACCAGCAACTTGAAGTTTTTGCTGGTGACCAAATTTCCCCCCCCCCCCTATTTGTAGAGTCCTGAACACAACCACATTTAGTATCATCTGTATATATACATAGTATGCAGTACACTCTCTCAAACTCATACTGTTTCAGACCAGAGGTTTTGCAGATTTTAGATCACATCTTTCAAAAATAACTTTACCCATTAAAATATGATTTCTATACAATATGAAGAAGTTGATCCACTATTATTAAAGATAAAAGAAATAATTTAATCTTCTTATTTCATTCATTGTTATAGTGAATGATAGTAAAAGATAGTAACTTTTTTTCCCCCTTTAATATTTCTCTAGCATCATCACAAGCATCATCATCATAGGCATGCATCCAGTCCATCAGGACCTGTGTATTCTTCGCGCAGCCCATCCTACAGTGAAGAGTCAACAGTTCCTGATATCAGACGAGACGCACAGTTTGCAACACAAACAACCAATTCATATTCCAGTCGTTCAAATGACTATGGACGGCTGCAACCCTCTCCCATTGTTTCTTCTGTTCATCCAAGCCACAGGTTAGAACTGTAGTCAGATACTGCTTTTTTTAAAACCTTCATTATATGAGGCAATGATAATATACAAGAAGCCTAGATTGAAAAATTTATAAAATAAAAAAATATTTATAAAATGAAAAAATACTTAATGCACATATCAAAACAATATTTTTCTCAAGCTTATTTAATCAAGCTCATAGTTTGGTTGAATGTTAACAGGATCCATAAATATAAAAAAATATCTGATATTTTGATATGCATTCAATATTTTCAAAATAATCAACTTATTGCTGATAATGAGTTTTCAAACATAATATAAATCAAAAAAGAAAACATATTGCTACTTCACTCAGTCAAAAACACCCGCTCACTAATGTTAATCCTATGGGGGAAATATTTTACAATATCTCATTCGCATTTCAGTATTTTTAAATGTTTTTTCTTTGCATTGGATAGCTGAGGTGAATCTCTATGCAGACCCTTTAGTACTTTTACGATTTTGATCACAAGTTTTTATTATTAAGGTACTTTCACTTTCGGAACCGGTTTCGAAAGTGAAAGTATAATCAATAAAAAAAAAACTGCAACCAAAATCAAAAAAATAAAAAGGACCTGCATAGAGATTGACCTCAGCTATCCAATGCAAAAAACAAACATTTAAAAATATTGAAATACAAATGAGATATCGTAAAATATTTCCCTCATAGGATTTACATTAGCGAGCGGACTATTAGCGAGCAGTTTTCGACTGAGTGAAGTAGTCTCTTAACATGAAAACTTAATAAAACAATATCCTAAAGGTGTTCGGAACCGGTTTCGAAAGTGAAAGTATAATCAATAAAAAAAAACTTCAACCAAAATCAAAAAAATAAAAAGGGCCTGCATAGAGATTGACCTCAGCTATCCAATGCAAAAAACAAACATTTAAAAATATTGAAATACAAATGAGATATCGTAAAATATTTCTCTCATAGGATTTACATTAGCGAGCGGACTATTAGCGAGCAGTTTTCGACTGAGTGAAGTAGTCTCTTAACATGAAAACTTAATAAAACAATATCCTAAAGGTGTTCGGAACCGGTTTCGAAAGTGAAAGTATAATCAATAAAAAAAAACTTCAACCAAAATCAAAAAAATAAAAAGGGCCTGCATAGAGATTGACCTCAGCTATCCAATGCAAAAAACAAACATTTAAAAATATTGAAATACAAATGAGATATCGTAAAATATTTCCCTCATAGGATTTACATTAGCGAGCGGGTGTTTTCGACTGAGTGAAGTAGTCTCTTAACATGAAAACTTAATAAAACAATATCCTAAAGGTGTTTTTTTACTGTCAATGTTGAAGATCAATTGAAAACAGAAACAATTACCTTTATATACTCATCAAAAAACAAACTATAGGATACAATATCAAGGAAAAATTCAAACATAAATGTAAGCTTGTCTACTTTTTTATTCCCTGACATGTTGCACAGTTTAAACTGAACTAAACCAAAATCAGAAAAGATTATTTTCTAACGAAGCAGTAAATAATTGATTATCTAAATTAGACACTTTATCTTTCAATGGTTGTTTTGAATTCATAATGTTCCACATAATTATTGGTTCCACATTTAAAATTTCTGCTTCAAACGTTTAGCTTGGAAAAGGTATTTGTTTTTTTCTTTGGCTAAAAAAATCATTTCCAGAGACAAAAGTTCTTTGCCTACAGAATGACACAGTCAAAAACAGTTTAAAATTTCATTTACACTTGTTTTGACTGAAAATATAAAAAGTATCATGCACAATGATATTTTGAAAATAAATATCAAATTATATGAAAATATCAAACATCTTGATATTTTTAAAATAAATATCGGATATTATATCATTATATATATCATTGATATACAGGGTTATTCTAAATGATGGACCCATTTTCAAAAAAAATTATTTATTAAAGTACAAATCCAAAATGAACAATCTTTATACCAATGAAAAGAGGAAGTTTTAAAGTTTTTTATAAAACATTATAAATGTTCAATGTGTCCACCGTTTGCTGCACGGCAAACATCTACGCGTTAGCCAAACTCGTCCCACACACGAAAAGGCAAATGTGACTACTTCTTCTGGGGTTATGTTAAGGAAGCTGTATACGTCCTGCTGCTACCAACAACTCTGAACGATCTGCGGAACCGTATCACTGCTGCCATGCACTCAGTAACAGCAGATACATTTTCTTGTGTGTGGGACAAGTTTGGCTACCACATAGATGTTTGCCATGCAGCAAATGGTGGACACATTGAACATTTATAATATCTTAAAAAAAACTTTGAAACTTCCTCTTTTCATTGGTATAAAGATTGTTCATTTTGGATTTGTACTTTAATAAATAATTTTTTTTGAAAATGGGTCCATCATTTAGAATAACCCTGTATATCACCAAATTCTGAATGTTAGATACTTAGATATCTCAACTGAGTTGCTCAATAATATAGTAGGTCTAAGCTTTACCTGTTTACAAGTACCAGCTTGTATGGGTACTTCTCTATTATCCTGTCGACTACTTTTCATAGCAAAAACTATCGCCAAACTGTAAGATTAAATGCCAAAAATGCAGTCCCATTTACTTGATGTCAGAAGCATTGTACATGTTTGTTATGTCATCAAGTGGTTTTTAATTCGACATTTGCGTGTATTTTTCATTGTGTTTTACTGATTTATTAGTTATTTCATTAATTAAAATAACAATTGTGTCCTTAAATTCTTATTATTTATTTATTTATTTATTTTGATATTCCATTGGCAACGTTCTCCCGTTTATTTGGCGTTACAGTTTGGCGATAGCTTTTTGTTATGAAAAGTGGTCGACGAGATAATAGAGAAGTACCCTTGTATGTCAAGTACCTCACAATTACAGGATGTTCTAAAATGATAAGACACACTTTAAGAGATAGTAAAGTGTATTTCAAGAAACACTTTTTATGGAGGAAATCATCGACTTACTTGGTCAAAAAAAGAAGCTATTTCACTGCAAGTCAAACTCAGACTTTCTTTTATAACTTTAATAATAATGAAGATATTGGACAATATTTTCAAAAGAGTTACTTTGCTTTCTGTGAAATATGTTGAGATCATGAGAAGTGCTGGAAATAACCATCATTTGTGCCCAAACAACACTGAGCTATATGCTACATAATTTGGAATGTAGCTGACTTCTTACATTGTCACTAACTTAATTGCAGTGCATTTTCTGTGATGTTATCACATTTCACACAAAACAAAGTTATTCTGCTGAAAATTTTGTTATTTTTAAAGTTATGAATGAAAATCTAGGTTCAATTAGAGTGAGACACCCTGTACTTTTGACTGAATAACAAATTGCAAACTTGGTTTCTTATACAAAAATGTATGTTGTAGTGTGTTCTACTGCCTCTTAAAATTTATCTTATCTTTTTGTAAACATCCTGTATGGATCAGATGAAAATTTTAATATAATTTCAGATACAGTATAAAATAACATAAAATGGAATTTTTATTGCTGTACCCTTTATTTCATATGAATGTGTTATGTTATATGAATGTTTCTTAACTTTCTTTCTCTTACCTTCTAATGTAGAGCTTGTATGGTGTTAATTTTCTACCAGCTGTGTACATCCACAGTATAGTGACATATTTGCATTAAATGTAAATACTATAAATTCAAAATTGAAAATAAAAACACATTAGTTTAAAAAATAATAATAATTTGTTTAAAATTAGGTTTCTCAGTCTTTCAGTTGAGCTAAGAAATTATAGTACATTTTACTGATCTCTAAATTTTGCATTATTAAATTGTCTTTTCTGATGCATGTATACTTTTGTATCCTGATGCATGTATACACAACAATTTCACAGGCAACGCATTACCAGTTAAGATTTAGCAGTTTCCCAGACTGCCATTTCTAACTAAAGGTTAATGTTAATTGGATTAGGATAAAAATTGAAGAAATTTATGAATAAAATTACTTTTTTTTACATTATCATAATTAAATTTCAATTTAGGTTTTTTGTTAATATTAAATGAAAAATTTTTTGAATTTATTTCAAATAATTAAAATTCCCTATAATTAATTTCAATCTATAAATAACTCCTGTTTTCAGTATCTTTCAGTTTAATGGCCTATCATTCCTGTTATTTATTGTCTCATTTTCATGTTTAAAAAATAAATAAATACCATAAAGTTATTAAAGAATGCTACGGATTTGTTTTGAATAAAACTCAGCAGCTTTTTGTACCTGACAAAGGATCAGCTTTTATATTTTGATCTGAGATAAATTTGACATATTCTTGAATAATTTTATGGTGTTTATAACAAAGTTTTTTACTTTGCCTGACACCAGTTTCTTGGTACTTTTTTACTTCATTTCCATGTTGTTTCTCTCATACTTGCTTTTATTGTTTTTAGGAAATATGATTCATATTCTTCTGATGGTTCATCTTTATCTCACAAAATGCATGATCACAGCCCAGAACAAAATGGTCTTATGTATGATCATAGACCGAGCCAAAAATCCTTAGAATCAAACAGAAGACACCGTTCCCTTGATCATGAACGCGGCACTACCAGCACATCCTGGAAACACCACAGCATTGATGATCAAGGTAATGTTGCTCATAATGCAGGTTCTAGAGCTTCTGATGTACAGAAACCTCAACCCCATAGAAAGCACCGCAGTGAAGACTTATCTCCAAAAACAAACTTTTTCTCTGCATTTCCCCAGTCAGATAGTATGCGAGATAGTGGCCTTTCAAACGCATCTGCAAACATCAGGCGGCAGTGGTCACGTAGTACTTCTGACTCCAGCACATCTAGTCCTCAAAGCCCCCCCATTGTGCCAAACAGTGAAGTTCAAGTGATAGGAGGTGAAGATGGTAGCCTTTTTGTATTTAGTGATGTTCCACACGGCTCAAGTGACAGTTCCCCGCAATCTTTAGATTCTGCTCGCGGTCTAGACAGTAGCTTTGTTTCGCAAAGTAGCTTAATGTCTTTAGATAGTCAGCAAAAGAGTGTATCTGAGTCTGCTACTTCACCAAATTTGCGTCAACTGCAGATGGGGTCGAAGGTTTCTCCCTACGAAAAAGAACAGTTGCGAGGAAAAGCACATCTCTTGCAAGACACGAGGGATATGGCCAGTTCTTTTTACTCTGGAGCTATGGCTCATGACTCCAAAAGTAATGCAAATTCCTTCAGGCAAGAGCAGCCGACAGCTTTGTATAGTAATCTGGATTACTCCGGACCATGGGACACTCGAACTGACAGCCAGGCATACCCATTAGGCATTCAGCATTATTTAATTGAACAAGCTCAGCTGCAAGGTATGTATTATTGCAAACTCTGTAAGAAGTTATTATTTAGCATTTTTCTATGACTATTGTTATTATTTTAATACCTCAATAACTGTTAGTTGAAAACAAGGATAGATTTCAATTTTATGTGGCCATGGACACAATCAATTCTGCAACTCCCGTCTTTCTTTATTATTCTTTTCAATTAAAAAGGTAATGTAAAGTGCTAATAAAAAAAAATTACACACTAGTTTTGCTTCTTTGTCAGCAATCTAAAAATTAAATTACAATAAGTTCTAACCACTATAAAGTTTCCAATTTTTATCCATTATTTGGGAACTCAAATATTTCATTTTTGTGTAATAAACCCTGATGAGAAATGTACAATAAAGCCATTTTTTATGTAATGGAAGCATCTGTCTTTAAATTTAAGATAAGTCACAATTTAATTTAAATTAGTTAGTGTAAATTTACTAAATCTAGTTAGTGAATAATCACAATAAAATTTAGCAACATTTATTGGATGATGCATTTAATAGTTCACATATAATTTATCCATTGATTACATTAGTTTAGCTGCATCTTTGAATAGCTGTCTGGCTACTCAATATGAATAGCTATCATCAACATCCAGACAGCTAGGCATCAACATGTCTGGATGTTGATGCCAGACTCTGGCATCAACATCAGATTTCAACATATGTGTATATGGAAATTTTTCTTTCATTGTAATATTGAATATCTGTATTGTTACCACAACAACTGATCTATAAATACCATATTTACTCATGTATGCCATGCACTTTTTATACCAAAAATTTATTTACAAATCAGGCATGTGCATTATACACTAGGATTTGGTACAGGGTGAGTTTTTTAAGATGCAACTCTGACTTTAAACGTGCTTCACACCTACAAAATGAAAAAAAGAGAATTTTCAATTGCTGGGCGAGTAACACTAGACCAAGATACACATGTCTGATGAGTGTTGTTCTTCTTGTCTCAATTATGTGTTTGATGTAGCACATTGAAGTTGTTGTTAGTAGCCATGATTTTTAAATGCATACACCTTGTCTTTATTGTTGAGCATTATTTTGCTTCTCACTCATACTGAAACATACAAAACAAGTTTTCTAACACATTTCCAGATATACAGGATCCAAATTATAGCACTATTATATGAACTGTAGTCAGTTTTCTTGTGCATGGTGACATACAGAACCTGAGACAGCAAAGTAAACGGAAATTAGCCCTGTAAAAAGTGACCGATCTACATGCAGGAGGACATTTTCAACATCTTTTGTGATGGTTCAAATTATGCAAGTAAAAATTTATCATAAACTGTGTGTTTTCTTTTCAACCTTTCATCCTTTTAAGGTCTATAAAATGAGTACTAAACTTGCTTGGGAACTAAACAATGCCATATAGCACCCCAAAGCCCATGTTCAAGAAAACAAAGTCTGGCACTGTAGGCCAAGATTCCTGGGGATTATAACACCACAGAGTTTAGTGTGTTTTCTTTGTTCCAGGTTGCATTTTAAAAAACTCATCCTGTATTTGAAGACTGCTGTAAGAGAAAGTGACACTAATGGTTAAAATTAATATAAGTACAACATATAAATGATCAACGTAAAATATCACAAATAAAAATATATAAAATAGCAAACAACTGTTTCGGAGCCCCTAAAGCTCCATCATCATTTGGCACTAATGATGGAACTTTAGGGGCTCCGAAACAGCTGTTTGCCATTTTATACATTTTTATTTCTGCTGTTTTACGTTGATCATTTATTTTAATATAACGGCACAAAATTCAATCCACCTATTTTAAATACAAAATATACATTTAATGTTTTGAAATATTATTTGTATGTTTTTTTTTTTTAATAGTTGGTAACATTGAACTTCGTGTTTATCTTAGAGTTTGACATCCTATTATTTCATCATTGACCTCTGTATAAATGAACATTGGGAGACTGTTTTCTATTTCAATGTATGAAATCAGGAAATGATATTTTGTATGATATTAAATATACAGACATGAAAGAGTTAATCCAAAAGGTGAATTCCAACTTTTTTACAGCAGTTTGATGCAAAAATGCAAAGAAATTATTGGAAGCATATTAGAGAGGGGGGGGGGGGGTCTGAGAAATTTATTCCTAAGCAATTTTGTCTCTTCAAATCCTTGGACTTCATTTCTGAAGTGCCCTGCAGAAGATCTATCCAATCAAAGGTCAGCTTATGTTATGAACTTATGAAAATCATGTAAATAAATTTGCTTAGTACTGTCTGAAGTGTTTTTTGGTTGTTGTTGTTTTAGACTTTAAAAGGAAAACGAAGTTTGCATAAGTTATTTTTTGGAATAGGATATTTTGTTCCATTTTATACAAAATTTTTGGGTAATTTCAGTAATGTATTAATAAGCAATGATGTATGAATGAGCAAAGTTCACTTTAACATGCATATATTTAGCATATAGAATTCATTTTATTGTATTGTTAAAATGTGTCTAAATTATAAGAATTTGTCACCATTGTATAGATAGAACAATTTTTCCATCTTTTTTCCTATTTCTCACTTTCATGCATGAATATAATTGTTAAATTTAAATTTAACAAAATCAGTTTCAAATATTCTTCTCATATTTTTTATAATTTAAATTTAACAAAATCAATTTGAAATATTTCTTCTCCTTTTTTTTTTTTTTTTGTCACCATTGTATAGATAGAACAATTTTTCCATCTTTTTTCCTATTTCTCACTTTCATGCATGAATGTAATTGTTAAATTTAAATTTAGCAAAATCAATTGAAAATATTTTTTTTTCAAATAAGGTATTAAAATTTGGGGTGTGCATATTACAATAGCTTAGATAAGTAAATATGGATATAAAAGATAATATTTGTATTGTTACTCTTAGTATTCGTTTACTCTTCCATATCTAGTACATATTTTATATATTTAGTAAATGAAATAAAGCGGTTTTTTAAATGTTATTATTTGCAAAACTTTTTCATTATTGAAAAGTAAAAAATTCTATAATCTCAATTAATGATTTTCAGGATATCATTTTGGTGACTTTTTCGGTGATGATCACGATTCATTATCACAGAGTGATGATGACTCTGATGGACATCGGGAAGAGGAAGATGATTTTGCAGATGATGAGGCCATGAGCCACCAAGACTCTTCATCTCAGGAGTATTTAGATGATACTCGATATCTAGATGATGATGATGATGATGAAGTATATTGTGAACCTCCTCCTAATTTTCAGGAAATTGATGCTAGTCATTTGTCTAGTAAGCATTCTAGATTATTAGTAGTTTTTACAGTAAAATATAGGCAGATAAAACCAGGGCCTGACTAGTAAGTTTTTGTGCCCAGGGCACTTTCAATTTTTCGTGCCCCTCCCCAGATTGATTGATTTACTCATGCTATTTTTTTTTTATTTTTTTACATATTCAAAAAGTGTCAACTCAAAAAATTACATTTAATGGAAAATTGAAAAACGGTTCCAGGAATAAAAATAAAATATTTTTATTGAAATGTGTTTTTTTAACCATAGATTGAGATATATTTTTGTCATTTTATCGTGTTATATTATTATTATATACTTATCGTATTTTAATCTCAAATATCACATTTTTTCAGTTGTGTCACTTTTCGAATAAATGGGCAATATGATAAAATTGAATAACTAGAAAAAAATATAACATCAATTACTAGATTATAATGATAAGAAGTCTACTTAATAATGATGTTATTGATATTAAATGATAAAATTAAGTTGATAGTGAGTGCAGACAAAAGTCCTAAAAGAAATGTTGACAAAATGATTTTTTTAATGGAAATTTAGATGAAATTATGAAAATTTTCATGCCTCTCAGAAATTTTGTGCCCGTGCGATAGTCAGGGCCTGGATAAAACATAAGACAATGTTTTAAGCACCAGAATTTTTCTAATTCATCATTATTAGTTAGAAAAGTTCTGGTTCTTAATTAAAGCATTGTTTTATCTGCCTGTAGTTTGAATGTATTCTTTTTACTTGTTAATTGTTAGAATTATGTTATGTAGGTATGATAGTAAGTAAACTTCCAGCAGTATACATTTATAGAAATTACTGAATGAATTGCATACATGGAAGTATTGGAATCTATCTATATTATAAAGGACAAACGTGTACGTGCGTAAAATGACGTCATTTTGCAAATGGCAACAGTTGACGATGGAATTTCGGTTTTGTGATTTTTTCTAATGCATTTTTTTAAATTTCTAATCATCGCACATTTTCAATTTTCACATTGTTATATAGGGGAAAAAATTTACTTTCTAAATGCAATTTGTTTGAAGACTGTATCGAAAGTTACTCATTTATTATAGTATTTAGATTAAATTTTAGTCATGATTTTTTTTTTAAATCTCTATCGCTTGCAGACGATTACAAAATATTAATATGCTTGCACTTTAAACAATATAAAAAGCTCAGCATTTGTTTCCAGTGAATATTCAATAACGAAATTAAAACTTCATTAAGAAATAAATAAAGTAGTATAAATAAAACACAAATTTAACAAACATGTAACTGAAATAAGCCGCAGAAATTATCAAAATAAATAATAATAATAATAAAACTGCTGTAGATAACGAAATTTTTAATGATTTTTTCGGCTATTAACTTCTGGCACGAGGCCAATACGAAATTACCACTTAATAATTTCAAAATTGTATTTGAATATATAATGGACATATTTCAAATATATAGAAATTCTCTTTGGTGCTTTTGAAGGCAATCTAAAAAAAATATTAAATGTAAAATATCTATTAGAGTTTTCAATAAAAGAATAACAATAAATAAATGGTTTTCACATATGCTCTCTATCCCGGGAAGCCCGGGTTGGATGCCCTAGTATATTTAAAAGCAAAGTCTTTTTTTTATCAAATCCACAAAAATCGTGCCCAATCTGCATGCGTAAACTTAAATCTAGAACCTAACCAGTTTTAGAGCACACTAAAATGCAAAAACGGTGGTCGAGTTGTATAAGGCGCGTTTCTTCTTTGTTCCGATTATCGCGTGGGATCGATCCCTGCTGTGAACAGAATGATTATTTGAACTATTCTTCAAAATTTTAAAACTTTTTAAAACAGTTATGAATTTTATTTTTATGGTACTATCAAGTTATTTGCTGTCAAGTTTTGACGGGTTCCATCTAGTAGAAATTTAAAACTTTTTTTAATACAAAATACTATCCCCACCACCTTCTTCTTCTTTCTTTTTTTTTACTTCTTACTCATTAGTTGAGGAGAAGGATATTTTTTTATCAATTTATTTAAAAGTAATTTAATTTAATTTAATTTTTTTTTTTAAATGCAACATTTTGCCAAATGAAGACAATGTTGATCAAAATGTATGCCAATACAAGACTGTGTACAAATACAAATAGCACTGGCAAATCGAATAATCTTTTTTTCAAATTTTTGTATTTTAGCATGCAAACATGTATGTTTCACTTAACTTCTATTTAAAATACTTTTAAACTTTGTGTGCAAGTTTGTTTGTTTGATTAATAGTATTAACTCATTATCAGCACAACTTAAAGTCAAATTTTTAACTATGTAACTCAATTTTGGAAGACATAAATTGGTTTTAAAATACCAAAACATATGTAAGACATTGTTCTTTTCCCCTATCTGTATACATATTAAATGATTTTCACTTAAGTTTTACAGTATTTTATTTTTCAGGTAGGCTCCTCCCCTCCAATGTTTCACTTATTTAATATAAATAAATATAAAAGTAACAAATTATAATAATGAAAGTCAAATGCATAGAAAAACATGAATCATGAATTTGTTTGATTAGTTACTTGGCTTATGTGAACTACATCCACATGTGAAGAAATATAAGGGTTGCCTAATTTTTTTTTTTTTTTTTTTTATTATTTTTTTTTTTTTTTTGTCATTATTTTGTCTATCTGTACTTCAAATAATAATAATCTACCCAGAAGGTTTTAAGTAGAAATCTACCATGAAGATTATTGTATGGAAATAATAGTGGTAAACAAAATAATAATAATAATAAAGTCACCTGTGGCAATTCTGAAATATCTGAAGCAGTGAAAATGAAAACGATCTATAAAATTCTATTGACTTATCTAGAAATAATATAAACTATCTTAAATTAATATAATGGAATGTGCATTTAGTTTAATTTTGTAGGCACATTTGTTTATAGTTCTATTTCATAATTTACTTACAGTGAAGTTTTATTTTTTCACCTAAACTGTTAAATTAATAAATGGTAATTCACAATTCTTAACTTTATAAACATTAACTTAAAATTTTCTCATGAAGTTGTATATATATATATATATATATATATATATATATATATATATATTCTAAACTTAAGTCATTTATATTTGTAGGTACAAGGCATTCTTCTCTGAGACGAAAAAACACAAATTTGATGCCTAGTCATTCTCCATCAACAGATAAATCTCAGGTAGTTATGCTTTTTATTTAAAATTTTTACGGTACATAGAAAAAATACTTATTTTTTGTAACTAAAAGTAAATATTATAAAATGTTTTTTTCTCCCTCCAAAGACATGTAATAACGTTTGTGGTTATGCTATTATTACTGTTATATATTTTTAAGCTGAATAATAACTATTTAGTAGTATTTTTTTTAATTTCTGTTTAATATTAATATGCCACTGAAGAAAATGGGGAAAATTAAAAATAAATAAAATTGTTATTGTATTGTATTGTGTAATATAATAAATTTATAAGCCTCTTCTATTAATTTAAAATCATTTAAAAGGTTTTGTTTCCTTCTTTTTTTTTTTTTTTTTTTTTTTTTTTTTTAATATCAATTTATTAGATGATCTTATGTATGGGAAATTTTCAAGGTATAATTTCAATGTAACACTAAATATTGGATATTTTTAATGGGAACTGTGTATAAATAAAGCTCTGTTGTATACAGATTGTTTAATGAGATATTTGTAAAGGATGAACAAATAAAATATTTTTCAGACCAATAGTCCTTCTTAATCCCTTTTTTAAATTATAAATGGCCCCCTTTCCCCTTTTATTTAGGCTAAAATATGTTAGGAGCTATGTTAATTTTTTCCTTATTTATTAATGTGTAGATATTAAAAGTTTTTAGAACCCTGTAAAATTCACCAAAATATCGATCAAAGTGCCCAAATGAATATGCTTATTGTAATTTTCAAAAATTTCATTGTTATAATAATTTCAGACTGACCATCTGCATGGCCAGAGTCCTCGCCCCCTGTCCATGTTAGCTTCAACAGATACCCCTGGTGGAATTGATTCTGTTGCTGCTTTACAAAGACAGGTAATTTTCACTCAGCTTTTCATAAGTAGCCAAGCTTTATAAAGTAATTTTTCATTGCTCTATGCTAGAAATGCTTAATGTGCTTTGAGCAGATAGAAGTCACAAGTATTCATATACAGTACAACGTGTGAGGGGGCTTCCATGGCTGAGTGGTTAAGGCACCATTCCACTAATCGCTTGTGAACGTAGGAATCAGGCTGGCGGGTTCTACTCCCACCAGCTCCATTGCACGCACTTTGTCAAGCTCCTGGGTGTAACTCTCTGTTATTTCCTTGTGCTATCTGGTCTAGAAGATTTATGTAATTGTCAAAGTCATGTGCATGTTTCTGTGAATAGAAAATATGGATCATTCGAGACAAACAGCCTTGTAGCTTATAGGTCTCAAAGCAATCTCCGTCAAATGACAACGTGCGAGTTATTTGAAAATTTCAGGGACTCCCAAAAATTAAAAATAATGTTTTTAACAGACAAAATAATAGTTACTATTGTTAAATTGTGATTTTTTGAAGGCGTAAGCTAACTTTCTAACTTTGTATAGAATTTGAAACTCTGAACTTTTTTTTTATCTCTCTCTGTCTCTCTCTTTGTAGCTTGAACCATTGCATTCATAAAGTAAAAAGTATTAAATTCACCTTCCAGTTGTCCATATTTATTTAAATTAAAATATTATGTGAAATATTTGAATTCTATAAAAAATATTTTGTCTTCTAGGCGCAAACTGTGGGAAGCAATGGCACTGGGAAAGAAAAGAAACAACCATCTGAAAGTGATATTGAAAAGTATGCCCAAGATAATTTGAATCGACACAAAAAGGGAATTTTCAGGAAGAAGTTCACAATACAGGATATGCTTTCATGGTCAAAGGTAACTAATTTTAACTCTATGATGGAAATTGGGTATTTATTATTACAATTTATCAATTAAAAGTATGGATACTTATATTTATTTTGCTAATAATAGTAAAGAGGCTTTATGTAAGGCAATTGTATACACTAATGTTTATTTTCTTGTTTGTGTTTTTTTTTCTTTTAGCTAATTGATTTATATTTATTGTAGTGCAAAGTTTCCTGATTTATTTCATTACACATCTGAAGATGATAATAAACATTTGATAAAAATCTAGAAATAAAGACAAACATATGTATTAAATCAGCTATAGGAAAGAACATATGTATGAAATCTGAATTTTGAATAGCTATGATAGCAGTAGACCAGTAGAACATTGATTACATGTATGATAATTTTCCAGGCTAGGTTGACTGATGGTACTTGCTAACCTATCTAGTTTATAGCATATTAATTGCTATGTAACTTATCTCCAAGCTCCATACATCTTCCCATTGTTATATGATGCATGTTTCTTCAATCCAAAGATTTTATTATTCTGCATAATATGTGTGTGTGTGTGCATACATGCATACATATATTTTCTTTTTGTTTTGTTTTTCAGTTTATATAATTCCTGTATTAGCACTGATCTTTAAAACCACTACAAATACTTTTTGTTTAAAACTACAGAATTACATTTATAATTGTTTTTCATTACTTAATCATTACAAACCTGTTTTAAGTAAAAATCAATTAATCCTGATTATCTATTTTCTGGATATAACTGTTTCATAATCAGTCTAGATAATCAATGCTGTACTGTATTTTTATTCAATTATTAAACAAAAACTAACTAAAAGTCCTATGGCTGAGTAGTTTTAAATAAATCAGTGCAAACTTCTCAACTGGGAATTAATAATCATATAATTGAATACAAATGTGACAGAATTTGTCATTTCCTGAGGTTAAAATCTGTTGTATTTAATTTTGTAAATCTTTCTTTTTATAATGTTAGGTAGATTAAATTAGAATAATGTAAGATTAGAACAATGTCAAAAAATTTCAAGTTTGAGTTATATAATTTTTATGATCAAAAGTAATACTATAATTCTTTATGTACTATATTATAATATTATACAACTGATAATAAGTATCTTAGTTTTCAAAGAAATAAAAAATTCATAGCTGTTTGGCTAGAATAGATACATCTTAAAATCATGAATCTTCAAGATTTTATATAGTCTTTAGTTATGATCATAAAATTATTTTTTCTTTCTAGGATCCCATTCGTAAACCAATGATAATGACAACTGACAAGTCTTTAAAAAGAGACGCTGTTGAATTGTTCAAGCTCATTCAGACGTACATGGGTGACAGGAAAGCTAAATCTGGCCAGTCTGTCAATGCAGTTGTGTTAGATATTGCAATCAAAGGTTGGAGTCGACAAGCAATTAGAGATGAACTTTTCGTTCAGATCTGTCGGCAAACAACTGACAATCCTAGAATGTAAGTAAAGTACAGAGTTACATATTTACCTTATTTAAATAGAGTACAGAACCATTTATCCAGAATGGTTGGGGTCAGATATATTCTGGATAATTGGTTAGGCATTCAAATAACACTCATTTGATCAGATTTGTAGAATATAATGTGGTTGTGGCATTGTTTCTGATTTCAAATTAGTTATTAGATTACTCAGATTAAGAATAAAATCTAAACAAGATCAAAGATTAATTAGAGTTTGAAAGAAGGCAATTTGTGGGAATCCATGGAAACAAAAATACCTCTGTTTCATCTGCATAAACATAAAAATGTCCAATATCTAACTAAATAAGATCGTATTTCAAATCCTAGATGTTAGCATCAGGTTATACCATGCCATTTGTAATGTTTCAAGCAATACACATGCCAAACTGTCGCTGTGTACTTTTTTCTGATATCAGTCAAAATATCATTCTGGATAATTGGTTTTCTGGTTAACTGGTTTCCAGATAAACGGTTTCATACTGTATAGACTTTTTTTTATAAAAATATACAAAGTGAATGATAGTCAAAGAGGCAGCATCACATTTTTGCAACCAATTTTAGCATAGATGATTTTGGCATATATAATACATTAGATGGTGCAGATAACAAAACTACCAGTCAGCAAAAGCTGTTGCCATAGCAACATCGCACAACTCATTGCAAAGTAAAATGAATAGCAACCCAATTACTGATGGTGCTCTTGAATCAAGATAACATTAGTAATCAGGTTGCCATTAATTTCACATTGTAGCATGTTGTGCAATAGTGCACCATTTGACTGGCAATTTCATTATCTGTACCATCTAATCTGTCATACATGTACCAAAATCATTGACACTAAAATTGGTTGCTAAAATGTAATGCTGTGTCCCAAATTATAATAATTAACACTTCACAAAATAAACATTTAGCATAGAATAGTTGCATTTCCTTTCTGTTAAATTAATAATTTGTTTGCATTATAAATCACCAGAAGATATCTTTTCTTCCAGTTAGATGTCAAAATAGTATAACTGCTAACATTTTTTTTTTTGTAGATTTTACTTAAAGTTTCAACCTTTTTCTGATATCTCGTCATGAAAGAGAAAAATAGCCTTTTTCATAAGTATAAAATACATTGTACTTAATAATTATGTAATAATGTTAGCCTATTATATGTTAATTATTTTATGCAATTTCACTAAAATTTCAATAAACCATATTGTCTTATTTGTGGAATTTCATGAGAGATGTGTGTTATTTAAATAGCCTTAAGCACAGAATATGACTTATTCAAACAATGTAAATTCCTATACTTTTGTTTGAATTACAGTTATCTTGCATACTTCAAAAGGATCAATCATTTAGACCCTAGTGTAAACATACCTTTAAATTTATTTGGGCTTTGTATAAAACTACTGATGAAGAGTTGCAGATGCATTCATTTCTATATCTAAAATTCACAAAAGTCGAGTTATTTGAAATTTTAGTGAGTTATCTGAAAAGTACCATGATAAGCTTGCAAATGAAAAACTGATTTCTTTATGGAGTAAATAAAAATTAATCTAATGCTTTCAATTTTAAACTTACTGTAAAAATTACTAAGGAATTGCTATAAAATAGTAAAAAACTACACCGTATCTGTAAATTTTTATCATAATTTTTTACCTATATCAATCAGCTGTAATGTTTAATTTTATCTGTTTCAGGGACAGTCTTATATTAGGTTGGGAACTGATGGCTGTTTGTTTGACATTTTTTCCACCATCTGTAAAATTCCAGCCGTACCTTGAAGGGTTCATCAATAGGCACAAAGATACATCTTTTGACTTACCAGATGTAAGTACAATTATGTTTGATATTGGTATTGTTGCTGTCCTAGGTACTAAATAAATTAATTTGAATATTGAATGATTATTATACCTTAAAATGGAATTGTACTATTTAGGTTAGATAATTATTTTTTCTTTGTATTAATGGTAATAAAATTCTTAAAACTATGTAATTGCTCCATTAGTAATTACAAGAATAATAGTTTTATATAAGCTAGAATATGCTTCTTCCTCCCCTCTCCCTCCAGGGAAGCAAAAAATATATATCTCTTCTATTGAAAGTTTCATAATAAAAATACATGGAATTAGACTTAATGATTAACTTTTATATTTACATTTTTCTTTTATAAGTGTACATGAAAACATGAAATATTCCCTTTTTAGGCAATTTAATAGGCTGTTCTATATCTTCTGAAATTGTGGTAAACTTTGAAAATCTTCTGGAAAATTGTATAACATTGTTTTTAATATGCAATTATGCATTAAAAAGAGGTTTATATATATATATATATATATATATATAATTTGTACACAACTTTAAAAGTAGTCTGACATTTTTCTGTGTGTGTTGCTAGAAGAAGTTAAATCACAAGATATCATCTAGTTTATTATTATTTATTGATTTTTGTTATGTTCTAAATAAAATCTTTGTGTGTAAATCATGGATCATACATATCTAGGGGTGGGAATCAATTGAAATTTTAACTAGTTTAATCAAAGTTTCTTAATTGATTAACCAACCAATTTATTGGATTTTTAATTAGTTTCTATTTAGTTTGACCTGATTTTATTTTTCATTTAATTAAAAATCTTCTCCAAAAAATAAAGATAACTTTTTTTTTTTTTGCTAATAAATGCAAAGATATTTTTAATAAGTAGATAACATTAATGAGCATCCATAAACCAGAGGTTTTATTTTATTTTATTAAATACATTTCCTTTGAATTTATATTTAATTACAAAGGTCATATAATTATATTAGTATTCTTTGAAGTTACATTAGTATTTCATGAATACCTATATTTTTTTATTTCTTTGTTTATTTACTAACTAATTTTTGAATTTTAGTTTAAGCTGAGTCATTATGCTGCTGTATGTAGTAAGAGGTTAGAAAGGATAGCCAAAAGTGGCGCCAAGCGAGGATTAAAGAAACCAACTTTAGAAGAAATTGATCAATCAAAAGTAAGTATATGGATTCATCAAATGCTTATTTTTATTTATCTATTATATGATTATTATTAACCATATAAAGCCTTTACTAAAAGGGTAGAAAAACCTCCAATAGTCTTTACTAATGTTCACATAATATAATATATTCTACTTTACAATTGGAGAAAATGACTATTTTAATATGTATTAGAGAAAATTTCTATGAAATAGTCATCGGAAAACTTACCTATATTTCATCATCATCCATTTTTCATCACTTTTAATGCTCTTAGTTGTTAATAATTCAGCAAGCTTTGTATTTTTTACAATTCTTCATTTTACTTGAAAATAAATAAATATACATTCATCTGTGTAGTCATATGTGTATCATTACTTTTTAATTACTGGAACAAATTTGTTAAATATAAAATTTCTGGTTTAAAACATATTATTTCACTTAGATCAAATTTATACAATGCTCTGGAACTGAAAAAAATACAAATTGTGATTTTAGTTCTGCAAACAACATCAAAATCAAACGTGACTAAAAAATTATATTAAATAAGAAATATATATATATAATTTTTTTTCTGCTTACTTCTTGCTTCAATTTTTACCAAAACCTAGAGCGCGTCCAGTAGACCTAACCGAAGTGAGCAATGTGACCGGTTACTTACCGGGGCGGTAAGTGACCGGTTTCTAACCGGTCGACAGACCTACTGAACGAAAATGGTATTATTTACTTGTAGCGCCATCTGTACATCATCGTAACCGATTCTTCAAGTAACCGATCACTTGACCAAACTAACCAAGATTTTTCTTCAGTTAGTTCGGTCCCTTACCGGTCACTTCCTCTGAACGACGTTGGTTGCGTATCGGTTAGCAGCACTGAACGCTTTGGTAACTAACCAACCTTACCGGTTACGTACCGGTGACAATACTGGACGCGCTCTTAGATGAATGTCACATCGCAACAAGACTTAAAATCATGATGATTTATTTTGACATTGCCAGAATTTGCATCTATTTAGATTGTAGTCTGCATCTGATTATCTTTGTAGTCTTGATTAAAAATGTGAAGACTTTTGAATTGAAAGAATAAATTTCAAAGAAGTAATTTAAGAATACAAAATTTTCTTAATTTCACAGGGTTGACTTTACACTCACAGTTCAAATTAAGGCAGTTCTCAAATTCCTTGCTCAACAGCACAAAATTTTCTGACTCATTTTTAAATGCAAAGGTGTAAAACTGGCAAGCCTGATTATTGAAGCGATTTGAAATCAGATGGTGTTTTCTATTTTTTTTTTATAAATAAATTACTTATTGAGTTATAAGCAATTGTTTTCACATGACTTTTTTTTTCTCCTTTCCCATGCTGTTGTGTCATGAAATTCAGTTCAAAATGTCAACTTTGACAGTATTTTCTGAAAGATCTTCAGCTTTTACCAAAAAATGGAAAACACCATTCAATTACAGAGTTTCTTAATAGGAGCACCTGCAAATTTGATGTGTGTGCAAACAAAAAATGAATTAAAACAGGTGTCAGAAAGTTACCGGTTTGGATTTGAGAACAGCCTTGGGCAAATTCGAACCAAGGGGGGGAAATGGGGGGGGGGGGCTTTTTGTGAAAACAGAAGAAACCCCATAACTTCTTAATTATGATACTATCGAATCCGTTTGAAGTTATTATTACTTCTAGGAGAAGGGCCGACAATTTATGTATGACAGATTTTTGATATAATTAAAAATGGCCCCAAAGGGGGGGGGGGGGATAGGGGTTTCAGAAGAAAAAAATTCATAACTTTGTCAATTCACAAAATATCAAATCTGCTTAAATTTATTATAAATCCTCTTAATATTATCTACAACTTTTATATTGACAAGTTTTTTATAGGACCAACCCTTACAGCAAAAAAAAAAAAAAAAAATTAAAAACGAAAAAATTCTGCCAGCTCCGCGTACTTGACACAGGTAGATTTCGAAGTGGGCAGTTTCAACTGCTGCATCATGGCAAAAATGTAATTTCTTCTGCAATTCCCAATAAACAGGAGCCCCACGTTCTGCATTTTGGAAATCTACATGTGCCTGTAGGCTGAGCTGTCAGGGATTTTTCAAATGTTATGACTCATTTTCTCTCCTTTTCTGAGCTTTAATATGCAATTTATCTAAATTTTCTTCTTCCCTAATGATTTTGAAAAAAAAAAAGAAAAGACAGTAAAATTTATTCTTCCCAAGTGACTTAAAATAATTAAACACTAAGAGGCAAAAGAACTAAGGATCTTTTGCTAGGCAATTGCCCCCTGAATCTCTGTCCCTGCTAAAGTCAATATTTAGTTATGTGTTCCTTTTATGTTCATATGTTTAAAAATTATCTTAAATGAGAGAAGAGTTCAGGAGGGTAGAGTTCCCTAATGAAAAAACGGGAAAAAATGTTTTCAATTCTTCACTTTGAAAACAAAACTGTAGAAACTTACTTAAAAAAAAAAATTATTATTACTTTTTTGTATTTTTTTTTACATTGATAAATTTAAAAATTGTTTTGTATGGAAGTTAAGAAAAAAAAAAAAAAAACTTAGTTTAGCTTATTTTAAATTTACTTTCTTTATTTAAAAAAAAAAAAAAACTGACAAGGTTGTACATCTTAATCATTTATGTTCAAAAATTTTGCTTCTATCTGGATCTCATTTTACTGGTGTCCATGCCTCCTCCTCAAAATAAAGGGATGTCTAAGTCCCCGATAAATGAGTTGTATTTAAATCTGCGATAGTTTATGTGAAATTTTAAATGTATTGATTTAAATAATCAATGTAATAAAATTTGTTTATTTTATTTTCCAGATCCAAATCTTCAGGCCTTCGATGTTTGGTAATCTACTCGAAGAAGTGATGGCTTTGCAAAAGAATAAATACCCTACTCGTTCTCTACCTTGGATTCAAACTACTTTGTCGGAAGCAGTTTTGAAATTAAATGGTGCTCAGACGGAGGGTATCTTTAGGTAAGCTTTATGCATGTTCTTAATTTGAATTATTTCTTAAATTTCACATTTATATCTGCGTTCTGTAACTGACATTCTTAGTTAAATATGCAAAAATTTGGTTTTACTGTGAATTTTCTTTTCTTTTTCTACACTTAATATGAAAATCACATCTAAAAAAAGTGATCCACAAACTCTACAGTTGAACAGGCAAATTTATATATATATATATATATATATATATATTAATAAATGTTTACCTTTTCTTTAACCCATATTATACCCCTCATAAAAAATACTGTTAAAAATTGTAAAACTTTAGACTTCAATAACATTACTGAAACATATAAAATAAAAAAATTTAAATTTTGTTTTGCATTTATTAATGTTTTGTATTTATTATTATTTTGTATCAGTTAAATACATCTATAAAAGATGATTGTTTCCTTGGATATTTTTATTTATTTTAATAGATCTGTCTTTCTTTGAGAGGGAAAAAACCTTTTTGTAAGTTTATATTAAATAATGAGTAAAAAAATAGGCATTTTTAAAGTCTTTTTTATGGAAAAATTTTAAATTACATTTGGCAGTCCACTTTTAACACAGATTTAACACAGAGTAGAGAAAAATATTTTTTTTAGAACTGCCTTAATTGTGTACCTATAGATACTCACACAAAAACACTTGCTCACTAATGTTAATCCTATGAGACAGTTATTTTATAATATCTTATTTGCATTTAAATATTTTTAAACTTTTTTTTTTTTTTTTTGCATTAGTTAGCCAATTTTTACAAACGTTGTTTTTTACTTTTTAATTTTTTTTTTTTTATGATGATGATACTTTTATTTCTGGAACTTGTTTTGAAAGTGAAATCAGTGTTGAATTCAGGGGGTGGTCCGGGGGGGGGGGGGGGGGATGTCCCCCAAGAGCTTTGAAGTGTCCTCCCGGAAGATTTAGAGATTTTATGCTTTCAATGATCAGAAAGTGGAGAGAACTGCCTTAATTTTGTGCCCATTGACTCACACAAAAAAACTTGCTCACTAATGTTAATCCTATGGGACAGTTATTTTATATCTTATTTACATTTAAATATTTTTAATTTTTTTTTTGTTTGCTTTGGTTAGCCGATTTTTACAATTGCTGTTTTTTTACTTTTTCAATTTTTTTTTTTTTTTTTTTTTTTAATGATGATACTTTCACTTCTGGAACTTGTTTTGAAAGTGAAATCAGTGTTGAATTCAGGGGGTGGTCCGGGGGGGAATGTCCCTCCCGGAAACAAGTGTTTGAATTCAATACTGAGTGAAATTATCCCCATTAAATAAAACCTGCAAACAAAATCAAAAAAGTAAAAAACAGCTTTTGTAGAAGATTGACCTCAGCTATCCAAAGAAAAATTGTTAAAAAATACGAAATGCAAACAAGATATTATAAAATAACTGTCCCATAGAATTAACATTAACAACCGGGTGTTTTTGCGTGGATCAACGGAAGCCTTAACACATCTTTGGTACAAAGAATAATAGTTGATTGGCACTTATCATTGTTATGTATTTATGATTACAAAAGTTAATTATCAGACTGTCACTGAACTTTACGATTCCCATGCAGAGTTCCTGGAGATATTGATGAGGTGAATGCCATGAAACTCCAAATTGATCAGTGGGAAGTTCCTGAATGCAACGATCCTCATGTTCCTGCCTCACTGCTAAAGCTCTGGTACAGAGAATTGTATGAGCCCCTCATTCCTAGTGAGTTCTATGACGAATGCATCCAGTACTGCTTGGACCCGGAAGCTGCAGTTGCCATTGTACAGAAGTTGCCTGATATTAATAGACTAGTGTTATCTTACTTGATACGCTTCTTACAAGTAAGAGAAAGAATTGTTCTTTTCAAATTCTGTTATGAGAAATTTCATTAAGTCAATTTTTGATATATATATAATCGAAACAAAAAATAGCCATATACAGTAGAAGATCTTTATAACGCAAACCTAAAAATACGAGGTTGTGCGTTATATAGATCACATTTCACACACCATTAAATTTAGCTTGTAAAACATGGCCAAATAGGTGTGAAACATACCAAAATACATTAGAGTATCTGTATATTGCATTCTATATTACCAGGAGTTGTGCAGATTATAATTTTTTACATAATATCACATCATTCCACACATTGTTAAATTTAGTTTATAAACATTGTGCATTACATGCCTGTATCAAATCATAGCAATTTTTTCAGTAATAAGCTCTGAATTAAGGAGATAAAGTTGAACTAATGTATCAAATTTAGTCCTCTATCTAGAGAATAGCAACTATTTATAATGTAGGAATTCAGGTGTTTCTTAACTAAAAATTCATCGTTTACATCTGAGAAGTTGTGCGTTATATGGAGAATTGCATTATACAGAATTGTGTTATAAAGATCTTCTACTGTATATATATATAATTAAAACAAAAAATAACTATAAATATTATATTAAAGTTTATTTGACCATGCCTGTGTATACCTCAGTATACAGGACGTTTCAAAATGAACTAAACAAAATTTAAAAGAGTGTGCAATTTACCGAAATAAATACTTTTTTCTAAATAATGGATGGTCAAACCAAAGCACTGGAGGACTTTTTAATTGTTGAGTAAAACATGTTTACTCATAATACCGTGCAAAAGATTAATCTTTTTTTTTTTTTTTTAAATACTTATTGCTGTTGGCCCTGGATTAATAAGTACATTATTATTATTTTACACATATAAATAAATGTAAATGTATGACTGATTTGATTTTTAAAATATTGAATTTTTGAAGGATTTGTTTTGGAAAATTTTTATGAAAGATCTGCTTTTAAGGCTGAGAATTTTCTGAAAGATTCAATAATGGACCCATATTTTTTTTTTTTTTTTTTTTTTTTTTTCTGAACATAAACAGACCACTGATTAATCTAATATCCTGCATTACATATTATGAAGGAATATCAGTAATGTCAGTGATATTTTTTCAATTATTCTTATATATTGAAAGTTGTTCTGTTGGTGTAAAATAACAAAAAAAAATGTGTTGTTAGTTTAAGCCTTGGGAGCCTATGAACACAGAGGAAATATGATAAAGGGGCCTGTGGTAACTAAGTGATTAAGAGCCACTGATTTAACATTCAATTACTATCTTTAAAAAACTTAAGTTATTGCTTTTGTTGTATCTGTGAGATATATGACATAATTTCCATTTTTATACAATTTATGCAGCGATATTTCAGGGGGAAATTAGTAATTAGCTAGAAATGTAAGTTATTTTCTTTTTAATCACAAAAATTAAAAATATTTATGAACTTAATTATGGAAAATTATTGAAACATTAAGCCTAAACCTTTATATCTTACAGCTACAAGGATAGCAATCAAGTGTTAATTTATTAACACTTCTTTTTTATAAAGGCCTTGATGCTATAGAAAAAAGCAAAATTCTCAAAAGGAACTTTTATTTACATTTGGAAACATTATTAGATTATTATATCTTTACTAAATAACTAACAATGTATCAAGGGCACAAGTGATTTGTTTAATATTTACACCATTTAATATATACATTGATAATTAACATAACAAAATTTATTTAATATGCTCATAAATAAGCCATTTAAGATTAGAAAATTTTTCATTCACTACTGTTTCACTTTCACAACTGTTTATAATTTGACATGAAATTGCATTTTCTTAAGACTGAGTTATGTCAAGACCTCTAGAAAAAGAAAGTACCAATTTATAAAAAACTTTTTAATAAGTAAAAAGCACATTGTCTTTTTCAAAATTTGAGATATACAGTCGAACTTGAGAAGCAATGGTAATTATAAAAGTCCTTGTATTAACTGTTAGTCATAATATCCACAAAGATTATAAAAATTTTAAAAACACCCATATAATTAAACTAATTACTATTGTTAATTGCTCTAATTATCTCAATGCTAAAATTAACTTAATATAAATAAAGTTAATATAAAATATTAAGTTTTATCCTTGTAAGTGTAATTTTCTTTAGACAAAATTACAGTACTGTAGTCAAAGCCTCTGAAGAATTAGTAATTCCTAAGGGCATGGACAATGTAGAGTAATACAACTGATGCCTGTTTTCCCGGTAAAACTTGGCTAACATTGCAATAATCACAGCAGTTTTCAAGCTATTGATTTCACATATCCTTTTTATTTTAATAGTGCAATAAGAAACATTAAAAGGATGGTTAATATGACCCAGAGTCTGGACTTGAAGAAAGGAACAAATAAGGGTTTTCTTCCATGCTTCAATTGTAAATCTTACAAAGATGCGGTATTTCAAACAACCTTTTCTCTTTGAAGATTGAAATTCTGTATAGTAAAATAGATAAATTATTACATTTCGACACACATTTGCAATGTAGAAATATTATCATTGAGAGAGAACAGTCTTCAGTAAGAAAGGGGTTTCTTTATTAATTCTAACCTAACTGTTCATCGAAAATCGAATTGAAATGAGCAGACGTTTTGCTCGTATTACCGTATTTTCGGGAGTAAGCGCCGCGGCGCATACGTGTTTAAAAGTTCAAAATATTGACGATGCAGCACATACGCAAGGGCGGCGGGTACAATGATTTTTTTTTTCTCAACATAGCAAAATCTGGATATTGTGAAAAACAAGCCTTCATTTCATGTTTTTATTTAGTCTTACTGCCTCAAATACTCTTTTAAACATATAAACTTTTAATATTTCACCTTTATTTACATTCATTTAATCTCAGTATAAAGTTCATAAACAGTACATATCACAATATATTTTTATTATAAAAACGTAATTACTATAGTCAAAATATATTTAACTTACCCATGTTTCTCTATTTTCTGTTCAATATTCATAGCTCACTCTTTAAAAGTATTTATTGTATATTTTACAATAGTTGATAAATTATATTCATTTCATAAGCACACGGCATATGGCCATGTTCGATTAAAACGATAATCGAATAATCGATTGGCGTAGTACATATTTTTTTCTTATTGTATTTTAAGATAACCTGTGTTTTATTGTTAATTCATATATCTTGTAAGATTTTATTGCTATTCTTGTTACTTTTAATCCAATTTTGCTGATCGTTTTTTATCGTGACTATTTCATTTTTACCGATTTTTCAATGATGCGGTGCTTCTAATGGGTGCGGCGCATATTCCCGAAAATACGGTAACCATGATTCTGCTTTTGAAGTGCATAAAAAAACGTGAAAATCTTAATATAGTTTAAATGATGAACCATTCTTAACGTGCAAAATTGCTTATTTTAGCCATGCTCATATTTAACAAGTTCAACTGTATATAGATTAATAAGTGTATTATTATTATTATTATTATTATTTTACATGTATAAATTTACATAAATAATTCATAGTTGTTTACTTATTATTTTTGTAGGTTTTCGCTGCCGAACAAAATGCAACTGTCACAAAGATGGACGCCAGCAATTTAGCCATGGTCATGGCACCTAACTGTTTACGCTGTATGTCTGATGATCCAAGAATTATCTTTGAAAATACCAGAAAAGAGATGGCATTTGTAAAGATGCTTATTGAAAATTTAGACACAACGTACATGGAAGGTGTCATGTAAAAAATGAAATGGATGCAGATGACATTTTTTGTTTTTGTTTTTTTTTTAAAAAAAGCTCTATTAGTTATTTATTGCTGAAAATGTAGTTTTCAGTAAGATTTGACAAATAGGAGAATATAAATAGGAAATATTGGATCTGCATTTAAAAAATTGTGTAATGCAATTTTATTGTATAGAAATATTTAAAAGTTATTGAAATTTTTATTAAATAGTATGTTATTTGTTGACCTTTGGAAACCAGTAATGGTTTTTCAAGAATTGTAATAATGTATATTGAAAAGATTATCGATTCACTACAGCTTCGAATATTTTTCAAGAACACTTCTAAATTTGTACAAATTCCTTTACAGTGTTATTCATTGACAAAAATGTGTTGTTATTTTAATTTATTGTCTCTTGTTGTATTTAGCAGCATGCATGTAAAAAAAAAAATCTACTTTTTAAAAGTAATTAATTACAAACTAATAGGCCAATTGATTTATTTAATATTACTCTTACTGAAAAAATAGAAAAAACTTTGTTTTAACTGAAAAAAATCAAGAAAAAAAATTTTGGCTAGCCCACATTTTTTTTTTCCTGAAATGCCATAACGCTAGTAGCAAAACCCATTGGGATAATATTGTTTACATTGGCTATATCGTGACTAATACTAGGATGTTTATATTTTGCCAATATTGGTGCAATATTGGCAAGAAATATTTTGCCATTTCATAGTCATTGTTTCCAATATAAAATCAATATATATGCAATAGTGACATTTCTTTGGAATTCCAATGTAAAGCCAGTATCTTTGCAGTAGTGATATTCCATTGCAAATATTTCCAGTGGAAAACCATTATTTAACCAATATTGGTATCTGTCTCATAGCAATTCAAAAATTGTAGGAGGGGCTCAAGGGATCATTTTCAAATAAAATGAAAAGTTAAGAATATCAATGATTAATTAAATACTTATTAGAATAATTAATCATTTAATCTAATTACTCGTGCTATTTTAAAAAATCGACTATTTAATTAGTTTAAATAGAAGATAGCATAACTACAATTATCAAGTTAATGAGACAATGTGGGGGAGGGTGCAGAGCCTCCCTCATATAATAAAAAGATTTCACAGAAAATAAAGAGCCTTAGTTTAGCAGTGTATGTAATCCTATTTTCTATTACAAATCATAAAAGTTGAATCTTCTGAAACTACTTGAAATCTTAACTTACAGTAATACTAATATGAAAGAAATTAAACTTACTGTTCAAAGTTTCAAAACATTAACTAAAAGGAATTGAAAATTAAAAAAGTCCTTCCGGCCTGTACCGGGAGGAAAAGGTAGCTTTCCTATATCTTCGTTTTAAAATTTCAGCTAATGTTACACGAAAACAGCAAGTTAAAATGCAAAGAAACGCTTACAAAAGGTTCGTTAATACTGAATTTGAATAAGAAATTCGCCAAATTATTGAGCAATAGCCAAATTGGCTTCATTTATGAAGACTTATTTTGGTCGCTAAATTTGGTGATATTTCGCCAAATGTCGCCAATTTTGTTGCCAATGTCGCCAATTTTGGTGCTAACGGATATGAATATATAGTTTTATGCGTATGATTGGGAAAATTATTACAACAATGAAAGAAAATAATTTGCAAGTAATGGCGTTAATGTGCTGTTTTGTTTCAAAATGTCAGCCATCCTAGAATTTCAAACTGCTCTATCTCAGCCATTTTTTAAGATAGAGGTAAACGAAAAAATGATCTGGAATCCTTGTATCAAGGCCTAACACGTAATTAAAAAATAAATTTGAATTTTTAATTTTTTTGTATATTTATTTTAGTTTTAAATTTTTAAATGGCCGCCATCTTGAAACAAAATGGCAGACCAAGCTGGCCAACGAACTCGGTCGAGACATTGGTGAGCTTAATACACACAATTAGTTTCATCAAAATCGATTTATAAATACGAGCGTTATCGTATGACATAGGTCAGATATATATTTATATATATATATATGGATATATCTATATATATAAATCAACATTTGAGCGGAGAGTGGTTTTGGGGTCTGGGGGTCATGATCCGTGAAAATATATCGAAATTTTCCGGAACTGCTTTCCTCCGAACGGCTGCAATAGGTAGCTTTATACTTTTTAGTATTGAAAGCTACCTAATATTACTGGCAGAGCTGGCATTGGGACTCTTGATCTAGAAATTGATTACTTAGAAATCTAATTAATACTTATAGTTCTTCTTTATGTGCAGAATTGGTTTTCCAGATATGAATTATTAATCATTAAGACAGAAAATAATAAATTTTAGAACAACTCGTGTGATTAAAAAAAAAAGTCTTTATTTAAATGAGGAATTCTTGAGCCCCTCCTTTCCCTATGTCCATGACTGGTATTTCAAGTATTTCTGGCAAATGTAATATTGGTCCAATATAACCACTATTGGTTTTCTGCTAGGGAATATTTTACAGTTTTGAATTTTGTTTTAATTCTAATTGATGTTCTAGCAAAACCTACAATTTTGTTTACCTTTACATGCAAGAAATTGTGTAGTCAATAATATTTAAGCGAAAAAGTGAAAATTTACTTTATTTGATATTTTTATTACAAATATATTTGTATAGCTGTGTAATTTGTATTGATTGGCTGAAATTTGTAATTGATTATTTTATCTTCTGTATTTTTTATTGTATAAAAGAAAACTTTCCTAGTCATTCTGGAAAAAATTACTGTTTCATTATATTATACATGTGTGTGCTTTAAAATTCTATTTAAGATATTAAATTTAGTATAGTGATAAAGAATACATATTGTTGAAAAATATAGAGAGTTATTTTAAATTATAATCATAGTTATTTATGCTAAAGACTGATTTACAAATAAAGCCTGTATATTTGCCTTTAACTTTCATAAATATATATGTCATAAAATGTTATGTAAATTGGAAAAAAAAATCTTTTATTTACTAGTACTTATATATAGAGAGTTCTCATTTTGCTTCTTGTTTTATTATCTCAATTTCTTTATCATATTTAAACTTATAAATATGATGTAATTATTTTTTTATTTTACAAGGTGTTTTTAATTGATTTTTTAAACTTTTATATACATTTTTAATTCACATATAAATGCATTTAAGCATATTTGTATTTACACTTATGGCTAATGTTTTAATTTTTTTTTTCTTTTTGCTAAGCCTACCGGTGCTTTAAAAAGTTTTCTATGCATAAAGTTTTCATTAAATGTGTTAAAATTCAGTTATTTGTGTAACAAAATATTCATTCTTCTTTTAATAGCATGTGTGTGTTAATATAGCCTTTCTTTGTTAGATCTTGACATCCAAATTATTCTGAAAATACAGGGTTCCCAGTATTTTATTCTGATGAAGAGGGGGTGTAACAGCTACATCATTATAATTTTCAGCATTTCTGTATGTTGTCAATCTAAAGATACCTCATACAGGATTCAAAAAGTATTTCAAAGCTTTTTAAAAAAGAAGAAAATGTGCTTAAACTTAAAAAAAAAAAAATCTATACAACATTCATAATTTCTAATGGTTAAAAATCATATTCTAATAAATTGCTTATTAAAATTATTATCATAAAATAGACTTGTTCTATGAAACTTAAATTTAAGGATAGAATATAAAGAATTTCAAATGTGAACAACAGTACAAAAAGTAAATAAATAAGTAAAATGAATAAATAAATGTTTATTCGTTTCCTTGACTTATGACTTTGCTTTCATTGTCATATAAATCCTAATAATAACTTGATTAATGTAAATTTTGTTTTGGTTACATTCCAATAACTGTTTAAAAAAATTAACTAATATTAACTAAAAAAATTAACTAACATTAACTAAAAAAATATTTGAATTACTATGTTATCACATGCAAATATACGTATCATTACAAATTATTGTATTTTTTATTAAAATTACAGAATCACTCATCCTAACAATTTGAAAATAACAATAGTTAATTTAGAAAATATTCATGGCATGCATGTTTTACAGCTGTTGAAATGGTCAATAATTCAATTTTTGTAAATAAAAAGGTTTATAAGATCTTTGGGCTTACATTATTTCTCAGCTGCATTTAAATCAGTAAATCTACCCTGTTCAAATCAAAAGGCTTTAAAGTACCATATTTAATCACATATTTTACACACCCTGTATTATTTATTTATTTTTATAGAAACTTGGGCAATATATATATAATTTTTACATGCCCTAGTTTTGAAAGAAAATTTAAGGAGGACAAAAAAACCATAAAAAAGGGAATTTTCAGAGGAAGGATCTGCGGGAAAGTCTGAAATAACGAAACAGGATTTTAAATTATTCTAACTGAATACATTCTAGCAATTTTGATTTCACTTCTATGTATCCAAAAGAGCATAATCCATTCTTTGTGTTTGTATCCTGTGATTTTCTATTTTCACCTGTTTCAAGAACAATAATGCTGCATCAACAGACATGTGATATATTAGTACTTCCTTTTGAAAATTAATCAGTCTAAGTTAAGACATTTGAAATTATATTGGTAGTGCTGTGAAATTATAATGGGTATAAAAAAAAGGTCTAACTTTAAATTTACAGTGGTCAACTTTATGGGAAAATATAACGATAGTTTTTAAATCTTACTAATGTTCTCTCGCTAACTTAGTTTTTATTTCCTAGAATATGCCTGAAAACTAAAAAGAGCCCTGTTTAAAAATGCCACTTAAATAATTGCTGCAACTGTAATATATCTAATTATTTCTGTTTATCTTAAAGAGAAGCATTTCTTAAATTACTCTTAAGTTTTCTCCAAGGAAATTTATTATCAATAAATGCATTTTTCGTACCCTCTACTTTTGGTACCAAAGGAATGGGATAAAAAAAAAGTGCAAAATATGCAAGTAAATAGGAATTATTATTATTATTTTAATTCACTGATAATAATGTCATTACTTTCAAGCTAGTTTTCTTCTATAAATATTCTAAGGACAAATAGTGTGAATGAATCTATGTATTCCATACATAATTTTATTGGGAATCCTGTATAATATTGTTTAATTGTCTGTTAAAATTACTATTGACATTTTTCTCATTCCTTGTACATAAAATTATACACTGCTAATCCAATTCCACCTAGTGGAGTTCAACTAAGGTGTGATGTTCATTATTTTACATTCTCTGAACCACTATAAATAATGTGTAAATATGTTGCATCACAAAAATAAATAATAGTACAGCAGAGTACTGTTTATATGTTTCTCATTTATGTTTTAAAAATAATAAACATACAAAATGTATTTTTGAGTGGCGATCCAATTATTTTTTTAATGTTTTTTGTTTGTTTATAGAAAAATGTTTAGTTTATGAAACACAATGAAATCCTTCAGAGACTTAAGGAGAGAGAAAACAATTTTTACTCTCACAGATTGTGAATTCCTATGTTAATTTTTAAGAAAATTTAAAGACAGGATTACTCATTACCTAATACAATTTTTTTTTTTCACATACATATTACATTTTCACAAATTAGTTTCCTAAATTTTTATTAAGTTAGATTTTAAAATTTTTATTTAAATAAAAAATTTAAAAATCTGTCATCTTTTAAAAAATACTTAAAACACTATTTGAAAATAATAATAATACTAATTTTTCTTAGGTGATTTAAAGTAATTAAACACTGAAAGAAAATAGGTAGATTTAGATTTAAAATGTTTTTATTTGTTATAAATAAGGTATCACATTATCACAAAACTAACTAAAAAATATATACCCCTCCTGAACTTTGTTCTACTGGGAAAATAGTGTTTATTTTATTTTTTTTTTTTTTTTTTTTTAAATAATTTTTTGAAAAATATATAAACAGTGTTCTGCTGTTCATAACTGAAAATATTTTCTTAGAAAAGTGGTAGTTGAAAATAAATCTGATATGAAACTTTAGTGCCAAAAATTATTACCAAATATTATGTTATGAAACAAAATTGAATCCACTATAGAAAGTGTATTAATTTTTAGTTTTTTGAATCAACGTTTTGATGTTAAAATTAAATACATTTAGTTTAAATGTTAAATGGGAGCTTTTGATATTATTTAGATGAAGATATGCATGATAAACAATTGATTTTATCAATAATTTTCTAACATAAATTCTGTACCTTTATATATAAAGAAAAGCATAGCTTAGAAAAAAATAAATATGATTTGTTGTGAAGAATAAACAACTATTTAAAAACAGCAACTTTATTAAACTTTAATAAAATTAAATTTTTGTATCTCAGCTTTATCTAAATATAGATTAGATTTATACACTTTTAAGTCCCACTTTATTATTTACACTTATTTGCAATTTCATATTATTTGCATGTCTGTTCACTAAGCATTGGAATTTTATTTCCAAATTACATATAAATTACCTATTTCTCAATTTCACCCTTCTTTTTATATTTTAACTAAAGTACACATGACATTGATGAAAACTGAATAATAAGTTTCTCATAGTTCTTAGAAAAACTATGTTAAATGCAAATCTGAACTATGCAGACATTTCAAGACTTTATTTGTACGTATAATTGTTCATAGCCTAGTAAATAAAACAAATGCTCAAACTTTTTACTCCTAAGCTGTTTTATAGATTTTTCATCTTCTGTTATTATTTTTAAGAGAAAAATAGAAAACTACTTTAGTTTGTACCAGCTAATAAACTTTATAGAATGTACAATATCCCTGATTCTCACTTAACCCTTATAGTACCTGCTTTTATAAAAGCTTAAGCATACAGACACAAGTTATAGAGTGCATCAATATATAAGCTTGAACCTCTTCTCTGTAAGAAAGTGCCCTACTGTATATAGTTGTACATGATGTAGAAGAAATAATTGTATTCCAGCTCTTGTAAAAGTAGACTTTATGTGTGAAAATAAAGCTTTTTTCCCAAGATTGATTTTGTTATAAATTAGTGATTTTTATGTTTTAGTATCTTTAGAATTATAAATATTTTTTGCATAGCTCTAAACGAGTGGTTCCCAACCTTTTCCATGACCCCACCTAAGTACCTCTAAAATCACTATGCTTTCTTTTTCTCTGTAACATATACATTTTATTTAAGAACTGATTTCCTATCTACATGGAGATTTTTCCAAAATCAGCTTAAAAAAAAGTAAAAAAAAATCCGAAAATTCAATGCAAATCATTCTATACATTAGCACTCGAGTTCCTTCCTGGGATTGCAAGTAATTTTTGTAATACTAAAGGCAATAAAGGTGCCATTTTTGAGATGACAGCATTATTTTATTTATTTATTTATTTTTTAATCCAAAGGACAGTGTGGCCCTCTGATACTATTTAGGAGATACTGTAAAAACCTCATACAAAGATTAAACTGCATTAGAGGGGAAATGACTATACATATTTTAAGTATTAATATATTTATTTATTTTTGTAGAAAAATGATTTTAAGGGGCTATTTCACTCAGTCGAAAACTCCCGCTCTCTAATGTTAATCTTATGGCAGAAATAATTTACGATATCTTGTTCGCATTTCAGTATTTTTAAATGATTTTTTTTTTTTTTTTTTTTTTTTTTTTGCATTGGATAGCTGAGGTCAATCTCTATGCACGCTCCTTTGCACTTTTTCGATTTTGATTACAAGTTTTTTTTTATTAAAATTCTTTCACTTTCGGAACTGGTTTCAAAAGTGAAAGTGTCCTCAATATCCAATGCACCTCATCTATACAATGCAAAAAAAATCATTTAAAAATATTGAAATGCGAACGAGATATCGTAAATTATTTCCCCCATAGAATTAACATTAGCGAGCGGGTGTTTTCGCCTGTGTGAAGTAGCCTCTTAATGAAATGAATTTGCAAACATAACGAATTCTTAAGAGTAAAAATTCAGTTATAACAAAACATTACACATTATAACAATGATATATTACTAAGTCAGAATTGTAAATATCAGCAGTACATTATTAAAAAAAAAAACAAGAATAAAAAATCATGCATCCGGCATAGAATATGAAACATTTTCTAACACTAAGAGAATTTTATTAATGAATTTAATTTTTTTCATACAATTAAATGCAATATCTAAATAAGCAATTTAAAAAACACATAACTCAGTAAAAATCCTTCTTCAGTAATTGCTGTCCCTATCCAGTAATGTCTACGAATTCTTTTGTATAGCCCTGTATATGAACTATAGAATTTATATACACCACGTCTTAACTACATAAAATTGCATACCACAGCGAAAAATGCACTTACAGCAATTATCGATCAACTTATCAATTATCGTACAGGAACGATAAATCCTATGCACTCCTTAATCTATAGAAAAACAAAACATGTTGTAGTGTATCTTGATGATCCTTTTATATTTCATTTATGTTTGAAGTATCATAAAATCATTAAAATACACAACAAAAGATTTTTTCCCATGGATCCAGTAACGGGCATGTAATGGAATTCTTTTGTGCGTCCCTGTAGTTGAATTATAAATGCTATTTATTATATACTTGGGAGAAAGCATAGTGTAGTCCACCTCAGTAATGCATATCAATCTCATTATGTTTGAAATATCGTAACATCAATAAAATGTACAGCAAATGATTTTTCTTCATAGACCGTAATACAATGGAATTATTTTGTGTGACCCTGTAAACAAACTATACATGCTACACACTTCATTTCAAATACCGAACTTTCTACAGTAATCCTCACTAACATATAAAAATTTCATGGTAATTTGCATATATTTATGAGAGTTAGAGCATGAACAGACAAACTAAATTCATAAACACTTTTCCACTATGTTAGAAAGTGTAAAAAAATATCGGGCATGAAAAGTAACAAGTTAGAAATTGTACGTCAAACGTGACAAATGAGGTGTGTTTGCACTATAACTAGTTTTTAAATATTCATATCTTGGTGCAATAGCTGCTTCACTCTTATGTAAAAATGCATGAATACAAAATTTATTTTATGTGCAGATTTTCATAGTATAGATATTAATCTTATTTTACGAAATTAAGTTTCAATACACTTTTACAAACAATCAATTACAATTCTGTTACATTAAAATTATACTATGCACAAATATACAATACAAAACAATGTAAAATAATCATCATTATTATTTCATTGAAAAAATGAATTATATCGTCTATTATTATGATATGATTAATTTCCGTAATAAAATAAGTACATTTTAAGTTGGCAACATTTTATCTTTTGTTGACATTTACTGAAAATTTCAGAACTTGAAATTCATGTTCAGACACTTTTTTCATTTAATATCTGTCTGTAGGTCTGTTGGTAGATTATAGGGTTGCTATGATTAAACAATTTTAGTACACAAATTCAGTTTTTAAATTCAGCAATACGGAATTTAAAAATATGATACGGTATGATACGGTACTTATATGACTCCATCTTAAATATGAAGTAATCACCATGGAAACCTAGAATCATTACCTATCATGGGATATCATTGAATTAATTATGTATGATATGATTTAATAGAATGAAGAACTTTTATTAATATCTTTTTAAATTTTGATTCAATTTTCATAAAATTTGAAATGACTCGTCAAAATTCTGCAACGAATATTATATATTAAATTTCAAGCTATTCGATTGGGTAGTTTTTGTGCTGTTATATGCACACAGATGATGACTATAGGTGCTACGTATTTATATAATTACGAATGCACCTAAAAATGGAATTTTAAAAGAGTGAAAATACACATGCTCAAGAGCTTTTCTTAAAACTGTAATATGAAGAGAAAGCAATGAAATAATGTATGTTAAAAATTTATTAAAAAGTAGGTACTAAATGTAAATAAATGAGCGTAAATAATTATGACATATTATGCAGAAAATTAAATGATATTATTTTAAAAGAAAAAACAAAACTTCAACATATTCCAATGATGATAATCTTTCTCAAATGCAAACAATGAAAAAAAATGGACTTTAAAAGATTATTATTAAAATTGAATATATTTTCATACTAATGAGATGCTTGTTACGATTGCTGTGATGAAAAGATGCTTGTTATAATTGACACACAATATATATGTATATATATATTTTTAATAATCAATTCTATTTAACTTTACATTAATTTTATGGTCAACAAAAAATGAATTCATGACAGATTTCAATTTAGAGCCAAAGTGTGGCTCTAAGACATAAAGAAGAAAAATTAAGATGGGATCTTATGGTTAATTTTCCATAATCTTGTCCATAGCCAAATGGTATATTTGAGTAAATATGATTTAGTGCAAGATTGCTTTTAAAAATTTTTAATGGTACTCATTCACATTCACTTTAAAAGACATTGTAATCATAATGGCAATGCTTGGGCAGGGACAAGGTCGAAATGAAAAAAATCCACAAACCAGAACACTATTTCATAATTATAGTTGACTGTGACAAATTTATTTCTAACCATACAAAAACAATTGAAAAAATGAATTCAAGATTCTAGATTATAATTTTAAAAAGTTACAAAGAGCACAATAAGCTATGTATATATAAAACACAACATTTAACCCTTTCCGGCGCGGAGTAACTCTGTTTTTAAAATGATGAAATTATCGACTGACACCAGAATTTACAAAAGAATTTATTAGAAAATAAAAACTTGCTTATTTTCCCGTAGTTTATAAAAAGAAAAATTTAATTAAATATTCTTGGTGCTGTTTGTCAGTTTTGGAATTAAAATTAGGTGTCCTTTTTTGTGGACACCGCTCGCTAAAGGGTTAAGTGTCAGAAAACGGCGAATAATTCCTCTTGACGATAACAACAAGCTGAGTGTAAACAAACTCTGTGATTTTGGTAAGGCCTAAATTCAGCCTGTTTCCATCTTCATTATATCAAAAGATTAAAATTAAAAATTTGGATGTGTGGTCTGTCATATTTACTGCTTGCTGCAATTTTTTTAAATTGTTCATTTTACTCAGAGTGAGCAGTCCGAGTATGCACATTATTTATGTTTGAAGATATTTTAGTCAGTCTTGGTCAGCATCCACTAATACACATGGTGGAATGATTGCATAAACCAAATTTCAAATTAATTTTAATGATAAATTTAAATAGTATAAAAAACTATCCGAAACCACTGCAATGGTAAATGCACCAGTCATGCAGGACTATTAAATCTGATATCCAAAATTCAACAGGAACTATAAGAATATGTTTTAATAATTGCGTGAACTGGAACGATATTTACCACAATTTCATGAACCCTAACAATATTTGTCCTAATTTTACGAACCAGAATATTGTTCCAGTTACATTTCAAGCTCTGGGAGTGGACCCTATTACAGAAGATTAACTGATCATATTTAATGTAAAAAAAATATATGCTTTTTTGTCTTTTTTAATTTGTTTTCACCAAGCATGGGCCAATTGTGGTAACACTCCAACTTTCTCTTTAGTAACCTACAATATTGTAACAAACAAAGTTTTATTGCTGAGATATATATTTTTTTAAATTCCGGCTTAAAAGTCATATGAAAAAAATCAATAAACTGAATTAGTTTTTGAACAAACTTCATTTGGAAGTAAATTTTTTTTCTTTCCAATTTGATGATGCAAAAATTGAAATTATTTAGAAGTGAACGTATGAGTGATAAAAGTGAAAGTGATATTTCAAGTTGTTGCCATCATCGCTATGACATCAGCATACCACTACTACTTTTTACGAAACGTTTCTAATATTAGTGGTTTACTCATTTCTGATGACGATTCTGGAACTGCATACTGAAAGAAAAAACTTATGTTATTAACTGGTTGTTTGAATATTACTTAATTTTTTTAAACACCAAGAATGATTGGTGGAACTTTATTTATTTATTTATTTAAAATTCACTGGGTTTTCTTAAGGGAAACGTACCGAAGATGTTAAAAAATATACTATTATATTACTAAGTGCACTGCCACCACAAGAGTTAAATGTGACTGAAAGACAGAAGTTCTTGAAATAGTCGAAGAAAATCATCATTAAATTTCAATTATCTTTAAGGCCTCAGATCCAAACTGACTACTTTCTGACACATTTTTAAATTAATTTTTGGTCAAACTTATCAAATTAACATATCCTCTTATTCAGAAACTATATAATCGAACTGTTTTTTTCCCGATTTTCAGTAAAGGCAGAAGATTTTTAAGAAATTGCTGTCAAAGTTGGGATTTTGTACTGAGTTTTCAAACACAAGAGTGCAAGAAAGGGGGGAGGGGGGAACTGTACTTCTGAGACAATAATCGGTTATAACTCAGGAATTACTTCATTTATGAAAATGAAAAAAACTATTTGAGTACAAACCACTTCAATAATTCTGCCTGCAAAAAACATGCTTTTATGCTTAAAATGAGCCAGAAAATATGTCATTGAGAGGAGAAAAATATTTTTCTAAAAAAAACCCCTTTAAATTAAGGAACACATTAGATAAATCAAAACTTCATAAAAGTTAACAACTAAATTTAAAAAATTTTAATTACCAATGGTATTTATCCTTGCTTGTGGAATATATTTGAGAAAAACGTGCCAAAAATGGAGATTTTTTTTTTTTTAACCCTTTGCTTGTGATGCCCAAACTCGGTTCAGGCAATGAAAATGCGCCAATTTTATAATACCCGACCTGAGTTCGCCTGAGTATTGACCTTGCTGATCATTCCAAGTTGATGTAATCACCTTACCACTGTTGACTCATTGATTGCAAGAACTTCTGCGATTCTCAAGTTATCGTAAACCAGTCACTTTCAATAAGAGCCAATATTTCTTGTCATCAGTCGGTCATAAATTCAAATTGGGCAAACATTTGCATGAACTCAATGTACAATACTAAGAAGAATAACTAATTAACCCCTTGCCTGTGACACCCGAACTCAGTTCAGGCAACGCAAATGCGCCAATTTTGGAATACCCGACCTGAGTTCTGGCAAGAGAAAAATCGGTGTTTCAATTCCGTGAAGCCCGAACTCAGTTCATCCAATGCATAATATGTAATTTACCATTTTCCCAATAGATGGCGATACTTTCACATGAAAAGTGTGGCAGGTTTGCATCATTTGTCGGATTTTTGTAATTTTGCAGTTCTTTCCAAATTTTATTCAAACCACATTATGTTTGACAGTTTGCAAGTTAAAAGTTTCTTTGCATTGTTTTTAAGCATTGGATGAACTGAATACGGGCTTCACGGAATTGAAACACCGATTTTTGTCTTGCCAGAACTCAGGTCGGGTATTCCAAAATTGGCGCATTTGCGTTGCCTGAACTGAGTTCGGGTGTCACAGGCAAGGGGTTAATTAGTTATTCTTCTTAGTATTGTACATTGAGTTCATGCAAATGTTTGCCCAATTTGAATTTATGACCGACTGATGACAAGAAATATTGGCTCTTATTGAAAGTGACTGGTTTACGATAACTTGAGAATCGCAGAAGTTCTTGCAATCAATGAGTCAACAGTGGTAAGGTGATTGATTACATCAACTTGGAATGATCAGCAAGGTCAATACATGGCATGGGTGCCACATGGATTAATGGAAAAAAAAATTATTGACTGAATTTCTGCTTGTGATTCGCTGTTGAAGTGCACCAAAATCAATCTGTTTTTGAAGTGAATGGTTACAGGTGAGAAAATAGATTGTGTATAATCATGTTAAAACATAGGAGATTGTGGTCTAAACATGAGAGAAATACTGTTCCCAACTAAATGAATTAAAGCAAACAATTGACCAGAAACAGCCTGAATTAGTCAACCGTATGTGTCTAGTCATGCTAGACTGCATGTGTCTTTGATAACCTAACACAAATATTTATTCAGCTTGGTTGGGATGTTTTGTTCCATCTACCGCATACTCTCTTAACATTCCACCCTCTAATTACCTTTATTTACGAGGGTGGTTTGATAAGCTCTTGGCCTGACAGTGAAAACGCAAGATTTTTGACATAATTTCATATTATTTTTCAATGTAATCCTCTTGCAACTCAATACATTTAAGATACACTCAGGTGTGCGAATTCTTTAGCACAGCCCTGTACGAGGGTAGTTCGAAAAATTCCCAGCCTGAAAAAGAAAATACAAGATTTTTGACAATATTTCATTTTATACACTAATTAATTTTTCACCAGAGCTGAAATCACGCTGTAAATTAATGAAATACAAAGGATGTGAATTATCACTTTACTAAACAGCGTACAACCAGTAGAGTGAAAAAATGTCCAGACCGGGGTTCGATCCCGGATCCCTTGGTATAGCACACCAAGTGCTTTACCAATTAACTTAATTGGTAAATCACTTGGTGCGCTATACCAAGGGATCCGGGATCGAACCCCGGTCTGGACATTTTTTCACTCTAATGGTTGTACGCTGTTTAGTAAAGTGATAATTCACATCCTTTGTATTTCATTTTATTTTTCAACTTGCAACAAAATACAATTGAGAAGACTCTTGAGAAATGTTCATTCTTTGGCGTTTTTGGGCAAGGTTCAACAAGCGCAACACACATCGAGCGGAAAGCTTTTTCATACCCAAAGCATCATGTAAAATGTGATGGACACAGTCTATCAAGATGTTTGCAATGTCAGCAAGTTCACGTATCTTCAATTGGCGATCATTCAATACGGCATTGTGAATTTTTGAGACGATTTCGTCCGTCATAGCAGTTTTTGGACGACCTGAGCATTCATCATCGTGAATTGATTTCCTACTGTGTTTAAATTCAGCAGCCCACTTTTTTTATCATCGAATATGAAGAACAAGAATCCTTTAAGATAGACTGTAACTCTTTTTGTATGTTTGTGGGGGTTAAATATTTTTTAACAAAGTATTTTATGACTGCTCGAACTTCAATTTCTTCCATTTTTCAAAAATGTCAAAACTTGTTTACTTTACTTTATCACCCAGCAATAGCAATAACCGATAAACTCATGCGTCTGAAACGCAGCGGCATGTCATCTAAAGGATCATACTTTACAAACAACATTGTCATTTGGTCATAGTTATTCCATGCCTGTGTTAGGCCGAGAAATTATCAAACTGCCTTCGTATATTGCTTAAAAACAGCTTAGATAGTAAAAACTTACTTCTAAGGAACAGTTAAAAAATCACTTCGGTTAGTTCTTTAACATGAAACCTCACAAATTCTATGAGCATGAGATTATACAGAAACCACAGAGATGAAGAAATGTAATTGAACAGAATACTGCACACTTTATTGATTAAATTTAATTTTTAGTATTTTTTACAAAAAGATTGAATGACCTTTGGCATCAACACAACACATTTTACTTTGAAAAAAAAAAAATTATATATATATATATATATAGTTAAACCCATTCCAAATCAGATGCTAAAATATAAAAATTCAAAGTTTAAAATCCCTAAATCGTGTGTCAAAATATTAAAGTTTTGCCTTAATTTCTAGTTGCCCCTGTAACTTAACTTTCCTTACGATACATTTATTACGAACAGATATTAATTTTGAATCCTCGTTAAGATTAAAAGTGCTGACGGTAGCGCATCTCTCTTCTCCCGGTGGTTAAATCTTGCATGTTAATTATCTGGGCTGCTTACCCAGATATGAATCAAAAGCTAATTAGCCAATTAAAGTACATCATTTCATGATTTGTAGAGCGGTCTCTGGCGGTAGTCTGGCCGTATATAACGTGTTCCGCGTGTTTTTTGCATGGCTTTTGACTCTAATCACTCTCCACAAAAACTACGGCCAGTATTCTTCGAAGTGCGACGGCATCCTTGCCGTTGTAAGTCCGGCAATTCGCCGAAATATGAACGATAAGACGATGTTTCCCCGGTAAAAGACTCTTCAAACTGTCCCCTGGGCCTAGCTTATGAAGAGACTTGTAATTAATTGGAATAAAAGCTAGTTCCCAGGAAAATGCCTGCTTATTTCTCCTACTTGTGCACGACTACATTAACGATGGATATCTATTACTGGGATGTGTGATAGCGGTGATCGACCGCTCGTTACAGAGAGATCGATGTGTGTTCGTTATATCGAGGTGCGCCCGTTATACAGAGGCAGATCGATATATTACAGTGAGTCTGCTAGGATTTAAATACCTGCCATGGGAAAATCCTTTCTTTTAAATAACTATTCATTAATAGGAAACATCGTAATCGAACCAACCATAAAAAGACTTTTTAATCACCGGGCCTTTAAAAGAAAATAACAGAAGACTAGTGTGTTTAACTGAAAAGAAAAAGTTTGTGTCCAAAATAAAGAAATAAATATCTACAATCAGTTAATAAAAGAGCTCCTGCTTCCTCATTAAGCTATCAAATCTCGGATAAACATTTTATTTCGTTGCCTACTTAAAATAAACAATTTTTCTTCAGCGCTTCACTCCAAAAGAAAAACAGTTTTGTTCATTCACTTTCAATAGTTATCTCAAATGACCTACTATCCAGGGAAAGGGATGGTTCACAGATGGTTTGTGGAAAATTCAAGGTCAACGATCTCCTGGCAGAAGGAGGAATGTTCTTTTTTTCTCCCTTTCTTTGTGTGTGTCAAGAGTCCGTTGTTTTGTTGATGTTTCCTGTTTTGGTTTCGTTTTAATGGTGATTTCTTTTTCCTTTTTTCACGTGAGTATTCTGTGCAATCAAATGGAGTAATGAAAAGCAATAAACCAGGTATGTTTCGCCTCTGTTATTTTTTAAGAAGAGATTAAAAGTTGTCAAGGACTTTTTATTTTATTTTTTGACAAAGTGAACAAAAGGTTTTTAAGAGGAAAACCATTAAACAGAAACAATTAGAAATTTTATTTTTTAAGTGTTAATTTTATAAAATATATTATTATTATTATTATTATTATTATTATTATTATTTTATTATTATCTCTATGTTACAACTTAAGTGATTAAATGAAGCAGATTATTTTTGTGTATTATTTTTGAAATTTAAGCGGGATTTAATGAAAAATTAAGAAAAAAAAAAAAAAAAAAAAAAAAAAAAAGAGGGCAAATTAAAAAAAAAAAAAAAAAAAATGATTTTTTCTAGTAAAAATATTTTTTTTTTATATTTTGTTTAATGAGATTGTAAAAATAAGTAATAAAAATGAGCGCAGAAGACAAATCCACTCAAGTGAGTGAAGGTGACGAATCTTTAAAGGAAAAAAATACAGAAATTGAGGGAAATGGGAATCCCCTTGAAAGTCCTCCAAATACGGAAATACATGAAAGTGCCCCTGTAAATATGAATGGAGCTATCAGTCAAGTGAGCCAACAACTTGTTAAAAATCAGACCCTAATCCCTGAAATAGAGTCAATCAAAAAGGCCGCTGTAGGTACCTATGCAGCAAATAGTGAGGAAAAAACAAAAGACCCCGAGATTATCCCGTTTTCGCCGGAAGCAAAGATGATTTTTGCCTCTTGGCTTGCTTATTTTGAGGCTGTATGTATTGAATCCAAAAAAGATGATGTTTGGAAGATAAGAAACATCCAGAAATTTTTAAAAGATAGTGCCCTTACCCTATACATTAACAACTGTCTTAATGTTTTGCACTGGAATGAGTTTGTTTCACTATTCCATGAAAATTTTTCTACCCCAGATACACTATCACTAAGCGACTTTGCTAGTATTCGGTATAGGTCAGGTGATGACCTCAACGAGTACTACCAAAAGAAAATGAAAATGGGTCGTAATCTGGGTTTAGATAACAAATTCATTCTAGAAGGGTTATCCGAAGGTTTGCCAATTTCGATGCAGAGACTTATTGTGACTAATGCCCCTAAAACTGCCACAGAATGGAGAGAATTAGTTTTTAAACTTACTAAGCTTGAAGTAGCAGGCAAGAGTCCTGAAAATAAACCAGACCCAACTCCCCAAAATCAGTTCAGACAATTCCGACCATATCGCCCTAATACCACTGAGCAGAATTTTCCAATGCGATCCTGGAATTATAGATACCCTTATCAAAACCCCCAGAATCGCCCAAATGTGCCTAACCCTCAAAGAACTTTCCAAAATGTGAGACCATTTCAACCGTCTCCTCCTAGACCAAATATACACTACCAGGCTACATTGCCACCATCGCCATGCCGCGTATGCCTTAATCTTAATATTCCAAATGCTTACCATTGGGTACGAGATTGTCCTTTTCGAAAGCAATCTTTAGAGGCCTCCTCTCTAACCCAACAACCAAACATTCAAATCCAAAATCCAAATCAGACACAAAGTGATTTTTCTGCAAACACAAGTAGTAATCAATGACAACCATACCTGCCAACATGTCTATTCAAAAAACCTTACAATTTTTCCGGCATACTTCATTGTGCATCTTTAAAAATATATAAATTTATGAAGGCAAGGTAACATATGGTTTGATACAAAATCTACTGATAAATACAAAAATATTAATCGAGTAATTGTTTAAGTTAAAAAAGAAAGTCAAAGACACAAGCCCAAAAAATATAGTGCACTGATAATTATTTTTTTATATACTTTAAATAGGCTGATTTAGCTTTACCCAAGAATTCTTTGTCATACTTTTCTTCATAGCAATCTTCTCACATGTGTATCATTATTAAAATATTTTGTAAGTAAAAAAAACATCTAATTAAACTTCTAATAAAAAAAGTTTCAAAACTTCAACTTATTTTTGCATTCAGCATTGCTGCGAGAAATTTTTAAAATACACAGCATGACTAAAAATTCTGTGGCATAGAATAACGTACTGTGAATTCTTATTTGGTTGCTGTGACATACCATATTGCTAATTACACTCATCTTTGTAACATAAATATAATGTTTGCACCAGTTTTATTCTTTTACCCAATAAGTAACATATCTGAAGAATAATTTCAAGTTTTACCGAAAAACCTTACAATCATACCTGTCATCCTTACAACCTTACAATTTGATCCAAATCCTTACATTGTAAGGTTAAACCTTACATGTTGGCAGGTATGGACAACTAATAGTACCCGGGTACATAGAAAAAAGAAAAGGATCCAAAGAAAAGCCAAAGAAACGTCAAATTACTACTCTAAGGATACCAGAAAACTCAATACCCTGTTTGATCGACTCAGGAAGCTCGTTAAGTGTCATTCCATTACATTTAGTCCAAAAATTCCAGTTAAACACTTCCAAAATTCGTAAAGGTCTATCGGTCGCTCAAACACAAGGCATTCTCACCTTGCAGGAAAAATGTCGTGTTAATTTGAAAATTGGCCGCATATCCAAATATGTTGATCTTTATGTTATTGATAATAAATTACCCTATACCCTTATTGGACTTAACCATTGCCAAAGTTTCCAGTTAAATATTGATTGTGTTAAGATGCAAATTTTCCAAAATAACCAAAGAGTGCCTCTCCTGAACCAATTACGAAATATTCCAACCATTAATTCCTTGCACGTGTCAGAACCTAATGAAGATATCTCAGAAAAGGAAAATGCAGGGATATTTGGCGAAAATTATGAGCCGGAGTTTGTAAACGCCACTGAACCTATCCAAGTTCAGTCTGCACCTAACAAACTGCCTACTCTCTTAGCCAAATATGTCGGTATTTTTGCCAAAGATAAATATGATGTAGGATGTGTCAACATGGAACCACAGAGAATACATTTAACTTCTGACTTACCAATTTCGCTTAGAGCTTATCGTACTTCCCCTAATGAAGAAGAAGAAATTAGAGAACAAGTTCAAAATTTGTTAAAAGCCGGTATCATCAAAGAAAGTCATTCCCCTTATTCCTCACCTGTAACCTTAGTTTATAAACGTGAAGAAGGAAAGAAAACTCGGTTGTGTGTCGATTTCCGAAAATTAAATGCCATAACCAAAACAGATGCAGAACCCTTACCCCGAATCGACACTTTATTGGACAAATTGGTGCAAGCTAAAGTGTTTTCCACTCTCGATTTAGCAAGTGGATATTGGCATATACCTATCCACCCTAAAGATACTGAAAAATTAGCTTTTGCCACAACGTTTGGCTTATTTGAGTGGAAACGTCTCGCCTTCGGCTTGAAAAATGCGCCCGCGAATTTTAACCGTATCCTTCGAAGAATCCTAAATAAATATAAAATTGACTTTGCATGCAGTTATTTTGATGATATCATTGTATTCTCACTAAATGAAGAAGAACATTACCATCATTTGGAAATCATTTTTGATATTTGTGTCCAGGAAAATCTTAAATTAAAGCTGTCTAAATGTAATTTTGTTAAGAAGACAATTAATTTTCTTGGATATGAAATGTCGAATGGTTGTATTACACCCGATAACCCAAATATTGAAACCATCAAGAGGTTAAAACCACCAACCAATGTTAAAGAGTTACAGCGCTTTTTGGGATCTATTAATGTTTATAATAAATTCATTCATAAATATGCTGAGGTTAGATATCCTCTAAATAATTTGCTAAAGAAAAATGTTCCTTATGTATGGGACCAGGACTGTCAAAATTCTTTTGAAAAATTAAAAGCAGCTCTAATTCAAAAACCTATCTTAAGATTGTTTGATCCCAAAACACCTTGTAATTTATTTGTAGATGCATCAAGTCTTGGAGTGGGATGTGTTGTGAAACAGGCTGATGAAAATGGTATTTTATTTTGCACCCCATAGCATATCATTCTAGAAATCTTCGTGACTATGAAAAAAATTATGCAATTACTGAACTCGAATGTTTGGCAATTGTGGATGCTCTAGATAAATTTTACCATTATTTACACGGTCAAAAATTTGTCATTCATACAGACCATGCGGCTCTCACTTGGCTAAAAAATGTTAAAAACCTAAGAGGACGTCTTTTCCGCTGGTCCCTTAAACTGAGTATGTTTGACTATGATATTAAATATAAAAAGGGCTCCACTAATGTAGAGGCTGATATGCTGTCTAGATTACCTGTTTCAGAAGACCCCCCACATCATATACATTTACTCAACTTGAATGATATCAGAGAAAATCAGAAAAAAGAAAATGTCAAGGTAGATGGTAAAAAATATGTTGAAATTAATGATGTTATTGTGATTAAAAAGAAAAGTTTGTATAAGATTGTCGTCCCCATGGCTTTACGTTTACCCCTCTTGGAAAAAGCCCACACAGATTTTGGACATCCTGGAATTTATAAGATGATAAATTTAATTACAAATCAATATTATTGGCCTAATCTTAATAAAGATATTGAAAATTTTGTTAAACATTGTCATACCTGCCAAATCAACAAAAAAAGTAGGCAAAAAAGATTTGGTTTGTTGCAGCTCATGCCCCCAACGGATATACCTTTTGAATGCTTGGCATTGGACTCTGTTGGCGGATTTAATCATTATAATTCGGCAAAGAAATATCTGCATTTGGTCATAGACCATGCAACTCGCTATGTGTGGGGTTTCGCGTCAAAAAGTGTAACAACTGAAACTTATACAAACATTTTGAAACAATTATTTCAAACTCAAGTACCAGAAAAAATACTTACTGATAGAAATGGAGCATTTACAGCTTCTAGATTTAAACGTTTTCTTCGTAATTATAATGTAAAACACCGATTAACCTCCAGTCATCACCCGGAAACGAATGGGAAAATTGAGCGTTTGAATCAAACTATTGTCACCAGATTAAAATGTATTGTAAATTCATCACCAACTAAATTACCTTGGACAAAATTTTTAGATGAAGTATTGTATCAATATAATGCTACTCCACATTCTGTAACTCAATTTCCACCTAGTTATTTGCTGTTAGGAAAATTACTTTATGATCCTCTTTTGCCAGATAATGATTATTACCCTCCTGTTGAAGAAGCTAGAAAATTAGCTAAGGAAAGAACAATAGCTTACCATGAAAAAAATAAAATCCATTACGATGCTCGTTTTCTTCCTGTAAAGTTTAAAGTTGGTGACATTGTAATGTATGAAGAATTCCACTATCCTAATACACGTAAATTGACTCCACCATATTCTGGACCATATACTATCTTAAAACAACTATCTGATGTAAGTTTTGAAATTGATAAACCCAGTATACATTTTAAGAGAGATTCTGAAATAGTGCATGCTTCCAAGTTGAGATTCTATAACCCTCCTCAAAATTTAAAACTCTACCATGAATAACCCCCGTCTATCCCTTTCATCTTTCAATTTTTTATTTTTGCTTTCCTATCATCCCTCTATCATTTTAGTATTTGGATGAGGACCCAGCTGGATGTTAATTTAAAACCCAGCGGTGTAGTTGGCGGAGCAGTTTTAAAGTACTGCTAACCTTTTTATTTTTTTTATTACTTATACAATGACAAAACTAGGAACACGTTAGGGGTCGTCCGCTCCGTGGCCTCCCGTCTATAGTCGAACTGTTTTCCCATTTTCTCTTTCCATGTAGAATGGAGAATTTGGCAAAACTGCTTCGCTTTCCCTCTGTAGGTGATTATCGGGCATCCACTTTTCCTTTTTCCTCGTGCAAGAGACACATTTTTTTGGATGGTAATCACCTCAGAGTTTAGAAATCCATGTCATGTCTCACTGAGCATGGTGGAAAGGATAGCCTAAATTTTTTTTATTTTTTGGTTAGAATTTCCTATTTTTACAAAGTTTTCAAGTTCAATATTTTTTTCTCTCCTGAGAATAATTCCCACTAGTGTCCTATAAGCCCAAAGATGCTTGTAAGTAGATATTTTGGAGTAGTAACAGACCTTGTAACTGCTCATATGACATTTTCATGTTTGTGTTGTTTTTATTACATTTATAGTAATTGTTTTGTCCTATATTTACAATATATTTGAAATATCTTTTATGCTATATTTTTTAAATTTAATGTTTTGAATAAGTGTTTATATCATGTTGAAGTATTTTTATAAGTTTAAGTGCATATTTTAATTGTTTGTGTTTGTAAATAATATAAGTAATTGCCATATTATATTTCTGCTTTAAAGTATCATATTATTTAGTTTTTATTGTATTGTATGTTTGAAGAAAGGTGCAATGTTTCCCTTTCCTGATGAACCAAATATAATCCACGAACAATTCTAACAGGACATATTGGTTAACAGAAACTTTCGAAATGTGCTAAAAGACTTTTTAAAAAAAAAAAAATAGCACACAATGTTCTCGCGAGAAATGTTCAATTTTTTTTTTGCTGCAGCTGTGTGTTTTGTTTACAATATATGTCATATGTTTAATCTTCAGTGTATATCATCAAATAGTACCAGTATTTTATGTAAAAGTAAGCCCAAGCAGTTTGAGAGTCTAATTAGAATTCCGTAGAAAAAAAAAAAAAAAAAAAAATTCGATAGCCTAGTTTAAAATGTGTTTAACTTATGGGGTTGAGCCCCACAGCCCTTGCTGGCAAGTACTGTGGCGCTCATTTTTAAAGGGGGGGGATGTGAAATGAATGTGAAAAAGTATGAAAGAATTTTGAATGTGAACGAATGTGGATTGATATGAAAGGATAGTTTAGTTAAACCCATTCCAAATCAGATGCTAAAATATAAAAATTCAAAGTTTAAAATCCCTAAATCGTGTGTCAAAATATTAAAGTTTTGCCTTAATTTCTAGTTGCCCCTGTAACTTAACTTTCCTTACGATACATTTATTACGAACAGATATTAATTTTGAATCCTCATTAAGATTAAAAGTGCTGACGGTAGCGCATCTCTCTTCTCCCGGTGGTTAAATCTTGCATGTTAATTATCTGGGCTGCTTACCCAGATATGAATCAAAAGCTAATTAGCCAATTAAAGTACATCATTTCATGATTTGTAGAGCGGTCTCTGGCGGTAGTCTGGCCGTATATAACGTGTTCCGCGTGTTTTTTGCATGGCTTTTGACTCTAATCACTCTCCACAAAAACTACGGCCAGTATTCTTCGAAGTGCGACGGCATCCTTGCCGTTGTAAGTCCGGCAATTCGCCGAAATATGAACGATAAGACGATGTTTCCCCGGTAAAAGACTCTTCAAACTGTCCCCTGGGCCTAGCTTATGAAGAGACTTGTAATTAATTGGAATAAAAGCTAGTTCCCAGGAAAATGCCTGCTTATTTCTCCTACTTGTGCACGACTACATTAACGATGGATATCTATTACTGGGATGTGTGATAGCGGTGATCGACCGCTCGTTACAGAGAGATCGATGTGTGTTCGTTATATCGAGGTGCGCCCGTTATACAGAGGCGTATCGGTATCTTACATATATATATATATAATTGAGAATATATTTTATTTTTCCTTAAACTTGTGTGACATGACTTTTTCAATTATTTCAAAAGCATCATATGTGTTAAACCCAGGGTTGTAAAAAAAAAAACCTGTTTTTTTTTTTTTTTAACCCAGCCTGGGCAGGTACCCAGGCAGGTACCCACTACAACCCTTTTGATTGTAAAAAACCCAGGTTTTTTTAAAACCCAGCCCGGGCGGGTACCCGAGCAGCTACCCACTACAACCCTGGAACCTGCATCAAATACCAACTGAACATACTAAAACTCTGGGAAAAGATTATCAGATTTTTCGTTTCTTCAACTGATAAAACAGTAGAGAGAAAATATTGACAATTCTCCTAACTGAAAAACAATTAAAATATTTGAAATTCATAATAATTATTGTGAAGAAGAGGAAAAGTATTGTTAAAACAGTGACAGTATAAAAAATAAATATAGATGAATCTGGACTACTAATATTTATTTAGGCAATCATTAAATCAGGATTATACTGTACTTAATTACCTTATTAGAAACAATTAGAATTAATTTAAATCTACTTTTTTTTTTTTTTTTTTTTTTTACTAACAGGATGAAGGCATTCATCAAATGTACAGTCCTGGAAAAAAGAAATAAAGTAAACACCCTCTACCAATTCTGCTATGGATCATCATATTAAAAAGAAAATAAAGAGAGAGAAAGAAAGAAATATTGGTATCAGTTAACTAGAAATAATGTCTATTATTAAATAACATGTATTGCTTTTCAAATTTAGTAGGAACCCATTAAATTATTTCTTTATAAGACAGCTAATAACTCTGAAATTAATCATATGAATGCCGTAAAAATTTGTATTTAGGCTTATTAAAGTGAGTAGGGTTTTCTTTTTGGTTTTTTTTTGTGTGTGTGTGTGTGTGTGTGTTACAGTTGATGTTTTTATTGAAAATTTTACAATTCATGTTAATTTTAGTGTGGAGGTAACCTCCTATAAGAATTTTGTAAATATCAATTAAAAGTAGAAGTTACTCCCAATGGACTGATACTGTATTATTTTTCTACTATTAATTATTTATAGCCAATAATATTTAGTGAAGGGTGTTTACTTTTTTCTCAGAAAGTATGCATGATATACACCAACATAAATGCAATGTTTTTATCATTATTTCCCTACTATAGGTGAGAAAGAAAAAATTATGACTTACATGTAATAAAAACATTGTCATTTAAATGAGTATTTAAAAATTTTTGCTGTCATTTAATTGAGTATTTTTTAAAATTTTTGCTGTAATTTTTTGTTAAAACGTTTTAGATAGATAAAGCATGATTTTTACTATGCTTGTTGCGATACATTTTTAAATAAATTTCACTGCTAGTAACATAATTATCACAACAATATTTAGTAGTCAGATTGTAACACTGATTATTAACCTATTGATGATGAAATAATGTTTTGATAGCTATTTTAATTAGAAAATGCATACGATAAAGTTTCACAAAGAACAAACAATAATGGTAATTTCCATAGTTGTTAATGTAGTCTATATACTCAAAAAAAAGTAATAAAATTTCTAATAAAAAGAAGTTTTTATTTCTATTTTACTGTGCTCCTCTATTTACACATTTTCTAAAACAATTCTAAAGGCATAGTCGATAACTGCAAAAAAAAAAAAGACCTCTTCTCTTAATCTATTACAATATATTTAGATTTCCTTTACTTTACATATTTAGAATAAGTCTTATGTCCAACCTATAAAACTATTTATAGTTATGTCATCTCATTCCATTCACTAGGATTGACATCATAATTAACCATTTTCCTTTTTAAGTTCCACCATGTACCAAATATTCCAACGTCAATAATTCTTTCATGAAATGTAGTATATTTTGGTGTTAAGTACTTGCAATGGGCTGCATAAATGTCAACATCTTTACTGTAATCTGCAGCCCAAACGAGACTAAAAAAGATTAAGTTTGTAGTCCTAAGCAAGCCTTGGTTTTCACATCTGATGAGATACTGTATATGTTGTTCAGAAGCTGGATTTCTGATTACATCAGCAACTGTTGCAAGAGATGTGATACAGTTGACCAGATTGTCATGGAAGTCTTGTTCATCTGGATTGGTCAAAACAGCACCCTGCACTACACCTATACCTGAAAGAATTATAAATTTAATAAAAAAATCAATTTTAAAGTTTGAAATCGAATTTTTATCATAATATTTAATTACAGTAGTGTATATTGTGTCTCAAAATATTGCTTTAATATACAGTGGAACTTCAGTTCTCAAATGTCCCAGTTGTTGAACAAGAAATTTGAGCAAAATTTTACTTGGTTCTCAAACAGTAAGAGTGAACAAATGTAGCAAAAGCAACTTCTTTTTTTAATGCAAAATACACATAAATGTAAATACATGGATAACTCTGAAGTTTTTTGAGACAAGGTAAATGATAACTGCTAAAAGAAAATTATTGGTAAAATATGTAAATTTGAATTGGAATCAGATTGTCAGATTGGGATCGCATAATGATTTTCTGTGACTTTAAAAGGGCGGGGGGGTTAGATCAAGAAGAATGCTTTCAATGTCTAGAAATAGCATATGGAAATGAAGCTCTGTCTCGGGCCAATTTATTAAGATGGTTTATAGAATTTAGTATAGCTCAAAATTCTCTCATGAATAAAAAACACACAAAGACCTTTATCAGGCAGGTGTAGTTCCAGAAAATGTGTCGGCCATACGAAAACTGCACTATAAAAGGTCTTTCTGTATCAATTAAATCCAGAAATAGTATGAAACCAGTTTTTCTAGAGAACTAGTCTAGAAAAGTAAACTAAGTAAATAACTAAGTCTAGTGTTCTAGTAAAGAACTAAGTCTAGAACTGTTCCTTTTGCTCTGAGAAAAGCAGCTGGTTTAGAATTGGAACAATTAATTAAAGGAGGTATTTTAAAACCAGTTGGTTATTCTGAATGGGCTAATCCCATAGTAACTGTTTCGAATCATTATCGAAGCATTAAAAAATGGGCATAATACCAACTTATCACTATCGCGACTGGAAATGCCAGAAATAGAAAATTGGATAGATATGGATAAAAATATTCCTGTCACAGAAACTTTAAGAAAAGAGCAATTAATTTTTTTAAAATGACAGCTCCAGAGGAAGAAACAAATAATGTTTTCAGAATCCAAAGATGAAATAATTGAGAAGAAAATTTCGTGGAGTGAAGCTGTGGAAAGTTTATCCACTTTTTTAAAGTTTTGGGAAAAAAATTTGCAGTATTCGATACTAAAAGTTTTCGAATTGCATCTCATAAAAAAACCCTTGATGAAAAAAAGAGACCTTTCTTTCAAACATTATATTCAAACAAAATATTTTATAATTGAATATGTTTAGATAATGTACATAACTGGAAATTTAAAAAAGACACTCCTGGGTAAATTTCTTTTGCTTTTGCTTTATTGTTGAATTTTTATCAGTTCAAAACTTTTTCTCTCCAGCCGGTTGCCGATGAATGAGATTGTATCAGAGTTTTGCAATGTTGAGGAGTGAGGAAAAATGTTTTTCAACCACCTAAATGGCAAACAGAAATAATAATAGTTTAAAAAAAGAATGAAACAATGCCCTTTTTTTTTCCTTCCTTATTATTAAAAAAAATAACTGATATCTCCATTGTTTATTGTCCGATTGATTGTGTTGAAATTTTCAGCGAATTCAAATAATATTAAATTAGGCCGCTTACCCAAACCTTATATATTAAAGCAACAAGCTAAAAATTTCAGTGCAAAATCAACCTTATTGTGCATGTGTCTACTTTTTTGAATGGTGAATAAAGAAGAAAATAGAATTAAGAAGAAACAAGAAACCTGTTTAGCTCTGAAGTGTGCTGAGGAAAGAACAGCTTGCACTATTGGCATACTGCTCGCAACCCTACCACTAGGAAATACTCCTTCTAATTTCTTCTTAATTCTATGTTTATTTCCCCTTCCCAGAGAAAACACAAGCCTTGATCTCCATTCTTCCACATGCTTTTCTTGAGAGTGGGCTGAACAAAAAGGAATTGGGGACTGCAAGGAAATTGATTTGAGTTTAACGGGCATGGTTCAAACCCACACAATGAAAACCCCGTTCGTCATTCTCCCCACTTCGGTTGGGTTGGGTTGATTATTGACGGCCAATTATCTGCACTTGGGATATAGGCCCGGGGGGGGGATGCCCTTCGTGGGGGTCTTTCTAAGGGAACCTAACCCATATTTACGCATGGATAAATCCATGGCTCGAAGAAAACCACGAAAACTCTGAACGATTAGGCCGACGGGCGCGATTGGGATCGAACCCAGCACCTCCCGTCTACCAGCTTCGAGAGCACAACCTCTCAGCCACTGGTGGGGCCTCCCCACTTCGGATGGGAAGAAAAACTTTCATTTTCTTTAAAATGCCGGCTTTTCCTTCAGATTTCGTTGAAGAAAAATGCTTCACCCTTCAGACAAAAAAGATGAACAGATTGAGAGTGATACAAATGACTCATTTCGTTTGACCATGCAACAGTTGTTTACTTTCAAACATGCACTAAAAAACCCCAAGATATTTAAAATATCTTCTAAATTAATTGTAATAACAAAAACATTTTTTTCAGATAGAGTTGGGCAAGACATATAGCTATAGATATTCACTATTTGTAGATCATACATTTCCATATTAATACAAAAACAAAAAAGTGAAAAAATAAATCATCAGTCACAGTTTTTAAAAATACATTGATGCATTCTGCAGGATTCTAAATGAATTTTTTTTACTAAATAGAAATAAGTGAAAATGGGAAGGAAAGGGAGGGGGGCAAAATATGACCACTGCATTTAAATCTAAGCTTATTTTAAAGATTTGACAGGAAGGTTTTGTTTTTTATTTAAATCTGAGTTTTCAATTTTCAGAGACCAGATCCAAAAACAGTGGGACACCCAATGCTAACTACGTTTAATTTGAGGTCTGTTTGGAATAAACCAACAAGCGTAGCGGGCGAAGCTCTGCTAGTTTCTATTAAAATACAATAAGTTTTCAGAAAATTAGAGCCCCTTCAAAAAACCCACTATCTTAGTCACTCAAAAAAAAAAAAAAAAATGCTGTTGACTGTTTGTAGATTGTTTTTATCATGATCAGAGTAGTCGGATGTTATCAGCTTGCATCTGATAATGTTCTTAGCTATATAGAAAGGATCTTGGTCCAGCATTGTTGGGTCACAGATAAATTCATGAGCTTGGAAGAGAAAGGACGAACTCGAAAAATCGATTTTTGTTTTTTCCACATCAGATAGATGTAGGCAACAGGTAGATAAGTCGTTTTGCCCTGGTTCGCCCTTAGTATTCTCACAGTGTCAAACTAATGTGAGTAGTACCATCTTCTATAATAAACTCGTGGTCTGATTTTTCTAGGAGCAAGGGCGAACCCAAGGTTTGAAACGTCTCTGCAATTTGGCATTTTTGGTCAAATTTCAATTTGGTTTTTGAATCAGCAGTGATTAAAATAAAGATTTGCCCTTGCTATCTTGAACTACTTGCAAAACTTTGAGCTTAATTTTCCAACATCCCAATTTCAGAATTCGCCCTTTCTCTTCCAAGGTCCTGAATTTTCATTTCCTCTTTGCTGCGGATTAACACAGAAAAATCTGCTACTATACCGACATTGAAAAAAAGAAATCTTGGAAGAAAAAAACATTTATAAGTGACGATTTATATTTGAGTTATTACTGCTGTCAGTGAGAAATAAGCCACATTTTTCACTTTGGAACAAAACTGCAACTAGTCTGATGGAAAAGTACCAAATTTTTAATTGAATGAAATTCAACTTACCTGAAGCAACCAAAACTGCTTTGAATGGCTTTGATTTTGCTCCTTCAACAACATCTTTAGCCACATTTGCATAATCAGTAAAAAGGTCTTGCCAAAACATACCTGCAATAGAAGAGTGGAATAAATCCTACTGAGTTCATTTTATGAACATTTAGAAGGTAGAAGATACTTTAAATTAAATACAATTTTTAATATAAATTTTTTATTGTTGTACCAATGGTTTAAACCAGCTTTTCAGCACCAGAATACTCTATATATCTAATACTATAAAAAAGAAAAATGTGATTGTTTGTAGGGGGTAACCTCTAAATCTACCATGCCGATTTAAAACATAATGGTGAAAGTCTTTGCTCAAACACAGGCTGATTTTTACCTCAGTACCCTTGCACCCAAGGGAGTGCAATGTGCAAGATTGAAAACCATTCTACAAAAATAACCATTCTACAAAAATTATTTCCTTGAAATTGTTAAGATTAGAAACTTGAAAAATTATATGTTACTTGTAAGATGCAAATACTTGCTAAAAACAATTTTTAAAATTTTGAAGTAAAAAAAGGGGGAAATGAGTTGAAGACATTCTAAAATCACAATTACTCTAAAATTACTCAACAGATTTCAAAAACCCTTTCAGTATAATAATACTGACACTCTCAACTCAAGAATAGTCTTTTTTTTAAATCTCAGAATCCTTGCCTCTCACAGGGAGCAAGAGATAAAAACGTTCTAAAATTATTATTATTATTATTATTAGGTTGTAGAACTGTTGGAGCCTAGGAACTTGAAAGTGGACCTGGTATTACTTTTATTTTGGAAATACTTGCTATGAATGGTTGTTAAAAATTCAAAATGTTAAAGATTGAAATTCTTACAAAATGGCTAAAACCATGATTTATGGCTTTGGAATTTTAAATTTGGTATAGCGATAAAAGCAAAGATGTAGATGCGCACTAATAATATATTTTTTTTTTATCTTAAACTTGAAAAAATTAAAATAAGAATACATTTTTTGCCATTTTAGTATTAATTACAATTACAATCTCAAACAATTACGAAAATAGTTTATCATTCTGATCTTGAAGTCGTCGTCGTTAGAGCGCATGAAACATGTCATCTTTATATTAAAAGGTATTTTTAAACCTTTTACGTAATTTTTTTATCACTTTAAGCAGTAATTACATTTTTAATTTAAGGATAACAAGTGATTTTATCCTTATTATTAATGTTCGGAAATGTCTGTCTGTGTGTGCATCTGTGAACGGATAAACTCTGTGAGCGCAGCAAGCAGCAAGGTGCTTCTAGTGTAAAATAATTCAGAAAATCCGGGCCTTCTGGAATTACAATTTCAAAGAAGTCGGTCCTTAATTAAGAAAGCCTCGAAAATTAGCGAAAAAGGAACAATTTTTTCGAAACAAAGAAAGAAGTTCACTTTTGACTACAAAAGGACCCTGATACGAAGCTCGCAACCAACCAATCAACTTTTGCCTTCGACCTGCACCTCAATAACAACTTTTATTTCGGCTGCGGTCAAGATGGCATACTAGGCATTTTCGAATAATCACTCCATCCGCATGAAAATTTGCACATGGACGAAAGACAAAATCGCGATTTCCGGAAGATAAAATTTATAAAATTCAACCAATTAAAAGAGAAGATATCAATTAATATACTTTTAAGTCGGAAAAAAGATCATTTTTAATTTTAATACTCCAGCAGATGTTCAACGCAGACAAATCGTCTGGGAAGAATTTATTTCTGAAATGAGGCCGGAAACCACATTTCTTTATACTAGAAGAATTAAGGCCGTACAAATTATTTTTTTTAATATTGCATTTATCGATTTGAAAATTATGCATTCATGTGTATATTTTCAGTAGGACTATAAATATGTAATTTTGGTATTTCCGATAATTAGGACATAATTTACAATTAATTTTTTATTTAATAAGATGGCTTAAAAAGAATTTGTTTGTGAACACATGATATCTCAGCTAGATACCAGCAGACATCACAGTGGTTATTTATGGAGATAAAATAATTCCTTTTTAAAGGGACTGCAATTTTTATAGGCTATATAAAATTTTTAAAAATAATTGATTTTTGGATCTGAAAAATGGGATCTTTGAATCTGATCAAAAAATGGAAACAAGAACGAAAAATCATGCGTCAAGCATAGATTATGTAACACTTTCCAACGCTTCCAAAATAATTTTACAAATCATACCGTTTAATAAGCTAAAAGATAACATCTAAGTAATCCGAATACTTTTCATCAGCCCTGTATAGGATCTATAGATTTGTATATATACTACATAGGATGCTAAATTTTAGTTCAGTTAGGAAACGCGTAGCACAGTTTAAAATTCTCCGTCTGGAGTTAAATAATACGGAAATGTATTCGCGAACTTTTGTGCTTCCCTGTATAGGATCTACAGAATTTATACACACCACGTAATAGACAAAAAGCGAGTTAAAATTAAAATCGCGTTCAGTAACTTAAAACGCACTTCCAGGAATTATTGCTAACAGACAGTAGAGAATTCTTTTGTGTGTCCCTGTAAATGAACGATGACTGCTATACACACAATATTCTGTAGTAAGCCTCTTGTAATGCACCTTATATAAATTTCAATGCGTTTAAAATAGGGAAACATTATTTAAATAAACCGCAGACGATTTTTCTCCATAGACGTAATGTAACGGAATTCTTTTGACTGTCCCTGTAAAGTAACTATAAGTGCTATGCACACACTATTCCATATTAAGCTTCTTCTAATGCACCTTAGTGATATATATAAATTTCAATGCGTTTAAAATAGTGAAACATTATTTAAATAAACCTCAAGTGATTTTTCCCCATAGACCGCAATGTAATGGAATTCTTTTGAGTGTCCCTGTAAAAAAAGTATAAGTGCTACACACTTACGTTGAAATAGGGAACATGCTATAGATAACGACTATAACATATAAAAACTGCAGAGCAATCCGAGCATATTTGCGGGAGTTAGAGCACGGACAGACGGCAGACGGCCAGACAAACCGAAGTCATAAACACTTTTCAACTAGGTTGGAAAGTGTTAAAAAAGATTGCGATTGGCACCATTACGCACCATTTTGAATATTTTTGATAGAAAATTCAGTACTTCTCTATTATCCCATCAACCACTTTTCATAACAAAAAACTATCACCAAACTGTAACGCCAAATAAACGGGAGAAAGTTGCCATTGGAATATCAAAAAAATAAATAAATAAAATTATAAGAATTTAAGGACACAATTGTTGTTTTAATTAATGAAATAACTAATAAATCAGTAAAACATAATGAAAACTACACGCAAATGTCGAATTAAAAACCACTTGATGACATAACAAACACGTATAATGCTTCTGACATCAAGTAAATGGAGCTGCATTTTTGGCGTTTAATCTTGAAGTTTGGCGATAGTTTTTTGTTATGAAAAGTGGTCGACGAGATAATAGAGAAGTACCGAAAACTCATATTTTCTTCATGCAAAAACTCTAGTTCGGCCATATTAACCATAATTACATATAAAAATGCATACATAATAATGAAAAAATAAAAATAAATATAGAAAAACAGGGAAATGAATGCAAGAAAAATAAACAAACAAATTGGTTACAGTTTACACTTACGAATATTGTGCAGGATACAATATGGTGAATTTTTGCTTTAGATAAACTAATTTACATCAAAATCTTAAGTAAATTAATTTTATTTAGTAATTAACCAGCTGTAATAGCCAAAAAAAATCTGATTAACAAAAAATTAGTAAAAAAAATATTGCAATCGCTACTGATTTCAGTGCCATCTTGAATTTTCTTCAACTTCACTGTTTACATCTGCAACGATATGCGAATTTTAGGGTCACAGATTTGAGAGTCTACTGTATATATATTAATATTCTGTGTTTTAACAAATTTATTAAGAGATTGCAAAATTTTAAACACCACAGGAAGGAAGATCCAGCAAAAAGGAGAAGAAATGCATTGGAATTAGAAGAAAATCTAGCTCAGCTAGAACAGAAAGGTATCGACCTTAAACGGGAAGATGAACAAATTTTAGCGTTAATTAATGATGAGGATGAAATCGAAAGAGACGCGAAGACCTCCATAGAATATCATGAAAAAATAACTTTATGGCGATTTAGAGTTAATAAGAAATTGAAAAATAATAGCAAAAGCCAAATTTCCGCCGTATCTCACGCCGATAATAAGCACGCAGAATTAGTTGCGCAATCTGTTAAACTCCCTACATTAAAAATTGAGAAATTTTACGGCGATATAAGTAAGTTTCAAAACTTTTGGAACTCATTCAAAATAGCAGTCCATGATAATGATTCACTGTCAAATATTGAAAAAATGAGCTATTTACAAAGTTATTTAGGTGGTAGTGCATATAATTCTATTTCCGGGTTTGCGTTATCAGATAAAAATTATTTGGAAGCTGTCCAAATTCTGAAACAACAATTTGGCCAAAAGGATCTCATTGTGACGACACATATAAATACTTTATTATCTTTGAAACCCGTATTGAAAACAAATGATGTAATAGCTCTGCGAAAATTATTTGATACCATTCAATGCCAAATAAGAAGTCTCAGGTCTTTAGACATTGAATCAAATGGATTTGATAACCTGTTGACACCTATAATTCTTAAATCCTTGCCATATAATCTTTCATTAGAATATAATAAACAATGTATAAAAAATTCTAGTGACTCGCAACCAAACATTGATGATTTGTTATTATTTATTCGTACCGAAATAGAGTCGAGAGAAAAACAAAATTATTTAACTGGCAATTTAGATAACCCAAGGTTAAAGCAGTCTTATAATAATGATTCCCCTGCATTTCGTAAACAAATGTTCGCTAGTGATAGAATTAATTCTGAAGTATCTCATATTAAAGCCACCTCCGAAACCTTTTGTATATTTTGTTCTTGTAATAGTCATTCGACTGAGGAGTGCAATAAATTTCCCGTTGATCAGAAAATAGCTAAATTAAAAGCACAAGGGCGTTGTTTTTTATGCTTGAAGAGAGGCAAACACGTCGCTAAAGATTGTACCATAAAAGATAAAAAATGCACGAATTGCGGCAGATACCACAATGTTACAATATGCAGTTATTTATTTGGCAATGCCAATAAATTTGATAGGGAAGATACTTCGAATGCAAATGAAAAAGCACTCACTGCTAGAGTCAAATCGGATGAGATTTTTAATTTGAAAACACCGCGAAAAGAAACAAAATTAATTGAAACATTACCGACAGTAGATATCGAATGTGGTAATAAAATATTACATGGCGTAGTAGATAGTGGAACTCAAATTTCTATAATAAAGGCTAATTGTGTACCCGAATACTTTAAAAATCCTTGTGGTACTATAATATTGCAATCTGCATTCAGTCACCAATTGAAAGCTCCTTTAATAAATATTCCATTGAGTATTGCAGTTGATAAATTAAACCCCAAGATATATCCTAATATTATGATAACATGCGCCGTAGTAGATAATTTAATTAATGATTTATTACTTTCTCTTGATACATATAATGATTTGAATAAATATAATGAAAATGAAAAGGCATTAAATTGTAATGTTGACGCGATAAGTGACAATACGAAAGAAACCAACACTGTAGATCTGTCTGCTTCAATTTTAGACCATGTGTCAGTTGAAAATGCGAATGCAAACGAGAACATTGACCACGCACCTGGCGACGACCCTGATACTTTTGTAAATGATTCAGATAAATTTAAATGGCAACAGAAAAACGACCCTTCTTTAAATCAGTGTTCGACAGCTAACAAAAATGAATTTAATAGCTTTTCCGTTCATGAGAATTTCTTATATCACTTGGATAAATTATTTGATGATACAAAAAATAACCCTCACCCGCGTACTAGTATTGCACAATCGATCACGAAAGAAACTAATAATAATGAAAATGACATATGTACTGTTGCCGATTTAATCGTAATAGAGAGTGGAGATCAAACTGAAACGGAAATTCATTATAAGGAAGAAGATTCCCAAATTAGGCAAGCAGAAGAAATTTTACATAACTCAAAAGATTTAAAAGTTCAAAATTATTTACAGAGTGAACACAATATTATGAAAGATACTCCCATAGTTAACAATGTAACTTCAATTTTCGAGTCCTCAAACTATGCAGTCACACCTGATGAAGAAACCGAATACGAAACCGCAATTTATGCTAAAAAGAATGCAAGTGCTTCGGATAAATATTTGATTGCATCAGCAGACATGAAGGAAGAAAATATAAGACGAAAGATAATTTCTGAAAATAAATATTCAAAAGTTGATGTCACGACAACAGAAGAATCTTACTCTGTTTTCAATAATACAATGCCAGAAACACTTGATGGAAGTTCCGAATCCAACACGATTGAGTTCAGCGAGAAACAACCTCCTGTTTACGATGAAAATTCCGACTACATTATAGTCAATGGTTGTGTGAAATCACATGAAATAGCAAACAAAGAACCCGATGTATTCCTTAAGTTAAATCATCCTGACAACGTGATGTTAGAAAAATGCCAGAAGAGATATGAGAAGATTGATGAGTTTACAGCGTTTAAGGAAGTGACGATCGACGAAAATAAAAATGAAACTGAACTTTCTAAAAATTATGTTAAAGTGAAAATAAAGGAAACTGTGCGGAAGAAACAGTATATACGTGATGGCTTTCGCCGAATGAATAATACATTTAGTACAGGAAGACGACGAAAACGAGGAAAAATAAAATTTCTAGATCATGTGGTAGGATCCGGTATACATGCACCCGATCCCGACAAAGTATCAGCGATACAAAACTTAGAAGTTCCCAAGTCAAAGAAAGATGTCAGAAGCATATTAGGTCTTCTATCTTACTACCGATCCTATGTTCCTTCATTCTCCGACATAGCTCGTCCATTGATTGAACTTACCAAGAAACGTGCCCCTAATGAAGTTACTTGGTCTGAGGATTGTGACAAAGCCTTTTTTGAGTTGAAACAGGCGATCAGTAAATCACCCATCTGTTATTCCCCGAACTTTCAGAAACCATTTATTATACATGCAGATGCTTCTTCATATGCGATAGGCGCTTATCTATCTCAAAAAGATGAAAATGAACAAGAGCATCCCATTGCTTTTACAAGTAAAAAGCTCTCCAAATGCCAAGAAGGTTATGCTACCATCGAAAAGGAAGCTTATGCTGTTATCTTCGCCCTGAAAAAGTTCGAACACTATATTTATGGTTCGCACGTAACTGTGGTGAGCGACCATAATCCTTTGAAATTTCTCACGGACTGTGCACCTCAAAGTGCGCGCCTTCAAAGATGGGCCCTTGCACTTCAGCGCTTTCAAGCCCAAGTAACGTACCGACGTGGGAAACTCCACGCGAATGCTGGCTCTCTAAGTAGGCTACATGCCTCACATTGGACTTAAAGACTTAAAAACTTTGAACATTTCTTCTGTGTTACAAGTCTGAACTTTAACTTTAAAAACTTTAACTTTATCCTCGAACTTTAAAATATTAGTATTAGTGTTATAGTGTATTCTATTTGTTTATTTTCTTTGATATTCTTTAAGTGTTTGAATTTTTGTATTAATATGTTTTACTTGTTTATTTAGATATTTACCAGATATTGATTTGTCTCAAAAGACTAAATCAAATTCTCGAAAGGGGGAGGTGTGAGGATTGCGCATGCCTCTTCTTGCTCTAGTAGCGCCCCCTTCTGGAGAAACGAAAGCGTGCGGCAGTAGAACTCAGAACGTCGTCTGATTTATGGAAACAGAAATAGTATGAAAATGGCCGTGAGTAAATGTTATCGGTCATGAATAATGAAAAATATGAATAATTTGTTATGTTCATTTAATGTCGTGTGATGTACCTGTCTTCGTCATTTTTATGTCAACTTTATGTCATCGTTATGTCAAGAATTAAACTTGTGTTCGTAATTAGAACGGCCTGTTTCCTTTAGAACGCCCACACCTATAGAAGAGACATGACACACATTATGTAAGGTGTCAGCACTGGCACTGGTTCAGTCTCTTTAAAATTCCAAGAATCAGAGTCGATTATTTTTCCTGCGGACTTCCACAACCCTGCAACTAGGTAAAGAAGCATTTCACATTTTGCTTTATCTGCTTATTATTTAATTAAATAATAATTAAAACTAACTATTTAATTATTTTTAATTAAATAATACTTAAAACTTGTGTATTTTCTTGTGTTTTTTAATTAAATAATAATTAAAACTTATTTAATTAAAAAATAATTGCAAATTTAAAGGAACTTTTAATGTTTTAATAAAAACAATACACTATTAAAATAATAAAAGAAGCTTTTATTGTTAAAATAAAAGAAACTTTTATTTATCCCGAACCTGTGCTGACACCTTACCAAACGCAACAACAAAATTGTTCATTTTCACAGTTAGAGACTGTGTCTATTATCACTAATAATAAATGGAAAAAATGATGTCATAAAAATGTGATGAAAGGTTACCATATAAACAAACAGAACAGGAATTCTGTTTCCTTTAATTTAACATGAAAATAGCTAAAAATGTAAGATAAAATTAAATATGCAATAAAATTTATTGCAATGTTAGCAACATGGTAAAATGTGCTATACATTATACAACTTAAGTAATAACTTATTTTACTTTAAAAACAGACTTTCTAGCTCAAAATTAATGATATCAACACATCATTCAATCATCTGATTAATTTTTAGATCAACTGTAACATTACACATGAAAAAATTTATATGTACTATAGATATTCATATAACATTTTCCAGGACAATAAAAAGATCTTTTCAGAGTAATTATAACCCTTATCAGATAAAAACAATTTTTTTAAGAATAAAAAAGATTTTTGGTGGTGGGAGAACATTGACAGAGGAGAAATCAATGCTGACATCTGAACTAATAAAACAAATATGTTTGTCCATGTATGTCTGTCTGTGGTGACTAGGAAAATCTACCACACATAGAGGTCTGATAATTTGTATGAGGATAGTTCAAGGCAGGTCCAAATGCACCTGGGGATCAGATTTTTTAATTTTTGATAATTACAATTAGCCAAGATATCAATTAAACCCCATAATTAACACAGCCCCAGAAAGTAAAAGTTATGGCGTATGGCGGTCCAACCAAAAAAAAAAACATTCTGAAGTTTCCTGTTTAAAACAACAGGAAACTTCGGAACAATAAAGAAAAAAATTCCAAGCCTGCATCTGCTTTTTAAAATCAGCAGAAAGCACCATTCCTTTTTTTTAAATAATGAAATGTACTCCTAATTATTCTCAGTGATCACTTATAAAAATCTTCCCCGTATCACAGCATTCCTAAATCTGTGTGCCTCAGAGCTTGCAAAAATTAAAGAACTTCATTAACTTAGGAAAAACAGACTATTGTGGCATGTTCCATGTTGTAATTTAGTTGAATTTGTTTTTTATCTATAGTTCATAAAATCATTCAAAATTAATGTTACTTTATTTATGATAGCTAAAAATTATATCAGAGTTTCCCCCAGACAGTTTCAGAAGGGTGCTGCACCCTGCCTGCCCTTTGGTTTACAAAATAGCACCCTTCTTGTCCCCTTCACTAAAATAATTAGCACCCTTCTTGCCCCTCAGTAAAAAAAGTGCCCCTTCTCCTTTTAATTTAAAAAATTTGCTTTCATAGTAAAAACTGACTCAAGGATGTCTTAAAAAGAGTGCCTTGACTTTTAAATATCAAAAGTGGCTTTAAAAACCAAAAGAATACCTTTAATAATTAAAAAAAGTACCAATAAGAATCTGAAAAGTGCCCTCAAGAATCCAAAATGTGCCCATAAGAATAAAAAAGTGCCCTTAAGAATAAAAAAAGTGACCTTTTCTCTTTAGCAGCACCCTGCCCTTTTTTAAACCTGGGGGAAACTCTGATTATATTTTTATCATACTAAATACAATACATTTAACCACGAAATGATGCACTTTTCTACTGAATTAATGCCCTTCTATCAGCTTCATTACTACATTTGGAACTGATGCTTTACACTCACGCAAACATGTAAAAAAAGTTTGGCGCGATTTTCAAGACTGCGCCAAACGAATAACTTAATACAATAGCAGGGATCATTCTAGAACATAAAAAAAGGCAGGGCACACATTACATAGTAAGGGCAATTTTGCTGAAAAGGGCACATCATTTCATAAAATGGGCATTTTTGTAATAAGTGCATATACCCATATACTAGTGGGGAGGGAAGTCTGGCAACAGCTTAAAGTGCTCTTTAGTTTAAAAAATCCAATAACATTTCTAATTTCCATAACTTCACCATTTGAAAAGTATTAAAAATAGCAAAATGAAACTTAAATTCTCGATTTTAATTGTAAAATTGTTTACTATATTCAGTCATTTCCCCCTTTTCCTCCAACATTCAAAAACTTCTCTCTAAAACTTTTATTCACCAGATAACTTTTTCCCGGTTTTGGCAAAACTGATTTTGAAAAAGTTACAAAATAAAAGTTCTAAAGCTACTTCTTAAATTTTTTATAGAACTTATTTAAGTTATCATGTGGTCAAAGGCCAGAATGCCTGATCTAATAGTATATTTAAGGTGAAATTAATCAATGACACTTAGTTACCCTTTATGTCTTGTTCAATGGAAAAAATGATAAATGGAAAGATGAATCTCTCAAAGTCAAAAGATTAGATATACCAGGGCATTTCACAGAGAAATAAAAAGGGAAAGAGGAGTACTCCTGATGTACCTTACTAGCATTCTAAAAATAAAAGATAGGTAAAGAATTTTTGAAAGTACAATGCAAACAAGGCAGGATTCTTTGCAGGAATAAAAGGAGGGTAGAATTCTACCTGGAAAAAGGGCAAGGAGGGTAGAATTCACCTGGAAAAAGGGCAAGGAGGGTGGGATTTTATCTAAAAAGGGCATGAGGGCAGACCGCCCTTCTGAAACTCTCTAGAATGATCCCTGCAATAGCTAGGTTTCCATTAAAGGAAAAAATCCCCTAAATTTGGAGACTTTTTTCCTTTTTTTAACCGATTAATTACTTACCCATCATACGTAGTATAGGGTAAATCTTGTAATCATTTTGAAAATCAAAAAAAAAATTTTGACGGATTTACACGTTTCAGACACTGGAGATTCCGAAAAACAAATTTTTAGAAAAAAAATTTTTGCTGTCCGTCTGTGTGTCTGTAAACGCTCTATCTCCCGAAAAATTTGAGATAGAGACTTGCAATTTGGTATGTACTTAGTATTTAATAATGGGAAGAAGCCTATTTAATTTCAATAACCTCGATTAACCGGAACTATTTTTTTCGGACTCTTGAAATATTCATTCTGATGAAAGGTATATAAAAATTTTTGAAATTGTTTATTTTAAGAAATAAATATAAAAGACAATAAAAAAACAAATTTTGCATAAAGCATGAAGTCGATCGGATAATGAGTTGCCAAGATATTTGGAATCCTATTATCCACACTCTTTGATTTTTCATGACCCTGTATTTCATTCAAATTTCACTTCAAACTTCAAAGATATATTTTAATTGGAAATTTGACGCTTAATCAGATGCAATAAACTGCTAGTTAATAGGATTATTATTTTTGGAGTTATAAGGATGTTTCTTTCAAGCAATTCAGTAATCGAACCTTTAAAGTTTATGACGTCATCAAGCCACGATTTTATTTGAATTGCAATGCATTTTATAAGTAGTTTACAATTTTTTATTTTAATATTTTACATTATGCATATCCATGATGGGTAAGTATTACGGTGGCCCCCCAACGACTAGTTTTTTTCTGCGTGAGTGTAAAGCATCTTAGCCCTACTTTTTTGAAGGACCAGCACCCTGCCTTTTTTCATTCTGGAGTGAACACTAACTAATATATCAGTTCCAATATGGGACTTAAAATGTCTTAAAGAAGGTGCTAATCACAGCTGTTGATACAGGAAAATTGTCCCTTTTTAACTAATGCTAAAGTGCCATTGAAATTATTATTTATCATATAAACACGTTTGAAAGTGAGAGATATCAAATTTGGATCATTTTTACCTTGTCATATAAGCACAGAACATAAAATATCACATGAAATCTGAAAAAAAATAATCAAAATATGAACAAGTTAAAAATACATTGTAATGCAATGGGGGCTAAGATGCTTTACACTCACACAGAAAAAAAAAATAAAATTAATCGGTTAAAAAAATTGAAAAAAGTCGCCAAATTTAGGGGATTTTTTCCTTTAATGGCAACTTAGCCATTGTATTAAGTTATTCGTTTGGCGCAGTCTTCAAAATCACGCCAACCAAAATGTCACCAAACTTTTGTTTACATGTTTGCGTGAGTGTAAAGCATCAGTTCCGCAATGGGTTTGCTTGGGATTTTCCTGAAGCAAGAATCCTTTTTCCACCAAATGGCGTATTCGAGAGCTTGAATTCCCAGATTGGGAATATGCTCTGTCTTTCTCATAAAATTATCAATTCTTGATATCTGGTTCAGAACTGAAAATAAAATAAGAACTACTTTTTCAAGTTCACTCAATTAAGAAGATAAAAGAAAAACAATAAGTAAAATCAATATGGCACCAGATTAATAAAATCTTAATTTATTTAGATTAAAATAACAAAAATAACTATTCTATTCTAACAGATATACTTTCGAAAAAGAAAAAACACGTAATATTACTTTATTTTTATGCAGACCACATACACATCTATAACCAAACTTATAATTATGGGGGATTTTTTGTGATAAGAAACGATTATTTTATTGTGAAATGATTTTGATTACTGATATACTGATTACCAATATTTAGTTTCTTCCCTTTAACAAAGAAATGTTTCCCCACATTCTCTTTGAATGATATTCTTGCATACATTGCTCACGTTTATAGCCAACCCTTGATGTGAACTTCCATGATCATAGAAGCTTACACCTTAATCATACAACACAATATCACAAAACGAAATTACTCCATCTATGAATTCTTCCTCCTTTCCATTTTTCGGGGAATACGAAACGCTCCTTTATTAACGACAGCTTGTTAAAAGTCCTTTGCTGGAAACTGGAAAGACCGCGTGCAAACATTTTATTTATTTTTTTACTGCTCGAAAGAAATATTAATACATGCTTGTTTGTTTATTATCCTCAGTCATTTGGTTGATTGGTTGAGCGGAAAATATATCCCTTCAGGATGACGCACGCGAAACTTCAATGTAGTTTTACTTCTTCTTCTGAAAAAAACCCCCTGAGTTTGAGTAATGGATACAAATGAAACGGTAACAGTAACAAACTGTGACGGTCACAAATCTGAAATGTGTTACCGGCATGAAAAGAGCGATACAAAAGAAACACTTGTGACCGTCACAAATGAAGACAGCGGGGTCACAAAGTTGTTACCGCTTATTCGATTATTTTTACGATACGCTTCAATGATTGGTTCAGAAGTATTATAATGGCGGATTCGCGGGTGTTCAAAAGCTCGGAAAATATGGAGATATTTCCATTTTTTTTAGATTTGAACCGATACAATTTATTTTTAATAATATTGAATTAACATATGCGAGTTTTAACGCTAAATTTTTGATAGAATTCTAATCTAATATCAAGTAAAAGTTGTTTAGCGTAATATTTATTTATAATTTATGTTATATCAGTTTGTTGTCAAAAAATTCCTTATTTATTCTTTATCTATAATATATTTTTCTCCAATCCTCCCCCTCCCCAAAAAATTATTTAAAAAATGAATTTGTCGATTACTGTGACCTTTTTGTCACCTATTATTTCTAATCAGTATTTCTTAAAATTAATGTTTAAATAAATTTGTGCTTTGTAACAAAATTGTAACTATAACATAGCTGATTGTTTAGCAAAAAAAAAAAAAAAAAAAAAAAAAAAAAAACACTTTTCATCTCTCCAAACTTTCATATATACAATTTCCTTCAACTTTATATTAATCTCATTTATATGGCCCCTTTTATTATTTATAATTGCAATATGTCTGTGTCATCTACATAAGATGTGTTGCATATTTAAAATACTCCCCCCCCCTCCTGGTTCTTTTATATACTAAATCTTCTACTGTTATGTGACTACTGGAATCTATTTTACTATTGCTCGTTGGAATGCGTTTAGGAGGCTAGAAAGATTTATAATCAATCTTCGGTCTCTTAAATGCATACTTGCAGGCTAAATCACATTCTGAATTTTAAAAAAGCTGCTCATGACTTGTGCACATTGAAACTTGTCAAAAGTAAGTAGTTTTCTTTCTTTCTTTTAAAAAAAAAAAAATAATAATTAATGTATTCCTATAAAATTTTATTTCTTGCTCTAAAATAGAAATTGTATTATCTTTCTTTTTTTCACAATATTATGCTGTAAAAACTGTTTCTTTATATTTTTATACTCTGAATTACAAATATCAAATTTAAAAATAAGATAAGCATGCATCTTAAAGGATTTTTTTAATTTAATTTATAGTTATATTTAATATATTACAGATTTTCTTTTTTTTTTTTAATGTATTAATCTGGGGTTACATTTTTTAATTTCTTCAACATTAATATATAATAAATTTCAGTCATATTTTCCATTGTAAATCAAAACACCCAAAAATTCATTACTGTTCAGGAAAATGTTAGTAGTAAACAGAAAAACCCTACATTAATAAACTGAAACACTCTACACATTGTAATATATAAAAATTTTTCTGTATGTATGTTTGTTAGAACCAAAACTTCATGAAAGCTAACTAATAAAACAAAATATTGAGATTACAGATAAAAAGTTTTTACATCATAACATTTATGATCAGGGTTGGGAAATCACACCAATTTATTCATTAGTGGCAAGTAGATTTTTTAATGAGGATAGCGAATTTCTAGATAGTCTTTTAAAAACTAAAGGTATAGAAAATATATCAAGTTATATTTCATGTTTCTCCCAAATGCAGTAATGTGAACATGACATTGTGTTTTGTTATACCTTAAACCTTTCCCTTTTATGTATTTTTTCTTAATTTTGTACAAAAAATATATATATAAATGTATTGTAGAAATGAATTATTTTTCGAGTCGTGTAAATTTTGCCACACCAATTTCATTGCGTATTGCATCTTGCTAGATATTAAAACATCCTTGGTGGTAAGATTTTCTGAAAACACATCCTTGTTTATCATGAAAAGTTTTACAATAAGCAGGGGTCGATATTGATACAGACAAAATTTGGACCTATTTAGGGCTCCTTCACAAAATCCTTTAAAAAAAATAGGGCCCTTTTCAAAATTCCTCTTAACAAAATAGGTCCTTTACAAAATTCCATTCCATGAAAGCACACTCTTTAATTTTTATTTTCTTCAGTTTTAAATTGTATTATTTGCAAACAAAACAAGTTCACCTGAAAGGAAAAACTTTAACAGAATGACTTAAAAAAGTTACGCTTGGTTTGAATTTGAATAACTGGATTTAATATCTCGTTACAAAATGTTATTTTTCGCAAAAAGTGAGGTTATAAAGTTCTACTGCATTCTGTTAAGTGAAGGTAAAATTAATTAAAATACCTAATAAATTTGCTTTGGGTACTTGAAAAAAAAATTCTGCTGTTAATAACAAAGCTAAAATTTATTTTAATAGTGAATTTTTATTTAAAAAAAAACAAGATAATTTCAAATTACAAAAATTGGGAGAGGGGGGGGGGGGCATACAAAAAGTATGCTGCTCTGTGCTATTTTTATTGATGCAGGAAGGAGGGGGGGAGCCTAACCTTCCTTTTCTTGAATCCAACTTTGTGTGGCTGTGTTTGATACAGGATAGTTCATTATGAATGTTTTTCTGAGTGTTTGATTAAGAAATTGACTCTTATCTGCTCAAAAACATTTAATTATTGAAAAACCGTATTTTATAACAATGAAAATGAACAAATATCTTACAGTTAAGAAAAAATTTGTATGAATTTTAGATATAAACTGAATTACAAATTCATTCAATACTTTTTCATTCTAGATTTATAACAAAATCTTTGGTATGGATTTATTGGCCGGATAGATTTATTTATTCAAGTACAGTGAGACAACATTTATACATTTCTCATTAATATGAATTTACTTTTATACATCATTTCATTATGATTTCAATCATGGGTGCCCACAAGGAAGGAAGGCAACTGCCCCTCCTCAGATTTTAAAATGTAATTAACTAAATTTTCTTTTTCTTGTATGATTTTCAAAAAAAAAAAAAATGAAAATTTATTATTCTCAATTTGCTTAAAATAATTTAATTAAAAAAATATTTCCCTTTCTAATTGCTATTTTTAATTTAAAAAAAAAAAAAAAAACATATTTTTGTATCTGCTACATCTTGAAAATTTTATTTTATTTTTTAAAGCAAATTATTAAACAGATTTCATATCTTATACTTGTGGGGTTTTTTTTAATGAAATATTTCTAAATGTAGATTTGTGAAATCAATATAAAGTATCAATATTAATTATTTTTATTTTCTTCAGTTTTAAAATGTATAATTTGCAAACAAAACAAGCTCACCAGACAGGAAAAACTTTAACAGAATGACTTAAAGTTATGCTTGGTTTAAATATGAGTAACAGGATTTAATCTCTTGCTACAAAATGTTATTTTTTACAAAAAGTGTATTTATAAAGTTCTACTGAATTCTGTAAAGTGGAGATAAAATTGATTAAAACACCTAATAAATTTGCTTTGGGTACTTGAAAAAAAAATTCTGCTGTTAATAACAAAGCTAAAATTTATTTTTACAGTGAATTTTTATTAAAAAAAAAATCAAGATAATTTCAAATAAAAAAAAATTGGGGAGGGGGGGGGGGTGCATACAAAAAGTATGTTGTAACTATGCACAAAAGTGATATTGTGCTGCTCTGTGCTATTTTTATTGATAGAGGAAGGAGGGGGGGGGGGGACTAACCTTCCTTTTCTGAGATGATCCACACCTTTAAGTGGTTGTTTTTGATACAGGATAGTTCATTATAAATGTTTTTCTGAGTATTTGATTAAAAAATTGACTTTCATCTGCTCAAAAACATTTAATTATTGAAAAACAGTATTTTATAAAAATGAAAATGAACAAATATCTTACAGTTAAGAAAAAAATTGCATGAATTTTAGATATAAGCTGAATTACAAATTCATTCAATATTGCTATTATACACGAATTTAATGATAGCGTTTCAATTATTCTTTTTTTGATAAATGAAATCTTTAATGCAGTTTTTATTGTTGAAAACATGTTTAAAAGTGTGTTCAATATATGCATGAAATTTGAAAAATCTATACTGAATGTATTATTTTTTTATAAATGATATCTTAAAAATTCCTGAAAATATGTTACATACATTAATTTTTTGGAATGTATGATATTAAACTTTTTCACAATTTTAAATAAATATGATTAATTTTTTTTTTTAATATCAAGATCATATATGAATTATTCACATTTATAAAACTGATATAATATTATTTAAAAATAGTTTTCTTTCAACAGTCATTATAATGCTGAAATAATTTTATTAAAAAAATATTTTCCTTTCTAATTACTTTTTTTTAATTTAAAAAAAAAACAAAAAAAAAAAACATTTTTGTATCTGTTACATCTTGAATGTTTTATTTTATTTTTTAAAGTAAATTATTAAACAGATCTCATATCTTATACTTGTGGGGTTTTTTAAATGAAATATTTATAAATATAGATTTGTGAAATCAATATAAACTATCATTTATTGATAAGAAATGATAAATAAAATCTTTAATGAAGTTTTTAGTGTTGAAAACATTTTTAAAAGTATGATGTTACTGATGTATGATGTGATATCCATTAAATTTGAAAAGTCTATACTAAATGTATTATTTTTTTTATAAATGATATCTTAAAAACTACTGAAAATATGTTACATGTATTAATTTGTTGGAATGTATGATATTAAACTTTTCCACAATTATAAATAAATATGATTAAATTTTTTTTAAATATCAAGATCATATATGAATTATTCACATTTATAAAACTGATATGTTATTTAAAAATAGTTTTCTTTCTACAGTCACTATACTGTTGAAATAATTTTAATAAAAAAATACTTTCCTTTCTAATTACTTTTTTTTTTAATTAAAAAAACATATTTTTGTATCTGTTACATCTTAAATGTTTTATTTTATTTTTTAAAGTAAATTATTAAACAGACCTCATATTTTATACTTGTGGGGTTTTTTAAATGAAATATTTATAAATATAGATTTGTGAAATCAATATAAACTATCATTTATTGGTAAGAAATGGAAAATTATGTATTTTTTCCCTGTCTGTTTAGAGTTTAGTTAACAAATTTTTATTGGTAAATTAAAATGAAAAAAAAAATCTAAAGTTGTGAATTACATATATTATATATTTCAATTTCCGTATCTAAAAAACTTTCTTTCTATCTTTTTTTTTTACTTTTATATAATATAACTTTTACTTAATATACTTTTTATATAATATAACTTTTACTGAATATACTTTTCATATAATATACTTTTAAATAATATATGGATGAAATTTTTCGAAAATAAAATCGATCGCATTTTAACATGGTTTAAAGGGGAAAAAAACAAACATAATATTGACAATAGTTTTAGTTGGCGCTGTTTAAATACGATTATTTCTTGAATATTTGGTGCTATTTGTTAAAAAAAAGCCGAATTACGTATTATGCTGACAAGTTTTATTTACGTTTCGGAGAGTTGTTACCGGCTTGTGACAGCTCCCGACCGCTTCCAAGCAGTAACAAATTTTTATGACAACAGTCACAACTTTGTGACGCCTGAAGCAGGATGGCGTTTCATTTGTATCGCGTTTGGCAGGATTTGTGACTGCAACCCCAGTTGTTACTGAAACCGTTTCATTTGTATCCACGCCTATAGGCAGCACAAGTCTGAAGCTTGAAAGTAGAATATTGGTGAATGCAATCGCAAATCTGAAATCTAATTGTTTATAAAAGCATTTTGTTGGTTAATTTACGCTAGAAAATGTGCAGCTGGTAACAACACAATATCACAAAACGAAATTACTCCATCTATGAATTCTTCCTCCTATCCTTCTATCGCTTGCAAGGGTCTACAGAGGACGCTAGTGGGAGTTAGCTTGAGCTTTGACCAAGGCTACACTAGATACCGGGCTTGCTCATTCATTATCATGACGTCACAAAAGGTGGCTGGCCGCGACCAGCGATTGGTGCAAAGCGACGAGCCCGTCGTTTTGTGCCAATCGGTGTATGTCTTCAAGGCTACACTAGATACCGGGCTTGCTCATTCATTATCATGACGTCACAAAAGGTGGCTGGCCGCGACCAGCGATTGGTGCAAAGCGACGAGCCCGTCGTTTTGTGCCAATCGGTGTATTCTTTCATTTTGTCGTTCCGCTTTGTATCAATCGCTGGTAGCGGCCAGCCACCATTTGTGACGTCATGATAATGAATGAGCAAGCCCGGTATCTTGTGTAGCCTAAGGCTCCTATAATAGGAGCTGACGCATATCCATTTTGTTTCGCATTATTCGGGTCTCAGTTCAGCATCTCCATCTACCGCTGCCGGAGCTGGGGTTGCCTAAGGCCTCGTTCCTCCACCTTCTGAAAGAGGCTGGATGTTAAATGGCGGAAAATTAGCTTGGTTTTTCGACTTTGAGACACATATCTGCGAGGATGCGTCAGCCTGTATTATAGGAGCTCTAGTGTAGCCCTGATGTCTTTCATTTTGTCGTTCCGCTTTGTACCAATCGCTGGTAGCGGCCAGCCACCATTTGTGACGTCATGATAATGAATGAGCAAGCCCGGTATCTTGTGTAGCCCTGCTTTGACCTAGTAGGAGAAAAAAGAAGGAGTCAGCATATCAATCTTTACTTGCAAAATATTTTAAAGCCAGCTAAATAGCTCTTTCCCAGGGTTACAGCGCCTAGAATACATAATGTAGAAATCGGCTATCTCAGTAATACTTTAAAAAATGCTAAAAAAAAATTGTATCCAATAAATGTGCAACGATGCTGTACGATAATAGGACGTTCGCAGCGACATCTGCTGGCTCTTTCTTCCCATAAACATATTTAAAATTTAATAAATATCATATATATTTTGAACAGTTGATAATCAAGCAATGACATAAAATAAATTACAGAATATTTTTATAAATCGCTTCAGTAATGAAAAGGAAAAAAAGGATTTGTTTTTGCAAAAATTTGAAAATAAAAATCCGGACAGCTAGCCTATTACTCAAAAAATAAATAAAATAAAAATAACAAAATTTTTATTCAAAGAAATTTCTTATTCACTAATGTACGTAACACATATGAATTAGTTCCGCTGTATGCATACATGGTACTGCAAATTGATTATTATTGTGGAACAGATGTGCTGCACTCACGTACCGATGTTTGGCGACTTTTTGATTGGCGTGATTTTTAAACCCGAAACAAATTAATAACTTAATACAATATCTGGGTTACCATTAAAGGAAAAAATCCCCAAAATTTTGCGACTTTTTTTCTTTTTATAACCGATTTTTTAAAAACTGCGCGTGAATGTAAGACATTATAACCTTAATCTTGTCCACTCTTCTAGCAGATATTCATCCTTTGGTACGCTAAATAGGGATAGTAACTATGGTGTTCTTGTATCGAGTATTGTAACCAGACACAAAACAATGCGTATCAAGTTTTTTAGCCATGATCACTATCTTTCATAACTTTAAAGCTTATGAAAATCCCTATCTAAGTCAGAGGAAACAGGATATAGTTTAAGATTTAAAATGCTTACCATTGGCCGAAACGTTTTCTCAATTTGATTCTTATACAATGTTTACGTTGAAAAGAGCTAGCAGATGTCACTGCCTGGCCCGGACTGGCCAGGTCGGCCGGGCGATTTTACAAACCATCACGCGTAGAACGATTGGAGATGATGTCGAATGGTGATTGGTCGACTGCCCGAGACGATGTAGGAGGAGCTTAATGCGCTTGAAGAGGATATTTTTCATTTCGTTGAAGATTCATAAGAAAGTCTGATCTTGCATATTCATGTTTGGTTTGTTTTTAATGATGCTTAGGACATATTAAACGTGTCTAACAAAAAATTATTAACTTAATCAAATTAAAAGAAAACAATCCATATGTACAAGTATAATTTGAAACAGCAAATCAAATACTTCTAGCTCTTGTATTTTCAGAGCTCATTATCTAATTCAACTCTTGTTTTTTTTTTTTTTTAAGAAAAAATAAAACTAATATTTTAATTGTAAAGGTATATGAAAACTAATTTAAATTTGTAGTTGCTTGTGTAATTTTTTTAAGGGAAAAAACTATACGTCCAGCATAATTTATTGATACATATAATATAAATAATGATATAAATAAAATTACTAGGTTGTTAAAAACTTTTTGAACTGTGTTATTTCATAAAATCAACATATACTTAAGCAATGCAGTTTTCAGATTTTTATATAGTTATTTATTTCATAAAATCAATATATACTTAAGAAATGAAGATTTCAAATTTATATATAGTTTTAATTTTTTTACTGAACTTAAAGGTTTATTAAACAAAATATTTCCTTCATATCTTTAAGTCAAGACAGCGTAAAATACAAAATTTTCATACAAATTCATTTAATTTTGGAATTATTTTTTTCTTTTTACAATTAAAAATTTGCAAACATTGCATGTATCCACTGAAAAAAAAAATCTCATTCAGTATTTAAATAATTTAAAAAGCTATACAAATTACACTTGAACGCCTAAAATCCATGCAACTTCTAAGCCGTTAAAAATACACATACACATGTATATTTATTTTTTGATTTAAATAATTTAAATGGTTTATTACGAAATACACACACACATAAACCCTCCAATATGTAATAACAATGCTCACAAAATGTGTAGTGGCTCCATCTGTTCGTGAAATAAGCAATTAATCATTCAACATTTTTTTTTCGCAAAATTAAAATAATGATTACTATATTTATTATTACTAGTGTTAGATAGATTTATCTCCTTTACTTTCACTATTATTATTTGTAATACAGTTGTGAAATGATGCCATTGTATGCTTTATTTAATCTATTTATAATAATTTAATTTGGTTGTTATTGTTTTTAGCCTAAATGTTCCAAAATTAACATGTAAACTCTTGAAATCAACACAATCCCTGTCTATGATTTTCTGCTATTCCAATTTTCACAAAATTCTTGAGATCACGATGACATTAAAATATATATTACTGATGTGGACGACACATACAAAAAAATAAATAAATAAATAAATGGATTGCTGATGTAGACGACATATACAAATAATAATAATAATAATAATAATTAATAAATAAATACAAAGAAGAAGAAGAAACATAAATAAAAACAAAAAGTCCTAGCTTCCGGATATTAATAGAGGCCAAAAAAGTTTTGTTTCTATTACACATTATTAATAACAAATAACATTAACATACATGTAATGTTTGGGCTTGTACAAAGTGTATCAAAATAAACATAAGATCATATTTCAAGCTATGTCTAAAAAAACCCAAGTTCCTTTTTAACATAGATTGGTTTATTTTTCTCATAGATTATACTTTGTTAATTAATCACAAGAGAATGTATAACAAACCTCTACGCAAAAATATTAATTATATATTTTAAAAATAATATTAATTATATATTTAAATAATAATATTTATTTATATTAATTATATATTTAAATAAAAATATTAATTAATATTAATTATATTTATTTAAATATAAGTAATAATTAAAAATTTAAATAATAAAATAATAGAAAAAAAAACCCTTTAAATATGGTAATCTTCCACAAATTTATCACTACAGATCAACGATTGGTAAAAAGAATTTTAGTAAATTAATAGAGATTTTTTAGAATAATGCTTAATTTTAAAAGATGAAAACTTTAATTAATTAATTCTGCTATTTTGATAATCATCTGTTACTAAAGTTCTAATATAAAAATATTTTTAATGAAAGTTTAGGAGTGATTGCATTTTAATAAATGTTCGTATAGTTATTAAAAAATGGCTTATATGAGATCAAATTTAATTTAATTCTTGAAATTATCTGATATTAAATTTTATTGTATGCAATAAAAATTTTAATTTTTATTTACCTTAATTATAATTATAATTTAATATTGTTTAACTTAATTCTAATTAAAATTTAATTATCTAATTGATAATAAAATATTGCAGAGCAATTGATAAAGATTAACTGATCTTTATATCAATGCTTAAGAAGCGCTGTTAATAAATATTCTTTATTAACTAATTCAATAAAAATCAAAGCAAAACTCTAAAAATGCAAAAAAAAAAAAAAAATGGGAAAGGACACAACTTGATACTCAAAATTACGAGTCTGGTGCTTTAACCACTATACTAGATCTGACACAAAATTATTAGCTTTTAATACACTTGTTCATTTAATGCGCTTTAACTCCTCCCCTCAATATCTGCGTAACCATCTTTTAGCCAGTCATCATTCGACACCGCCTCCAATCGCTCTACGCGTGACGGTTTGTAAAATCACGTCGGCCGGTCGGCGATTGCCGAGGGCCCCCAGCCGAAGGGGGACCCCAAATACGGATACACTACTTTATAATTAGTTACATAAGAGAAATTTGACTATTTCCCAGTAAACTTACGAATTTACAATTAATTTTAAGCAGTTGCCAGTTGGTTTTTGTTTATGGTAGTTGCGGGCATGTTATGGTTAGTTGCGGGCATTCTAAACCCGATTACTAATTATCGATTAAATGAAATATTGCACTTCACAAATTAAGAATACATTTAAAACTTAATAAATTATATTTAAACTCAAAATACACTCTTCGCACCAGCGTGCGGCAATTCAGCATTAATCGTTACATTAGCACGCTAAAATACGTGCGTTCAACAGGCAGTCCAGAGTCCAACTAACTGTTTCTTCCCGCTCAACGGCGAAGGCTTGTTCCGTGCGGTTTCCCGTTAAACACAGATGAAAAACCATGGATCCAACATCCGAAATTCTGGACCCAGCTCATTAGCTAGTTTTAAGTTTTCGGCGATGCCAGATCCCCACAGTAGCCCCCCCTGAGCGATAGCGAAACAATTTTCACCATCAGAGGTAGCGAGGGTTAAATCTGACACGCCGACCAGCACGAGTAGTTACTGGACTTCTTGGAGCTGGAATTTACGCTTCTTCTGTGACTGTTGCTGCTGGTGAATCTAATTTAGAGTGGTTTTCTTCGGATTGAGGATTCGACGGCTGCTCCTCAGTGCAGAAGAAGGCAGGTTTTACTCTGTCAATATTTACCGTAACAGTTCTGTCGTTGATCTTAACAGTGAAATTTTTGTCGGTCCGTTGCAGAACCTGGTAAGGCCCCTCGAATGGAGCTTGCAGACTCTTCTTAATACCCTCTCTGCGCAAGAAAACATGTGAGCAAGACTTCAAATCCTTGCTGACAAAAATTTTACGCTCAGGTGTGAACCGAGAAGTGGCTGGTTGTAATCGTCGCATCACCTCCCGTAGCCTGCCAAGAAAATCGACTGGGTTAGGTGAACCGGCTACTGGAACAAGGAACTCTCCTGGAAGGGCGATGGTGGTACCATATACCATTTCCGCTGCTGTAGCCTGCAGATCTTCTTTCCACGCTGTTCGTATGCCCAGGAGTACAGTTGGCAAAACTCGGGCCCAATCCGTGGTGTTGTGGGCCATAATTGCAGCCTTGAGCTGTCGATGAAATCTCTCCACCTGGCCGTTCGCTGCCGGATGGTATGGGGAAGTATGAACTTTCGAGATGCCCAGGTAACGATTCAGCGCCGAAAATAGTGATGATTCGAATTGGGGACCTTGGTCAGTTGTTAGACGTAAAGGTGGTCCAAAACGGGCGATCCAACTGGCGTAGAAGGCCTCCGCCACACTCTCAGCAGTAGTATCATCCAATGGAATTGCTTCTGGCCACTTGGTGAATCTGTCAACACATGTTAAGCAAAACCGAAACCCGTTAGACGGTGGCAATGGTCCAACCAAATCAATGTGAACATGCTGGAACCGAGCAGACGGTTGTTCAAATATGCCAATAGCACTTCTCGTGTGCCGGTGTACTTTGCTCCTCTGGCAGGAGATGCAGGATCGTACCCATAAAGCAATATCTTTCTGCATTCCAGTCCAAACATAGCGTTCAGCAATCAGTTTCTGTGTCGCTTTGACACCAGGATGGGACAGTTCGTGCAATTTCTGAAACACTGTTTTTTGCATGTCTGCTGGCACAAAAGGTCTAATGCGACCCGTGGAAATATCACACTGTAATTCAACCGCTGAATCACCTACTGGCATTGGTTGAAGTTTTAAGCTAATGTTGTCTTGCTTCGCATGTTGTAAAGCAATATCGGTCGCTTGTAATTTGGCCATCAGCTCCAAATCAATAACACAAGACTTGATGGAGGAGATATTTATCCTGGAGAGAGCATCAGCCACAACATTTTCCACACCACTAATATGCTGAATGTCCGTGGAAAATTGGCCTATAAAGTCCAGCTGTCGAGTTTGCCGCGGTGAACATTTGTCTGTTTTTTGTCTGAATGCAAAAATAAGTGGTTTGTGGTCAGTAAAAATTGTAAAGTTCCGACCTTCAATCATATGTCTGAAATGTTGTACTGCGGAATACACCGCCAAAATTTCGCGGTCATAAGCACTATACTTTTGTTGAGCCGGTGACAGAGATTTTGAAAAAAATGCTAGAGGTTGCCAATTGTCATTCACCTGCTGCTGCAAGGCTGCACCCATTGCAAAGTCTGATGCATCCACTGCAATAGATAGAGGTGCCGTAGGTATGAAGTATGCCAAGGTGGCAGCATTTGCAAGTTCTTCCTTGCTTCGTACAAAAGCATCATTAGATTCTTCTGTCCACTGAATTATGCTTTTGTCATTCTTTTTGGCTCCTTGCAAATATTTGTTTAAAACCCCCTGTGTGTGCGCAGCATGGTAGATAAACCGGCGATAGAAATTAAGCATGGCCAGATAACGCCGCAATTCTTTAATGGTTTCGGGACGGGGAAAATTTTTAATCGCGTTAACCTTATCCTGAAGCGGGCTAATAACATCCGCAGAGATGTTATGCCCTAAGAATTTAACATTAGATTGGCCAAAAACACACTTAGATGGGTTTAAACGTACCCCATATTGAGATAGACGCTCGAACACCATTTGTAAATGTCTGACATGCTGCTCGTAATTCTCCGATGCTACTAGTACATCATCAAAATATGGAATGCAAAATTCAAGCCCATATAACACTCTATGGATAAATCGCTGAAACGTCGCAGCAGCATTGGCTAAACCGAACGGCATATACAAAAATTCAAAAAGACCAAACGGAGTTGTGACTGCTGTTTTTGGAACATCCTCAGGTCGTACCGGAATTTGATGATATGCTCTAGACAGATCTAAAGTCGAAAAAATCTTTGTACCGTGGAGCGCTTGTGTACAATCCTGAATATGAGGAACAGGATAGCGATCCGGAATTGTAGCAGCGTTTAAATGACGATAATCCCCGCACGGGCGCCAATCGCCTTTCGATTTGGGTACCATGTGCAGCGGGCTAGCCCAAGAGCTGCTAGAAGGTCTGCAAATACCGGCCGACATCATAAACTGAAATTCTTGCTTAGCCGCGCGAAGCTTATCTGGAGGAAGTCTGCGAGGCTTAGCAAACACAGGTGGACCTTTGGTCTCAATAATATGCTGCACATCATGCTTTGGGGGGTTAAGGGAGGCTGAAGTATCGGTTAGGCTAGGGAATTTGTTGAGCAGCGTATGGAATGTTGTCATTTCAGAAACCGTGCGTATATTGCTACTATTTGACTTATCAATTATACCCTGCGCCTGCAAATTAGTAATGGGGTCGTGTAACTTTCCCTGACGCACATCAATGAGTAAACCAAAATGTCGAAGAAAATCAACCCCTATAATTGGTTGCGAAACATCCGCCAGAATAAATAGCCAATGAAATTCCCTGCGCAGGCCTAAATCTAGCTTTAAGAGCTGCTGACCAAACGTAGGAATGATCGTGCCATTAGCGGCAAAAAGTTGTAGCTTATCTGCTGTACGTGTTCTATCAGCTTTTGTCACAGGTAAGACAGACACGTCCGCCCCCGTGTCAATTAAAAATTTCAAATGAGTAGTTCTGTCATTGAGATAGAGCCTATTTATGTGAACTGCGCCGTCACTCCCAGAATTGAGTGACGGCTGTACTAGTTTCCCTCCCATGAACAAGGCTTGCGGCATTTACTTGCTTTATCAGCAAAAGTAGCATGGTACCAACATAAATTCCTTCCAACAGCATTCCTTTCTTGACTTTTATCACGTTTATAATGCCTAAAACGGTCACGGGACTTGGAACGACTCTGCCTGCTATTATTCCCCTGCACTTCCAACTTCTCCAAGCGTGTGGAGAGTGCAAGAATTAATGTTTTGAGCTCCTCATTACCCGATTGGATATTTTGAACCATGGGGGGTGGACCATTCGCTGCAATGATACCATCGGCCATTTCGGCCAATTTGTCAAGTGGGTCATTCGAAATTGCTAATATTTGTCGCACATGAGTGGGTAGGCGCTGGAGAAATAAGGTTTTCAGCAAATCATCCTTGACCTGACTACCAGCCTTACTCCGCATTTCAAGGAGCAAACGGGAAGGTTTTTTATCCCCTAGTTGCAAACCAGAAATCAACTCGCGAATGCACTGATCCTCACTCATGGAATATTGATTTACGAGCCGATTTTTGAGCCTTTCGTATGGCTGATCCGTGGGTTGCTCACTAAGGATATCGCCTGCTATCGCCAGTTCCTCCGGTTGCATTGCTGCAACTAAATGGTGAAACTGGGTAACACTGTCGGAAACCCCTGCCAGCTTAAATTGGGATTCCAAATGGAAAAACCAAAGTTTCGGGTTTGCACGCCAAAATGGGGTCGCCTTTACCCCAACCCTATGAATGCCTGGAACGACAGTATCCGGTGTTTCTGTTGACATTTTTTTGAATTTTACTACACAATTAAGTCACGAAAAAAAATATAAATGCAGGACATATACTGTATACAGAAAAAACTGGTTTCAACAACCCTACCAAAAACTATGTACACAAATGCTATTTAAGACATAATAAAAAATAAGAATGCAAGGAAAAGTATGGAAACAAAAATTTTAGCATAATATAATACGATAAACCATATTTTGGATCACCTAAACATGCGATTTGATCTGGCCAGGCTTAACGATAGTATGTCGAAATAAATCGCGTCATACCCCGAATTTCAAAATAAGCATATATTACAAAACAAACAAAAAATATTCAATTTGAAAGCACTTAAATAATGCTGTACTGAAAGCTTATTACCAATATAAATACATATACAAAAATTAAATAAAATGCGCAAAAAATTAATGTCGAATTTATCTAGGGGCAAGTAAAATTTATATGCACACACAGGGGTATTACTGATTTGAACACCATCAAAATAGATACGACTCACCGGGATTCGGGATTCAAGCTCTTTACCTCGTAGCACTGATGTCTCCACATGCCAATAGGTGATTAACAACACAGTTTACCGATAATGCACACAATCGTGTTTCACACAAACTCTTGAAGAAATATGAGAAATATATCCGCTTGGGTCACTAATGATGTACACACGCCGTAATTAAGGCCATTATAAGGTCGATGCACTTAGATTATCAGAAGAACTGTTCAAACACCGAGGTCACCACTTTAGTTGCGGGCATTCTAAACCCGATTACTAATTATCGATTAAATGAAATATTGCACTTCACAAATTAAGAATACATTTAAAACTTAATAAATTATATTTAAACTCAAAATACACTCTTCGCACCAGCGTGCGGCAATTCAGCATTAATCGTTACATTAGCACGCTAAAATACGTGCGTTCAACAGGCAGTCCAGAGTCCAACTAACTGTTTCTTCCCGCTCAACGGCGAAGGCTTGTTCCGTGCGGTTTCCCGTTAAACACAGATGAAAAACCATGGATCCAACATCCGAAATTCTGGACCCAGCTCATTAGCTGGTTTTAAGTTTTCGGCGATGCCAGATCCCCACAGCCTGCGTAGTGGCGCCGTGTCGTGTCGCTGTCCAGACGGAAGAGGGCTGCTGGCTGACTCATCGCGCTATGTGCAGTTTTCGTAGGCTCAGATTCAGAGTGCATCGCGACGCTCACTTGCTCAATCTTGTAGTATGGTTGTAGTTGTGTGGTGTCACTGTTGTGCCAACATGAAACGTATGTACAAAAGTGGTGCTACGAGAAAAGAAGAGAAAATCTTTAGACGTAGAAAAAGTTCCAAAAGTTTAAGTACTTGGTTACAAGGTAACCAAGAAAGTTCGTCCGGTTTTTGAGAACAGTCACATTTGTCGCGTAGGTGTGGTCAAACGGATTTTGATCAGGTCATATCTGTACATTCCATTCAAATTTGATTCAGTTGAGAATAGTTCAGCGCATCGCACGTTTCGCTATCAGTTTTGTAGGAAGTGCAATCTTTGAAAGAACATTTCGTTGACAAAGGGGTTTTGAGGCCTTTTTTGCTGTACGAGTTCAACTTAGGAAACAAAGTTGCAGAGGCTACTAAAAAATTATACTCCGCGTTTGGAGGGACTTCGGTGAATGAACGGATCGCTCAAAAGTGGGACGGGATCCTCAAAGACATGCCCCTTGTTGGTCGGCCCAGGAGCTTGCACACAGGTTTGTGCTATCTAACAAAACCATCCGGTCGGATCTGCATAACCTTGGGATGACGTGGAGACTCAGCAAGTAAGTTTCTCATGTTCTGTTTGAGGGAAACAAGTTCCAGCTGTTGAACATATGCTTGTCATTGCTGTCCCACCTCAGAAAAGCTTCGTTCTTAAAACAAATGGGTCATGTTAATGTCTTAAAAATGGGTCATGTATGATAACCGGACGAGAAAACATTATTGCCTATCTCATTGGCCGCCAAACCGGATATTGATCAATAAAAATAATGCTGTGTGTTTGGTGGACCAGTACTGGTATAGTTCACTATGAATTCTTAGAAAGCAGAACACCATCATAACCGACGTCTACTCGTCACAGTTGCAAAGGGTTTCAGCTGCTTTGATCCAAAAGCAGCCAGAGCTGGTCAACATAAGAGGTGTTGTCCTCCTCCACGATAACGTCAGACATCTTTCGGCGAAATCAACACCGGGCTTGGAAGTTTTGCCTCATACACTTTACTCCCCGGAAGCCGTCCCATCGGACTATTGCTTGTTTTTGGTCATGGATAACCACCTTCAGGAACAGCAGTTCCGAAATCGAGAATTGTCACAAATGCTGTAACACAATTTTTGGAAGCTATAACAAAAGTTGTTTCAAAAAGGGCATTTATAAGCTTGTTTCTGGTTGGGAACATGTAATTGAAGCCAATGGGGATTTTTTCGAAGAATAAAATAAGCATTTAAGACTTTCGTGGGTCTTTTTATGTCTGATGAAAACCGCAAGAACTTTCTTGGTTACGTGGTAGTTCCACTTCTCAGTCGCAAAATCAGCCTTTGAGGAACAATAATGATACATTAAATAGAGGCAGGCCCGGACTGGCTCCTTCGGGGACCCTCGGCTTCAGACTGAAAAGGGGCCCCATACCGGAGAATTTAGAAGACATAGAATATTTAATTTTTGAAAATTAGGCTTACATGCTTAAAAACTACATTTAGCTATTTTGTCACTTGGAAAGCAGTTGAGTAAAAAAAATAATATTTTTCTGATATAGTTTACTTACTTTTTTAATAAATATTTATATTATTTTATATACTATATCTAAACTAGTCCCATGCTATAAAAAGTAAGTATACTAATTAATTAAGAGTGGTTTATTACTTAAAAATAAGAGTGAGAAATAATTTTAGTTTAGACAACCAAATCACAGTGTTGAAGCTATAATAATCTAAATCCTACTGTAATACCTAAGTAAATATTAAAAAAGAACACAACAATAATAAAAAATTAAGTGTATTGAAAAAAAAACAATGTCCTCTTTAACTTTGATTTAATTGTCACAAATTGTAAAATAGATTTTATAGCAAAAAGAAAAATGGCTCTATAATACCTTGGTACACATACAGCGAACTAGAAGGTTATGTGATATTGAATGGCTGTTTACTTACCAAACAGCTATTTAGCCAGTTCTTCACTGGTCCTGGTAACTTCATCTATATTAACATCTTTATTCAAGTTATAAAATAAGTCTCTTTCTTCATTCATGAAAAGAGGATTAGACATGATGTCTTTGCTTAAAGTAGATCTAAGTCGATTCCTAACTATTTTAAGTTTAGAAAACACCCTTATTCACAGGTGACTTGTGTAAAAGGTGTGGTTAAAACAAACTTGTAAGCTACATACAAGTTGGTAACCATTCCAGATTCTGAGAGTTTAAAAACAACAGAAAGGGAGCATGATAAACACTGAAAACAGTGTTTCTTGTCAAAGCAGTAAACAAGCACATTTTCGTCTTCTTCAAATTCAGATTCCACATCGTCATATTCACAGATTTCTTCAGCTCCATTCAGATTGTCATGTTTTCTTTCAACGATAGTTTTTTCAGCCATTGTCGTCAGCTCTGTTAATAACTGACATCTTTCAACTTTACAAAGTTTAGAAAAGGACTTCCGCAGGAAAACTATCAAGCATCATTACGATTTCATTAAATTTATTTCGATCTAACCAGAAACAATCTTCTAAAATTTCTTTGTTTCGACTAAATCTTTCATTGATACTTGTCCTAGCACAATCAAGTTTCTAGTATGTTAAAATACAAAATTTTATTTGCATTGATATCTATATAAATAAAAATGTAAATGTTTGTTTGTTCAAAATCTTAAATCTCCGAAAGTATTTCACCGATTGCTTTGAAATTTTCACACAACGTTGCATTTGAATACGTGCCCCCACCCCCCAATTCGGCTCTCCGGGTGGGCATTTTTAAAAAAACATTTCCGATACCCATCATGTTATATAACATTAGAAAGCCCTTGGACCACTCTTTAATATTATGAATCTCGCTTCCCACTCCCACCCCCAATTTTCCCGGGGCATTTTTTTCCGACTCCCATCATATGATACATCATTAGAAAGCCCTTTGACCACTCTTTCATATTATGCATCTCCCGTCCCCCTCCCAACATTTTGCCCAAGGGAGCACTTACCTGAAATATTTCGTTAGTATTTTTTATTTATTTTTATTTTTTATTTTATTTGTAGTTCGTGTTTTTTCTTTTTTTAATGTTTTGCAATTTTATATTGCGTCATGAACAAAATTACAACATGGGTGATCTTATGTCGTACGCGCAGTGCAATAAAATATTATTAAGCTAGCTCTTGAGCAAAAAGGCATTTACGATCAAATAATGCAAACTGTCAATAACGGGGTTGGAGAACTCTTCTACTTAGATGTGTCAGGAGAAACTGGTAAAATGTTTCTAATTATATTGGTACCGGTAGCAATTTGATCCCAAAATGATATAGCCTTAGCTCTTGCGTCGTCCGGAATAGCTGCGACATTGCTACCAACTGGAAAAACTGCTCATACCGCTTTGAAATTGTCATTGAACATGTAATTTATTGAAACTCCCATGTACAACATTTCCAAAGAATCCATCATAGGAAAAATATTGCAGAAATACAAACTTATTATTTGGGATGACTGCACAATGGCGCACAAAAAATCGCTCGAGGCTCTTGATCGATCATTGCAAGATTTGCGTGGAAACTTCAGACCATTTGGGAACGCATTAATATTGCTTGCAGGAAACTTCAGGCAAACATTACCTGTAATTCCTCGATTGACACCAGTGGACGAAATGAATGCTTGTCTGAAATACTCTACTTTGTGGCGACACGTAACAACGTTAAAATTAACTACAATATGCGTGTCCAGTTGCAAAACGATCGATCAGCTGAGATGTTCTCACATCAATTGCTGGAAATTGGGGACGGAAAGATGCCGGTTGATCTGACCTCACGATGAATTTCATTGCCTCATAACTCTGCAATTTAGTGACGTCAAAAGAAGAATTGGATGAAAAAGTATTTCCCAATATTCAAACCAATTATAAGAATCACGACTGGCTGAGTGAACGAGATATTCTTGCGGCCAAGAACAAAGACGTCTACGAACTTTACAATATTATTCAGTCTAACATTCAGACGAGGCAGTCACATACAAGTCGCCGACATTGTTGTGGAGGTAGATGAAGCGGTTAATTATTTAACAATTTGCTAATTCACTCGATCTGCTAGAGATGCCACCACACGTAACTGCAACTGAATATCAGCGTGCCAATTATCATGTTGCGAAATATCAACCAGCCAAAGCTTTGAAACGACACGCGGCTTGCAGTAAAAAAATTAATGAGCAACGTCGTAACCCATATAGCACCAAAGCTCCTGAAAACCTCCCCAGGAGTTCCAATTCATCCCAAATTCCTCCTGAAACTGTAATGACGCTATCAGGCGTTCCTGGGGAAGATACTTTAATCACTTCCCCAGGACTGATCTCCCACATCCCTCCCAGGGAGCAAGCTCCTCAGGACTGATCTCCCAGATCCCTCCAGGGAGCAAGCTCCTCGGGATGATATTCCCAGGGAAGTACCTAGGAAGAGACGGTGCTGGTGCCATCTCATGGGTGATTTTGACACTAAAATAACTTATTATAATTTTTTTTATTAAAAAAATATTTGATTCGATGTGGTTCGATTTTTTAATTAATAAAGTTTATATTATTATTTGATTTATTTTATTTCCTAAGCACATCTGGTTATTGTTTAACTTTTAATTATTGTTATAATATTTAATTATCCTTTATTTTTAATTTATAAAATGCAATCAAAATGTAGTTAAATAAATAATTAAAATAAATTAATCTTTAAATATAAATTGAAAATTTATTATTTATTTTATTTCTGAACTTTTAAAAATTAACTTATATATTAATTCATTTTATCCTTACATTCATTAATTATTTTTTCTGAACTTTCAACAATTATTTATATATTTTTACTATTACTTTTTCATCTAACTAATAATTTTACATTGATTTCACTTATATACTTTATTAGTTTCTATAGAAATAATTTAATTTTAAATATAAAATTGATGTAGTTTCTCCTAATAAATTATTTTTATTTTCAATTATAAGAAATCAGAATTATTTTTTTCGAAACACGAAGTTTAATATATATTTACTAGGGGGCCTACCCCCTGCGAGCTACGCTCGCCAACCCCCGCTCAGACTTCGAGGCCTCTAAAAACATGACAGCGTGCTTTATTTTAAAAATATTGGTAAATCTGTAATTGGGTTGCCATGCTTTTAACATTTTAATGGGCCATTTTTCGATTATCATGGCCTCATACACCAGCTGTTGCGACAACTGACGACTGTTTTCGGGATTGATAAGTAAAATAAATCAATTACTACTTGAAAACCAGCTTGTATAAAATGGTTAGGTTTAAATTGTGACTACCTCTCGGACTTTTATAACAACAATCTCTATTCTATTCTTCCTTTGCGTTTAAGGATGAGAAAAATTCCATCTGCTTGTGAATAACATTAAGAACCACGGTATTGAAAAGTACTATGTTATAGACATTTTCAGTAACAGGTTTTAATTTTCTCTCTATTTTAGTGCACCATCATGCATATTTTCATGTTATTTTAAATATGTAAATTATTTTTTTAATTAATATGTATATACGAATTTTCTAATAATTATTTATCATACAAAATTAATTAAATATTTTGTGCATGCATGCCTGCATTTATTCGGCATCAATTGATGAGATATTTAAACAAATTTGCTATCCGCGGTAATTTTACACCATGTTCTGTCACTTGAATATTGTCCATAAGAAAATCGGGTACTTTTCCATTATAGGATCCTTTGCTTTTAGGTTTGGCGTAATTCGAGCTTCAAAAAGGGATAGATTCGTTAATATACGTAGATTTGTTGCCAAAAGTTATGAAAATAAACCCAATGAACTTTTGGTGCTTTTCTATTATAGGGGTCTTGACGCTTTTTTAAAAAGCTTGGCGGAAAAAACCAAGCAGGATAGAAAACCAAGCAGGATATTTTATTCTTCCGTTCAGTTGGGCAATTATTATTTTATATATTAGTTTCAAATATCCGAATTAATGATTTTATAAATTCGTTTAGTTAAATTTTACAAAAAAATAACAAAATGATATCAATAAATAATAATTACTATTAATTCCTTTTCCTCCCTTTCTTTTGCGTTTACCTAAATGACGTCATTTGGACGAATTTATTCAAAATATTTTCAGTTTATAAATTAAATTAAATGCTGACAGACGATTGAATCCTGACGATAGAAATGTGATTTTTTTTTTTCAAATTTTCCTGAAAAACATAATTTAATCACAATCTTGTCTTCATTATCGATTGAAATAAAAGATAAATTCAATTTCAATTTGAAAATGACGAATAAAAAGAAATCAATAATCCCTATCGGGATCCTTTTCAATTTTTTTCCCTTTTTTGTCACAAAAAAACTGAGTAATTAGTTGCCATCATTACAGAAATGTCATTAAAATTAGAAAAAAAATTAATATCTCGAAAACTAATTCCAATTTCAAAATTCTGTTACCAGTTTTGACATCCGCGGATTTTTATGAACAATTGGTATTAATCTCACCATCAAGCGTTTAATATTTTATTAAAAATAGCCTTGAAACATAATCAGTCGTTTAATCAGTCGTTTCATAAAATCGTTTCATAAAATCGTTTCATAAAATCGTTTCACAAATTCGTTTCATTAGGATTTTATATATATAGGGTAGATATATTTGTATATAACCATATTTTATAAATTAAGGATTAGAGATACCTACTAAAAATTATTTCTTCTGATCCTTTAAATATAGTCTTATATATTGAATAATTATTATTATTTGTATTAAATAATTAATCATTTCATATTAATTTGAATTATATACATAAATAATTTTTGGATCAATATTTAATTTTAAAATATAAATTAGATTTATTATATTTTTTTCGCTGACCATTTTAAATTATCATATATATATATATATATATATATATATATATTCGCTGACCATTTTAAATTATCATATATATATATATATATCTACCCTATATATATAAAATCCTAATGAAACGAATTTGTGAAACGATTTTATGAAACGAATTTATGAAACGATTTTATGAAACGACTGATTAAACGACTGATTATGTTTCAGGGCTATTTTTAATCAAATATTAAACGCTTGATGGTGAAATTAATACCAATTGTCCATAAAAATCCGCGGATGTCAAAACTGGTAATAGAATTTTGAAATTGGAATTAGTTTTCGAGATATTAATTTTTTTCTAATTTAAATGACATTTCTGTAATGATGGCAACTAATTACTCAGTTTTTTTGTGACAAAAAAGGGAAAAAAATAAAAAAGGATCCCGATAGGGATTATTGATTTATTTTTATTCGTCATTTTCAAATTGAAATTGAATTTATCTTTTATTTCAATCGATAATGAAGACAAGATTGTGATTAAATTATGTTTTTCACGAAAATTTGAAAAAAAAATCATATTTCTATCGTCAGGATTCAATCGTCTGACAGCATTTAATTTAATTTATAAACTGAAAATATTTTGAATAAATTCGTCCAAATGACGTCATTTATGTAAATACGTCATTTATGTTTATACAATTTATTTAATATAAAGAAGCCATTTATCTATTTTTATGTACAAAAAGAGGTAAATTGAAAGACAATTATAAATAAATTGTATATATACATATAAATACATGTATAAACAAGCATAAAAGTTCGGTGCTTTTGTGTTCGGTGCTTTGGGGCCTTGACGAAACAGAGAAAATAGCCTTGGCGGATTAGAAAATTTGGCAACATACTTTCTGTCAACCTATTTACTTCGTCATTTCGTATACAGAAGCATTTTTTCAATATTTATACAATTTGTTTAGCGTAAAATGTCATTTATCCTATTTTATATATAATCAGAAGTAATTTGTATAGAAAAAACAATAATAATATACGTATAATTAAAATACGCATATAAACAAAAAAAAATCGTCGAATTTGTTTCCATGGCTGTTTATGTAATTTGGCACCAAATCTCACTTTCTGATGCCCGAATTGCGCCAAGCTTTTTAAAAAAGCGTCACGACCCCTATTATAGAAAATCACCAAAAGTTCATTGGGTTTGTTTTCATAACTTTAGGAAACAAATGTATGTATATTAACGAATCTATTCGTTTTTGAAACTCGAATTACGACAAACCTAAAAGCAAAGGATCCTATAATGGAAAAGTACCCGATTTTCTTATGGACAATATTCAAGTGACATAACATGGTGTAAAATTATCGCGGATAGCGAATTTGTTTAAATATCTCATCAATTGATGCCGAATAAATGCAGGCATGCATGCACAAAATATTTAATTAATTTTGTATGATAAATAATTATTAGAAAATTCGTATATACATATTAATTAAAATAAATAATTTACATATTTAAAATAACATGAAAATATGCATGATGGTGCACTAAAATACAGAGAAAATTAAAACCTGTTACTAAAAATGTCTATAACATAGTACTTTTCAATACCGTGGTTCTTAATGTTATTCACAAGCAGATGGAATTTTTCTCATCCTTAAACGCAAAGGAAGAATAGAATACAGATCGTTGTTATAAAAGTGCGAGAGGTAGCCACAATTTAAACCTAACCATTTTATACAAGCTGGTTTTCAAGGTGTAATTGATTTTACTTACCAATCCCTAAAACAGTCGTCAGTTGTCGCAACAGTTGTGTATGAGGCCATGATAATAAAAAAATGCCCCATTAAAACGTTAAAAGCATGGCAACCCAATTACAGATTTACCAATATTTTTAAAATGAAGCACGCTGTCATGTTTTTAGAGGCCTCGAAATCTGAGTGGGGGTTGGCGAGCGTAGCTCGCAGGGGGTAGGCCCCCTAGTATATATATATATATATATATATTTCTTTTATTATTTCTAATAAATGAGTGTTTTTTTTTCGTAACTGTAAGAAATCAAAAGGAATCAAAAATTTGTTACAAATAAGGGTATAAGGGTTTTATCAACAGTTTAATATATATTTACATTATTTGTATCTATTCAGAATTTGATAGTTAATAGATTAGAGATAAGCATTTTTAAATTAAACAATCTATTTAAAATTTTATTTCGATTGTAAAAGTTAATTTTCATGTAAGTTTCAAAATTAAATCATATTTAAGTCATATCGAGCATATTTACTTTTATTATTATTCTTCTATTAATTATTTTTTCTGATCTTTTTAAAAATTACATATATATTTATGTATTTTATTATTACATTTTCAACTAATTAATAATTTTATATTTATCGTCATTATCAAATCAATAATTTACTTTTAAGTCTAAATTATAACACCAACTTAAAAAGAGTACATGCTCTATTGAAATGGCACATTTGGTTTTAAAAAATACAAACATACCCCCCCCCCCCCCCTGAATAAGAGTTTTGCTTGAAAGATTTTTATTTTAAAATATACATTCTTACATAATCGGGTTAAAGATATAAATTCGTGCTGATTATTATCACGGACCTGGTCAATACCACTTGTCTCATTTAATATACTTTATATGTGTTGGTAATGAGCATATGTTCGCTAAATGATGTCAATTTTTAATTATGTATGAATTTTTATGAAGTGTCTGTTCTGGAGGTTTTACCATATTAATTTATTTTATTTTTTAAATACAAATTAGTTATTTTCTATTACCTCTTTCAAATTACGATACATGGTATATATTTTTTAATTCTTAATAATGAAGGTGAAATCTCAATTTAGTGAACTTAAGAAATATTAACAACATACAGATTCAGAAAATATAAATAAATATTTATCTTTCTAAATAACAAATATTTTTCCAGAATTTAAAACTGAGTTGTGTTTTGCTTCAGTTGTTAAAACTTTCATTTAAGAAACCTATTTTATATTTGGCAAACTTTTTAGTTTAGGATATTTATAAAAGATTATTTTTCGTGCAAATTCTTCACTCCTGTTTAAGCAAGGAAATACTTCTATCCAGATGTCAAGAACGATTATATAATCAGCTGCAAAAGTCCCATAATGCAAATATGTTTTGTCAGGTAAGGGTAGAATTTTAACTACAATAAGAACATGAATAGTACTGAGCAACCTCCAATTCCTTTTGATGGATGAAGAATGGATATGTATGCTTACTGGAATGCATGCAATACTTGCAAAGAAAAGTAGTTGAAAGCATGGAACTTAGTTCCATGGTTGAAAGGAGAGAAACGTTCTTCTTCCCAGAATAAGGAGTAAGCTATTTCAAATTTAGCTTTGAGATAACTAAAATAAACAATTATCGGTACAATAGAAAAATAATCTTTAAAGCAGTCGACCAATGTTTCTATAAAAGACAAAAGTATTGCTTTTAAAGGATTTCCTTGTTTAGAATTTTTACACAATACTTCGTTGACAATCATAACAAAGAACTCAAATTTTATGTCAAAGTATCCGTACATTTAGGCATTTTAAATCTCCTGAAATATGAGTTTTGTTAGCTAAAATGAAATTATATTTCAATGAAAAATAGTGCATAATGAAATTTCTATGTATTGAATGTTTTCACAGGATTTCAAAAGATCGCTAAATGGAGATTTAATTGTAAATTAGTTTTATTTATTACAATAAGAAAAAAATATATTTTTGTTACAGACACAAATTTTATTAACAGTACTTTTTTTCATATTGTTATGAAATTTGTATATACCTGTAAATATTCCATTTGTTTAAATTAATTTTATTTTATTATTGTGAAAATTGCAGTATTATTAATGTATTTCCTATTGAGCATCATGTAACTCAATGCTAAAGGCCTCAAGTGGTTTGCAAGAAAAACAACCTTACACCCTCATCGTTTTTACAATAGAGTTCTATGGGGATATCGCCAAGGAATGGGTTTATCGCCAAGTTGGCGATGGTTTTGGCAACTTATTTTTGTCGCCAAATTTGGCGATATATCGCCAAATGTTGCCAAGTTGGCGACGGATTTGGCGACTTTTTGTGCAACCCCCCCTTATACATTTACATTGGGATCCTTTCACGTTTGGAGTACTCTATCGAGGGTTGAAGGACCTTCTGGTAATTTCTAGCATTAGAAAGTGCTGGAATAATCTGGAAAGATCTCTGAAGTCTATATAAGGGACCTCCACCAGTTCAGTTGAGTTAGTTGTCTGTCAACTGCGATTGAATTCATACGAGAGGCTTTGCATTGAGAACTGTGTTTCTCGGATCGATTTTGTCGTTGATACGTCGTATTGAACGCATTGTTTCTGTGTGAAATTTTGCTGTGCTTTTATTGAATTTGAAGATTACTGAATATCTTGTAATTTTCAGAAGATATTTGTGATCGTATTGCACTGTTTATAGTGAATAAAGCCTTTTTATTGTTCTTATATATTGGCATCAGTCCTTTCGAACCCCGAGCTCACAACATTTGGTGTCAGGAGTGGCGATTACCAGAGAAATGGAGGCGCAGCTGACTAAATTATTGGAGAAATTAGGAGAGATGGATGAGAAAATGACTGCGAATCAGGCTGAAATGAAGAAGGATATGTCAGCGATAGATGAGAAAATGACTGCCAACCTTGGCGAGTTGAAAGAAGAAATGAAGAAGGAAATGACTGAGAATCAGGCTGAAATGAAAGAAATGTCGGAAGAAATGAAGAAGGAAATGTCAGCGATAGACGAGAAAATGACTGCAAACCAGGCTGAAATGAAGGAGATGTCAACCAACCTTGGCGAGTTGAAAGAATTAATAGATAATAAAATAACATCTTTAAATGAAAGAATTGACAGCGTGGAAAACAAATTTGAAGGAAGATTTCAAGAAATAGAAGAAAATGTTCAATTGACAGCCAAAACCGTAGAAGGAAGAGTAGAAGAAAAAGTTCAAAAGATCGCCAAGACCGTTGAAGAAAGCATAGAGAATGTAAAAAAAGATTTGGAAAATGTGAAGAAACAAAAGATAACTGCCGAAAACTATCCCGAAGATGTCAAGTATCAAGCTATGCTTCCTCGGGCCTCTATTAAACTCTCGACCTATGACGGAAAATCCTCATGGCCAGTTTTTAAGACACAATTTGGGATCGTAGCGGACGCCAATGGATGGGATTCCCAGACAAAGGCTTGCCAGTTAGCTGCTTCTCTACGAGCTGATGCTGCCGACGTCCTACAGACTTTGCCTGCAAATGAACCGCTGGATTTTGAAACGCTCGTCAGTGCCTTAGAATTGCGCTTTGGCGAGAAATGCATGAAGGAATATAGCAGACTCCAGCTCAAATCTCGACAGCAGAAATCCACTGAATCCCTGCAAGAGCTTGCTACGGATGTCGAGAGACTTTCCCATCTTGCTTATCCTGGCTGTCCGACAGAAATTAGAGAAAGTTTAGCTCTGCAACATTTTATCGATGGTGTGCGTGACCCTGAGATCCAGACAGCACTCCGGATTGCAGATCTCAATGATTTAAAAGGGGCTTTGGTTTACGCTCTGAAATTCGAGGCAGCCCAGCAAGCTACTAGGAAAGATCGACACTTTGTGCGAGCAGCCAACCTGCCTGAGACGTCGGATAGAGCTGTGGAGCGCTTACAGCAGCAAATGAAGGACATAATGAGACAGATGAACTCCTTAATGGCCAACAAACCTTACAAGAAGATCAAGTGCTGGAAATGCGGTGGAGAAGGCCATATCCAAATCGACTGCCCAAGACGACCCAGCACCGAAGGTAATATCTCTCCCGCTAAAGGAGGAGCAGGAAAACTGATTAATGGCCATCTTGCGGGACGGAGGTCACCAGATTTTGAGAAGCCCCATTTTCAAGTATGTGAAATTTCTGCAAGAAGTTGCGGCGAGAACGGAGTTTTTCTAGTCGGAAGTGTGAATGATTTGCCCTGTAATATGATCATCGATACAGGAGCCAATGTCACCATCATTCGGAAAGATCTAGCTCAGCGGCTGAAAGAAAAACTCTTCTGGACCCCACCGCGTGTTATTCTTCAAACTGTGACCGGAGATAAGATCGATATACATGGAAGAATGACACTGAAAATAAAGTTTGGGAACGCCGCTTATCGCCATACAGTCTACGTGGCCGATATTTCAGACCCTTTCATACTCGGACTGGACTTTTTAAAAGAGCATGGATTTACACTGGACTTTAAGAAGAATGAGTTACGCTCTGCTCAAGAAGATGTCACTATTTTCAAACTTGGAGATGAGTCCGGGTCTATTCAACGGATCACAGCCAAGGCAGATGTTATCATCCCTCCACGGACCGAAATGATGATACCTGGATTAACTGGAAACGAAAGAATTTTCCAGTATGGCTTGACTGGATATCCTGAGAAGAGCCCAAAGGGAGTGCTAATAGCATCAGCGCTGGTAGATCTGTCGAGAGATGTGATACCCGTGAGGATGGCGAATGTAAGTGGAAAATCTAGAAATATCCAGAAGGGTGAAGTGCTTGCAACCTGTGCTCCAGTCACCTGTGTTTGCAAAGACCCGAGCTTGACGTTATCGGAGCCGCCTACAAGTTTAACACCTGTAATTGGACGAAATGAAAATTTATCTCCTGAACAGAGACATGCCGCAGAAAGACTGTTCCAGGAATTTAAGGATGTGTTTTCACAAAACGAGAATGATATAGGTCGCACTTCTCTGACACGTCATAGAATTGATACTGCCGACCATCCACCGATTAAACAGCATCCAAGACGCTTGCCGTTCGCAAAACAAGAAGAGGTTTCTAAGTTCTTACAAGAGATGCAGAATAGTGACATCATCGAACCGTCATCAAGTCCGTGGGCCTCTCCCATCGTGTTGGTCCGAAAGAAAGATGGCTCCACAAGGTTTTGTGTGGATTATCGAAAACTTAACGATATCACGAAGAAGGACAGCTATCCGCTACCAAGAATAGACGACACACTAGATACTCTTTCAGGACATAAATGGTTTTCCACGCTGGATTTGAAGAGTGGATATTGGCAAGTAGAGATCCATCCTGATGACAAAGAGAAGACCGCATTTACTATTGGACAAGGACTTTGGCAATTCAAAGTTATGCCGTTTGGGCTCTTTGGAACTCCCTCCACGTCAGGAATGGTGTCCTGTACCGAAAATTCGAATCGGAAGATGGGAAGACATCTCGGTGGCAGTTGGTGCTTCCTCGATCTCGAATCCCAGAGGTCCTCGAAGAATTACATGGCAGTCCCACCGGAGGCCATTTTGGAGTCATGAAAACATTACACAGAGTCCGAGAGCGCTTCTTCTGGGGAAAAACGAGAGCTGACGTCGAACAATGGTGCAGATCTTGCGATGCATGTGCAGCTCGGAAAGGACCAAAGAAACGTAGCCGAGGAAGACTACATCTCTACAATGTAGGAGCACCTTTCGAACGCATCGCCCTTGACATCCTAGGTCCTCTGACAAGAAGTGCTGATGGCAACAAATACCTCCTTGTTGTCATGGACTATTTCACGAAATGGCCTGAAGTCTATGCCATCCCTGATCAAGAAGCTTCTACGGTTGCGGATGCCTTGGTACACCAGTGGATATCAAGGTATGGAGTCCCCCTTCAAATGCATTCTGACCAGGGGAGAAATTTCATCTCTGCTGTGATTGAGGGTCTCTGTCAACTTCTCGGAATGGACAAAACTAGGACGACGCCTTTACATCCACAATCGGATGGCATGGTTGAGAGATTTAATCGTACCATCCTCAACAATCTCTCACTGCTAGTCTCAAGAAACCAACAAGACTGGGACCAAAAACTTCCCTTGTTTCTTCTCGCCTATCGCAGCGCCGTCCATGAAACAACCGGCTATTCCCCGTCTCAGATGCTTTTCGGTCGTGATCTTCGTCTACCTTGTGATCTGATTTTTGGTCGCCCTCCAGATGCACCTTCATCGCCAGAGGGATACGTGCAGAATCTCCAGGCACGATTTGAAGACGTCCACAACTTGGCTCGAGAGCGGATCAATATACAGACGGAGAAGATGAAGACCAGGTACGACACGAAAGCCACGGGACATCAATTCAAAGAAGGTGACAAGGTTTGGTTTTATAATCCGACTCGACGTAAAGGACTTTCTCCCAAACTGCAATCGCACTGGGACGGTCCTTATACAGTCCTAAACAGACTGAACGATGTCGTAATTCGGATCCGAAAGTCACCAAGTTCGAAGCCTAGAGTCGTTCATTACGACAGGCTGGCTCCATACTATGGCCATAGTACATAGTTCATATGGTATAGTGCATTGGTTGTAAATAGTGTAATGTAAATAATGTAAATTAGTATGACCATGGTCTTGTATATAAGTTAATGTAATTATTTATTTTGCTTAGCATTATCATTATTATTATTATTTAAATACTTGTATGTAATAATGTCTATGCTTTAATTTCATTTTTTTTTAATAAGTGTATTTTTGTATAATTCAGCATTATGCATGTGTTTAATTGTTATTTTTCATGTAAACTTTAAGTGTTTTGAATAGTATAGCATTTGTTGGCAACGGGTTTGCTTTCCGATCAAAGGTTGAACTGCCCGGGACGTGCAGTCCTTGAGAGGGGGGCAATGTTATGAATTTTGTATATACCTGTAAATATTCCATTTGTTTAAATTTATTTTATTTTATTATTGTGAAAATTGCAGTATTATTAATGTATTTCCTATTGAGCATCATGTAACTCAATGCTAAAGGCCTCAAGTGGTTTGCAAGAAAAACAACCTTACACCCTCATCGTTTTTACAATAGAGTTCTATGGGAATATCGCCAAGGAATGGGTTTATCGCCAAGTTGGCGATGGTTTTGGCAACTTATTTTTGTCGCCAAATTTGGCGATATATCGTTAAATGTCGCCAAGTTGGCGACGGATTTGGCGACTTTTTGTGCAACCCCCCCTTATACATTTACATTGGGATCCTTTCACGTTTGGAGTACTCTATCGAGGGTTGAAGGACCTTCTGGTAATTTCTAGCATTAGAAAGTGCTGGAATAATCTGGAAAGATCTCTGAAGTCTATATAAGGGACCTCCACCAGTTCAGTTGAGTTAGTTGTCTGTCAACTGCGATTGAATTCATACGAGAGGCTTTGCATTGAGAACTGTGTTTCTCGGATCGATTTTGTCGTTGATACGTCGTATTGAACGCATTGTTTCTGTGTGAAATTTTGCTGTGCTTTTATTGGATTTGAAGATTACTGAATATCTTGTAATTTTCAGAAGATATTTGTGATCGTATTGCACTGTTTATAGTGAATAAAGCCTTTTTATTGTTCTTATATATTGGCATCAGTCCTTTCGAACCCCGAGCTCACAACAATATTTAACTAGTTACAGATATAGAGTAGAAATGCCCATACTTTAAAAATTAAGAGCTAAAGAAATATTATTGTCATTTTAAACAGCAGTTTCATGTAAGGTAATTGAAAATTAATGATGTATTTATGTATCTTAGGGTGTTTTTCAAATGATCTGCTCAACAACGCAAAACTTTCTGACACATCTTTTGACTTATTTTTAAACGCAAAGACATAAAATTGGCTGGCCTGACTATTGAATTGATTTGAGATCGAAATGAATTTTCCATTTTTTGATAAATAAATTACTTATCGGGTTATAAGTGATTCATGTTACATGACGACACGTTTTTCTCCTTTCTCGTGCTACGGCGTCGGAAATTCAGCTCAAAACACCGACTTTGACCATATTTTCTGAAAGATCTTCTGTCTTTACCAAAAAATGGAAAACATCTTTTGATTACAAAGTTTATAACTAAGAACACCTGCCAATTTCAAGCGTTTCCGAACAAAAATGAACTAAAAAATATGTCATAAAGTAGCCAATTTGAATTTGAGAACAGCCTAGCATGCATAAACTCAGAAAAGCTTTTATAGATATATCGTTTAATAACTTGTAATATGGTAATATCAATATTAGAAATCAAATTGAGTTTTGCTTATTCTAATTCTAAATTTAAAATTATAATATTTCTAATTTAAAAAAAAGTGCATTTTGAATTTGTCTTTCAATTTTTGGTTCATAAAAACGTCAATTTTTCTCTTACTTTGTTTAATTGTGATTATTTATAATTTACAATTTAATTTATTTAATTTTAAATATTTTTATTTAATTTGCCACTTTATCATAGACCCCTGATCCTGATATATGTGGCTCCTAACTAAAATGATAAAACGCATTGTTGTTGCAAATGATAAAACACCCCTTCCCTTTTCCCTTTTATTGTGATGCCGCGTGGGGAATTCGGTTCAAAACGACGACTTTCACAGTATTTTCTAAAAGATCTGCGTTTACAAAATAATAATAATAATAATAATAATAATAATAATAATAATAATAATAATAAAAAGGAAAACATTTTTCTAGTATTACATAGTTTCTAAATAAGACCACCTGTCAATTTAATGCATTTCCGAACAAAAACGAGTTAAAAAATGCGTCAGAAAACAGCTCCTTTGGGTTTGAGAACAGCCTTAAATAATTGATACGCTTTTTTTCTAGTTATCAATTTAATATTGTATTGAATATATATCAAAGGGTATGCATCTTTATTTGCAATAAAAGTTACAGAATTCCTCCTATACGAAGCATAAAAATATGCATGTTTTCTATTTACTGATTTTCATAAGAAGAGAAAGATATAAATGAATACCTTATAAACGATTCAGGTACAACGGCCGTGTAGCGTAATCACTAGAGCGTGTTTCTCGTATGCGTAAGTACCCAGGTTCAAATCCAGTGGGCGGTAAGAAAGTTTATTCCGTAAAATCTGTATCATAACTGTCATGTGATTCTGTGTGCGTGATTAATAAGAGTAATGTGTATTATGTAAATTTTTAAAAGATAATGTCCGTATTTATTAATTAAAAAAGAAAAGAAAAAAATTAAATACTTTTTACATTACGTCGAATAATAATAACTTCGGATGTTTTTTATGCACATCAAGTGACCCTGAAATCTCCCAAATTCCTCCTGTATTACTTCCTGAAATCTTCCCTAGAACAACCTGAGGAGGAACCTGAAGGAGGTCCTGGGGAACTCCCTGGGATGCTATGAGGCGGACATTTTCGGTTCCTGAGGACCTCCTGATGACAAATTTTTGCATCCTCAGGGATGCCTGGAGGATGAATGTCAATCTTCCTGGGGACGTCCTAGGGAACCACATGTGCTATATGGGAAGAAGGAAGAATTTTGACACGACCTTCCAAAGAGAAGATGTCTTCATTCCGGGCATTCCTATGATTCCAATGGATGTGCCATTTCAATCTAAGAAATTGCAATTCCCAATTCAATTGACATTTGCAATCACCATCAACAAAACTCAAGATCCATCTTTAGAATTGTGCGGTTTAGATCTAGACACGGATTGCTTCTCACGTGGGTTGGGTAGGGTTGATTATTGACGGCCAATTATCTACACTTGGGATATAGGCCCGGGGGCAGTGCCCTTCGTGGGGGTCTCTCTAAAGGAACCTAACCCGTATTTACGCATCAATAAATCCACGGCTCGAAGAAAACCACGAAAACTCCGAACAATTAGGCCGACGGGCGCGACTGGGATTGAACCCAGCACCTCCCGTCTACCAGCTTCGAGAGCAGAACCTCTCAGCCACTGCTTCTCACGTGGACAATTATATGCCTGTTCTAGAGCCGGCAAGTCAGACAATCTCTATATCTGCACAGACAATGGAGCAACAAAATGTTGTATACCCACAAGCATTGTAAAATTAAACATATTAGAAACGTGCGCTTTCTCTTTTCCATTTATCGAAACTGAGCCACAGCAACGCATGGCTGGGTACAGCTGGTAATTATTGTATGTAGTGTACGGCATTATATATTCCTTATATTCTAATTTAATTTTATAAGAAATACTCATTTTATTTGCATTGTCTTCAAAGTTCGTAACATGCATAACAAAGTACAATTTCAAAAGAAAACTTCTTTGTTTATATTAATTACTGATAGGTGGTGCCAAAGTAACATTTACAAACGAAGCGCCATTGATGTATGGAAGGTCAAAATTCGCTGTCAGTCACGGTATTTGGACTTTTATTATAATGACTAGCCGCCACTGGCGACCAGTTTGGTCTCCCTTAAATGTATGTTAAACATTGCAACACGTTACATTTATTCATAATTTAATTTTCCCTTAATCCTTCGCCAAATCGGAAGATTCTAATAGACAAATCATGAACTTTTGCGATCATGGTAGCATTTCGCATATTTTTTGGGCACAAATGTCACATACGCACGTTGGCGCGATTCCCCACCCCCCCTCCCCCGCCAATTTGGCGAAAACTTTGTTATGGAAATTGTTGTTTATTTACTTTTATTTTTTATTTTAATTCTATAAATTATTTTTGATATGTATATCAATATTTATTTACAACAAACTATCATTTATTTATTTTTATTCTTTTTTTTAATTATGAGTATTTTTGTTAGCCGGGAGCAGATGATAATTCGCCAAATATCGTTCCCATCACCGTCATTCATACTACAATTAATTTAATTTTAAATTATAAACCTGTCACTCATTTCATTTAAAATACTTAACTTTAATCTAAAATGCTTATATTACATAAATCAAGCAGGGCGGTCGCTCTGCCAAGCCAAGCTTAAAAAAAAACGCCACACAAACAACGCCAAGAACTGAAATAGACCGCTACTGCTTATTTACAGGAATCAACTTCGCAATGTTAAATCGACAAAACATGCCAGATTAAAATATCAGATATCAAATAAACCAAGCGTCGCAGAAAAAAAACCGAAAACTAGAAGAATCTAATGAAGAATTTCTTCAATTTAAGACCAAACTCATCTTCATAAGTGATTTATAAACAGAGATATAGATTTTTTTTAAAAACGTCGAGATACTTAAAATGATCACTTTTTTCTTCGTCAAACTTTTTTTTTCAAACAACCTACAGACCTTAATATTCGGCAGAATAAAAAAAGGATTGCATTTTTGGACAAGTAATTACGTAATCTATGTGCTTTTATAAAATTCAGTGTAAAAAAATATTATTTTCTATCCTTAATTAGCAAAAAACTGTTAATTAACTTGGCGATTAAAAAATTATGCCAACACAGAGATAAAACATGCCAACGACCATGTACCATCTCTATAATAAAACTGTAAGTCATGTGACTGTCCTCAACAGTTCCGGGATGCCGCATCGCTTTTTCATATGCCAAGCGGCCATTTTTATTCAAAATTATTTTTTCGAATAAACTGCATAAAAGTTACATTTTAAGAAAGATCGTTCAAAATAAATTAATATTTGAGAGATGACTTGCGTTCAATTATGTATATATTCTGCAATAACTTCAGTCGAAAGATTCGCAGTTCAAATTCTCTATTCATAAAAGTAAACAAAAAAAAGATTGATTCGTCGTGAACATTTAAAATATTAAATCATGGAGGTAATCATTCGCAAAGCAAGTTCTCCGCGAATGAATTTTTGGACCGCTGCCTCGCGTCAAAAAAATAATTCGCACCAGTGAGACAATCAAAGTTTACCATAATTATGTGCTATACAACTCAACTTTCGGACCTTTTCTTGACGTAAATTGAACTCATGTAATAATATTTAATGAATCAGATTTTTAGCATTTTTAAAATCGCTAATACAGCTTTTATTTATCGCGTGTACAAATTAGAAATGATACTTTGATTTTGAAATCAAATGTTTTGATTTATGATATTATTTCTTATTTATTTATTTATTTTCTCTTTTAAATGAAAAGTGTGAAGTATTTTAAATTTATGTAATATAAGCATTTTAGATTAAAGTTAAGTATTTTAAATGAAATGAGTGACAGGTTTATAATTTAAAATTAAATTAATTGTAGTATGAATGACGGTGATGGGAACGATATTTGGCGAATTATCATCTGCTCCCGGCTAACAAAAATACTCATAATTAAAAAAAAGAATAAAAATAAATAAATGATAGTTTGTTGTAAATAAATATTGATATACATATCAAAAATAATTTATAGAATTAAAATAAAAAATAAAAGTAAATAAACAACAATTTCCATAACAAAGTTTTCGCCAAATTGGCGGGGGAGGGGGGGGAATCGAGCCAACGTGCGTATGTGACATTTGTGCCCAAAAAATATGCGAAATGCTACCATGATCGCAAAAGTTCATGATTTGTCTATTAGAATCTTCCGATTTGGCGAAGGATTAAGGGAAAATTAAATTATGAATAAATGTAACGTGTTGCAATGTTTAACATACATTTAAGGGAGACCAAACTGGTCGCCAGTGGCGGCTAGTCTCTATAATAAAACCGTAAGTCATGTGACTGTCATCAACAGTTCCGGGATGCCCGTATCGCTTTTTCATATGCCAGGCGGCCATTTTTATTCAAAATTATTTTTTCGAATAAAACTTCATAAATGTGACATTTTTAGAAAGATCGTTCAAAATAAATTAATATTTGAGAGATGACTTACGTTCAATTAGGTATATATTCTGCAATAACTTCAGTTCAAATTAGCTTCGCAGTTCAAATTCTCTATCCATGAAAGTAAACAAAAAAAAAAAAGATTCATTCGTCGTGAAGTTTTAAAATATTAAACCATTAAACCATGGAGATAATCGTTCGTAAAATAAGTTTTCCATGAATGATTTTTTGGAGCGCTGCCTGGTGTCAAAAAAGTAATTTGCACCAGGACCTGTAAGACCATCAAAGTTTACCATAATTCTGCTTGATGAAGTGCTTTACAACTCAACTTCCTTCGGAATCTTTTCTTGACAAAGTTGAATCTAAACAAATACAAGTCATGTAATAATATTTAATGAATCAAATTTCGAAACGAATTGTCAGTTAATTTGATATTTATGTATTATACGTGGCAGGAAGAGAGATCACCTAAAATGATTGTTAATTGCCAATCATTTAATGACCAATCGCGTTCCAAATAGTAATTTAATATACATTTATAAAATACATAACATCATTAAGTACTTTTATGTTATTTGGGTGCAAATCTCGCCAATATCATTTTTAAAATCGCCAATACCAGCTTTTATTCTTCACGTGTTCAAATTAGAAGCGATACTTTGATTCTGAAATCAAATGTTTTGATTTATGATATTATTTTTTGGTACTTTTCCTTTATACGGACACCATTGTCGCCAAGCATACATTTACATACATTATGCATTAGCATACATTTTGGCATGGTGTCCGTATAACGGAAAAGTACCTATTTTTTATTTATCTATTTTCTATTTTGAATGAAAAATGTGAACGGCATGCATTTTAAATTGGAAAAGCTGTCACAGACGCTCCGGTGTTGGCGCGATTTTTGTTTTGCGCCATCTTGTCGAGAAAATCCCATTTTCAGACACCTGTTAGAGATTGCTAAAACAGCATGTTACTTTTATTTTATTATGAAATAAGTCATTTTATATTTTAAAAAAACACACAATTTTATTTAAAAAAACACACAATCATTAATTTGTTATAAAACACACAATATTCAATCCCTAATATTAAGAACGGTAAACGTCTGTGTGTGTTTCTGTCTGTCTGTGCACTCCACCTTTGTACCCGCAAAGGCTCCTGGACTAATCGACGCACCGACGGCGGACGCGTACCGAAAAATTCGCAAAAAAGGCGCGACGCTCAAGTTTCGATCGGGTCGGGCCTCCGACCCGGACCCGGGGCGTTATTAATGAGCGAAAGTGTTTTAATTACCGACCGAAACCGAACTGGAAAAAGAATCGAAAAAAAATTCCGTTTTGATAATCGCAGACATCCAAATCGCCGCTTTTTAACGCATCATCGAATTAAAAAAAATGTACCGGAGGTATCGATCCGAAAATCGGGGTACGCACGCGGCCGATTTTTGTCGTTTCAAAACGTCAAATTTTTTGAAATTCGGACCGTAACTTTTCTTTATTTCGGCCAAAAACTGACCAGACATCCAACATCGACCCCAGACGTGAAAAAAGGTTGCCGTAAAGAAAGCAGTGTCGACAGATACGAGATCAAATCGCCCCACTCCTTTTTGAAACAAGTGGAAATAATGACTATACATTCGCGAAAATTTGCTAACACGTGTATAAAAAAACCGCGAATTCAACAAAAAAAAATTCGTAAAAATCGACCAGTAATTTTTGAAGATATCAATTAAAACTCATTAATGACACGGCAAATGAATTTATTTCTATTCCGGAGAGACAGCTTCTTTTTTATTTCAACATTCAACGCAGACGAATCGTCTGTGGATAAGTCATTTCTGAAAGAGATAAAATAGTCACCTGACTTTCAACTGCGTTCTTTCAGAGGGGGGGGGGCATTTCCGAATCTAAGGGGCGCATTAATTCTAAACTTTGACAGGGCGACTCAAAATGGATTCTGCTTTCAGAATATCTAAAAATTATTCTCATATCTTCATTAGGAGCCGATATATTATTTTATTGTGTAATTAATCATCGTTATTTGTATAATTAAAGCAAAAGAAAGATTTCTTTTACAGTGCCGGCTAGATATTACGATTTTAAGAAGTAGGCCGCGTCTAAAAACTGCCATAACGAGTATCTTAAGTTTTTGTTTTAGAGTGGCAACCAGATATTATGATAGGGAAAAACGGGCTTCGCCCGTTATCGATTTTTTTTTTCCGTTTTAAGTTTTCCTACAGGTCCCTGTCTTTGAACAAGAAGTCTGGTAGTCTGAATAAGTTGTTTGACATCAGATTTTTTTTTTCCGGCAGTTTAATTCAGTTGTTTAAGGAAAAGCAGTGTCCTCCCCCCCCCCCCACCTTCAAGTTTTTTTTTATCTTAACTGTGGTGTTCTAGAGGTTCGTTCAGTTCGAGGTTTATCTTATTCGAGGTTTATTTTTTCTATTTGCGCCACCTGGTGGCGGAAGGTGGAACTAACGTATACTGCAGCGCGTGCGTAGCACGACTGCTATACGGTGCCGCAGGCAGCGGGGACCGAAATCACCCACTCGTGGACAGCCACCCGTGAGGTATAGGAACAATAAGTCCACGAGGGGAAAAATAAACGCTACCCGGCACCGATAGCACCCATCCGTTCCAACCCCCACCGCAGGAGGCGCCTATTTATTAGATTTGAAACAATGAATATAATTACATAACAATAATAAAATATAAAAGGTAAAAAATAACAATTTTTGGCAAATTGAAAGTTAAATATAAAATATTTTCGAAGTACTATAAGTTCATAATGTCCTAAATTTATGGTATTTTAGTTCAGAAAGTCAATAGTCAGTTCAGTCAATTTTTTTTAAAATTCTTTCGTAATGAAAGAGAAATTTTTATTGAAAATATTATAATTCTCTTTTAACTTTTGAGAGTTTGAAGGATTGAAAATGATATTACGAAGGTTATATCTGAGAGTTTCGTTCTTATCAAAAGGGAAGTGATGGATCATAAGAGGGCAGCATCCGAATATGTAGTGAACTGCATCTCCTTCTGCTTTATCGCATGGACATCTAGGTGAGGCTCTTTTTCTTATTTTATGTAAGTATTGTGGGAAACTGCCATGGTTACTCAGATAATACGGCAGTGTTGGCTGTTTGCAGAGATAATTTGGATCGACTTTATTTATAATTTTATAGGTATCTCTGCCCTTATTACATGAGTCCCAAATGACTTGCCAGTCAGAGATGGTTTTCTTTTTAAAATACAATTTTGCTATTGAAATGGGGAACAACAGATCTTTTCTTGATTGATATTGGTCTTGTAAGATGGCTTGCTTTGCTAGGAGATCAGCTCTTTCGTTGCCAGTATCACCCACATGAGATTTAGTCCATGTTATTATAATGGATTTATCAGGAATTTGAAGTAATTGATTGTAAATGTTTTTGATAATGTAGTTTCTAGGAAAAGCAACTTTTAATACTTCCATAGAAGAGTAACTATCTGTAATAATTAGTAGTTTATTGTCGTATTGCTTCATCATGTATATTATTTCCATCTTTATATATGGTGAAAGCACTGGCTACACCCCCTGGCATGACAGAACCATCTGTGTAGGCTTCCACATCGTATTCTTTTGGATGGATGAATTTTCTATCTTCTATAATTCTGATATTTTGGACTCTGTAGTAATTGAGGAATCGATACGATTTTTCTTTCTGCATTATATTGTTAATGTTTAGCTGTGTGTTATTGATTAACGCCGGAGGTTCGTTCAGTTAGAGGTTTATACTATTCTATGTGCAATTTAAGGGATTATCCTGTGCGTGCGTAGCACGGCCGGTATACGGTGCCGAAGGCAGCGGGGACCAGGGTCGGAACGACTGCTATACGGTGCCGCAGGCAGCGGGGACCTGAGCCGGAGGTTCGTTCAGTGACAGGTTTATACTATTCTATGTGCAATTTAAGGGATTATCCGGTGCGTGCGTAGCACAACCGGTATACGGTGCCGAAGGCAGCAGGGACCAGGGTCGGAGATTAGTTCAGTTAGAGGTTTATACTATTCGATGTGCAAATTAAGGGATTATGCAAATTATGGGATTATCCGGAGCGTGCGTAGCACGACCGGTGTACGGTGCCGAAGGCAGCGGGGACCCAGGTCGCAGGTTCGTTCGGTTCGAGGGGGATGCGAGCCGGAGAATACAAAAGTTTCGACCGGTATACGGTGCCGAAGGCAGCGGGGACCAGGGTCCGAGATTAGTTCAGTTAGAGGTTTATACTATTCGATGTACAAATTAAGGGATTATGCAAATTAAGGGATTATCCGGTGCGTGCGTAGCACGACCGGTGTACGGTGCCGAAGGCAGCGGGGACCCGGGTCGGAGGTTCGTTCGGTTCGAGGGGGATGCGAGCCGGAGAATACAAAAGTTTCGAGGCACCGATGTAAATTAGGGGCCCGCTGGCGGGCGAAGCCAGCTAGTTTATTATAAAGCATGCGGAATCTGCTCTACCAGGTTGCCATACGAAGCAAAATCTAGCCTAAAACGCCAGGTTGGCCAGGCATAAAATCGCCATTTTGGCACCAAAATGATACCCCGATGCGTCTGCGACAACTGTACCCAAAAGGACCCATCATTAAAAATGGTTAATAATATAGAATTAAAGTAAAATAATGCAGAAAATTATTTTTGTATACACTTACTAAACACATAAAATCATATTGATGGTTTTTAGATTAGACATTTACGATGGAAATTTTATTTGGGGTATGTTATATCCAACGGAATGAATATGAGATATATATATTCTAATCACATATTATATACCCATGAATATACTATACATATCTATATCTACTATATCAATAGAACCGTCTTCAATAGTCTTCTATATTTCTACTACGTAATATTAACTATAGAGTTACAATATAGAGAGAAAAAACGGGTTGCTGTAATTAGAATTATAGGTGCCAATGTTGGCGCGGCGTATTTTACCTGTTACGAATCTTAATAGTCAGTAGACAATAAGCAGACATGCCGAAATAAGAGAATTACGCTATTATAAAAACTCCCGAACTATATCAAGAAAGGGGAGCAGAGAAAAACAAAGTCGTACTAGGCATCTAAAAGGAAGTTCGCGAATTTTAATCAGATTGTACGTCATGGGAAAAAAGTCCTGACAGAAAATATGGTTTAAAGGGAATGCGGTTATCAAAACTGGCCTTCAAAAGTTCAATTTTCCACCAAACTATACTCGAAAATTACGTGTAATAATATGTAGCCCGATTATGGCACATTACTCAAGACGTTTTAGATGAGAATAATGATAGATTTTATAATCTTTCGCAATCGAGTCTACAGCCAAAGTTAACGAAAAACAAAAACAAATATTAGCAACAATATGGTTCAGTGTAAATGTGGATATCATTAAAGACTTTCACAAAATAGACTTCATTGCATCAAATCGTATTAACTAAAATACGCCAATTGGCAATGGACCCAATTACGAAAAATTACTTAATATGTTTAAGAATCTCCGCCTTAGCGAACATATTGCAACTGATAAGCAAACGGACATGAAGAACAAATGCTTAAGTGGGTTAAGCGGTTTTTATCATGGAAGATGAAATACATAACAACAAAAAATATGCAAAATGCTACCATGATCACAAAAGTTCTTGATTTGTCTATTAGAATCATCCGGTTTGGCGAAGGATTAAGGAAAAAAAATAAATTATGAATAAAAGTAACGTGTTACAATGCTTAACATACATTTAAGGGAGACCAAACTGGTCGCCAGTGGCGGATAGTCTGTATTATAATAGCACAAATCAGTTACAAGTTATAACAACATCAAATTTCATCTGCAAGTCAGCCATTTTCTTCTGAAGATATTTTTTTTTTAAATAAAACTTCATAATTATAAGAACACACATTTTATCAAACAATTAAATATGACTGCAAACTGTGGCAGATGACTGTTTCCAACATGAATAAGTATGAGAAATTCCCGTCAAGCGTATCGATCTGGGTGGCTCAGTCGCAGAGCGACGGCACGGTATGCGTAAGGTCCCAGGTTCGAGTCCTGGCCCAGGTCAATTTTTCACTCGTGTTTGTTTAGTGTATTTAATTGTCTGATAAAATGCGTGTTCTTAAAATATTGTAAAATAAAGTAATCAGACGTAGTGATTTTAAATATATAATATACGTTTTTGAAAGATCTTTAAAAATAAATTAGTTTTTGAGGGAAGATGTACCTTCTAAAATGTATACATTAAGAGTTATCGGCATTTAAAATTTCTTTCCAAACGTAAACAAAACTTTTGAAATGAATTAAAGGTGATTCATTTATTTCTTAAAAAAAAAAAAACGGTAAAGGACAGGCATTTCGTTCGCAGGAATACCTTTCACGTCATTTTTCTATAAATTAATGAAATCCAGTTGTTAAATTATTTTTGTTTTAGAAGTGAAGTTTCCATTTAAATTTATTGTAAGAGTACAATGTTTAATTGAATAAAATAATGTAAATCTAAGAAATTGCTAAGAAATTCCAAACATGCACAGGGCAATGCAAAAAAAATAAATAAATAAACAAAAAATAAATAAATAGATAGATAAATAAATAAATAAATAAAAATCAGCTTTCATAAATTCTAAAAATTGTTCATATATCTCAATTACAATCTAAAGGAGGGTTTATTTCTATATTATTCTACATATAATAGTAATTTCAGCAAATATATTAAATTCCAATGCGATCTGTTTTAAACTTTAAGATGGTTTATAACACATGATAAAAAAATTATAAAAAAGAATGGCGCGTCACAGTTCGGGGAGAGGATGGGGAGGAGCGTGAACAAAATTAGGAAGTATAATAAGGCTATCTGTTTGAAACTTTACGATATTTTATAACACATAACATAAATTTTAAAAATAAAGCTGCGTCAAAAATTATAGGGAGGGGCGGAGCGCGTTTTGCCAACACAAGGGGGGGGGACACTTTTCTAAATTTTAACGATATCCGTCATGTCACATATCGTTACAAAGGGCTGTGACCACTTATTCATGTTATGTACCACAGGTGAAATCCCCACATTTTGCGCCCCCCCGACTCATGTGATATATTGTTCGAAAGGCCTGTGGCCGCTTATTCATATTATGTATCTTCGGGGTCCATCCTCCCGCTTTCACCCCCCCACCCCAAAGGGGACACTTTTCTAAATTTTGCCGACACCTCTCATGTGATATATCGTTGGAAAGGTCTGTGAACGCTTAATCAAATTATGCAGGTGTGGGGGGGGGGGGTATTTTCTGAATTTTGCACATATCCCTCATGTGATACATCGTTGGAAAAGTCTGTGACCTTCTAATCTGATTATGCATCTCCGGTGTTCATCCCCCCACTTTGCCCCCCAAACGCGATTAGCTTTCACCACCAGTAGGCGCTTTCCTATCTCTGTTTCTATGGGTCGGATCACGACGGGGTATGGCTCATTCGACTCGACATCTATAGAGCTTTCCGATTTTAGTACGTTTTTTCACCACCAGGGGGCACTTTCTTATCTCTGGTTCTATGGGCTAGATCACGACGGGGTATAGCTCATTCGACTCGACATCTATAGCCTTAACAATTTCAGTGCCCGAGGTTCGTATAGAACAGATTGCGCTACCTGGTGGTGGAAGATAGAACTTGAGCGTGCGCAGCACGACTGCTGTCCGTGTCGGAAGTGTCGAACCCGTGTCGGAAGTTCGTTTGTTTACAGGTTTATACAATTCGATGTGCAAATTAAGGGATTATCCGGTGCCGAAGGCAGCGTGGAACCAGGTCGGAGGTTCGTGGTTTATCTTATTCAAGGTTTTAAAAGGATTGAGGCCCCGGTGTAAATTAGGGGCCCGCTAGCGGGCGAAGCCAGCTAGTGCTAATAATAAAAGAGCGTGATATCACGTTTGATTTCAAATGCAGCGTTGACACGCTATGTACATATTCCATTTTTATTCATTTAATGGATTAGTCAGTGATATTTTTTAACGGAGGATAACAAGTATTATAACAAGCCACATTTAGTATGTTGTTTTTAAGAGTGTAATTAATTTAATTGAAAAATCTACTGGTATTTCTAGTTAACCCTTTAAACAATGACTGAAAGTAAAATGTATTTTTAAATTATTTCTCATGTTTAGATTATTTAAATTATGTTCAATATATTTAAAAAAAAAGAAATGATATCTACAAAAACAACTTTTCAAAAGTAAAAAAAGGCCAAGCGTAAAAAAAAAAAAAAAAAAAAAAAAAAAAAAAGTTGTGGCTAAAAAATGGTGTGATATCAAATTTCCAAGCTATTATATTGCTTATTTAACTTTTTTCTATTAAATAAGTTATCATATATATAAGTCGAGTGCCTACGTATATGGTAATAGAAATCGTTTTCTCCTGTACTAAATACATCCTAATGAGTTTCTGAAAATTCAATTTTTTTCAAATTATGCATGATGGGCTTGGCGGCCATCTTTCCATATTTCTAAGCACCCGAATTTCTAAAGTAAAAGCGTAATATGTTTGCAATGTAATATGTTTATAAAAATTTAGAACTTCAGATTCTAACTACGGACAGATAAATGAGATAAGACTGATATTTTGATAAATTGATTTTTACTAGTTTGAAATTAATAATTACTCTAAAAAATAAATCATAAGATGAATCTTTAAGATAAGTCATCATTATCTTAAGACACAATTTTCAGAGCATACAAGTCTATAAATGAAACTCTTAAATATTTGCTTAAATAACAATTTTGAACTTCGGATTTTAACTACGGATTTGGGTGGTTAGAATTTTGTGAATAATATGCAAAGATGGCCGCAAGCCCATCATGCATAATTTGAAAAAAATTGAATTTTCAGAAACTCATTAGGATGTATTTAGTACAGGAGAAAACGATTTCTATTACCATATACGTAGGCACTCGACTTATATATATGATAACTTATTTAATAGAAAAAAGTTAAATAAGCAATATAATAGCTTGGAAATTTGATATCACACCATTTTTTAGCCACAACTTTTTTTTTTTTTTTTTTTTTTTTTTTACGCTTGGCCTTTTTTTACTTTTGAAAAGTTGTTTTTGTAGATTTAAAATACTTCACACTTTTCATTTAAAAGAGAAAATAAATAAATAAATAAGAAATAATATCATAAATCAAAACATTTGATTTCAAAATCAAAGTATCATTTCTAATTTGTACACGCGATAAATAAAAGCTGTATTAGCGATTTTAAAAATGCTAAAAATCTGATTCATTAAATATTATTACATGAGTTCAATTTACGTCAAGAAAAGGTCCGAAAGTTGAGTTGTATAGCACATAATTATGGTAAACTTTGATTGTCTCACTGGTGCGAATTATTTTTTTGACGCGAGGCAGCGGTCCAAAAATTCATTCGCGGAGAACTTGCTTTGCGAATGATTACCTCCATGATTTAATATTTTAAATGTTCACGACGAATCAATCTTTTTTTTGTTTACTTTTATAAATAGAGAATTTGAACTGCGAATCTTTCGACTGAAGTTATTGCAGAATATATACATAATTGAACGCAAGTCATCTCTCAAATATTAATTTATTTTGAACGATCTTTCTTAAAATGTAACTTTTATGCAGTTTATTCGAAAAAATAATTTTGAATAAAAATGGCCGCTTGGCATATGAAAAAGCGATGCGGCATCCCGGAACTGTTGAGGACAGTCACATGACTTACAGTTTTATTATAGAGATTTTAGGGGAAAAAACAAAACATAGACAAGAAACAGAAACACGGGCTTGGCGACTCACAATACTGAGTTTGTGGAAGTTACTTATGAGCTAATAAACTAATTCGAATTTCCTTACCTCTATTCAGGCCCGGACTGGTCAGGTCGGCTGGTCGGCGATTGCCGAGGGCCCCCAGCCGAAAGGGGCCCCCCAAATATGGATACACTACTTTATAATTAGTTACATAAGAGAAATTTGATTATTTCCCAGTAATCTTGCGCATTTGCAATTAATTTTAAGCAGTTGCCAGTTGGTTTTTGTTTATGGTAGCCTGCGTAGTGGCGACGTGTCGTGTCGCTGGCCAGACGGAAGAGGGCTGCTGGCTGACTCATTGCGCTCTGTGCAGTTCTCATAGGATCAGATTCAGAGTGCATCGCGACGCTCACTCACTCAATCTTGTAGTATGGTTGTAGTTAGTGCGGTGTCACAGTTGTGTCAACATGAAACGTGTGTACCAAAGTGATGCTACGAAAAGGAAAGAAAAAAGAGAAAATCTTTAGTCGTAGAAAAAAGTTCCAAAAGTTTAAATGCTTGGTTAAATACCAGGTAACCAAGAAAGTTCATCCGGTTTTTGAGAACAGTCACATTTGTCGCGTAGGTGTGGTCAAACGGATTTTGATGAGGTCATATCTGTACTGTACCGACTCCTCGTTAGCCAGACTTTAATAAGTCTAATTAAATCTTCTCACTCATTTTTCTTTAATCTACTCACACATGGAGATCTGAAGTGTACACCAGATGTGGGTCCCTAACTTCAGAAAAGCCGCTTCCAGATGTTCATCATAAAATTTCGTCTGTGCATACCGCCAGTTTACTTCAAGCTCTCGAGCATCTGTGTTTTCTAATAAACTTAGAAATTATTGCAGTTATAAATTCGTGTCGCTTGCTAAGAAGTGACGTTACAGGAACATTTATGTTCTCATATATTCTAGCCACTTGAGTTGCCCTTCAGGCACTACAGATATCAAGGACCTCTTCATATTCTGAGAGACGGAACACATGTAAACACTTCAGATATACCTAACCTATATACACGACGAGCAGAGACCGAAGTAAGTAGTCTGATTTTCAGTTGCAGCGAAGCAACGGCTCCCTAGGCTTCTCTGGTGAGAAGGCCTATGTATACGGTCCATGTACCGATGATTAGGCAAGAACTTTGCCGATTAAATGAAAGGACTCTGTTTCCTTGAATGTAAGAGAGCGCCTTGCTCTGAAAATTCTCTACCTTGAGAAACTGTATGTTTCGGCCGCCCAGTGCCGAATAGAACTAATTGGACATCCTGATACAAAAATCCCATTGGAAGTCCATTACATATGCTGCTTTATGTATTTTGTCATGTGTACTGTGATTGTGACGTAATTAAATCAATGTTTGCTAAAACTGTCTAATGATTTACAATTACGCTACAGATTGGTGTACAGAAGTTGGATACGATTACGATAATGATTTGAAAAAAAGTCAGTACACGAATTAAGAAAAGAAAATTCACTTGAGCGCAAGTCATTGCTTTGATAAACTTTTGCGTTATTAAGAGATTTAGAGTCCATTACTCTAAGAGAAAGAAAAGGAAGTTTAGTTCCAGTTCGGAATTGAGAAGAAGAAACTGAGAAGCCACTCAGTGCATTGATAAGTTGTTGATTGCTGTTTCCAAAAGAGGAAAAAGAAAAAGAAAGACCATCGTATATTATCACGATAAGACGAGGCAGTAGAAGGAAGAGCGAATTCTGTTTCGATGGGACTGTGCTGAGATGGGACTGTCGCTCTGTTGACGGAAGTAGGACGGAAGTAGAAGGAAGATCCCTGAATCTCCCCCCCCCTCCAAGTAGACGTCATTACGTCACAGTCGGGGCTAACGCAGAGGGCTACCGTGGTTGAAAGTCACGTGACAGTCGCGGTCTCACTGAAAACGTACTTTGACGCGCAGCTATACACAAAGGAATTCCATTACTTTGATTTTTGTGTGTGTTTAAAAACCAATTGTTCCAACGTTCCAACCTTTATTGATAAATACAAACGCAATTTTCATTGCGATTCTTTTATTTTATTTTAATTGTGTTAAGAGGTTTTATTAAGTAGTTTCATCAATTAATATAAAGGACGAGATACTTAGGAAAATCTATCGAATGTAAGTATTAACCATTTTTCCGTTTTGATGTAATATGCATAACATTTAATTGTGCAATGTTATATACTTTTAATCGTTGTAAATATGATAATTTAGTTAGCAGAGTGCGGGTAACTTTACTTATATGAAATAAAACAGCTGAGTAAAATCGTAAGATTATTATTGATTATATATATTTTTTCCAAAGGCAGCTCCGGTGGGAGGACATTACAATGTTTCGAGATAATTTTTCATATCTAGACCATTAATAAATCTAAAATATGAAATCATTTGTAGGGAATATCACCCCTTGAATTCATCACTGCATTATTGATCTTGGCGATGTATTTTTTTTTTTTTTAATGAAAGATACCTATGCATTATATACGATAATGTTTGTTTTGTATTGTTTAAATATAAGTAAAGCTAATTTATTTTAAATGAATATGTCTTTACTTGCACTATTTATTCTAAAAGTTTTTCGCTTATTAATATAAACAAGTCGAAATTTTTAATAAGTTCAGATTATTTTTAAAGATTTAATATTCAGAATACTACACGTTATTACGGATTAATATTAAGAATACTATACATATGATACTTTGCATTATGGTTTCTTTAAACAATTCATGATTTTTTAAATGTATATATGAATGAGATGTTATTTTAATTTATTTATTAACAAATTGAATACAATTCCACTAATAAATGTGTTATTATTTTTTGTTTGTTTATAATAAAATAATAAATCAATAAATTGAGATTTTGACTGAGCACAAAGAACAAACTGCCAGATATTAATTCAAACTTTTACATTTGTACCATATATTTTCAATTATGTTGTGTATGAATTTCTAACAATCAAACTTTGTTTTTCAAGGAAATCCGACATGCTTAGTTGTATATACTTATCATTTTTCCCATAATTTCTGTTTAAAGTATTGCCATATTTTCCTATATTTGTCTTTGTGTATGTATCATTACTCAGGACTGATATATATACAGGATGTCCCTAAAAGATTGAAACACATTTTAATTTTTAACACTTTCCAACATAGTTCAAAAGTGTTTATGAATTCGGTTTGTCTGTCTGTCTGTCTGCCGCCTGACTGTCTGAGCTGTAAAACTTGCGTAAATATGTCCGGATAGTCACGCAATTGATATATGTTATTGGGGTTTACTATAGCATGTTCGGTATTAAAAATGAAGTGCGTAGCACTTATACTTTTTTTACAGGGGCACTCAAAAGAATGCCGTTACATTATGGTTAGTCTACGGGGAAAAATCCTTTGCAGTGCATTTTAATGATGTGACACTATTTCAAATATATTGAAATTGATACACTACACGATGCTTACTATCGAACATGGTACGTCTAACACTTATAATTAGTTTACAGGGAAACCGAAATGAATTCCATTACATTATGGTTTAATGTGTAAAATTGTTTGCGGCGCATTTTAATCCTGTTACACTATTACAAACATAATGAAATTGATATCAATTTCTGGGATGCACTAAGACATGCTTTCTGTAGAATATGGAGTGTAAAGCTTTTTTTCTTTCATTTACAGTGCTTCTTTTAAAGTATTCTTTTAAATAATGGTCTACGGGAGAAAAACGGTTTATAGCGTATTTTAATTATGTTACGCCATTTCAGATATAATGAAATTGATATACATTATTGAGGTTTACTACAAGATACTTGTTATGTGCATAGAATTTATCGTTCATTTACAGGGACACACAGAATATTTCGGGTACAGTATTGTGTCTGAAGTATTGTTTATAAGCCATAATTGGAAGTCTGATATTAGTATAAGGTTTACGTTTAACTAAATTTTTAAATGCTATTAGGTATGTATAAATGCTACAGATCATATACAGAGCTACACAAAAAAATTCCTAAGCACTACGGTGCATCAACTTAAATTGATTAAAATGGGCTTTTAATCGAGTTATGCATTTTGAACGTGAAATATATTTAGTATACCAAGAAAATTTTGTAGAATATAAATAAAATCATATACAGGGCCACGCAAAGAGCTGAATACATGGCTGCATATGTATGATAATTTCTGGAAATGTGATTTCAGCGTGTATTTGCCTAAATTAAACTGTAGCTTAAAATGTGGGTTGTATAAAAAGCTTAAGGTAATATACAGGGCTGTACAAAATAATTTAAGTATGTTTCCGTCTATTGGTAGAAACTGCTGAAGATGATTTTCTAACTGTGTTATGTGTTTTCTTTCTAAACTAAATTGTAGCATACTGTAGCATTGTTGCAGTTGTTATGTTGCATATTGTAGCTAAATTGCAGCATTTGTAATACCACGTATATACAAATGTATAACTTATATACAGAGCTGCAGAAAAGAATTGGAGTACTTTACCGGCTGTGGACGGTAATTGCTGCAATCTGGTTTTCAAATGTGTTTTGTGTTTTCTGAAATGTTTACTTAGATACCTTATTTACCTTACTAAACAGCGATGGTTTGCTAAAGTTTTCTGTTAGTGTTGGAAAGTGTTTCATAATCTATGCTTGGTGCCTGATTTTTCTTTCTTGTTTTACATGATGGAGATAATGTGGCAATGTAAATTGCCAAAGTGTTCAAAATTAAGTAAGAAATAAATTATATCAATGAAAGACTTTTTTTAAAATAATTTTGAAAGAGTTACACTTAGAAAAAAAAATTATCAATTCTCCTTAGACGAATTTGGTCAGTTAGACATTTTTTGCACTCTTGATGTAACTAGATTTTTGAACTTTTAACAAGAGTACCTGTAACAAGAACTTTTGATGTAAAAAATTGCATGCACGTACCTTTAAAATTAGTTCTGAATTATTAATATTATTAATATATGTCTACGTTAATATTTATTATTAACAGAACTTAAAAAGCTCTCTTATACAGTTTTTCATACCATTTAAATTCATATTGCATAATTGAAAATAGGGACATTAATGTCATTTTTTGGATTAAAAATATGTTAACAACTGTGAAAAAATTCCATCCCAAAATAAATACATCTAAATAAAGCAATACGCCGGCAGAGAACATGTCAAGAGACTAATATAGATTTTAAATTCTACAAACGAAATATTTTTTTAAAAGTAATTCTCAAAGCTCCTTATAATTTTCTATAAACTTCAATACATAACTAAGTTTTTATAATAATGCTTCTCTAAATATTTTGGAGTGCTACACAACTATTAGCAATTGTGACTCTGTTCAAATATTTATAAGAAAATAAAGAAAAAAGTAAAGAAAAGTTATTTGGCTCTTGATCGAATAGATCTTCGGTATATCGTTCTTATCGGGGGAAAAAAACCGGGATATGACCAAACTCATTCAAAAATTCAGAAAGATAATTTGCGCTTAAATGTTTTATCTTGTCTAGAAAATGTAAATTTACAGGCCAATTTTCTCAATGAATTCACAACATTGAATTGCATTTGCTTATTGTTATATATTTCTTCAGTTATTTAAAAAATGCTGCTAATGTGAAGAAATGTATCGCTTATTAATATACGAAAGGCAGAAAAAGAGCGATTTATCCGAGTGGGCGATGTAACGAAGTTAATTGTACTTTGATCGGAATACATGAAAATATTTAGGCAATAATATATATGAAAAAAAAAAAAGAATGTATATGGGGTAAACACCCCTCCTCCTTGTTGAAGATGATAAAGTATCTCTTTCGCTAGAGATATCGAAGTATATATTAGTATTTTCTTTAGACAGAAAAGGATTAGAATTAAAATACATCCATTAAATTATGCAGCTTGTTTTTTATTTAATGCAATGTTATGAAATAAAAAAGACGTTTTAATATTTTCATAATACTGTAAAGTAAGGAATTCTATCAAATTAAAGAAACTTTGATATGATAGTAATCTAAAGCCCAGACAATAATCTGTTTAGTCAACTGAATTTTCTCAGCTCAGCTCAGCTCAGCTCAGACCGGGAGCATCACGTGACTACTCGAAATCGGAGAAGCGCGGTAGCCCGTCTTTCTCGTTAGCCCCGGTCACAGTGCTGCATTAGCCGGGTTTGCCTTGCGGAAAAGGAAGGGTTTCTGAAAAAGAAGAAAGAAAGAGAGAAAAAGTTTTCGTCCTGTGCGTGACCTAGAGAGGAACTCTGGTTTCGGAATTGCTGGTTTAGAAAAGAAGGGCCTCTTCGATATCAGAACGAATATCTTTTGGATTAACCTGTAAAAACTAATGTAGCAAAATTATTCAAACTCGAGATTATTAATAAGTGGTTTATTGTTTACTGTGTTCATTTTTATGAGGATAGCATGAATAATCGAAGAGAAATTAAGGTTTTTATAAAAACCGACTCAAATTTCGCCAAGTTTTTTGCTTATAATTTGCAGAGTTCTTAATATAAAGAAAAGTTATTTTGAGAAAATATGTCAAACAACATTGTACATAATACTCTGCAATCGGAATTAAAAAAAATAAAAATTGGATGAAAAATGAGCAGGTTTACTAAAAATGTTTTACTGCGCATGCGCGAATGCAATCAAAATATAATATGCATAATGTATTTGCTAAATATATAGAGCAACTTTTGTGAAAGTCTCAAAATCATAGCTTGAAAATTCTGAAAATTATCGTCGATAGAAGAAGCTCGAAATCCGTTGTTCCCAAAAGGAAGCAAAAAGATGAGGGGTTGTATCCAGATACAGTACGTGCAATGTTGTGCGCGCTATCTTGGCACTAATCAACAGATATTTGATACAACCCCTCATATTTTTGCTTCTTTTTGGGAACAACAGATTTCGAGCTTATTCTATCGACGATAATTTTCAGAATTTTCAAGCTATGATTTTGAGACTTTCACAAAAGTTGCTCTATATAGTTAGCTAATACATTATGCATATTATATTTTGATTGCATTCGCGCATGCGCAGTGAAACATTTTTTAGTAAACCTGCTCGTTTTTCATCCAATTTTTATTATTTTTTAATTCCGATTGCAGAGTATTATGTACAATGCTGTTTGACATATTTTCTCAAAATAACTTTTTTTTTATTTTAAGAACTCTGCAAATTATAAGCAAAAAACTTGGTGAAATTTCGGTTGGTTTTTATAAAAACCTTAATTTCTCTTCGAGTTTACTTGCTATCTTCATAAAAATTAACACAGTATATTACAATAAACCACTTATTAATAATCTCGAGTTTGAACACTTTTGCTACATTAGGTTTTACAGGGTAATCCAAAAGATATTCGTTCTTTTTCAATTTGTTGACAGTCCCCTATGGGATTTCGGAAAAAAATATTCACGGAAATATATAAGCTATACTATACTGTTTACACACCTGCAGTTTCAGGTTAATTCCTTATGTATTTTCCTAGATAGTTAACAAAACGTCTAAAATCGCAAGTGACCAATCACCTTTGGCAATGTAGTGTATGAAAGAGTGGTCAAATGGTTTTCTAATGATTATCACATGATGGGTGCCGGAAAAAAATGCCCCGGGCAAATTGAGGGGGGGGGGAGAGTGGGAAGCGAGATTCATAATATTAAAGAGTGGTCCAAGGGCTTTCTAATGTTATATCACATGATGGGTATCGGAAATGTTTTTTAAAAATGCCCACCCGGAGGGCCGAATTGGGGGAGGAGGAATAGTAGGTATATAAAAACACACGCGTATTCGAATGCAACGTTGTGTCAAAATTTCAAAGCAATCGGTGAAATACTTTCGGAGATTTAAGATTTTGAACAAACAAACATTTACATTTTTATTTATATAGATATCAATGCAAATAAATTTTGTATTTTAACATACTAGAAGCTTTGTAGGTAAAATAAATTTGTAATCCTATTTATGTCTATTGTGCAAATAAAATTTTGTATTTTATCATACTAGAAACTTTGTAGGTAAACTCCTATTTCAAAATATTTACAAAGTAAAACTACGTATTCACTATTCTACAGTCTGGAGCTTGGTGAGAGGTTGCTTCAGCAAGTAAGGGATAAAAGGATTAACACTTTCAGGTTCTGTATTCAAAAACAAAATACTACGCAAGTACAGTTAATAGAAAATTAGAAGATAACAGCATTGATGTAGAAGTAGAATTAGATTTCAAGAAAAAAAAAGAACTTCAAAGAAAAAGGTAATTCCTTGTGAAAAATCAATAGACGAAGTTCTTGGAATGTCAACTGTTCGAAACTATAAATTGTTTTTTTTCCAGTGTTTTAGATTGTGCTAGGACAAGTATCAAAGAAAGATTTAGCCCAAACAAAGAAATTTTAGAAGATTGTTCCTGGTTAGATCGAAATAAATTTAATGAAATCGTAATGATGCTTGATAGTTTTCCTGCGGAAGTCCTTTTCTAAACTTTGTAAAGTTGAAAGAAGTCAATTATTAACAGAGCTGAGGACAATGGCTGAAAAAACTATCGTTGAAAGAAAACAAGACAATCTGAATGGAGCTGAAGAAATCTGTGAATATGACAATGTGGAATCTGAATTTGAAGAAGACGAAAATCTGCTTGTTTACTGCTTTGACAAGAAACAATGTTTTCAGTGTTTATCATGCCTTTCTGTTGTTTTTGAACTCTCAGAATCTTGAATAGTTACCAACCTGTATGTAGCTTACAAGTTTGTTCTAACCACACCTTGTACACAAGTCACCTGTGAATAAGGGTGTTTTCTAAACTTAAAATAGTTAGGAATCGACTTAGATCTACTTTAAGCAAAGACATCATGTCTAATCCTCTTTTCATGAATGAAGAAAGAGACTTATTTTATAACTTGAATAAAGATGATAATATAGATGAAGAAAATTATGTTATATTATTGGTAAATAGAAGAAAAACAACAATAGGCGTGAAGAACATTTTAACACAGCTTCCCCTTCGTCCAATGAAGTCTTTTTCGGAGGACATATACCCGCAGAGGCGTGGCCGTTGCCACTAGTGAGTAAAGCCCTGGCGATGATATATTTATCATTTTCATATGCTACTCTTCTGCAATGTGTAAAATGTATCTCATCAAAAAGTCACCTGTAAAAAATGCAGCCAAGTCTCGTAACTCATTCACCGTAAAAAGTACTGAGATCGTATAAAGCCAAGTTTAACTATCTTATTAACTCTGAAATTTTCATTCACAAATCACTCCTAGTCTCTACATCTTTAATTAAATATTATTTTGTGACTTGGCAATTACGTAGCACGAGAATGTGATGTATATAATTTGTCTTAATCAAATAACACCATGCCATCCCATAACATATTAAGGTGTAATAACTTCCCTGTGCGTATATAATTAGTCTTAATCATATTATCTCATCCCATCCCATAACATAGTAAGGTGTAATAACTTCCCTGTGCTGCGTAATTGCCAAGTCACAAAATAATAATTAACTAAAGATGTAGAGACTAGGAGTGATTTGTGAATGAAAATTTCAGAGTTAATAAGATAGTTAAACTTGGCTTTATGCGATCTCAGTACTTTTTACGGTAAATGAGTTACGAGACTTGGCTGCATTTTTTACAGGTGACTTTTTGATGAGATTTCACTTCTTTATGTAAGTAATCCTCTTTTTCTTGATTTTGGGTTCTTTTTGGAGATCATCCACTGATTTTCGCTAAGCCCACACTCTGTCCCTATTGTTTACAGGTATCAAAAATTTGAAGCTTTAGTTTCGTTTGCAAAGTACAGTAGATAAAAAAGATTTCAGGTTCCTAGGCAAGCACTAAGTTATGGGAGGGGGAGTGTCAAAAGTACTCTCAATTGTTTCCAAGATAGGTGCTATTCATCTGAGATATTACTCGCAGCACTAGATACTTGATATTTAACATAAAAGAACTTTTTAGTATAAAAAGAAAGCCAAAATTAAAATTTCCGGAAATTTCCAATAAATCAAACTATATTCCTTTTTTCGATGGTTTTTTTTTTCGTTTTTTTAGTCTTTTTTTTATTATTTACGGATTTTTTAATTTTCCCTTACTTTGTGTACTAAACCCTGCCTTTCTGCCAAATGTCAAGCTTCTAGAACTACAAAATCGAATTATTTTCAAATTTTCGACTTTTTATAAATTTATTGATTTTTCGATTTTAATTCTAAGTTACCTGATGTAAGTAAACCTGACCTAAGTAAACTAATGTTTCTAGCAGTACAAAATCACATTGTTTTCGAATTTTTCACCTTTTGTCATGCCAATATAGTAATTATTTGATCCGTCTTCTTAGGATCATTTAGGTTCAATTTAGAGATAAATCAAGTTAATCTTAGAGTCACCATGATTTTATTTAGAAAGAACTATCAAACCATAACCAGCCAGTAATGTCGGGAGGGTAGGGGGAGCTGTGAAAATTTTTGTGGGGCTAACATCATTTAACAATCCATATTTCATATGCGAAGTAAATAGAGAACCTGTGAAAGAAAACAAACCTGTCTATAAAGAAATCGCCTATAACGTAGCCTGTCTATAGTGGAACTTTCCTATAACGAAATTCGTAAACGAAAGAAAAGAAAACCATAATCCGGGGGAAATAACATAAAACAATTAGGGGCGTTGTACTAGCTAATAAGACAATTATCTTAAAACTAATGTTTGTAGCAGTACAAAATCAAATTGTTTTCGAATTTTCGATTTTTTAAAGATATTTCGATTTTATTTTCGAATTTAACGAATTTTTTAATTGTGCCTTTTATTGAATAGTAAATACTACCTTTACACCAAGTTTTAAGCTTCTAAGACTACAAGATAAAATTATTTTCAATTTTTGATTTTTTCGAATTTTTTTTTTTATAATTTTCTGGATTTATTATTTTTTTCTTATTTTGTATCCTTTATTACAAATTTCAAGTTTCTAGCGCTACAAAATCGAATTATTTTGAAATTTCCGATCTTTTTCGAGTTTTTATTCTATTTTCGAATTTATTGTGTTTTATTTTTTCCTTTTTCTGTATCCTAAACAATAAGTTTACGCCGAATTTTAAGTTTTAAAGCTACAAAATCGAATTTTTTTCAATTTTTCGAATTTTCGAATTTTTTTTTCGAATTTTACAGATTTTTTATTTATTTATTTATTTATTTATTTTGTATGCTAAATACTACCTTTATTCCAAATTTTATGTTTCTAGCTTTACAAAATCAAATTATTTTCAAATTTTTTTTTTTTTTTTTTCGATTTTTTCATTTTATTTTCAATTTTTGTTGTGTTTTAATTTTTTTATTTTTCTGAATTCTAAACACTACCTTTACACCAAATTTTCAGTTTCTAAGACTACGAGATCATATTATGTTCAATTTCTCTCTTTTTCTTTCTTTCTTTTTATTTATTTTTTTTTTTAATTTTCGATTTTTTTTTTAAATTATCCACATTTTTTAATGTTTCCTTATTTAGTATTTTAAATATTACCTTTATTCTAAATTTGAAGTTTCTAGCGCTATGAAATCGAATTATTTTCAAAATTTCCTTATTTTTCGATTTATTTCGGTTTTTTTACTTTATTTTCGAATTTTATTGCTTTTTTAGTTTAACTTATTCTGAATCCTGAATACTATCTTTACCGCGAATTTTAAGTTTCTAAGGCCAAAAGATAAAATTATTTTAATTGTTTTCAATTTTTTTCGATTTTTTCGAATTTTTGATTTTTTTTTTTTTAATTTTCTGGATTTTATAATTTTTCCTTATTTTGCTTCCTAAATACTACCTTTATTCCGAATTCCAAGTTTCTAGCGTAACAAAATTGGATTATTTGAAATTTTTCGATTTGTTTCGATTTTTCGATTTTATTTTCAATTTTTTTTTTGTGTTTTTGATGTTTTCTTTTTCTCAATTCTAAACACTACTTTCACACCAAATTTTAAGTTTTTAAGACTACAAGATAGTGTTATTTTCAATTTTCAATTTTGTTCGATTTTTTTTGAATTTTCGATTGTTTTTTTTTAATTTTCCGGATTTTATAATTTTTCCTTTCTTTGTATACGAAACACTAGCTTTATTCCAAATTTTAAGTTTCTGTGGCTGCGGGATCTACCCAATCTTTTTGATGACGCGAGAGTGAGTGAGTGTGTGAGTGACAGAAAATCGAAACTTTGAGTTCATATATCGTCTGCACTAATTTATGGGTATTTTTTGAATTATCCATATTTTTAAAATTTTCCTTATTTAGTATCTTAAATATTACCTTTATTCCAAATTTCAAGTTTCTAGCGCTATGAAATCGAATTATTTTCAAATTTTCCTTATTTTTCGATTTTTTCGATTTTCTGATTTTATTTTCGAATTTTATTGCGTTTTTTATTTTAACGTATTCTGAATCCTAAACACTATCTTTACTACGAATTTTAAGTTTCTAAGGCTAAAAAATCAAAATTTTTGAATTTTTTTTTCGAATTTTCCGGAATTTTTAATTTTTCCTTATTTTGCATCCTAAATATTACCTTTATTCCGAATTCCAAATTTCTAGCGCAACAAAATCGAATTATTTAAAATTTTTCGTTTTTTTCGATTTTTCGATTTTTTCAATTTTGCTTTCGATTTTTTTTTGGTGTTTTTGATGTTTTCTTTTTCTGGATACTAAACACTACCTTCACACCGAATCTTAAGTTTCTAAGACTACAAGATCGTAATATTTTCAATTTTCAATTTTGATGGAATTTGTTGAATTTTCGAATGTTTTTTTTTTTCGAATTTTCCGGATTTTATAATTTTTTCATTCTTTGTATCCTAAACACTACCTTTTTTCCAAATGTCAAGTTTCTAGGGCTACGGGATCTACCTAATCTTTTTGATAACGCGTGAACGAGTGAGTGAGTGAGTGACAAAAAATCGAATGTTTGAGTTCATATATCGTCTGAACTAGAAAAGACAGAAAGTTGTAATTTTAAATTTTGGTCCTGTGTGCCAAATACTCTAGAAAAACGAAGTTTCAAATTTTTGTTATACTCCAGCGCGGAGACATGGCGGGGTCAAAAGTGCCCTGAGTTGCTTCCAAAAAAGTATGCTTACGGCTGTCCTCTCTTGACTTGGCGGAGGCACTGCCGTGCCTCCAGATCTTGCCAAGGCTGTGGTTTTCCTATTAGACTTAATGTTAGCTATATGCTCCATTTTTCTGCAACTAAATTTCCTCATGCCAATATAGTAATTCATTGATCCGTTTTCTTAGGATCGTTTATGTTCAATTTAGAGATAAATCAAGAGAATCTTAGAATCACCATGATTTTATTTAGAAAGGACTATCAAGCCATAACCAACCAGTAATGTCGGGAGAGAGGGAGAGATGTGAAAATTTTTGTGCGACCAACATCTTTTAACAACAAATATTTCATATATAAATTAAATAGAGTAAAGCCTGTGAAAGAAAATGAACCTGTCTATAAAAAAAAAGGTCTATAACGTAGCCAGTCTATAGCGGAACTTTTCTATTACAAAATTAGTAAACAAAAGAAAAGAAAACCATAATCCGGGGAAAATAACACAAAACAATAACGGAAGGTGTACTAGCTAATAGGACAATTATCTTAAAATCTATCTAAAATAAACTATCCCCATCCTGTGGGATTTGTTTTTCAATGTTTTACTTTATTTAATGCAAAACATAGATTGCATCCGACAACTCATAAAAAAGTCCTCCGGCCTGTACCGGCAGGAAAAGGTAGCTTTCCTATATCTTCGTTTTAAAATTTTAGCTAATGTTACTCGAAAACAGCAAGTTAAAATGCAAAGAAACCGTTTACAAAAGATTCGTTAACACTGAATTTGAATAAGAAATTCGCCAAATTATTGAGCTATAGCCAAGTTGGCTTCATTTATTAAGACTTATTTTTGTCGCCAAATTTGGCGAGATTTCGCCAATTGTCGCCAAGTTTGGCGAGAATTTGGCGCTAATGGATATGAATATATAGTTTTATGCGTATGATTGGGAAAATGATTACAACAATGAAAGAAAATAATTTGCGAGAAATCGCGTTCACTAAAACTTATAAATTTATATTAAAATCATTAAAATTACAGACATTACAATACACTTTCATAAAACATTAAAACCATATTAAAATTGGACGTTTCGGATTTACATGGAAAATCCCTCTTCAACAACAACATTTCACTTAGCGTAAATCATAGTTCAAAAATATCAACAAATAGAAAATGCAACGTATCAAAATTTCGAAGTCAAAGTTACAGTTATAATAACACGGAGTATTCATTCGGGATTGCACCTGCTTGACCATTATTGACCATAAATTTATCGTTGGTTTTTTGTAATGTGCTGTTTTGTTTCAAAATGTCAGCCACCCTAGAATTTCAAACTGCTCTATCTCAGCCAATTTTTAATATAGAGGTAAAACAAAAAATGCTCTGGAATCCTTGTATCAAGTACTAACACCTAATTAAAAAATAAACTTGATTTTTTAACTTTTTTGTATATTTATTTTAGTTTTAAAATTTTCCGTGGCCGCCATCTTGAAACAAGATGGTGGACCAAGCTGGCCAACGAACTCGGTCGAGGCATTGGTGAGCTTAATACACACAATTAGTTTCATCCAAATTAATTTATAAATACGAGCGTTATCGTATCAAATTATTTTCATTTTTTCAATTTTTTTCGAATTTTTTTATTTTTTTTTTTCGAATTTTCTGGATTTTTTTAATTTCCTTTTTCTGTATCCTAAATACTACCTTTATTCCTAATTTGAATTTTCTAGCGCAACAAAATCGGATTGTCTTCAAATTTTCGTTTTTTTTCAATTTCTTCGATTTTTTCAATTTCGCTTTCGATTTTTTTGGTGTTTTTGATGTTTTCTTTTTCTGGATGTTAAACACTACCTTCACACCAAATCTTAAGTTTCCAAGACTACAAGATCGTATTATTTTCAATTTTCAATTTTGATGGAATTTGTAGAATTTTCGAATGTTTTTTTTTTTCGAATTTTCTGAATTTTATAATTTTTCCATTCTTTGTATCCTAAACACTACCTTTTTTCCAAATGTCAAGTTTCTGGGGCTACGGGATCTACCCAATCTTTTTGATGACGCGTGAACGAGTGAGTAATAAGTGACAAAAAATCGAATGTTTGAGTTCATATATCGCCTGAACTAGAAAAGACAGAAAGTTGTAATTTTAAATTTTGGTCCTGTGGGCCAAATACTCTCTATAATTGAAGTTAAAAATTTTTGGGATACTCCAGCGCGGAGATATGGGGGGGGGGGGGGTCAAAAGTGCCCTGAGTTGCTTCCAGAAAAGTATGCTTACGGCTGTCCTCTCTCGACTTCCAGATTTCGCTACTCTCGTGTTTGTATCTGAGAGTGCACGTGGAAACCTAGAAAACAAAAATTCGCATTTTACACAAATTATTTTATTCATTAATTTTATCAAAGGTGGGATGTTATAATCGAAATGGACTTATTATTACCAAAAGGTTACACATATAAAGACGAATTACTTCTTGATGGGACTTATTTACTTTTCATAAATTAGTAATTTCAGCAAAAGTAAGTCAACTTTGATTATATTTAAAACAGATAATTGTATATAAATAAATATATATTAAATATTCAGTATAATTTATTTAGATAATAAGTTTTGAATAATGTAGTGCAATAGGAAGAACTTAGATATTTATTTACTTATTTTTTATAAATTAAGTTGTTTGGTTTTAGTGGACAAAAATATTAAAATTTAGCTATGGTGTAAAAAATTGTATATTTTTTAACAATATATATATATATATATATATATATATATATATATATATATATATATATATATATATATATATATATATATATATAAGATGAATCATTTAATTAAAAAAAGTGATTGCTTTTCAGTTTTTAATCAAAATCTAATTAACTGACAAAGTAAATTTAAATTAGTAATAATAGTAAAAAATATAAACAAAATAATAAATATATAACTTTTAAGTTTTAGTAAAATGGTAATACTTTGCTGTAAAGTTGATCAAATTTAACAAAGTAAATCAATTTTTTTTCAGCACATTATTATATTACTAGCTGGCTTCGCCCGCTAGCGGGCCCCTAATTTACATCGGTGCCTCGAATATTTTGAAATCTCCTTTTTTATAAAACATCGAAACGAACAACCCTCTGTCTCGCATCCACCTCGAATCGAATAAACCTCCGAACCGGGTCCCCGTTACTTTCGGCACCGGATAATCCCTTAATTTGCACATTGAATAGGACAAACCTCTAACCGAACGAACCTCTGACCCTGGTCCCCGCTGTCTTCGGCACCGGATACTCCCTTAAATTGCACATCGAATAGTAAAAACCTCTAACTGAACGAGCCTCCGGCTCGGGTCCCCGCTGCCTGCGGCACCGTATAGCAGTCGTGCTGCGCACGCGCTGCAGTATACGTTAGTTCCACCTTCCACCACCATGTGGCGCAATCTGTTTATACGATCATAACTGAAATCGTTAAGGCTTTCGATGTCGAGTCGAATGAGCCATACCCCGTCGTCTTCGTGCGCATAGAACCGGGGATAGGAAAGTGCCCCTGGTGGTGAAAAAACGAACTGAAATCGGTAAGCTCTATCGATGTCGAGTCGAATGAGCCATACCCCGACGTGATCCTTCTCATAGAAACAGAGATAGGAAAGCGCCCCCTGGTGATGAAACTCGGAACAAAAATCGATAAGTTCTAGTATCCTCTATCGATGTTGAGTCGAATGAGTCATACCCCTCGTGATCCGGGCCATAGAAACAGAGATGAGAAAACGCCCCCTGGTGGTGAAAAAACGACTAAAATAGATAAGCTCTAGTATCCTCTATCGATGTCGAGTCGATTGAGCCAAACCGCGTCGTGATGTGTCCCATAGAACCCGAGATGGCTGAAAAATCATTTAATTACACCTTCCACCACCAGGGGGCGCAATCTGTTCTATACGAACATGACCGAAATCTGTAAAGCTATCGAAATCCAGTCGAAAGAGCCAAACCCCGTCGTAATCAGGATCATGGAACCCGATTTCCGGAAGCGCCCCCTGGTGGTGAAACTTGGAACTAAAATAGGTAAGCGCTATCGATATCGAGTCGAATGAGCCAAACCGCGTTGCGATTGGACTCGTAGAACTTGAGATATTATGAAATTAAAATATAAAATCTGATATTATTATTCGAAAAAAGTGGTATAAACTCAGAAACTTTAAAAAATGTTATAGAGGGTCCTTATTACTTAATTATAATGTTTGGAATCAGTTTGGTGGAAATCCGTAACATAGTTTATTCCGTAACATAATATGATTAAGCGGTCGCAGACATTTCCAACGCTATATCACATGAGGGGTGTGTTCAAAATTTAGAAAAGTACCTTCCTTCGGGGGGGGGGGGCAAGGCGCTTCACTCTACCCATATTTTTCGACGCGGCCTCATTTTTAAAATTTATATTATGTGTTATAAAATATCTTCAAGTTTCAAACAGATCACCTTATTATATTTCTTTTAATCTGGGGATAGAGCGGTCTTAATATCTGGCATTTAATTTTAAGCTGTCTGATAATTAAATAAAAAATTAATTGTAAATTCCTTCCTAATTATCGGAGGAAAACCAAATTTACATATTTAGAATCCTCGTAAAAATCTAAACATGGATGCATAAATTTAAAATCGATAAATCCAATAATAATAATTAAAAAAATAACAGGGCCCAAAATCTCTTAGTATAAAGAAAATGCGGTTTTTTATCAAAATGTTTCATTCTCTGAAATATCAGATCACATGTCAATTTTTTAGAAATCAATTGCTTTGTTAAAGGATTTTTAATTGATATTTCCCTTCCTAATTATGGCTGAAAAACCAAAATTACATATTTAGAATCCTTGTTCAAAAATACACGTGGATGCATTCATTTCAAAACAATAAATGCAATAATTAAAAAAATGATAATAACGATGCCTAAAAGCCTTAGTGCGTTTATCCTGCCTTTCGGAAGTAAAATATTTGCCAGACGATCTGTCTCCGAGAAAAACATCCCCAGTATCGAAATTAAAACTCGTCTTTTTTCCACACAAAATTAAAACTTTTTTAATTGATATCTTCAGGAATTATTATCCGATTTTTACGAAAATTAATTTTTTGGACTGGGCATTTCATATTACGAAGGGATACATAATTTTCCAGTCCTCAAATTCAATATTTTTAATAATTTTATATAGCCTATAATAACCCCACTTAAACTGGTTTCATATCTTTCATCCTTCTAGACAGCTAGACGTCCCAATGTCTGGCTCTGAAAGAATCAAGTTAAAAGGAATAATTTTTATGCAATCAAATTAAAGAAATAATAATTAATATCTTTGGTTCTAATGGATGGATTTCCTTAATTTTTACAATCTTTTAATGTGGAGAGACAGGTGATTCACGTGGTGTTATTTTCAAAACTGTAGGTGAATTAGATCTTATAATTTGCATGCCCATTTTAAAACCCTACTTCAGTATTTTTAGCCACAGACACTTTGTCTCTTTCTTGCTTGGAAATAATTTTTATCAAACACAGCTGCAAATTGGATAAAAATTGTTCTTTTCGCGTAATTTTTAATGAGTTTAATGTTTTTAATTAATATCTTTTTTAATTACCGGCGGACTTTTTCGAAACCTGAAAGAATGGAATTCTCGAATTTTCCTGCGTATTTTGATAACTTTAGTGCCTTTCTACTCCGTCTGTGAGAAAAGTTTTTAGAGTTACAGACAAAAACAATAGGCAGACAGAGAGGCGTCGTTTTCGAACATTAATAATATAGTAGACTAGGAAGCTACGCTGGTCAATAACGAACTTTTAATCCAACAAAATATTGACATTTCATAATTCACTTTTATATTTTAACAGAATAATAAGGCTACTATAATTTGTGACTTGTGCTATAGCCAATATACACGCCAGGTCACGTCGCCCTTATCATTATCTTTTTACGCATGAAGGTTTTGCTATGGTACTCCATTGTGAAATTTGTTAATTTTTCAAATTCAATATTTGAAAAATGGCATAATCATTAGATTTGAAATTTATATCAAGAAAAATACAAATTTTTACCTTTCAAACGCAGTTTGCCTAACAATTTTCTGACAAATACTTTTCGAGCTACTATTTATTCCTACTATTATTGGCAACAATTAGCGAAAAACCCAGTCGTCAGAAACGCATAGTTTTTTATTAAAGAGGCTGTTGGAGCAGGGATTGTCACCACCAATTTGCCACCATCACTTTTGAAATCGTTTCGGTAGTTCTAGAGATTCCATAGAAATTGTAATTTAGAATGTTTTTAGAACGCTTTTCGTTCATTTCACCCTTTTAAATTTCGATTTTTTTTTTTTTTTTTTTTTTTTTAAAGAGCATTTACATCTTATAGGTAACTACAATGCCAAATTTCAAATTTCTAGCTCCTTCAGTATAAAAAAATTGTAATTTTAGAACGTTTTTCGCTCCTGCACCCCCCTCCCCTGGGGTTAGTGACACCGACATAAAATATAGCCTATGTGGGAGCAGGGGTTGTCACCATCAATTTGCCACCATCACTTTTGGAATCGGTTCGGTAGTTCTAGAGATTCCATAGAAATTGTAATTTAGAATGTTTTTAGAACGCTTTTCGCTTATTTCACCCTTTTAAATTTCGAATTTTTTTTGTTTGTTTTTAGAGAGCATTTACATCTTATAATTAACTACAATGCCAAATTTCAAATTTCTAGCTCCTTCAGTATAAAAAAATTGTAATTTTAGAACGTTTTTCACTCCTGCACCCCCCTCCCCTGGGGTTAGTGACACCGACATAAAATATAGCCTATGTGGGAGCAGGGGTTGTCACCATCAATTTGCCACCATCACTTTTGAAATCGGTTCGGTAGTTCTAGAGATTCCATAGAAATTGTAATTTAGAATGTTTTTAGAACGCTTTTCGCTTATTTCACCCTTTTAAATTTCGAATTTTTTTTGTTTGTTTTTAGAGAGCATTTACATCTTATAAGTAACTACAATGCCAAATTTCAAATTTCTAGCTCCTTCAGTATAAACAAAATCGCAATTTCAGAACGTTTTTCGCTCCTGCCCCCCTCTGGGGATAGTGGCACCCACAAAAAATATATCCTATGTTGGAGCAGGGGTTGTCACCATCAATTTGCCACCATTACTTTTGAAATCGGTTCGGTAGTTCCAGAGATTCCATAGAAATTGTAATTTAGAATGTTTTTAGAACGCTTTTCGCTGATTTCATCCTTTTAAATTTCGATTTTTTTTTTTTTTTTTTTTTTTTTTTTTTTTTTTTTTTTTTAGAGAGCATTTACATCTTATAAGTAACTACAATGCCACATTTCAAATTTCTAGCTCCTTCAGTATAAAAAAATCGCAATTTTAGAACGTTTTTCGCTCCTGCACACCCCCTGGAGTTAGTGACACCGACATAAAATATAGCCTATGTTGGAGCAGGGATTGTCACCATCAATTTGCCACCATCACATTTGAAATCGGTTCGGTAGTTCCAGAGATTCCATAAAAATTGTAATTTAGAATGTTTTTAGAACGCTTTTCGCTCATTTCACCCTTTTAAATTTCGATTTTTTGTTTTTTGTTTTTAGAGCATTTACATCTTATAAGTAACTACAATGCCAAATTTCAAATTTCTAGCTCCTTCAGTATAAAAAAATCGCAATTTTAGAACGTTTTTCGCTCCTGCACCCCCTCCCCCTGGGTTGACACCGACATAAAATATAGCCTATGTTGGAGCAGGGGTTGTCACCATCAATTTGATATCATCACTTTTGAAATCGGTTCGGTAGTTCCAGAGATTCCATAGAAATTGTAATTTAGAATGTTTTTAGAACGTTTTTCGCTCCTGCACCCCCCTGGGGATAGTGAGCCTATGTTGGAGCAGGGGTGTCACCTTCAATTTGCCCCCATCACTTTTGAAATCGGTTTGGTAGTTCCAGAGATTCCATAGAAATTATAATTTAGAATGTTTTTAGAACGCTTTTCGCTCATTTCACCCTTTTAAATTTCGATTTTTTTTAAATTTTATTCTTAGAGAGCATTTACATCTTATAAGTAACTACAATGCCAAATTTCAATTTTCTAGCTCCTTCAGTATAAACAAAATCGCAATTTCAGAACGTTTTTCGCTCCTGCCCCCCTCTGGGGATAGTGGCACCCACAAAAAATATATCCTATGTTGGAGCAGGGGTTGTCACCATCAATTTGCCACCATCACTTTTGAAATCGGCTCGGTAGTTCCAGAGATTGCATAGAAATTGTAATTTAGAATGTTTTTAGAACGTTTTTCGCTCCTGCACCCCCCTGGGGATAGTGAGCCTATGTTGGAGCAGGGGTGTCACCTTCAATTTGCCCCCATCACTTTTCAAATCGGTTTGGTAGTTCCAGAGATTCCATAGAAATTATAATTTAGAATGTTTTTAGAACGCTTTTCGCTCATTTCACCTTTTTAAATTTCGATTTTTTTTAAATTTTATTCTTAGAGAGCATTTACATCTTATAAGTAACTACAATGCCAAATTTCAAATTTCTAGCTCCTTCAGTATAAACAAAATCGCAATTTCAGAACGTTTTTCGCTCCTGCCCCCCTCTGGGGATAGTGGCACCCACAAAAAATATATCCTATGTTGGAGCAGGGGTTGTCACCATCAATTTGCCACCATCACTTTTGAAATCGGCTCGGTAGTTCCAGAGATTGCATAGAAATTGTAATTTAGAATGTTTTTAGAACGTTTTTCGCTCCTGCACCCCCCTGGGGATAGTGAGCCTATGTTGGAGCAGGGGTGTCACCTTCAATTTGCCCCCATCACTTTTGAAATCGGTTTGGTAGTTCCAGAGATTCCATAGAAATTATAATTTAGAATGTTTTTAGAACGCTTTTCGCTCATTTCACCCTTTTAAATTTCGATTTTTTTAAAATTTTATTCTTAGAGAGCATTTACATCTTATAAGTAACTACAATGCCAAATTTCAAATTTCTAGCTCCTTCAGTATAAACAAAATCGCAATTTCAGAACGTTTTTCGCTCCTGCCCCCCTCTGGGGATAGTGGCACCCACAAAAAATATATCCTATGTTGGAGCAGGGGTTGTCACCATCAATTTGCCACCATCACTTTTGAAATCGGCTCGGTAGTTCCAGAGATTGCATAGAAATTGTAATTTAGAATGTTTTTAGAACGCTTTTCGCTCATTTCACCCTTCTAAATTTCGAATTTTTTTTATTTTGTTCTTAGAGAGCATTTACATGTTATAAGTAACTACAAAGCCAAATTTCAAATTTCTAGCTCCTTCAGTATAAAAAAAATCGCAATTTTAGAACGTTTTTTGCTCCTGCACCCCCCTGGAGTTAGTGATACCGACATAAAATATAGCCTATGTTGGAGCAGGGGTTGTCACTATCCATTTGCCACCATCACTTTTGAAATCGGTTCCTTAGTTCTAGAGATTCCATAGAAATTGTAATTTAGAATGTTTTTAGAACTCTTTTCGCTCATTTCACCCTTTTAAATTTCGATTTTTTTTTTTGTTGTTGTTTTTAGAGAGCATTTACATCTTATAAGTAGCTACAATGCAAAATTTTTAAATTTCTAGCTGCTTCAGTATAGAAAAGATCGCAATTTTAAAGCGTTTTTCGCTCCTGCACCCCCCTGGTGTAGTGGCACCGACATAAAATATAGCCTATGTTGGAGCAGGGGTTGTCACCATCAATTTGCCACCATCACTTTTGAAATCGGTTCGGTAGTTCCAGAGATTACCCCCTACAAACAAACAAACAAGAAAACAATCTTTACTCCTTTATAATATTATACTAGCAAGCTACGCCCGCTACGCTGGTCAATTTCTTTTAACGAACCTTTAATCAAACAAAATATTGACATTTCATAAATAACTTTTATATTTTAACAGAATAATAAGGCTACTATAATTTGTGACTCGTGCTATAGCCAATATACACGTCAGGACACGTCGCCCTTATCATTATCTTTTTACGCATGAAGGTTTCGCTATGGTACTCCATTGGGAAATTTGGTAATTTTCGAAATTCAATATTTGAAAAACGGCATAATCATTAGATTTGAAATTTATATCAAGAAAAATACAATTTTTTACCTTTCAAACGCAGTTTGTCTAACAATTTTCTGAAAAATACTTTTCGAGCTATTATTTTTTATATTAACAACAAATGGTTCATTTTCCGAAATTAATCTGTTGCAACAATTAGCGCAAAACCCAGTCGTCGGCAACGCATAGCTTTTTATTAAAGAGGCTGCACTGCAAAAAATAATTGTTGATTTTACAGTATAAAACTGGCACCCCAGCTGCCAGTATTATACCGTAAAATTAACAGTACTGCGCAGCACGGTAGCGTATTACTGCTTGCGCGGCAGCGTATTACTGCTTATTTTACGGTTTAATACTGTTAATTTTACGGTATAATACTGGCCAGCTGCAAGTATTATAAATATATATGTATCATATATACATTATGTACATTTATACATATATACATATATACATATCGTATTCATAATACATTATATATTACATTCGTATTATATACATATATACATATTATACAAATATATATGTATCATATACAAATACATATATATGTATCTTAAATGTCTTTGGTACGTCTTTCGTCGTGGCCAGCCACCATTTATGACATCATGATAATGAATGAGAATGACCGGTATCTAGTGCAGCCCTGGTACAGCGAATAGAATAAATAGTGGGGAAACCGCCTACAAAACAGTACTAAAAAAATGAATCCGATAATTGTACAACGATGCTGAATGATGAGAGGTTAATCGCAGTGAGTCACTGTGATTAAAAGTCTCAAAAAGTCGCAAAAGTCTCAAAATCATAGCTTGAAAATTCTGAAAATTATCGTCGATAGAATAAGCTCGAAATCCGTTGTTCCCAAAAAGAAGCAAAAATATGAAGGGTTGTATCAAATATCTGTTGATTAGTGCCAAGATAGCGCACACAACATTGCACGTACAACGATATCTGGATACAACCCCTCATCTTTTTGCTTCCTTTTGGGAACAACGGATTTCGAGCTTCTTCTATCGACGATAATTTTCAGAATTTTCAAGCTATGATTTTTTGACTTTCACAAAAGTTGCTCTATATATTTAGCAAATACATTATGCATATTATATTTTGATTGCATTCGCGCATGCGCAGTAAAACATTTTTAGTAATGTTACGGTTGGTTTCAACCAATTTTTTTTTAATCTACATTAATTATTTAAATCACTTTCTCAACATTTATTTAAAAGCACTCCTTTTTTCTGTTTCTAATAAAAATTTAAATAAATAAAAGTAATTGTAATAATAATAATAAAATCAGTTTTTATTTTTTCTTCTTTCTTTTTCTTTTTGCAAAGTAAATTCAACGTTTATAGTCTAGCTTTGCTTCCTGTTTTCAAATACGAAAGATATATAGCAGGGAGGGAGGTTTCTCAGTAAAAGACCACACATATTGTATTGGGCAGTCGTGTACGTTTTCTCCCATACCCTTGAATCATGTGTTTGTAGTCACCTAGTCTGGCTTTGGTTAAAAGAAAGACCGTCCGCCCTGTATAAGAATTACGTTATCTTATGAGTGTACTATATACGCAATTAGGCTTTGTAAGTTTACGACAGGCTTCAATTGGCTCTGCTATCAGGCGGATAGCTGGCGCCCATGTAAACAGAGGCTCACAGGACCCCCCTTCAGCACACGCCATGGGGGTGAAGCATGGCTGCCTTCCCCCATGAAGCGGCCGGCAGAGTGGAGCGGCAAGCTGTAGTCTTCAGGAAGAGTCCATTTTTCCTTTTGTTTCCATTCCCGTACCCCTGGCAGAGTGGATCGGTCCCGTTTTTCAAGCAGCGCGGGAGAGTGAATGTTTACGACACTTGCTGCTTGGCTGAAATACCTGTCGTTTGGTTCGAAAAATTAGTGGACGTTGCGTAGCGGCACTTGTGATAATGAGCGAAAAGCTACTGGTCAAAGAAATGAAAATGATGGTCAGTGAAAGAGCGTCAACGATTCCAGATGCGTAGAGATTAAGTTTTTTTTCCTTGTGCAGTCCAGAGAGGTCTCAACTATTTATGAGACGTTAATATTGTCTTGTTTATAATAAGGAAGACTGATCGCTGTGTGTGTTGGAGCTGGATTTGTGAAGATATGGGTAGTCCGAGAAACCTCCGTCGTCGGGAGATATATGAGGTGTTCGGTTGAATCGCAAAGTTGACAAGCAAAAGACTCAACTCAAATGCTCGCGAATGTTACAAGAAATGCTGAGAAGGAGTGAAGATTGACTGATGCTCTGGTGATTTAGGAAACCATCCCCCTGAGGTGTAATTACGTCAGATGGTGCCCGTCCACAGTTTTGTTTCTTCTCAAGAGGGAAGGGAAATAGAGTCTGCCCACTGATGACTTGATTAAACCTGCTAACTTTGTAAGTAGTTTTTTATTTCCTCATAAATGTATGTTCTCCCACTTTAAATTATCTATGGCTATTTGGAGAGATTAAGAATGATAAGTGTGTATTTGAAAACACTATTATATAATGTTTTTACAATTGATGGACTGTTAAACTTTAGACTGTTAAGCTTTAATGTAATGTTATATTTTTAAGATTCTCTGTGCCTAGTTGCAATTAAAATAATAAGTGATTTCAGCAAAGTTGATCAACCTTAAAAGCATGATAGTGTGATAATTTTAGAAATGTGTTGTTTGGTTTAAAATATATTTAAGTAATTAATCCCCATATTACAGATCAACGTTTAGATTGTGTTTTTATAATAATTTGAAGTAACTCCGTTGTTATAACTTTAAGTGTTTGAATAAAAGATTTGTTTGTTCTTAAAGATGGTATGTTTTTCTTTGTATAAATCTCTAAATAATTAATTTTTTTATATTCACAGTAGACCTATAAGAAAGGCTTAACCTTTCTGTGAGTGATAAAAAAAAAAAAAAAAAAAAAAAAAAAAGAGATACAATCCAACTTTATTAAATTAGGACTTTAAAATTTCTTAAGTTTAAATTCATAACTGACTGTTTTAATGAACATTAATTGAAGTTCACTCAATGTTATACAATCGTATTTTTGATCTTGATTTAAGGATGGATAGATTAATAAGTGAAACAGTAATATTAAATCTAATTTCATAATTGTTTAAATTAAGCTTTAACCCTCCTCTCTCAGAAATATTGTTTTCTAAAATAAACACCTAAAATGCTTTATTTTAAAAAGTAAAAAAAAAAAAAAAAGGAAAGGATTGTATTCCTTGTTTATAAGCCACTATACGATTCTTGGCTAACCGATCTGATCTTGTTCAGAATCTCCATAGTTGTTCTAAAATTTTAGTACATCATCATATCCCTATTCTATTAACGGATTTAACTCTTTCCCCTTTTGGTCCTCATATTGGAGGAATTTCAGGTTGTCTGCATTTTTCCAAATTATATGATGATTACACTTTTGTTAATCTAATGTGTGTGGAGTTTTGAGCTTGATCGGGTTGGAGTGGAGTTGGGTGTTCTTTCGTATTTCAGTATACTACTTGATTTAGAAATCTGTTGCCCTTTCTACATTTAGAATTATTTTAAAGTTATGAATTCAAAAGTATCATGTTGTCTTAATTTATTCGGGTTTGTTTTAAATTTGGTTATTTTGATTAGTTTAATATAATTTGCTCCCTTTTCCATGGCAACAGATTTCAGTGGAGCTAATCAGGGTATGCTTATTTTTTTTTTAAATATTTAATTGTCAAGTGAAGATTGAGTAATAAATGAGCTTTTTAAGTTTAAGTAAGTTGTGTTTTAAAGGAACCCCAAACCCACAACAAATGGAGCCGTAACAATTCGGTCTCTGGGTTATTGATTTTTTTTACTTGTATGTATTTATGTATCAAAGAGCAACTGGGTGTTTTTGCAATTAAAATTTTATTATATGTTCAAGTGTAAAAAGAGGTCTAGGCTCTCTCTCTGTGCTAGTAGTTACAGTCCCCAGTCAAAATTATGTTTTGTGTACATAACTTTAGCTTAGTTACTAAAAGCATAGTCCTGTACTTAAGTTTTATGTATCTGTAAGGTTTAGCTTTCCCCTCTCTTTTTCTCATTTTTAAGTTGCCCCCCCCCCCCTCATTTTTCATTTTTTTTTTGGTTTGTTTGTCATTTTCTAACTCTAACTATGGCTGATAAGCACTCGGAAGCAATTGCCACTATTCAACGGAAAAATGCTTTAGTGGATAATTTGTCTAATATTCCCCCATTCAATGGAGAGGCCAGCTCAGTCTGCTTCTCAGATTTTTCTGAGAAATTTGAGAGTTTTGCCAAATTATTCGACTGGAATGAGGAGGAGAAAAAATTCGTTTTGTTAGCTAGACTTTCAGGAGCTGCTTCTAGGCGAATAAAAATTCACAAAGCAAAAACATCTGATGAGCTATTAAAAATCTTAAAAGAGAGTTATACTTCACAGGCCACACCAGATGTTGCCCTCAGTCATTTTTTAAATTTTAAACAGCCACCCAATATGAGTGTTCAGGAGTTTTATGACAAGGCATATGATATGTCATTAAGAGACCTTGTAATTGAAGGTATCCAGGGTGAAGTAGTCGATAAAAGCCGAACGGCTCTACTACACTCCATGCTGTTGAGCAATCTTACACCAGAAGTGCGAAAGGGAGTAATTGCGAGAAATCCGCAATCCCCAGAAGAAGTCCTCAAAATTGCGCTTCTTGAAGAAAAAGCTTATAGGAACATTAACCCTTTCTACAACCACCGCGAGGAAATTCTCAACCCAAATTTGACCCAAAACCTACCCTGTGCTGCTGTTTTTCAGCAAGATAGATCACAAAAGAAGGAGATAGACCAACTAAAATCTCAAATTGATGTTTTAGCAGCTAAGATAGACAGTTTAGTTGATCTTAGGGCTAGGGATATGCAGGAAAATAACCAGGAAGTAAGACCCGTAACCTGCTATAGGTGTTCCGTACAAGGCCACTATGCCAGAGATTGTCCACTAAATTTTGTCGACTATAATTTTAGAAGGGGAGGTGGTCAAAATTTCAGGAGCCGTGGGCAAAATTATAGAAACAGAGATGAAAATCCTAGAGGGAACCAAAATCAGCGAGGCGGATATAGGGGAAGAAGAGGTGGTTATTACCAAAACAATAGGAGCACAGCTGCGAACAGAAATGAAGTGCAGGCGGTAAATAACACCCCAGTAGCTAACAGTGAAAGTGAGGCTTTAAACTATTAGTGGCCGGATCAAATGTGGTCAAGTCGATCCCCAACAGGCCCCTGGACCCCCCAGCTGTATATAGCGTTTTCACCCTCAATCATATACTTTACCAACTGCGAGAATTTACATAAATAAAGTTTGCCTGAATGCATTATGTGACACTGGTTCGGCAATTAATCTCCTGAGTGGTACTGATTGTAACTATTTAGAGAATTTTGAAACGGAGAATTGCAATATCCCCATTATGACTGTCACCGGTGAGAAAGTTCACCTAAATAGGAAGATATTTTTAAAATTTGTTTTTGATAATGTTCAATGTCAAGCTGAATTCTATGTAGTTGAAGGAAAATTAGCAGAGGAATTTAATGTGATTTTGGGAATGCCATTTTTGAAAGAGTACCGGGCAAGTATAAATTGTGATACAAATGCTGTCGCTCTTAAAGTACCAGTTGCAGGCCAAAGTAAACAAAGCGTAGAAACCCCAAGTAATACTTCAGGGTCTAATACTTGTCTTGCTACTAATTCTGTAAATATTTCTAATTCTGTATATAATGTAAATTCTAATAATAATTGTATAAATAATGATTGTGTTGAAAATAGTTCTGTAGATATAAAATGTGTCAACAAAGTAGGGGAGAATTCAAAAAGTAGTAATGCCAATAGCCCTCCTGAAAATTGTGCATGTGAGAAAGTTCATGACTCAGTTAATATTGAAAATGGGAATAATAGTAGTGAAAATATGGTAGTTCAGGACCCGCAGTTGAGTAATATGGGAAAAGATGTTGAGATAATCATTCAAACTGAGTCAGATAAGGAAGTTGAAAGTGTTGCGCAGAACTTTTGCATGCAAACAATATCAGGTGGTAGCTCTGAAGGTAATAATACTGAAAATCCTTCAAGTATTCAAAGTGTCGACAACATTCTTTCAGCAGCGAATCAGGTAGCCCAGGGAAATTTAGCTGAAGATACTACTGAAATTTGTAATATTGATGAAAGTGAAGATTTGGTAAGTATAGAGGATAAGGTACCTGAAGTCGAGGAGGAGAGCAATGAAGATAGCAGTAGTGATAAAACCAATAAAAATAAAAATATAAGTTTCGCTGTGTTATGTAGTAAAATTTCAATTCCCCCGCAGTCAAAAATGTTAGCCCAGGTTAAAAGGTATAAGGAAAATTTTATTAAGGAAAATGATATTGTTATGTTAGAACCTTTGGCGAAAAATTTAAATCAAGGTCTCCTTACCTCCAGAGCCATTTGCACTAAAGAACATGGCCTATATATCTCATTTGCAAATTTTTCAGACAATAGTATTCATTTAAATAAAGGAACCTTTGTTGCCAAAATTCAAAAATGTGTAGACAAATCAAATGTACCCGTAACTGAAAATAACCTTACTTGTAATGTAAATTTGGCCCCTCCAATTGGTGACTTTGATCACGCTGATCTCACTTGGAGCTCTGAAATTAATTTAGATCATTTAGAACCCCCATTAAAATTAAAATGCAAAATTTTCTAGACAAAAACAAAGATGTATTTGCAGCATCGGTCTTAGATTTACCCGGCTGTGATACAATCCCTCATGAAATTAACTTAACTTCAAATAAACCAGTAAAAGGCAAAGCTTATAGAGTCCCCTACAAACTACGTCAAGAAATGGAAGACCAACTTAATACTTTATTACAGGCGGACATAATTTCCCCTTCCATGTCTGAATTTGCTTCTCCGGTTATTCTGGTTCGGAAATCAGACGGTTCCTATCGATTTGCTGTTGACTACAGAAGACTAAATAAAAATCTTGTTAAAGATGCTTATCCAATACCTAACATTACCGACTCTGTTGATGCTTTAAGTGGGGCTAAATTTTTTTCAACGCTAGATCTAACTAGTGGTTTTTTTCAACAGGTTATTCGCCCAGAGGATAGGCATAAAACTGCAATAATCACCCACAAGGGACTTTTTGAGTGGACCCGTAACTGTTTTGGGCTCTCAAATTCAGGTAACAGTTTCCAAAGACTTATGAATGCTATTTTCGGTGATTTAGGCAATCTTGGAATTCTTGTTTATATCGACGACATTGTAATTGCCTCCAGTGATGTTAATTCTCATTTTGAGAAGCTTAGCATGGTCTTTGAAAGGTTAAGACTGCATAAATTGAAACTTAAGCCCAGTAAATGCACTTTCCTTTCGAATAAAATACAATATCTAGGTTTTGAGATTTGTAGTGGCCAAGTATCACCTATCAATAAAAATATTGCCGTAATAGAAAATTTTAAACCTCCAACTACCCGAAAGGCTGTTAGGTCATTTATTGGAACTCTATCTTTTTATAGGAGATTTATTCCAGATTTTACTAAGAGGGCCAAAAATCTAATCAACTTAACGAAAGAGACAGGAAAATTTTCGTGGAATGAAGATGCACAGAAAGAATTTGAAGACCTTAAAATGGCTCTTATTTCAAAACCATGTCTTGCACTCCCTGATTTTGAGAAAGAATTCCACTTATATAGTGATGCCAGTGGCGAAGCATTAGGGGCAGTGTTATCACAATTAGATGAAAATAACATGCTCCATCCTGTTGCCTTTGCCAGCAGAAAATTGAAAGATGCTGAGACCCGCTACTCCACCACTGAAAGGGAATTACTAGCTTTAGTTTGGGCTACTGCCCACTTTAAATGTTACATTGCCAATACCCATTTTTTCATCTATACAGACCATGCGCCTCTAACATTTATGTTAAAAATTCACGACCCTACATCTCGCATGGCTAAATGGATCTGCACTCTCTCAGACTTTAATTTTACAATTAAGTTTGTTAAAGGTAAGTGTAACAGTGTCGCAGATTTCCTTTCGAGGTATGTCAACAATGATAACTCCAATGATACTGTTAATTGTAATTTTTGTATACAAGTCGAAAAGGAAGTTACTTTTATGCCTCATTCCAATCTACTTGAAAAAATTGGTGAATTACAAAAATCAGACAAGAAATGCTGCGAGATTGCAAGAAAACTAGACCAAGGTGTAGAAATTGCTCCTAAATACATGAAATTTTTTTTTAGAGATGACATTTTAGTTTGTGAGGATACAAGGGAGTCAGCTATTTTGAATAAATCTGTAAAGTTAGTCGTGCCAAAAGAATTGGTTACTCAAGTTTTTGCACTAACACATGAGTCCCTAGCGGCTTGTCATCAAGCCTTTCAAAAGACCATTGATCGCATTCGTGAGCACTTCTATTGGCCAGGAATGTCGTCAGATGTCAAGCATCTAGTGGAGTCATGTATTAGTTGCCAGCAGAAGAGAGCTTATAGAGCGAACCAGCTCGCCCCTCTGCAACGTATGCCGACCCCCCAGTTTCCCATGAACAAGGTTCATTTGGATCTCATTGGACCCTTACCGCAAACTTTTTCGGGAAATAAGTATATTGTCGCATATATAGATTCATTTACTAAGTGGCCAGAAGCATATGCGGTTAGTTCAACCACTTCAGATGTCATTGCGGACACTTTAGCTGACTTCATCTCACGCTACGGAGCGCCCTGTTTTATTACGACGGACAACGCGAAGAATCTAATCTCAGATGCGATAGAGCACGTATATAAAATGTTTGGTATTAAACATATTAAGACCTCATCTTATCACCCGGCTGGCAACTCGCAAGTGGAGAGACAGAATCGTACTCTTAAAAATGCACTTTGTCACATAGTCAATCAAAATCAATCTGACTGGGACACTAAACTAAAATTTGCGCTACTAGCTATGCGTTCAGCTGTCCACTCTTCAACTAAACTTAGCCCAGCTGCAGTTATGTATGGCAGAAATATGAATTTACCATATAATCTCTTTTCCCAGCCACCTGCTTTTAATTATAATGATGCACCCTCTTTTTGCGAACTCTTAATCCCAGCTCTTCAAAAAGTATACACTGAAGTACATAGTAATTTAATTAAAGTTTCTGAGCAGCAGGAAAAATACCGTGAAAAGACAGCTGTTGATAAAAATTTTAAAATAGGAGATCTTGTGTGGTTATTTACACCCACAGTCGCCCCTGGTAATACAAAAAAATTAAGCAAGCAAAATAATGGTCCTTTTACTATAATAGAGAAGCTAAATGAAGTTAATTTTAAAATAGCGCTAGTTGCTAATCCCAAAAACTGTCAGGTTGTCCATGTTGACAGGTTGTCTTCTTTCAAAGACAGACTCCCCATCTGGTCCAGTGAACCAAAACAAACAATTGACCTGGGATCGACTGAAAACGTGACCATCGATTCACCACAACAATCGTGCATTTCTCCTCCTGTACGCAGATGCAAGCGTAACCGATTCATTCCCTGGGCACCATATGATAACCGCGCACCAGCAGTAGTGAACGTCAAAAATAACGAAACTCCGGTAACGCCGGAGGTGGAAGAAACAGACACCGACGCGACTGAAATCATAACTCCCTCTCCCCCACCTCCCATTTCTCCGGAGGTAGCAGCGGCAGGAAATAGCGGAAGTGAAATCTCAGCAACGGCAGATAGCAACACGATGCGCGTAGGTGAAAATTTAGCAACGGCAGAAAGCAGTTCAACTGCTGAGCACAGCGATTCGCGCAGGTCTCGTTCATCGATTCGTCCAGCTGCTAAATCGAATAGAAGTAGTCGTTCAATATCGATTTCTAGAACCGACTATTCGCTACGGGATAGACGAGACCGTCCGAGTTATAAATACTAACTACCTTTTTTCGTTATTCAAGCATTTTTATTCAATTTTACCTTGTTTATTTGTATTTATTTATAGTTTAGTTAATGTGTATGTATATTTAATTATTTTTTTTTTGACATTTTTAAAACGGAACTTAGTTTTTCTAGCGTATTAAAGGTTTGTTTTGGTTGTGTGTTGATACTTTCATGTAGGCATTTTTAACCCTTTTTATGCCTATACTTAAGGTTTTTGTCTGTTTTATGGTAGATTATGTGGTATATACCCGTCCGCACCCAGTTTTCGTAGATTTTGGGTGTATTTTTGCAAAAAAAAAAAAAAAAAAAAAACGAATGTAATTTTTGTTACTTTAAAATTTTGTTACGATGTTGTGTTTTGTATGCCCTTTTGCCGAGGTAGATCTGTTTAGTTCAGTTTTTTTTAATGCATCAGTGTTTTGTATATAACTTTTTATGTATGTGTTTACTTTAATTTCTGCATTTTAACTAGATAGATTTATTATTTACTATGCAATTTGTGGGTTTATTTGAACTTTAACTTTAAGGATTGTGGACCTTTATTTTTTTTTCTTTTTCTTGTACATACTGTCTCATGTACATGCCTGTATGTTGTTGTGTGTGGCTAAAAGTGCTAAAATTAACTATTTTCTTTATTCTACTTCCTATTTTTGTGGAATGTGTGTTTTCCCTCCTGGTGATGTACTTCACCACCTTTTTTTTTTTTTTTTTTTTTTTTTAAGTTTTTGTGGAATGTTTTCCCTGTAGTACCCAAAAGCCCGAAACTGCTTTTGCTATAAGTAGCACAGAGGCAGAGATACTCTTTCCCATGCACATTACTTGTAAGTGCATTTGTAAAATCTACACAGTTACACGGTTCTAAGAACTTTCTTCAAATACAAACATAACTTCACGAACAAATGTATACGTGATTCTATAACATAGTCTATAATTACCAAATTGTGTGTCTTGCTCTTAATTTTCTATATGTATAACCTTCTATTACAGTATGTATATATTTTTATTTTTATGTCGCCAGTTGCTCTTGTGTATTTTTGTATAATAGAATTAATATGTGTTTTACAAATTTCATTGACATTTACAGTGTTGTAACTATGATATTACTAGTACTTATTTACATTAATAGATAGTGTTGTAATATACTGTGATGCCAATTATTGAAGTTATGTATATAAGCAGTATAATGACAATTAATCAGTGGGCACTTCTCTTCTTTTTCGGCTAATTTTTTTTTTTTCAAAATTCAATTTATGTATTATTTACAGTTCTGTTACCAGAAATTTCAGGTAGGATGCAGTTATGCGTAGGAATGACAGTAGTAGGGAAGTGAGGTTTCACAGTCAGGTGGAACATGTGTTCTTTTACAGGTGCAGAAAATATCTTGGTCATTTTAGTGGTAAAATCAGCCTTGTGGTCCCTCCTCTGGTAGTACTCTTTTATGGTCATGTTTCAGGTAATATTTTAGGTAATGGTTTCTACGGATGTGCGAGCTCTGGTTGTATATATCCGGAATATATTGTCAGGGTGGTATTTCAGCGGTGAACACTCTGGATCCCGTCCCGGATCGATGTATGATTTGTGTTTGTGGGTCAGTTTTTTCAGTGTTGAGGTCCCAGCATGCCATGTGGTACCCAGTTACCTTTCAAAAAAATAATTTGTTTTCTCAAAAAAATTTTTTTTTAATTAGCCGGGGGGAGCAATCTTGTTACGGTTGGTTTCAACCAATTTTTTTTTAATCTACATTAATTATTTAAATCACTTTCTCAACATTTATTTAAAAGCACTCCTTTTTTCTGTTTCTAATAAAAATTTAAATAAATAAAAGTAATTGTAATAATAATAATAAATCAGTTTTTATTTTTTCTTCTTTCTTTTTCTTTTTGCAAAGTAAATTCAACGTTTATAGTCTAGCTTTGCTTCCTGTTTTCAAATACGAAAGATATATAGCAGGGAGGGAGGTTTCTCAGTAAAAGACCACACATATTGTATTGGGCAGTCGTGTACGTTTTCTCCCATACCCTTGAATCATGTGTTTGTAGTCACCTAGTCTGGCTTTGGTTAAAAGAAAGACCGTCCGCCCTGTATAAGAATTACGTTATCTTATGAGTGTACTATATACGCAATTAGGCTTTGTAAGTTTACGACAGGCTTCAATTGGCTCTGCTATCAGGCGGATAGCTGGCGCCCATGTAAACAGAGGCTCACAGGACCCCCCTTCAGCACACGCCATGGGGGTGAAGCATGGCTGCCTTCCCCCATGAAGCGGCCGGCAGAGTGGAGCGGCAAGCTGTAGTCTTCAGGAAGAGTCCATTTTTCCTTTTGTTTCCATTCCCGTACCCCTGGCAGAGTGGATCGGTCCCGTTTTTCAAGCAGCGCGGGAGAGTGAATGTTTACGACACTTGCTGCTTGGCTGAAATACCTGTCGTTTGGTTCGAAAAATTAGTGGACGTTGCGTAGCGGCACTTGTGATAATGAGCGAAAAGCTACTGGTCAAAGAAATGAAAATGATGGTCAGTGAAAGAGCGTCAACGATTCCAGATGCGTAGAGATTAAGTTTTTTTTCCTTGTGCAGTCCAGAGAGGTCTCAACTATTTATGAGACGTTAATATTGTCTTGTTTATAATAAGGAAGACTGATCGCTGTGTGTGTTGGAGCTGGATTTGTGAAGATATGGGTAGTCCGAGAAACCTCCGTCGTCGGGAGATATATGAGGTGTTCGGTTGAATCGCAAAGTTGACAAGCAAAAGACTCAACTCAAATGCTCGCGAATGTTACAAGAAATGCTGAGAAGGAGTGAAGATTGACTGATGCTCTGGTGATTTAGGAAACCATCCCCCTGAGGTGTAATTACGTCAGATGGTGCCCGTCCACAGTTTTGTTTCTTCTCAAGAGGGAAGGGAAATAGAGTCTGCCCACTGATGACTCGATTAAACCTGCTAACTTTGTAAGTAGTTTTTTATTTCCTCATAAATGTATGTTCTCCCACTTTAAATTATCTATGGCTATTTGGAGAGATTAAGAATGATAAGTGTGTATTTGAAAACACTATTATATAATGTTTTTACAATTGATGGACTGTTAAACTTTAGACTGTTAAGCTTTAATGTAATGTTATATTTTTAAGATTCTCTGTGCCTAGTTGCAATTAAAATAATAAGTGATTTCAGCAAAGTTGATCAACCTTAAAAGCATGATAGTGTGATAATTTTAGAAATGTGTTGTTTGGTTTAAAATATATTTAAGTAATTAATCCCCATATTACAGATCAACGTTTAGATTGTGTTTTTATAATAATTTGAAGTAACTCCGTTGTTATAACTTTAAGTGTTTGAATAAAAGATTTGTTTGTTCTTAAAGATGGTATGTTTTTCTTTGTATAAATCTCTAAATAATTAATTTTTTTATATTCACAGTAGACCTATAAGAAAGGCTTAACCTTTCTGTGAGTGATAAAAAAAAAAAAAAAAAAAAAAAAAAAAAAAAAAAAAAAAAGAGATAAAATCCAACTTTATTAAATTAGGACTTTAAAATTTCTTAAGTTTAAATTCATAACTGACTGTTTTAATGAACATTAATTGAAGTTCACTCAATGTTATACAATCGTATTTTTGATCTTGATTTAAGGATGGATAGATTAATAAGTGAAACAGTAATATTAAATCTAATTTCATAATTGTTTAAATTAAGCTTTAACCCTCCTCTCTCAGAAATATTGTTTTCTAAAATAAACACCTAAAATGCTTTATTTTAAAAAGTAAAAAAAAAAAAAAAAAAAAAGGAAAGGATTGTATTCCTTGTTTATAAGCCACTATACGATTCTTGGCTAACCGATCTGATCTTGTTCAGAATCTCCATAGTTGTTCTAAAATTTTAGTACATCATCATATCCCTATTCTATTAACGGATTTAACTCTTTCCCCTTTTGGTCCTCATATTGGAGGAATTTCAGGTTGTCTGCATTTTTCCAAATTATATGATGATTACACTTTTGTTAATCTAATGTGTGTGGAGTTTTGAGCTTGATCGGGTTGGATTGGAGTTGGGTGTTCTTTCGTATTTCAGTATACTACTTGATTTAGAAATCTGTTGCCCTTTCTACATTTAGAATTATTTTAAAGTTATGAATTCAAAAGTATCATGTTGTCTTAATTTATTCGGGTTTGTTTTAAATTTGGTTATTTTGATTAGTTTAATATAATTTGCTCCCTTTTCCATGGCAACAGATTTCAGTGGAGCTAATCAGGGTATGCTTATTTTTTTTTTAAATATTTAATTGTCAAGTGAAGATTGAGTAATAAATGAGTTTTTTAAGTTTAAGTAAGTTGTGTTTTAAAGGAACCCCAAACCCACAACAGTAAACCTGCTCATTTTTCATCCAATTTTTATTATTTTTTAATTCCGATTGCAGAGTATTATGTACAATGTTGTTTGACATATTTTCTCAAAATAACTTTTCTTTATATTAAGAACTCTGCAAATTATAAGCAAAAAACTTGGCGAAATTTGAGTCGGTTTTTATAAAAACCTTAATTTCTCTTCGATTATTCATGCTATCCTCATAAAAATGAACACAGTAAACACAATAAACCACTTATTAATAATCTCGAGTTTGAACAATTTTGCTACATTAGTTTTTACAGGGTAATCCAAAAGATATTCGTTCCTTTTCAATTTGTTGACAGTCCCCTATTGGGTTTCGGGAAAAAATATTCACGGAAATATATAAGCTATACTATACTGTTTACACACTGTCAGTTTCAGGTTAATTCCTCATGTATTTTTCTAGATAGTTAACAAAACGTCTAAAATCGCAAGTGACCAATCACCTTTGGCAATATAGTGTATTATGCATCTCCCATCCCCCTCCCCCCCATTTTGCCCCAGAGAGTACTTATCTGAAATATATCGTTAGTACTTTTTATTTATTTTTATTTTTTATTTTATTTTTAGTTCGTGTTTTTTCTTTTTTTAATGTTTTGCAATTTTATATTGCGTCATGTACAAAATTACAACATGGGTGATCTTATGTCGTACGTGCAGTGCAATAAAATATTCTTAAGCAAACGCTTGAACAAAAAGGCATTTACGATCAAATAATGCAAGCTGTCAATAACGGGGTTGGAGAAATCTTCTACTTAGATGCGTCAGGAGAAACTAGTAAAATGTTCCTAATTATATTGGTACCGGTAGCAATTTGATCCAAAAATGACATAGCCTTAGCTCTTGCGTCGTCCGGAATAGCTGCGACATTGCTACCAATTGGAAAAACTGCTCATACCGCTTTGAAATTGTCATTGAACATGTAATTTATTGAAACTCCCATGTACAACATTTCCAAAGCATCCAGCATGGGAAAAATATTGCAGAAATGCAAACTTATTATTTGGGATGAATGCACAATGGCGCACAAAATATCGCTCGAGGCTCTTGATCGATCATTGCAAGATTTGCGTGGAAACTTCAGACCATTTGGAACGCATTAATATTGCTTGTAGGAAACTTCAGGCAAACATTACCTGTAATTCCTCGATTGACACCAGTGGACGAAATAAATGCTTGCAGGAAATACTCTACTTTGTGGCGACACGTAAAAACATTAAAATTAACTACAATATGCGTGTCCAGCTGCAAAACGATCGATCAGCTGAGATATTCTCACATCAATTGCTGGAAATTGGGGACGGAAAGATGCTGGTTGACCCGACCTCACGACGAATTTCATTGCCTCATAACTCTGCAATTTAGTGACGTCAAAAGAAGAATTGGATGAAAAAGTATTTCTCAATAATCAAACCAATTATAAGAATCACGACTGGCTGAGTGAACGAGCTATTCTTGCGGCCAAGAACAAAGACGTCTATGAACTTTACAATATTATTCAGTCTAACATTCAAAAGAGGCAGTCACATACAAGTCGTCGACATTGTTGTGGAGGTAGATGAAGCGGTTAATTATTTAACAATTTTTTAATTTACTCGATCTGCTAGAGATGCCACAGCACGTAACTGCAATTGAATATCGGCGTGCCAATCATCATGTTGCGAAATATCAACCAGCCAAAGATTTGCAATGACTTTCGCCTTGCAGTAAAAAAATTAATGAGCAACATCGTAAGAAGCAACAATTTTGACACGACCTTCCAAAGAGAAGATGTCTTCATTCCGCGCATTCCTATGATTCTAATGGATGTGCCATTTCAATTTAAGAGATTGCAATTCCCAATTCAATTGACGTTTGCAATCACCATCAACAAAACTCAAGACCCATCTTTAGAATTGTGCGGTTTAGATCTAGACACGGATTGCTTCTCTCGTGGACAATTATATGCGTGTTCTAGAGCCGGCAAGTCAGACAATCTCTATATCTGCACAGACAATGGAGCAACAAAAATGTTGTATACCCACAAACATTGTACAATTGAAACGTGCGCTTTCTCTTTTCCATTTAACCAAACTGAGCCACGGCAACGCATGGCTGGGTACAGCTAGTAATTATTGTATGTAGTGCACGGCATTGTATATTCCTTATATTCTAATTTAATTTTATAAGAAATACTCATTTTATTTGCATTGCCTTCAAAGTTCGTAACATGCATAACAAAGTACAATTTCAAAAGAAAACTTCTTTGTTTATATTAATTACCGATAGGTGGCGCCAAAGTAACATTTAGAAACGAAGCGTCATTGATGTATGGAAAGTCAAAATTCGTTGTCAGTCATGGTATTTGGACTTTTATTATAATGATTTTAGGGGAAAAAACAAAACATAGACAAGAAACAGAAACATATGGGCTTGGCGACTCAAAATACCGAGTTTGTGGAAGGTACTTATGAGCTAAAAAACTAATTCGACTTTCCTTACCTCTATTTAATATATCATTATTGTCCCTCAAAGGCTCCTCCCTAGGCTTAGGGGTTCGTCCTGGCCATTAGCCAAAAGCTGGTCCCTAGGATGGGCGCTGTCTATCTGTCTGACCCTCAAAGGCTGACTTTGCGACTGAGAAGTGGAACTACCACGCAACCAAGAAAGTTCGTGCGGTTTTCATCAGACATAAAAAAGACCCACAAAAGTCTAAAATGCTTATTTTATTCTTCGAAAGAATCACCATTGGCTTCAATTACATGTTCCCAACCAGAAACAAGTTTATAACTGCCCTTTTTGAAACAACTTTTGTTATAGATACCAAAAATTGTGTTACAGCATTTGTGACATCGTCTCGATTTCGGAACTGCTGTTTCCGTAACCGTTGGTTATCCATGACCAAAAACAAGCAATAGTCCGATGGGACGATTTCCGGGGAGTAAAGTGTATGAGGTAAAACTTCCCAGCCCGGTGTCGCTTTTGCCGAAAGATGTGTGACGTTATCGTGGAGGAGGACAACACTCCTTTTGTTGACCAGCTCTGTCTGCTTTTGGATCAAAGCAGCTGAAACCCTTTGCAACTGTGACGAGTAGACGTTGGTTGTGATGGTGTTCCGCTTTCTAAGAATTCATAGTGAACTATACCAGTGCTGGTCCACCAAACACACAGAATTATCTTTTTTGATCAATATCCGGTTTGGCGGCCAATGAGACGGAACCAGAAGTCAGGCAATAAGGTTTTCTCGTCCTTTATCATACATGACCCATTTTTCTTCACACGTCAACATTTGTTTTAAGAACGAAGCTTTGCTGTGGCGGAACAGCAATTTCAAGCATATGTTCAACAGCTGGAACTTGTTTCTCTCGAACAGAACATGAGGAACTCACTTGTTGAGTCTCCACGTCATCCCAAGGTTATGCAGATGCGATTGGATGGTTTTGTCAGATACCACAAACCTGTGTGCAAGCTCCTGGGCCGACGAACAAGGGGCATGTCTTTGAGGATCCCGTCCCACTTTTGAGCGATCCGTTCATTCACCGAAGTCCCTCCAAACGCGGAGCATAATTTTCTAGCAGCTTCTGCAACTTTCTTTCCTAAGTTGAACTCGTACAGCAAAATAGGCCTTAAAACCCCTTTGTCAACGACATGTTCTTTCAAAGATTGCACTTCCTACAAAACTGATAGGAAAACGTGCGATGCGCTGAACTGCGCTCAACTAAATCAAGTTTGAATGGAATGTACTGTAGCGTAATTGTAAATCATTAGAAAGTTTTAGCAAATATTGATTTAATTACGTCACAATCACAGTACACATGACAAAATACATAAAGCAGCATATGTAATGGGCTTCCAATGGGATTTTTGTGTCAGGATGTCCAATTAGTTCTATTCGGCACTGGGCGGCCGAAACATACAGTTTCTCAAGGTAGAGAATTTTCAGAGCAAGGCGCTCTCTTACATTCAAGGAAACAGAGTCCTTTCATTTAATCGGCAAAGTTCTTGCCTAATCATCGGTACATGGACCGTATACATAGGCCTTCTCACCAGAGGAGCCTAGGGAGCCGTTGCTTCGCTGCAACTGAAAATCAGACTACTTACTTCGGCCTCTGCTCGTCGTGTATGTAGGTTAGGTAGATCTGAAGTGTTTACATGTGTTCCGTCTCTCAGAATATGAAGAGGTCCTTGATATCTGTAGTGCCTGAAGGACAACTCAAGTGGCTAGAATATATGAGAACATAAATGTTCCTGTAACGTCACTTCTTAGCAAGCGACACGAATTTATAACTGCAATAATTTCTAAGTTTATTAGAAAACACAGATGTTTTGAGAGCTTGAAGTAAACTGGCGGTATGCACAGACGAAATTTTATTAAGAACATCTGGAAGCGGCTTTTCTGAAGTTAGGGACCCACTTCTGGTGTACACTTCAGATCTCCATGTGTGAGTAGATTAAAGAAAAATGAGTGAGAAGATTTAATTAGACTTATTAAAGTCTGGCTAACGAGGAGTCGGTACAATCCCTCCCCTCTTCATGAAAATTTTTCCTTAGAAAAATTTCACCTAATATTCCAGAGTTATTGTATTACAAGGCAAAAATACAGCCTTTAGTACTAGTTAAAAAATTTAACTTAATTTTCATTAAATTTTTGAAAATAATGAACACTTTAATTCTCAAGAGAAGAGTGTATATAAATATAATAACACACAAAACAACAAAAAATATATATATATACACAATTCAATACAATACACTATTCTTATGCACAGAATTTTTCTCTAGAATATATCTCTAATTCATTCTTTTCTGTTATACAACACACATAATAATTATTACAGTTAAATTCTATACTTTGTTATTCCTTTCACTAAAAAGAAATTCTCTAAACACTCGAACACTTCAATTTCTTTTAATTTTTTTTCTTTTTAAAAGTTTAAAATATAATACAGTACTAGCATTAATTTACGTTATATACACAGATAATATAACTGTATAACAATTATAAAAATTCTTTACTCTTCTTAAAGTTACATAATAATCCTTATTACTTAAATTCAATTCCTCTTAATTATTTATTTCATCAAAAGAAAATTTAATTTTCTCTGAACACGCGAATACTTCCAACTATTTTTAAATAATTTCACTTTATATATCAATAACATATATAAAAATCTTAACTTTTTAAACATTTCACTTACATTTATCACACAGATAAATAACCTTCATTTAAAACCATCCACATTATATTTGGAATATATCAAATGCAATAACAAAAATAAACTTTTCTCTTTCTACTAAGAACAACAACAAAACTCTTATCTAACTTTCGCCTTTACTAGCTAGCATTCCTCCAAAAAAAAATTTTCGGGGATCTTCCATCCCTCTATCATCAGAAAGGGAGGATGCAGTGTTGACCCACTTATTCAGGCATCGTGTTACCGAAGTCCCGTTATCTCTTTTAACGAAACTTTCTTTGCTTATCGGAAATCCTCTCTGAACAGTTTCCCCGTTCATTTTAAACACACGCGATGGCTTAATGCACTCATTAGAACATATAACATGTTTATACTCAACCGAATCCTTTCCGATTTCTGAATTCATTTCAAGAAACCCTTGGTTTATTACCAATCCTATTGTAATCAACATAATGAAATACAATACGTAACTTAACTTGGTTCTTATTTTAGTCATGAATTCCATCAAATTTGTATTCCGCATTATACCAGGCCTTTTCTCTGATAAATTTACCATAGCATTTTGAATAGACCTATCTCCTTTCAAATTAACTTTAAATAAATTTAAGTCGCTTTCGGGCAATCTATCAGCCAAAAACTCCGTGTTGACACATTCGTAAGTTTGAGATTCTTTACTCGCATAATCTTTTGCAGCAAAATTATCCCGTTCTTCATTGGTGATGTCTTCCTTTTTTTCTGCGAAAGTGACTAACTCTTTTAGATCGCAAAGATCCGCGATTTGAGCACCATTTGCCAAATCTTTCGACACGCGAGTAATTCTTTCAGCCTCAATACTTTTAATCTCATGCACTTCTGGTGCATTTTTAACCTCTCTAGGCTCACAGTGATTTTCGAATTTCTCATAATTCTTAACCTCATTTAATTTATCTCGTGGTTTTCCAACCGAACCTTCGTTAACCGACCTTGGAAACTTTTTCCTAGTTAACGAAACTAAACGTTTACAAACTGTTGGCGTAACTAACGCTTCGCAGTTTAATGAAGCTACAACTGCTGCTGTAATATAAATTCGTTGCGCATTTCTACCCGCTTCATTATCCCAAAATGACAGTGGCACTTTAACAATTTCTGCCCTAGTAATCTTTCCTATCGCAGGAATCAAGTTTACCTTTCCATCTGTGCGGAATTTTTCAGGTATTAAATTCCTTTGAAAAATGCTAAGTTCTGTCCCAGAATCTTTTATAGCATTTACTTTCTTACCCAATATATTTAAACTAACTATTGGTAAGTTATCTTCTCGAGAAATTTCTTCTCTCTTACACCCTTTCTTACTATACAAGTTTCTCGCACCGACATAGCTCACTCGACTTTTTACTATAGTCTCTTCCTCGACATTATTCAAGGTTCCGCTATGTTTTTCTTGTAAAAACTTTGGGCAAAACCTTTGGACGTGGTTTTCCGAACCACACTTATAGCATTTCAATTTCACGCGTTTTTCGAACGCCTTTTGCCTTTCGATATCGCTCTGCGATTCCGTGACTTTAGTGTTGGGGTTAACACGCGGTTTATATCCCTCAGGCTTTTCATAAACCATCGAACGTGTTCTTTCCTCCCTACTATCGCGAGTATCCCTCGACTTTGGACACGACGCTCTCACACTGTCATATTCATCCAGTATTTTCACTAATTCTTCTTTCGTTTTAATTTGGGACCATTTATCTATAAAATGTTCTCGGATTTCTGGTTTAACCCTTTTTTTAATTTGGTCTGCTACCATTAAATCTTTCAAATCCTCAAAAGAATTGACTTCAAGACATTCAAGCCATTCATTCAAATAGTTTCGTAATTCGAACCCAAAGTCCTTCCAATTTACTCCAACATTTCTCTGATGCGTCACGAATTTTTGCCGGAACGTGTCTGTCATCATTTTAAATCTTGTGAGTAACAATTTTTTTACATAGTCGTAATTCTCACATTGAGGTTCAGGTTCCCTTGCAATTAATTCTATAATATTTACTGGTAATAGTCCTATTAAATGCGTTACCCAATTTTCCTTATTTATTACGCGTTTTGCTTGACGTTCAAACATGACCAGATATAAACTAATATCCTTTTTTTCGGAGAAAATTCAGGAATTAATTTTTTTAAACTGATTTCATTCATGCGAACATTTTCATTAGATGTTGACGACTGAGGGGGGACACCTTGTTCTATTTTTAGCTTTTCTAATTCAAGATTGAGTTCTATCTCCCTTTGTTTTATTTCTAGTTCTTTTTGTTTTAGTTCTTTTCGGCTTCTAATTTTTTTGCTTCCCGTTCCAAATTTTCCTGTCTCAATTTTTCCTCACGCTCAAAACTTTCTTGCCTCAATTTCTCTTCTCGCTCTATATTTTCCTGTCTCGATTTTTCATGCTCTTCCTTAGCTAATTTTTCTTGTTTTTCAGCAAGAATGGTCTCGAATAATTCTTTCACCACTACTTCATCGTAATTCTCGTCAGCCGTGATTAACGCTTTAATTTCAAGTAATGTCTCATTACCTACTAACGGAATCTCTAACTCACGTGCGAGGTTTATGACGTCAATTTTCTTACCTTTACCAAAATATGACATTTTAGCTTTTAATGTTTTACTTTAACTCTAACAATAAAATTCAAAGAAAAGGGAAAAAACACAGATACATATAATTATCAAAATACAATCTTCTCTTTCAAATTGTATTCAAATTAGCGTTAGTTCTAAATTCAATATTATTACTTTAAATAACAAAATTTTAGCTTACAATAATAATAACTCCAAAATAAAAAAAAAATTCTGTACTCACTCATTTTCAGATCTATAAGGCCACGATTAATCCAAGAATTTTAATTTCTTCGGAAATTTCTGCCCACAAACACACACACACACACTGATGAAAATCGCCTTTTCTAAAAGCACTTATTTCAAAACCACGAACCACTTCTTTTCTTCCTTTTATCAACAACCAACTTCTCTGAGTCGCACACACCTCCGCTAATACGCAGCTGATATCGAAGGGGCCCTTCTTTTCTAAACCAGCAATTCCGAAACTAGAGTTCCTCTCTAGGTCACGCACAGGACGAAAACCTTTTCTCTCTTTCTTTCTTCTTTTTCAGAAACCCTTCCTTTTCCGCAAGGCAAACCCGGCTAATGCAGCACTGTGACGTAATGACGTCTACTTGGAGGGGGGGGGGAGATTCAGGGATCTTCCTTCTACTTCCGTCCTACTTCCGTCAACAGAGCGACAGTCCCATCTCAGCACAGTCCCATCGAAACAGAATTCGTTCTTCCTTCTACTGCCTCGTCTTATCGTGACAATATACGAGGGTCTTTCTTTTTCTTTTTCCTCTTTTGGAAACAGCAATCAACCACTTATCAATGCACTGAGTGGCTTCTCAGTTTCTTCTTCTCAATTCCGAACTGGAACTAAACTTCCTTTTCTTTCTCTTAGAGTAATGGACTCTAAATCTCTTAATAACGCAAAAGTTTATCAAAGCAATGACTTGCGCTCAAGTGAATTTTCTTTTCTTAATTCGTCGGTACAGTACAGATATGACTTCATCAAAATCCGTTTGACCACACCTACGCGACAAATGTGACTGTTCTCAAAAACCGGACGAACTTTTTTGGTTACCTGGTATTTAACCAAGCATTTAAACTTTTGGAACTTTTTTCTACGTCTAAAGATTTTCTCTTCTTTTCTTTCCTTTTTGTAGCATCACTTTGGTACACACGTTTCATGTTGGCACAACTGTGACACCGCACTAACTACAACCATACTACAAGATTGAGCGAGTGAGCGTCGCGATGCACTCTGAATCTGATCCTATGAGAACTGCACAGAGCGCAATGAGTCAGCCAGCAGCCCTCTTCCGTCTGGCCAGCGACACGACACGGCGCCACTACGCAGGCTACCATAAACAAAAACCAACTGGCAACTGCTTAAAATTAATTGTAAATGCGCAAGATTACTGGGAAATAATCAAATTTCTCTTATGTAACTAATTATAAAGTAGTGTATCCATATTTGGGGGGCTCCTTTCGGCTGGGGACCCTCGGCAATCGCTGACCAGCCGACCTGACCAGTCCGGGCCTGGTCAAGAACCTTTCCATAGATTTAACATTAGCTTGAGTGTTTCTTCCCATGACTAGTGTAGGCTGTTAAAGTCACGCGAAGAAACGCTCAAGCTAATGTTAAGTCTATGGGAAGGTTCTTGGCAGATTTCTCGCCAAAAATATTTTTAAATGTTTATTATTATTATTATTATTATTATTATTATTATTATTATTATTTGCATAGGATAGCTGAGGCGTTGCCATCAAGACAGTCAAGGCCAAATGACGCTCTGAAAATGTTCTCGTGACGTCACTGTTAGTCGACCGATCGTCTGCCTCATTCACTTTCGTCGTTTTGTGGCGCGCCATTTCAAACAAACATATTTATTTTTTTAAGTAACGGAATTCTTATTCCTTATCTATAAATCGTATAAATATAGTAAAGAGTATATTATTCTGCGTTTTCGGAATACAATCATGCCACAGAGGTCTTTCGTTACGGGATGCAATGGAAATTACGACAATGGACCTCATATGCGAGTGTATCGTTTCCCAAGAAATGAAGATATGAAAAAATATAGATAGCTGCGATTCCAAGACAACCTAAAGATAATACATTCATCAAAGGCAAGTACAATATTTGATTATTATTATTATTATTATTATTATTTTGTAGTTGCTGTCTGTTTTCGTTTTCAATCTATAAATTAAAAAGTTGCTTTATAGAGATTATCTTACTACCATCAAACTTTCAAATTTTTTTCTCGTTGGGATTATATTTGGACAAAACATTTATAATTTGTAAAATTCGAAATAAATATGACGTAATTAGTGTATGCAAAATCAGTTTGAAAATATTTACTTTAGTTAATAAAGAAAATGTAATTAATCTCAGTATACTTATTATGTTCTTCTCTTTATTCAATGCTGATAAATACACCCCTAATCCTGCATGTTTATATTATGATATGAATTTTCTGACAGTTATCTTTTGGACATTGTAATTTTCCTTAGGGATATTTAAAAAATAGCCTGATTATGGATTCAAATATATAAGATTGTCTTAACTGTTTTCAATATTGAATGGCATTAATGGGAATAGTTTTGTTACATTGTTCTACATCTATCCATCTATATATTTGTGTTTATACATTCAATTATGCACTATATGTGTGTGCATGCGGAAGTAGATGATTTTTAATCAGATGAATACGATAATGTCTGTCATGATTCTTATCAGTTGTGTTAAAATCGAACATTCAATCAAATCAATCACTCTGTCACATAAGTTAAAGTGATCTTAAATTAAAAGCATTGAAATTAAAGGTTATTGAACTCTGCAGTATTTTAAAGGTCTTATTCATCATTTTGCATTTTCAAATATGTTAAAAAGTATATGTTTTCTTATTCCTAATTTCTTTCGCTTTTCCTATGATTATGTACAGAATGCAAGAATTGTTGTCACCGAATTCTTTTGATACATTTATTCCTAAAATAAAAATTGGAAAAGCTTTTAGTTGTACAGTAGAGTCGCGATTATCCGAGTCCCGCTTAACCGAGTTTCGGTTTAACCGAGTTACAAAACAAAAAAAAAAAAAATAATCCCTTTCTCTTATTTTGACTAAAAAGTCCGAATTTTATGAATTTTCTTTCATCTCCACCTTACACTTTATTGACAATCAAATTATGAAAATGAAGGAATACAAATCTTTATTGAGCTTAGCACAAACATTTCCTGTTTCTGAAACCCTTACTGGAAAAGACATTGCTGAGTGGATGAATGCAGATGAACAGCAATAAATTACAGATGACATGATTACAGATATGGTTAAAAATCGCAAACAAGAGAGCAGTGATGATGGTAATCAGAAAAAAATTACGCATTCTGAAGGTCTATTGAAAAAAACATTTATTACAATGAGCAGCAAGAAGAGGCTACACCTATAATATTGATGACACTAAAAAAATGGCGTAATATTGCAGCAAAAAAACGTTTATCATCCCACAAACAAAAAATATATATATATCAAGGACTTTTTCAAATAAAAAATTCATTACCTGTTTTTATTCTACAAGCATCTGCAGTGTACATCACAATGACTGTAAGTATACTATACAAATTAATAGATTGTGTGTAAATTTATATTTTATCTCTTAAATTAGTGATAATTTACATAAATCCCGTTTAACCGAGTTTTTGACTTATCCGAGGTGAGCTTGGTCCACATTAACTCGGATAACCGCGACTCTACTGTATTTTTTTAAGTACAATTTGTGTTTATATATACTAATTCCATTGAAAATTATATATAAAGTATAAGTATTATAAATGCATAAATATAATATGTAAATTATCCATAAGTATTTAGGTTTAAAATACTTTAATCATACATTCCTTTCACATCTGTTTCACTAAAAGTGCATTTATGTGACAAAAGTTTAGGTTTATACTAATATTTACACAGCAAATTTCTCTAAGAAAAGGTTACAAACGACGCTCTTGAAACACGGTTAACATGGATGGACTTATACAAATTAAAATATTATTTTTATTGCGTTCATAAAAGGAATAATAGTGTTATTAAATTGTGCGAGTTCTTGAAAATGAGGAGTGTGGCTTAATCTATGCATTTTGCAAGATTTCCTTTTCGTGTTATATTAATTATAATTGGCAGTGTGCCTTTTCATAAAAAATATTAAATGTATTTGTGAAAAATTTAATAGATCTTTTAATTTTTTTTTTCATTTAAAGCAAATAAATAATCTGTGAATTGTCAATTTTGAATTAATAATATTGAAAGAACAAAGGCTATTTTATTAAATACACTTTGGAATTATAATTGATTTAAGAAACTGCAGAGGTCAAAATTAAGAGGTAAAACTATTTTGTCACTGATAAAACATAAAAGATATCAAATTGCATCTCAAAAAATCTGATTAGTTTGATGTTAAAAGTAATGTTGTGAGCTCGGGGTTCGAAAGGACTGATGCCAATATATAAGAACAATAAAAAGGCTTTATTCACTATAAACAGTGCAATACGATCACAAATATCTTCTGAAAATTACAAGATATTCAGTAATCTTCAAATGCAATAAAAGCTAAGCAAAATTTCACACAGAAACAATGCGTTCAATACGACGTATCAACGACAAAATCGATCCGAGAAACACAGTTCTCAATGCAAAGCCTCTCGTATGAATTCAATCGCAGTTGACAGACAACTAACTAACTGAACTGATGGAGGTCCTTATATATGTTTCAGAGATCTTTCCAGATTATTCCAGAGCATTCAGATGCTAGAAATTACCAGAAAGTGCTTTAACTTTCGATAGAGAACCCAAGCAAGAAAGGATCCCAATGTATAAGTATAAGGGGGGTGTGGTTGCACAAAAAGTCGCCGAATCCGTCGCCAACTTGGGGATAAACCCATTCCTTGGCGATATTTCAATAGACTTCCATTATAAAGATGAGGGTGTAAGGTTGTTTTCCTTGCAAACCATCTGAGGCCTTTAGCATTGAGTTACATGATGCTCAATAGGAAATACATTAATAATACTGCAATTTTCACAATAATCAAATAAAATAAATTTAAACAAATGGAATATTTACAGATATATACAAAATTCATAACATTGCCCCCCTCTCAAGGACTGCACGTCCCGGGCAGTTCAACCTTTGATCGGAAAGCAAACCCGTTACCAACAAATGCTATACTATTCAAAACACTTAAAGCAAATATGGAAAATAACAATTAAACACATTCATATTGCTGAATTATAAAGCATAGACACCATTACATACAAGTATTTAAATAATAATAACAGTAATAATGATAATGCTAAGCAAAATAAATAATTGCATTAATTTATATACAAGACCATGGTCATACTAATTTACATTATTTACATTACACTATTTACAATCAATGAACTAAGTACTATGTGAACTATGTACTATGGCCATAGTATGGAGCTAGCCTGTCGTAATGAACGACTCTAGGCTTCGAATTTGGTGACTTTCGGATCCGAATTACGACATCGTTCAGTCTGTTTGGGACTGTATAAGGACCGTCCCAGTGCGATTGCAGTTTGGGAGAAAGTCCTTTACGTCGAGTCGGATTATAAAACCAAACCTTGTCACCTTCTTTGAATTGATGTCCCGTGGCTTTCGTGTCGTACCTGGTCTTCATCTTCTCCGTCTGTATATTGATACGCTCTCGAGCCAAGTTGTGGACGTCTTCAAATCGTGCCTGGAGATTCTGCACGTATCCCTCTGGCGATGAAGGCGCATCTGGAGGGCAACCAAACAGCAGATCACAAGGTAAACGAAGATCACGACCAAAAAGCATCTGAGACGGGGAATAGCCGGTTGTTTCATGGACGGCGCTGCGATAGGCGAGAAGAAACAAGGGAAGTTTTTGGTCCCAGTCTTGCTGGTTTCTTGAGACTAGAAGTGAGAGATTGTTGAGGATGGTACGATTAAATCTCTCAACCATGCCATCCGACTGCGGATGTAAAGGCGTCGTCCTAGTTTTGTCCATTCCGAGAAGTTGACAGAGACCCTCAATCACAGCAGAGATGAAATTTCTCCCCTGGTCAGAATGCATTTGAAGAGGGACTCCATACCTTGATATCCACTGGTGTACCAAGGCATCCGCAACCGTAGAAGCTTCTTGATCAGGGATGGCATAAACTTCAGGCCATTTTGTGAAATAGTCCATGACAACAAGGAGGTATTTGTTGCCATCAGCACTTCTTGGCAGAGGACCTAGGATGTCAAGGGCGATGCGTTCAAAAGGTGCTCCTACATTGTAGAGATGTAGTCTTCCTCGGCTACGTTTCTTTGGTCCTTTCCGAGCTGCACATGCATCGCAAGATTTGCACCATTGTTCGACGTCAGCTCTCGCTTTTCCCCAGAAGAACGCTCTCGGACTCTGTGTAATGTTTTCATGACTCCAAAATGGCCACCAGTGGGACTGCCATGTAATTGAGGACCTCTTGGACCATGTAATGGAGGACCTCTGCCCTTGAGGACCTCTGGGATTCGGGATCGAGGAAGTACCAACTGCCACCGAGATGTCTTCCCATTTTCCGATTCGAATTTTCGGAACAGGACACCATTCCTGACGTGGAGAGAGTTCCAAAGAGCCCAATATTGCTTCGTCGTAGGACTGTAAGTCATGATGTCTTTCCAACTGGGCTTCGTGCTAGAAGATTCTAATAACTCCAAGATTGGTTTGATCTCAGAGTCTGCCATTTGATCTTCTCGAATCTTCTCATCACTCCAGGGATCTGGTGGCGTCAATAGTGAAGTCTTCGTCTGGCGTATGACATATTCGGGATTATACTTGCTCTCCGCTCTGGAACAATAGCGACAGCTCTCGGGACACGGTCTTCTTGATAGGGCATCGGCGTTTCCATGCGATGAGCCTTTGCGATGCCTGATGTCAAAGTCGTATTCCTGGAGTCGTTGTATCCATCTGGCTACTTGGCCCTCTGGGTTCTTAAAATTCATCAGCCATGTTAGGGATGCGTGGTCAGTACGAAGGAGAAATTTCCTGCCATAGAGATAGTGATGGAAGTGTTCTATGGCTTTCACTATAGCTAATAACTCCTTACGAGTGACGCAATAATTCCGCTCTGGTTTCGATAAACATTTGCTCCAGTATGCTACGACTCGTTCTTGGCCATCTATTTCTTGGGAAAGTACAGCGCCGACACTTTCCTGACTGGCATCCGTGTCCACAATGAATTGTTTGTCGGGGTCTGGATAGGTAAGGACTGGAGAGGATGTGAGAGCTTCTTTCAGCCGCTGGAATGAATTGTCGCATTCTTGTGTCCATAGAAACTTCTGTTTGCTTTCAGTGAGCCTATGCAAGGGTCTTGCGATGTTGGAGAACCCCTGTACAAACTTTCTGTAATAAGTGCATAGCCCAGAAAGCTTCGCAACTGATGGACATTTTCCGGACGTTTCCAGTGCTTTACTGCAGACACTTTTTCAGGATCTGTTCGAACACCTTCAGCTGAGATGATGTGTCCTAAATAGTTTACTTCTCGTTGGAAGAACTTGCATTTCAAAGGGTTCAGCTTTAAATTCGCCGCTCTTAGTTTCGTTAACACTTTTCGAATATTCTCTAGATGTTCTTCAAACGTGCGGCCACCAATGATGACGTCATCTAGGTAGATGAGACAAGCTTCAAAAGTCAGACCTTTTAACACTGTCTCCATGAGGCGCTCGAACGTTGCTGGAGCATTGCAGAGCCCGAACGGCATAACTTTAAATTGCCAAAGTCCTTGTCCAGTAGTAAATGCGGTCTTCTCTTTGTCATCAGGATGGATCTCTACTTGCCAATATCCACTCTTCAAATCCAGCGTGGAAAACCATTTATGTCCTGAAAGAGTATCTAGCGTGTCGTCTATTCTTGGTAGAGGATAGCTGTCCTTCTTCGTGATATCGTTAAGTTTACGATAATCCACACAAAATCTTGTGGAGCCATCTTTCTTTCGGACCAACACGATGGGAGAGGCCCACGGACTTGATGACGGTTCGATGATGTCACTATCCTGCATCTCTCGTAAGAGCTTAGAAACTTCTTCTTGTTTTGCGAACGGCAAGCGTCTTGGATACTGTTTAATCGGTGGATGGTTGGCAGTATCAATTCTATGACGTGTCAGTGAAGTGCGCCCTATATCACTCTCATTTTGTGAAAACACATCCTTAAATTCCTGGAACAGTCTTTCTGCGGCATGTTTCTGTTCAGGAGATAAATTTTCATTTCGTCCAATTACAGGTGTTAAACTTGTAGGCGGCTCCGATAACGTCAAGCTCGGGTCTTTGCAAACACAGGTGACTGGAGCACAGGTTGCAAGCACTTCACCTTTCTGGATAATTCTAGACTTTTCACTTACGTTCGCAATCCTCACAGGTATCACATCTCTCGACAGATCTACCAGCGCTGATGCTATTAGCACTCCCTTTGGGCTCTTCTCAGGACATCCAGTCAAGCCATACTGGAAAATTCTTTCGTTTCCAGTTAATCCAGGTATCATCATTTCGGTCCGAGGAGGGATGATAACATCTGCCTTGGCTGTGATCCGTTGAATAGACCCGGACTCATCTCCAAGTTTGAAAATAGTGACATCTTCTTGAGCAGAGCGTAACTCATTATTCTTAAAATCCAGTGTAAATCCTTGCTCTTTTAAAAAGTCCAGTCCGAGTATGAAAGGGTCTGAAATATCGGCCACATAGACTGTATGATGGTAAGCGGCGTTCCCAAACTTTATTTTCAATTTCATTCTTCCATGTATGTCGATCTTATCCCCGGTCACGGTTTGGAGGATAACACGGGGCGGAGTCCAGAGGAGCTTTTCTTTTAGCCGCTGAGCTAGATCTTTCCGGATGATGGTCACATTGGCTCCTGTATCGATGATCATATTACAGGGCAAATCATTCACACGCCCGACTATAAAAACTCCGTTCTTGCCGCAACTTCTTGCAGAAATTTGACACACTTGATAATGGGGCTTCTCAAAATCTGGCAACCTCCGCCCCGCGAGATGGCCATTAATTAGTTTCCCTGCTCCGCCGTTCGTGCGGAGCTATTACCTTCTGTGCTGGGTCGTTTTAGGCAGTTTCTTTGAATATGACCTTCTCTTTTCCTTCTATTTGTTGAAATCTTCCTTCAACTTTGTTTTCCACGCCGTCAATTCTGTCATTTAAAGATGTTATTTTATCCTCTATTAAGTCTTTCAACTCTCCAAGGTTGGTTGACATATCCTTCTTCATTTCATCTTTTAAGTCGCCAAGGTTGGCAGTCATTTTCTCATCCATCTCCCCAAAATTTGCAATCATTTTCTCATCCATCGCTGACATATCCTTCTTCATTTCAGCCTGATTCGCAGTCATTTTCTCATCCATCTCTCCTAATTTCTCCAATAATTTAGTCAGTTGCGCTTCCATTGCTCTGGTAATCGGCATTCAACCCCACACCTGACACCAAATGTTGTGAGCTCGGGGTTCGAAAGGACTGATGCCAATATATAAGAACAATAAAAAGGCTTTATTCACTATAAACAGTGCAATACGATCACAAATATCTTCTGAAAATTACAAGATATTCAGTAATCTTCAAATCCAATAAAAGCGCAGCAAAATTTCACACAGAAACAATGCGTTGAATACGACGTATCAACGACAAAATCGATCCGAGAAACACAGTTCTCAATGCAAAGCCTCTCGTATGAATTCAATCGCAGTTGACAGACAACTAACTAACTGAACTGATGGAGGTCCTTATATAGGTTTCAGAGATCTTTCCAGATTATTCCAGAGCGTTCAGATGCTAGAAATTACCAGAAAGTGCTTTAACTTTCGATAGAGAACCCAAGCAAGAAAGGATCCCAATGTATAGGTATAAGGGGGGTGTGGTTGCACAAAAAGTCGCCAAATCCGTCGCCAACTTGGGGATAAACCCATTCCTTGGCGATATTTCAATAGACTTCCATTATAAAGATGAGGGTGTAAGGTTGTTTTCCTTGCAAACCATCTGAGGCCTTTACCATTGAGTTACATGATGCTCAATAGGAAATACATTAATAATACTGCAATTTTCACAATAATCAAATAAAATAAATTTAAACAAATGGAATATTTACAGATATATACAAAATTCATAACAGTAATTTTTTTTATATATTCTCATATAGGAACAGTCGAATTATTAAATGAAAAAAAAGTCTAAATATGGATTTCAAGTTGTGAAATTTTCAAAGCAGTTAGGCTTAAGTTTCCCATTGGCATTTTCAGTAAATGTCAACAAAAGATAAAATGTTGCCAACTTAAAATGTACTTATTTTATTACGGAAATTAATCATATCGTAATAACAGATAATATAATTCATTTTTTCAGTGAAATAATAACGGTTATTTTTTTTTTATATTGTCTTGTATTGGATATTTGCGCATAGTATAAATTTAATGTAACATAATTGTAATTAATTGTTTGTAAAAGTTGATTTAAATTTAATTTCATAAAATAAAAATAATATCTATAATATGAAAATCTGCACATAAAATAACTTTTGTATTCATACATTTTTCAGAAAAAAGTACACTGCAAAAAAAATTGTTGATTTTACAGTATAATACTGGGATCCTAGCTGCCAATATTATAACGTAAAATTAACAGTAATAAACAGTAAAATAAGCAGTAATACGCTACCGCGCATGCGTGGAAGCGTATTACTGCTTATTTTACTGTTTATTACTGTTATTTTAACGGTATAATACTGGCAGCTGGGATGCCAATTTTATACTATTTAATCAACTTTTTTTTTCCAGTGTATTTTTCATTACATTTCACGTTATTTTGTCTCATTACAATGAATAACAATTTCCGGAAAAATATAAAATTCTTGTTAAACGGCTGCAATTTTATTTTTATCTTATACAAGCAAAGTCAGAGTTTTCTAAACATTAGATGTTAATGTCATTTTTTGGTGATTTTTCAAATTGAATAGATTATTGCAAAATACAGTGAAAACAAATACATCCATACAATGTCAAACCATGCTCATTAATATAAAATAACATTTTTATCTATAGTTAATCTTTAGTCAAACATAGGTATTTTTCAATGTGCAAATATTCCAGCTTTCAAAACTTTTTAGATAGTACCTTTTTGAAAATGGTAATTAATAATGTAGAAAATCTTATTACTTAGTGAATAAATAGTGTATTTAAGTTAATACATCTAGCAAAAATAATAAATTGCGATATTATTTTTACAGCCATAAAAAAATCATTTCCATTATTATAGAAAAAAATTACACAAAATGAGCTTGTGCTATACTAACAGCAATTAAAATGTCAGAAATTAAAATTGCATAATTTATCAAGACTTTGAATATTTTGCTTGAATTTTAAAAGAAATATTTTAGGAAAGAAAAAGAAAATAAGTGCATGAAGAAATAAATATGTGTATCAAGAAGTAGCAAAATCTTTATTAAGGCAGTTCTCCGGGATACTTTCTGACAGTTTTTTAATTCAATGTTTTTCGCAAACAGATGAAATTGGCAGTTGCTCTTAGTGGTACCAGTATTCAGAAACTATGGAATAGAACTTTTTTTTTTCATATTACGATAAAAGCAGAAAATGCTGTCAAAGTTGGCATTTTGAACCAAATTTAAAGGTACAACAGCGTGGGAGAACTGCTGTCACAACAGAACAATTGCTTATAACTGAAGATTTAATTAATTCAAAGAGAAATAATAATAATGATAATGAAAAACCTGTTCAATTACAAATTACTTTAATAGTTACTTCTGCAAGTGTTATGCTATTACATTTAAAATCAAGTCAGAATAGGTGTAACATTTTGTTCGCTTTGTTAAAAAGGATTTTTTTTTTTTTTTTTTTTTTTTTTTTTTTTTGAGAACCGCCTTAAAGGAGCTGGCCAGTCAGATCTCAAATTCCCTGGCTAATGTTAAATACATGGAAGTGGAATGTATTCTTATTTTTTAAAATATCTCCTTGGGAAATTAATAATTTTGACTTCTTTTTTTCCATGTACTCTTCTTAAAGGATGTCTTTTTTTTTTCCTTTTAGTTGTCAAAATATTTCTAAAATATATGCTTAATTTTATCTGAAGTGTTACAATCTTACTCAAAGCTTGTACGATTTTAACACATAAAGTATTGAAACAAGCATAGATTTTAGAAATATTTTGACAACTAAAACAAACAAGACCTTTAAGAAGAGTCCGCAGAAAAAATAAGCTTAACCCTTTCCGGCACAGAAAAATTCTGTTCGTAAAATGAGAAATTACTGACTGACACCGGAATTTACAAACGACTTTTTAGAAAATAAGAACTTCATATTTTAAGATTGAGAAAAATCAGAATCCAGCAGTTTTCCCCTACTTTAGAGTCTTTTCCATGTTCTATCATAAAAAACCAAAAAATCTCTCAAAAACATACAAAAAAATTTAAAAAATACAAAAATATATATTGTTGTCGTAATGCTATCCTTAACCTTCCTATGTTTATTATGTGTTTATTTTCTATGAGCTCGTAATTTATTTAGTTCTTAGTGATTGTTAGTCTTGTTTAGGCTCCCCCCCCCCCCCCACGGTGCTTCCAGTTTTTATTGAAATCACTGACATTTTATTCTACATTAGTTATGTTCTGGGGATGTGTGCATCTGGCCACGGGCTCCTCGGCCCAAATTTGTTCGAAGTCAGCTTCCGTTGTAGAAACAAAATTTTATTAAAATATTCTTGGTGTCGCATGCAAATTTGGAATTAAAATTAGGTGTGCCCGGAGTGGGACCACTGTGCCGGAAAGGGTTAAAATATGATTTTCCTTATGACATATTTTAAAAATAAGAATGCATTCTATTTCCGTAGGTTTAACGTTATCGAGGGGAATTTGAGATCTCACTTCCCTTTAAGTAAAAGGTAAGTGAATTTTATATTTACACAAAATACTATTTTTTCCCCACCCAGTGAATATAGAGCATGTTATATTTAATTCGAGAAATCGTGATTATCATTTATAAATAAAAAAGTTAAGGTGTAGCTAAAGACTGTTAATTGATTTTTTTTAAATATAATTGTGTATTTTTTTTCGTTATTTTCAGGCTAAATAAGTATGTCATAACTATTAACTTATATACAAGCTACCTTTATTTGTTAAAAAATACTGAAAGAACCAGGGCTTTAAACTTATATTAAATAAAAAGAAAACTGCCCAGTTAAACTGAGGGCATTGAGCTCACAGGCTATTCACACTCATTGTATATTGTACTCTTATTTCAAAGAATTTGAAATATGCCCCTCGAAAAATAAAGAAATCAACAATATATTAAGGGGGAGTCATCCCCCCATAGTTAACTAATGAACCCCTTAAACTAATCAGGGAAGTCTCTAATTACAATAAATATACATACAAAATAGGAAGAAAATCGGATAATTCTGCATGAAAAACTCATTTATCCAAATTAAGGGGGATTAGCCCCCCTTTCCCCCTTTATACTTAACCAATGAACCCCCAAAACTTTTCAGAGAAGCGCATTATCACAATGAACCTATATACAAAATTTAAAGAAAATCAGATAATTCTGCATGAAAAACCCATTTATCTAAATTAGGGGGGTTATCCCCCCTTTCTCCCTTTATACTCAACCAATGAACCCCCAAAACTATTGACAGAAGCGCATTATCAAAATGAACCTATATACAAAATTTAAAGAAAATGGGATAATTCTGCATGAAAAACCCATTTATCTAAATTAAGGGGGGATTAGCCCCCTCTTTCCCCCTTTATACTCAACCAATGAACCCCCAAAACTATTGACAGAAGCGCATTATCAAAATGAGCCTATATACAAAATTTGAAGAAAATGGGATAATTCTGCATGAAAAACCCATTTATCTAAATTAAGGGGGGAGTAGCCCCCCTTTCCCCCTTTATACTTAACCAATGAACCCCCAAATCTATTCAGAGAAGCGCATTATCACAATGAACCTATATACAAAATTTGAAGAAAATCTGATAATTCTGCATGAAAAACTCATTTATCTAAATTAGTTGGGGTTACCCCCCCTTTCCCCCTTTATACTTAACCAATGAACCCCCAAAACTATTGACAGAAGCACATTATCAAAATGAACCTATATACAAAATTTGAAGAAAATCGGATAATTCTGCATGAAAAACTCATTTATCCAAATTAAGGGGGGATTAGCCCCCCTTTCCCCCTTTATACTTAACCAATGAACCCCCAAAACTTTTCAGAGAAGCGCATTATCACAATGAACCTATATACAAAATTTAAAGAAAATCAGATAATTCTGCATGAAAAAACCATTTATCTAAATTAGGGGGGTTATCCCCCCTTTCTCCCTTTATACTCAACCAATGAACCCCCAAAACTATTGACAGAAGCGCATTATCAAAATGAACCTATATACAAAATTTAAAGAAAATGGGATAATTCTGCATGAAACACCCATTTATCTAAATTAAGGGGGGATTAGCCCCCTCTTTCCCCCTTTATACTCAACCAATGAACCCCCAAAACTATTGACAGAAGCGCATTATCAAAATGAGCCTATATACAAAATTTGAAGAAAATGGGATAATTCTGCATGAAAAACCCATTTATCTAAATTAAGGGGGGAGTAGCCCCCCTTTCCCCCTTTATACTTAACCAATGAACCCCCAAATCTATTCAGAGAAGCGCATTATCACAATGAACCTATATACAAAATTTGAAGAAAATCTGATAATTCTGCATGAAAAACTCATTTATCTAAATTAGTTGGGGTTACCCCCCCTTTCCCCCTTTATACTTAACCAATGAACCCCCAAAACTATTGACAGAAGCACATTATCAAAATGAACCTATATACAAAATTTGAAGAAAATCGGATAATTCTGCATGAAAAACTCATTTATCCAAATTAAGGGGGGATTAGCCCCCCTTTCCCCCTTTATACTTAACCAATGAACCCCCAAAACTTTTCAGAGAAGCGCATTATCACAATGAACCTATATACAAAATTTAAAGAAAATCAGATAATTCTGCATGAAAAACCCATTTATCTAAATTAGGGGGGTTATCCCCCCTTTCTCCCTTTATACTCAACCAATGAACCCCCAAAACTATTGACAGAAGCGCATTATCAAAATGAACCTATATACAAAATTTAAAGAAAATGGGATAATTCTGCATGAAAAACCCATTTATCTAAATTAAGGGGGGATTAGCCCCCTCTTTCCCCCTTTATACTCAACCAATGAACCCCCAAAACTATTGACAGAAGCGCATTATCAAAATGAGCCTATATACAAAATTTGAAGAAAATGGGATAATTCTGCATGAAAAACCCATTTATCTAAATTAAGGGGGGAGTAGCCCCCCTTTCCCCCTTTATACTTAACCAATGAACCCCCAAATCTATTCAGAGAAGCGCATTATCACAATGAACCTATATACAAAATTTGAAGAAAATCTGATAATTCTGCATGAAAAACTCATTTATCTAAATTAGTTGGGGTTACCCCCCCTTTCCCCCTTTATACTTAACCAATGAACCCCCAAAACTATTGACAGAAGCACATTATCAAAATGAACCTATATACAAAATTTGAAGAAAATCGGATAATTCTGCATGAAAAACTCATTTATCTAAATTAGGGGGGGTATCCCCCCTTTCCCTCTTTATACTAAACCAATGAAGCCCCAAAACTATTGACAGAAGCACATTATCAAAATGAACCTATATACAAAATTTGAAGAAAATGGGATAATTCTGCATGAAAAACCCATTTATCTAAATTATGGGGGGTTAGCCCCCCGTTTCCCCCCTTCATGCTTAACCAATGAACCTCCAAAACTAATCAGGGAAGCGCCTTATCACAAGGAACCTATAAACAAAATTTAAAGTAAAACGGTTAGTTCTATCAAGAGTTATCGCGTTACGTACATACATACATACATACGTACGTACAGAACCGGCGGGCACATAAGCTCTCAGGCTTTGATAGCCTGTGAGCTAAAAAAACGATTGTAAATTTAAATTCTTTTGAACAAAAGCCCACAAAATATTCCATAAAAAAAAATTATAATGATTATTTTTTTTAAATGCTTTAAAAAAATCATTTCATAATAATTTCAAAGATATTTAATTTACAGAATTTTTAATAATTTTCTGAGAGTATTATCATTCTGCAGAAATATTCTTAACGTAATTATCGTAACCACCGTTACCTTCGTTATTCGCAAACTTATATACTCATACTTATATAATCAACGTAATTATTACCTTCGTAATTAGATATCTTTAAAAAAAATTATGCAGATTAAAATCATGATTTTGACAGATTTGAGTAACTTTCTATTTATAGGTATTTAGAATAAACTAGATGGAACCCGTCAAGACTTGACGGAAAAAATTACAATAACAATATTAGTAAAATAAGCTTCTTTATTAAATAAGAAAGGGGTGCTTATGAAACAGTCTTTCAAATATTTTATTTTAAAAGTTTTTCCCGCAGTGAATTACAGTACTATTTCCGATGCAAACTCCAAACAAACAGTCCGTAAACAAAATGCCAATCAGTTTGACATCACCGCCATATTCCCCACAGCAAGAAAGAAAATTTCCTGGACCTATGAAGTATCATACAAATAGTATATCCCTATGTTCATCCCATATTCAGTCAATAAAATAACATAGTAAATAAAGCACACATCCCCCCCCGCCCCCCGTGATAATGCAACCGAATGAGCTCCTATGCGCATGTGCATTGCATCTCCCCAAACGCACCGTCGACATTCGCGTTAAAAAAAGTTTTAAAATGTTTTTATCAAAATTTTTAAAATGTCTTCTTTAATCAGTGTTCGTTTCAAATCCACATCTGCTGAAACGCATCCATTGTTTTAAGCTAATCAATTTTTATGTAAAGATGAAGAATTTTTTTTACAATAATAAATCAATCTGCAGTAAAGGAAGATTTTCAATGTTTTCAAGTGTAATTTATTTGAATGGTTTCTTCAGTTCCTTTACATAATCAGGATAATTATTCCTTTTCCATAATTAAGAGAAATAATGTAAATAAATAAATATCCAAGATTATTTTCTATTCTGTTTTCATTAATATATTGTAAATTTTATTGTTTAAAGTTACTGATAAATGATACTTTAGTAAATGGGGCTTTTCCTAATTATTTTTTTTATTTTTGAGATTTAATGGCAACATCTTCCGTTTGTTTATTGGGCACTACAGTTTGGCGAATTATTTGGGGTACTTTTCGGTTAGCCGGGCACCAGTGAAGAATATATATATATATATATATAGTATATACACACACACACACATATATATATATATATATTGTTATGAATTTTGTATATATCTGTAAATATTCCATTTGTTTAAATTTATTGAATTTTATTATTGTGAAAATTGCAGTATTATTAATGTATTTCCTATTGAGCATCATGTAACTCAATGCTAAAGGCCTCAGATGGTTTGCAAGGAAAACAACCTTACACCCTCATCTTTATAATGGAAGTCTATGGTAAAATCGCCAAGGAATGGGTTTATCGCCAAGTTGGCGATGGTTTTGGCGACTTATTTTTGTCGCCAAATTTGGCGATATATCGCCAAATGTCGCCAAGTTGGCGACGGATTTGGCGACTTTTTGTGCAACCCCCCCCAACCCCCCCTTGACCGCCATTGCTGTAGTACGTGCTTTCTTGGAACTCCTGAACTTTTCAAAGTTTTTTGGTAATTATTCATCCGGTGCTTTTGTTTTTTGCTCATAATCCACACTAATATGTTATACATTAACTATGTTTAAATTATTTTGATTTATTTTATGTATAATTGTTAATTTCTGGACTTTGAAAGTTTGTCACGTTGGCGTCAGGCCTATCTTGTTTATTAATCTTGTTATACTGTCAAATTAACATATAATAATTATTTAACTGGTCTATTTATTGTTTAATATAGTAGTACATTAACATAGCTTACTTATTTAACACTGTAAAGTATATTAATTAGCTTGTTTAAAGAGGACGAAACTTTTGAAAGTTCGCCATTTATTGTTTACTTTTTGCGGAACTTTCATCTTTCTTTTTTCTACTTATTATGCATTAATATTCATGATTATAACACCTTAATTATGTAATTTAGTATTCTAGTTGATTTACTTACCTTCTGATGTGCTTTTTCTGTGGTAATCTTTGTTAATTTCTGTTTATTATTGATTATTTTGAGACTTTGTGATTTGTAGTGGGCGGTTCCCGTTGTTGATGACTCCATCTTGTTTGTTAATTGTTAAGTTGAGTTGCTTTTGGCTGCAGGTTTAATTTCGTTTGCCGTGTAATCTGTTTATTTTCCTTTGCCGTGTAATCTGTGTAATTTTTGGATTGGTTAGCAGGAGTGTGTTTTGATGACGTATGAAATTGGGATAACTTTATTTGAGAGGAGTTAGTCTACTAGTTGAGGTGTGTTGGTTGAGATATAGTTATTTGCTGTTAGTTGCTTGATTAGAGTACTTGTTTGGTTTCCCTGATTTTTTTTTTTTTTTTTTTTTTTTTTTTTTTACTATCACGTGGTGAAGTTGTTGTGTATTTCTGTTGATGGTTGCTAGGGAACAGTGTAGTGGCTCATTGCTTGCTTGAAGAGTGGGATTGTTTGTTTGCTTTGCGTTCTACTTGTTGGTTGCTATAGTTACTATAGTGTTGTTGATTTTGTTGTTGCTAGGTAACTCTGGATAGGTCGGTTGTTTATTTGGTAATCGGGTGATTATGGTAATTACTTTTAAATTTTTCTTATAGGCTTGATTATTCTGGGTTGAGCTCTGGGTCCCTGGTTGGGTCTAGTTTTAAGTTTGGAGAATAGTTTTATTGTTATTAATTACTGGTGATTGTCTGCCTTTTTGGCTCAGCCGTTTATTATAATCATCGGCATTTTGGGATTTTGAGCTCAGTCTTCCCATATATATATGCTGAAAGTTTGTTCGTAGTGTGATTGCCCCTTCAGCAATCTCTGCTCATTTGAAGCCAATTTGTCATAGAGGTACAATTGGTGTTCCGTCTGTGAGCAAACGCTGGTGTGGGGTCTGGTTTCTGCATTGGCTCTCTATACGGATTGTTTTGGTCAGTAGGCAGTCAATTGGTTTACAGTATTGGTTAGTTGGTAACAGTTTGTTTATAGTTCTTTGAAAGGTGATTGTTTTTCCTTGGGGAAACGATGTCCACGGCCGCTGAGAATACAGATGAGTGGATTCATGAAGTGAAGGATTTGGATCTTCCAGTTATGGTTCAGAGACTTACAGAAAGGATGCATACTTGGTTAGAGAATAATCGACAAAAACAAAATAAGGTTTCGGCAGGACTGATCTCGATGTATAAAAATATTGCAGGATATATACAAGAAAGGTCCTTGATGATTTTTAAAGAAAATGTAATATTGACTACAAAACTGGAAGACAGAGTGGAACATGATAAGGTTTTGAGAGACATTGCGGAAAAGATCTCAGCTCCGGTGACCCAGGCAGAAGAGAAAGAACAGAAAAAGGATGAAAAACAAGTGACTAGGAGACGAGATGACCATGTGGTACTTGTGTCAAAATTGGATACAGAAACTGATTTGAATGAAATAAGAAAGAATATAAAAGATATATGTAATGCAGATGTAGATATTCCTACTCCGAGAGATGTGTTGACGACTCAGAAGGGTCAGATCATAATTAAAATGAAATCAAGGGAGGAAGCAGAAATGTTGAGAGAGGTACTTGATAAGGATGAGCCTCTACAATCCAGGGTAAAGATTAACATTCCGGTTAGAAGAAGAGAGAGGGTTCTCCTGCTTAGTGTAGACCCGGAGTTGGGTGAGGATGTGGTCACGGATTCAATACGAAGGGCATTGGAGGAATCAGTTGTGGAGAAGGGTGTAGTAAGAGGACTATCGGAGAGATTGAAGAATCCGTCACTCGATAGGTCTACAAGAAATGCATTGATAGAGTTATATAGAGAAACACATTTGGATTTTGAGATTGTCAGAAAGATAAAAACTAAGATGGGGAAGGTAAATTGGCTTATCGATGTGGATGAGAAGGGAAGAGATTGGTTGATTAATCTTAAAAGAATTTGTGTGGACTTTGACAGATACCGAGTAGTCAATTACATAAATATAATTAGATGTTTCAATTGTCAGGCTTATGGGCACTATGCGAACTCATGTAAGGGAACGTTGAAGTGTGCAAAATGTGCGGAGGAACATAGCACGAAAGATTGTAAATCAGATACAATTAGATGTGCAAATTGTTATTTTGAAGATACTACAGTAGAGAGTGATCATAGAGCAGATAGTGCACAGTGCCCATCTTTTGTAAGATATAGGGAGAGTCTTATGCCAATGGTACCCCCTCAACGTAGCTAAGGGCGACTCAGGGGCTGTTTCTGGGAACTCATTTATTAAGTGTCTGCAAATTAATATGCATCATTGTATGGATGCCAGTGATGCTTTGGTCACATATGTTTTAAAAAATGGTATTGACATTGTCTTTTGTCAGAATGTTTATGTCCAGTCGGGGGTTCCTATGGGGATTCCAACAGCCTGGCCTTCTTTTTCTTCATCTAACAATAATGCTTTTATTTTTATTACTAACATGGATTATGTTGCATTGCAGTCGCTGGTTTTGAGTAATGCAGTATTTATAGTTGTAAATGTAATTAATGAGAAACTTTTATTGGATTCCCAATATTCGGCTCCGTCAGGCAATTTAGATGCTGATTTGGAGGAGTGGATAAATATTTTCCCTGATTTCTCCAGGGTCTTGGTTGCTGGGGATTTTAATGCTCATTTGATGACTCTTGGTTATACACGGCAAGATGTGAGAGGACAAATACTATTAGATCATTTAATGAGGAATAACCTGACAATTTTGAATGACTTAGACGCACCATGTTCATTCATCCAGGGAGATCGTTCGGGAAGACCTGACTTAACAATCGGAGGAACTCTTATACAGGATATTATGGAAGATTGGTCAGTCGATACAAAAGAATTTTCATTTAGCGATCATAGATATATATATTATTCAAATTAAATATAAGTCCAGTTTACAGAAATCAGTACAGATTTAAAACAAACAACGGTAATTTTAAAAAATTTGATTTATTATTTAAAAATAGACTAAATGATTGGAAGAAAAACTTTGACAATATTCAGAATACACAGGGATTGGATATATTTATGAAGAATTTCATTGATGATATTTTGCATATTCTTGAACGTAGCTTTAGGAAGCGTAAACTTACTTACAAACCAAAAATCCATTGGTTCAATCAGGAAATTAAAATTGAAAGAAATAAAGTTACAGCGATGTATAAGAGACATAGAAAGAATTTAGAAAATGAGCAATTAAGAGAAGTTTATCTTTTACATAGAAATAAATATAAAAAGTTAGTTAGAGAAACCAAGAAAAGATCATGGATTAATTACTGTAGGGATACCCAAGATGCATATGGAGGATTGTATAAATATATTGCAGGCAAGAAACTCCATAATACGGACTTAATTTTTACCTCTCTTACGGACTCAGAGATATTTGACTCATATGATGAAGTTGCGGATCAATTAATGAGGGAACATTTCAGCATTGATCAAGTTCCACAAAATATTCATGATTATTCTTCAAAGGAAGAATTTGAGCTTAGTCCAACAACGGATATGATAACAATTAGAGAAATGAAGTATGCTCTCTCGAAGCAAGCTTTGAATAAAGCACCTGGATGGGAGAAGATTGACGCAGTAATAGTAAAACACATATGTAATACATTTCCTGAGATAATGCTTAATATATATAACAAGTGTTTGAAACTTGGACATTTTCCTGGGAGCTGGAAAAAAGGCGTTGTAATATTTTTCTATAAGAAAAACAAAGATTCAAAAAATCCAAGATCATATAGACCGATAACATTATTACCGATAATGGGTAAAATATTGGAGAGGATAGTGAAACAGAGGGTCATGGTTACTTTGGAAAGTATTAATTACTTCAATAATAGTCAATATGGTTTTAGAAAGAAACGTTCTACGGTAAAGGCATTATTAGCTCTTAGGGAATGTACAAAGGACATTTTGATGGATTATAAGTACTGTGCCTTAACCTCATCGGATATTCAGGGAGCATTTGACTCCGCTGACTGGTTAATAATGAGTCATATTATAGAAAATCTTCCTGTGGCAACATATTTCAAATCAATGTTGAGAAACTATATTTCAGAAAGGTACATAGGGTTTAATTATGTGAATGGAATAAAGTGGTTCTTATTGTTCCAAGGAAGCCCGCAGGGTTCTTGCCTCGGGCCGCTATTATGGTTGCTGATTGCCGATTCTATTCTTAAAGATTATTGTTTAATAAATAAATATATAATTTCATATGCGGATGACTACGTCATTTTGACAGGAGCAAACACCAGAAGAGAGTTAGAAGAGGGAATGAATACTTTGATTCAATTATTTAGGAATATCAGTGAAAAATACAAACTGAGACTGAGTACTGACAAGTGTGAGTCAATGCTTTTTGGAAAATATCAACTAGAAAACAGAAGACCAATTTTTAAAATTGATAACACTTCTATTACAGTCAAAGATGCAATCACCTATTTGGGATTTATAATTGATGGTAATTTCACATGGATGCAACATTTTGAGGTTTGAGGTTATTAGAGAAAATATTAAAAATTTTGTGGGCTCTATTGCAAGGACGTCAAGGAGAGACAAAGGACTTAAAGCAGACTACAGGAAGATATGGTACTTAACCGTTATTGAGAAACAAATATTATACGGATGCGAGGCGTGGGCTAGAGATGTTAAAACACCGGCAATTAAAAGAATCAGTTCATGTCAGAGAACGGGGTTATTCAGTGTAATAAGAGCATATAGAAACACATCTACGGAAGCTCTTTGTGTATTGGCGGGAGTTCCCCCAATACATCATAAGATTAAGGCGATTTTGGAGAAATATCTGGTTAGAAATGAAGATACTGAAATTTCCATTCAGAATACTATAATAAATAGGCATAAACTAATGGATAATCTGAGTTCTTATGACTATGTAAATTATACCATAGAGCCAAACATACACATTATAAATTCGGTATCAAAAATGGAACAAATAGTCACTGTAGATTTTCCGGTAATTTATACTGATGGATCTAAAATGGATGGTGGAGTAGCTGCTGCATTTACAGTGTTTCACAAGAATAACTATATCTATGAAGAAAAACTTAGATTGCATGATCTTAATACGATTTTTCAGGCGGAGCTGCAAGCCATAAAACAAGCAGTGAAATGGACAGTTTTTAATAGATGTAGTAAAGCAAGGATATACACAGATTCATTGTCATCAGTAATGTCATTACAACAATTATTCCCAAAAAATACAATAATAAGAGATATCTATTTACTTTTATTGGATAATCCATGGATAAAACTTGAACTTGGCTGGATAAAGGCGCATGCGGGTCTGCAAGGAAATGAGATTGCAGATGACTTGGCAAAAAATGCTATTTTAAAAGACGATTACGATGAAAGAATTGATTTAGATTTTCCGGTTTCTGCAATCTCGAAATACCTTAAGGATAGAATGAATAAAGAATGGCAAGTTGAATGGTCAGAGTCCACTTTGGGCAGAGACACATATTTGGTGTTAAAATATGTAAATACAGATTATGTATGTACAAGCCAGGTAGTGCAATATTTCATGACGGGACATGGTTCATTCCCAGCTTTTCTCTTCCGAATAAATAAATTACAATCAGATAAATGCCAATGTGGCATAAAGGGTGATGTTGTTCACTATATCTTTGGAAGATGCCCACTAATGCAGTGCTACTTTGATTTTAATTCAAATAAGACATTGAGAAAAAATCTGCAGGACGTATTTTTGAACTCAAAGAATTATGAAAGATTAAAAATAATTTATAACAAACTTAATAGTCTATATTCATTTATTAAGTATACATTTTGAACGTATTTATCTTATATTAACTTCAAGCATTCTAAAGGTTTTGAGTTGGATAAAGCATGATTTATAGACTGACTGTGACATAGTTGAAGATTTCTGCAATAACGTATATTGGTCATTTAATTGTATTTGGAACTGTTATATTTACTGATGATCTACATGAACATTGTACAGTGATTATTACTATTGTAGTAATTATCAACAATCAGTATTCTTTGCCTGAAGGGAGAATATTCTGTTCTGATTTAAAGTTTTTTGTTGTTTGTTAGCAACAAGGTGGTATAAGTAATACAGTATCTGTTTTAAGGACATTATTTTCATGAACATTTGCTTTTAAGGACATTTTATTTTTATATACTGAACATTTTGGTGAACTTTACTGATCTTCTTAAGCATCATAGTTAAATGAAGTTGTTCAGGCACAATTATCACAACTTTTGGTAATTTTGATCATTGGATGACGAGAGCTGGTGGATTGTGATATACTCATGAAATCTTGATGAACATTTGTTTTATTAAAGGACATCATATCTTCATGAACATTTGTTTTTAAAGACAATATATCTTTTCATAGTGAACTTTTTGGTGAAATTCAGTGTAATTTTTCTGTTATTCATAGTTAGTTTAGTAGTCCCAGTAAGCTACTGTGATGATAGTTGCTGTAATATTTAGTTAATTTATTGATAATTTAGTTTTAGTTCACTATTTAAAAGCAGGCATGTTGCCAACTTTGCTTTTGATTTGTCCCAGTGTGGGATGATTTGTGAATATTTTCTTGAAAAACGCCGTTGATCATGCTTGATTCCTTGCGGAATCGCTGGATGATGGGGGGGGTTTCCGCCAGGACATTTTCACTATAAACCTCGCGGTTAGTGTCCTGGCTGGTTGTTCTTGTGCAACCACCCCCCCTTATACCTGTACATTGGGATCCTTTCTCGCTTTGGTTCTCTATCGAAAGTTAAAGCACTTTCTGGTAATTTCTAGCATCTGAAAGCTCTGGAATAATCTAGAAAGATCTCTGAAGCCTATATAAGGGACCTCCACCAGTCCAGTTAGTTAGTTGTCTGTCAACTGCGATTGAATTCATACGAGAGGCTTTGCATTGAGAACTGTGTTTCTCGGATCGATTTTGTCGTTGATACGTCGTATTGAACGCATTGTTTCTGTGTGAAATTTTGCTGCGCTTTTATTGGATTTGAAGATTACTGAATATCTTGTAATTTTCAGAAGATATTTGTGATCGTATTGCACTGTTTATAGTGAATAAAGCCTTTTTATTGTTCTTATATATTGGCATCAGTCCTTTCGAACCCCGAGCTCACAACATTTGGTGTCAGAAGTGGGATTGAATGCCGATCACCAGAGCAATGGAGGGTGAACTGAAACAATTATTGGAGAAATTAGCTGCGAATCAGGCTGAGATGTCAACCAACCTTGGCGAGATGAAAGCTGAAATGAAGAAGGATATGTCAGCGATGGATGAGAAAATGACTGCCAACTTTGGCGAGTTGAAAGAAGAAATGAAGAAGGAAATGACTGAGATAGACGAGAAAATGACTGCAAACCAGGCTGAAATGAAGGAAATGTCAACTAACCTTGGCGAGTTGAAAGATTTAATAGATAATAAAATAACATCTTTAAATGAAAGAATTGACAGCGTGGAAAACAAATTTGTAGGAAGATTTCAAGAAATAGAAGAAAATGTTCAATTGACAGCCAAAACCGTAGAAGAAAAAGTTCAAAAGATCGCCAAGACCGTTGAAGAAAGCATAGAGAATGTAAAAAAAGATTTGGAAAAAGTCAAGAAACAGAAGATAACTGCCGGAAACTATTCCGAAGAAATCAAGTATCCAGATATGCTTCCTCGGGCCTTTATTAAGCTCTCGACCTATGACGGAAAATCCTCATGGCCAGTTTTTAAGACACAATTTGGGATCGTAGCGGACGCCAATGGATGGGATTCCCAGACAAAGGCTTGCCAGTTAGCTGCTTCTCTACGAGCTGATGCTGCCGACGTCCTACAGACTTTGCCTACAAATGAACCGCTGGATTTTGAAACGCTCGTCAGTGCCTTAGAATTGCGCTTTGGCGAGAAATGTATGAAGGAATATAGCAGACTCCAGCTCAAATCTCGACAGCAGAAATCCACTGAATCCCTGCAAGAGCTTGCTACGGATGTCGAGAGACTTTCACATCTTGCTTATCCTGACTGTCCGACTGAAATTCGAGAAAGCTTGGCTCTGCAGCATTTTATTGATGGTGTGCGTGACTCTGAGATCCAAAAACAACTCCGGATTGCAGATCTCAGTGACTTAAAAGGGGCTTTAGTTTATGCCCTGAAATTCGAGGCAGCCCAGCAAGCTACAAGGAAAGATCGACACTTTGTGCGAGTAGCCAATATGCCTGAGACGTCGGATAGAGCTGTGGAGCATTTACAGCAGCAGGTGAAGGACATGATGAGGCAGATGAACTCCTTGATGGTCAACAAAACTGGCAGAAAGATCAAGTGCTGGAAATGCGGTGGAGAAGGCCATATTCAAAGAAACTGCCTAAAACGACCCAGCACAGAAGGTAATAGCTCCCCACGAACGGCGGAGCAGGAAAACTAATTAATGGCCATCTCGCGGGGCGGAGGTTGCCAGATTTTGAGAAGCCCCATTATAAAGTGTGTCAAATTTCTGCAAGAAGTTGCGGCGAGAACGGAGTTTTTATAGTCGGGCGTGTGAATGATTTGCCCTGTAATATGATCATCGATACAGGAGCCAATGTGACCATCGTTCGGAAAGATCTAGCTCTGCGGCTAAAAGAAAAACTCCTCTGGACTCCGCCCCGTGTTATCCTTCAAACCGTGACCGGGGATATGATCGACATGTATGGAAGAATGAAATTGAAAATAAAGTTTGGGAACGCCGCTTACCATCATACAGTCTATGTGGCTGATATTTCAGACCCTTTCATACTCGGACTGGACTTTTTAAAAGAGCATGGATTTACACTGGACTTTAAGAAGAATGAGTTACGCTCTGCTCAAGAAGATTTCACTATTTTCAAACTTGGAAATGAGTCCGGGTCTGTTCAACGGATCACAGCCAAGGCAGATGTTATCATACCTCCTCGGACCGAAATGATGATACCTGGATTAACTGAGAACGAAAGAAGTTTTCAGTGTGGCTTGGTTGGATATCCTGAGAAGAGCCCAAAAGGAGTGCTAATAGCATCAGCGCTGGTAGATCTGTCGAGAGATGTCATACCTGTGAGAATTGCGAACGTAAGTGAAAAGTCTAGAATTATCCAGAAGGGTGAAGTGCTTGCAACCTGTGCTCCAGTCACCTGTGTATGCAAAGACCCGAGCTTGACGTTGTCGGAGCCGCCTACAAGTTTAACACCTGAAATTGGACGAAATGAAAATTTATCTCCCGAACAGAGACATGCCGCAGGAAGACTGTTCCAGGAATTTAAGGATGTGTTTTCTCAAAACGAGAGTGATATTTGTCGCACTTCACTGACACGGCATAGAATTGATGCTGCCGACCATCCACCGATTAAACAGCATCCAAGACGCTTGCCGTTCGCTAAACAAGAAGAGGTTTCTAAGCTCATACAAGAGATGCAGGATAGTGACATCATCGAGTCGTCATCAAGTCCGTGGGCCTCTCCCATCGTGTTGGTCCGAAAGAAAGATGGCTCCACAAGATTTTGTGTGGATTATCGTAAACTTAACGACATCACGAAGAAGGACAGCTATCCTCTACCAAGAATAGACGACACGCTAGATACTCTTTCAGGACATAAATGGTTTTCCACACTGGATTTGAAGAGTGGATATTGGCAGGTAGAGATCCATCCTGATGACAAAGAGAAGACTGCATTTACTACTGGAGAAGGATTTTGGCAATTTAAAGTTATGCCGTTCGGGCTCTGCAATGCTCCAGCAAAGTTCGAGCGCCTCATGGAGACAGTGTTAAAAGGCCTGACTTCTGAAGCTTGTCTCATCTACCTAGATGATGTCATCATTGGTGGCTGCACGTTTGAAGAACATCTAGAGAATATTCGAAAAGTGTTAACGAAGCTAAGAGCGGCGAATTTAAAGCTGAACCCTTTGAAATGCAAGTTCTTCCAACGAGAAGTAAACTACTTAGGACACATCATCTCAGCTGAAGGTGTTCGAACAGATCCTGAAAAAGTGTCCGCAGTAAAGAACTGGAAGCGTCCGGAAAATGTCCATCAGTTGCGAAGCTTTCTGGGACTATGCACTTATTACAGAAAGTTTGTACAGGGGTTCTCCAACATCGCAAGACCCTTGCATAGGCTCACTGAAAGCAAGCAGAAGTTTCTATGGACACAAGAATGCGAGAATTCCTTCCAGCGACTGAAAGAAGCTCTCACATCCTCTCCAGTTCTTACCTATCCACACCCCGACAAACATTTCATTGTGGACACGGATGCCAGCCATGAAAGTGTCGGCGCTGTACTTTCTCAAGAAATAGATGGCCAAGAACGAGTCGTAGCATACTGGAGCAAATGTTTATCGAAACCAGAGCGGAATTATTGCGTCACTCGCAAGGAGTTATTAGCTATAGTGAAAGCCATAGAACACTTCCATCACTATCTCTATGGCAGGAAATTTCTCCTTCGTACTGATCACGCATCCCTAACATGGCTGATGAATTTTAAGAACCCAGAGGGCCAAGTAGCCAGATGGATACAACGGCTCCAGGAATACGACTTTGACATCAGGCATCGTAAAGGTTCATCGCATGGAAACGCCGATGACCTATCAAGAAGACCGTGTCCCGAAAGTTGTCGCTATTGTTCCAGAGCGGAGAGCAAGTATAATCCCGAACATGTCATACGCCAGACGAAGACTTCACTATCAACGCCACCAGATCCCTGGAGGGATGAGAAGATTCGAGAAGATCAAATGGCAGACTCTGACATCAAACCAATCTTGGAGTTATTAGAATCTACTAGCACGAAGCCCAGTTGGAAAGACATCTCGACTTATAGTCCTACGACGAAGCAATATTGGGCTCTTTGGAACTCCCTCCACGTCAGGAATGGTGTCCTGTACCGAAAATTCGAATCGGAAGATGGGAAGACATCTCGGTGGCAGTTGGTACTTCCTCGATCTCGAATCACAGAGGTCCTCGAAGAATTACATGGCAGTCCCACCGGAGGCCATTTTGGAGTCATGAAAACATTACACAGAGTCCGAGAGCGCTTCTTCTGGGGAAAAACGAGAGCTGACGTCGAACAATGGTGCAAATCTTGCGATGCATGTGCAGCTCGGAAAGGACCAAAGAAACGTAGCCGAGGAAGACTACATCTCTACAATGTAGGAGCACCTTTCGAACGCATCGCCCTTGACATCCTAGGTCCTCTGCCAAGAAGTGCTGATGGCAACAAATACCTCCTTGTTGTCATGGACTATTTCACGAAATGGCCTGAAGTCTATGCCATCCGTGATCAAGAAGCTTCTACGGTTGCGGATGCCTTGGTACACCAGTGGATATCAAGGTATGGAGTCCCCCTTCAAATGCATTTTGACCAGGGGAGAAATTTCATCTCTGCTGTGATTGAGGGTCTCTGTCAACTTCTCGGAATGGACAAAACTAGGACGACGCCTTTACATCCGCAGTCGGATGGCATGGTTGAGAGATTTAATCGTACCATCCTCAACAATCTCTCACTTCTAGTATTAAGAAACCAACAAGACTGGGACCAAAAACTTCCCTTGTTTCTTCTCGCCTATCGCAGCGCCGTCCATGAAACAACCGGCTATTCCCCGTCTCAGATGCTTTTCGGTCGTGATCTTCGTCTACCTTGTGATCTGATTTTTGGTCGCCCTCCAGATGCGCCTTCATCGCCAGAGGGATATGTGCAGAATCTCCAGGCACGATTTGAAGACGTCCACAACTTGGCTCGAGAGCGGATCAATATACAGACGGAGAAGATGAAGACCAGGTACGACACGAAAGCCACGGGACATCAATTCAAAGAAGGTGACAGGGTTTTGTTTTATAATCCGACTCGACGCAAAGGACTTTCTCCCAAACTGCAATCGCACTGGGACGGTCCTTATACAGTCCTAAACAGACGGAACGATGTCGTAATTCGGATCCGAAAGTCACCAAGTTCGAAGCCTAGAGTCGTTCATTACGACAGGCTGGCTCCATACTATGGCCATAGTACTTAGTTCATAATTTGTATATAGTGTAATGTAAATAATGTAAATTAGTATGACCATGGTCTTGTATATAAGTTAATGTAATAATTTCTTTTGCTTAGCATTATCATTATTAATGTTATTATTTAAATACTTGTATGTAATGATGTCTATGCTTTAATTTAATTCAATTTTTTTTTAAAAATAAGTGTATATTTTGTATAATTCAGCATTATGAATGTGTTTAATTGTTATTTTCCATGTTTGCTTTAATTGTTTTGAGTAGTATAGCATTTGTTGGTAACGGGTTTGCTTTCCGATCAAAGGTTGAACTGCCCGGGACGTGCAGTCCTCGAGAGGGGGGCAATGTTATGAATTTTGTATATATCTGTAAATATACCATTTGTTTAAATTTATTTTATTTTATTATTGTGAAAATTGCAGTATTATTAATGTATTTCCTATTGAGCATCATGTAACTCAATGCTAAAGGCCTCAGATGGTTTGCAAGGAAAACAACCTTACACCCTCATCTTTATAATGGAAGTCTATGGTAATATCGCCAAGGAATGGGTTTATCGCCAAGTTGGCGATGGTTTTGGCGACTTATTTTTGTCGCCAAATTTGGCGATATATCGCCAAATGTCGCCAAGTTGGCGACGGATTTGGCGACTTTTTGTGCAACCACCCCCCCTTATACCTGTACATTGGGATCCTTTCTCGCTTTGGTTCTCTATCGAAAGTTAAAGCACTTTCTGGTAATTTCTAGCATCTGAAAGCTCTGGAATAATCTAGAAAGATCTCTGAAGCCTATATAAGGGACCTCCACCAGTCCAGTTAGTTAGTTGTCTGTCAACTGCGATTGAATTCATACGAGAGGCTTTGCATTGAGAACTGTGTTTCTCGGATCGATTTTGTCGTTGATACGTCGTATTGAACGCATTGTTTCTGTGTGAAATTTTGCTGCGCTTTTATTGGATTTGAAGATTACTGAATATCTTGTAATTTTCAGAAGATATTTGTGATCGTATTGCACTGTTTATAGTGAATAAAGCCTTTTTATTGTTCTTATATATTGGCATCAGTCCTTTCGAACCCCGAGCTCACAACAATATATATATATATATATATATATATATATATATATATATATATATATATATATATACATACATATATTCACACACACACACACACACATATATATATATACAGGGTGAATCTAAACTCTTGGGCAAAACTTTAAGGGGTGATAGCACACAATTAGACAAACAATATTAAATAGGAAACTAAGTGTCCCAAACGCCTTCCGAAGGAGATAAGGGGCATTAAAGTTTAGGGTCCAAAATTTCAAATAATTATAAAAAACAGTAAAATTGGTCGATTCGTTTGCGGTTTTCGTTAAAATTATTCTTTATGTCAGTATTTTCTTAAAAATAAATTTTAAAGAAAAAGTTTTAAAAATGTCGATAGAGGGCGCTTTAGACTTTGGAGTAACAAACAACTATTTTTTACCGTTATTTTTTGTATCTGATTAAATGTTTTCAAAAGCTTAGACTTAAACTTAAATTTTGAGCTCAAAATCTGAATCGTTGGGAGTGGTTAAGTAGCGCAAACTGAAATGTGTTCAGGAGTTGAAATTTGAACCCCCCTGAACACAGTTCAGTTATTCCCGATCATGGCGTCGTAGACCAGGTAGAAACTACTACCCCCTACACGTAAAATAAACGATAGAGGGATGACAAAATTAAATAAAAATTTTATTTTAAAAATAAATTTTAAAGATAAAGTTCAAAAATGCCGATAGAGGGCGCTTTGCACTTTGGAGTAATGTACAACTATTTTTTACCGTCGACTCCGACGAGGACCTTGTTGCGAGGATTGCCGTCGTAGCAGGCGGTATCCGGGAGTTGCCCGGGGTATTCACTAATGTTCGCAACTCCCTCCACCAGCGACGTGAGGCCTGCATCGTTGCTGGTGGGCACTCTTTCGAGCAGTTTTTGTGATTCCTCACGAACATCATGTGTGTACCATTTTCTACGTGTCAACCTTCATTCATATTGCGCACTACATGCATACATCTAAGTGTTTCTTTTTGTTTTACGCGGAGAAATTGCTCATGTCTGTTATGAATAAATTTTCTATTTAATTTTGTCATTAGTCTATCGTTTATTTTACGTGTAGCGGGTAGTAGTTTCTGCCTGGATTAATTTTAACACAATTATTCAAATTGGTAAAGAAATCATTTGAGTTGTAATTTTCCAACTGCACGAAAAATGTCCGGACCAAGATTCGGACTTGAAATCTCTTGGCTGAAGCTGTCAAGCTCTACCAACTGAGCTATCCCGGCATGAACTGGATGAATCATGCCCTTCAGATTCAACCTGGCTAGCTCAGTTGGTAGAGCATGGCAGCTTCAAAAGATCCCAGGTTCGAATCCTGGCCCGGACATTTTTCGTCCAGTTGAAAAATTATAACTCATATTGTTTCTGTCTGGTCTATGCCACCAAGATCGGGAATAACTGAACTGTGTTCAAGAGTGGGGGAGGGGGAGGGAGGTGTTTCAAATTTTAACTCCTGAACGCAGTTCAGTTTGCGCTACTTAATCACTCCCAACGATTCAGATTTTGAGCTCAAAATTTAAGTTTAAGTCTAATCTTTTGAAAGCATTTAATGAGATACAAAAAATAACGGTAAAAAATAGTTTTTCATTACTCCAAAGTCTAAAGCGCCCTCTATCGACATTTTTTTAAACCTTTTCTTTAAAATTTATTTTTAAGAAAATACTGACGCAAAGAATAGTTTTAGCGAAATCCGCAGACGAATCGACCAATTTTTCCGTTTTTTATAATCATTTGAAATTTTGGACCCTAAACTTTAATGGCGCCTATCTCCTTCGGAAGACGTTTGGGACCCTTAGTTTCCTATTTACTATTGTTTGTCTTGGTGTGTACTATCACCCCTTAAAATTTTGCCCAAGAGTTTAGATTCACCCTGTATATTATATTTATATATTTTACTGGCGCCGGCTAACCGAAAAGTACCTAATTTGGATATAGTTTTTTTTTCTTAATGGGACGACGGGATAATGAACGGAATTTCGACGGGATAATGAATATTTTTGATGGTACCAGAATATTTTTCTGCATTTTATAATTATATTACCTATTTTTAAATATACCTATTTTTAATACCTATTTTTACCTATTAGAAATACCTATTTTTAAGATTTGCTGAATCACTTATTTCTTTACTTTTTCATGCATTATATTATTGAAGGTTGTTAGTTCTCTTATTCTCTTAAATATACCTTACTTATATAAAAATAGCGTGTGTTCTCTGTGGTGTTTCGCATAAACGTTTTAAAATTCAGGTTATTTTATCCAACTTTGCTGTCATAACTGCTGATGAAGCAGTCATTTTTGGCAATTTTTTTGTTACCTGTAAAATTTTTGTTTTTGGTATAGCCCGAACTAAGAAAAATTTGGGTACTTTTCCGTTATACGGACACCATTGTCGCCAAGCATACATTTGGTGTCGGTATAACGGAAAAGTACCAAAATTTGCGATCTATCAAATAATTGAATTTTGTTAAGCATTAATTTTTCTGGTACTTCTCTATTATCCGGTCGACCACTTTTCATAACGATGTCAGAAGCATTATACGTGTTTGTTACGTCATCAAGTGGTTTTTAATTCGACATTTGCGTCTATTTTTCATTATGTTTTACTGATTTATTAGTTATTTCATAAATTAAAATAACAATCGTGTCCTTAAATTCTTATATTTTATTTATTTATTTATTTTGATATTCCAATGGCAACGTTCTCCTGTTTATTTGGCGTTGCAGTTTGGCGATAGTTTTTTGTTATGAAAAGTGGTCGACGGGATAATAGAGAAGTACCAATTTTCTTATTTTTAATCTGAGAAAGAAACAATAACCATGAATGTAATTAATTTTGCAATATGCGGTGCAACCAAAACAATTTTAATTAAATCAGTACAGATATCGCAGACGCACCGGGGTTAATTTTTGGCGCCTAAATGACGATTTTTGCTTTGTATGGCAACCTGGTGTTTTATAATAAAATTGAATATGTGTGTAAATAAATAAAATAAAATAGTTACTTTTATGATAGCTGGGCGTCAAGGATAACACTCCAAATCTTGTTTCAATTGGAATCATTTAAATTGCAACATTTTACGTGAGATTTGTTATTCATATTGATATGTTTATGTTTAGATATTTTATTATGATTATATTCTAGCTAATTTTAAGTAAGTTTTTTTAAGATTTTATATTACAATGTTAAAATATTACCTAGTTGATATTAGCTAATGTCAAAAGATTGACAAACCACAGAGTTCAGAAAATAAACTCTATTCCTCGCAAAAATGGGAGTTGCAGACTTTATGACGTCATGAGCAGAAGTAAAAGTTTAATTGAAAATTACGGCTAATTAATTAAATTTTCGAACAAACGAATGCATGATAACAAATCTGTGTCCAAATATCTTTCATTTAAAAAAAGAATGGTGTAATTTGATGCAGTAGTTTGTTCTCAAGGATTGTCGAAAGAAATCGCTTAGCGTTTTAAATATATAGGTGTTAAAATATTACCTAGTTGATGTTAGCTAATGTCAAAAGATTGGCGAACCACAGAGTTTACAGAATAAACTCTATGCCTTGCAACAGTGGGAGTTGCCGACTTATGACGTCATAAGCAGCAGTAAAAGTTTAATTGAAAATTACGGTTAATTAATTAAATTTTCGAACAAACGAATGCACGATAACAAATCTGTGTCCGAATATCTTTCATTTAAAAAAAGAATGGTGTAATTTGATGCAGTAGTTTGTTCTCACGGATTGTCGAAAGAAATCGCTTAGCGTTTTAAATATATAGATTATCAAAATATATCTACTTAAATGAGGATAAATTAAAACATCCCAGAACACTTATCTAAAACATTAGAAAAAATCAAGCTTTGTGTAAAGTAATTGTTTGAAAGTTCTCTTTAAACTAGTGAGGCACTCTCTCTCCACATAACTGATATGTGAGAAGTCGGTCCATTAGCGATGACGTCACATTCTTGTCAGCCGTTAGCCTCGCTTGTCAGTTGGTGATGGAATGCTACAGAGTGATCAATTAAATTATTTAAATTTAAGTCTGATTGCATAGGATTTACCACTATATAGCTGTTTATTTATTAATATGAGTATTTTAAATTATCCGAGACGTATAGTATTTATTTTGCACCTATATGACTCTAAGGATCTGATATAATAATTTGTACTTAGAAAATTTTATTAGACAAATTATCAATTAATTATAGAAAAGAAAAAGTTGCGTTGTGAATTATTTTTGAAGTTCGGATCCTCTTTGGACCCATTACAATCGTCTAAGGTTACCTGTAGCGAGTTGAATAACGTTTAATAAATAATGGCTTATTTTAAAACCTAGATTGTAATATTAAAGAAAACATTTCCTAAAATAAAAGAATTAACATTAATGCAATAAATTAAGTAAACAAAGAGAAAACTGACCAAAATTAATTGAAGATAATATTGAGTTTATTTACAAGAAAATTATAAGCATTTAATTAGAAACAAACATAAATGCTTGTAAAATAAACAATTTCAATTTTGAAAGGCAGAATCCCATATCATAGAAGTACATATTTAACTAGCCTATTTGTGTTTAGATTGAGGAATGTTCTTCATATACACGTAAGTTCATATTATTAAAAGAATATAGCATAGCTAAATAAAATGGAACGAGGGTAAAAGAAGTTGAATTGTTACCTTATATTATTAGATAACGTTGACAGCATGAGTCTGGCTGACATGTCTTCGCTTTTTTTTAGCGCACATATTTCCTTCTGTTGGCACACACGATAAAAATCTGTTTAGTTAGAGAGCAGGCAACCTTCTGCTTCCTCACATCTTTCAAATCTGAACTCCCAAAAAAAATTTCGTTCTTCTTTTTCATGGAGAAAAAAAGGGATGGAATCATTTTCCCCTTTTCACATAAAATTAAGGCCTTATACATTTTAATTTCTTGAAAATTTGCATGTTTCGGCCATACCTCTAATTTTAGAGAGATGACCATTGGCAGGAGGGAGAAATTTGGTACTCCCCTTGAGCGTTTCATAGGCCACTCGGTACAATAGCGATTCCTCTTGACGCCTGTGCTGTGTCTGGGAGGTAAAGATGCTCTGACTTGGGAGGTCTCCTTGCCTATTTAAGCTCTCATAAATAAATGTGTCATATTATTGTCCTGACAATTTTCTCCATGACATTTTTATTAGGTGTAGTTAAATCATTCGTGGGAAAAGAAAAAACAAATATTTTCTTGACTGCAGTTATTCACTTTGTTCCACAATTAGCTACCTGTATGTACTGATCCTAAAATGAATCTTTAATTGGTATTGTTCGCTGTTCACTGATTAAAATGATACCAAATACTCTGCTAATATGCAGAAAAAAGAAAAAATTCTTTTTTTTTTTGTAGTGTGTGCTAGTTTAAATATAGATGGTGGTATTTCTCGCCATCAGTTGGCCTTGAGTGTTTCTCGATGGCAGTGGCTGAGGTCGATCTCTAACGTTGAAAGTTTTTACTTTTTTGATTTTGGTTACAGTTTTTTTTTTTACAAGCGGACATTTTCAATTTTGGAATCGGTTCTGAAAGTGAAAGTACCTTTACATAAAAAAAACTGTAACCAAAATCAAAAAAGTAAAAACAAACAACGTTAGAGATCAACCTCAGCTATGCAAGAAAATTCATTTAAAAATATTAAAATGCGAGCGAGAAATCTGCCAAGAACCTTCCCATAGACTTAACATTAGCTTGAGCGTTTTTTGACATGATTGATGTAGGCTCTTAAGCGTCGTTTGTGAAACAAAGAAAGTATTACAAGATGTTTCAATTTGATTCATGAAAACATAGAAAAGTACAATTTACGAACATATTAAGTACACAAGCCGGTTAATAAGTAGTATAAGTTTTAAAGAAATTATATAATCTATGTATGCTTTAAATCTGGATAAAATTTGTAAACAAAAACGAGAACCCATTGCATTTTTATTTAAGGGTCAGTTTAAGCTTAGTTAACGCTTTTCAGTGTTTCACAAAAGTCTAATTTTTTAAATATCTATGTAGTTTTTAACTATTGTAAAAAAAAAGAAGAAAACAAAAATAGTTAATGCTTGTTTTCAATTATAGTGACTTTAATATATATCTCTCCAAATTTTAGCTCTGTTCATTTACTTATTTTTAAAAAGAATTTTATTTGTATTATACTTTAAGCAAAAATAATAAGATGACTATTTTCACTATTGAAGTTTTCAAATAATTTCTGATAAAAAGAAAAAAGAGGGGGGGGAGGGATTATATTATAGAAAGTATTTTATTTTATTTATTTTTATGTGAAAGAATCACGTTAAAAGAAATAAGTGTATAAATCTTCTTTCGGTAAGCGCTCCGCCCACTGTCGAGAACTTTTGTCGCCATTACTCTCCAATCAAGCCAAGTGTATTCTGTATTTTGGGCTTTCGATTTTTTGCTGCGTCACTCGAGATACTACCGTCCCTCATGATAAATGTCTTTTTCATTCCATTTCAAGCTGCTCGTCAGCAGCTTTTCAAGAAGTCGCAAAAGGTTTTTCATTAGTATGAACGACTTAGAACAACATTTGCCGAGGTACCAGTGGCCTAATGCCACACACCCCCAGGGACATAACAATGAAGAGAACATAACATTGAATGAATTCCGAAGCAACTGGAAAAGTCGGTAAAAGGCCAAAGGCCTACAAGAAAAAAAAAGGCTCGTTCAGGCACCATATAAGTATAAAAGTTAGGGTAGTCTAAAAAACGCATGCGCCCCGCTGGTAAGGAGGAGGAGTCAAGAGCTTGAGAGCCAATAGGAAATTTGGAGTAATGCTGTCAGAGAGAGCAGGCTTAAGGCTCTTCTGACACATTTTTAACAGTGCAGATATTCGTTTCTATTAAATTTTGGATAGGAATGTTTAATTTTGAAGTTAGTTTACTGATATTTTCGAGAAGGTCATTAAGGATTTTAAGTTTTTCTATAATTGGGTCTAAATTTTTAAATAAGTCCGGATAATTTAATTTTGCTAAACCATTGGAGTTGAATTGAGAATTAGCATTATCGATAGGGTTTGAAATATTTTTGGAAGGTAGGGCAGGAAAATTAATTGCATTAAGTGTTAGGGAATTGTTATCTTTTGGGTTACTGGCCCGGTTTTTAGGGAATTTAGTGCCTTTTGTGGCAGTTTGAATTTTTTGATTTTTGGGGCGCTTAGGGCACCCCGAAAAATTTGCTGTGTGATTACCGCTACAATTAGCGCAACAAAATTGTTTTTGGTCCGTTATGGGACAATTTGACGACTTATGTGCTCCGCTGCATTTTAGGCAGACGGGGTTGTAACTACAGGTGAAAGACGAATGATTGAATTGTTGGCAATTGTAGCATTGTTTTGGGCCATGGAACCGGTATGGTTCAACACGGACCCGAAATCCGAGGAAAATATTAATATCGAAAATAGCTTTGGGATTATTACTATGTAAAAGATTTATCATGAAAAAATCATTGCACGGATTATTTGAAATTAAAATATGTTTTAGGGGTACTAAAGAACTATAATTTGATAGTTTTTTTTTATAATTCTTTCAGTGAAAAATTGTGAAAAAAAACGATGATATATAATCTTAAAAAGTTAAAAACACCCATTCCTGGTACTGTAAAAGCAATGTTTTTTACATTTTTTTTTACATATATTTGTGTGTGTCAAATATTCCTTATGGTTTATCATGTCATATATATTTATTTAGCTTCAAGTTGTGCGATGGGTATCACACATAAATATTTACAAATATATATAGATAATACTAAAAGAATAAAAAAGAAATGGATTTAGGGCGTAGCTACATATTATTAACCATTGGGAAAATGATTGTTGTTTTCTGTCGAATATTAAGGCTACTGTATATATTTAGTAGCTCTACTGTCGAGAATGGACCTCTTGACGTCGTCACTTTATTTTTTTAACGAAATTCTGTAACTTTAGAAGAATTTTTTTTTGAATAGGCAATAGAAATGCACAAAATCGTTACAAAAAGGATAGATGCAAATTATCAGATATGAAAAAAAGCCGAATTCAAAAAAGGACGTCGGATGAGAAATCGTAAGTTTTTGTTTCTGTTTTCATTAATATGTTGTAAATTTGGTACTTTCGTTTTTTTTTTTTTTTCGTATTTTTACCAGTAAATTTGTAAACATTTATATGAGCAAAATCACTTTTGTTGTTGCCATCTGCTTTTTCGTTTTACATGTTTATTGTTATATAAAACAGTGCCAGGCAATCAAAATACCTTATTCTTCCCAAGTCACGCGACTTGAGACTCTAGGCAATTTTCCTTTGATAGTCTAGGGAAAAAAATAAAACCCATCTGAGAACGCTGTATCAACCATCAACGTCTATAAAAAAAAAAAAAAATAGTAGTATTTTATAACTCCTGATCGCTACCGAAGTATAAACTTAAACATACAGCAAAAATTAAGTATGAAATATGAATAAAAGAAGTAACTGAAATTTGTTATTTTACTTGGTCATTCTGATTGCTAAACAAATCACGGGAGACTAGAATTAAAAATTTCCAACCGAGTGAAAGAGAATGTAGACCAAGAGTCAAATTCAGGACTTCTGGCTTAAATTGCCAAAGCTCTACTTATTTCCTGGTGTCTGAACATCTCTACTGACGTTTCCATTGAACCATATGCATACTTATATCATTATTACAAAATTAATAATAGTGATATTACCCACTTGCCAAAACAGTTACACAATACAGAATACACATAAATAGAATATATCTGTAATATATATACATTAAATACAACAGAATACACATAAAATGTATATATTACATCCCTTTTCGCAGTACACCCTATCGGATGGCTAATTTCTGCCTCTGATGCCTTAATTAAACTTTCCTCTAACCATTTCGGAACTTGTCTGTCAAAGTCCACTTTGTATGTGATAAGAACATTGAACAGTTTCTGTTTTATCCTAACCCTCCCCGGTTTCCGATCAATCTGATGTTTCTCCGTTTCTACCGGTTGTATAGGACCTATAAATAATTCCTTGTTTTCCTCAAGATGGATTTAATATCTCCAACTTGATTACTTGTTAACCCTTTTATTTCAAACCCTTTCATGTCCTCAACTTTCGGTTGTTCTCTATCTATCAAAACAGTTTTTTTGCGGTCTTCAAATTCCCAGGTAGCACAAAGATATTGGCCAATATCAAAACGCAATAACGGCCAATATCAAAATTTGATATTGGCCAACGTTAAATGACCCCCCCTAAAATAACATTTGTGAATATTAGTTTTTGACATCTGTGAATGTTGGCCAATATTTTCCAACATCTCTGAATATCATTTTTAGGTAGCTTTCAATACAAAAAAGTATAAAGCTACCTATTGCAGCCGTTCGGAGGAAAGCAGTTCCGGAAAATTTCGATATATTTTCACCGATCATGACCCCCAGACCCCAAAACCACCCTCCGTCCAAATGTTGATTTATATATATAGATATATCAATATATATATATATATATATATATATATATATATATATATATATCTGACCTATGTCATACGATAACGCCCGTATTTATGAATCGATTTTGATGAAACTAATTGTGTGTATTAAGGTTACTAATGTCTCGACCGAGTTCGTTGGCCATCTTGGTCCGCCATCTTGTTTCAAGATGGCGGCCACTTAAATATTTAAATTAACTTAAAATCTAAAATAACTATACAAAAAAGTTAAAAATTCAAATTTATTTTTTAATTACGTGTTAGGCCTTGATACAAGGATTCCAGAGCTTTTTTTGGTTTACCTCTATCTTAAAAAATGGCTGAGATAGAGCAGTTTGAAATTCTAGGGTGGCTGACATTTTGAAACAAAACAGCACATTAACGCGATTACTCGCAAATTATTTTCTTTCATTGTTGTAATAATTTTCCCAATCATACGCATAAAACTATATATTCATATCCGTTAGCGCCAAAATTGGCGATATTGGCGACAAAATTGGCAAAATTGGCGACATTTGGCGAAATATCGCGAAATTTGGCGATCAAAATAAGTCTTCATAAATGAAGCCAATTTGGCTATTGCTCAATAATTTGACGAATTTCTTATTCAAATTCAGTATTAACGAATCTTTTGTAAACGTTTCTTTGCATTTTAGCTTGCTGTTTTCGTGTAACATTAGCTAAAATTTTAAAACGTAGATATAGGAAAGCTACCTTTTCCTCCCGGTACAGGCCGGAAGGACTTTTTGACATTAAGTGATATCTTTTTCTGTCATTGATGAATATCATAATTTGATATTGAGCGATACATTTTTCTAACATTCCTGAATAACATTTTTGGATATTAAATGACTTATTTTTTCATTTCTGAATAATAATATCTTTAGATATCGAAAATCTCTTTTTCGCACCCCAGATGTGGTGGATAGAAATCCCTCATTATAAAACGAGAGATCTCTGTTTAAGGAAAGTCTAGTCATGTAACAAGACAAAGGTGTTGGGTTAAAACTCTACATGATTATTATCTTTGTTTTTGATATTTTGTAAGTTACGTTGCCGATGGCAACAGTCTTGTGTTCATGTTTTCCTTTTTTTGTTAATACGCAGTTAAAATGGCTTTGAGATTCTATTTCTTTTATTTTGAGAAATTTAATATATATTATTACGCCATAAGTATTGCTGTGTATAGTTTTGTGAGTTAAAACAAACGAGTGTACGAGTGTACAAATTAGAACTGTAAATAAACTTTACTTTGTGGAATGTTTTTACCCTACATCTAAAAACTTCTGATTCTGAAGTTCATAAAAACTGAACATCTGGCGTCCGCCGACAGGACTCGGCTGCTGATTATCGAGTAAGTTTTGTTTTGTTTGTCTTATTTTTGAGTTGATATGGAAGCAGCAAAGAAAATTAGAACTCAGCATAGGAGATTGTTTAGCAAAGCTTGTAACGAGTTCGATACTGAAGAAACAAACTTAACAAATTCTGACAAAATAATTAAACTGAAACTTATTGAGGAGAAAGCTACGCTAATGCTAAATTCTGAAGAAAATGTTAAACAGTTTCTTTATTCTGAAAACATTACAGATGATTTAATTGAAAAAGAGATCGATGAATCCGAATGTTATATAGACCGTTGGCGGTTATTACAGATTAAGTTGAGTCAGCTTTTGCTTTCAGAAAGAGAAGACGTTTCTTCGAATTGTAGTGATTCTCAGAAAAATACGTTATTACGTTACCCAAAAATAAAATTGCCTACATTTAATGGAAATCTAAGGAACTGGGTTAGTTTTTGGGGGCAGTTTGAGAAAATTAATAAAGACCCTAATTTAGATCTGCATGATAAGTTTGCATATCTATCCCAATGTATGGAGAAGGGAAGTGCTGCCGAAGAGTTAATTAAAAGTTTTCCACCCGGGGGAAATAGTTATGAGAAAGCAATAGAACAATTGAAATTACGTTTTGGAAGAGAAGAGCTACTTATACAGGTGTATGTTAGGGATCTTCTGTCATTGGTTATCCAAAAGCAGAATATGTCGAAAAAATCTTTGAGAAATCTTTATGATTTATTAGAAACAAAGCTTCGTGCGCTTGAAATACTAGGGGTAACGAGAGATAAGTATGCGTCGATGCTTTTACCACTTGTCGAATCTGCTTTACCTGAGGAAACGCTTCTAGCTTGGGAACGATATAGATCTGTAAGTCATAGATCACATGAGGAGGAGGATCAAAATACATCTAAAATTACTGAAAAGACTGATCTCGATTCAATTCTTGATTTTCTTCAAGATGAAGTGCAGGCAGAGGAGCGCATAATCCTAGCCTCTCAAAACTTTGGGATTGAGACCAAGAGTAATTTTAAATTGTTCAAAGATAAGAGGGCTGGAAATGATAGACACAAATACGGGGACACTCGTCAAATAGCTAGTGCAGCTGAGCTTTTGACCTCTTCGAATGAACAAAAGCAGTGCATATTTTGCCGCAATTTCCATAATTCCACTGACTGTTTGAAGGTACGGAAAATGACGATGAAAGATAGAGAAAATCTCGTAGAGAAATCAGGGTGCTGTTTTCTGTGCTTAAAACCGGGTCATCAAGTTCGTAAGTGTTATTCAAAGATAACTTGTTTGGGTTGTGGAAAAAGACATCATATATTACTCTGTCGTAACATAAAGCAACCAGCATTCTCACCAACCGGAAAAGAAACTACAGAGTTAGATAATGTTTCAAAAGAGGATCAAGCACTTGCGAATATATCCAAAAGCCCTAGTGTTATGTTATTAACATTAACGGTTTTAATCAGAGGTAATGGGAGAAAACGGAAGGCAAGAGCCATCATAGATTCTGCTTCGCAGCGCTCTTACATTTTAAAAAACACTGCCAAAGAGATGAAATATAAAAGGGAAGACTATGAATGTCTTCAGCATTCTCTGTTCGGAGGAGAAAATACAGGAGTGTACAAGCATGATGTGTTTACTTTATATTTGACAAGTTGCGATGGATCTTATAACTGTCATTTTAAAGTACTGAGTCAACCTGTTATCTGTGGGAGCGTTCCACCGACAATACCTGCGATTCATTTAAAAGAGCTTACTGACTATAATATTTGTGTCAACGATGATTATATAGGTCCTATTGAAATCTTAATAGGAGCCGATGTAGCCGGAAAAATCATTACCGGTGGTTACAAATCCTTATCATGTGGTTTAACAGCAATGGAAACACGTTTAGGGTGGACCACAATGGGACGTATACCCCAGATTTCTTCAGAGGTAAATGAAATCTCAGTAGCTAATTCTATGCTTTCTACTACTCGAACAATAACAGAATTGTGGACTCTTGACACTCTCGGTATTACAGATCCTGCTGAGAAGAAAACTAAAGAAGACCTTCATGAATCCGCCAGAGAGCATTTTCTTAACACAGTTCAAATCGACAAAGACAATCGTTTTGTGGTACATTTACCTTGGCTTGCCGATCACCCTCCACTACCTGATAATTATAACTTGGCTTTAAAGAGACTGGAAGGTACTGCACGGAAGTTGAAAGAAGAAAATTTATATGATGATTATAATAAAATATTTGAAGAATGGGAAAAAGAAGGAATAATTGAAAAAATTCCTAAGCACGAGATTCAATTACCGTCTCATTATTTACCACACAGACATATCGTGAAAGAAAATAGCACAACTAGAATCAGACCTGTGTTTGATGCTTCAGCAAAGCTGAGAGCTTTCCCAAGCTTAAATGACTGCCTGGAGAAAGGGATAAACCTTGTTGAGTTAATTCCTACAATATTAACACGTTTTCGGATGAACAAGTTTGGAGTTACGGCGGACATCCGTAAAGCATTTTTACAAATTCGCCTACAAGAAAGCGATAAAGATTATTTAAGATTTCTTTGGTATGACGAAAATAATGAACTGAAATATTATAGACATTGTCGTGTCGTCTTCGGAATTTCAAGTAGTCCTTTCTTACTTAATTCTGTGATTCAGTATCATCTGGAAATGATTTTGGAGGAAGCACAACTTGGAAACTCAAAATACCCTGTGGATATTGTCCAGAAACTTAAGAACAGCTTTTATGTAGACAATTGTCTAACTAGTGTAAAAACGGAGACAGAATTGCATGAATTCATTAAAGTAGCTACAGATATTATGTCAGAAAGGAAGTTTGACCTTAGAGGGTGGGAGCACAATTATCCCCATTCCTCAACAAAAGAGGCTTCTTGTACAAAAAATAAAGTTGTCCCAGTATTAGGCCTGCAGTGGTTCTTGAACTCAGATACTCTTTCTGTAAATTTAAAAGAAGTTTGTGAAGATAATGGACCTGTTACTAAAAGAAAAATATTGTCAGAAGTCCACAAAATTTTTGACCCTATTGGTTATACTTGTCCAGTGACCTTATATCCGAAATTAATGTTACAAGAACTGTGGGAAATGAAAACAACTTGGGATGCAGAGCTGCCATCAGCAATTTCTAAAAAATTCAAAAAGTGGAGAAAACAGCTGGATCTACTAAAAGAAGTTACTATACCTAGATGCTTAATGAAAGACCCTGATGATACCTGCAATTTAAGTTTACACGTCTTTTGTGATGCGAGCAAAGTAGCTTATGCTACCTGCATATATTTAAGGAGTGAAAGTAAGAACTTAACTTCATGTCAACTAGTTCAAGCACGATCTAAAGTAGCTCCGCTGAAGTCTATTACAATTCCTCGGTTAGAGTTGTTAGCGTGCACTATTGGTACCCGACTGTGGCAAAGAGTTATAGCAGATTTAAAATTAGGAGATATTCCCACCTTCTTTTGGACTGACTCCAGTAACGCATTATATTGGATAAAGGGTAGTGAAAACTGGACACCATTTGTGTATAACAGAGTGCGAGAAATTAGATTAGTGAGTAAACCAGAAAATTGGTATTATGTACCTGGGTCGATCAATCCAGCGGATTTACCCTCCAGAGGTTGTTCCGCTCGACAATTATTGGAGACAGAGTGGTGGAAAGGTCCTCCTTGGCTGTATTACCCATCTGATGAATGGCCTAGATCAGAATTCTCAGTAAATGAAGAAGAAGTGTTAAAGGAAAAGAGAAAGGAAATAGTATCATCTATGGTGAACCTTCAAAATATAGACAGTTCCTTTATCCATAAGTTTTCGAACTACAACAAAACTGTAAGAATTATTGCCTGGCTACTTCGATTCATCAATAATAGTCGTATTCCGAGAAGTAGTAGAAAATATGGTAGCCTTGATTCCGAAGAAATTTCTGTAGCTGAGTATAGAGTTATCAGAATAATACAGAAAGAAAGCTTCGTTAATGAAAAGGATGAAAAGTTAAAAACTCTGGGAGCTTTCAAGGATAAAAACGATATTATCCGATTGAAAACAAAACTTTTGTATCGACAAGATAGTGAAGATTTTATAATGCCTGCAATTTTACCATCTCAACATGAAGTTGTAAAGCGTATAGTGATATACTATCATGAAAAATATGCTCATGCTGGGACTCAAATGCTGCTTAACATTTTAAGAGAGAGATTCTGGATTCTGCATGGTAGGAAGACAGTGAGATCCATCTTATCCAAATGTATTGTTTGTAGGAGACATTCTGTAAAAAAGCTCGATACTCTCACTCCATCTCTTCCAGAGGACCGTATACGAGACGCTGCTGTATTTGAGATCTGTGGAGTTGACTTGGCGGGGCCACTGTTTCTCAGAGATAATAAGAAATCCTGGGTTTGTCTATTCACATGTGCCGTCTACCGGGCAGTACACATTGAATTAGTGGATTATTTATCTACACCTTCCTTTTTACTAGCTTTGCGCAGGTTCGTAGCCCGTAGAGGACGATGCAGCACTATCTATTGTGACAATGGCTCCAATTTTGTGGGTGCTTCAAATCTGCTAAGTGCACTGGATTGGAACCTTATTGTAAGTGACACTGCTCTTCATACTATTAAGTGGAAATTCAACCCACCGACTGCCTCTTGGTGGGGTGGTTGGTGGGAGAGACTGGTCGGTATTCTTAAAAAATTGTTGAGAAGAGTACTGGGCCGATCTTCTTTAACTTACGAACAAATGACGACGGTGCTGTGTGATTGCGAATCCATAATCAATTCAAGACCGTTGACGTATGTCGCAGATAACGACGCAGAGCTTGTTCCATTGACTCCTTCAATGTTCCTACAAGATATCAAAGTGAGTGGTGTTCCTGACTGTGATAGAATTGATCACCGGAGTCTTAACCAACGTGTTAAGTATCGTCAAAATTTACAAGAGGCCTTAAGAAATAGATTTCGATCGGAATACTTGGGAGCTCTACTTCAGAGACCAGAACATAAAAGAGCTGCCAAAGTAGCGGTTGGTGACGTTGTCTTAATTGGAAGCGACAATACAAAACGTATCAGTTGGCCACTTGGGAAAATAATCGAGGTAATCCCCGGGAAAGATGGTGTTACAAGACTTGTGAGACTAAAAACTGCGAGGGGTGAGTTGCTTAGACCGCTACAACGTCTCTATCCTTTAGAAGTGTCAGCATCAGAGTCGTTTCTAGTTGGAGAAAAATTGGCAGGTACAAAATTAAGTGAGAAACCAACAGCCAGTCAATCAATTGACTGCAATATTGAATCTTCTGAGGAGGCAAGGAAAACTAGAAGTGGCCGTATCATTAAAATGCCTCATAGACTGGACTTGTGAACTATTTATATAATTTTGCTATTGTAATTGTGACTATTATTAATTGTAAGTTAACTTTTATGTTAAAATTTAACTTAGGTGGGAGGATGTTGGGTTAAAACTCTACATGATTATTATCTTTGTTTTTGATATTTTGTAAGTTACGTTGCCGATGGCAACAGTCTTGTGTTCATGTTTTCCTTTTTTTGTTAATACGCAGTTAAAATGGCTTTGAGATTCTATTTCTTTTATTTTGAGAAATTTAATATATATTATTACGCCATAAGTATTGCTGTGTATAGTTTTGTGAGTTAAAACAAACGAGTGTACGAGTGTACAAATTAGAACTGTAAATAAACTTTACTTTGTGGAATGTTTTTACCCTACATCTAAAAACTTCTGACTCTGAAGTTCATAAAAACTGAACAAAAGGCGATACTATAAAACATGATCAATCTTGAACTTGAACTTGTGATAGGTTCAATGGGCTTCCAAGTTGCGAAGCAACTGCACACCCTGGCTTTGAGTAGATTTATATCAAATCCTGAAAGAGCCATATGAAATGTCTAGCCGTAGTCTAATTGACTACATAAAAATAGGATAGTGTTAAGTATATCAATAAAATAATGAAAATTTTCTAGTTAAAGTATAAAAGTAAAAATAGTTCATAGTTAAAAAAAAACAAAAATAATGCCAGACGAGGTAAAGTAAAGATGTTAGGAGAAAAGTAAATTTTATTTTATTTAATAAAATAAACATATAATATATATTTTTTTTAATTAAAGAGAAAATAAGAATTATAGCTCGGAAGGACTATTCATCAAGAATAGTGGAGTACCTTGGTTTTTTCCGGTTGGATGGACTGCAAGCATCGTAGTCAGGTAGCTCATAAATGAGTTCATTTGGAATGTGATTAATGTCATTCTAGAATTTTTTCGCAAGGTGTTTAATGCGATGTTTGAGTGAATTCGTTTTCAGATCCTTGAGGATTGTGGAGTTTTTGAGATATCTAGACCCGTTCCTGATGTAACGGAGCTGTTTGTAATGGGTACTAGAGAGGCTGTTCATACTGGTTTTGCAAGTGAAGCCCCAGATTGGACATGCATATGTGATAACAGAGAGAATGCAAGCATTATATATTAAGAGTTTGTTGTGTATGGAGAGTGAGTGACTGCGAAGAAGGGGGGGGGGGCGAGGGTTTTTGAAATCCCGGCGACTTTCCGCGGATATTAAGAATATGCTTTTTAAAGGTAATGCGTTTGTCAATGGTGACCCCCAGGTACTTGGCATCGTCAGACCAGGGAATGGTAGTATTATTGATGGTTAATCTATTAGGACTGGAAAAGGTTCTAGAGAAGTAAACAGCAGTAGTTTTAGATTCGTTTATTTTAATGCGCCATTGATCACACCAATCCATGAAGATGTTGAGGTGATGTTGTAGATTTTTGTAAAGATGTATGGGTGATGTGCAGTGCCATAAAGAACAGTGTCGTCCGCATAGAGTGCGAGTGATATGAAGAGTGTGCGTGAAATGTCATTAAAGTATATTATGAATAAAATAGGGCCAATGACTGAACCCTGAATAATACCACAGAGTATTATGTGTAGTAGAGAAAGTGAGTTGTTTACGCGGACGTAGAAGTTACGATCACCAAGGTAAGAGTGTATTAAATGGATAAGTCCAGACAGGAACTTAAGCCGAATTAATTTGTAAATGAGGCCCGCGTGCCAGACTTTGTCAAAGGCCTTGGCAACATCAAGAAATATGGCAGCAGTAGGCTTCTTCTCATTGAAGTTTTCAGTTAAGAATTCCACAAATCGAAGAAGTTGGTGTTGGGTGGAGTGCTTGGCTCTGAAGCCGAATTGTTCAGGCATAAGAATGTTGTTGTTGTGAATGAAGTCATTGAGCTGTGATCTAATGACGCGTTCGATGACCTTGCTTAGAGAGGAGAGAAGACTCATGGGACGGAAATTAGTTGGATCATTAAGAATGCAGGATGGTTTAGGAATAGGAGAAATGATAGAGGTTTTCCAGGATTTAGGAAAATAACAGTGTTTGAGGATAGAATTAGTGAGCTTCGTAATGTAGAGAATACAGTTGCTAGGGAGTTGTTTAAGAGTATAGTTGGAAATTTTATCGTACCCTGGAGATTTTTTATTCTTAAGTTTTTGAATGATATTGTTGATCATGATGGGTTGAATTTCGGGCAGTGAGGTAGGAGGGGTAGAGAGGAAGTCATTAACAGTATCATTGACATTGTTAAAGTGTGTTTGAGTTGCGAGGAAGAGATTCGGAGAGAATTGCTTTTCATATGAGCCAGCGAGGCATTCTGCCTTGTCCTCGTCAGTATACGCAGTTTGACTATTGGCAGTAAGGGGAGGGATAGGGGTGTAATAATTGTTGAGTTTCTTTTTGATTTGCCAAAGAGAGACTTTCCAGAAATTTAGACCAGTTTTTTTGCTTATCTTTTTGAATAAGGGTTTTAATTTTATTGTTGAGCCTGTTGACAGCTGTTTTAAGGGTGGGATCTCTGGTATTTTGGTAGAGTCGACGGAGTGTGTTGCGTTGTTTACAGATATTATGTATGCTGTACAGATATTATGTATGTGGGTAAGATGTAAGAGTTATTATTTTTGAATTTGGTGTAAGTGGCATCTTTTTGAGCTTTGTAAATGATGTTGTTGAGTTTATTAACTGCGCTGTCAATGTCAGTAGTGTTGTTGATTGTGGGGTAGGTAAGGTCGGTGTTGTTGAGGTAATTTTGGAATTTATTCCAGTCAATTGCTACTGAAGGAGGAGGAGAGATAGGGTTGTTAAGATCAATTTTGAAGAATACAGGAAGGTGGTCAGAGCTTAGGTCATTAATAATAGAAGCGGTGATAGGGAAGGTAAGATTTTTGGTGATGGCGAAGTCAATAATAGAGGGGTGCTGGTTGCGAGCAACAGGAATATGTGTGGGTGTAGTAGGTGCGTGGAGACTAAGATTGAAATGGCTAACCAAGTTGTGAAGAGATCTACCTCTGGTAGTGGTGGAATGACAGTTCCACTGCCTGCTATGTGCATTGAAGTTACCAGCGATAAATGCGTGTTGGTGTTGTGTAATGATGTGTGTCAGGTCGTTTACAGGGTATCGTCGCCCGTGTCGTGCGTAAAAAGATGTGAAGTTGATTTTGGCATGGGGCAAGTTGACGACGATACTGGTGTAGTCAATGCCTGGGAGTGGAATATTTTGAGTTGTGTGATGTGGGATATAATTTTTGATGTAGATGGCTGTGCCGCCCCAGTGAGAGTTGGCACGTGGTGTATGATGGAGTTTGTAACCTGGGATGGTGATACTGCAGGAATGGTTAAGTGTTTCTTGGATGGAAATAAAGGAGCGGAGTTCATTAATACTGGGTTGCAATGATTGGCAGTTCCAGGAGAAAATAAGAAGAGAAGAGAAATTTTTGTTATTGTAATTATTCATAATTGGGAATGTTGAGTTCCGTAGAAAAGGCGTCTAATTCTTCGATTATGATATACATTTTGTCGAATGGGTTATTGCAATTTTTTGATTTGATGGCGATTTTTTTTAAATGTTTTAAGAGTTTGGTAATTTGGAGAAGTTCCTTCATGTCTTTGAAAGTGTCAAACATATCTTTGAAGGTATTTGTATATTTATTTTGTATAACAGGTGGTGTTTTATTTTTTTTTGTGTAACTGGAAGTGTCTTCCACTGGGGCTTCCTGGATATCGTTATTAACGTCACTAGTGGTCTCACTGTTGTTGATATCGTTTGGTTTATCTTGAATGGTGTAATTGTAGGGTTTGAAAATGTCTGCGATGTCAGCAATTAGATTTGTTTTTTGGTTTTGTTTTGGTGCTAAGTGTTGGGGTATTTTTTTTCTTAATGTTGTTTGGATTTTTGGGGCAACCTCTGTATGAGGCCGGAAGGGCACCGTTACAATTGGAACATTTTGGAATAATTTTACCTGTCTTGGGGCAGTTATCAGTGAGGTGTCCTTCTGAGCATTTAAGACATTTTGATGTTAGGCTGCACGTCTCGGAGGCGTGTCCGAACCGTTGGCAGTGGTAGCATTGTTTTGGGTTATTGTTATTTCTGAAGAATTCAATACGAACACTTATATCACAAGGTTCCTCAATTTTATAGATTTTCTCAAAGTTAGTGCAAGGGAGGACGTTGACCATGTAAATTGGCATACCTCTGCCGGTTTTGCGACTCTTGAGCATGGCGGCTCGTGTGGCCTTAAATCCATGGTTACCAAGGTCTTCGATAATAAGTTGGGGGTCAGTGTTGGGGGGAATTCCCCTAATACAGATTTTTTTTGGTCGAAGTTCTTTTGAATTAAGGGTGTTGAAATTCATATGTTTGTCAGTTAGGTATCTTTGGATATCTCTAAATTGGCTCACAGATTTGGGTAGAACTTTTCCCCGTTGGGTAGAAAGTTCCCCGGAGAGGCTGACTTGAGGGGGATTATCAGAATCAAGGGCTTTTATCTCTTGGGCGACTTTGCGCCAATCCATATCTTTGAATTCAATAAAGAACGGGTGCTTGTCGTTTTTTGAACATTCAACATCGGTACTTGCAGCACCATCTTGAGTAGATTCTTGATCCATAAGATCATAGTTATCAAGGTTAGCTTCGGAATTTAGATTTCCGAATTTATTTTTGAGGAGAATTGGATTTTCAGATACAGATTTTTTTTCTTTTTCCTACACGAGGGGGATTAGAATGTGAGCTAAAATTCTTTAGAACTTGGAGTTTTTCCCATTGGTTATTCCCCAGAAATCTAATATAACCAGTTCTACAGGCTAAATCAATTAAATCTAATCTAGATGGCTCCCCCAAAATAGATATAGCAAAAAGATAGAGGTCTTTTACCTGAGCCTTGTGGGTGTCGTTGTAGAGACCGTATTTCCTCATCTAAACCGGATAGCAGTTCCCGAAAGACTTCATTTACTTGATCATTTAGAGTAGGGAAGTCGTTGAATTCTTGTAGCCAGTCCGCAAAAACATATCCGTTTATAATTCCATTCATCAAATCGTCAAGCTGTTGTTTTTCTTTCATTGCCATAGCAGTCACTGAAGATTACCAAAGATCAGGTGGGCGGGAGTAACACGCCCCTTTTCAAAGCTCCGCCGGACGAACACACAGCAGAGGAGACAAAAACTGGTCAGCAAGAGAGCGGTAATAACACGCCTCTTTTCCAAGCTCCGCCCGATGAGCACACAGAAGAGGAGACAAGACTGGTCAGCAAGAGGACGGGAATAACACGCCCCCTTTCCAAGCTCCGCCCAAACACGTAGCAGTAGAAAGACTCGTATTGCAGTCGAATTATACAGACTTGACACTCAGAGCAACATCGCCGGAGTCCTTCTTACATCACACGATCAATCGAAACCCAGGGAAAAAGTTGTTATAAAAAGCTGTTAACAAAACCTGGTAGGAGTGGATTTTTCTGTTACTGGAGTAAAAAATATCTGACAAATGTTATCTGACATTTAATTTTCTCGCATTTTTCAATCATAGTCGACATATTTTTTTACGTTCTTTTAGCAAAGATTTATTTAAATATCACCTTTTATTACTGAGTTTGTTGGAAATATTTTAAAATAGGTAAGAAATTTAAAATGTAGAAATTTAAAAGAAACAAGAAATTTTAAAGATTGGTGTGTTAAAAATCATGTGTTTTCCCTTGCACAAAACTATAAAGAAAGTTTTAACAATCCCATTACTTTGAATTTTGCGTTGTGAGAAATTAAATAAATATATATTTTTTATTAATTTTAAGTCAGAAATATGTGTAAATTTTTTCAAAAATTGATGCACTACACAAAATTTAAAACGCACATAAATTAGCCCAAAAGCTTATTATATAATAATAATTATTACTTAGATGAACTGTATAAAATATATATTATTAATAGTGCCTAATTAAAAGTTCAGTGACCTAATTTTGAAACTAAACTTGTATTGTTTCAATAATAAAAAATAAAATTCTTATAAAAGTCGCAAATCCGAAAGCATTTTAAAAAGATAAACAAGCATCCATTTAAAAATTATATAAAGTGATTTTTTTCTTGTAAAAACATTTTTAAAATTAGTATAAAATACATAGTATTATGATAGTATAAAAACATCTTTAGTTTTTTATAAAACACAATTTTTCACATCCTTTTTTAAATAACCTTTTTTAAAAATAACTATAGATTTCTACAAAAATTTTTTATATAGGCTTTTTCTTTCTGTGCAAATTTCACGCCAACGCCTCCATCAAATGCATATTGACGAAAACTACACCACACAAATGGGCGGTCCTTTAGAACTTTCCGCTCACTTCGGTCAAGATTACAAACTTCGTCAGATATGCTGAATGTCGACAGATATCTTGAAATGTCCGAAATATGATATTGTTTTTTACAAATGTCGATAGATATCCCTGAATGTTGTAATAGTAATATCATTTTTACAACATTGGCCAATGTAACCAAATATTAAAAATAAGGCATTAAAAAGTCAAGTTTTTTTAAAGTGGCAAAATTATTAAATTTTATTGTTTAGAATACTATTTCTGTACTATAATGTCATAAGTAATGCAAAATGCTCATTTGAATGCTTTCTTTTTAAAACTAATTTTAAGTTATGTCTGTGAATATCGGCAGATGTTGTAAATTTGACGTACGACATTCAGCGACTTTCAAAATATTGGCCAATATTGCCGTGGATATATATATATATATATATATATATATATATATATATATATATATATATATATATCCCTCTTTAATCAAGTAACTAAAAAAAAATTACTGTAAATTTTGTAAAAATGAGCGTCTTATGACTGCGACAGTATTTCTAAACCATCAAATTAAAATGTTAATTCGAAATTTGTTTGTAATTTTATTTATCTAAAAGTAAATACCACATTTATGCTCTTTCAATACTCTGTTTTGTTTCGTTATTGAAAACTGATTCAAGGGAGGACAGAACTGATAAAAGCGATTGCTACGTCATGTGATCCCTTTGGCCAATCAGATAAACACATTTCAACCTTCCGTTGCCTAACCGAGAGTCGAATAACCATGCCTCTGAAGTTAACGAAGAATTCGAAATATCAACCGGCAGTTACATTTGCGAACCTGGGGTTACTCAACTGAGAGTTGAATTGGGGGGTTGAAGGTTGGTAGTGAATTGACCGGTAAACATGATTCACAAAATGTTTCAGCTTCTTTGGCCATGCCTTTCCAAAAAATGAACATTTGAACTAATGAACATTTTCATAATTGCGTGATGCTCTCCATATACAGAAGTATGCGCTAATTTTAGAATTTCCTCCCTTCTGATTTTAGGTATTACTAACTGAGCTACTGTTTCTCCTATTAATTCCTCTTTATGATACAACAACGCATTCACAATATAATAAAAACCTCTATCCTTTTCAGCTAATTCCCAAGCTTTCTCTAAATCTTTACATTTCATTTGGTATCTCTGAAATGTATTTGAACTATTTTTCGTAACTTCCTCAACCTTACTTTTCTCTATCTCCGTTTTTCCCTTTTCCTCACTTTGTAAATTTACTGACAATGTTTCTATGGCATAAAGGTTACTTTTATTATTTCCTATCCTTTCCCTCTCATTCGTTTTATCACTACTATCTTCCTTACATTCCCTTTCTTACGATTCTCTTAATGATTTCTCGTGGTTTAACCCTGCTGTAAAAAATTGAGTCTCAACCCAGGTGCAGTGTGTGTCATCCTAGTCTTTCCCGTGAGAACGTTATAAGGAATTTAACTTGCATACCTTCCCACGATAGCGTGAGCTTTGAAGAAAGGCAACACGCCGAATATCTATTGTGCTACGAGCGAAACGTTCGGACATTGATGCATTGGTAAGGTGGTACACAAGAAGGGGGTCTTATGCTTTGATCTGTGCCGAAGCCGTGGGAAAGATAGCATCTGCGAGGGAAGCGATCTCTGCACACGATTTTTAGGTTTGCACACGAAACTATGCCCTTTGTCATAGAACGTCCAATGACGGACTTATTATAAATGAAACAGACGTATCTCAAGGCTGCTAAGAGGCTGGAGAGTTTCAAGGTGCTCCGCCTCGACCAAATCCCCGCCCCTAGTGAAAGATCCCCTGCGAGAATGAAAAAGTTAGAGAGGACAGTTTTTTTAATAGATCTGAACGAGAGTGGTGACTCTCTGGAAAAGGGAGGAAGAAACGTCAGTTTCGGACTTAGCGTAGTGGAAGCGCTAGTGAGGCCTCATCTCTATTTGATTGATACAACAGGTATCAGGTGATAATCCCAGTGAAGAGAAAAGCACGACAAGTGCGAGAGTGAGAGTTTTTAAACTCTGAATTATCGTGAATTAGTAGCTTTTCCGAAGAGAAGGAACGGACGAGCCTTGATCCGAATGAACTTTATTTAGAAGTTACGACTGACTGTAATTTTCTGAGACTTTTGTTTGATTGAGTTGCACTTAGAGTCAAGAGGACATTAATTTATAAGCGATTGACCCACGAAAAACAATTAAAGGCTGTAATAACATCTTGTACATATTTTTATTAGAATTAATATTGTTATGCAATAAAATTCTATTTTCTAATTTATGCGAGAATTTCTCTTTGCCAACGATCTGATCTCGCTACCACTCACCATCATTATCGGGTCGGCATAGAGGAGTTGTTACAACTGGTGGCAAGCGGCGAGATTAATTAGCAAAAATTAATGACATTCTCTAAAGACAAAGAGTGAACTCTGTAATTTGAATCTGCTCCAAGAAAGAGTCTCCTTGTGACCTGAGTCTCCTTAGACGTCCCCGTGGATCAACAAAGCATCCGAGAGAAACTTAGTTCCCCATCCGAAAAAGTCTGTGCTCCTGTGCTTCCGGAAAAGTCTGTGCTCCTGTACACCCGTGAAATTCTGTGTTCCTGTGCTCCCGTCTGAAGTCTGTGCTTCTGACGCCCTGAAAGACTCTTAGTAATGAAGGTAAGCTCTTTTTATATTCAGAGTGGCTTTAATTGTTAATAGTGTTTGTATAGGTGCTGTAGGCTTTAGAAAAAAAAGAAAGTTGTATGTTTATTTTTGTGAGAGTAAATATTCTGAGAAATTTTTCCGGTAGACAAATAGATAAAGAAGTATTATGAGATATGTTTCCGATATAACTGTAACTTATTTAATAGACAAATTTTGTAGTTAAGATTAAGTTATTTTAGAATTAAATTGATGCAAACTGAGAGTTGTGCAGTGTTACAAAATTTTAGCTGAGTCTATAAATGAGAGATCTTTGAAAAAAAAATATCGAACGCAGTTCATATTTTAAGATAACAGAGTTGATTTTATATTTTTTTGTGAATTATTCTAAATCTTTTAAGAGTGGATGCAGAGATTAAGACCACCATTGATTAAAAGAAAAAGGAATTGAATAAGACTTTTGCAATTTAAATATTTTTACTGTACTTTTTGAAATTGAAATTGTTGTTTTGTGTAAAATTTATCCCATATGTATTTTATAACCAAACACCAAGGTGAATGTGGACGATAGGATAGGGTTGCTTATTTTTATTTGTTGCATATTTCCTATATATCATTGTTATGCGTACTTTTTATGAGTGTATATTTCAGGATTATTTTAGCGCGCTTGGTAGGAGTAGCATTAAATCTTATTGTATTGTTTTATATTTGTGGGAAAGATAATTTCTAATTTTAAACTTTAAAAATGTCGGAGCTTAAATATTTTAGGAAAGCTGATTTGCAAACGTTAGCTTACGAATTTGAGGTCATTTTAGAAGAGTAAAGATAGAAAAAAGATAGAATCGTCAGAGGGATTTGAGAAAGAGCTAGCTTTAGCACAAATTAAACTTATAGAAAAAGATAGGGAAAATAAATTATTGGCAGAGAATAAAGAGAATGATAGACTGTGGGAAAAAGCAGAAAAAGAAAAAGAACGCGAACATGAGTTAGCTAGATTAAAAGCGACACAAGAGTCAGATGACCGCAGTACAGCATCCAGTAGCATCTCAGGTAGAACAAGTAATTTACCCCTAAAAACAATTATGCATCGCTTTGATGAAAAGAATTCGGATATTTCGTTGTTTTTAAATTTATTCGAGAGACAGGCAAAAAAATGTAATCTAAATTCGGATGAGCTGGTGACGAACTTACTATCATTATTACCTGTGGGAATGGCCGAGTTAATTTTGAGAGAACCCGAAGACAAAATTGATGATTTTCAACATGTGAAAGAAAAATTGTTAGAGCGCTATCGCTTGAATGCAGAAACGTACCGACAAAAATTTAGTCAACAACCGCGGAATCCTAATTCAGTTTGGAAGGACCTGATCTTCGAACTTAATAATTTTTTAGAAGGTTGGCTGTCATGCTTACAAGTTTCGGATTTTGAAGGATTGAAAAATTTGCTTGTCACGGACAAGATCAAAAGGAGGGCGTCTCCAGAAATGCGCGAACATTTTATGGATAACTGGGCGGAAATTAAAGACCCGGAAGAATTGGTGAGGCTTTTATATGCGTACGAGGCAATCAAGCGCCCGTCTAAAAAACGTGGAATCCGAAACTCCCTTTAGAGAAGTAATTTAAAAGACCCAGGACTTTTGAAAATGGGCGAAACGGTAACAGAAATCCGGAGACTAACTTTAATTGGAGGGACCGTAATGATAATAAAGAGAGGGAAAAGGCGTTCGAAAAAAGGCGAGAAGTCAAGTGTTACGCGTGTTTGCAAAGCGGTCACTACAAAGTAAATTGTCCGGAAATTAAAAAGAAAGAGGCTGCGCGGGTCAGTCACTTAACTAGTAAACCGACACTTGGAGAAACCTTCTCCCCCTATTTGAGTAAAATATTAGTGAATGGAATTCAGGCAACTGCTTTAAGGGACAATGGTAGTGAGATTGATATAATCGCATACGACTTAGTCAGTCAAGATAAATTGAATGGAGACCACGTATGGATTAAAACTCCGTTAGACAGTAAATTATACTGTTTACCTATAGCAGAGGTCACGTTAGAAATTGAAGGTGTGGGGGTCATTGAAACCAAGGCAGGAGTAAACAATAGAGATTCAGACATGAATTACTATTTGTTGGGTAATCAAGCTCAAAAGTTGTTAGAACAGGCGAAGAGGAAACCCGAATTGATGAATGCAGGTTTAACGCGTGCTCAAACTAGAAGAAATGTTGAACAAACGCCAGATCTGGAAGATAAACGGATTATGATTTCCGAGAGAGAAGGGGGGAATTTTCGCCAGCGCGATGAAGCGGAAACTTTGAATTCCGAGGAAGAAAGAAAAGGGGGAAATTTTCGCGAGTGCAGTGAAACGGAAACGTTGAATTCTAAAGAAAAGGGTGAGGACCTAGATAATCCCATCGAATTGGATAGTTTAGATAAAGGTTTACTGCCATTGTTAATTGAAGACGGATTTACGAATCTGGCAAAGATAGGAAGTGTAGTGAGAAGCTGGGTTAGGAGATAAAGCAAACAGAGATTCTTAAAATGCCTAAATTAAGACAGAAAATTAGAATAAATGTTTACTCTAAATCCCACTCCAACTCCTCAATACAGGTCGCGCGTATAGTGGAAGCACCAAATACGATGTTAAACCTAGCACTAAGAAAATTTAATGAAAACTCTAAAAATTATAATTTATCTGAAAATTGAAGAATTTGAAAATTTACTTCAACGTAAAATATGAATTACATTTGCTAATTAAAAGATACTTATTTTCATAATAATCTTAACTTTACGATGAGATGAAAATATCTGAAAAATAAATAGAAAAGATACAACTCACCCACAGAATGAAGATGACCGAAGTTATAGTAAATGAATCATTTTTTTTGAAACAACATATTTAATTCACTTTCACCATATATACCACTTCATAGATGTTAATTAATTACTCAATTACCGATATATGTATATTTATCCATCAGGATTTCAGTTCAAATCTACATCGTTTTTGAATCTTAAATGAATATTCACTAAATTAAAATAATCCTTATCTTATTAATATTTCACCAATCTTTTATACTTCTAACTTGAGGAAAAAGGTCTCTTAAATAAAACAGGCTGTTTTGAGATTACAAGTTATCTTTTTAATTGTTCTATTGTCTTAAAATAGTTCATAAGATTATTTATATATTTATTCTTGCTGTATTCGTTGGAACTTGAATTATATAATGAGGAACACGAATGGAGAAATTGTAGATGAACCTTTGTCATTCACACCAAGATGAAGAAACGATAAGGTTGTAGATAGTGTGCGATGCTGTATATCTATATATATATTATGATGTGCAGATTATCTCTTATGTTACCGAGAGAATATTTATTCCCGCTGGAACTTAGACTTTATGAAATGAGGAGGGACATGGATGTAAAGTTGACAAGAACAGGCATTTATGTAGGGATGACAAATTGATGAGATGGACGACAGTATGGTATATTAGCTTCATAGCAAAATGATGTTGTTTCTATTATATGCAGTGCAGATTGGATCCAAAGGTGCCGAAATAATATTTAAAACTTCATCTTCAAACTTGCGATCAAAACTTCATGAACTATAATAACTAGATTAAATATTAACAGTACATTCACTGAATTATATACAAAAATTTTGACATAATGTCAGGCCTTACGGCCCTGCCACGGCGTTTTTCTCTCTCAACTACATCCTCATTCTGGTAAAGCAAAGCAACAGACTCACTCAATTTGAATTTTAACTCCACCAAGTCAACTCACGCACACGCCAAAACTATCCAATCAGAAGAGTCGAAAAATTCCCCTTCTTCTTTTCGTACGGCTTAACTCTCAACCGTAACTGCTAAAAAGCATTAGTGCTACAACTCAACTCCACACGCGAACGATACTGGCGAAAGGAAAACACTTACTCCCTAGCAACAAGTAGCGGAAATTAAGATCTTTCGTTCGCGAATGTTCTAGAACAAATTTGAATTCCCCTTTTTCCCCACTGAAAAATGCACCCCCTAACCTTGGAATGTCCACTCGAACGACCCCTACACCAAAAAGGGGGACAATTACCTCTTAAGTTGTTGTTTTTTGAACGCACGAAGATGCGATTCAAAATGGCCAGGCATCATAGTGAAAGCAAACGAAGTAAACATTGAAATTAGAGAAAATGTTTAAAAAATCATATCTGCCACGATTTACGTTGAATCTTGCTAGGATTTTGGCAGACTGCATAATTAATTATGTTTAATCTTTTGAATCAGTTTTAAAACAAAAATAATTAATATTTAAAAAGTAGAAATTATATATTTTAACTTAGAAGAAAAATCGCGGTACTTTACCGGAATCGATGTCAACAAACGGAAATCTTTAATTCTCTATCCAGAGATTTAAATGCATGATTATAATTTAATTTACAAGTGATTATTGATTTTTAAAAAGTGATTTAATTCTAGAAGTTATTTTTAATTAATAATAATATCTTAGAAGAAAAGTTAAAAAGATTAATTTTAAAAAGATAGAAATTATTGACTGTTTAAATAATAACGATTAAATAATTCATTTAAATGTTAATTAATATGAAAACTTTTAATTAATGATTAATAAGGATTAAATATTTAATTTAAGTAAAATAATTAATGAAAACTATTGAATTTAAAAGTATAAATGGAATGTATCATAACAGGAAGAGAGGATTTTAAAGTGGAACAAGACAGTGATCCATCTGTCAAAGAGATTAGAGAAAAGGCTGAAGTTAAAAAGTCCCACTTTGAAATAAGAAATTCTCTGATAATAAGAAACACGAAGGATAATCGCGGGAACGAGAGAACTCAGGTGGTTGTTCCTTTGAAATTTCGAGTTGATATATTAGGCGCGTGTCATGAAGGAATTTCGTCTCACCTAGGGGAAACAAAAACTAAAGATAAAGTATTGCGGTATTTCTTTTGGCCTAATGTGATAAAAGAAATTGAGGAGTTTGTCAAAACTTGTGACCCGTGTCAAAGAATCGGAAAAGCTGGGGAAAAGAAGAAAGCGCCGCTTAAACTGGTACCCATAGCGGGTGAAATATTTTCGAAGCTAAGCTGTGATCTCGTCGGTCCCTTACCTAAGTCAAACAAAGGGAATAAATATATGGTCACTGCGGTATGTTTAGTATCAAAGTACCCTGAGGCTATACCAGTGTCAAATATGAGGTCTGAGAAGACCTCGGAATATCGAAGCCCTAATGATGATATTCAGTAGATTAGGATTTCCAAGAAAAATTCAGATGGACCTGGGCCGGAGTTTCGTTAGCGATTTAACGACCGCCTTTCTTAAAAAGTTCGGAGTTAAGATAGGAAACTCAAGTGTGTGTCGACCTGAAAGTAACAGTGTTGAACGATGGCACAGAACGGTTAAGAGGCTTTTGAAAGTGCTATGTGTAGAAAACGGATCGAATTGGGAAGCAAACTTGCCCTATGCATTGTTAGCATTACGGACGGTGCCGCATAATTCGACTGGTTTCAGCCCCGCTGAACTAGTGCACGGAAAAAATTTGAGAACCCCGGAAACATTATTGTTTGAAAAATGGATGGGAGAGGCGGAGGAAAATGAATTAGTGACGGAATATGTGTTTAACCTCACGAACAGATTAAAAAGGTGTCAAGATTTAGCCATTGAGAACATGTCAGCAGAACGAGAAAGAAGGAAATTTTGGTTTGACAAAAAGGCGGTAGAAAGGAAATTTAACGTGAGAGATGAGGTTTTGGTTTTAGCGACCAGTAAACCAAATAAAATGTCAGTAAGTTGGATAGGACCGGGAAAAATTGAATCGAAAATCTCTGAAACAAATTATATTGTGAATGTTCCTGGGAGGCGACAGAAATCCCAGATTTATCATGTGAATTTATTAAAGCCTTATAAAAAACGGGTGGAGTTGGTAAACATTTTAACGCGAGAGATAAACGAGGTTGAGGATAAACAAGATTTAGATATAGTTTTTCTCTGTGCCGATTCCGAAGTTTATAAGTTCGATGAAGTCGTAAGAGAGAGTGATCTAACAACTAGATGCACTTCCGAACAATTGAGACAATTGGAAAATTTATTGGATCGTTATGGGACTGTATTTTCGAATGACCCAGGACGTACAGATCTAATCGAGCATGACATAGAATTGTCGGAGCTAAAACACGTTCGTTCGAGACCCTATAGAACATCACCCAGACAAACAGAAATATTGCGCAAAGAAATTAAGCGAATGTTAGAGTTAAATCTTATAGTAGAAGGCGAATCTGAATTTAGCTCTCCGATTATTCTCGTGGTAACTCCAGGAAAGGACCCGAGACCCTGTATAGACTACCGCAAACTAAATGCCATCACAAAAGTGGAATTTTATCCTTTACCCAATATTGAGGAAAGAGTAGAAAAAGTCTCTAGTGCTAAGTATATTACGGTTTTAGATCTAACGAAGGGCTACTGGCAAATTCCAATGACACCGAGGGCTCAAAAATTAGCGGCTTTTGTTACAAGCTTTGGATCCTATTTCCCTCTGGTCATGGCTTTTGGACTCTTGAATGCCTCCTACAGGTTCTCAAAATTTATGGATAAAGTATTGAGAGGGCTTGAGGAATTCTGTTTACCGTATCTAGATGACATGGTGATTTTTTCAGATAGTTGGGAGGACCACATGCGTCATCTAGAAATAGTATTAGAAAGGGTTAATGACGCGAAACTCAAAATCAAATTGGCGAAATGCAAGTTCGCTCAGAAGACAGTAAAATATCTTGGGCATATTGTAGGAGAGGGACGTCGTAGGCCAGCTGAGGCAAAAGTACATGGCGATTTTTTCAGATAGTTGGGAGGACCACATGCGTCATCTAGAAATAGTATTAGAAAGGGTTAATGACGCGAAACTCAAAATCAAATTGGCGAAATGCAAGTTCGCTCAGAAGACAGTAAAATATCTTGGGCATATTGTAGGAGAGGGACGTCATAGGCCAGCTGAGGCAAAAGTAAAGGCAATTAAGGAATTACCGGTTCCGAAATCGAAAACTGAAATTCGTAGATGTTTAGGAATGGCTGGATATTATTCCCGTTACATAAAAGATTATGCAGTGATTGTAGAACCATTGACGAGAGCGCTTAAAGGGAAAAATAAAAAGGAAAAGATCGCTTGGAGCGACGAAATGGGCAAAGCCTTTGAGACTTTGAAAACGAAACTTACGGAAGAACCGGTGCTATATTCTCCTAATTTTCAGAAAGAATTCATAGTACAAACTGATGCTAGTGACTTAGGTATTGGCGTTGTTTTGGCTCAAAGAGAGGGATCGGAAGAACACCCCCATTATATATTTAAGCCGCAAATTTATCGATAGTGAGAAAAGTTTCTGCGCCACTGAAAGAGAGTGTGCTGGAATTATTTTCGCGATAAAAAAATTAAGGCATTATATTGATGGACAAAACTTTTCTATCGAAACCGGTCACAATCCCTTGGTATTTCTAAAAAGAAATTCTGGAAATAATCCTAGATTGTTAAGGTGGTCCTTGGCTCTGCAACCTTATAATTATGCAATTTCTCATCGCCCAGGCAGAGACATTCCGCATGTTGATTGTCTGAGTCGAGTTTAATGAGATTTCTTGATAAACTTTTGTATATAATTATTTTAAGTTGTTTTATATTTTTTTTATTTCACTGTGTTTTATTTCAAAATTTGTTCATGTTTCATATCAGAGCGCGCAAAAAGAAAATGAAAGTAGTGTTATTTTATTTATGTGTGTTTTATTTCTTGCCACTCTGATGTAATTTGAGCTTGCAATTCTTTATTCGCCACTTAGAGATTCTTAGTGTTTCACCCTTAAGAATCGTTTCAGGAGGGGGTGCTGTAAAGAATTGAGTCTCAACCCAGGTGCAGTGTGTGTCATCCTAGTCTTTCCCGTGAGAACGTTATAAGTAATTTAACTTGCATACCTTCCCACGATAGCGTAAGCTTTGAAGAAAGGCAAAACGCCGAATATCTATTGTGCTTCGAGCGAAACGTTCGGACATTGATGCATTGGTAAGGTGGTACCCAAGAAGGGGTCTTATGCTTTGATCTGTGCCGAAGCCGTGGGAAAGATAGCATCTGCGAGGGAAGCGATCCCTGCACACGATTTTTAGGTTTGCACACGAAACTATGCTCTTTGTCATAGAACGTCCAATGACGGACTTATTATAAATGAAACAGACGTATCTCAAGGCTGCTAAGAGGTTGGAGAGTTTCAAGGTGCTCCGCCTCGACCAAATCCCCGCCCTTAGTGAAAGATCCCCTGCGAGAATGAAAAAGTTAGAGAGGACAGTTTTTTGAATAGATCTGAACGAGAGTGGTTACTCTCTGGAAAAGGGAGGAAGAAACGTCAGTTTCGGACTTAGCGTAGTGGAAGCGCTAGTGAGGTCTGATCTCTATTTGATTGATACAGCAGGTATCAGGTGATAATCCCAGTGAAGAGAAAAGCACGACAAGTGCGAGAGTGAGAGTTCTTAAACTCTGAATTATCGTGAATTAGTAGATTTTCCGAAGAGAAGGAACGGACGAGCCTTGATCCGAATGAACTTTATTTAGAAGTTACGACTGACTGTAATTTTCTGAGACTTTTGTTTGATTGAGTTGCACTTAGAGTCAAGAGGACATTAATTTATAAGCGATTGACCCACGAAAAACAATTAAAGGCTGTAATAACATCTTGTACATATTTTTATTAGAATTAATATTGTTATGCAATAAAATTCTATTTTCTAATTTATGCGAGAATTTCTCTTTGCTAACGATCTGATCTCGCTACCATTCACCATCATTATCGGGTCGGTATAGAGGAGTTGTTACACTGCCAATTCATTAGCCACGTCAGGATGTAAAATTACCTGTTCCTTTCTATTATAAATTATCGCGCAAAGTACATCCTGATGAATTACCTGATGAATGTTGTTTGACCGCGTTTTGTAATAGCTTTAGGTAATTGAATTAACGCTGATTTAACTGCGTTACCGAATATCCCTTGTAAATAAATGCTACCAGCCCCTCCTTGTTTCTTCAAAGAATTTCATTGTGGATTTTAAATCTTTGGCATCTGCTATAACGAAAAATTATTCAATTTAATAGGAAAAGGCTGTTAGAATTTTGTTTTTTTTCTCTATTTATTAAAATAATATGAATTTTTCAAATTTTAATATTTTGAGCTCTTCACAGCTGCTATTCATATTTATATGCTAAGTTTCAACTCTGTAAGTTACATACTTTTTGTGAATGGCTCTGTGACGGACAGACAACGGAGTGGGGGTAATAGGGTTTCGTGAGATGAACGAAACCCTAAAAATGAGAGTCTGGCTAATGCTCTTTTTTTTTTTTTTTTTTTTTTTTCAAAAGTACACCGTTAAATTTTTACTCACAACACAGATGCAAACGGTATCTAAACTTTGCATTAGATTAATATTATGTGCCCACGTGCCACGTGAGATAACAACAACAACAAAAAATCTCAAGTAACGCAAAATGACTTTCTCTCAAATAATGCATAACATAACTGTAATCATTACGTATTTCAACACAATTATTAAATTACCAATAAATATCAACCAGAAGGACCCGTGCGAAGTTTCCGCACTACAATCTTTGAGATTATTTCTTGGTACGTTTTAGCACTAATTTTTAATTAACAGATTTATTTTTAAATCAAACAACGCGTTTTAACGAAATGTGGGTGTACTATGTCAAAAACTTGTTCAAAAACTTTTATAGCTCACTCATCGTTATATGTTTTGTATGTGCATAGAAAAAAGGATGTTGACAACAAAAATAATATATATGATGATTGCTTGTGTATTAGAAAATGGAAATAGATTGCCAGAAATTTTTTGCCAAATTTTCTTCTCTCGCCAAGGTCATTTCTCTAGGTTGCCAAGAGCCCTATACTGAAAAAAAAAACGAATAAAAAAATTGAAACACTGAATCAGACGTTTAGAGAATTCATATGAAAGCTTTTCCTCAGATTTTGCAAAACTGTTCCAGAAATGTCTTAGTTACATAAATCAATATTTGGTACATCACTTTTTGGCAAGCCTATGGGAACTTAAACATGGGGTTTTCAAATTTTGTGGTCCGGCATCCATTTGAGTGACGTCAGACGTCGCTGGCGTATTAACAGATTAATGAAATATTAAAAATAAATACTTACAATTTTTGTAAATCCTAATAAAATGTATATCCAATTGGAAGATAATCCTTAAATTATGTAATCTACTGGTGCTCCGATACAGTACGCATGTACACAGCCATGATTAAACAAAGAAAACAAATGAGCAATAGGTGACGCCCGCGTAAATATTAAATAAAAACCCGATTAAAAGCTCAATATTTTTTCAAAAAGTACGCGCAAGCAATAAAATAACAATCGTATTTTAATTGCATTATGGAATGACATCATCTGATAATGCAGTATTTTATTTTTGTGGCAACACTGATTTGAGGAAAAATTTTCATTTCATTTATGAAAACAATGCCGATTTAATTTTTAATTAACTGAAATTTTTAATCAAAAACATGTTTTAACGAAATGTTAAGTGTGGCTATATCAGAAGCTTGTTCGAAATCCTTTCATATGGCATCTCATTCGTCGTTCTGCGTTTCGTATTTTCTTAGAAAAAGACCTCCTACCCTCTCAGCTGCACTTCCACGAGTGACACACTCTTGCTCTCCAGGTCACACTACAAATCAACTGGGCTGTCTTTCTTCATTCACGGAGCTTCCATATCTGTCGAAACATCTCGAAAATTCCACCCCTGCATTATTCTCGTTTCTCCTCAACAATTCCACCCTTGCATTCTTCTCTGAACAGGAGAAATAATATATATGATATATGAATACTTCAGTAATATTTATGTAAAAAAATTCACAATAAATATTTTACGTTAAACCCTTATCTTACGGTTCAGTAATGGATTTGTGAGCAGAAAAATAAATAAAACACCTTACCTTGACTCTTTTTGCCGTCATTTGGCTCCTAGATTTTTGATGGGTATCCGTTACACACCTTTTACGATTGTTGATCACACACTAACTGTTGACACAATTCTGTACATCCTGTTGACACTTTCTTTACGCACTGTTGACACTTTCTTTACACACTGTTGACATTTCCCCCTTTCCTGTTGCTGTTTTTACTTCTTTCCTGGCTACTGGTTCTTGTGGTTCTATCCCGACGCTGCCAACATTGTTATGGTTTCTTCACCTTGCTCGGTCATCGTAATAATTCTCTTGGAATTGATACTTTAGTTTTATGGTATTTGCTGCCACCACCGGTATTAAAGTGATACCGGACACATTGAAAAAGAAGCTCTCATATAAATAACCAATTAATAATTTATTGATTAAATTAATATGCAAGAAAAATGTTACAGTGATAGTTATTAATAGTTGATACAGCTTATGGTCACTTGCCGTATGTGACTGTCGAATGGCAATCTCGCCGATCGCACGTTTTACTAGATTTCATATGTACTATTCGTGCATACCATTCCGTCTACGTAATAATTTAATTTATTCTGGACCAAACTGTCCGATGCACATTCTCTTTGCAATTCAATACACTCCTCTTCGCTTTTAACTCTGCACTGCGTCCTACGCTCTCCGCCACACATCAACGAGACGCCTCCTATACTCTTCACGGCACACCAGCGACTGTGTCGTCCTACCCTCTCAGCTGCACTTCCACGAGTGACACACTCTTGCTCTCCAGGTCACACTACAAATCAACTGGGCTGTCTTTCTTCATTCACGGAGCTTCCATATCTGTCGAAACATCTCGAAAATTCCACCCCTGCATTATTCTCGTTTCTCCTCGACAATTCCACCCTTGCATTCTTCTCTGAACTCCAGTCCGCTAGAAATCCCATTGTAGTATCTTTCCAAAGCCGGATTAGTACTTTTACAATGATCTCGTGAACATTCCCCAAATATATAATCGGATCAGGGACATTCTAACGTCAATCACATACGCAAGTTTTACAAAAAAGGAAAAATATATATCAGGATACAGTAATATATAATAACTAGCAGACTACGCCCGCTGCGCTGGTCGGTTTCTCCAAAAGAACCTTGAATCAAACGAAATATAGCGGTGAATTTAACCTTATATTTTAAAGTAATCTGGACCTTTACCTGGAATATCCTAAAATAACATAAAAACGGATACTTATTCACTAATTTATGTTTTTTTAAATACGGTTTATTATTACGTTTACAATTTGTTACTTACCGTTTTCCATTTATTTATATGTTTTATAGCTACATTTTTTTTAATAACGTGAATTAACCTATATCATTCACAACTAAAAAGAAATGGCGCATCTAGTATTTGTCGAGAATTAAATAAAAATCATGCACTCGTGACATCATAATTCACTTTTATATTTAACAGAATAATACGGTTACTATAATTTGTGACTCGTGCTGACACATTGCTGTTATTATTATTTTTTACGCGTGAAGTTTTCGCTATGGTACTCCATTGTGAAATTTGGTAATTTTTGAAATTCAATATTTGAAAAATGGCATAATCAGTGGATTTGAAATTTATATCAAGAAAAATACAATTTTTTAGCTTTCTAACGCAGTTTGTCTGGCAATTTTCTGACAAATACTTTTCGAGCAATTAATTTTTTCAGTAACTTCAAATGTTTCATTTTCCAAGATTAATCTGTGGCAACGATTAGAGAAAATCCCAGTCGTCAGCAACGCATACCTTTTTATTAAAGAGGATGGTTACATATAATTAATTAAATTAATTATAAATATACAATATCTGGTATGATAAAGTCAGAAACCTGACAATTAGCAACGCTAATCTTGTTTCGTCATTATTGTTTCTTTATTATACTTCACTACTTCTGTTTCAAAAAGTTCGTAGCTGCGTCGCCACTCCCACCATGCCTCTGCTAGGTTGTCGCCAGGAGTAATCTATTAGATTCGTAAAAAAATTTGCGCCATTGCTGTAATTCGATGGATGGTAACAGTTACTGAAGGGTACTAAACAACTATATATAGTTGTTTAGGTGTACCGATTCATTCTGACACCGTAATAAATATTACCTTTATTAAACTATTGATTTCAATAAGAGACGCACATGGGCGCGTTGGTGCGGGGCCTCCGAGATGTCGCTGTGTGTCCTACACCGGGCCTGCTACGGGGCTAACGAGAAAGACGGGCTACCGTGCTTCTCCAATTTAGAGTAGTCACGTGACGCTCCCGGTCTCAGCTGAGTTAAGCAATTGACATAATAGATTATTGCCTCAATTTTAGATTACTCTTATATCCGAGTCATTCTTTAATTTGATAAACTTCGTTACTTGCCCCCAAGCAGCGGAATAATGATTATCAAATCTTACAAAAACATTAAGATAATTTAATTATATTAAATAAAATAATTTGTAACCAGAGATAGTTGTCAAAAGCGGGAAAAATAATGAATATTGAGCCTTTTATATCCTAAAAATCATTGTGAATACACCTAAATATAACACAAACTACGTAAAAATAATTTAATTAACATTTAAAAATTTCAAAGATGAATCACAATTTAAGAAAAGAATGATTTTCAAAGAAAAAAAATAAAAAGCAAAAATTTTTTTTTTTTTTTTTTTTTTTTTTTTTGTTCAAACAGTTCTTTTATACTCTAAATGACAATATTTTCCCCACCAAAATTATATGCAGCCATAGGACATATATTTTATATAATATATTATATATATATAAAATTTTCAAAGCTTTAGAAGAAAAATAAGTATATTTTACACAAGAGCTCCTTGTACCCTACAAATCACTGTAAATACACAGAAATTTAACACATATTACTTAAGAATGATTTATTTAACATATTCAAATTTCAAAGCTGTAGAACAATTTTAAGTTATTGAGGGGAAAAAAATGTTTTTTTTTTTTTTCAAACCGGACCTTTATAATCAAGTATCAATAAATCTGAACCAAAATTATGCATGGCCATTGGATACATACTTTATATAATATATAAACTTTTCAAAGTTTTAATACAAAGATAACTTTTTTTTTTTTAAATTAAATGTGCTCATTTATCTCTGAGCATAGAAGTTAATAACAGAAAGAAAACTATTTTAAGACACAAACTATCTAAGAATTAATATTTTTTTTAACGAACATTTTCCCAAGCAGCGGATCTATGATTGTTAAATCGTATTAAAAGTTCAAAACACAGGCATAATTTTAAGTATATTAAATTAAAACGCTAGCATGTTGTATAGTCATCAAAAGACTTTCTTCATAATCGTTCTAATATATTGATTTAAATAGATCCTAACACCAACTATTATGAAGATGAAGTATAGTACATTTATTTGAATTTAACATGGAGTTGCAGTGATCAGTAAATACAGTTAACGTAGGCATATATTAATAATATTAATAATCCAGAAATACTTTTAAAGGTATGTGTGTATGCAATTTTTTTCCAATGATCTGTTACATCAAAAACACAAAAAATGTCTAACTGACCAAATTTGTCTAAGGAGAACTGATTAAAAATAAATAAATAAATAAATAAATAAATAAAGTGTAACTTTATCAAAATTATTTTTTTTAAAGTGTTTCATTGACATAATTTTAATTTCTTACTTAATTTAGAACACTTTGGCAATTTACATTGCCACATTACCCCCATCATGTAAAAAAATTAAAATGTGTTTCAATCTTTTGGGACATCACGTATGTATGTCAGTCCTGAGTAATGGTACATACCCAAAGACAAATATAGGAAAATATGGAAATACTTTAAACAGAAATTATGACAAAAATGATAAGCAGACATTGTGTAGCAAAAAATTAGTATAGACATGATATAATAAAAAACGTATATGATTTCTCACTATCGAATTTTGATTTAGAAAAAAAATCCAATACACTTAATTGTGACGAAAATTTAGGACTTGGTTACTTTCCCAAATCGCTATTGCTGAAACTGTTTTAACAATATCTATTTGGGAAAGTATGCAAATCCTAAATTTGCATTACAATTAAGCATGTCTGATTTCCTTGTAAAACAAAATTCGATTGTTAGAAATTCATACACAACATAATTGAAAATAAATGGTACAAATGTAAAAGTTTGAACCAATATCTGGCAATTTGTTCTTTGTGCTCAATCAAAATCTGAATTTATTGATTTATTATTTTATTATAAACATTTTTTTTAAATATTTAACACATTTATTAGTGGAGTGTATTCAGTTTGCTAATAAATAAATTAAAATAACATTTAATTCAAGTATACATAAAAAAATCATGAATTGTTTATATCATATATATAGTATATTCTTAATGTTAATCCGTAATAATATTACAGGTGTAGTATTCTGAATATTAAATCTTTAAAAATAATCTGAACTTATTAAAAACTTCGACTTATTTCTATCCTGTTTATATTAATAAGTGAAAAACTTTTAGAATAAATAGTACAAGTAAAGACATATTCATTTAAAATAAATTATGTTTACTTATATTTAAACAATTCAAAACAAATATTATCATACGAATGCAAAGGTTAAAAAAAAATTCATCACCAAGATTAGTAATGCAATATTGAATTCAAGGGGTGATATTTCCTACAGATGATTTCGGATTTTACATTTATTAATGGTCTAGAAACGAAAAATCACCCCCGAAACTCTGTAATGTTCTAAACCCGAAGCTGAAATCCCCCCCCCCCTCCCTTAGAAAAATATATGTAATCGACACTAATAAAGGTACGTTATATTCAATAATAATCTTACGATTTTACTGAGCTATTTTATTTCACATAAAGTAAAGTTGCCGGCATTCTGTTTTCCAACGATTTAAATTATATAACATTGCACAATTAAATGTTATGCATATTACATTAAAGCGTAAAAATGATTAATACTTACATTCGATAGATTATCCGGCTGGATTAAACATTACTACTTAAGAAAAGCTTAGCAAAATTAAAGTAAAATAAAAGATTCGCAATGAAAATTACGTTTGTTTTTATAATTAAAGAACATATAATAACACGCACACGAGTTAAAACCAAAGTAATGGAATTCCTTTGTGTACAGCTGCGCGTCAAAGTACGTTTTGAGTAAGACCGCGACTATCACGTGACTTTCAACCACGGTAGCCTTTTGCGTCAGCCCGGGCCTGCTACAAGTGACGTCACAACCTACTGACGTCAAAACAGTGATCCATAATAACTTAAAAATTTTCATGTACTTTGTTCGTTTGTACGGATTGTTTACGACAGTATTTTGATTTTATTTATTGTTTTATATAGTAATTAATAATATTTTTCAGTGTATTTAGATTATAATGCTATCAATAATTATTGATTATAATTATTAAAGAAAGTGTAGATTATGTCTATAAAATAAAGAGAAGAAAATGTTGTGCTCCTAGTTTCTAATCTAAGTCTTCAAATTCGCTACTGATAATGAAAAGAAGAAATTTTAGCTACGAAAATTACCTTGTGATAATTATTTTTACATTTTAACAGAAGTGGTCTGCATTAAATGTTTCGATATACTTTTCATAATTCGTGAAGCTAGAATTAATATGATGGTATTGAACTTGTGCAGAGAAAAAAACCCTAACAACAAATGTCTAGCCTACTGTAATGGAAATATTCTGGCATATTTGATTGAATTTGTACTTCCAAATCGAAAAGAGTCAAATGATCTTTAGAAAAAAATAAATAAATAAAAGAAGCAGATGATAAACAGTTAAAAAAGGATTTTGAAAGAAATACTGTAATAAATTGACTAATATCTGGATACATTTAGTTAGAAGTGAGTGATGTGCTTTGTTTATAAAATTAAAAGTAACTGATTTACACAACTGAGTAATTCTACGTAGTTCAATTTAACATTTTACCTAACTTAAGTGTACAAATATATTATGAAAATAAATCTTTTGATAAGTTAATTTGAGTGGTTATTAGGTCCTAGACCTAAGTACAATAAATAGACAATTTTTAAAATATTACAAATCAGTTACAAAGTCAAGATAGAAAATTGGGTACTTTTCGGTTAGCCGGGCGCCAGTGATATATATACATATATACACACACACATATATATACATATATCTACACACACATATATATACACACACATATCTACACACACATATATGTATGAATTAATATATATATTTATATATGTACATGTATCACTGGCGCCCGGCTAACCGTAAAGTACCGAAAAAGGCTTATGGCGAGAGAAGGAAAGTTGCAACATATTTTCTGGCAACCTATTCGTAGTTTCATATAAATAAGTATTTTTTTTTTCAACATTTATATAATTTATTTAATATAAAGAAGCCATTTATCTCTTTTTATATGCAGGTAGAACAGAATTGTATATATAAATAATTTTATACATATATAAATAAACATAAAAGTACATTAGGTTTGTTTTCATAATTGTGTATATAATTTTAAAACATATCTAACTTTCTGAAGCCCGGATTACGCCAAAGCGTTAAAAAAAGTGCCAAGGTCTCTATAGTTAAAAAATGTCGATTTCTGTATTTAGATTGACATTTATTGTGTTTTGATGGTTAAATTTATGATATGTAGTTGTAAAAGGGAGGAATGGGATTGATTTTGTAAAGTTTTTGGTAGATTTATTATATTTTTTGTACGTATATTTATTGTGAAATAATGTGTTTAGGAAAAGGTAAGTCAATGGGTTCAATCTGATTTAATTATCTTAGCATTTTTTTAAACTTTTAATTTCCTTTAATAAAACAAGTATATTAATTCCCTTTTATTTCACGATTATGAAATTTAATATTATTTATGTAATCACAAATTATAAGAACGAAAATGCTCTTTTTATTACATCTTTCTGCTGCGATACATTGACCAAAGTGGATCACTATTGTGACGTCACTAATACTTGTAGCAGGCCAGGTGTAAGACTCCTATAATACGAGCTGACGCATATCCATTTTGTTTCGGATTATTCGTGCTCAGTTCAGCATCAATCTACCGCAGCCGGAGTTGGGGTTGCTTAAGACTCGGTTCTGATTGGCTGAACCGGTTCTGATTAGCTTGGTTTTTCGACTGAACTTCAATTTGAGACCCAAATCTGCGAGGATGCGTCAGCCTGTATTATAGGAGCTCTAGCCAGGTGTAGGACACACAGCGACATCTCGGAGGCCCCGGTTGGTGACAGTATACACAGTTTCAAAAAGGCTTAGGCGGTTACAAGTAAACTCATGAAGAACGATTACAATTACGGGTAATTGCTTACAATTAAAGTATTATTAGTTACATACATACTGCTCAGCCAAGCTTTAAAGACTGGTCACGTGAGTTACAGGTCCAAATATGACCAGTCTATTCTTCATAATAGGGATCGAGGTAATGAAAGGGAGTCCTCCTGAAAGGGAGTTTTGCTTTCGTGGGGGGATGAGTTGATTTCCGATAGTTTCATGTTTACTTGTTCCAAGGTTATAAAAGGATTTTTGTTCTTATGTAATAAAGCACATAAAAATTGTAGTTTTCTATTCAATGACGGGGATATCTTCAATCTAAAGAAACATGTTATGATAATTTAGATTATTTAATTATCGGATATAAACATGTTAAGTAAATAAATACTATTTTTTTCTGTATTTTTACACATGTCATTGCAATTTATTGTTTTCTTAAATAAATTACGATTTTAAATATCGGTCCCTTACAGTTATAGGGCACACTTATGTAATTGTAGGAGAAGTGTGGTTTTAAACTGCTCTTTTATTATTATGGTTATTAATACATATTTTTTTAATTTTACCGCAAGAATTCCATTTTTTTTACTCATGTTCATTTTCCTATATGAAACCATTTAATAATATGGCGAAAATATGTAACAAAATACTCAATTAATAATAAAAAAAAATAGTTCAAAGAGTACAAAGTCATACAAAAGGATGAAAACTATTTTTTACACTCAAATATTTAAAAAAATGTGCTCGAATTCAAATTAAGTTTTCTGATACCTTTACTAAATCTTTTTAATTCATAAATGCGCGAAGGTTTCAGACGTTCTTATTCAGATATCAGGAAATTGAACAGCGTTTTTCGTTTTATTAAAAAAGTAACTATAATCTTACTGAAAATGTCGTCAAAGGTCGTGCTATCCGAAACACCGGCAATTGCACTAGCTCTTTTTGTTGCATGTGCCAATGGAATAGTTAAGCAGCCTTTATCTGCTTCATTATCACAATATTTTACAACATTGTTTAACATATTTTTCACTGCACTGTGAAAATGTTTGCCTTGAGAGCTTTTAGATTCTTTTAAATCCATTTTACAGAAGTAGAAACAAATACAAAATGAATAGCAAACAAAATCAGGAGAGGGAAAAAAAACGCTAATAGTATAAGAACAGCCAGTGAAGAAATGACAAGCGGTCAGGCAAGATACGAGAAACCTGAATTTTGTCTCCTCCTAATATAATGCATCCCTCCCTTCGGATGGGTCTATTTTTTTGGCAGCATGCCAAGGTCCGTCTTTTTAGAGTGGTTCCACAGTAGCAGCATAGACGTGTATTTCTATCCCTCGCACGATCGCTTTTCCCTGATGTCATTGTCATCGTCATATAGTGACTGTCAAACTTGCTCTTCGCATTTTAACAAGTTTTTTTTTTCTTTTAATTTCGTTTTTATTTATTTAAATTATTATCTTGCGTCTTCAAACAATGTTCTTCTTAATTCTGTGATGTTATGCAGGCGCGGATCCACGTGTGTGTGTGGGGGGAAGCCGGTGGGGGCTGTCGCCCCCCCCCCCCAAAACTGTTTTTACTCACATGTTTTTATACTATATCATTGGAAAAGCAATTACAATTTTTTTCTATTTTTTCATGGAAATGTTTAAGAAAAGATAACGTGAAAGAGTCAAAATATGTCATTCTTTTTTCCAATTGTCACTATCATAGTGCAGTATTTTCAGAGCCTAACAGATAGCTGAAAGATCCATCAATCAACAATAAAGCTTTGTGGTGAACTTTCCATTATCCTCCACCAGATGGCAAGGAAAAGATAAAATTTGTGTTAGTGGCAACAGGTGTTTTCAAGAACTTTTTACCTTCACGTTTGTGGCAACAAGATAAGTTGTTGACACTCTGGACTGTTTTCCCGACTTCGCTCGCAACGACTCACGTTTCTAATCTGACGCAAGGATGTAGCTTGCATTTTTCCTTATTTATTTGTACCTTAATTATTTGTGTATTTCTTTTGAAAAGATTAAATAATCTTTAGTTATAATGAAAGTTATTTTTACTTTAAGTTAGGACATCACTTATCAAACCCTAACACCAAATCCTAACACTGGTGACCCTCGTGTTTTGAACACGCATCGGATCGAGAAGATGCATAGCTGATCGAGAAATCGCTTTACATCGCAATATGATTTCGTACTGAAGCATGCAATTTTGCAAGAATCCATCGTCTTATTATCTGGGTGATGCAAGGAGATTTATATTTTCGCCAAAATGTGTTTGATTTTGTCCTGATAACGCCAAATCTCACACGGATCAAGTAAACGGCGTATGTGATCTTATAATTTACCAGGTTGTGGTCAGTAATCGATTTTGTTGGCATGGTAGCGGTAAGCTTTTTTCAATTTATTCGTATTTTTTAGTAAATGTTATTTTTTCGCACGATTTTATTGCCATAATCTGCTAATATTCATTTTTGTTGCACTCATGTTTATATAACCCTAGAATATTTTTGGAACATATATTAAAATACTATCAACAATCCCTAAAATTTCGTATGTCAACTAGTTAATGCACTCAAACATTTGTAACTTTAACTTGTATATATAATTTGTAAATTTTTATTTCTGTGTTTTCATTCTTATTTTCCATAATTTTTCAAACTGCATAATCATGTCTGATCCACCAGACCCAGTTACTGCAAATAATCAAATAGCCCACGTAACAGTCAAACCCCCACCATTTTGGAAATCCAACCCTACTTTATGGTTTGTTAGGTTGGAAGCTAATTTTAGTTTGGCAAACATAAAGTCTGAAATAACTAAATTTAACCATGTCGTGGCATCGATTGATGCTGATGTTTTGATTTCTGTCAGCGACTTAATTGTTAATCCACCGCAAGTAAATCCATATACAGAGCTAAAAAAGCGATTAATCGATTCTCATTCCGAAAGCGAAGCATCGAGAATCCGCACTCTACTTCAAGGTCTCGAACTTGGCGATCAACACCCTTCTCAATTGCTTACACGCATGCGCGCCTTAGCAGGCACATCTGTTGGCGAGCCGCTACTTAAATCTTTATGGCTAGGGAGACTTCCGAATAATACTCAGTCCATCCTTGCTGCTCTTAATCAGGACCTCACCCAGTTAGCAACAATTGCTGATAAAATTCATGAGTTCACTTTTACTCCAGCGATAAATGCTACAAGTTCAGTCAAACCGGAATCCTCAAACAGTTTAGAGTTGCAAATCGCGCAGTTATCAAAACAAGTGAGTGAGCTGACACATCTTGTAAACAAACGCGACACCACACATGAAAGAGTACGAAACAATCATTTCCGAAGACGAAGTAAATCCCGTGATCGTTTTCACCAATACAAGGAACCCAGTGATGGCAAATGTTTTTATCATACCAATTTTGGCAAGAATGCTCGAAAATGTACACAACCCTGTTGTTTCCGACAAGCGGAAAACTAAATTGGCGATCGCCGGAAAGCCAGGATCGTGATCGCCCCCTCCAGCGTATTCTCCTGGCCGATACTAAAACAAATTTGAAATATTTGATTGATACTGGAGCAGATATTTCCGTTCTTCCAAGGAATTCTGCCTCTCAGCCTAGAATATCAAGCGACTTGGTACTTTATGCCGCAAACGGTTCAACAGTAAAAACTTATGGCACTAAACGTCTTACTCTCGACCTAAATTTACGCCGTAGTTTCACATGGCCATTTATTATTGCAGATGTACGTCAACCGATTATCGGAATTGATTTTTAAAGCATTTTAATCTATTAGTTGATGCTAGAAACAATAAATTAATTGATGCTACTACTCAAATTTCTTCTGCTACTCTAAGCTCTGAAATTTCTAATATATCTTTTGCTTTTGGCGATTCACCATTTCAAAAAATTCTAAAAAAATATCCAAAAATTATAAACACTACACCATCCAAATTGTCTTCAAATTTGACAACATTTCATCATATTGAAACAACAGGTCCGCCTGTGCTTTCTAAGCCAAGACGTTTAGCCCCTGATATGTTACGCGCTGCACGGCAAGAATTTGAGTATTTAATGTCTCAGGGAATAATTAGACCCTCAAAAAGCCCATGGGCTAGTCCGCTACATATGGTAAAAAAACAAAACGGGGAATGGCGCCCATGCGGTGATTATCGGCGTCTCAATTCTGTAACTGTACCTGACAGGTACCCAGTGCCACATATTCATGATTGCACACAACTCTTATTCGGCAAAACTATTTTTTCTACCATAGACTTGACCAAAGCATATCACCAAATACCTGTAAACCCATCGGACATACAAAAAACCGCTATCACAACACCATTCGGTTTATTTGAGTTTGTTTACATGCCTTTTGGCCTACGCAACGCTGGGCAAACATTCCAGAGATTTATAAATGAGGTACTATCTGACCTAGAGTTTTGTATACCTTATTATGACGATATTTTGATTGCTTCTGCTAATGAAACTGAGCATATTAGACATCTCGACCAAGTTTGTAGCCGTTTGAATTTACATGGTTTAAAAATTAATCCCACCAAATGCGTTCTAGGACAATCCTCGGTAAAGTTCCTTGGCTGTCTTGTGACGCCAGAGGGAGTTCTACCCCTCCCTGAAAAAGTGTCTACAATAAATGATTTCCCAAAACCGGAAACACTTTCACAATTAAAGCGTTTTGTTGCAATGTTAAATTTTTATCGACGATTTCTGCCAAAGGCAGCTAAGAAACAAACACCTCTTAACAATTTACTTCGTGACTGTAAGAAAAATGACAAACGTCCTGTCCATTGGACTGACGAGGCACTTCTTGCTTTCACTCAGTGTAAATCGGACTTAGCCAATGCCACAACCCTCGCTTATCCTGCACCAGACCATGAACTCCACTTAATGGTTGACGCTTCTGACATTGCTGTTGGGGCAGCATTAAATTGCTTAACTCAAAGTGGCACAAAACCACTATCATTTTTCTCCCGTAAACTGAGTGCAACAGAAATTAAATATAGCACATATGATAGAGAACTTCTCGCTATCTATTTATCTGTCAAACACTTTCAGCATTACCTGGAAGGCAGAAATTTCATAATATTTACTGACCATAAACCTTTAACACATGCATTTACTAAAAACTCTGATGCAATTTATCCACGTCAACTCCGGCAGCTGGATTTTATTTCCCAGTTTTGCACGGATATTCGACATATCCCTGGCTCAGACAACGTAGTAGCAGATACGTTGTCAAGAATAAATTCTGTCAATGTTCAGTCAACTGATTTGGCTACAATTGCAGAAGCTCAACAACATGATGTCGAGCTGCAAGAGCTGTTAAAGAGTGACAAGATCTCCCTGTGTTTGAAACCTGTTGCAGTGACTCCAACCTTAAGTATATACTGTGACAGTAGCTGTGATACAATTCGACCTTATGTACCCAAAGATTTTCGCAAAAGTATTTTTGCATCCCTGCATAACTTTTCACACCCAGGCACTAGAGCATCCAAAAAACTCATCCAATCTAGATTTGTTTGGCCGTCTATGTCAAAAGATATCAACACTTGGACTCGGTGTTGTATAAAGTGTCAAAGGGCAAAAGTGTCTAGACACACATCCAGCCCTCTTCAAAGTTTTCAGCTACCTCACCGCAGATTCGACCATGTGCACATCGACATTGTGGGACCTCTAACACCATCAGATGGTTTCCAGTACTTACTCACCTGCATAGATCGCTTTACACGCTGGCCTGAGGCAATTCCTATTGCTGATATATATGCAGAAACTGTTGCAAAAGCCTTTGTTGCAAATTGGATTTCACGATTTGGAATCCCTACCCTCATAACTTCAGACCAGGGCAGACAATTTGAAAGCAACCTATTCTCCATCCTTAATAAGATGTTGGGTATCCAGAAGACCCGCACAACACCATATCACCCAAAAAGCAACGGTTTAGTTGAGCGATTCCATCGTTCCCTAAAACAAGCACTTCGATGCCATGAATCGAAATGGACTGAATCACTCCCTATTGTCTTGCTTGGACTTAGATCTTCATTCAAAGCAGACCTCGACTGCACCAGTGCTGAGCTCGTTTATGGTGCACCACTAAGACTCCCATGTGAAATGATCGACCACCCACAAATTGATATCCAACCTCATGACTTTTTACAAACATTGCGAGACACCATGAACTCATTAAAACCTACTCCAACTTCTGCACATACCAAGCCCGCTGTTTTTGTTCACCCGTCCCTCAAAACATGCACTCATGTGTTTGTGAGGCATGATGCTGTAAAGAAGTCACTTTAAAGTCCTTATGATGGTCCATTCAGTGTAATGCAAAGAGGCAACAAGACTTTCACTATCAACATGAATGGCAGACAAACTGTTATCAGTATTGATAGACTGAAACCCGCCTTCTTAGAAACTTCTGATTTCTCCACCACCCCAACTACCCAGCAGTTGCCTATACCACAACACTGTACCGAACAATCTTCACAAGCTAATGCCTCAACTTCCCGACCTGACCCAGTGAAGACAGATCCACTTCAAAAGACTCTTGTGACAACTCGTTCTGGTCGTCGTGTCCGATTCAACACACGGTACCTCTGAACTCAGTGCCTCAGGCACTTGGGGGGGGGAGTACTGTGGTGAACTTTCCATTATCCTCCACCAGATGGCAAGGAAAAGATAAAATTTGTGTTAGTGGCAACAGGTGTTTTCAAGAACTTTTTACCTTCACGTTTGTGGCAACAAGATAAGTTGTTGACACTCTGGACTGTTTTCCCGACTTCGCTCGCAGCGACTCACGTTTCTAATCTGACGCAAGGATGTAGCTTGCATTTTTCCTTATTTATTTGTACCTTAATTATTTGTGTATTTCTTTTGAAAAGATTAAATAATCTTTAGTTATAATGAAAGTTATTTTTACTTTAAGTTAGGACATCACTTATCAAACCCTAACACCAAATCCTAACAGCTTCTAAAAAAATGCTGCCTCTGCCCCAACGAGTTAAACTCTTTTTCCTGCCTTAGGAAAATCATCTCCGGGAACATACAGGGAAATAGAAAATGGGTTACACACAATAAGCCAGTTTAGTTAAAAGAATTTTTGTATTGGCATTTCTTTTCTTAATACTATGTGCTTAATCTTACCCTTGCCCTCTTCCAGCGAAGCTTTTGTTTCGGACAGGTTTTCTTTCTGAGACAAAATCCAAATACAGTAAACCCCGTGAAAACGTAACCAGTCTGTAATAGAATTCTGTAACAGAAATATTTCATGATCCTAACGAATTAAATGCCATACAAGTATACCTTCTAAAATAGAGTTTTTTCGGTCTCTAACGATTCCGTTTCCACTGGTTTTACTGTCATGTGTAATAACTAATGTAAAGATAAACACACAGTCACATAGATTAAGCTTGCAGCTATATTGTATGAAGTTTGTTTCACAGCTTTATAAAGGAGCTCTCCTTCTTTATGAAAAGTCACAGCAGCAAAGCAAGGTGCTGCTCCTGTTTCTCAGTATCTTTTATATTGTATTTTGGACTGAAAATGTAAGGCTTTAATTTTTTAGATATTTTCGCATTTTCATTGTAGTTATTTTTCATTGTTTTTACACATCACAACACTACAGTTTTTGTACTTATCCGTTTTTAATTGATATTTTAAGTCTTAAATACTCTCTTTGCGAGCGCTAATGTAACTACAGTAAAACCTGCTAAGACGGAATCACTAGGAAAAAACATTCCATTGTAAACAGGTTTTTGTCTTAGCAGGTATAGTTAAATGCTATTCCTTTTGCCTAAACCATGAAATATTTCCGGTTAAGGCAGGATTCTTTTATACACAATTTCCGTTTTCGCAGTTTTTTTGTATTTCGAGAAATACTATTAGCTCTATGCAATTAGCTTTTACATTTTCTACTTTTGAAGAACTAAAATTATTTCATAAAAAGGAATTCTAATGGTAATAAAATAGTTATGATACAGTAAAACATGCGAAAAGAGGATGGCTGAGAACTGCAAAAAATTCTATTTTTGACAGGTTTCTATCTTAGCAGGTACAATTGTATGCAATTCCTTTTGCCGGGATGATGAAATTTTTCCGTTTAAGACAGGATTTTGTTAGAGACAGGTAGCCCTTCACAAATTACTCTATAAATATTACTGAAAATGTTTTGAAAATTAAAGTTATCTTAAGGCTCGTTTTGAAATGCTTGGAAAAACTATTACATCTACAGAAGTCCGCAGCATTATCATATGATAATAAAATACAATAAAACTTCTTAAGACGGAATAGCTAGAGACTAAAGAAAAGTTTCGTTTTAGCCAGGTTTCCGTCTTAATACCTTTAATTGTTTAATATTCCTTCCGACATGTGAAAGTTGAACCTGTCTTTTGTGGAATCCTCTCTTAAACAGAAATATTTCACGGTCCCGACGGAAGAAATACCATAACAATCTACCTGTTAAGACGAAAACCTGTCAAAAATGGATTTTTTTCCAGTTTCCAGCGATTTTGTTTTCACTGATTTACTGTATTGCTATTTGTAAATCATTAAAACTACACATAGTATTAGTTTTCTATTAATGAAACAATCTACTATACTAATAAAAGAAAGTTGTTTTTCTGTGTGTGTGTGTCCGTGCGATGGCTATCGAAATCTGCCGCACGCAGAAGGTCTGAAAATTTGGTGCGGATAGTCTAAGGCAGATCCCGATGCACCTGAGGCTGAAATTTAAAATTTTTCAAGACCCGAGCCCCCTGAGACCCCTCTAAGTTTTTGCCTAATTTTTTAATAACTTGACTCATTTTTATCTGATCTTCTTCGTTTTTGGGGCCCTTTCTTCATTTAGCTTTTCCCCCATTTCTACAGTCCACTTAAGACCCTGGCGCCCTTTTAAGTTTTTGTGCCCTAAATAGTTAATAAGTTGTCCCCTTTTTATACATTCTTCTTTTTTGGCTGGCCCTTTCTTCATTTAGTTATTTCCCCATTTCTACATTCCAATTAAGACCCTGTCCCCCCCCCTTAAAAATTTTGTTCTCTAAATTGTTAATAACTTGCCCCCTTTTATCAGATCTTCTTCGCTTTTTGGGCCCTTTCTCCATTTAGTTATTCCTCCATTTCTACATTCCAAGACTCTGGCTCCCTAGGGCCCATTTAAGTTTTTGTGTCATAAATTGTTAATAACTTGCCCTATTTTTATCCGATCCTGTTTGTTTTTGGGGCCCTTTCTCCATTTAGCTTTCCCCCATTTGTAAGTTCTAGTTAAGATCCTGGCCCCTGGGCCTTGGTATGGTGCCCGTGGAAGTTTTTGTTTCTTAAATTGTCAATAAGTTGCTCCCTTTTAATCCTTTCGTCTTCGTTTTAGGGCCTTTTTTCCATTTAGCTATTCCTCCATTTCTATATTGCAGTTAAGACCATGAGGCCCGGTGTGGGGCCCCTTGAGCTTTTTGTGCCCCATGCATTTTTTACCACTCTAATTGTGTCACCTTCCCAATGCATAACTTTAAATTTGAATCTTGAACTCCTCTCCCCGGGCCACCACCCTCATATTTTTATTGAGGCCCTAGGGCTCTTTTTATGTCTTTCTTTAAAATATTATTCTAATGATTAATTCATACCCTATTGCTTAATTTCGACTAAATGAATTGCTAAGTACTAGGACCTCTTAGGATGTTTTCATCTTAGTGTCCTGCTCAAAACTATCAGTTGGCCTTCTTTTGAGCCCCCTACTATAGCTCCCTTAAAGATCGTCCGATTCACAAGCTTTTTTTCCTAAAAACTTATTAAGTCCTCCAGCTACTACATGAACTACTAAAAAATTTCTCGGAACTCAGCTACCACCAATTTTGAATATTAATCTCCTTCTTGGGGCCCTTGGTGCAGCTTCTTTAAAACTTATTCGATTCTCTTTTAATTTTCTTAAACATAGCTCTAGGGTCCTCCAGCTACTTTAAAAACTACTAAAAATTTCCTTAAACCCCGAAATCGGGTTAATACAAAATTGGGTTGAATATATATCATCATTCAAACTTGAGGTTTGTTTTAATTTATTATCACCGCCCGGGCAACACCAGGCGAGTGAGCTAGTTAATAATAAACTACAAATTATAGTAAAAACTCATGAAAATGATTCAGCTATGAACTGGAAAAAAATTACTTTATACAGATTTCCGTTTTAGAAGATAGAGTTGTATAGTATTCCTTCCACCAAGACTATAATTTTTTTTTCATTTAAGATAAAATTCCAGTATAGGTAGGTTCTGTTCTTAGAGGTTTTACCGTAATGAATTAACCAACAGAAATTATTACTAATAAATAATTGTAAACATTAAATCACTGTATTGTTTTACATACATATTTACATTTTCTTGTAAAAACGGAATCGCTAGGGATCAGACTATAATGCCGTTTTAGACAAGTTTTTGTTTTGCAGGCATATTTGTATGGTGTTTCTTAATTCGAAACCATGAAATTTTCCCGTTACAGACAGGTTCCATTTTCTAAGGTTTTCGTATACTATACTATTATGTAGGTTACTGTAGCTAGGCTACATGTAACAATTTATCGTCCCCACCTCCCACCCCCACAAAATGACGCCCTGGATCCGTTCCTGTGTTATGTTATGTGATGTCGTGTTTGTAATGCGTAACCTAAACAGAATAGTTATATGCGAAATAAATAAATGCAAGTAAATTCATTGCGTCTTCGGTGGAGCTTTCGATGTTTCGCTACAGTTTAATGCCTAACAACAAGTATCGCCGCGACCAACGAAATATGCGGCCGGTTCATGACTTTTAAAACGTCACATGGAGTTGATTATCTTTACACGGCGATTGGCATAAAGCGGCGCGCCAACCGTTTTGTGCCAATCACCGTGTAAAGATGATCCACTTCCGCCAAGTTCTAGAAGATTGCCGAGCTCGGGTTGATATAGTTTAGACAAACACATCTGTCCAAGCACAGTCTGAGCATCGTATGTCGTCACTCTCATATCTAATCTAGGCCATTCCATAATTATTGTGGAGCTCAGTCACCTAGGCACCCTACCAACACCCACTAGAGTATAATCTAGGGGACGCTGACCCTACTTTGGGTAAAAAAATATGGCGGACGCCATATAACAAAGCAACGTATAACAACATATTATATACAGCTATATCTAAAAAATTACCTAACTAACGTTGCAAAACCTGTTACTTAAGTTATAAACACAAAGACCAACAGAAAGACAGACTTTTTGCTTTATACACTATAGGGCAGTTGCAATTGACGTGACGTTGGAGGTAAACAGTACAAATAGGCAGTTCTGATTGGTGGAATTACCCTTACCTACAAGTGAATACTTTATTGGGAATCTGGGTTCGAGATTGTAAGAATACCACCAACACGTGATTTCTTACAATATCGACCAATGTATGCATGCGATACATAGACAAACAAATATAAACACAGCAGGGAGGTCACATGATGGTGGTTTATGACGTCATGCCAATAAAGCCGAGGCTAACGAAAAAGACAGGCTACCGCGGTGCATTCCACTTATCTTTTTTTACAGACCGCTAGAGTGACGTAATGCTCTTTTCGTACACCTGCATTGGTGCATTCGAGCATCACGTGACTCCGGCGGTCTGTAAAAAAAGATATGCGTCAAGCACCGCGGTAGCCTTTCTTTTTCGTTAGCGTCGAATAAAGCCCATGGTTGATCAGCTGATTGCAACTGCCCTATAGGGAAGTCGCAATCAGCTGATCAAGTATTGTACTTTGATTGGAGTCAGGATAGTTCCACCAATCAGAACTGCCTATTTGCAGTGTGTGACCTCCAACATGACGTCAATTGCAACTGCCCTGTAGATTAATTCCGTCAGTGGTGTTACTGAATAAAAATACGATCGATGTTTACAGATTTTTGAATTTATATAATCGAAACTTATAAATATAAAAATATTTACAAATATTTTCCATTTTTTTTTCTTTTTTAATAAAAGGTAACTGATTGACACTGACATTTATGAAGTTTCGTTATTATTTGTTAGATCAAAAATTTATTTTGGCAACAACTATTTATGTCCAAAAGACGCCATTCTCCAATCGAAACATAGCACAGTTTGTGAATAATTACATTACAAAAACAGGGTGAAATGTTTTTTTTTCGTAATAATACACCGGTACTATAAAATAAATGTAAACTGAACATTTTTTTTTTTTTCATATAACGATCTTCTGAACTACTGGTACTATAGTGTTTTCCAAACATTTGAGGCTCACAATTATAGTTGTTTTTATATATGACGTATAGTGATCGTCAATAGTAAAAGTGTGTTGATTGTGATAAAACTGGTTTCGAATAATTATATCTATTATTGACATGGTGTCTATTACAATTCCACTGGTGGTATCTTGACCTCAACGTGACTCGAAAAAAAAAATCAAGCATGTACGCAAAAGGAAAAGGCTCAACGGTACCTTCCGATGCCCAAGCAAGAGAGAAGTATGATTTAGTATCACCGAGTGTTTAACTTTATTATGGCTTTAAATGTTATATTTGTATTTAAAATAAGTAGAAAATTATTGTATTTAGACAAACTGGGGCTAATTTATGGGTTTTAAGATGAAATATCAAATTTGACACTGTCCCTTTAAACGAAGTGTTTTATTTACTTATCGATTACTTTCGGGTTAATTGTTACGAAAAGTTTGCTTTTGCATTGTGTTATTAAAAAATAAAGGTTTACCGTGCATTTGGAAAATAATACAAATATCTATGTACATTCATGCATTTTCCTATTCATAATGCACATTACAAAGGTGTATGCAATAAATAAATAAATGCAGTAAATAATTTAATATTTATCCACACATACATTTACATGTAATGTGACGTGCACACACATATGTTTTCGTAGTGTATTATGATGTTTCATAATCAATGTATATATTTATGTATGTAATATAAGAGTTTACCCCAGGTTTGAAAAAGAGCACTTTTTAGATTTTTATGGCATTTTTTTTTAGATTTTAGGGCATTTTTTGATTTTAAAGGCATTTTTTTAGATTTTAAGGGCATTTTTAAAAATTTAAAGGTATTTTTTTGCGTTTTCAAATGATTTTGTAATTTTTTAAGGGCACTTTTTTGGATTTTAATGTTTTTAAAGGCACATTTCTTATTTTTAAAAGCACTTATTAATATTTAAAAATAAAGGCACAATTTTCAAGATACAAGAATCCGTTTTTTACTATGGAAATAATTCTTTTAATAGTAAGGCAATAAGGGCATCATTTTTTAGATGATTGGCAAGAAACGTGCTAATTTTTTTATAAAAGGGAAGGCAGGTTGCAGCACTCTCCTGAAACTATCTTGGGGAAAACTCTGCTTATAGGGGAGACCGGTACGCAGTGGATCACTTTTTCAGTTAAAATTTTTTTTCTCTTTAACAGACTGACTGATCTGTATGAAAATATTTTTGAATATTCCTTAAACCTTCTTACATCCATTATAATTTTCTCACAACATAGTTTTCAATACATTTTTCAAAAAAAAAAAAAAAAAATATATATACACTTGTAAAGTGGACCATTGTACCCCGGAAGCGGGGTACACTGGTCCACCCAACGGGGGACAGTGGACCACTATTAGGTATTATCTAAAATACAATATAAATCTATTTTTCATTAATCTAATTCTTTTTTGTTGCCCCTTCACCCGCAAAATAACATAGTAATATAAATTTTGAAACAAAAACAAAAAATTATATTTTGAAAATAATAACAGATTAATACAGGAACAATTGCAGTTTAGTTGAAGTTATTACTTAAGTACAAAAAAATCAGTGCACATTAAAATTTGCAAATGAAATTCCAAAGTACTTATGAGTAACATTGAGCCTGGAATTTTCAAGAAATAATTTTGGGTCTGAAATTGAAATCATTGAAATTATGAAATCATTGACATCAACAGCAGATTCATCTACAGTTTCAGGAGAAATAAACTGATTTCCATTCAATTTGCGTCTCATGAATCTTACTTGAATAGAATCATCAACAATTAGACTACAGTTACATTTTTATCAAAGGCAGTAAGTAAATACAAAACAAAATATTTCTTACTAGTTTAAATAAATTGTTATTTTTATTTGTTTACTTTATTTTACAGTTAAATCTACTTTAAAACAATCTTTCTTTATAGAAAATAAGCAATTATTAAATATTTTGAACATTCTGCATTAGAGGAGCAGAGTGGATTGTGGACCACTGTGTCCCAGGAGTGGGTGGTCCACTGTACCCCATGTTGAAGTTCAATAAATAATCATATTAATATTGTTTATAGCTTTCTTTTAAACATATTAACTTTAAAGTAAAATAAAAAACAAGTATCTTAGCTTTGCAAAAAAGCTGTTTGATTTTATTTATCTACAACCTTTAATTACTAAAAAAACTAAAATATGATGAGGAAAAATTTTACTTTTAGAAGCACAAAACAACCAATCTGGATAAAATAGTTCAATCTGAGCTAAACATATTTTCTGAGGGCTATAAATAATCAGTGCAGTGCTGTTGTCTATTAGGATAGAAGAGAAGCTTAAAAAAAATTTAAATAAATAAAATATTAAGGGGTGGTCCACTGTGTCCATAGATCCAGTGTGTACCAGTCTCCCCTACTAATGTGTATTACAGGGTTCCCAGCGACATGGAAAATCTAGAAAGTCAGGGAATTTCAAAGTAGTCATGGAAATTAAAAAATATATAGGAAAAGTCAGGGAATTTACAAATATTTCCTAAAAAGTCATGGAAAGATCTGAGGAAAATGTTTTTTTTTTTTAAATTTGAAATAATTTCTTTTTCAGAAATGTATTACTATATTTCTCGCTACATGGCGCCTCTGAAAAATCTCTCGACTCTTGTCGGTTTCAAGATAGAGAAATTCCTTCAAATTCAAATGCAATGCAGAAAAACCATAATATGGACAAAAGTTTTCTACATTTTTAAGACTTTTTCATGACCTTTCACATTCTAGACTTTGTCGTATGGCATTCATTTGAAAACTGGCAAAGAGGAAGTTTTTTTGAATTATAATGTTTTATAGAATTTCATTTTGCAATTTTCTTGAAAGGTGCTTGAATTTTCTCCTGGGAAAAGAGTATAAAACCTGTTATTATGATACAAATTTCTATTTTTTTTTTTTTTTTTTTTTTTTTTTATGCTGCTTGTTATTTTGTTATTTAAAGCAGATTTTGTGTATGCCCGTTTGGTCATGGAATTTTCTTGGGTTTGGTCAGGGAAATTACCAGACATGTTTTGCTGGGAACCCTGTATTATATATATATAGGGTAGATGTGCCAGTAATGGACACCCTTAAGGAATTTCTTTAAAAATTATTTTTTAATTAATAGTCATAATTATTATAGTCCACTTTTTTAATATTATATTAATCTATCAACAATATTTAATCATGCTCATAGTCACATTTCCCATTGTGGATCAAAATTTAATTGTAAATAACAGAAATAAATCAAAACACCCTAAATTCCAGTAATGGACACCCTCTCTTCCAGTAATGGGCCACCCAGTAATGGACACCCCACAAAAAATAATAGGTAATTGATTTTATGATTGTATTTAAAACCAGAATTTCATGAAAGCATATTAATGAAATAAAATAGTCATTTTCAAATAAATTTAACAATTAGGATATCAATAATTAATAAAATATGAGAATAATTCACTGTTTAAATTAATTATTGTCACTATCAGAAGATCAATATTTTAATTATTTTAGATAGAAGGTTTAAAATACTAACTTTCAAAGAATTATATAATTCTTTTATAATTCTTAATATATCAAATTATTAAGTCATTGAGGGGGGGAGGGGGTTTAGAAGGGTTAGTTTAACAAAATAAAAAGTTTTTTTTTTTTAAATGTCTTGGAGTACCAGTGCATGGAATCATATTTCTTTTTATTCTTAACAGTTAAACTTCCTAATACTGCTTTATATATTACTTTTAGCCATTTGTATAAAATATATCAAATAAATGAAAGTGTAGGTTGAATGTTTTTTAAATACTAAATAAAATTATTTCAAAATAAAATATCAGAACTGACATTTGAGCCCCCTGATCTGCAGATTTACTACTTTCATTGCTACTATAAATTTAATATTATAGGAATTTTTCATGTATGTAGTTCTTTTGTCAGAGCTGAATAATGAAACATTTAAGACAAATTTTTTTTTTTTTAAGAACTCGTATGACTTAAAAACTTGTCTTTTATTAAATGGGGAAAGTGTGAACCCCATGAGCCCCTCATTTTCCCATGCCCTTAAAGATTATTATCTGCTTCCTGATGGGTGTTAATTGCCACATTATAAAATATGCAAGGTACGGTTTACAAAAAAAATAATTTGATAGCAATCTTAGAAAAAATTAATTACATGAAATAAATAAAAAAATATATATATTATTACAGTCTGGTAAGTAAAATTTAAAAATTAAATTTGACTACTTAGCTTTTCAGTTAAATAAAAAAAAAATATATGCACTATGAACATTACTGAAATTGCTTTTTCAGTAATGTCCACATGGGGTGTCCATTACTGGAAATTGACTAATTAAGCATTCCAGTAATGGGCCATGGTCCTAAAACCTGAAAAATAAATGAAATTTTGTAAATTGCCATTAGTATGTAAAATTCACAGTTTTCTATTATTGTCTAAACAAAAACATGCAATTTTTTCAAGAAAATAAAAAAGATATCAATTGTTTAAGTGAATCCATCTCTTAGCATGTTCATTAAGATTTTCACAGAAAATCTGTGGAACTGTGAAACATTATTTTCTGCTTCCTGATTGGTTTGATTAAGAGTGTCAACAATAACCCAGATTATAAAACAAGCAAGGAGGAATTATGAAAAAATATATAAAAGGCTAAATTTTTATTGGTTATTTTTTTATAAATCAAAAATTTTGAAAGTGGCCCATTACTGGAAGGGGGTCCATTACTGGCACATCTACCCTATATACACATATGTGCATACAGGGCTATTTTTTCTATAAAAATATTTTGGAGAGTTCTCAATTTTACTTAAGGAAAGAAAATTTGACAGCTTGTCTTTAAGTGATTTCTGCCAGAGTATTTAAAAAATATATAAAAAAAAAATTGTAAAATTTATTTGTTTTTACATTTTTCTTAGATATAGAGAATAATTAGGAGGGATGTGTTTTATCCCCTCAGAAATGGGGGGGGGGGGGAAGTAGCCTGTGTGTAGATATTTTAATTTTTTCACATATTCAATTATACCAATAGATCTTTGAAACTGTCATTCTTTGAGACTGATATTTTCAAAAAGTGTGGTTTATGTGGTCCTCCTGAAATATCAAAATGCCAAGATTTGAGATTTTGTGTTTGGTAATGGTCTAAAAGTGATAATTTTCCCTGGAACATCATAATATCTCTCCCAGAGTGTCAAAATTTCCTCCTGGGGAGGAAAAAAAAAAAAAAAAGTTTGAATTCAACAGTGCATACATTATTTTTTTTATAACAATACACATGATGATTATTTTCTTCAATTTTTTTTATAATTCATCAGTTAAAGGATTAAACATGATATACAATTAAAGAACTAAAAGATCTTCTTAAAACACCAACAAAAACTTTAAAATGCGCTAGGCCTTTCGAAAGATCTGAGTCTTTCTTCGTCAGGCGCAAAAAGACGTGCTTTTACTGTGAAAGCAGCAGCAAGACAGAGAATAGTAGTAGTTTCATAGTAGAAGCATGTCTTTTTGCACCTGACGAAGAAAGACTGAGATCTTTTGAAAGGCCTAGCACATTTTAAAGTTTTTGATGGTGTTTTAAGATCTTTTAGTTCCTATTGTTTCAACACCAGTTTCAACTTATTTTCTATGATATACAAGATCTGATATCTAGGTTATTTAGTAAATTTTAATGCATTTTAGAATTTTTTTAAAATAATTTTTTCTATTTTTCTCGACGAAGTGTTTATAACACTATTTAATTTGTATTTTATGTTAATATCTGAATGATAAAGTAAAAAAATAAGGCTTGTATTTTGAACACTTCTGATATATATACAGTAAAACCTCCATAACGGACACTCCCGGATAGCGGACGTCTCTATTTAACGGACACTTTTCAAATCCCCACTCCCAAAATCTAAATTTTTGTATGTTTAACCTCTGAATAGCGGACATTCCGAAAAGCGGACAGTAGTTTTGGCGATCAAGGATGAAAAATGATTTTTTAACGAGAAAAAAAATTAAAAAACCTAGAAATTTATCAAGGCAATATCACAATTTTTTTTTTACCACAGATTAATGTAGGGGGTGGTCTCTAGAAAATCCCTAATGGCCTGGGGAATCCCCCAATATCGTAATCGATTTCTGTTTGATTCTTCAGATTTAATTGACATACAATATTCAAAGCTTCAAAATATGTTAAAACCATTTTTATCGTTTTCTGAATATATTGAGTTCTGCGTATTCTGAATTTAGTGTCTTGTTTGTGATTAATGTTTCGAGAATGACCTCAAAACGAAAGCGATTAACTTTAAAAGAAAAATTTGAAATTGTAAATGTAAGTGAATCTGAAAAAACAGAAATAAGAGTTTACGGTTACTTACCGAATATTTTAAAATAGGTAAAACACAAGTGGGAGAGATTTTACGAAATAAAGAATTTGTGGATTATTAACTCTAACGAGGACATCAAAAATGTGAAATTGAGGTATATTAATTCCATTGAAATTAATTCTATATTTTAGAATTGGCTTACTTCACTTCCTTAAAAAAATTCCTATCAGTGGGCCTTTGATTCAGGAAAAGGCTTTAAAAGTCGTCAAAGAACTTGGATTACATGATTTTAAGGGTTTGGGTAGATGGCTGGAAAAGTTTTGTCTCGGCTCAAATCTCTTTCAAAACAATATGTGGAAAAGCAAAATCTGTAGAGCTCTGAAAAAAGTGGAGGATTGGCATGAATAACTACAATCAATTTGTGAAAGTTATGAGGAGAGAAACATTTTTAACGTCGAGGAAAGCGGACTCTTTTTCAGAATTTTTTCGAATAAGATTTTATGCTTTAAAAAGGATGGCTGTATCGGCAAAAAAAATGACAAAAGGGCAAAGCAGTATTTTATTATGTTGCAATGTATTAGGGGAATTTTAAACCAGTTTTTTAGTGATTAAATGGTTAATTTCCTTTTATAATAGGATGAAAAAACAAGGAAAAGTTATCTTGTCTTTGGACAGTGCAACTTCTCATCCAAAACATTTTAAATTGGACAATGTTAAAACTGTGACCCCCGCCAAAAAAAAAAAAAAAAAAGACAATTTCCGTATGCCAGCTCTTTGATCAAGGCGTTATACGCAATTGTAAAGCCTGGTAGAGAAGGCTTTTATTAAGTCATATTCTTTTGAAGTTTTATTCTATGAATACAGTTGAGGACAGCCTAAAATTAGTTAATGTTCCCGATGCTTTCAAATTCGGATTTCTTCAGCTGTAAAAAAACATATAACCGGAATGCGTACGACAATGTTTCAGAAAAGCAGGCTTTATATTAAAAGAAAATTAAACACTTATTTCCGATAGAAATGAAGAACTATCGCAATAAGTGAATTAATGAAATGGATCAGGAGTGAAGAAATGCCGAAATGCCATTAACATTGATGATGACCTACTGAAAAAGAATCAGTTGACGTAGGCGATTATATTCCTTCAGAATCTTCGACAAAAGCTGACTCTATTAGTGATATGAATCAGATACTGAAACCAGGGGGGGTGTTTCCTGCAATATCGAGAATTTCCAAGAAGCGGCAAAACACAGTGAGCAGTTACACATATTTTTTTCTTTTTTCAAAAAAAAAAGATGATTCAGAAGGATTAAAACTACTGATAGCATTAAAACGTCGCAAACTTTTGTAACAGATTATTTCCTTAAAATGTAATAAACAGTGAAAAAATGAATGTATCATTTCAGTTTTATTGCTTAAAAAGGTAATTTTAAATTCTGATTAATCATATAATAGAAGTTCTCGGACATATGAAAGCCAATTAATGAAAATTTAAGCATTTCTTAACGATTTTGTGAATCTCTGAAGTTTTCCCAATAGCGGACACCTCCGAATAGTGGACAATTTCTGCGCTCCCGAGGTGTCCGTTATTTAGAGGTTTTACTGTATATATATTAGTGCTGTCCTGTAAAAATACTGGTGTGACTGTAATTCACAACAGCTTGGCACATTTAAAAAAAAATTGCCAAATTGGTGTGTTTTTGAGTTTTGTTTCCTGAAGTTACAACCTCCAGCAGACACTATGGACGTGCATGAAAATTATGATGCAGACAATCAAAATAAAGCACAGATATATAAATATCAAAATTACGTTTTGAAAAAAAAATTACATTTTATATATTTAAAAAAAAAAAAAAAAAAAAAAATCTCATTTCCCTAGAAACTTTAAAAAATGCTTTTTCTAGGGATTTTTGGGGGTCTTTAGAAGGTGGATGGAAGATTTCTCTTTTTTTTTTTTTTTTTTTTGTTTAGCAGATAACCAGCGAATCTAATGAGCAGTGGATAGACCTTGATGATGTCTCGTGGGTATTGTCTAAATACACTATTGCTCATCGAGTATGCACCGAGGCTCAAATGACTCAAATCATGCTTATTCTCAGTCGATTGTATTCTGCAACGCCATTCAGTTTCATATCGCTTCCACACCTTGGACATTCATATCTGGATGCAATCAGGCTCTCTTTCACTTTCATGCACTATTCTATCATTGCTCTCTTGCCCATTACAGGCAAAAAAGCAAAAATCCATCTGAATATTCACCCCCATCTTTCATACTTTCATTCAAATTCTTACAATAATCAACAATAGCCTTAGTGATTTCTGAGCCGCACCTGACAAATATAAGAGAAAAAGAGCAAAAAAATTACTCCCTCATGAGCTAAATGGAAGAGTATCGGAATCAAAATCGAATTTAAGGTAATAATAATACAAAATTCTGGCTAAACACTATTGTCATTTTCAGATTTCCTTGTCAGTTTCCTATTCCTTCCTTTCTGCAACATGTTAGAATAATGTACACCAATTTTTAAAGGTTTTTTATATTAAACCTTTCAGGGATCTGTTTAGGAAAAAATTGTGTCCTTTAAAGGACTCTTCACAAAATTTTTCATTTAAAAAAAGGACCCTTCACAAAATTATTTTCCCTAAAAAAGGACCCTTCACAAAATTATTTTCCCTAAAACAGGACCCTTCACAAAATTCGTTTTGTCTTAAAAATAGGTTTTTTACAAAATTTTTCTACAAAATTTTTCTATCTTTAAACCAAACATTTCACAAATTAATCATTTAAAAGTAAAATCTGACCTGTCACTTTTACATATATAAAGGAAATATATGTATTTTATATCCATATATCTTCTTAAAAAAGCATAAACAAGAACCTGAATATAACAACTATTTCAAATTCACAAAATTATGATTAGATTTTTCACAAATATAAAAAGCTATTCACAATTTCACAAAAACAGGACCCTGTGAAAAAAGTCTGGACAGACCCCTGCCTTTAATATGTGAATAAAATGCTTCAATTTCAGCAGATTATGCCATGTGACTCTGGTGGTGACATTTAAAAATAATAATAAAAAAAATTGCTAGCATTAAAAAAAAATAATAATAAACTATAAAATATACAAAATTTATTTTAAAAATATTCATTCTTAAAGAAGATAATTCAATTATGCAGATGTAATAAAATTCCTGAAAAATAAAAAAAGTCCTGAAATGTCCTAAACTATGGCAATCTGTCCTGATATTCTTGAAATTTCGCGAATTTTTTCAATCGACCACTGAAAAAAATCCTTTTTGTTAATCGATTGTTAAAAAGAATCGTGAATTTCTTCAATTGACCACAGAAAAAAAGAATCACAATTTTTGTTAATGAATCATTAAAAAGAATTGCAAATTTCTTCAATTGATCACTGAAAAAGTCACGGATTTCATCAATCGGAATCGATGAAAAATATTGCGAATTTCATTGATCAGTTGATTAAAAAGATCCGAATTTCCTCAGTCGATCGATGAAATAGGTTGTGAATTTCCTCAATCAGTTGATGAAACCGGTCACAAATTTCCTCAATCGATTGATGAAATAGGTCGTGAATTTCCTCAATCGGTGATATTAGTCGATGAAACAGGTCGCGAATTTCCTCAATCGGTCGATGAAACAGGTTGCGAATTTTCCTTAATCGATCAATGAAACAGGTTGCGAATTTTCCTTAATCGATCAATGAAACAGGTTGCGAATTTTCCTTAATCAATCAATGAAACAGGTCGCGAATTTCCTTAATCGATCAATGAAACAAGTCGCGAATTTCCTCAATCGGTCAATGAAACAAGTCACGAATTTCCTCAATTGGTCAATGAAGCAAGTTGCGAATTTCCCTCAATCGGTCGATGAAACAGATTGTGAGTATTGTCAATTGGATGCTAAAATCAATTGCGAATTTCATGAATTGGAAAGATGAAAAATATTACAAATTTTGTCAATCAGACACGATCATGAATTTTAACAATCGAATGCTGAAAAAGATATGAATTTTGAAATTCATTCGCTAAAAACAAAAACTATCCTGAATTTTATCATGCGGACGCTGAAAAAGATTGAAAAATTTCGTCATTCATTCACTAAAACATATCACACATTTAATCAATGAGACTCTGAAAAAGATCACAAATTTAATTTCGTCAATCGACAGTTGAATAAGATCATGTAGTTTTCATTCGGACTTCAGTCCTGCACACATCAGGTTGTACCCATCGTGAGCCCAAAAATTCTGCTTAAAGCCAACTCGACCCAAACTCAACAAAAATTGTCAGCCTGAAATCCAATACACTTCAATTTGAAATAGACCCCAACCTGAACTCAAATATTTAAACCCGAACTCGAATATTTAAACCTGAATCCAATGCATAAAAAAATAATTCATATTTTAGTAAAATTTATGGAAAAGAAATCTACATTTATTTTTTTTTATAAATTTTATCTTTTTTGAAAAAAAGAAAAAAAAACAGACATATATACACTCATTAATACTCAAATATATAGTATTTTTCATTTGTAAAATGTACAGGACATTACTTTTAAAAATTGGGTCAACCCGGCCCAAAATAGTCAAAACTAAAACCAAAACATTTAAAATGAACCCAACCAGCAACGAAAACAGTTTATGTCAACCTGAACCTAAACTGCAGGACAGATTATGTTCAGGTTCAGATAAAATAGATTAAAAGACTCTAATTCGAATGTTGAAAAATTTTATGAATTTTGTTTAGTCGCTGAAAAGAAATTGCTAATTTCTATAATGGATCACTGAGAAAAATCAGGGAGCCAAATAACCAAGACGTGTTTGACAGGGAGCCAAGACGTGTTTGTTTTCCTTGTAGGATTTTAATTCAGTTAATTTAGTATTAATTATTCATTTAATCAATTAAAATTGCTCATAATTTTACTGTAAAAAGAACAGAAGCTTATCTATACTAATAAATGAAAGTTTCGCTCTGTGTGTGTGTCCATCTGTTGGCGATGGCTAGGAAAATCTGGCACACCTGGAAGTCTGAAAATTTAGGTGAGGATAGTCCATGGGCTCTCCTGGTGCACCTGAGTCTCTGAATTTTAATATTTTGAAAATTAGAGTAGTTATTAATTAAAAACCTGACCAAAGATCACAATCAAAATAGCACTTTTCTGAAATCCACCCGGGCATGCTTAGAATCCTTTTTACTGCAATTTCGTAAAGAAAAGAAACAAAGTGACAGTCAGATCGTTTCTTTTTCGGTTTTTCTAAATTAGCCATGGGCAAACGGCCGGAAATACGGAAAAGCCGTCTACATATTCTCGAAAAATGCACTTTTACGTCTCGAACGATCTGGTCGGTTAAAAAACTTTCACATTTAACTCTTTCAAAAAAAAAATAATCAAGAAGCATCGAATTCATGTTTATTTTCTCCTGTTTTTCGAGCTTCACATTCGCCGGACTACAAGAAGTACGGAAAAAAGGAGCTCACCAAATTAAAGATCTGACCTTGTCCTTTTAAAAGCCACCTTTTTGGTTTTAAAAAATACGAAAGTTAACCCTTCGAAAAAGTGTTTTCTGTACACCGTTTAACAATTTTCGGGATTTTGCCGATTTTTTAAATTTACATCGGTGGTTTCGAGCTAGTTACGAAAAACTAAAGATACCAGACAATGTCTACATTTCTTCCCTTTTTCACATCTGCAATTGTTTTCGAAAAATGCGAATATTAACCTTTGAAAAAAATTCGCTCTCAGGACTCACTTGTGCAAATTCTGATTTTCTGTGATATATAAAATTGCTCATTGGTTTTCTAAAAAAACCAAACATATCTAAGTTCTATAGGGTTCAGGCAGAAACCTTTAGTTAAAAAAAATTAACACTAACACTTTAGAAAACGTTTTTTACTGTAAGTCAATTTCTAATTATTACGATTTCTCCTATCTTTAAAAATTTTAATCTGCATTTATAAACAAGATACGAAAAACTAAAATTACCGTGCCTAATCTACATTCCTTTGCTTTAGGTGCGGTTGTAATTATATAAATAAGTAGCATATTATTCGTCATATTGTCCGTCCATCTGTCCGCATATAACAGCGCAAAAACTACCCAACAGACTGGTTTGAAATTTAATATATATTATCATATCGTTGTAGAATTTTGTTGAGTCATTTAAAATTTTATGAAAATCGAATCAAAACTTAAAAATATTAATAAAAGTTTTCTTTATTCTATTAAATCCTATCGTGCATAATCTATATAATAAAAGTGCAAGTCATGTGACTGAGGAAAACAAATACGTTCAAACCACTTCTTTTTTCTTATGCTAAGTGGCCATTTTTATTAAAAATTATTTTTTCAAATAAAATTGCATAACAGTTACATTTATGGAAAGATCGTTGAAAAAAATTGTTTGCTTGAGGGATGAGTTAAATTAAAAAATGTATATAGATTCTGAGATAACTTCATTGGAAATTATGTTAACAGCTGAATATCTCAATCCATTGGAGCATATAAACTCAGAAGATTTGTTCATTATGAGTCATAAAAATATTAAACCACGGACGTAATCCTTCGCAAAGCAAGATCTCCATGGGGAATTTTACAGTGCTGTCTGGTATAGAAAAAAAAAATCCGTATTTGTAAACGTGGCATACGTAATAAGAAGAAAAAAAAAAGTCCTTCCGGCTTGTACCGGGAGGAAAAGGTAGCTTTCCTATATCTTCGTTTTAAAATTTTAGCTAATGTTACACGAAAACAGCAAGTTAAAATGCAAAGAAAACGTTTACAAAGGATTCGTTAATACTGAATCTGAATAAGAAATTCGCCAAATTATTGAGCAATAGCCAAATTGGCTTCATTTATGAAGACTTATTTTGGTCGCCAAATCTGGCGATATTTCGCCAAATGTTGCCAAGTTTGGCGAGAATTTGGCGCTAACGGATATGAATATATAGTTTTATGCGTATGATTGGGAAAATTATTACAACAATGAAAATTTTTGTAATGTGCTGTCTTGTTTCAAAATGTCAGCCACCCTAGAATTTCAAACTGCTCTATCTCAGCCATTTTTTAAGATAGAGGTAAACCAAAAAATGCTCTGGAATCCTCGTATCAAGGCCTAACATTTAATTAAAAAATAAATTTGAATTTTTAACTTTTTTGTATATTTATTTTAGTTTTAAATTTTTAAATGGCCGCCATCTTGAAACAAAATGGCGGACCAAGCTGGCCAACGAACTCGGTCGAGACATTAGTGACCTTAATACACACAATTAGTTTCATCAAAATCGATTTATAAATACGGGCGTTATCGTATGACATAGGTCAGATATATATATATATATATATATATGGAGATATATATATATATATATATATATATATATATATAAATCAACATTTGAACGGAGGGTGGTTTTGGGGTCTGGGGGTCATGATCGGTGAAAATATATCGAAATTTTCCGGAACTGCTTTCCTCCGAACGGCTGCAATAGGTAGCTTTATACTTTTTTGTATTGAAAGCTACCTAAAATGCATGCTCATTTCACTCATAGTAGACGATATAATTCATTTCACTGAAATAATAAGGATGATTTTTTTACATTGTAAACCTAGTTATAAAACGAATGCAGGACATTTCCATGAAAAAGTGGACATGAGGGTTGAAATTTCAAATGTCTTTTATTACACTACAAATAATATATCAGATTAAAGGTAAAAATATGATGCATATGAAATTACAGAGAACTAAGCTCTAAAAATATTTTTTTTATAATTTATCTAGGCTCAAAATTGGAAAAACTTTCAGCCTGTAAAATAGGGTATTTTCATTCTGCCAGAAGCAATATTTAAAACAGCAGCATTTTCCATATATGTGCATATATTACTATTTGTGACCTTTGTGTATCTTTTGAAACACTTAATTTTTCAAAAAAATTTAAAAGACCCGATTTCATGGGTGCAAGTCTTCAGTCTCAGGACTGAAATCAGTCCTGGAGAGATTTTTGATTATTAGTAAATTCTACTTTTATATACTTAAATAATAGAAATTTTACTATCAAACACTTTTAATCACTATCTTTTATTTTAAGAGATCAATTTTAAGCCATAATGAAAGGCATAGAAATCTTCTAACCCATTTCCATTTGGTTATTCCAAATACTCAAAAAGTTTTTCAGTTTTGGCTTGGATGGAGTTCTTGCACTCATGCCCGATTTTTAATACAAATATATTTACACTGTCTCTCTGTCACACCCGTCACAAAAAAGATGCTTAAGTTATTATACAAAATGCATTTTTCCATGAAAATACATGAAACTTTCGGAAAGTCTAACTATTGCAAGTCTGAATAACTACAAAATGTTAAAAATTCATTAAATTTTTATTTTGTGTGAAATTTTAGTGCGACGGGTGTGACAAAATCCTTGTGACGGGTGTGACAAAATTCTTGTGACAGGTATGACAACATTTTAAATTGCTTTGAAATATATTTAAATATTTTTTAAATGAAGTGTAAGGTTGAATCATTCTTGTTTCTGAACATATTACGACCAATTTGCCAAAAAAGAGAAGATAAATCATGAAATATATATTTGAATTATTTTAGCAAATTGTGAGTTGGTAGCAACTTACTTACTTTTAAGTTAATTCTGCTTTGGATTTTTTTAAATGTGCTCAGGAGATTGGTGCAATAAAGGCATTGTATGTCTCAGCAGTGAAAATACTAGAAACTAAACAAATACTGACAGAAAATGGGAAGGCATAAAGTCTTATCACCACTTTAAAGTAAGTAGTGATAGTACTATCCTTTTGATGGGAAAGACTGCCAAATCAACACTGAGGGAAGTGGCAGTCGCTGCTAATTGTGAATCTCCCCACAGAAAGATTTTGAAAATATCAGATTTATATATTGGTGATTATCTTTTGGTTTCCCTGGCCAGTAGCAAAAAGCATAATAGCTTGTACTATGCTAATGTCTTGAATATCAACTTCCGTAAGGAAGAAATAAGCTTAAAATACATGCAAGCCAGTGGGCCACACTGGATTTGACCAGAAGAAGATGACATCTCAATTAAAAAAATTTCTGCTATTGTAAAAAAAGTAGCTCCCCTATCACTTATAACGAGTAGGGGGCACTGCAAATTTTAAACTAACTGCATAAATATGTTAGTTTTATTAAATTTCTTTTGTATATTTACTATTGTTAAGTTTTAATGTCTATACTGATCTCTATTTTTTTGGTAAACAACTTTCAATTCAAATTGTACACTTTGCACAATGTCACACCCATCACTTCTTTGTCACACCCGTTACAGCAGGAAAAAAATTCTTATACATCAAAATAATTAAAATTTATTATGAAAATTATGTATTAAGTTTAATTTGATCTTCTTTCATTAGAAAAAAATTGTTTTAATAATGACACAGTTAAATATTCACAGGAATTTTAACAAATGTGTATGCAAGTAGAAACTCTTGTCGCGAGAGAGTCACACCCGTCACAAGTTTATTTTTTTTTTAAATATTGAAAGCTATTGAAGTTATATATTTGTTCAATTATCCAAGCATATGCATGGATAAACATAATTAAAATACTTTTCAGGGATTTCTTAGCTAATTTATTTCCCAAAATATAGAATATAAACTCTTAAAACTTTGTCTGGATGTCATACCCGTCGCAATGGAATGGCCCTGCACCTCCTCTGTCACGTTTAATGTACAATTTTTAACTTGTTAGAATCTGGTATCCGTTTCGATAAAATTGAATTTTAACCCTCCAGAAAAAAAATCTTTTCCAAAACTCGCACGATTTTCATTTTTCGGTCCAGCTTTAAAAATCGGCTCAGGAAATGCAAATATGGACAAACAGAAGGCATCAAATTATAGACACGTTCATTATCTTCAAAACGCATTGTTGTTTTTTTCTAAAATATCTACATTTGCCTTTTCGAAACCAGTCATTTATGTAACCCACTTTCGTGATTTCCTCAATTTGGGCAATGTTTACCCGTAGTTAAATTTCAATTCTACTAAGAAAACTGGTTGAGTCCAGTGTTCTGAAAAGACCTTTTCCAGAACAGATTGTTCCCCTTGGCGGTGGAAGGTGGAACTACAGGAGTAACTCTTGTTCTATGGGCCCAATTACGATGGGGTTTGGCTCATTCGACTTGATATCTGTATCCTTAAATTAAGGATGCACAACCTGTGGCCCGTGGATCAATTTTGCCAATTGGATGCGTAAGAACCACGAATTTCGGCGATTGAGCTTGTAAAGATTGCAAATTTTGCCGATTGCGTATTTTGTCAAACGCGTACAGACAAGTCGCAAATTTCAGCAGTCGAGTGCGTAAAAATCACGAATTTCAGTGGTCAATCGTGTAAAAATTGCGAATTTCGCCAATTGGGCGTGCAAAAATCATGAATTTGGCGATCGGGTGCGTATTTCATCGAACATGTACAGACAAATCACGAATTTAGCCAATTGAGCGCACAAAATTCGTGAATTTAGCCAATTGGGCACTCAAAATTCGTAAATTTCGCCGATGAGACTCATAAAAATCGCGAATTTTGGCGGTCGGGCACATAAAAAATTGCATATTTTGTCGAACGGGTGCGGAAAAATCACGAATTTCTTCATTTTGTCTTGAGAAAAAAAAAAAAACTAATTTCATTAATCTTCTGACAGAGACCGTAGATGCCATGCCAAAATCGAAAATTCCAGAGTTGCAAATTTCGTCATATGAAAAAAAATCCCTAACGGCTTGGCCTAGAGGCACAGGTAGATTTCGAAGACGAAGATCGTGGGGCGCCTGTTTGTTGGGAATTGTGGAAGAAATGACCTTTTTGCCATGATGCCGCAGTTGGGTTCCATATGGCACCGCCCACTTCGAAATCTAACTTGTTCGCAGGCGGAGCTGTCAGGGATTTTTTTGTTTTTAATTTTTTTTTGCTTTAAGGGTTGGTTCTATAAAAAACTTGTCAATATAAAAGTTTTAGATAATAGTAAGAGGATTTATAATAAATTTAAGCGGATTTGATATTGTGTAAATTGACGAAGTTATGAATTTTTTTCATCTAAAACCCCCCCTTTTTTCCTCACCTTTGGGGCCATTTTTAATGATATAAAAAATTTGTTATACATAAATTTTTGGCCCTTTTCCCAAGAAGTAATAATAACTTTAAATGGATTCAATACATATTATAATTAAGACATTATGGGTTTTTTTCTGTTTTCACAAAAAGCCCCCCCTTGGTTCGATTTTGCCCATTAACGAACTTGACCGAGATTTTATGCCCCTTGATTTTATGTATCAGTTTCGAAGAGATTTGAAAATAATTATTTAAGTTATCGTGTCCATAAAAAAGTGACATAGATAGATATATGTATAAAGTTTTGAACTGAGGATGGTTTTGGGTTCTGGGAGTCATGATCGGTGTAGATCTGCAAAAATTTTTCAAAAATTCCAACTTAGGGGAGAATGTAATAGGTAGTATTTCTTACGAAATCTACCTAAAAAATCATGAATTTCGTCAATCACTCAAGGAAAAAATTACCTCGATTTCGTCAATCACTGGAAAAAAAAAACTGCAAATATCGTCAATCCCACATGGAAAAAAAATTGCAAATTTTTTCCATCCTTGCCAATTGAATTGGGTTATGCTGACTAGGGTTGAGTATAACCCTCCTTTCAAAATTAGCATTGTTATAAAAATGCAACTTACAGGCCACCACTCCTCCCCCCTTACAAAATTTTGTCCATACTACAGATGTTCAGAGGCGGATTACCCATTATGCTGAGTAGGCTGAAGCCTAGAGGCCCGAAAGAAAAGGGTTAAGCCCCGGTGCTAAGTTTTTCTTTTGGGTTTTTTCTTCATATACTAACATTTTATGCAAGAAATAAATTAATGTACAATATTCTTTGTTTCTCTTATTTATTGAATCTTTTAAGTTACTAACATATCCAAATGTTACTTCCCTTTTAATTCCTTCTATATCCATAAGAAGAAAATTCTGGATTCATGCAATTTTTTGGCTTTCAGTTTGTGTTGGATTTGCTAGGCGGCTTTTCTAACCATGGGGCCTTGGCGAGATTTTGTCAGCACCTCTATGAATGATGCCTGTTAAAACGGTTATTACAGTTTAATCAAGCATTTTGCCTATTTTTTACCCTTAGTTTTAAGCGCTCTGGCAGTCACCCAATATCGCCCATTTATTCCAGTACGATTCGTTGCTGCTAAACTAAGAAAGTCCTTTTGAGGTTAGAAATTTCATATAAATTTCTATGTGAAAATATGTTAGTTTGTAAAATTACTTACTGTAAATACATTTTCAAAGAAAATTTATGCTAAAGAAATTAAAAGATGTTTTCATTATTTTATTATACCAGATGATTTAAAATAAATGTCTCCTCGGTTATCTCTTAAACCGCTGGAAATATACTTCCATTTGCAAAAATTATACAAATCCAGTACAGTTTTTAGATATGACATTTATTTTATAAAAGACTGTATACATATTAAAGTACGAAATTTTATTTTTTATATAGTTCCTAGGTCCTAATCAAACATTAAAAAAAAGTCCTCTTCCATCTAGGAAGAACATTTTATAAATCCCATTCTGTTTCGACCAAAACTTTTGAATTATGACACTTTGAATTTTATTTCAACGTTTATCTGCACTTAAAAAAAACTTATTTTCGTTTTTAGTGACAGGAAACACTGAAATTTCATAAATTTGAAGTATCATTATTTAATGTTTTTACTGCAAAAAAAAATAGGAATTTTTTTATCTTTTCTTAAACGAATGACATTTTTCTAAATATAACTTTTAGGACCCAGGGATAGTATAAAAATTGAATTCCGTATTTAAAATGTATACAGTCCCTTATAAAGTAAATGCCATTTATAAAATCTGTACTTGATTTGCATACTTTTTGTAATTGGAAGTAAGTTTCCATCATCAGTGGTTTATAGGTGATAATTAAGCAAACATATATTTTGAATTACCCGGTATATATTGCTTTAAAAGAGGGGAGCCCCCCCTCCCGCAAAAGTAGGTCAAGCCTAAGGAAATGCATCCCCCCCCCCCCTCCAAAAAAAAAGCCAAGCCTAGGGGCCCGGGAGGTAGTTGATCCGCCTCTGCAGATGTTGACTCTTGACAGTCCAGTCATTTTTGTGACTGGCCTCCTCTTATAAAGATTGTGCACCCCTACTTGATATCCACATTTTATGACTGAATATGTTAAAAAGTACAATTCTGAATAATATGTTTCTCCTCTTCCTCACCTTCATTCATAAAAGTACAATTTTTTTTTCGGTACTGGCAACCTTCATGCTTATCTTTGTTTTTTAGTACTTTTAATAAAGCTAAATGTACTCCTCTAAATAAAGTCAAGGAATATTTTCACTTCTTGAAAATAATCCTAGGTATATCTCTTTTATAAATACAAATGTAAACTGTTGATGTATCCTTGTCAACAGAATTGAATATGTTGACTGGGAAGGAGGAAACCTAGGAGGCTAAAACTACCCTTCCAAAATCGATGTTTTTTTATCTCATTATAGGCTAAGATTCCCCCCCACACACACCTCCTTGAAACAAAATTATCTCTGTGCTGCTGATGGTGGTCCTCGACAACCCAGTCATTTTTGTAAGTGACCCTACGCTTAAAAATGTTGTGCACCCCTATGCTTAAATATTTTAGTTGCACTTTCTACCGCCAGGGTGCGCTTTCCTATCTCTGGTTCTATGGGCCCCGATTACGACGGGATTTGCCTCATTTGACTTGATTTCGATAGCCTTACAGATTTCAATCATGGGTCATTCCATGTCAAATCAACCAGTGACTCAACCTGATCATTTTAGATTTTGATGAAACTTACAAGAATCATTCTCCCTGATGATGCAAATGAGAATATACTTTTATAATTTTTTTATCTCAGTAAATTTTCATACAATTAATTTTTTAAATTTCGAAAAATCATCATTTTTTGGCTTGTATAGATGTTTTCAATTTTACATTTCTCAAGTTTTATCAGGCGTAGAGAGTTGTTTGACTCCTCATTTTAAAGAGAATTTCATAAGGTTTACTTTGATATGCAAGTTGACTATGCATGATTTTTAAAAAGTTAATTTAATTTAATTTAAAAATTTTTAAAATAGTGTTTTTTAAAATTTTTTAAAAAATTGTTTTTTGTAATATTATAAACTTTAAATTCTGAAAGTTTTAGAGTGGGATCTGAATGGGATCAGCAGTTATGTTAAAAAAACTAATGTTAAACACCAATTGGGGCTGATATTTAAAGTTGGCACCTCGCCAACTTTATGATTGTGTTAAAGAGATCATTGTTTTATTCACTTTAAACATTTTTTTTTTTTTTATAACTGCTGATCTCATTGAGATCCCACTCTAAAACTTTCAGAATTTAAAGATTATAATATTACAAAAAACATATTTTTTTCAAAATTTAAAAAAAAACACTATCTTAAAATTAAATTAACTTTTTCAAAATCACGCATAGTCAACTTGCATATCAAATTAAACCTTATGAAATTCTCTTTAAAATGAGGGGTCAAACAACTCTCTACGCCTGATAGACCGTGAGAAATTTAAAATTGAAAACATTTATACAAGCCAAAAAATGATGATTTTTTGAAATTAAAAAAATTAATTGTATGAAAATTTACGGAGATAAAAAAAATTATAAAAGTATATTCTCATTTCTCTCACCAGGGAGAATGATTCCTGAAGGTTTCATTAAATTCTGAAATGGTCAGGTTGAATATTGAAAATTTTGGTTGATTTGACATGGAATGACCCTCATGTTCGTATAGAACACATTTTTATTATCACGGGCTCAGGCAACGCCGAGCGGGTCAGCCAGTCATGAAATAAAATATTCATGGTAGCTATATTTAAAGAATGATGAAGTATTTCTATGAAATATAACTTTTGTAATTGATTTTTATTAAATATAAAAAATCCATATACAATACTTATAAAACACTATACAGATACAAAGAATACATGCATGGAGTCTCCCTTCACACTACGTGCATGCCATTGCTACCTGCAGGACAGCTTTGTATTGGTACTTTGAATTTTTGCCAGGGAATTCCAGCCACTTCAGGAACTGGTCAGACAAAGTGGGATCTACACTGTTTGGTTCATGTACATCAGACTTTGGGCAGGAATCTCTGCCAATTTGTGAAATATCTGGCCAATTCGGAAACGGGACGAACTTTGGGCTTTGGCCCTAACATATATAGTATGCTACCCTGTATAGGATTTATAGATTTCTATATGATCTATAAATTTGTACCATATGCTAAAATTTAGTTCAGTTAAAAAATGCATTAAACAATTAAATTCAGCAGTCTTAAAACACTAATTTCCGTCAATAAAAGGAAATGTCTCTAATTCTTTTGTGCAGCCATATATATGATCTGTAGAATTTATACATACCTAAGTAATACGTAAACAAGAACGAAAAATCATGCGTCAAGCATAGATTATGTAGCACTTTCCAACGCTTCCAAAATAATTTTACAAAACATACCGTTTAATAAGCTAAAAGATAACATCTAAGTAAACAATTTGGAAAACGCATAACATATTTAAAAACATAATTTCAGGAATTTCCAACAGATACAATATTCGGAAAAATATCCGAATACTTTTACTCAGCCCTGTATATGATCTATAGATTTGTATACGCTAGGATGCTAAATTTTAGTTTAGTTAGGAAACGCGTAGCACAGTTTAAAATTATCTTTCTGGAGTTTCTGTCAATAAACGGAAATGTGTTCGCGAACTTTTGTGCTGCCCTGTATAGGATCTACAGAATTTATACACACCACGTAATAGACAAAAAGCGAGTTAAAATTAAAATCGCGTTTAGTAACTTAAAACGCACTTCCAGGAATTAGTGTTAATAGACAGTAGAGAATTCTTTTGTGTTTCCCTGTAAATGAACGATGACTGCTATACACACACTATTCTGTAGTAAGCCTCTTGTAATGCACCTTATATAAATTTCAATGTGTTTAAAATAGTGAAACATTATTTAAATAAACCGCAGACGATTTTTCTCCATAGACGTCATGTAACGGAATTCTTTTGACTGTCCCTGTAAAGTAACTATAAGTGCTATGCACACCCTATTCCATATTAAGCTTCTTCTAATGCACCTTAGTGATATATATAAATTTCAATGTGTTTAAAATAGTGAAACATTATTTAAATAAACCGCAAATGATTTTTTCCCATAGACCGCAATGTAACGGAATTCTTCTGAGTGTCCCTGTAATAAAACTATAAGTGCTACACACTTCCGTTGAAATAGGGAACATGCTATAGATAACGACAATAACATATAAAAATTGCAGAGCAATCCGAGCATATTTACGGGAGTTAGAGCACGGCCATACGGCCATACAATCCCAAGTCATAAGCACTTTTCAACTAGGTTGGAAAGTGCTAAAAATTAGTAAAATTTAAAAATGCATAGCACAACTGAAAACAAACTTGTAACAATTATAGCTCATAGACAGTGCTGTAGACAAATTATTTTGTGTGTCCCTGCAAATGAATGATAATTCCTATACACACCATATTCTACAATAAGTATTTTGCTGTGTATCAGTTTCAGTATATTAGAAATATGTAACCTCATAAAAATGCAATGCAAACGATTTTCCCCATAGACCATAATGTCACAGAATTCGTTTGAATTTCCCTGTAAATGAACTATAAATGCTGCACATTTCATTTTCAATACTGAACATGCCATGGTAAACCTCCAGTGGCAGCCTGGTTATTATTTAAATGGGGGGTTCACAATAAAATCTCTAGGTATAACGTAATATAATGCATTTGTGTTGTCACAAGTAAAAAAATATTACAACTACACTCGAACCTCTAATTCACCTATTAAAATTGTTTAAACTACATAAATACAAATGTTCAATTAATGAACAATATCATATGAAAAAGAAATTAATTGTGCTTTTTTGTAAATTATATCCATTTGTTTTAGGTATTTTATTCTTAAACTAATAATAGTAATAATAATAAGATCAGTAAATAACTATAAGTTCAGTAAATATAAGAAATACACTGTATTTTTATTTTAAGAAAATAGTTTTGCATTTAAAATTAATTGATTCTTTTTTTATTATCACCGTATGTGTGAAAAGAGAGATTAAGTTTGATATGTCCAGAAATATTTTGAGAAAGAGGTAGAAAACAATGATCGCAAGAAAAAGTTTGTTAAATAGAGAATGCACATCGCTATTTGGGGGTTATTTTAGAAAGAAATTCGTGAATGTTTTTCATTCTAAAGAAAAGTTAAAGTTCGTAAAATAGAGATCCGATTGTATAAGAAACAAACACTCATAAGAGGTAAATTTTTATCTTTTTACTTTCTACAAAGAAAAATACAGTTGGCTAAACAAAAAAGAGCGAGAATACCCCAAACATATTAATCACAAACTTGTTGGTTAGAAGCACCAATATAGCCATTTGATTGCGAAAATGTCTTCTTTCACTTTATAATAACAAAAACTTATGGGGGTGTCTTCATAACAAAATTTTAACAATTTTCAATATGAACACATAATTTTTACATCATACTTAGATTTTTAAGAAAATTTTACATTGGGATACCTAATAAAAAGTTAATCAGTGAGCAGTTTATAGTAATTATGCAGAAGTAAAAATTTTAACTTCTAATGAAACCAGCGGCGGACCTAGCCCTCGATTTAGAGGGGGGTCATATCGCATAATTATGATCTAAAAAAATATTTTACTTCACGAAATTTGCTGACATATTTATGCTCATATTTAAACATAAAAGCATGATTCGTTTAAGCATGACTGTTGTAGTGATTTGAAATTGAACAATCTTTTGTTCATTTTTCGATAAAAGAATTACATTTTGAGTTATTGGCAGTTTTTGTCTCATTAAGATCATTAACTGGCAGCTGCATCCAGAAATTCTGTTAAAAAAACTAACATTGACTGCCTGTCTGAAGGCATATCCTGCTTTTTATAAAAAAAATATTTTATAGTTTCTGAATAAGATGGCCTGCTAAACTCATGCATTTAGTGATAAAAATGAATTCAGAAATGTGTCAGAAAGTAGCCTGTTTAGGTTTGAGAACAGACTTTTGACATTGTGTATTTCCATGTGAAAAATATATTATTTTGTAGACATTTTATTCATTCAGAAGGGGTCATTACCCCTCATGACCCTCCCCTTGTATCCACCCTTAACATTTATGTTTCTTTATTTTTGGAAATATGTGATTTTCGCTAAGTGTAATCGCCCCACCAGTGGCTGAGAGGTTCTGCTCCCAAAGCTGGTAGACGGGAAGTGCTGGGTTCAACCCCTGTCGCGCTCGTCGACCTAACCGTTCTCAGTTTTCTGTGGTTTTCTTCGAACCTTGCCTTAAATATGGGTTAGGATCCCTTGGAAAGACCCCCACGGAGGGCACTCCCACTAGGGCCTATATCCCTCGAGTAGATAGTCGGCTATCATAAACCAACCAACCAACTAAGTGTAATCTGAACTGTTTACAACTAGTTCTTACACGGAATAATAAATATAAAATCAAAATGAACAAGCAGTTTAATAATTAACTTTAAAATAAGTAACCGAACATTGTAAATCAAGGGGGGAAATCAGACAAACAAGAAAGAAATAGCCAAATATGCAAGCACTTCCGTACACTGAAAATCGTGCAAATGGAAAGGTATGAGCGATGCTTTTCCCTCCATTTCGTCTCTCTGCATTTGCCCGCATAAAGTGGTTTTGAAGGAAATTTCTTTGCTCATACGTGATCCCATTAAAGACCATGCACTCTCTGTTGAAATCTTTCAAATTTTACAATATATTAAAATAACGTTTTGTCATGGACATATTTAAGAGGAAGAATAGGTTTCTAATTACTTTATTTAAATTATTAATTTACTGTTTAAAAAAAAAATTTCTTTGGGGGTTCATGTGCATCAATAGAGAAGCCGCAACTGTAAATCTCAACAACATATATGATATATTACATGGTAAACCGAGTATATTTACGCAAGTTAGAGACAAACGTCCAGGCAAGCCGAATTCATAAATACTTATCAACTATGTTGTGAACTGTTCAAAAGAAAAAAAAAATATTTGGTCTTGCCAGGGGACAAAATGGGCTTTGCCCATGGTTTTTTAATTATCTTTTTTACTTTTTATATTTATGTATTATTTTATATGTATGCAATAGTAATATATACTCAAAAAATTATAATTATCCTATATAATAATAATTTACTGTTTTTGTTTGTTTTCAGGCTTGCACTTTATGTTTATGAATACCTACTTCATGTAGGAGCTCAAAAAGCCGCACAGACATTCTTATCAGAGGTAATAATTTTTTTTATTAAGCATCCGAAACAAGTTGCTAGTTTCTATAGTTTTATTCATCAGTATTATTGTATTTGTATTAATGAAAAAATTAAAAAAAAAGTTACATTTTAAACTTATTTTAAGAGTGACACAACTTAAGAAAAAGTTTTTTAGAAAAGATGAATCTTTTAAGTTGGTCCAGGACACAAAATTTTATTTTCTATTTATGTGTATTTTGCTATTTTTTTTTCCTTGAAATGTATATTTATTTATATATTGGTTTTCAATTGTAAATTCTTTATTTTTCTTTAAGTTTAATAAATTAAAAATGTCAAATTCTAGTCATACTTAAAATTAGGCAATTAACCATAATTAAAATTGATGTCTTGTGAAAGAATAAATACTTTGCATATTTTTTCCAATTTTAAATACAAAAAAGAATCTTAATTAATTTGAGATTTATGACAAAAATATTTAGGAAAAAGAAAAAAATACAATAATCTTATTTTTAAATTTTTCTCTCAAAACAAAATACTCCGAAGACAATTGAAAGAATATATTACTGAAAAACATTGCTCAAAGTGTCATAGCTGTATCTTTCATAGAAATTTAGCTATATCAATTTAAATAAGACATATTTAAAAGAAAAAATACATTTTGAGATAAATGAATTTAACGGAAGAAAGTGTAGTATGCTATGGCAAGCATACATGATATATAACAATTTCTTCAGCACGCAAAAAATTAAAATTTGATAATCATGTAGATATTCTTTTAATTTTCATTATCTATAATAATAAAAGAAAGGTGTGTGTCTGTCTGTCTGTCTGATGGTGTTAGCTAGGGAAATCTATTGCATGTAGAGGTCTGCAAATTTGGATAAGGACAGGTCTCAATGTACTTGAGACTCAAAATTTTTAATTTTTTTATAATTAACTGATATATTAATTAAAAATTCTAACTGAATGTTAATGAAGAAGCATCAACTTTCCTCAGATCGCTGGCATTGCAATCTCTTCCATGCATATGAGGTGAAAACATGGTTTTTCAACCACATAGTCACCGACAAGAGAAAACATTTTTAAATTTTTTTTTCTGAGAGTTTAAAATTGTGATCGTTCGGTGTTCAAAGAAAATTAAAGAAAGAAATAGTAGCATCTATTACAAACAGCTGATCCTTCTCAGTACCAATGGTACTTTCATTAAAAATATGAATATTTACTACAGTAGAACCTCAATCCATCGTTTTTCAAGGAGTGCGTGAAAAAAAGATGAATGCAAGTTAACGTCAAAACACGAAAAAAAAAAACAATGCTTATGCATTACTAATCCATGCAATGTATACAGTATACTAATAAATACTAATTTGTTACTTACCAAACTGCAAAAGAAATAAATTAAAGCTGTGGAAAATTAATATTTTTAAAATAATTAGTAATTTTATGTTGTGTTCTTCGTCCATTTTTTAAATTAAGCAACAAATTTTCAACATGTAACATTTTTCTGGTCATTTTTTATAATTTCATGTGCTTATATAAAAATTCGTACAGTTTGAAATGCCGTAATTGCATCAGACAGACTTGGCACTGGTGTAGGATCAGTTTCATCGGCATAAACATTATTCTCTGCTTCTATGTCATTGTTTTTATTTTTTGCATCATCACACATTTCTTCTATGCGCTTGACACCACATGTGGCAACATCTTGATCAATGGAAATATAATCGCTAAATTTCACACTAGATACATCCTCTGCTATATGCAACCACTCTTCATCTGCATTATCGTCATCATCATCATATTTTCTTTCCCTTCTGTTGAGCATTCTTCATCCATTTTTCACACAAAACTGCATTTTGCGAAACAATTCTGGATGGCTGAAGAGGTTACTCCATGCCATTCTGAAAGTACAAAATGAATAGCCTGCAGAAGGTCTATTTTTGGAGTAGGTTATTTTGCTTGTTACATAAAACATAAAGATCTTTTCACTAGCTTTCTCCTGTAAAATTCCTTAAAACAGTTGATTATCCCGGCTTGAAGAGGTTGTATGACAGATGTACAATTAGCTGGGGAAAAAACTGACTTTTATATATTTCAAAGACGATGTTATCTGGTGAATGAGTTGAACAATTGTCAATAAACATAATTATTTTTCTTTTTTGAGCGCCAATTTATCAAAGTCATGAAGAAATTTTGTAAAAATATAATTTTTCATCCATGCTTTAACATTTGATGGTAGACTACTGGCTGTTTCTTCACATTCTTGAAGCATCGATGTATAGCAGATTTACCAATAACGAGGGGTACTTGTTTATCAGAACCATCCTTATTTGTGTATAGTAGCGCTGTAAGTCTTTCTTTGGCATGTTTACCACCATTACGAGACTCCTTTGAATGCTAGAGTTCCTTCTGGCAAGCATTTATAAAACAGGCCTGTTTTCAAGGCCGTAGCCAATGGGGGGGATCATCAGGGTTTGATCCCCCTCCGAAATTTTTTCAGTATGATCATAAATAACCCATTAAGTATCAATCAAGGAAGCCAAAATTGAAAAATCAACTACAATTTAAAATCTTAAATAAAATTGTACGAGCTAGCATCTCTTTTTTCTTTTTTTTCTTTGATTACGTCAACATGTTGAAAAGATGAATGCAGTTTAAGAAAATAGAAAATAGGTAATAAACAACATAAAATTTTAAAATTCTTTTTTTTTTTAATTGAACTGTGTAAAAGTGGGCATTCCAATGCTATCAAACAAATTGGTGGAATATTCAAATAGATTCTCCAACTTGTTTAACTGAAACGCTTGAAGAATACATTGAGGGTCTAATTCCAAATATTCCCAAATTGGCAAACGTAACCGTTTTGACATATGCTCCTGGAAATACATTTTTGACAAAAGACATTTTAAAATATATGTAAAAAGCTTCAGAAATCTTTAATTTTGTTGACACTATTATTGATACATTGGTGTGGTAGAATCACCATCAACACAAATGAAATTATAAATTTCTTTGCAATGAAAAAGACTCGAATATTCAATTTTCTTATGTGATTAAGTATCAGTTACTCGAATTCACAATAGATAACTTTTAAATAATTTTACCTTTATTAAAGCATTACAAAACAAATATAAAATACTATAATAAGAATAAAATTTTGAACCTACAAATCCCCTTCCGAAATATTTTTCTGGTTATGGCCTTGCCTGTTTTGTCTGCATTATAGATGTCACAATCCTTGTATCCTTCTAGTAACTTCTGAAGTTTTCCAAACCACATTTCTATGGCATCAGTATTTACTGCTACGTACTACGGCACTTTTGCCGCATAATTTCCTGGATACCAATCCCTGGCAAATTTTAAAACGTGAAATCCACATATTTGATGCAGAAAAAGTGTCCATGACATACGAGGCAGCTATTTCGAGTGCCTTCTCTCTAAGAATATTCCCCTCCACATGAATATTTGACGTACAAGACTGCTCGTGCCAAGCGAAGAGAAGTCTTTCCAACTTCTCTAGCAAAATGTCTACTTCGTAAGTAGACATTTTGCTAGTTTTTCTCTTTTTTGCAGAAGTTTCATACTCATCAGGCTGCTCTCTAATTTTTTTCGTTTTCAAAATTATCGAATTCAGGGTTGACGGCGGCATACCTAAACGTTTAGCAATGTTATTTTTTTTTCTCAAAAGGATTATTTTGCCCCTCATCTATGATGTGAAGCCTTTCTTCTAAGGTTCAGATTTGTTTTGTCATTCTTAAAATTCACAGAATGCATAAAATTTAGCGCAGAACACATTAAATTGAAATCTCACACTCTTGAAATTAAACACGTTCACTGCACACAACAGATTAGCCAGGAATGTGAAAGAATGTGGCAGCTTGCCGAAGTGGATGATGCAACCATTCTTCCCTTTACACAGAATAGAATAACCCATTCTTCAAACAAGAACAGCTGCTCCGCATTCAGTTATTTACACGTCGTACATACATGTCACAATATCAGCAATAATCCCTGTTTTAACCCCCTAAAACAGCACAAATGAGTTATTTTAGGATATAAGAAGTAATTCCAGTTTGTATGTCATATGGATCCGCTTGACCTTCAATTTCATTTTGGTGAGGAGAAATATTTTACAACGATGAATGCGGGAAAACTACTTTTTGAAGAACGATGCATGCAGGTTTCGTTAACATTATTTAAATATAATTTGTGCAGGGACCATAGAAATAAAACAATCAATGCAGGAACGATAGATTGGGGTTTTACTGTATTTAAAAAAAAAAAAAAAAAAAAAAAAAAAATTATGATCATTTTTATATTTTCCATTTTTTTTTTTTCTGCAATTTTAAATTTCTATCTGTAGCCTGGATGGAAATACAAAAAAATCCTATGGATAGAAGGTATTTTTCTGCTCACAATCTACCTTTCATTACAAAAAAGACGAATGTATACTATTTCAAAATAATTATTTTCTGAAAGTCATTTTCTGTTTTTTTTTCTGCAGTTATTGGCATCCATGTGCCCCAAATAGAAAAAAAAAGAATAGTAACAGATCTGCAGATCCACACAATACAGAGTTGATTTACTAGTAATAAATGAAATGCTGGTTAACAAGTACAGATTGATAATACACTTCAAGATTTGTCATCCATTTACCGCGAATATAAAAAATAATGTACATTTTTTTGCATAAATTAATACTTTTGAAATTTTTCTTTTTTAGTTTTGCTATGCATAGTTTTCAACATCTATTTTGCATTTTTGTGTAAATTAAAATTTTTAAGTTTTCAAACAAATTTTATAAGACCTTCATTGCAATAAAATGACAAGTGTACCTAATTTTGCTATGTATATTACTAAGAATAACAAAATATGAAGCAGGTATGAAGTTTTCTCCAATGAATTTTGAATAGCAAAATCTTATCCAAATTGCATTAAAAAAATATATATTAATTTAAGTTAAATGTTGCATTAATGATAATAAAAATTTGTATTTTTCCTCCTTTACTTTCATAAGACGTGCCACTTGAATAAATCATATTTCCTAATCCAAATTTCATAAAATTAATGGCTGATTCCAATATACAGAAAAATCACATCTTGAAATTTTTTTTTTTTTTTTTTTTGTTCTTGATAATCCATGCTAGCAACTGATTAGATTAACCAGCGTTTTGTATAAGAAGCATATCCTGCAATATCTCTTTATGTAAAAGGTTTGCACATTACAATGTTGTTAGATATTGTTTATGAATTTTCAGCATGCACACTTTAAAAAGTTCACCATCTTTGCTCTTGAATATTTGGTTAAAAAATTTGACTTTTTTCAAAATGTTTGTGCCTTAAACCCCCCCCCTTAAGTATGAAAATAATTTTTCAATTACTAAATGAGACAGTGTACCTGAAGATTTATTGGCAGCATAAACTTGTATAAAACCAGATACGTGAAAAATCATATAAATGTCCTGATTCGTTATGCTTTTTAAGATATTTAAACTTGCTTTTGAAAACGAGTTAGGAAATATTTTTGTTATTTTTTCAAAAATTACATTTCTGAGTTGTTACCTTTTTGTGTAAGTGTGCAATATATTGCTTATGTATTTTTATTTTAAACTTTGTTTTTTGATCTATCTAATGATGTTTTTTTTTTTTATCAAACAAAAAAAGTTATTTTAAATAAGATTATTTATGATCTCAATTTATAAAACTGTATTGTATGGGGAGAAAAAAAAACTTTGTTTTAAACAAAATAATTGAATATCTAATTTGTTTTACATAATGTACCAAAATGAGAATGCTAATACAGCTGTAATTTTTTTCATAAATTACAGATTCTTTCAGTTCCTTGGTTTCTTGATTCTAATGATCTGTCCATGAGGATAGTAGATAAAGCCTATTTTTAGAAGACTGCAAAAAAAAAAAAAAAAAAAAAAAAAAAGTTTGATTGTTTTAATGAAATTAAGATTTTTAAGTAAAATTAATCAGTAAATTAAAAATCTAAATTTTCTGGTTCTATGATTGATTTTTGTTTGAAGACTGTTTAAACCTGACACAAGATTTTGAATCAAATTATTTAGCAAATTTTAATGTATTTTGGAATAATTTTAAAATATCTAATTTTTTTGGTAATGCGAAATGTCTATAGCACTAACCTGCTTTTTATATTATATTTTAATTTATTTGTCAAATGTTATCTTCATGTTGAAACTAAGATGGTGTTATGGATGTTTCTTATTGTAAAAAATAAAATTTTAAAAAATGTCAAAATATGCTATAATTTTCTGAATAATCTATTTCAGATCTTGTGTAATGTATTTAAACAAAGAATAATTTAAACTATGGATAAAAGTCTGTAATAGAATAAATAAATTCAAATTATATATTTTATCAAAACAATTAAAATACTTTTTTATATTTTTTGTTTTGCCAAAGGCCAAAATGGACTTCATTACTAATCTCCTGGAATGATTTTGGATGTTTTTATTTTGTCAGTTCTTAAGCTTCTTTTTCTGAAGACAAATTTCAAATTATAAAAGTTGTAGCATTATGTGCGTACATGTATAAATTTATAGCTCTAAAAAAAAAAAAAAAAAAAAAAAAAAAAATCTAGAAATAAATGTTTCAAGCATGTCTCTAGAACAGAGGTTTCCAACTTATATTTGTTCACATGTCACAAATGACCATATGGATTAATCAGCTTTAGAACAGAGGGGGTGGGGTGGGGATGGCAGCTTTGTGGCACATGTGCTGGAGGTGGCATGTACTACAATTTCTTCGTCATGCAAAAAATTAAAATTAGATAATCATTGTAGATAAATTATTTTTTTTAAATCTATATTAATAAAAAAAAAGATGTGTGTATGACGGTGATGGTTAGGGAATCTATTCCACATAGAGGTCTGCAAGTACAAGTGAAGACAGGTTCCAATGCACTTGAGACACAATATTTTTTATTTTTTGATAATTAGCCGAGATATTAATTAAAAATCCTAATTGAATGCTAATGAAGTAGTGTGAAGCTTTAGTAGTGTTAATATATGTCCACATTTAATATGGAGAGATCGCAGTTTTATGGCTTTGTCCATTTCGTGTCGTACTTAAAAAAATAAATGACATGCCCTTTGTAGAAACTTTTAAGATCAAATTCAGGGACTATAGCATTAAATCCATGAAGCTAGGAAGGATGTTAGTTCGTAGTTCCATGATTAAATCATGTAAGTATATCTCTTTGACCTATCAAAAACTCCGTTAGTTCTCTAAAAGATCATGTTTACTGCAGAGCCCAATAAAGCTCAAGTGGAGCATAGAACCTCTTAATAATTTAGAAACTAAATTTCACTTAAAATAATTGACTTCCAACTAAAAATATTTTTTTTAAACTGGACACAAAACATAAAAATTTATGTTTTTGTACTGTTCATTCTAATTTGAGGGCACTAAAATGTAGGGCCCGAACCCCCGGTAGCCCCTGAATTAATTAGGCCATAAATATACAACTGTTCAGTGCCGAAACTAGCCTTTTTTTGGCGCCCCCCCCCCCCCCCCCCCCTCCTCCAAAAAGAAAATTTCCAAAGCGAATTTTTTCTAAGTTTCTAAAATTTAAAGTATATAATCAGATAATCTGTAATACTGAACTAAGTAATCAGCTTTGTCAAATACTGATTCATTAAAACCTTGAAAATGGAATCGAAAGGAACCGAAAAATATTCCGCTTTATACAGGTTTTCATCTTAGGAAGTATAATTATTGATATTCTCAGGGGCGGAATTTAAGGGGTCGCGATGGTTTCAATCGCGAGGGGCCCCGCATCCAAAGGGCCCCCAAAATCCTCTTTTGAGTTCAACGAGAAAAATTATTTTTTGATCAAAGGATTTTCTTAGCACTTTTTTTTAATTAGTATTACTACATAATTTTCATGTAATTTAAATAGAATATTTTTTATACCATTTGTTATTCCCAGAAATGTTTTAGTTATGTTTAAATGTTTTTCCTTGTCTTCTTTTCTATTAGCAATTATCAGAACTGTGAATGGTTGTGGAGGGTTGGGGTGAGACTCAAACTTGGATCTGAGTTGAAAGGAACCCTGTCACTGTTAGAGACTTTTATGACGATTTAATTACACAGATTCAGAGTCTAATTAAATCAGATCTGATAAATCTAAATCTGGATCGTGACACTGGGGCCCCTGATTTAGGGGTGCCCCATACTTGGTATGCTGTTTGCATAAAGCTGATATTTAGAATGCGTTTGACTTTGTTACTGATTATAATCGATATTTTGCAATTTTAGAGTAGGATAAGATTAAAAACAAAAAGAAATTCAGCTTGACTATTACAGGGGCACACGGTGTATTTGTCCCGGAGATTTACATCTGGATCTAAAAAAATAATCACAGCAAAAGAAAGGGGCAGCAAAACACGTAAGAATGGGTAAAAGACGATTTTTTTTTTTTTTTTTTTTTTTTTTCAAAGATAAAGGCAGAGACGACTTTATTATCCATGGCACCCTGTGCGAGGTTCTTTTCTGCGTCTCTACAAATGCTATATTCTTAAGAAAGAAAAAAGGGGAGGAGAGGTTACTATTTTATCTTGCATATGTTTCGTGCCCTTAGTTTTTAGTGTCATTAGCAATAGCCAACATCGCGCCCTTTAAAGCCGGATCTGTATGTAAAAAAGTAATTGTAACAAATGGTATGGCGGCATTTTTCATTTATCTGGAAATAGCCAAAGGACGAGAAAATAATTTGGGAGGAAGGAAGGGGTGGCCTACCCCTACAAATGACATTTTTTTTTTTCAAAAAAAGTTTTAACAAAGAGTTTTATTTTGTGTATTTTTCAAATTATTCTTTCAAATATTATTTGTTTTTAGTATCCAAGGCAGTCGCCCAACCTCGCCCCCTCTAATAATACTAGATTGGATCTGGATTAAAAAGTAATTTCAGCAAAATTAACAGGTCAGCATATTCCAGTTGCCGCCAAGGGCGGCAAAACATTTAGAAAACTTTTGCAAAAAGACGAGAAAAAAACTTTTTGGAAGATAAAGCCAGGGGCGGTTCCGGCTTTACTAGCCATGGCGCGCTGTACGAGATTTTTTACTGTAACTCGACAAAGGATATACTTAAAAGAAAAAGATTTTACTGAGAATTTTACTTTGGGCATTCATCCTCCAATTTGTGTTTATTGTCCAGGACGGTCACCCCTCGCCCATGGCAGAATGGAAAAAGAAGAAAGCTCAACGCTGGGAGAAAAGGGAAAAAATAGAACAGCCTTCATGGAATATTTTTATCTAATAGAAAATCAAAGTGAGGGAATCGTTTACCAATTATCCATGCTGGACAGTACATTACCGTATCCAGACGATGTTGAACAGTGTCATATACAGACACGAGTAGGGACTGACCTTGAAAAATGTTAGTGATTCTCCTAAACCACAGGAAGAGATTTAAATGATAGATGGCATAGACATGATACATTTGGAATGGGAGGAAGAAAATAGCCTAAGAGAACAGTTCGTTTTTCATTCATTTGCTATATTGTATTGTAGATGAATCTTTTTATCTATTTGTCTATTTTAATGCATTTGGTTCATTTTTCTTTTAGATTTTCCGGCTGCAAGGTTTTTTATACAAATTTCATATATATATACATTTCTATATCAAACAACAAACAAAACCTGCATTTGGCGCCCCCTCCACCTTCAGTTCTGCTGGCGCCCGGGGCACGTGCCCCCTCTGCCCCCCCCTTAGTTTCGGCCCTGCAACTGTTAAAATGTTCTCTAAGTCGATAATAGTAGATGCAATTAAATACAGCTCTGCGAATCTGAAACACAGCATTGCTTCTTCTTGGGTTTGTTTTGTGAGGTGTTCGTTATCCGAACATAAAAATCTCTCGCTAAAGTGTTCGTTAACTGATCTGTTTGTAAACCGATCACCCACTATACCTTTTTAAATTTAGTTATAACAGAAGCTAAACACTCTATCATAGTGAAAAAAAACAATTTATTATAAGCTGTATTTAAAAATTAACTATTAAAATTTAAAAACTTTTTTACATATAATTTTCTTTTTATTTTATACTAATAATATGTAGAAAAAAGGCAGGATACTAGTCAATAAAAAGGGTACTACTGAAAAAGGAAAAAAATGCTAGTTTAATAGAAAGGGCATTATTTTAAGAGTAAATGTGTATTGCAGTTAGTAACAATTGAAAAATAAAATAAAAATGTGTAGTTTTTACGTATGCTAAATAAAGTAACATTCATTTTGAATGATTTTATCAATTACAAATGAAAAAATACAGTTAAATTACAAGAAGTCTCCAGTATTTTTATAATTTTTTCATGTGCTAAAGCAGATTGATTTAGAAATACTGCAGTTCATGAAAAAATTATTTTCTTGAGAGATCTCTGGGTACAACTAAGGGTGTACTTTACTATTTTTTATAAAGGCAGGATGCATTTTGCTAATTTTAAAAATAACAGGGCACTGTGCCTTTAATAAATGGCCTAAAGGGAACACTATAAACATATATAAGGTATCTGAACTTGACACTTTATATATCTGCTTTGCAAAACAGTGTTCTTGAATAAGTATGCTCTTTAAATTTCTTCCAAAAATTTAGTTAGTCTGTTTTCATTTTTTTTATTCATTGCTCGAATTTGCCCTCATATGATGTTCAAAATGACAGTTTTTTTTTTTTCTCTTTTTAATACTTACCCATTGACAATTCAGAGAAAATCGAAAGATTGCAATATGCTTTTAAAATGTTTCATTCAAATCTACACAAATTTCTTGTAGCCGCTAACTCTCTCTTTTTTAACATTTAAAAATTTGTTGATGTACATGTGTATGACATTTAAAACAAAAGAATTTCTCATTTAAACCTGTGAAGTTGTCAAGTATAAGCAGACAGATATGTTCTACAAAATTTGTGTGAAATAAATCAAAATTTTTATAAAATTTGATCAATAAGATTTTTATTCAGTTTATACATCTTCACTAGTTTTAAATATTTCGGAAGCATTTCTAATTTTTCTTTCGAAATTGTATTTAATTCTCTTACAGATTATACTTTTAAAATCTTGTTAACAAGTTTGCATTTTAATTTATATAACATTGTATAGACATATTTCATGCTAGCAATAATAAAGGCAGGGTGCTATTTCAAGTGAAAATGTATTATATCAGTGGTTCCCAAACTTTATCCATGACCCACTGTAATGTTTCAAATAATTTTACGGCCCCCTAATATGAAGATATAGTCTTTTGTATAATCTATCTTGAGGAAAAGGTGAACTTTGGTGCAAAAATTGCCCATGAGAATGTAATTGTCTATACCAATGTTAAAATGGAGTTATCAAAACCTTTTACTACATAAAGAAACAATATGTTTATTAATAAATGTATTAGAAAGAATGCAGTTTGAGATCATTCAATTTTTGGAGGTAAAAATAAATCTTTATTCTGCATTTAAAAAATATTTATTATTAATTTTTTTTAATTTATGAGCAAGAAATCACATTTGCAATGTAAAATAACTGAAAATTACTAACATTACATTTTGCAAGTTACATGATTTTGATGCAATTATAGTAGAATGCCTTTATAAGAAAATGGTGATACATGGCCAGTACAATTTCATTGGTTGAGAGGATTTGAGACAAAATTTTTTTCTGTATTGAGAATTGCTGTTGTTTGGACAAAAAGTTTTAATCTTGGCATATGCCCTGTGCATATGTTCAGACTCCTTGTTCTATTGTCTCCTTATTCATTCATCTATGTTTAAAATAAATTAAGAAAATATTACTTCCTATGCATCAATTAATATAAGAAAAATATTTCAGCTTTTTGGTAATAAGTTTAATAATTGAAGTAAGCCACTTAAATATTCTTTACGTTACATTAAAAAAAAAAAAAAAGAATTTATTCTAAAAAATATTAAATCCGTTTATGCAATCAAAACAAAAACAAAGGTTCAGGAACATCTACGGGTGCAAGACCTCCTGTCTCAGGACTGATTTCAGTCTTGGAAAGATTTTTGATTGATAGTAAATTATGCTTTATATTTTTAAATAATAGTAATTTTACTAGCAAAAACTTTTTAAACGCTCTTTTTTATTGTAAAAGATCCATTTTTAGCCATAAAGCAAGAGATAAAAATTTTCTAGCCCCTCTCCATTGGGTTATACCTAATATTTTGAAAGTTTCCAGTCTTGGCTTGGAGGGATTTCTTGAATATGTGGAAATATCAGTTCGGAAAACGGACAATATCCCATTATTTCCCTTTGTCTTTTTTTTCTTCAGAAAATGGAGGAATTTTGTCGTCAACATTACAGAAATGTCATAAAAAATTTAAAAAAAAAAATTATATCTCGGAACTTAATTTAAATTTTAAAATTAAGAGTTCGTAGTTCATATGACACCCTCGGATCCATGCGAATAACTTGTGTTAATTTCTTTGCCCAATATTCCACATTCTAGGATCTTTTTTTCTCACGGTTCGGAAACACATGTTTGCTATGTTAGGTGGGACACAACAGGCTATTCTTATATAAGAAAGTAAAAAATAGAGGGTAATTTGAAATAGTACGATAACAAAAGTAGCATAACAAAGCAATATAGCAAAATTAATGTAACCAGTATTAGCCATATAAGTATAAGATGTAATAATATAATAATGCAAAAGTTAATTTTAAATAATTCTTTATTTGTGTTGAATATTAAAAAACATACACCACTGTAACACAATTAGGACTACATGTAAACAAGAACGAAAAATCATGCGTCAAGCATAGATTATGTAACACTTTCCAACGGTTCCAAAATAATTTTACAAATCATACCGTTTAATAAGCTAAAAGATAACAACTAAGTAATCCGAATACTTTTATTCAGCCCTGTATAGGATCTATAGATTTGTATATATACTACATAGGATGTTAAATTTTAGTTCAGTTAGGAAACGCGTAGCACAGTTTAAAATTCTCCGTCTGGAGTTAAATAATACGGAAATGTGTTCGCGAACTTTTGTGCTTCCCTGTATAGGATATACAGAATTTATACACACCACATAATAGACAAAAAGCGAGTTAAAATTAAAATCGCGATCAGTAACTTAAAACGCACTTCCAGGAATTATTGTTAACTTACAGTAGAGAATTCTTTTGTGTGTCCCTGTAAATGAACGATGACTGCTGTACACACACTATTCTGTAGTAAGCCTCTTGAAATACACCTTAGTGATATATATAAATTTCAATGCGTTTAAAATAGGGAAACATTATTTAAATAAACCGCAGACGATTTTTCTCCATAGACGTAATGTAACAGAATTCTTTTGACTGTCCCTGTAAAGTAACTATAAGTGCTATGCACACCCCATTCCATATTAAGCTTCTTCTAATGCACCTTAGTGATATATATAAATTTCAATGCGTTTAAAATAGTGAAACATTATTTAAATAAACCGTCAATGATTTTTCTTCATAGACCGCAATGTAACGGAATTCTTTTGAGTGTCCCTGTAAAAAAACTATAAGTGCTACACACTTCCGTTGAAATAGGGAACATGCTATAGATAACGACTATAACATATAAAAATTGCAGAGCAATCCGAGCATATTTACGGGAGTTAGAGCACGGCCAGACAAACCGAAGTCATAAACACTTTTCAACTAGGTTGGAAAGTGTTAAAAAGAAATTTTGACTAAGCAAATAACATTTACAATATTCTAGTATAATTTTTAATTAGTTATAAATAATACGGCAAAATTTGATGTCAAAAGTATATGAAACAACAGTGAAGGTCTTAAATAGATTTTATGTGCATCTCAATTTTTTATGAATATGTGTTAATGATTGTTTCTGCATGTAAAAGGTCTGAGGTTTAGAAGGGGTAGTTGTAATACAAACACAGTCAGATTTCAATATAGGGTTGTCCAGTTGTCTTAAAGTCTTTCCCTGATTCTAATAATTTATTGCAGAAATACTAATATAATTAAGCATATGCTTGTTTCAATACATTGTAAAGACATTTATGAAGTTTTTAATACATGTACTTATGTCATTAAACTTTGATGTGAGCACCCTTGGTAGCTTGAAGAATGTCAAGGTCATTTCTCGCCACATATTGCCCAACGTTTGGGCTGTCACACTAGACACAGCATTTGTGATCCTGACCTTGAGAGTTTCAGTATCTTTTACTGGCATTGAAAATACTCTGTCCTTTATGTACCCCCAAAAGAGAAAAATCTAGAGGAGTAATATCGGGTGAGCGAGAAGGCCATGGTGTTGGTAAATCCTGTCTGATCCATCTTCCAGGAAATTTGTCTTAAGAAACTTAAACTGAAGAACATGACTTTTCCATAATGAAATTTTTAAAGTATTACATTCAATGGTTATTTCGTAATAATTTTTTGTAATTAGGGAAAGACTTTATGACCACCCTGTATGATAGATTTTTTTTTTTTATAAAGTTATTTATCTATATATATCTACAATATTTTATTTTACAGTTGCAACATATTGCTTTTATTATATTACCGCAGCAGATAAAATTTATCCTACACTTTTGAAGATTGTTCTGTTACTCATAGTTTGGAAACTGTTGGTATTATATTATGTTTAGTAATGGAAAAAAAAAAAAAAATATATATATATATATATATTACATATATATGTGTGTGTGTGTGTGTGTGTGTGTGTGTGTGTGTAATTTTTAGTTATGCTAAGTAAAGTAACATTAATTTCAAATGATTTTATGAATTACAAATAAAAAATTGATAATCTACAATGTGATTAGATAATTTCCTGTGTTTTTCCCAAACTTTAAAATTAAATTTTGTAACTAAAAATGTTTTTGTTAGTTTTATCTTTTCCATTTTTAAAAGTTGAGAAATAAATAGAAACAGAAACCAGCATAGTGCAAAAGAATATCCTAATTGAATCTTTTATCTGTAAAAATAATATTACGAAAGAGCTCATTATTTTCAATTGCATTTTAATTTACCATCAAAGTAGGTTCTTTTTATTGAAAATATGTACAGTGGCCTCTCATTTATGTGTGATTGAAGATATTAATTTAAAATCACTTATGAGAGCAATGCATAGTCAATAAGCATCTTTGTTATATTTATTTATTTTTATAAACTATTAATTCTTAAAGATTACATGACTATCTTTTACATTGTAATGTGGTTATTAAAGATATAACCAGGGTCTTTTTATGTTGAACTAAGACCCTTTAAACAATGCTCTAAAAAATGCTTTTAAAATTTTTAAAAAATGAGCTTAAATTAATATTTTTATTTTTTTTTCTTAAATTAAATGTTTAGAGCCATATTTAAGGGGGTCGTAAATAAATCATAAATAAAGAACTTAAAATAATAAGATAAGAATATAAACTTCCTCCGCCCTATCCCCTTCCAAGAAAGTAATAAAAAAAAAATATTTATTTGTAACTTTACTCACTTGCAAAAACATCAAAATGCACTCCATAATGAGGTGTTTGATGTTTTCAGAAATAATTGTGTATTATTAAAAACAAATATTTCTAGCTGGATGAGTGCATGTACATATTAAATTTAAGAGTGGTAAAACAGGTTTTTTTTTCTGGGGTGGGGGGGGGGGGGGAATCACTAATGGGCAGGTAATTCTTCTATTTCAAGTGTTTCTGGTTTTTCAGTAGTAATTTTTTTTTTCATGTCAGGATCCACTATTTTTTTCTCTATAGTATTGTCCAGTCCAGTTTTGCTACAACAAATTGCCCAACTGTACCTTTTTACTGTATTCATTGTTTTGTCAATGTATCCAGTTGCCCCATTCGGTTCCATACCTTTTTTTCTGTAAATATTTAACTGTATCACGTGAGATGCTAAAGTTTATGTATGCCAACAAGCTTTCTATGTTTCTTGAAGTAGGTTTTAATGCCTGAACTGTTAAATCTACTGAATCAAATTCTTTATTTTATTAATATAAAAAATTTCACTGAAATGCTAGCATTCAGACATGTTTCCTTGTGTATTATCACAGGTTTTAGCGATAGAGGCAAATCAGGAGTCTTTTTCATTTGGAAATTTTTTGAAACAGATTTCAGAATTTAAAAAAAAATAAGCAAGTTTGTCTACATTTTAAATAATTTGTACAAATTTCTTCATACATCTCCCTTTCAGAGTATTGCTCAATCTTTTTTTCTGATGCAATTTTAACTTAATATATTTTGTAGAAAATATTACTAATTCAGTGAAAAAAAAATCTTCATAATTTATTTTTTTAATTAAATTTTGCTAATAACACATTTTAACAAGATTGCATTTAGTGCATATTTAATTAACATTTGCCTTTCCTTCCTCATGGACATTCCTGGATTTAATCTTTTTTATGAGTCAAAAGGCTGGTATGCTTTGTGTAGAAAAGTATTAAAATTTTGGAAGCCCTGTGTCTAATTGTTTTTTAAAGCATCCTTACACATTAATCTATCAGTAGAGTATTGATGCAACGATTTATGTATCAGAGTGCGAATTTTCCCCCATTCACTCTCTATTACTCTGAATGATTCGAAAAGTCAATACCGAAAACCGTATCTTAACTATTTTTCCCTATTTTCCCCATTTATATCTCCCTCTTAGGAATCACGGAAAAAAGCGCACCTACATCAGAAAAAATATTCATTTGGAAAAATGCCTACTGTAAATTAAAATATAAATTTTAATTAATATGAAAACAAATTATGTTTTGAATGTGAATTTGATACAATTTGTCATTAAAATGACATGCATTAAATGGATGTAAGTTTTTAGCTTACAGGCTATCGAATTTAGGTTAAAACGTCAATGGTAAAAATGTCAATAGGTAAAAGGTCAAAATAAAGATAATACATTACTTATCATTGAACATAAAATTGAGATATATTATTTATTGAGATGTATATATGTTCAGTTATAGAAAACAGATTCTATGTTTTCTCAAGTAAAGCACGTGTATCTATAACCGTAACATTACTATAGGTTGCATGTATTTGCATTTCCAATGTCCAAAAAAGGGTGAAAGGTATTGCAAACGAGTTTGCAACAGAAGGAAGGGGACATCTTATTGTCTATTTCCCCTTTACTCGTTGTTACCCCTTTGTCTATTTGCACTCTGGGATTCAACATGAAAAAGGTGTTAAATAAGTTGGTTTTTGCAATGTAAAGGGGAGTGGAAAAAAACTTTGTCTCATATTGTCATATTATTCACTAGAGGTGCGCAAAAACGAAAAAGCATCCCTTGTAAGCTCGAAATGTTTTTAATACATTCTGCAAAGAAATGTTTTATTTATTATCCATTATTTCATTGTTCAATTAACTACTCTGTATAGGCATTTACATAATTATTATATTTTCAGTTTGACTATCAAAACTATATTATGTAATTAATATAAATAATTAAATTTTCACGCCAAGTTATCTGACATGTATGACGTCATAATCATATATGATGTATATGACATTTTATAAACTTTATGACCAAATTATAGTCGCATTTTTCATTCTATTAAATACTATCATATGCAATTAATTCAGTGATATCCCATGATAGGTAATGATTCTAGGTTGTCATGGTGATTACGTCCTATTTAAGATTGATCATATTACTTCCGTCTTACAGAATTTAAAAACAAAATTTGTATAAAATTTGCGTAAACTTGTTTAATTATAGCAATCCTATAATCTACCAACAGTTTTTGGATAGATATTTCCGGAGAAATAGATATTAAATGGAAACAAGTACAATAAAAAAAAAATTAAGTCAATTCCTACTTTTTAATCATAAATATATAAAATAAACCCGTGCAACATTAATGTCCCACGTTATCTTTATTGAACATTATTTTATAATCATCGTTGCGGTATTTTATTTTTTGTTGGCATCACTCATTTGAGATAAATCTTTCATTTCATTTATGAAAACAATGGGAGAAACTTTTTTCTCCCATATAAAAATTAATTAATTAAATTTAATTAATGAATAATATTTGAAAAAACTGTATTAACAGCAAGTGTCATCCAGTACAAGTTTAAAAAATTTTATTTGAACTTGTATGGATGAATAGAAAATATTTTATTAACGATTGAAAATTCCAACAAGATATATATATAGAGAGAGAGTGTGAGCTAATAGTAGGAATTTAAAAAGACTAAATATGGATTTCAAGGTTCTGAAATTTTCAAAGCTGGGCTTAAGTTTCCCATTGGAATTTTCTGTAAATATCACCAAAAGATAAAGTGTTGCCAGTTTAAAATGTACTTATTTCATTACGGAAATTAATCATATCATAATAACAGAAGATATAATTCATTTCACTGAAATAATAACAGTACGAACGCACGTCATTTGTCATGTTTGGCGTACATTTTCCAATTTGTTTGATTTTTCAACGAATGAATTATAAGAAAATGCTTTCTTATGATGACTTTATGCGTGCAGAAATTCTATCCAAAACGCCAACTTTGACAGCAATTTCTAAAAGACCTTCTGCTTTTATTGAATAATGGGAAAAAAAACTTAGATTTTACAGTGTATCAATAAGAACACCTGCCAATTTCATTTGTTTACAAACAAAACTGAATTCAGGAATGCGTCAGAAAATAGTCACTTTGGATTTCAACATACTTGAAAACATTATTCGATTTCGAATACTCGGGATCTTTGTATGGGCAACTGGGACATTTTCCCAGAAACTAGACTTTAATCATGAAAACATTGGTTTCGCCAGCATGATAACGGGGGAAAAAATTATTTTAAAATATTTTATTTGTTTTGATTCATTATTGTTAAAATCTTTGTGGTAAAAGTTATTACGTAGTCTTTTTTACGTTCTTCCATCTTTACAAGAAGAAAGTATTGGATTCATAAAAATTTTCGACTTCGGTTTTTGACGGATTTGTACGTTTAAGAAGGTCCTGAACACGATTTGACTGTTTTTAGAAAATGTCTGTCTGTCTGTATGTGACAAAAAATTTTCTGGGCTCTCTATCTATAGAACTAACGCACGGAATTTAATAAAACATTATATTCAGTTATACCTTGATATAAATAGGTGTTGAATAGTTTTTGGTGTAAATCGCCCAACAAGTGGCGCTGCTATGCTGTATTTTTAACGATTTCAGTATTAGCTCTATCTCAAGAACTAATGCACAGATTTCTAACAAACTTCAGATTCCATATTAGACGTTGACATAAGTCGTTGTTGGTTGTCCCATTCCCTTACTGACTTCCCGTTTGATATCCGAAGATAGAATAAACTGAAATATCCAAATATGATGCCAACTTTAAGTGTTAGCATTAAAATTTTTTTAAGTTTGGTACAATTTCTATTTGTAGATCATCTTTAAGCAAAATTTAAGTATTGCTTTAACTTTTGTTTAGATTGATGTCTGAGCTAAAGGTATTTTGAGGAAATTAAAGTTGAAGACTACGTTTTGTGCTTTATAAAGACGATTTCTCATCCGGCGTCAATTTTTGAATTCGACTTTTTTTCATATCTGATAATTTGCATCTATCCTTTTTGTATCTTTAACATTTTTGTAACAATTTTATGCATTTCTATTGCTTATTCAAAGAAAAATTCTTCTAAAGTTACAGAATTCGTTAAAAACGCTTAAAAAATTCTTCTACAGTTGCACAATTTCGTGAAAAACGGTTAAAATAGTAAAATGCGAACATCATTTGGTCCATTCTCGACCGAAAACAACAACCATTTTCCCAATGGTTAATAATAATAAAAAAAAGTCTTTATAATTTCTTTTCCAAGTTTGTGCAAGCTATTTAATAGAATTTTTTAATAATTCGCTCTCCCTCCCCCTGCATAATGTAACATTTTTAAATCATAAAAAATATATATATTAAAAAGAACATAAGAAAAAAAAATGGGTGAGGATCGGAACATAAACATGCTTTTAAGGTGGTTCTCAAATGACATGCTCAACAACGAGAAACTTTCTGACTCATTTTAAAACACATTGGCATAAAATTGGCATGCCTGACTATTGAAGTGATTGTGAATCGAAATGAGTTTTCCATTTTTCGATAAATAAGTTATTTATCGAGTTATCTATTGGATACCAAATTATTTACATAGTTATGTCTGCATTTTTCATTTATCATTTTGTTCTGTGCTTATAGAGTGTCTCATTGTCAACCAAGTAACAATGCTCTCTTTTTTTTTTTAGAACCACCATAACCAAAAAATTTAGAATCAAAATTTTAATTCAAATCATTTTTGGATTTTTTTTTTTTAATTTGGCGGTGACATTGTGTTTTCTTGTACCAAATCTCCAAATTTTGACTCATATTTTCTGTTTCCCCCTTAACTCTATACATCCTCCTCCTTTGTAAAGGTAAAGATAATGAAAAATTTTCATTTTTTTTACTTTATTTCAACCACATGAAATCTCTGCATGTAAGTTTTATTTCTTTTAATTTCATGTCTACCCCATCCTCCTCCCCTAGGTCAAAGTTTCCATAAATATATAAACGTTGTTGTCTTTATAAATAAGCTATCCACGTACCGTATGAAAGAAAGTATAGATTGTATTTGTATTTTCTATTTAAAACCCCTCCATCACCCCCCCCCCCTTTCCAGGGACCCTTAATGAATAGTTGACGTCACTGGTCAGCGAATACTTTTGAAATACATAACACCTATTTATTTGTTATTTGTATGCTTTAGTGTAAAGATATGTCTGCTTTCAATGTTAAGAGTATACAGATACATGTGCTTAAATAGCACGTGGTTTACTTGAAAAAAAACATAGAATCAGTTTTCTATAACTGACATATATAGATCATATAAATATATAAATATATATATTTATATTGTAATAACTTTGCAGTTTTAGGTGGACGTTTTATCGGTGCGCTTTCTTCAAGGTGCGCTTTTTTCCGTGCGTTTTTTTCCGGTGCGCTTTTTTCCGCCTACCCCCTCTTAGTTGCTTTTCCAAGATCTCACCGATGCAATGAATAGTGGTTTGGCCAAATAACCGAATATTAATTCATAAATTCTGATTTAAACCAAAATACTATGTATCTATATCTTTACACAGTTCTTATTAAACATACTCAGCCTTAAAGATAATTAAAAACAAAATTTAAATTAGTTTTAAACATTTTATTAAAACTAAACAAAAATATCTGGCCTTTAAATGGTAAAATATTTTATAAGAAAAAGCTTAGAATGATTATTACAATGTACTTCATCTTTTAAGATGCTTTTAGTGATTAGATAGTTTAAACAGCTTTATTATTTTATTTTTATATTAAAACATTTTGTTCATAAGGTTTACTAAAAATTATTGCTGTTTTAAATCTAATAATAAAATCAGAGTACAAATACAGCAATACAGCATTATATATTTATATTACATTATTATGTTTGACCAATTAAGTAATGCTTTTTTATTCAGCTATTTTGAAATTGTCATTCCCTTTATATATTTACCCCTAACCTCCTTCCGCAGTCACAGATTTTCAAAAAGCAGAGAACTTTTTTAGGAATTAAATCTAGAAAAAGTAATAAAAAGCATAGTTTAAAATTATTAGTTACATAGTTTAGAATGATAATATAAACTAAGTTTTCTATTGCTGCTTATTTTCCTGTCGAACTTGGTAAAATAATTCTGATTTTTTTTAATTTTAAAATTTGCAGATTAAATAACTTGGTCACCAGATTTTTAAAAAATGTTTGCCAGTGGCGATTACGTTCATTCCCTTTGATAACATTTTATTTCTAATTTTTATGTATCAAACAAATACATTTCCTGAAAAATATTCCATTATCTATTTTCTAACTTCACAAATTTTTATCTTTAATTAAACCAAAACAAATATTCATCTTAGAAACAACCCCTTTCCCTTATATTTTTTCTTGCCAAACTATTTCTTTTTTTATAATCTTTCACACTATTCCAAATTTCTTGACAACATGAAAACACCAGCTTCTACTCTAAACTGCAATGTAAATAACAAAAGCAATTTCAACAGACAGGGAGATTCCTTTCCTGGAATAATACAATAGTAGGGGCGTACCGAGTAGCACTTTGGCCGAGTAGCCGAGTACCGAGTACTCGGCCATTTACTACTCGGCCGAGTACCGAGTTGCCGAGTTGCTGAGTACCGAGTAGTTGTGTGTAAGAAAGAACTATTGATGCGCACATGAAGTGAGCTTAAAAATAACATGTCTGTGTGTGTAGATATATATAAACATACTTCTTGAGTATGTAATCATATATTTAATTTTACAAAAAATTTCAAATTAACTAATTTAATTTGAAATTTAATTATGCACCTATTAAAGACTATTTTTGAAAATTCAAAAAATTTAAAACAGTGCCATTATTTTTAAAGGATAGAAAAAAAATTAATAAATAAAAGTAAAACTAGCCAATTTGAAATTAAAACCCATTCTTCAATTTATCTAACTCACTCTGATACCTGAAATCCGTCTGTCAAAAACGGTTATTGGTTACTGTAATTTTGAATAATACAAATTGTCATTGAATAATGCAAAAAGCTGATGTTAAAAGTGTGGCTTGCACTATTCACAATGTGCAACTTATAATAAAATCGGGTTTATCTACCCTACATGCTTTCTGACATGTTAGTTATAGCTAAAAACATTGATGGACATTTTAACCACTTTGTAGCTGCATGTTCAAATTTTAAAAAAGTTCAGTCACATTTGTCTGAATCCAAAAAAAATTAACCATTACAGTAATTAACCATAAGATGAAACTCAAAGTATAATCTGTTGAAAATATTACATGAATTAAAGCAGCCTCTTTGCCTTTATGCTACTGAAAGTAAGATAAAAAAAATTTAACTACAGTTCAGTAGCAATTACTGGAAAGTGTAATGAAACTGTTATTGCCATTCTGAGTAACACTGAAAAGCTCAAATGAAAGTTCCAATCATTTTGGTTGTGGTATAATGAAAGGGACATTAAAAAGTGAACTATTAAAACTAAATTTTGAATTGCTTTGGTTTTTCTTAACTTTTCTGTATTTTGTAAACATATTTCTATATACTAAGTAAATAGTTTTTATGAATAATTGCATATTATTATATATTTTTATATTCAAATAACTTTTACAGGTCAATTATAAATTCCTTTGGCTTCAAATATGATAATAATGCTTAAAAATGAAATTCTTACAACTACTCGGTATTGTACTCGGTACTCGGCCCAAAATTTAGCCGAGTACCGAGTACTCGGCAAATTGGCCGAGTATGCCGAGTACCGAGTAAATACCGAGTACTCGGTACGGCCCTATACAATAGTCCTTTCTTTCTCTCTTGTTAGTCTTTATTCTCAGGAAAAGGGAAGGTAAGTGCTCAACAGTATTCTTATCATTCTTATCTATTCTCTGGAACTCTGGATTGCACTGACCAGTACCAACTTACTTGGAAGCTAGTTTTAGTATTCAGCTGAGCTATTCGGCCAAACCAAATATTCTGCTTTTAAGCCAAATAGGTCAAATACCAAATATCAACCGAATATTTGTTGCATCCCTACCAGGGCTTGACAACTGCGGTCACCAGATCACCACTGGCAAACATTTTTTAAAAATCTGGTGACCAAGTTATTTAATCTGCAAATTTTAAAATAAAAAAATCAGAATTATTTTACTAAGTTCGACAGGAAAATAAGCAGCAATAAAAAACTTAGTTTATGTTATCATTCTAAACTATGTAACTAATAATTTTAAACTATGCTTTTTATTATTTTTTCTAGATTTAATTCCTAAAAAACTTCTCTGCTTTTTGAAAATTGGTGACTGTGGAAAGGAGGTTGGGGGTAAATATTTTGTACTGGCGACTAAAATATTTTGCAGGCTACCAGATTTTATCAAATTTGTAAAACCCTGATCACTACAGTAGAGGTCTGCATGGCCTGGCTAAATGAAGACAAATTTTCAAACGGGCCGATGAAAAAATTAAATGGTTCAGCCAGAACGGTAAAAAATCTAAGCAGGCCGACCGGCCTGAAATAACAAATTAAAAGAGATCGAACTAAGCTGATAGAATATGAACAATTTTCAATTGACTTGATTGGGACGAAAATAAATATAAACAAGCAAAAGAAGTCTATAGTCATTTATTCAGGGTTGTAAGAAAGGAGAGCTGACAACATGAATACAGAAATATAACACGACTATATAATGGCATATAACATGTCTGATGTAGAAATCTGGATCTGACAGTTACATTGTGTCTAGAGCCTGGGCGAATTTTTTTTCAGCAGACTTGGTCAGGCTAGGTTCAGGCTTACATTTTATTCTACATACATGGGCCGGTCCAGAATTGGACTTAATTGTTCCTAGGACGTGTAGAGTTTGTACTTGTTTAGTAAAAATAGTGATCTTCTGTTAATGAAACCTTTTGGAAATATAATTTAATAAATTATAGAGAAACATCTTCGAAAATCTATTTTATTATACAACAACAAAAGTTATGTTTTTAACCATCTTTTTTCTTTTTATTCTAAACTACATTGATTTTTTTTTTTTATGACGGAGAAACCTTTTTATGCAGTGAATAATCTCCACGTGCAGCGAATGATCGAAATAAGAACATGTTAAAAACCAGACCCCAATTACCAATAAGTACTTCAAGTGCCACAGCTGAAAAACATAGTGAACAAAACCAGAAACTGTCGAAACCAATTAAGTGAAAAACTCTGCAGACCTCCCTACTTAAAAAACTACAGATGTTATCACGCGCGTGTGAACTGAACTTAAAGACATTCCTTTCAGAATCTAAAATGAATCCGAGCAGTTAAAACGCTCTTGTACATATGTGTTGTAAATATATCTCTCAAATATAATGTAAAATTGGAGCATCTAAAAGCAGTCTCCAAAAACGCGATTTAAATGTAAATATCTAGCCAAGAATTATAATATTATACTCAAAATGGATCTACTTCTTATTTCGTGCATCTCTACTTACTAATAATAATAGTTCTTATTACTTCCATATAGCGAATACTTCAATCAGTCGATAAGATAAATATCAGTGCAAACACTTTGGATTACTGTGGGTATATTCAGCGCATAAGGAAAATCTCAGGTAAGCTGAACTATCCTTCTTTACCATTATTAAAAGACGAAAACGTATACTAAAATATAGAAGACCAATTTAACAATTCGAAAAAGGAGAAAATTTATTACGCTACCGACAGTTCCCCTAACAAAGATTATGAAAGACTGATTCTGAAAAAAGAATATTATCCCAGTATCAAAAACGATAATTTAACAAATTTCTAAAATATAATAATAAATAAAAGAACGCTAAAGAAAAAAAAAGAAAAAAATGAATGCGATAAAAGAAAATACTCAATTTATTGAAAAACTCAATTCTACAAATTATAGTACATGGAAGTTCAAGATGCAGATGTTCCTGATTAAAGAGGAACTCGACGATATTATAGTACAAGATCCACCAGCTCCACCCGACCCCGCATGGCACAAAAGAGACCGCAAGACTAGAGCTTTAATTAACTTAAGCATTGATGATTCTCAAATCGTAAATGTAAAAAACTTAGAAACTGCCAAATTAACATGGGAAGCTCTGAAAAATATACATGAGAGAAGCAATTTATCTAGTAAGCTTTACCTGTTACGAAAATTATATAGTACTAAATTAGCGGAGGGCGGAAACATGATCTCACATATCACTAATATCTTGCAAATTATAGATAAACTTAATGCCATTGGAGAAAATATTAGCGATTCACATATTTCCGCGCTATTTCTGTGTTCTCTTCCCCCCAGTTACAATACTTTGATAACTGCGTTGGAGGCGAAACCAGAAAATGAGCTCACCCCTGATTTTATCAAAAACAAATTAACGGATGAATATAATCGTAGACAGGAAATGTCAGAACAATCACATAGCGGATATAACAACAGTGAGAGAGCATTTAAAACAAATAGGAGATATACACACACTGAAAATAGAAGAGAACAAAAATATTGCAACAACTGTAAAATGAAAAATCATTCCACTTACGAATGCTGGCACTACAAGAGCAAAAACACGGTACAATCCGGAAATCCTCGTAACAATCAATTCAAAAATAAAAAGAATTTCTCATCTTCATTATGTTATGAAAAAAACTAAACTCATAGGGAAAACAAAGTTCCAAACGAAAGAAAATACGCAAATGATCAGACGCAAAATAAAGCATTAATCACTCAAAAAGTAGGCAAAAATAACTGGATTCTCGATTCAGGATCTACCTCGCACATTTGTAATGATAAAAGCCTATTTAGTAAATTTATTGATTATAATAAAACTTCAGTAACGATCGCGAATGGTAATAAACTGACAGCGTTAGGTTCAGGAGAAGTTTTTATAAAAACATTAACCCCCGAAGGAAAAGAAAAACTAACGAAATTACGCGAAGTGCTTTATGTCCCAGACTTAGAGTCGAACCTAATTTCGGTTAGTAAAGCCGCTAAAAACGGGTGTAAACTAATCTTCGACGATAATAAATGCGATTTGATCTTTGATGAAGAAATATATATTAGGGCGAAAAATGAGAAAAATTTATACATTATTGAGGAAATGGACGATGTGGAAGAACCACAAAATTATGTAAACATAACGTATAACTGTGACAGCAAACAATGCATAGATCTCTGGCATCGCAGACTAGGTCACAGAGATTATGACGCGATTAAATCAATGATAACAAATCAAATTGCAGACGGAATAAAGATAGGAAAATGTAAACATCAAAATAAAACATGCGTAACTTGTATCGAAACTAAATTAACTAACATGCCGTATCCTAAATCAGCAACAAATCGAGCTACTAATATTGCGGATTTGATCCACAGTGACGTGTGTGGACCTCTAGATACACCGACCTTAGGCGGAAAAATATATTTTATGACTCTTATTGATGATTATTCCCGATATACTACGATATATTTATTATCTAAAAAGAGCGAAGTTGCTGAAAAGATAAAAGAGTATATAACGATGATATACAATCAGTTCGGTAAGAAACCTAAGGAAATTAGATCGGATAACGGTCGTGAGTATGTAAATCAAGAGATCGATGAATACTTAAAACAGAACGGAATTTTACACCAATTGACTGTCCCGCATAATCCGAGCCAGAATGGAGTTGCGGAGAGAAAAAATAAAAGTTTATTAGATATGACTAGAAGTATGCTATCACAAGCAAAATTAAGCAAACATTTTTGGGGTGAAGCCATAAACACCGCAACATACTTACAAAACCGACTCCCAACCAAAGCAAACAACAACAGAACACCTTACGAATTATGGAAAGGAATTAAACCGAATTTAAAACACTTAAGAACATTCGGTTGTAAAGCGCTATTTTACGTCGATAAAGTAAATAGAGGAAAACTCGATAACAGGGCTCAAACCGGAACGTTTGTAGGTTATGATACACGATCGACTGGTTATAGAATTCACACACAAGGAAAACAAATTATAATAGCGAGAACGGTGAAATTTCTTGAGAATGAAAATGTACACTCAGATAACATTGAGGAGATACAAATCACCACAAAACCATCCGATGACAATACACAATTACCGGATAGACATGAAAATCACTTAGAAATAAAACTTGACAGTGAAGAGACACCATCCGTGCCCAAACAGCAACCAATTGAACCAAGAAGGTCTAATAGGACAAATAGAGGCGTTCCTCCTGACAGATATGTTTGTCTCACAAATAGTTCATCTGAAAACATTCCCGAAAATTGGGAAGATATCGAAAAAATGAAAAATACTAATGATAAACAAAATTGGATAAAAGCAACACAAAATGAAATCCAATGCCTAAGAAAAAATAACACTTGGACTTTAACAGATCCACCACCCGGAACAAAAATTATCGGTTCAAAATGGACTTTTAAACTAAAAAATGACAATTTAGGAAATATTCAAAGCTATAAAGTGCGTCTAGTAGCACAAGGATATAGTCAAAGATTCGGGATTGACTATGATCAAACTTTCGCACCTGTAGTTTCGCACGCTACAATACGTGCATTTCTCATCTCTGCATTGCACAAAAATTTGAACGTGAAACATGTTGACATAACCACAGCATTTTTGCACGGTGAATTAACTCAAACTGTTTATATGAGTCAACCAGACGGGTATATTAAACCCGGCGATGAAAGAAAAGTTTGTAAACTTCAAAAAGCCATCTACGGTCTTAAGCAAGCCGCAAAGGCCTGGTACACCAAAATATCGGAAACACTCAAAAACAATAATTTCTTACAGAGCAAAAATGATCCATGTCTGTACTTTAAATCAAATCAAGAAAATCCGATATACATTATCATTTATGTAGATGATATCCTGATAGCAGGAAAGGACAGTGACATCGAAGAAACAATAAACCAACTTAAGAAAGAATATGAACTGAAAAACTTAGGAGAAGTGAATAATTACCTAGGCATAAACATTAATAAAATCAACGATACATATTACCTAAATCAAAACAATAAAATACAGGAACTAGTGAAAAAACTGAATTTAAACGACATGAAACCTCATTACACACCAATGATTGCAGGATTCAACAGACTTGAAGACGATGATAATCTTTTACCTAATAACACGAAATATCGACAAGCCACAGGCACATTACTTTACATATCAACAAAAACGCGTCCTGACATATCCGCAGCAGTCAACATATTATGTCGTAGAAATGAAACACCACGCCAAAAGGACTGGACAGCAGTGAAAAGAATCATTTCATACCTTAAAACTACAGAAAATTTGAATTTAACTCTTAACGCAAACAGCAAGCCCATCCTAACAGCATACGCCGATGCAGACAGGGCAGGTGACTTGAAAACACGTAAATCAACATCAGGAAATCTATTCATGCTAGGAAAATCACCGATTTACTGGATTACAAAAAGGCAAAATTGTATTGCACTTTCGTCAGCCGAAGCCGAATACGTTTCAGCTAGCAACGCAGCACAAGAATTAAGTTGGTTAACAAACTTGCTTAGCGACCTCAACATTCCACAAAAATTACCCATCACGATTTTTGAGGATAATATGTCCTGTATAAAAATGACTGAAAACGATAAAGATACTAAGCGATCCAAACACATCGACATACGTTTCCACAACATCAAACTGATGAAAGAAGAAGGAAAAATCGATTTACAATACTGCCCCACCGAAGAAATGACAGCCGACACTCTCACGAAACCCACTCCCAAACCTGTGTACGAGAAACACCATAAGAAACTGAACCTTCAACCATTCCCCACACAGGAGATTACGGGGGAGTGACGGAGAAACCTTTTTATGCAGTGAATAATCTCCACGTGCAGCGAATGATCGAAATAAGAACATGTTAAAAACCAGACCCCAATTACCAATAAGTACTTCAAGTGCCGCAGCTGAAAAACATAGTGAACAAAACCAGAAACTGTCGAAACCAATTAAGTGAAAAACTCTGCAGACCTCCCTACTTAAAAAACTACAGATGTTATCACGCGCGTGTGAACTGAACTTAAAGACATTCCCTTCAGAATCTAAAATGAATCCGAGCAGTTAAAACGCTCTTGTACATATGTGTTGTAAATATATCTCTCAAATATAATGTAAAATTGGAGCATCTAAAAGCAGTCTCCAAAAACGCGATTTAAATGTAAATATCTAGCCAAGAATTATAATATTATACTCAAAATGGATCTACTTCTTATTTCGTGCATCTCTACTTACTAATAATAATAGTTCTTATTACTTCCATATAGCGAATACTTCAATCAGTCGATAAGATAAATATCAGTGCAAACACTTTGGATTACTGTGGGTATATTCAGCGCATAAGGAAAATCTCAGGTAAGCTGAACTATCCTTCTTTACCATTATTAAAAGACGAAAACGTATACTAAAATATAGAAGACCAATTTAACAATTCGAAAAAGGAGAAAATTTATTACGCTACCGACGGTTCCCCTAACAATGTCTTTATTTGAATATAATAGTCTAAGAGTTTAAATGATCATTAATGTTGCTATTCTGTATTCAATGTCTTGTGAACATAGAGTAATAAAAAATATACTGTAAAAATTTCCCATAAATATGTATGCAGTATGCATTAAAAAAATCTTAATTGATGTTAAGAAAAATCGGAATTTTTTTTTGTAGAATTTCAGTCGGGTCGGGCCTGATTTCATTTACTTTTGCATGGTCCAGGCCTGTTTTTATTGATTTTTGAATGGGACAAGCCAGGCCAGGAACTGCAAAATTATAAATAGGCCAGGCCGAACTTTTAGTTTTCACACTAAGCTGGGCCAGGCTAGGCCAAGATAGCTTTCATACAGTCCAGCCCTGTGACTGGAAATTCCTGCCCATGCAGACATCTACTATACGGTATACTCTAAATAAAAGTAAAAACAGTTTTCTTAAATACTCTTTTTATAAGCATTATTCAATGTTTATCTGTAAAATCATGGCTAATTTCATGACTCCAATTCATGTAGTTTAAAAAAAATTCTGTTGCGATATGTTAATTTGGCATGGTTCGCAAATATTGAAAATTCACCCATTGATTTACTCTTGATTTAAAAGCACAGACTTGTGAATTAATTAACAATTATAATTTTTGCTCCATTTCTTTTTTAACCCTTTCGGGTCTAGTGTACTATAAATAGTACATGTCTTTGTTTTGAGTATTATTTTGTCTTAATTATTTTCATTGTTATCTTTCTGTAATAATAGTAGTATATGTCTATACATTTATTATTATGACTTCTTTTATGCTTTAGTATTCAGTAATAATAATAATATTCTTAATTCTCTTTGCACCGTTGGCGATTCTTTTATTTCAACCATATGTTTCACTCTTGAAATTTAATATGGGGCTACATTTCCAGACTTATAAATTGTGATGAAATATAAAAAATAATAGAAAATGTTATGCCTGTTTAATACTGTTGTAATAAGACATTTTTCCAAACGTCTTCAAAATTTCTTCCTTAGTCTATTGTCACATGAAAGCACACAAAATAATTATTTTTGTTAGATTTCAGTAAATGACATATCCGTTAAACTTCAGTAACCTTTAAATTTTGTGATTTGAATAGCTACTTTTAATATGACAAAAATTTAATATGGCAAAAGTAAATTTTCACAGACTGAAAAATATTTCGAACCCAGCAAGAAAGAACGGAAAAAGCATTATTTTAACTATCTATTCATAATTTAATCAATATTAAACAATTAAGTATAAAAGTATTTTTTTTTTAAATATTACTCTTTATTTTTTTTATTTATATTTTCTGCTTTTTAGTGTTTAAAATATTTTGTTGCAGTTTCACAGCCACTTGGCATATTTTGGTGAGACTTGTTTGGCACATAATTAGTTCCATTGTTTTTTTAACCATAAAGATTATTTGGCGATTTATCATCTGCAGCTGGCTAACAGAAAAATGACTTAAAATTAATTTATAATTAAGTTAAAAAAATATATATCAAAGTGTTGTTTTGTCAGAGTGTAAAAATCTGCACAGCTTGGGACCAAGGATTGTATGTACAGTAAAACCTCCAAAGAGCAGCCAACATTGGGACTGAGAAAAATGGCTGCTTCTTAGAGGTGACCAATGTATGAAGGTTTTGGTTTAATTTAGAAGAATTGGACAAAACTGTTTAACACAATAGAATACTTCAAAATATATAATTTTTTAAAAATTATTTTTCATATTAAAAAAATCTGTTACTTTCATTTGTTTTGTATTTTGAGCTTAAATTTTTTTTTCTATAGATACGATAATATCTATGGGTTTTTTGGGATAAATCTTTGTCATTTTAATTTAGTGCAAAAAATTGAATGTCTCGGATATTTGCAAGGACGATTTTTGTCTCTAAGATATTTCTCAAGATGTTTTCTTTATTCTCTAAAATTTCATTTATTTGAGTCATTCCACATCCATATTTTTCTGCTAATTTGTGTGCACAAATGCCCTTTTTACTGTCATCAATAACTTTCAAATTTTCACTGAGTGATAAAAATTTCCTTTTATATGTTTTATTCTTTTACTCATGTTCAACTTTGAAAACTACTAAAACACTATTGTACTTGAGTATCTAACCTGAAAGTGTAATGTCGCAGATAGAAAAACATAGTCCGAAGCAACCGATTCTCGGAATTCTACTTTACGAAATCTTTTCTAGTGTGTTCTGCCGCGCATTGCATGCCTTTATGTAACAATGCAAGTCCAAGGAGATGAATGTGACTGCAGGGAGAAGAAACTATTACTGCTTTTCTCTCTGTGTGAGCAGGGGGGAACCATTTACTCTTAGGGAGGAACAACTTTAGATGGCTAGGCACTTTTCTACCTCTGAATGCAATCTTTGTAATAATAACTGGATACCCCTACACAAACAAAATAGGTGCCTGTGTAAAAAAGAAGTGTACAATAGATAAATGCAGTTCACACATGTGCATGGTTCCTAAATAAAGGAATTCCTAGAATTTCCGGAATTTACAGTGCCCTCGGTTGCTTTCAGTGGCCGTTTTGGAGTAATTTTCCCTGGCCGCAGCGACTTTTCAGAGGTAATGGTATTCGAAGGTTCAATCTAATGTTATTTCAATGTGACTCGTTCCGTTCTATGGATAAGTGGCCGGTTGTTGGAAGGGACTGCTCTTCAGAGGTGACCATTAATGGAGATTTTACTGTATTAGTCTTAGCTTTGTTTAAATTTTTAAACCACATCAGAATTGTGCAATATTTATGAAATAATTAAATTACCATAAAATCCTGATTGTAAGCTCTCCCCTTTTTCAAAAGAAAAAACTGTTAAATTTTGGAGGGGAACTTAAATCGAGATTTCATTAAGAAACCCATTTTTATCATTAATTTAGAAATAAAAAAAGTAAATACAAGGGTATCTTTCAGATTTCAGCAGATTTTTGCTTTAAAAAAATTAAGAATATAATAAACACATCCTACTCCCCTCCAAACATCAAAAATTTAAAATCTTTAAAAATCTTTTCAAGTTTTTTCTTTTTTTATTTGTTATTTTATTGTAACAATAAACAGTCAATGATCTAAATCCCCCCCTCCCCCCCCCCTTTGAAATTACTGCTTCCTCTTCTGGTACCAAACACGCATAGTTTGACCTTTTTAACTCTTTCATCTAAATTTACTTTCTGACTTATTTAATACTCTATAGTAGCAGTAAGTAAATACTCCATCACCTAAATTATCCCCTCTCCTTTCCAAAATATCTGCTTTTCTCCCCCTGCCTCTCATCCTCATCTCACGAAGATCCCTCCCCCTCCCAATACATTTCATAAAGTTTAAGATCTCTAAAATTCTTAACATTTTTTCTTCTCTACTTGTAGTTTTGTTGTAACAATATTTAAATAGCATCTAAATTATTTTCTCCCCTCCTACTGAAACAAAATTTCCTCCTTTGTTTTTCTTTATGTCCCCCCCCCCTTCCTACCAGTATACACAGTTTAGATTCTTCTTATTTTTTTTTCTTTTCTTGCTCTATTTATAACTTTCTTGTAACAATGATTAAACAGTCCTCTAAATTACTTCTCTCCTCCCCCATCCCCCCAAAAATCTGCTCCCCCCCCCCCCCCCGCCACTCCAACACGCAAACTTTAAAATCTTTAAAATTATTTTTTGTAAAGATTTTTATGCTGTTTTGTTATTTTGTAGCAACAATAAATAAATAATCATCTAACTCTCCTCTTATAGTTCCATTTCCGATCTGTAGGAAAAAGGGGGACGGGGGCAGAGAGAAGATTTTAATCTTTTTTGTAGCTTGACTGCTAACCCTTATATTTTTTAAGGGGGGGGGGTATTTTAGAGAACATATTTATTTTAAAACATAAAATATGCATGCAATAATAGCCAAACTGAAAAAAAAATAGGAAAATTTTTGCTTTCCTTGCACATTTTTAGACCCCCCCCCCCTCTATGGTGGAAAAGGACAGAGCAAAATTTTCAAATGGGAAGATGATTTTATCTTATGAGATGGTATGAGATTTCAGATGAGTCACCTTACTGCAAAATAAGAAATAGAGCAGAATTAAAAAAAAAAAAAAATTAACTATTTCCTGGGTGGTGGGACAGAGGGAGAAGTGGAACATTTAGGAGAAATGAGGGTAATTTAGATGACTGTTTATTCATTTATTGTTACTAGAGAGCAAGCAACAAATACAGCAGATTTTTTAAAAAGAGTTTTAGATATTTTAAATTTTGTATGTGTGTGGGAGGGGGGGGGGGGACAGACATTTTCAGGGTACAGAGATAATTTAGGTGGAAATTCTCTATTTATTTTTTGCTAGAGAGCAACAAATAGGACAGAAGATTCTTCAAATAAGAGTTTTAAACTTTGTATTTTGGGGGGATGAGGCGGAAACAAGAATTTAGAATAAGCAAAGATTGAAATTTAGGTGAATTTTTTTTTTTTTTTTTTTTTTTTACTTATTGTTAATAGAGAAACAAATAGAATAGAAGATTTTTTTTATATAAATATAGTTTAGATTTTTTTTTTTTTTTTTGCTACAGGGTACCAAAGGGAGGTAGAAAACAAACATTTTGGGGGTAGAGATATAACTGAAATGGTTGGTTATTTATCGTTATATTAGAACAACAAATAGAACATATATTTTCTAAAGTAAAGAGTGTTAAAGTTTTTAAACTTTGTATGCTGAGAGAAGAGGAAGGGAAAGAGAAGTGTGAATTTCGTAGATAATGAGGGGGGGGGGGTAATTTAGATGACTGATTATTTACTTACTAGACGCCACTGGCGACCAGTTTGGTCTCCCTTAAATGTATGTTAAACACTGTAACACTTTACTTTTATTCATAATTTTTTTTTCCTTAATCCTTTGCCAAACCGGAAGATTCTAATAGACAAATCAAAAACTTATACGATCATGGTAGCATTTCGCATATTTTTTGTTATGTATTTCATCTTTCTTGACACAAACCATTTAACCAACTTAAGCATTTATGCTTCATATCCGTTTGCTTATCAGTTGCAATATGTTTGCTAATGAGGAGATTCTTAAACATATTAAGTAGTTTTCCGTAATTGGATCCATTGCCAAATGGCATATTTTAGTTAATACGATTTGGTGCAATGAAGTCTATTTTGTGAAAGTCTTTAATGATATCTACATTTACACTGAACCATATTGTTGCCAATATTTTTTTGTTTGTGTGTTTGTTTCTCGCTAACTTTGGCTGTAGACTTGATTACGGGAGATTAGAAAATCTATCATTATTCTCATTTAAAACGTCTTTAATAATGTGACATAATCGGAGTGCATATTATAACACGTAATTTTCGACTATGGTTTGGTGAAACATTGAACTTTTGGAAGCCAGTTTTGATAATCCAGTATAATAGCGACGATTTGGGAGTTTTCATAATTGCGTAATTCTCTTACTTTGGCATTTCTGCTTAATGTCTACTGACTATTAAGATCTGTAACTTGTAAATACGCCACGCCAACATTACCGCCTATAATTCTAATTACAGCAACCCGTTTTTTCTCTCTATATTGCAACTCTATAGTTAATATAGTGCCCCGGTGCGTCTATGACAGCTGTTCCATCAGAACATTTGATTTCAAAATAAAAGTATCGTTTCTAATTTGCACACGCGAAAAATAAAAGCTAGTAGTATTGGCGATTTTAAAAATTCTATTGGCGAGATTTGCGCCCAAATAACACAAAAGTACTTAATGATGTTATGTATTTTGTAAATGTATATTAAATTACTGTTTTGAAAGCGATTGGTCATTAATAATGGTAAATATGATTGGTGATTAACAATCATTTTCGGTGGTCTCTCTTCCTTGCACGTATAATACATAAATACCAAATTAACTGACAATTTGTTTCGAAATTTGATTCATTAAATATCAATACATGAGTTGTATTTGTTTACATTCAGCTTACATCAACAAAAAATAAAGAATGAAGTTGAGTTGTATAGCACTTAATTATGGTAAACTTTGATTGTGTCACTGGTACGAATTATTTTTTTGACACGAGGCAGCGCTCCAAAAAATCTTTCACGGAAAACTAACTTTACGAACGATTATCTCCATGGTTTAATGTGTTAATATTTTAAACCTTCACGACAAATGAATCTTTTTTTTTTTGTTTACTTTCATGGATAGAGAATTTGAACTGCGAAGCTAATTTCAACTGAAGTTATTGGAGAATATATACATAATTGAACGTAAGTCATCTCTCAAATATTAATTTATTGTGAACGATCTTTCTAAAAATGTTACATTTATGAAGTTTTATTCGAAAAAATAACTTTTAATAAAAATGGCCGCCTGGCATATGAAAAAGTGAAGTGGGCATTCCGGAACTGTTGATGACAGTCACATGACTTACGGTTTTATTATAGAGATTGCTACAAGAAAACAACAAATGGTATACAAGAAATTTTTTAAATAAAGTTTTAAAGATTTTTTTCTGGGGGGGGGGGAAAGCTAATCTAAATGCCTGATTATTTATTTATTGTTACTAGAGAGCATCAAATCGAGCATTTTTTGTAATAAGTTTTAACGATTTTAAACTGTATGCTGAGGGGGGAGGAGGAAGTGTAAATTTTGGATGGAGGGGTAGGTTGTAATTTAGATAATTGAGTTTTTACTTATAGCGATGTTACTAGCAAGCAACAACTAAAGTAGAAGAATTTAAGATTGCCAAGATTTTAAGCTTTTTATGCAGGGGGGGGGGGGCAGAGAAGGTAAGCAGACATTTCATGTAGGTGAGAGGGGTCTTTGAGATTATATTAAAACATAAGTGGAAATCTTTTTAAAAAGTCAAAAGATAGAAAATTCTTTCCTTTTGGATTTTTTAAATAATTTTTTTGTGCAATATATATAATGTGTGTGTGTGGGGGGGGGCTTACATTTGGAAAAGGAAAAGAAAATCAAAATTGCTTAAAAGTGGGTGGGGGGGGACTTACTTTTGAGAAGGAGCTTACAATCTGGATTTTACGGTATATGTTATAAATAATAAAATTCAGTATGTCCAATGAAAATTCAAATAATTTACTAATGAATAATTTTGATAAATTATAGTTATTGTTACAAATTATAACATGTTAAACTTTTGATTAATAATAGTTTGATTAAGAGCAGTCAGTTTATCTTTGAAAATATTGGAAGAGTGTGAGAGCAGAACAACAAATAGAGTAGATATAAAATAAGTAGAATAGAAGCTTCCATTTATTTAAATCAGTGAATAAACTTGCCATATATTATTTTCTTTTCAAATGATATTATTTTCTTTTGATTTCTTTTTATATTTATGATTATTTTATTTCATTGTAGATTCGATGGGAAAAAAATATTACGCTGGGAGAACCACCCGGTTTCTTACATTCATGGTGGTGGTATGTATGATTTTAAAGTTGTCTTTAATTTTCATGTAGTTTATTATACTTATGTCTATCCATTATTAACTCTCTTTTTTTTTTATTAAAAAAAGTCTTCCTTTTTTTAGGTATGAAATAATGTTGTATAAAAAAATTATATTTATTTGTTATTGTAATGCACATATTATTTTGATACAAACTTGCCAAGTCTCCTGATTTCTTACCACATTTTTCAATATTCTATTATTTTACCCTCAAATGTATAGCAATTCAGGGATAAAAATGGCAATAGAGGTATACTTGTTCTTTAATATGATCAGTAGTATTTTATTTGATAAACTACACTCAGATTTATTGTAAATGATGAATCTTGAAAACTTTTTGACTGTTACTATGGTCATAATTTTAATTATCAATGATTTGTCTTGTTTAATACTTAATTGCGGATAGTCCAAGGCAGGTCCTAGTGCACCTGAGGCTTGTATTTTTAATTTTTTTAGACCTGGGCCCCCTTTCAGATTTTTGCCCTAAATTGTTAATAACTTGTCCCATTTTTGTTCGATCCTCTTAGTTTTTGGGGCCTTTTCTCCATTTAGCTTTCCTCCCATTTCTACGTTCCAGTTAAGACCCTGGGGCCGAGTGCGGGGCCTGTTGAAGTTTTTATTTCCTAAACTGTTAATAACTTGCCCCCTTTTAATCCAATTTTCTTAGTTTTTGGGGCCTTTTCTCCATTTAGTTAATCCCCTCATTTCTACTTTCCAATTAGGACCCTTCATCTTTGGGCCCTGCTCAAAACTATCAGCAGTCCCTTTTGAGCCCCTACTATAGCTAATCTAAAAATCGTCTGATTCACTAGTTTTTTTTTTTTTTTTTAACAACTTCTTAGTATTTCCAACTACTACATAAACAAAAACAAAAAAAAAATTCCGGAGGAAATCTGGGTCTCTTGAAGTTTTTGTACCCTAAATTGTTAATACCTTGCCCTTTTTTAATCCGATCTTTTGTTTTTCGGGCCTTTTCTCCATTTAGTTATTTCTACATTCCAGTTAGGACCATTTATCTTAGGGCCCTGCTCAAAACTATCAGCGGCCTCTTTTGGGCCCCCTATTATAGCGCCCTTAAAAATCATCCAATTCGTTAGCTTTTTTTTTAACCACTTCTTAGGACTTCGGCTACTACATGAATGATAGAAAAAATTCTCAGACAAGACCTGTGCCCCCTGGGGTCCCTAAATTTTTAGTGACTTGTCCCTTTTTTATCTGACCATCTTCGTTTTTGGGGCTTCTTTCTCCATTTAGTTATTCCTCCATTTTTCATTCCATTTAAGACTCTGGCCCCCTGTGTCCCGGTACAGGGCTTCTTGAAGTTTTTGTTCCCTAAATTGTTAATAACTTGCCCCCTTTTTAATCCAATCTTCATTTTGAGAGCCTTTTCTCTATTTAGTTATTCCACCATTTCTACATTCCAGTTAGGATCCTGGCCCCCTGGGGCTCTGTCCGCGGCCCTTGAACTTTTTGTGCACCATGCATTTTCCATACTCCCCTCCTAATTATGTCACCATTTCAAATCATAACTTTAAAGTTGAGTCTTGGACTTCTGTCTCCGGGCCACCATCCTCATATTTTTATTGGGGCCCTAGGGCCTCTTTTTGAACATTTCTTTAAAATTTTATTCTAATGATTAATTTATACCCTATGCTTAATTTCGACTGATTAAAGATCTAAAGCGTTAAAAACTAGGACCTTTTAAGATGTTCTCCTCTTGGGATCCTGCTCAAAACTATTAGTTGGCCCCTTTTGGGCCCTCTATTATAGTTCCCTTAAAAATCGTCCGATTCACTAGGTTTTTTTTTTTTCTAACAACTTCTAAGAACTTCCAGCTACTATCTGCATGACAAAAAAAAATTTCGGACTTCAGCTGCCACCAATTTTGAATATTAATCTATTTGGGGCCCTTGGTGCAGCTTCTTTAAAAATTATCAGATTCTCTTGCAATTTTCATTAACATAGTTCTAGGGTACTCCAGCTACTTCATAAACTACTAAACATTTCCTTAGACCTCCAACTACCATCTTTTAAAAAAAAATATTAATCTTATTTTTCAGCATCAACTTACGTTTGCTCACTACAGCCATAAATTTAAAATCGCATTACTGTTAAAGATAAGTGGTTAAGTTTAGAGAGAGATAGGGGGATTTCATCAGTAAATTAAATATCTCGTTAATGTTAAAGGAAATTCGTTAAATTTATAGGGGGGCATATTCCACCACGTGGGGGTTCATTCTTTTCTTGAGTTCTATGGGCTTGATTTCAACAGTGTTTGGGCCATTCAACTCCATATCAAAAACTTGAGTTTTTGAATTTATTATCACGGGCCTGGGCAATGCCGGGCGGATCAGCTAGTATATCACTATATATGAAAATAAGTGTATATACTTTTTTTTAATCGTCAATAATAACCAAGCTCTGTTTAAAATTAAACTTGTACTAAAAATTTAAAAATTAATAAGTTTTCATTGAAAAAAAATCTTTTGATTTTTGGCTTTCAAAACTTGGGAAGTCTGTTGGTATAATTTTATTACATTCTTTTCTTCTTATTTAACTCCAGTTCAAATTAAACTGCTTTCAAATAAATTAACCAAAATTCTGCTGTGCGCAAGATTTTTCAGGATAATATTTAAGCAGGGGTTAATCCAGGCAAAAATTGAATTATATTTAGGGGAATAATCTTCACATAATTGCATTTAATAAAAAAGGTCCCTTTATAAAATTTATTCCATAAAAGCAAACTCTGTATAATTTATTTTATTTTATTTTTTATTTTTGGTAAGAATTTGGAATGTGTAATTTGCAAAGGAAAGCAAGCTCAGCAGTAAAGAAAATTTTAGTGGTAAAACTTAAATTTAGTATTAGTACGGATTTAGTTTGAATAGAATATCTGCTCAGTCGTTAAAAATGTTTATTCATCATACTACTAATATATATATATAATATTCTAAAACATAACTGTTAGGAAAAAGCAGTCCCTAGTTCTTATCACCATGCTTATTCTTTCACTTACCTCATTTACATTTCATTAAAGTCCTTTATAATACATTATATAATATACTTTCATAATATAATATTCTTTTATTTAATTATTAAATATAATACAATACTTTAAATATATTAAAGATAATTACTTTTACAACTTTCCTTTTATTTAATTTATCCTTAAGAAACATACTTGATAAATATCTTTCAGTGATATCTGTGATAAATGTTTTTATTAAAAATAACATTAAGTCACTTTTAATAAACTTTCTTTCAAACTACCGTTTCATATTTTATAATGTTTAAAGCCCTTTTACTTCACATTTCAATCCCTTGCTCACGACATTTCCGGATAGCATCGTATCGACACATCAACCGTATCTCTTGTTTATCTGAGTAGTTCTTCCGAACGCTCATAGATGGCGATGTGATTCAACGCAGTCGTGGTTCGTTCCTTGCCTCGTGCCGATGTTGTCAGATTTGCATACGGCATTCGAGAAGCTGATAGAAGAAGCGATCGGACATGCGTGGAGGCTTTTCTTTTAGGGTGTTGTAAGTATAAATAGTTCTGCCCATTGACATTCGAGGCTTGCACGTTTTTAGTGGTTTGTTTTTATCCTCGTGTAGTGTCTGGAGAAATGAGAGGGCTGTTGTTTTAATCTTACCGGTATAATGCAATTTAACGGAGTTTCGTTTATAAAGTATTGTTTTAGTTTTACATGTGAAGGAATATAATTGTTAAGATTAAGATCGTAAAGCTGAGTTTGATTTCTTTGGAACTTTGGACATTTTAGTATTTTTAACGATGATAGATAATGGTGAAGCCTGATGGTTTTTCCCTGTATGTTTTTAAGGTGAAATACGTGTGGTGAACCTGGCTGGATATCTTCCTCATCGAGTGAACATAGAGTGTCAACTTTGTGTTAGTCAACGTGCTCATTGTTCTAAAGTATCGACATATAAGTGTTTAAATATCTTCAATTGGATTTTCCTTTTATGTGGTGTTTTTCAATTAAAGTTGTGCTGGAGATCTATTTGCTGTTTATTGGATATTAAAACAAGTTTCATTCAAATAAAGTTAAAAATGAACGTTTTAATTTATTTACCTTGGGTTCCAGAAAGGAAATATGATTTGTTTGATGAAGCTTTGGTTACACGTCATGATGTCTGTCTATCGTTTATTTAAATAAGTTTATTTCTATTTTTAAGTAAGTGATTACATATATTTAAGTTTACTATATTTGCATTTTTACATGTGTTAAGTTTTGAATAAATATATTGATTGTTTTAAATATAGTTGTCTTTAATTCTAACCTTCATGGAATTCATACATTTACTTTAATAGTTAGTTTAGTTGGACATATATTTCATGTTAAAAAAATGAATCTTGATTTAATAGTTTAAATTAACTTTTTGGGGTTATTAAAATCAGCTAATACGCTTTTACTGCAAATTTCATCTGCTTTTTCTTTAATATTGTCGGGGGGGGGGGGGTATACATTGGCAAATTAGAGGAAACACGAAAGTGACGTACGGGAACGATCGATTTCTAAAGGGTTAATGTACATATTTTTTAAAACTGAAATATATGTTTCGAAGAAGAAGAACGTGGCTATGATCTGGTGTATTTTATTTGTCACTATTCGCATTTTCCGAGTCGATGCGGATTTTTAAACATGGGCCGAACAACGAAAATTCATGCGAGTGAGTTTCAGAAACCATTTTTTAGAAGGGTTAAAAAACGAATTTTTCAAAACTGATACCTGATTTTAAAAGGAAAAAGAACGTAGATTAGGCTCGGTATTTTTAAGCCCAGAATTGAATTTTTAAATATTTCAGAAATCGCTGAAAAACCGAAAGAGACTTACGGAAAAAAACCTTTTCGAAAGGGTTAACTGAAATATTTTTTATAACTAAAGGTTTTACAGTGATCGCGAAAGGAGGAAAATGTACTTGGGTGTGATTGTTTGTTTTTTTGTTCTTTCAGAGAGCCGATGCGCGATTTTAAAAATCGCAGAGAATCGGAATTTGCAAAAGTGAGTTTGCGCGCGAATTTTTTTCGAAGAGTTAATATTTGTATTTTTCAAAAACGATCGCAGATTTCGAAAGGATAACGAATGTAGATCTCGTCCGGTATTTTTAGTTTTCATTGACTCGTTTGGAACCGCCGCAGCGAATTTTTCAAAATAGTCGAAATTGCCGAAATCGCGAAACGGTGTACGGAAAATATACGTTTTCGAAGGGTTAACTGACGTATTTTTTTTAATGGAAGGTGGAATTGGAGAGGACAAAGACCGACCTTTAATTTGGAGAAATCCGTTTATCCGAATCTTTCTTAGTCCGGCGGATGCGATGTTCGGACGAAGGGAGAAAATCAAAAACACGAATTCGACGCTTTTTGATTATTTTTTTTTGAAAGGGTTAATATCGAAATTTTTTCGAACTGACAGGATCGTTAGAGACGTAAAAGTACGTTCTTTGAGAATATGTTGACGGTTTTTTCGTATTTCAGTCGGTTCGCCGTCGGCGAGTTTAGACAATTGTAAAACGAAACCGGCCGAAGCTATCTTTCCTTCTTCTTTTTGCGGAAGATGAGGATTGAGCTCTTCTGGGCATGCGCGGAGGACTTTCCACATAGGTTTCTTTTGAAGCAATTAAAACAGCTTTGTTCGTTAATAACTCCCTTAATTAAGGGCCGATTTTTTCGAAACTGCCATTCCTGAAGGCCCGGATTTTTCTGAATTTTTTGACACAAAAAGCGCTTTGCTACTCGCTACGCTCGCAGAGTTTATCCGGGTACAGATACACACACACACACACAGACACACAGACAGATACGAACATTAATAATAAGGATGGGGCTTTTTCATATATTAATATAAGTTGTATTTAATTTAATTAAAATATAAATTGTTTTTACAGTTTGTCTTGATTTGCTTGAAATGCATTTTTAATTAATGGAGATGTCTTTTGGTTAAATTTATTACCTAAGTTTAAGTTTTGTCTTAAATATGTAATTAAAATTGTTTTTGAAAGTATAAATAAATATAATTGAAATTGTTAAATTTTTTTTTTTTGAAATAGTGTTTAAAGTAAAAGTAAAATATTGTTGTGAGCTCGGGGTTCGAAAGGACTGATGCCAATATATAAGAACAATAAAAAGGCTTTATTCACTATAAACAGTGCAATACGATCACAAATATCTTCTGAAAATTACAAGATATTCAGTAATCTTCAAATCTAATAACAGCACAGCAAAATTCCACTCAGAAACAATGTGTTCAATACGACGTATCAACGACAAAATCAATCTGAGTAACACAGTTCTCAATGCAAAGCCTCTCGTATGAATTCAATCGCAGTTGACAGACAACTAACTAACTGAACTGATGGAGGTCCTTATATAGGTTTCAGAGATCTTTCCAGATTATTCCAGAGCCTTCAGATGCTAGAAATTACCAGAAAGTGCTTTAACTTTCGATAGAGAACCCAAGCAAGAAAGGATCCCAATGTACAGGTATAAGGGGGGGGGTGGTTGCACAAAAGGTCGCCAAATCCGTCGCCAACTTGGCGACATTTGGCGATATATCGCCAAATTTGGCGACAAAAATAAGTCGCCAAAACCATCGTCAACTTGGCGATAAACCCATTCCTTGGCGATTTTCCCATAGAACTCATAATAAAAACCGATGCTGTAAGGTTGTTTTCCTTGCAAACCACCTGAGGCCTTTAGCATTGAGTTACATGATGCTCAATAGGAAATACATTAATAATACTGCAATTTTCACAATAACAAAATAAAATAAATTTAAACAAATGGAATATTTACAGATATATACAAAATTCATAACATTACCCCCCTCTCAAGGACTGCATGTCCCGGGCAGTTCAACCTTTGATCGGAAAGCAAACCCGTTACCAACAAATGCTATACTATTCAAAACACATTCATAATGCTGAATTATACAAAATATACACTTATTTAAAAATAAAATAAAATAAAAGCATAGACATTATTACATACAAGTATTTAAATAATAATAACAATAATAATGATAATGCTAAGCAAAATAAATAATTACATTAATTTATATACAAGACCATGGTCATACTAATTTACATTATTTACATTACACTATTTACAATCAATGAACTAAGTACTATGGCCATAGTATGGAGCCAGCCTGTCGTAATGAACGACTCTAGGCTTCGCACTTGGTGACTTTCGGATCCGAATTACGACATCGTTCAGTCTGTTTAGGACTGTATAAGGACCGTCCCAGTGCGATTGCAGTTTGGGAGAAAGTCCTTTACGTCGAGTCGGATTATAAAACCAAACCTTGTCACCTTCTTTGAATTGATGTCCCGTGGCTTTCGTGTCGTACCTGGTCTTCATCTTCTCCGTCTGTATATTGATCCGCCCTCGAGCCAAGTTGTGGACGTCTTCAAATCGTGCCTGGAGATTCTGCACGTATCCCTCTGGCGATGAAGGCGCATCTGGAGGGCGACCAAAAAGCAGATCACAAGGTAGACGAAGATCACGACCGAAAAGCATCTGAGACGGGGAATAGCCGGTTGTTTCATGGACGGCGCTGCGATAGGCGAGAAGAAACAAGGGAAGTTTTTGGTCCCAGTCTTGTTGGTTTCTTGAGACTAGCAGTGAGAGGTTGTTGAGGATGGTACGATTAAACCTCTCAACCATGCCATCCGACTGTGGATGTAAAGGCATCGTCCTAGTTTTGTCCATTCCGAGAAGTTGACAGAGACCCTCAATCACAGCAGAGATGAAATTTCTCCCCTGGTCAGAATGCATTTGAAGGGGGACTCCATACCTTGATATCCACTGGTGTACCAAGGCATCAGCAACCGTAGAAGCTTCTTGATCAGGGATGGCATAAACTTCAGGCCATTTCGTGAAATAGTCCATGACAACAAGGAGGTATTTGTTGCCATCGGAACTTCTTGGCAAAGGACCTAGGATGTCTAGGGCGATGCGTTCGAAAGGTGCTCCTACATTGTAGAGATGTAGTCTTCCTCGGCTACGTTTCTTTGGTCCTTTCCGAGCTGCACATGCATCGCAAGATTTGCACCATTGTTCGACGTCAGCTCTCGCTTTTCCCCAGAAAAAGCGCTCTCGGACTCTGTGTAATGTTTTCATGATTCCAAAATGGCCACCAGTGGGACTGTCATGTAATTCCTTGAGGATCTCAGGGATTCGGGATCGAGGAAGTACCAACTGCCACCGAGATGTCTTCCCATCTTCCGATTCGAATTTTCGGAACAGGACACCATTTCTGACGTGGAGGGAGTCCCAAAGAGCCCAATATTGCGTCATCGTAGGACTGTAAGTCGAGATGTCTTTCCAACTGGGCTTCGTGCTAGAAGATTCTAATAACTCCAAAATTGGTTTGATGTCAGAGTCTGCCATTTGATCTTCTCGAATCTTCTCATCACTCCAGGGATCTGGTGGCGTCAATAGTGAAGTCTTCGTCTGGCGTATGACATATTCGATATTATACTTGCTCTCCACTCTGGAACAATAGCGACAGCTCTCGGGACACGGTCTTCTTGATAGGGCATCGGCGTTTCCATGCGATGAGCCTTTGCGATGCCTGATGTCAAAGTCGTATTCCTGGAGTCGTTGTATCCATCTGGCTACTTGGCCCTCTGGGTTCTTAAAATTCATCAGCCATGTTAGGGATGCGTGGTCAGTACGAAGGAGAATTTTCCTGCCATAGAGATAGTGATGGAAGTGTTCTATGGCTTTCACTATAGCTAATAACTCCTTGCGAGTGACGCAATAATTCCGCTCTGGTTTCGATAAACATTTGCTCCAGTATGCTACGACTCGTTCTTGGCCATCTATTTCTTGGGAAAGTACAGCACCGACACTTTCATGACTAGCATCCGTGTCCACAATGAATTGTTTGTCGGGGTGTGGATAGGTTAGGACTGGAGAGGATGTGAGAGCCTCTTTCAGCTACTGGAAAGAATTCTCGCATTCTTGTGTCCATAGAAACTTCTGCTTGCTTTCAGTGAGCCTATGCAAGGGTCTTGCGATGTTGGAGAACCCCTGTACAAACTTTCTGTAATAAGTGCATAGTCCCAGAAAGCTTCGCAACTGATGGACATTTTCCGGACGCTTCCAGTTCTTTACTGCGGACACTTTTTCAGGATCTGTTCGAACACCTTCAGCTGAGATGATGTGTCCTAAATAGTTTACTTCTCGTTGGAAGAACTTGCATTTCAAAGGGTTCAGCTTCAAATTCGCCGCTCTTAGCTTCGTTAACACTTTTCGAATATTTTCTAGATGTTCTTCAAACGTGCGGCCACCAATGATGACGTCATCTAGGTAGATGAGACAAGCTTCAAAAGTCAGGCCTTTTAACACGTCTCCATGAGGCGCTCGAACGTTGCTGGTGCATTGCAGAGCCCGAACGGCATAACTTTAAATTGCCAAAGTCCTTGTCCAGTAGTAAATGCAGTCTTCTCTTTGTCATCAGGATGGATCTCTACTTGCCAATATCCACTCTTCAAATCCAGCGTGGAAAACCATTTATGTCCTGAAAGAGTATCTAGCGTGTCGTCTATTCTTGGTAGAGGATAGCTGTCCTTCTTCGTGATATCGTTAAGTTTACGATAATCCACACAAAATCTTGTGGAGCCATCTTTCTTTCGGACCAACACGATGGGAGAGGCCCACGGACTTGATGACGGTTCGATGATGTCACTATCCTGCATCTCTCGTAAGAGCTTAGAAACCTCTTCTTGTTTTGCGAACGGCAAGCGTCTTGGATGCTGTTTAATCGGTGGATGGTTGGCAGTATCAATTCTATGACGTGTCAGTGAAGTGCGCCCTATATCACTCTCGTTTTGTGAAAACACATCCTTAAATTCCTGGAACAGTCTTTCTGCAGCATGTTTCTGTTCAGGAGATAAATTCTTATTTCGTCCAATTTCAGGTGTTAAACTTGTAGGCGGCTCCGACAACGACAAGCTCGGGTCTTTGCAAACACAGGTGACTGGAGCACACGTTGCAAGCACTTCACCCTTCTGGATAGTTCTAGATTTTTCACTTACGTTCGCAATTCTCACAGGTATGACATCTCTCGACAGATCTACCAGCGCTGATGCTATTAGCACTCCTTTTGGGCTCTTCTCAGGATATCCAACCAAGCCACATTGAAAACTACTTTCTTTCTCAGTTAATCCAGGTATCATCATTTCGGTCCGAGGAGGGGTGATAACATCTGCCTTGGCTGTGATCCGTTGAATAGACCCGGACTCATTTCCAAGTTTGAAAATAGTGACATCTTCTTGAGCAGAGCGTAACTCATTCTTCTTAAAATCCAATGTAAATCCATGCTCTTTTAAAAAGTCCAGTCCGAGTATGAAAGGGTCTGAAATATCGGCCACATAGGCTGTATGATGGTAAGCGGCGTTCCCAAACTTTATTTTCAGTTTCATTCTTCCATGTATGTCGATCATATCCCCGGTCACGGTTTGAAGGATAACACGGGGCGGAGTCCAGAGGAGTTTTTCTTTTAGCCGCAGAGCTAGATCTTTCCGAACGATGGTCACATTGGCTCCTGTATCGATGATCATATTACAGGGCAAATCATTCACACGCCCGACTATAAAAACTCCGTTCTCGCCGTAACTTCTTGCAGAAATTTGACACACTTGATAATGGGGCTTCTCAAAATCTGGCAACCTCCGCCCCGCGAGATGGCCATTAATTAGTTTTCCTGCTCCGCCGTTCGTGCGGAGCTATTACCTTCTGTGCTGGGTCGTTTTATGCAGTTTCTTTGAATATGGCCTTCTCCACCGCATTTCCAGCACTTGATCTTTCTGCCAGTTTTGTTGTCCATCAAGGAGTTTATCTGCCTCATCATGTCCTTCACCTGCTGCTGTAACCGCTCCACAGCTCTATCCGACGTCTCAGGCATGTTGGCTACTCGTACAAAGTGTCGATCTTTCCTTGTAGCTTGCTGGGCTGCCTCGAATTTCAGGGCATAAACTAAAGCCCCTTTTAAGTCACTGAGATCTGCAATCCGGAGTTGTTTCTGGATCTCAGAGTCACGCACACCATCAATAAAATGCTGCAGAGCCAAGCTTTCTCTAATTTCAGTCGGACAGTCAGGATAAGCAAGATGTGAAAGTCTCTCGACATCCGTAGCAAGCTCTTGCAGGGATTCAGTGGATTTCTGCTGTCGAGATTTGAGCTGGAGTCTGCTATATTCCTTCATGCATTTCTCGCCAAAGCGTAATTCTAAGGCACTGACGAGCGTTTCAAAATCCAGCGGTTCATTTGCAGGCAAAGTCTGTAGGACGTCGGCAGCATCAGCTCGTAGAGAAGCAGCTAACTGGCAAGCCTTTGTCTGGGAATCCCATCCATTGGCGTCCGCTACGATAACAAATTGTGTCTTAAAAACTGGCCATGAGGATTTTCCGTCATAGGTCGAGAGTTTAATAGAAGCCCGAGGAAGCATAGCTTGATACTTCACATCTTCGGGATAGTTTTCGGCAGTTATCTTTTGTTTCTTCACATTTTCCAACTCCTTTTCTACACTCTCTATCCTTTCTTCTATGGTTTTGGAGATCTTTTGAACTTCTTCTACGGTTTTGGCTGTCATTTGAACATTTTCTTCTATTTCTTGAAACCTTCCTTCAAATTTGTTTTCCACGCTGTCAATTCTTTCATTTAAAGATGTTATTTTATTATCTATTAATTCTTTCAACTCACCAAGGTTGGTTGACATATCCTTCTTCATTTCTTCCGACATATCCTTCATTTCAGCCTGGTTTGCGGTCACTTCTGACACCAAATGTTGTGAGCTCGGGGTTCGAAAGGACTGATGCCAATATATAAGAACAATAAAAAGGCTTTATTCACTATAAACAGTGCAATACGATCACAAATATCTTCTGAAAATTACAAGATATTCAGTAATCTTCAAATCTAATAACAGCACAGCAAAATTCCACTCAGAAACAATGTGTTCAATACGACGTATCAACGACAAAATCAATCTGAGTAACACAGTTCTCAATGCAAAGCCTCTCGTATGAATTCAATCGCAGTTGACAGACAACTAACTAACTGAACTGATGGAGGTCCTTATATAGGTTTCAGAGATCTTTCCAGATTATTCCAGAGCCTTCAGATGCTAGAAATTACCAGAAAGTGCTTTAACTTTCGATAGAGAACCCAAGCAAGAAAGGATCCCAATGTACAGGTATAAGGGGGGGTGGTTGCACAAAAAGTCGCCAAATCCGTCGCCAACTTGGCGACATTTGGCGACAAAAATAAGTCGCCAAAACCATCGCCAACTTGGCGATAAACCCATTCCTTGGCGATTTTCCCATAGAACTCATAATAAAAACCGATGCTGTAAGGTTGTTTTCCTTGCAAACCACCTGAGGCCTTTAGCATTGAGTTACATGATGCTCAATAGGAAATACATTAATAATACTGCAATTTTCACAATAACAAAATAAAATAAATTTAAACAAATGGAATATTTACAGATATATACAAAATTCATAACATTATGTTAATTTTTTTTATAATAAAAATATTTGTTTAAAAATGTAGCTTTATCTTGTTGACTTTAACAGGTCTAGTATATGATATGGTAAATTATTAATTTCGGCCATTAAAGGATGTTAGCGATATGCTTAGTACGGGGGGGGGCAAAGCATAAATCATGTTGAAATTGCACTTAATTTTTATTGAAATAATTGTTAACAGTTTTGATGAAATGTAATTATAATGTAACCATTTGTAAAGTTTAGTAGCATAATCTGTAGAAATTAGTAAATATTTTTTTGAAGTAATTAAGTGAATTTGAGATATTTAAATTTCTTTTATTCCGGACTCATGGCGTGTTTAAAATTGTTTTGAATATTAAGAGAACTTTTGAATAAAATTAGTATCTTCTCTGTGAAAATATAAGTATACCGGAGGATTGTGAGGGATGCAGGAATTTTGTGGAAGTTTATGGAAGATTAGTGAATCTATGCTGTTTTAATTGAAGTCAACTATAGAAAATTACTCTTCTGTGGAATTTTTATTTGAAAGTCAAGAATATGGAAGGTGATCTTGATTATATGAAATGTTTTACGTAAAGTTTGTGATAGTGAAACTGGTATAAGGATTGTTTTTATAACTTTGAAAAGTGTGAGCTAGTGGAGCGTGATGGCGCCCTGGTGTGTTTTTTTTTAAGAAATAGCCTGCTGATTGAAGTTATGCTGTTTTTTCATGTGGTTTCATGATCATTCTTGTTTCATTTTTTAACATGTTTTTCAGAGGAGAACTATAGCGAACTGTTGAACTGTTGACTTAGTGAATGAAATTGCTCCATTTTTTATCAGAAGATGATCTCACGAGGATTTTTTAATGTTTTTTTTATCCAGTTTATTGTCATGTTATAAATATCTTTTAAGGTGTTAGAAAGGTGTTAAAGGTGTGTTAGAAGTATACCTACTGCATAGGAATGTTTTACAAGTGTTACAAATAAATGCCCCATCGTCTGTGAATACTTTTACCTGCTAATGCATTTAATGTTATTGTATTTTGCATATGTATTTTTTTTTTTTAAAGTTACAGGGCCTTCAACTAAAATGTAACTAAACTATTCTAATTGAGATAATTATGGTTAGACTAAAGTAGTATATGTTTAAATATGTAAATTAATAAGATTAAATATGTTTTAAGATAATGGAAGGTTAAACTAAATGGAAGTATAATTAAATTGAAAATTTTTTTGGTACTAGAAGAAATGTTTTTAAGAAATCGAATTTTTTTTGCAGTTTCTTTAACTTAATATTTAAATTGATTTGTCATTTATTGAGTTTTGTTTTGTCAGGTAGCCATTTTAAGTGTCTGAATGAAGTGGTAACTTTTTAACCTTAATTTTTTTTTAGGCTAATTTTGAGGTTAAGTAATTAAGAGTGCCATTTTGACACAGTCTGCCTGACAATTTGCTTAATTAATGAATTGATATTTTGGATTTTTTTTTTATATGTTGAATCAGTAACTGTTTAAGAAAGTAAAATTTTTTTTTATCCTTCTGAATTAATGTTGGGGTTTAATCTATTGAACTTTAATTTTAAATAGTAATGGTTATATATATATTTTTTCCTCTCCTAATTCTGTTATAAATTTTTGGATGTTTGTGGTAGAAGTTAACAATTACCCAGTTATTCAGATTTGGATTGTGCAAGATAAATAATAGTAGTTAAGTTCGAAATGTTTTAAAGCAATATTGAATTGGTTTAAATTTTTTTTTTTGAAGTTAATAAAGGGATATCAATAGTAAATTTTTTTTAATTGTTAAATTGGATATTTTTTTTTATATAAAAATCTAAATGAGTTGAGGGAATATTTGGGTTTTGCATACTGCTAAATGAATTGATGACATTTTTAAGGTTAGGTCATATTGGGTTGATTATACAACCAATTTATAGTATGTTGCATGAATCCTGTGTTTGCTGACTCATTGAAAAATTGTTAAATATATATATTTTGCTCTTGTCCTGAATATTTCTGATTTTGTATTAAGATTGCAGATAGTATATATGGACTATACAGAATAACTTTAGGGTTTTATTGATGAAATGAATAGATTTGGTCTTCATGTTTTTAATATGTTGAAGTTATTTTTATAAGTATTTTTAATCAATTGCATCGTAATGAATTTTTTTTGTGTTTAGTGATATAGTTTTTTAGTTACGTTGAATAAATTTTTATTTAAATGATTATATTCTGTTAATTTACTAGTGTTTGTCTGGGGGATCTTGTGTTTTTGAATAAGGGTTTTCTGGAATATTTGGAAATTTTTTTTTAAATTTTCAGTGTTTGAAGTTTAGAGTGTCCTGAGTATACTAAATGACAGCTCTTTTAGGTTGCTGTATGTTAGATGGTTGCTCAGTGAGATATTATTGAAAGGAGGCTTAAACTTAGATTTCCTGGATTTGATGCTAATTTGTTTTGTTTCTGTTTTAATTGCTCTATTGAAATTGGCCATCATTCACATGGTTTTTAAGGGAACAGTTAATGTAGGAAGTTTTGGATTTTTCCTAGGACTGTCATGTTTCGACGGGGGGGAGTTGATTTCAGATGTTTGATACTCCTTGTGTCGGGTAATAAAGATGCAGGAAATATTTGCTTGGCATCGTGTGCATCGGAACAGTCTTGACTGGTGGTTTTGAGCTAAATGCTCTGTTCTCATGATGAATATACCATCTTGAGATATTTTAGTTAGTAATTTTGTTACGTTAATTCTCATTTTAACAGTGTTGACGTTTCCCGGTTTTTATTTATATTTTTTTTTACCTAAATTTTTAAAGTAGTTTTTGAGAATGGTATAACGGGGAGTGGTGTTTTTGGAGAGTGTCAGTTTTGCATATAATCCATTGTTAATGTGGATTTATGTGTTTGGCCAGTTAAGCTGTATGAAAGATGTCACATGAATTGCTAGGTGAGATTTTTTTTGCATTGTCTTAATCGGATGAAATGATCAGATGGTTTCTTTTAATGAGCAATGTTTGTTGAAAATGGTTTTAGGTTTTTGTGAATTTGTTTTTAAATTATAAATTTTTATATAGTATAGATTTTTTTTTGACACGTGTTAGAGGTTATTTTGTTTTGCAGATGTAAAATCTAGTGAAAGAAAAATTGAAAAGGGGGCGCCCTGTGGTTTTTAATTGTTTTGATAAGATGTTAATTCTCGTGTTAATGGTTAGATTTTTAATAAATGTTAGATAAATTTTTTAGAGAAACAGTTTAAATTATTTATGCAAATTATGTAATAGGTTGAAAGGTTGCCTATTTGGAAAGTTGGGTTAATTTTAATGAACCTGAAGGTCTAGATTCTTGTTGAATCATTTTTTTAGGATAAGGATTCGAAGACATGGTAATTTGCTGTTCAAATTGTATGGACAACTGGAATGTAATTTAAGTAGAGCTGTTTTCTCTTGGCAGGTGTTGAATTCCTGTAATTTGAAAGGTTTGATAGTATTTGTTAGTGAGTGGTGCTGGTGCAATGAGCTTCAGAGATGTTTTGTATTTTTTTTTAAGACCTAGATGTAAAATGATGTTGAAAGATAAGAGAAATTTTTTTTTTACGAATATTTAAGGAAAGTTGTGTCAAGTGTCCGGATGCTTGATAGATTAAGTGTAAGGATTTTTAGAGTCTGTTTGGTGCCTGTAGTAGTCATAGTTGAAAATCTTTGGAAGTGGTGGACGTGGTTAATGCTCTACTACCATAACAGCTGTAATGCTGTAATTTCGGTTTTTAAACTACTGGTGTTTGAAGGGTTTCTTTTTAAAGTTGTTGTCAATTTTTGAGTAAGTTTTTACTCATCCGGGTCTACATTTTACCTTTGTCCAATTTTTTTTTTTTTTTTTGAGAGGATGTGTATGAAATCTCTAGCGCTAGAGTAAATGGGATAGAGTGTGTGATGGCAAAAGGAACCGAGGCGTCGGTGTCGAATGGACGGTTGGAATGAATGTTATGTTCCACTTTATATGTGCCTGGTCTATCTGGTTTTTGATAAGGTGATTTGTAGCACTATAAATTGTTTTTAATTGATTTAATAAGTAATATGTTGTTGAGGGTGTTTGTGAAGAGCATTTTTCCGGGTTTGCCATAAATGTAAAGTCTTTAAATAAATTAGTGAGGATTGACATGTTTCCTAGGAATGTACTCTGGACTGATAAACAGGTGCCATGGGGATTAGTTGATTTGGAAGTTTTGAAGTGAGTGGAATATGAAGTTTTTGACCGGCATTGCTTGATAAAAGGTCTATATAGTATAAACATGTTAAAAATTTTTTTTTATTGGTAACATATGTTTAATGAAGTTATTTAATGAAGTATGATATGCATGTGACAGGAATAGATTCAAATTTGTTTCAGATGGGCGTATTTTAATTAAGATTCTTTATAAAGAACTTTAAATTTTTGAATGTGTTGAAATGTTATATTGCAGTATTTGCATATTTTTGATGGTGTTAGACCTGTGGGAAGAGGTACTGATGATGAACTGGACTGTTTTTATATATTTTGTTATTATGTGTGTTAATGTATTTTGTCTATATATGTGTTTGTTTTTGTAGCATTCTGGAACTCATCGTAATTTCTAGGTTTCTCCAGCCTTCTTTCTTCATTCAGTTTTTTTTGTCAGGTAAATTTTGAAATGGAATGTTTTTGACTGGTTGATGTTTAGGGTTTCTTGAACATATGGAGAGTTCATTTTAGCCATTGGAGGATCATTGGTTTTAGGTAACAATTCTTTGTGATTGTAGGTGGTTTTTCTGTTGGCAAAGTTTTCCATGTGCATGGATGATAAGAGAGGGGGCATTTGTTAGGAAAAAGCAGTCCCTAGTTCTTATCACCATGCTTATTCTTTCACTTTACCTCATTTACATTTCATTAAAGTCATTTATAATACATTATATAATATACTTTCATGATATAATATCCTTTTATTTAATTATTAAATATAATACAATACTTTAAATATATTAAAGATAATTACTTTTACAACTTTCCTTTTATTTAATTTATCCTTAAGAAACATACTTGATAAATATCTTTCAGTGATATCTGTGATAAATGTTTTTATTAAAAATAACATTAAGTCACTTTTAATAAACTTTCTTTCAAACTACCGTTTCATATTTTATAATGTTTAAAGCCCTTTTACTTCACATTTCAATCCCTTGCTCACGACATTTTCGGATAGCATCGTATCGACACATCGACCGTATCTCTTGTTTATCTGAGTAGTTCTTCCGAACGCTCATAGATGGCGATGTGATTCAACGCAGTCGTGGTTCGTTCCTTGCCTCGTGCCGATGTTGTCAGATTTGCATACGGCATTCGAGAAGCTGATAGAAGAAGCGATCGGACATGCGTGGAGGCTTTTCTTTTAGGGTGTTGTAAGTATAAATAGTTCTGCCCATTGACATTCGAGGCTTGCACCCTTTTAGTGGTTTGTTTTTATCCTCGTGTAGTGTCTGGAGAAATGAGAGGGCTGTTGTTTTAATCTTACCGGTATAATGCAATTGAACGGAGTTTCGTTTATAAAGTATTGTTTTAGTTTTACATGGGAAGGAATATAATTGTTACGATTAAGATCGTAAAGCTGAGTTTGATTTCTTTGGAACTTTGGACATTTTAGTATTTTTAACGATGATAGATAATGGTGAAGCCTGATGGTTTTTCCCTGTATGTTTTTAAGGTGAAATACGTGTGGTGAACCTGGCTGGATATCTTCCTCATCGAGTGAACATAGAGTGTCAACTTTGTGTTAGTCAACGTGCTCATTGTTCTAAAGTATCGACATATAAGTGTTTAAATATCTTCAATTGGATTTTCCTTTTATGTGGTGTTTTTCAATTAAAGTTGTGCTGGAGATCTATTTGCTGTTTATTGGATATTAAAACAAGTTTCATTCAAGTTTTTCACAAATCAAATAAAGTTAAAAATGAACGTTTTAATTTATTTACCTTGGGTTCCAGAAAGGAAATATGATTTGTTTAATGAAGCTTTGGTTACACGTCATGATGTCTGTCTATCGTTTATTTAAATAAGTTTATTTCTATTTTTAAGTAAGTGATTATATATATTTAAGTTTACTATATTTGCATTTTTACATGTGTTAAGTTTTGAATAAATATATTGATTGTTTTAAATATAGTTGTCTTTAATTCTAACCTTCATGGAATTCATACATTTACTTTAATAGTTAGTTTAGTTGGACATATATTTCATGTTAAAAAAATGAATCTTGATTTAATAGTTTAAATTAACTTTTTGGGGTTATTAAAATCAGCTAATACGCTTTTACTGCAAATTTCATCTGCTATTTCTTTAAACCCCAGTCAGTACATTTGTGCTGACCAATAATAACAACTTTGCTTTCACAAATTAAAAACCCAAGAAAAAAAATAATCCTATGGGATTTCCTCCTTAATTTATCAATTATTTCTGTATTTTTTTGAGTCTTCACGAAATTTCACTCGTCTTTTTATATGAGTTGCCTATCAAATCATGACCAAAAAATCTTTGCTGTAGTTTGCGCATGTACAGTTAAAATTTATTTCATACAAATGCCGATATCTTATCAAATATTCAATAGATTAATATTTTAATTGCAGTATACTATTTCTATATTTTTTTGTCAAGTTTTTGGAAAGCGGTGTTAAATTCTGTTGAAAACTCTGCATGGTATTTAAAAAAAAAAAAAAAAATTCACAGAAACATTAACATTTTCACAAATATACGTGCTATGCTTATACAAATGCACACAAATGTTGAACAGGACCTACATAGTCATTTGCTACAGTGACAGACCATTTTTAGCATTTTCTGTTTGTTACTTGGGTGATCGAAAATATTTTTTTACTATTAAAATTATTATTGCCCCTCCTAATTGTCCTTGTGACAAAATCTTCACTGAAAAACATGAAGTTAAACATGTTCTTTACATCCTAAAAGTTCAGGGGCATTTCATAACGAGTTTCAGTAGATATTCCACAAAACATCTGAAATTGGTCACTGCCACTTAATATCTGGACATCAGTGTATGCACTTCACTTTTTAGCGACCGTGAGAAGAGTGAGATGCAGAAAAGGACTTGTCCATTTTCAGAAATTCATATTTTGAAGAAGCAAAATTTAAAGGCAGTAAATATTTCCCTCTTGTTCATCTTTAAAGAGTTAACTTAGTTTAATTCATGATACTCTATGAAGCTGTTATGCAATTCCTAATGCATTATATTTTAAATTAAAAACAATGTGTATAGTGTTTTAAATTTTTTTCTTGCACTGTGTTTTATTATTCTAATATGTGCTGTGGTTTTAGTACTTCTTTCAGTATTAGAAAAGAAGTACTATGATATAAATCTGAATGTGGAAACTATATAGTATTAGTATATTATTTTGATTGCTTTATTGTTTGATATTGTTAGTTTCACAGGTTCAACATTTTTGTTTTATTTAGAAAGTTTGTCCAATGGAATAATGTTATATGAATTAATAATTATACATTTGCTCTTAATTTATTACATTTACTTGTAAGACAATGAAATCTTACATTTAATTATTTTGTAAGTTCATCATTAAGTAGTTTGCTGTGGATTTCATGCTGAAAGACATTGATTGTCAGTTATGTTTAGGATCTAGCCATTCTTATTTAGAGGGAAAAAAAGCTATGTGTTTAAACATGTTTTATTCTGCAGAAATCCTTTAATCATGTGAAAATGAATTATGAACTAATTTCAAATACACAAATATTAAATCAACCAAATTCATTTTTCCTTTTTTTTTAAACCCTTGGTCCAGTGCAGCGTGCCTTGACAGGCTTGATAGTAAATTTTTATTTAATGACATTTCTGAAATTTTGGCTTGAAATTAACAAAAGCAGATTAAAAAAAATTTTTATCTGATTTTTATGATTTTTTTTTTTCTTGCATTGCAGTATTGAATGACTATTGTAAGTTTCCAAAACAATTAGGCGTCTAATTAGATGATATTAAGGAGCATAAACTGTAGGTTTACTTTATTAACCAAATTATAATTAGTAATTATAGAAATAATAAAATTGCAAAGCACAAATAACAAATCAAATATCGTGGCTTTCTTTCTTTTGCAACTATGCTTTGTAAAATTACTGCAACCATTCAAATCTGAAGTTATACATGTGTATGATAACAAAAATTATAAAAATTGGTTACATTCATTAATTTATACATACACACTTAAGTAAATATAATCATAAGAATGGCCAGTTATATCAGCAATCCATGTTAACTTTTAAAAAATGTTAAATATTAGCATTATTACTACTCAGTGGCCATTATTGGCATTCAGTGCTTTGAATTTTAAAAGATGTTTTGCTACTTTTTCAATTCATTACTTATTACTTTATTTTCTGTGTAGTATGAGTATAAGTCCACAAATAAACAAGAATGAACAATAATGCATCAAGTATAGTTTATGAAACACTTTCCAAATAATGAAATAAGAAATTTCATCTTTTCATACAATAAAATAAGATTTCTAAATAAGCAATTTTAAACTACAAATAACTCTGTAAAAATCCATTTTAACCAATTAAAGTCTGTCGTGCAGCCGTGTATGTGATCTATAGAATTTATTTACATCACATAATGCACTAAAAATTAGATAAGTTTAAACATATATACCACGGTGGAAAACATACTTCAGAAATTATTGATCATAGTCAGTCCTGTAACAAAATTCTTTTGTGAGTATCTGTAAATGAACGATAAATGCTAAGTTCTTCATAATCTATAAAAAAATATATTGTAGTGTATCTCAGTGATTCTTTTTAATTTCATTATGTTTGAAGTATCATAACATCATTAAAATAAAATGCATTACAACTGATTGCCCCTCCCCCCATAGATCATAATGTAATGTAATGTAATTCTTTTGTGCGTCTCTGTAAACAAACTATAAATGAACACTTCATTTTCAATATTGAACATTCTGTGCTTCAACTATGTTTAAAAGATTAAAATAGATTATAATAAATTTAATTATTAATTTTAAATGAAATGCTTATTATACTTCACTGGTTAGAAGCTTAAAGGAATAGAGATTGTAAACTATTATTTGTTTCTTTTATTTATTCAATAGGTAAAATACTTTCAGAAACATAGTAAATTATGTTAATCATAGATTTTATGTATTTTTTCCTATCATTTTAAAAGTTAAGAAAATTTCTGATTTTTAATGAATGATTAATGAGGACTTCTAAAATGAGGATTAACACTAAAACTTTTTAGCTGTCATATATGAGCACTTTAGGGTCATTCCATGTCAAATCAACAGAAAGTGACGTTTTCTACCTGATTACTGCAGAATTTTATGATATTAAGCTCAGTTGTTAAGATCATAGAGAAATGAATAAATACTCCTTGATAAGTCTCAATCTCTCTTGGTTTTGAAGATAATTAACTTCAAAGATGGACAAAAATCATAATTTTTTGCATTTCTTTCATTACAAATTTAGTCATATTTGGTTCCCTAATTGTCACAGGGACTTGCTTTTTTTGTTGTTAGAAAGCGTATTAATTGGGCTTTCATATGATATATCACATGCACATAGTTTTTGAATTTCTAATTTCAAGATCAAACATTTTGACCTTTTATATCTCAAAATCTGACATTTTAATTTTTTTCAAAAAAATATATGTTACTATTATATTTATTTTCTATAATGTTTGAAAGTTTTAATTTGGGACAATCATGGGATTCTGAATTATAAATTAACATGCAAACTGCTGTACTAATTTCAAGTTACAAAGGATCAGGGTCCATAAGCCGTGTTTTTGGCCCATGAAATAAGACTAAAACTCGATTTTGTTATATACTTAATTATTTCACTTTTTAATATTAGAATGTTTATCCTGTACGATTTCAACAATAGTTTTTGCATTTTGTTGGGATTTATATGATTTACACAAGCTCAAAGTATGTATTATTCGTAGTTTCTGATGAAAAATACGCAATTTCTCCTAATTTTACCTCAATCATTTATATGAGTGCAATCGTGTAATACTTTCGTCTTTACATATATTACAAAACACATCAAAATGTACATTATATGTCAAAATAAAAGTGTTGCCAAGCTGCGCTCATAGTAAAATATATAATATATTAAAAATTGAGGTAAAATTAGGAGAAATTGCATATTTTTCATCAAAAACTACGAATAATACAAACTTTGAGCTTGTGTAAGTTAATCCGAACAAAATGCAAAAAATATTGTTGAAATCGTACAGGATAAACCTTCTAATATTAAAATGTGATATAATTAAGTCAGTATAACAAAATCGAATTTTAGTCTTATATCATAGGCCCAAAACACAGCTTATGGACCCTGATCCTTTAGGGTGCTTGAGTTTATATTGTATACTCATCTGTATAACTTATGTGTACATGTTAGTATTGATGAAAAAAAAAAATCTTTTTCATTGTGAACTCCACAAAATAAAATTTTCATTTTCTTTTATGTGTGTGTGTGTGGAGGGGGGGGGGGCTGGGGAGGCTGAGGAAAGTTTTGTAGCTATGGAGCAAGTAAATCTATGCACCTTAGTAAACAAACTACTGAATCATTCCACATCAAATCAACACAGACAACCCAACCTCTTAATGCTTCAGTGAAATTTGGAGTATGTCATAATTAAAAATTTTGAAACTAGATGCCTGAAGTTATATGGTAAAAACTTAAAGCCCGTTCAAAATATTTTTTTCAAAATAAAAAGCTGCTTTGATTTTTTATATCTGTCTTATAATTTTGTAATTATGAATAGTTGAAGATTCATTTAATAATAATTTAATATAAAAAAAACCTATTAGTTTTTTTTTTTTTTAGTCTTAAATAAAATCTTTTTTTATAAATGTTATGGCAATTTTCTTTCTAGAGACAGTAAAAGTTTCAGCTGAATTTAATTTAACATGGTTTATATACTACTACATAAACTATAAAATAAATAACTTCTTTAACATACAATATTCTTATTAGTTCTGTTTTGGCATGCTAAGTTTCAAGTGGTTGAGTCACTACTGAGTGTAAGCTGGACCTAGAATAAAACAGTACTCTTGCTACTGAGCTTGTGACTTATAGAGATGAGACGGGCTCAGGCTTGATTTTTATGTCAGTCTTCTGGCTCGGGCTCACTTTCTGAAACTAACAATATTATTTATTCTCGTATATATAAAATAATTTTTTTTAATTACTTATTGCAGTTGAAATCCATTTTAATGCTATTTTGATCAGAGTGAAGGGAAGCAGACATCTTGTTTTTTTTTCTAGCATTAGGATGCTATTTCAAAAGAATTTTTCATATTAACAGATTTATGTCTGTCATTGACGGCGACTGTTGATATGGTGCCAATTCGAAGAGTCCGTATAATTTGTTGTTCGATTTTCGTTTATGACAGTGGGAAATGTTTTAATTGGAATGTTTATTTATTATTTTATTTTATTTTATAGATCTGTTGCAAAATGAATATTTTATTTTGTCTTTAGTCAGCCAGCATTAGCTTAAGGTTTGCAAATTTTTTAGTCTTTTATAGTGGGCGAGTCATAATCGCTCTTCATATGAAAATAACTTTAGTGATTCTTATATTGATTTTTCATCATGAACTCTGCCTATGCTGTGGCTGTGCTCTGCACATTATCAAAGTCACTTTTGTTCGTAAGTAGATATAATTATTAGCATGTATTGTTATTCCGATAGAAAGCAATCGAGCAGTGTTTCCTCTTTGCCTATAAGAGCGTCGGATCATTCAGATAACTGTGTCAATTACGGTGTTAATACTTAGCCTGATTTTCAGAGGCACTAGAATCATTAAAGATTGTTTTGAGGAAGAAATCTATTATAATTTAAGATGTATATATTTTATAGGAAATAGAAAAACTCTGTTTGATTTTTCAGCATCTAAATGGTAATTTCTACATGCATTTATTCATAAAACACACTTCATTAATGTGTCCTTCAGATTTGCTTGTTATGGGGTGAAAAATATGAGAATCTTTTTAAGGAAGTAAAATTTTATTTGGTACCAAACTTCTTTTGATAAGATTGAATATAAATTAAAAAAAAAATATATGTATATATGTTCTTAGGATTAACAGTTATTTTCATGTAAGATGTTTAAAAATGAGATACTATTACTTTAAAACAAATTTTAAATATTATGCATTTTTTTCTTCTATTGCATATTTTCAGTATCTGGCTTTGGTTCTAGGGACATAAAATATTTCGGCTCAGACGGGCTCGGATTTAAAATCATTGGGCTCGGGTGGGCCCAAACTCATCTCTAGTGACTTAGTCTGTAATCAGAATTTCTGACAACTTACTCAGTTGCTTTGCAATGATGAATAATGAAATTTGATTTTTGTGAATAAAATTATAAGAATATATGGTCAGATCCCGTCGAAATTCGCCGATTTTTTAAACTGGCTCAATTATTAAAACTGGTTCACAAGGCTAAAAAAAAGCCTTGTGTTTTAAGTATGTATATATAATCGTAGAATAGTACATAAAATCATAGACATGCTTTGATGTATTGTGGAACTCCACAGACTTTCTTCTTTAGGGAGTTTAAAAACTTCATCGCCTTGGGAGGAAGTAGGGATGTCTGAATTCAACAATGATATTAACATAAGAGGAAAATTGTATTAAGAAATAGTTCATAATGTCAGTACTGCTTTTTACTACGATTATGCATAAAATTATTTTTTCTACGATTATGCATAAAATTATTTTTTCTACGATTATGCATAAAATTATTTTTTCTACTTAATGATAAGTTAATGTAACATGACAGCCCCAGCCTTATCTCATCCCCCCCCCTTCCCAAGAAAAAAATATGTTTCTGAACTTTACAATAAAAAGATTGTCAGTAATATATATATATACAGAGAGAGAGAGAGACTGGGGAGGGTGTAAAGATATGGTATGTAGGTAAATCACCTAAATAAGTTATTTTGGTGTTTATTTGGTGACAAGCAGTATGCATTTTAATTTATAACTCAGCATCCGATGATTGTCCCAAAAGGATACTTTCAGTTATTATAGAAAATAAATATAATAGTAACATATTTTTTAAAAAAAATTTAAATGTCTGATTTTTTGATCAAAGGTCAAAATGTTTGACCTTGAAATTAAAAATTCAAAAAATATGTTTGTGTGATATATTATATGAAAGCCCAATTCATACACTTTCTAACAACATCAAAAGTAAGTCCTTGTGACAATTAGCGAACCAAATATGACGGAATTTGTAATGCAAGAAATACAAAAATTTAAGATTTTTGTCCATCTTTGAAGTTAATTATCTCCAAAACCAAGCAAGATAGAGACTTATCACGGAGTATTTATACATTTCTCTATGATCTTAACAATTGTGATTAAAATCATAAAATTCTGAGGTGGACAGGTTTTTAACTGTGTTGATTTGACATGGATTGATCCTTTAAGAACAGTTTGATTGCCTCAGCTGTTATTGTTTATCATCATATTAATATTGCTATTTATTTTTAAAATTAATATGTTCCAGTTTTATTCATTTCTCAAGTATTATTATTATTTTTCAATGTATACTGAAAAATTCAGAGTAATATATTTTACAATAATTTAATAATCTTCTTTTAAACTTCAGTGTGTTCTGGGATTTATATTGTGCTGCACCTGAAAGACGAGAAAATTGTGAACACTCGAGTGAAGCTAAAGCATTTCATGATTATGTGAGTATGCAGTTTTATAAAATAAAAATAATTTTGTAGAAGTCTTAATGTTAGGTTTGTATAAAGCTGTACTATTAGCCTTGTTATTGAGATGAAGTTTCTATACTTTCAAGGTTGACACTCCCAACTATATTTTTATTACTTTGCCTACCATTATTTCTAAACAAAAAAAAGTTAAACGATGTGCTCAACTGCGGAATGTAACGCATCAGGAGTGATGTTTCCCGCATGTTATGAAATGCGATCTTTTAAGTTGTTGAGGTTTTTGACACCTCCACGGTACACAAAGGCATTTGCACTGACAGACCCCGTAGCGCCATCTGTTGGTGATTATTGCAACTATTTTTTTTATTGTTCCATTCTTCTTCCCCCTACTCGAATAGTAAGTGGACCGATTTTGGTTTCATTCAGGTTATTCCTTCGAGCTATAAACAGCTCCAAATAGAGATACTTATATTATAATCACCCTGTATGTATATATATATATATAATTATAATATCTATGAATTTCAAAAAACATATCAAGTTCTATACTACTTAAATCTCCAAAGAGATAATCAATGATACTGTGTATACAGAATACCACATATCTAATAATTAACATGTGCAAACATAATATTACCATAGCTGATGCTTCAATGGTAATTGGCCAAATTTTACTCATACCAAAATAATATTGAAAAAAGAAATAGAGAGAAAGGGGAAAAAAAAAAAAATTATAAATTGGAGTTGCAATTAAGTAAACACAAATGGATTAACAAATTAAATATGAACCATACACAATGGAAAATTGGACCATATGAGAATTAAATATGAATTGGACATGGAAAAACACATGCACATGTACTCATCAGCCTGGATGCACCCACATGTGTTTTAATTAATAATTCAGTGTTTCATAATTCTACTGGCATAATGCTAAGATCAGTAGAATCATCCAGGTACACTGAATTATTACCAGACAACAGTTGGAAATATTAAAATTTGGAAATATTTAAATAGGAAATAAAAAACCATTAAGAAAATACAATATATTTCACTCACATCGATTATCCAAAAAACTGTAATTAACACCTCACTAAATTACCACGAGATAACAGTTTTGAAATAATAAATTTGGAAATATGAACGCGTAAAGTGTAGATAAAATATTTTACTCACAATAATTATACAGAATCCTTAAAATGTCACAACGTCTACATAATATTCACATCCACATGGCAATGCATCATACATGTTAACTAAGTCGAGTTGAGAGAAATGATTTGTAAGACAAGTTGAGAGCACACTTTTTTTTAAAACACAACCCCATAAATGACACCCAATCACAAAATGATTCAAAAACACTCAAAATATATACAGCTTTAAGCCAAAACTTAAATTACCAATATTCAAAAAATGAAATAATACCCAATGAAATTTAAATTTTATAATGATTCCAACATACTTAGAATTATTAAATTAATTTTGAGTTATATTATTTCTTTTTATATTGTTATTTTTGTACAAATATTAGTAATTTATAGTTCAGTTAAAAAAACAAACAAACAAAGGAATGATCTGTAATACGCAAAATTCTGTAATCTGCAAAACTCTTGGTCCCAAACTGTGCGGATTTCACAGAGTTGACTGTATAACAAATGAGATCAAAGATTATTCTTTCTTTATGGTACAGTTAAGAATCATTTTTAAAATTTTCTCTGAATATGAAATATATTACCAATAGGACTGGGCGATGTAGAGATTTCTTAAATCGATTTATCATCCATCTTAAATCGCGATTTAGTGCTAAATCGCAATTTAAGACCGATTTTACCTTTAAGATATGGAAGCCATTTTTTGACTTATAGTGACAAAATAAGGTCTTTATGTACCCCCCTTCCTCCACACACACACACACGCACTTTCTGTATTATATAGTACACTTAGTTGTTAATTTTCCAAATATTTCAAAAAAAGATATTTACATCTAGGCAAAAAAAAATTGGAACCCCTCCTTCCCATAGACACGAGTTCTTATATAGATATGTTTATGAATATTTTTCATAACAATGTCTTTATCAATAAATCAATTTTTTAAAGAAGAATATATAATTTTAATTTTAAGTAAAAGAATTATTTCACCTCAAATGAAAAATTCTTTGAAATAATCTTTGCATATTTATTTCTTGTACAATAAATACTATGTGTAAACAAACTATCATTCATTAGTGCATTTTTATTTATTTCAAAGTTTTCACTTTTAAATAATTTTTCTCCATTAGATAATATAAATGTAATATTGCTGATGGGAAAAAGGATTCATTATTAAATCATTAAATATTTAAGTGTAACACCTTTATATAGAGTTTTTAATTTTTCAAATAACTTTGAAAATAGGTATATTTTATACATGGAAAAAAATTAGAAAACCCAAACCTTTGGCTTTTTGAATTAAAAAAATTAGTGAACTATTTTAATAAATTTAATGAATTCATTCTTTAAGAAATAATACAAAAGAAAAGGAAACAAACCTTTTTTAACTGACACAGTATTAAAAATTTATTGAGGTAAAGCAGAACCAGATTCAATTAATTTAATGATGCATTTAACCATTCATTTAACATGATGAGAAAAGAAGTTATTAAAAAAGAAAGAAAAATATATTAGAAATATGGTGCAATTGGAGAAGATTGTGAGTTTTTTTCCTCTAATGTTTGATGAATTTTGTAGTTTCTTCCTAATTTCGCTATTTTTTAATTAAGACCGAATTGCAAATTTTGCAATTTTTTCCTTGCACCGTAGCCAAATTTTGAGGCTTTTCTTGTGACCGATTAAAGAAAATCGTGGGTTTTGTCACAGTTTCTTCCGGCAATGCGCTGGCGAATTTTGCGGTGTTTTTTACCTGCGACCGATTGGCGAAAATCGTGACTGTTCCTCAAATTTTGCATGTTTTTGCACAACATGCTGAAGAATTTCATGATTTGTTCTTCATGATTGATTATCGTACTGCTCAAGATTTTTTCACGACCCATTGATGAATTCCGCAATCTTTTTAAATGAAAGATTAAAGAATTTTGATATTTTCCCCCCATCCATTGAGTGACGAATTTCATGATTTTCCTTCGATTGAATGGTTAGTTTTCTTAAAAATGATAATTTGAAATGTTCTGCAGGGAAGGCCATTGTTCTGCGACGTATGTCGCACTTTTAAGCATATTCTGCTTTGGGGCATCAATGTAGATAAATCGTTTTTCCGATGTTAGCACTAAATCGGTATTTTGTTTTAAATCGATTTAAAGCCAATAGATAATAGGATTCCCGATGTAAGATTTAAATCGATTTTTTTTTGTCTTAAATCGATTTAGTTAAATCTGATTGCCGAGGTTAGTTTTAAATTGATTTAGTTAAATCAGATTTCCGATGTTAGCTTTAAATCGATTTAGTTAAATCACGATTTAGCTTAAATCGATTTAAGCCAATAGATAAATCGGATTTCCGATGTTAGTCTTAAATCGATTTAAGGCCCAGGCCTAATTTCCAACATTTCGTTTTTATGTAGATTTCGTAAGAAATACTACCTATTACATTCTCTCCTAAGTTGGAATTTCTGGAAAGTTTTTGCAGATCTACATCGATCATGACTCCTAGAACCCAAAACCACTCCCAGTTCAAAACTATCTATCTATATCACTTTTTTATGGACACAATAACTTCCATAATTCTGCACAAATCTCTTCCAAACTGATACATAAAATAAAGCGGCATAAAATCTCGGTCAAGTTCATTAAAGAGCAAAATCGAACAGGGGGGGGGGGGAGGCTTTTTGTGAAAACCAAAAAACCCCATAACTTAGTTATGATACAAATTGAATCCATTTAAAGTTATTATTACTTCTAGAAAAAGGGCAAAAAATTTATGTATGACAGATTTTTGATTTAATTAAAAATGCCCTCAAAGGGGAGAATAGGGGTTTAAGAAGAAAAAAATTCATAACTTCGTCAATTCACAAGATATCAAATCCGCCTAAATTTATTATAAATGTTTTTAATATTATCTGCAACTTTTATATTGACAAGTTTTTTATAGAACCAACTCTTACAGCAAGGGAAAAAAAAAAAAATCCCTGCTGGCTCTGCCTACAGGAACAGGTATATTTCGAAGTGGGCGGCTCCAACTGCTGCATCATGGCAAAAAGGTCTTTCTTTTGCAATTCCCAATAAACAGGCGCACCACGGTCTGCGTCTTCGAAATCTACCTGTGCGTGTAGGCCGAGCCGTCATAGATTTTTTGATACATGCAAAATACATGTATCATATTTGTGATAGTTTATACACACATACACATTTTACGTGTGTGTAGATTGGGAGGTGTTTACTATTCAGAGGTAAAAACATACAAATATGTAAGTGTTAGGAATTGAAAATGTGTTCGCTAAATAGAGGTGTCTGCTTTTTGGGAGTGTCCATTATGGTGGTTTTATTGTATATAGATTTTAATCCAAAAAAAAAAAAAAAAAAAAATTGCATATTCTCCTGAAAAAGCAGGTTAACCTGAAGCTGACCCGCAAGAGTCAAAAAGCAACCCGCAACCGACCCGAACACAAAACAATGAAAGTCAATCTGAACCACAAAAAAAAAAAAAAGTATGTCAACCCAACCCGAACTGCAAGTCGGGTGCAGGTAAAAGCTGGTAACTCGGCCTGATCCAGATGAAGATTGATTTGGTTGTTGCAAAGCTGTTATCTATATCTATCTATCTCTATATATATTACAAGGGAACTTTTAATGTAGTAATGTTGTCTTTTATAGTTATAGGTTTCTTCAGTATATAAATTGTAGGTTCAAAGCTTTTTATTATACATACATAACTATTGCTATTAAAGACATTCCTGTATTAAAAGTGAGGAATGAAGAAAAACATATACTTTTATCTCAATCCAACTTATAAACTTATTTACAAAGTAAATGTTTTTACTTGTACTTCAAAAATTTAAATCTCGGTTATACTATGTAAAGAATAATAGTTTGTTGTATGTATTTTTTAATCCAGCCATTTTTTCTTGTTTTTTCCATTTTAGCTGGTTTTTACCAGCTTTTTGGTGGTGGCAAAAATACTGTTTTGCCAACAAAATGACCTATCCTAAAAAAAAAAAAAAAAAAAAAAAAAAAGCTTTCTTTCTCATTTGCGGCACATGAACTTTGTTTATTTTTATTTATTTTTGTTTTGTTTTACTCTACAAAAAGTTTTAGACAAATGAAAGACCCAAACATATCAACCTGTTATTCTTATTAAAAGATTTTTTCCAGTTAAAGAAGTATTGGAACACAAACTCTACCAATTTTTAGGGATATAACTAATAGTGATTTGGCCAAAACACTGAATTTTTGGCTAAATTTTAAGCTGAATACCAAATATCAACATTTTTTTAAAATATGTACTTTTGTTATATATGTTTTCATTTTCAAATTCAGCAACAGAAATATAATTAAACACAAATTAAAATTAATTCTTTATTTTATGTTTAAAAAATTTAAGTCTGATGTGCTTTTTAGGTAGATTTCGTAAGAAATACTACCTATTACATTCTCTCCTAAGTTGGAATTTTTGGAAAATTTTTGCAGATCTATGCCAATCATGACTCCCAGAACCCAAAACCACCCCCAGTTCAAAACTTTATCTATCTTTGTCACTTTTTTTATGGACACGATAACTATAATAATTCTGCACAAATCTCTTCTAAACTGACACATAAAATACGTATTGAATCTGTTTAAAGTTATTATTACTTCTAGGGAAAGCGCCGAAAATTTATGTATGACAGATTTTTGATATCATTAAAAATGGCTCCAAAGGGGGGGGGGGGGGGGTTAGAAGAAAAAAATTCATAACTTTGTCAATTCAGAAGATATCAAATCTGCTTAAATTTATTATAAATCCCCTTAATATTATTCTAAAACTTTCCTATTGACAAGTTTTTTATAGGACCAACCCTTGTAGCAAAAAAAAAAATTAAAAACCAAAAAAATCCCTGCCAGCTCTGCCTGCAAACAAATTGGGTTTCGAAGTGGGTGTTTCCAAATGCCGCATCATGGCAAAAAGGTCATTTCTTCCGCAATTAAGAACAAACAGGCGCCCCATGGTCTGCGTCTTCGAAATCTACCTGTGCCTGTAGGCCGAGCCATCAGGGATTTTTAATATTATGAACACCTTTTGATGCTAGTAATAAGACACAGTTTCTGACAAATTTAAATTACTAATAGCGTAATTTTATCTTTAGATACTTGTAATTAATACACATTTTATCTAAAATAGGGACTCATTATCACTGTTAAATGTGCCTTTTAAATTTATTATTTTTTAATTTTGAAAACTTCGTTCAGCACAAAAAATTTAGTTTTCAATTTTTTTCTTTTTGTATCAAATTTTATCATATCAAATTGGCTTTCTGTAAGTTAAAATGGTAAATTATTTTCATAAAAATATAAAGAATACTCTACACTTCTAATTTTCAGTAATACTTTAAACCTATCTTATATTAAAAATTAATGCATACTTTCCCACATAATTTAGAATGAGATATGTACCTAAATTGCCCTTGGTCAAATAAATTTTACCAGTGGACCCATGCAAAGATTTCATACTACAGTGCAATAATTTTTTCGCAACATCTAATATTTTTTAGATGCATGTTTAAATAAACCTCTAAAAAAATTAAGGGCTAAAAATATCTGCAAGCAAGAATGTCATCTAATTTATTCCATGAAAATTACAGTAAAATCTGATCAAAGTTAGCAAAGGCAAAAAAAATACCAATTGTCTTTTAACTGTGTTGGAGGATGACATCTTTTTGGAAAAAAAAAAAACATCGGACAAAAGAAAGTCAATTGAGCATTTGAATTTAAATCATACTTTTTAATCTTAAATATAAAATAAACCTGTGCAGCAGCAACTCAATTTTTTTTTTAATAACCATTGTTGAGTATGGTATAATGCAGTATTTTATTTTTATGGCAACAATAATTTCAGAAAAACCTTTATTTCATTTAGGAAAACAGAGCTGATTTAATTTTTAACATGTTTTAATGAAATGTCAGTGTACTATGTCAGAAGCCTGTTCAAAATCCTTTCATATGGTATCTCATTTATCATTCTGCATTTTGTATTTGTTTAGAAAAAGGGATGTTGACAACAGAAATAATATATACTAGCTTACCCGCCCGGCGTTGTCCGTGCCAACAATCTTAAATGTACCTGAAATCAGTGTTGAACATTTTTTTATTTTTAAACAAATCTAATGTTGGGGGCCCCACAACCTTAGACAGCAAACACTGGGCGTGCCATACACACTCCCATATATTACCGTAAGTTGAGTCGAAAGAGCCATACCCCTTCATAATCCAGCCCATAGAACCAGAGATAGAAAAGCACCCCTGGTGGTGAAAATCGAAAAGCTCTATCTATGTAGAGTCGAATGAGCCATACCCCGTCGTGATCCAGCCTATAGAACCAGATATAGGAAAGCACCCCTTGTGGTGAAAATCCGAACTAAAATCAGTCAGCTCTATCGATGTCAAGTGGAAAGAGCCATACCCCATTGTGATCCAACCCATAGAAACAGAGAGGAAAGCACCCCTTGGTGGTGAAATTCGGAACTAAAATAGGTAAGCTCTATTGATGTTGTGTCGAATGAGCCAAACCGTGTCGTGATGTGACCCATAGAGCCCGAGTTAGCTGCAAAATCCTTTAGTTACACCTTCCACCGCCAGGGGGCACAATATGTTCTATACGAACATAACTGAATTCATTAAGGTTATCGATGTCGAGTCGAATGAGGCATACCCCGTCATGATCCAGCCCATAGAACCAAAGATACGAAACCCCCCCCTGTGGTGAAAATCCAAACTAAAATCAGTAAGCTCTATTGATGTCGGGTGGAAAGAGCCATACTGTAATGACTTAACGAACTCCAGTGATCCAAGGTGATGATTAACATCCAGCACTTTTTATTAGGCATCGTTGATACACAAGTTAAAATAAGATGAACAATTAAAAAACATTACACTCTGCCATCAAAACCCCAGCGTACACAACCATCATATACTGTTCACGCGCATACATCATTTTCCGCTCACCATCGTCTGTTCAACTCTCTCTGCATCTCTCTTAGCTTAGCTCGGTTCACTGTTTTTTGACCTGCCAACTAACATCTCTTGCAGTCTCTTTGCATATTGAAAACTGTCCTTTCGATTTGATTACACGGCAGTCAACCTCCGAAGCTAGACGACAAAACCATGGACAAAAACTGGACAACTCTAGGCCAGCAACTCACGAGTCAGGTAGGCCATAGATTTCTTCGGTCGTTACACTGCTCTCATTGGCTGGCTGCTTCGTAGCCGAGGCTATTTCATGGGAGGAGCTTGAAATAGCCTCGAACCCAAAATTCCATATACACGTTTTAATTTTTTAAAAAAAATCTAAATTAAAATTTAAAAATCCGGCCGCGAGGTATACTATCCGGTGACAACATCTACACATGACAAAAATTTTAGAGTCCTAGGTGTTATAATTACGGAGAAATCCGCGGGCAGGCAGACAGACACTTACTCTTTTATAGAGATAGAGATGATATAAATATCCCTATAAATCAATGAATTTGTAGGAATGAGTATTTTTCTGAAAACAGTTCCTAGTCTTAAATTACTTTGCATAACTTAAATTATAAATTAAATTAAAATGCATATTTAATAAAATCTTTGACAGTTTAACTAGCAGCATATACAACAACACAAAGTTCTATAACTTACTGATGTATTGAACATACAAAAACTGAGAAAAACAATATGAAGTTATTGTGAATCTACTGCCATATCTATTAAATGTATTTAAGGCTGAATAATAACAAAGAAAAAACTGCTGAACAAGAACAATCTTTCTTATACATTCAAAAAGCCTTTTTTGTATGCACATGAAATTTCCAAACATTAAAAACCAAGTGCTTTAGAATTGAGTAGTATTTTTCATTTTCCTATAAATATATCACATCTTGATTTGTAATCAATTGTTACTCAATGAAGATCGTTCATTGACATTCTGTGTCTCTCTAAACTTGGCTGTAATCTCCAACTTTGACACCTTTTTCTACAAGAACCTTAGCCTCTGTAGGAAGTGCCATTTGATTTTCTATCTGGATCTAAATTTTGTGCATTTAAGAATAGTTTCATGACTGTGTCAGAAATTAGTTCATTTAGATTTCAGAAAAGCATTGGAAATATATATATATATATATATATATATATATATATGCTGAATTTATTGGGCTAATATCTAGCAATGTATTTGGCCATTTCATTCGGCCAACCAAATATTTGGAAAAAGTGCCAAATAGACGAAAATACTGTTACTATTAGTTACATCCCTACCAGTTTTGACTAGAATTTCCCTATTTTCTGCCTGGCTCCTGGCTAAATGATTTAAAACATATTTCCTTTTCTTTTTATTGTTGTTATTTTGTTCTTAAAGAAATTAAATCTTTTCTTACAATCTGCTGCTGGAAGCTGTGTTCAATCCTTCTTCCTTCACAGCATGAATCATAAGTCATTATGAATCCCAGCATTCTTCAATCAAACCTAAGATTAAAAAATAAGTTAAACAATATATTTTGAAAGAATCTGATATATTTTCTAATTCTTATAGTGATTTTTAATTTTTATCGCAGTGTAAAATAAGAGGTAAAATCCTTTACTCTGAACCCTTTGTTGATTAGCTCAAGTCAAACATAGAAAGTTTATGAAAATATAAGAGAACAAATTTGCATTGTTAGATGTTAATTCTGTCATATTTGCAAAATGTTAATAAATAAAAGCAGATATGTACATTTTCAGTCTTTTTGTTTATACATTCTTCCTTTTTCCCCTTTTTGCATTTTTTTTTTTTTTTTTTTAAACCTTTATGTATTTTCTTCTTTTTTGGATGCTTGCTGTTTTCATCCTAGATTATTGCTTGTTACGTTATGTTAAAAAAAAGTTTTATTTTAATTATTCTGATTACTTTTTATTTTTTGCAGGGCTTTGTAAATTCAGGTTATGCAGTAAATGGAATAGCACACGTAAGAACATTTTCCTATAATTAGAAAATAAGTAACATAATTCTTAAAATGTATTTGATAAGTGTAGGAAAAATATCACAAGTTACTTATGAGAAAACTGCAATATAAATTTTAAATTTGTAAGAAATTTTTTTATCCCTTCTTTTTTGCAAATAGATCTGTTTTATCTAATAACATGCTAGAAGAAGCAAAAGAGGTCCATAATTCTGTGTTCACATCTGATACTTTTCTGTGGATATAAAATCTTTAGATTTTGTTGTTAGGAAAAAAGATTAATATAAAGAAACCAAATTTGTTTTATATCAAAGACTTACAAAGTTTCCTCAATTTTTTAGTATAGATTTATTTATATACACAATTTCTATATTCATATATAACTTTCTAAATGATGCACAAATTTTGACATTTATTGTTTTTTATTTAAAATATTTCAATGTTTTGTTGGTTTTGATTTTTTTTAAAGATGAATTTTAAGAAAATTTTATTTCCTTTTTTGAAAATTGTTTTGTTTGCAATATTTTAATTTTACATGTTCATATTAATATAAATAACATTAAAAAAAGTTTAAAATATGAAATAATTTAAATTATCAAAATGAATAAGATTTTTGAAATGAAAATTTAAGGAAATAAGAAAGATATTTATAAAAAAATTTTACTTATTTATATACTTACTAAATTTATTCATATTTGTATTGCATATACTAAGTATCTTTAGTGTTCGTTAGTTCCGAATCACTGTCATTAGAATATATTGTTTATAGAAATTATAAGGTTCTGTTTTTCCCATACTTCATCTATAAGTCTATCCATTTCTCACATATCTTTATCTGTTATGTCTCTAATACAGTTTCTCCAATGTGCAGCTGTTACTTTTCTATTCCTTGGATTATCAAATCCTTCACATCTTAAGGCTTTTATTTTTGCATACGGCATATCTTTTAATTTGGCTCCAAATAAACTCAGTTGGATTTGGCTTGCAATGATAAGGAGATAGTCTTTAAATTTTATGCCCATATTTTTCTGCAATTGCTTCTACTATATATTTATCGTAAAAATATTTCAGTTTGGATACTTTTTTTTAAAAAGCCTAATCTTTGTAATATATTGGCTCTAATCAGTTTTATTCTGCGATTACCATTCTTTAATCGAACTTTTTGTCCAAGATTTTGTTTTAATTTTTTCCACTTTTACAGAATGGTAAAGTGTATTGCCTATTATAATTACACTACTTGGCTTTAATTTTAGAAGAACATTTTCAAAGCCCTTTTCAAAATGATTACCATCCACTTCTTCCTGATAATTACCACTTTTGTTCAAGATAAAATTATCTGCTGCATCATGAACAAAACCTTTTTTGTCTCTTTTCTTTGCCTTTTGGTGCAGTCAAATTGAAAAAAGAAGCTTCATAGCTGCTTTTGATTGTTCCGCCATACTCGACTCTGAGCATGCTCTTAATTGACCCGTGTGTCATCAAGATAATAAATCGGCATATGTTTTTTTCTTATGCTCTGTAATTTTTCTCAAATAATTTCTGCACTACAAAACAACATCTTGCCTCTCTTTTTCATTTTTCAAAAGACAACCCTAAGTCTTTTAGTATTAAGTATAATGTTTTTCAAAAAAAATTCTTTATCATTGTTTATGACATCTAAAACTTTATCCAATGTTGGTATATCATTTCTATGAAAAAAAAAAAAAAAAAAAAAGCTAAGGATTTTTTGTCGAATGTAGGATAACCTAAAATCATCTTTCAAATCAACTTTATCTCATATATGTTGATTATCTGACTTTTGAATAGTAGTATTGTTGGGAGACTTCCTCATGTTTTTTTTTTTTTTCAATATATTTCTGTTAAACTTTAATATCATTTTAATTTACTTTTAATATTTATTTACATTATTTCTTTATCTTGAATAGGTCGTTTTGATATTATTAAAATACATTGCGTTATTCTTTTACTCTCAGCTTTAATGGAAAATAACAATAAAATAAACAAACCAAAATGTAGTAATACAATTCATACTAGTTAAGTATATAAAAATAGTTTCATTTTTATTTAATATAAAAACAAAATCAAATTAGTTAATAACAAAACTATTAAAATAAAGCATTATCAAGTTCATATAAAATTAAGCACATGACTGGGTATTTCCCTAAGAAAATGTTCAGTGAGTAACACCATTAGTTTCCTTTTAAGTAATAAATTTTAATTTTATTCAAAACTTGGAGAACAAAAAAAATAATGCAACCTTGCCTTTTATCAGGAGTCTCATAGTTGCACCGCTATGAAATAGTAACAGGAAAGTAATCCAAGATTGTACACTTATAAAAATTTGTAAATGAACTTAAAATATAAAGCTATAAGTCCCACACTCTCTCTTGTTGTGTGTCGTATATATAAGCTTTTATTTTCCTTTCAACTCAAGGCACCACCCCTTTCCAGGGTTGCAAATAATCATAGCTACCGTCCCATTACTTACTCCTTGTTTCTCCGAATCTTACTCGCTGTGTTACAAATAATAAAATAACACCAGTTTCACTGGCTTCGTATCCCTTCCTCGCTCTCTCCTTTTTTTAAGTAAATATTTCTATTTTATTTAAATTATTTTGCGCTGGAGCGACTTAGCCTCTACATTTTTGCTCTTTTTCAGACTGTTCTTTCCATTTCTGCATTTCCAAAATAACAACTCTTTTGATCTTTCGCAATCTTTCTCTGTTTTTTTTATTATCCATGTAACACTATGCTAGCAGGTGCCCAAATGTCCTGCAAACAGATACATTTTTATCAGTTTTCTATGACTTCTCATACTCAAAAGTGTTTTCTTATCGCCAGACATCCAGTTATGAAATAAATCTGTCACCCTTGATAAAAATCCTTTATCAAAACTTATTACTAGTTTCGACTCTCCAGCACCAAAATTTACTTCACTTCCCTTAACACAAATGTACATAATACAGCAGCAATTTATATTGAAAAATATACCTTTTGTATAAAAAATCATAACTTGCTAGCTGATGCCCTTAAATATTCTTGTTCTGAAAAAGAAGGCTTGAATGCACTGCAACTTGTATAGAATATTGTAATTGTATTTCCCCTTTTTACATCTACTGCCGGTTCCCTCCTTAGAATTTTTAACATTTCTTTTCTAAATATCTCTTTTCTAAAACTTGAACTAATTACACTAAAACTTGTAGTAAAATATTTCTGCGATATCCCCACAAGTCCTGACATCAACTTTCTTCTGTCGGTTTCACATATACTCTGTTTTCTTAACTAATTCTATGCCTCCAAATGCCTCAACAGTATAATCCAAAAATTTATTTTTATTTTTCTTTGCTGATATAAGATTTTTATGATCATTGACGTGAATGGAGAGGGCTGTTCTTTGTTTGTTTGCAAACACTAAACCAATAAATTGGCCGTTGTAAAGCATTACTGTAACATGAACCACACCTTTAAATTTGATTTTGTTAATAATGATCTGTCTCTCCTTCTCTTCCACACTTTATTTGGTCCAAATTGAATTTTCTAAAAGCTTTTTAATCCATAACATTTAAAAAATATATAATTGTGACTTTGCTGTTTTCATTTCATCAGATTATTGGAACAAATAATAAAATCTTCTCTTGACTTTGACTTTCTTATTTTGTACTAGCTATCTCTTCTGTCCTTATATTTCTACTGGATGGCTCAACGTCCCAAGATAAGAAAGCTGTGACACACGTCACGAAAACATCATACCAAGCAGGCAAAACAAAGAAAAAAATTCAAACAACTTGCATGTTTCGATTTTGATGGCTCGTGGAATTATTAACTATTAGTTGTAAACAATAATTATTAATTCTATGAGCCAATGAAATCGAAACATGCAAGTTCGAATTTTGTTCTTTGTTTTGCCTGCTTGGTATGATGTTTTGGTGACGTGTGTGACAGCTTTCTTATCTAGGGGGCGTTGGATTGCTCTTTTTGTACATTTCTGTCTCCAATCCTGTATGAGCAAAATTTCTACTGTTACTTTTGTACTAATGATAGTATAATGAAACGTCTGCAGTTTAAGTAGGTCTGTTTGGTGCTGTACACATTGCTTTTATGTACTCCTGTAGCTTCAAATGAAAGTTTCATATCATTTTTCCAATTATTTATTTATAGTCAATTATTCTTTTATACAAGTTCAATAGTTTTCTTATGTATAAATATGCTTAATTTGTATATTTATAATCATGTTTTTAGTAGTTTTGAATATGCGTGGGTCAGAAATGGGTTCAATGTGTTTAAAGTCTCTTGTCTGGAGATTCTACTTCTTACAGCATGCAATTCTAGGGAGCAGGACAATATTAATAAATTTGAAAATAATGATATAATTTTTACTATTAATATTGCTTGGGGTATTGTTCTAAGTGTTTAGTTTACATGATTTTCGGAACTGATAAGTCAGTAGGTGTTTTATAACGTATTTTAATCAGTAAACAGAATGTAATACAATCAGAAATGCTCCATTACATCACATTTGCTAATATAACTTTAAAGATATAAATTATGAAATTAATATTTGGCAAAATTTTAACAGAAATATATTCCTAGAAGCTTTAAATATCTGAATCCAACATTACAACTTTATTCCGCCAAATAGTTTTTGAGTTATGCTTAAAAAACTGCCCACATTGCATTTTGTATTACGATTATTAAAAAGGAATTTAATTAGAAGTTCTAAACTTTACGTCTGCATAATTCTACTCTACCAAATGACTTCTCACTTAGTATCCAAAGTTAAAATTTAGTGAATTCACTAGGCTTTATATATTCTTGTCCTTAGGCTTGTGATCCGGACATTTCGAAAATCTGAGAAAAGTTCAAACAGTTATATGTTTTTTAGTTTACAGGTTTTTATTATATAGGTGATATTGATTGAGCTATGTTATTCTAGAGAGAATTTGCCAGATTAAGCCATCTAGGGGACCCTGGGCAATTCAAATCCTGGGCACCCTCTTTCCTATCCCCAACATTTTAAAAACCAGATTTTAATTTAACTTTTTCATGTATATGAAAAACTCATAAAAAACAGTGCATCAGGTTAATTGCAAAGCTAACCATTTTGATGAGTTTATTTCAATCAGGGTTTGGTGATATATATCTATGGATATAGATTATTATGTATATACCATATTTATGTACAAAATATCATTCATTATGTACATAGGAAATTTTTAATATTTTCAGCCAAAACAAGTGTAAATGAATTTTTTATGTGTTATTGACTGTGTCATTCTTTACATAAAGAAATTTTGCCCAGTGACATTTTAACTTGAAATTTTTTTTCAAGCTTTATGTTTGAAGCTGAATTTTTAAATTAGTATAAATAATTATATGGGGCAATTTTTAATTTGAATAGCCATTAAAAGATAAACGGACTAATTTAATTTAGATAATTTATTTACAGCTTCATTGGAAATAATCTTTTTATTGCTTTTGATTTAGATAATTGTAAACTACACATCAGATTAAGGAATGAAAAAGCAGACAAGCTTACATTTATGTTCAAATTTTTCAATAAAAACAAATTATTTTGTAATTAAAATTTTGTTGTATAAAACATAAAATTTTCTAGATACTTGATACTAAATCCTATAGTTTGTTTTTATGAGCATAAAAAGCAGATTATGACTGTTTTCAATTAGTTGGTCTCCAATTTTGTTACATAACTGAAAAAAAAAAATTAGAATATTATTTTATTTGTTTTCATGCTAAGGCAAGTGTGATATGTTTTAGTTTATAATTTATATTGTCTAAAAATATTTATAGTAATCAATAAGTTGATTATTTTTTGAAAATATCTGATATATATATAAAATATTGGATATGTCAAAATATCAGATATATATATATATATCAAAATATCTGATATTTTTGAAAATATGATATTTAAGAATGGCGATTTCAGTAAGGTTTATGGTTATTACAAGAAAAAATTTCTTATATAAAATGCTATAAAAATTACTCTAAGTTATTGATTTAAACAATACACATGTTAATGCAAATATATAACATAAAGCTTTGTGCAATACACTCCAAGCTAATAATAATCCGTTAATTTAAAAAAAATCCTTATTTTTGGAGGAGAATCCAAATAAATGATTCTGACCCAATCATTAACCCATAATTAATTGATCCAATCAAAAATGAACCTGGACACGTAAGATTCCACTGGGAAAAATTTTAAAGCTAAAACCGACAAGTTTAATGCATTGACTGGTTGTGTTGTGTAAGGCCGAGGCTTTTAATACTTTGGATGACCGCTGCGGCTTCGAGATCATTATAGCTCTTTCTTTATTTTTTATGTTTGAATTTCTCAGAACACGAGGCCCCTAGGAGCCTTCAATTGCCTACTCTGTCTATTTGTTAATAATGAGCCTGAGTGTTTGTACCTCTTGTACATTCAGTGCTTGACTAATTTTTTACATATTTTCTTGCAGAATCCCTCAGCTCCCAGTCCATTGGGTCAAATGCCACCTAATGATGGTATGCCTGGAGGACCAATGCCTCCTGGTTTTTTCCCTGTAAGTATACAAATTTAATTATGTAAATGCTATTGTTGAAATATTGTTTTAATGTTATTAACCCGGCAGTACTCGCACGTTGGTCTATTCCCCGCCGAAATCCGCTATCTTCCTTTATTTCATTTTCACTTAAAGCTACAATAATGGAATGCAGTGTAGCTGACCTTGACCGTTGGTTCTTTTGTGTACTAAAGTTGCAAGGCATTTCTGCTTTTTCTGAGAAATTTATTGCATTCTAAAGTTGAAATCGGTCTAAAAGACCGTGGCGGGAGCACTCCGGATCATGTGATTTACTCTCTCCCTCCCACTTCTTCATTCCTGTTTCAGCGAATTTCTCGGCAGGAAAGTTTCTGGGCAGGGTCGGTTCTAGTTTCCTGCTTCATTCCTCTTTTCATCTTTCTGCGTTTATGCGCAAGCAGCATTTTATTATTTCTAGAATGTCTCGCAAAAAATTTTTAACGGTTCAGGAGGCTTTAAAACTTTTTGATAATTTGGAAGAAGATTATATTAGTGATGAAGTCAGTTCATCAGAGGAAGATAATTCTTCCGTTTTAAACGAAGATGGGGAAAGTGACAATGAAGAATCGGATAATGAAGAAAACGGAAATGGATGTTTGGCATCGTCATCTGATTTTTTTATTGGTAAGGATAAAATAACGAAATGGGAAAAAAATTCTCCAAGATCAAACGTACGAAGCAGAAAACACAATATTGTTTTGGAAACACCAGGAGTTCGCAACAGTGCAAAATATGCGAATACAGTTTTAGATGCATGGAAACTTTTTTTCACTGATGATATCTTACAGAAAATTGTAGACTATACAAATATTTATATAACAAGTCAGCAGACTAATTACTCCAGAGAAAGAGATTGTAAATTAACTTGCCAAACGGAAATAAAAGCAGTATTGGGACTGCTATATATGGCTGGTGTTATGAAGTCGTCCCATCAAAATCTGAGAGATTTATGGAGCGATGACGGCACAGGTGTCGATGTTTTCAGATCAACAATGCCGTTACGAAGATTTAGATTTTTATTGAAATGTTTACGGTTTGATGATCAGAAGAGCAGAAAGGAAAGACGTGCATCAGATAGACTAGCCCCCATCAGGGAAATATTTTCTCAAATAAATGAAGCTTTTGAAAAAAACTTTACCTTGAGTGATTACGTGACAATTGATGAAATGCTAGAACAGTTTCGTGGCTGCTGTCCTTTTCGTGTATACATGAAATCGAAACCAGCTAAGTATGGCATTAAAATATATGCATTGGTTGATGCTATAAACTTTTACGTTTCGAAATTAGAAATTTATGCTGGTCAGCAACCAAATGGAGTTTTTAATTTGAGCAATTCTCCATATGAAGTTGTGAAACGTCTCATTACGCCAATATTAGGAACAGGAAGAAATGTCACAATGGACAACTGTTTCACACCAGTTCCTTTAGCAAAGTCACTTTTAGAGGACAATCTTACAATGATTGGGACATTAAGAAAAAATAAAAGAGAAATTCCCAAAGAGTTTTTGCCTTCTAAAAGCAGACAAGTTTTTTCAAGCACGTTTGGATTTTACGGAGACATAACATTAGTGTCTTATGTACAGAAAAAAAAATGCATCGGTATTACTTATTTCTTCAATGCATCACGACACTGCGACAGACGATTCACAACAAATGAAGCCAGAGATAATAAATAAGTATAATGTTACAAAAGGAGGCGTTGATGTAGTTGACGAAATGAAAGGTTCGTATTCCGTGGCAAGAAAAAGTAATAGATGGCCACTTACTTTGTTTTTTTCACTAATGAACATTGCTGGAATAAATTCTCAAATTATTTTTCAAAAGAATGCGGGAAAAAAAGTAGTTCGTCGCTATTTTTTGAAAGAACTTGCTTTGGATTTAATAAGGGAACATATACATGAAAGAAAACAGAATGTAACATTACCAAACTCTTTGAAAAGAAAGATAAGAGAATTTTGTGGGGAACCAGAAAAAAAAAGTTGCTCGATCTCCAAAAACTGAACGGTGCAATTTTTGCACAACAAAGCAAAATCGAAAAACCAAACAGTTTTGTCAGCAGTGTAATTTATACATATGCAAAGAACATACATAAAATTTGTGCATAGAATGTTCAAAACAATGTGAATTTTCTAATGTAGATTAGAAATTAAGATAATAAAAATCTTCTTTCTTGGATAATTCAGCTAATGTTTATGCTATAAGTTAAAGAAATGAGTAAGTACTTTTAAAAAAGTTATCTATTTTTTAAAAAATTTTACTGTAAATGAAAATACTTATTTACAACGCCGCAGCAACTCTTTTTTGTATTCGAATTCAGTGAGCTCCTGGATCAAACAAAATTAACTTTATTTGCGTTCACTTGTGCTAACTATTTTTTCATAATAATGATTTTCAGTCCACAAGTGAAAATTTGCAGCATGTTTATAAATTCATAGAAAATTATCTTTTTTTTTTCACTTTAATAAATATTATTAAAATAAACAAACATTAATTGAAATATTAACAGTTTGCTTTGAAACACATAATTTAATACTTATTTTAATTAATTTTTTCAACTGCATCTTTTTAACTTCGATTGATTCCTGTTTCTTTGGACAGTATTGAAATCAATCTTCCCGGGTTTTGTTCCCAAAATTAATTAATGTATATCAAGATTTAAAATCTGCATGTAAAAATTCATTGGGGTTTAGGGCCCTGATTTAGTAAGAGGAATTTTGCGAAGGGACCTTTTTTTAACAGGAATTTTGTGAAGGGTTCTGCTTTAGTAAGATGTATTTTGCAAAGGGACCTTTTTTTAACATGAATTTTGTGAAGGGTCTTGTTTTATTAATTTTATGAAGTGTCCTGTGTTAATAAAATAAATTTTGTAAAGAGGCCTATTTTATTATGAGGAATTTTGTGAAGGGACTTGCTTTCTCAAGAGACTTTTATAAGAGTAATTTTGTGAAGGTCTTTTTTTTATTAATTTTATGAGGGTCCTGTGTTAATTAAATAAATTTTGTAAAGAGGCCTGTTTTATTAAGACGAATTTTGTGAAGAATATCTGTCTTATTACACGGAATTTTATGAAAGACTTGTTTTATTAAGATGAATTTTGTGAAGTATCCTGTTTTATTAAGAGGAATTTCGCGAAGGGGTTTGTTTTATTACATAAATTTTTGTGAATGAAAAATAAATAGGTCCAAAATTTTGTCTGGATCGACCCCTGGTTATAAATAACATGTCCTGAAATACACAATTGAATGATTATTTAAATTGCATAAATGAATAATGTAATCTGTCTCTTTTCAAGTTTAATTGGCTCCTAGTTCCAGTACACTGTCAAAAACCAGCTTACTGCGGTTCTGACTTTAAAAATTATTTATCGCTAACACGATTTCAAATTCATAATTGAAAATTTTATTCTAATTAGTAAGTCATTGTGTCTTCATAACATCAATCAAATTATTTAATAATATTTATTCTTTTATTATATCAGGGGTCGATACAGGAAAAATTTTGGGCCTATTTAGGGCCCCTTCACAAAAATCCATTTAATAAAACAGGCTTCTTCACAAAATTCCTCTTTATTAAATATGGCCCTTCACAAAATTCCTCTTTATAAAATAGTCCCTTCACAAAGTCTTCTTGATAAAATATGACCCTTCACAAAATTCCTCTTTATAAAATAAGAACCTTCACAAAATTCCACTTCATAAAAACATATTCTCCATTAATTATTTATATTTTGTTAGTTTTTAAAATGTGTCATTTACAATAAAACAAGTTCACCAGAAATGAGAACTTTAGCAGAAGGAACGAAATTATTAAATGCTTGGTTTGAATTTGAGTAGCTGGATTTTTTCTTTCATAAAAAAAATGTTTTTTTTTTTTCACAAAATATATAATTAATTTCGAAAAAATATGATACCTTTCACAAAATAACTTTTACTTTTCAAAAATTGGGCCCCAAGGAAAAAAACCTGCGTCAACTCCTGTATATTTTGTAATATATATATATATATATATATATATATATATATTCAAATTTCAACTGAATATATTTTTAAATAAAATTCTTAAATTATAGTTCTTAAATATATTCTTAAACATATCTGAATATATTCTTAAATAGTAGTTTCTGTAAAATGTATCTTTTCAAATTCAATCAGTATTTTCCCCTTATGTTCTCCGTTTTCGATCATATGGTAACGCCGGCAGATTTCCCCTCCGTTTTCGGGCTACTGGCAACGGCGGCAAATGGACCTCGCGCGACTACTAGTGTTATAAAAAAAGGCGCGACTACTCTCGGGTTAAGATCTTGTCTTGATCCTAATCAAATTTCAGATAACATAATTAAATCCTTATATTTCCTTCTATTTGATCAGAACTTTAAAAAGTGTACCTCCAATTAAAATTTTTCTGTAACAGCCTGCCCCCTGCTACACGCACACACACACACACAAAAAAAAATCAAATCAAATCATTTTTTTGTTATCAATAATTTTGCATTCCTAGCAGTTTAAAGGTTCTTGATTGTTTGTTATTAAATAAAAGAAGTATTAGGTCAAAATTCGTTGTCTTAATTTATCAAAGTATTTCCAGCAGGAGAGTTAAATGGTAATTATTTGATAATAATGATTAGATATATATCTTGAATTTTAAGTGCCAGAAAAGACCAAATTAATATTAACTAATTATTACTATAATATCTTATCTCAAAACTCTCTCTCTTTTTTTTTTTTTTTTTTTTTTGGTCTGAAGTAAAAAATTATTTTAATCTTCTCATTAGTATTTAATTTTTTCATTTTCATGAGAAGTTGAAGATTTTTTTTTTTTAAATCAAGAAGAAAATTTTAATGAATTTACAAATTTGTTAACATTTTCTTCTGTATGTATTCTTATGATTCAAAGATATTTTTTTTTTTTTAATCAAAACCTCCCTGCTCTATATATTATTATATTAGTTAGTTTCCATTGCAAAAAGTAAGAAGTTACCTATTGCAGCTGTCGAAGGAAAGCAATTCCAGAAAATTTCTGTACATTTCCCCGAGACCAAAACTACTCTGTCTTCATGTTGATTTATATATCTAATATCTGTCGATCTATATCTTCCTATAAATATAGATGTGTATACTTGATTTTTGTTATGCAACAGCAATTCGTATTTATGAACCAATTTGGATATGACTATAACCATGTGTATAGGATGTACCAAGGTCTTGACAAAGTTCGTTGGCCAGCTTCATCCACCATCTTGTTTCATCAAATTTTTGTATAAAAGATGAGTTATAGTACATTTGTGGCATCACTGATTATCATACCGCCTTCACTGGGCAGCCACATAAAGATTTCAAATTCAAAACGATGTAAAAAAAAAATAGAACTAAGTTTTTTCCGTTAAATGTTTGGCTTCAATACAAGTATTCTAGAGCATTTTTTGTTTTGCCACTATCTTAAAAAATATCTGAGATACAGCAGCTTGAAATTCTAGAGTGGCTGACATTTTGAAGCAAGACAGCAGGATTCCCACAGATAAAGAGATTTAATTTCTGAGTTTTAGTGAATGTGGTTTCATGTAAATTTTCTTTCAGTGTTGTAACCATTGTACCAACTCTCATATGCTTAAACTATACTAGTATATATTCATATCCGCAGCAACAAATTCTCACCAAGCTTTGGTGATACTTGGCGAAATATCGCCAAATTTGCCGACGGAAAATAAATTCCCATAATAGAAGCCAGCTTGATTATAGCTAACTAATTTGGTTAAATTCTCATTCAAATTTAGTTTTGACCAAAACTGGGAATGATCTTCTATAATCTGGTTCCATGCATTTTAATTTCATGTTTTTGAGTAAAATTAGCTGAATTTTTGAAAACAAGGAATAGGGAAGCTGCTGGTACTGGCTGGAAGAACTTTTTTACATATGTAATAACTTTATAAAAGTATTAGCTCTGTTAAGTAAATTATAATTGTATTAATAATAATAATAATAATAATAATAAAAAAAGTGGGGCATCATTAGCATCAGGGATGTTTTTCTTTCCATCAGAAAAAGTTGCAGAGAGAACCAATAAGGTTACTATAAAATTTTGAAATGCACTTAAAATGATTCATTCAAATAGGAATAATTTTAAAGCCCCATCAGAAAAATCATATGGTATGATCTTCATAATTGTTTGGGAGGACTATTTCTGCATCTTTAACAATTATTATTACAAGACTCGGTTATGCTATATCTGTAGAGATGTATCTTGTAGTTCAGACTTTAAGCAGTTAGCTCTAAAATTGACTACCAAATTTTTGATGAATAGTGTTTTCTCATTTAATTTCTTGCTCTAAATTAAGAATTTGATATTAAGGCATGTTTGTAGGAGGTGATATAAATTGAATGTTTACAAAAAATCTAAACTTCAAATTCACTGCAACTGCAAAACTCTAACATTTTAATTTGAACAAATCTTCTAAGATATGTTGTTCACTGAATCACATTGAAGTAATTCAAGGAAATTAATTATGAAAATTTTACCTTTCTTGTTATGCTCTTAGGGGTAGTTATCATACAAATTTGTGTGAGTTAATTATCTGTTATTGGTTCATTTGTATGAAAGCTTTATAAAATCTCATTTTCATATTTATAATTTTTTCTGACATGAACATTATAAAAAATTATACAATATGACGACTATTCGAAAGTTTTCTTAATTTATTTTTTCTTGTGCATCCCCCCCCCCTTTTTTTTTAAAAACTATATATAGATTTTTTAGTTAAAACATTTACTTGTATAATTGAAACTATTTTTGAAATATTAGTTTTTCTGTTGAAAATTAATAGTGTTTTATAGTGATTTTGAAGTGATGAATTTTTCTTTTAAATGCAAAAAAAAAAAAAAAAAAAAAAAAAAAAAAGGGTTATGCTATATTTTAAAAAGGATTTATGATAAAAATTGAGGCATGATTAAACAAACCTAATGCAGTTTTTAACATTCATTATTCTCCATTTCTACAGGGTATACTTAGCCCAGCGGGTAATGTTTGAAAAAATAAGTCTCATAGATGGTGCTATGCAGGAGTGAGATAAATCATACATGTTGCACATGATCTTCATGGTTGGCAATTGTTGATGTATGCATTTTGTTAGTGAACCGAGGAAAATTCCCATATGGCATGCAATATCATTTTATGGGACTTTTGGTAAACTCTTTATCGACTGTGCAGTGACATTGCATGCCATATGAAAAATTTCCCTCAGATACACACTTAAATTACAGTTATTTTAGAACTTTATCTGCCACAGTCATGGTAATTTTTTTTGTTCACACATCTGCAATTATCCACTGTGACGATCACATGCATCACATATGATTTATCTTACTCATAACTAACACAATCTATAAGACTTTTTTCAATCCCTACCTGCTAGGCTATTCTATATTCGTGGAATGTAAAGTATTCATACTTACATTAGTGATACTCAAATTTTAAAATCTTGCCCTATTTAACCTCGGTAAAATAAGAAAGAATAATTTTAGAAAAAGTTAAGATAAATCTATACTGATATTATAAAGATAGAAGAAAAGATTGTTTGTTTGTAGGGGTAATCTCTGGAACTACCGAACAGATTAAAAATAAATGATGACAGTCTCTGCTCTGACATAGGCTATATTATATGTCGGTATCACTACCCGCAAAGGGATGTTAGGAGCCAAAAACATTGTAAACTTGCACTTTCTGTGATGCTGTTGGGGCTATAAATTTGAAATGTGACATGTTGGTTACATTTAAGATGTAAATGCTCACTAAGAGTGTTAAAACAAAATCTAATTTTAAAAGGTGGCAGTTACTTTTATGATGTGAATACTCAGACAGAGTTTCTGAAAGAAATCAAAATTTAAAAGGGTGCAGGGACAAAAAAATCATTCTAAAATTGTGATTTTTGTGATACTGCTGAGCATAGTGGTTACATTTAAGATGTAAATGCTTAAGGGGAATCTTCACTCACTTGAAAACACCCAGTCGCTAAATTTAAACCTGTGGCCAGGTTGTTTTCGGATTTCTCGTTTAAATTTGAATACAGTGGGTGATCGGTTAACGAACTTAATCCGTTCCAAAACAAAGTTCGCTAACCGAATTGTTCGTTAACCGATCATAGATTTAGTATAGATTTGTATGGGAATTCAATTAATTCGTTCTTAAAAGCTAAATAATATATAAAAATTAAAAATAAATTCTCCCTAAATTTATTTAAATGTAATAATAATAAAACACGCATTGCATACATACAGTGTTGCCCTTCCTTAGTCATGGTTTTTTTGAGTTTGTGAGGCATTAAATATTTGACAAAAGCTTATTTTTTCTTTCTGGATTTTTCAATCTTCCCATTTTAATAGGGCTAATATACGTCCGTATTTAATATGGACAGATCGCAGTTTCATGGCTTTGTCCATGTCGTTACGTACTTAAAATAAATCATATAAATTTATTACTTTGACCTATCAAAAACTTCATTAGTTCTCTAAAAGATTGTGTTTACTGCATAGCCCGATAAAGCTCCAGTGGAGCCTAGAGCCTGTTAACAGGGGTAGTACTTGTCCTGAAATTCCTGATATTCCTGAAAAAAATAAAAACTTCCTGAAATGTCCTGAAATATGGTAGTCTGTCCTAATATTCCTGAAATTTAGCAAGTTTTGTGCTATATCGGTATTTGAAATTATAAAATAAGGAGTAGGTGTACCTTTTTACTGATACAAAACGATCACGAAAGTTGCAATTTTCTCCAGTCTATCGTTAAAAATAGTAATTTTCCTCGATTTGCAAAAAAAAAAAAAAAAAAAAAATCGCAATTTTTGGTGATCAATTACCAAAAATCATATTTTTCATCGATTAGTCATTAAACAAAAGTTTGCTATTTTCATCTGTCAGTCACAAAAAATAACAATTTCTACCAGTCAGTTATAAAAAAAATCTTGCAATTTTTGTCGATCAGTGAAGAAGAAAAAAAAAAAAAACGAGATTTTTGTCTTTCAGTAATGCAAAAATTGCAGTTTTTTAGCAGCTTGGTCAAAGAGTTCTGGTAAAATTACTTTTTTTATTAAAGAATATTATTTCAACAAAAAAATTGTGTATATAGTGCACTATTTATGATAATAAAATGTATTGAACAGGAAGTTAAGGGTTTTTTCGGTTTAGTTTTCAATCAAATGTGTCCTGAAATTGTCCTGAAATATCGTAAAAAGTATGTCCTGAAATATTTCCTGGGCTAGTACTACCCCTGCCTGTTAATAATTTAGGAACTAAATTTCAGTTAAAATAATTAACTTGCAATTTAAAATATTTCTTTAAAAAGGGACACAAAGTATAAAAAATAATGTTTTTGTATTCTTCATTCTAATCTGAGGGCCTTAAAATATAGGTCCTGAACCCCCAGGTGCCCTTGAATAAATTAGGCCATAAGTATACAACTGTTAAAATGTTCTCTAAGTCGATAATAGTAGATGCAATAAAATATAGCTCTGTAAATCTGAAACACAGCATTGCTTCTTCTTGGCTTTGTTTTGTTAGGCGTTCGTTATCCGAACATAAAATTCTCTCGCGAAAGTGTTCGTTAACCGATCTGTTCGTAAACCAATCACCCACTGTATTTTTAAACAATATTTTTTGCATAAGATAGCTGAGGTCGATCCCTAATATGGCTATTTTTTATTTTTTCGATTTCAGTTGCAGATTTTTCTAATAAAGGTACTTTCACTTTCTGAACTGGTTTTGAAAGTGAAAGTACCTTTATTAAAAAAATCTGCAACTGAAATCGAAAAAGTAAAAAATAGCCATATTAGGGATCGACCTCTGCTATCTTATGGAAAAAAAAATCATTTAAAAATATTCAAATGTAAACGAGAAATTCGAAAACAACCTGGCCATAGGTTTAACATTAGCGAGCAGTTGTTTTCAAGTGAGTGAAGACTCCCCTTAAGGGTTAAGTGAGAGGAAAATGTTTTTAAATGGCTATTTATTTGGAATTGTTAAGACTTGAAATTTGATATGGTTACTACTTTTAAGTACAACGCACAGTTGTTCACACAGAACAATTTCTAAAAAAAAAAAAAAAAAAAAATTTGAGAAGTGTGCAAGAGCAAAAAATATTCTAAAATTGCAATTTCTGTGATGTTGTTGGGGTTATAAATTTAAAATTGGGCATTGTGGTTATTTTAAAGATGTAAATGTTTGCTAAGAATGATTTCTCAAAAATTTCTTTGAAGTCAGGAATAGAGCAGAATACTTATAAAAACATTCTAAATTACAATTTATTTGAAATTGTTAGGGCTAGACATGAAAAATTTAACATGGTTGTTACTTTTAAAACATAAATGCCCACACAGAACAGTTTCTAAAATATTCAAAATTTAAAAGGGTGAAATGAGTGTAAAATGTTCTAAAATCATGATTATTTTGGAACTACTGAACCAATTTAAAAAATTCTATCAGTATAATACTGGTGACAGTATCTGCTTAAATCTACTTTTTATCTCTGCATACTGCCCTCAAAAAAGTTAAAAAATGATAAATGTCCTAAAATTAAGATTTTTTACTATATTTGAGACTAGAAACATGAAGTTTGATATGTGCATACCTTTAAGATGTAAATGCTTACTAAAAAACACAGTTCTAATAAAAATTTAAATGAACTAAAAATGTTCAAAATTAAGATTTCTTTGGAATTGTTAGGGCTAGAATACATGAAAATCGACATGGTAGTTATTTTTAAAATGCACATGCTCACTGAGAACAGTTTCTAAAATTTCGAAATTTAAAAGGGTGAAATGAGTAGAAAACGCCATGATTAATTTTGAACTGCTGAATTGATTTCAGATTTCTCTCAGGTTAATAATAACGAGTCTTTGTGTTTAATAGGCTATATTTTATCTGTGTATAAGTTGCCATTTGCAAGAGCGAAAAACATTCTAAAATTCAGATTTCTTTCAATCTGTTGAGGCTAAAAACATGAAATTTGATTTGGTTGTTAATTTTAAGGTATAAAGGCTCATTAAGAATGTTTGTTAAAATATTCAAGGTTTCAAAGGATCACTGTTATTTGCATGCGTCAATGATCGTGATATCATAATGAAATCAAACTAAAGCCAAAAAGTCTATTCAAAGAACAACAACAAAATTGAAGAAATTTGAAAACTTGAAAAAAAAAAAATTAAATATTAAGTAGCAAAGTTGGAGAATACAGATTAGGTTTTTTGCAAAATAATTATAGATTCACAGATTCACATTTTGCTCTCAGTTGGTCCCATTTATTAAGGATTTTGTTAAGTTGACGATTTCTTTGTCAAAGGATTAGTTTGATTTTTTAAAATAATTCTTTAATTTGTTGTAAATAATGCAACAACAAATTTATATATTTTTTTTCTTTTTTGAGATTCAGCAGATTTTTGGGCAAATATTTGTGTTTGAAGACAGTTTTCAATTTTATACAACTATTGTAATTTAAAAATTAAATATTGCTTTTTATATAAGATTTATAACTTTACTTTTGAGATTATATTTTTTTTCATAGTGCATGATATTTATTTTAAAAATGTTATTTGTTGATGTGGAAAAATCGTTAATCCTGGAAAATAACTCAAGGGAAACTCTGGGATTATTATTATTATTATTTTTTTTTTTAATGAACCCTGTGATAAATAGCTCCAAAGTAGAGTGCATTGTATCTGTTTTTAGGTGGGTTCGTAATTATATAAATACGTAGCACCTATTGTCGTCGTCTGGTCCATCCGTCCGCATATAACAACACAAAAACTACCCAACCGAATGGTTTGAAATTTAAGATATATTATCTTTGCAGAATTTTGTCGAGACATTTCAATTTTTTTAAAAATCCAATCAAAACTTTAGAAAATATTAATAAAAACATTTATTAAGAAATGTGATTTTTTTTTTTTTTAAATCTGTGCTTTCTTTTTATAGGAGCTTTCAAAGTTTAATCGTCAAGCCTCCGAGATACTTATTTTATTACAGAAATGAATCCAGACGATATAATTCATTTCAGAGAATTAAAAATCATCAAGATCTGAATATTTATATAACTAGCTATAGTACGAACACACCTCGTTTGTAACGTTTGACGTACAATTTCCAACTTGTTTGGAAGGAGGTGGCTGCAAATAGGTTAGATTGAAGATTTTCTCATTAATTCAAGTTTCACTTTCACCTAATTCTGTACAAGAATGAAGTTTCTTCAAAACATGACCTAGTTAATAATATTTAAATTATCTGTAGCAGCATAATTTCAAATGTTAATAGGGACACTAATATAATCTAGCATATTTCACCAATAACACATGCAAAGAGACAGGTTTTGCTAGTAATGAAATAAGTTTTAAAATGTGAATGTAAGCAAGGACCATGCAAATACAAATATTAGTAGCTAGTACCTTTCCATCACTTTTATGCTTTGTTATTTGGAACTTTAATACTGCTGGTAGAGAACATGGGAACTTATAAAATTTCTTACTTCGTCATCTCATTGGAAAATGTAAGGATGTGTTTTATAATTATTTGAGAAAATTATGAAATAGATACTCTTATGTGTTTTTTTCTCCCCCCCCCCCCCCTCCTTTTTTTAAAGCATATATCAAATCTGCCATATACTATCTGTACTACTCTGATTTTATAGAAATTATTTTTTTAGAATATTAAGTAATTGAGGTAGACCATATTTTGTAAATAGTTAAATTGAATAATTTATGAAATGTTAAAAGATTTTCTTTTTTGTTTATTAATTTAGAACTCTCATATGCGACCATCACCACCACAGCAGCCAGCATCACAACCGTCCCCCCACCCACAACCCCCACCTCATTCACAAATGATGCAAAATCAGGTAAGTCCTTTTTAATAATATATAAATTTATAACTTTTTTTATATAAATTTTGTAACTATTTGTCTCAAAGTATGTGTTATATAATTCTTGTTGATAATAATGTATGTTATTTTTTAATTATCTAGATTATTTATATTAAGTTCATGAAAATTTGTACTATTAAGTTAGATTTAGAAGTAAATTATGTAATTTATAAATATTATTTTTTTGATTTAGAAGTAAATTATGTAATTTATAAATATATTTTTTTGATTTAGAAGTAAATTATGTAATTTTATAAATATATTTTTTTATTAGAAGTAAATTATGTAATTTTATAAATATATTGTCTTGATTTAGAAGTAAATTATGTAATTTATAAATATATATTTAAAAAAAAGAGTGGTTTGAACCAAGTAACATATAAATTATGTGAAACTTTCTTCTTTTCATTAATTCCATTTCACTGCCTTGAAATTATTTAACATTCTGTAGTGTTAACTAACAATTATTGAGTAAAATAAAAATTTTTGATTTATAATTTTAAAAAAAATGAAGGCATCAAAATTGAATGTTCGCTTAATATTCAGCCTGACATTCTCATGTAATTTTTTGGTTTGAGAAATAGAAAAAGTTATGGTTTTATTTCACTATTTGTCTCCTATTTAGAATGTATCAAGCGTAAATTTATCTTGCACTATTACAGTAAAAGTTGTGTATTATTCGTTTATAATCTTAGTTTACAGATATCAAAACAAATTTTTGTTTTTCTATTAATTAAATTGAATATATAGATATATTTAATTATCTAGTATGTACATTGTACAACTTTGATCAGTTATGCCACAAAATCTTTGAAACACTCAGGTGCCTTAAACATAAAGATTGTTACAAAATTGAGTTTTTTTTTTTTTTTTTTTTTTTTTTTTTTTTTTTTTTTTTAAGAAAAATTAAAATCCATAATTTAACAATGTTCAGAAATGTTGAGTTTTTGTGTAGTTCTTTCTTGAAAACACTGATTACCTTGAAAGAGTTTAAGATGCTATGGAGAAAGAAAGTTGCGAACAGATATAATTGGTGTAGAAAATGCATTATTTATTTAAAACTATATTCTGCTAAATGCTAGTAGTTATTGTTACCTAAATTATTGTAGGACCAGACAGACTATCTAGGACCCCGAAAATAGCATCATTCTTGGGCCATTTTTCTATCTATCCATGGAAATTGTTTGTGAATTATGCTTAGGTGACTAGTAGTACTAAACTTCATACTTATTGTGTATATATACATAATTTTTGGACTAGGTACTATTCACATCTGTATACAGGGCATCACAAGAAAAATGGTCACAACTTTAAGAAATTACTAGCAGGATACTGGTAGAAAAAATGATAGATTGGTTAACAGAAGTATTTTTTTTTTTTCAAAATTTCCCTTTGTGTATCGACATATGTCACAAGATGTCTAAAAGAAAAATGCCCTCAATTGATCATCGTAAATGGTTTTAATTTGCCTCATTAAGAGCAAGATGGCAATAATGAATCAATAATGAATTTCTCTTGAAAACAATGGACTACTAAGTTATAATAAAATTTCATTAGATTTCTGCTGATGTAGCTAATCCCTTTTTTTTTTTTTGGGGGGGGGGGCATTATGTATCTTAAAGGATGTGTCATGATTAATTTTTTGCATACCCATCCGTCAACTTTTAAATATATATTGAAACTTATAGGTTGTTCATAGTATTAATGGTGATAAAGGCAATTTTGTTATATCTGTTATCATATAAAAAATGAGATTATGGGATTTCGATAAAGTTTATTAGAGAATCAGCTGTAAAAGTTTTTTCATAAATTTTAACCCATTTTTGCCTGAATTTTTTTTCTTGGTATTTTGTTTAATTTTATCTGCTGTATATCGGAGTTTCCCCCAGACAGTTTCAGAAGGGTGCTGCACCCTGCCTGCCCTTTGGTTTACAAAATAGCACCCTTCTTGCCCCTCATAAAAAGAATTAGCGCCCTTCCTGCCCCCTCCAGTAAAATAATTAGCACCCTTCTTGCCCTCAGTAAAAAAAGTGCCCTTTCTCCTTTTTTGCATTAAAAAATTTGCTTTCATAGTAAAAACTGACTTAATGCTGTCTTAAAAAGAGTGTTTTGACTTTGAAAACTCACAAGTGGCTTTAAAAACCAAAAGAATACCTTTAACAATTAAAAAAGTGTCCTTAAGAAGCTGAAAAGTGCCCTCAAAAATCCAAAAAGTGCCCTTAAGAATAAAAAAAGTGCCCTTTTCTCACCAGCAGCACCCTGAACCTTTTTAAACCTGGGGGAAACTCTGTGTATATGTAAGTGACGGAGAAGCCTTTTTCAATGAAATAAGATTTTCATGATTTCCAGGTTATTGTAGGATAAAGCGCAAAACTGGATAATTTCATTAGTAGCCAGTAGTAGCAGTTTTATAAGTGGCCTTTTTACTTAAAAGTGCTAAACAATAAACTTTTCTTAAAATTTCAATCAGTATTAATCTAAAATTAAATAGCCTAATTCAATATGTTAATATTAACATATTGCAACCAGCAAAAGTGTAAAGGAAAGCTAGTTGTAAGGTGGCTTGTAGACAATTCTTTAATAGCCACTTTTTTCACTTTGTGGCCCTGTGGCTGACTCTAATTTTACACTTTACTATAGGGACAATTACATGAGCAATTAATATTACTGATTTTTACATTTTAAAATATATAATAGTTGAAATAAAATTTCTGTAGCCTTCTTAGAAATATTACATGGCAAAAAAACTCAATGGTTGAAGATTTTTCTTCTCTTTATACATTTAATCATTAACTGCCTACTGATAATGTCTTGTTATCCCTTTCACAGCTTTTAATTATGCTGTTGTAACTTTTCTTTTTATCAAAAAATTACTGCGTCCTGAGGCCATACATTCTGCATGGGAAAGTGATGGGATCATTTTGTTGCTTAGTAGAAACAAAATAGGAGGAGCAGATAGCTATCAGAATACCCTACACTTTTAGGCATCCTGGCCATGGCACGTCCTTGTGCACATGACACTCCTTAAAATAGAACTTTTTATTTAAAAAAAAAGATGGCATTTCTTATGACAGAACTGAACGTACCAAAATATAACTAACAGAAGGAAACAACAGAGAAAAATGAAAAATCATCGCAATGCTGGCTGGCAAGTCATCTTCGCTGTGCTATAATCATAAAATAGTGCACCATCGCATATAAAAAAATATTGACCTACAACATTTTAATGTGGTTTCATATTGAACAAAATAACCCAGGGTTGTTTGGTTTAAACCATGCTAGTTTAAACCAAATGTTTTTTTAAACTCAAAAACTAAAAAAAAAAAAAAAAAAAAAAAAAGTTTTTTCTTTTCCCCGTTAAAATATGATGAAAAAGTATTTAGATTAGGATAGACAATAGACTAATTTGAATTCTGATGAAGTGAAACATGCTTATTCTGTTAGAAAATTAGATGATGCAACTCAGACTCTGATGCAAGATGTCTGGTGTCATGCCATCAGGTTGGTTGATTGTTGGCTGATTGGTTGATTCCATCTGTAAAGTGAAAAGCAAAATTGTGTTGAATTTTTATAAGATGAAACTGTATGCCTTGTATTTAATGGATAATCAAATGTATCTAAGGAACCAGTGATATGTGTAACTGTTACAACAAAGACAGGTAATGTGTACTTAATACAATCGATACTAGTGGAAAAACTCATACATCTGGAAATGTGAATTAAAAAAATGGTTATTGTTTGTATCAAAAAATGTGAATTGGAGTTGCAGTGCTCCATCCGATCAGTTGTTACAGGTAATGCGGTAAATGTCACCAAAATAGGGCATTTATTAAGCACAAATTGGCATTCAAATGTTATAACATATGACTACTCGGCACATGTGTTAAATTTATTATCCAATGACATTCAAAATCAGTATCCTACAATCAAAAGGAAACTTGTTAGAAATTATTAAGTACTTTCGCAATAATCACTTTGCCAATGCATTATGTAGATCACATACAAATGCTTTGAAATTAGTTTTCCTTACCAAAACTTGATGGAATTCAATGAAAGATGTACTCAAAGTTTGCATTAAAAGATGGGTTACTTTACTGTACATTTACGAAGAAAACAGACAGAAAATAAACACAAATATCAAAAACCTTGTGTCCAATTTTGTTTTCAAAAGAAATGTTGGAGAAATGTTTGAAGAACTGGAACCAATTGCAAATGCACTTGACAAGATTTAAGAAGATAACTGCAGCATTGCTGTTGCTGTGTATAGCTAGAAAGATCTTGTAAAAAAAATTGAAAGAAAAACGCGAAAATAAAGTAGTGAGGAAGCATCTTGATAATCAATATAAAATGGTTTTAACGTCTATGCATTTTCTTGTATATATGCTGCATCCAGAACAAAAATAAGGTTTAGAGTTATTTTAACAAGAACAAAAAGATTCTTTTGATTTTTCAAAGCAAAGGTATCCAATAAATTCACTGGCACCGTTGATTAAATTCAATACAAAGAGTTCACCTTTCCAGGAATGCTTCTTTGAATCTAGTATTGCAAAAACTGCAACTGCACATGAATGGTGGAAAAGCCGATAAAAATAAATTAATAAACTTTTACCATCTAAGGCATCTTCTGCCAGTGTAGAAAAAACATTTTCAAAATTTGGACCTTTTCAAGCTAAATTGCAAAGTAGATGAGGACTTGAAAAAGCATTACAACATGTGTTTTTATATAAAGTTTATAACTAAAATATAAACATTCACTTGTTGTAATTTTAGAAAATTTCTATAATAGTTATTGATTTTTAGTTATATAAGTGATCACACGTTTTATTTTTTATTATATATAAGAATATTGTAATGCTTAAATTAAAATAGTAAAAATTATATTAAATTTCAACAAAATAGAAGTAATTTTTGTTTAATGCTTCATTTCAAATATTTGAAAATATGAATGTTCAGCATTCTTTCAAAATGCTGAATTATTTAAACATTAACCCTGGTTTTTTGGGGGGTTTTAATCCTTTTTTTTGTTTGTTTTACTACTCTGAAATAACCATTGGTGTTTGCTGCCATCATAAAAGAAATGCATAAAATGTAAGAAAATAAAGTTTGCAAAGTTGTATAATCTTCAGTGTGAAGAAAAGGAAAAAAAAAAAAAAAAATACACAGGAACAGTTTTTGACATTTCGATGCAGTCATTTTAAAATAGTCTTGAGTTCTTTATGAACACAAACAGAAAACATTAATAAGAAATCACAAAGTTTTGGCTGTTGATAATACACAGATGTATGTGAGGCATTGAAAAATGAAAATAACACTTTATATCACAAATGGAATCTTGACACAAACTCAATACTGTACACTGACGACATTAAACGCAGCAAATTCTTAACAGCATGATTGCACAGAATATTTTCTTAAACCACTTAAAATAGAACACAAATAATAAGAGAAACAAAAAAATTTGTGGCAAAACAAAGAGAAAAAATAAAATAAATGCTGCCTTGCATAATCTTTAAGTACTTACAGGAATAAATATTGAAGCATGACTTTTAAAGGATAAAAAGAAAAAGAAAAAAACATGTACACTGTTGACTGTAAGGATGTCTGTAAGTAACACAACACGTAGAAAAAAATTAATAACTTTGTGTGTGTCTCATAATAAAATAAACTGTTTCATAATAAAATCAAACCTGCTTTTTAGCAATCTAGGCCTAACAGGTACCAGTAAACAGTGTTTTCTCGCCAAAATGGTGAAAAATAAAAATCGTGCCAACCCCGGTGCACTTGCGACAGCTGTTTCCAACAAGATACTAATTATTTATACAAACCAAAGTTTAAATTCCAGTGTAAATATTTGCAATGCCCCCCCCCCCCTCCCACTATAAAAAAAGTTACTGCAATGAAATTAATTGGCGTTAAACCACGCTTTCTAAAATACGCCATTGGCTGCAAATCCAATTACAGAACATTCCTCCACAACTTGAATTATTACTTGTGATGAAAGCACAAATAATAATAATAATAAAATCATAGAGATAAATTTAAACTATGCTGATTTTTTCACAAATTTACTTGTGGGATTTCCCCCCCCCCCCCCTCTTTCTCCCCATTTTCATAACTTTCGAGATAACAGCAACTAGTGACATATAGAAAAAAAATGCCACAAGAATCAATGATAAACGCAAGCTACTTGTATCTGGAAAGTGAGTGACCATTATTGTCATGTCATCATTGGTGGTGACAAAAAAAGATTAAAATATAAGACATGTCACATAAAAGCACAGAGAAATAATGAAATATGTAGAGGCAGTATTGACGGCTGAGGTTTAACAATTGTTGGGGCCTGAGCAGAATTAAGTGACTGAGTGTCTGCTTCATGCATTTTAGGATCATTAGAAACAGTTGAAGAAATCAAAATTTATACAGACAAGCATCATTACTAGGGATGGAATCTGATTTTATTGTCACAGAAGATTTCATACACAATCATTTTTTGGGGAAGAATGTGAATCATCAGAACTTAATAATGAAACGGAAAGTCATTTATTTATTGAAAGATATTTCGCTCTGGTTAAAAGTTAAAGTTCCAAATCACACTCTTTATTCATCAAATGGCGAGTAGAAATCAATGTATGACTAATATAATTTTACTCGTACAAGCCACTGTGGTGAAATAATCTATTTTTTGAAGAATTCTTAAAATATTTAACTGTTCACCTAATTTAGATGTTATTTACTAGTGGATAAGAAAGAAGTCTTATTATCTTTACTTTCTCTGAACAAAATTCTAGAATTGTAGGTAAATGTGAATTACCTTATGTCGCTTTAGGCAAAATAATTTTATTGTTCATATTTTTTCTATAATAACTGGCAAAGAAGATTTAGAAAGCTTCCTGTATGCGATGAATCATATGGAGTATATATTTTCAATTCCTATGAACGTGGCTCTTTGTTAATAAGGATTTTCATCCACAAATTGCATTTCCCAATTAGCTTCAGGGAGATGTATTGGATGTTATGATAATCAACTGCAACAAAGGTTCTATACACCACGATATGCAATGAAATTATTGTCCGGAAAAAACTAGTGATGCTAAAATCAGCCACTCTATCTATAAAAGACTATTTCATTTCAAATAACTGCAAAAAGAATTTGTATTATACTACAGGTATGCAGTCAGTTCTCTTTAAAAAAATTACATCATGAAAACTAATTTATGAAATATATTCTTCTCCTTTGGTTTATAACTGGTAGGTTTTTGCAACTGGGTGGTAGAAAATCTGAATTACCAAAAACATTCATTGGTAGAATATATTCACTTCTTTAAAGCTTGGCAGTGATGTTGTATGAAATTCATTTGAAAGAAAAAGAACCTTTTTTAAATTTATATAGAAAGGTAAAATGATTAGATGTTGATCCATAGCTTCACAAAAAAAAAAAAAAAAAAAAAAAAAAAAAATCTTGTGTATTAATTCATGCAAAAAGAACTTCATTTTTTGTGATAGTTTGTAAGTGTTAAACAAAATTTTATTTATTATGACAAAAAAAAAAGTTATGTATATAATGATTATCAAATTTAAGTTTTTCGTGTGCCAGAGAAATTGTCATATATGCCACTTTGGGCATGTGTGCCATCCTTGCCCTAAGAATTTCAGAATATATGTTGACCTAAGTTGATGTTAAATAAGTTAGATGCTATGTTTTTCAACTATCACTCAAAAAATTGTCATCCGTTGTTTTCATAGTCTGCCCACGGATAAAGTTTAAAAGCATCAAGATTTACCATTTATTGACTTTTAGTTTTTCAGAATCATCTACGTTTCAGTCTGAAATAGAATTGTTGCTCCTTTTTCATGTCTTCTCCTGTCTTTTCTCCCCTCTGTCAAACTTCTTTATCTTAAAGGCATCAGTTTTGTTAGGTAAAACCAAAAATAAACATCTTTCAGAACATTTGAATTCAATAGCATTTTATTATTTTTATTATTGAGAGCAAGCATCATTTCTATGACAGAAAATTACAAAATAAGGAAAATTGCAGTCAATTTAAGCAGATTTCTGCTTAAAAAAAATGTCAAGTTAGTGTTTTCTTCTTTTTTTTAAAAAATTATTTTTATTGAAGTTATCATAATGCCAATTATGTTAATAATAAACGTCTAGTTAATTATGTGCAGGGCTGTCTCTGGTGATTACTTTTTTTATTCTATTCGTACCACTTTTTACAAACAATAATTTTTGCCTTCTACATCAATGGTAAAAGAGATCAGCCACAAAGAATATTTTTTTCTAAATAGTAGTACGAATAGAATATAAAAATAGTCGCCAGTGGCAGCTTTGTATATGTGTCATGTTATTGTGGTTACATCGTAATAACATTAATCAATTTTTTTTTTGTTGCCAGGAAATCTCATTAATTTTTTATCAACTAAAGAAATCTCTATAAAATATCATTTAAATCACTTAAATGTGTTTCCACTCACCTATGCGAATTAGTCCGTCATTAAAATTGAATGGTCTTTCAGTGAAATGCAACAGAGAGATTAAAAAAAAAAAACTTTTTGTATGGGGGTGGGCGCTATGTTGTTTTCTTATGAGCATGTGACTCATTTTTTGCCTATAGTATGTTCTTGTAAATTACAAACATCATTTCATAGCTTGTGAAAATTTCAACTGCCTTGCAATAGAAAGATTAGTTTATGTTAACATAACACAGATTTTTTAAGTTTTTAATTCCCCCCCTCCCCCTCCCCCATACATTATTAAAATCTATTTCCAGATATATCCGATCTGTTTCTAGACTTTCACAACAGTTTAATTTTGCTTACATTGCATTTTTTTCTGTGCTTTATATTGCTTTTGTGTTATTTTTTCTCTTTAAAATTATTTATTTTGCTGTCATGCCCATATATTCTCACCCCCCCCCCCCTTAACTATATTTAAAAAATAATAGTAATAATTTGATATATTCTCATTGTTTCTAGTTTATCTGATTTATATTTATGTAATCCTAACCTTTGAAAAATATTCAGATTTAGTCTTACTAAAATATTTGCATTGTATTTCACTGCTTCTATTTTTAATTTCATTTACATCCCTTTATCAAAATTCAAAAGGTGCAATATAGTACGATATTTTTTCAATTTTTGTGCTGGTTCTATTGCATTGTTTTTTTAAATCTTTCCTAGTTAAGTTTTTTGGTTATTTTGGTAGGGTATTTTGCTTTATTTTCTATCTATATATATAAAATGCTAAGGTATATGGTAATGAGCAGTTACTTCTCTTTTGCTGTTGACAATGAGTGGTTTGTTTTCACTAATTTGTGAATATTAAGAAGACTGAGGTATCGATTTAAAGCTCACCTCATATATATGTAGAAAAATTTTCTGTATCTGAAAATTCAATTTGTGTAAAAATTGGCCAGTAATTTTTTTTATTTTTCGCATAAAACTGACCCAGACTTTCTAAAAAGGAAAGTAAATAAAAGTGTGTAGTCAAACCAAAAAAAGTGCCATTTTGTTTCTGTTTCAAAAGTTACCGATATTTGTTAATGTTGAAGGTCATTAGTTAATTTTTGAGGAGGGGAGAGTTTGGTCATAATTTAAACATTGCTTGATTGTTAAAGTTATATAGATCTGGCGGTGGAAGGTAGAACCAGTTTATTTTTACATTGTGTGCACAGCATGCCTGCTATTCGGTGCTGTAGGCAGTAGAGACCTGTGCCAGATCTTAGTTTAGAATATAATGCGTCCTGCTGGCTGTGGAAGGTGGAAGTAAAAGATTTTGCAGCACATGCACAGCACGGTGGCTCTACAGTGCCAGTGCCGTAGGCAGCAGGGACTCATTCCAAAGGTTCGTTCGAAAAGAGGTTGTTTAGAACAAAACAAGGTTCTTGGTGGTGCAAGGTGGGACAAAAAGAAGTTTTAATCATTCGAGGTTCGTTTGGAAAAATCGACCAGCAAAACGGGCATCATAGCCTGCTACTTTTATTGATTTTTAATATTTTGTCTTTTAATTAGGTTTTATTTGAGTAAATGTTTGTCTCTATTTATGTACAATCTGAAAACAATGTTCTTGTAATTATTTAGTACTTTGCTTTGGATGTAACATTGGTTAATCATTTCATTGTTTATCCTTGGTTTTATGTAAATTGGTGTTTCAGTATTGTTACTGTTTTTTATTGTTTTAACATCTTATTAATTAAATTGTCTGATCTTATTAATTAAATTGTCTGTTGTCTCAGTTTCAAATGTAAATTTTGTGTTACTCTCTGTTATAGTAAAATTTTGGTTAAAGAGCTTTCTGGTTTTGTATTAGGCTTCAATGTAGTGAATATATCACTGACATAACAGTAGCAGAATTTTATTTCAATATTGTGTTTCTCCATTACATCAAATTTTTGGTTTTAGCTTTGCTAAGATAGGTGATTTCCTATAGATAGACATTTTTACTGTTTGTATATTTTATTACGGAACAGTCTTTCATTTGTCATTAAGCTATTTTTGCTTTTTAATAATGTTTCAGTTGTTTTTGTCTCTACATATTTTTATTTTATTTGTTCAATTATAATTTTGTGTACTTCATTTATATCTGAAGCCCCACCAGTGGCTGAGAGGTTGTGCTCTCGAAGCTGGTAGATGGGAGGTGCTGGGTTCGATCCCAATCGCGCCCGTCGGCCTAATCGTTCGGAGTTTTCGTGGTTTTCTTCGAGCCGTGGATTTATCCATGCGTAAATACGGATTAGGTACCCCCTTAGAAAGGGGTACTTCCCTTAGAAAGACCCCCACGAAGGGCACTCCCCCCGGGCCTATATCCCTAGTGTAGATAATTGGCCGTCAATAATCAACCCAACCCAACACTCATTTATATCTGTGAAGGTTTAAAAGTTTACAACATCAAAGATGACCATTATTCTTCTTCCTAAAGGACAAAACTGGGAAATTTCATTAGTGGGCAGTGGCCAGTAGTTTTATATAAGTGGCCACTTTTATATTTAAAAGTTCTAAACACAGTAAACTTTTGTTAAAATTTCATTTAGTATTTATCCAAAATTAAATAGCCCAAATAAATATATTAATATAAAACACATTTCAACCAGCAAACGTAGAATCCTTGATGAAATACAAAAAATTTTACTCTTTCCTTGTAGGTAAGTTGCCATAAGGTGGCCGCTAACAGACAATTTTTTAGTAGCCACTTTTTCTCATTTAGTGGCCATGTGGCCGGTCGCTAGTGTTAATTTTGAACCTTACTTCTTCCTATCTCTTTCTTTATAAATTCATATGTTGATTTCATTCATAATTCAGATTGGGAGAGAATCTGTTTATTTCTTTCACATATTTTTTGAGATCATGTTAGTCCTTCTTTATTAACAATTGGTCTCATTTTATATGGAATTTTGTGGCTTTATTGAAAAATCTTGGAATTTTGAGGGGGGGGGGGGTTATTTATTATACTTTTCACATTATTAGGCCATTCTCCATTTTTTTTTAAAAATCAGATTGTGTATTTTTTATGTGGATCTTAAACTGTTTCTATACCCTTATTTTCTATTGCTTCTTCCACCATTTTCTTATACCTTTCCTTGTCCTTTATTGCTATTTTATTTTTATAGTTTTTTATCTTTAACATTTGTTGATAATAATTTATGATGCATTTATTCTTCATGTACTATGTAACGATTAATATTCAATAACTTTATTGAAAAACTATTTACTTTATTATATTGGGATAAAAAAAAAATAATAATCATAGATTTTTTAATTTAATATTTTAAATAGGTAAAAATTAATTTTACACACACAGTGTACTCTGTCAAAATGAAATAAATTTTTTTCAATGAGCCGTTGCACATACGAGTTTAAAAGTATAAAACATTCTAAGTGCGGCTCTTACGCCAGGGTGGTGGGTACAGTGATTTTTTTTTCATAGGGATGTCTTATAACCTGTTTTTTTCCATACCGATATCTTACGATGCCATTTTTACCTCTGATCAACTGTCACATGCTCTCAAGTTTGTACCAAAACATTAAGAAACGTTTTCCAACCGCGGATGTCCGTGAAAGGTTATTTGTTTATTTTTGAGCAATCAGTGGGGTGAAAATTGTTGGTCTCACCTGATCTCAAGTTAAAAATGTTTGTTTTCCTTGCATCCATCAATAAGCACTGTATCCTCTGGATATTAGAATGAATGTAGAACCGTCGCGACCTCTTTCGCTAATGTTGGAAATATTTTGTTTTAGCTGTAAGTTTAGCTTACCATTTGCTCAAATATTGTCCTCTTAAACTATGTGTTCATCTACCCTCTCATAGAACGTACTTTTGTTTCAGCACCATTGCTTGTTTACCTTTTCAACGACAATTTTTCTAAGTTTAGTTGTCTCTCTTTTACTTCATCATGTGATAAGTTGTTTTTGCATGGTATATAGATGGCGCTGTTGTTCCACAGTTGCATGACGGCGTACTTTTTATGACGTATCTGCACCACAATTCGTGATTTGAATCACTATTCAATATTCTTTTATATTTTTTTTCTGCCATTTTAAGTGAAAATATTTATATATAAATTTGAGTTTCTTGTGTGCGCCGCTTACGTGGATATACTTTAAAAAAAAAATAGATTTTCATAGATGCGGTGCATACATTGGATATACTTTTTTTTTTTTTTTTTTTTTTAAACAGATTTTCATTGGTGCGGTGGGTATTCTCGAAAATACAGTATTATTGTTATTATTACTCAAAATGCTTTCTCAGAGCATTTTCCAAACATTGTAATCTTTACAGAACACATTTTTTGACACAATTCTGTAATTTAATTTCCTATGTTTTATCAGAAAACTTATGGCTATCAGATGCCTAGTTCAAACATAACATTAACTCTCTAAGCGTGTGGAACGTAATATTCCGTTCACTAAGCTCCAGGTTTCACTGCAATATATGCAATGTTTAAGATAATATAATTCTATAGATTTAATGAATTTTCAAAACATTGAAGAATGTTTAATACTCTCAAGGGTTACATTCATATTTGTAATTAAGTTTTATTTATAATGCTGAAAGAATCATATTTTTTTAGCATTTAAAACAAAATACAGAGAAAACAACATTACAATTTTACCCTTTTTCAAAACGCTCAGAGGGTTAAAAAGATATTAAAAATAAAGTATAGAAAATACTTATAATGGCAATAATGTAGATATATAAGAATTATTTTTAATTTCTGCAAAAATTTCAAACATTAGTGTTTGATGAAAAATTAAACTTCATCTGCACCTAAAATTTTAGAAAAAGATTTTCATAGTGGGTTTCCACCAGGGTTCTTGCTGCTGATTGCCTTTGAGCCAAATTGTGACAAAATGCTTCATTTGGCAAGGAAAGAAACGATCAAAATTGCCAAATTTCAAGAGCTGAAAAAAACTTTGCAAGTGTACAACACAGGCAACACTCTCATTTATGTTACTGAATGACAGATATTATTTATCACATTCAATCATACTGTACCATTTACATCACCCTGGTTTTATCAGGTGGTGAGTTTTGGCAGATTTCTACTTAAAGAAAAAAAGCTTATTGAAAAATCTGTGCTTTCTAGCCCTCCCCAATTTTTTTTCTCCCTTTGTCCACTCCTAGCACAGTTAAAAATATTTAGTACCTACTCTCTCTCTCCTATTTTTTACTTTATTGTAGCAACAAATAATCAATTATCTCCCACCTGCCTCAAAAAAAGTTACCCCTTCCCACAGCATGGACACACATTTTACAATTTTTAAAATTATTTTTTTATTTTCCTTACGTGTTACTCTGTAGTAACAAAAAAGTAATTAACTAGTCATTTGAATACCCTCTCTTCTTGAAATTTCTACTTTTGATATCCCCCTTCCCCCCTCCCCCCCAATTTTAGGATCTTTAAAACTTTCATATAGATTTTATTAGATATATATATTTGTTTATATAGATTTTATTAGATATATATTTTTTATTTTGTAACAACAGTAATAATCATCTAAATTTCTTACACTGCATATCTCATCAAAGGCAAAAATATTCTTTTATGCTTTCGATTAAAATCACATATCTGCTAAACTGATTTTGCACCCAAGTTTACTGTCAATAATGCAGTATTCAAATATTATTAGACCCGTACCTCATCAAGGGGCAAGCTCCAGGGACAAAAATGTTTTTAACGTTTTTTGATTGAAATAAAATACAGTACAGAACCATTTATCTAGAATGGCTGAGGTCAGATGCATTCAGAATTTTTAAACATTGATAACAATATCATTAAGGAGGGGGTTCGAGGAATGATAACTTATGATATCGTAAGGTGGGGGACACCATAATTACCAAAATTTTGTTAACGTTATTGTTATATATGTACAACCCCATATCAAATGAACAGATTTTGTTCAAATCTTGCATAAAAGTCCATTGTTGATGACAATACATATTCAATGCATTAAATTTTGTATTAAAAATGTGTTACTTAAAATTTTTAAGTTATATTTCTTATTTGTAGTTTGGCTGCTCTTACCCCTCTTTAGAGATGAATTTCTCAACATCATTTCCCTTGATCCTTAATAGGGGTTATGTAGGTGGTGTCCCGGCACAAGGTGCGGAGCCTAATTTGAAATGGAGGTTATAGAAAAATTTTAAAATCGGTGCTTCATAATAAATCTATTCTGCTAACTTTTTTCCCCATTTGACCACTTTTTTTGCCGATAAGCTAAATTTCTATGGTTAATCAAAATTCAGTGAGAACCCTGGTTTCCATCATATTCTTATCTGATATCTATATGAAAACTACCTTCAACACTAATGCTTGTTTTGTTCTTGTCATTTTTCTGCCATGTGTCTGTATATACATTTCTTTAGTGAATCATTTTCCATTCAAGAGGTGACTTTTACTTATTCATTTTACTTTAAAGTTGAATTTGTTGATACCAGAATAATTTAGAGGTTTAGCTAAAATCCGGGACATTTCACAGTGGTGGGACACTGGGATATTAAGTCTGAAGCGGATTGTTCTAGGAACCTCAGAATGTCTGGTCACTTTAACATTAGCGTATGAAAGGAAATAGTTTTATATACATGACAGTATTGAAAAAAGCAGTTTGTCACATTTGACACTTTTAACAGAAAATTCCAATAATCAAACAGTATAAATTTGTCGGTACTTTTATGTTAACTGGATGCAAGTATTTTTGTTGGGTGCAAATCTCACCAATATTTTTTTCTCCTCAATAGCAGCTTTTATTTTTTGTATGTGTAAATTAGAAACAATGATTTGATGATGAAGTAAAATGTTTTGGTTTATGATATTGCATTTTAAATTATGTAATATATACATTTTAAAAGAGTTTTGTATTTTAAATGAAATGAGTGAAAGGTTTATATTTTAAATGAACTGAATGCAATATGAATGATGGCAATGTGAATAATATTTGACGATTAATCACATGTGCCTGGCTAACATGAAAGTACCAAATTTTCTATTGGTGCATGTTTGTTATCTAAAATTCCATTTTATTTAACATCTATCATTCACTTTCAGTTATTAAATATAATGCATTTTTCATAATCTGTAATGATTCACAAGAGAGAGGAAGTTCTTGTGTCGTGTTTTTTGGAAAGCACTGCATTTTTATATGCAGTGCAATAGAGTACATATTGCTATTCAGTGAGGCTATGTAAAATTCATGCATCTTTTTAAATCCTGATTTTTGCTTCTAAGCTTTTTCTAGCAATTGTTGCAGTGATTAGTTATTTCTCATAACACTTTTTAGATCAAAGGCAAACATAGATAATTTAAAAAACTAGTTATTTGTGTTAAAATTAAAGGGAAATTGTGTTAACTTATATGTGATTTATTTTATTTCTTAAAGATGTATGTTCACGATACTTAAAAATTCATTGACATTTTATATTTTCATTGATTGTCAATGTCTGACAGTAAAACAATAATATCTATAAAACATTCAAAGCTGAATATTTTAAGTCCAAGACATCTGCTCTGATGGCTATAAAATTACCAAGAAAATGCTACCAGAAATAATCAATAATTACCACTCTTTTTGATAATCAAGTTGACCTTTGTGTTTGCATTTTGAGGACATAAATTTTGTTTTCACTTTCTGTTACTTATATCCTGTTGTAATAAGTAGAATTTTTAAATATGGAATTTCAAAGTCAATCTTATCACTCAGTTTTCATTGTGTGGTACACTAACTTCCTATTTGTATATTTATTCCATTTCATTGTAATATACTTTGATGTGGCTGAAATAAAAGAGTTAGAGTAGTAGCACTTGTTATATTCCTCCTAACAAAGACTGATTACTCATTGTGCAAAAGAAAAAAAAATGTTTGGTCATATTTTCAGGTACTACCATTAATGAAAATTACTTGTGCCTTACATTGTTTGTATATGTTACTTCTGGTCATGCCTAACTGAACTGCATAGCAAGTTAGGCTTGCTAGACTAAAATAATAATTTTGTAAAAATCCAAGTCTAGTACTTATTGAAATTGTAATAAATTTATTTTAAAAGGTCATAGTTTTTTACGCTCAACTTAGTTCATGCCGTTTTTAATGTGTATTTTAAAATTTAAACACTTTCTCCACTTATTTTTGTATTTATTTTAGAAATAGTGTAGTTCAACTTGCTTTTAATAATAATCATTAAAATACATTGTGTTATTTTATTTAAAGTGTTTTAATTTTTCACTTCTCATGTAAAGTTATAAAAATATAGTGAAGATAAAATATGTTGACAGTTAGCTTCAAATGCTTTATCTGAAAAATGGAATATTTCTCTGAACTTTGTACAGTTCATAAGTTTTTTATTTTACTATAACTTAGAGTGATTTTTTTAAAATATAAATCTTAAAAGGATAATTAAAATTGCAAAATACTACTAAATTTGTGTTTTTTAAAACTTGTGTTGTGGTTAATTACTTCGTATTTTATCTAAATCAGCTGCACACATATTCGAAAAAAAAGCCTAATTTTTAACAACTTTTATTTAAACATGAAAATTATTTTGATGAATTCAATTGTACTTTCTATTTAATGTAATACACTCCAGTGTTAATGACATTCATGCTTCCTTACTAATATCTGCTTCAAGATCTGTAATATTTTAATTTTAATAATAGATTATCTTATTTAAAATTTTAGAAATATTGGAAAAAATGATCTTTTTTCTTTTTAAATCTTTTTTTTTGAACTAAACAATCCTATTCTGTAATTTAAATTATCACCTTTTTTAAAAAAATATATTGTATGAATGCTGATAATGCATTTTTAAATAAAAGCGATGGAAAGATGAATCCTAGAACAGTTTAATTACACGATCAACAAATACGTGAAAATAAAATTTTAAAAAGGTGAAACCTGTAACTTCAAATTCATATGTGATTTACTTAGACATATTTTTTTTTTTTTTTTTTAATCATTGAAATGGTTATTTTCACCCAATTCTTTTTTACATGCTGTATTGTTAAGATTTATTGTACAAGGATTTTACAATTAAATATTCTCTTTACAAAGCTTTTATGCAATGATATTAATTAGAAAATCAACAAAAGTGCATTAAATGCTTTATTAAAATATTCTTAGTTTTGTTGGGCTGAATTAGCCCTATGATTAGCTTGATGTATTTCTATAAACTTCAGAGTTAAAGCATAAATTTTGTATTCTACAATCTAAATGAAGTGGTCCTCCTAGGATTTTCTTTGTTTGCATTGTGTGAACTTCAGTTATTTATTTGTATATTTTTGTACCCATTATTTTTTAAACAAATCTTCAGAAACAAACATTTTAAGTAATTTTTGCATCAAGAATATGTGTTAAGCTTGTGAAATGGGATTTTATATTAATCTAGCTGCATATGGACTATAGTTTTTATTTCAAAATCAAATTTTAATTCTAATTTTGCTGTGTGAATTGAAATGAACAACTTGCTAAAATGTTTATTTCAACTGATCAACTTCCCCCATGTTTTTCTTTTTTCACTTACCGCAAAATAATTCTAGTTCGTATAGTTATTATGTTGTGATTGTTTGCATAATATTATTTCTCTTCTTCAATTCCTGCTTTCTTGAGAATATTCCCAAAATAAAAACTCCTTTAAATTATCATGAAGAATGATTTAGGAACTTCAGTGATTTTACTGAAGTATTCAAGAATAGAAAATAGTGACATATTACAGAAAAATTCGAAATAAACGAAATTGAAATGGAATGAAATATTCACCTTGTACCAATAAAATATACATTAAAACATGCTTAAAAGGTGACAAAAAGATGTTAAAATATAATCATTTACACCCCTGAGAACTTTCGATCGCTAACGCGATCATCATCAGTGGGGAACTTTTGACTGAACTGAGTGTACGAATGTCGTACATTCAGTTCAGTCAAAAGTTCCCCAATGATGATGATCGCGTTAGCGATCAAAAGTTCTCGGGGTATAAATGATTATATTTTAACATCTTTTTGTCCCATTTTAAGCATGTTTTAATGTAGACTTATATTACATGATGAATAATACTGCCTTTTACATTCATCTTTCTTAGCATGCATGACATGAAAAAGATTCACCTTTAAAGGAAGTAAAATGAAAATCTTCTCATATTTACAAATGTAAAGTTAAAATAATTTGCCGCCATTCTAAAAAGAAACTAGTCTGATGTGCCAATGCCAAAATTTTCGTCTATCTCATACATGTTATTACTTCAAAATTCGCTATCACAGCGTCAATAAAATCAATATTTTTTGTCCTGTTGTATGTCAGCTGTTTCTAAATCACCTGGTTAACTGGATGTGACTCATTAGAAATTTTCTAGACTCCTTGGATTTTTTTTCTTTTCACGTCCGTATGCACCCTGATCTTGTATTAAAATATGGTCTTGCTTCTTATTTGAATGTCGATGAAAAAGGAAAAATTGCTGTATAAATTTATTCACCCTATAAAGTTTCATAACATTTTTTTATAATAATTTATTCATAATATTTCATATTATAAATGTTATTATTTCATTTACACTGATGTCCAGAAATTAAGGGACCAGAAATCAGTGACCGGACACTTTCGATTTCGACATTTTGTCGTGTATCTACTGAAATTCATGAGGAAATGCCCTTGAAATTTGAGGATGTAAAGAACATATTTGCCTTCATGTTTTTCAGTGAAGATTTAGTCCAGAGGACACGTAGGGGGGACACTTTAATAATAAAATAATATTTGTATTTTCCGAAGAAACAGAAATTTTCAAAATGACCCATCACTGTAGCAAATGACTGTGTAGGTCTTGTTCAACATTTATGTGCATTCAAGAATAGCACGCATATTCTTGAAGATGTTAAAGTTTCTCTGAAAATTCAAATGCTTTTTTTAATAACTTGCAGAGTTTTCAACCAAATTTTACACCGCTTTCCAAAATCTTGACAAAGAACAGTAGAAATAGTATAATGCAATTAAAAGATGAATACGTTGAATATTTGATGACACATGGGTATTTGTATGAAATAAATTTTAACTGCACATGCGCGAACTATACCAAATACTTTTTTTTCATGGTTTGTTAGCTAGTTCTACAGAGCAACTTACATAAAAAGTCCATTCAAATATCGAGAAAATTCAGAAAGATACAAGCAATGCAGTGAGCTAATTGATAAATTGGGGTGGAAATCTCATAGGATTATATAGGATTTCCTCTCCAATTTATCAATTAGTTCCCTGTATTGCCTGTATCTTTTTGAGTTTTCACAATATTTGGCTGATCTTTTTATACGAGTTGCTCTATAGTATTGACTACCAAATCATGACAAAAGATCTTTGCTGTAGTTCATGCATGCACAGTTAAAATTTATTCCATACAAATATCCATATCTCATCAAATATTCAATATATTAATATTTTAATTGCAGTATACTATTTCTACTGTTCTTTGTCAAGTTTTCGGAAAGTGGTGTTAAATTCAGTTGAAAACTCTGTATGCTAGTTGTAACAAAAAACTCTTGAATTTGACACAGAAATGCCTACATCTTCATGAATATACATGCTATGCTTACACAAATGTTGAACAGGACCTACAAAGTCATTTGCCACAGTGACAGACCATTTTGAGCATTTTCTGTTACTTGGGTGATCACAAATATTATTTTATTATTAAAATTATTATTGCCCCCCTCCCCTAATTGTCCTTGCGACAAAATCTTCACTGAAAATCTGGAGGCACGGCAGTGCCTCCGCCAAGTCGAGAGAGGACAGCCGTAAGCATACTTTTCTGGAAGCAACTCAGGGCACTTTTGACCCCCCCATATCTCCGCGCTGGAGTATCCCAAAAATTTTAAACTTCAATTATAGAGAGTATTTGGCCCACAGGACCAAAATTTAAAATTACAACTTTCTGTCTTTTCTAGTTCAGGCGATATATGAACTCAAACATTCGATTTTTTGTCACTTCTTACTCACTCGTTCACGCGTCATCAAAAAGATTGGGTAGATCCCGTAGCCCCAGAAACTTGACATTTGGAAAAAAGGTAGTGTTTAGGATACAAAGAAAGGAAAAATTATAAAATCCAGAAAATTCGAAAAAAAAACATTCGAAAATTCAACAAATTCCATCAAAATTGAAAATTCAAAATAATACGATCTTGTAGTCTTGGAAACTTAAGATTTGGTGTGAAGGTAGTGTTTAACATCCAGAAAAAGAAAACATCAAAAACACCAAAAAAATCGAAAGTAAAATTGAAAAAATCGAAGAAATTGAAAAAAAAACGAAAATTTGAAGACAATCCGATTTTGTTGCGCTAGAAAATTCAAATTAAGAATAAAGGTAGTAATTAGGATACAGAAAAAGGAAAATTAAAAAAATCCAGAAAATTCGAAAAAAAATAAAAAAATTCGAAAAAAATTGAAAAAATGAAAATAATTTGATACGATAACGCTCGTATTTATAAATTAATTTGGATGAAACTAATTGTGTGTATGAAGCTCACCAATGCCTCGACCGAGTTCGTTGGCCAGCTTGGTCCGCCATCTTGAAACAAGATGGCGGCCACGGAAAATTTTAAAACTAAAATAAATATACAAAAAAGTTAAAAAATCAAGTTTATTTTTTAATTAGGTGTTAGGACTTGATACAAGGATTCCAGAGCATTTTTTGTTTTACCTCTATCTTAAAAATTGGCCGAGATAGAGCAGTTTGAAATTCTAGGGTGGCTGAAATTTTGAAACAAAACAGCACATTACAAAAAACCAACGATAAATTTATGGTCAATAATGGTCAAGCAGGTGCAATCCCGAATGAATACTCCGTGTTATTATAACTGTAACTTTGACTTCGAAATTTTGATACGTTGCATTTTCTATTTGTTGATATTTTTGAACTATGATTTACGCTAAGTGAAATGTTGTTGTTGAAGAGGGATTTTCCATGTAAATCCGAAACGTCCAATTTTAATATGTTTTTAATGTTTTATGAAAGTGTATTGTAATGTCTGTAATTTTAATGATTTTAATATAAATTTATAAGTTTTAGTGAACGCGATTTCTCGCAAATTATTTTCTTTCATTGTTGTAATCATTTTCCCGATCATACGCATAAAACTATATATTCATATCCATTAGCGCCAAATTCTCGCCAAATTTGGCGACAAAAATAAGTCTTCATAAATGAAGCCAATTTGGCTATAGCTCAATAATTTGGCGAATTTCTTATTCAAATTCAGTGTAAACGAATCTTTTGTAAACGGTTTCTTTGCATTTTAACTTGCTGTTTTCGAGTGACATTAGCTAAAATTTTAAAACGAAGATATAGGAAAGCTACCTTTTCCTGCCGGTACAGGCCGGAGGACTTTTTTATGAGTTGTCGGATGCAATCTATGTTTTGCATTAAATAAAGTAAAACATTGAAAAACAAATCCCACAGGATGGGGATAGTTTGTTTTAGATAGATTTTAAGATAATTGTCCTATTAGCTAGTACACCTTCCGTTATTGTTTTGTGTTATTTTCCCCGGATTATGCTTTTCTTTTCTTTTGTTTACGAATTTTGTAATAGAAAAGTTCCGTTATAGACCTTTTTTTTATAGACAGGTTCATTTTCTTTCACAGGCTTTACTCTATTTAATTTATATATGAAATATTTGTTGTTAAAAGATGTTGGTCGCACAAAAATTTTCACTTCTCTCCCTCCCTCCCGACATTACTGGTTGGTTATGCCTTGATAGTCCTTTCTAAATAAAATCATGGTGATTCTAAGATTCTCTTGATTTATCTCTAAATTGAACATAAACGATCCTAAGAAAACGGATCCATGAATTACTATATTGGCATGAGGAAATTTAGTTGCAGAAAAATGGAGCATATAGCTAACATTAAGTCTAATAGGAAAACCACATCCTTGGCAAGATCGTATTAACAAGAAACCATCCAAATCTGGAGGCACGGCAGTGCCTCCGCCAAGTCGAGAGAGGACAGCCGTAAGCATACTTTTCTGGAAGCAACTCAGGGCACTTTTGACCCCCCCCCCCCCCATATCTCCGCGCTGGAGTATCCCAAAAATTTTAAACTTCGTTTTTCTAGAATATTTGGCACACAGGACCAAAATTTAAAATTACAACTTTCTGTCTTTTCTAGTTCAGACGATATATGAACTCAAACATTCGATTTTTTGTCACTCACTCACTCGTTCACGCGTCATCAAAAAGATTAGGTAGATCCCGTAGCCCTAGAAACTTGACATTTGGAAAAAAGGTAGTGTTTAGGATACAAAGAAAGGAAAAATTATAAAATCCGGAAAATTCGAAAAAAAAACATTCGAAAATTCAACAAATTCCATCAAAATTGAAAATTGAAAATAATACGATCTTGTAGTCTTAGAAACTTAAGATTCGGTGTGACGGTAGTGTTTAGTATCCAGAAAAAGAAAACATCAGAAACACCAAAAAAATCGAAAGCAAAATTAAAAAAATCGAAAAATCGAAAAAAATCGAAAAATTTCAACGAATCCGATTTTGTTGCGCTAGAAACTTGGAATTCGGAATAAAGGTAGTATTTGGGATGCAAAATAAGAAAAAATTAAAAATTCTGGAAAATTCGAAAAATTCTAAACAAATTGAAAAAATTAAAATAATTTGATTTTTTTAGCCTTAGAAACTTAAAATTCGCAGCAAAGATAGTGTTTAGGATTCAGAATAAGTTAAAATAAAAAACGCTATAAAATTCGAAAATAAAATAAAAAAATCGGAAAAATCGAAAAATAAGGAAAATTTTAAAATAATTCGATTTCATAGCGCTAGAAACTTGAAATTTGGAATAAAGGTAATATTTAAGATACTAAATAAGGAAAAATTAAAAAATATGATAATTCAAAAAATACCCATAAATTAGTGCAGACGATATATGAACTCAAAGTTTCGATTTTTTGTCACTCACACACTCACTCACTCTCGCGTCATCAAAAAGATTGGGTAGATCCTACAGCCACAGAAACTTAAAATTTGGAATAAAGCTAGTGTTTCGGATACAAAGAAAGGAAAAATTATAAAATCCGGAAAATTAAAAAAAAAAAAAAAAACTTTTGAAAATTCATAAAAATCGAACAAATTGAAAATTGAAAACAACACGATCTTGTAGTCTTAAAAACTTAAAATTTGATGTGAAGGTAGTGTTTAGAATTCAGAAAAAGAAAACATCAAAAACACACAAAAAAAAAAAAAATTAAATTAAATTAAATCGAAAAATCGAAAAAAATCGAAACATTTCAAATAATCCAATTTTGTTGCGCTCGAAACTTGGAATTCGGAATAAAGGTAGTATTTAGGATGTAAAATAAGGAAAAATTAAAAAATCCAGAAAATTCGAAAAAAAAATCAAAAATTCGAAAAAAATTGAAAAAAATTAAAATAATTTGATCTTTTGGCCTTAGAAACTTAAAATTCGCGGTAAAGATAGTGTTTAGGATTCAGAATAAGTTAAAATAAAAACGCAATAAAATTCGAAAATAAAATAAAATAATCGAAAGAAATCGAAAAATAAGGAAATTTTGAAAATAATTCGATTTATAGCGCTAGAAACTTGAAATTTGGAATAAAGGTAATATTTAAGATACTAAATAAGGAAACATTAAAAAATATGGATAAAAAAAATCGAAAATTTCAAAAAAATGTAAATAGAAAGAAAGAAAGAAAAAGTGAGAAATTGAAAATAATATGATATCGTAGTCTTAGAAACTGAAAATTTGGTGTAAAGGTAGTGTTTAGGATTCAGAAAAAGAAAAAAATTAAAAACACATCAAAAATTGAAAAAAAAAAAAATCGAATAAAAAACGAAACTTTGAAAGTAATTCGATTTTGTAAAGCTAGAAACTTAAAATTTGGAATAAAGGTAGAATTTAGGATACAAAAAAAAGGAATAAATAAAAAATCTGTAAAATTCGAAAAAAAAATTCGAACATTCGAAAAATGGAAAAAAATTCGACTTTGTAGCTTTAGAACTTACAATTCGACGTAAACTTATTGTTTAGGATACAGAAAAAGGAAAATTTAAAATACAATAAATTCGAAAATAGAATTAAAAACTCCAAAAAGGTCGGAAATTTCAAAATAATTCGATTTTGTAGCGCTAGAAACTTGAAATTTGTAATAAAGGATACAAAATAAGAAAAAATTAAAAAATCCAGAAAATTATAAAAAAAATTCGAAAAAATCAAAAATTGAAAATAATTTTATCTTGTAGTCTTAGAAAATTAAAATTTGGTCTAAAGGTAGCATTTACTATTCAATAAAAGGAACAATTAAAATATTCGTAAATTCGAAAATAAAATCGAAAAATCGAAATATCTTTAAGAAATCGAAAATTCGAAAACAATTTGATTTTGTACTGCTAGAAACATTAGTTTTAAGAGAATTGTCCTATTAGCTAGTACAACGCCCCTAATTGTTTTATGTTATTTCCCCCGGATTATGGTTTTCTTTCCTTTCGTTTACGAATTTCGTTATAGAAAAGTTCCGCTATAGACTGGCTATGATATAGGCGATTTCTTTATAGACAGGTTTGTTTTCTTTCACAGGTTGTACTCTATTTACTTCACGTATGAAATATGGATTGTTAAATGATGTTAGCCCCACAAAAATTTTCACAGCTCCCCCTACCCTCCCGACATTACTGGCTGATTATAGCTTGATAGAACTTTCTAAATAAAATCATGGTGACTCTAAGATTCACTTGATTTACTCTATATTGAACCTAAATGATCCTAAGAAGACGGATCAAATAATTACTATATTGGCATGACAATCAGGTAACTTAGAATTAAAATCGAAAAATCAATAAATTTATAAAAAGTCGAAAATTTGAAAATAATTCGATTTTGTAGTCCTAGAAGCTTGACATTTGGCAGAAAGGCAGGGTTTAGTACACAAAGTAAGAAAAATTAAAAAATCCGTAAATAATAAAAAAAGACTAAAAAAACGAATAAAAAAAGAAATAGTTTGATTTATTGGAAATTTCCGGAAATTTTAATTTTGGCTTTCTTTTTATACTAAAATGTACTTTTATGCTAAATATCAAGTATCTAGGGCTGCGAGTAATATCTCAGATGGATAGCACCTATCCTGGAAGCAATTGAGAGTACTTTTGACACTCCCCCTCCCATAACTTAGTGCTTGCCTAGGAACCTGAAATCTCTTTTTATCTACAGTATACTTTGCAAACGAAACTAAAGCTTCAAATTTTTTATACCTGTAAATAATAGGGACAGAGTGTGGGCTTAGCGAAAATCAGTGGATGATCTCCAAAAAGAACTCAAAATCAAGAAAAGGAGGATTACTTACAAAAAGAAGTGAAATCTCATCAAAAAGTCACCTGTAAAAAAGGCAGCCAAGTCTCGTAACTCACTTACCGTAAAAAGTACTGAGATCGTATAAAGCCAAGTTTAACTATCTTATTAACTCTGAAATTTTCATTCACAAATCACTCCTAGTCTCTACATCTTTAGTTAATTATTATTTTGTGACTTGGCAATTACGCAGCACAGGGAAATTATTACACCTTACTATGTTATGGGATGGGATGGGATAATTTAATTAAGGCAAATTATATACGCCCAGGGAAGTTATTACACTTTAATATGTTATAGTATTATTTGATTAAGACTAACTATATACATCACATTCTCGTGCTACGTAATTGCCAAGTCACAAAATAATAATTAACTAAAGATGTAGAGACTAGGAGTGATTTGTGAATGAAAATTTCAGAGTTAATAAGATAGTTAAACTTGGCTTTATACGATCTCAGTACTTTTTACGGTAAGTGAGTTACGAGACTTGGCTGCCTTTTTTACAGGTGACTTTTTGATGAGATCTATCTTTACACGAAGAAAGTATTGGATTCATGAAAATTTTTGACTTCTGGTTTTCAACAGATTTGTACGTTTTAGAAGGTCCTGAACACAATTCAACTGTTTTTAGAAAATGTCTGTCTGTCTGTATGTGACACAATTTTTGTGGGTGCTCTATCTCAAGAATTAATGCACCAAATTTAATAAAACTTTAGATTCAGTTAGACCTTGATATAAATTGGTGTTGATTAGTTTTTGGTGTAAATCGCCCGACAGGTGGCACTGCTATGCTACAGTTTTCACAATTTTCACTATAGTATCACTATATAAGATCTGATGCACATAATTTCATCAAACTTCAGATTCTGTTAGACCATGACATAAATAGATGCTGATTACATTTTAGTGTAAATATCCCAACAGGTGGTGCTGCTATGCTACTTTTTCCATGATTTTCATGGTAGCTATATCTCAAAAACTAATGCACAGAATTTGATCAAACTTCGGATTCTATTAGACCTTGACATAAATATATGCTGATTACATTTTAGTGTAAATATCCCAACAGGTGGTGCTGCTATGCTACTTTTTCCATGATTTTCATGGTAGCTATATCTCAAAAACTAATGCACAGAATTTGATCAAACTTCGGATTCTATTAGACCTTGACATAAATATATGCTGATTACATTTTGGTGTAACCAGCCCAACAGGTGGTGCTGTCATGCTACTTTTTCATGATTTTTACTATAGCTATATCTCAAGAGCTAATGCATAGATTTCCCTCAAACTTCAGATTCAGTTAGACATTGACATAAGTTGTTGTAGATTAGGTTTCGGTGTAAATATCCCTACAGGTGGCGTGCTATGCTGCATTTTACATGATTTTAGCGATAGCCATATCTCAAGAACTAATGCATGGAAATTTAATAAAACTTTAGATTCAGTTAGACGTTGATATAAATTGGTGCTGATTCTTGTTTGGTGTATTTGAAACCTATATGAGATAGAAGGCTGTTTTGGGGTCGGCACATCAGACTAGTTGGACATAAGTGTATAAACAACTTTCCTAGCATATCATAGTAGTACAGTGACGGCGAACCTACAGAATGAGGTACATTATTTTCAGCATGCCATAGATTCAGGTTCTAAATCAAAATATAATGGAATTTTACAAAGGGCAAAAATTTAGATTAGCTGAGTTAGTCTAAATTCGATTGGTTGTCATATAAATTGAAGAAACTGAAATGCAAATTAATAAATCCCAATCTAATTCAATATTTTCACAAAAAAAAAAATAATAATAATACAGAGTTAGGAAGGAGACTATCGAAAAGGAAAGATTATCATGCATTATAAAAGCAAAAGTGTCGATTGCAAAATTATTATAACTTGCAATTCACTCCCAGACAAAGTAATGTTTAAAGAAGCTGTACTTGCCATTTTGAGAATTTTTTTTTCTTGGAATCATCATTTTTGGAAATGAATAAAAGGAAAAAAAAAAAAGTAGAAACCTGCCTTTTGTCAGATGATTCCAGTTCAGCTTGCATTCTCTTAAAAAAAATAATTAAATATGGAGCAGTTTACAATTATTTGGCATCTTTGATAGAACATCTTTTGAATGATTTTCTAAAATATAACAACAAATGTTACCAATATTTGTTTAGTCCTATACATAAAATTTTAAGTAATTTTGATTCTTTCTTATTTGATGCATTCAATTTTGATTGTTTGGACGTCATGGTCACATAAAAAAATTTTTTGGAAAAATTTGGCCTGCGGATGTTAAAAGGTTTGCAGTCCCTGTACTAGTAGAATTCATCTCTGTAGAGGAAGTGCTCATTGTTTTCAGTTGTGTTATAAAGAATCAAAGAAAATGAAAAGCATGTCATACTACACATGTTAGAACATTTTGTTAGCATCAGCCATGAAGCACAGCAGTGGTAATCTAATAAAATTGCAATATCGTATTTATAATTCAGGGATAAGTTGAAAAATATATTTCTGGAGATATTTCATGTTTAAAGTGGACAAAGTTAAACTGTTTTTCCAGTTAAGCTTTTCCACCCTTATTTTATTTCAGAAATGATTTACACAAAGATTTTTTCAAAAGTTTTATTCCATTAAAAAATAAACAAACAAATAAACAATAAAAACATACATTCTTGAAGATTAGCAACAATAAATCGTATTTATAGGTTTATCTGTACAGAGAAATATTGTTTTTTCAGATAAAATATCTTTTATGCATGTTAAATTGTTATTAATATACAATTGTTAATGCTACTTATTTACTTTATTACTATATTAATTATATAAGTATTATGTATTTATTATGTATTATTATTAATATTTATGTATGTACTTTTCCATTATATTATGATATCTATTATATTAACTATTAAGTGAAATTATATCCTTTAGGTTACTGTGAAGTATTTTTTAATATTCAAACTTTAGAATTATTTATATTAAAAAACTAATTAGAAATACAAATAGAATGATTTATATTGAACTAATTAGAAATACAAATAGAATGTTTTATATTGAACTAATTAGAAATACAAATAGAATGATTTATATTGAACAAATTAGAAATACAAATAGAATGATTTATATTGAACTAATTAGAAATACAAATATACTTACCTTTTTTAATGTTCTATATTATTATTGCACACACTTATTTAAAATCATTAATTATAAAATTTTGTCTTTAAAAATGTCTCTCTTCTTATTGCTATTTAGTTAGGGCCAAACATTTAGGGAGCATTGTCTAAAATTCTTGCTTCATTCTTCATAATTCCTGAAATAAAGACATATTTATTATTTCAATTTATAAAATTGATTCAATTTTTAAATGTTAAAGTTACATTCACTTTCAAATCTTTATATATCATTCTTTTTAATAATAAATCTTATCTCATTCTAAACAGTTATTTGTAATTATAATCTTACATAAAACATTGACAATGCTGCAGTTCTGCAAGTATTGAAATGTTCACATTTTGTAAAGTTACCCACGGAGAAACAAATTTCCATGATTCTGATATTAGTAAAAGTGAAACAATTAGAACAATTAACCTATGGTAAAAGTATTAAAATAGATGTGACACATTCAAATGTATGGAGAGTTAAAAGTTTATTTTAAATAACTAATCTTTTAGAAATATTATAGACAACTATTATTTATTTTGTTGGCATAGTTTATAAGTTCATTATTCATTCCCAGCAGAAAAGTGAACAATTGAAGTCTGTAAGACTAGCACCATATTTGTTTCTCAGATAGGTAAATCAGTTCCATCAGTATAAAGTCCAGAAAATAGTAATATGTTTTTCTTTTAGAATTCACACATTTTGTGGCAATTGTTGAAAATTCATCAAAATTCTTAACAATAAGGCATTCTAACATTACAATTACAATTCATAATCTGGTTGATTTTAGAATCATACGAGTAATCTTTTTCTCCAAAAGTTATAGTTCAAATATTAATGCCAAGTTTTAAAACATTTCATGCATAACTTTTTCTATACAACTAGATTAGTAGAAGTGTACATACAAGTAAAATTTTGCAATCTCTACCAATTCAAACATTCTGCGAGCTACAGTTTTAGATATTGAAACCTAGAGTTTTAACTTATCTGCTCTTTTAACTCTATGCTAGGTAGGAATGGCATTTACATTCTATCCGTCTCATTAGAAAAAAATACTGCATTTTGTGAAAAAATTGTGTTAGAAAATGTACTTCTGAAATCCAAGCTCTGTTTTTTTTTTTTTTTTTTTTAAATATATATATATATATATATTTGAATCACATTACTTTGTGTACAATATAATAAAAAAGTAAACAAATAAAAAATATATATAGTAAATGTTCAGTGTTAAGGCACATTTTATATGGAGCATTACGTGTAACACATTTAAAAGCAAAGAAAAGAAAAAGTATTTTTTAACCCTTTATGGGACGAGAATCAAAGTATATTTTTGAATACTACAATTTCCAAATAGCAATCTCTGAATTATTTTATCTGTAAATTCCTATGATTAAGGAAGGCGAAGAGTGCTATTCACAGAAAAAGTGGCACAAAAAATAAGAACTATATGTACACACACCCTAAAGGGGTTAATATATTGGTAATCCCTTATACGCAGATAAAACAACGTTTTAAGCACCATAACTTTTAACTAATTGCAGATTAGTTTTGGTAGCATCCAGCATACCGTCATCAGTGCCACTCTTATCTTTCTTAAAATGTGCATTCTTTTATTTTATACTCTGATATTGACTTTTATAGCCATATTGCCATCCCCAAATTCAACAACATATTTGTAGAACGTGTCAAAATTTCCATTATATATTTCAAAGGAGGAAGAGGTTCAAAACCTTTGTGAAATAATACTAATTCATTTGGAATGTGTTGAAATTGGTATATATATCCTACCACTTTAGAATTTTCCATCATTTTTTGGAGAAAATTATGTTTATGTAGGACTGCATATTTGTGCAACATTTTCCCACAGAAAGTTGAAATCGTATACACAAGTGCCTGTTTTCTATTGCTGGTTTAATTATCAATCTGGAGAGTGTACATTTTAATTAAACTGAAATATGCTTAAATTTGATTATTTTGAACATAGTTTAGTTTCCTAAATGACACATTTAACCCTAACTGTGGTTTCATAATAATATTTTGATCTGAAATCGTTATTTCATACCCATGCTCACCAGTTATCTAAAACTTATAAATTATCGTTAGCTTTTAGAAATTACTAAACCTGGGGGGGGGGATCTGAACTTGAAAGTTTTCAACTATTTTTCCTCCTGTTTGTGTATTTAAAATGAGAAAAATGGAAATCCAGTTTGAAAAACATAAATCTTTTGTTTATGAAAATCAAATATTTTACAGTGTGACTTTTAACTACTGCTAAGATCAACCTTAAACATAACACACTAACTTTTATTGTAAAAAGGTAATATTTTGCGATTTAGGTTAAATGATACACTTAATGTTTCTTCAATATGCTGCTTAATTTTGAGGATTTTTTTCATTTACCATTTTATGAATATTTAACTTTTTAAACATATTCAAATTCATGCTAAAGACAATTAAAATAAACAAATAAAAATAATGCCACTGAATGGCTCTCCACAAAGCTGAAATTGCTCGGTGAATAATGTATTTATTTAAAAAGATGGCTTTATAAGTCGGCCCAAAATAGGAAAAGGGGAGTTATTAAAAAACAAAAATACTTAGTTAAAATAAAAAACTGTTAAAAAAATTTGCTTATAAGGTTTGGATACAATAAGATTTCTATCTTGTGTCCTTGGGATGAAGTATTGGAAAACGGAGCAATAAACTTATATTTATTTTCATATATTAATAGAATTGAATAAAAATCTTATACTAGAAGATTTTTCCAAGCAAACCATTATGTCATGGTAAGTATTATTATAATTTTGTTATTGCTAAATTTTTTATTGTAAATTTTCTTTTTAAAGAGTGAAATCTAGAGTATTTGTATACATGTTTACTCATTATCGTCTATTTAGCTTTGGTTTATTACAGTGTATTTATTTTGTGATCTAAATAAAATTGTAAATCAAAATAACTTTGCTCTCTTTTTCTATCTCATTCACCTAAAAACTCAAGATTTCTGAGTAAAAACATTGCTAAATGCTTTTTAAACAATTTTTTCTTTTAATTTTCTATGATATTATTTTCTGCTTGCACATATCTATAGGACTATGCTTTTTAGAAAATACAAAAAATTAATTTTTGTTTAATCATTAGTCCTTTTCAAGTATTTGTTTCATTCATGCTTCAGATATTTATAGCTACATTTTTAAAACTTTATCTCTGAATATACATTTTGAAAACTTTATTAAACTCTGTCTCGTACTAGAACATTTCAATAAAAGAAATAATTTCACGTTTCATTATTCAGTTTAAAATAGTATTTACTAATTATTTTTAAAAAGTATTCTTTAGTTGGGATTTATTTCGCTTTTAAATTAAACCCTCATTGATAAAAGAAAATAAATGTATGTATTCATTTTTTATTTCTTTTACTTTTTCTCTGCAGTTTTGCGAGATATGAAACGTATCTATCCAGAAGGTTCATTTAGAATTTTCATTGTTTTCAGATTATTGCGGAAGCTACTGCAGACGACATCCTGCAGAACTTCCGTTCTATATACCATTGCCATTTCCTACTAATCTAATGAATTCTGATTTTACCTTGTTCGCCAGAATAGAAGTGACGTCAAAACCACCGTGGAATAAAGCAGAGAGCGTCCATTATTATAATTACTCGAAATGAAATGGTCATAGTCGTTATATGTCCTGAATATCTTGTAATTCCTTAGTGGATGTTGAATAACATTGAATACATCATTGTTAAATATTCTGCATCTCCCTTATGTGGTCATTGTTAAACATTATTTGCGGGCTTATTTCATCACGGAAATTTGGTTCTGGCACCTTTTCTTTCGAGTGGCGAAGTTTTGAAATTACAATGAAAATGTTCCTAGTGTAGGTTTAGCTTGTAAATGATAATTAGAAATTAATAAACATTAAAAATTAATAAACACTTATGGAATACAGCGGAAGACCGTGTATAAGTCCCCACTGAACATTCATGAAATTTTTGCTTTAATATGCAACTACTATATACGGCAATAAAATGTCGATTAATGAATAAAATATTATATTTAATTAGTCTGTGAATTATGACATTTATCTACAAAACCTTCCTCTCTTCTCCGCGTCTATCTGTCTACTTAGATCTTAAGGGACTACACATGGGAAAACATTCTCTTGCTAAGTTAATCCCATGGCTTTCTCGTATGCATTTCAATATTTTTAAACTATTTTTTTTTTTATATTGGATAGTTGAGTGAGATCTCTACGATCGCCGTTTTTTATTTTTTCGATTTTGCTTGCAGATTTTATTTATGGGGATACTTTTACTATCGAAACCGTATCTCTCCCCCCCCCCCCCCCCCAAAAAAAAAAAAAGAAAAAAAAAAAAAGAAAAAGAAAAAAAAAACTGCTTTAAAAGTTAAAAAGCGGCGACCGTAGAGATCGACCTCAACTATCCAATTAAGAAATAAAATAAATAAAAATATTGAAATGCAAACGAGATATTTGAAAAGAACTGTCCCATAGGATTAACATTAGCGAACGGGTGTTTTCGCGTGAGTGAAGTAGCCTCTTAACTAGCCTTCGTACGATATTTTTCACGTATCTGCAACTCATTATTTTCAAAAAATCATTGCGGACTCTTTTTTTTTTTTTTTTTATTTATGAGTATTTTGTTTTAATTAGTAAGGTTAGCGTCCTTTACTAATAAAAATTTGTCGTTATTTATCTGAATAGTTACAATTATGAATTAATTTTTCCTTCTCTACTTATATGCATTCAAAAACACCAAAGGAGAAAATTAACAGTTTGCTTTCATTTATTATTAAATGAATTCTATTTCAGCCGAAACACGCCATAAGAAAAATAAAAACTGAAAAAGAAATGTGACATCCGGGAGTTACTTTGTTGCATGGTTTTAAAAAGTTAAAAAATCTAATTAAACGTTCTTATTGTACGGTGAAATATTCTTTTACTGAATTTTTTATGGCTAGAAAGAAAAACAGTATATCCCTCCCACCCCGTCCCATTTAAACATACACGACTGCGATTTCCTGTTAAATAGTAATAGCTAGTAAGAATACCGGCGTATACAATCTACATAAACGGAAAAGAAAAACTTTATAAAAAAAATCTTTAAAAAAAAACGTTCAAAAAATAAAAATAAATAAAACTCTGGCGGCGGCCATTAACTTAAATTACTCATTATGGTTGAATTCATTGTTACGACAAGCACAATATACTAGAATTCTTTTATTCTCCCTCGTTCTCATTTCTTTTTCTTTTTTTTTTTTTCAAAATTATCACTAAGCATCATTATGCGGCAAACGTGTGTATGCAAATGAAGTTTGAGAATAATTATTGTCACAGTCGAAGGAGTATGCGTTGGATAGGTAGTGGCACGATATTTATAACTCCATTACGATGCAGGCTGTAATTTTGGGGAACTGCAGTTAAATTAATCTTTGAGTAAAATTAATAGTTCTTGTAGAGCTTGATTTTTAAGACTTAGACAATACCGAGAATAATTATTTCCGCAGTTTTTATTAAAAAACGTCAGCTCTTTTTATTGTGTTTGTCTAAGAAATTAAATTCAAATGTCTAATTAAAAACTAGTTTAATAAAATTGCATATACGATGATTCTTTTATGCTATATTATTACATACATTCTCAAAATATACAAAGGTTTAAGGAATTTATTTGAATTTAGAAATATTTTCACAATCTGTGTGTTAATAAATTCCATGTATGATACATCTTTATTTAATATAAGTAAGTTTTTATGTGCCGAATAACAAAACTATGTAATTAGTAGTAGCTATCTTTTGAAATATATACTTGTTATCGAAGAAGTGTTTTTTACTTTGAGGAAAATAGTAAAATGAGGTTTAGAGAGCAATTAAAGTTCCCATCTTCAGGTGAGGCAGAGAGCCTTTATATAAATATTATTTGAAGCGCTTTAGTAAGTTATTGGAACAATGTTTTGTTTTAGCTTTACAAAACTTAATCTCACTCGTTTTAGCACCTTTAACAGTACATCGTGATTTTTCTACATTAGACATGTATCTCTAAAGCATAATTTTTTTAACAGTAGGAAACTAAATTTAGAGAGTTTTATCTTATCATGTACTACCTCCAGATCTTCTGTGGGCTTTTTCGCACTTCCCTCATAGAAATTAAGCATTTGTTTTTATTTTAATCTGAAGGTACAAATCCACAATTGATTTCCTTATAAGTTCTACTTTTCTTAAATCATTTTGACAGTCTAAGTAAAATATTTGACTAAACTTAAGCTCTTTCTATGCGCCGTCAGCTTCTTCAGCACATTTTGCTTAAAAGTTATCTTTCTAAAAGTAACACGCATTGAGAAATTGGCTCTCCACGCCCTTTTCGTCACCCATTTCCTACAATCCTCTCTCTTTTTTTCTGTCTCCGAAACTTTGAGCAGAGCGCTGACAATAGCAGCAATTTCCTCTCATTCGCAATTTCCTCGGATGTTGAAGCTGACGAGAGGTTCCTTCTCCCTTGACAACCAGTCAATAACGGAAGATGTGTTAAGTTACTTTCACCGCCGCGCACACAAACTTCCTTATGTTACTGAGTTGAGGAAACTTTGCTCTCCAGAAAATGAGTGCAATTAAAAAGCTTTGCTTTAAAAGCCTTCAGTAATCAAAGTAGGCTGATGAAGAGTGTATTTACCAGATAGGTCGACGATCTGCTTGTTTAATGTCGTTTTTACTTCCCATGTGAAAATTTTTGAAATAAAAACATCATTCAAATCTTTTTTTTGCAAAAATTGTCTTTGAAAATTTAATCTCTCGGAGTAACGCTTTTCAAAGATTTCAAAGTAAATCTTTTATAGACCAGTGTTTTCCATTAGAAACATCGAACTGAAATATCAATAAACAATAAAATAAATTTAATTCATGTTGACTTGAAAATAATTAGCAGTTACAAAAGAAAGATTTAAGAGAAATATATAGAAATGCATTCGTTATAATCCATTTCATGCTCCCAATTGAGAACAACATGGCTTGTCAATGCAAGTTGAGACTATATTCGACTTTAAAATCCAGTGTGGAAAGGACAGTTAGATTTTCCAATTGGGGACACCATAAAAAATCTATCTATTCACTCCAGCGGGGAGGGGGGGATTTGAATTTAGTCTGTATAATATTAAAGTGGAAAATTTTAAAGCAAACATCTGTGAAATCGTTTTAAAATTTGTTTTTCAAAATATAATCTCGGAGAAATAATTACTAAAGACTTCAAAGCTGAAATTATATTAATATTAAGCCATTTGTGCATTTTCCTATATTCTGATGATCAACTTTCTATACAAGTTTCACTGATGATCCAGAGCCATCTCAACTAATATAACGATGTCTGATATCAGAATCACCATATCCCGGCATTTTTGCCTTTTATTGGTTTTTATACTACCATCTAAAAAGAAATTGCTCTGTTTTATTTCTCCTGACTTCCTGTTTTATGGGCATTTTAGATGGATTTTGCGCCTATCAAGCGCATCTGTGGATAAAGCGACTGTAGTTTTATTCAGAACGACAAACCCCGCCAGTTAGGCTTCGAAAAACGATTTGTGGAATTAATTTTCAAATCGCAGTACTGTGATCGTGTGTTGTATGTTAAAGAGGTATTGAGACTACCATATATATTTTTTGTATGTGTTTGCCATATTTAAAAAAAAAAAAAAAAAAAAAAAAAAATCCTTAGACGATGCTACAAATTTTCAAAATTTAACACAGTAAAATCTGTGAAAACCTAACCTGTTTATAATGGAATCCTGTCTCAAACGAAAAAAAATCAGTGTCCCGAAGGAACGAATATCGTACAATTATACTTGTTAAAAGGGAAACCTGTCTCAAAGAGAATTTCTTGCAGGTCCCTAGCGATTCCTTTTTCACAGGTTTTACTATATAAAATTTAATTATGGCACATTTAAGTATTTGAGAAAAAGCATTAGGTTTCTTTATGTACAAATTGAACAATAAATGAAAAAGCAATATGCTTCGGAGAAGGGAAACTTTTTTCTTCAAGCTAAAACAAATGCCAGCACTTCAAGAGTAAGAACAAACGCTCTGTGCTTTTACAAGCTTTTTGCTTTAAAATAAAGTGCAACAATTTTATATAATTTATTTTGTGGAAGTAAGTTATTCAATCGTTAAAAAAGTGCATACTTAAGTTTTCTAAAAACATTTCTATTTTCTTTCTTTTCTTTTAATTTTGTTTAGATAATTAATTTTTTGGTATTGTCTTATTCTTAGAAAATTGCTCATGATCATTATTTATATGTAAAATGAATAAATAGTTCTCCTTTGTCTACCAAAAAAAAAAAAAAAAATCTTTAAATCATACGAAGTCATATTTTAAGGGAAGGGGGGGGGGATAATTCTTTAAAAATTAATCTTAAAATGCTGAAGTACGAAATTAAAATCATGGTAACAAGTATGCTATCATAAGAAAATATTTAAAAAAAGGTTAAATATTTCTATTTAAATATAATTTTTACTTCATTTGGCGAAAAGATACGTGCAGGAAAAGAAAAAAAAAGTACTCGGCCATTTTTTAAGAATTGAAAAGAAACTCAAAACTGGGTATGTTTCGTAAAATTTATTTTAATTAGTTACTTTTTTTACAGCTGGCATAAAGTCTCATGCATAAAAAGTTTTTTTTTTTCTTTACAATACATTTAGAATATTATTCATACAACACAAAATATATTTTTTATATAAAACACACTTTTTTTTTTCTTTTAAAGTCATTCTTTTATATTATTTTCTTCTTTTATCATTTTTTATTATTTTACCTAAATACTCGTACTTTTTTCTGTTATCCAGTTTTTCGTTTAGAAGCTTCGTTGTCTTCTATTGATCTTATGCCAAACTGAAGTTTATTTTGCTTAAAAAGAAAAGATAAAAATAGAACTCACGAATTCAAATTGTTGAAATAAGTATCATAAATATAATACCGCGTTTAGCAGAGAGAAAAGAAGTATCTATATATTTCTGAAGAAGTTTCGGGCTGAATTTATTATACGTATAGCCAGTCACGTATCTGATATTTTCGCCTGTCTTATTTATTCTTATTATCATTGTCATTACATTAAGCACCTATTGTGCGCCATTTATTTATTGCTTTTACTTTGAGAAAAATCCATCTCATCTGGATTCTGTTGAACGTGTATATATCAGCATGACAACTGCATCAGTTAACAATTACTGTTTGAAATTCTTACGTTGTCGATGCGGATTACGTTCTAACTTTATGCTGTTCGGTTTAATATCCCCCTCCCCTTCGAAAATTTATTTGACGCTCATGTACTTTATTCTTTTTAACGCGTGTTAAATAATGTAATCAGACATATATAAAACTGAATTGACGATGCTTTAGTAAATTCACTGCCAAGACATTTTGAAGGAAAAGGGGGGAGGGGAATCGAAGACTTCATGCTATGAAAAAGTCGTACACCGCAAGATTCGGAAATAAAATTGAATTTCTCTAGATTTGAAAGGTTCCATTTATGGCTTGACAAATGCTCTCTTTAGGGTTATCTCTTTTCTTTTCTTTACTTTTTTTTTTTTTTTTTTTAAAACTTTTTCTCTCTTTGCTTTATTCTAACGCCGTTGTTATTACTGCCATTTTTTCTCAACTTTTATTTTAAGCTAAAGATTTAAACTGTCAACGGGAGAAGCAGACCGTGACAGCTTGCTTAAACATAGTTTCAAAATTTTCTTAAAATAAGAATTGAAAGGTGGCTTTTTTTTTTTCCTTTTCCCGTTTTTTTCTGGTTCTAATGCTTTTCCACCACATTTTATCGAAAACTAACTTTGAAAAAGCTGGTTCCTTTTTTTTCTTTCTTTTTTTGATTGTTGAATATGCAATAAATCTCATTTCGCTGATAATCTGATTGAAGAATTTTCCAAAACTATTATTTTAATACGACGATATGAAGCGAAGCTAGTTAATATATATATTTTTTCGCCTTGTGGATTATCTTAAAAACTGCTCGATTTACATCCTTGTAGAGTATATTAAAAAAATAGTAATAGTTAAGAAAAGTAAATCAAGTTGGTTCTTTAAAATATTATCGAAGTCGGTTATATTTTCCAACGTAGAATTTTCATTCCTGATTATAAAAAAAGTATTTTCCCATTTTTCAGAAATTTTCAAAATTATTTTAAGTATACTGAAAAAAACTTTATTTAATTACCAGGTCTTTTTCAAACTATATTTTGCAGGCTTATTTTTTAAATAGAACAACAGTCATCGCAGTCTTTCTTCATACATTTTATCACATTCCAGTGTTGCCAGATTGGATAATTTTTTAATTCAAAATATTTACCACTTTATCTTCCCGACTGGTAATCTTCGCTTCATTTAATCACGGAATGTCAGTTAAATTCTGAAATAGCGGCAGATATTTTGAATAAAAAAATGTTCCGGCAACGTTGTCATATTCATACAATTCTGGAGAAATTTGTTGTTATAAATTTTACCAACTTGCTTATGTTAGTTATAATTAATACAAATGTGGAAGTGAAAGAAATTAATCACTCAATTTATGCGTTGCATGTTTGCTCTTTTAAATTGTATATGTCGCTGATTTCAAGCATATATAATTATTTCAGTGTATATGCATGCATGCATGCTCATCAACAAAAGTTATATTCCGCGTTGGACATTTAAAACCCTTTTGATAGTACTGAAAACATTGTTAAGAACCAATATTTAACATATCATGAAACATGATTAATTGCATAATTCAACTATGTAAGCTTAGTAATTACCAAACTACTATCATGTAATACATTCTGCGGATTGTGTACATGAATCATATGTACGTTCTATCTCTGTTGGTCAATCTTGCCGTATTGATTGCATTGATAGTATTTGGTGTAATGAAATCATTTCAAACACCTTTCAGAATGTAATAGGGATACATATAGTTTGACTAAATCGTATATCGTCGAGTTTGCTCTTAATTCAGTTCTAATAGTATGTGCATTAATCTACATTTTATTGTTAACTATTGTAAAGTGCACAATTAAAGCACTTTTATGCTGTATTCAAGATCGCTGCATGCAAGAAAAATTTGTTTATATTAATAGGTATACAATTGCTTCATTAAATTGCTAAAATGTGTACTATAAAAACTATACGAACAGTAAAAGAGGTTTTAATAAACTATTTACATGTTTCGGCTCCAACGAAGCTACTATCAAAACAAATAAGAATATTCTATAGTTGCCAACAGTTTCGTAATTTTAGCAATTTAATGAAGTATATTATTTCTGGGTGTTATGATTTGTTATATATATAGAGGTATATATTTGTCGGTAATTTAATAATTTGTGTTCTAATATTATTGCTAATTGACATGTTTAAGAACGAAAGATTTTGATTATAATTTTCATGTAACATTACCTTTGATAAAATCTTGTGATACTGTCACTGAATAATATTAAGCTTGAGAGCAAAAAAAATATTCTTTATGATTTTTTTTATGATGTTAATTTGACCCAAATGGATTTAATTGCTTATAAGCCAACTTATACGTGCAGATTTTTTTTACATTTTTAATTTATTTGATTAAATCAATGAAATAGTGTTTTCAACTATTTTACTAGGTTTGTAGAGATATATGTTCAGCATTTTATACGTGCACAGGTGTAAACAGCAACAAACATAAGAAAAAACATTTGAAAATGAAACATAAATCACATGTACATCATTTTTTCTTTCTTAATTCCATGCTTATCACCTGTTGAGAGACGTAGTGGGAAACATCCCTAATTAAACTGATATAAAAACTAGCATTGATGGGGTTTTATTTATGTGTAATAGAAAGCTGACTAAATATAATTTATTATTACTTAGAAATATTTTAATGTGTATTGCTATAATAGCTAGTTAAGAACAAGAAATAAATATCTTCAAATTAAGATTCTAAATTAGTTCTTCTCGTGCAGACATAGAGATGCCTTAATTTATTCACATCATATTCTGTTTTTAAACTGTAATTGTCTAGAATATGTCAGGATTTCCAATGGGCGCAAATAAATTATTCCTGCAAGTACTACTTAACTTTATACTATCAGATTTCTTAACAATATATATATATATATATATATATATATATATATATATATATATATATATATATATATATTACATTAATCTCCACGTACTCTTACTGCAAAGTTTACGGATTTTTTTTTTCTCCGTAAAACACTTGCCGACTAAAAAGGGGGAAGGTCGAGAATGGAAAATGTTTTATGCAAAAGCGACACTAACATATTTAGTTAATGCGTTCAAATATGCATTTTCACTTTTCGATAGGCCCCCAGAGCTGAAGCTGCTGGCAAAGGAGGAGTTAATTGCTAAGTTGTTACAGTGCACGTAATGTAAAGCGCTCGCCACGGGAGTTTTTAAAAACACCATTAAGGAAATAGAGTTTACATATCCCCCCCCCCCTTTTTTTTTTCCTGTGTCCGTTTTCATTTTTGCTGCGTAATAATTCGGTGTTAATGGTTGCCGAATATCTGTGTAGGATTACTCGTGTATACTCAAGTTTGGCATGCCTAAGACTTCTGCTTTAGTGTAATTACACCGTTTTAGTTTCACCTAGAGTATTATAAGAAAAATATTTTTTCTTTCTTTCTGTTTTTCTTCTTTTTCTTTCCTTTCTTTTTTTGTCTTTTTTTTAAGAATGTAATTCGTTTTGAGACTAGTAGTATTTTTCCCCAGTGAGATTTTATGCTGAGGGAGAAATGAGAGATGGAAGAGGAACTCTGCATTTGTGTAATTTCCTACATTTTTGAAAGTCTTTCACAATGTTTTCTAGCGGAAAAAGTTAATTAACCTGCGTGTGTTGGTTTTTCTTGAAAGCTGTTAAGGGGTGTATGCAAGAATTTTGAAATCTGCTCTCTAATTGCTTTTTGAGCTTGGACTGTTAATGTTAATTTAAATTTTTGTATGTGAAAAGTGTAAGTTCATAAGTAGAAGCATATAAATACGTTACTGAACTGTCATGAGTGATGCTGTTAATAAAAGTATATTTAGGAAATAATTTTTTACCCCACTACTCTTAATAAATAATAAAGATTCTTTGATAGAACATTAGCGTAAATTAACTTTCATGTAACCACTCTCTCTGTTTCACACACTACTGTCTGTTTATCTCTAAAAACTTGAAGGTGGGTTTTTAAGAAGTATGACGTCATTTTACTTATAACTCGTGTTACAAGCATAGAGCAATATCGTAAATACTTCATAAGATCAGAAATCCTTTAAGTAGTGTTTTAAAAATAAACATTTTTTTTTGTGAAGTCCATGATTGTTGCGCATATTTTGAAAGAAAAAAAAAAAAATTAAAGGGAATAACAGAATTTGAATCTCTCGGCCACTGGCTACTTACGAAATATGATTCGTAATTAGGACCTTTACGCCATAACTCTGAGTTTAAAAAAGAGTAACCAAGTTCGTCCTCTGTATTGTATAAAATAATTTATATATTTATGTGTACGTGTGATGAGTTTTACTGGAATACTGTTAAAAATTCTAAAGAGACAATCAAAAGTGTTTACTTATTTAATATTGCGCAATTAGACTCTTATTTTGTGTAAGGGAAAAGAACATGTGTATTTGTTTTATTTTAACGAAATTCATTGCTAGATTTACTTATAATTTTTCTTCCACAAGCAAACAATATCAGAATTATTTGAAAAGCTTTATTTCGTTGTCCTGTATCATTTTCATTTTTTAAAAAAAAATGTATATATATATTCATTCTCAGTCTTTTTAACTTAACATACGCATTTTTTCCTTAAAGCATATTTCACCGTTACTGAAAATTTACTAATGTTCATAAAATAAAACATATGAAATTGATAATTAATTACATCGATTAGCTACTAAAACACCTTAAGCAGTAGTTGGTAGTATCATCATTATTATTACTTTATATTTATCTTATAAAGCACATTCTGTATTATACAGAAACATTCAGTAAATTATTTTAAGTAAATGAAACATTTTTATCGAGTTCTTAAAATATGGCCATTTATTACTTCGCCGCTGTGAAAAGTTTCCTTGCGTGACATGATAGCGCATGGGTTTTAGAAATACGTGAATAAAATAACGTTTAAATGGAGGTTCATGCGGTGAAAACATCTTTCGGTTTTGCATAAACTATGTCATTTCTATGCGTGATTTTTTTTTTTTTTCTCATCCTTCTTCTTCCATCTTTTTTGCGAACAAGATGGAACAGCGTTTAAAATTTTAGATGGAAGTCTATCCAATTTCAAAATGGTCAGAAAACGGCGATAGGAAGTTACTGCTTTCTCGTGCTTTTATTTTTAGTTCTTTTTCTCTTGTACAATAAAACTATTGTAAGAATAACAAAATAATCTTGCTGTAATGTTTTTGCGATTTCCTTTTAAACTCCATTGCAAATGTAAAATAAGTTTAAATGCGTAAATAGCAATTTTGTCTGGACACCACAGAATAGTACATAAGCAACAATATATGTTACAGACGGTAATTAATGGACCTTCTTTCACATTTAACAGAACATATGATGATTATGGGTTCTTAAAAAATAATTATAATTTAATTGCCTCGCGTTCTTTCAGAGCTTTTTATTGGCATTGCAAAACAAATCCTTATAAACTATGTGTACGTGCAGATACTTAAATTGTGTGCGAGGAAAAATGAGGTACCCGTATTATTCATATAATGCAATAATCATAAATTCTTGTCTTAAGTTATATCTTTGTATGATGAGAATTTTTAAACTTTTTATTACTGCCACTCACAAGAGATTTTTCATCAAAAGATTTTTTGTTGTTGTTATGCATAAACTTTATAATGCTATTAGTCATCCTTTTTCCCCCATAGTACTTTTTCTTCCAAATTTGTCGAAAGCCAATTTAGCTGTTAATATGCGTGGAAACAGCCTTATCGTGATAGTCACAAAAATGAGATAGCTGCTGTGTCTTGAAGCATTTTATAATATCCCTCCTCGCAAAAATAATAAGAAAAAAAAAAGCTATAAAGAAAATGAATCGTGAAAAATTTTCTCTAAAATGTTGAGTTGTTTCGAGCCATATGGATCCCTCGTAACCATCGCTCGCAGCCAAAGAAGATGGTCGTTATCTCGACACAGCAGATAGAAGAAAAACCTTAAAAACCATACTCGTGATCTTGCAACCAGAATTGAAACAACTGCCTGAGTTGAAGAAATAAAAAATGGTATATTCCACTGCCCTATGAATAAATGACGTGTAAAGTTTTATGGTTATTGCCAAAGTCTCCGTTCGTGTATGTTTTATATATATTAAAAAAAGAGAGGAAAAGTACCTAGTACCCCTCCCTGCGTGGTACTTTGGAAGGAGATATCATCAAGGAAAAGTTCTCTATGGGAATAATAATATCGAGCTAGAGAAGTGGGCTGGGGACAGTGGCTGACAAGCGGATAGAATCCGATGTGGAAGCTCTTAGAGTTTGATCTGTTATCTCTCCTAGAGCGATAAGTGAGTTTTCGCCGGATTTTTTTTTTCTCTTTTATGGTCTCCAAAAGTTTTCTTGAGAGCAAGCGCTGAATTTTAACTGATTATTGGATGTGATTGAAGATGTGCATTCCAATTATTCGTCTTAGTTGAAGCCAGTGGCGTAGCAAATCAAAAATTATGGGAATGGCTCAAAAGCCGTTTAAAAAAATGCATAATTAGGATTATCAGTGATTATGAAATATATTTTAGAATAATTAATAACTAATTTTTAATGCCTTTATCACAAAATCACATTTTAATTATTTCAGATCGAAGATTTAAAAGTCGAAAATTATAAAGAGCTACGATAACGAATTATCAAATTATGAGACAACGGCGGGCTGAGGGGGCGAAGAGCGCAGAGTCCTCCTCATATAATAAAGTTTTTACAGGAAATAAACAGTGTATCAAAGTGTATGTAATCTTATTTACCATTGAAATTCATAAATGTTTAATTTTCTGAAGCTACTTGAAATCTTACTTGCAATAAATGCTTAAATAATGCTTTAATACGAAAGAAATGAAACTGCTGTTTGAATGTTCCAAAAATTTAAATGAAAATAAATTCAAAATAAAAATACAAACTTGCAGAGATGAGGTTCAGGCCCCTGATCTGCAAATTTATACCTATAATTGTAATTAATATGCACATCGCTTCTTTATATACTGAATTGTTTTTTCAGAGAGGAATTATCGGACATTGGATAGAGAAAATAAGTCTTTAAAGTAGCTCACGTGACTTAAGAAAAATATTAAAAAAAAAAAAAAAACCTCTTTATATGAATTGGGAGTCCCTTAGCCATTACCTTTTCTTATGCTCCTGATTGATGTAATGCTTCGTTGTTGAAACGATTGTATGATTTATGATTACAAAGAATATAATTAAGAAAAGTAAAAAAATCCCCCCGCTATCGTATTAAATTGCCGTGTTTTGATGCATAATCTTTCTCAGAGATAATTTCATGTTTAGAATTTTTATGTATGGAAAACATGCGTAAATACAATAAACTTTTTACGAAAAATCTTTTGTTTTGTTATGCTCTGAAAATTTAGTTAACATTCCTGTATTTATTCTACATTTTGTAGGAAGTGCAGGCGAAATTATATCCAATAATATGAAGTCACTTTCTATAAAATGTTTATTATTCAATAAACTTTGCTTTGTGGACTTTCTTTTTTTTTTTTTTTTTTTTTTTTTTTTTTTTTTTTTTTTAAATCCTATTTTCATAAAATATAGCAGATGTTTTTAAAGGCTGCTTTTTTCGGATTCATTTATTTAAAGTATGCATAAAAATAAACATTTTACTTTATATCCTAATAAAGAAAAAATGTATTAAATGAAAATACTTAAACGGTTTAATATTTTGCCTTTTCTTCATACCGAAAATGTTTTATTTTGCAAATAAGCTGAAATCTGCGAATGTTAAAAATTTCCTTTCTTTATTGTGCAAATATATTTATAAAATTATAACATATAGGCAAAGCAAAGAAAGATAAAGGATGAGGGTCCATAAGCTAGGTTTTTGGTCCAAACGAATTTGATGTCCTTAATCTGTGTGTGTGAAGTAACTTCATAACTAATAAGGAAATAAATAAATTTGCTCAAAATATTTTAATATTGTAATTGTCAAGTGAGATACTGAGAAATATGCGTAAGCAAAATGACGTTTAAACACATTTATATAATTTCATCCAGAAAGAGTAGTCAACACAGCATAAAATATATTGGCTCTCCTTTGCCTGTTTCGCCGCTTTTTGACCAATTGGAGGTGGCAATCTTTATAATAAAATCAGCGTAATAAGTATAGGGAGGTCTCACATTGTCGACGTATCTCTGGTGCCTTGAGTAAGTATAAAACTGAAGCTACGTGTGAGCGAAATTGGCATTGATAACACCAAAGAAAATTCGGAGGAAAACATCAATTATTATACTTTATCCCTTGTTTGTCTATTATATTTTGTTTAGGAAAATTATGGAATGATATACTTCACTTCACTATATTATCTTTGAACCGTTCTTAAATGTCAACACTACTGCCATTTAACAGAGATAAAATGAAATGTATAACCATTGTACAGTTGAGATAAAATGAAATGTATAACCATTGTACAGTTGAAATAATATGCATGATCATATGGGTCTAAAAAAAGCAAAATATATCTGCTAATCATGCAAAAAAAATTAGAGCCAATTTAAAAAATGACTGACTTGTCAAAGAGAACCCATCTTATTTTCTGCAATTAGTTCTAACTTATCTTCATATCCCCCTCCCCATCCCTGAAGTTATATTTGTCGCAGTCTTTTCGAGAGATTGGATAAAAATACGTACTACTTTCAATGTGTTACACATTATACGTACATCTTGTACATCTCATGTAACTCCGCCATTCTTTCTTGTGCATCATGTATTTTTCACCCAGTGATGCGCTATAGAGCATAGTTTAAGCAAAAAATTGGAGACAGTTTGCATTTTAAAAAATTGGGGGAGTCCTTCAGGATGCACAACTTTTCCCTTGAAAGATCACAAAAGAGACATACACAGTCCGTCCCAAAATTTCCAGGGCTGGTTAAATTACTGGCCAATAGATAGCGCTGCGTGTCCGCAGGTGATGTCGAAAGCACGACTACACTTCGTCTTGTAAAGCGGTACAATTTCTCGTTGTTATCTGTTGTGTAATGCTATGTGCATCCGGTTTGTTGTAACAATGTAACGTGATCATGTCGGAGCTCGCGAAGGTTGAACAACGAACGAACATAAAATTGAAGGTACTTCTGTTACGGGACGTTGCTATTTGGAAGTGTTGAAGAGTTTCAAGGCTCGAGTACGCAGAGTTCGTCCTCGGTACCGACAGCAAGGCATTTGGTCCATCTTGCACGACAACGCACCAGCACACACTTGATCATTGTGCGGAAGTTTCTGACTTCTAAATGGGTCGTCGAGCTCAACTATCCTCCTGACTCCCCATATTTATCGCCCTGTGACTATTTACTGTTTCCCAAATTGAAATTGCGCCTAAATGGAACCACCTCAAGCGACTGCGACCGACTATTTGACGCACATTGCAAAGGCGGATTTCAGAAGTGTTTTGATGATTATTACAGTCGTAAAAAGTGAGTCCAGCTGGAATTATTTCAAATAAACATAGATAAAAAATTTCATTTCAGTTCTTCATTTTTGTCCGGGAAATTTTGGGACACATTGTGTATTTTGTATTAAATGCATTGAATATGTCTTATTTCTAAGAGAGTGACCCATTTTTGTAAAAAAGGACCCAGTCTCTTGAAAGTGTCTGGGTCCCAGGGACCCAGGACTTGAAAAGCCTAACGACATCACTGTTTAGCATGTGCTTATGTCTTTTCTTCACATCAGCAATTTGTAATTAACCCATTAACGACGACTTATTTTACACTTTAATACTTCGATACCAGTTGACACCAGTTTTCCCATACTGTTATTTATCTGCTTGAATTTCTGATACATTAGATAATATGATTTTTACGGAGATACTGGTGTTCATATTTAAAAGTTTCGTATCACTGAAATGGTAAGTTTTCGTACCAACCGGCATTAATGAGTTAAATGTATATATATTTCCCAACCATTTGTTTACCGTTTTATCGATTCACTTACTTTACGAAAAGATTAAAACTTTACATGCTAATAACCTTCCACGTTCTTCCTTACTGCTTTGTCAGCAAAATGTGTTATGTTGATTGAGGTGTTTTTATTTTTGGAAGATGGTAGCAACATATGACATTCTCCAAGAAAACATGATTTTCATCCTTTTATTTAACGCTTTCGGGTCTGGCGTACTATTAATAGGACACGTCTTTTTATTGAGTATTATTTCGTCTTATCAATTATTTTTGTTATTATCTGTCTGTAATAATAATAGTGTATGCCTATGCATTTATTATTATGACTTCTTTTATGTTTCAGCATTCAGTAATAATAATAATAAAAGTTTGCTTAATTCTCTTTGCACCGGTGGCGATTCTTTTATTTCAAACATGTTCAATTTTTAAATTTAAAATTGTGGCTACTTTTCAGTACTGATAATTTGTGATGAAATATAAAAAATGTTAGAAAAATGTTATGCCTGTTTAATACTGTTGTAATACATTTTTCTAAGCCGTCTTCAAAATTTCTTCCTGAGTCTAGTGTCACATGAATAGGAAGCAAAATAATTATTTTTGTCAGATTTCACTAAATGAGAATGACGTATTTTTTATTTCAGTAAACTTTAACTTTTATGATTGGGAAAGCCACTTTTATTATTAACGTAAAAGTAAATTTTCTCCCAAAAACTGAAAAAAAAAAAAAAATCGGACTCGGAAGGGTCTAATGTATTTATTTATAATAAGTTTTTTTTAAATTGAAACGTGTTTTTCGAATTTTTCAAAATAGTAGTATAGTATTGCATTTTTCAATTATTCCGAATTTCACCAACAGCAATATTTTATAAATTTTTGGTTTTCACACAACTATTTAATTGCAGATAAGCCTGGGATAAAATTCTTGTCATCTTACTGATTTATTGGATTTCTAAACAGTTTTCTTGGTAATTCTTATTTGTTGTTCATTTTAGCAAAATTTTTAAATGTCAAACAATGTGTGTGTGGGGAGGGTGCATAAGGTTATGATTGATCAGTGCAAAGTAGGGATCACTTATCTATCCTGTGATACAGAAATCGCTAAAAAGGCTGTTTGGGAATGATAACTCATGACCATCATTTTATTTTTATACCGCACTCTGCATTTGAAGTTTAAATTGGTTTCCAAGTAAAACAATTTCCTTGTCAATGTCAGTCTGCAATCTCATCTATTTCCCGATATCGCTGCAAATGACTATCTCATTTCTCAAAACATGACTTTCAATGCCCGATTACTCGCTGTGACTACAACAGAGTTAGATCCCCCCCCCCCCCCCCCCTCTTTTTTTTCTCTATCGCCAACAATCGCTGAAAGAACAATAACTCATTTTTATTGCCATTCTCTCTTATATATAACACGCATTCCACCTTTTCATCTGTGCGACACACACATACTTTCAAAGTTATATTGTTTGCTGGCATCCTTTTGTGCGTGCGTCTTGTTATGAAAGGGGCCGTGCCAATTAAACTGTTTTAACAATTCTTGTAGATGAAACGTCGACCATTAGGAAGCCCTGAATGGACTTTTAGAAGGCTTCCAAGGCTTTTGCATAACACTGCGATGCGATGGCGTTGTATTACCTTGGGAGTCGTAGAGCATAGATTAATGTATGACTAAGACAAATGGAAACGATATGTACTTCGGGCTCTGTCTGCTCTGCTGAATAATGTATTGTGCTTATATATATGCGGATGCGAAAATGTTTCTACGAAATGTTGTGTTAAAGCCGGATAGTGGATTTTATCATTTGTGATGCTGAAGGGTCTTTTTTTTTCTTTCTCTAAAGTCAATTTTTAATATAATTTTAAAATGAAGATAAAAAATAAAAATACGACAAATGTTTTCATTGCCTTCTTTTTCTTTAATTTATATGGTTTATTTTATTTCTATATATTAATTTTTAAAGTTTTAAATTGGAGTACTAGAAAAGCTGCTTCTAGTAAACAGTGTTACCAGTTGGAGCTGTTTTTTGTATTATTCAGATAGCTACCTCTTTTTTGAAATAGTAATAGTCGCTTTATTTAATCTGTCATTAATTTAGGTGAATACTGCTATATGTAATATATGTATAATATTTAAGTGGTAGCAATTAAGCGGTCTGAATAACTTGCAATATTGCTAGAAAAAGAGAAAATGCAGTAGATCTTATTGATTGTTGCTATTTCCTATTTCCATGTTATTGTACAAGTGTTACAAGTACACTTAAGGCTTTGGGAACTAGTTAGTTTTAAAGGTTCGATCGGTGTCTCTATAATTTTGTCGGGTTTTTAAAATCGTCCTTTTTAAGCGGCTCCCCAACTATAAACAGAGTATGTATTTTATAGCAAATGGCAGATATTGGCATTATTTTAATTTTTTTTTTTTTTCAGTAGTATATTTTCTTCATGCGTTTATCTACTTCAATCTTGTTTCAACACATTCATAGATATAATACATAGGATATGTAATGCGGAAAGTATTACATCGATGGAACCTGTCTAAAATGACCAACCTTGGAATCAAGAAAAATTATTATTTTGTAAAGGTGGTCACTATACCGGATAAAACAAATGTATTGGACTTTATATATGTACTGGAGAAAACTTGAATTATAGCGAACAGAAGTATTGCATTAGCAAATAATATCCTAATTTAGTACAGAAAAAAAAAACTCTTCTTAAAACTTGCTTAAGTTAGTGAATGGATGTCAGACATTTTGTTTTTTCGCTTACTCTTTCCTTCATAATTTTTGAATTATACTCAGAATTGAAAATAAAATGGAAATATATGTTAGTTGTTATCAGGAATTTAATTTCACACTATTAATCAAGGAACATAAACATCCCTATAAAAAGTTATTTAGTGAATTTTGAGTATTTATTTATTATCTTTATATGTAATTAAAAAAAGTATCAAATTTTGTTGCTGCGAGAACTTTTTTATTACGAATAAATAATGTGCTCCCATCTTTCTCCATACACAGAGTTCTATTGTATAAACTTACAATAAATATTTCTATTTATATAAAAACTTTTATTTTCCAATGTCCGTCCTAGAAATAAAATTAACCTTTAACTACTGTTAGCGGTCATTTAATATTTTATGTGTTAAAATTTTACGAGCTCTCAGTAAGATTTTAGCATTTCAGATAAAATTAAGCATATATTTTAGAAATATTTTGGCAACTACGAAAGAAAAGATACATACTTTAAGAGTACACGGAAAAAAATAAGTTAAAATATTAATTTCCTGGGGAAATATTCGAAAAATAAGAATGCATTCCACTCCCATAGGTTTAACATTAACTAGGGGAATTTGAGCGCAACCGCCTCAAAGAAAATTTCTCTCTGGCAAATAGTTATCTGTCCGCTTACCTGCAATAATTTAAATTTGCAGGATAAATTTTGTAGCACCATTAATTCTCCATACATGACATGTTGCAGAAATATCTGTCTATAAGGCGTAAAATGTTAGAAACTTCTAAGCCAGTCGAGATAAGCTATCATTCGAGTCTATTTATATGTCTTGAATAATGTGGCTTTGCGCACTACTTAGAATTCTGGGCCTATCCGCCGTCTCCCTATTATATGTGGCAAAGGATTCATTCCGCATGTTGAATCGACCCGGAAAGTTTGTTATTAGGAAGTCCTTCCACGGAACATGACATTATTGAAGCCTCAGAAAAGGACTGCTCAGTAAACTCCGAATTTCGGTCGCGATGAGATAGTTGTACACGTGTGTACATTTGGGAAATTTAATTCACGTAGATTTTGTTCGTATATGGAATTTGACTTTTATTCAAGGCGGTTCTCAAAAATACGTTTTTCCCTGCTCAGCAACGCGAAAGTTTGACATATTTTCTGATCCATTTTTAAAAACCCTTTGGCTGTCCAACAAAGGGGCAAATTCATAATGGGTTTGTTTCTGTATTTTATTTTAAATGCTAAAAAAAGATGATTATTCCAAAATTATATAAAAAAAAAAAACTTAATTATTTATATGAATGTAATCCTCGAGGGTATTAATTATTACTCAATGTATTAAAACTGCGTCATATCCCATCCCTAGAATTATGTTAATTTAAATAATGCTTGTATCGCAGTGAACGTATTAACACGGGCATGTCAGTGAGAGGGTTAAACATAAAAGCATGATTATTGAAGTGATTTGTAATCTTTTTTTTTTTTTTTTTTCAAATTTCCGATAAATGAATTGCATCTTGAATTATTAGCGATTGTTGTTTCAGGATGGCATTTTTTTCCCTTTCCTGCGTCGGAAATTCGATTCAAAACGCGGACTTTAACAGCATTTTATGAAAAATCATCTGTCTTTACCGAAAAACGGAAAACAAAACGCACAATTTATGAAACTGAGCAGCTTCTGATTGGATAAGTTTACGAAAAAAATGAATTAAAAAATATGTCAGAAGGTAGCCAGTTTGGATTTGAAAAGAGCCTTAAAACCGTTTTATCTGTCAATATTCCTAATTAGTAACATCGAATTGAAAAATCAGTTACAAAATCAAATTTATGTTGATTTTGAAAAAATTCCTAGAGATCTAAAGAAGAAATAATTCTACATCTTGTCACTTTATTTTAGACATAATTAGATCCTTCTTTTAAGGTTTTAGTTTCACTCTTAAAAGGGGGAAAAATAGAAAAATGTAATAAATTTTCTGCCCTTTTTAAAAAAATTTTTATAGAGAATTTATTATTATTATTATTTTAATTTTCCAAACTTGGGACGTATTTTCTTTTCTGTTTCATTTTTAACACTTTCCAACCTAGTTGAAAAGTGTTTATGACTTCGGTTTGTCTGGCCGTCTGGCCGTCTGCCGTCTGCCGTCTGTCCGTGCTCTAACTCCCGTAAATATGCTCGGATTGCCCTGCAATTTTTATATGTTATAATCGTTATCTATAGCATGTTCCCTATTTCAATGGAAGTGTGTAGCACTTATAGTTTTTTTGCAGGGACACTCAAAAGAATTCCGTTACATTGCGGTCTATGGGGAAAAATCATTTGCGGTTTATTTAAATAATGTTTGACTATTTTAAACGCACTGAAATTTATATATATCACTAAGGTGCATTAGAAGAAGCTTAATATGGAATAGGGTGTGCATAGCACTTATACTTACTTTACAGGGACAGTCAAAAGAATTCCGTTACATTACGTCTATGGAGAAAAATCGTCTGCGGTTTATTTAAATAATGTTTCCCTATTTTAAACGCATTGAAATTTATATAAGGTTCATTACAAGAGACTTACTACAGAATATTGTGTGTATAGCAGTCATCGTTCATTTACAGGGACACACAAAAGAATTCTCTACTGTATGTTAACAATAATTCCTGGAAGTGCGTTTTAAGTTACTGAACGCGATTTTAATTTTAAATCGCTTTTTGTATATTACGTGGTGTGTATAAATTCTGTAGATTCTATACAGGGAAGCACAAAAGTTCGGGAACACATTTCCGTATTATTTAACTCCAGACGGAGAATTTTAAACTGTGCTACGTGTTTCCTAACTGAACTAAAATTTAGCATCCTATGTAGTATATATACAAATCTATAGATCCTATACAGGGCTGAATAAAAGTATTCGGATTACTTAGATGTTATCTTTTAGCTGATTAAAGAGTATGATTCGTAAAATTATTTTGGAGGCGTTGGAAAGTGTTACATAATCTATGCTTGACGCATGATTTTTCGTTCTTGTTTTTAGTTGTCTTATGCCTCTATTAACAAGACGAATAAGGTACGTAATCCAATTTTAGCTCGCCGTTGCATGAAGCATTGTGTGTGAGAGTCTGTTAGGTATAACATAGCCCATTTTGCAACATTTAAAAAAAAAAAAAAAATATATATATATATATATATATATATATATATATATAACCCAGAAATGCATGATATGTTGAACACAGTATTTACTCGTGTGTAAATGCTCACCACGCTATTTTAACGGCAGGAAATCCGGAAATTTGAAGGGGTGGGAGGGTGTAAAAATTTTGACTAGCTGTATTATTATTTTTATTGCTTCGAACCATTTACATGTATTTTTACTCACATATATTTCGCCTGCTTTCTAAAATGCCATAAAATTTAAGGTTTCTGCAGCGTGTACTTTTTCTTATTGGAAATTTTAAAATATTAAACGACAACGAAAATCGTTATGGTATATTTGCCTATAATACACAAACTACTGCAAATAAAAGCGCAATTATTTCAGTTATTTATACTCTTTTATTTAACTCAACTTAGTTTTAGTATGTAAAGATGGAATTTTGAAAAATATTTTTCAATTCCTACTATTAGCTCACACTCTCTATATATTTATATATCTTGTTCAAATTTTCAATCGTTAATAAAATATTTTCTATTCATCCTATCAAGTTCAAATAATTTTTTTAAAACTTGTACTGGATGACAATTGATGTTAATACAGTTTTTTCAAATATTAATTAATTCATTAAATTTAATTAATTAATTTTTATTGTATATTTCATTTCTGTTCAAAAGTATAGACTCACTCCATATTTATAGTCTCACCTTCACACGTAAAAAGATAATGGGGCTGTTCACGGACGAAGATCAGGCGGCTCGCGGGCGAAGGAGACTATAAATGTGGAGTGAGTCTATACTTTTGAACAGAAATGAAGTATAAAACTAAAATTAAATAATAAAATTTAATTAATATTTGAAAAAAAAACTGTATTATCGTTAACTGTAACATCACTATGGCGTGAAGTTTGGTAATTTTTGAAATTCAATATTTGAAAAACGGCATAATCATTAGATTTTAAATTTATATCAAGAAAAATACAATTTTTTTTACCTTTCTAACGCAGTTTGTCTAACAATTTTGTGAAAAATACTTTTCGAGCTATTAATTTTTGGTATTTTAGCTATTTATTTTTTATTTAATTTTTAATACATTTCAAAAATTTCTCTTATGTAAGATATTTAGCAGGATATAAATTTAGGAATAAATACCGTCAGTGGCGAAGCGTGTAGATCGCTGGAAACAAATTTCTATTTGACCTAAGTAGGAATTGACTTTAAAAAAAAGTTTTTATATTACTTGTTACCTTGCTTCTTGAAAGGCTAGAATAAAAAAAAATTATGGCCACAGGTGTACTCTCGATGACAATGTAACATTTTAATATTTTTAGAACTTAATAATAAGTTAATAAATAAATTTTATTTACTGCTTTCATATTCATATAGTTTTATCATATATACGCGTTATATTCAGTGACTTATAGGGGGTAAGTGAAAGCACATCGAATTTTATATAGCTGTTGGAAATATTCCTTGTACACTACACGTCTCACTTTTTAGGCTTGAAATCGGGCAAAAAAAGCGCACATTATATACGAATAAATATGGTAATCATATATAGTATTTCTGTTATCAACATCCCTCTTTCTATGTATTTACGAAACGCACAACAATGAATGAGGTATCATTCGGAAGGTTTTTGAACTGGCTTCTGACATAGTACTCACATTTTCTGAAAACATCTTTTTTGATTAAAAATTGCAGCTAATTAAAAATTAAATCGGCATTGTTTTCATAATTGAAATGAAGGGTTTTCTCAAATCAGTGTTGCCACAAAAACAAAATACCGCATTATATCATGCTCAACAATGATTATAAAAAAATAGTACAAAAAAGATAAAGTGTGATGCCTTCGCATGTGTTTGTTATTATGCTTTGTTTTAAAGCTAAAATTGAAATTTTTAGAAGAAAAAGACATCATCTATCGATTGAAGAAGTGGTATTTCAAGTGCAACCTAAAAGGTATGCTTTGTTATATTAGAATAAATTGCATTATATATATATTCAATTTATTTTTCTTCATCCCATGTTTTTCCGGAAGCGGATGACGTCATCCTCTAATGCAGTTAAAATACTATTGTCAATTTTTTTTCCTCGCGCGTGCCTTTTGCTATCTTCGATCAGTTTTTACTGTAACTTTGATGGAATAAATGAGATGATATTCTGGCTTCACCAATGTCGTTGCAGATATTTTTATCCTTGATTTTTCTTTAGAAGTTTTAATATTTAATCTGCATCTAAAAATTATTAGACATTGTTAAAAAATATTAGACTGCAGTGCGAAATTTCCACTGGTTTATCTTATACTTGCATATACTCACGAAACTAAAGTTGATATGTCAGGGGTTATACCTGTCTGCAAGGTCGAAAAAAAAAAAGTTTATTTTGGGAGATTTCTTTCAGAAAAACAAAACAAGATATTTGAAAACTTTTTTGTATTTTGTTTATTACACTAAATAAAATAATTTGATTTTTGTAACGACGAAATAAAGTTGGCTGTCTCCAGCAGACCCGCTTCCCCTGAGGTGGTGTCATTCTGGTAACTGTCCACGGTGATCATCGTAACTCTCTCAAATGTTACCCGAAACTATAAAAAAGACTACTTAAAATTAGAGAGTAATCGTTCAGTTTTTTGGAAAAGTTGGTTTTTAATAAAATGGCGGCCGTTAAAAGTTAAGGTACTTATTTTCACAAATTTTGAACTTTGATTGTTTATAAAAAAATATATAAAAAATCATCAGATCGCAAAAGAAACGATTACTCTCTAGAAAATACGTATTGTGTTAAAAACTGGTCAAAATTTGAAGAAGATTACTTGAGATTTGTTCGAGTTATTATGATCACACTTTAAAAACATAGTTCTGAGATAATCACGTTTAAAGATTCAAATTATGGTTTATGTATGATAGAACAGCGTAAATTAAACCGGAGTAACCTTCTTAATTTTTATCAGATCGATTGGAAAATGTAACTGAATATTCTTTATTAATTGTATTTTCAGAAAACGCAACAATAATAATAAATGCATTTTTTGAAAGTTTGCCGGTTGGTATAACCCCCAAAATGTAATGGAAATTACAGCCCATGATGACAAAATTATGATCAATAATAAAAATTACGATTTCGAATAAATTTACTTGGAATTTTACCGTTAAAATCCTGATTTATTTCCCGATCAACCTATATTAACTTCCTGCTGACAAGTTTTTAATATGTTTAAAGGGCACCACGATACGCAGGCCATAAATTTGTAGAATCTTTCTTCGCCGAAGAATTTTAACCTGTCATATGAAATTATTAGCCCATTCACATTGGATGGAGTCGGCCAATATGGGATCTTAACACTATCTGACGCTAATGAAGTTTTCCTGTGTCTGCCTTCGGAAATGATGTGAACATTGTGCCCCCAATGAATACTGGGGATGACACATTATCCTTTTACTGCGCTCTGCTGAAGATAATGCGTTATTATCTTTTATTTTCTGTGTCCTGGTAAAGATAGTATGTTGCCAGCCAATCCTTGGGGGATGAAAGATAGGCCAATTACTTTCCTTCACAATGCATGGTGTTGCAATATCGTCTTGCTACATGTATAAAGTTCTTATTGGCTTTTCGATCAATGCATGTCTTAATTGAAAAAGATGTTACGGAATATTATGCGAGTTATAACAAGATGTAGTTCTCCCGAAGCAATATTGTAAGCGAAGATGAAGATGTCGCACGATTCTCGTTCTTCTTGATAGTTATTGTAATAGCAATAACCTAGCTGAGAGTAGCCACCGTCCCTAAGGAGTAACCTTTGTGTTAAATATGTAATTCATTCAAATGCAATTTTTGAATTTGTTTTAATAAAAGTTGGAATTATTGTGAGGAATTTACTTTTAATGAGAAATGTTCTTATACAGGAATTGAAACATTTTCAAATGAAATGAGTAATTGGGTTTACTTTTTATAAGATTTAATGTATTTGTTTTCAATATTTTATTATGTAATTTTAAAAAGAGAGAAATCTAATTTTATTTTTTGTCATTCTATATTTTGGCTTTATAAGAGTTTTTCAGACTTATTACAGTGCAACTTTTTTCTTTTTTGTAATTTTCAAATTTATCATCTTAAACGAATTGATTTTTTATGATTTACATTATTTTTTTTTTAATCTAAATTTTCGTTTGATCGAAAAAGATTTCTTCTTAATTTTCTATCATATTACTTCAGGACATAAACCTTTTGAAATTTTTAGTTTATTGCATCTCTCTTATGTACAGTGTTCAATACGCAGATACGATTTTAGCACAAGTAATTTCTTTATATAACGGCTTATTTTTTAGTTTTTAAGTATTTGCAAGAAGTGTTATCTTAACTAATAAAAGTTTATTTTGTGAGAAATAAATAATATATGAATATGAAATTAAACACGCGAATGTGTGTAAAACATGGGTGCCTGAGCTTATTTGTTTATTTTCACTGTAATATAAATGAGCACATGACATGCTCAAATGTAAGTAACTTTACGTACTTAAAAATATTTCGATGAAGATAAAAATTTTTTTACTATTACTCCATTTTACACATTATTGATTTCAAAAGAGAAATTATCTAATTAAATGTTTATTGTACGAAAATATTTTGAAGAATTAAAGTTGCGTACTTCAAACTCCCTTATAGTGGACGTATCGAATCCGTGTGCGACTATATGTGTCCTGTTTTACTTACATTTTCTTCTGACGCAGTGACTTATTATGGATGCATTCGTAAAAGAAGTATGTACTCAAAAATAGAGTACGGGTGTTTATTAAAATTAAGACTAAATTCTCGGGAGTTATTATAATCCGAGAAAATACTCACATATGAGTATATTTTTTACTAATTTTTCAATAGTGTAGTTATTCAGGGGGGGGAGGGGATTCTGAATGAGAAAATAATTTATTACTGAAAAGCGAACTAATTTGAATCCTGCGAAATGATTTAACGTTGAGAAACATCTTGGTAAAAAATATTGGGTTCAAATTTTGTCTAAATTACCATTACACACGAACATAAATCTGCTGGAGCAAAATTCTTTTTTATCTTCCCCTCAAAAACATCCGCCCTCGGATGAAATATGTATTTGATCAGGCGGTTATTTAGATTCTCCTGCAAGCTTTCTTTATATTTATGATCCATTTAATATACGGAAATATGGACATTTTGCCGCAGTTATGAATATTACATGCACGAGAAAGATATCTGGATATTAAAGTCAGCGGAATTATTATTTTTTACCCCAAATGACGTTCTCGTTTTGCTATTATCCTTTATGGAAACTAATTCCATCAAAAAGATGGAAACAAAGAAATACATACAGATGACTATTGCCTTTATGGACGCTTAAATCGATGCCATAAAAGCAGTAGGAGGGGGGTCTATGATACAATTTTAACTGTCGCCATTTCGCAAGTTATTTTTTGGAAGGGGAGGAAATCGTTCCTTTAAGTAATAAGAAAATATTTCTAGTTTTAACCGCAATCGATTTGCTGGTAATCTGATTGCAGTTTACTTTTAGTTGTTTGCAGTAACGGTTTATGCTTTCTTTTTATGGGGGCGTATGTTTGCGTTTCTTTTCGATGCCCATTTGAGCTTTTGTTTAACTTTTGCTTTAACGTGAGTTTTATCTGTTTAAAGCTTGCATTAGCGTTTTAACTGGGTATTTGTGTTTCTGTTGGCGTTTTGTGATGCTGAAAGGCGAAAAATATTCGCGTACAGAATATCTGCGGCGAGTGCTGAAAAAGTAATTGTACTGTGACACTGGGCTGTGAATTTTGCAGTTAAATGTCTGTTTCAACTCTCTCTTAAAAATGAATACCTACCCACATTTACTTAAGCAGTGTAATTCATTATGTTAGAGTTTGTTATTTTGAAGTGTCATTTATGATAAAACCATTCCAATCATGGAAAAAAAAGAGAGAGAGGGGGATTGTTATGGATTGTGATTACAGAAGATTCCCATTAGTCACCATTTCTTTTATTTATTGGGAAGGACGTCGTATCTCTTGTAAAATATTGAATTCGTATTATATAAAAAGATACATAAATTATAACTTCTGCCAAGCGGATTCCAGAGGAAATTGCACTGTTAGTTAAGAAATTTTGCGAAAAAGTTTAGCATATTGAACATTCTTATACAGTGGAACTCCAGTTATTCGTTACCTGAGTTGTACGTTTCCCTCAGCATACGTTTCAACTCAGCGGTCCCAGCCATTTTTCATTAAAAATTGCCGAGTTATACGTTTTTGAGTTATACATTCCCTGAGTTATACGTTACGTTCATCAGTTCCCGTGCGAAATTTTGTCTCACTTATACGTTTTGCAGAATTTTTTTTTTTTTTTCAGAACGTTCTCTACGCTTCGACTTTCATCCCTGCTCTGACTACCGCTCTAAGGTTTCTAGGAACAAAACTGGCCACGTGAAACAGAGCATAGGTGAGGGGGGAAAGGCAGTGATACTCTGCTGAAAAAAAATCGAAGATTAGTGATTAAGATTCAGTAAACTACTCAAACTATTCAATAAGATTCAGTAAACTACTGAAATGACTTTTGATAAATGATTTACATGCCAAAACGATTCTAATCATTTCTTTTAAGTACGCTATGTGTGTAAAAATGAATATTTAATAAAGGTTTTATGATAAAATAACCTCATGTGTACTTTTCTTATGTACCTTTTTGTTTTACTCTGCTCCATTTCCGCGAATATATGCCATGGGTGCAGTAATACTTACAAAACTTCCATTTTCGATATAAAAAGGTTAACAAATTTCTCAACGAAACTAATTTTTCACGATTTATTAAAAAAAAGTTTCTGGTAGACCATCAATTGAGTTATACGTTTTGTTTTCCGGTCCCGGGCAAAACGTATAACTGGAGTTCCACTGTATGCTGTTTATTATGAAGTTATGATGACGTTTGTGGTAAAAGTCATACAAGTGGCTTATCAACAACTGACGAAAATCGTATGCCCGACTTCAGTACTTACTGGAATTTGAAGGAAAGATAACTTTTGTAAGGTAGGTACTCGCTAAAAAAAAAAAAAAAAAAAAAATCTCTGCTTATAATCTATCAAAGGTACTCGCTTAAAAAATAAAAATAAAAAAAATAAATTAAAAAAAATCTCTGCTTATAATCTATCAAAATAAATTAAGCTGTCTCAATTAAGAATTTGGATAACACTTCACGATCTATATATTTAAAACGCTAAGCGTTTTCTTTCGACAATCCGTGAGAACAAACTACTACATCAAATTACATCATTCTTTTTTTAAATGAAAGATATTTGGTCACAGATTTGTTATCGTACATTCGTTTGTTCGAAAATTTAATTAATTAGCCGTAATTTTAAATTAAAATTTTACTTCTGCTTATGACGTCATAAAGTCGGCAATCGGATTAACGCCCACTGTTGCTACGTACAGAGTTTATTTTCTGAACTCAATGATTGCGAGCATAAAAAAATAAATATTAAAAGCACGTGATTTTTAGGCCGAATTTTTTAATTTGTAAGTTAAAATATAGTTAAAATGTTTACGTATTTCGGTAAAAATATTTATCCGTGTGTTTTATAAGCAAATAAAAATTCATATTTACTGTGACGTCACGGAAATATTGTCCATTGGGTTTATTTTATCATTAAGCATTATAACTTTGTTGATGCCATTTTTTTTCATTACAAATTAAATGCAAAATATATTTTTATTTGTATGCATGGTGCTTAAGCATAAATGTACGTGTGAAAGTTTGTACCGGTGAAAATGACGTTATGCTTAGCTTGAAATGCATTTTAACATTGATAAAACTAAAAAGAAAAATTTATACGATTGTGTCAACATGGCGTAATATTAACTGATATTTCAATTTTTAATTTTAAAGAATAGAACTGGAGCCTTTATTGGTTGCTTCATCTTGATTGCATACCTTGATTACATGTTACCAATTACTTTTTTTAAATTATAGGATTAAGTTATAGGAATTATAGGATTTAAATTATTAAGATTTCCTTTTTTAATAAAAAAATTCACAAAAGTAAAGAATTTCAGGAAAAAAAACTTGAAATATAGATTGTATTTTTAGCTAGAATAAACAATGTAAGGCTAATATTTTATAGGAATTATTTTGGTAGGTTTGTTATAAGTTCATTTAACAGTTCCTTATTAGTCTTATTTCTTTCACTGTGAATTTTTCTTTCGATGTCAAAAAATGGTAGTCTACTTTTGGACGCCAACAAAAACACAGTGGCAATATTTAGAAATGTATAACGGTTGTGACAACAAACGGCACTATCGCTTTAGCTTTCATCGCGCTTACATCACTTCTAAATACTAAAAATTTATTTTTTTTACTACATTTTATAATTTCAATTCTTACATCCTCAATTAGAAAAAAAATAGCTTTCGATTGAAATTTATTTGAAACCTGCCGCTTAATTTAACGACTTTTTAAATAATTTTCAAACATGAAATATTTTTCAATTCTATCTCAACATCGACCATCCGTTTGTTTTAATAACGTAAAATAGCCTCTGGAAAAGTTGCCACAATTGAAAATAGATTTCCCTAACCATCATAAAAAGTGAATAATAATAATAATAATAATAAAAACAGTGATAAATCATAAGATCAGATTATCCATAAGATAGAGCATATTTTGGCGCTAATATAAAATCTGTCAAAAGAAAAAAAACTATTTTTTAGTTTATGATTAACATAAAATTGATATGTTGAATTCGTTGATGTATATGTTGAATCAGAATATGCTAGGAACTGTTATTTATTATTTTTTTAAAGATCCATTGGATATTTAACTGTATAAGAGACCGACTGTGATGGGTTGGGTTGGGTTGATTATTGACGGCCAATTATCGACACTAGGGATATAGGCCCAGGGGGAGTGCCCTTCGTGGGGGTCTTTCTAAGGGAACCTAATCCGTATTTACGCATGGAGAAAATCCACGGCTCGAAAGAAAACCACGAAAACTCCGAGCGATTAGGCCGACGTGCGCGATTGGGATCGAACCCAGCACCTCCCGTCTACCAGCTTCGAGAGCACAACCTCTCAGCCACTGGTGGGGCCCCGACTGTGATGGAAAAGGAATAATCATCCTGATTATGTAAAGGGATAGAAGAAACCATACAAATAAATTACAATTGAAAATTCATTACATTACATTACATACATTAAAATTACATTAAAATTCTCCCTTATCTGCATATTAATTTATTAATTTTAACAAAAATTCTTCATTTTTACACAAAAATTGATTAGCTTAAAACAATGGATGCGTTTTAGAAGATATGGATTTGAAACGAACAATGATTAAAGAGGACATTTTAAAACTTTTAATTTAAACATTTTAAAACTTTTTTTAACGTCGAATTTCAACGGTGCCTTTGGGCAGATGCAATACATATGCGCATAGGAGCTCATTCGATTGCATTATCACAGGGGGGGGGGGGGGGGTGCTTATACTATGTTCTTTTACTTACTGAATATGAGATGAAAGTAGGAAATTTGTATGATACTTTATGATAGGACTATTTGTATGATACTTTATAAGTCCATGACCTTTTTTTTTTTTTTTTTTTTTTTGGTCGTGGGGAATATGGTGGTAATGTCACACTGATTTGCATTACACATTTGTTTACGGAGTTTGCATCGGAAATAGCATTTCACTGGGGGGGGGGGGGATTTTTAAAAATAAGATATTTGAAAGACTGTTTCATACGAAGCCCTATTTAAATAATAAAGAAGCTTATTTTACGGATATTGTTAAAGTATTTTTTTCCGTCACGTTTTGACGGGTTCCATCTAGTTATTTTTTATTTTCATTGTACGGTTTACCTTAAGAACATCATTTTTTCCCACCTCTCAGATTGACTTGGTTTTTTCAGTAAACTATGTTTTTCTATTTTATTTTCTTTGCTTTTCGAAGTGCATCATAAAATTTTTAATGATTAAATTTGGTTTAATACATAATGATACACATGTTCATATTTTATATACTCCCCCCTCCCCCCTTCCACATCCAAACAACCTATATTTTACAGAGCAGTTAAATTCAGCTTGCATAATTTTTATTTAATATTTGAGCTTATTTTCGTTTTTTTTTTAAAATCTACTGCTCTAAGAATTGTTAACAATTAATTTTTTATGTTCTTCGTTATGTGTAAGAAAGTCTTTTTAAAAAACAGTAGCTACAACTTCTTAATTACAGCAAAATCAACTTTAGTTACAAGTTTCTCCCTCCCCTCCTTTTTTCTTTATGTATGTTAAATACATTATAAAGCTATAAAATTATCCCGAATGTTCATCTTGGTTTATTTATTTTTTTTATTTATTTTTTAAACCGGCATCAATTAAGAAGAGAAAAAATGCGGTTTACTTTTCACTGAAAAAAGTAATAACTCTTATCTTTTTAATTGTCTCTTTACAATTATTGGAAATGTGATTAAAAAAAAAAAGTTTTTTGGCATGGAAATATACTTCCTAGTTCTTTTTTTCGTGTTTTTATTTTTCATTTTTGTTTGTTATTATTAATTTAAGCACGTTAACAAAAGAGCTAGTCTTATATTGTTTCTCGCTGCAGGTACAAGGGGGGTGGGGAGGTAGCAAAGTTAATATTTGCTTGCTGCTTTTTAAAGTCAAGACGTTGGTTGAACTAATTGGATTTAAAAGCTGTTTAAAATTTAAAATCTTTGTTGAGATTTGCAGGCTGCTTTAAAAATTGACGTGCAAAATCTTATTTTTGGAGCTGCTGTTCTTTTATGTGTCTTTTTTTTAAGGTTGATGTTTTAAAAAAGGAGGTTTTTTTCTTCTTCCCCTCTTCCCTTCCTGCGCTAAATCGCATCTCGTAATGTATTTAAGAGGAAAAAGCACCTGTTAAGCTTTGAAAAAAATGAACGCATTATGTTTATATTTTATTCAGTTACATAATCATTATTGATTCTTTAAGCTGTTCGTGAAAAAAAATTACTTAACAGTTTTTCTAAATCAACATATTTGGTTTTAAAACTGTCTGTTAAATTTCCAAGTTTGCTTTTTTTTCTGAAAAACAAGAAAGAAGCAGTTTATTTATTTATTATTATTATTTTCTTTAAATCAAGAATAAGGCTGTTAAATATTTGGTTATGCATACTATTATTTTATCTCATCTTGTTTGGTGTATGTGTGCACATCCGAGAAAGATAAATTTTTTTGACAATTTAATTCGTTCCATGTGCAAAGGGAAATAAAATGTGATTTTTCTTCACAAGAAAAACCTATTGCAATTTTCATTTTAAACATTTTAAACTTGACAGAGCTTTAAAAAAAAGAATCAGACAGAAAAGTTTTCAAATATAAGAGAGACTTTTGTGAAAAATTCAGTGTAACTTCATAGTTACGCACGATTCTAGAAAACGTTTCCTTTATCTTCCTTTATTTCCTTTATACCAGAAATCTCCAGAAAAATCAATACGAAACCTCAGAATTTTACAAGTTTCCAAAATTAACAGATAAGTCTTTCCAGAAATTTACGAGAAATGGCACTTATTATTTCAAAAACGTTTCTGTAAACCTCTGAAATTTATTTTCTCTGTATGTTATGTTAGTTTCTGAAGATAACGGGAAGGTGTCTAGAATTCTGTGTAACGATGAGATTATATTCAATTTTCTTAAACGCTTTTGCTAAATCAGAAAAGTTCTAATTAGTGTTGCCAGACGTCCCGATTTTTCACGATGCGCAAATTCTTTTAAATTTCTCTTAGTACCATGTTATTTGTTAGTCTGCATCGAGTGGAATTTAATACAGTATAGCCTGGTGAAGACTGAATTTGTCTATAACGGAAAAATTTATAATCCCTTACAAAGGAATACCGTACAAACCTGCCTGCCTAGGTGGAAACCTGCCAAAAACGGAATTTTTTGCTGTTCCCAGGGATTTTGTTTTTACAAAATTTACTATACTTTGTTAAGTACATCCTGTGTAAACGGAACCTGTTTATAACAGAATCCTGTTTTAAAAGTAAAAATTTCATTGTTCCTACGATAGGAATACTATACAATTATACCAGCTCAATTGGAATTTTGTTTTAATCCCTAGAAATTCAGTTTTCACAGGTTTTACTGCATATGATTGCTGTGTTTACTTAGTAGAATAAAACCTGCCAAGACGAAATGGCAAGGAACAGGAGAAAAGTTCTTCAGGCTTTCGTCTTAGCGGGTATAATTCTTATGGCATTCCTACTGTAGGGACAATTAATTTTTTACGTTTAAGACGGAATTCCATTATAAACAGGTTCTGTTTTTATAGGGTTTACTGTATTTTTTTGTCCCGATTTAGAAGCCGCTTCTTGTGACACTGGAACTGGCAACAGTAATATTTAATATATGCGGCGTATTGAATATGCGGCGTTAATTTTCCTCCATTTTATTTTTTCTTGCAGCAATTTTTCTTGAGACCAGATTTTTCAATTTTATTATTGCCAATTAGTATTAATTGTTCCGCAATATTATTATATACTACTATTTAGGTAAAACCCCAAGAATTTAACTGTGTAAAATTAATAAAAGCGTCTTCTTAATTATCTTTCTTTAAAGATGCATATGGAAAATACATATGGGAATTAAGTTTTTGCAATTTTTTTCCCTATGATAAACATTATGGTTTCAAAAGGAAGCTTCATTGTATACAACTTGTCACTTCATTTTCCATTAATTATATTACTGTTCCGTTCGGAATAAAAGTTAAACGACGCATTTTGTATTTTTTGTGGTGGTTTTTTGGTTTTTGTTCCTAGAAACAATGAAACTTTGCTTTCGGAGTATTTTAGGTATTTGTTTTCCCTTTTTTTCCGGTGTGTACTTTGATTAATTTTTCCTATAACTTTTAATAAAGCTGTATTTCTTTTGTATTCAATTAAAAAATTCATGCCGTTCATTTCTAGGAAATTCTGCTGAAACATGCTGCATTTGATATCTTTATGCGGTTCTCTCTCTCTCTCTCTTTTTTTTTTTTTATATGTAAGTAAATCTGGTCTGTATCGCAGATGAAACATCATATTTCATTGTCTGTCATCAGCAATGCGAAAAGCTAGTTGCATTTCACGTTGATGAAGCAGATGGGTTGAACCTTTTCTTTTTTTTTTTTTGGTCTTTATAAAGATAAATGCAGTATATTTAAAAAATACCTCTTTGGAAATTTTAACGCTACAAAGTAGATCTATGCAGTCAGTTTAGTAAGGCTTTTCAAGGTTTGGATTTTGATACAAGTATTCTGATCTAATTGATTTTTTGTGTTCATCTGAAATTGTAGGTCGTTGGTGCTGTCTAGTGTAGTGGAGTATTCAGGATTTTATTTCGAGATGGTGGGGGTGGGGGTGGGGGGGGTAGAAGGGATGACTGTGGGTGTGGGGTTATGGAAATTAGCTAATTTGTGCCCAAAATTAGATAAAAACATTGTTTTCGGGTGAATTCGGGGGGTGAGGGGAGAAGTTCCCGGTGTTGGTTAACCCATTCTTAAAGTCTCCAAAGAAAAATACAACTTCTTTATTATCGTATGTTTGATGCCCTGATTTCAATTTCGTGTTTCAGAATCGTAAGAGGAATTAACAAATTGATCTTCTCCGACCCCCATCCCCTTTTTTTTCTGTTATGCAAAGTCATATTTTAACCTTATGAATGACTTAAAATTGGTAATTTCGGTTTTCATCGTCGATAAAATATTTAAAATTTGAAAACATTTATTCTTCAATTGATTCGTGTGTCTTTGTACTTCTCTTGACGTTTTATCCTTAAAAATTGTTCTCTCATCTATTATCAATACTTAAAATTAGTATTAAATAAGTCCTAATAATATGAAATGGAAATATTCGTTTTCGAATAATAATAATACCCTGAAAGTTAGCGAAAACTTATTTTGTAACCCATTAGATAATTTTTTTTCTTTCTTTCTTTCTTTTTTTTCTTTTTTTTTTTTTTTAAGCCTAAGTGGCAGGTTTTAAATATTTTTTAATTATTTTTATTTATTATTATTATTATTCAAAAATTTTACTCCTGTGTTTGCCTACGTTACAAAAAGTACTTTAGCTCCAAATTTTACAATTTCAGAACGAAGGTGTTGAGGAAGGGTGATTGAATGTATGTCACTGTTCAGATGTGTGATTTTTATATGACAAATGTTGTATGACTTTTCTCATGCCTCACCAATAACTCTATAACCAAACACCATATAAGGGTTTAAAATAGGTGGATTGAACTTTGTGCCGTTACATTAAAGTAAATGATCAGCGTAAAAATAGCACAAATAAAATATATATAAAATAGCAAACAGCTGTTTCGGAGCCTCTAAAGCTCCATCATCAGTGCCAAAGTTAAAAAGATTAAAAACTGATGGCCATTCCACCTTGGTCGCGAGCGTAGACGCAAGCATACTTACATGGCCTAAACTTTTAAATCAGTTTTTAATCTTTTTAACTTTGGCACTGATGATGGAGCTTTAGAGGCTCCGAAACAGCTGTTTGCTATTTTATATATTTTTTATTTGTGCTATTTTTACGTTGATCGTTTATCTTAACCAGATAAAGGCTATTCAGCATATTAAAAAAATCCTTCGCAAAATTATCTAACACTGCCATTTCTTTTGAAATCCGTTCAGTAGATTATTTCCCTTTCCCATAATCGGGGTTCTGAAATACGACAGATGTAAACTAAAAGTAAACTGTGTGGCGGTACAATCCCTAGGGATCATGGCCCTTGGAATGCTATACAGCATATGTCCCAGTCAAGTGGTCAACCTAACGCGGGCGCCCAGTGTTGAGTGAACCTTGCCCAGTCCGGAGTCGAACTCTGGACTTGCAGCTTTGTCGTAGCTATTGGGCAACACAACATATATAAGAAGCCCTTTTTCTCGCCAAATGAAAGTAATGGTGGCTCATGACGAGTCTTCCATAATCATAATTCACTATACTAAAATCGCTGCAATAGGGATGCACAACTTTTTTGCCTGAAAGTTGTTTGCCACCGAAATTTTAAAATAGTAATCTTAGATTATTTAACCGCAAAGGCTCTGTCATTAAATAATTCTTAACAAAGCATTATTTTAAGTACATTCCTTAGCATCCCCCCTCCCCCCAGAAGTAGAAAAATGACAATATGCTATGCACTTCGCAGTAAAACGCAATTTCCTAGTACAAAGACAATGTTTGAAGTGTCCACAATGAAAGACACATATGCAATACAAAAGAAAAAAGCGAGGAAAAGGGCGGAGGCTACAAAAACAGATAGTCATTTCTGAAACATAAAATATATATTTCTTCCAGTGTAGGAGTTTTGGATGAAACAAAAAAAAATCTGTAGATGCAGCATGAGATACCAGGTATGACAGTGTTCAGACACAGGACATTTCTGACCGTCGGAACATGAGTAATGCCGTGTGACATGCCTGATTGAACTCGATGCCTGAAGTGGCAGCCGAGTTTTCGAAAAAACGCTTATTTTCTTTTTCAGAAAAGAAAAATGGTCAGTCATTCTCTTTTGCTTTTTACTGTTTATTTCTACTTCTTCTGCCGAACGATTTTTCACTATCTTCTTACATCCACTATCCACTGACTGTAAGAGAGTCTCCGGGTCACTTGTTACTTTAGATAACGGTTGTCGCATTTCTCTGTTTTAGAAGCGACTAGAATTGTTATTTTATTCGTCTTCTCAGACGGCGCGAGTATGTTTAATTCGGATATTGGGTTACCGTTATTTCTTTGAGTTTATTATACAAAACTAGCTTTTCGGATAAAACAAATTCTCCTGTCAGTTTTTACGCTTAAATAGCGATTTGATGTTAATGTATTACTTTTCTGGCGCAGTTTTCGTTTCTCTTTCAATAATAACGTGAAATCTTGCAACAAAAATAATATATAAGATATTTTTTAGATAATTTTTAATTTTCGTACTGATATTGATTAAAAGAAAATATTGTATCTCATTAGTAAATTAGTTAACAATTTCTAACACTTTGTAATTGATGAAAACATTTGTAAAAGTGCTTTTAACTACACGATTTTGGGCCCCACCAGTGGCCGAGAGATTCTGCTCTCAAAGTTGGTAGACGGGAGGTGCTAGGCTCGAACCCACGTCGCGCTCGTCGGCCTAACCTTTCGAAGTTTTTAGTGGTTTTTCTTCTAACTTTGAGTAACCTTGCATAAATATGGGTTAGTTTCCCTTAGAAAGACCCCAACGGAGGACACTCCATATCCTTGGCCTACATGCCTCGCGTAAATAATCGGTCGTAATAAACGCTTACACGAGTTCTGCGGGGGGGGGGGGGTGAAACAAGGACTATACCATATATTTCACAGCAGTATGTATATTATATTTTATATTTCCTCAGTGCAATTTGTTGTTGGTTTACTGCTCTCTGATTATCTCATAAAACTTTTCCACCCTTGTTCTCCATGATAAAGCCTCCACTCACATCAATTCATCATGCTATACCAAGCAATTCGAAGTATAATTTCCATATTCAGATACGGAAAATAGTAGGTAGTCGTAACATTAAACATCGTTAGTGAATTTTTTTACCAACGGAATATTAACCAAGTTGTAGTCGCCTATGTTGAAACATGGCAATGGGTCAAATAATTAAAAGGTGTTTTCACGAAATGAACTCAGAGTCAATATCAATGTAAGAAATATATTTATTGCCTCAGTGGCAATTCACAAAAAGCAGAGCAAAATGATTATTTCATATTATTAAGGCGCATTAATTAAACACATTTGTACGACATCAGGAAGAATTTCCTGAAGTCGTACAAATGTGTTGAAAAGTCAAACACAAAATCTAATCTCCGAAGCTCGTGCATCGCGTTGAATACTACCAGCGTAGGTGGACACCACCGCAATGCGACAGGCGCTCTTGGTAAATGAAAAAGCCAAAAGAGTAACTATTTTGCACAGGAAAATTGTCGTGATACGGCTCTTCCGATAAAGAGCAGAAAGTCTTTTTTAGAATAATAATAAAAAAGAAAAGTGCAAGTAAAATTGAGATTTACAGAACAACTAATTTAGTAGGGAAATGAAATCACATCGGCGTTCAAGATTGAAATAGAAATGGAAACACCTTGGATTTTGGCAGATGGTATCCGAAAGAAAAAATAATAAATATACGTGAACTGTTTTTAATAGTTTTTTGAAAAGGAGAAATAAATGTTATCGTACACATTTAGATGAACTGGTAAAATGAATTATTGGAATATTTTTAAAGACAGGTGAGAATTAAATAAACTACGATTAAAAAATTATATTAGATGGGGAAAAAATCTAGAATACTTTTAAGATAAAGCGGAATTTTAAAATTTCGTAATATGTATATATTTGAAATAAATTTTGTTCTTTAGAAGGACATTTTTTAAATTACTTGGTCACTTTTTCAATTAAATGAAATTTTAAGGTGCGTCCATGAGTGTGGTAAAAGGGGGAAAAAAAGCGACTTATAGTTTTGCCATAATTTATTTAAACACTTTTATATATATTTTTTGTAAGATCTTATTAAATATTTAACTGAATCTATCCACATGATATTTTTGTTTTATACAAACTAGTAAATATTTATTATGAAAATGTACTCTGAAAATGAAAGTTTCAATTTATTGCACGCACACCTGTCCGATACCAGTGATGTAAGTGTGAGAAAAAAAAAAATAACATGCAAGCTATATTAGAAAGCATGCCATATGTATAACACATGTATTTTGCCTCCAATTTTTCTCACATTTTTAAAGTGAGTGTGTCTATTCTGCTAAATTTTCTGGCACATTGACAGAATTGTGTACAAGATGACAATGACATACAATTAATATATATATATATATAATTAATGATCAAGGTTCTACTTTAATATGACAGTTCACAGATATGAACAAAAAATACAAAATGTTTATCAAAGTAACAGGTTTTGCTGGGGGAAAAAAACATTACATTAATGCTATTTACTATTTTTAATTTTAACTAGCTGCGGAGCAATCCGATGTGTTTCATTTTGATCTTCCGATTTTTGGGGAATAAGAAACCTAATTTTATTCTACATTTAGGACAGATTTTTAATATTAATTTTATTAAATTTCTTCAAGAAATATTTGTTACAATGAAGGTTAACTGGAAATTGCAAAAATTTACATTTTGAAAATTACATAATTTTGATGCAATTATAGTAGTGAGAGTAAATACCATTTAATAAAAAATATTTTATTATTTTTTTAATTTTAATGGAAACAAAAGGCACCAAAAAGATATAATAATCTCAATTTTCTAACTTTCTTTTCGTAAGAATAGGGTACTTTTGTTTTCACCATTTACAGAAATTAATTAAGAATTGCAACAAATTAATATCGTAAACTAATTCAAATTTTGAGTGTTATGATATTCTTGGATCCTTTCGAATAATTGGTGTTCTTTTCAACTTATAATTCATCTTAATCTCGGAGAAGTAGATATCCACACAGCTAGATTTTAATATTAATAGATTAGCAATATCAAGAAAGCAAAAATTCAAATGAGACGAAAATGAATTCGTATGTTCCTTCTTAACATTTCTGCTTTATTCTTATATTTTACTACTATTCTGCTCAAAAAATATTAGACAGCTGCCTTCTATATATATATTCTGAGCTTTTCTGAAGACGTAAGAACAACGCTTGTTAAAGAACTAGAAAATAACTAACTATATATTATTTGTTCAAGAACGTTTGCAAACTCATCATTATAGTCAAACTTTTCTGAAGAATGCAGGTTAATCTATGAATACGATACAATAAAAATATTTTGGACTGTAAATCAAAGTTTTTCAGTACACAGATGTATATAAATTTGTCGAGAAATCCTAAAAAAAATAATCGAAACATATTCTTAAAAAAAAATCTATAAGATCGAATGATTTCTGCTGTCTTATCGTTTGACCTTACAAAGAATGTAAAAAAATCCAAGCATAGTGAACGAGAATAGAAATATTCGATTTGTATACAACAATTTTCTTTTTGTAATAGGGAAAACACGTCTTTTCACTTTTTAATAAGTTGGTAAATAAATGGTCTTTCGGTGTTAGGCGATAGCATAACGAAATATTTTCTAATTTTTAAACCTTCGGATATTTCAACGTATAGTGAAAATAATTCAAGATCGAGCAATCTAAATCGCATGAATTCAACAGATTAACATAAAAATAGTTTTAAGAATTTTTAGGATTAAGATTTACGTTTTTTTTCTAAATGAAATGATTAATGTGCACCTGCACAATGTACTAGTTTAGATTCAGAAATACTTTTCATTTCTTTCAAATAATCACCGAAAAAATTAAGTCTAACGTCTAATTCAAACTCAGGTACAGGGATAAGTAAAAGTATGCTGGAATTAGTCTAGTATTAACTGTTCTGTAGAGGGATATTTTCTCACTTTTACATATTATTAACTGTGACTGCATTTTTAAATTAAAATGATAACCACGTAACAAAAACATTTCAATAAATAACAGGTTTAAATATATATATATATATATATATATATATATAATGTTAAGAATGAAAAAGAAAACTTGACGTGTATTTATAAGCGCTATCAAAGTGAATTCGTGAGATGCTAACAGCCTAGTAGCAGTAAATTATCCTAAATTCTAGCCCATTTTTTCTATAGAATAATCAAACACGAACGTTTACTTTCAATTGGATTAATTTTTTAATAAGGGTATGTTAAAAATGTTGGTCGTTTTATTTAATAAATTTGTTATTTGCGTCTTGTCTTGAAAAATAGAAATATTAGAGGTTTTTCCGCAAGTAAAATAAACGTATTTTAAATAACTGCTGATATTTTATAACTACCATAGAAGGAAGATACGCTTTATTAGATAAATTTTCTAATTCAAAATATCTTTATTGGACTTAGAAAAAAAAAACGGAAGATTGACAGCTAGGCAATTTCCAAAGAAATGCAAAACACTCATGAGTTAATTAACTATTATTTGAACCTACTCCTATCCCGCACCAAAAACTTTAATAGCTCTATTTTTAATTTATTAATTGTAGTTTTTTATCGTAGACCTTTTAATGTATGGTTTAGAAGTTAAACATTCCGAAATAATTATTAATATTTTTGTTTTTTTCATGGTAACGTAAGTGACAAAACGGAAATTTCTGAACTCTGTAACATAGGAGACTATTACAGATCTTAATCTTCCGTCGGGTACACTTCTGGGACTCAAGGCACAGGGCGTCTGATAGGCCTCTGCTAGAAAATCGTCATTAGTTATTGAAGTCTCCAACTCTCTTAAAGCGGGGACCTTCATTAGAACGTACAAAGGGAGAAAATTCGAAATCTGATTTTTTAAAAACTTCATATATTAACCTCAAAGCAAATAAAACAAAAAATACTGAAATTTTAGTCAGGCCTATCCGGTCAGCTGCGCCCGACTGAGGTCTTAGAGAAACCGACTGAAAGATACTCTTAGAAAAAAAAAGAAATGCATTGCTGTTTAGCGTATATAAAATTCCATTTATTAACCTAGTAAACGTGCCAAACATTTTATACATTTTTTATATTCATTATTTATATATTTTCATTAAATATATATACTATATACGAATAAAATAAAATAAATAAAACCTAGTTCGTCTTTCGTGCAAGGAGTACTCTTAAAAATTTGTAGCAAACTGTCCAGTCATTCGACCGCTTTTATAGAAAAGGGTTACATAAACGTAATTTAACTCTCTTCGGGCCGTAATATGGACAATAATATGGTCAGAATAGAGTTAAATTACGGTTACGTAACCGGTTTTTAAAAAATATATAAAGCGGTCGATTGACTGGACAGTTTGTTGCAAATTTTTAATAGTGTATTTTAATGGCTCTCATTCATTATTCATGGCTCTTTTCTCATGTCTGTGGGATGAGATGGGGTGGAGTGAGTGGGTAGGATATCTGTATTATCAATTAGAACCAAAATCTCAATTTTAAACATCGTATGTTTTCCTAAATATTGACGACGAAAGAGCGTGCAAAAATGCTCTGTGGGCATACAGCGAGAGACTATTTACTTAATTTATTCAAATCCTCTATCTTTTTTTTAAAAAACGATTTGTAATAAATATATTCTCAAGCTCACGACATCTTCTATCAACAAAGGAGAAACATCGATAACATCTCTGAATCCGGAAAGAAAAAGCACCATTACTTGGAAATGTGATGCAAAATAAAAAGGAAAATAAAAGAAAACGAGATGTGCCCATCTACGGTTTTGTGGCATCCATTTTGCTATACGTTACTTTGGCGAATATATAGGTGAGATCTGGAATAAGATATACCACAAATTCTTGTCACGTAATAACAGTACAACCCCCCGTGGAGCCATGAAGAACGCAGAGACTTTTCAACTCGGAATATTTTTCGGAAGCAAAAGAAATGAGGCATCCAGTCGGAATACCAACTCGCGAAATTCCTGCTTTCTACCATTTCATATTTTTATTGAACCGCACCCCCTTCTTTCTTTTACTGGGAAAGACTTACATACACGGTGTATTACCTGCATAAGAGAGGAGATGTGAACGCATGACGACAAATGGAAAGATTTTTTTTTTTTTCTTAGTGAAGGTGAAGTAATGGATGCATGCCGACAAATACAGATGATCTGGAAGAAGAAAGTACTAGGCCGTTTAAAATGAATCTTACAGAGAGAATATAATTTAAATGAAAAATAAATAAACTAGAACGAGAAATCATGCGTCACGGCATAGGTTGTTTAACACTTTCCAACACTTTCGGAATATTGTTAAGAAATTTCATTTTTGTTCATGCATTGAAATGAGATATCCAAATAAACATTAAAAAGAGCAACAGAGGAAAAATGGTAAACCTCAATAACATATATCAATTACATGACAATCCGAGTACATTTACGCGAATTAGAGTAAGAACGGAGAAATAGACATATGACATTACATTAATTACTTTAAATTGCAAGGAGGTATTTTGTTAAACATCGGTCTGTTTTTAGTAACGGAATTATCGTGTTCGTACAAGGAAACCCTGAAAACCTTACACAGTCATACTGCCAGACGGCGCTGGTTTCGAAACCGAAACCGGGAATATCAGCCCAAGTTCTTCATTATGATTATGTGGCCAAAATGCGAACCTGGGTGGATCGTTACTTCAAATTGAAAGAAAATAAAGTCATAAAGATTAAATTTTTTCTGATATCACATTGTTTCTATATTTAGAGCCGTACGATTTTTTATTTCATTTCTATTTTTTTATTTTTTTTATTTTATTTTTATAATAAATTTGATTTATTAACATTTTATTATGGCTGACGATTAATAATTTTGTTAAATTTTCATAACTTCAACGTAGACTTTTTAGTAGAACAACCCTTTATACACATTTAGGAGATATCCGGTTATTCTGGAAAACATGGACGATATAATTATAGCCTATTGCACTCGGGAAACCCAGACAAACATTTTGGTAGCACATTTATTAAAATCCAACCTCCTGTTCCCATTTTATCAAGATATAAAGAACCTTACATTTTCCATGGTCAAAAACATTGCCCTCCTTTTCTTCGGAGAATTGGATAAAAATAATAAAACACTGTAGCAATCAAGAAAATTCCTAATAAAGTATATATGCTTGTTTGATATATCAACAACTACCAGCGTCTATCTCTGGTTAAAAAATCCTGAAATTTGGAAGAAAGATACCTTTTTATAACGTAGGTGTACCCGGATGAAAGAATTTTTTAGAATATTAAAAATACAAATAATTTAAAAACTAAAAATTCTTCCTTTTGTTTTTATTTTATGTTGCGTTTAATGAAGCGTGCTGCTTAAATAATCTTAAAATTTTTTCACGTTATAATTTTATAAATTTACATTTGAAAAAATATTAAATTGTCGTTTGCTGAAAATTAAATGAAAATGCAGATTAGATCTGTGCATTCCAGTGCACATCAGCATTTTCTTAAAATTTGAGTCGTCCTCATGCACGTCTACTTTAAATAACAAATCCTAATGGAAAACATTCCTAATGGAACACTAAGCTTTATATGATAATGTTTATATATATATTATACGATTATTTTAAACTGTCTAGTTAACTTTTATCATATATTTCGATACGTACTAAAGCAAAATCTGCTGAGATTGAATGTTTAGGCGCCAGGGGAAAATTCCATTTTAGACAGATTTCAGTCTTAGTAAGTACATCATCTGCTTTAACTGTATTGTGTTCCTTTTCAGCAGGGAAAAGGAAAATTTTCGTTTATAGACAGGTTTCGTTTTGACAGGTTTTTGTGTGTATCTATTTATTGGATGAATTTTGAATTTGTCTGAGGCAGAACAATTTGCAGCCCTCGAGCTTTGAATCATTTGGAAACATCTTAACAAGCTTCAGGAAACTTTATATAGAGAAAAATATTTCTGCATAAATTTTGACTAAGCGTATTAAAACTGCAGTAAAGTGTCAAGATGAAAACGATATAAATCAGTTATGAAATTTACGCGGCGTGTTTTTAAAATGGTTTGGCATTTATTAAAAGCTATAAATTTAATGGCATCTTTTGTTTCAATCATACATTTTTCCTTAGCTATACAATAAAAAATGCATTATCGTATTTAATAATACTATATTATAAAATTAGTCACGTAGCTGTAAGATAGATACCAGAATTTAATGCGTAACTACAGACCTTATCTGTATGCTGAATGTAATTCTTAATCCGAGCACTGGATGTTTGTATTAGGTATATTGAGAAAAATGTCCGGAGAGATACGTGATATCATCCTACCTCGAGAGTGAATGAATTCGCCGGTAATAAAGTTAAAGGGTTTAAGTGAAAAAGACTGTAAATATCGATACTATCTATATCTCCAATTATATCTTTTATATACATCCCAGTTAAAGTCACTTAATCTCGACTTAAAATCGGCGCAAGTTAATTATACTCAATAGTTTTTGTTTATTTTATAAAGGTAAATGGAATGAGTTCTTTATTTTTTCTTTACAAATTTAAAATAATCGTATACCTAGAAACCACGCATTGTATTGTTATTTTTTCACGTATCAAAGTTAAGGTGTTTATACGATAATTAAAATAAAAGGTCAGACAAATCCAAAATTAAAGAAAACAAAAATTAACACTTCATATTAAAAAATATATATATATACTTTAAAACCTTTAAAATAAATAAATAGATAAAGTATGTTTTATAAATAGATACCTTTATTAAATTCTAGAGGTCGATCCAGACAATATTTGAGGGCTTTTTACGGGTCCTTCACAAAATTCCTTTTAATAAAACACTAATTTAAAAATAAATAAAACAGGTCCCTCCAAAAAAATCCTCCTAATAAAATAGGTCACCCCTTCACAAACTTCCATTTCATAAAAACATACTCTTCATTATTTTTTGGTTGCTAGGTTTTTAAAATGGGTAATTTGTAAACATAACAAGTTCCCCCAGCAAGGAAAACTTTAGCAGAAAGACTTAAAGAAGTTATTATTAATAAATTCTTGGTTCGAATTTGAATAACTACATTTCATTTTTCGTTACAAAATTTTATTTTTCAAAAAAATGTACATTTCATTAAAAAAAAAAAAAAAAAAAAATACTTTTCACAACACAGGTCCCTGGAAAAAAAATCCTGCATCGAGCCCTGAATTTAGAATATAAAAACTATCTGTATTCGAGAGTTAATAAAGTTCGTAACTTTCTGATGATAAAAGTGATGGGAGCATGCTCATACGGTTGTGAACACATACTTTTCTTAAAAATTTCATAAAAAAATTTAAAAGATTTTCAAAAATTCTGTGGTAGTCTTAAATTTAATTCTGTTGTTAAAAATGAAGAGCTTTTTATTATTTTTGATCAACTCTATTTTTTTTTTTTAATGCAAGAACAAAAAGAAGTTATAGATAATTGTGCTTTATAACCTTATCATAGAAAAATAATGTATAAAAGATTTTTTTTAAATTCAAAATAATCAAAATGCGGTAGTCCATAGTTCTGAAAGGGGGAAAAAAAAAAAAGACTACTTTTTCTTCAAGGCGAATGCCACTCTAGTCACTAAGTTCAATCAGACTTGTCACATGGCCGTCTGACAGGGCCGGGCAGAGCCTGTCATGCCTTATTTCTCTACGGTGCATCTCAGGATACTTTTGGACTTTTCTGATATTATTTTTTCTTTAATTCGGAGAAAAAATATAACTGGAATATCTGGAATGTTTTTTTCCCCTTCCATTTTCCCCCTTTTTATATATCCTCATTTCTTTACATTTTTATATCTCGACATCACGAGTTCGATAGTTTTGTTGAATGTTTTTTTTTTTTCCTCCCCTCTTCATGCTGCGTAGCCTAACGGTTTATTTCTGAAAGTTGGTCCTAGAAAGAAATGGGTGTAGAAAAAATAGGATGGGGAGAACACTATTATATTTATTGAAAAAGATGTTTAAATATTAACTCTGTATACTGTAAATATAATTTTGACATGTAAGATGGTTTCATCAGATTGTTCTAGCAGTAATACCAAAATATATCTGTTTCTTAAATAATAATAATTATTATAATTTGTAGCAAATTAATTGAATGTGCGTCTGGAAGAAGAGCCTATGTTACAAATTTTGGAAAGTTGGGGGTTTTTTGTTGGAAGGGGGTCTATGTGGAATAATTGATGATTATCCAGTGTTTAGAAATTGCAATTTCATAATATAAAAGTTTGTTTACTTAAATAAAAAATTAAAACAACAAACTAAAAATAATATTTTGTTGGATTGTATGCATAAGAATCGCTGGGAAAGTAAATGTATCAATTGAATAGGTGGCTGGAAGAAGGGCCTATATTATAAATAAAACATTTCGAGAAGTGAGGAAAAAACAATGTGATTGATTGGCGATGACTCGTCAATGCTCAGCATGAAGACAAAAGTGGGGGGTCATCAAGATAGGAAGAAGGGCTTATGTTGCAGTAGTGCTCAAAGCATCGCCACTCAATCACATTGTTTTTTCCTCACTTCTCGAAATTTTTTATTTATAATATAGGCCCTTCTTCCAGACACCTATTCAATTGATACATTTACTTTCCCAGCGATTCTTATGCATACAATCCAACAAAAATAAAAAAATTAACCAAATGAAATAGAGGCGTTTCTTAAAATGTTTATGATAGCCGTAAAAATTTAAGTAACTAACTCTAAAAACAGAGAGAAGGAGAAAAGAATAGCTAAGCTAGCTCGTAAAACCTGATTCACAGAAAAAGTATTAAAACTGTATTTAAATAAGTTTAATCAACAGTGGGAATTATTGCATACACTTTAAAGATTTTGATTTTGACTCATCGCCGATTTTATTATTGTAATTGTAAGATCAAGTAACACAGAAATGGGTCATAATTCAATTATTTTTATATTTAATTGTATTCAAACAATAAGTGAAATATTAGCAACGTCAGCAGTTTTCTTGTTTCTAATATATATTTGTTACTGTACAATAATGAACAGAAGGAGGAAAAGTTATTATATAATATAATGAAGATCATTACGTTCAAAACATTCATCCTATGATAGTTTAGAAAAAGAAAAGCGAAAAATAGTCAAATTTTAACTTCGCACAGGTAAAATGTCTTTTATAATTAATCAGTTATGCATATAGGGTAGTTATACGTTTCCTTAATATATGCCAGCATTGCCCATCTGTTTAAACGCACAATCAATAATTACTGCATACATAGTGCTACATTTATTATGATCATTGTGTCCTTAACAAGCTTCATCTGCTATTCCATTAACGTTTCAGTGTAACACAATAATTTATATAGAATGGCGCAAAGGGGAGATTTTCTTTTCCTTTGTCGCAAACTGTGATTACGAATTGATTGTTAAGAAATGAAGCCGCACGAAAACGCAGTTTGAAAAAATAAATAAATAAATAAAAATCATTTTAGTATTTCAAACACGAAACGGTGGTAATTCATTACTTGTGAATGCTGTAGACTGTAACAACATGGACTACATTATAATTTGTCTTTTAAGGGTTTTTGTTGGCAGTAATTTGATTCGCACTATTATTGCGTTGTGCTTGGCCCTGGCTATTTCAAAAGAAGCGTAATACGCATTAGTGCTCTTATTGTATTTCTTTCTATCACATTTCTGCGTAACTAAAACTATTAATATGACTGAGCGAATATAAGAATAATGACACCAGTGTGCTTTTAAAATCATGTATTTAGGAGAAAAGATATAACGCTTAGAGGTTTGTAAAATATTTCGATCTGTTAGCATCATAATCCCGAACAATTCTTGCTTAAGGCTATTCTCTGATTCAAACTGGCTACTTTCTGACACATTTTTTAATTCGTTTTTGTTCGGAAACTTATCAGATTGCCAGGCGCTTTTATTACGAAACTATGTAATCGAACTGTATTTTGCTTTTCCGTTAAAGGCAGAAGATTTTTCAGAAGATACTGACAGAATTGACGTTTTGAACCTACTTTCAGGACGCGACAGAGCAGGAAAGGAAAAAAACTGCCGTCCTGAGACAATTGCATGTAATTAATTTGTCGGAAAATGAAAAAAACTGTTCGATTACACAAATCGGTGTCTGAAAATGTGTCAAAGTTTCGGGTTGTTGAGCAGGGAACAAATGTTTTTTTTTTTTTTTTCAGATCGCCTTAAGGCTATTCACTACTTTCCGACAACTTAACAAAATCATTTTCATTCTTAAAAGCCTAAAAATTGCAATTAATTTCATCCAGATGACAAGAAATCGAACAGCGTTTCCCATTTTCTTATAAAGGAAAGGGATCTTTCAGAAAATGGTGTCGAAATTGTAGGTTTAAGACGATTTTTGAACACTTAATTCAGAGAAAAGTCAACCAACTGATTATAAAACAAGATGTACCACATTTATAGAAAAACTGTTCCTTTGTTTTTTCAGCAATAGGGGCTGCAAATGTCATTCATTTACATATAAAAAATAACTTCGTGTATGTGTTAGAAAGTTTTGCTTTGTTGAGTAAGAAATATAAATATGAGAATAGCCACCACAAGGGACGATCTAGGCAACATTTGGGGCCTATTTAGAGCCCCTTCACGAAAAACAAGTCCCTTCGCTAAATTCTATTTAATAAAACAGGCCCCTTCACAAAATTCCTTTTACTAAAATAGACCCTTTCACAAAATTCTATTCCACAAAAATTTACTATTTATTATTTATTTATTATTTTGTGATGTTTTAAAATGTGTATTTTGTAAACAAACTAGTTCACAAAAGAAGAAAACTTCAGCAAAAGGATTTAAAAAAAAAATTGTTTATAAATGCTTAGTTCGAATTTGAGTAACTGGATTTCAAGTTTCGTTACAAAATGGGCCCCAAGAAAAAAAACCTGCATCGACCCCTGTAACACTTATGCTACATTATTTGTCCAGTTACTTCTGTGATCAATTCAACTTTTAATTCGGAAATTACTAGCTATTATTCGAATCACTTTTTATCTTTTTTTCATAAACAAACACTCCTCTCTAGTTCAGATGATGTTATTTGTTCTCAAACGCTTTCTGAAGACAACAGTTTATTTTTCACAACTTTCAATTACTTAAATTTTTGCTTCCAATAGCAGAAAAGGTTTCAGTATCATTTATGCCTCAGGGTTTTCTAACTGGATTACTCACCCCGTCCCCGACAGAGCAGTGCAAATTTAACGCTAATTTGCAAAATATTTTATACATTTATAAATAACAATGGAAAAAAAAAAAGATAAGTTCAATAGTCCTCTTTTATTATTAAATGTAAAAACAATTTATACACTGAATATTCATTTGGAAACGAAAAAAATCCTTTTGGGACGCTAAATTAAACCATAAAATGCATAACGGAAAGAACGAGGTGGCTTACCCCAAAGCGCTTAAGTTAATTGAATGAAACTGTTCTTTACATACTTCAAGACATTTTTTTCCCCTTAAAAATATTAATACCTGTGATCTTCAAAAAAACCCTGAAGCACGCGTAAGGTGTATCTCAAAATGGCTTTTCTCTAATGGCTCAATGCAATATGTTGCAAAAGGAATTTCTTCTATGACGATACCGTTGGCCAAGTAGAAAGAAACCATTTATTCTCCGATGGAATTTTCTCCGTTTTCATTAATAATTTATTTGACCGACGGAAGGAGGGGAAAAAACTAATTAATAACTGCGAGTAATTTTTTCAAAAATATTGTGACTGTTATTTAACACTGCAAAAAATAATTGTTGATTTTACAGTATATACGGTATAATACGGTGTATACTGTATATGCGGTATAATACTGGCACCCCAGCTGCCAGTAATTATACCGTAAAATTAACAGTAATACACTGCCGCGCACAGTATTATACTGTGAAATCAACCTATTATTTTTTGCAGTGTAACAGTGGCGTAGCAAGTCAAAAGTTATGGGAAGGGCTCAAGTAGTCATTTTCAAATAAATTTATAATCAATAATTAAAAAAATTCCAGTATAGAAAGCTTGGCGCTTAAAAAAAAAAAAAAAAAAAAAAAAAAAACTTGGCGGAATTTGGTTTTAAGAAAGTGAGATTTGTTTGCCAAATGATATAAAAACAGCTGTGAAAACAAACCTGGTAAACTTTTATGTTTGTTTATATATGTATTTAGATACATATTATAAACATTCTATTTACATATATATTATTATTATTGTTTTTTATATGCAACTTACCTCTGTTTGTATATAAAAAAGATAATTGGCTTCTTTATATTGAAAAAATTCCTTGTGTATATGGAAGAATGAATAAGTTGCATGAAAAATTTATTTTTCTTGCCAAAGCCTTAACACTGGAAAAGTACCAAGAAAATAAACAACCGTTCAAACTAATTGTATTTAACGCTATCAAAAAATCAATATTTTACTTATTTTAGATAAGGTTTTAAGATATTGAATTTTAGAGAGTTACGATTAATTTAATGCCTTCTCGAAGAGTATATACGTGCCGTATAAGCTACGCGAAATCCTTGAATTTGAATACCACTCTTTTACAACAGACTTTTTTTGGCACTATTTTAATTACAGCATTTCATACATTACATAGGGCAAAAAATTCTAATTAAAAAAGTGGTGTCTAAAAATTAAAAGACGTTACTGGACGCCCGACGTGAAGGTGTTAATGAAACAGCAGAGGGTTCAAGAGCCAAAGTACTCCTGATATAATAAAACATTTCACATATAACACATACATACACACATACCAAAAAAAAAAAAAAAAGCATACGTCAAGCATAGATGATTATAAAGCACTTTCCAACACATTCAGAGTACTGTAACAAAATTTCACCGTTTAATAGGGTGAAAGATGATGTCTAAGTAAGCAATTTCAAAAACTTAAACACATTTAAAAGCATAATTTCAGCAAATACTATCTACAGTCCGAAAAATATTAGAATTCGTTTCTACACTCGAGTTATACATGATCTATAGATTTGTATATATACTACATAGTATTCAAAAATGTATTTCAGTGGGTAAACACATAACACAGTTGGAAATTGCTCTTCAGTATTTCCGTCAATAAGCAGAAATGTATTGTAATTCCTTTGTACAGCCCTGTATAGGATCTATAGAATTTATATGCACCAAATAATATGCAGAAAATATTGCATTTCAAAACGCATACCAAAATTGAGAAAACTCACTTCATTTCTCATAGACTTTCTCTCTGTATGCTATGCACACCCTTATTTTATAGTAAGTATCTTGTATTTCACCTGAATGATGTATATAAATTTCAATATGTTTGAAATAATGTAATATCAATAAAATGCTCTGCAAACGTAATGACTGTAGTGCCTATAATTAATCAATCAACCGTCCATCGTGCATTAACACTTAGTAAGGTTTAATAATCATATTCAAGCTTTGTCATTTCTGCTTTTTAATACATTCAAATTATAACTTACAATTTCAGGGTTCGCACGGTTCGTACTTTTGAGTACCACTATTTCCGAATATTAATCTTTGCCTTATTTAAAGACAGAAAATCTGCCATTAAAATGAGGTAAAAATTACTATTCTGAAAAAGTTATATTCAAATGTAGGAAGAATGCGAGCTCCGAAATTTGTTTATAGTTTTCAGACAGCTTTTTTAATCATGTGACATCTTCCTGAGGAAGAGCAGTACGGCGGTAAAAGACTTATTTGGAGAATTTGACAATACTAGGGGGCTCAGCCCCCTACTCGCTAACGCTCGCCAACCCCATCATTTAAATACTATGAAAAAAGGATCTTGGGAAAAAAAATTAGTTTAAAACTCACTGCTCCTATAACATTGTACATTCATTAAAATTCATAAAAAAAAAACGCTACGTGATTTGAAAAAGAAATTATTTTTTGTTTCACCAAGACAGCAACAGATGGCAGCAAGTGCAATCTAGACAGTTGATATTTTTATTCTCTCCGGCTGTCGCGTGAGTGAAATTCGTAAATAATTCTAAATAAGAGTTGAGAATTCATTTGGAATTAACGATATTACTCATAATTAAAATGAGGAATCATCTCAAGCACTTTGGATTACGTACATGTTATTTTATTTTTAATAATTGCTAGTTTGAGTTTCGCTGCTCTGACAATGGCCGCTATATTGGAGCTGTAAACTATAATTGTTGCCAAACGATAATTTAGAAATTCAGCCTTTTTTCCGCGCCACGTAAGAGAAATACAATGGTGGCTGAGAAAACAACGCAAAATTCGAGAAACCAATTTTCCCATGCTTATTATGTTAAACTCGAGTTTTTTTTTAAATCCTAACATTCTAGAATTTTCTTTAGATTTTGAATTTCGGGTTATTTTTTCTTTTAATATTATGAGGATGGGAGATTAGAATTTACGAGTGTGGTTTAAATCAAATTTGTTATTTTCAATCGCAAACCCAATATTTTGTGCCATGCATGTTTGATACTCAGCTTTCACAAAACTGAACAGTTTTATTTCTCATCTGAAAAATATAATATACCTTAAAATATCAAAATTTTTAGCTTAGTTACACGCATGTCCGGTACCAACTCAAGTAATGTCAATGAAGATAATTCTATGTTACGGTAGCTATAAAATGTGTTTCAGAAAAAACAGAGTACTCGTTGAAGCTATTTTAAATTTTTAATATGCGCCGGAGAGCATTCAAATAATTCATGCATGAAGGCTATTTTGGCATTTCTCAAACCTAAAAAGCATTTCAACTATTAACTGATTATACTGACTTTTGTTTCTGAATATTAGTACATGTAAATTCCGTCTACTAACATTAGGATAAAAAAAAAACAAAATTACAATGTATTAAGCGTGACACAAGTTAATAAACAAGTTTCAAAATGTGCTAGTTGCTCGAAAAATCGATTAGTGAGTTTGCAGGTAATAGTCATTTCACCTTCATGTTGTATTCTGTAGAGTGAACATTGTGTATTTTATTCTAAACTTCAGAAATGATTTGTTTGATGTTTAAATATTTTCCAACCTTTTTAAACTGCATTTTCGCAAGCTATTTAACTGCTTCTTCCAATAATGGAATTATAAATATATGAGGGTTTTTTCCCCGCTCCTCGTTGGCCATTCAAAACAGTGGCGTAGCGATTCCAAAATTAAGGAAGGGGCTCTAGTAGTCATTTTCAAATAAAAAAATTGCGATTATCAATTATTTAATAAAATATTTATGAGAGTAATAATTAGTAGTTCAAGCTGATCCTTGGTTCCTTTATCACCAAATCAACATTTTAAATATTTTAAACAGAAGATATAATATACTGAAAATGATATAGAGTTACGATTATCAGATTAAGTCTTTCAATACTCGGAAAGTAGATGATCAATTTTAAGGAATCTTACGGCGATTGAAAGGTCTAATTAAGACACATAAATGATAATTCTGGCCATAATCTGCAGTTTGTAGCATTCCGATATTTTAATTATTTTTTAAAAATTTGGGTGGGGGGGGGGGAGGAGAATCAATCGATCAATGTTTCAATACTCGGGAAGTAAATGGTCAATTTTAAAGAATCTTACGGCGATTGAAAGGTCTTATTTAAGACTCATAAAGGATAATTCTGGCTACAGTCTGCAGTTTGTCACATTCCGATATCTAAAACAGTTTTTGAGAAAATAGGGGAGGGGGGGGGGCAGGAGAATTAATCGATCAATCAATCAGTGTTTCAATACTCGGAAAGTAGATGATCAGTTTTAAGGAATATTACGGTGATTGAAAGGTCTAATTAAGACTTCATAAAGGATAATTCTGGCCACAATCTGCAGTTTGTAGCATTCCGATATTTTAATTATTTTTTAAAAATTTGGGGAAAACAGGGAGAATTGAATCAATCAACTATTCTTTCACTGCTCCAAAACTCGGGAACTAATTGATCAAACTTAAGGAATCTTGCGGCGATTCAAAGGTCTAATTAAGATTTATTAATGATAATGACATTTTTAGCTTATGACTTATACATTTTAATTTGAAAACTGGATTGGTAAGTATTTTGTTTTCCAAAAAACTCGAAAATCTTTTAAAATGCAAATGCAACACAATGAGCTGATACGCAGATAGTCTTAAATAAAATGAGTTCAAAATAAAAATGCAATTTGTAGAACTGACATTGAAACCCTTGATCTGCAGTTTTATACGTTAGAAATATAATCAATATTTCTAGTGCTTCCTTATATACAGAATTGTTTTTTCAAAGATTTTTTAACAGTGTATGTCCCCCTATAATAAACAAATTTTAAAGTTTCGAAGTATTTTAGCTTTATCAAATGCGTGAAAATCTCACCAATACAATTTTCTGATCTGTTTCATTAAAGAAGTATCCAAAAGAATTTTGCAAGAATTTCTCAACTTTGTTTTCTAAGTTATAATGAATTGACGAAAAATGTTTTCTTTTTTGGCATCTAAAAAACGTCACTCTTTCAATTTGCTTTGATATCGCTTTTGGCGTTTTCTCTAAAAATAAACTGTGGATGTCTCCTAGAAAAAAAAAAAAAAATAAATAAATAAAACTTGCAGACCCTTCCCTATCTAAAAAATCTAGATAAAAAGGACGCAGTGAGTGATATGGAAAGAACGGTCGACTTTCGGGAAAAAAAGAGGGATATGGAGAAAAATCATTTTAGATATACAAAATATATTTTCTGAGGACCAGTGTAGCAAGAAATAGCCAAGATTTTTACTGTGTGTGTATGTATGTATGCGTGTGTGGATGGGATGGATGAGGCTTGAGGGGAGGGGGGGGGGGTATTCCTTTCAAACAGACCGTCATCGAGTTTTTTGGCTGAGGTAAAGGTAATATACCTTGCATCATTGATCTTTAATGTTACAAAATGGTATTACGGATATGGTGGAGATACCATTTCTTGCTGAAATTCTTTTTAGCTTCCCATCATAATATAGTTCGTGGTATTGCTGATTTTTCAGTTTTGTCATATCTATCTTTGAACGTCTCGAAATCTTTTAAAATCTCAGTCTTATGCACAGAAAATAGTAGATGAGGAGTATAATTCCAATAATGATATGTATATCCATGGTTGCTATAATGTCGTTTATGAGGCTGGTTTACTCATGAAATTTTTCATTATTATTTTGTCCCGAATTAATTTTCTTGGTAATTTCGGAAATAAATGTATTTATCAATGTTTTTTGTGAAATAATTATTTCTTTTAACCAGCCTGAGATTTCGTCATAAAGGGTTAACCTATTATAGAACCTAACCATTAAAAGTATAACAGCGCACATTAGTTTTATTACATATTTAAGTTACGCATGCCGGGGGGGGGGGGGGGGGAGGTGGAAATGCAAATTTTAACTTTTTAATCGGTAGTTGGTGAAAAATAAATTTTGAAAATTGAACATTTAATGTTAAAAACTTTGAATTATATAAGTATAGACGGTAGTATAATAGATGTATTTTATTACTTTTGGTTTTATATGATATTTTGTAACAACCCTGCAACAACTCGTGCATATTTAGTCAGTGATGTGAATTTCAAACATTTGTAAACATTACCAAAAATATACGTGCTTTTGGATTACGAAGTTTGACTTATTTTCAAGTGAAATCTAATTGAATACATTTTAAGTAAGCAAATAAATAAATAGAATTCTAAAATCCACCTTAAACACTCAAAAATTAAAATTACACATAATGCGTTTTATTACTTATGCTGATGATGGCTATGTGTATAACTGAAAGTGCTTGGAGTAATTAATGTAATTTAACACCCTTTTACAATTTTGTCATATTTTAAATAATAAAACGCATTATGTGTAATTTTAACTTTTAAAATAATTATTTGCAAAGTTTTTCGCCACATTAAAATAAATAAATAAATAAAATTTTACAATTGCAGACCAAAACAGTGGATTGAATGGACAGCCGTTGTTCGTACAAAATAATTGGAAAATTAAATTTCCTAAGCCATTCATTCGTGCAGCATAAGTTTCCGTTGAGTTTATCTGCGCCATATGACGAACGGCAGTTGTTTATGTTGGATAAGATTTGGCGGAGAGGAAGTTTGTGCAAGACCCATAGCTATAAGTCAAGATCAAAGCTTAACTTTCGTACACTTACATCAACGATACCCGGACGGCCTAATGATGAATAACTGCGTAGATGTATAAGCATTAAATGAGGATTTATTAGAAGCTAACATACATCTGTCTTGCATTTACGCAACGAAAACTATAAAGCACAACTGTGTTTATCAAGCTGTTTCATCGCAGCCGTTTCACGACGTCCGTATGTGCTAAGCAAAAAACCTTTTACCCTTATTTTTTCACCTTGTTTAGTCTATTTCGATAATAGATGTTTCACGGTTCAGAAAGGCATTTTCTGGTTGATATTCTTGGATATTTATTTTGGTCCAACAGTGGTTCGCTCGTAAAGTTTTTGCGTTATTATCTATATCAGGAGTTCCCGAAGTGTTGGGATTATGGGCTGAAATTTGGTGGGTTTCTAAAATTTTAATATTTAAGGTTGTTGGTCAGTGAAATCTCAAATTCCCCTCGCTAATATTAAACCTACACTGGGGGAAAAAAAACTTAATTTTACGGTATAATTAGCATCTCAGTTGCCGGTATTATGCCGTAAAATTAACAGTAATAAACAGTAAAATAAGCATTGATACATGCCGCGCATTCGCGGTACCGTATTACTGCTTGTTTTACTGTTAATTTTACGGTATAATACTGACAGCAGGGATGCCAGTATTATACCGTAAAATCAACATTTTTTTACAGTGTATAGGCGTGTAATGCATTCGCATTTTTAGAATATCTTCCCAGGAAAGTTACATTATGATCTATGGGAGAAAAATCGTTTCCGTTACATTTAGAACATGTTATGACACTTCAAACATAATGCAATTTAAAAGGATCACTAAGGTTCAATACAACTTATTTTTTATAGATTATGGAGTGCGTAGGATTTATCGTTCATGTACAGAGACTCACAAGAGAATTCGGTTAAAGGACTGACTATGATTGGTCATTGCTAGAAGTGCTGTGATATACAATTTTATGTAATTTTTAGTGTATTACGTGTTGTTTACAAATTCTGTAGATTTTATACAGGGCTGCGCGAAATGTTTCGAATATGAGCAGCAATTGCTGAAAATGAATTTTTACTGAGTTATGTATTTTATAAATCGCTTATTTAGATATCTCATTTCATCGTATGAAAAAATTAAATTTCTTAGTAATATTCTGTAGTGCTGGGAAGTCTTTCATAATCTATGCCAAATGCAGGATTTTTCGTTCGTGTTTTTTTCTTCTTTTAGGTGCTAAAATTTTTGATTTGGTAAATAAAAATCTGGCAACACTGATCTAAATACATAACACCCTTCAGCGTCTGTGAAATGTTCCGCTCCTGTAGTGAATGGACCGTTTCTATGTTGGTATGTCTTGTTAATTCATTTTCTGCTCAGGAACTCGACGGAATTATCCGCCAGGATTTGAGATTAAATGAGATCCTGCATACATTTGCTTCTACAAATCTGTTGTGCGGAATGAAAAGGCACAGAAAGGCATTTGTTGGGGCTGCAACCCCGCGGGAAAGAGACCGTCTCTTGTAGTGTTTCGCTTCAAATTAAATTAGTATTCAACTTCTAGATTCTTTCTACACACGTTTAAAAATGACTGCATATAACTTCTATTTTCTTAACTGGATTTGCCTGTTTAGATTCAAGAACACAAGAATGATGGAGGGCAATTAGTCCCTCCGGTTTCCCGAATTCATCACGTAATGGAATGAAGTCGTCGAAAACTAATTATGTTAGTTAATTTGATCAAGTGATACGATGCGGGTCTAGCGGAAGATTATAGTGGGTGGAAAAATTAATTGCAAGCAAAATGGAAATGCTATTATCACTAGTTTGTTTCAAAGAATGCACATAGGAAATTCGCACAAGGCATACTTTGCATTTTCATTCTACCAGATAAACGGGGAAGTTAAAGGTAATTGATACAGACATAGTTATATTATGGGCTGAGGAAATTAATGTGAGGTAAAGGGTTTTAAAATCTCCATATCGCCTAATTCCATTTTCTCACAAACTTAAGAGAAATTATTTGAGTTCACAAAGCCTCCTGCCGGAATGTTTTTTATTACGAAATCAAATAACTTTTTCCTTACTTGTTGAAAATGTGAATTTTAGATGGTATGGATATGGATTATTTTAGTAGATGCCACTGTCTTCAAATAATCTTCATTGAACTAACTAGTCTTAAAATTACAAGTCAAATTAACAGTCAAGTTCATCCAGATAATAGACTTATAGATAGTAGACCAGATTTTAGACTTTAGGATAGTTGTCGATTTCCAGTTTTTCCGAGTTATATAAACATGTTTTGAATCAGATATTTTTTTTTTTTTTTTTTTTTTTTTTTTTTTTTTTAAATAATTTGTCTTATTCCTATGTGATATTTATTTTATTTCATTTATTAAGTGAAATTTCTGGTTCAAAATATGTTTTGACTAAGGAAAAAAAATTGGAGATACTAAGATCTCACATTGTCAAATACATATTATCTAGAATTCTAAAAATATAATAATAATAATAATAATAATACTAACAGAAAAGCAATTTCAGAGTATAAATAATTAATCAAAAAGTAATAGGCATAATTCTCATAACGTATTTTATTCTCAAAAAATGATAGACCTTATGCTTGTATACGATTGTTGTAACGCTAGCATAGCAGAGCACTTCAAACATGTTTTTGAATTTTTCTCGAAGGTCAAAAGTAATGTGTAATCAACAGCGGTCACATAAAAGCATTTTTAATTCATATGGTCAATTTAGAAAGCAACTAACAATTTACAGGTGGCAGAGGCGTAATAGAAACTTCGAGGTTTATACAGATGATGGGAACGGAAATAGAATAATTTCACTAAGTGAGTTTGAATAATTACAGCCTGAAATTAAAAAACAAAATGATAAAATACCACAAAAATATTACGTTCATATTTATTTTATGAGCAGAAGCTGTCACATTGTAGTAATATAACCGTACATATGACAAACACAAGCACACACAGTAATAATAATAAATCTACAGGAATTTATTAGGTGTTTTTTACGTTGTAGTATTTAAAAATACGAAATTGAATTAAATTTGATGTAATCACAAACTGTTACAAACTCATGCAATCATTTTCACTGAATAATTTTCAGGCAAGAATTTTAATAATGCTAGGCCTAATGTCTTCCCAATAGGTGCTTTGCTTTTTTTTTTAATAATATGGGTTCAATTTTGAAAGCTCCCCCCGCCCCCTTTAAAAAAAAAATTGATATCACAAATTAAGATGCATGATATGATATACTATGCATCACACGAAGTGTTATTCTTTTGCTAGTTTCGTTCAGGATTTGAAATTTCCTAGCGGTAGTTACTGCATCCTAGTGACTAATATTTAAATATACAGAGTGTTTCTAAAATAATGACCCAATTACAAGTGACAATAACTTTATCGTACACAGTAGTTGGAAGAAACTCTTTAAACACAATACAGGAGAAAGTTTAGTTTTGTCTGCTTATTTCATAACTGTTTAGGTACTCATTTTTGTCACGCAGAAAACATCCATGAAATAATTCATTCGTATAAATCATAGCTATAGTAATATAATAATAAAGTAGTTCCTATATATCTAGATATTATACATTGAAGTCATTGTATTCTCTATGCACACTATTTCGTTTTTTTTTTTTTTTTTTTTTTTGTAGTCAAAGAAAGCATATCGTCATAAAAAGCAGCCACAGTGAGTCATGCACAAGGCATTCACAATATCTGGCGGGAAATGGACTATAGCTAGAATGTTTTCTATGTGACTTAGAATAGTTATGAAGTACGCACACAAGATTTTGAGCTTCCTTCTGTATTGTGTTAAAAGCGTTTCTTTTGATTATTTTTACTTTCTTCTATCTATAAAAGAAGAAAATATTGGATTCGTGAAAATCTTCGACATCCGCTTTTCGACGGATTTATATATTTTAAAAGGGCCTGAACACGATTCGACTATTTTTAAGAAAATATCTGTCTGTATGGGACACAAGTTTGTGGGGACTCCTTACGAACTACTGCGTAAGAATAGGATAAAATTTCATGAAAATCTATAAATTCGATGATTTGTTCGAAATATGCGATGCTTATATATCACCAGTGTAAATACACAGAATTCAACTAAACTTCACGCTTAGCATTCTGAATATAGAAAGACATTGTGTACAAAACTTAATTTCTTGTACTATTTAAATCATTTAATTGATTTCATTTATATAGAAGACAGTTTTGTAATGGTTACAACATACTAGTTTACCATGCAGTTATGGTCATTTGTTATCGAGTCGTTCATTTTGAAACATCCTGTATAACTTAAAAATGTACTTCTACATAGTTTCATTTCATCACAATAGCTTTCCTAACATAGCACTCGGAAATTTTCGTAACTCACTTGCGTGTGCACAACATCGGAACTTGAATCTAATGAATAAACCCGCCTCAAAACTAAGCCTTTAATCGTGTACCGCGACTCAATTCGTTTCCTTTGTCTTGAACTCGTGGGCAGCGCCTCACTATTTTCCAGATTAATGAGGGACGTCCAATACATCGCTTGCGACCGATAACTCTCTAATAATACTTTCTTTAAGAAGTTAGTGTATCGCCGGCATCTTGAAAAGAAGATAGTTTTAAGTGCATCGACTCTTCTATTGCTAATTACGTGTGGTCTCGGTGGTTCAAACTCGTGCGACTTCAAGAAGTAGAAAAGTATTCAAAATGCATCGCACACCATTCGCAGACTTCATTGATCGCCCGTGTTTCCTAAATAAGTTATTAGTTTTTGATTAAGGAAGAAAGGGGTCTTCAAACTATTATTTCCTATCTGGACTTCATATTTAAATTTATGTTGAGAAAGGAAAGGAAATAAGTACATCTTCACTAAGTTGAGGAAATATCAAGCTGTTTAAGTTATCAAAAGTCGCTTGAATAGTTTTGCAATTCCAGATACAAAACTGCCGCAATCAGCTAAGGAAAATAAAAATTAATGGGTGTTTGGAAGAAGGGTCTATGTTACAAATTGTGGAAAGTTGAGTTTTATGGAAAAGCGCCAATGTGAAATGATTGGTGATTACCCAGTGTTAAAAATTGCGATTTCATAATATACAAGTTTATTGTTTTAATTTTTTATTTAAAGTAAACTAAAAAATATATTATTACCAGTGATGAGCATAACGATTATTTTGATTTTTCAAATGAATCATTCGAGCATGCGCAGAAGCATATGTGTCAAAGTTAATTTTTTTTAAATTCAATTACTATCAGAAATTTTGAAAAAAAAAAAAGTTTCTGATTTTAATTAGAACTGGATTAGACGCCAGATAAAAATGGAAAATGTGTTTCGTAACGAAACACATTTTCAAAGGTTTTTTTTATTCAATTACTAACAGATAATTGAATAGAAAATATTTTGAAGTTTGACAGATATGCATCTGCGTATGCCCGAATGATTCATTAGAATAATCAAAACAATCGTTATGCCCTATCCTAGGCTGTATGCATGTAGTTTCCTAGTAGCTACGCGCTTTATGCCTCATTTCTTTAAAAAATAATGCAGCTCATGTTTAAAAAATTTTTTTATCTAGGATTTTTTTTATCGTAAAGCTTTTATACACCAAGTTTGTTTAAATGTGAAGTAGTATTTAGAAATTTTACATTTTTCACTAATTAAAGTAAAATATTTTACTTAAGAATGTTGTCTTAAAAAAGGGAGTGGAAAACATTTCACGCAAATTCCAGAAAAAAACAGCAAGAAAACAACTAATTCTTGAGTTACTGTTTAAATTGCGATAAAAGAAATGAAAATTGTGACAAAAGAAATAAAATAATCTAATATATCAATTAATAGAAGTGTCAATATAAAATTGATTGATTTCACAAAATAAATTAAAAATTACTATTGTAAAACGCACTTAAAGTGCCAACTTCTTAAATACACTTTAAAATCACGCAAAAAGGTCTTTTCATGGAATAAACCTTTTTTTTTTCTTTTTCAAATGGTTGTACAAAAATAAAAACGTTTAAAATCGCCGAAATACACTTGAAAAATACACTATACGTTATAACAATCATTCATTAGTAGATTTACAGTTAAATAAATGTAGCAAACAGTTCCGGATTCATTAGAAAGAATAAAGGAAATAATCCATAAAATGTTTGGCACATTTTTGGGTAGGTCAGTGAAGACTGCTGTTAATTTTAATAATGCAATGCAATCTTTTCCAAACCCGTGAACAACAGAGAAAACACTACTGTTGTTCGACAGCAATTAATAGACTTTCCTGACGAAAGACGCTATAGATTGATTTTGAAACTATAAACATGTTTTCTCTGTTGTTCCAGAGTTTTCAAGAAGCTTCTATTAGACCGCTTTACTTAGCTCCAATATTTTATGTCTTTAAATTATCAGAAACTAAAAAGCAAACTACTAAAGAACAAACCTATACTACTTAAAAAAAAAAAAAAAAAGTCTCGTAAATGGCTTGATTTTTCAATTCTTGCACCAAAGACGAGTTTTTAATTATATAAATTAAAAATTTTATTTGGCATGTTTACTAGATTAAGACTGTTCTCAAATTCAAACTGACGGGTTTCTGACATTCATGAATTATTTTTTGTTCGTAAACACATGAAATTGGCAGGTACTCTTATTCAGAAACTAGGAAATTGATTTTTTTTTCTTTTCCCCATTTGTCAATAAAGGCGCAAAAATCCTTCAGCAAAATACTGTCGAAGTTGACGTTTTGAATCAAATTTCTGGACGCGACAGACCCATAAAGATCGTTATGAGACAACAATCATTTATAACTGAAGATATAACTCATTTATAAAAAAATATGTAAATAAATAAATAAAAAGCAATTCGATTTCAAATCACTTCAATAGTCATGCCTGCAAGTATCGTGCTTTTAAAATATTGACACATTTACCGACTTTTTTTTATTTATTAATTTTTTAAAGTTTCGTGGAGGAAAATATTTTCTTTAGAACTAACACCCAAAAATGCAATGAAGTTTTAGATACGCTAACCATTTTGTTTGTTTATAAGACTTCATTCATTTACACTAAGGTCTATATTTGAGGGGGGGGGGGGGTCGGGGCAAGATAGTGCCAAGCCACATTTTTGAACTTCTGAGATATTTGAATTTGAAAATTTGATCAAATACTCAAATCAAGATACATAACATAAAAAGTTTTCTCGCCAATATCTTAGTAACATTTGAGATATTCTGAGTAACAGTATGGTATTACTTTAATGATATTACTATTACGTTTTTTGTAAATTAGCTATCTTCATTGGGGGTATAAACATCTGGGGCAAAAACGAAACCTGTGACATATGCTGCCAGCGAGTGACATTAGAAACAAATTATATGTAGGATATTATAATTTACAATATTAAGCAACATATTACAGTGTTAGATTTATTTCACGAAAAATGTGGCGTGGCTATTTCTTTTCCCACCCCCTCATTTGTTTCCTAGATTACTGAGTTCGGAAAATTTTGTTTTGTCACCTGCGTCACCTTGAAAAAACAAATATATTAATACTTATAACAAAATTTTACACAGATAAAGTATACAATAATATACTACGTATTCTTCGGATAAATAAAAAGTAAAATTAATAGATTTAACTTCTTGAAAGGCCGTGGGATTTTTTTTTTTTTAACACTTAATTTTAATCAAGAATTATTACCAGAATTTTTAAACAAAATTTTACTTTATAATTTTAGTTAAACTGGAAAATTGTGATATAAATTTAACATTACAGAAATACAAATACTTGCTCCTGAAAGGGTTAAAATAGAATTATTAAATTTTTTGATGAAAAACTGAAATAGATGCAAAGAATAGTCGATTAACTCGAATATATAACTGACATAATTGCGTTAACAACCAAGTTGAAATCTTTCAATTTTTACTAATAATTTTTAAACATGATATTCGTGGATTTTATTAGTTTAGTTATAAGAAAAGTCATTCGAATGGCAAAATACTGTTTTCGTACTCTCATTATCTTCTAAATTTATGAAAAGACGAAGTAAATAACAAATGGCGTTTTAAAACTAATTTTTACTGATTTTTTCCAACTCAAAAGGTCGTGGATAATTGAAATAGAACTTTTAACTGGCTGGCTTTTTTAATCAGTCTCATGCTTTTCTAAATTTTAATGAACGGTTTTGTGTGAACTTCTGATTTTTTTTTTTTCACTTTATATGCAGAAAACTCATAGATTTTCCGTCAGTCGTGAAATTTCTCTGAGCTTCATAAAGTAAATGTAAAGTGAAATTGGTTTGCTGGAAAATTATTTATTTTACTAGGTACAATTGATAGAGTACTATTTTACTTCGTAGAATTTTTCAAGTTTGTTAATTTATACAAATATAATTCTCAAATAAGAAATGATTTCAGAAATACATTTATTAGTGGCCAAATAGACGCTTAGCATTCAATTGTTTTATTTAATTTAGTTTCTCTGCCGTGTGGGAAAATAACAAGCTGGAAATTGTACATTAAACGTGACAAATGAGGTGCGTTCGTATTATAACTAGTTTTACAATGTAAAAAAATCATCCTTATTATTTCAGTGACATGAATTATATCGTCTGCTATGAGCGAAATGAGCGTGTTTTTTTTTTTTTTTTTTTTTTTTTTTCCCCGACACCATACAGCGATGCAAAATTCACCATGGAGATCTTGCTTTGCGAATGATTACCTCCATGATTTAATATTTCTATGACTCACAATGAACGAATCTCTTGTGTTTATTTTCTTTAATGGATATTGGGATAAATATTGGACTGTTAACCTAATTTTAACTGAAGTTATCTCAGAATATATACATTTTTTAATGTATCTCATCTCTCAAACAAACAATTTTTTTGAATGATCTTTCTAAAAATGTAACTTTAATGCAATTTTATTCGAAAAAATAATTTTGAATAAAAATGGCCGCCTGGCATATGAAAAATTAAACAGTCATCTTGTATTTGTTTTGTTTTCCTCAGTCACATGACTTGCGCTTTTATTATATAGATTATGTATGATAATATTAACAGAATGACGAAAACTTTTATTAATATCTTTTTAAGTTTTGGTTCGATTTTCATAAACTTTGAAATGACTCGACAAAATTCTGCAACGATTTATATATATATTAAATTTCAAACCATTCGGTTGGGTAGTTTTTGCGCTGTTATATGCGGACGGACGGACGGACCGACCAGACGACGACTATAGGTGCTACATATTTATATAATTACGAACGCACCTAAAAACTTACAATCTTTTTAGCTTTTCAGCAGGCGCGCTTATTATTATTATTATTATTGCAGGTTCTGGAATGTGTCGGAGTACATGTTTGTGGAAAATAGTTACGCTATTACAAAAGCAAGATTTTCTGTAACAGTAACAGTAAATAATGTTAGTAGAGCAATTATACATAGTAGTGGTAAAAATCGGTTTTAATTTCTATGCCATTTGTAAGAACACAGTTTCAGAAAAATCGCGTTTCGTAAAATTTGTGACAGCGCTCTCTCTGGAAGGTTGACCGATTCGGTTGAACCTATTTTAACTCTTGCAATCGTATTTAATCTTCATGGCAATGCGGGTCATCCAGCTAAATTCAATGATCGTTTACTATAGCGATAAGAACTTGAAGCCGAAGTTTATAAGGCTTGGTTTTGGTTGGCCTCAAACGAGGATACTGCGAGCAAAATTTTTGAAAATTTCCTTGAATGAAATGAAATGTATTTATTTGACCTCACTTTCTCTTAAAAGTTTACTTTGAGGGCATTTTCTAGGGGAGAAAAAGGATAGGGGGGACAAAAATAACGGACTACATTATAATTGTATTATGCATGGTGTTTTTGAATCTTCAACATAATACAACCACGGTGAGATCGGGTGTGCAAAATTAAAATTTTCTTGTAAAACAATATTTTTGTCTATAATCTATTTGGGATATTCAACAACTTAATAATAAAAGATTAGTCATGTATCATATCTCAAAACCGTACTAAATACAAGTATGTCTAATGTGTGTAAGAGGAGGGGAGGAGTAGATATATTTCCTGCATAAATTACGACGATTTAATTAATCCAGACTTTGATTTGAAAGACTATTAACACAGTTATTTTTTATACCTATTGTATGTAGTCCATAGACAAGACTTTCAAATAAAATCTAAGACACATTATAAACTTCTTGTCCCCTCCCTTCAAATAAAAAAGAATTCGCTAAATCAACGTACCGTGCAAGCACATTTAAAAAAATGAAAAAGGCGACGAATGTCTGCCGTATAAGAGATGTATTATCTATTAATTCTTTCTTTAAGTGCAATGGTGTTTTACTTTTTGATGAATAAGGATAGATCCTCTCCTGATAAGTAAACTCTGAGAATGTTAGACAAGGAGCAGTATCATAAATGACTTGAAATATAATTGACTTGGAAAGAAAAAAAATCACGCCTGTTGCAGACACTTAACAGATAGCACAAAACTTTTTTATGCTTTTAAATAATTTTATTGGATCTTCTGTAGATAACCTGTTTGACTTACATGCTCTTTCAGAAGACTAGTTTGATCCACCCATGCTTTTGACCACCTGTGTACGTACATACTAATCATAATTTCCCCCTTTATTTATGAAGACTGAGAACGAATATTAAAAGTTTAATTGCCATACGGTCAAAACAACGCTTCGCCAGATTCTGGAATCGTCGAATTCATTATGAATCTATGCTAAGCGTATGCTTTTCTCCCTTCTCCAGAAATCATTCAACCGCGGGATATAGAAGTCGATTTCTTGAATTCATTTCCTGTGTCAAGGCATCATCTCGAAAGCAAACGACTGACAGCATTTCGAAATTAATGAGGGGAACAGCTCTTTAATGCTTTTCCAAATGAGTTGCCCGTCGTGTCAGGTATTCTGACCGCATGCAGGTAGAACTCAGAGGCATCGACTTCTGCTGTACGATTTCTAATTAGTCGTGACCAGGGAAAGTGATACGAGTTCAATGTCACCGAGAAGAAGAAACTTTAACAAGGTTTCATTTCTCGCGCCTCATAATTCTATAATGAAGTGTTTTTGTCAGTTGCAATTCTTTTTATGTCTAGAAAACTAAAGTTACTTGCATTAATTCAACCACATCAGTATGCAATAACCAAGCTGTTTTTTAAATCCAAAAACTAATGTGTCTTTTTATTCTAGATTTTTAATTTCATTGTGAATTTACAAAGCAGTAGAATGATCTGTGAATGACAAAGTTCTAACTAACAAAATCACAGCCAACGAAAGAGACAGGCCGTGATACTTCCATTTATCTTGGCTGTTACGTAATCAAGATAGGCTGGTTTCCACTAATTGTCAAACTGCCGTGTGATAGGTTGAGTAACGCGGCCTGCCGCTTTCGTTGGTTGCGGCCAAAATAAAATAAAAGTCATTCGTTATGTATTGAGTGTCTTTACTCTTCTCAGAGCTCTTTTAGTCTTCACTACAATTTGAGCTGACATACCAGTCTAGCGGGCATTTCGAGGGTTATCGAATTTGACAGGAACTGAAGTATTGACTATGAGCAAATGACACTTTCAACTCATTTCTCCCAAAACAGTGGTCGAAGCAATTTTTCATTTCTTAGTGCCAAAAAAAGTCGAAATTTCAGTAAAGTCAAAATATTATAACTCTATAAATGTTGGTTCTAGAAGAATGGAATTTTTTACTGTTTTACATATTGGAGCATGGGAAAGTATTTCTAGATATAACTTAACAGACCCAGGAACCGTATGGAAATTTAAATTTCGTTAACTTTCTAAAAAATAACTTTTTAGACGTAAATGGATTTTCCTATGATGAAGAATAACATTTGAAACATTTTTGCGATTGGAACTATAGCTCTAAAACTGACTGTTTTAAGATTTAGCCATTGGTCAACGATAAAAAAGGGCACCCTGTATATATAATTTGTGTTCACAAAAATACAACTAGCAAGAAATTCAAAATATGACATTTGTTTCAGTTGGAGGGGGGGGGGGGGGGTTCAAATTAAGGAAAACAAATTACACATCGTTAATCGAAATCCATTGGAATAAAATTCACGATACGTGCAAACATGATAAAAAGATAAAAAACAGATTAAAACTTTGTATCGAGTTACTTAGTAAAATGGAAGAAACGTGTAATTACAAGAAACATCCGTTTTCGTTGGCTTGAAGAAAGCCTCGGCTATTCCTTTCCGTAATTGATTATGAAGTTATTACACAAAGATTATTGTAGCAGTAAGTTATTTATCTTCAGTAATATAATAACTGTTCTGAAGGTATATTTGAGCTATGTAAATGCCAAATATCTATCGTTTGAACTGTCATGCCTAAAACCAACTCGCTCTGGTTTACATTTCTTACAACTTAATAAAGGTGAACTCTCGGTCAATATGTTAATCAAGAGTGGAGTTTTTCCTTCCAATTCGAAGACTGACATAAATTCAATGTTTTAAGTTTTTATTTTTACTCTTTGCGTAAGACTCTTCCGGTTAGGAGCTCTATGCAAACATTGGAAGAACGTCGTGTACAAACATGATTAAATTTAACTTTATTTAAAATTTAAAGAAATAAAGGGCAAATTTAATATTTTAGCACTTTATCAGTTTCGATTATATGCAAAAATAAAATTAGCCATTAAGCATAATGATGCAATTTTCATTTATTTTATATTCATTTACTTTTTATTATGCAATTAATTATACTGATGTACGAAAAGGTTCTTAAAAATATATTTAATTTACTTAGATATCAAGTTTCTTTGAAAACAGGTAAGAATAATTTTAAAAAGCTTCATATTGATTATTATTACATAAACATACAATAACTTACATTTGACATTTAGCCGCGTACTGCATTGTTTTTTCTTTTCTTTTACTTTGTCATCCAACATTAATTATATTATTAAATATTAAAGCCAGTTTTCTAGTGATAATATAAAATAAGAAAAAAAAAATCTTGAAAGAAATGGATAGATAAGCATTTATTTTCGCCCCCGCCCGATACGTTCAAAAATATTTTTCTTTTTAAGGTTTTAATATTATTTTAAGATCTAAATTTACTTCTTGTGTCATCGATTTTTGCTTCATGACGCTTTAAGTATATTATACAAGATCAGAAACAGGTTTGTGTAATAATTTTTAATGTACGTTATTTTCCGGTATATAAATCGACCTCAAAATTCGAGCATGTTCTAACATGTTCTTACGTTTGAATACCAGTATTCTCATACTGTTTCCTTCGCATTTTTAAATATCAGAATTCGTGATAAATTTCTGAAATTTTATAAGGTGAAGGGAAGTTTGGTAGCTTAGTTGTCAGCGCATCGCGCTACCTTGCTACAGGCCCAGGGTTCGGCGTTGGGTTAACAACCTCACCGAGACATATGTTGTAAAGCACCTCTGGGCCCATAGTCTAGTAAACATGATTTGGTGCTAGAAAGATCCTTAATTGATTTTAGCGCCACATAGTTTAGTTTTTTAAGTTACAAGGTGAAGGATACTATACGTAAATACTGGTCTTCAAATACAAGAGTATGCGATTTCTCTCGAGTTTTGGAGTCGACTGATACACAGGAAAATAAAGTATTTTAATTATATCAATTTATTTTATTTATTTTATTTTTTTAGCGATATGAAGCGCTTATAACACCATCGTAGTTTTTACACATGTTTTACTATTTTAGCTACACACACATATGTAAAAATTACGACAGTGTTATGAACCCTTTATATATTAAAAAAAAAATCGATGGGGTTGAAACACATTAAGAATTGTGTATCACATATCTTCAAACAAAAATCTATCAGAGATACAGTAAATATTATAAGATTCTAAGTTATATTAAAACAGCCGAAATATCTTAGTAAAAGGGGAAAAATTCTTGATCCTTTCGGGGGGGGGGGGGATTTAAGTTTATCTGACCATCTCCTCTTTAAAAATAAGGAGAGAGATTAAGAGAGAAATGAATAACTAACAGAAAAAAAAATCTAAGAATTCAGTAACTTTAATGTAAATGCTATTCTTCTTTCAAGCGATGTGCAATATTAAGATAAATCCAGTAATTTTTATGTAAATGCCATATTTACCTGTTGAAGGTTCAATATCTCAAAAGTTGAGTGTTTCTTGGAATTATTATTATTTTATAAGTGACTACTAAGAATCAATTTTTATGATGCTAATAATAATATAAGGCAAGACATGGGTACGTATTTCTCACATTGAAAGAAATATCGGAATTTAATGCGTGGGCTCGAAAAGTTAAAATAAATTTCTTGAAATAATTTGTTATAAAGCATGCTAGATGAACTGAAGAATTGAACAAGAGTAAATTACGTGTCATAATAAGTAAAAATAATCTTTTCGAACGATGAACTGAAGAATTGAATAAAGATAAATTACGTGTCGTAATAAGTAAAAATAATCTTTTTGAACGATGAAAGTGGATTGAATAAAAGTAAATTACGTATCGTAATAGATGAAAATATATTTTTTTAACGATTACACTTCTATAAACCCTTCCAAATGTTCCAAATTATGAATTAATGAACATTTTTCCTGAATTTTTGAAAATACGTAAGATTTGTGGTATCATTTAATACATTTTAAGAAAGATTTCGTCCATTAAGATTAACAAACTAAATCGGTATTTATAGAGTATTATGGAATATTTACAGCTCTACTCAAAACATTTCTTTAAAACGGTTTTCAGAATAATATTAAAAAAGAAAAAATGTACGAATGAGCCTTACAATATAAATACAGAAAATTTTCAAAACAGAAACTTTCAATGAGTTGTAATTTTCCAACTGTGCCAAAAATGGCCAGCCTGGCTAACCTTATTGATCATAGCTTGGTCATCATTAAGATTATATGATCTTAAAATCATTAAGGTTAGCTGGGTGAATTAGGTCTTTCAGATTTGTCCCATATGGCTCAGTTGGCAGAGCATTAGCAGCTTCATCCCGGTTTCGAATCCTGGCCCAGACATTTTTCGTCCAGTTGGAATATTACAACCCATACGATTTATTTACCAATTAGAGTAATTGTTAAGTGAAACTTTGTTTCTTTGAACATCAAGAAAGCTGAATAGCTATGATTGGGAAAATTACATATTATATACATTTAAAGGTACTTCTTTGTTGTATAGGGTCCTCGGCAGAATTCAGTCTTAAGAAAGTGCGATTTCGTACCAAGCGTCGAAAGCGAAACGGCGACCAGTGAAAAAAATTCCAGCTTATTTATGTTACAAATTTTGTATTACATTATGATATATGGCTTAATTATGTAAAATCAAAATTAAACAAATTGCTTCTCAGTGTATGTATTAAATGGTGTAGATATTGAGCATTTTGTTTGTGCATTTCATATATTGATAGTTATTTCATAAAAATATAACAATCTGATGACGTTTTAAAATGTAAATGAAGGTTATCAAAAAGTGCTTTTAAAAAATTTGCTTTTCTCGCCAAATTCAAACTTGCTGTTTTCTCTCTTGCGCTAAGGCCCCTACAACAAAGAAGTACCCTTTTAAAAATAGTCTTGCTTTGTTATTATGAATGATACTTTTGGAACAAAAGTCACTTGTTCAACTTAAAACACATCAAATTACAGTTCAACCTGAATTACATCAACCTAAATGACATCAAATTAAAAAAAAAGTAACTTGCAAAGCAAATTAAAAAAATAAATTTATTTCTATATTGTTAAGCCTGAGAAGGGACAGATATTAAAATTATTTTATTTAGTCAATGCTACCATAATGTTGCACTTTCATATTAAATCTTGTTTAGTCTATTTAATCTTAAAAAAATTAAACTTAAATTTGAAGCATGATATTAAAGCAACTTTTAAACATTTCATTTAGTTGAAATGAAATCTAAATAAATCTTCAACTTTTTAAATTATTTGAACTTCTCACGTTTCTTGTCTGTTAGAATTTGCTACAATACAAATTTTGCATAATGCATGTAAAACTGAAAAAAAATTGAAGATTTATTTATATTTCATTTCAACTAAATAAAATGTTTTAAAGTTGCTTTAATATCATGTTTCAAATTTAAATTTAATTTTTTTAAGATTAAATAGACTAAACAAGATTTAATATAAAAATGCAACATTATGGTAGCATTGACTAAATAAAATAATTTTAATATCTGTCCCTTCTCAGGCTTAACAATATAGAAATAAATTTATTTTTTTAATTTGCTTTGCAAGTTACTTTTTTTTTAATATCTCAAGTTTTTTAATAACAAATTAATATGAAGCATATAAGATTCCCACGAGGCAAGTATGTAAAAGACTGCACAGATCAAAATCAGTATTGGTAATATGAAATATACAGTTCAAACATTGATTATTCTTAAAACAATTAAAATAATAAAAGTAATTTTTTACAAAAAAAAATAAAATAAAAAAAAATAAATAAAAATATAACGGACTTCAACGGATTGTTTCTCATCTTCATAATGCTAATAATAAACAAATCATGTTCATTTTTGCAAATAATTTTATTCCATTGTGCAAAATACGTTTGCAACCACTTTGGAAAGAGACACTAGTAAGTGGGGTGTGAAAGCTATCGATAAAATCTTGTGTTGTTTTATCACATAATAAGAAGTATAAAAATAATAACGAGTATATATGAGCAGAATGTTCTTGAATATAATTGCAAACAGGGAACGTGTCAAGAATTTTTGTTATATAATACAAATAATAAGAAAACTAGCTGGCTTCGCCAACTAGCGGGCCCTTAACTTACACCGGTGCCTCGAATCTTGTAAAACACCGAACCGAACAAACCTCCGACCCGGGTCCCCACCGGATGATCCCTTAATTTGCACATCAAATAGTATAAACTTCTAACTGAACGAACCTCCGTCTCGGGTCCCCACTGTCTGAGGCACCGTATAGCAGTCGTGCTGCATAATGTAATTAAGTGGTCACAGACCTTTCCAATGATATACACATGAGGGGTGTGTGCAGGGGGGCAAAGTGGGGGATGGACACCGGAGATACATAATATGATTAAGCGGTCTCAGACCTTTCCAACGATTTATCGCATGAGGGATGTGTGCAAAATTTAGAAAAGAACCCTCCTTGGGGAGGCAAAGTGGGGGGATGGACCCTGGAGATGCATATGATTAAGCGGTCACAGACCTTTCTAATGATATATCACATGAGGGATGTGTGCAAAATTTAGAAAAATACCCCCCTTCGGGAGGCAAAGTGGGGGGATGGACACTGGAGATGCATATGATTAAGCGGTCACAGACCTTTCCAATGATATATCATATGAGGGATGTGTGCAAAATTTAGAAAAGTACCCCCCTCGGGGAGGGGCAAAGCGGGGGGATGGACATCGGAGATGCATAATATGATTAAGCGGTCTTAGACCTTTCCAACGATATATCACATGAGGGGTATCGACAAAACTTAGAAAAGTGCCCTCTTGGGGGGGGGGGGGGGCAAAGTGGGAAGATGGACACCGGAGATGCATAATATGATTAAGCGGTCATAGACCTCTCCAACGATATATTACATGAGCGGTTATGGCAAAATTTAGAAAAGTACCCCCCTTGGGGAGGGGCAAAGTGGGGGGATGTACACCGGAGATGAATAATATGATTAAGCGGTCCCAGACCTCTCCAACGATATATTACATGAGGGGTTACGGCAAAATTTAGAAAAGTGCCCCCCAAGGGGGGCAAAGTGGGCGGATGGACCCCGGAGGTGCATAATATGAATAAGCGGTCACAGGCCTTTCGAACGATATATCACATGAGTGGTGTCCGCAAAATTTAGAATCCCCCCACCCCGTGATGGCAGAACGCGCTCCCCCCCCCATAATTTTTGACACGGCTTCATTAAAAAAAAATTATGTTATGTGTTATAAAATATCGTAAAGTTTTAAAACAGATCGCTTTATTGTATTTCCTAATTGTGTTCGCGCCCTTCCCCCTCCCCTCCCGAAAGGGCAAAACGCACCCCTCCCCCTCCTTCACAAAATTTTGTACACGGCCTAATTCTTAAAATCATAATATCTCGCCCGCACTGTAATAGAAAGTTTTAATTTACCCATAATGTAATTTAAACAGATTGGATGAATAGTCGAAAATAATCTATCTTCCTGGTCGAAGCGCTAGTCGAAACCTGACAGGTCTTTAAAGAAAGTAACAACAGCAGAATTTAGAGTTTTTTGATTGGAGGATTTATTTTTTTACAGAATTAGGTATTTTGAAGAAAACTTGTGGAAGCGCGTAGAACAAGTGCGGAAAACTGTAGCAAAATAACTCGTTCAACGGGATTTGCTGTGTTAGAATAGCATGGGGAAGTCGCGCTGAAAATAAGGCTTAATTTACAATATACACCTTTCATAGGAAAAAAACGTTGTTCGATTCTTCGGCATAGAAAAGTAATTTTTGCAAATTTCATGCATTTATTCATAAAATGCACTTCGTTAATATGACCATCAGATTTGCTTGTTGGTAGAGAAAAATAGGAACATCCTTTTAAAGAAGTATATTTTTATTTCATACCAAACTTCTCTTTTGATAAAATTGAATGTAAATTTCCATAAAATTAATTATGAGCACGGGATTAACAGTTATTTTCTTGTACGAAGATTTTTAAAAATGAGATATTTATTACTTTTAAAACAATTTTTAAATATTATGCAATTTTTTCGGTATCGGGATCGGACGAGCTCGTGCTCTAAAGCTGCAAAATGTTTCGAGCTCGGATTTAAAATCGTCGGGCTCGGGTAGGACCGGGCTCCGAAAAGAGAGTCCGAACTCATCTCTAATACACTCACAAGATTTGCTCATATTATAATATATGATTTGGTTACGCTATTTCCACCAGTGGGCATTATATATGTAAGAATAAATTTTGTTGAATCAGTATTACCTAATTTTAGCTTGAAGCATGTTAGGCATAAGAAAAAACATAAACAAAAGGGATTTTAAAGTTTTAGTTAGGCAATGTTCCACCATGGGCGCTACCAGTGTAAAAAATCATGCGAAAATGTTTATTAAACATAAATTTGATCATGGCATTATTCAAATAATTTATACAAACCCGTAAAAAATAAAGTTAAAAAAAAATAGTTATCCTATTTCTCGCCAGGAGACTCTATAAACACAAAAAAAATTGTGTTGAATCTGTGCCAACTACTTTTAATTTCAATATAGGTATAATACAACATTAAAATAATCAATTTTATTTAAATTAGGTTACCTTATTTCCTCCCAGGGGGCGCTATAAACGAAAAAGTAAATTGTGTTGAACCAGTATAATCTATTTCATAATAACCATCTACGCCATTAATATATAATAGGACGTCAACTTTCTCCCTAGCGAAATCACTATCGGTGAAAATTATTTCAATTGTTTGTTATAAATATGACGTCATATATACAATTGCTTCCTGTATTTATTCATATTGATGCTCCTTGTATCATGAACAATATACTGAACTAAGAAAATGCTCTTTTTGTTACAAATGTGGCGACATACTCACCTGCTTTTTGCTTGAATTATAACCAAATATTTGAAAATGTCCGTTTATTTAGAGTATGACGTTGTGTTGTTCCATTTTTTTAAACTTAAAAAATCTAATTCAATTTCATTTTGAACGTGGAAATCTTTCAATTGAAAATTTATTGCTGTGGTCAAATTATTATTACGGTTTTCGAATTGTTGGCAACAATAAATAAACATAGTTAAATTTTATAGGAAAAACGTCCATTGATTCCCAATGAAAATTAGGAAATTTTGAATTATTAAGAAAAATATTTGAATAAGGTAAATAAAACATAGCCTCTGTTACTTTCTGGATTATAATCTACCTATATACAACGGTATTTAAGCATCCGTTTTGATCCTGACGTCGGCCAAACAATTTCACTATTTCAAATTTCAAATTTTATTAGAATTAGCATACAGTTAAAATTTTGTGGCAACGCGTACAAAAAGTGGGAAAAACTCTAGTAAATTAACTCGTTCAATGGGATTTGCTGTGTTAAATTAACATTAAGATGTCACACTGGAAATAAATAAGTATTGCGCTGCCGCGCAATACTTAAATATAGTTCAATCTAAATTACATTATTGTCGATCGATGTGTTATATGAATTTTATAACAAGTTTGGTATTTTTCCCCCCTCTCTATGACACTTTTAAACTTTAAAGTACTGTAGGTGTCGGGACCGAAGGGTTAAGAGAGCACACAGTTAAATTACTATAGAAATTAGTTATTTCACGATGTTCAAACTATCCGTTTTTTAGAAAGGAAAAAAAAAATGTATCAGCCAAAACATTAAAACAGAAATTAAGAATGATTCGTTACTTTAGCTTTGTTCCATTTATTTAAATAATACAGTAACTATTTTGTAGCAACATTTGAAAAGAGAAGTCATAAAACACGAAGTGATTATTTCAATCGCCGAGAGAAATACTTTTAAAACACGTCCGACATTAAAATTTCATGAAATAAGTCTGAGCATTACTCATGATGGCGTCGCAGTAGAAATAAATTCGCTATCCTTTTGCTGCATCGCCGATTGTCTATCCCATCTTTTCAGATATAAATTTTTATTTTCAATGCGGCATAAAAATAGCTTACCGTTTAAAAAAGCCGGATTGTCATATGATATCTATAAAATATGGTTCTTCTGATGGATAAAAGTTTCGAGATGTCATGCCGTGCAGTAGAGATAGATATATTTTTAACTGATAAAAGGAACTTTTATCAGGAAAAGCTTTGCATTATTTATTATAGAAATTTCAGAAGAATAGAAGTGAATGATTTTTCGTATATATAAAACTATAGAAGATGCAGAATAATTGTATTATTTAAATTACGTTCTGCATTGACCTTTTACAGGCAGGGCGTGATTACTGCAAGGGCAAAGCCAGCATCAGCCCCGGAACCCTTGCGCCCTCAAAGGCCCAAAACATTAATACTTTAAGGCTTTCGTTACTTTTTATGTAAATAAATATAAATAAAAAGTAGGAGGTCATTGACGGCCTCCAAGCATAAATCTGTGAATATAGAGGAATTGAAATATCCTCAAAATGGGGAAACTTTAACCTATTCCGTAGGGGCTGATTACCGCTGGGGCAAACTTCCAGCAGTAAATTTGATTAGAAATTTTCTCCTTACGCTTTATTCGTGCAAAATTTCTATCATAATTAAGGCAAAAATATCTATTCGTTTTTACTGGTGGAAGTTTTCCCCCTACGGTAATTGAACCCTGCGGTTCCATTATATTGCGACAACATACACAATCCTCCTCTCAATGTCAGTGAAAGAGATAACATCGCCAGGGCAAACTTCCACTAGTAAAAACGAATTGAATTTTTTGCCTTATTTATGAGAAAAAAAATTTCACGAACAAGACGTTTGAATTGGGCGAAAATTTTCTATTCAAATTTACAAAGTTTGCTACGGCAGTAATCAGGCCCTGTTGATCCGATGTAAACAAACAACGACCGTCATCTTGAGACTGCATCCTCAGTTACTTCACTTGTAACTGGTAGACACTATATGTCTTTCCTCTTTATTCGAAGTTCCATTCGTCCAACCTTTGTCACAGGCTCTCAATTAGAGTTTGTCGGGCCTTGTTTACAGGCCAATGTTCCCAGATGATAACATCAAACAAACAAAAAAAATGTTTAAAAATGAAGTTTGAAATCATATTAACTGAAAATATTATTTATAGTTTTAAAGAAATCTGTTTTTTTTTTTTTTTCTTTTGGTATAGAAATCAAGTTTCGGATATAAAACGAACAATGTACAAAAAATAACAAAAGGCACTGTTTTGTCACAGGGTTAGACTTTTAAAATCTATATGAAATTAAAAATGATCCTGTATATTTATTTAAAGAACATAAACTATATTCAAATTTATAAATTGGAATGTCAATGTTTATATTGTAGTTTAAAAGTTATATAAATAAAATTTTTACTATCCTAAAAGCCTTAAACAATTTCTTTTTTATTCTTTGTTTTAATTGATGATATTTTTACACCGAAGCATTAAAGAATAAAATGTGAAAAATGATAATTAAAAATGTTAAATCAGAATTCAGCTTGCAAAAAATAAAATTATCCGAAAATTAAATTATATAGTCATATTTAGTCGTGTATCGTATTACCTTTTTAGATTAAACTTAGGATTTTATTTTCATATTTTAAATTATTAATCTCTTATCTTTAATTATCAAAATACACAATATATATATATATATATATATATATATATATATATATATATATATATATATATATATTGTATATTATTATATTTTTTTATTTATTCAGTGAAACTAATCGTGTTTATTAAGAATTTAAAATATGTTGCAGATCACAAAAGAATGACAAAAAAATTCAATATACAGTATAACAATGATGTTATTTACATAAATATATAAAACTAATTTCATGCTGATTGACTTTATATTACTTTTTATTTTTTCTAATTACTTCGTTTTTCACTTATTATAACAATAAAATATTCTTCTGACATTGGGATTTAAAAGAAAAAAAAAAAAAAGAAATCTGCAAAGAATACCATAAAAAGTGCGAGCCAAAATGAGTTACAATTTTAAAGTGTTCCATTTATTTTCGAACAACATTTTCGAATCCTCGAAAAGTTTCACATCAAAGAGTGAATATGAGAATTTAACTTTCTTATTTTCATCTTTTTCATATGTTTAATCAATATCATTTTGGTGTGAGATTAAATCGCTGTAGCGAGAAATGACTGTAATTATTAAGTTTAAAATCAAACATTGAAGGTTGCGCGCGATAATGTCTTTAAACATGAAGTTGAAGTAAAGAGACATTTCTATCATTCTGTTTACATTTGATAAGCAGATATCAAGTGGTACAGTTTGCACTAACGTCAGCCGGTTCCTTTTTACGCAAGGAAACGTGTGCCGGTAAAATCCTTTTCAATTTTCTTCCTCCTCCCTCTTTATTATTTTTTTTTCTTCTAATTTATGAAAAGAAAGATGAAAGGAAAATACTAGCATGTAGGGTCAAAATGAATTTGAGTCGATAGAAGCGAGAACCGGAAAGTTTTATCTTTTATCGTCAAGATATAAAATTGCACCAAGAGTGCAATTTACGTCTCAAGACCGTCCATGAAATTTTATCCATCGATTAGAAGTCACTCGTAAAAACAGTCATGCGGAGAAGGGTAATGTAAAAATAAAATAAAAAAATACAGAGCTATTTGAATGCTCCATAAAATAAGGAAATAGCTGATCATTTGGATGAACATTCCATCATTAGTGGTTCTATCCTATTCCGAAGCTAGGACATTATAACTGTACTCATAATGGAAGTTTTGTGTTTTAATTTTAAGTTTTTTTTTTATTATTATTTCCAGCACGCATGAATATTCTTTTTATTTTTTAATCTTCTGCAAAGTAAAGAAGAGTCATGTATCGATTGATCTGACAGCTCTGCTAAGTGCTCGACGAAAAGAAAACGGGTTAATCCATATTGAAAAGGATTATTTCCACAATTGTAAAGAATGGTGAAGAAAGAATTAGTGTTCCAGTGTCTAAGTTCGTGATTTCGGTATGCTTTTATAAGTTCCGCAGATATACAGAAATTTACGTCTTACGAACGACTGCTCATGACATTTTATCCATCGATTAGAAGTTGCTTGTTAAAATAGTTATACCGAAAAGGGTAAAAAAAAAAAAAAAAAAAAAAAAAAAATACAGAGCTATTTCAGTCCTCCGTGAAATAAGGAAATAGCGAATAATTTAGATGGGCATTTCATCATTAGTGATTCTATCTTATTTCCAAATCTAGAACATTGTAACAGTACGCGTAATGGAAGTTATATGAATATAGTTTGAATATTATGGATAAAGTGTTGTTGAATGACTTTTCCTTCCTCTCCCCATCACCTCCACCCTCCTAAAGATAATTGCAATGGATTTTTGTTCCTCAATCTCGAACTTGTAAATTTTATGAAAGTTAAGCGTAAATCAAACTGATGATTTGGAGTATTTTTAATAGGCTCCTCCTTCCTGTATTATATATTTTTTTTCTATTTATAAAAAGAAAGATGAAAGGGGAAAGACTAGTTTGTGGGGTCAAAATGAATTTGAGTCGATAAAAGCAAGAACCGGAAAGCTTTATCGTTAAGATATAAAATTGCACCAAGTGTGCAATTTACGTCTCAAGACCGTCCATGAAATTTTATCCATCGATTAGAAGTCTCTCGTGAAAACAGTCATGCGGAGAAGGATAGAGTAAAAAAATACCGAGCTACTTCAATGCTCCATAAAATAAAGAAATAGCTGATTATTTGGATGAACATTCCATCATTAGTGGTTCTAACCTATTCCGATGTTAGGACATTATAACTGTACGCATAATGGAAGTTTTGCGTTTTAATTTTAGAGGTTTTTTTGGACACGCATGACTATCTTTTTTTATTATTAACTCTTCGGCAAAGAAAAAGAAGAGTCATGTATCGATTGATCTGACAGCTCTGTTAAGTGCTCGACGAAAAGAAAACGGGTTAATCCATATTGAAAAGGATTATGGCCACAATCGTAAAGAATGGTGAAGAGGGAATTAGTGTTCCAGTGTCGTAAGTTCATGATTTACGTGTGCTTTTGTACGATCCAAAGATAGACGAAGAAAATGATATGAGGGCTGTGCATTTGGCATCGTGAAGGGTTTGCATCGAGATAACAAATGATTGTTTTATATCAACATTTCTGGAATATTATGGATGAGGTATTGTTGAATGGCCTTTTTATAATTCTCATCACTAAAGATAACATCAGTGGATTTTTTTTACGAGACATCGTTATGAAGAATATTAATAACTTGTAAATTTTAAAGTAGCGTGGCGTAGATCGAATACAATAAATTAAAGCGATATACTGGGGAAAAAGATTAAAAAAAAGATTTTACGGTATAATACTGGCACCCCAGCTGTGCCTGTATTATACCGTAAAATTAACAACAAAATAAGTAAGACACTGCCGCACATTTTTTGTTTTTGCAGTGTAGTTTTTTTGTTTTTTAATATATATATAATATAATATAATAATGATTGTAATTGAAAAGATTGTTATTAAATGATTAATGATTAAGTTTAACAAGGCAGCAAGTGCCTCTGATTTTTAACTCCTTTATTTTATAATTTCGATCAAAATTTTTTATTAAATATATTTTTTATGAGATTGAAAAAAAAAAACATTTTTACAAAATTACTTGTTTAAAATGACGCATAATTTATTATTATTAACTTTCTTGAGCTTGCTTACTATTTTTTCTCTGTTACTGTTATTATTATTTTTTTTTTTTCTATTAAAAGCGAAATGTCAATGTGATGATTTCTAATATGAATATGTGCGATTTAGTTTTAAAGTGAGCTTTTTGTGTGATTTAGTATCGGATGTTTGCGTGTATATTTTTTTATTCATCATCAGTTGAATTTATTTCGGGGGAAAAGTATGAAAATGCATAACACTGGGTGATGATATTTGCATACTACATAGTTATTGAGACTTAAAAATGCTTATTGATCTTTTAAAAGCTCTTTAGCTCTTTGAGCAAAAACTATTTAAATGTTGTTTAAAAATGTAATTTCGGCAATTTTATAGGGAGCTGTGCCATCATTGCGATGTATTTTTGAAAGTAATGCCTTTAAAAAATTTACTTCCAAGGATTGCGAACATTTCCTTGGTTACGGACTTCACATTTCGCCTCCCATGCGGATATATAATCGCACTTATATAAAATAGTATTAAAGTTTTTAACTATTTTCGACTTTTTTTTTTATTTTAAAGTTTTTTGCATTTTTTCTAATATTGATAAAGTTTATTTTTGATTGTTTTTTTCGGCGTATGTCACGTTTTTTTATTTTTCATGTTTCTCTTCTGAAAATCACTTTCCATATCTGTGACAGATTTCTAACACCGACTAGCGAAGTTCGTAGGGGGGGAGGAGTGTATGAATCAGGCAATTTATTTAACTGATAGAGATAAAAAGAAAATGGAATTATCCATTTCGAAGGATTACGTCCAGAATAATAATAAGAAAGTGCTTAGAGAAAGAGTTAAAAAGAGCATTCATGTTTTTTAGAAGTAAGTTTATGATTTAAATATAACAGTCTAGTTATCTAGAAAGATGAGTGTAATGTCCCCTTCGTCCCCCCCCCCCTCTTACAAACACAAAAATAAATAAATAAAATAAAATGAAGAAAGAAAGAAAGAAAAAAGTTTTTACAAAAGACTACACTCGACAAATTCCAAAAAACTTCTGCAAGAAAGAAATTTCTGTTATTTTATTGTTATCTACAATGTTTTCGATTTTTATATATAGAATGGCTTTTCCCCCCTTTCCTACTAAAGTAACTGTTTTTTAATTTAAGGTCATCACCAACTTAGATTTACATAGTTAAATAAATATCTAGATGTAATTTTAGTAGTAGTTTTTGAGTAATTTAAAACTAATATAATAAATTAAATTACACACACTTTGATATGAAATACAATACCGTTAGTCGGTAAAAATAACATAGTATAATGCTAAATAATGAAGAATAAAAAGTAAAAAAAAATGTTTGTTTAAAAGATATTTCATTAAATAAATTTAAACAGGTTTTTGTATAATTTTATAACGACGTCTTGCAAGCAATTTTGTCAGTATTTTAGATATATTTATAACTAAAAATAAATACCAATTTAATGTCCAACCATTTCTATTTAATTTAATGGGAGACTATGTAGCCAGGAAATCATTCAGAATTTATTAATTTTTTAATGAACTGCAATAGAAATTGCTGGACATGATATTGATATTTATTTAATATCGCCACTATCAGAAATAAACTTGGCAATTTAATGTCCAGCAATTTCTATTGCAGTAAAAAAAAAAAAAAAAAAAAAAAAAAAAAAAAAAAAAAAAAAATCAATTTCCTGGCTACATAGTCCCCCATTAAATTAAATTCCTAAATCCCTGTTAACAATTTTGCTTTCAGATGGAAAGTTAATTAAAAATAATAATATTCTGAATGACTTCCTGGCTACATAGTTTCCCATTCAATTCAATTCCTAAACTCCTGTTAGCAATTTTTCTTTCGGGTGGAATTTTAGCTAAATAGTCCAAGGTATTGGAATCTCAAATTAATCCATTGCTCGAGTTGACTTTCTTCAAAGACTCTGCCAAGTTTATTCCCGATAGTGTTGATATTAAATAAATATCAATTTAATGTCCAGCGATTTTTATTGTAGTTAATTAAACAAACAAACAAACTAAAAAATGACTTCCTGGCTACATAGTCTCCCATTCAATTCACGTCCTAAATCCCTGTTAACAATTTTGCTTTCAGGTGGAATTTTAGCTAAATGATCGAAGGTATTGGAATCTCAAATTAATCCATTGCTCGAGTTGACTTTCTTCCAAGACTCTGCCAAGTTTATTCCCGATAGTGATGTGGTGATCATTCCATAACCAATCTGTCACCCTTTCACGCCGGATCGAGAGAGGAGGACGTTCGAGTACGGAACAGATTAAATTAAAACCCCCATCTTCGCTTTTTCGGGAATGTCTTGCGATAACTATCTTTCCGGCATGCCTCCCATAACATCCGGAGCGTAAAAATCAATTTCCCGTCCATTCGGGAGACGATTAATTTCGCACCTTAACGTGCCGCCGGTGACATCTCCGCAAAATCCACTTTTATAGCTTATGCGGCCTCGGACATTTCATAGGTTCATTTTTCATTTCACAGGCACCTGGAAAGGAGAAGGAAATTTATTTTTCCCTTTCCTCACTCTCTCTCTCTCTCTTCTTTTTTTTTATTTTTCCTGAAATATGCGATCTAGAGTCCTGGCAATATTCTTCATGGAGTGGGATGGGATCCCTTCTCCACTTTTCCTGGGTGATGAGGGTAATGGATGGCGTTATTAGAGAATGGCAAAAGAGAGAAATTGAATTTGGAGGATATTCGAGCTCTTTTTCACTCAGCCTCAGTGGTTACCCCCGCTGCGATTTATGATTTGATGCAATCGTCCGTAGAAAACGGCCTAATGCCGTAAACGAGTTGGTTTGGAAGGGGGTGGGTCATTGTGGAGAGATTTTATGAAATCACCGGATATATTCTTTCTGTGCTTGGCGGTTAACATATTGGGTGGAATAGTTTTTCCGGTTATTTATCGCATATTATGTGACGTCATTTATAGCTCTAAAATAACACTTTATTTATTTAAAACTGCTTACAGAATAATGTTTTTGAAATGTTATACCTTCGGGGGAGAATGTTTTTCGAATATATTCATTGTGTTCTGTGCTGAACAATTGAATTTTAAATTTTGAATCTCGTCTATCTAAGTTATCCGAACACGGAGTCTTTTTAACTTATTTTTTCGAAAACAATTATTGTTTATGTTTTTATCTTTAAAATTAAAGAATAAAGCACATTTCTCTCCTAAATAGAATTTTCTATAGCTGCATATCAGACAGTTATTCGTCGAGTAACACAGCTTAAAAAATTATAATGCAGTGGGACCACAAGGGAAATAAATTGTTCCTTGTTTCTAAAAGCACGTTTAAATATCTAGCCTGACTTCGTCTGTCAGAATTTTCCAAATGAAACTTGTGGTGCAGGCGGTCTTCATCCGTCTTCGCGCTCGCTAGTACGGCGATCACTATATCAGGACTTCGGGTCGGGCTGTACCCGAAGAAAAATAGATATACTCATCCATATTCAAGTATATAGTATTTCATCTAAAAGTTTATTTCTTTCTTTTCTTAAAAAAAGAAAAAAATAATAATAATAACGGGTTTATTTGCACTTGATCCGTAAGAGCCCAAACCCAGCTAAAAAAAAAAAAAAAGTAGTCCGTCCGGCCTGCAAGAAAAAAAAAAAGGGAGGGGGCAGTCCAGATCGTCCCGATGCATGGTTTTACCCGTAATATCAAAATTTTCAATAAATTCACGATCCTGTCTCCCTCTTCCACCACCCCAAAAAATAAATAAATTTTTAATTAAAATGCATTGCTTTTCCTGAAAAAACTTCATTTGAGTTGTATCCCTTTATGAATAAATATACGGTAGGTATACTTACAAAAGTAATTGCATTTTTTTTTTTTTTTTTTTTTTTTTTTTTTTTTTTTTTTAACTGAATCTATATCTGGACTTCAACCCCATCCATCAGTTCAGTGTCTTATCATTTGCTATCAAAATCAACACGTTTTATATCCACAGACATTTTTGTATCAGATTAAAGCTGGAAAAAGCAAGCAAAAAAAAAAAAAAAAAAACTCATCAACGAAGAGTTCAAAGCATAGAGAACGGAACGGATTCACAAAATTTTCCACTTCAAAAATTTTTAACGGAATGTGAAAGAGTGGAGTAATTTGTTAAGTTTTAATCAATCCTTGCACTTCGCGTTCAAATATGCGTTCAAATATTCTGTCGCCTGTCACTTTTGAAGTTTAATATATTACAGCAGTTTGGACATCCAAAAAGGAGGGTTTCATTTTTCGTTTCGGTAGTGGCATATACTTTACCGGGGAAAAGGAAGAAATGGAGCCCAATTTTCTTTTTAAAAATCGTTTCCTGAAATATGAGGCAAACATGTTCAATATATGGCTCTAAAACCCCTTTTCTCCAGAGATTTTCTTTCTGCATCTTTTACTGACGATGAGTGAGAAATGGGTGGCTTTATTAGTGTGTAGCGGGAAAGAGAAATTGAATTTGTGGAAAGCAAGCCTTAGGTGCCCTCCCCCCCTTTCCTGCCTTTTGCGGTTGATGATGCATCGCCCTCTATCATATCTTAAGACTGTGTAACATTTTTAACACGTGTTCGATTTATCATGGGACTATATCTGAAAGAAATAACAGTTAACGTATTGTGTTTAGCTAGTCATCAGCACTTAAAATCTATTATATATATATATATATATATATATATATATATATATATATATATATATTTACCAAAACTCTTCCCCCACCCCACCCCCCCCAAAAAAAAATAAATAAATAAATAAATAAAAAATAAATAAAATTAAAATAAATAATATTTTAATTATTTTATTTTATATAAAATAATAAATAAAATTCTTTATGTATATCTATAAGCTAATTAACTAATAATAAACATTTTATATTATTTTAGCCCCTTACTCAATCTATTGGCTAGCGCAGCCTCAAATGAAAATATTGTGTCGACGTTCGTAGGCTCGAATCTGCATAGCTCAAGCAAATTGGCTGTATAAAGTTTTCAGGATTAGAGTCATTTTCACTGAGAAGTTCTCCCTGAAGGAATCTAATATCGGACAGCATAACATAAAAATGGGATGTTGTTTAATAATAACAAGAATTTAGTGGCTAGAAAGCTCCAACCGCATCCCTGGTGAATTTTAAAATTTCCAATTTCCGGTGCCACCTATGTTCACCTTATACTACATGTAAAAAAATAAAATAATTTAATATTTTGCCTTTTGAACACCTGAAAAAAAGATTTAATTAAAAACATTGTAATAAACATAGAAATATAAAATTGATTAAACTCTAAACCATGAAAATCATTATTACCACAATGTATATAAAATACTTTTTTTTATAAAGTCAATTAAAAATTGGCTTTAGCTTAGCGTATGCAGCTTTCATTATACAATTATTATTAAATTGCAAAATGTCCAGTTTATAAGTCATTTATAGTTTATTTTTTGTCACCATTTTTTTTTAATCCACAAATTGATTTTCCTGATATACCTAAAGCTGTACTAAGCAGAACAAAGTTAAGATCTGCTTACCTTTCATGTCGTCTCATAGATGAATGGCCCTCGTAACGGCCGGAAGCAGTGATGTTAATCCAAAAAGAGTGTATCAGCTAATACACATAACGAGGCGCTGGAAAAAGTGAACACAAACACACACACACACACTTTTTGTTGACACTGTCACGAAAGCGACCTCCGCTCTTTCAGATGTGATTAGAGTCTGCATTTATTGCACTTGTTAGGATGTTATCTCGTCATCAAACGGATTTTCGTGCACGTACCATCTTCTTTTGTTCTTTGACGAAATACTCCGAAGCAGCTGTTCTGGGGTGAATTTGGTTTGGGAACGGAACGATCAGTTATAAATTCAAAGAAGCGAAATGGATATTATTATATCGCTGATAACATCTCGCTTTAAGTACATGAATAACAGCTTGGAATAATGAGAAATGCACACAGGATAGGGTTAGAATGGTAGGGAACGACTGTTGTAAGCCTTATGGAGCCGTACTAAAAATTGATGAGATGATGAAATCCTTTTATCGTAATTTCAGTATAGTAATTACTTTCGTGGAAAAATATATTTTTCATTTGACAAGAAATTATGAATGCCGAAAGTTTTTTTCATTAATTACAATTTTTCACTTAATTAAATTTTTTTATTTGAAAAACAGTAAAATTAATTTCTATTTGTTAATTTTTTTTTTCTTTTTTTTCACGCAAGCTTGATTCAGGTTAAAAGTATTTATCAATACAATTTAAAGCTTTCTGAAAAGAAAAGAAATTTTGTTTCGTACGTTTTCCTGTTATTTAAAATATGCTTTTAGGCTGTCATAGTTAAGTCATTTAGAATATTATTTGTAATTATAATGCAAATATGCATGCAGCTAATACACATCAACATTTAAAAATATCTTCTTTTAAAATTTTTTATCGATGATTTTTCTTTTTATTAAAATTTAGTGCTTCATATGAAAATGATAAATAATCATAATTGCTTACAAATAAGTAAATAAATATATATTTATACCAACAATACGACTAAAATAGTTACTTATTTTTCATCCTCAGAAAACTGTAAAAATATTCTTTATCAATTATTCTTTAACTTCAATTCAAAATAATAATATAGTAAATGGTACCTAACCAGGCATTTTCTTCTGTTGTTTTTTAAAGCATTCTAAAATTTAAAATATTTGTAAAAAAAAAAAAAAAAAAAAAAAAAAAAAATCGGCTTATTAAAAAATACATCAATATAGGCATACACCACTTAACCTGACAGTTTGCTAAACAGTTTTGTTCTAAGTTTAGAAAATATTAAAAATTATTTTTTTTAAATAAACATTTATACCCACAAAATTTTCATTTTTTTTTTTTTTTTTTTTTTTTTTCGTATTTAATCTATGTCCAGAAGTTAATTTCTCTAAATTACCCAATCTTTAATGGAAAACGGGAAAAAAAGGGGGGTGGGGGGTGGAGTGGAATAAAAATAATATCCTTAATATTATATAGTCTCTATCTTTTAAATATTTATTACTTTTCTTTTTATTTCACAAATTTTGACTTCTGCTATTGAAATCAATTTTTCCACTTAATCTGGCGTAAATACTTTTCCCAAAACTGCTAAATTAATAATTAGAGAAATTTTAAACTAAAATTTCTACTGGATTAAAATTAATACGTACCACATTCTCACTAGCTGTAAATCAGCTGATGAGGAAATCCCCACTACAGGCGCTAGAAAGCACATCTTCATCAATTGCTTTATATTCTCCGTAATAAAAAATAGTGTATAAAGACTTATTTTTTCAGAACGATTATAATTTTAGGTGCTATATAATTTTAATTTATATAAAAATTAAATATGCACTATATCCAATAGAAGTAAAGATCGTGTATCCACTTCGAAAACTCGTCAAGATTCTTTCAGATTTGTTGAAAAATAAGTTTGTTTCCTAAAATTATTCCTTAAATTATCATTTGTATTCGAAAAGTTTTATTTTCACTGTTGATCTATGTTCAGAATTTTTTTTCTTCTAGTATTTATAAATTAAAAACTTAGTTAGCCTTTTTTTTTTCTTCATTAATCTCCATTTCAAATATATAATTTTATTTTTAAATATTTATTAAACATTCTTTTTATTTCATAAGTTTTTGCTTCCACTATTAAAATCATTTTTCTAATTTATCTGATATGAACTTATAATTTCAAAACTCTGAAACTAATAACCAGGATGAAAGTTAACTATAATTTGAATGGATTATTTCCACACATTTCCATACACTTTAAATCAGGTGGGAAGAAAATTCTTTTTCTATGCACAAATTTTATATTCTCCATAAAAATTTATATGTGTGCAATTGAAAAAGACATCACGTATTCACTTTGAAAATTCTTCAAGATTCTTTCACAGCTGTTGAAAATACATTTTTTATGTAAAATGATCCCATAAATAAGCATTTGTATCCACAAAACTTTTATTTTTTATAGTTGATTTATGTTCCAAAATTAAAATTAATTTCTTTAAAATTTATAAATTCAAAAACTTTAATAGGAAAGGAGTGAAAAAAAGTGCAAATATATTTTTTCTTCTTCTTTTCAAATATACATTCTATTTTTTTAAATATTTATTAAACTTTATTTTATAAATTTTTGATTTCACTATTAAAATCAATTTTCCAGTTTATCACTTATTTTTTGCAAAACTGTTAAATTAATAATATTAACTATAATTTTAATGAAATATATTATTACGTACCACACTTTTCACTCTCTTTAAATCAGCTGATAAGAAAATCCTCATTGTAGGCTCTAACAAGCATCTTCATCGATTTATTTTTAACTCTTCGTAAAAAATATCACCCAAAAACTTATATATTTTTTAAGATCTCTTAAATTAATAATCAGGATAAAATGTAACTATTATGGATTATATTACGTACCACATTTTCACTCTCTTTAAATCAGCTGATTAGAAAATCCTCATTCCAGCCACTAACAAGCACATCTTCATCAATTTTTTTATTCTTTGTAAAAATTGCAATATATCCAATAGAAGAAATTGTCACGTATCCATTTCGAATCGTCATTTTTTTGTTTCTTTTCAAATATGTTCACAAACACATTTGTTTTCTCTCTCAATTACGAATACCGCAAGTACTCACTCAAGTGACTCATTAAAACTTTTCAAAACATTTAACAAGATATCAACAAGTTCACGCGAGATATGTTTTTCTCATTTAAAAATTTATAAATTAATGCATTTTCTACTGATTATTCCGAAATTAGTGAGCAGAGCACTCTTTAAAAAAATAAATATTTCCCATGTATAAGAAATTATTAGCGAATTATTCCAAAATAACTGTATTGGACGATACCCAACGATGCGCATCCTCTCGGTCTAAAGTCCAACTTTCTTCTGTCAACAACTTGGTAGCCTACCGCTCTTCAAAATGTTCCCTAGATGGCGCTGTCTCAAGTAATATACCAACAACATTGTGTAGCCATCAGTGAAATGCGAAACTGCGCGAGAAAAAGAGAATTTTTATACTTTTTGATGGCATTTGTTATGCGCGCGTGTACCCGTTTTTGAAAAATGAAGGGTTATTTAGGCCTTTTTTTTTAATATTTTAGTTGCTGATTTATAGTTCACATTTCGCGTATTCGTGAGTTGCATAAATATATCGATGATCTGCTTTTATTTAGATTTCCTTCCCCCAGAGTTGGGGGGGGGAGGGGGTTAAGATATATGGGAACTATAACTTAAAGAGTGAATATAGATTTGGAAATCAAACATGCTAGAGAATGTTAAGTTGTATAAAATAGCTTATTTTCTTATCGTTGAGTAGAATGAGGAAAACTATCGAAATTAGTGTGTTTATTTGAAGTACTTTTCCATTTGTGATATTTTTTAAAGGATAAAACTAGTATGACTAGAATAGAAAAAAAAGTTTATAAACTGAATTATCACTTGCATTTATTTATTTATTTATTTCCTTGTGATTGTAGGTTTATGAAACAATATTGTTTCATTGTAGGTTTATGAAACATTTGAGTGAGTCAAATTTGGAAATGAAACATCCTAAGGATGTTAAGTTTTAAAAATAGCTTATTTTCTTATCTTTGAGTAGATTGGAGAAAACTATCGAAATTAGTATGTTTCTTTAAAATACTTTTTCGTTTGCGATATCTATATTTGTGATATTTTTTAAAGAATAAAAATTATAGGATTAGTATTAGTTGAATTATCACTTGCATTTAATTAAAGAAAACTTTTTCTTGGTTTAAGAAACAATATTGAGTTGAGGGACTATAAATTTAGAAATCAAACAAGTTTTTAAAATAGCTTATTTTCTTATCGTTTAATAGAATGGAGAAAACTATCGAAATACATATATTTCTTTAAAATACTTTTTCGTTTGTGATATCTATATTTATTTGTGACATTTTTTAGGGGGTAAAAATAGGATTAGAATAGAATAAATCGTTCATAAACTGAATTAATCACTTGCATTTAAATAAAAAAAGAATTCTTGTGATTGCAGGTTTCTGAAAAAAAAATATTATGGGTTATAAAAGGTTGAGGGAATATAAATTTGGAAATCGCACAAGTTTTAAAAATAGCTTGTTTTCTTATCGGAATAGAGAAAACTGCCAAAAATAGTATTTTTCTTTAAAATGTCTCTTAGTGTTTATATCTGTACATTTATTTGTAATGAGAAAGTTACTCGTGAGTTTTATCTTCTAAAGAACTTCTGTTTTTTCACGTTTAGTTTAGGTATTTGGTATTCTTAGTGTCTGCATAAGCTACAGATTGAACGCATTTCCGATTAAACATGGATTCAGGAATGTATCAGATAACATCAAACTTGAATTTGAGAATACGAGTCCTGCATCGGGGGTTGCCCAATTTTACCCGAACCCGATTCGCGGTTCGAGTCTGGTCGGATTGATGCGAATTTTTTTTTCGGTGCGGTTCGGGTCGGGATTCAGGTTAATTTTGATTTTTTCGGGTCAGGTTCCGGCTGACCCGCCATTTCAAAAGAAAATCCTTATTTTTTTTTAATGAAAAAACTATACCTGAATATTAATGAGTGTATATGTGTACAGTTTTATACGAAAAAGATAAAATTGAAATTAGAGGTATAACTATGTAGACTACTTTTCCATGATTTATTAAAATATGGATTGCTTTTCTTTTATTTTGGGTTTGAATATTTCGGGTTCGGGTTGACGATTGTCTGGTTTCGGGTTCACGATTTTTTTTTCTGTCTCTCTGGTTTCGGGTTGGCTTTAAGCAGAATTTTCGAACTCTGATCACCCGCGTCGGACTCTATTTCCCAATGGATTTCTTGATGTTAAAATGGAACATTTAATGTTGTACTTGTTAGAGTATGGAGAATATTTTTCATGTAAGTTATAGTACTCGGGAACCGTATAAAAATTTAAATTAGGTAACTTCTACAAAAAGGATTATTTTGACTTAAGATGAGATCAGGGTTTGGCGGCTTGAAAAATAAGAATATTTAAAAAGTTTTCTTGCGTTTAGGAACGAGGTAGAAATATGTAGGGTTTTTTATTTTTAAATTAAAAAACACATTTTTCAACTTGCAAAAATCAAATTTTTATTGAAAAATGCGCCTGCTATTATCTTTTACTGGTTTTTCCCCTTCCCCATTATTTTGAATATTATGTTTTGCGAGATTTATCTTTTTTGGGTTTTGTACAAAAATGTGGACCGAACATTTCACCTCATTATAGAAAAAATTATTGACCAAAGAATAAATCGGCAGTAAAGAATTTTAGGTTAAAATTTACCGTGAAACAAGCTTAAAATGCCGCGCATCTCATAAGTACACTGCAAAAAAAAAAAAGTGTTGATTTTACAGTACAATACTGGCAACTTTATATATTTTATGGGAATAAAGTACACTTTTTTTTTTTTTTTCAAGTGTAACGTATTGTCATATCGGGTGCAGGTGGAACCTCAAGATTTCGAAGTTTCGGATGGGGAAAAGGGAAAAATAATTTCCAAACTATTTTTTTTCTTTTGCCCCAAAAATTCCTACTCTTTGACAAAGGGTGCAAACAGCACCGGTACTATAGTACACATTTGTTTTATGAATATTTGTAATCTGAATTTATTTTATGGGTCAACCGGTGTAAGGAAACAACGAAAATAACATAAAATTACAGCAGAAAATATTCCACAAGGTATTGAATCAACTATTCCAAATACGCTCGCTGAATACTGCTACAAATTGTTCCTTTAAATCAATTAGAATTTCTGTTGAAAACTTATTTTCTTGGACGGCGAGTGTTATGTCAGTCGGTTTCTCACTCACTTCCCTCTTTTATCCCGCATCTTATATTCTGTTCATGATTACTTATGTGCCAGTGCCATCAACCACTTTTCCGCCGAAATTGGCAAAGACGCGGTTATTACGATCTGTCCCTTTCCATCATATTTTTGTTTGCTGCGCTCTCCCTCTTCCTTTTTCGCAGATTAATGAACCTTGCTTCTGCCATGACTGTCAATAGCGCTTCATAGGAAAAGGTTAGAGAGAGATGAGTTTGGTGGTTGTTTGGAATGTGTCAGTGCAAAAAATCTTTTTCCCTTTTCATTTTTTTTTTTTTTTTTAAACAAGATCTTGCTGATTTGACATTTATTTTTAAGGAGGTCAAGCGTTGTTACTTCAAAAATTATTAGGAGGGCCTCATGGAATCATTTTAAATAAATTGATCAACTAGAATTATCAATAATTAATAAAATATTTATCTGAATAATTAATCGTTCAAACTACACTGCCAAAAAAAAAAATTTGATTTTACTGTATAATACTGGCACCCCAGCTGGAATGCCAGTATTATACCAAAAAATCAACCTTTTTTTTTTTTCAGTGTAATTATTAATGACAGTATCATGAAATCAACATTTTGAATATTTCAAAAAGAAGATTTAATATATATTGAAAATTGTAGAGAGTTACGGTTATCAAATTATGAAACAGCAGAGGTTTCAAACGGATAGAACCCTCCTCGTTTTTAGAAAAAATTATAGAAAATAAATAGTCCTAGAGTACCAGTGCATGTTATTGTATTTCCAGTTACAATTCACAAGGGATAATTTACCTGAAACTACTTGAAAGTTTAGTTGCAATAATTCTAAAATGGAAGAAATGGAGTTACTGGTTGATAGTTCTAAAATGTCAAATAAAATGAGTTCAAAATAAAAACGCGAATTGCAGAGCTGACGCTGAGTCCCCCGATCTAATAAATCAAAATCAAATAATTGATTATAAATGTTATAAATTATTTATTGTGCTTTATATACAAAGTTGTTTTTTCAGAGAAGAATTGCCAAACGTTGAAAACATAAATTAGTAGTCTTCGGAACAGCTCGTATAACTGTAAAAAATTGTTTTCATTTGAATAGGTTCAAGTCTTTGAGCATCCCCCCCATTCCTACGCTCCTGGGTGTTATATCAGTTGTTTCTCACACACTTCCTCCTTTTATCCCGCATATTATATTCTGCTCATGACTACTTATGGGTCATGTCCCCTCACGCGATAACACCCGATCGCTAATATTAATCATATAGGACAGTTATTTTAAAATATCTCGTTTGCATTTCAATATTTTTAAACTTTTTTGCATTGGATAGCTGTGGTCGATCTCTACAGAGCTCTTCTTTTTTACTTTTTCGGTTTTGTTTGTGGATATATATATAATATATATATATATTATGGGAATACTTTACTTTCGAAACCGAGAAGACAGGACCCTTATGTGGCAGTGTCATCAACCGATTTTTAAAATCGTTTGTCCATATTTTTCAGTTTTCCAAAAATAACTTAAATCGGCTGTAGACAAAAATATTTTTTAACAAAATTGTATTTTAATATATATGTAAAATAAAGAGATAAAAAATGTGTTTTAGGCGGGGGGGGGGGGGGGGGACAGGAAACAAAATTTAAATCAACATTAGTTTTACAAAGATTTTTATGAAAATTAAGGAAAGCCCATAGACGCTCATGGGGTGAAATGTTGAAATTCTGTCTGGTAAAATTAATAAAGTACAACATCTTGCAGACAGTTGTAATGTAGAAATATCGCTGAGAAAGAACGGTGTTCGATAACAGGTGAATTTCTTTCCAAATTACACTGCTTTTCGCCGAAAATCCCATGGAAATGAACCTATGTTTTGCTCGTATTAGCCGTGGTCCTGTTTTTGCATCTCGTAAAAAGCGGGAAAAACTTAATATAAGCAAATAAATGAGTAGAATGCTAAAAATCATCTTTAAAAACTCTAAGATTAAAATTATATTTATGTGTTTTATTTCTTAAAAGATGATAAAATTATATAAAAAAAAGATGTTAAAATACATTAATATTATTACATTACATATTATTACATTATTACATACATTAATATTATTCAATGTCAATTACTCCAAGCACTTTCAGCTATACACATAGCCATCATCACGGATAAAATGCAAACTTTGTACTTTGTATTTTATCCCTAATGAAGACATAGTTGACAGTACTTAGGGTAATTGACATTGAATAATATTAACGTGGTTTAACATGCTTTTTATAATATTTTAAGTAATAAAACGTACATTAAATATAATTTTAATTTTTAAATCTTAATATAGTTTAAAAAGTGCAAATTGCTCGTTTTAACCGTATCCTCGTATGAGCCGTGCTAGTATTAAACGAGTTCCAATGTCTTTTTTCCTTTAATGGCCAAAAATATTTAATACGCATGAATTATAAACACTTATGGATTAAGTTTTGCCAATTAGGACTAAAAACATTGCAGTAAAATCACAGTAGAACTAATACATAAAAGAAGAATATATTTGATTGATGAAAAACCTTTTAATCCATTGTGTTTTCCATAATTTCTTCACAATAAAACAAGATTATGCTTTCATATAAAAACACTCAATACATTAAGCTTATTTATATCTTTAACTGTTGATAATGAATGATTCAAATTGAAGGATGTTTACCTTAATCGCTCCATTGATGGGCAGTTGGTTGAATACCCTCTCCTTTCCCCAATCCCATTCTAATCATAAATTCTACGTAATCACGCTGTTAGAATCAAGGGATTTCATGTTGCATTTGCCTTTGTCAACATTTTCGGCCTGTGCAGACCTCCACTTTAAGATACCCTAAATAATGTTTTTAATGATGTAGCTGCATAGTGATAAGAATTATTACAATAGCCCTCCCCCCCCCCCTCCTTTGTAATGGCCAAAAATGTGTGAATTAATTAAATACACATGGATTAAGCATTGGCAATTAGCATCTAAAACATTCCAGTAAAAACACAGTAGCACTAATATACTAAGTGATCCCAAAAGATTGAAACGGGGCTTTTTGACACTAAAAAATCATCTTGTCCGTTTGTAGTGCCAGAAAGGTTCGAAATTTCATAAAATTCAACTTATCATAACTCGGTGAGTTTTGGCCGTAGAATGGAAATTTTACTGTTTTATTTATCAGAGTATGGAGAAAATATTTCTAGATATAACTTACAGGGACCGTATAAAAATTTAAATGTGTAGCTTTTTGAAAATTATTGGCCGGACTATTTCATCAACATTGTCTTCATTCCTACCTAATTTTGAACACTTTTGCAATTATACATTGCCTACGTATCTCTCCAACAGGTAAAAAATTGAAGCATGTTTCAATCTTTTTGGGACACCCTGTACAAAAAAAAAAAAAAAAAAAAAAAAAAAAAAAAAAAACTGATTGATTAACAGTATTTTAATCACTTATGTTTTCCACAACTTCTTCAGAATAAAACGAGATTTAATCATGGGCCAATCAACTGTTCTTTGTACCAAAGACGAGTTTGGTTTTTTTGAAAGCATATAAATAAACATTTTATTTGGCACTAGCTGTTCCGCCCGGCATTGCCGGGGCCCGTGATAGCCTTAAATATACCTAAAATAAGTGGATGATTTTATATTTTTAAACGAAAATCTAAAAACTCTTTGAAATTTTTATGTGTTATAAACATGATGTTTCCGAAGCCTGTGTATAATTTTCGTGCTCAAATATTGCTATTTAGTTGTAAAAACCGTGTTTTGCTGCTCACTTTTTTTTCCCCCACATTGAAATCCTAAGGAAAAGAAATTAAATTCGCTGAAAGTGACTTACTGAAATGAATTTTTTTCAAAGGGTTAATATTCGTATTTTTGGAAACGGATTGCATCGTTGGAAAAAAAAATAAACGTACCTGTAGTTTAGTATTTTTTCGTATTTTGATTTTTTTAAGCCAGTGAGTAATTTTTTTGAGGTATGCCGAAAAAAGGGAGGGAGGTGTCGTCGGGAACATTAAATTTTTTTTAAGTTGTTATCGTCCGAACTTTGTAAAATTTTTATGAGTTAGAAATATGTTTTCGTAACCCGTTAAAAAAATTCGTTAAAAAAGGTATATATGAATAAAGATATTAATGGTAAAAGCGCTTGTAAGAAGACTTTTTTCCCACATGCGTCAGGCCGTTAAATAGTTTTTAAGTTTTTACTGTTCAAACTTTTTGAAATTTTTATCGGTTATAAATACATAACAGATTTTTAACATATGTAAAAAGAATCGTGAAAAAATATTGATATTTAGTTGTAAAAGAACTGTGTTTGAAACACGTTTACATAAGTTACTTCATTGATGGGGCAATAAGATAAACACCCCTCCTTTCCCTCCCCAACCACTCTAATATTTTATTCGTAATCACGCTGTTATAATCAAGCGATTTAATGTGGCATTTGCCTTTGTCATTATAATGTTAGAAATTTCCGGATACCCTTAAATAATGTTTTTAATAATTTTAGTTGCGTAAAGTAAGTAACAGGAATCATAAAAATAATGGTTGAAGAATTGGGACTTGCATTCTCAGTTCAGATGAATTAGCTGTTGTATTGTGTTCATTTCCTGGAATGGTTTGTACTCGATAGTAATTTATTGTGCGTCACGGCAAGTGAGTGTTTTTCTATTTTGCCCATATTCTATTCTATCCATTTACACATTTTCTATTTTGAAATACAGATATTTAGGAAATGCAATAGAAGCAAACCCTTAACCGCATTGCAGTTGCTTTTGATTTTTAGGTGCGTTCGTAATTATATAAATACGTAGCACCTATTGTCGTCGTCTGGTCCGTCCGCATATAACAACGCAAAAACTACCGAAACTAAATGATTTGAAATTTAATATATGTAATCGTTGCAGAATTTTGTCGAGTCATTTCAAATTTTATGAAAATCGAATTAAAACTTAAAAATATATTAATAAAAGTGTTCTTCATTCTATTAAACCCTACACTGCAAAAAATAATTGTTGATTTTACAGTATAAAACTGGCACCCCAGCTGCCAGTATTATACCGTAAAATTAACAGTATTAAACAGTAAAATAAGCAGTAATACGCTGCCGCGCAAGCAGTAATACGCTACCGCGCATGCGAATCATATTTCCGTATTACTGAATTTAAAAAACTAATTTGTATACTAAAATTGTTTAATTATATAGCAATCCTATAATCTACCGACAGTTTTTGGATAGATGTTTCCGGAGAAATACATATTAAATGAAAAAAGAGTCTTACATATGGATTTCAAGTTCTGAAATTTTCAAAGTTAGGCTTAAGTTTCCCATTGGAATTTTCAGTAAATGTCAACAAAAGATAAAATGTTGCCAACTTAAAATGTACTTATTTTATTACGGAAATGAATCATATCATAATAACAGACGATATAATTCATTTTTTTTTTTTAGGGAAATAATGACGATGATTTTCTTTTTACATTGTCCTGTATTGGATATTTGCGCTAGTATCATTTTAATGTAACAGAATTGTAATTGTTTGTAACGGTGTATTGAAACTTAATTTCATAAAATAAAATTAATATCTACAATATGAAAATCTGCACATGAAATAAATTTTGTATTTGTGCATTTTTTGCATAAGAGTGCAACAGCTATTGCGCCAAGATCTGAATATTTAGAAAACTAGTTATAATGTATGTTGTTCGCAAAATGTTAAGTGCGGCCAAACTGCTTTGTAAGCAGATGGAATGTTATAAATAAGATTAGAAAAGTGTAACTCTGCTAGTTATTTCATTATTTTTTAAAAACTGGTATTGCTGTTATCATTTACAAAAATTCGGAAATCAGCAGTGCTAAACGATTTGAGTCATCCTTGAATTTTATGTTAGTCATGCCATTTTCGTAATAAATTTGAAAAAACAAAGACATATCATTACAGTATATGAAGCTGGTGTTGAGTTTTCTTAGGCTAATTAAGAGTACAGATGTCTTCATTTATATCTAGTTTTTCGTGTGTAATACTTAAATAAATGATAATCATCATAACGAAGTTATTGTTGCGGTAAAAAGATGCATTATTCAAATTTTACTTGACCGAAATTTTCTTACTTATTTTTAACCATACGAGCACATTCAATTAACAATGAAAATTCTATCTTCCTAACTTCAAAAATTTGTGTTTGACATAAAGGATACTTAGTTCATACTTTTAAATCTTAAAATATTATTTTGAAACTATTATGAAACTTATGCACTTCATAACTTATCATGAAACTACTCTTTTGTATATTTGCATTAAAAAAGTAAATTCTTCCGTATCATTTTATAAAATTGCTTGATAGTGAAATTCTACCGCTATTGAAATTGAATCGAAATTATACCAATATCTTAAGAATCACTCAGTATAATTCCCTGATGCACCTATGTCAGTTTGTTGGGAAAATATTTTTAAGAGTTGAAACATACCCTAAACTTTCTTAATCTCTGACATGTTTTTAATATGTTAGATATCGAAAGTTTGGAGTTGCTTGAGTGCAGGATTTCCAACTAAAATCTTTGCATATAAGCGCAAAAGTTTTAAATTTCTTGAAAATTGAGTATTTGCTTTCCCGTGCGTTAAGTGTCAAGTTTAAAAATGTCTTGTAAACATTTTTCCCTCGGATTACGCAGAGATTTTAAATACTCGAAATATTTGAGCAACTACTTCTTAAGTTTCCCCAAAATAAATAAATAAATGAGTTGTATTATATATTAAAAAAAAAAAAATCACGTACAATATTTTTTACTTGAAAACAGTATGTTTGTTGCATTTAAATTAAATCATCTCAAATGTGCATTTGCAAATAACTTGATAGTAGGTTCTATACTGTAAGTAATTTTAGTGCATATGTCTGTGTAGTTCGTGCACATATCTGTACCTATTTATTTTCTGTTTATATGAATAACTGAAGGTGAACAGAATATAATTACATATCATATGGAAATTATAACTTCATTGCCATAGGGGAAAAAAAAACAAAAAACACCACCTTATGCTATTTCATCTCTAAATTATTACGATTAAGTTGCGAGATGTACCATTCGACTAGGAATTGTCTTATTTCCTAATATAAATGCAGTTTTTAAAATAGGGATCGTCTATATATTAAAAATTGTACCAACTTCTTCTTAATAAGTGGTAACATCCACTTTTGACCCAATATTTGAGTTCCTCAGATCAAGGCAGCCCGGGTAAAAAATAAAGGCCATTACCCCTCCCTGGATTTTTTCACCGGCGCTCATGTTCGTAAATGGCTTCATCTTTGAAAGTAGAATATATATATAATAGACGTATTTTACCTTTAGGATTTATTTTCGCAATTCTGTAATTCAATAATTACTTAACTAATTCCATTCTCATGCATTTGTGTTGATCAGATAGCCGCATACCCCTTTACCACATTACAATATACTATTTGTTTTCAGTTTGATTTATTGCGTGCGTTAATCTTTGAGCGTTTTCCGGTCATTGTGTGCAAGTATGTGACATATTTATTTGTACGCTGTTGAAGATCGCTATATTCTCTTACTTTACTACGAAATATTTTCCTTTGTTGTTACTCACGCTGACTGGGTTTTCTTAGAAGAAGATTAAATGTTGGGAGGGAGGGAGAGGAAGAAAGACTTTTTAATATTAAAAAGTTTCTGTCCTTTGCATGGTTGAATTTTGATGGGCAGTCTAATCTTTTGCCAGATTTTAAGATGTGTTATGGCAAAATTTGCTAAATATTTTGTTTTACGCAAGATGAGGAAGCTATGTTTTTTCGCTTGGTTGTTTTGAAAATATCGGGGTTAATTTTAAAGAGCGGGGTTAACGAGGTTTAAAAGGGGGTAATTTTCATGTATGCACATTTTTCTATATTATGGAATTGCCAGCTATTTCTGATTCTGTCTCTAGTCCTTATTTAAAATGTGTAAAGTATCAGAAAAATTTAGGTGCAAGATATTTCACATTGTTTATTATTTTATACATAAGAAAATAAAATCCCCCCCCCCCCCCCAATAAAAATAAAAGTAAAATAAGTGAAGGAGCTAAAAGGAATGCCATGTAACATATAAGTAACACATTTTTGTTCGAAAATAGTTTTATGTCAATTTATCGCAGTGGATAGATGTAGACAAAATTGTTAACGAAAGTTCTTATTGGGTCCTGGACTTGCATTTTTTGTTTCATATGTTTATTGATGTTATTATATTTCATACGTTTATTCACTTTCATATGCATAATTGTTTCATTTGTTCTAAACATAGACTGCTTGGAATAGAAACACTTGATGTGGATATTTGAGTGATCACCAAGTTTGGAAAGATCTTGGAGACAGTTTTCTGTAATCGCGGTTATTTGACAAACACCTGTTGTCGATGAATTTCCATTGCTACCGTTACTCTCATTACTTCTGTTGCCACCATATCATTTAATTTTAAACATGTACCTTTTGCTTATTAAATGGTAATACCTAATTTTCATAACATTGTAGTAAAAATCGTTGATGAGTGGTTCGCAATTTTAATCATAATGTGTGTAAGTACACTGTTTTATCATCGTATAACCGTATACTCTCGGAATGGACTTACTTCGACTCTTTTACAAATAAGATTATCATTCAGTCGCAAACTAAAACCACTCTCGACTGAATATGTTCACTTCCTTGATTAATCGCCACTCGTTTTCCATTGTGTTTCCGAATACCTTGGACCGACATTCGCTTGGATGCTATGATTGCAATCCATTCAAAAGATGTTTTTTTAATAAGCTGCAGAGTGTCAGCCTTTTAAAAGATAAAAACTTTATATTTTCCTCAGAACAGTATTTTGATAGAAGACAGATCCTATTAATTTTGTATGTCTTTTGTTTTGAAAGTATTCGGTCTAGGTTATTTATTTTCTGAGTTCTCCATAAAGAACAAATCTTGATTGCTTTTTCTCTTCTTGTGTGATTGGAAATAGGTATTGCCTGTCATCTCCTTACGCGGTTCTTAAAAACAGCTATGCGGAATTGTGACTTGTATTAATTCCTTTTCCTTGACCTTATATTTCGGTTTAATATGTTCCGAATTTTTCAACTAGTTTTGTTATAAAAACCTATATGTTTTCGGTACCCAAAGCGTTATCCATTTTACTATGCTCATGTCCCCGAAACAACAAGCAATTGCCTTCGACCACGCGTTATTTTTACACCTGATGAGGGATAAATTTCATATGATCCGAAATAGCACTCTACAAGTGTATTAATAGTGTATTATTATTTTTATGGTGATTATTATCAAAGCTTCCAAATATATTTAACAAGCATAATTATGACTTATACACTTGGCAACTCTGATATAGGTTACTTGATTCTTTATTTTTATAGCGCAGTTCTGCGTGTGTTCATAATCCGGGTTCTTTATGATAACATTTTGATACTATTCTATAAAAAAAACGTGAAGCAATAAACACAAAAATAGTACATCAAAATTCAATTGGTTTCATTTTCCAAAATGATAAATTAATAATTTCGCATTACGAGAGATGATAGACAGCGTTATCAGAGAAATGTCAGCCATGACAGAGAAGGAATCAACGAGTAGTTACTTAGACCAGACTCAGAGAGCGAATGCCCTGACTGTCATCTCGAGTGATGATCAGTTGTGTGCGCAATGTATCAATTCAAAAAGTAAACCCTACTCTATATTATCAACCTAAGAGAGAACTCATTTAATACAAATTTTTAATTCCAATCCGGCCAAGCAATTTATTAATTGGCGTAACTGAAATTTCAACGTGCACATTCTAATGCCAAGCACTGATTTTGTGGGGAATGTTAATATTAAGAGCAAAAGAGAGACAAGTATGCATGCGAGGATACTTTTTCACCCCTTGGAGACGAGCGACACGTATACGTGCCGCATAAAATGCCTAGAATACTCTATTATTCTCACCAGCTATTTTTTATTGTAAGCTTTGCCTTGCATAATCATAGCAATTCTGCGATTCAATTAGGCGAAAATTTCTGTTTTGAAAAACCGGTGGTAACAGATTAAAAATTCTGTAAAGGACGCTCGTCGCGAAGGGGTTAACGTAAACAAAGTACATAATTATGGTTGAAATAATTACTTGTATGAACTACAGTTGTAAAGGGGGAAAAAATAAGTAGTAATTTAAACTGATACGGAGGGAAAGGCATGTGATAAAGAAGTTCCTTTTTATTTATTCGTTAATGGCCAGAAAAATATGCAATTGCACTGTTAACTTTTTAAAATGAGAAAGTTGATTTTGTTACTTTAGTACGGCTGGAAAGAACTTTTGAGCTTTAAATAGAATTATATTTTTTAATCGCAATAGCTATAAAAGGGGAATAGAAGTTTTAATATCGAGATAAATAATTATATGTAGGTGGCGCCCTTATGCCGTTTTTTTTTTTTTTTTTTTTTTTTTTTTTTTTTTTTTTTTTCACGATTTCCGCTATAGTGTAGTTTGGAATATCATCAAACTCCAGATTCAATTAGATTGTGGCATAAATTTCTGCGAATTATATTTTGGCGTAAATTGACCTACATAGCGTACTGCTGAGCTGTATTTTCACTATTTCCACGATAGCTATATCTTATACTGATATAAATTAATGGTTATTACATTTTGATGTATATCGCCCGATAAATAGCCCTGCAATGTTTTCCGGATTTCCGTGATATCAATATCTCGGCATCTGTTAGATGAAATTGCACCACATTTTATATGTAAGCCGCTTTTTTCTGAAAATCGACGCTGATTCAATTTTGGCTTGGATTACTCAAGAGGGGGCGCTTCTATCGTATGCTTAGGGCAGGATTTGTAATCTGGTCTACAACCAATTGATGCAATTGAGCGATTGTGGTTTGGCGTATAATTAACCTCATAATTATAACTTTTAGACATTTGCAACCACATTGTTAATATGTTCGCATCTTTTTGACGCTGAAGACCCTATTTTTTTGCGATGAGCATTATAGCTATATCTCATTTTCTGTTGTGTAGAAATGTACCAAATAATTTGTTTGAGATTAATGATTAAAAATACATATGATCTCATGTTAAATTTTAATATCCAAGTGTGTGTGTGTGTGTGGGGGGGGGGGGGGGGGTTGCTGTATTTTTTTAATTTACTGATCTTTGTTAAATAATAAAAAAAAAGAAATGTACTATGCTTTATATTCATAATCGTTGGCGCTATTATATATTAATAAATTATAATGATAGAGAAGAAAATTCTGTAATAGCCACAGCATACTACTTTAGAGGTGTATTATCAAACATTGAAAATAGAAAATGCTAATCTTTGGAACAGCCTATGTAACTTAATTTTTTTTTTTTTTTTACTTGAATAGGAGAGGGAGAGCTTGAGAATCATGAACCAATCCATTTTCTATGCCCGTGAATTGAGGTTGCTTTATTTACTCGGGTTCTAGAATGCGGTTACTCAATCACTCAATATTTTTTCACGTACATAAACAATAGGTTAATTACTTTCTGCTGAAATCTATTGATAAGTGCATTTGATACTATATTTTTATACCCAAATAAATGTTTAATACAATTCAATTGTAATTTATTTTATTTTTTAAAAAGATGCTTAATTTTTACACCAATTTAAAATATCAGCAAAGTAATTTTAACGAAAAGCAATTAAGAGAGAAAGAGACATGTGTAAGCTTTTCTTTATTTCATATATTAAATTGTTTCAGTTCATTACATCGATTGTTGTGTCATTACTATTTATTTTTCTTTCCAGAGCTTCATGGGACCTAGGTACCCAGGTGGACCCGGTGGACCTAGAGGTGTGCGAATGCCACAACAGGTCGAATTCAATGTAAGTGAATTTGTTAATTTTTAATATTTTAGGAAATTTCGGATGCTCACGATTACTTAATTCTTTTTATGAATCCACTCAAGGTGGCCAGCTGACTTGAATTGAAAGTCTGGGAATTTACCAGCACTAGGAAAAGTCGGGGAATTTAGCGACAGTACAAAAAATCTTGGATTTTAGCGGCGCTACGAAAAGTTATAGAATCTAACAGCACTATAAAAAGTCCGGAATCTTGGTTGAAACCAGAAATCTCAATGCAATGTTGAATTGCGGCATGCTTTCACGACAGAATAACTTGGGAAAAGTCGCAGAAAATAATCTGAATAAGTTCAAGTGTCACTTGTCGATATAATTTTCGCTTAAATGATTGTATTTATATGAAATTCTGGTACGTTATTAAAGTGGACTGTACGATGTTCTTTTTTATGATACACCATTGAAATGGATTCTAATGTTATGCATTAAATCAAAATAAAGATTTCGCTTCATTAGATTTGAATGGTTTAAAATTTTTGCAGCAAAATGCGATTTTTTAAATATTTTTATTTTATTTTATTTTTTTGCGCAGAGTTCTGCAATGATTAAAGAATGAGAATAAGTTGGCATATTTAATTTCTGTATAGCCCCATAAGGGAAGCGATTACGTAGTGGATATTAATGTCCTGAGTTTGTATCACACTGTAACTATTCATCAGAATATGCTTTATACTTATTTACTCAACTAATTCCTGAATTCGCTGCGATAGCAGTTACACAAATCAACGAACCAGACACTAATAGCGTGTATCATTCTGAAATGATTAAAGTATGGGAATAAGTTGGCATATTTATAGGAAGTATAGCCCCATAAGAGAAACGATTACGTAGCGGATATGAATGTCTTGAATTTGTATCACGCTGTAAATATCAATCAGAATACGCATTGTACTTATAAACTCAACTAATTCCTGAATTCACTGCCGATAACATTTGCACAAATCAACGAACCAGACACTAATCGCGTGTATCATTTAGCTTTCTTTATTCCTGGTAAAACAGCATACTTCCCATACGCATTCTAAACAACGGAAACAGGTGAACCCGTAATTCACGAAAACAGAAGTCATCTTAATGATGTACTACACCATAAAGGAATACGAAATTATCTTCTACATATCAATTACCAATGAATATAACCATACAATTCGATAACAAGATGCAATTATGATTAACTTGGCGTGTGAAAACAATGAAATATTCACATATTTCAACACACGTTTTCTGCTGTGACATTGAGACTAACTTTACTGAATGTATTTGAAATAAAATATTATTACAGCATTGGAAATTTAAAAAATAAATAATAAACAAATAAGAACATTGATTTAAATTTCTTTGTTAAAGTTAATGCATCAAGACTTTAGGGCGTCAACGATTTTAATCAGAAAATCGATGATTTATATTTTTAAATCATTGATTAAAATCACACTCTTTTAAAAATTTTAAATGATGTGAACGTGTATTAAAATCTAAAATGAACATAACTTGCCATGTTTCTAAAGCTATTTTGTGTATTAAATAAATGAAAAAGCTTTAAATAATTGTGTGTGAGCTTAATTCCTTAATAACCGTAAATAAAGTACAATATGTTTGTAAAAAGTAAGTTTTATCAGACATAAAAAGTATTTCATTTAAAATTAATATTTAATTAAATCTTTTATATATAATTCACAGTGTCATAATAACTTTCTTTGAGTAATCAAATAATTTACTCTTTTATGTAATATTTTCTGCTTTTGAGCTTGTACACGGCAAACAAAGAAATCAGTCTGGGATAAAAAATATAAAGGCAACAAACTTTTTTTTTAAAATTACTAAATGCCATTACTGACTGCCAATATGACTAGCCATTCATACGACGATATTTACTCTGGGTGTTGTGTATATGAATTGGCATATATCCTCTTTAATAAAAAGGTATGCGTTGCTGACGACTGGGATTTTCGCTAATCATTGCCACAGATTAATCTCGGAAAATGAAACATTTGAAGTTACTGAAAAAATTAATTGCTCGAAAAGTATTTGTCAGAAAATTGTTAGACAAACTGCGTTTGAAAGGTAACAAATTGTATTTTTCTTGATATAAATTTCAAATCTAATGATTATGCCGTTTTTCAAATAGTTAATTTCAAAAATTACCAAATTTCACAATGGAGTACCATTAGCGAAATCTTCACGCGTAAAAAGATAATGATAACGGCCATGTGTCCTGACGTATACTAGCCATAGCACGAGTCACAAATTATAGTAGCCTTTACTATTCTGTTAAAATATAAAAGTGAATTATGATGCCACGAGTGCATGATTTTTATTTAATTTTCATATAATCACCTTAGAAACAAGGTTTAGGAATTTTTTTTTCGAATGAAACTAATAAATTGGCTAATACTGTATATTATTTTGAGTTTAAAAGAGGAAAAGTGGGGGAGTGCTTTATATTATTTATATTTAGGTTTCCTCAGGAAATTTTGGTCAGAATTGAAAGTTTAATATATTAAAACGTCAGAAATTAAATAGGCATTAAATCGGCAATAACTATAACGAGTGTTCTTCAGTTCGTTTGGATAGATTTTCATTTAAAAATATAAAATCATTCAACATTGATTTTAGGTATTTTTAAGGTTATTATCACGGTCCCGGGCAACGCAGGGCATGTCAGCTAGTATATAATATACATATTACAAAGTACATATGCAATAAGAGCTATGACATTTTGTTTGATTTGTTAGTTGTGCTATTAACAAATGAAATTTATTCGCAGTTTTTATTATTCCTGAAATTTCTAATTATAATTTTATTAATTAAATCCTAAAAATATAGATTATTATGGTTGATAATATCATCTATTGCAGGTTTAATTGTTTTAGAAACCTACAGTTCTTGATAGCCATTCATAGCCTTAACACAAGGAGAGCGGGGGGATCCGATTAAAATAATATTAATAAAAAAAAAATCTTGCAAGATTTACATTACTATAGCTACGTGTAGCATGGGTGATTGTGTTCAGGTTATTTACCTGAATTCAAGTATTTTTTTCATTTTCAGTACCAAAATTCCGGTTTTCCTGAGAGTTAAATTCATAAAATAAGACTAAAATGTGTATTTTATATGATTGCTAAACATAATTAAAATTCATATTTTTCATAATTTGACATAACTGCAATAAATTATATGTTCCCTCTCCCCTATGGAAACGTTTTCTCGCTAAAATTTCAGGTATTTTTTCATGAAACCACAATCACCTCTGGTGTAGGTAAACAGGAGCAGGCGCCAGATCAAAAAATGCGCTATTCAGGACACTATTAAATAATTAATGCTGTATAGAGCTTTTATTTTTGCAAACAGTTAGAAAATAGTTGTGTGGGTGTGTAGAATATTGGCTTTATGGGGATGCATTTTGTCAAATATCAGATTTATTGGTGCATTAAAATTCTTGAAAGATTTGGCTGGTGGAAATAATTGACTCGGGATCTCTTCGTTGACCGAATTTATTTATTTAGCACTTCCGTCATACAGTCGTAGTCGTGACACATTCTGAGGAGGCCTCGAGAGCCGTATAATTCTTCAATATTCCTACAGGATTCCCGGGCAGGCTGAATGTATCAATATCTATCTTTTTCGTGCGCGTTCTGGCTTTTTGATCAGCACTTGTAATATTTTCCAACAGGGGCCGAATGTGTCAAATTGGGCGGAAACTTTAACTGAGTTGGTTTAATAGTTTTGATTGATGTTTGGTCTTCTGACCAGAACTGAGACTTGGGTGCAATTCAAACCACGAACTCTTGTAAATTTCACTTTTGAATCTTAAGTTGGTTACAATTTAATATATGAAAGTAATATTTGTTAGGCTGGGAAAACAACTTAAAAGGGACAGTTTCAGAATTAGACATTAGGAGTTAGAAAATATTTAATTGGAAATTAATTTAAATTTTTATGGGATTTTACTATGTGCACACACATTATATATATATGGGTTTGCCCAAGTGAGCGCGCCCAGCCCGAAAAAACCCGGGCGGGCCCACTTGAAAAAAACCCAGTGTAGTTTTTTCCCCCAAATTTTCTCGTGTTTTCACAACTGTAATATTATTTAATCTAAAGTATAAGAATGCAAAAAAAAAAGGGGGGGGGACTAAAATATGAAATTAAACGTTTTAACATTTAACAAATATAAATTTACTTAAAAACAGTGCCAACCACAGATTAAGAACCAGATAGAAATTTCTAAGAAAAGATGGAAGTGACCAAAAAGGTGGGAAAAGAAGCTGAAAAGAAGGAAGATTTTCATGCCTGTAATCTAAAATGCATCCAAATACTTTAAGTGCATGATAAAGATTGCACAAAGCTAGTGAAAGTGTATCACCATTTGCGATCTAAATTTACAGATACCACTGACACTGACTTCTATGACTATCTGATTTAACACCATATGGAGCAAATATTGCTAAAATTTTCAAAATTATTATTATGAGTCTTTTTTTTTTTCAAATAAATAAATTTATAAATGCTGTTGTTGAATTTGGGTATTATGCTTATGAAAATTATAAGTTTAAACAGTTCTATAAAAGAAAAAAAAAACGTTTCCCCCCCTTCCAAGAACCCCCCCCCCCCCCCCCCCACACACACACACACACACACAAAAAAAAAAAAAAAAAAAAAAAAAACGGATTTTTGACTAAAGGAACGTTCCGAAAGTATTTTCGTAAAAAAGCAATCATTTGGCGGAAATAAAAATTGATCTCAGCTATCCAATTCATAAAGAAAGAAAAAAATCGTTTAAAAATATTGAAATGCAAACGAGATATTAGAAAAATAATGCCCCATAGGATTAACATTAGCCAACCGATCTTTTAACGTCAGGGGAGCGAGACCCTTAAAACTCGTTCAATCCATTTCCGTTTAAATGATTTTGAAACTGTTTTATACGTTACAGATAATTTATTATTATATTATTATTATTAATATAAAAAAGATTTTGTTACAACTCAGCTTTTCATCAAATTAAACATTTTTCAAATGATAGTATTAATGAGATAAAAATTATCTACGTAATATCTTGGAATAATTCACAACAGTGAAAGTGAAATTTCGTTGAAGAAAAAAGTATTTAAACTTTTCTCATATCGGATGATGAAAAACAGTAAATCTTAAAAAAGAAAAAAAAAAAATACTACATTTAATTTCCTTTGCTCCCAAAATACATAAAACAATTCAGAAATCAAGTGTTTTGAATAAAATAAGAAAATAAGAATTTTGAGATATGGTAGCGGCGTATATATATATATTTTTTTTTTTTAACTTCAGCACATGGGTGCCAGCAGAATGAAATCCAAGGAGAGGCAAGGTTTTGGAACAAATGTGCGTGTCCGCATTTTTTAATCCTTTTTTTTTTTTTTTTTTTTTTTTTTTTTTTTTTTTTTTTTTCGTGAGAATTTTTTTATGCAAGACAGTTTAATTTTTAAAACGTATCAACATAAAAAACATTACAGAAATTTAGCCATTAAAAAAATTTAATCATTTAAACATTTTTTTTCTTTAGGAATAAAGGGAATAACCCCCTTGAATTAAGAGAATAATTATGATTACTATGTACATAAAGAGACAGGTGGTCAAAAGCATGGGTGAATGAAACTAGTCATCTGACAGAGCATGCGAATTTTAGTTTTTCTTTTCTTCTAAAATCGGAGGAAATAAAGAAAATTTAATTAATTAAATTTCAACGTCAATGTTTTTGAATAATTTACAATAGTGAATGTACAATTTCGATGAAAAAAAAGATATATTCACTTTTCTGATATAATTTGGTGGGAAACAGTAAATGTTTGTTTCAAAATATCAACCTCCCCCCCCCCCCCCCCCCCCCAAAAAAAAAAAAAAAAAAAAAAAAATGTTGAATTACGCCACCCATACATATTTTTGCAAAAATAAAAATTTCGAGATTCGGTGACAGCGTATATTTTTATTTCTTGGAAACGAGAACTTTTAAATTTGTAAAAGCGAATGTATGGGGAAAATTTCTCCAAGCAGATGGGAGTATCCAGAAATCTGATTCTTCGGACGTCGAACAGTAGCAAATTTCGACACCGTTTGTCCCCCCCCCCCCACTGCAATTTATATCTAAGTATTAGAGTATTATATTGGGGTGCTGTTAGGGTGAGGCTATTTATGTGCGTGTCCAGCAGCCGAAAGAAGAAATGACTCCATCAAAAATATTAAATGGATAAATAAGAAATATACTATCCTTACAGCATTGTTGTTTCACTCCGCACTGTCTAGAATACTGTCAGTGGGCGATATGCACTAATATCTAATCATCGCCAATTTATGTCAAACTAAATATATTCTGTGCGTTAGTTCTTGAGTTACGGTGCCCACAGAAGCAGTGTAACACGCTGTCTGAGGATAAGTTGAATAATATCTCTTGTATAAAAACAACTTATGGAAATGTAAACTGAATCAGTCATATATATTTCACTTATATCTTTTTTAGAAATCTAGTGTTATTACAATTTTTGTTTCGGAAAAGACCATTTTGGTGACCATTCTATTATATTTAGACGTAAAATTTTATCTAAGGACATCCTGATCTACTCGATGGCAATACTGGAAACATTTAAACCTGTGCCCATTCATAATCGCGTCCACTGCCAATTCACTAAATAGCAAATGTGATTTGGCGCTAGAGATGGGAATGCTCGGAAAAAACCCAGAAACTTTGGGGGAAAAAAAAACGGTTTTTTCCGAAGGGTTATTTTTCAATTTTTCCGAATTGGAAAATTTGAAATTTAATTTATAAAATAATATATTCAAAATGTTATGATGGCTGCATTCTGATATTTTTTCTTTATGTTTTTTAATGTTCAGTGTCTCTTATGAAACTGTTAACATAGAAAATATGATATGTAAGCAGTTTAGGAAGAACTTGAGTCCTTCAAAGGATCCTTTACAATTTCTTCACCTTAAAACATAGAACCTTTCAAAAAATTCGGTTTATTTTTCAATCTCCATTCTGAATCCTCCAGAAATGTGATGATTTTAGAATAACAAAACATGTCACATAACGGTTGAAATCGCCAATGAATCTCTTATCTAGCTGTATATACAGTAGTGGCCAAAATTGTGGAAACCTTTTGGGGAAAAATGTTTTTTTTTTTTTTAAGTTTGATGGCTCTAACATCCATTATTTCTTAGTTATACCATAAAAGCTATATACCGCTGGAAAGATAATTTAATCAAAAATATCATGCAATACAGTTTGTTCGATTCTAATTAATTTATTAAACGTTATAGCCAAATAATCAGAAAAAGGCAGTAAAATCTTAGTTATGAGCCATCAAATTTCAAAAAAGCATTTTTTTCCTAAGGTTACCACAATTTTGGCCACTACTGTATTTATGAAGGACCTTATTAAAAATATCTAAATAAGAACCTAAATATAATAATAATTTCTAATTCACAAAATTTTGATTATATATTTTATGACAATTTTATATGATTTTTTTAATAAGGCAACATTTTTTATACAAAATGTTCACAAAAACAGGATTGTGTTTAAAAAAAAGTAAGCAGACCCATGCAACTTCTCTTGTTAAAAATGAAAATTCATGTGCAAAATTTATTTCAATAATATACCGAAATTCAATATAAAATTTAAAACATGAATTTATTTTTATTGGGTGTTAGTCATATATTGGCATAGCTGCTATTTTTCATATAATCAGATAATAATTGGCAGAAATATTTAACTATTTTTAGAAACAAGTTATTTTCTAATAACATGCAATCGAAATTATTTAGTCTTTTCAAGCTTCTTTTCGCTTCTCTTCTTTTTCTTAAATATAGATTTTAAGACTTGTCTAACTATTTTTTTTTTTTTTAAATATAAATGCATACAAATAAACTTTGCAAAGAAAATGTAAATTTTCTGATAAAAATTGTTTTCAACTAAATATTTCGAAGTATTAAAAAATCCACCTGTTTTATAAATTTCATTATAGAAATATACATACATATATATTACTTTCATATTAAGAATCTAAAACTTAAACGAAAACGAAAACATAGAGTTGATTTAGGTTTAGACTGGGAAGCTATATCAAAACTAAATACACAATAAATGAAAATTCTAGTCGTACGACAATAAAATTGTAATATTGTAAATTATTATCAATTTTTAAGCAATTGAAGATATAAAAATAATAATAGTTATAATGTCACAACTACAATAATTTGTTTCTTTAAAATAGCGTCATTTATATATAAAGCAATACTATGTAGAGGGGATTTAAATTTGTTTTCGAACTGCAGTGATACTGGTTGAAACTCATAAGATTTTTTTTTTTTTTTTTTTTTTTTTTTTTTTTTGTTATTTTTTGTTATTATCTCTACTGGTAATTGAACAAATGCAAATGAAAAATAATTTCAACAGAGAGATGATATATTACAAACAATGGTGTTAAATTAAGCAAGAAAAGCTACTGTGAAAATTCTGAGACTGAAAGACTAACTTTTAAAACTTGACTTTTTTTTCTTTTTTGTAAATATATTCATGTAAAGTGAAAAAAAATATTTTCTTTAGTATGCAGAAATTTAAAAAATGTTTATTATTTTATATCATTTAAGAAAATATAACTTATTTTTTGAGAAACATTTGTAGGAAATCAATTTTTTCAGAAAAAAATCGGGAAAAAACTTTATTTTTCCCGCCCCTTCAAAATTTCCGGAAATTTTACATCTCTATTTGGCGCTATAAAGTATTTTTTGTGATAGCTTTTTATGATCTCAATTTATAGTAATTGTGCTTTTTCAGGATGTATGGATGCGTTTTACTACGCTAATTTCTTTAGATTAACCATCTCATTGTACGAGATATTTTATCCTATTTTAAAAGTAACTTTTCAACGACGAAACATTCACATCTGTTCCAGAAAATGAATAAATTCTCATGTTAGAAATATACTTATACAAATGTAAACTAAGAGACTTGAATTACACGTTCAATATTTTTGTAATTTTCGTTTAGATAAAATGTTTCGGTAATCATTCTATAGTAGTTAAAATGTAACTTGTATCAAAATAAATTCCCATTTATTTCAATAAAAGATTTATTCGCACATTTTATTTTGCGAATAAAATATTGCAGGAAAATAGAGTGAGAGTTATTTGAATTTTGTTATTTTGATATTCTTTGATATATAGTTGCTAGGTTACGGTTAAATTAAAGAGGAAAATAGAAATAAATGCATTTTTAAACTTGTAAAAAATGATAAAATAAAATGTATTATATTATTCGAACAGATTTATAAAATTGCACCAAAAATCATACAACTAATTTAAAAAATCTGACAAACATGTTAACAAAATTTCAAATTAATTTGAATAATTTAAGACCTGACTTGATAAATTTTAGCTTTCATAACTTTCCGTTTAAATATATTAATCAAATGCGCCATTTTATTTTCAACGAATGGAAAATTTCAAAATCGTCTGAATTCCCATAGGAAAGCATTATGACCTAAAAAGATATGTTATATATTTTTCGAACGAATGAACAAATGTAACTAAAAACTATACAGCTAATTTCGGGTACCTCACTAGCATACCTACCAAAAATCAGCCTAATCGGATAGTTTTTGCGGCAGTTATCGCGGGACAGACGGAAACCAAAAACTTTTCGGGTCTCCATAGTAAGCCTCAACTGACGTTTTCGGCAAATATAAGAAAATGTCAGCTAATCAGTCCCTTCGCTGGATTCTGAAATTTAATTTAGCAAAATTTTCCTTTTCCCTGAAGATTTTGGGGGAAAAAAAAAAAAAAATATTCATCCCAACATATATTTAAAAAAAAAAAAAATTCCCTGACGGCTCGACCTACAGGCACAGGTAGATTTCGAAGACGCAGACCGTGGAGCGCCTGTTTGTTGAGAATTGCGGAAGAAATGACCTTTTTGCCATGATAACGCAGTTGGGACAGCTCACTTCGAAATCTAACTTGTTTGCAGGCGTAGCCGGCAGGGTTTTTTTTTTTTTTTTTTTTTTTTGCTATAAGGGTTGATCCTATAAAAAGACTTGTCAATATAAAAGTTTTAGATAATATTAAGAGGATTTATAATAAATTTAAGCGGATTTGATATCTTGTGAATTGACGAAGTTATGAATTTTTTTCTTCTAACCCCCCCCCCCTCCCCTTTTTCCCCCTCTTGGGGCCATTTTTAATGATATCAAAAAATCTGTCATGCATAAATTTTCGGCTCTGTTCCTAGAAGTAATAATAACTTTAAACGGATTCGATACCTATCATAATTAAGAAATTATGGGTTTTTTTCTGTTTTCACAAAAAGCCCTAGTTAAACACTAAGATATATTCATGTGTTTAAAATGTATCTTAAACGCGGGAGAGGGAGGGGGGGGGGTCAGGAGAGAAAAAAATAGTAGTATTTCAATTCTTATCTAATTATAATCAAATTGTAAATTCATCAGATAGCAGAAGACGAAAATTCTCAAGCGTACAATATTATTTTCTTCTTCATAAATATTGAAGAAAGAACAAAAAGTATGTTAAAGCACGGCACGCAATACATATGCGGAAATTCTGCAAAATAAGAATTTCGAGATTTAGTGGCAGCGTATATTTTTAAACTTCAGTGGGGGGGGGGGGGGGGGAACGAAAGGATGTGAGAGATTTCTCCAAGCAGTGTGGTGTGTGGAGGGAGGGGGGGATCTAGAAATCTATCTTTTCGGACGTCGAGCACGCGAATTTCGACACCATCTGTCTCCCGTTGCAATTTATATCTCGAGTGCTGTCACGGGGAGGCTATTAATGTGTGTGTCCAGCAGTGGAAAGAAGAAATGGCGTATCAAAAATATTGAATGGGACAAACAGGAAATTTACTCTACTTATGGTATTGTTTATCCCAACTTCCCAACTCACACTATCTAAAGTACTAGCAAATAAACTAAACTAAAGTATATGATACTGTGATAAAAAAGTATCCGGAATGCTTCATTTAAAATGCATCGTCTGCGAACTTTTATTGAACATTTTTACGACTATTTGACAATAGTCAGGAATTAATTTCATTTTATCGTCTGAAAATAAATTTATTAATGAGATAAGAATTTTCATCCTGTTGATTTTCCGAAATGGTGAATGTTATTGAGCAAAGAACATGCATTAAATTTTGTTTTCGCAATGAAATTTCTGCTATAAAAGCATTTGAAATGTTGCAAAAAGCTAAGCTTTTAAAGACAACTGTTTATAAAAAACAACAGTATTTGATTGGTATAAAAAGTTTAAAGATGGTAGAGAATCCATCGTAGAAATCAAGATAATGTTGACTGTTTTCTTTGATTGAGCTGGTGATATGCTTCATGAATTCCTATCAACTGGCCAGACAGTCAATAAAAATTATTATTTGAGTGTTTTGTGCATTTGCGTAAAGCAATTCATCGAAAACTGCCTGAAGTGTGGCGAGAAAACTCATGGGTTTTGCACCACGATAATGCGCCTTCTCGCAGTGCAATTATTATTGAGTTTTTAACCAAATATTCACCTGATATGGTACTGTTTGACTTTTTCTTATTTCCACGCTTGAAATTGCCTCTTCGTGGTCACAGTTTTGAGTTCATTAATTCGATAAAAGAAAATTCCCTACGAACTCTGAAGGGGTTTCACTAAAACGACTTTAAGGCATGTTTTGATGATTGGAGAAAAAACGTTGGCAGAAGTACATTGCAGTCGGAGGAGATTACTGAGAACGAGATAATATAAATTTTGACCAATAGATCGACAGATTTTGTTTTAAGCCACCATACGGCGTACTTTTTGATCATAGTAATATACCGGCTTTTTCAAAATGGATAAATGAAACATTTTTTTTAAATTTTTTCGGGGGGGGGGGGGATGCCCGTCCCTTGAATCCCCGTTTAAGATCATTTTTAAATGCATGAACGTAAAAGGAAAAGCAGAATTAAATATTGTCTTTCGGGGAAGCAGAGCTCACTTAACGAAATATCCGTACTTTTTCTTTCTCATAGAGTAAACGTGTTTTAAGTCAGTTGGTCTGGAAGTATAAATTTTAGTGTGTTTTCTTTCTTTCCTTTTCCCAAAAGCACTAGAGAAGAAGAAAATTTATTAATTTCTTCTTCTTCGTTTAACTTCAACGCCGATATCTTTAATAATTTACAATAAGGTGTGTAAAATTTTGATGAAGAATAAGGTCCCTAATGAATATTATCTGTTTTTAAAATAACTTCAGCTTTCCTTGATTTCAAACCTTTCCTTTTCCTTGTTCTGTGGTTTGTTATGCAATAGATTGTTTTTGTACTGATGATGCCTTGCGTGTCGCTTGGCGAAACGTCTACTATTTTGTATTTTTAACTGTTTTTAAGTATATATTTTTTTATAAATTTTTATTTTATGTGTACTCATGTCTGTCTTAAATTATTTTAATTGGTGTTTTTAAGAATAAGGTATATTCTCTTTTCTCGTATCGCATGATATACTGAGTGCTGTCACGGGGAGGCTATTAATGTGTATGTCCAGCAGCAAAATGGACAGATGGTGCCATAAAAAATATTAAATGGACAAACGAGACATTTACTATATAATACTTACAGCATTCTTTTTCCCAATCCATGCTATCTAGAATACTGCATATCATTAAAAGATTCCCAATATAATGACGATGTTATTTTGGTTTTCTTTTACAGGAAAATATGAATGAATTGGTTTTCCCTTTGTAATAATTTTAAAAAAAGGAAAATCATGCATCATGCATAGATTATGAAACACTTTCCAATACATCCAGAAAACTGTAACGAAACTTCACCGTTAAATAAGGTGACAGAAGATATGTAAGTAAACAACATGTAACACGTATAAAAATCCAGTTTTAGCAATTATCTTCCATTGCCAAAAAAGTACTCGAATTACTTTGTCAGCCCTGTATATGATCTCTACATTTGCATATTACATAGCATGCTAAAATTTAGTACAGTTAGAAAATTCACTTTTAGCAATTTTCACCGATACACCATACTTTTCAGTTAGCAACATATAGTGTACTTCAGTAATTCATATAAATTTCATTACTGCAAACGATTTTTCACCTTAGACCAATATGTAACAGAATTCTTTTGTGCGGCCGTGTAACTGAAAAAAAAAAATGCTTGGAACTCCATATTCTTCTTAAAGCATGTTTTACTGCACTTCATAAATATGCATATCAAATTTCATTATGTTTTAAATGGTGTAACACCATCAAAGTGCACTTGAAACGATTGTTTTCCATTCACCGTAATACCGTAATTTCTGGCGTATAAGCCGCGGCTCAAATAAGTCTATTTTAAACCAGAATTTTTATTTTCTAAAAAAAGTAAAATAAGATCAAGGTAGATAAGTTACTTTTTAGTTTTTATAAAATAAAATTTCTGGTCTGAAAGAGATTTATTTGAGCCGCGGCTTATACACCGGAAATTACGGTATTACGGATTACTTTTGACCGTTCCAGTAAACGAACTATAAATGCTACACACTTGATTTGCAATAGCAGTCGTGCTATTGAAATAGGGTGGCTTAAATGGCAAAATAGTACTGTGTACATTAACAACATATTCAAATTTTCGTGACGATTCGCCATAGCTTGGTGTTTTTTTTAAAATGAAAATTAGAACGGTAAGCACCCAGCCAGAAGCTAATTGTAAGCTTTACTGATTACAGATGTTAATCAGACTGCGGCAACAGTCGTCCGTACTACAAATTTAACTTGTTTTCGCTTTCAAGCGGCCCGCCCGACATTGCTGTGGCAACATCTACCGCTACTGCGCCAGCTGATTGGCATACTCGTTATCTTAACTATCTAATCTATCATATGTACAAAAATCAGCGACGTTAAGATTGTTTGCAAAAACGTGATGCTGCCTCCCGGACAATTACGAAATAAGGTGTCAGTCAGGAAAGATGTAGTCATTTAAAACTAAGTAAACTCTGCGGCGCTTGCCCAACCCTGTTTACTGGACCCCGAGGTTCTATACAGCTTACGTCCCAATCATGTGGTCAACCCAATGCAGAACCCTCGGTGTTTAGTTCCCAAGCAAGCTTGGGTACTCATTTTATCGACCCCGAATGGATGAAAGACTGATTGCACCTTGTCCAATTCTAGAGTCGAACTCTGGACCTGTAGCGTGGTAATCACGACGCGCTGACCACTAAACTACCGATCTTTGATAGTAATATAGTTTCAAAATATTTTGTTAAACTTTAATTAGATCAAAGATAAACAAATATACAGAATATTTATTATATTACTTACGTGGTATAAAGTTTTGAATGTTCCATTAGGGATTACAAACAATTTATGGACTGTGGGAAGACTTTCACATTTTCTTCCTAACTTAATGAGATACGTGGAATGTAAGATAAAACAAGGTCCTAAAACTGCATCTCAATCGAGAGCATCTAAACAAAATTGCTTCTGCAACGAAGTAATCATTTGCCTATACTCTGTACAATAACGATTTGAACAGATCTCAGAGGCAGGGGAGACATTTCCTATTACCGAAGTCCTTTTACCGATAAGAATACACAAATAAAGGCCTTTTGAAACAAAATTACATTCACCTAGTTTCCGTTTTATTAAAAGAGAGAAAGGAAACAAAGCTCTTTTCTCAGAATGGAATCGTTTGCTGTGTGTATGTGTACCAATTTCAAACAGAGGAAACATTTTAATGGCCGCTTAGCAATAAACGCAGTCGCGCGCGATCATTAAAACCGTTTTGCCGCCCAGACTATAATGAGGTTACCACCCACGAGAATGAAAGGTTCGAGCATTAAAGCATTCATTTTTAGGTGGTCCATACGAGTTGAATTTTCTTCGAGAACTACCTGCCGAAAGATGGAGTCCGCTTAATGACGTCCAATTTCTAACAAAGAATACAGAAAATACGACACATTTTTATGAACCCCCAGACAATTTCAACGAGATTAAATGTGTTTCGTTGAAAGGACAGTTCTTAAATTAAATATTAAGGGAAGGGAAATTTTTGGAAGAGGAATCGGAGTAAAATGAGATTTGGGTTAATTTAGAATGAAATGTATAAAAATATTTTAATGGACCATTTGGTTCAACGTAAATGTATTTCAAACGTGTGTATTACATTTATTTATTTATTTAAAAACAACAAAAAAATGCATTAAGCATAAACTATACTACATTTTTTATTCATTTGCATGCACTACAGTAAGATTTGACACATTCTGTTCAACAATAGTAAAGACAACCCCATTACAATGCCTTGGAAATGCAATTTGGAAAAGCATCAAAGTATTTCCCATACCTGATATAACCCCAAATCAAATTATCTAGATCGAAGTACTTACCTTCGGTAGTAAAAAAATCAGACCAAAATACAATTCAGATCTAAATAGCATACCTTCATTTGATTCCCAACTCACCAGAGCCTGATTAATGCGGGTAACTTCCACCAGTGATTTATAATAAAATTTTTCGCCTTATTTAAGACAAACATTCTGCGCTTAAAATAAGCAGTTATGAAAGAGTTCTTCCAAAAGAAGAAATTCTACCTTTTTGAAATCAATTTTAGACATTCTCTAAATTGATGCAAATAAAATATTGGAAGCATATAAGGGGGAGGGTTATTAATAATATGTATATATATATATATTATTAATTATTTTCTTATAATTTAGAATAAAGTATTTTATACTTTTATTTCTGTTTGTATGTAAAATGCACTTTGGGAGTCTCTCACGTTACCGGCTAGATGGGCAACATCCGGCTAGTACTTAAATACTGGTGGAAGTTTGCCCCTGGGATAATCGGGCCCTAAAACTCACCCAAAATTTGTCCTTAAGCAATGTAACTCCAAGAGTGCGGGGAATCTGATCTTGAAATTTTCAGCAAAATAACATACTAAAATTTCGTTGAATTAAAAAGATATGCCATTAAAATACAATACAGTAATAACCGGTCGTAGATATTGATGCATTCGCATTGTTTTAATCTTGGACAAATTCTAAAATGGTAATAATCACTATTTTCAGAGTGAAGTTGCTACAGCTCTGCTGTAGTAATTTCTACCTATAATAATATTATAGAGCTATAGCCAACATAGGGATAAGTTAAACAAGTTACAGTTTTTGATTATATTAATAAATGCAATTCATAGTAGTTATTTCAGAGAAATCAGAACAAGCATGCAACACATTTTAGAATTTCGAATTCATCATCACTGTAAAACTGTTTTACTGCATGGGTACTCCGAACACAGTAAAAACAGCCCCCGCGCCGCGCCGCCTGTTACAGCTATCAAGTCGCCGCTAAACTGCAAAAAAAAAAAAAAAAAAAAAAAAAATTGTTGATTTTACAGTATAATACTGACATCCCAGCTGCCAGTATTATACCGTAAAATCAGCAGTAATACGCTGCCGCGCATCAGCGTATTACTGCTTATTTTGCTCTTTATTACTGTTAATTTTACGGTATAATACTGGCAGCTGGGATGCCAGTATTATACTGTAAAATCGACATTTTTTTTTTTTTTCAGTGTAACAATATCTGTTGCTGAGTGTTTATCTAAGAAAATAGTTGTTGATCTTTATTTGAGTTACTGAAAGAGAATAAAAAAAGGAAGTTTCATCAATAAAATTAAAGACAGTAAATTAAAAAAAAGAAGAAGAAGCGATAAACTTGCATGTTGCCAAAAATTGACAAATTTAATAACATCATATCTATTTAAACTGAAGATTTTCATCATTAATAATAAACTTTTTAAATTTTAATAAACAGACTAAATTTTCGTTGAGTTTGGAAAAGTTTCTTCAGTTGCCCATGGTAGAATGCGTTCTAGAAATTCCTTAATTTAGAGAATCCAAATTCATACCAGAAAATCTAAGTAATAAATTTCGCTTTATTTAATGACAGGGCGAAATGTCTGTTATTAAATAAAGAAAATATTACTATTTTAAATTTCTGGTATGAATTCGGAATATCTGAATTAAAAAATCCAGTTAATTGAGAACACTCAATGGCAACATAAATGCTACATGGGCAATAGAGATTTATCATCTTCGCAACGAGCGGCTCGTACACAACTTTTAATCTTTTAGTACCAATAATTTTAAATTAAAATATTTGTCTAATTTAATAGCAGCAGTTCTTTGATTAACTAAAGCGAAATTTACCATTTATAATTACTGGTATGAAAAATCGAAGATTGTATGCACCCTATACATGACCACGTATACACGACTCTTGTCGCGAAGTGATTAGTGTATCAATTTATTATATTACTGTAATATACTTTAAGAAACTTATAAAAGTATTAACGTATAGTATACTAGCCCTACCAGTGGCTGAGAGGTTCTGCTCTCAAAGCTGGTAGATGGGAGATGCTGGGTTCAAACCCCTGTCGCGCTCGTCGACCTAACCATTCGAGTTTTCCGTGGTTTTCTTCGAACCTTGCCGTAAATACGGGTTAGGATCCTTTAGAAAGACCCCCACGGAGGGCACTTTCCCCAGGGCCTATATCCCTCGTGTTGATAATCGGCCGTCATAAAATCAACAACAACAACATTAACGTATAGTAAATCTTAAAGTATTTACCTATTATTTATTAAAGTGAAAAAGTTTGCTAAAGTGTAAAAAATAGGCGATGTGAATTGGCTCAGTTATTCCCAGTGCATCTTGAAGTACTCCATAGCTTTCATGCTTTGTAGTCTTGAACAATTAAACTTTTGACAAATAACAACAGATATATACGTCTCAATCATTTAGAGTACGCCAAAATTCATTCGTCCTAACGTAATAATTCCTAGACCGCTAAAGGTATATGTATCTTTTTGCCGAACATTTTGTAAAAAAACAATCCAAAAAGCGAGTCAATATTTCTCTTGAATCGTTATTTTTCCTTTATTATCTGCTACCTGCAATCGAGATATCTTGTTTGTCCGATAGACTTTTCGATTTTTGCAGAAAACAACTTTAATCTACATTTAGAAAAGATTTATAATATTAATTTTATTAAACTTCTTATTAAAAGCAAGAAATGGTGTTTACAATGTAATTGAACTGAAAATTACAAAAAATGCAATTTGTAAACTCGTGATTTTGATGAAATCATAGTAGAATGTTTCTTAAGAAAATGGCGACGTAGGAACAATAAAATTCCATTAGTCGAGAAGATAATCTATGAAAATTTCGAGTGCTTGCCGATATTGCCAAGTTAGCATACTTGTCTTACTCATCTAAGTGTGGAAGTGGTTGCTATGGTTTGGACAAAAACTTTTAATCTGAGAATATGCTCTGTACGTATGTTCAGTCTACAAGCAATTTACAAAAGTTAAACATTGTAAAAGAATTAATATTTTGAAAACCTATTCAAATTTTAAAATTATGAGTGCTTATATGACATCCTCGCATCCAACTGGAGAACTGGTGTTAATTTCATCGCGCTATGTTCTCTATTCTACGAGGAGGAGTTGTGAAATACAAACAGACAGTCATATATTAATATAATAGATTAATGTGGTCATCAATTTCATAGTCTTTCATTCTGGAAGAAATACCTTTTTAGTTATGTGCTAAGATTACTGCTATTTTAATTTATTTTTAACGAAGATTTACGAAAAAGGAAATTTGCATTATTACTACTTTTACTGATCCGCTGAATATTATGTCGATTTTCGTTTGCTCAATTTTCGTGGAATCTCATTTCTATCTAATGGTGTCTCAGTCGTGTCGTGAAGAAGCATCATTTGTAATCCGCTTCACATGATCACCGTCTGTAGGTTAAATATATCTTTATGTTCTGGCTTGTCTTTTATATGATAGAAACAAATAATGGTTTCGTTTCTATGGCAGCATTCTTATCGTATAAATTGCGAATAAAGTATAACAGATACAAAAGTAACTTCTCCAATTATGAGAATGCATCTTTCTGTCCATTTTGTGGTTTTCTACGTCCTTTTTACTTTCTTCTATCTTTACAAGAAAAAAGTGTATTGTATTCATGAAAATTTTGACTTCCAGTTTTCGACAGATTTATACGTTTTAGAAGGTTCTGAACACGATTTGACCGGTTTTAGAAAATGTGTGTGTGTGTCTTTGTATGACGTAAATTTTCTGGGCGCTCTATCTCAAGAACTAATGCACGGAATTTAATAAAAATTTAGATTCAATTTGACCTTGATATAAATTGATGCTGATTAGTTTTTGGTGTAAATCGCCCAACAGGTGGCGCTGCTGTGCTGCCTTTTTAACGATTTCTGCAATAGTTCTATCTCAAGAACTAATGCACGGATTTTCATCAAACTATAGATTCAGTTAGACGTTGACATAAGATGTTGCTTATTAAGTTTTGGTATATACCGCCCAACAGGTGACGCTGCTAAAGCTGCATTATTGTAGAATAGGATGAAATTTCATACGAAGTTCTATCCTTATGTGAATGATGCTGATTAGTTTTTAGATAAAATCCCCCAAGAAGGGGTGCCCCAAATCGATGATTTGTTCGAATTATGTCATGCTTATATCTCCAGTTTATAGTCTCAGAAATTAAAAAAAAAACATCAAATTTAGAATCCCCGTGATAGGTAGATTGTCATTCAATTTTGGTTGCGGTCATCTAAGTAGAGTGCCGAAATTCGATGATTTGTTCGAAATATGTGATGTTTATATCACCCGTTTAATTGCACATTATTCAACGAAACTTCACGTTTAGCATCCTGAATATGGGAATACAGTGTGCAAAAAATCTATTTGCTAAATCCATGTAATTTCTGTATTATTTAAATCATTTAATTGATTTGATTTATATAGAAGGAAGTTTTGTGATGGCCACAACGTACTAGTTGTTTACTGGCTTTAATATAAGCCTATTTTCATTTTTAATTACAGTACCATATAAGTATTAATTATCGTTACATAATGTACTATGTGATTAGTATACGTATTAGGGTTTTTATCTCAGAGATTTGTTAAAAGAAATGTAACACTTTTGTTAAATTTTCAGGAAAATAAAACAATCTAATCCAAACATGTTCATTTTTTCAACCTTCTATATTAAATTTCCTTTTTCGAAAGTAATTAAAAAAAAAAAAGGTGATATATATCATATAAATTATTTAATTTGTAATGAATACCTCATTTAACATAATGCGACATTGGTTAAAGACAGCTGCTACTTCGCGTGGCTAAGCTATAATTTATCAAAGGTGCCTCTGCCTTAATGGTATTTTCATTAAAATTTCAAATATATATATATATTCTGATAATAAAGGGAGGGGGGGGAAAAACGCAGAATGAAATTGAAGCGGAATACGTCTATCAATTTTATTTCGATGCCTTTAAAAAAAAGTTTCTGAAAATGGATATGTTCCCTTTAAACGACGTTAATAACTGGTTTTTCAAAAGGCTAAATTAAGGCCATATCATTCATTTGAAGAGACATTCTTTAACGAGTCATAACAGTAATTGAGATAAAAGAGAATGGAAATGGAAGGGGGTCGCTTTGATGGATGGGGGGAAGGAAATATTGCCTTTTTCTCTTCTTTTTCTCGTGTAGAGAGATCGCATGGAGGTGGATTTTCGATGATTTATGAACAATGTTGGTAAGGGAGGATTGTAAAAGGGCGATTTTGGTGTAATGAAAGATTTGTTGTCCATGTTTCCATTCGCTTACTCATTGATGTACCTTAGAATGTCTCAGGAATATATTAGATTGGATTAGGAAATAATCTTTGATCGATGTATCGCTATGTTATTGCATTTATAATAAGCTGTACGGTTTCGTATTCATGCTATGTCTTACATGAATCTATAAATTATTTTTCTTTCTGAAGCTTACGTGGTGCAAACACAGTAATCTATCTTTTTTCTCGGTAAAACAAACTCGCGACTTTTATTTACATATTTTTTAATTATATATTACAACTTACATATCATAATTTATGATAAACGTTATGATTATGATATGATCTCAAAGAATCTCTCTCTCTCTATATATATACAGTGAAACTTCTTTTAAAGGCCACCCCTATTCAAGGGCCACCTCTATTAAGGGTTAATAATTTTAGGAACGAAAAATTTTCCCACAGACATAATGTTACTTTTACTCCTATTAAGGGCCGCATCTACCCCTCATAAAGGCCATTTTTTCCCCACATGTGCCTGAAATCCTAAATAGGTTCAACTTTCGAAAACTGCTGGAATTGAATATGATCCAGATTCAGATAAATATGAAAATGTGGTTGAATGCAATGATGATTTATCAGAAGATTGGGAGAAAAGAATTATAGATGAAATGGATACAGGTAAAGCATAAAAAATAATTGTTTTAAACTTTAAAAAAAGGTTATCTTCTTTTACTTTCAAAAACAAATTATTTTTTTGTTTCAGGAGTTCAATTTGATTCAGATAATAATAATGAGTCTGCAGCTCATAAAGGCCTGTGAATATATCCTGTCAGAAAACGCTAACAGAAATAAATAAACTAATATCTCATTCTAAAGCATTAATAAATTATGCAGATTTAAGTAATTTGTTCCATAAAGTAAAAGAATTATTATAAACTAAAATTGTCTGCGAAAAATTTATGAAAAGTAAACAAACTTAATAGAAAATTTTTTCAATCATGTATAGAGTTTAAAAATGTTAATAAACAGTTTTGATGTAGGTTTTGATTTCCTTATTTTAGATTCTTTTTGTCACCCCTATTCAAGGGCCACCCCTCATAAGGGCCAATTTTAATGGAACGGCAGGTGACCCTTATAGAGAGGTTTCACTTTATATAATTTTACAATAGAGTGCGCTTTGAAAGCAGATAAAACAGTACCAAACTTTTAATTCTCTGGATAATCCTCAAATATAGAACTGAAAACATAAAACTCTTCAGAAATCATCCTCATCTTTTTTCCCCCTTTATCTTTTCCTCTTCCTATTTCCCCCCTTTATCTTTAGTCATGAATTGTGCCATTTATGCAACTAGTTAGTTTATCCAATCATGTTTTATTAGTTTAGTTTGCCATTTTAACCTGGTTTGCACGTTGTTCGATTACGGAAATAAGGCAGAAAAAGCTACACGCAGCTAAGATTTACATAAATGTCTGGATTTCCTAGAACATGCAGTAAAACTCTAGTATTATATGGCATTCACTTGTTCACATTGACATATTTTGTATGACTGATTCTGTTTGGCATTCAATATCAATGTAGTAATATCTTTCTGACATTCTTTCTTTTCTCATAGAGAGAGATCGCAGTAGGTGAATTTTCGATTATTTATGAACAGTGTTGGTAAGGAAGGATTGTAAAAAGGCAGTTTTGATGTAATGAAAGATTTGTTGTCCATGTTTCCATTCGCTTACCCATTGATGTACCTTAGACTATCTCAGGAATATATTAGATTGGATTAGGAAATGATCGAGTATCTCGATTTTTATTTATTTTTTAAATATGTATTACAACTTATGTATCATAATTTATGATAACAGTTATGATTATGATATAATCTCAAAGGCATTATATATCATTTTACAATACAGTGCGCTTTGAAAACTGGTAAAATTATACCAACCTTATAATCCTCTGAATAAATCTCAAGTAGTAAAACTGAAATATCAGACTTTTTAGAAACAGTCTTCACCTCTCCACCCCACCCCTTACCTCTTATCATTAATTATGTCATTTATGCAACTAGTTAATTTATCTAATGTTTTATTAGTTTAATTTGCAGTTTTAACGTAGTTTGCACGTTGTTTGATTACGGAAATAAGGAGGAGTAAGCTGCACGCAGCTAGGATTTACATAAATGTCATGCGGTAAAACTCAAGTATTATGTGGCATTCTCTTGTGCACATTCTGATTCTATATGACCGATTCTGTTTGACATTCAATGTCATTGTAATGACTTTCTTTCTTTCTTTTTTACTTACCCATCATACGTAGTATAGGGTAAGTCTTGTAATCGTTTTGAAAATCGAAATTTTTTTTTGACGGATTTACACGTTTCAGACACTGGAGATTCCGAAAAACATATTTTTAGAAAAAAAAATTTGCCGTCCGTCTGTGTGTCTGTGTGTCTGTAAACGCTCTATCTCCCGAAAAAAAATGAGATAGAGACTTGCAATTTGGTATGTACTTAGTATGTAATAATGGGAAGAAGCCTATTTCATTTCAATAACCTCGATTAACCGGAACAATTTTTTTCGGACTCTCGAAATATTCGTTCTGATGAAAATAAAAATTTTCGAAATTGTTTATTTTAAGAAATGAATATAAAAGACAATAAAAAAACATAAATTTTGCATAAAGCATGAAGTTGATCGGATAATTAGTTGCCGAGATATTTGGAATCCTATTTCCACACTCTTCGATTTTTCATGACCCTGCATTTCATCCAAATTTCACTTCAAAGATATATTTTAATTGGAAATTTGACGCTTAATCAGATGCAATAAACTGCTAGTTAATAGGATTATTATTTTTGGAATTATAAGGATGTTTCTTTCAAGCAATTCAGTAATCGAGCCTTTAAAGTTTGTGACGTCATCAAGCCACGATTTTATTTGAATTGCAATGCACTTTATAAGTAGTTTACACATTTTTTATTTTAATATTTTACATTATGCATATCCATGATGGGTAAGTATTACGGTGGCCCCCAACGACTAGTTTTCTCGTGCAGAGAGATCACATTGAAGTGGATTGTCAATGATTTATGAACAATGTTGGTAAGGGTAAGGGAGAATTGTGAAAGGGCGATTTTAATGTAATGAAATATTTGTTGTCTTAACCACTGATGTACCTTAGGAATATATTAGATTAGAATCGAAAATAGCATATGATCGATATCTTTCTATGTTATTGCATTTATAATAAGTTGTACTGTTTCTTATTCATGCTGTGTGTCGTACATGAATTTATAAATTATTTTCCTCTGTGAAGCTTACGTACTCAGCGCACTAATTCATCTTTTTCCTGCTTAAAACAAACGTGCAATTTTTACTTTATTTTATTATTATGATTTTTTTTATGTTTTGATCATGTGTTACAACTTATACATCATGATTGATCATAGCAGTTATGAATATATATGATATGATCTCATCGCATTGTAAACATATCATTTTACAACCGAGTGCGTCTGGGAAACTGGTAAAACTATAGCTACTCTATAATCTTTTGATAAATCGCAAACAGTGGAATTGAAAGCATAGGACTTCTTAGAAACCGTTCTCGCTCTTTCCTTCTCATCTGTTGTCACAAATGATTAACATTTATCCAACAAGTTATTCTGTCTAATACAAATATTTTATCAGTTTAGTTTGAAATATTAACCTGGCTTGTCTTGAATATTAACCCGTCTTTGGGCTCGGGCTCGGGCTCAAAGTGAAAATTTTATTTATAAACGAATTGAAAAAAGGAGGGGAAAAACTGGCTATTTGAAAAACAAGAATGTAATCTATATTTCATAAAGTGTTTTACAATCCTCTAAAAACCAGTACACTGCAGAAAATAATTGTTGATTTTACAGTATAAAACTGGCACCCCAGCTGCCAGTATTATACCGTAAAATTAACAGTATTAAACAGTAAAATAAGCAGTAATACGCTGCCGTGCAAGCAGTAATACGCTGCCGCGCATGCGGATTTCCACCAGTGGTTGGACATGGATAACAAATTCGCTATTTTAAGGCTGCTCATCAGTAAACTTCCCGATTTCCCTCGCTAATGTTATTCCTATGGACGTAGGATGCATTCGTATTTTTAAAATATCTCCTCTGAAAATTAATATTTTTAACTTCTGTTTTCTTTCTATTGTTCTTAAAGAATATCTCTTTTTTTCTTAGTTGTCAATTTTTTTCTAAAATATATACTTAACTTTATATGAAACGTTAAAATCGTATTCAGTTTCGCTAAGAGTTTAACACATAAAAATATAAATTAAGCACATAGTTTAGAAATATTTTGATGACTAAGAAAAAAAGAGACATTCTTTAAGAACAGTACACAGGAAACAGAAGTTAAAAATATTAATTTCCCGAGGAGATATTTTAAAAATACGAATGCATCCTACGCCCATAGGAATAACATTAGCGAGGGGAATCGGGAAGTTTACTGACGAGCAGCCTTAAACAGAATTTTAGTGACAAAAAAAATACGAAACATCGTTATGAGGGAGTATTTAGAATTAATATTTATTTGTACGTAAGAAAAGATTTTTAAAAGAGAAAATTAATTTTGAAATTTTTTTTTTTTTTTTTATGTTATTAACAATTTTGTACTGCATTTTTGGTGTCAGACTCGGGTTCTGATGACACAAAATTTTTCGGGCTCTGATTTTAAATCCTCTGGAAATGGCTCCGAACAAAGAACCCTTACTCAATCTCTAAAAGCTACACGGAGCTCAGATTTACTTGAATGTCTTGATTACTAAGCACATGCTGTAAATCTCAAGTATTACTATTATTTGACATTTTCTTCACATATGCGAACAAGATTGTGTCATTCTATATACCGCATTCTGTTTGGCATTCTGTACAATGGTGATATTCTATATGCCGCATTCTTTTTCGCATTCTATACAATGACTCTATGACATTCTCTTTTTCTCATGTAGAGAGATCACATGGATTTTCGATGATTTATGTAGAATGTTAGTAAAAGGGTGATTTTGGTGTAATGAAAGATTTGTTATCGATGTTTCCGTTCTCTTTCAGCACGGAATTTTTTCAACGCACTAATTATTGAGACTGTCTCAGGAATATATTGGATTGGATTAGGAAATAACATTTGATCGATGTATCTCTATGCTATTGCATTTATAATAAATTGTGGTTTCTTATTCATTCTGTGTCTTACATGAATGTATAGCTTCTTCTTCTCTTAAAAGCTTACTAATCTATCTTTCTCGTGGTTAAACAAATTCGCGATTTTTACTTTAGGTCCCCCCCCCCCCCCTTCATTTTTTAATATGTATTACAACTTCTACATTATGATTTATAATATCGGTTATGAATATAATATGATCTCAGCGCATTGTTACTGTATCAGTTTGCAACTTAGTACGCTTTAAAATTGGTAAAACTATAGCAACTCTATAATATCTTGATAAATTTCAAAAAGTACATTTGTAATTATAAGACTTCTTAGAAATTGTTGTCACTTTTTTTTTCTTATCTGTTGTCACGATTAATATTTATGCAACTAGTATGTCTTATCTAATATTTCATTGCTTTAGTTTGGAATAGCAATCTGGTTCGTCTGGTGTTCGATTGTTGAAATAAGAAGCAGGAAACTAAACTAGACGCCGGGTGTCTTAAGGCTGTTCGTCAGTGACTTATCTTCTCGAGAAATTAATATCTTTAACTTCATTTCTATGTACACTTCTTATAGAATGTCTCTTTTTTTTCTTAGTGATCAAAAATTTTCCAAAATATATAATAAATTTTATGTGAAGTGTTAAAATCTTATTCAGTTTTGCTAAGATTTTTAACACACAAAATTAAATTAAGCACATATTTTAGAAATATATTGACAACTAAGAAAAAAAAAAGAGACATGTTTTAAGAACAATGCACAGAAAACAGAAGTTAGAAATATTAATTTCATGAGGTTATATTTTAAATATACCATTGCATCCTACACCCATAGGATTAACATTAGCTAGGGTAATCGGGAAGTTCACTGACGAAGCAGCCTTAACGCACAGCACGTACAATAAAACTCAAATGTTATCTGATATTCTCTTTCTTTCTTCAAAGTGTGTTTAAAATAATTTCCGCACTTTGTTGTTTTTCATCCTTGGACAAAACTGCAAAAGACCTCAAATAACAAGAATTATTTCCTTGAGTGATGTTTTTCCATCTCAAAACCACTCAATTTCCATTTTCGTATCATTTTACTTACCCATCATACGTAGTATAGGGTAAGTCTTGTAATCGTTTTGAAAATCGAAATTTTTTTTTTGACGGATTTACACGTTTCAGACACTGGAGATTCCGAAAAACATATTTTTAGAAAAAAAAATTTTGCCGTCCGTCTGTGTGTCTGTGTGTGTGTCTGTGTGTCTGTGTGTCTGTAAACGCTCTATCTCCCGAAAAATTTGAGATAGAGACTTGCAATTTGGTATGTACTTAGTATGTAATAATGGGAAGAAGCCTATTTCATTTCAATAACCTCGATTAACCGGAACAATTTTTTTCGGACTCTCGAAATATTCGGGTATATAAAAATTTTCGAAATTGTTTATTTTAAGAAATGAATATAAAAGACAATAAAAAAACATAAATTTTGAATAAAGCATGAAGTCGATCGGATAATTAGTTGCCGAGATATTTGGAATCCTATTTTCCACACTCTTCGATTTTTCATGACCCTGTATTTCATCCAAATTTCACTTCAAAGATATATTTTAATTGGAAATTTGACGCTTAATCAGATGCAATAAACCGCTAGTTAATAAGATTATTATTTTTGGAGTTATAAGGAAAAACCTCTTTCAAGCAATTCAGTAATCGAGCCTTTAAAGTTTGTGACGTCATCAAGCCACGATTTTATTTGAATTGCAATGCATTTTATAAGTAGTTTACACATTTTTATTTTAATATTTTACATTATGAATATCCATGATGGGTAAGTATTACGGTGGCCCCCAACGACTAGTTTTTCTTTTACCTGTAATAATCCTTTTCCATCTGTCAAATTCTCCTTTGCCCCTCATCCTTTTTCCGTCCAATTGTTTTCACCTGAATTATCCAAACGACTATTTGCCTCTTAACAAATGATAATTTTTCCATTTCCATGACCGCTTATTTCCATCTTGAGTTCCCTTCCCTTTAATTTTTATTAGATGTCGTCACCTTGGTTCTCAATCATATCAGTTTTTTCCCTTCTTTCTTTCTTTGAAAGAAAGTTAGTTGTTTTTTTTTTTTTTTTTTTTTTTTAGCAGCCATGAAAAATGACACTGTCAGTTATTTAAACAAATATTGATCCTGCTCTTAATTTAAGGTAGTATGAATTCTCTTCATAACACTTAATGACCAGATTGTTGAGGGATATGCAAGATTTTCTAGTACTTTTTTTTATCCATATTTCCCTTTCTCTCTGTGTGTGCGTTTCTGTATGTGTTCGATTGTGTAGCAGGGATATGGGATCGAAAGATAGTTTGTAAATCTCTAAATTATTTGAGGTTTTTACTACAAGACAACTGCATATGCACTGCTAACAATTTTAATTCTTATTGTGAACTGCCCCCGAGGACGCATTACGTGGCGTCGCTTGGTCTCTCATTTGACATTTCATTTTAATTCAAAAATTACGAATTCATACCGGAAACTTCGAAGGAAGAATTTTTATTTTAAGTAATCATGAAAAGTGAAATGTCTGTCACTAAATTACTATTTTCTGCTATTAGTATTTTTTGGTATAAATTCGAAACTTCTGAATAAAATAAAATTCCGTTAATTTTAACCCGATAGTGAACGTGTTAAGCATGAAAAGACCATAAAATATGCACTAAATTTGTGTGTTTATCATATATACCCGAAGTTGTCAGATTTTCTGTTTGGATAAATACCTTGTTCCTTTTTTTTTTAAAGGGGGTGGGGGTGCTCAGTGAGTTTTGTGTTTCTTTTTTAATCTTAGAATTTTATGCGAGTACTTTTTGAAACAAGAACGAAAAATCATGCGTCAAGCATAGATTATGTAGCACTTTCCAACGCTTCTAAAATAATTTTACAAATCATTACCGTTTAATAAGCTGAAAGATGACATCTAAGTAAACAATTTGGAAAACGCATAACATATTTAAAAACGTAATTTCAGGAATTTTCAATATATACAATATTCGGAAAAATATCCGAATACTTTTATGTAGCCCTGTATAGGATCTATAGATTTGTATATATACATAGGATGCTAAATTTTAGTTTAGTTAGGAAATGCGTAGCACCGTTTAAATTCTCCTTCTGGAGTTTCTGTCAATAAACGGAAATGTGTTCGCGAACTTTTGTGCTGCCCTGTATAGGATCTACAGAATTTATACACACCACGTAATAGACAAAAAGCTAGTTAAGATTAAAATCGCGTTTAGTAACTTAAAACGCACTTCCAGGAATTATTGTTAACAGACAGTAGAGAATTCTTTTGTGTGTCCCTGTAAATGAACGATGACTGCTATACACACACTATTCTGTAGTAAACCTCTTGTAATGCACCTTAGTAATATATATAAACTTCAATGCGTTTAAAATAGTGGAACATTATTTAAATAAGCCGCAGACGATTTTTCTCCATAGACGTAGTGTAACGGAATTATTTTGACTGTCCCTGTAAAGTAACTCTAAGTGCTATACACCTACTATTCCATATTAAGCTTCTTCTAATGCATCTTAGTGATCTATATAAATTTCAATGCGTTTACAATAGTGAAACATTTTTAAAATAAACCGCAAATGATTTTTTCCCATAGACCGCAATGTAACGGAATTCTTTTGAGTGTCCCTGTAAGAAAACTATAAGTGCTACACACTTCAGTTGAAATAGGGAACGTGCCATAGATAACGACAATAACATATAAAAATTGCAGTGCAATCCGAGCATATTTACGGGAGTTAGAGCACGGACAGACGGCCATACGGCCATCCGGCCAGACAAACCGAAGTCATAAGCACTTTTCAACTAGGTTGGAAAGTGCTAAAAAGATTAACAATAACGAAAAATCATGCTTCAAGCATAGATTATGTAACACTTTCCAACGCTTCCAAAATAATTTTACAAATCATACCGTTTAATAAGCTAAAAGATAACATCTAAGTAATCCGAATACTTTTATTCAGCCCTGTATAGGATCTATAGATTTGTATATATACTACATAGGATAATAAATTTTAGTTCAGTTAGGAAACGCGTAGCACAGTTTAAAATTCTCCGTCTGGAGTTAAATAATACGGAAATGTGTTCGCGAACTTTTGTGCTTCCCTGTATAGGATCTACATAATTTATACACACCACGTAATAGACAAAAAGCGAGTTAAAATTAAAATCGCTTTCAGTAACTTAAAACGCACTTCGAGGAATTATTGTTAACAGACAGTAGATAATTCTTTTGTGTGTCCCTGTAAATGAACGATAACTGCTATACACACGATATTCTGTAGTAAGCCTCTTGTAATGCACCTCATATAAATTTCAATGCGTTTTAAATAGGGAAATATTATTTAAATAAACCGCAGACGATTTTTCTCCATAGACGTAATGTAACGGAATTCTTTTGACTGTCCCTGTACAGTAAGTATAAGTGCTATGCACACCCTATTCCATGTTAAGCTTCTTCTAATACACCTTAGTGATATATATAAATTTCAATGCGTTTAAAATAGTGAAACATTACTCAAATAAACCGCAAATGATTTTCCCCCATAGACCGCAATGTAATGGAATTCTTTTGAGTGCCCCTGTAAAAAAACTATAAGTGCTACACACTTCCGTTGAAATAGGGAACATGCTATAGATAACGACTATAACATATAAAAATTGCAGAGCAATCCGAGCATATTTACGAGAGTTAGAGCACGGACAGACGGCCAGACGGCAGAAGGCAGACGGCCAGACAAACCGAAGTCATAAACACTTTTCAACTAGGTTGGAAAGTGTTAAAAACGTAATTTCAGGAATTTTCAATAAATACAATATTCGGAAAAATATCCGAATACTTTTATGTAGCCCTGTATATGACCTATAGATTTGTATATATACATAGGATGCTAAATTTTAGTTTAGTTAGGAAACGCGTAGCACAGTTTAAATTCTCCTTCTGGAGTTTCTGTCAATAAACGGAAATGTGTTCGCGAACTTTTGTGCTGCCCTGTATTGGATCTACAGAATTTATACACACCACGTAATAGACAAAAAGCTAGTTAAGATTAAAATCGCGTTCAGTAACTTAAAACGCACTTCCAGGAATTATTGTTAACAGACAGTAGAGAATTCTTTTGCGTGTCCCTGTAAATGAACGATGACTGCTATACACACACTATTCTGTAGTAAGCCTCTTGTAATGCACCTTAGTAATATACAGTGGCTCACATAAGTGATGGGACACTTGTGCTTTACAAAAGGAAACTAATCAAATAAATTAAAAAAACATGTACACATTTTTTTTGTGGGTGTGTTTCATACTTAAATTTAGTAAAGATTATTACATAACATACATTTTGTCAAAATATTAAAATATTAATTTAATAAAAATACAAATGTTTAGAACGGAGCAAAAAATAGCTCACATAAGTGATGGGACACCATTATATATGCAACAAAAATCGCCTGAAATAAGCAATAAAAATATTTTTTGGGGTTTTATTTTTACTTAAAAGCAATTGGCAATAATTTATAAAATCGTCTGCAGTATTTCTCTCCAGTTTGTTTTGGAATTTTTGTGTTTTTTAGCTCTGTGTAGTCATGAATGCTAAACGAAAAGAAACTTCGCCTGAAATTCGAAAATTAGTTATTAATTTGCATATTGAACGTGGAAAATCTATTAGAAAAACTGCTGAAACAGTTAACTTGAGTCGTTCAACAGTTTTCAATATCATTAAACGATATAAAAAGAATCATATGATTCAGGATAAAAGAAGACCTGGCTGACCATCAAAGCTATCCAATGGAATAAAGCGAATTATCGTTCGAAATATTAAAAAAAATCCAAGAATTAGTGCTTCAAAAGTTGCTGCTGATTTACAAGCATTATATGGAATAATTGTTAATCCTGAAACTATTAGAAGGGTAATTCGATCTGCTGGATATCACGGTAGAGTAGCCAGGAAAAAATTCTTCGTAAGTGAAAAGAATAGAAAACTCAGACTAGCTTTCGCAAAATCCAACATAAATAAGAATTCTGATTACTGGAATAAAGTTATATTTGCTGATGAGAGTAAATTTAATATATTTGGTTCTGACGGTAGAATCTTGGTGTGGAGAAAACCCAGGGAAGAACTTCGCAAACAGAACTTGGTACCAACAGTAAAACATGGTGGAGGAGGAGTTATGGTATGGGGGTGTATGTCGTCCGCTGGAGTTGGTAATTTTGTTTTTATTGACAGTATAATGGATCAGTACAAGTATATTGATATTTTAAAGCAAAATTTGAAATCTTCAGCACGAAAATTGAACCTTCATGACGATTTTAAATTCTACCAGGACAATGACCCCAAGCACACTGCTCTGAACGTTAGACTCTGGCTGCTATATAACTGTCCTGAAATAATAAAAACACCACCACAATCTCCAGACTTAAATCCCATAGAGAATATTTGGCAAGAATTGGAATCAAGAATTCGCAAACACACCATTTCTTCAAAACAACAACTAAAATCGGTGCTTCAAGAAGAATGGGGTAAAATCACTCCAGAAATCACAAAAAAAAATAGTCGAATCCATCCCAAAAAGATTAAATCATGTTTTAAAAGTAAAAGGAAATCCAACAAAATATTAAAACCTTTTAAAAAGTAAAATTTGTGGATAAATATTTGATGGAAAAGTAAGTGTCCCATCACTTATGTGAGCCATTTTTTGCCCCGTTCTGAACAATTGTATTTTTACTAAATTAATATTTTAATATTTTGACAAAATGTATGTTATGTAATAATTGTTACTAACTTTAAATATGAAACACACCCAAAAAATTTTTGCACATGTTTGTTTATTTATTTTATTGCAGTTTCTTTTTATAAAGCACAAGTGTCCCATCACTTTTGTGAGACACTGTATATAAACTTCAATGCGTTTAAAATAGTGGAACATTATTTAAATATGCCGCAGACGATTTTTCTCCATAGACGTAATGTAACGGAATTATTTTGACTGTCCCTGTAAAGTAACTCTAAGTGCTATGCACACCCTATTTTATATTAAGCTTCTTCTAATGCATCTTAGTGATCTATATAAATTTCAATGCGTTTACAATAGTGAAACATTTTTAAAATAAACCGCAAATGATTTTTCCCCATAGACCGCAATGTAACGGAATTCTTTTGAGTGTCCCTGTAAGAAAACTACAGTGTCTCACAAAAGTGATGGGACACTTGTGCTTTATAAAAAGAAACTGCAATAAAATAAATAAACAAACATGTGCAAAAATTTTTTGGGTGTGTTTCATATTTAAAGTTAGTAACAATTATTACATAACATACATTTTGTCAAAATATTAAAATATTAATTTAGTAAAAATACAATTGTTCAGAACGGAGCAAAAAATGGCTCACATAAGTGATGGGACACTTACTTTTCCATCAAATATTTATCCACAAATTTTACTTTTTAAAAGGTTTTAATATTTTGTTGGATTTCCTTTTACTTTTAAAACATGATTTAATCTTTTTGGGATGGATTCGACTATTTTTTTTGTGATTTCTGGAGTGATTTTACCCCATTCTTCTTGAAGCACCGATTTTAGTTGTTGTTTTGAAGAAATGGTGTGTTTGCGAATTCTTGATTCCAATTCTTGCCAAATATTCTCTATGGGATTTAAGTCTGGAGATTGTGGTGGTGTTTTTATTATTTCAGGACAGTTATATAGCAGCCAGAGTCTAACGTTCAGAGCAGTGTGCTTGGGGTCATTGTCCTGGTAGAATTTAAAATCGTTATGAAGGTTCAATTTTCGTGCTGAAGATTTCAAATTTTGCTTTAAAATATCAATATACTTGTACTGATCCATTATACTGTCAATAAAAACAAAATTACCAACTCCAGCGGACGACATACACCCCCATACCATAACTCCTCCTCCACCATGTTTTACTGTTGGTACCAAGTTCTGTTTGCGAAGTTCTTCCCTGGGTTTTCTCCACACCAAGATTCTACCGTCAGAACCAAATATATTAAATTTACTCTCATCAGCAAATATAACTTTATTCCAGTAATCAGAATTCTTATTTATGTTGGATTTTGCGAAAGCTAGTCTGAGTTTTCTATTCTTTTCACTTACGAAGAATTTTTTCCTGGCTACTCTACCGTGATATCCAGCAGATCGAATTACCCTTCTAATAGTTTCAGGATTAACAATTATTCCATATAATGCTTGTAAATCAGCAGCAACTTTTGAAGCACTAATTCTTGGATTTTTTTTAATATTTCGAACGATAATTCGCTTTATTCCATTGGATAGCTTTGATGGTCAGCCAGGTCTTCTTTTATCCTGAATCATATGATTATTTTTATATCGTTTAATGATATTGAAAACTGTTGAACGACTCAAGTTAACTGTTTCAGCAGTTTTTCTAATAGATTTTCCACGTTCAATATGCAAATTAATAACTAATTTTCGAATTTCAGGCGAAGTTTCTTTTCGTTTAGCATTCATGACTACACAGAGCTAAAAAACACAAAAATTCCAAAACAAACTGGAGAGAAATACTGCAGACGATTTTATAAATTATTGCCAATTGCTTTTAAGTAAAAATAAAACCCCAAAAAATATTTTTATTGCTTATTTCAGGCGATTTTTGTTGCATATATAATGGTGTCCCATCACTTATGTGAGCTATTTTTTGCTCCGTTCTACACATTTGTATTTTTATTAAATTAATATTTTAATATTTTGACAAAATGTATGTTATGTAATAATCTTTACTAAATTTAAGTATGAAACACACCCACAAAAAAAATGTGTACATGTTTTTTTAATTTATTTGATTAGTTTCCTTTTGTAAAGCACAAGTGTCCCATCACTTATGTGAGACACTGTATAAGTGCTACACACTTCAGTTGAAATAGGGAACGTGCCATAGATAACGACAGTAACATATAAAAATTGCAGAGCAATCCGAGCATATTTACGGGAGTTAGAGCACGGACAGACGGCCAGACGGCCATCCGGCCATACGGCCAGACAAACCGAAGTCATAAGCACTTTTCAACTAGGTTGGAAAGTGCTAAAAAGAAAAATTAGTAAAACTAGTAGTAAATCATGTTTTTTTTAAAAAACCTACAAACAAATACTTTGGATTTCGCTTACATTAAGAAAGGGTTTATTTTTTTATGTAGGACTCAACATAGTCTTTATGAAAATAAATTCTACATTAAGTTTTGCGTTTCAAAAATAAAAATTTCTTTTAAACTTAGCGTTAAGGAAGGCGGGCATGGTTGTCAGATTTGCTGCCCGGAAATACACCTAGTTTTTCCTTTGGGATAGGGATTTTATGGGGATTAATAAGTTTTTGTATTAAAAAATCCCTCAAAATCTTACAATTTTACGTAAATACTTTTTGAAAACAAAAAGACAAAATAACAATAACAGTGAAACTTTTTTTTCTTTAAATGAATAAATGTTTTTGATTCTGATTGGATTAAGAAAAAAGTTTATTCTTGATGCAGGACACCACACATTCTTTATGAAAATAAAATACCCCATTATTTTTTGCTTTTCAAAATTTTGTTTAGTGGTATTTTCTGAAGGACACGTTTATACTATCAATACACATATAACACAATTCAACTTAAACACGACAAAAATAAATATGTACCTACCATAACAAAAAAATTGTTTCCTTGAGTGTTGTTTTTCCATCTCGGAACCACTCAATTTCCATTTTCCTACCATTCTTCCTTTTCAATCTGTCAAATTCTTCTTTGCCTCTCGTTCTTTTTTCCATCCAATTGTTTCCACCTGAATTATCCAAACAATTGCTTCCATGACCGCTTATTTCCATCTTAAGCGTACCCTTTAATTTTTATTAAATGCCGTCACCTTAGTTCTCATCAGTTTTTTGTCTTTCTTTGAAAGGAGGTTTATTAGTTTTATTTTTATTTTTTTTTTAGCAGCCATGAAAAATGACGATGTCTATTATTTAAAACAAATATTGATCCTGCTCTTAATTTAAGTTAGTGTGAAATCTCTTCATAATGTTTAATGATTAGATTGGTGTAGGATTTCAAACTGAGCTGTTTTGTGGGGTTTCCTCGTACTTTTGATATGTATTTTTGGCGCTCTCTTTGTTATGCCTCTATGTGTGCGTTAGAGATGAGACGGGCTCGTGCTCGATTTTTATATCGGTATCCGGGCGGACTCGGGCTCATTCTTTCTGAAACGGACAATTTTATTTATTCTCATATAGAAAAAATAAAAATAACTTTTTTTTCCTCTAAAAATTACATATTCCATTTTATGTCATTTTAATGCTATTTTGATCAGAATGAATAAAAGGGGAAGCAAAAATCTTATTTTTGTTTTCCAGTTTTAGAATGCTATTTTAAAAGAAAATTTACAATATTTGCAGATTTATGTGTGGCATTGACGCGACGATGACCGGATGATATGGCGCCAATGGAAAAAGGCGCGAATAATTTCGATTTTCGTTTGTCAAATTGGATATTTTTCAATTGAAACGTCTATTTATTTATTTTTAGATATCTATAGCGAAATCAATACATTCTCTTTTGTTTGTAGTTAATCTGCATTAGCTTAAGATTTGGAAATTTTTAGTCTTCTATTGTGTGTGAGTCATAGTGGCTCTTGATATGAAAATAACGTTGGTGGTTCTATTTTTTTCATCATGAACTCTGCTCGTGTTAAAGCTCTGCTCTGAACATTTACGAAGTCACTCCCATTCGTAAGTCATAATAATTGTCATGTATTGTTATTCCGATAAGAAAGCAAACGAAAAGTGTTTCCGCACTTTGCCTATAAAAGCATAGGATCTTTCAGATAACGGTGCCAAATTTTAAATTTAAGCTGATTTTCAGGAACACGAAATATTGTTCTAATTAAGGAATCCGTTATAATTTACGAAATACACCTATTATAGGAAATAGAAAAACGGCATAGGAATAGTAATTTCTGCAAATTTCATGCATTTATTCATAAAACGCACTTCATTAATGTGTCCACCAGGTTTGCTTGTTGGGTGAGAAAATTATGAGAATCTTTTAAGGAAGTATATTTTTATTTCATATTAAATTTCTCTTTTAAAAAGATTGAATGTAAGTTCACATAAAATTTAATTATGTGCTGGAGATTAACAGATACTTTCCTGTAAGAAGTTTTTTAAACATGAGATATTACTTTAAAAACATTTTTTTTAATATTATGCATTTTCTTTTTCATATCGGGCTCGGGCTCTGATGACACAAAATGTTTCGGGCTCGGGCTCTGAAAAAAGAGCCCGAACTCATCTCTAGTGTGTGTATCTATCTAATATCAAATGTGAAATCTAATGTCAAATATACTTGTAAATGACGCTTCCTAATTGCAACACCACTATCTTGCACGTTGCAGTTTTGTGTGCTCAACAGCATATTAAAATTTCTCATGGATTAGTTGATTTTTGAACGAGTGTATACTGTTTGCGTAAATTTGTCTTAATTTATGGGAACTGGTGTATTTCTGTTCTCTTTTCGTGTTCTATCAAAATTACATGATTCCAACTGAACGAAACATATGTAGACCTGCTAAGGCGGAAATCTGCTCAAAACGAAATATTTGTCCAGTCCCTAACTATTTCGTTTTCACAGGTTTTACTGTATTTTGAGAGGGTGTATGCATTTTGTTTTTATTTTATCTAGGGGATCCACACGGGCTTCTTATATTATAGAACATAGGTGAAAACATTTTTTTAATTATTGAAATATTGATTTTTTACATCTAACATATTTTTAGGGTTTCGTTCATCTCACGAAACCCTATTAGCCCCGCTCCGTTGTCTGTCCGTCACAGAGCCATTCTCAAAAAGTATGTAACTTACAGAGTTGAAACTTAGTGTATAAATCTGAAAAGCAGCTGTGAAGAGCTCAAAATATTAAAATTTGAAAAATTCGTATTATTTTAATAAATAGAGATAAAAAACCAAAATTCTAACAGCCTTTTCCTATTAAATTGAAACATTTTTCGTTATAGCAGATGCCAAAGATTTAAAATCCACAATGAAATTCTTTCTACAATAATTAATTTTCTTGAGAATAATACAAAGCGAGTATCAATATAAATAATAGTGAATAGTAAATGTATACGAGTTTGAGAAACATATTGAATCGTGATAAAAATCCGATTATGGAAATATTCGCATATTTTAACATTTTGAAGGTGTACAATTTGTTTAATTTTGAAATTATTTTTTTAAATATTGCATTTAGTCCGTATGACGGACGGATATTATTATGACAGAATATAATAGCGGGCTTGGCCGCTATCCGGCTGGTTTAGATATTCGAAAAAATAGACCGGTAAATTTTTACTTTATAAAAAAGATGACATTTTTTTTGTTGTTGTTGTTGCTAAATGAAATTCGTTTGAATTTATTAAAGAAAGGATAAAGTGTTTTGAAAGGAATATTAAACGAAACCCTTTGAGCGATCTTCGATCACACTTACCCACTTGTTTTGGATTGCCCACTATCAACACCAAAAAATATTTTTATATGAAAAATATTGATTATGTATTCAAATAAAAGTTTTGAAATTTATTAAAAGCTATACTTTCGTATTAGCTGCATGTCAGGAGTTAATAGCCCAAAAAAAGAAAAGGAAAAAAAAAAAGGGAAAGAGAGATTGGAGAAATCGCCAAAGATTTTGCTACTTACAGCAGCCTTTTTGATTCTGATAATTTAAGAAGTTTTAGCGTGTAGTTCGATAACATATGTGTTAAATTTGCGTTTTATTTATATTATTTTATTTATTTATTAATTGATGAAGTTTCAATTTCGCTATGGAATATTAGCCGAAAACAAATTCTGAATTATTTATAGTGTTTGAAGTGCAAACGCGTTAATCTTTCGTAATCGGATTACACGCGATAGAGATAAATTTAAAAGGGGAAAAAAATCATGCTTTAAAATTATTTTGAAACCATAAAAATCCGTAAATTGAGAGATGTTCTTCCAAATGCAATTTATTTGAAAACTTTTTTTCCCATTCAACCGTGTAGAAATTAAAACGGTGCAATGTTTAGAAGTTAATTGCAATAAAAGCTTAATTTATTGGTTAGGTGTTGTTACCATCAATATGAAGTCAGCGCTGCGGACATGTTCTTTGTTTTATAATATAGATTTTGATAATGTAAATTTTCCTGAACGATATTTGGTTATATAACATCATATAACTTTTTCAGCCTCCAGGCAATGTTCCAGGGCAGCCAATGATGCCAAGTGGAATGGATCCATCCAGGCAAGGTAACGATACCTTCTTATTCTTGTTTCACAGTTTCCTTAATTTGTTTTAAAATGTCTTATGTCTATAAATTATCTAACTAAACCCACCAAAATGCTATTTTGCTTAATGGAATTTGTGCGCTGTTGTACGCATTTTGTGTTCACTCTCTAACCTAATCTTTTAAACGCACATGCTGCTAATATATATACATTTTCTACCATTGGCATTGTGTTAAAGTCGGTGTTTAAATTATAGCCTTTTTATATTGTTTAATTGTATGCAAAAACAAATGAAGGGGAGCTGCATTAAATTGAATGTTTCTGTCTTATGTGTTATATAAAGCAAATACTTTGTTTGGGATAATGACGATACACTTGGGGGGGGGGGGGATGATTTGACGGTATAATACTAGCACCCCGGCTGCCAGTATTATACCGTAAAATTAACAGTAATACGCTACCGCGCATGCGCGGCAATGAACTATAGCGTAAAAAAAAAAAAAAAAAAAAAAAAAAAAAAAAAATTATTTGTAGTGCAGAGGACCGATCATGTAACATATATACTTACAAAGTGCAACAAATAAAGTACATAGTTTCAGAATAGTCATAATATCATTACACATCTGTACCGGTATTCCTCGTTTAGTGCACTCTCATTTAGTGCGACTTTCAGTTAGTACGGTGAACTTTTTTTAAATGCGTCCTCGATTAGTGCGCAAAGCACGACATGGATGATGTTTCTTTACCAACAAGATGACGTCCAGTTTTTAAAAATGAAATTGGCAGAAGATGCCGAATAAATATATAACATTTATGAATTCTAAGAGCTTTTAAAAAATTAGAATTCCCCAGACAACGTTGGGTAAATTAGACCCAGACATCAGTGGAATTATGTAAGTGTACTGAGAATTAGGAAATATAATTTTGTATTACCGCAAAACGTATTCCAAGAAGAGAGAAAGAAAAAAAAACTGCGCAATTGGCAATTGATAAGTTTTCGCTTATTTAACCCATTTTCGGCCAAGCATAGAAATTTTATAAAATGTGGTATTATTTGCATAGAAATTTGCTTAAATTACATTCATTAAGACATCAAAAAAGTCTCGTGCATGAAAAATAATATTTTATTTAATTTGACGCTACCATTATTAATTTATTATTAATTTATTATTAAATTTAAATAAAAAAATTAAGTTTTCTTATGACATTTGTTTTATTTTTATTTTATTTACAGAACTTGCACCTTTACTCCATTATAAAAAACATATGATTAATCTCAAGTGGAATAATTATACATTTTCAAAAAGTCGAATTTGTCAATAACCGTTTCAAAAAAAAAAAAAAAAAAAACAGCGCATTTTGAAAATTTCTCAACAGAAAGTGATTATTTCAATTGAATTACTAATATTTTATAGATGTCTCCAGAACCCTTAAAAATAGCAGAAAAATAAAATTAGCGAAAAATATACGTCACAGTGTTAATAAAAAAATATTTTTTGAAATGGTGCGTTTACGCACCTTTGGCCAAAATGGGTTAAATTAAAATGTATGTAAGTTTAAAGTAATCAAATTATGGTACAATACGTTTTAAATCAAATTATGTAAATTTCTAAAAATTAATCTAAATGGTAAATAAACTAACATAAATAACCTAAAGAATTGTAATAATGCACAATTGAAATAAAATTGACTTTTCAATGTTTCTCGATTGTTATTTTTTTAAATTAATGGAAGTTGGTGAAAATTAGATGAACTTTGCTTATACTTTCAAATCAAGCTGTAAACATCAAGCTTTCTAACAACAATACATCAAAAACAATATCATAGTACATTATTACATTGTCTGTTTGTGTGTATATTGAGTTTTTAAAAAGTTTGCTGTGGATTTTTTGCAGTTTTTCCCATTCAACGTATGTTTCGATTAGTACGGTAATATCGATTCTATGCATACATAATCTTCTTTTCAAAATTTTGTAAACGAAGAAAAATATTTTCTGAAAACAAAATTTTTAATTATTTTCAGAGTTCAATACTCCAACTTTGTTCCAGACTTTTTTGCAGTAGTGCTGGACAGTGTGTGTCAATTTTTATATCTATATATATAAACAAGTAACAATAAAAATCCAATTTACAAGTTGCTTTGGTTTAAAATCATTGTTTGCATTCTCTTTAATTAAAACGACATTAAAGTTTTTGGCTCTACGAAAAGGGAAAAATAAATAAATAAATAGAACGTAACCGAAAAATGTAAGGCTAAATTTACTGTGATTTACGTTTGCTCTTTTTTTTTTTTTTTTTTTTTTTTTTCCTTAACAAAATCTTCATTTAAGGAGAATTTGTGAGATGTATGTTTATCCTGCAGACGTGTGTATCGCTATCACTACTACAATGTGAAAATATACTTGCATGATTTCTCTCATGTGAATAATGGCGCCCTTGATTGCTCGTCGCCAGCTCAGGGGCGTACCTGCTTACTAAACAGTTGGACGAACCTGGTATAGCGTATATTTAGAAAAGTATTTTCAGTAATTCAATAGTAGTTTTAATATTTACCAGACTTATAGTAAATTTTACTGATTACAGTTCATTATTTAAAAAAAAAATTAATCATACTTTCGACTTTTTAGAGTCTCTTTATGCAATTTCGATATACAGTGTCTCACAAAAGTGATGGGACACTTGTGCTTTATAAAAAGAAACTGCAATAAAATAAATAAACAAACATGTGCAAAAATTTTTTGGGTGTGTTTCATATTTAAAGTTAGTAACAATTATTACATAACATACATTTTGTCAAAATATTAAAATATTAATTTAGTAAAAATACAATTGTTCAGAACGGAGCAAAAAATGGCTCACATAAGTGATGGGACACTTACTTTTCCATCAAATATTTATCCACAAACTTTACTTTTTAAAAGGTTTTAATATTTTGTTGGATTTCCTTTTACTTTTAAAACATGATTTAATCTTTTTGGGATGGATTCGACTATTTTTTTTGTGATTTCTGGAGTGATTTTACCCCATTCTTCTTGAAGCACCGATTTTAGTTGTTGTTTTGAAGAAATGGTGTGTTTGCGAATTCTTGATTCCAATTCTTGCCAAATATTCTCTATGGGATTTAAGTCTGGAGATTGTGGTGGTGTTTTTATTATTTCAGGACAGTTATATAGCAGCCAGAGTCTAACGTTCAGAGCAGTGTGCTTGGGGTCATTGTCCTGGTAGAATTTAAAATCGTTATGAAGGTTCAATTTTCGTGCTGAAGATTTCAAATTTTGCTTTAAAATATCAATATACTTGTACTGATCCATTATACTGTCAATAAAAACAAAATTACCAACTCCAGCGGACGACATACACCCCCATACCATAACTCCTCCTCCACCATGTTTTACTGTTGGTACCAAGTTCTGTTTGCGAAGTTCTTCCCTGGGTTTTCTCCACACCAAGATTCTACCGTCAGAACCAAATATATTAAATTTACTCTCATCAGCAAATATAACTTTATTCCAGTAATCAGAATTCTTATTTATGTTGGATTTTGCGAAAGCTAGTCTGAGTTTTCTATTCTTTTCACTTACGAAGAATTTTTTCCTGGCTACTCTACCGTGATATCCAGCAGATCGAATTACCCTTCTAATAGTTTCAGGATTAACAATTATTCCATATAATGCTTGTAAATCAGCAGCAACTTTTGAAGCACTAATTCTTGGATTTTTTTTAATATTTCGAACGATAATTCGCTTTATTCCATTGGATAGCTTTGATGGTCAGCCAGGTCTTCTTTTATCCTGAATCATATGATTCTTTTTATATCGTTTAATGATATTGAAAACTGTTGAACGACTCAAGTTAACTGTTTCAGCAGTTTTTCTAATAGATTTTCCACGTTCAATATGCAAATTAATAACTAATTTTCGAATTTCAGGCGAAGTTTCTTTTCGTTTAGCATTCATGACTACACAGAGCTAAAAAACACAAAAATTCCAAAACAAACTGGAGAGAAATACTGCAGACGATTTTATAAATTATTGCCAATTGCTTTTAAGTAAAAATAAAACCCCAAAAAATATTTTTATTGCTTATTTCAGGCGATTTTTGTTGCATATATAATGGTGTCCCATCACTTATGTGAGCTATTTTTTGCTCCGTTCTAAACATTTGTATTTTTATTAAATTAATATTTTAATATTTTGACAAAATGTATGTTATGTAATAATCTTTACTAAATTTAAGTATGAAACACACCCACAAAAAAAATGTGTACATGTTTTTTTAATTTATTTGATTAGTTTCCTTTTGTAAAGCACAAGTGTCCCATCACTTATGTGAGACACTGTATATTTTTAAGTAGGGTCCGCAAACACCCCTATTAATCACTCTACATATCCATCTATGATAGCCACACATCTTCCCTAAATTTGGGCAAATAAAAACAAACAAAAGCACTTCTTAAACATTTGTTGAGCTACTCTGTTTCAGTTTGTATCTATTTTGTGGAGATTATGGTTGCAGTTTTTATTTTAAATGACATTTTTGGTATTACCTTTATGAAAGAAACGATATGGATCAAGATAAATAAAATAAGATACGGTAAGATACTATGAAGAAGATCGCTTTCGAACTCTGGAAATTATGCGTTTATGGCTCATCCCCACAGTGCATTATAATCAGGAGATGGAGCCATTAAATAAAATCCACGCGCTCACAGGGAATTGTAATTTCCCCAGCAACGCTTTCTTTTGCATCACTTAAGATTTTGTATAGAGCAGAGAATAATTTGGGTATTGCGATTTCTCTCTGTGAAAAAACTGCTATTTTTTCAAATCAAAGGAAAATAAAAGCTGTGCTATTGGCATAGTTTGCGTAACGGGTTATTACCTACGGATACCGATGTAGTACCCATTAGCTGAAAATCCCGCGAACATTCTCTGTTTCCGAAGCTTTTTGTACTGACGGTTATTCCGAGGAAAACTGCCTTAAAAATCTGCTGATTTTGCACTTAATGTATAAAGTTATAAGACAAGTAGTATGAATCACCCGCGATGGGTCTATTAGAAAGTGCTTTCATTTACATAATTACTCAATCGCTGCAAATCATATAGCAGTAGTGGCGTAGCAATTCAAATACAGGGTAAGTCAAAATGAATATAGCGATTACAAACGACTATAAATATTTAATGGAAAATAATGTATCGATAAGATTGACACAGAATGTAGACGGAACTTCAAAATTTGTATACATACGTCATAGATGTTCTATGTGACTTACCTTGGTCACACGGACAACATCTCTAGGCGGTAGTTCATTTCACGCCATACATTTGGAAGCATTTGTTCAGTCACCGACGCAAGCACATAACAAATGCGTACTTTGAGTTATTCAATTGTTTTGGGCATGGGAGGCACATACCTTCACATAACCCCACTAACGGTGTCTTTCACATAACCCCATACTCAAAGGACACATTTGTAATGCGCTTACGACGGTGACTGAACAAATGCTTCAGAATGTATGGCGTGAAATGGACTACCGCTTAGATGTTGTCCATGTGACCAATGGAAGTCACATGGAACACCTATGACGTATGTATACAAAATTTTGAAGTTTCGTCTACATTCTGCGTTAATCTTATCGATGAATTCTTTTCCATTAAATAGTTATAGCCGTTTGTAATCGCTATATTCATTTTGACTTACCCTGTATTATGGGAAGGGCTGCAGTAGTCATTTCCAAATGAACATTTAGCATTACCAATAATTAATAAAATATTTATGGTGCTATCAATCGTTAAAACTAATTATAATTGCCATAAAAAAATCAATATTTTAATTATTTTAAATAAAAGATTTAAGACTCTGTATGCTAGAAAGTTAGATTATCGAATTAATGAGACAACAGGGGATGGGGTGTTCAGGGGGCAGAGCCCTCCTGATAAAATAAAGAGTTTCCCCAGAAAATAAACAGCCCTCTGAAGTATCAATATAGTATGTAATTGTATTTCTCGTTGACAATTTGCAGAAGTTAAATTTCCTAAAACTGCTTAGGGAATAATAAATGATATGAAAGTTATTAAATTTCGGATTCAGAGCTTCAAATAGTATCACGGCCAAACTCGATTCTCTCTTCCCTCATACGGCCTTCACAATCACCCCTTAGTTTCGGAATCGTTAAAAGGCTGCTTCGCCGGTAGATGGCGCGATATACTTACCATAAATAATGCTTAGTAAATGTTACTTCTATACATAAAAATACAAGAATCTTTGCAATTATTCATTATAAAAGGTATATATAACATATGTATCTTTTGTTTCGGCATTTTCTTTACTACAAACAGGAAAAACTAAAAGATTTAGCGATAAAATAAATAAATACAATGCTTTCAGCAATTAAAAATAGTTTAAATAACACGCTACTATAAAATGCAAAACAAACATTATAAGTAAATTTCTATATTTATATACATTTAAATTCTTGATTACTTGAAACATTGGTAATTCTGAGCGTAAAATGCACAATAAAAAATTTAAAAAATAATTACTAGTTTCATAATAGTAGTAAGAAAATTAAGCAAGTTCGCCAATATCCGGCAATGAACTCATATCGATTTTTTTCTCTCAAAACATGGATTATTTTTACACGATTCTTAATTATTAAAAATACGTATATATATATATATATGTATATTCAAAACAATTTTCAATAAATTTAATCATTATAGGTACTGATCTGAAGTATATAAGCATTATATGTAACATATCTATCTTTTACTTCGGCGTTTTCTTTACTACAAACAGGAAAAACTAAAAGATTTAGAGATAAAATAACTAAATACAACGCTTTAAGCAATTAATTAAAAATAGTTTAAATAACATCCTACTATAAAATGTAAAACAAACATTATAAGTACATTTCAATACATTAAAATTCTGGATTACTTGAAACATTGATAATTCTGAGCGTAAAATACACAGCAAAAAATTAAAAAAATAATTACTAGTTTCATAATGGTAGTAAGAAAATTAAGCAACTTCGCCAATATCCGGCAATAAACTCATATCGAATTTTTTTTTCCTCAAAACATGGATTATTTTTACACGATTCTGAATTATTTAAAATATATGTATATATGTGTACATTCAAAACAATTTTTAATAAATTTAACCATTATAGGTACTGATCTGAAATATATAAGCATATAGAAATATAATAGAATTACATATAAAATTAAATATTATATTCTAGTTCTGGAAAGTCATGGTATAAAAGTATGTATATAAAAATAAAAATATACTTTCATGTTTCATAATATCAACAGAATAAGAAAACATATTTCGCCAATATCCGGCAATCAACTCACATCGCTTTTTTTTTTCTCAAAACATGGATTATTTAACAAATTCATAATAATTTTTACAGGTTTTATTATTTTAGAGAATGAACAAGTTTTTTTTTTTTTTCTTTTTTTCTTTTTTTTGCTGTAGCATTATGTACTATGAGAGAATAGTTTTTGTGGAAATTTTAGAATATTGTGTGGTTACAGAAATTACAGAATATTTTTTCAGATTTTTAAAATATTAATTCATAAATCTATCCACCCTACTTGTATATATATATGTATCTATAGGTATATGCAGATTCTATTTCTTGATTAGACTTTAAACATTGATAATTTTTACAGTGAAATATACATTAAATATTATAAAATTAAAATTAAGTAAACTTTAAAATTTTTCTTGATAAAGAGTTCTTACATGCAGATAAATTGGTTTCATTTGTAAAATACCTTGCCATATTTTTTTAAATGATGGGCAAGAATTTTGCATATATTAATGAGCATATATTTATTTTATGCTCGTTTAAGTCACATTCCCCATAAGGGTTTTTTATTAGTCTTGGATATATCAATTCATAAATAGTTTTGACGAACGAAACGCAAAGATAAGGAAATTCTCCATTAGTAATGGTAAGTAATAGCGCCCCCTACGTTCTTCCGGGGAGAAACTCTTATTCCTCTTGAACAAAGGGAAAATGACTTTTTGTTACGGCCGTATAAAGGGAAGGAGAAAATCGAGTTAGGCCGTGATAGTATTAAGTAAAATGAGCTGAAAATAAAAATCCGATTTGCATAGTTGACTTCGAGGCCGCCTTTGATCGGCAGATTTGCGCGTTAAAAATATAATCCCTATTTATATTACTTGTTTATGCACAAAGTTTTTTTTTTTTTTTTTTTTTTGTGAAATGAATTATAAAACATTGTTGAAGTCAGATTCCCACCCTCATCCCCCTTCACAATGCATTATAATTTATAACAATCAGGAGACGAAGCCATTAAATAAAATGTACGCGCTCACGGAGAATTGTAATTTTCCCAGCAACACTTTCTTTTGCATCAAGATTTTGTATGGAGAAGAGAATAATTTGGGCATTACTGTTTCGTGGTAAAAACTCTTACTTTTTCAGATCTAAAGGAAATTGAAGCCGTGCTATTGGCATAGCTTACGTAACGGGTTATTACCTCCGGATACCGATGTAGCATCCCATTAGCTGAAAATCCCGTGAAAATTCTCTGTTTCGGAAGGTTTTAGTATTGACGGTTATTCTGAGGAAAGCTTCCTTAAAAGTTTGCTTATTTTTACACTTAAGGTATAAAATTGTATGGCATGTATAATGTTGTATGAATCACCAGTGATAGGTCTATTAGAATGGGCTTTCATTTACATAATTATGCAATCATTGTAAATCTCATAGCAGTTATGTAGAACCAGCACCATTTATTATAATTCTTTTTCCCTCCTTCCAAGAAATAAAGTTTCACAAATGTTTGAATTTTCATGCATATTGTATTTATAAAATGCTACTGCATTAATTTATGTAAGATCCCTTTAAATTGGTGAAATATTTATATAATTAAGTATTTATAAATTTTTAAAAATCAGTCGTTTATTTTGTAAAATTTGCTAAATTATTAATGAATTTGCGCAATTTTGCAGCATATATCTGACTGATGTGAAATATTTTTTTTTTATCTTTATTTTCTGATTAATTTATTTATAAGCCACGAAGTTCGCATTACATTTTCTTTTGCGTATTGTAATACTGAGTTACCTTAACCATCTTTTAACTTCATAATAGTTTTTTTTTTCTTTTCGGTTTCTTCTCATGAACATTACGTGAAAAATATTTTAAATAATAATAAATTAGCTTTAATACTTATTATTAAATATGCAATATTATTTCCCATTCAAAATTTTTAATTCCATCCTCCTTAAAGGAAAAATGTTCGAATGAAGTAATAGGATTCTTCGCTATTAACCCATAGCTGCTGTTAGCGGTCTCACAAACTACTGCTTTTTTTTTTTTTTTTTTTTCAATTTTCACAGTTTAATTAGTAATTTTCAGTTTAACTTCAGATACTAGCATAGGCGTAGCCTCGGGGGGGGGGGGGGGGGGGGACGTGCCCCCCCAACTTTCTGAATATCAATTTCTAAAATATGATACAGTCAATTAAGACTTGTCTTGTATTGACCCAAAATAGAAATGAAATAACTACTTTAATTTTCATTTTATATTTCTTCAAATTTTTTACTTAATCAGATGTCAGATCAGTATAGATAGCTCAGCTTTTTTTCTTTGAAGTAATGAATTTGGTAGCAAAAATTGTGTTGTGCAGTACAAACCCTGATACGAACATTCATTAAACGAAAGTTTGAACTATCACTCTCTTATAGCTACGGACAATTTCAATGTGTCAGCTGTTTTTTCCGCTGTCTGCGGTTAGTATCTACATGTACTTTTTTTTTTCTTCTGATTCCGTGTGTAGACTTTAGAAAATGTAGTTGTGTTTATCGGAGGGGGAGTTCTGTTTCCCCGCAATATAAATTTCATTTAATTTATTAAAATAATACGAATTTTTTCAAATTTTAATATTTTGAGCTCTTTACAGCTAGTATTCATCTATATACACGAAGTTTCAATTCTGTAAGTTACATAGTTTTTGAGAATGGCTCTGTGACGGACACACAACGGAGCGGGAGTAATGGGGTTTCGTGAGATGAACGAAACGCTAAAAATCACGTAAAAATTTTCGAAATTTTTTAAAATTTCAGAGAACAAATTTTACTATATTGTATTAAAAGATAGAAACGTAATTCCTAACACAAATATTAAGAAATTGTCGCAAAACGCGAAAAAACGCTAAAAATCGCATAAATATTTCGCAAACAATTAAAAAATTGCTGTACGACGAATGTTTAAGAAAAATAAACTTTTTTGAAAAGAAGACAAAATGCTTTATGTTGGGCTAGAAGATCGAAACTGAATTTCTTTTACCCAATGTGTTAAATTTGCTGCGAGGCCGTTTTTAACCAAGATACCACTGTATATTACATGGATATGTGTGCGCGCGCGCGTGTGTCTTTAATAAACATTTGTGCCCTCCCCCCCCCCCCCCCCCCCACAAAAAAAAAAAAATTCGGTCACGCTACGCCTATGGATACTAGTGCAATTTTGTTTCGTTTGGATCCCTACTACTATTGCTAAAGACTTCTGAATGTTAATTATATTAGACCTGTACATAATACAGAAACAGTATCCTATGAGTTAATCGAAGATTTTATTTATCCTTCGATCAAGTGGTCTCAGAGACCGCTCACAGTATCTATAGGACAATTTTTATCACAGCGGTTAAGGGTTAAAATAATTAATTTTAATAATTTCAGCCACAGTAATTTTGTTGTCAAAATCTTAATTTTGATTTTACAAGGGCTTCAAACCCTAATATTTCTTGTTTCGGTTTTTGTGCACTCAAAAATAGCTTTTCTTTGTTTTCGGTTCGATTCCGGTTGATTTTAAGCCCTTCCCATGGGTGCAAGTCTCCAGTCTCAGGACTGATTTCAGTCCTGGAGAGATTTTTGATTAATAGTAAATTTTACTTCTATGTACTTAATAACAGCAATTTTCTTATCAAGAAGAATTATTATATTTTATTTCAAGATATCCATTTTTAGCCATAATGCAAGACATAGAAATCTTCTAGTCCATTTCCACTTGGTTATTCCTAATACCCAGAAAAGTTTTCAGTCTTGGCTTGGATGGACTTCTTGCACCTATGAGCCCTAATTTAGGCACGTGCCTTTTAACCCTTAACTGCTGTGACAAAAATGGACGCATAGTTACTGTCAGCGGTCTGTGAGACCGCTTGATCTAAAGAGGAATAAAAGACTCGATTAACTCATGGGATACCGTTTCTCGACTAAACGTTGTGTACAGGACAACTATAATTAAAATTTACCTATTCAGAAGTCTGTAGCGATAGTACTAGAGCTCCAAACAAAACAAAATTGCACTAATATCTATAGTTAAACTGAAAATTACAAAAATTGTGAAAATTGAAAAAAGCAGCGGTTTGGGAGACCGCTAACAGCAGTTAAGGGTTAAGAAAAGATCGTCATCTGTTTAGTCATCTATCTTAGTTGATAAATATTTTCATTTTTGCTGTTTAATTAGTTTTTGAAACTAATACATAATACGTACGTTTTCAAAATTTTGTCATGCCTTTCTATCAAAAAGTTAAAGACCAGAAGTAAGTGATCTCAATGGCTTGCATTTTAAGTAATCTTTTAAATAATTGAAATTTTATAAACAGAATTTAAAAAAAAATTAAATGTTTTACACCCTTTTATTTAACACTTAGTTTTTGGATGTAAAGATGGAACTTTGTAATAGATTTTTGACTCACTTCCTGATAGGCCAGAATTATAAAAAATTTAGTTATATACACAGATGTGTTTCCGATAACAATACAACATTTTGATGTTTTTAGAACTTAGTTATAAATAAATAACTAAATTTTAAGGTATTTTTCCATTAGCTCGCCACAGGTGATATAAATCGCCCAATATTCTCTATGGTTACATTTGTAACACGAGTTACAACGACAATGGATTTAATTATGCTCGCCACAATAAGCCAACAGCGAAATATTTTAAACACTAAAAAGTAAATAATAAAAATATAGGATAAAATAAAGAGAATAGTATAAAAAAGTACGCTTTTATCGATTATCTTAATATTAATTAAATTATTATTATATATTGAGAAAACAATTTAGAAATGCTGAATTGATATTTTAAATAATGCTCTTTTTTTCTTTACTCTTGCCATATCTTAAAAAGGAAAACAAAGCAAAAATTATATATTTTTAATAAATTCGCTAATTCGCGTTTTCCACCCAGCTTAAATCAAAAGTTGAATTTCCAATAATCGGTTCACGCCGTATTAACGTATTTTAACGGAATTTTGTTGGAACCACATGAAATAAGGCGTGATTTTAAAGATAAACATTGATTGCTCCATGTCAAAGTGTTTTTTAACTATTTTTACTTTTATACTTATTTACGGTTTAGTTCCGGAGCAGAAAAATAAATTTTGGTGTAGTTCTGGAGCTGAACAAAAAACAATTTAGGTTCAGTTTCAATACCCAATCTATGAGAAACAGGTTCGGAGTCCTGGATCTAATGCTAGTTATAGTTTTAGCCTTAGTAATTTTCATGTTTAGATTGTTATATGACAAGTTATTATTATATGCATCTTACTATATTACAAAATAGATGTCATACCACAAGTTATTTTCAAATGTAAATGAAATATTTTTTATTTATTTGTGAAATATAAAGATGAAAGTAGAAGGGAATGGAAAATTCGGTTACCTGTTTAATATATATATATATATATATATAATTCATGATCAGATTTTTTTTTTGTAAACTGAAGCCTGAGATATTTGTTGTTCAATTCGCCTTTTTTTTTCTTTCGTTAAGCCTTCTCTGCATTAGCGTTACGAAAACATTCATTCACCTTCGCATAAAATGTTACTCCAGGGAGAAAGATGAAAATTTGCGTTCCACGTTGGAAATTATGTTTTTATGTTCCGTTTCCTGCCTGCGTATCCTAATCAGAAGAAAAAGCCATTAAATTTACAAGAAGAGCTTGCGTGTTTTCAGAATTTCCTCTGCAATAAGTTATTTTGCATCAACTCCTAAGACTTCGTAAAGAAAAGCGAAAACCTCACGTAAATATTGCCTCTGGTAAAAATTGCTACGTTTTCAGGAAAAGGTAGAATGGTTAGAGAATCCTTTAACGGTCTGAAGCCTTACTATAGCAGAGGCTTTTATAACGGGTTATTACCCTCAGGCGCAGTGATGAAACCATTATCTGAAAATGTCTTCGAAAGGTCTCTGGTTTATTAAACCCCCTTCGTTTTACTTCTAATATGTGCAGCCATAGAGACTCGCTTTCATATTTAGTTAATGCTTCATTTAACAGCATGGATTTTTTTTTCTTCTCAGCTGTGATGTTAGCGTAAGCCACCGTAGCATTAAAATAAATTTATTCAAATAATTTGATTTTGGATTTTTTTTTTTTTCACTGAGAAATTTGAATTAATCTTGCGTATATATTTTGGGTATAAAGTTCATTAATCATTTTTGTTATGTGTTAGCGCACAGAGAGAGAATATATGCAGCATTTTCTAGTGTGTGTGTGTGTATAAATGGAATAATATGTGTGAAAATCAAAGGAAGAGACAGCATAAAAATCAAGTAAAGGACACTACAAAATTAAAACCAATAAGATGAAAATGCAAATACGAAAAACTATGAATAACTTATGGATTCGTCAGAGGAGTATCATAAGTATAATTCATAATAAAACTATGTTAATATTTCCTCAAATATTGTCAGCAGTAAGCCTAAAAATGACTATATTATGCTCCTTATAACATATCAAATAAAACCCAAGAAATATGAAAATAATAAGAAATCCAAAAATTAAGTAATTATCCACCTGCAATAGCTAAAAAACCAATGAATAGTACACACAACTCTCCAGGAAGGGGGGGAAATGTAGTAATGTGTTTATGTGATTAAACCAGATGAAAAAAAATGCAACTCCTCATTCTATGCTAAAAAATGTGCTGAGTCATGTAAAAATAAGTACAACAAAAAGAGAGATGGGCAGTGCTGCCATTTAATATATTTATATATAAAGTATCTGTGTATACATAAATAAACAAAAACTACAATTTCTTAAAAGTTTTTATTTGATCTTAGATGGACCGTTAAATATTGCCTTAGAAGAAATTTCTTCTTCTCTGAATAAATCTATATGAGATTGGCAGATAAAGGCTCTCCCGCACCCTTCCCCAATATTGTATTTTCCCCCTTTCTTAACGTTTTGGTTATTTTAGCATAATTTAGTATCCATATTTATTACCTCTCTAATTAATTTTTGTTTGAAGATCTAAAACGTATAGTTTATTTAGAAAATTTTAATGTATTTGGACTTTTATTATATCAAATTCATTTTTATTATTTTCAATAAGAAGTGTTCATAACAACACCAACCTGTTTTTAATTATTTAAATATTAACATATGTAGAAACCAGGGTACTGTTTATGAGCACTTTTTATCGAAAAACAAAAATCAAGTTTTATTAAAAGATGTTAAACAACCTATATTTCAGAATCTGCATAACATATTTAAAGAATCTGCATATAAAAATCAATGTTAGAATCGGTAAAAATAGATTATAATTTTTTTCAATCCATTTTAAAAGAAAGAAAATGTTTTGACCCTGCCGGGAGTCAAACATGAATTCTTATCTATCCATCCCAGGTGGTCAGTTTAAAAGTCACATTAGCAGCATAAGCGTAAAGCGTTAGATATTTTTCGGATTCAACTTTCTGGGCTTGTCGAACAAATTTCCATGAATTTAAGGTGGTTTTCTTTGAAAATCCTCAGAGCAGATCCTCATAGAGTAAATTTCCCCTAAAACAATAAACTATAACACATCTAGAAAAGGTTAAAAAAAAAAAAACAAGTTGGAAATTGTACGTCAAACGTTACAAACGAGGTGCGTTCGTACGCACGTTTTAGAATTAAATTCATGATATCCCGTGCGTAGAACGGGTTAACCAGCTAGTTAAGTATATATTTTATGACACTGTTCATACAAATATCTTAAATAGTTATATAAATATTCAGATATATATGTATCAGCTAGTTATATAAATATTCAGATCTGGATGATTTTTAATTCTGTGAAATGAATTATATCGTCTGCAGATTAATTTCTGTCATAAAATAAGTTTCTCGGTCGCTTGACGATTTAACATCCATCGGAAGCTCCTCTAACAAAAAAGCACCGATTTAAAAAAAAAATTCTAATTTCTTAATAAATATTTTTATTAATATCTCCCTAAAGTTTTGATTCGATTTTAATAAAATTTGAAATGTCTCGACAAAATTCTGCAAAGATAATATATTTTAAATTGCAAACCATTTGGTTGGGTAGTTTTTGCGTTGTTATATGCGGACAGACAGACAGACGGACGGACAGACAGACAGACGGACGGACAGACGGACGGACCAAACGACGACTATAGGTGCTACGTATTTATATAATTACGAACGCACCTAAAAAATCATTGCGAATTCATATTGAAGAGTACAAAACTTACTTAAGAGCCTACATCAGTCATGAGAAAAAACGCTCAAGCTAATGTTAAGTCTATGGGAAGGTTCTAGCGCGATTTCTCGCTCGCATTTTAATATTTTTAAATGATTTTTTCTTTGCATAGGATAGCTGAGGTCGATCTCTAACATTTTTAGTTTTTACTTTTTCGAATTTTGTTCCAATTTTTTTTTAATATAAGGGTACTTTCACTTTCAGAACCGGTTCCAAACCTGAAAATGTCCTCTTATAAAAAAAAAAATTGTAACCAAAATCGAAAAAGTAAAAACTAACAACGTTAGAGACCTCAGCTATCCTATGCAAAAAAAATCATTTAAAAATATTAAAATGCGAGCGGGAAATCGCGCTAGAACCTTCCCATAGCTTGAGCGTTTTTCTCATGACTGATGTAGGCTCTTAAGGATGCTGGTCAGTGAAATCTCAAATTCCCCTCTCTAATATTAAACCTATGGGCGTGGAATAAATTCTTATTTTTATAATTAAATAAATGCTAAAATTTCTTTAGAGGCTATTTTATCTAACGTTAATATTGAAATATTAACATTAGTTCAGAAAGGAAAAGTTGATATTTTTTTGCGCGGTGACATGTGTGTAATATATTTTCAGTTTTAGGTAGATAATACAAATTTTCAATCTACATTTTATTCTAATTGTATACGCTTTAACTCATTAACGCCGATTGGCTAGAAAACTTGCCACTTAAGGCGCATTTTTAACGCATTAAGGCGCATACGCATAAGTTTGCGCATTAAGGCGCACGAAACATTTAAATTAAGAAACCAGTATTTTAGCACGGAATTTTTCCCCTTATCTATTCTGAAATTTTGACAGATTAAATAAGTCAAAATTACAGCATGGAAAAACTGGTGTCAACTGGTGTTGAAGAATTAAAAAAGTGTAAAAGATTCTCGTCGTGAATAGGCTAATAACCGTTTATTTTAATAATCAGGAGTCCAAGATTTTTATTATTACAGATTATTTAAATACCTCATTTTGATAGAGGATGTAAGCATTTTATATTATAAATTTAGTTATTCCATGCATTTTCGGGCTTTATAAGCCAAATTTTTCTTATGTTAGAAGAAATTCACGGTAGTTTTTCTTGGTTTTCTTTCCCCATGAAATATTTGAGATAAATGTGTTTTTATTTCTTTTTTTTTTTTTTCTGCACTTGTCATTGTCTAAATAAATAAAAAGCAACGTTTGATGGCATCCCTATGTAATTTGCATGCTGTGCCATTGTTCATTGCATTAGCTTTCCCCCCTATCTTCTTATTTTAAGTAGGCTTAGAAATAGTGGAATATTTTAAGAGAAGAAGATGTGCTATAACAGTCATTTTCGTCGCAATTTATTACCCAGAGACCTCACAAGGATGTCGTTTTCTGGATAATAGGAATATATCTGCATTCTTCTTATTAATCCATTCATATTCAACGGGTATGTTTTGTCCCAGAAAATGAGTGGGTTTCATAAAATAATCTGAACTACAAATTTTCGTAGGTCTGGATATAGATAATAATTGTCATATTGTTTCCTCTTCAAGGAGACGATAGACTTAAGTAATAAATATTCCTATTAATTGTTATTTATTTACGTTATTCCAGCAAGAAACTCTGAGTTCTCTGTCATAAATTTAATAAATGTTTAAAAAATTTACTGAAAATTAACATTTTTAAAGCTATTAAATAGTTTTTAATTTAAAGTGATTTATGCGTTCCGATTTTTAAAATATTTTCTCCATTTTTTCCCCCCATTTTGTTATTTAAAAGAACTGTATTAAAAAAATATGCATTTATTTTTTAATCCGATTGGCAGTTATTTAAAAAATAAAGCTGGCATGAAACTGGATTATTGTTAAAATTTCATTTATTAGTAGACTTTATTATTAATTAGCTGACATTCTCGGCTTTGCCCGGCTCGGGATAATGACCTTAAATGTACCTAAAATCAGTGTTGTATTCAGGCATATTTGTAGGGGAGGGATTTAATATTAAGATCTCATTGCATTCGACAGCGTACATCCTCGAATTTGTGTGATTTTATATTTTTTTTAACCAAAAATCTATTTAAACAAACCTAGAGTCGTGGACCTTAGTGCCTTCGGCAGCGTACAACGGGCGTACTACGCCATAGCCGTAATTTTCATTATAGTATATATTTACAGCATATCGCCCTATATATCTACGCACGCTCCGATTTGTTTTTGTTAATGAACCTCGAATTTGTATGATTTTAAAAATATATATTATTAAACGAAAACATATCCAAGAGAACTAGGGAGACGCCGTTATAGTTACTGCCGACTTAATTTCTGATATTTAGATATATTACACATTTAATTCTAATCTAAAGTTCCTGAGAAAAACCTGAAGAGATTTGAAAAAAAAAACTTAGCTCCCCCCCCCCCATTCTTTAAATAATAATAATAGAAACAAAAATAATAATTGAAATCGGTCAGTTAATTAGCTATGTGGCGCACGCGCGGAATCGGCGGCTCCTTCCTTCCAGTCTGCTCCGAGCGGTAGTAGAACGGATCAAGGAAGATTCCCCCCTGGAAAAAATGTAGAAGCTGAATTCAGTACGTTTAAAACATCGGACGACCGCGGCTTCGAGCTCATTCATTGTTCTCATTACTTATTTTTAAGAAGTATGAAAACACACTTTCCACAAGTATACGTCAATGTATTTTTCTTTTTTAATTTGACACAAATAAAATTTTAGTATTTGGGTCGATTTTTGTTCATTTCAAATTCTACTGAGCAAGAATAAGTTGTTTCGACGTTTTGATTATGGATAATAATAGCAGTTGCATCTGTACAATGGTTATTGATATGATTTTAAACTCTTGATGTAGTCTTATTGTGTAAAGTGAACGCTGTCCTCTATTTTATCCTCTTTTCGTTAACTTTAAATATTCATGAAATGAAAATTAAGTTCTTTGCTTTTTATTTATTTATGCAGTAACACACACACAAATAAAAGACGCTGGTAAAAGTTTTGCTTTGTCTGCAGCACACGATATTTTCATTACCATAAGTAATATGCAGGTACTTTCTTTTTTATATGATCGTTTCATTTATCCCCTCCCCGCACCCCTTTTATTACTCATTAATTTTTATAATGTCAATGATGGTAAGTATGGTTTACTGAGTAATGTGATTAGATTAAATGCTTGATATGCAACTTTGATTATGATTTTTTTAAAACGTCAGTCATAATTTAAGACTATTATAATATTCAGACATCTTCTTCTTTACCCCCCCCCTTTTTTTATAATATCATTAATGGTAAGTATGGGTTATTTATTTAATAACTTGATGGATATATAAAGTGCTTGAAGTGAAATTTAGATTATGGTTTTAATAAACGGTTAAACATAATGTAGGATAAGAGTATAACTTACAACATCTCTAGACGATATTAGAGATTGCTCTCACCTCTGCTTATCACCATACATGCGCAATTTATATTTTGCGGTAGAAAACATTCTATGTTGTTAGTCTGGATTTATTTATTTCAGCTGAAAATATCTTGCATTTCATATTTTAACTGTATTATATTTTTAACATATTTCCTTCTTCTTAAAAATGTTATTTAAGCTACCATACCGCTGGTTGGGTAAAATTTACCCAAGATGTTTTGTATTATTATTATTCTATATGCTGAACCTAGTTTACATTTAGCTTAAGTAAATACATTTTTTATGACTTCAATTTTGTCAAATGCAGCATGGGTGCGATAAATTGACAATAATTTTACATATCTTTTTTCCACATGTTTCTCAGTAATTTTGAAAAACTATGATTCTAAGGTAACGATTTAACACTATTTTTTTTTTTTTTCAGATATACGCATTAAATGCTAATAGCAACCATCATTTCGTAAGAATACCAAGTTAGATTAACTGTAGTTTCTGATTGCGTGCAGAGCGAACTGCTAAGAAAATTGCAGACTTCAGTGAAATTTTACGTACAGTTTACAATATGAAGAAGGTACAGGATGCTCATTCTGTGTCCCCACACCAGCAAGGGTGGTAAAGGATAAAATACCCAAATATTGTACGATACCTGGACTTGTAGGCTATTCTTGAGTTCTTTATATGATGCTACCTTGCTGACGTGTCAACATAAAGATCAGCATCCTACACCTCCCTGTTGTAAACCGTACGGGGGTCCTGTCCCCTCACGCGTAAATACCCGCTCGTTAATCCGATGGGACAGCTATTTTATAATATCTTGTTTGCATTTCAATAAAACAATTTTTTTTTCATTGGATAGCTGAGATCAATTTCTACAACAGCCGTTTTTTACCTTTCTCGATTTTCTTAGCAGATGTATCCCCATAAAAAAAAAAAATCCGCAAAAGGAATCAAAAAAGTAAAAAAAGGCGGTTGTAGTGATTGATCTCAACTATCCAATGCAGCCAAAAAAAAATAGTTTATAGACAATAACTGTCCCATAGGATTAACATTAGCGAGCGGGTGTTTTCGCGTGAGGGGACAAGATCCCTAAGGGATGTTATTGAAGTTTGCAATTTCCCTAGCAGTTTGCCCTGCACGAAGTTCACAAATTATGGTTGCCCTAACTCAGTATTCCTTCGACATAATGATCGGACTTCGTACCCCCCCCCCCTCCCAATATATATATATATATATAATTATAATATCTTTGAATTTCAAAAAAACATTAATCAAGTTCTTGTAACATTCTAATTAAATCTCCAAAGAGATAATTAGTAATAAAGTGTGGACATTCCGTAAATAACACCTATATTAAAAGTTTTTGGGTCATGTTTAAATAAAGCAAAATCATTATAGACAAAATAAAAGGCCTTAAATTGTTAATAAAAGGTTTTTTTTTTTTTTTTTTTTTTTTTTTTTTTACTTTTAATTTTGGTATTTCGAACTTAGATCTTTTTTTTTCTTCTTAATTTTATACTAAGGGTAATTTGTTCTACAAAACTGAGTATCGGATTTTTCATAGAGATTAGATCAGAAAAAAAATATATATATAATAATAATAATTGAATGTATATGGAATAAACCTAAGAAAATAGCATATGTTTAAGTTCAGATTATTTTTTTAAACAAAAATTTCAAAGATGTATAAATCGATACTTAGTTATCTCTTATAGAATCTAAAAATGCATTTAAAATTTTTTGAGACAATTTGCTCAATTATTGTGGAAGCCTTAGCATTTTGATTACATAGAGAATGAATAATAATAATAAAAAAAAAAATACGAAATGAAAAAAAATGAATTTAAACATTGCATTTACCGGGGAAAAAAAAAAAAAAAGGAAATTTCATCTAAAAGTATTAACTTTTTTTACTATTTATCAGACCGTCAAGAAATTTGGGCACAATGCTCTAGAGATGTTAAAGGTTCATTTTAGGATTAAAACCTGAAATTCGACATTTTTTGTCAAAATGAGAGATACTGAGTCCCCTTGCACGTATAACTTATCTAAAAAAATTCTTTCATCTTGGTAAAAAAAAAAAGTTAGATCCTAACTTTAGAAGCATAGTTTCTTAAAATTAATAGGAAACATGTAAAATAAACAAATGCAAAGTTATTGCCAATTTATCGCGTCCACCCTGATTGTATTATACAGTTCGCCAAAAAAAAAAAAAAAAAAAAAAAAAAAAAAAAATGTTACGTAGATGTTTATTTGGAATTGAAAATTAACTTTTTAAATCGTGGATAAAATTTACCTAATCCATGGAACGAAGAGTTAAATATTTTTCAAGAACTATGCCTTGTAAGATTTTTTATGGTTAATGCCTTTTGTCATTTTTAATTTACTTCATCCGCTGTCACATGATGTTAACTCTCGACTGAAACAGGTGTCGTTCCAATCTTAACACAGCGCATAATTTTCAGATATGAATACATTTTTCTTTAATTTCCTCCACACCATTTGCCGGAGCTTTGTTCGCCTAAGTAGATACATTTATTAATTTGATTTTTGAGCGAATTTTGTCTTGTTCTGAGTGCATGACGCTATTGATCAATAATCAAATAATGAATCCCATCGGAACATGTTTCAGGTGGGGCCCTCTTTTCCATTCTCCCCCCGCCCCTAACATTACTAATTCGTTAATAATGAATGCCAGTTAAACAATATGTTCAATCTTAAAACAAGCTTGTTATTGTAAAAATATCCTAATTCCTCTCTAATGTAAGCACTTATACATGCTGGAGACAGCCTGACCTTATTGTGTTGCATTTTACCCAGGCTGATTCTCCCCCCGCCCCCCTTCCCTTAATGACTTTGTTCTTGACTTGCTTTTATTAACAGAGCCCTTTTTTCTTTTGTCTAGTGCATGCCTGCTTATACAACTAACTTTCCGTTTTATCCGTTTTAATTCTAGGTGAGAGCGGCGAGTTCGTTTCATGGCAAGGTAAGGAATGTGCCGGTTGTTTTATAATTATACATGGGTGCCCGCAACTGAGAGCAGTTACCCCTCCCTATTTTTAAAAATTTAATTAGCTCAGTTTCCTTTTACTCTCATGATTTTGAAATATATTTTTCCCCCGTTTCAAGTGATTTAATGTATTTAAACACTAAGAAAGAAAAGGAACTAAGAATTTTTCGTCAGGAGCGCTCTGCCCCAACTAAACCCTCCGTGAAGGACAATTTTTAGTTCTGTTTTCCTTTTTATGCTCATATGTTTACAAAAATTATCTTAAACGGAGGGTTTAGGAAGGAGGGATCCCAGATGAAAAAAAAAAATGTATAACTGTTTAAACTTTTTTTTTTTTTTTTTGAAAAAAAAAAAAAACCCTGTAGAAGATAATTTTTTAATTTTTCACCTGTCTCATTTGTTGCATTTTTCTGTATTCCTTTTATGCTGATATGTTTAAGAATTGTCTTACACGCGAGATTCTGGCAAAACATTTAGTTTATTTCATGTTTATATTCTCCATTTAAAAAGGAGAGAGAAAAGGCGGCCTTGACAACGGACTGCTGGCACATCTGTTCAAAAATATTGCCCCTCCCTGGATTTAGTTCTGCGGTTGCCCATGTAGTTATCTTTTTCTGTTACACATGCTTAATTATTTTATGTTCTATATTTTGCTTCATATTGATGTTTTTATTTTATTTTATTTTATTGTCTGCATTTTATGTAGCTAAATATGTTTTTTGCTTCTAGCTGTTTGTTTATGAATATTTTTATTTTAACAGCTGATGTTGTGGGGGGTGAATTTGGATATTTTTACTTCTCAAATTGAGTTAGTAGTCAGCTATTATAATTATTTTATTGAGGGGACTCTTCGTCTTCAGCAATCCTCGCCGGTCTCGAAATCCCGTGTTAACATACGGGTAAATTTAAACATAGGATTACTCATTATCTGATATAATTACGATAACCTTACGTTGTATCGCGCCTCGTCGTTATATAGATCTCTCTGTTCCCCGGAGAAAGGAGGGGAAAAAGGTTTTTTTTTTTTTTTTTAAGTAAAAACATATAAAATACTTATTAAAAATATGCTTAAAAGATACTGAAAGGAGACAGACATATGTATAAGATATTATAACATATTTAATACCGAGATCTTTCGAACACAAACGCGTCCAACGTTTTAAGTAGCTTTTTATTCCAGTTACAAATTGAATCCTCGTTAATATTCTTAAGAAAATTGCAATATGCTTTTAAGAAGTTGGAGATAAACATAAAATATTTATTAATATTTCTTAATTTTTTAATGCTCTCTGTTATAGCGCGCTTTTTTCTTGTCTTCTGCCATGCTCGATATAACAAAGGATACTGTGAAATTAGATTTTATCATTAGAAGGTAGATGGCCGTTGCTGACGTACTGCGTTTTTTAAAAAAAAATGTCTACTTAAATTTTAAGCATTTTTTAAGGGGATAAATGACATTTTGCCTTAGGGCGGTTCTAAAAACTATATGTATATATATATATATTTCTCCCCTGTACAACGCGAAACTTTCTGACACATTGTTAAACTTAAAAACATGATACTTACAGTCATGATTATTGAAGTGATTCGTAATCGAATAATTTGTTTATTTTTTTCATTTCTTCGATAAATGAATTACATCTTGAGTTATAAGCGATTGTTGTCTCATGCTTGACAGTTTTTTCCATTTCCGTCGCTGTCACGTCCGGAAATTTTGTTCAAACCAACATCTTTGATAGCATTTTTGTAAAAACTTCTATGACTTTACGAAAAATTGAAAAACTGTTTGATTACACAGTTTCTGAATAAGAGCACCTGTCAATTTCTTGAGTTTGCGAACAGAAGTATATCAGATAGTATTTTTTGAATTTTTAAAGTATTTAAAATTTAGGAAAAGAATTCTTGAAAAGACATTGCGTCGATACGAGCGTCAATTTTTTGGTTGTGAAAATCACATATGGATAATTATATTAGATAATGAGTAATACTATACTTAATTTTCTCCATGAGTTAATGTGCTTTCTGTGAAAGAAAAACCTCTTTCTGTGTTATTCATAGTGGGCTATATTTAATCCCGTTGCTCGAATACCAAATCTTATTGCTACATTTCACCAGAATTTGAACTCAAAATTTTCTCATTTAGTAAAAGGTGGCTTGGCTTATAAAATCGCTCATAAAATAATTATAAAATTGTTCTTTGTTTCTGTCTGTTTTGATATTCAAGCTTTACAGAACAATAAGATGGACAGTAAACTTTTTATTCAGAGTACTTAAGGTTCTGGTATGAGTTATTCATGTTTTTTCCATTAATATTATCATATTTTTATCTTTCGAGAGGTACTATCGTACTATGATGAAAATTCCAGCTGCAAAATTCGAAGTAAATTTTACAATATCAATTTGAGTTGCTTTAGTTACCCAAGAGAAATGCGAAAACTGCATTTTTTAAATTTGTACTAATTCAGAGATGGTCTAGAAAACGAATTTACTGAGATTTTTGAAAATTTCTGTCAAGTCGAAAAAATCTTTTAATTTTACTTATTTAAAAAAAAAAAAAAACTGGTTTTTCTATTTTATGAAAAATAAATTTCAATGTTATGTTAAACATGCATGGTTCGTTTTATTTATTATTTGGCAATTTATTATTTCACTTTTCCTGTCAACCCTCTCTTCTGTTTAAATTAATAATAACATTACGAAACATTTCTGTTTTACACTTTATTTCACGGAAGTAAAATGCGCGTTGTCTTTTTAATTTGGAGTATAAGCAGGTAAAAATTAAGCTGCACTTTCTTTTTAGGCATTTCCTGTCATTTTTATTTCTTTATTTTTTCTTTTCTTTTTTTATGTGGGCCAGATACTTTTATTATCTTTGGCATTATTTTGACGGCTTTCTATTTGTTCAGTTTTAAAATTTTCGGCACGTTTTCTTACCCAGATTTCTGGCATGATATTACTGGAATTGAAAATCTGATTCAAGTGTCTTAAGACATCTGCTTAAGGAAGATAAATTTCAATCTCTGTAAGATTAATTCGCTTTCGTAAGTGCCAGTGTTCAAAAAGAAACCAAAAATGAAATGGAGGAAGAATAGTTGGCGTTTCAGATAATTGCGTCCTGTTAATCGGGTGTTAGATTTAATTTTAAATTATAACACGGATCTGAATCCTAGATTTCCAAGATATTTAATTAGCACCATACTAGCATTGCAAAACCCCGGTGAGATAATTTTGAGACATTATTTAAACCGGCTGAACTCAAGATTCATGTTGAGGACTTCCGTGAGATTTTTTTTTTTCCACACAATTTTACCAAGTAATTAAGAATATGCTTATTAACTTTGTGATAAAAAATACTTTTAAATTTTCCATCTTTATTAGAATTGTGAATGGAAAATAAAATTAAAATTAATGAAAAGATTAATAAAATAATTAAACCTTAAGAGTTTTTTACGGAGTGAGGGTTAAATATTAAAAATCGTAAAGTAGGATAAAATTTTAAGTAGTGCTTTTTTTTTTTTTTTTTTTTTTTTTTTTTGTTCTCTAAGACATTTATGTAGTTATTTTTATTTTGTAAGAATAACAGAAGTAGGTTTGTCATATCCGCTACGAAATTTTTTATTTTATCATTTTATTTACGCAAACAGAAATAAAATCTGGAAAAAAAAAAGTGTAGAAATATCCCATTACGAAAAGTTGTTGAATGATTTCTTCAAGATTTTGCTTAATTAATAGGGGGGGGGGGGGGTTCCCTCAGTCATTCGGATGAAACAATAACATTCTAGTAGTAATTGAAAGGAAAGCTATTACCTTCAAAAGTAACAATATTATCGCCTTCAATATGTGAAAAGACAGATGTACAACGTGAGCATCACAAAGGTAGAAAACAGGCCTGCTGCTGTAGACCTGCTTTCTACTTTTGTGATGATCTCATATACGCTTCACTTGGTGAATGAAGATAACCATAAGATTCTTTAGGAAATTTATCCCTTTGCGCCTTTTTAAGAAGTGTTAAAAAAATTATTTTACTACAAATCTGAAATAAAGCCAGTCTACGTAAGAATAAATTTTTAAAACAGTATTTTGATTAACTTTTCCTTTGAAAGCGTTTTATTTTTGCTGTGGTAAAGAACAAATGCATTGAGGCTAAATTTTTAAAAAATAGGTGTTTGAGGGGTTTATCTTTTCGGCTTATGTTACTACTACAACTCTCATATTTAATACTTGTTTTAAAGAAAACCTATTTCTTTCCGTAATATTGTCACGTAGATGTAACTTTTTTCAGTTAAATAAATACAAGTAGTATAAATATAAGTTACTGTTACTGTAGGTTTCACGTTCAACTCAAATACCTTCGAATTATCGGATCAAAATCCCAGAACAGTACTCGAGATGTGAAAAATGAGGCCCCAGCAAACTGCTAAGTATCATGGCTCCCCTAGGATTTAGAATCCAGATTTAAAATCTCTTCGTTGATGGAAGATCGACCCAAAACGTGTTTCGCAAATTGAGAATCGAATGTAATAAAGTTATTTTATTTTTTATTTATACTCTGTATACTAGCTGACCCCGCCCAGCGTTGCTCGGGACCGTGATAATGACTTTAAATATGCCTAAAATCAGTATTGAATGATTATATATTTTTAAATGAAAATCTTCCCAAACGAACTCATAAGGGTGGTTTTTTTTTTTACATTATTTGTCTAATATCTCGTTTGCATTTCAATATTTTTAAACGATTTTTTTTTTCATTTCATTGGATAGCAGAGATCGATCTCTATTTCCGTTGATTACTTTTTCGAATTTCTTAAAGGATTTTTTTTTTTTTTTTTTTTTTACGAAGATACTTTCACTTTCGAAAGCGAAAGTATCTTCGCAAAAAAAAATTCGCAAAGAAAATCGAAAAAAATAATCAACGGCGAAATAGAGATCGATCTATACTATCTAATGAGAAAAAAGAGGTTAAAAAATATTGAAATGCAAACGAGATATTAGAAAAATAATGCCCCATAGGTATAATATTTGCGAGCGTGTGTTTTCGCGTGAGGGGAGAGGACCCTTAAGGTTGGGAGCCCTCACTGCCTTCAGCAGCGTGCACCCTCGAATTTGTACGATTTTATATTTTAAAATGAAAATCTATCCGAATGAACCTATAGTTGGGCCCCACTGCCTTGGGCAGCATAAAAATCGCGACTCATAAAATTGAACATAAAATCAAACGTGTTGCGCACGCCCGGTCTGTTTTGATTTTATATTTTTAAACGAAAATCTATCCCAACAAATCTTGAGTCGGAAAAACCACTGCTTTCGGCAGCGTAGACCTAGCATGCTATACACACTCTGGTCTGTTTTTGCAAACTAAATTCGAATTTGTATGACTTTATATTTTAAAACCAACATCTATTCAAATGAACTTAGCTTTAAGAACCCCCATTATAGTGATTGCCGATTTAATTTATGATATTTAGATATATTAAACTTAAAACTATGACCAAAAGTTTCTAAAAAAACCTAAATAATGTTACCTTTTCCCCTTTTAAAACGTAAAATACTATCTCCCAGTTTTAAGAATGTAGAGGTTTCTCCACACACGCACAGAAACAAAAATCCCACCAGAAATGTTCTAAAGCACAATTAAAACAAAACAATATCTTCAAAGCTACTAAAAGGGGGGAAGTTTGGTTAATTCTTAAAATAATTTCCAGATTTTATTTTATTTTATTTTATTTATTTACCAGCGGGAAAGAACAAGCTGCACTCGGTTAAAGTCAGCTTTGTGTTCAACTCGATATAACAATACATTCTTGCTGTATTATTGCTATAAAGCATTTTGTTTTATAACAGTATTATTTACAGAAACAATCAATCTTAAAACTATGAACATATTTCTAAATTTTACATTACTTACAAATTTACAACGAAAGGCCATCCTTCCAAACTACATTTTTAGTTCGTTGCACACTTTCTTTTGGTAGCAAGACTTTTAGGCCTGTACGCCTTTTTTTTTATATGTCAGAAAGGAAAGTACAACATTCTGTGCACAAAGGACTATGGACTCTGGCCCGAAAACTATATGATACAACATTTTGTCAATTGTTACATTAATTTTTTAGATAAAACTAGCTTGACCCGTAGTGACCCAAAAATGACTAATCTCATTTTCTCGGAAATGTGACCTAGACCAATGGTCTTCTCGTGCTGGAAAACGGTTGGATAAAAAATTTAATCAAAAACGTTTCAGCCACTTTTTACATAAAATTAGCTTGATCTTGACCCGCAGTGACTCAAAATTGACCCACTAATCTAATTTTCTCGAACATGTGACACAACACAGTGGTCTTCTCGTGCCTGAAAACGATAGAATACAAAATTTGATCAAAATCGTTAGAGCTGTTATTTAGATAAAATTAGCTTGACCCACGGTAACCCAAAAATGACCCACTTATCAAATTTTCTCGAACATGTGACCTAGCCCAATGGTCTTCTCGTAATTCAAAATGGTAGTATACAAAATTTAGTCAAAATCGTTTCAGCCGTTTTTTAGATAAAATGAGCTTGATCCTGACCCGATGTGACATGAAATGACGCACTAAACAAATTTTCTCGAACATGTAACTTAGCCTAGTGGTCTTTTAGTACCCTGAAATGGTAAGACACAAAATTTCGTCAAAATCGTTAGTCATTTTTAAGATAAAATTTACATATGTACACACAGACACAAGATTTTCTCGTTATTATAATAGATGATTTATTTATTTATTTTTGAAACAGTATTAATATATGTATATATTTTTTAAACCCAAGACATCATTAAAACTTGAAAAGTTCCATGAAAATTTTTTTTTTATTCGGTTTGAAAAGCAGATGCGGAATTTTAAATCTGCAGAAAAACATGAAATTGGCATTCAGAAATATATATATATTTGAAACAGTAAATATTTGTATTTTTTATGGCATTGTTAGAACCGTAAAGGTTCCACGAATAAGTGAGAATTTTTGTTTTGTTTTTTTCAACTTCGATTTGGAAAGCTGGTGTGGATTTTAAATATACAGAAAAAAAATGAAAAACATGAAATTGGTATTCAGAAAATATTTTTTTTAAACAGTAAATATTAATGTTTTTTTATGAAAAGTACCATTACAACCGGGAAAGTAAACAGAATAAGTGAGTATTTATTTTCTTCTTTTGATCTGGAAAACTGATGCAGTAGTTTCAAAATGTGAATAAAAAGGAAAATTTTTTCACGCTTTCCTTCTTTCTGTTTGAAGTTTCATATAAATCCCGTTTTGGGGCAGACAAATGTGACATCACTCCATTTTCTATGTTCATTATGTTTTTTAATTAATATATCGGCTAACTTAAAAAATTAAAAATCTGAGCATGAGGTGCATTTGGACTTTTTTTCGCCTATCCTCATCCAAATTTTCGGACCTCTATGTAGAATTTCCTAGGCATCGCCAACAGACGGACACACACAGAAAAACACTTTTTTTTTATTAATATAGATTTATTTAATTGAAAATTGATCGAAGATTTTTTGAGTTTCCTTCAAAAGAAATACAGTTGAATTGGTTATAAGGTGTACAATAGAAACACAACATTAGCTTAGTTTAACAAAATTCTCGCAAACGCAAAGTTCTCATATATGTTAGTTCAGATAAATATTTTTAAAATATTGTTTAATTTTTGAAAGGGCAATTTTATATTAAAAAATTATCAAAAAACAATAGTGTTATTGGTTGAAACCAAACACTTATTTTCGTAATATTTCACTAGGGATCATAATAATTTTTTTATTCTTAATTTATAAATATGTAAAAATTCTTCAAAAATTGATCAGAGAAATTGCATTTACCACTTAAATATTCATTAAGTAACTTAAGTATTTATTAAGTCAATAAATTTTTCTGTAAACTTTTTCATAGCCATATTCATCTCATAATTTTCTTCTACTTAACTCAATGAACTTAGACAATCTCAAAAACACCTATCTAGACTTTAGACCGATTTTCCACCAAAGTAAGTGACATATTTTGATCATGAAAGATAAAGAAAAACTGATTGTTTTTCACCTGTACAAAATATTTGTTTGTTAATTTCGAATTGCTTTCATTACAACTGGGCTTCTCTAATGAATTTTAATATTAGACCTATCTTCTCTCTCTTCTTTTTATTCATTAAAAAAGTTTTTTTCCCCCTTTTTTATATCTCTCTGAGTTTGTTATAAAGATATTCCACTGTAATAAACTTGAAAACAATTATAGTAGAATCTGTCTTAGCCGAGCCGATAATAAATGAAAAAAAAAATAAAGTAAAAATATTGTATTCCCACCGCTGATAAAATGTGGAAAATATATAACATGTAATTAGTTACATATTATTAAATTTTTAATTGTTTAGTTTTTTTCTACTCATAATTTTTGTTTTTATTATTTTTATTTTTAAGGAGGGGGAGAATTACAAATATTGTTAGTTTATGTAAATCAGAATTAGTGAAGCTTAGCTTTTACAGTTTAATCTTTTATTATATGTCTCTTTCACATCATTTACCCCAGAGATGTGTGTGTTTATTTTTCCTTCTAGCTAAAAGCCAAATTAATAATTTTTTAAAAGTACATTGGCACATTTTTTAATTATTTCTTTAAATCCTTCTTCTATGTACAGTTCTGTACATGATTATAGAAAAAAAGAAGAAAATATTTTATATATTTTTTATTAAAGAAAAAGGATTTTTAAGAAAAAGTTTTTAATCACTTGTTTGAGATTATTTTCCCCTAAACTGATAGCTTGCAATCCATTGAGGAAAAGTTTTAATTAAAATTGCATTAGTAAAGATTGCGGGTACAAATCCCTTCTTTCAACAGAGCAAACTCATAAGTAAGATGTCATTAACTTATGCAAAAGCTGCCTGACTTACTTCTATGTTAAACTGGCATAACGAATGAATTAACCAGTGTTGTGGGAGGAAAATGATTTTGACTACCCACTCATAAGGTAGCTCAGATTTTTCATGTTATTTGAATCAAAAATTTTAATGTTTTTTCTACGTTTATAATATCCAGTTTTTTGTTACAACTTTTTATCCGAACTATGTCCAAGAGTCGTGCCTGTAAAATAGTCTTGGCATCTTTTTGAGATAATCAGAGATCTCTTTAAGCAATATTACTGATAACTTAAAAATTAGCAGTTGATATTAATTTATGATGTAACAAATCTTATTTATAATGGATCAAAAAATTGTGATAACCCTCAGATATCTAGATTTTTATATAATTATAATCGAGTCATTTTTATTATTTATCAATTATCTATTGAGTTGTTAATCCATGCTTTCTTCATTAATGTTTAAGTAGTTATTTGGGGAGAAGCCAAACTATAAGTTTAAAATAATAATAATAATAATAATAAAGATTCATGAAAAGTAGTTTAAATGTGTTTCTAAGAGACTGAATGTAATAAGTATTTCATTTTATGGTAAAATAAAATAATACAACAGGTGTCATAGTGCTGACATTCCTGTTGATGAAAATTTTCGTAGCTCGTTTGATCAAATCTTCTTCATGTTTAAAGAGAAAATGGGGTCTTTTGTGTAAATGCATATTATCATGATTTAAAATTTAATGCTGTTTTTGTGCTATTATTTTAGAATTGTATTTCAGTGGTGTCAATCTATAAATTTTATTCTAGGTCCCTCAGGGATGAGTCCAATGAACCCACGAATGAACCCTCCAAGAGGACAGCCAATGGGTCCGATGAATCCAGGGGTAAGTTTGTTTGGAGGAAAAATTACCTATATAAATTTGCATTGTTTCTTTATCAATTATGTACAAGTTGAAAATTATGCTCATAGAAATTTAATATTGTAGAAAAAATTTAAATACTATTATTCATGTTTATATTCAGATGTTGTACACAGTACTAATTTTTCAGAAGCAAATTAAATTTACCGTGATTAATAATAATTATAAAAACAATTAAATATTATTTTTTAGGCTTTTTAAGTCTGGTTTTTAAAAATTATTATAGTTTTCTAATTTTATGCACTGTAGTACAGCACTTAAAATTTATAATAAAAGTTCAGATATTAATAATTTTGATTATTCGTTTTGAAAGAAGTATTTATATTTTGCTTAAAGGGCTATAATAATAATGTAAAAAAAAACCTTCACTTGTAGATTAACAAACTATGAATGTATTCACTGTCTGATTTCCAAATTGAATACATTCTTATGTATGTACTTATATGTATGTTGCAATTGTATATCTGATTCGAAATTTTTGAGCAACATAAACCTTATTATTGAGAGTAAACTGCATCAGCTGATCTTCAATTTTAGGACTATAATATGCTTTGAATGTGTATTACACAGTGTTACCATTCACTTTGAATATTATGTGCAAGTTAATACTGGGGAAATTTAATGAAAGGCTAGTATTATTATGTATTTAACTGTTTTCTAGTTTTTTCTATGAACTGAACTTGGTTGACTTTTCATTTTTTAATGAGCTAAAAATTTTTTAACATTCATTTTTAAATTAGAGATGAAAAAATATAGGAATAACTTCAAAATGTTGCAAGGAAAACATATTAAACTTTTTTTAGATTTAACGAGGAAAAAAATCACTATGCAAGAGAGTATAATTTTGATGTTGACAATAATTAAATTTTTGTTATGTATATGTTAAAAGTGAAATATTTTTCTTTTTAGAATTATGGTGGTATGAGGCCTCCAAGTGGGAGCATGGGGCCGTCTGGGCCTCAAATGTCACCTATGTCTATGTAAGATTTTCTTTTACATTAAAAAAAAAAATTCTGTGTTGATTTAACTATTATATTTGTTATTAAATGACTTGTTTAACTTAATATGCCTTGGAATTTACCTAAATTTATTAATTAGCATAAATAAAAAATTATACAAAGGTATTTGAAGAGAAAATGAAATGTTATTACTACTTACAGTAGTGCAGATGTTTTCCGTATTGGTTTGAATATGAATAAATTCCTGTTTTAATTTAGTTATCGGTTAAAGATTAGCTTTATCGTATTAATTGAACAAAATAATATGGGGATGTATAAATAAATATCTAAAAATTTAAATTAATTTTAAAAAAATAAAAAGATAAAACAATAAAAATATTTTATAAAGCTCATGGTAGATAGTAGCCATTTTATGTGGGGTTACGAACAAAAGTTTTAGGGGGTAGGGTGGGTTAGTCGTCCCCTCTCCCAGTCTTTGGATATCAGTGTAAAAAAATAATCTTTATTTTGGCTATAATTTTTTAACATAAATCATTCACTATAAATAAAGAATAGTACAAAAAATTTTGGATTTCATTTCATAATAATGTATAGAATAAACAGGATGTTTGTAACAAATGTCATTCTGTGTTGAAATTAAATATGAATGTTTATGTCATAATTAATGTTTAAAATATAAATCAATGTTAAGTTAAATATGAAGTAATATCATTGTTTTTATTAGGAGCTAAAAAATTGTATCAAGCAAATTAAAAATTTATTTTTGATATCACAGTAAAACTTTGATAACAAACACTTTTTTTAAAATCCTCAGCAACTACATGTTTGTACATTTTTACTTCTAAATAGCAGACAAATTTACTAGAACTCCTAAGTTGTCTGTTATTCAGAGGTTTTACTGTAATTTGTGTTTTATTTTGCTGACATTTAGGCATGAAATCCATTGCTGTATACTTTTTATATAGTCTAAGAAAATCAATGTGCTAGCCATTTGTTGAGCTTAGTTATCTTATTAATAATATTGAGAATGCAATGTGCAAAACAACATAGTTGTTTGCTTTCGATGGATATGCAATGCTTGAACATGAACATGTTATTTTATTTAAATTATAATTACTATCACAAAATGGTAATATTTATAACTGGTAAATGCTATGTTCTAAGTAAAGCAAAATGTCCTCTATTGTTGATTTTTAGGAGATTTTCTTTCCCTGTGTCTATCCTATTAACATGTTCTGTAAATTTTATTATTTTCTATTTTAAAATCTTTGCTCTGAATATAATGAATTTATACACATTTTGCAATATATATATCAGTTGAGATTTTTTTGTTTTATTATTATAGATTCAATGTATAACTGAACTATGTTTTTAAATATTTTTGGTATGTTTTGAACATGGAATGAAATCTGGACTAAAGAAGAAGATAATCCGACATTAAACTTAATATAATATTTACAAGCTAGTTATATTTCTTAAAATTTTGTTATCAATATTCACCATATACTTAAAATTAATAATAATAATTTTTAAAAATAATAAATAAAAAACAACTTGTACACCTAAAGCCAGAATTGTATTGTTTTTTAACCATAGAAAAAACAGGTTTTAATCGACCTGGCCAAAATATGTTTTGACCATCGGTGGTCTAAGGTTATTTTGACTGGGAAGAGAGATTTAAACTTATTTTGTAAGCTAAATAAATTTAGTACAACATTTGGAAAGGTTTTCAAAAGCCTGTAAATATTTTACTCTGTGTTCTTTCATTGTTTAATAATTTAACAGTGCAAAATTTCTAAAAATAAGCAATAAATTTCAATTTTTTTCATTGCTGTCCACCAAATGTCAAGTTGTATTTCTCTTAACAAAACAATTTGAGCATTGTATATTAAAAAAATATTTTTTTTCCCTTTAAGATTGTGTTTTATTGTATTTAGGAAATTTCTCTAAGTAATAAAATACTGTCAGCAAAAATATTTTACAATCTTAAACACTCAAAAATAAAATTTAAAATTTCAAGTATTTAGAGCAATGGAGATAATATTTTGAGAAATAACAAAAAGGGAGGTTCGCTTGTTTGCTATGATAACTGTATACACAAAAATGAATTCCACTTAAAGATAACTTCAAAACTCGATACAAATAAGGTGTAATCACTGATTGAGCTTTCGTTACAAAATTAAGGCAAATAAAAGAAATAGGATAATGACATTCAATAAAAATTCTTATCAAGATATAACTGGAAATCTCTAAGCTTTACTTGTCCGTACTTGTTTATGCAAAAACAGCAATTCAAGATAGCTTCTATGATGATGCCGCTGTTCACAGATAGAATTTTGGGGTAATAGGACTGTTGTCAGATGTTAGAAACATTATTTTCATTTTATGACAGGGAAATGATGACAAAACCAAAAGACGTTTTTTATTATTTTATTAGAAAATAGAAACCATGAAAAGTAGTTACTTTTTTCAATTTTTAGTATTATGTGATAGTTTTTAATATATTAAGCAACAAATGTGTCACAAACATATTTGGATGGTCAACTTTTAAGAACCATTTTTGTACTAAGGTGAAGCCGCAACACATGGAGGAGTCACATTTATCATATAAGCAAATTTATTTAAGTGGTGTATATTTATAAATATGTTTTATCCTATTATATAAACACAAAAACATGTGATTAATGTGTTCTAGCATTCTGTTTAATTTTTATACAAGTTTATTCATTATTTTTAAAGTAGGCACAGGAATTTCACTGTTTAGAAAAAATCACCCAAATACACTTAAGAAAAATCAAATTCATGAAATATGTATTTCTGCTTAACCCATGGAGTCCACACATAAGTTTAGTACCTGTGCACTCTACACTAGTATGGTTTGGGATTCTGTAACCTCAACTGTGTATAACTTTGTTCACAGTGAACTATAACACGATTCCTATACGAAATTTAATGAGGAATTGAACTGCAAGATTTATTTTTATCTCAAAATTTCATTTTGTTAATGTAAAATGCAAATTAATGAAAGCATGTTTTTGAAAAACATTGACATTTTGAAGTTTTTATTGGTGCGAATTTGTACTAGTCTGGAGTTTATGAGTTAAAATACAATTACATAAGGCAAAAAAATCTCCATCTATATTTAATAATTATTAAATTATTATTAATATTAATTATCAAATATATAATATGACAGATACATTAATAATCACATAAATATACATTTTATTTTAAGCAATTTATGTAAGCTAAATCTTTTTGATATGATTTCAATCACTTTTGAGTTGTTAACCCTTTAAGCGTTAGGCCCGTGTTTTTCCGTTTCATGTAATCATGTTAAAATGGCTGTAGACAAAAATATTTTTAACATAATACTTTTTTGAACCGTATATGGAATGAGGAGTTATAAAAGATATTATAGCATCAAACAGCGATTAAAAAATATATATATTCTGGGATTTACAAGCATATTTATAGAAATATTGGAAAATCTTCAAACGATGAAAGGGTTAAAATCAATTTTGATTAGTTTTAGATTGTTAAAACCAGTTTTGACCACTGTCTCGATTAAAATGAGTTTTAACCATGTTGCAGCGCTACCTAAAACCTTTTAAATAAATTATTTATTCTCTTTTTCTTATTTCTTGTTACTTATAAGGACTGTTTACTGGCTAACAATTTTAAAAAAATTTTCCCATCCAGACAAATTTGCATTTTGTCCGACGCTACTTTCTAATTGGAACCAAAACTTTTATTGCTTTTGGTTCTTTGACAGTTCTTCATATTTGTATTTTGCATGCGTATGTTACATCTTAACTATTTTTTCATTGCTAACAATTTCCTTTTCATTTTAGGCCCGGTCCTGGAGGTCGACCATGGAATCCCAACACATCTTCTGTAAGATATGTTTAAATTTGTTCAGCATCCAAAAAAATTCCCTTTTTCATTACTGTTTAAGGCTGTTGGAGATCTCAAATCCCCCTTCCTAATGCTAAACCTATGGGTGTGTGATGCACAGGGGTGATTGTGTTCAGGTTATATACCTGAATTCAGTTTTATTTTTTCATTTTCAGTACCGAAATTCTGTTTTTTCTGATAGTTAAATTCATAAAATAAGACTAAATTCATAAAATAAGACTAAATTATCAATCTCATATGATTGCTAAACATAATTAAAATCAATATTTTTCACAATTTGACTTCCCTGTAATAAATTATATGTTCCCTCCTCCCTCTCTCCATATGGAAATGTTTTCTTGCTGAAATTTCAGGTATTTATTCATGAATCCTCAATCGCCCCTCATGATGCAATCATATTTTTAAAATATCCTTAGGAAATTACTGTTTGTAACTTCTTTTTTCTTTGCATTGTTCTTAAAGGAGGTTTTCTCTCTTGTTTTTTTAGCTGTCGAAATATTTCTAAAGTATATACTTAATTTATAATTTCATGTGTTAGTGAAACTGAGTACTAAGAGTTTCACTTCAAATAAAATTAGGTGTATATTTGTGGGTATCGCATGGCCATAGGTTTAACCTTAGTAAGGGGAATTTGAGATCTCGCTCATCAACAATCTTAAGTAATATCTTCTCAAAATTGGGTTCATATATTTTTTACAATAATTCTTTTTGAAAGATTTTTTAAAACTTTATTTAGGCTGTATTTTGAGTGGCTTTTTATTTTAACCCTTTAACGTTCTCATGCTGTATTAAAATTTGAATATAAGCAACATTTTTTAGAATATCTTTAGAATGTCAAGAAATAAGAATTCTGAGTGTTTTGTCTCATAATATTAAGGAAAGGCACTTTTTAAATATACCATAAGGAAGAAGCTATTACAACGCATTTTGAAAGAAACATTTTTATATGAAGTGTAAAAAAAGGTCGTCCTGCCACTATGAGAGTAAAAGGAAGTCTGCTTTCTGCTCTTTAAATTTGTTCAGCATCCAAAACATTTCCTATTTCATTACAGTTTAATTAATATCTTCTCAAAACTGGGTTCATATATAATTCTTTTTTGAAATTTTTTTTTAGCAGAAGATAGTATTTTTTTCAGCTCTTTCAGCAATATGACATATTACAGGTACTATGTATACATTAATATTGTAGCACTGTGTAGAGAGAAGTTAATGATCTACTCCAGAGACAGAAAAAAGTGTTTTTCATACTCCAACAGTAGACAGAAAAACTAGACTATTACTGTTCCCAACAAAAAGGAAGAGTAAATAGAGATACACACATGTGCACAAAAGAACCGAAAAGACTTGTTAACCTTTTAGAGAGCAAGGGTAAGAAACTTAGCTTATGGTGGAAAATTATTATCCCAAAGAACAATAAAAACTTAAATGGTGGTGACAAGCACTAGTTGGGAAAAGTGCAGTGTATTTTTAGTTAATGACTTCTAGTAAAAGAAGAAACTAGTCGTTGGGGGCCACTGTAATACTTATCCATCATGGACATGCATAATATAAAATATGAAAATAAAACATGTGTAAACTACTTATAAAATGCATTGCAATTCGAATGAAATTGTGGCTTGATGATGTCTTAAACTTTAAATGTTCTATTACTGAATTGCGTAAAAAAAATATCCTTATAACTCCAAAAATGTTAATCATATTAACTAACGGGTTATTGCGTCGGATTAAGCGTCTCATTTCCAAGTAAAATATATCTTTGAATTGAAATTTGGATGAAATACAGGGTCATGAAAAATCGAAGAGTGTAGAAAATGTGATTACAAATATCTCGGCAACTCATTATCCGATCAACTTCATTCTTTATGCAAAATTTATGTTTTTTTATAGTCTGTTATATTCACTCCTTAAAATAAACAATTTTGAAAATTTTTATATGCCTTTTATCAGAACGAATATTTTGAGAGTCTGAAAAAAATAGTTCTGGATAATTGAGGTTACTGAAATTCAATAAGCTTCTTCCCATTATTACATACTAAGTACATACCAAATTTCAAGTCTCTATCTCAATTTGTTCGGGAGATAGAGCATTTACAGACACACACACATAGACTGACGTCAAAGTTTTTTTTTTTTTCTAAATATACAGTGTCTCACATAAGTGATGGGACACTTGTGCTTTACAAAAGGAAACTAATCAAATAAATTAAAAAAACATGTACACATTTTTTTTGTGGGTGTGTTTCATACTTAAATTTAGTAAAGATTATTACATAACATACATTTTGTCAAAATATTAAAATATTAATTTAATAAAAATACAAATGTTTAGAACGGAGCAAAAAATAGCTCACATAAGTGATGGGACACCATTATATATGCAACAAAAATCGTCTGAAATAAGCAATAAAAATATTTTTTGGGGTTTTATTTTTACTTAAAAGCAATTGGCAATAATTTATAAAATCGTCTGCAGTATTTCTCTCCAGTTTGTTTTGGAATTTTTGTGTTTTTTAGCTCTGTGTAGTCATGAATGCTAAACGAAAAGAAACTTCGCCTGAAATTCGAAAATTAGTTATTAATTTGCATATTGAACGTGGAAAATCTATTAGAAAAACTGCTGAAACAGTTAACTTGAGTCGTTCAACAGTTTTCAATATCATTAAACGATATAAAAAGAATCATATGATTCAGGATAAAAGAAGACCTGGCTGACCATCAAAGCTATCCAATGGAATAAAGCGAATTATCGTTCGAAATATTAAAAAAAATCCAAGAATTAGTGCTTCAAAAGTTGCTGCTGATTTACAAGCATTATATGGAATAATTGTTAATCCTGAAACTATTAGAAGGGTAATTCGATCTGCTGGATATCACGGTAGAGTAGCCAGGAAAAAATTCTTCGTAAGTGAAAAGAATAGAAAACTCAGACTAGCTTTCGCAAAATCCAACATAAATAAGAATTCTGATTAGTGGAATAAAGTTATATTTGCTGATGAGAGTAAATTTAATATATTTGGTTCTGACGGTAGAATCTTGGTGTGGAGAAAACCCAGGGAAGAACTTCACAAACAGAACTTGGTACCAACAGTAAAACATGGTGGAGGAGGAGTTATGGTATGGGGGTGTATGTCGTCCGCTGGAGTTGGTAATCTTGTTTTTATTGACAGTATAATGGATCAGTACAAGTATATTGATATTTTAAAGCAAAATTTGAAATCTTCAGCATGAAAATTGAACCTTCATAACGATTTTAAATTCTACCAGGACAATGACCCCAAGCACACTGCTCTGAACGTTAGACTCTGGCTGCTATATAACTGTCCTGAAATAATAAAAACACCACCACAATCTCCAGACTTAAATCCCATAGAGAATATTTGGCAAGAATTGGAATCAAGAATTCGCAAACACACCATTTCTTCAAAACAACAACTAAAATCGGTGCTTCAAGAAGAATGGGGTAAAATCACTCCAGAAATCACAAAAAAATTAGTCGAATCCATCCCAAAAAGATTAAATCATGTTTTAAAAGTAAAAGGAAATCCAACAAAATATTAAAACCTTTTAAAAAGTAAAATTTTTGGATAAATATTTGATGGAAAAGTAAGTGTCCCATCACTTATGTGAGCCATTTTTTGCTCCGTTCTGAACAATTGTATTTTTACTAAATTAATATTTTAATATTTTGACAAAATGTATGTTATGTAATAATTGTTACTAACTTTAAATATGAAACACACCCAAAAAATTTTTGCACATGTTTGTTTATTTATTTTATTGCAGTTTCTTTTTATAAAGCACAAGTGTCCCATCACTTTTGTGAGACACTGTATGTTTTTCGGAACCTTCAGTGTCTGAAATGTGTAAATCCGTCAAAAATTTTTTTTTGTTTTCAAAACGATTACAAGACTTACCTTATACTATGTATGATGTGTAAGTAAAAAGCAATTGTATTATGTTACTAATAATATTTTATTGAAAAAAATATAAAAATACAAATTCTAAAAATAATATTTCAGGACATTATTAGTTAAAACAGTGTTATATTTTAAGGGTGCAAAGTCAAAGGTTCTGGTAATCTTAGTGGTAATGTTGGTGGAAAATCGCTACTAAAAAAATATTGGGAAAAAAAATGTGCCTGTAATGAAATTACTTTTTTAAAAAAGTCTATAAAAACCAGTATTATATCAAGGTGTCAAATTGTTCTATAATTCCTGTACACAGACTTAATGAAATAAACTTACTCAAATGAAATGGATGTAAATAAAAATACAGTGAAACTTCCATTTAACGAAGTCTCATCGTTACACTTAAAAACTTCGTTATGAAGAAAATTCGTTAAATAGAAATCCTCTTAAATTCATGAAAGATTTCCTTCAGATATGACAAACATGTATTGGAATTCATGAGTACTTGATTCAGTTTTAATTATGAAGCCGTCTTTTACAAAACAGCTGTGTACGGTCGATGAAATCATGTCACATTCCCAAGCTTTGGCTCAAGCTTTCATCAGCTCGGATACACACGTTCTCAAACTAATGTTGTCACTACATTGCCTTTTTTCCGTCTTTCACGATCATGTACTTCAAGATTTTTTTATTATTCCTTAGACTAAGGGCTGAATTTTAGAAGTTGTATTTGCAGGAACAAAAATAATTCTGATGTTCTTCGATTTGCATTTTGAAGCACATTCTTGTGGATGTACAAAGCAATTGTCTATCAGCAATAAAAGGTCAGAATGGTAACTGTCTGACTCTAATTGATATTTTTTGCTTCAATGCATCTGATGCCATTGCGTCACTGTATCTTCTATATCATTGAATGTATAAAGGGGATTTTGACTTCCCCCAACAGTCAGCGCTGGAGTCTCGGTGTGGGAGAGTAATGATAACAAGTGTTTTTCTTAGCATGAAAAAAAAAATTGTTTTATTTAGCACCAAGCAGAATGGAAATTATTTAAATGTGTTCATTTCCATGCAATCCACTGACATAAAATTCGCATAACCATCGCAACAGCAACCTCTTAGTTTGGATTCTGTACACGTACAAAAGTGGAATAAACTTCGTTATATGGAATATATTTTTCGTAATATGGAGATTAATTTACATGCTAATGATGTTCAAAGTCAAAGTTCTGCAGAAAATTTCGTTAAGTAGAAAACTTCGTTAAATAGAGACTTCGTTAAAGGGAAGTTCCACTGTATATATATATATTTGTTTGAAGTTTATGAAAGTTCAGAAGTTATTTTATTCTTGTTAAAAACCTGAGTTGAAATCCAAGCTTTTACATTTTGAAAACATGATTTTTATTCATTTTAAATAAACAGAGGTAGCCTTAGAAGCAGAAGAGAAGCACACAATTGCCCCAAAGCCAGTATATTTTACAAATCATAATTAATGTTAGTCTTAAATCTTTCTTAACAAAAAATATTTGAAAAAGGAATTTCCTTGGACCCTGCAATAACTAAGGCTGCTTCTGATCAGTGTTACCAGATTAAGGAAATTTTTTATCCAAAATATGTACGGTTTTTCAAAAAAGTAGTCTTCACCTTATTTAATCACAGATATCTGTGGTTAAGTAAATAAAAGCTTATTAGTTGAAAAAAGTGATTGATATTTTGAATAAAATATTTTCCCAATCTGGCAATATACTTCTGGTTATAGATTTCTGTAAGATTATTTTATTTTCTTCATTAACAGACAGGGTTCGCAAAGTTTAAACCAAATGGTTTTAACCATGATTAAAACTTTTTTTTTCCCTTGCAAAAAAAAAAAAAAAAAAAAAAAAAAAGTTAGAAAATATATTAGAGGAGTTGTTCTTTTTGTGATTTAAGTGTCAAATTATTGTCCTTCTATAATCAAAATAACACAAGAGATTGGATATTCAAAAAACTAGAAAAAAGTTAATTTATCCTTTTAAAATTTTAAATGATAATTCTGTTCAATAAGCACCTGTTTAGTTTTAACTAAATTATATAACAAAATATATTTTTAAATTCTCTATAACACAGCTGAACCTCAATGTCTAGAACATTACAAAGATAGTGAGAAAAAATTGAGATAAAGTTTGTTTTAGACATCAAAGTTTCATTTTAAAAATGCCTAAAAATATATAATTTTATCAATACTTAATTCAGTTATTTAAAAGAAATGTGTATTATAACTAAAAGACCATTAATTAAGTTAGATTGTTTAAATCTTTTAGTGCATGAAATTTTTTTATAGAGGTACTGTGTATTTCAAGATCAATGTTTTCAGTAGAATTTAAAATTTAAATAGTTTTTTCTTTCCTGCTTCTTTTACCGTCACTTTTTTTTAGAAATTTGGCAGTTTTGTTTTGGAGTAGAAGTGTGTCAAATACAGAGTATTTCTCAAAAGAAGATGTAAAGACTCAACTGCTAAATGTCAAATCATTCCAGAAAACTCTTGTGAAAAGTTTTTTTTTTGAATATTTCAATTTAATCAGAAAATATCTAAGTGCTCATTTAGTGTTAACATCTCAGATGTCAAAGATTTAAAGGGAAATGTTAACTTGGGGGGGGGGGGGATTATAATCATTAAAGTACATTGAATATTTATTTACTTATTTATCTTAATTATAAAAGAATTCTTAACAAAGAGATTCAATATATCAATGTTTAACTGTGTACAGTAGTTTATTCTTTGAACATTAGATAGGGCTTTTACTATGTTTAAATTGTAAATGAATTGAATTTTCTACGTAGCAAACTGAATTATTTAATTTAAATTATTTTCAAATGAAGTATTATTACTTAATCAGTACCCAACAATGTTTATTTTTATGAACCTAATATGTTATAGGAAATGATTTAAAATAAATAAATAAATCTGGTTTAAACCAAAAAATCTTTTTTAAACGTGTTGTTTTGCCAACCCTATTAATTGATTCATTTTATTGAAATCTTGGACTGAAAAATTAATCTAACTTTGGAAACCCTATATAAAATGGGACTTTCAATCATATAGTTTTGTTGTCATTATGCCATAGTATATAAGCGTTAGCCTACATAAAAATAATTTTTAAAATAATATGTTTTCTTTATAATAAAACAATATTATTTGGAATTTATAGTATTCTGGTTCTTTAACTTAACAACATATTTATATATTATATATATTGAGGAGGATAAGAAAGTCGGTAATTTTCACATAAATTTCACGAAAACAAAAAAACAAACAAAAAAAAACTTTATGTTAATGAAATATTATTACTATATGATAGATTTAAAATACATAATTTACTTTAGTATTAGTTAAACATATTGTATTTTAATGGGAGGAAAGCAGAGCCCTTTTTAATTTTGTTTTTTCCTTATTTTTTAGATGAATTATTCATCATCATCGCCAGGAAGTCATTATGGGGTATTTATTTTTATTTATTTGTTTGTTTTGCTTATTTTCTTTTTTTTTTTTTTTTTCACATTACATTTAAAAATTATTTTAATTTGGGAAATTATTTTCTTTTCTATACACTGCACCATATCTATCTATACATATATAACTATTTACTTTAATGTAATATTTTTCATTCCTTCTGTAATACTTATTGTGAATGAATGGGAAATTAAAGATTTTCAACATTTTTTCCATTCTTCAGGATTTAGGAAAAACTGAATTGATATTTGCTGTAAGACTTAGTGGTTAAATTAAAGTTATTGAACTATTTTATTAGAATTTTGTTATTGAATATAATAATTAGATAATCATTGTCATTAAATAGTCTGGCAGTTAATCTATTGTATTAGAGGTGTAAAAAAAAAAAAATAAATAAATAAATAAATAAAAAATAATAATAGTAATTTGAAAAAAAAAAAAAAATTACAATTAATGTGATATTTTTAAATTTGATTTTGTTTTCCATGTTAAGTTATTGAATGGCTACCAAGTATTATAGGCTTTCAAAATAAGCTTGTAATTTGGTGATGTTAAGAAGCTATTGTGTTATTGCTAATTAACATAATTATGATTTAAAGAAGTAATAACTTCAAATGACCCATTTTGTTAATATGTAATGCAAATTAAAAAAAAAAAAAAATCAAACAAAATATTTTGGCAGCTTCTTGTAACTTGTAAAATCACTAATTATGTAAATATAAACTTTCAATAACCATATTAAACTGACAAAAATATTTATCCATAGCCCTTTACGGCCATAGCCAAGGATTCAAGCATTATGGGTTTAAACACTCTTCTTTAAAATTTTGCAAAAAGCAACAGTCATGCTTGTAAATCACCTTAAAAGATAAATTTGTTTTCTGTAGAATACTAATCATTGACTAAATTAAAGGAGCAAAATGAATTTCACATTTATTCAGTTCTATAATATTCAGAAGCTAAATGTGAGAATTTACTTCTTTTATATTTTTATTTTGTATGGCTTCAAAAGTAGTTTAGATAGTGTCTTTAAAAAAAAAATGAAATGGTATTCTTTTGACTTCAAAAATGTACACATGTGCTAATTGTACAAATTTAAGCTATAATTTAAAAAGTAATAAAATTGAATTTGTGAAATAAAATTGAATAGTGAATTTGTCATTATACAAAATTAGTTGTATAAATGCATATTTATGTTTGTATTTAATTTATATATTCAACCCAAAACTTTTTATTTAAAAAATGTTGTATAAAGAATGACATTTCAGAAAGTTATCTTTGATATGTGTATCTGAAATTCTCAATTGTTGTCTGTAATTCATAATATAGCTGTTATATTTGATAGTAGATGCTTTTGAATTTTGAATTTGATGTGGTAGCCTGAAGAAGCACAATTCAAAAAGTAAACATAATCATAGGCGTAGAGTTGTATGTGCCCATGGGGCTCGAGCCCCACCAATAATTTCTAAAATAGGCTCTTTTTTCTTCTAATATAAAAAAGTTTTTTTCTAGTATTTTATAGTGTTTTTAATGTGCCTTTTTTCGGTAGATAATCTTTTTCCTTAAATTTTGCTATTTCTTTCCTTTTTTTTCATTACAGAGATAAACGATATTAGGAAATTTTTTTCGCTTTACATTCGATTTTTTAAATTAAAATAAAATGCTAAACGTTTGTACTTTTATAGCTAAAAAGCCATATAAAAAACGAATATAGGAAAATAATTCCATATTCCGAAAAAAAAAAATTCAAAGTCAACTTTTGTTATCATTTTATTGTAAACTATTCGCGAATAACAGTGAGTATATCATTTCATAATGGGACTGAATATTCAAATTTTTTATTGTCTTAACGTTTTATTTATTTTGTGATTTATTTAACAATATACGATTTTGTTTAATTTCTTTAAAAGGGGGGATGCATAAGCAACATTAACTTGCTATTCGATCTCTGTTAATACATTACACGATCAGGGAAGACCGAGCTATGCTCGGTCAAAATTAGCTCGGAGTTCAAATATCATGACCCATGACAAAAATGACCCACTAATCAAATTTTATCGAACATGTGACCAAGCCCAATTGTCTTCTCGTGCCCGAAACCCGTAGGATATAAAATTTAGCTCAAATCGTCTGAGCCGTTTTTAAGATAAAAATAGCTTGACCCATAATGACCCACTAATCGAAATTTCTCGAACATGTAACCTAGCTCAATAGTCTTACCGTTCCCTAAAACTATAGGATACTAAATTGAGTTCAAATCGTCTGATTTTTTAAGATAAAAATAGCTTGACCCATAATGACCCATGACCAAAATGTTCCACTAATTGAATTTTCTCAAACATGTGACCTGGCCCAACAGTCGTCTCGTGCCCGAAAACCATAGAATGCAAAATTTAGTCGAAATAGTCTGAGCCGTTTTTTACATAAAATTAGCTTGACCCACAGTGACCCAAAAATGACCCACTAATCGAATTTTCTCGGACATGTGACCTAGACCAACCATTTCCTTGTTCCCGAAACTTGTAGAATACAAAATTTAATCAAAATCGTTACAGGCATTTTTTAGATAAAATTAACTTGACCCGCGTTGACCCAAAAATGACCACTAATAGAATTTTCTCGAACACGTGACCTGGCCCAATGGTTTTCTGGTGCCTTAAAACGGTAGGATACAAAATTTCGTCAAAATCTTTAAAGCCGTTTTTAAGATAAAATTTGCATATATATATAACCACACACACACACACACAAGATTTGCTCGTATTAGAATATATGATACATGTATTTCTGTAGAACAGAGTTATATTCGAGTTGAGCCCCACCAATAATTTTCAAAACTCTACGCCTATGAACATAATAATAGGAGGAAGTGATGCTTTTAATAATAGTTGTTATGTATTGTGACTAAAATTAATACTAATTTAATGATAAAAATGACTTGTTTAGATCTATAGCCCAGGGGGTTCCCAAACTTTCAGATTGGTGTACCACTAAATCAAAGTTAATACTTTTGCTGTACTGCCAAGTAATGAAGATAATGCTAACAGGAATTGGTTTACAGCGCTGCAGGGCATTCGGCATACAGGTCCTAGGTCCTCAGAACTCTAAAAAAGGCATAATAAAAGAATTATCATGTAGCTAAAGTGTTCTAGGAGCTCCCCAAAAGCATGTATGCTCAAGAATCCAAAATTAATAAATCGTCCCTGAATGCTAATATTTAAAATTGCATGATTATGTTACTAGAATGGTACTTAAATTATCCTTTATTGACAATTATATGAGGAGTACCATTGTGACAAAATATAAGTAATATGCAAATTGAAATTATAAAACAATTTGGTATTACAACAACTTATTATTTATTGACATAAGCTTATATATATTAATAGCTGACTTGTATACAATACCTTGCATACACTAACGTGATTTGTTTCGCTGATGTGAAGAGTGGGAAAAATACTTTTAATTGCCGAAACGTCAGTGAAGGCTCACTGTGGAGATGCGAAAAGTTTTTTGTTCCTGTCTGTCTGTCTGTTCTGCGATAACTGCTGTAAAAAACGTTCGATTAGGTTGATTTTTGGTGAGTATGTTGGTGAGGTACCTGGAATTAGTTGGATAGTTTTTAGTTACATTTGGTTCATTCGTTCAATAAATATAAAACATTTATTTTTAGGTCATAATGCTTTTCAATGGGAAGTCAGACAATTTTTTAAAATTTTAACATTCACCGAAAAAAAAATGTCGCTTTGGGATAATTGTAAATGCTAAATTATGGATTCTAAATATACGAAATGGAGATCTTAATTTAATCCTATCGCTTTGAAAATTTGCAAATATATTTATTAGAATTTTGAAATTAATTGCACAAATTATTGGGAAATTTTATGCATTAATTTGAAATATATAAAACATTTTAATTTCTGATTTTTTACAAAATTTTCCAATGCATTTTTTTTCTCTCTTTCATTAAATGGTTGCTAAGCAACTATATTTCAAAGAATATCAACAAAGGAAAATTCAAGTGAATTGCATTATTTTTACACAAAATTTTATTAAAAATAGCTAATTTTCAGGTTATATACGTTTTTAATGTGCTTTTTTAATGAAACAGATGAGAATTTATTTTAACTACTAAAAAATGATTAACAAATCGGTTTTCCAAATGAAAATAATAAAAACGTTGAATGCGTAAATTGAATGTAGGTCACATAAGAGGAATTTACATTTGTATAAGTATATTTTATACACGAAATTTTATTCAATTTCAGCAACATATGATGTCTAGTAGTTGAAATATAAGTATTCTTTTAAGGATAGGATAAAATTTCTTGTACAAAGAGATGGTTATTCTAATGAAATTAAAATAGTAAATACATTCAGACATATACTCAAGAAATGAAATAGCGCAGTTACTGGAAATTGAGAATAGAATATTAAAGCAACAACAGGGGGTTCAGGGAGGTTCCGCCCCCCTGAAGTAATGTATTGTTATTCTGAAAACATGCAGTAATAAGTAGTTTATCCTATCATTGCATAACATTGTGTTTAATGCGATACATCTAAAATTTTCGGAACTTTTGATAAATTTTATATTCTTATAAATGTATAAATAACTTAAAAAGATTAAATTTTAGAGTATCAAATATTATGCAGATAATGTTAAAAATGAGTGAGATTAATGAACAATGATTTGTAGAGCTGACATTGAGGCCTCTGATCTGTAGATTTACTAGTTTTAGCCATGTGTGATTCAATATGTAATTTAATCCTGAATGTTGTTTTCATATATTGAAGGGGAGAAAAAAGACTCTTAATTTTCACTTAAATGAGTTGTACTAAACAGTAGCTGACATTGTACAGCTTTCGTAGAAATCAATGGCTATTCAGTCTGCCTCAAAAACCAACAAAAATAAATAATTCATCTTTTTTTAAAATGTTCTCAAGAATTCCATCACAAGACAGCATAATAAGTTTTTGTTTTTTTCCCCTCTCTTGTCAGTGCCTGTAACAGAGTATCTTCAATGAAAAAAGGGATTTCATATAAAAATTTCAGTGTGTGAAATTTTCTGCATAATAGTCATTTAAATCTGCTGCAGGATATTCACATATTCATTTGTACCACAGCCACTCGTCAATCCAAGTTTCACTTCTACTATTTCATTCTCACCAATCCTAATCCTAATGATATTATAAATGCGATTATGTGTGTGAATGTTTGGCTGAAGTAAATGTAAAAACAGAGGATTTAATAGTCCTGTATCTTTGCATATAGATGAATTATAACCCAGAAATGAACATAGGGTAGATGTTGTTTGTTATTTTCAAATATTTTTCTTAATAATTCAAAATTTCATCATTTTTATAGAGAATCAATAAATATTTTTCCTGTAAAATTTAATTAACCATTTTACGTTGCTGAGCATTATCATTGCCAATAAATACAAAGCCGGGAATAATATTTTCCCTACCAATTAACTTTCAATTTAACGATTTCCATGTGAAAAAAATGAAAATTAAAAAGAATTGAAAAGAAGATGAATTGCCGTAATATTTAAAATGAAAATATGGAGTGTTTCTTATTATACATGAAGTATAAATGTCGGTTACGTTGAGAAGAGGTTTTCTAGCAAAAATTGCATTTTAATTAGAAGAAAAAATTAACAATAATTATATTGTTAAGAAAAGATTTTGGGACCATGGAACTATGAAAATCATCCTCCTTGGCTTGGACAAGTATGACTTCATATTGGAAATAAAACATGCATTTTCATATATTCGTAATAATACAAGGAGCATGAAAATCAGTATATAATGAAAGTAGATGGATAATGACGTCATATTTAAAATGAAAAACTGAAATATTTTTTATCCCCACTAATTGATAAGCTTGAATGTCAGTTAGATACAGATGTGAGTTTTCTGCCAAAATCCATGTTATGATTCCCAGTAAAAGAAATTTAACAAGAATTATATCATTAAAGAAGATTTCTCTGGGAACAAAGTAACATCATATTTGAAATGAAACGAGAAATTTCAAATATGTTTTTAAAGGAGCATGAATCAATTTTATACATTAATAATACTAGGATCAATAAGCATAGAAAGTAGATGAGTTTCACGACATTTTAAAATGAAAAATTGAAATATTTGTTTAACTATACTGATTATTAAGCATGAAAATATCAGTTAATACAGATGAGAGTTTTCTGCCAAAATTCGCATTTTGTTTTATCATGGGCTGAGTAAGGTATTGTGTGGAAATCCGTAAGCTCCTAATGAACTCCCCAGTATTCAGAATAGAAAGTTTGTGTAACAGACCATAGTTTGGGAAACTCTGCTATAGACTATATAACAATGTTTCAATTACTTTATTTCTATTTTTCAACTTTTTTGTATTTATCTGATTATTTTATAAATTTTAGGAAAAATCAAGCTAAAAATGTATCGTTATTTAGGAAACTCCTTTATATGTTTTTAAATATTCAATATTATTTGATAGTATTATAATAAAGAATTTAAAGGATAAAGGTTTTAATTTCTATGTTTCTAAAGCTTGAAATGTAGATCTGTACCCTTTAAATTAAGATGCTTATGATAAATTCTTTTTTGCTGTATTTTAGGGGCCTCCAGTTTCAAGTTCAGGGGGTCAAGGCCCTGGTACTCCAATAATGCCAAGTCCTCAAGGTACTGTATTATGAAATGTGTTTCTCTTTAAAAGTTTCTATAATAGAATAATTTATTGCCAGTTGATATGTGCTAAAAATTATAAGTGCTATTGTATTTATAAATTTTGACTGGATAAGACATAATTCAAGGTACCTTCTGCTCTTAAGAGGCCTTGAAAATCCCTTATACAAAATAAAATCCAGTTTTCAATACTTTTTTAATTTTTCTATCAAAATTATATTATTTTAGAATCAACACTCCCCCCCCCCCACACACACACACCCCTTTTTTTTAAAGTAATGTGTTCTGTTATATTTTGTATTTTCTAATTTCCATTTACAATTAATGGTTTTGAATATTATGCTAATATTGATTGTGTCAAAGAAAGCTTGTATTAATGATTATTTTTGTGCAGCATTATGGAATTTGTTGTAGTTATATTAGAGACTGAGGCCTATTATATTAGATCCTGCCTCCCCCCCCCCCCTCTTTTTTTTAAAGGAAGGTTTGATAAATATTTGCCCATGAATTACCTACATCTCTTTTAAAATGTTAATGAGAATTCAGTGTTATTGTTTGATAAAACTGCAGTTAACTGGCATTAAATTATTATGTTTATATTATTTAAAATTTTCAAATATTTCATTCTTTTTTATTTCTATGCATGTTATTTATGTAGTTGATTTTTTTCTTCTTTTTACATGCTGTATGATTAGTGAATGTGTCTCTGCAGTTTTATTTAATCCAATATTTTTGCATACATTTTAAGCTATCATGATTATTATTTTTTTATTTGCCTCGCATTTTCCTTTGGAATGCCAGTCTTTTTAATTATTTCCTGCTTTTTCAAAGAAAATATTTATAATGTTATGACATTTTAAACAAAAATGTAAATACATTTAGTTAATATATTTTTATTTTTGTGCTTAGAACTTATAATTTTGAATATGGGGAAACAAAAGTATGTAAAATAAAATACCATATTTTGTAAAATTTTTTCCTTGTAATTTAAATCAACAATTTAGGCACTATTTATGTTAGTGAAAAGAGAATAATTTGCTTGTAGACTTATCAGTATAGCATTTAAATTAATATCCATAATTCTTTTCTTACAGTTCTATTATTCTGCAGTGAATTAAGTTCGATTTAATTATCAGTCTAATAACTTTTTTTGTGTGTGAAATGTAATTAAAATAATTCATTTTGCTACTTATATGTAAATCTATTTGCACATCAGGCTCTGGGTGATCTCTCATAGAGTTTGAATTTGATTAATCTGTTAGGTGTCTCTATAAAGAAATAATGATTGATGTTAGCATTTATCGACAAATGATCAAGTAAATAATGTCTTATCTTTTGCAATGTCGGAAAAAAAGCTAAATGTATTCAGCCTTGTAAAGTGTTGCAAGTTAGTACCTTGCTGTTAAACTTCATTCAAAAAATCAGTTGTTAGTCCAGTTGTATTAAGATTTTATTTATTTATTTTGGGGGGCAGGGCAGTGGAGGGGGTTCTATTACATATATCTTTGGATCTGTGAATAATCTATCTATTATATATATAAAATGAAATGAGAATTTTGTTCCAGCTGCATATCACTTTAGTTCTGCTGAATGGTGTTTGATGGGACTCACTCACACTGTTAGATATTTTTTCTGGGAAAGTTTTAGTATACAACATATCATCCTACATTGCTAGTTATTTAGTTCTATAATTAGGTGAACCCAATTATGAAAGATTAGCCTTTTTAAAAAGTTCTAGTGGATGGATTTTGATGCGACTTGCATTGTTAGGTTAATAATATTTTAGGGAAGAATTTATATATTGCATATCATCATATGTTGCTTAGTTATACAGTAGACTTCCGATTATCCGCCATTCCATCAACCGCCACCCTCGGTTAACCGCCACCCCCGTTTTCCATTTTTTTTTCAATCAGAAACGAACAACAAAAACACGCATGTTCTGTTCAGTAGTGAACCCGAGTGAAGCGTTGCTATTCCGAGAAAAATGCTTGTCTGACGTCAGCTAAACTGCAACTGGAAAAGTGGAATTTCCGCCGAAAAAATTATGCAGTGTGGGTGAGGGGAGGAAATAAAGGAATGTGATTTTCCTCTTTTGCCCACTGCTCTGTCGCTGATTGGCTAGCTACGTTCGATAGTGTGTGTTTGCTTCGCAGTTTTTTTTCTTTCTTTTTTTGAGGGCGACAATCAGGTTGCAGGTGCAGGTTTGATTTTAGTTGGTTTAATGCTGAATTTTTGAGAGGACAAAATGGACACAAAAAGAAAACGAATTGTTCTTAATTTGAATGATAAACTGACGATTATCAAACGTTTAAAAATAGGTGAAACTTCTACTTATTTGGCTAAAGAGTATGGTATAGGGTGGTGGAGCACGAAAAACCATGAAAACTGCAAAGGATGAACAATTGGACTGCGCTGTTTATCAATGGTTCATTCAAAAACGTACTCAAGGAATTCCAATTTCTGGACCTATGATTTGTGAAAAAGCCATAGAAATGAATAGAAAACTTGGTGGTGAAACCTGCTTTAAAGCAAGTGACGGGTGGCTTATTAGGTTTAAATATAGGCATGGAATTAGAAAATTGGCCATTACTGGGGAGAAACTCAATGCTAATAGTACTGAATGAATTGAGGAATTTAGAAAGAAGTTTTTAGAGACAGTAGAAAACTTAGATTTAACACGAAATCAAGTTTTTAATTGTGATGAGACTGGCTTGAACTGGAAAGCTCTTCCTACTAAAACACTTGCATCAGGTTGTGAAAAAAATGCTGCTGGTTTTAAACTTCAGAAAGATCGTATTACTGTTTTGTTAATTTGCAACGCAGCAGGGAACCATCGATTTCCGCCAACAGTGATAGGGAAATCTAAGAAACCCAGAGCTTTTAAGAATATTAACATGAAAGCACTGCCTGTCAATTATTACAATCAAAAAAGTTCCTGGATGACGCAAGATATTTTTAAGAAGTGGTTTTTTGATATCTTTGTTCCCGGAGTTAAAGCTCATTTAAAAAAAAGTAATCTTCCACAGAAAGCAATATTGCTGCTTGATAATGCAGGACCGCATCCGGAAAATTTAGAATCTACTGACGGTAACATCAAGTGTTTATTTCTTCCACCTAATACAACATCACTGATACAACCGATGGACCAAAGTGTCATTGAATCGATGAAAAGACGTTATCGGAAAGCTTTTATTCAAAAGCTGCTACTCGCTGATAACGAATCAAATGTCATCGATTTTTGGAAATCGTACAGTATCAAAGATACCATATACAACTTGGCTGATGCCTGGAATGATCTATGTGTACAGACTTTGCAGAGAAGCTGAAGAAAATTGTGGCCCCACACTATTGATACACCGGAAGATGCTACCAATACTACCAGCACAGAAGATGTACCTGATGATGATACAGAGATATTGACCTTGGTATCAAACGTACCATGTTTAAAAGATATTTCTGCAGATGAAATGAAAGACTGGCTTAATTGTGATAACAATGCTATTGGTTATGGAGAATTTACGAATGACGAAATTATCCAAAATATTTTGAATCCAGGGAAACCTGAAGCGGATGAATCTGATGAATCGGAAAATGATGACCCAGGAGTCAGTCCTGCAGAAGTGGAGACAATGCTCTCCAAGTGCATTAATTGGTTTGAGATGCAAGATGAAGCCGATGCAACTCAAGTACTTTTATTACGTAAAATTCGCAATATTGCTGCTGTAAAAGCACAAGCAAATTGCAAACAAAAATGTATAACGGATTACTTTGGATGAAAACAGGTAACTATATATTTACTCTGTAAAATTTTAAATTGCTCTCATAAATTTATTTGTTATTATTAATTGTGTTTTCTATTCATGAAATACACAGCGAATAAAAAAACAGGCGTTTAAATATTGTTATTTATAAACCAACAGATAGAAATGTGATTTTAATAATGGTCTTTCGATTATCCGTCTATTTCGATTATCCGCCACCCCGTCGGTCCCGTGAGTGACGGATAATCGGAAGTTTACTGTATAGTTATTGGAGAAAGTTCGATAATCCAGTGAACCAGATTATGAAAGATTAGCCTTTTTAAAAAGTTCTACTGAACAGATTTTGATGAGGCTTTCATTGTTGGATAATTTTTAGGGATTTTTGTAATAGATTACATATTGTTCTATGTTGCTTAGTTATATAGTTTTGGGAGAAAGTTCGATAATCAGGTGAACTCGATTATGAAAGATTGGCCTTTTTAAAAATGTTCTACTGGACGGATTTTGATGAGACTTGCATTACTACTCAGATAATTTATTAGGGATGGTTTTAGTATATTGCATATCATTCTATTGTTCTTAATGAAATCCTATTGCAAATGATCGACTAAAGAATTAGTCCTTCGGAGCTCAAATTTTGTCTGCACATTGGAAAATATAATAGCGCAATGGGGTTCGTGTCGTTTTCAGCTACGTTAAAGGATATTCCAGTTAAAGGTCCATATTGCTTTAAAACGCAAGGTCAAATTCACCAATATATTTCATTTGATTCAAGGTTTGTTTAGAGAAATGGGCCAGCATAGCCGACAAAGCCTGCTATTATATAATAATAAGGAATTATAATAATACCTGAAGTTACATCATCCTGACTTATGTAAAGTAGAGTTTCAAACTTTCAATTTTTCAACTTCTTCTTTTCCCATGCAACATTCAATTGTGAGTTTTTTTATAAGTTTGTATGAATGCTTTTTGCTTGCTTGTACATTATGCTTTTCAATCATTAAAACTATTTATAAAAATCTGCCTTTCTCTCACCTTTTTCTTGCATTTTAATTGTTTGTAAGACCGATAGGAAAACTTATGACCATTCTAAAATTAACTGAAAAGGTTTGGATACAATAGTTTTCAATGCCAAACATGCAATGATCAAAGGAATTGCTTCTTATGTAAGGGATGGTTTCATTGTCTTGTCAGATTTAAAAAAAAAAAAAAAAAAATGACTTATTTATTTTGTTTAATATATTATTAAAGTATGATTAATTATAACAGTTATTTTGTTTTTTAATAATTTGGTGTTTTCAAAATTGAAAATATCCACTTAAAACCTAATATAACACAAATTAGATTTTCATTGGAACCTGTACTCGGGCTAGTATAATTTTCCACTATACCAGCGTTACTTACTAATTTACTATCTTTCTTATAATTTTTAGAAATCTTTGTATTCTAGAAAATTTCTTTACTTCAAGAATTTGTCTTTGTATTTAAAGCTTTATTGGATTAACTTTTAATGTCACTTAATTTGCTGATATATATATATTTAATGAATATAAAAATCTCTATAATAAAACCGTAAGTCATGTGACTGTCATCAACAGTTCCGGGATGCCCGCATCGCTTTTTCATATGCCAGGCGGCCATTTTTATTCAAAATTATTTTTCGAATAAAACTGCATAAAAGTTACATTTTTAGAAAGATAGTTCAAAATAAATTAATATTTGAGAGATGACTTATGTTCAATTATGTATATATTCTGCAATAACTTCAGTTGAAATTAGCTTCGCAGTTCAAACTCTCTATCTATGAAAGTAAACAAAAAAAAAAAGATTCATTCGTGGTGAAGGTTTAAATTATTAAACCATTAAACCATGGAGATAATCGTTCGTAAAGTAAGTTTTCCGTGAATGATTTTTTGGAGCGCTGCCTGGTGTCAAAAAAATAATTCGCACCAGGACCTGTGAGACAATTAAAGTTTACCATAATTCCGTTTGATGAAGTGCTTATACAACTGAACTTCCTTCCGAATCTTTTCTTGACGTAAGTTAAATGTAAACAAATACAACTCATGTAATAATATTTAATGAATCAAATTTCGAAACGAATTGTCAGTTAATTTGGTAGTTATGTATTATACGTGCCAGAAAGAGAGATTACCGAAAATGATTGTTAATCGCCAATCATATTTTCCATTATTAATGACCAATCACGTTCAAAACAGTAATTTAATATACATTTATAAAATACATAACATCATTATGTACTTTTATGTTATTTGGGCGCAAATCTCGCCAATAGCATTTTTAAAATCGACAAAACCAGCTTTTATGTTTCGCGTGTGCATTAGAAACGATACTTTGATTTTAAAATCCAATGTGGAACAGCTGTCGCAAACGCACCGGGGTTGACGCGATTTTCGTTTCGCGCCATTTTGGCGAGAAAACCCAATTTTCAGGTGCCTGTTAGAGATTTCTGAAACAGAATGTTACTTTTATTTTATTATAAAATAGTCTATTTTATAGGTACTTTTCCGTTATACGTACACCATTGTCGCCAAGCATACATTTACATACTCTAGGCATTAGCATACATTTTGGCATGGTGTCCGTATAATGGAAAAGTACAATTTTATATTAAAAAACACACAATTTTATTATAAAACACACACAATGATTAATTTATTATAAAACACACAATATTTAATTTATTATAAAACATATGGAATCTGCTCTACTGGGTTGCCATACGAAGCAAAATCTAGCCGAAAACGCCGGGTTGCGGTTTAAAAAGGGAATGTGATTATCAAAACTGGCTTCGAAAAGTTCAATGTTTCACCAAACCACACTCGAAAATTACGTGTAATAATATGAAGCCCGATTATGGCATATTATTCAAGACGTTTTAGATGAGAATAATGATTGATTATCTAATCTTCTGTAATCGAGTCTACAGCCTAAGTTAGAGAGAAACAACAAAAACAAATTAGCAACAATATGGTTCAGTGTAAATGTGGATATCATTAACAGCCAAAAATGTGCAAAATGCTACCATGATCGCAAAAGTTCTTGATTTGTGTATTAGAATTTTTCTATTTGGCGAAGAATTAAGAGAGAAAAAATTAAATTATGAATAAAAGTAGCGTGTTACAATGCTTAATATATACATTTAAGGGAGACCAAACTGGTCGCCAGTGGCGGCTAGTTATAAATATTAGTTGTTAGAACTATTCTTTAATTTTTAATAATAATAAAAAATACTTGTAGTTCTTAGGCTTATTTAAGTTATAGATCCCTGTCAATATATTTTCTTTAATACAGATTTCAGTTGTCCCCCACTTTTTTATAGGGATAGTTTTATTTTATTTTTTTTCAAAGCTTTTTCTTATATCTGTATGAAATTTATGAAAGCAATTTATAAAAAATCCCTCAAAATATTTGCTATCTATCTTTTAAATTTCAAAAATTCGTTTATATAACAGCAAATTCTCTTTTTAATTTTATAGTTAAAATCAAATAAAAATTATTTAGTTATTTTCTATTTTTCTCTGGCTGCAATAAGTTTCATTTAAGTTAATGGAATATTTAGATTTTGCTGCTTAGTATTTTATGTTCAAATATTATTTTTGTGTTATTTATTTTATATTTTCTGTTATTTATTATGATTTTGTATTGTTTATTGGTTTGTTGTTTTTAGTAACTTTGAATGATGTATTTATAATGTTGTAATTAAGTTGAGTTTTTTTTTTGCTTGTTGCATGTATTCATTTTCCAATTATTTCTTGCCTGAATCATGAAAACGTTTGGGGAAGAAATAATTGTGGGTTATCAAAAAGAATTGATTGCTATCTGCTTTAGATTCTTCAGGATCAGGCCCTGATGGAATGTACACAATGATGAAACCAGTACCTGGTTCAAACATGCCTGGGGTAAGTGTATCTAAAGGCATTTCTGACATTATAATTATTAAAATCTTGCTGGCATAAATATGATATTTTAACTTTGCTAAAGTATAATATTTATACAACAACAACAGTAATAATAATTTATTATTTTTAAGTAATTTTGTAAATGCTTACATAGTTTACAATTGAAGCAAAACTAATGTGCTTAATAATCAGATCAATGGAATTTAATGAAATCGATTGAATGAATCTTTAAAAAATGCTTTAATTAAATTAATACTTTCTTAATGATTATTTATATATTTTGATACCATTTTCAAAATCAGTCTCTTTTAACATTGTTCATCATAGTTGAAAAGTGTTTATGACTTAAGTATGTCTGTCTTCTGTCTATCTATTCTCTAACTCTTGTAAATTTACTCTAATTGCTGTAACTGATATATGTTATTGAGGTTTACTATGGCATGATGTTCACTATTGAAAATGAAGTGTGCAGCATTTACACTTCATTTACAGTGAAACTTAAAAAAATTCCGTTATCAGGGGCCAAATCCTTTGCAGTATATTTTAATGATGTTACACTATTTCAAATGTCAGGAAATTTATATTACATTATTGAGGTGCACTACAAGATGCTTACTGTAGTATATAGTGTGCATAGCATTTATTGTTGATTTGCAGGTACACCCAAAAGAATTTAGTTACAGTATTGTCTATGAGCAATAATTGCTGGAAGCACGTTTTCAGTTATGGTATGCATTTTCAAGTTTACCTAAATTTTTGCAGAATATGTGATGTGCATTTATTCTATAAACCAAATACAGGTGTTTCACAAAACAATTTATAAGCATTAGTGTTTGTGGGTATGAATTGCTTATAGTTTTAATTGTTGTATGCATTTTTTAACTGAACTATATTTGGTATACTAAGAGATGTTTGTAGAGTATAAATAAATTCATACACAGGGCTATGCAAAAAAACTGGATACATTGTTGTCTATATATGGCAATTGCTGGAAGTGAATTTTTAGTTGTGTTGCACATTTTGTACCCAAATTAAATTTTAACTTAATGTGTGGTGTGTATAAAAATCTTTACATAATATATAAGACTGTACAAAAATTAGAATACATTTCTGTCTATTGACAGTAATTGCTGAAGGTGAATTTCCAAATTTATTTCCAATATAACTACTTGAATATCAAGGGGATAAGATATACAGGGCTGCTCAAAAGAATTAGTCTACTTTTCTGACTATGAACGCTAATTGCTAAAATTGGCCTTTGAAATGTGTTATACATTTCTAAATTCTTGATTTAGATAATCTCTTATTAAATTGTGAAATTTCTTTATAGTATTCCAGGTGTGTTGGATAGGGTGTCATAACCTATGCTTGATATATGATCATTTATGCAGCATGATTTTTCTTTCTTGATCAATTTAGTTTTAACCTTAAATGAAATCATATTCTCATGTATCAAAAGATAATCAAATAATGAGCGATTTGAAATCCTAATCAACCCAGGCACAAAGTACTTGGAGTGTAGAAATTCTAGAAAATATATTACTCTACTTACTCATTTCAGTACGCCTACTTACTATACATACCATGTTTTTGATAGGGTTTAAAAAAAATAAAAATGTATCTCATGTATAACACGTACCATGCTTTTTCAAGCCAGAAAATCCAGGATATTAAAAAAAATGTAGAAATCCTATTTTTTTTTTTCCCTTGAACATTTATTACTGTATTCACTAACATATATTTTGCTCCTCTTATTAAGATATTGGAAAATTAAGGTTTCTTTAATGTGCATTTTTCTCTTATTTTTATACTTTGTTCTCATGTATCCATCGACATCGGATCGGATCCACCACCATATATTTGCTCTTAATATACAAACTACAATATGCAAAAGTGAAGTTTTTTCTTTTTTTAATTTATTGCACCTATATTCATAAAATTTTATCATAATCTATGTGCTATATTGACTGACTTCCTAAAACCATGAATAGTTTATATAGCTGTCAGAAAGGTTTGTGTATAATGTTCATAGTATTTTGCTGAATTTTATGTACTTATTTTAAATGTACTAAGTATCCTAGCAATTCTGAATGGAATTGAAACAGATTAAAGTAAACTTTCTGTGTGTTTAAAATATTTTGTATTATGGAGAACTACAACTATGTAGATAGATTAATTCAGTCACTGAACAGGGATTAATCTGTAATGATCTTTGATATAAAGGCTTCCATTTGTCTTTGAATACATTTTTATATACTTGCATGCAATTTGTACTTTTCTGGCAATTTTGTTTTAGTATGAAATATAGGTGTATGAAAAATACGTAAATTTTCTGAAGATATTTTTGTTAGTGAAAATTTGTAGTAACAAAATGAATGACTGTTTTTGAATTGTCTTTAAATATATGGTAGTTTGTCCAAATTTAAGGAAGTCTTTTTTTTTTTTAACAATGTAAAATTTGTTTAAAACTTTAAATATAACAAATTAGTTTTTCTCTGGGAATTTAAAATTTGATTTTCAACAAAGAGAGCAATTATTACTGATGGTATAACATCTATCATAATAACTCTTAGAAATGGTGTGAGAAAAAAGTATGAGAAAAAATTAGCTTATTATTTCTGCAGATTCACAGAGCCAAACTAAACTTGATTTTGAAATAAAAATTCACATTAATTTAATTAATCAATTCACATTATTTGAGCTAAACTTATCATCTGATGCAGAAAAAATAAGAGTATAGCTAAAATTAGATTGAAACATACACAAATTAGTTAAAACTAATTTGCACAATAATGCGTTTAGAAAATTTCAATCTGTCCATGATTAAAATTGTAAAAATTTATTTTTGGTTTTTAGACAGCTGTCTTTAATTAAACCAAAGAGACTTCCTCCTCCCACCCTCTCTCAAAAAAAATCTTATGCTAATGGATTAATCCGGATTACTTCATATTCTTGAGAATTGTAATTTTTTTTCTTTTCAGAAGATTTAAAAAAAAATAAGGAATGAGAAAGATATGTGAGGACATCAATTATATTAGCAAATATAATGATTGTTTATTTTATACTGCAGTTCTTGGATATCTGTCACCATTTGGTCTCTTGAAATTCCAGGGTGAAGTGTATTTATAGAATTAAACTTTGTGTTTTTTAAAATAGCCTTAATAAATACTTCACTGAAACATAATTTAACTAATTGAACTAAAAGTTTGGCTCATTAAAATACATGTGACTTCTGGATTGTATTCATAGTCAAATGTTTAGTAGTGATAATATTTCTTATTTTAGAAATTTAAAAAAAAAAAAAAATGTTAATTTACCATAATGTAGCAAAACATGTAACTGATATTTGACCAAAAGTGATCTTAACAAGTTAGATTAAAGATGCATGTTTTGCAATATTTAGATTAAAATCTTTTTTTTTTTTAAATTTTCTGATTTATGCAAGATTTATTTGAATGATTTCGTGAAAAATAATTTTTTCCCCTTTTCCCTTTCAGTTTCCAATGGGTCCTGGACCTGATGGCCCTATGGGTCCCATGGGCCCTGATATGGGACCACCTGTACTCAACGGCATATCTTCTGGTAAAAAATATATAATTGTTTAAATGTGTATATGTCTATAATTATTTTCATATTTGTAATAACAGCTAAACTTTCAGTCTTAGTTGCTAATTCGTTCCTATAATTTAATTCGTTTTGGTTATTACTATTCATATTCTGTTAGTCTCAAAATTGTAATATATAAAAACTCTACTTGTATAGAATTAATGAACCTGTTCCCCAATTTCTGCACAATTAAAATTGTAATGAAATTTCTTATTGTTTTACATGCATATTTATTGAATGTAATTAAATAAATTCAAAACATTAAATAAAATGATAAAGATAATATAATAAAAATGGTGCTAGAATATATAATAATAATGATAATATAATTGTTAAATTTAGGTGATGGAATGGAAGGCATGAAAAACTCCCCAGCAACAGGTCCTGGTACACCTCGTGAAGATGGGCCACAAATGGGTGATTATGGCATTCCAGGTTATGGGCAAGACAATGTATGTTAAGTTTGTACAATCGAGTGTATGTATCCCTCTTCATTTTATTTTTTCATTGTGAAAATTTGTTTTATTAAACGTTTCGTTTTGCTGATCCTTTCCTCTTCCATATGTGATTTGTTTAAATGAAAAATGCCTGCATGCATATATGTTTTTAATTCCTCCTTCCTTTTGAAATGTTTCTTATTGTAATTTTATTTCAAAATGACAAAATAGTCGCAATAAATAAATAATATTCTAAAAGAAGGTAAAAAAATATGAGTTTTTTAGGCTATATAAATTTTTGTTTCATGTTCTGTTTAAATAATTCGTTGATAAAGTATAATTGTTCTCCATTCAGTTTTACATACCTATCATATCAAAGTCTATTTAGTCTCTTCATCCTATGATCATAGATAGAATGATTGATTTTGTTATGATTTCCTTTTCTGCATGTTATGCATTGCAGCATATTTGGCAGAGTTTATACCTTAAAATCTTTACAATTAAATTCTCCAAAGAGTCCATTCTTGTTTATGTATGTTTATAAAATTCAGATGCATTTGTTTATCAAAATTATTTGTTCTTCTATACCAGTGGTCGCCAATTATTTTTCCTGTAGGTCCATTCCAAAACATAGTCAGACTTTCGTGGTGCAGAAAGCTTTAAGCCTTCCCCTCAACTCCCTCCACCATGCTACCAACTACTCTACTAACCTAGGCTACCTGCTTTGCTTAATAAAACTTTTCTTTGAAATCATTTGTTATCTTACAAACAAAACACAATGGATAGAAGTGAGATGAAGTGCATAGAAACCAAATAAATAGTTTTTTATTATGCTATTTAGAGTACAAGAAAATCAATGCAAAGTACATATAAATTCAAAAAGACTGTTTGCTAAAGCTCATTGTGGTAGATGTTTAGTGGGAAGAATGACAAGTTTATTTTGCACAACCTACCTGAAATTTGAGTACGGGTTGGTGCAGGTGATTCTCATCAAGCTATTAATGTGGTCATCTGTAAGTCGAGATCTGTACCAGTTCTTAATGAAGTTCATTTTTGAGAGTGCTACTTCATATACATAAGTTGAGCCAAACATGGTAGACAATTTTATCTCTAAAGCTTTTAGTTCTGGTTACTTTTTTCCTACACATATTTAATCCAAAATTGATCACTCCCAAGAGTTTTTGGAATTTTAGTATAAATGTTCTTTAAAACAACATCTTCTTGGAACTCTATAATTTCCAACTGTAGGGCAGCGTTGTTGCTCTTGAAAATATCTGCCACTTCACCAAAAAACTGTTGTTGATCAGCTGCACAACATTCTCAATTTTTCAAAGTCAATAAATCTTAATTCAGATTTAAGTTTTTTCGAAAAATCTTTGAACTAGCTCATGTCAGTATTCTCATTACTGTCACAAACTGACTTAGGTGTAGAAAGTGTAAACACTCTCTGCTAATATCTTTGGAGAAGATGTGAACTGTTTTTTTTTTCTGAGAGAAGTTTACACATACGTTTAACTTTGCCTTATAGTTTGAGGTTTAAGAGATTCAGGTGCCTAAATAGATCAGTCAAAAATGCAATGGTTGTAACATTTTTTCAACATCAAGAGGGAAGCCTAAATGCTCACTTGCGACTTTTTGATCACTAGTCGAAAAACTCTTTGATGTCTTCCAGTCAGACTTCGAGTAATCGTAATCGTGTAATCGTAGTCGATTATAATCGATTACAAAAACTGTGTAATCGCACCGTAATCGTAATCATAAATTTTGGTTTCGAAATAATCACAAAGTAATCGTAATCAAAAGATTTCATTTAGATTACAATCATAATCTAATCATAATCGCTACATAATGTAATCGCAATGTAATCGTAATTTCGCACAAACACGCGATTACGTCACGATTACACCTTTTTTTTTTTTTTCCTTTCGCTTTCCACCCAAAAAATACTCGGCTTTTCTAAAGGAAGAGATTTGGATATGTTCACGTTTTCAGCTCATTAAAATCAGTCTCAAGTGGTGAGCCTGGGGAGGTCAGAGATCACAGCGGACAGTAGCAGTAGATCAGAACTGTAGATAAGATATTCTATAGTCCTGGCATTAGATGACCTAGAATGGGATAAGTAACAGGATGTATACTGTGACATAGAAGTAGTATGATTTGACTTGGTCAAAGATGTGAGAATTGGGGATAGCATCCTGGCATGTGGTCACTCCAAGAGTCATGTGTCAAACTCCTTGAATGGCAGTGAGTGATGAAGTATAAAAAATAAAAAGGAGAGAAGAAAGCATATTTATTTCACTGTAACACACTATAACAGTTATAATAACACAACACTCCGACTCCACCCTTAAATGTGGGAGTGTGTAAATCTTGGGTTTGGCAATAAAAAAACGGTTTTAAACGTCATACGAGATACGGCAATTTATATAACAACTCATTTTCACTTTGCTCTTCTTAGAGATTGTTTATATACTTTTAAATTTTCCGTATATTTTGTATATATTGCAGAAATGTCTAAAAAAAAAACTATAAAAAAATTGAGGATTTTTTTTAATGAAACGGGTTCAGATTTAAATGACAAAGGCGTAATGTTTCTGAAATAAAAATGTAAACTGCGCTCGTCAGATGTCTGGGTCTCAATGAAGACAAAATCGAACCTAACCACCCACATGTAAGTAAGTTTATATATATATTAGTATGAATTATTCATTTATTTTAGAAATATTGTATATTTACAACCTGTTTTTTCTTTTCAAATGGCAGTGAAATATTTTTCATATTTAATTAAGTTACTTAATAATTAAATATTAAAAGAAACGGGAACTAAGATTTCGTTGTTTTTTTTTGTTAGGGGGGGGGGGGATGCAACTTCTCTCCAACTAAATTCTCTCTTCCCAAAAGACAACTTTTGATTCTTTTTTCATTTTAGAGTTAGTTCATGTGTTTTATGAAACCTATTTTTAAAAGGGGGGGGGGGGGTTCAAGGAGGCAGAGTCGTCCACACGAAAGAAACTGAATGAACTGTTCCAATTCTCCAAGCTATAAAATTTTGGTAGAAACCAATTTTTGAATATTTAATATTTCTTAATTTTTTAATTTTTGTTTTGCTTTGTAGGCCGAAATGTCTTGCAGCGAGGATTCTGGGGGGAAAATCATAACTTCATAAGTTTAACTCATTTGATGTTTATATTCTGCATTTTATAAAAGGGCTGTGAAACGAGCACATATTTTTGTTTTAAGATTTAGAGGGAGGGGGGGGGTTCTCCCCTGTGAACGCCAATGTCAGTGAATCTCAAATCAGAATTTTGCATCCTCAATTTGACTATTCTATCCGTACAAATGCTCTTAATTTCATAATGGCTCTGTACTAATGAAATCAATTCCAAAATATGCAGATCGGGGAATATATATATTTAAATAGGAAGAACCAGCCCTTTTAATTTAAATCATTTATTTAATGATCCTTAAAAAAAGAAATAGCGACATACATTTTGTATTTTTTAACAACTTTTTTTAGAATATAGTAAAACTTGTCAAAAGGGAACTTATGTATAACGGAGTCCTGTCTAAAACAGAATAATTCTATAGTATTAGAGTCTCGATGAAGACAACACAGTAGCAATACACAGTGCATTTGCTAATATGGAAAATTTCCCCGCGTGCTTGCTTTTCTGTAATACTGGGTTTTACTGTATTTTAAAAATGTAATATATTTTAGAATACTGTTTAAAAATATTTTGATCAATTATGGAATAATGAAAAATTAATGCAACGAAATATGCTGATTCAGAATCGCTAAGTACCGGGGAAATTGTCCATTATAGACAAATTTTCGTCGTAGAAGGTGCATTGTCTATTATGATTGTATTCTATTCTATTCTTCGTAATCCGAAAAATTTCCATTATAGACAGTTAGACAGATTTTGTTTTGACAGTTTTTACTATATATATTATGTATACCAGAGTTTCCCCCAGGTTTTATAAAGGGCAGGGTTTTGCTGGTGAGAAAAGGGTAAGTTTTTATTTTTAAGGGCACTTTTCAGATTATTAAGGGCACTATTTTTAATTGTTATTGTTGTATTATTTTGGTTTTAATGTCACTTTTGATATTTAAAAGTCAGGGCACTCTTTTCAAGACAATATTTAGTCAATTTTTACTAGCTATGAAAGCAAATTTTTTAATGCTAAAAGGAGAAAGAGCACTTTTTTTATTGAGGGGCAAGAAGGGTGCTAATTATTTTACTGGGGGGGGGGGGTGGCAAGAAGGGTCTTTTTTTGTAAACCAAAGGGAAGGCAGGGTGCAGCACCCTTCTGAAACTGTCTGCGGGAAACTCTAATATATTATATATATATATATTGTATTCTCGAGGAGTATGAAATTTTCCGTTTAATCAGAATACTGTTATACACAGGCCACTTTTCACAAATTTTACAATATTAAATTTATATTTGAATAATTAATTAAAATACAAATCTGAATTATAACTTTTAAATGTATTGTGTATTAATAATTAGCTACATTTTATTGAACAACTTTCAAACTGGATCTTTTCTTTTTTTTTTACCTAAATATTTAAATAGAGTAAACGGTGTAGAAATGGAAATCTCTATCGCAGAATCTTCTCTAAAATGAAAAATTTTCAAATTGCCGCCGAAAAGAATATAATACAATTATAATAGGCAGTGTACATTACAGATTACATGTCAACACAAGAACTTATCTTAAAACGAAAGAAATCCCCCATCCCTTGCGATTCCATTTTAACATGTTTAACGGTATATCACAAAAAGTAAGTTTTTTTATACTTTTATTATTATTTATCATGCAATAACCTTTTTATCTGTGAAACTATATATCTTTTAATTATTACATCCAATTATATTATATTAATACATTTTTGATTGCTGTAAAAATGATATATATATAATGGGTAAAATAAGGTCTTCCAACACGATGCTGGACTCTATTTTGTAACATGCAGATTACGAAATCCGTGTAATCGAATTGTAATCGTAATTGACTAGTTCAGTAATCGAAATCGAAGGGAAAAATATTAATCGTAATCTAAACATAATCGTAATCTAGAATTTAAAAAAGAGATAATCACAAACGTAATCGTAATCCAACTTGCATAAATAGAGATATAATCGTAATCTGCTTTTAAAAAATGGAAGTAATCGTAATCGATTACAGTCCGCTGTAATCGACTCGAAGTCTGCTTCCAGTACTGCAGAGACTCGTTCAAGCACTAAACCTTTACTTAGCCGTCTCTCGTTGATCTTAAGAAGCAAGTCGTTGAACTGAGAAAGAAATTATTTAAATTGACGGTGCTTACAAGAGGATTTTGGCCATATGAAGTCAATTATTTGTATCACTGTTTGCATTTCATTTCAAAGACGGGTTGAGACTGCACTAAAGCACACTTTGTTGAAAGATGCAGTGGTAGGATATAAAATTTTCATTGCATTTTGGATCATTGCTGAGTTGCTGAACGAAACCTTTCCTACACCCAAGTAATGCAGGTGTCCATCTGTTGTTACCAATATGACATATTTTACATCCAATCCTGTTGGTTGAAATACTTTGTAACAGCCTTGTACAAATCCCCTCCTGTAGTTATTCTTGACATAGGCAAAATAGTCAGTAGTTCTTCAAAAAATTGTTCACTAGTTCTATTCAGATAATGCAGAAAAATAATCAGCCGTGCTGTATCTGAAATGCCGTAAGATTCATCCAATGCCAAAGCATAGTAATCTGTGACACTGACAGCTAAAGTTTGTTTCAAAATTGTATAGTTTTCCCTCTAGCAAAACTTGTGTATACCTTGTGCTTGAAGAAGCAGATAATGGAATATGTCGAATTGTATCAACAATATCTTTTTTCATTCTCAAATAACGCATTTCCAGCATCCAGCCTTTTACAATATCTGCATCACTTTATGGCTTCATATGTTTGTCTAGAGTGCACGAAATATGTAAAGAAGCCTCTAAACATTTTTCTTGCTCAGTCCTAGATTGTTTCATGATTTGTGCCTATGTTATGTAATCTGAACATAAACTCTGAATTTTACTTTCCCGGAGGTTACTTCCTATCAGGTTTTTTCCACCAAATGTTTTGTGTTTAGTTTCATAAAGTGGTTTAATATTGAAACTTTTAATTATAGCCTTCGTTTACTGACATATAATACAAACTGGTACTGCTCCAACTCGGTTTGGCAACGTGAAGCAATATAAGTCAGTCTTTTCTGGTAAAAACTGTCTGTTTTCCGATTAAACTTTTCTTTTCCATCGTAATGCGAATCATACACAATAGCACAACAAAGAAACCCAATGCTAACAAGAACTCTGAATAAGAAGGAAATGAATAAACACATTACGTGCTCCAATACAGAGCTGGACCTGACTAAAAGAATGAGAGAAGAGAGCAGGTGCTATTCATACATCAAGGTCAAAGCAATAGCTGTTTTAGTGGGAGGGTGTAGTAGTAGGAGAGAAGTTATCTGCAGTGGGCCACGTCCATGATTACTGCCTGTATGGTACGCGTTGTACACTGAAAATTACTATTTTCTGTTATTCACAATTTCATCATGGTCCGTACAAAACTTGCCTGTGGTCTGGATGCAGACCACGGTCTGCCATTTGGTGACCACTGTTTTATGCCCTCGCTACTGACATTTTTATAGACTTTATTTTGTAATAATATTTATTATGTTTTTACGTAATGTAATTAGAATATTCTCAATAATTTTGATCTTATTAATCCAAATCTTAATAATTTTGATAATAATCAGTCTTCTGTAGATCTAGGTTAGGTTTCTTTTTTAATGCATCCCTGGGATTCTCAAATATTTGTTTGTCTAAGTGTATTTTATGTCATTCTTGCTCTCTCCACAATCACCACAGATTATCTCCTTTCATTTGCTATGAATGTCTCTCATTTCATTTTGTGTGTTGTTAACTACCTCCTCCATTTGTCTTTTCTTTACTGTTTTAAAAATCCATATTTTGTGAATCTTAAGTATTCCTGTATTTCTTTAAAGAATATTGAATTTAACATATGCTGTTATACTTATTTCTTAATAAATCTGAGAATAGCTAATGTATAAGAAAGATAATATACTTAGGCTCCAAAGGTAAAAATTAGCAGTTGTTACTTCTCAAATTTATAACTGTTACATAAAATAACTATATTTTGTAGACCATTATAGTATTTAATTGTCCTGTCAATTTGTAATGTTTTTGTTGATAAATAACTTGAACTATTTTTAAATACTAGATTCAATATTTGTGAAAGATGTAAGCTTTTTGCATATTTTAACAGTAAAAGGCATATTTTAAAATAAACTAACTATAGTTATTTTTTTTAATAAGTAGCAACAAAATTCTTTTAGTCTGCAGACATTTAGCAACTGACAAAGTTTCCTAGTCATTACTTTTACCAGGCTTAAATGTAAATTCTTTCTTTTTAATTCATTGCTTTAACAGTATTGTTTTAACATTAGTATTATACAGAGGTTGTTGTGCGTGTGTGATCATTACTAATGTTATCATTTGCGTAATACTAGAAACTTGAAGAACATTTTAATTAGGCCTCTTATTGTTATAATTTTATTAACTTATTGTTATCGGCTTAATGTATGAATCAAAAATATTTTTGGCAAATCTTTTCAAAATTCTGGAACAACTTCATTCTTTTCCACTCTTTTTGTTTGAAAACAATTAAACATGCATTTAAAATATGTGTATTTTAATCTAATGGTATATTTAACTCTTTCAGCATTAGATTATATTTTTGCACATCTATTCAGTGCCTGATAATATCTAAGCAAAAGTGTTGTTATGCAAATTGGTATTTCAATATTTTGCATATTTGTTCATCTCATACAACAGTTAAAAGCAATATAAATTTCATGATTTCATTACACCACCGTTTTAATTTGTTTAATTTGATGGAAAACATGGGCTCAATGCTCATATGTTAAATGCCAAGGTGAATGCTAAGAATTATGTAACATTATATAGTTAGAGCAAAGTAATATAAATAAAAAAAAAAGTTCAAAAAATTTCTTTGCATAGTTCTGAAAGCGTATATTCACCATATGGTTACATATGAACAAAGAAATATAAAAACAAAGAAATTTTATTTTATTTGGCATGAAGTGTATAAGGTCTGATTTTGATGATTATAATGACCATATGTCAGCCTTTTACTTTTGAATGGATACAAACACTATCTATGAGCTAGAAACTAAAGTACATGCATTTATATAGACAAGTGCAACATTGCAACCCAAGCATATATAATTTATAGGCAAAATAATTTGATGATGACCATTGAATTTTTATAACGTAAATGTTTAAAAAAAATAATGATATGAATAATATCAACAAAACAATCACTACAAGAGCAGAAGCAGTGCAGCTTTTGCTCTTGTAGTAAATGCATATATTTCAGCCTGAAGAACAGTGATCCATTCATATACTAATTAATTTTTCAGCAGAGCTGAAATTACGGCGTAAATTAAATTAAATACAAAGGATGTGAATTATCACTTTACTAAACGACATCCGGTCAATGACATTCCATCTTGTGTTGCAAGGTTGTAGCCTAGCCGTATAAGAGTGGGAAAATGCTAGACCATGTCGTCCGGATGGCTTAAATGGTAAAGCACTTGGTGCTCTATACCAAGTGATCCAGGATCGAAACCCGGTCTGGACATTTTTTCACTCTATTGGTTGTACGCTGTTTAGTAAAGTGATAATTCGCATCTTTTGTATTTCAATGATCCATTCTTTCAAATTCTTTTTCTTTTAAATTGCTCTTATAACAATATTTAAGAATTTATTTTATGTGTTTCATTTGTACAAAAGATTGTGTTGCCAGATTATTATTTTTTTAATCAACTAATAGAATATAAATGAATGTAAAATATGATTAAAAAAATAAATAAATAATGAAATAAATAAAAAATTAAGTGCAAAAATAAGATACATTTTTAAAAATATAAATGCTTCAAAATAGTTAATTCTAAAAAATCCAACAATGTCATTCATCTTTGTAGGAAAAGAATCAAAATTAGGAAATTAATTAATTATCAAAATAATAATATTAAACAAGTAAGAATTTTTTGAAGAACTAGTCTGTTTGAATTTGTTTGAAGATTTTATGTGTTTAAAAAGAAGTGAGATCACATCCAGTCCTGCCATGTTGTCTTTTTTGTTTGTTTGTTTGTTTTTTATTCAACACTGTATATCTTGAATAGATCACACTGCTTTTGCAACATCATTTGTGCTGGATTCATTGTTATTTTTTAAGAAAGCAAAAAAGGAAAAAAAAAACTGCTATACGATTCATCTTTTTATTAAATTCACAAGTAAGAAGCTGCAGCTAAATAGAGTTTATTTATGGATTGAATTTTTTTTAAAGCAGAACAAAAAGAATGAGTGAAATGACAACTAAATTTTCATTAAAACAAATTAAAATTCATAACACCAAAATCTTTCCAAATTTATAATACACTTTTTAACAAACATGAGCAGTGCACAAAAGTATTGACAGAACTAATTTACAATTTGCACTATTATATATAGATTGAATATCAACTGTTTAGTCATAAACCTGTTTATGTCATGAGCATATTGACACAATATTAGATATTTGAATGTTTTTATTCATCACCAGCATCATGGAACTTCTAACTTATGCTACATCATCATATTTAAAAATTAGCATGAGAAAAGAACTAGAAGAAAAGTTCAATTTTTCAATATGAAAAGAATCATTAAATATATAGAAAAAACTTTTTCTAATGTTGGAACACTAAATTCACCTTCGTATATAAATTAAAAATATGAAAACATTTAAAATGAATCATAATTTATTATTCATTACTAAAATAGGTGTGAAATGAAATAAAGGATAACTAAAACTTTCTTGCGGATATTAAAAACTTCATCGAAGTCCCGAGTGCAGAACATGGCCATCATCAAGAGGGCGAAAATGAGAATTTTCATTTTCGCCTTCTTGATAATGGCTAGGTTCTGGTCGAAAGCGCTCGGGACTCCAACAAAGTTTTTAACATCTGTAAAAAGGTTTTAATGTTTTAAAACCTTTTATTTCATTTCACACCTATTTTAGTAATGAGTAATAGATTGTGATTCATTTTAAATGTTTTCATATTTTTAATTTAATGGAAAAAATCATAAAAATAAGGCATAACATGGTGCTTATCAGCTTAATCATTTTATTTTAATAAAATCTTTAGCTCTCCATTAATAGGTGGCATTTAATTTTAACTTCAAAATTTGTGACATTTGTGACAACACTGGTTTTGTGATTTATTTAATTTAATGATTTGTATTAATTTTATTACTGTTATTTTACAGTATCAACTTGATCCAAGTCGTAGCACTTAATCAGAGAACATGCAGGAGAAAACGAAAAGGAAAAAAAAAAAGGAATTCAAAAACTAAACTCTGAGCTTATATACACCAACTCTACATTTCACATCAGGCAATAATCTACTTTGTAAGAGATGCATTGCACCTTTGTCTAGGCATCATCTTATGTGACAACCTCATACTCTTCAGTGCTGTCTTCATTCTGTTAGTGGAAATAAATGAAAATGGCCAGCAGCTTTTCTCAAGTTTTTCCTTTGCCAGTTTGGGTGCTCAAAGAAAACAAATTATGCTACAGTGAGTTTAAGGTGGTGATTGTCATTTTAACCAAGAAATGCTAGTTTTTCCATTTTTTATCAAAGACAAACTCTGGAATCTTTATATTGAGCATTTATCTGAGAGAGACAGTGAAAACTCGTGAATGGAAATACTAGCATTTGAGTTAAATTTGGGGAAAAAAAAAGAGAGACATTTTTAAGACTTCAGATAATCAGGCCTTTCACCGAGTATTGTAAATTTTGTGGATGATTTGTGTTGGTGCTGACTCGCTGCTTCTGAGGGATAGTCTACAAGAAGGCTCTCACAATCTCCTGCAATTTCTCTTCTCTGCTATATTTTAGCAAAGTATCCGATATGACAGTGGACTTTCACACAGCTGTCGTAGATTGACGTATGTGTACAGAAAAAAAACAAATGTTAGTGATTACCTCTATAGGTTTGTCCCTTTCTCAAAAAAAAAAAAAAAAGAAAAACTTTGATGTCCCTAACTCCAGCTTTTTTGCTGGCTCACATCACTTTTTGCATTATTCTTTCTCCCAGGAATTAAAATGGAGTACCGTTTTTTAATACTATACATCTTGTTTTTAATGTATTATAATGTTATTTTTACTAGCATCTATCTCTGTGAATTTTTATTTAGTACTTATTTCTACACAATTGTAAATTACATTTTTTATATTATGGTTGCAGTCTAAGTATTTTCAATCAGGGTTCCCATAATACCTGTAAAATTGGAAAGAATTGCTACAAATGTATATAATTTCTCCCTTTCTGTATAATTCAAAAAAGGAAAAAAAAAATCCACTAAAGCTCCCCAATACGGGATAGGGTATTGGGGTAAAGGGATAGATCATAAAAATATGTAAAAAATAATTAAAACTTAAACTGCAATTGAAATTTGCATTAAATGGGTAAAAACTGGTTTTAGCATTTCATTTCATTTTCATTATCTGTCCTATTATTTCATTCATTTTTGTATAATATATGTGTTAAATCATGAGATTTTCATTACATATAATGCTGCTTAAAACTGATATTTATAAATTAAATTTTATGTTGGTTGAAATATTTTTACATATATGGTACTTATGTATTTTCTTGAACATACTTGGTGCATTTAAAGTTGTCATTAAAAAAATAAATAAAATAATAATAAATTTTAAATGAAAAGCTTCAAGAGAAGGTGGAGGAAAGGGGAAATTGTTACTTTAAGCTCTAAAAGCAGAGGAAATCATCCAAATAAAATAAAAAACATTGCATACAAACATTTAAAACACTAAAATTTACATTATCTTAAAAATGAAAACTTACATTTTAGCAGAAAGGGAAGAGAATATATATATATATCATAGTTGTGTCGACTTTTTTGGCAAGAGAAATTGTCTTCAGTAATTGCTAAAAATTCTTCATGAGCTGAAATTTTCAGGATTGGGCCCAAACAAATTATATCTTGCACTGTCCTGTTGATTCTTTCACATTTCATGGTTCTGCAAATGCAAAAATCAGTGAAATCCGGCCTGACCCAATTAACTCAATTTCTACAAAAAATAAAATAAAATAAATATTCTACAGTGCAAATATTTTAAAGCATAGCATTTTTCAGATTCTTATGTCTGTAAGCTATGAAATGTAGAATTGCAACATAAATGATCAGTTGGACAATTATATGTAAATACTCATTAAAAAATTAATGTAGTTTAAAAAAAAAAGAATAAGAAAAAGTATGTATAAAAAAGGTAATACTGTTGAAAAAATTGATGCCCCCAATGGCCCAGAAAGAATTAAGTCCGGGCCCAGCCCGAATCCGATGGAAAAAATTGGGTCCAAGCCTGATTAAACAAGTCTAATGAGATAAAGTTGTTCTGAGCTCCAGTCCATGTCGACTTCCAATATTTGCACATGAAAGTTACTAAATTCACAATTTTTTGTTTAGCTCAATTAAAAACTTGGTAAGTAAATTCTGTCTTTAGTTGAAAATGTTACAATATAAAGGATAAAGCACCTGTGATAAAATATGCTGTAGCAAAATATGCTGAGTTCAGAAAAAAGCATAAGTACCCCATACTTTTTCAATGTCTTTAGAAAATATCACAACCTGAGTAAATTTCAAGTATTTAAGATTACCCAATCAAGCAAATTGTGAAATCTTTTAAAATCATTTTCAACCTCACAATCAAATCTTTTATTTTTAATCTTGATCATTTCATCATAAAATTAAGAGCTATATGTTATTTCTGCTGGCTGTATTGTAAATATACATTGATGGTATTAATAGTAATATCAATGTAAACATACATTGATATTATTAATAATATCATTAATAGTATTAATCTGTGATTGATGACACATGCAAATTAACTGTTTTTTTTTCTATTAAAATTGTCATTTGTTATTAAAGCATTTTAATTCCCTGAAAGGGAACCCTGTTAATTAATTACATGGTTATTCTTTTTTTGTCTCCATCTTTTATTAATTTTCTAAATTACTCATCATTAAACCAAAGGCAATTCAGATTTTTATCATTCTCTGGGGGGGTTTTGATGTTCTACTTCTGACAATTTTTGTTATTAAAGTATAGTAAAAGTCTGGTTAACTTGGTATATTGTTCATAACTGTTAATTTATCACATATTCATTGTTGTATTTTTACATTTGATTTTATGTAATATAAACTATTGACTTTTGTCTTAACTTAAATATCTTTTCATTATTTATCTGAATTAACATATCTAATTAAAATATTTACTTAGTGATTGGTTTGGATCAGGGCCGAAACTGATTTTTTTTTTCACCTGGGGCAAGCATGAATTTTGGTTCCTCTCCCTTCTTTCCAAAATAAATTTATAAAGAGAACTTTTCAATCCATTCATTTAATTTTCATTTTTAATATGAAACAATTGTTAGGAAATACAGTGGACTCCTTCAAATCCGCACATCATTGCAGATGTAAACAGTGGAACTTACAGTTAAGATGTAGGGAGAAAATTTCAAGATTTTGTATATTTTTATATCATTTCGTGCACATTTTAATATGTAATTCTGGTAACTATGTCTGAACTTGAGCTTTCTCATGAAAAAAGTATAAATTTATTCCCAAAAAAATTCAAGCTAGCGCTGATATCAGTAGTGACTTCAATATTTTTACCAAATACATTTATTAATTAATAAAGCTTTTTTGGTTATTAAATCTGGCGAAACATGAAATAAAATATCACGATTTTGAGGTAAATTATTGGTATATCTTTATGAGGTGAGTTTCATTGAAAAATTCAAGAAAAAATTATCTCATAATTATTATGCATATTTACTTTTAGTATTTTACCTTATTATAAGCATTCATTATAATTTTGAATGCATTATTACATTCAAATAACTGTTTAAAAATTTTTAACAAAACAGTGACCAGAAATCTGCAAAATTCTAAAATCTGCACAACCTCTGGTTCCAAGCTATGTGGATTTGAGGGAGTCTACTGTATATTAGTCTTAAGATTTTTAGGTTCATTTCTTTAGAAATCTGCCTATTGCATTCATTATTTGCATTATTTATTGCTCACTATTTGCATTATATTTGCATTATTTATATTGCATTATCTATCTATTTATAATGCAAATCTTGTCACAATAAAAACATACAAAATACTGAATTGATTCAAATCTAAATGGGACAGTTTATTAATCTTACAAGCATATTTGATGAGTTCATTAATCAAGTATGTAGGTATACACTAAAATCCTATGTTTTAACACACAATATCAAACTGTAGCATAATGAACAGACATGCGTTTCATGAGTAACTTCGACTTACATCACTAGTGTCAGTAAAAACAAAAAATTACATCCCCCCAAAGACATAATAAAGTCAAAAATCCCAAAAGTTTTATATTGTGTGTTTAAACGTTGGTTTTTAGTGTATATTTATCCACACAAGATTTTATTCTAGTATGTAGATCTTCTAGTTTATTTACATGGCAAAAGCAAAAATTGTTGTCCAAATATTGAACCAGTTCAAATCTAATTGGGACAGTGTATTGATCTTACAAGTATCTTGGTTGAATTTGTTAATCAAGTATTGTTTTGCTGCCCCTAACTGGTCACCTAATGGAAAACCCAGCCCTGTTCAAATCAAAGACTATAATGTCAATGAATATATCTTTACTTTGGGTTGCCCGATTCAGTGACATTTTTGACAAAATTTCGTTATTTCTTTTTTTGTACTGAACAATGAACTAAATCTTCTTTTGGTGCCTGGAGCATATGTCCTGCTTGCCCCCTCCCAATTTCGGCCCTGGTTTGGATGCACAATATTATTTACAGAAATTTTTAATTGAGAGGATAAATTACACTTACATGTTTTTTTCTATTTGCTATCTTGATAATTAAGGCCGTTTTAAGCTTAAATTTGCATCAGCTTATTGTATAATACAGAAATAAAAAATTTCAGAAAAAGGTTTGATTTATCAATATAAAATTTGTTTATGTATGACTTATCCAAGAATTGCAAAATGATGTTTCTGAAACTGCATTTGTTCATTTTTAAAATATTATTGTTGACTTGAACTGTAAAAACTAATTAACTTATAAAAAGTTTTTTTTTTCTCCAAAAAAAAAAAATGTGCATTGCAAAACAAGAATGCATTATAATAAATAGTTTACAGTATTATTGTAGTAGTTGAAGCCTATTGAATAAAAAGAAACTGCATATACAATCAAGTTAAATGACAATTGTATTCTTGAGTTAGTTAAATTAATCTTTATGTTTATATGCTAAAAAAAAAAAAAAATCTATTGCTTCTGAAATTAATAATTTTAACTTAAAATTTCATAAATTGTGTTGACTTTTTCAATTAATTCCTATGGTCTTTTTTATATTTCTTTATTATTATATAGATTAATATTATGTATGCAACAAATTAATTTATTGCAATTTTTGAGCTTAAAAAATAGTAAAGTCAAATTTAGAATTTAAAGGCCTCTCCCACTCCCTCCCCTCGTCCTTTAAAAAAGTTGAAAATTACTCAAAAGTATTAATTTATAATTGCATGATAATTTTATTTAAAAACAAATTTTCTGGGGCAGTTATTTTACTTTATTTATTTTATTATTTATTTTTTACTTTGTCAGTGTCTGAAAAAGTGAAATAAAAAACAATATTCAGCTTGTTTACTGCTCAGAATATTTCTTGCAATATTTCTTAAAAACATAAAAAAATAAAATGGTAGAGTTTTAAATTTAAGTATTATTTAAAAAATAAGACTTTTACAATACAGATTAACTAGTGATTAAGATTTCATGCAAAATAAGACATTAAACTTGTCAAAAAACATGCAACTTCTGTCAATTCTGTAAATTACTTTTGAGAATTGCATTATACATTCTTATTTTTCCATAAACATTTAACCTGAGAAGTCAATAAATATTTAATAATAAAATAATAAAATTACTCTTATAGCCTTTTAAATGTTATATAAAACCTTAAGTATTATTTTATCAAAGTATCAAAATTCTAAGCAATGTGCTGATAGTAAGAAATTGATTATGTCAAAGAATTTATTTTAAAAGTGAGGCAATCTTTTATATTTAATATTTTCATGATAAGTTACTGTAAATTTTAAATTATTGAGCATTTGTGTATGGAATTTTTCAAATATAAATTGTGATTTTTTTTTTTAATTAAAAATTCATTTTGTATTGTTATTAAATGGATATTTTACGGGGTTTTTTTCTTTTAACAAAACTTGATAAGCTCTGCATTCAGAAAACAAAAAGAATTTCTTCAAGGATTACTTTGTGTTCTTTTAATGAATATTTACAATCTTACCAGAAAAATATTTTTATTTATTAGGAAACAGTATCATATTGGATGTAAAAAGTAAATAAAATAAAATAACTTGCTTTTAAATTGGTTTATGCCACTTTTGTATAAAACCAAATCCTGTCCTCTTTTTTTTTTTTTCTTTAAGTAAAATAATGAAATCATTTTTAGGTTTTTAACTTGTATCTTACTCTGTACATATATGTAGTTAATAAGATTTTGTACTATTTGTATAGTGCTCCATTTTAATACACTAAATCTATCTCATCCTGTTTCTAATAAAACACCTTTTAGCAAGCAGTATTGCCATCTCAGAAATCATATTTTCCCTCGATATAAAGATCCATTGGCAGAATTTCCATTCTTCATGTATATGTATATGTAAAAGTGTTGCGAGCTATTTTAAAAGTTTTCTTTATTAATTTTTATCCTTATACATAGCTTAAAAAGCATGTTTTGTCCATATATTTAAGTATATTACATGCTCATATATATAAATATATATATATATATTTGCTAAAATTTCCATCCTTGTTTAAAATATGAAATTGCGAGGTGGCAATTCCCTTAGAATCTCAATTTACAGTTGTTGTTTTCTTTAAGTTTTCTTCTTTTAAACCTGTACTTTTTAAAGTACTGTGCCAAAGGTATTCATAAAATTTTCAAAAAGGAATAAAATTTAGACTATTATATCTAGAAGAATAACTTATATTGGCCATTTTGGCAGCCCATCTGGAATCACTTGTATTTATAGAAACTCAAATTTATTGGCAGCAATCTCTGTGGGGTTAAAAAAGCATTTGTATATCCTTAAATTTATGACACATTTTATTTATTTAAAAAAGCATTTGTTTCTTTTATAATTATTTCTTTTAACTTGGAAATGCATGTTTATTTCTAATTTTTGAATTTTTTTTCCCTCTTTTATTTTTTTTAGCTGAAATTACATTTAAAATGTTAATTACTAAATTAATGTGCACAGTGGTGGATAAACTTTTTTAATTAATTGATTTGAGTTTTTATAATCATGAATCTACAATATTCTGAATTATTTAAATAAAAATTGTGGTAAACTTTCTCTTCTACAATGATTTAATGAGAAAAATATTACTGTTAATTAATTTCCATTTATTTTTATTTTATTTTTCCCCTTTTTTAAGTCTTCATAGATTGTGAAACCTGTGGGGCCCCTATGAAATAACTGATACTGATTCCATATGTACTTAAAAAAATTCAAAATTCATAGGAGTATTCATATCTGATATGAATGTAATACGTTTTCAACTCTCCCCTAAATTTTAACTATCTTTTTAAAAAGCAGCATATTTTATAATTTTATTTAAGTAAAAATTAATGCTTTAAAAAAAATAATTAAAATCTAGGAAAACAGTGTTTAAAAATGTAATATATTGATATCATATGTCGACTTTCTGTTGTTGGCAACTGCATTTAGGAAGATGCATTAGCTAATAAATAATTCTATTAAATTTCTGATAGGTTAATATAGTGTTTTATAATCTATAAGGATAAGGATCATTGACGTTATCACATTAATTTTTATATAGGTTAATCAACTAATCTTTTTGCACTAAGTACAAGCTCCTTTTTTTTTTAAATTAATTAATTAAAAATTTTATTTGACATGTTTTCTAGATTAATAAATGAAGTTTTAAGTATGTTAACCAGCAATGCACTTTTTTGTTTCTAAGAACATTTTTCATTTCATACATTTACACATTTGTCTCCTATGTTACTGAGTTCAGAAATTTTTGTTTTATTACCTACATTACCATACAAAACAAAGATATTAACAAATATTTCAAAATTTTGCATTGCTTAACCTGAGAGTACTCGCGTCTTTTTTTCAGAATGCTATTAGTCATGTTCAGACTTTTTGCTGCCAGTTCCTACATACAGAAAATGAAAAACAAACTATTTCCATTTAATATTCGAATATTACATTTCAATGAAGTTATATATTTGCAGTTTATTTAAATTATACATTTTTCTTATGAGCTTTGGAATAATGGGAAATTGTAAAAATGAACTGACACCAGTGATCATTTCACAGACTTTTCAGTAAATTTCAACTTGGCTTGTAAAAATGTACCAGAAGGAAATACAAAGACGTCTTGCTACTTCACTATGGTGGTGGAGAAACATTTTAAGCCAGCCACATAGAATTTCCCCATTGTATTTGTAAGGGGAGATGGGTTAGAACAGTGGTCACCAATTATTTTCCCCATAGATCCGTTTCAAAACATTGTTAACTTCCGTGGTCCAGCGAACTTAACCCTCCCCACCCCAACTGCCTACACTGCCCCCCTCCCCTGGCTATCTGCTATGCTTAGTGAAACTTTTCTTTGAAATCAGTTGTTATCTTACGTGCAAAACGCAATGGATACCAGAGAAATGAAGTGCATAAATACCATATAAATATTTTTTATCCTGATTTTTATAATACAAGGAAACAATACAAAGTACATATAAATTCTAAAAGAGTTCTTGCTAAAGTTCATTGTGGTTAATGTTCAATAAGAAAAATGGCACATTTTATTTTTCCCAACCTGCCTGAAATTTGGTGTCAAAATGATGCAGCTGATACTCAAGTCAAGAGCTGTACCGTTCTTAACGAAGTTCATTTTTTAGAATGCTACTTCACACACTTAAGTTGAGCCAAACATGTTAAACAATTTTATGAATAAAGCTTTTAGTTACGGATACTTTTTTTCACACACATTTTTTATCCAAAATTGGTCACTCCAAAGAATTTTTATTCACAGTCCATACAAAACTTGCTTGCGGTCCAGATCTGCTATTTAGTGACCACTGGATTAGAAGATAATTGATATGGGTGACAAAAAGACCGATATGCGACTACTACCAGGTTAATAGTCTAATTATTCCATGGATATATAAAAACTACAATTAACAGATTAAAATTAGATTTATTAAATTTTTGAAGATCTATTGGAATTGGTGCAAATAATAGTTGATTGATCCGTCTATGGCCTGTTCTATTCATTAAATAAGTTTACTTTGTTATTTACTATTTGGACTGCTATAGTATGAGATGAAAAATATTTTGAATAATTTATAAATGGAAAATACTTGTTACAATAATCATTCTAGAATAATGAAAATGTCAAATTTCATAAATTACGGGTGTCAAAATCCAATTATGCAAGCACATTAATTTTTTTTTCTCTTCTAATATTTCAAGATTGCTGCAGCAAGAAATGAAAAAAAAAATATTTTGCATATTTAGTGATATTTAATATAATTAGTATGTAATTTTAAACTTGTGATCTTTTATGGAGGAGAAAAGATATTGTATATCACAGGCACAAAATGTGGTTAATGTCCCGTACTTTGTTTATTGTGGCAGTTCACTTAATAAACTACATTAACTATACTGTAAAAATATAAAAGAGCAACAACATTTTAAAGGAATAAATCCCTTTTTAAGCCAGAGTATGGTCAAATACCTCAAAAGTAGAAGTAGGTGTGAAAGAAAGTATATAAATCGAAGCTATAAATGTGGTTGAATAACCAATAAGAAAACGGTTTAAAGAGAACAGCCAATCAGAGTTAAGGAGACACTTCACCAATGCTGGTTTTTTCCTTGCCTATCACGAAATCCCATGTTAACCTATCGGAAAATTTAAATAAGTGATTACTCATTATGTAATATAATTATCAAAATATAATTTTCATCATTAGAAAGAGACGTCTGATGCCAACGTAGTGTGTTTTTAAAAATTGTATTAAAAAGCATCTATAAACTCTTAAATTTCTACTTGAGTAAAATTGTAAAAGTTTATCATCTTCTTAAAAATGCTTAAAATTTAAAGAGAGAATCTTTTAAAAATGCACTACATCTTCATTGGATGCCTACTTTCTGATAGTGAAAATGATACTTTTATATTAGATAATGAGTAATAACCTATTTAAATTTCCCCAGAGATTAACAATGGATTTCCGAATCTCTGAAGAGTCCCCTTAATAATAAATTTAACAATAACATGTTATAGATAGCATTTTTAGGATTGACATTTAAGAGCATTTTTAATAAGAACAATTATTGTAAGCTCCTGATTGGCCGTTACTGTTTCTCCCATTTTTCTTTTGCAATTCTTCTCTATTCATAACTCACATTCTTTTTTTCCCTTTTCAATCTGCTTTTGCTCTTGTAGTGGTTTCTTATTTTGTAGCTTAATAAAAAGAGATTCATTCCTTTAAAAATATTGTTTTTTTTTATACCTTTATTGTATATTTAAGAAATGTATGCTTTATTAAGTGTGTTTTGCACCAGTTATGTACCATTCATTTTGCTCTGGCATTTCTTTTTTGTTATTTTAACTTGCTGTATGAACATTCAGACAATATTCTAACCTGTTGACCTTCTTTCAATTCAGAAGCAAATGCCACCTTTCTGTGTCATTGCCTCTGAGTTTGGAATGTATAGTACTTAACAACAATCGACCTTTGTAATAATTACTGTTCCGAACCTCTTAAGAACGTTACAACAGTGCTAAATTTTGAACCGCTCAAATGTCTTAATGTATCCATTGTTTGTTATGTGTGTTTGTCTATGTGTCAAGCTTCTAAAGCAACAAAAAATATTTAAAAAGGACAAGGTTATTGTTGGTCTATGCTTAAAATAGTTCAGAAAATGTTTTTTTTTTTTTTTTTTGTAGTTTTCATGGTATTATTTTAATTTTCTCCCTGTGTTTTGTTACATTTTTATAGGTTATTATTTTCTACAGCACATGATAGTTTTGGTGATAATGAACATTTGGTTTGCTTAAAAGTTGTGAAAAATAAGTAAATAAATAAATGTTGATTGGAGATTCTGAGCTGTTTTATTTGAGCATAGTTCTAAATCTTTTTATTTATTAGGTAGTTTTATTTTTACTTATACTGTCAGCATCAAGTAATATTTTTTCCCCAGTTAGATGTTAATTTTTAAAGATTTCTGTTTCATAATTTTAAAATTTGGTTTCATTGGCATGCATTCAGATCCCAACTTACTCAACTTGTCCCGTCTCAGGTAAAGATTCATTAAAAAGCCTCACAAAATCTTTGTAATCTTAATTTCTACTTATTTAAAGTAAAAAAAAAAAAAAAAAAAAAAAAAAAACTCAAATTGTCTTTAACATTACTGTTTTGGGGCTTTAGAATGTAAAATCTACACATCTTAAAAGTAGGGGAGCCAAGCAGTTGCTTATTTGCATTTGTAGTTATAAGGCTCTGTATACATTATTTATCTTTGCCTTCAACCCTTTTAATAATACATCAAACACCGGAGGATCAAATCAGTGTTAAAAATGGCATTTCTTAAATATCCAGGTATGCTTTAAAAAACAATTAGTTTCAAGAGCAATAATTTAATAGCTACCTTCATCAGGTAAAGCATTTGAATGAATTCCAAATGTTAGAATACAGGTCTGTTCATCATAACATTTCAGTGCAAACCTGTGTTTTATCTTTTAGATATTTGTGAATTTTTTGCCTGATGAAGGGACTAAAACTACTAAACTCCCCAGTGCTACAATCCATGTAGGACCTTAGACTTCAGTGTTCAAATCCACTTTTGTGACAGTCTTATGAAAAGAACTAATATATTATTGCTTGTAAGCTAGTTGCTTTTAAAAACATACCTGAAGTTTTGATTTTATGTTAGATTTAATAACTAAGTTAAGGTAATGGACCAGTAATGAGCCATCTTGCTTTGACAAACGAAACAAAATGTTTATAATACTTACAAGCAAATACAGTGACAGGTGATTTGTTGAATTCTTGATCAATCATGAATCACTCTAGTTGCTTGCGAGTATGATATATATATTTTTTCTTTTTCATCTATCAAAGTAATTGTCCATTATAGATACATGACCTATTACTGGTATCAGAGTTTCCCCCAGGTTTAAAAAAAGGCAGGGTACTTCTGTTTCTGAAAAGGGCACTTATGGATTCTTAAGGGCACTTTTGGATTCCTTAGGGCACTTTTCAGATTCTTAAGGGCACTTTTCTTAATTGTTAAAGGTATTCTTTTGGTTTTTAAAGCCATATTTGATATTTAAAAGTCAAGGTATTCTTTTCAGGACAACATTGAGTTATTTTTTTTATTATGAAAGCAGATTTTTTAATGCAAAAAGGAGAAAGGGCACTTTTTTACTGAGGGGCAAGAAGGGTACTAATTCTTTCTATGAGGGGTAGGAAGAGTGCAATTTTGTAAACCGAAGGGCAGGCAGGGTGCAGCACCCTTCTGAAACTGTCTGGGGGAAACTCTGCTGGTATACTTATCTTATTCTACTATATCATAAAATGTTTTTAATGTGTTTCAGACACTCTGAAATTTCTCAACATGTAACAAAATAAAAAAATGAAGTATCTTTTTTTCTACTTGATGCTGCCAGTATAAGTGTCATACATAAGATTTAAATATACACAAATGATGATCATGTGATCATCACAACTTTATTTAATTTTAGATGCATGCTTACTGTACTACTTAAGTAGTAATACCTCATTTTCATTTATTTGTCTTCGGGTTGAAAAAACTTATTTTTTTTTCTGCATTTAGTTTTATTTATTTAGTACAATGACCTTTATTAATTGCTAAAGCCATAGAACTTAAGTTATAAAGTTGATAGTTAAATCATCGCAATTACTTGTTTTAATCTTTGTTAACAGATATTTTGTATAAGACTTGCAACTTAAGTGTTTTGTGTTTGTCTACTCTGATGTGTGATATATATTTTTTTTTTCTTTTGCACAAAAACTGGAGCTGTGGGCAGCTTTACAGCTTAGTATTGAAATTTATTTTAAAAATCATTTTGTTTTCTGTGGGAATACTTGTGTACAAATTTTACTCACATTTAAACTGTTTTCAGCAGTTCTTGTAGATAGTTTGGTATCATTTATAATTATTTCATTTTAAAATTTTATTTATTAAATTATATAAAACAATGAAAAATAACAGATCATTTAATTTTGTTATGAAGTATGATATATATTGATTACATAATTCTGGTTTTTCGAGTTATTCAGTTTAAAATATTTAGTAATACAAATTAATTTGTATAGTTTTGTCAATGTCTTTTTTTTTTCTTCTTTCAAAGTATTGTTTTTGATTTCACACTAAGGAGTCTGAGTAGCTATGAAAATTTTGTCATATAAAAAGCATGATGTGATTATTGAAGTAATGCATTTTCATTGATAAAAATGCAGTATTTTAAGAGGGATTATTGTATTGTGGATTACTACAATTAGGTGCTTCAAATGGCAAAATTTTTATAGGTGCTGAGATAAAATATTATATTTTACCCTATTTTTTATATAAGAGTTTGTGATGAATTTAAAATAGCACTATATACAATTTTCATTAGGGTTCAGTAGTAAATTATAACTAAACTAGATAAATAAACATGAGATGAAAAAAATGTTTAAAAATAAATTATTTCTATTATATTGTGAAAAAAAAAAAAAAAAGCATAAAATATATATGTAATGAAGGGAGGGGTGGTAAAATTTTTACTTAAATTTCATTCAGTGTTTATTTCAAAGATAAAAAAAAGAATAGTAACTTTCAATAGTTTATACCAATATTTATGTTTTGATGTTGTATGGTGCTCTGTTAGTTTAAAAAAAGGTTTTGGTACAATTTTTTTTTCTTTTTCATGACTTTTGAGACAACAGCATTTTCACTAAAAATACTAATAAATATGAGTTCTTTAAATTCACTTGCTAATAATAAGTAAATAAATAGCATGTCAAATGTAGATGTACTTTTTTCTCCCATAATTTTACGGTTTTTTAGAGGTAGTGGGAATATTTATTATAATAAATTATCCTTAAACTTTTATTTGAATTTTGATTATAGGTTAGCTATTTATCTTCTAGCTTTTAGTATCCGAGCATTTTTATAACTTGTCCCATTTTGTATGCATAATTTTTTCCCAACTTATACTTGAGTGCAAAACTGATTAACACAATAAATATTTTTATTAATTTATTTTTGATTTGTATGGGAAGAAAATAACAAAATTTCATTTACATTTATTAATTAATTCATTAATTTAAAATTAAGAATGCCATTTCCCCCACCTTTTAAAGGGCTTGAGATGATATTTACATCGCAGGTTTGATCTAGATGATTGGGGGGAGGGGGTGAACTTTGATTTTAAGACTTTTTACTGTGTATAAAGTTTATAAAAATGAATATTTTGAGACTTCATTGTGCAATTTTCCCCCAGCTCTTATATCAGAAATTAGGGTAAACACTTTTATATGCCTGTTAGGATGAATGTTAGGTTTTTATATTCTTTTTTTGCCTCTGTTTTCATGTATTTTTAATCTTATATACTTGTACAGAAAAGTTTTTATTAGGTAATGAATGACTCAAGGTTTGTCAAATTTGTTGATACTATTTATTTATTATTCTTTGGTGGTAATGAAACCTATGTGTATGCTCAATTAAAATTTCATTTGATGTTGAAGTGACAATATATAATGATTTTTCACTTTAATGGTTGTGATTTCAAATACTTTACATTCATGTTACCTGCCATACATATGTTCATATATTTTTCTCACAGTTTGCAGTTTTGACGAATTAGTGATTTGTGCATTGTTTTTGAGCCAATAGAATATTGAAAACTGGCATTGTCTTTACATTAAAGTATATTTAATTTTAAGCTTGCTCAACAAATTTCATGTTTTTTCCTTTATGTGTAAATCACTTTCCTTTTTTATTCAATACTTTTTTTTTAACCTTATAGTCATCCTGATAATTAAAATTAAACAGAAGGATTTCAATTTTTTTTTTCCGCCAACCATTTAAAAGTTTTTAAATTGGCAACTGATTACTATTTTTGTTTAACCTACGTTGACAAATATTTTTCTATTGAAGCTCACAGCAAAATATAAAGAAATAAGTTTAGTTATTTTCCGTTTATATAGTTCATTAAGTAAGAGTTTTTGATGAACATCTTAATGTTAAACAAACTTAACTATTTGCTGTTAATTAATTAGTTAATTAAGTTTATTTTAATTTTACTGGAAATACTTAGAAACACTCAGGAATACATGTTTATTTTAAATTTGTGAAGGAAAAAAAAAGAATTCTATCTTAATTTCAAAATTATGTTTCTTCTCTCTTGTATTTAATATTATCCTTGATACAGATTTGTGTTATATTCAAAATTAGATAGAATTGGAATACGTATTAGGGTTATTATAAAGAAAATAAATAAGAAGATAATACCGACTTTTCATTTAGAAAAATAGGAAAAAGAATCTCATTATAAACATGTGTTTAAAAAAAAAAAAGTTCAAATAATAAAGTTTAACTTGATATAAGTAAAAATGAAAATTTGTAATGAATTTTCACTCAGTTTTTGATATGCTAGAATTATAAAAAATATGTAAACAGGTTTTTTTTTTTTTGTTGACAATAGAACGTCTTAATATTTTTACAATTTAATTATAAATTGATAAATAAATTTTAAGGCATTTTTTAATGATTAAATTTTGCTTATGCTATTTCACCGAGCTAGTAATCTTAAAAAAATATTTTTCTTTAAATGCTATTAAAATTATTGGTTCTCCATTGCAATTGCATATGTACAGACTATTTATTCAGTTATGTTTATTGATATTTAAAATCATCCCCCCTCCTCCCCCTGAGTATTTTGATGGCAGATTTCCTGCTTTGTTCACAATTTCCACATTATTTTGCTTAAATTGCAATTTTTTGACATTTTTTGTAAATACAATCTAATTTTTTTATCAGATTTTACTTACTGTATAAGATTTCGCTCACTGACACATGCACAAGTCACCAATTCCTGTGTTTTATTGTCTTTCACTATTTACAAGACTTGAACATTATTCTGTCTTCAGCATCTTTAATATTGGTTCCTTTATACTCAACTTTTGACTTTTTTGTCAACTGTGTGTCTAAAAGTGCAGTTGCAAAACTGTGTTCATGAGATTTGTTGGTAGTATTATCAGCACATTTGTAAGAAAACAAAATGCCAATTATGTGAATTGTTTCTTAAATAAGCGTCCATGTGTTGAGCTGTGGTTTTTAAACTCTGGTTTTAAAATCTCATTTTACACCAACTGTTTAGTTTTGTCTGTTTTGATGTTATGTTGATAATGTTTCGATTTTTTCTGTTTGAGGAACCACTATGCTCAAATTTCATTAAAACACAACTGTTATTTGGATGTTTGTGTCTTTTTCTTTTTGTGATTTTTGTTCTTGATTTCTTATTATTTTCTATACATGGACCAGAGCCTAGTAATGAAAGGGTTTCAAATAGCTATTTTCAAATAAATTAAATATTTAGGATTACCAATAATTGCTTAATTATCTATGAAAATAATTATTTGTTCAAACTAATTATGAATGTCGTTATCAAAAAATCAATATTTTAATTATTTTAGATATAAGATTTCAGATACTGAAATCTATCGAGTTACAGTTATCAAATTTTTGAGACAGTGGGGATTCTGCCAACCCCACCAGTTAATATAATAAAAAAAATTCAAAGAAAATATGGTCCTAGAATATCAGTGCCTTAAAATTATATTTCGCATAAAAATTCACAAGAATTAAACTTCCTGAAAATATTTAATAATGTTGAAAGAAATGAAACTGCTGGTGGAAAGTTTCAAATATTAAATAAAGTGAGTTTAAAATAAAAAATGTATCTGGCAAAGGTGCATTGAGGCCATTCATCTGCATATTTACAGGTTAAAAATATAATCTACATTTATAGTGTTTCTTTATGCATTATTCAGAGTCATCGCTTGAAAGTGGAAGAGAGGGGGAGGCTTAAAATTACCAAGTCAAGTATTAGCGTTTGACAACAACAATTACAATAAAACCTGTGATATTGGAACTCGTCTATAACACAAACCTGTCTTAAACGAAAAAATTTCTCGGTCCCAACATAAGTAATACCAGACAATTTTACATACTGAGATGGAAAACTCTAGAAATAGGTATTTTTTCTCTGATAATTCTGGTTTTAGAGGTTTTTTTTTTATTGTATATTAAATAAACAAATAAATACAATACAAATAATGTTTAACAAATTTGCAAACTAAGCTTGTGTTTTTGACAAGTTTAATGAAATTTATCAACTTTGAAAGCAGGGGGTGGTGGTGGGGGGTATGTATGCCTCTCCCCATGCATGTCAGAGTTCTTCCTTTTTGAAATAAAATTTTTATATTTTGTGGATAACCCTCTCTCAAAAATGCAAAGATAATATTAGGAGTATATATGGGGGGGAGGGGGGGCTCAGAAATTTAAGATTTTAAAAGTAAGAAGAATTTGCATAAAGTTCTTTTTGGGATAGAATATTTTGATCCATTCATATATATATATTACATATACACACACACACTTTTGGATAGTTTCAGTGCTGTGAAGATGCTGGAACAAAAGTGTCATCTATGAGGAAGTAGAGAAATGGCATGGAGAATTTTTTTTTTTTCTATAAGAGAAAATCTATAGGCCTGAAAAGGAAATAAAAATTATGAATATTATTAGCCAATTACTGGGTGAGACTTCTCTTGTGTAAATATGCATTAAAATAAGACTAAATTACAAGAATTTGTTGTCATTGTACAGTGTGAAAAATCGTCCACCTTTTTTTTTCCCCTGTGAACTACTCTCATGCCTGTCTCCCTCTCCTATGTCTCTGACAGAGCAAATTAATAGGCTCACAAAGATGTCAGTTGTGAGGGATCCTACATCAGTGTTGAATTCTGACTATTTCCTTCAAAGAGGATTTCTCATGGGTGCAAGATTTTAGTCTCGGAACTGATATCAGTCTTGTAGAGATTTTTGATTGATAGTAAATTCTACTTTATATACTTTAATTATAGCAATTTTACTATCAAGAACCCCTTTCTTTTATTGTAAGAGATCAATTTTTAGTCATAATACAACACAGAAATCTTCCATTATTTCCATTTGGTTATTCCTAGTACTGAGAAAAGTTTTCAGTCTTGACTAAGATGGACGTCTTGCACCCATGGGATTTCTTAAGAAAGGGGGCATTTTGGCATTCCTGGGAGGGGAGGGTTCTCTGCTGGGCCTACTGAGATCCATATATAACAGGAGTTCTGAGTCAACGGTTAGAAGCTTGTAAAGCAACGGTAAAAAATAGTCCACATTGGCAATGTTATATAATAGTGTTATTATTTAATATTATCCTAATTTATACTTTTCTAATTAAGCTAGGCTTATCTAATTAATAAATTATTCTCTAATCATATAAGCAGTGCGATAGACAGCATATTTTGCCATGAATTCGAACTAAAAATATCGTCACTGTATCCTTCCTTGCTGACCTCTGGAAATCATGTTAGGGAATAGGAAGACAGATCTCCTGTTATATAGAGAGCTGAGTGGCTGAGCCATTCCTTAAATTCATAACTGGGAGATGCGAATCATTTTGTGAATTCAAAGAAAACCACTTAATCCACATTATTTTTTTTAAATCTTGATTATTTGCAGATCTTCTTTTAACTATTGGATAGTTTCATTCATATGGCTAGGTAGGAACATTGATCACCAGCCATAGAGTATTTAGTTCTCATTATTTAGTATTTAGTTAATCTGTAAACCTATAAGTTTAATATTTGTCCATAACCACCAAGCTAATGTTTTAATACATTTGCAATGTAAAAGTTTAAAATTATTTGAATATAATTATAATGCACTTCAATTTTAAAAAGTTTAGAATTATTTTATCATAATGTAGTGCAATCGAATTTTAAAAGTCATTTTTTAAACAAAAGGAAACATGTTGTGTATTTTCTGATGAAAGCCTGCAAAAGTTCAGATGAAATGGTTTCCTTCTTCATAAGTCTGTCTCCGTACATGGTGTAGATATAGTGTCACTACAATACATAAATACTGAATGTATTTTTTTATTAGAGAGATACAATACAACTGTCTTTACAATAAGACTCTACTGTTCCATAATAGTTTTATAGATATTGCACAATGTTGAATTTATTTTGAAACTCGTGGAGGGGATTTGCACTTTTAGATCTTCACCAAACAAAATCTCAAATCTTCCAGGGGAACAATTTGGATCCCCCGAGAGGATGTCGTTACCTAATGTAATTATCGAAATACGGTTTTCACCATAAGGAAGTTGGCTTTAAAGACATAGAAGATTAAAACTCTGTAAACTTTAAAATTTCTACTTGTGAAAAATTAAATTTTATCATCTTTTTAAATATATTTAAAACTTAAGGAGACAATTTTTATAAACGCGCTATGTCGGCATCTGACGTCTACTTTCTGATAGTGTTTCGAACTCAATTTCGATAATTATTAATCATCTAATTAAATTTTGCTATAAATTAACATAGGATTTCGCGGTAGATGAGGAACAGCGAAGTGTTCTCCTTAAGGGGATACTTCACTCATGCGAAAACGCCCGCTCACTAATGTTAATCCTGTAAGACAGTTCTTTTAAAATATCTTGTTTGCATTTAAATATTTTTTAACAATTTCTTTTGCATAGGATTAGCTGGGATCGATCTCTACAATCGTGTTTTTATGCGGATACTTTAATTTTCAGAACCGGTTTAAAAAGTAGATTTTTAAAAACACTTCTCTATAATTTATTAAAGTGTATTTCCAAAGATTCCGTTAACAAAAAAAGTTCATTATCACTACTATTTAAAAAAAAAAAAGCTTTTTGATTCCAGGGAATAACCAAATCCCGGCTGCATATTAACTACCTTCACTCAAGTAGGGAACCATGGGGAAGTTTCCGACCTTGTGATTGGTTGATGTGATCTATCTTGGCGCAATTATTGAAACAGGAGTTTCGAAACAACAGCTTAGTAATATTTTTTTTTTCTTTTCTTTTATCTGAAATGCCTACCTTTACCCTTAAGCTAAACTTTCGACTTCAGTTTTCAATGATGTTGAGTCCTTTTCCCCAAACATAATTGTAGTACTTAAGAATGCTAAAAATTTAAGAAATAATTTGGAAAAATCACTAATACAAATTAGAATTAAAGAACAATAAAGCCTTGTGGAATGTGGGCAAAAAATTACTTGCGTATAAATATAATATTAGTTTAAAGATCATTTAAAGCAAAATCTGTAATTGAATTCTTATTGTAAATTACTCTTATAATAGGTGTAATTTCTGTAAATGATTAGTAATAAAATTGCAGTTATTTCTATTAATATAATCATGAACACATTATAATATATATAATGAAAAATATATATATAAATGCAAATAAATATATATAAAATTTATTATATACATATATATCTATATTAAATACTTCATACAAGTTCTTCAAAATATTATACCGAGAACATTCGTAAAATTTCAACTACAAAAATTCATTAATTGTAAAATCTTAAAAAATGTTTTTTTAAGTTGTTCTTTTGAATCTGAAATTTGGATATGCATATTTTTTGTGTGTGTATGCGTTTCAAATGTAATTTTTATAAAACAAATTCAAATGTAAATTTAATCTTTTTAACTTTAATTTCAAAAATCAAAATTTTATTTTAAATTTATAAATATTGAGTTAAATATAAAAACATTATGTAATAAAAAAATGAATTAATTATTAAATAAATATAATAACTATTGATCATTTTTTATTTCTTAGCAACTCAATATATACCTTTAAAAAGTATTTTAATTTTTTATCTATTTATTTTTTAGATTATATATGTTACTTCTTTAGCCTAATTAGTAATTTATAATGTATTTTCAATTTTGTATTTACAGGGCTCCCTAATGGTCCGCTTTTTGAATACCAACACTTTCTTAGAAAGTTTTATTTTTAGATTTTTCTTGCAAATTTTGCACAAACCACCTTCGGAGGTAAATTTTCGCGGATATGTTGTAAAAACCTACCATGAAATTTTCTGTTAAAAAATATTGGTATTCAGTTGGCGGACCATTTAGGAGCCCTGTATGTACATTTTATTTTCAAAAATAAAAATTTGCCACTACAGGTCTTTTATGAAAGTGTCAATTGTGTCAAATAAAATAAGTTTCTCAAAACGTTCATGCTAGACAAAGCAACAACTAAGAGATAAGATTCTTTTAAGTTGCTGTGTTTTACATTATTTTTAAATAAAAAAAATATTGTGTAAATTATAAAAAAAAAAAAAAAAAAAATATTTTTAAATATCCATCTTGTTCTAACCATTATTTTATGCATGGTGTTATTTATATCAGCAAAGTCTTTAAAATAAAACAATATCGAAGAAATATTCAATTCTTATGAATTGGTAATTTATAATATTTTTTTTTAATCTCAAAGTAATATAAAATATAATAAATTAATTTATATTTTATTTATCCCTACAACAAAATCTGTTTTTTACTCTCTTAGTTACTTACTGTGTCCTATTTCATTTTTATATTTATCGCAGAAAGCATGAACTGCTAGAAAAGCTTCTTTTATATGCCACTTTCATAAAAGCATTGTGATGGCAGACAATATTTTTCTGAAAATGAAAGGGTAAGTACGCAAAATTGTTCAGAATACGCTGTCAAAGTTGCCGTTTTGAATCGAATTTCCTGACGTGGCAGCGCTGGAAAGGAAAAAATTGCAGTCCTCAGTCAACAATAGCTTATAACTCAATATATAATACATTTATCAGAAACAAAGAAAAACTTTTATTACAAATCACTTCAATAAACATGCCAGCAAGTATGAAGCTTTTTCATTTAAAAAGGAGTCAAAATTTCGCCTTGTTGAGCAGGATTTTTTTTTTTTTTTTTTCAGAACTGTCTTAATGGATTGTTATAGTTTTAAAATTGCCGTTTCTACCTCTTTTAGGGTATTTAGAGGGGTCATATCCAAATTCCTCTCAAATCTTTTCTGTACTTATCAAGTTTGATGTATGTACACATTTTCATTTATAAGAATAAGATTTTGATCCTGTGCTATCGTACGATGACTCATAATGAGGTCAACATATTATCACTGTGGACAATACTTATCCATTTAAGTCATATGTGGAAAGAAAATTCATTTTACAAATATTAAAAATATATTAATTTCGGTACTTCTCCATTATCCCGTCGACCACTTTCCATAAAATAAATTATCGCCAAACTATAGGATTTAACACCAAAAATTCCTGATCATCACGTCACAATCACAAATGAATAAATATCCAAGATTATGTTTTCATTAGTATATTGTAAATTTTATTGTTTAAAGTTACTCATAGTTTACACTTTAGTGAGTAGGGCTATTTCGAATTTCTTTTATTGTTTGAGATTACAGTGGTAATATTCTTCCATTTGTTTATTGGGCGTTAAAGTTTGGCGATAGTTTTTTTTTTATATATACAGAAAGTGGTCAACGGGATGATCGCGAAGTATCGTAATTTCATTGAGTATCATTTGAGGAGTAACTTGTAATTATACGAAAATTTGTTTGGGAATGTTCGATTAAAAAACATATCATAGAAACTCGACAGAGTTTCTCGCCAAGCATAAGAAACAGCAATGCATTGAACCGTAAATGAAAGGAATTTCCGCCAATGGATGCCAAACGATTTTACAATTATTTTTTTTTTTAACTCTGTCTAGTTTATATTTTGCGGACGGGACAAAACGGGTTTTTGACACATCTATATCTCGCGTTCTATTTATGATAGAAACAAAATTCTTGATTCTATGGAATGGGGCGTGCCCAGAGACTCAGAATTCAAAAGTAAAGCAAAATTCGACGAATAGGTTTTCAGTAAATGCGCTTTTAAAAGTGCTGTTTTTTGCCCTTTTTAAATCTTGTTCCGGCCAAAAACTGTTGACAGGGCTACAGCAATGTGTAATTATCGGATTCTTACGCAGTTTACGTTATTTGAATCGTTTTTATGAGTAGTTTAAACCTTTGTAAGTTTCATGTAAAAATATTAATTAGTTTTTGATTTATATCAGTTTAAAGTTATTGATTCCTATACTTAACATAGAGCAAAAAACTGTTGACAGGGCTACAGCAATGTGTAATTATCGGATTCTTACGCAGTTTACGTTATTTGAATCGTTTTTATGAGTAGTTCAAACCTTTGTAAGTTTCATGTAAAAATATTAATTAGTTTTTGATTTATATCAGTTTAAAGTTATTGATTCCTATACTTAACATAGAGCAAAAAACTGTTGACAGGGCTACAGCAATGTGTAATTATCGGATTTTTACGCAGTTTACGTTATTTGAATTGTTTTTATGAGTAGTTCAAACCTTTGTAAGTTTCATGTAAAAATATTAATTAGTTTCTGATTTATATCAGATTAAAGTTATTGATTCCTATACTTAACATAGAGCAAAAAAATAATAAATGACCCACCTCTTTTAGGAATGGTCGTATACACATGATATTAAGATATGTTATTACACTCGACCCAAGTAAGCTTCCTATTTAAAAAAAAATCGTAACATTTAAGGTTCGTTTACAGGGTCTCACAAAAGATCTTTTGATATAGGGCTAAAGAGTTGTGTAATTATCCAATTTTTACGCGGTTTGCAGCATTTGATTTTTTTTTTATGAGTAGTTCAAATGTTTAATATTTTGTTTAAAAATATGAATTAGTTTTTTATGCATACCACTTTAAAGTGATTTATTCCTATACTTAAGATGAAGCAAAGAAATATTAAATGATCTAACACTTTTCAAAAAGAACTTATGCGCATGATGCTAAAATATATTACTACGAATGACCTTTGCTTCCTATTGTAAAACAGAATTGTAGAATTTACTGTTCGTTTACAGGACAACTCAAAAGATTTTTTAATAAGACTAAATGGTCGTGTAATTAGCGAATTTTTACGTTGAAGTACTTGATTCCTGTACTTAACACAGAGGAAAAACAATAGTAAATAGCATAACTTTTGTCAAAGTGGCTATATTCACAAGATATTCAAATATGTTACTACATCCGATTCATTTAAACTCTCTATTGTAAAGTGGCATTGAACCATATACGTTTCATTTACAGGCTCTCTTAGAAGATCTTGATTACATTACAACCAATGTATATTTACTCAGTGAGATGTATTTTAATGATTTTATACTGTTCCAATCTCTGTAAGGCTTTATTATCTTGCTTTAAAATTTAATACGAGTTCATTTTGTCCGCCTGAAAACTCGTCGATCTTAAGCTCTAAATCTATTAAAATATAGTATTTTCATCGATTAAAAAAAACTGTGTTTATCTATAAATATATAATTCTAGCGCATTAGAAATTGAATGAAACAGCGATTACAAAATTCCAACTTTACATTCATGCGCTGAATAATAGAATGTAAAAATGTTGCAACCCGAAGATTAGAAGTTTTGAGTTTAAATATTTGACGTTCATAGAATCTCCGGCTATGACGAACTTAAAATGCTCTAAAAACGGGCCTAGAGCACAATGAAAAGGAAATAACTTCTTAAATTCCACATAAAAATTAAAAATGCTAAATTTCGTATACAATAGGTGATCGGTAACGAACTGTTTGGTTTACGAACAAATCCGTTAACGAACACTTTCGCGTGAGATTTTTATGTTCGGATAACGAACATTTCCGAGAGATTTTTATGTTCGGAGAACGAACACCTCACGAAACAAAGCCATGATGAAGCAATGCTGTGTTTCATATTTGCCGAGCTATACTTATTGCCTCTATTGTCAACTTTGAGAACATTTTAACAGTTGCATACATATGTCCTAATTAATTCATGGACTGCCGGAGATTGGGGACATATATTTTAGGATCACCGAATTGGAATGAACAGACTATATGAACAGAAATCACTTTAATAGTTTTTATACTTTTGCAAACGTTGCGAATTTTATATATTTCAAATTCTCGAAACATTGAGTTAAAAAACTTAAACAAATAAAAAACTTCTTAGGTGCTCAGTAATTTTCAAAAATAATATATTTAATATGTTAGTATAAAAATCCCTGTAAATTTTTATACTAATAGAAATAGGTTCGTAGAAAAAAAAAATGTTGATTATTCTCGATAAAGTATGCTCCATAAACTTATCGTTGTAGTTGACCGAAAAAAAGTGCTTCTTATTTTTCCACATTTTTCTTGAAACTGTAGTATTTTAATAAGTTTGTAAACTACTGTAAAATTGTCTAATTTTTTGTTTTTGAATGTATATAAACGGAAGAGTGATATAAACAAAAGAAAAAGGAAAATAAATATGTCATAAATAATCTGATGAGTACAATGTAAGGAAATTAATATAAAAGTTTCCCCGTTGTTATGGTAGCGACATGTACATTGGAATAAGTCACTCAATAAATTGTATAATTCTGATGTATAATTCTGTTTAGAGCATCACTATTATTTTTTTTGCCCCTTTCATCTTTTCTTTTCTGAATAAAAATGGAATCCGTATAATTGAAATTAAATACCTCCTTACAAAAAGGAGTGATATCTCATCAAAAACAACTCGTTGTAAATGATCCCGCCAAGCCACAAACCTAAAACGTCAGTCATAAAAAGAAGTGATATCACATAAAAAGAAGCTATATAGAAGTGCATACTCAGAGTCCCGTGTAAAAATCTATCACCACTCATAATGTTTCCAAAGGACTCTGAGTGAGGGACAGTATGTGAAAACTGCTTGGCGACCTGCAGGCTTTTATAATATATGCAGTATATCAATTTTGAAAATTGAAAAAATAAATTTTTAATTTTTGTTATATCACTTTTATAAATATATTTGCATGCTAAAAAAATGTAAAAACAGAAATAGTTGAGAAACAAGCAGGAAAAAGTATGTAAGTGTGATAATCATTACAATTATACTTTCCAATATTTCTTACCATAAAATTTAATTACAAATATTGTTAAATCACCGTTTCTAAGGGAACTGGTAAAATGGGCGAAATTATTTCTTATTCCGGAATTATTTCTTAAACAAAAAAAAAAAAAATATGCGTTTCCAATACAAAGAATATTATTGCATATAATACTATTAAAACAGACTAGAATGGCTTAAACAGAACGGATTTTTCACCAGATCTATGCGATTCCGCTTACCCTAGAATTACTGCAATATATCTCAATTCAGTTTAAAGTTTATTGAAGGTGCATTGTTATTAATATGCGTATGACCATTATGTATATATATATATATTACAAACTCAAAATCTTTACATGTTTACTTAAAAATCCTCTTCGTAAGAGTGGTGTTTCTAGTTTAAATAATGGTAAATAAAATCAACAAATTGATTTTTCAATCTCATAAATAAGAAAGGACATGCAAACACAGAAACTTCAACTTTTTACAATTTTATGGGAGCAAAATAAATAAATAAATGAAATAAAATAAAATAAAATAAAAATAATAACATAGTGATATGTAATTTCAGGAAACGCAAACATTATAAAAGCCTGCAGGTCGCCAAGCAGTTTTCACATACTGTCCCTCACTCCGAGTCCTTTGGAAACATTATGAGTGGTGATAGATTTTTACACGGGACTCGGAGTATGCACTTCTATATAGCTTCTTTTTATGTGATATCACTTCTTTTTATGACTGACGTTTTAGGTTTGTGGCTTGGCGGGATCATTTACAACGAGTTGTTTTTGATGAGATACACATTAGCTGTGTGCCAATATCTTTTAAAGTATCGTAATATAAATTATTAAAACAGCTTTGTTATGAGCTTTTACTAATAGATGGCAGCACTACAGTTTAGTTTTTATTTGTTTTTTAAAATGTTCAAATAGTTAGAGACGATATCTTTTCGAGTTCCAGTTGTCTCGCGACTTTGCACTAAAATATAACTATTTACGAATACCAAATTTCTTTTTCTGTGGCCAATTAATTCGCTCTTGTTTATAAGTGTTAATTTATATTGCGAAACAGGCTTGAAAGTGTAAAATGCTCATTTATTTTTTTATTAAAAATGAATATGTATAGATGGCAGCACCATGAAACTTCCATTGTGAAATGAACGAAATTCCAATGAGGTTGATTATTTTAAATTTAATTTCTTTTATAGTAACTAACAGAAAATTGACAAACATATAAATATACATAAATGCATTTAATATATAGAAAAATATTCTATAATTCACCTTTGTGTGTCAATTAAAATATGAAACCATTAAAATGGATCACAATTTGTGTAATTACTAAAATAGGTGTAAAAATAAAAAGGTTCTAAAACATTAAAACCATTTTAAGATGTTAAAAACATCCATCGGAGTCCCGAGCGCTTTCAACCAGAAACCTGGCCATCATCAAAGGGTGGAAATGAGAAAAAATTCTCAAAAAATTCTGTTGAGAATTTTTTCTCATTTCCACCCTTTGATGATGGCCAGGTTTCTGGTTGAAAGCGCTCGGGACTCCGATGGATGTTTTTAACATCTTAAAATGGTTTTAATGTTTTAGAACCTTTTTATTTTTACACCTATTTTAGTAATTACACAAATTGTGATCCATTTTAATGGTTTCATATTTTAATTGATACATAAATGCATTAGGAAAACATGAATTATATCATATCTTACATTATTTTGTTCAAAAAACTCTTAATTTACAAAATATATAATGGTTTACTTTTAACCTTTTGGGAAATACATTCTTGTAATCTTCTTTTCACATCGACGAAAAAAGATCCCAAAAGTAATAATTAATGTATATTATCCCAATTCCATAAATCCACAACAATGAGTTTCCATTCCATAATACTGGTTGAATCCTCTACTGATAACTCGCTAAATTTTAATATGACTAGACTTTAGAGATCATTAAATTGCAGAATTCCATGATTCTCAAAAAATTTTACTGTTTGGTACTATTAAAACTTAAAAAGTCTACTAATAATCCATGAAAAGACTAAAGTATTAAGTTTGCATTTTCAATATTTGCGATAATTTTCAGGATGTATTTCAATGGAAAGCAGCAAAATACACCAAACGACGTCGATGATTAGCGTGAAAAGTGCTCTTCGGTCGTGATCTAGCCTTTACATATGGGTCATTCCAAGTCAAATCAACGAAAAAAAATTGCAATTTTTGTACCTTGACGTCTTCGATTTCTATATTTTTTTGTTTATAGTTTGTATCCATGGAGTATATGAAAAATCTAATTTTTTTTTTCCTTAGCCTTTTTTTTTTTTTTTTTTTTTTTTTTTCTCGGAAATTTGAAAATGGCCAAAAGTGCCAAATTTAACCAGACTTTCAATCACATGTTCCTCTGTCCTCTACAATTCTGTAACAAATTGAGCTAGAGAGCTCAGTTATACTTTATTTTAAAGCTCTTTTAATGGGCTTTAATATGATACGCAACACTAACTATTTTGAGTAAAATAAGTTTTTTTCAAAATTTTTGAATTTAAATTTTTCAAAAACACTATTTTTAATTTTTTTTTTTCAAAAAAGTATATGTTAATCTTTGATTTTTTGGTTACAAGTATGCAAAATTTCAAGATAAAAAAAATGATGGGATTTTGAGTTATTAATTTTTGAATAAGAATGGTTTATTGAAACTTTTCAGGTAACTGGTTCTTTATACCATAAAAATTAATAGTTCAAAATTCCATCATTTCACCATCTTGAAATTTTGCATACTTGTAGCCAAAAAATAACATATTTTTTGAAAAAAAAAAGTAAAAATGTTGTTTTTGAAAATTTTTATTTCAAAAATTTTGAACATTTATTTAAAAAAAAAATTATTCAAAATAGTTATTGTTGCATATCATATTAAAGCCCATAAAAAGAGCTTTCAAACATAATACAACTGAGCTCTGTAGCCCAATTTTTTTTTACAGAATTGCAGAGAATCTTGTGATTGAAAACTTGATTAAATTTCGTACTTTTGGCCAAATTTCCTAAAATATATATATATATATATATATATATATATATATATATATATATACTACATGGATTCAAACTATAAATAAAAATTTATTGAATTCAGAGATGTCAAGCTCCAAAATTTGCATATTTTCGTTGATTTGACATGGAATGAAATGGGTCATTCCATGTCAAATCAACGTGATCTCAGATTTCCATAATTTTTGGTTTATTGTTTGTATCCATAGTGTATATGAAAATTATTATTATTATTAATTTTTTTTTTTTTTTTTTGTACGGAATTTAAAAAATTGTCGAAAGTACTAAATTTAACCATGTTTTCAATCACAAGATCCTCTACAATTCTGTAACAAATTGGAGAGCTCAGTTATATCTCATTTGAAACCTCTTTTTATGGTCGTTAATATGATATGCAACGCTAACTATTTTGAGTAAAAAATAAATTTTTTGACCAATTTTCAAAAATTTTTCATTTAAATTTTTAAAAAACACTATCTTTATTATTATTTTTTAACACCAATTTTAGTTTTTTTTTTTTTTTTTTTTTTTTTCAAAAAATTATACGTTAATCTTTGATTTTTTTGGCTACAAGTATGCAAAATTTCAAGATTGGGAAATGGTGGGATTTTGAACTATTAATTTTTAAGGTAATAAGGAACTAGTTACCTGAAGTTTCAATAAACCCTTTTTATTCAAAAATTAATAGCTCAAAATTCCATCATTGCACCATCTTGAAATTTTGCATATTTGTAGCCAAAAAATCAAAGATTAGCATAAATATATATATATATATATATAGTGTTTTTAAAAATTTTAAATTAAAAAATTTTGAAAATTTGTCAAAAAAAAAAAAATTTACTCAAAATAGTTAATGTTGCATATCATATTAAAGCCCGTAAAAATAGCTTTCAAATAAGATATAACTGAGCTGTCTAGCCCAATTTTTTACAGAATTGTAGAGCATATTGTGATTGAAAACATGGTTAAATTTAGTACTTTTGGCATTTTTTTAAATTCCGTAAAAATAAAATAAAATAAGATTTTTCATATACATCATGGATACAAACTATAAACCAAAAATTATGGAAATCTGAGATGTTGAGGTTGAGACCCCACGTTGATTTGGCATGGAATGACTGAGTCGTTCCATGTCAAATCAATGAAATAAATGCAAATTTTGGACCTTGATACCTCAGATTTTTATAATTTTTTATTTATAGTTTGAATCCATGTGGTATGTGAAAAATGTATTTTTAAATTTTCTTTTTCTTAGCGGTTTTTGTTTTTATACGGAATTATGGCCAAAAGTACGAAATTTAATAAAGTTTTCAATCACAAGATTCTCGGCAATTCTGTAAAAAAATTGGGCTAGAGAGCTCAGTTATATCCTATTTGAAATTTCTTTTTATGAGCTTTAATATGATATGCAACACTAACTATTTTGAATAAAATAAATTTTCTACAAATTTTCAAAATTTTTCAAAAACACCATTTTTACCTAAAAATTTTGGTTACAAATATGCAGAATTTCAAGATGGTGAAATGATAGGATTTTGAACTATTAATTTTTAAGGTATAAGGAACCAGTTACCTGAAAAGTTTCAATAAACCATTATTATTCAAAAATTAATAGCTCAAAATCCCATCATTTCTCCACCTTAAAATTTTGCGTACTTGTAGCCAAAAAATCAAAGATTAACATATATTTAAAAAAAAAAAAAAGTTTTTTTGAAAAATTTAAATTCAAAAATTGTATTTTACTCAAAATAGTTCGTGTTGCATATCATATTAAAGCCCATTAAAAGAGCTTTAAAATAAGGTATAACTGAGCTCTCTAGCCCAATTTGTTACAGAATTGTAGAGGATCATGTGATTGAAAGTTTGGTTAAATATGCCGGGTGTCTAGTCACCTGGATAGCCTGGAAAAATCAGGGAAATTTGAAAATTCTGAGAAAAAGTTAAGAAATTTTGAACTTTCAAGAAAAAAAATAGGAAAATGTTTCTTATGAAACTAAGAGTTTGAAGTTGCAGCGCCATTAAAATCAAACATTGCTTTTCATATCATAAGTACTGTAAAGAGTATTTCAACATCTCATACAAATCATTTTGTCTACCCCCTTTCAGTCCTCCTTTGTAATCGGAGATTTTCAGTTCCAATTTCACTCTGCTTACTTATCTTTGTTTGGGAATTGAACATTTGTTAGCTTAATTTATTGAATATTTATTATTTGTATTAAAATAAGTCAAAGCAGTATGTATTTAACTATGACTGGTGTGATAAAGAATTTCATCCTGATGGATGGACAAAATGGATGGAACCTGATGCTAAAAATGTGTATCTGCTTAATGTTTATCATGTAAAATGTTCAACAATTTGTAAATTTTGCAAAAAAAAAGAAGGAACAAATCAGTAATTTGTGCCTTAGAATCAGTTGTGAATGTCTTCTCTCAAATTGACAACTTTTAAGATTTATTGTGTGTAACATCACAAAATCTCGATACATGGGATTTTTATTTAATGATATGGAAAACCTGGAAAAGTCAGGGAAATTTGTTTCTGATCTGGAATAGACACCCTGAATATGGTACTTTAGGCCATTTTCAAAATTCTGTAAAAAAAAAAAAAAAAATAAATAAATAAAAAAAACCGCTAAGGAAAAAAAATTAAAAATATTGGATTTTTCATACACTCTATGGATACAAACTATAAACAAACAAACAACAACAAAAAAAAAAAAAAAAAAATAGAAATCTGAGACGTCAAGCTCCAGACCCCTTTCATCCTATTCAAAACTTTTCACAACTCGATTACATGTTCTAAGGGGTATTCCTGTTCTCAAACTGGCTTTTTTTCTTTCTTCTTCTGCTTTCAGAAAAGCTTAACAGCGAGTTTGCTTAGAAATAGGAGTTTTTTATTTTCATAACATTTTGAGGCTAATTTATTTTTATAACAAAAATCCTATCTTCTCGAAAACAAAATTACTGTACGCTGTCATTAAGATTACTTATCTAGAGTATTTCAATATTAACAGAGGAGTGATAACTGCAATATTTATTTAAAAATTTTGATTTTTGTATGATTTTTTTTTTCTACTATAGATTATATGCTATATGTAAAGAGTAACAAATCACTCGTATTTCAACTAGAATATTTTTTGCATTAAATTCACAGCTGACTTATTTTTGTTAATTTAATTTTCGAAATTAAGAAAATTTCAGCTCTAATTTTCAAAAAAAAAAAATTCCCTTTTTTTTCTTAAAATATTTTAAAAGTTAATTTTCCTTTTTTTTTTTTTTTTTTTTTTTTTTTTTTTTTTTTTTTTTTTTATGTTATACAAATTTTTCCTTTCCTCCAAAAAATAAATAAATAAAATGAATTAAATGAATAGGATTTTTATAGCAACAATTATAAAATTGCATTTTCTGTGAAACATTGTTTAGTTGAATTTTTTCAAAATGTGTATAGTAAAACTCCATTTACCCGGACTATCCCCGGACTTACCCAGGTATTCCATATAACCGATGTTCTAGACGCATTCTGGATAACTGGGGAGGAGAGGGGGGGGGGGGTAATAATAATGAAAAGATTATACAATGGCGCAGCCCGGTTCTTCATCTAAAAGGGGTTTTGAACCATTGTTACTCATAAATCAAAGATTAACATATAATTTTTTGAAAAAAAAAAATAAAATTGGTGTTTTGAAAATAAAAATTGTGTTTTTAAAAATTTTAAATTCGAAAATTTTGAAAATTTGTCAATTTTTTTTTTTTTTTTTTTTTTTTTTTACTCAAAATAGTTAGTGTTGCATATCATTAAAGCCCATAAAAAGAGCTTTCAAATAAGATATAATTGAGCTCTCTAGCCCAATTTGTTACAGAACAATTTTGTTGTGTTACATGTTCATAAGCTAGCGTTTAGTAAGTTAGTAGTTAGTTTACGTCACACATAAAAACTAAAGTTGTGAAAAGCACAAACAACCGTACTAAATTTAGAATTTATGTGTTTAAAGGTTTCATAAAACAGCCCCTCTTTTAATTTTTAGAGAAAATAAAACGTAGAGAGGAAGAAGGGACAGCAGATGACTTCAAACTTACATACCTACTTTTGCTGCTATTGCGCCTAACTTTTTCTTTCACCTATTTTGTGTTGAATATTATGTTGGGGTCCCACTATGAAACATTTGAATGGTAAAATTTTATGTTGTTTATGCTTTTCTCTACTTTGGTTTTTACACATTGCATCGTATCAGTTTTTAAATGCTCTGGGAGGAGTTTTAACCCTTAAATCCGTCCCTTCGCTGCGCCAGTGGGTTATGTTAGAAAAAAAAAAAATCACTTAGACCACCCCTCCCCCCCCCCCCCCAAAAAAAAAAGGGGGGGGGACTGGTTTTACTGTGTTGAGAGTATTGTTATAATTGAACAACACTCGTCGAATAACGTCAATATTCTCAATACTGTAGATTTAGTATTGATTTAAAGCCTTTTTTTTTCCTTTTTGCGAGTTCAAGTAATTTCACTTCACAGTATATTGAAAATAAGATCACTTTTATCCCAAAATTGTAAAAGAATCTGTAAATAACAAATCAATAAGTAGTTGAATCTGTTTACAGATGTGCGAAAGGGTGAAAGACCACATTCCTAAGAATAACAGCAGTGGGAAATCTCTATCATTTTTCTTATTCCCACCACATCTGTTAGCAATATTCAACACTGTTTGTTTTTTCCTGTGGCGTAGCCAATTTAAAAATTATGGGAGAGACGGCCATTTTCAAATGAATCAAACGACTGGAATTATCAATAACTAACAAAATATTTATGGAAACAATTAATCGTTCAAACTAATTATTAATGCCATCATATTAAAAAATATATATGTATTTTAATTAGTTTAGGCAGAAGATTTAAGGTGTTCTCAAATCAAAACAAACTACTTTTACACATTCCTGAGTTAATTTTTGATCGTATAAATATGATATCGGTAAGTTATTTTACTCAGAAACTATGAAATCGAATTTATTTTCTATTTTACGATAAATGAACAAATTGTAAAAAACTAATCCATTCATTTCAATCACTTAATATTTTCCACTCAAAGTAAAATAAATAAATAAAGAAAATGATGAAGCACGCAGATAAAAACCCAACGATAATTTTTCTCTCATCTCTTAAAACAAGTGACCTAATTTATGACTCTTAAGTTTCAAGTTTATCAAGCAATAGAGATTTATTACCTCGTTATAATCGTTCTCTTCTAATAATGTGAAATATGTTTATAATTTGTTATTTGTGATTATGCCATTATAAACTTATTACAGAACTAAAACATTTAAAAGGACAATTATTCAACGTCAATTTGTTTCAAAGAAATGATGCAACTTTACTCGTAACTTTCCAAACTTTGTGAAAATGAGTCAGTGTATTACTATCCTTCATTCTGTAAAGTCACAGGAAAAAATGTTTCCTGATGTTAAAATTAATCTAAATGTAAACCTTTTAAAATTTTAAGTAATGTAAAATATAATTTTTAAAATCAATCCAAACGTGAACTTATTTATTCAATGTGAATTGTGCATTAATATAATTTTTTTTACAAGTCTTATTTCAGCAATGGTACATCTACACGATTATTCAAGAAGTGTTTATAATAAATTCTCAAATAGTTGAAATATATAAACCAGTGGATATTTCATAAATTGGATAGACCTTAGAAAAGGTAAGCAATTCCTTTTCTTTCTGCATGTTGAAGACCAGAGTTAATTTTAATTTGAAGAATTTAATATTCTGATGTTACGCGCTTACCTCGTTGGCCTCGCCCCTTCAACAGTGATTATGAGACTGATGAATATATGAACTCAGAATTTATTCTTAAGGATTAATAATTGACTCTAATTAATAAAAATAATACTCAGCTCTTATGCTAGATTAAAAATTCAAGAAAACATAATTGAATTTAATAAACTATTTAAACTAATAAAACTTTAAAAACTGTATAAACAAGTTCTCCGAGATGGCGACAATAAAGGAAATGCAATTAGTAGATAAATTAAACAATAATAATTATTCTATATGGAAGTTTAAAATTAATATGTTGTTAATTAAGGAAGATTTGTACGAACTCGTAACTCAGGAACCCCCTACACCAATTAACGAAGATTGGAGAAAAAAGGATGCAAAAGCTCGCGCTTTAATAAACCTGAGTATAGACGATACGCAAATAGTTCATGTAAAACATTTAGAAACAGCAAAACAGACATGGGATAGTTTAAAAAATATTCACGAGAGAGCCAATTTGTCCAGTAAATTGTATTTGTTACGAAAATTGTATAGTGCAAAACTTCCCGAAAATGGGAACATGCACAAACACATTACTAATATACTGGAAATAAAAGATAAGCTCTCCGCAATAGGAGAGAACATAACCGACTCGCATTTATCTGCACTTCTATTGTGCTCGTTACCTGCGAGTTATAATACTCTAATAACAGCTCTCGAAGCCCGAAATGAAATTGAATTAACTCCCGAATTCATCAAGAGCAAACTTACTGATGAATTTAATAAACGGGTAGAAAATAGTGAGCAAGTTGAAAACTCACAAAAGGTGTTTAAAACACAAAAGAAATACACTCAAGATTATAAAGGGCAAAACAAATATTGTACCTACTGTAAACAATCAAATCACACTTACAAACAATGCTGGCATCTCAAGAACAGAAACACACAGACCACTACACCTAAAACACAATACAAATACAAAAAGTACACATCGTTGTGTTTTGAAAATACAAAAGGTGATAGTAAAAATAAAATGAATGAATCAAAAACAGATGAACAGGTACAAATAAATAAAAGTGAACATAAAGATGCAGCATTCATAATTGTCAATCCCGCTAATAAAACCTGGTTAATTGACTCAGGAGCGTCTTCGCATATAGCGAACGATAGGGATATATTTACAAAATTCAACGATACTGAAAAAACTACAGTAACAATTGCTAATGGGAATACATTAAATTCTTACGGAACCGGCGAAACACAAATAATGACAAAAACATCTGATGGATGTATAAATAGAATTACACTTAAAAATGTGTTATTTGTTCCACAATTGGAATCAAATTTAATTTCCGTAAGTAAAGCCACAGAACATGGCTACAAAGTATTTTTCGAAAATGAAAAATGCATACTATCGTGCAATGGAAAAATATACTTAGAAGCATTAAAGAAACATAACTTATATCAAGTTGAAACACTAGAAGAAAGTTCTCAAAATAAAATAAACATTGCACATGATTGCAGAAATAAAGATTGCCTCGAAATTTGGCATAAACGCCTTGGCCACAGAAATAATGAAAGTATAAAAGAATTAGTCAAAAATGACTTGGCCAGTGGGATAAAAATAAATAACTGTAATCATAAAACAAACTGTGAAACCTGTATAAAAACAAAGTCAACAAATGCACCGTACTCTAAATCTATCGAAAATAAAACAACAAAAGTATTAGATTTAGTACATACTGATTTATGTGGGCCTTTTAAAACACCCACAATAGGAGGAAAAAATTACTTCCTTACATTCATAGATGACAATTCTAGATTCACAGTTATTTACTTATTAAAAAGTAAAGATGAAGTTTATGAAAAAATAAAAGACTATGTACAAATGGTCAAAACCAGACAAGGAAAATATCCGACGGCGATTAGATCGGATAACGGTGGGGAATATATAGGAAATAATACAGAAGCCTTTCTAAGGGAACATGGTATAAAACATGAATACACAGTTCCATTTTGTCCCAGCCAGAATGGCATTGCTGAGAGAAAAAACAGAAGCTTAATTGAAATGACACGAAGCCTATTATCCGAAGCAAATTTACCTCATAGGTTCTGGGGTGAAGCGATAAATACTGCTAATCACCTCCAAAATAGGCTCCCCACTAAATTGACAAATAAAACGCCATATGAAATTTGGTTCAAAAGAAAACCAAATCTCTATTATTTACGTGTATTTGGCTGTAAAGTATACACTTACATAAACAAACACAAAAGATCTAAACTAGATGACACAGCAGAAGAGGGTATCTTCATGGGCTATGATAATAATACAAAGGGATACCGCGTTTTCACTAAAAATGGTGAAATAATAATTTCCAGATCTGTAAAATTTCTGGAAGAAAAACTGAACAATTTAAACGAGAAAATTAATGATCACGAACAATTAATTGAAGATAAAAAATACATTGAAATAGAAATAGGTGACACACCCTGTACACCTGACGCGCCCAAACAATCAGAAACACATCAACCTCGTAGATCTGAAAGACAAAACAGAGGAGTACCACCTCAAAGATATACTTCCGACAATTTTATTGCTTTAGCAAATGATTGCGATACAACAGAACCTGAAAACTGGAAACAGCTTATCAAAATAAACAATCCACTAGAAAAGAAAAACTGGCTTAAAGCCACTGAAAACGAAATACAATCGTTAATGAAAAATAATACATGGGATCTAGTCGATCCTCCTCTTAATAAAAGAATCATAGGAAGTAGATGGATTTTCAAACGAAAAATTGGTAGTTCAGGAAATACACAAAAATATAAAGCACGTTTTGTTGCCAAAGGTTTCAGTCAAAATTATGGGGAAGATTATCAAGAAACATTTTCACCAGTAGCACAACATTGTACCATCAAAACACTTCTTTTAGCAGCAGCTTATAATAATTTGAATGTGCGACATGTAGATATTGACACCGCTTTTCTTCATGGGAACTTAAATGAAGAAATATATATAAATCAACCTGAAGGCTATGTAAACGAACAATTTCCTGAAAAAGTTTGCAAGCTCAAAAAGGCAATCTATGGCCTCAAACAGGCCGCCAGAGCTTGGCATATTAAAATCGCTGAAACACTAGACAACTTGAACTTTATCCAAAGTACAGCAGACACATGTCTTTTCACTAGAAAAGAAAAAGATCATACATCGTATATAATAATATATGTTGATGATATACTCATCGCCAGCAAAGATGAAATAATAGAAGAAATCGTAAATTCTCTAAAACAAGAATACGAATTAAAGGATCTAGGCAGTATTAGTAACTATTTAGGTACTCAAATTCAGAAATTACCTAACGGTTATTCTCTTGATCAAAAAATTAAGATTGAAAATTTAGCGAAAAAGTTCAATCTTGAAAACTCCAAACCGTGCAAAACTCCAATGGAACCAGGATATAACAAATTAAATGATGATGATAATTTAATGCCAAATAATATTAAATATCGCCAGGCACTTGGTTCATTGCTTTATATAACAACAATAACTAGACCTGACATTTCAGCAGCAGTAAACATTTTAAGCAGACGAAATGAGAATCCTCGCGAAAAAGACTGGCAAGCCGTAAAAAGAATAATAAGATATCTATATCATACTAAAGAACTAAAATTAATAATTAACACTAATGAAGAACCAATATTAAAGGTATTCGCTGATGCCGATTGGGCAGGTGATACCAAAAACCGCAGATCAACATCGGGAATATTATATATGTTGGGCAACAACCCAATTCAGTGGACGACGAAAAGGCAAAGTTGCATTGCCTTATCTTCAGCAGAGGCTGAATATGTGTCCGCAGCACATGCTAGCCAAGAAATAATTTGGTTATTGAAGTTACTTGACGATCTAGGCTTTCCACAGCAAAAACCAATCACTTTATATGAAGACAATCAAAGTACCATAAAAATGGTTGAATCAGAAAAATTCACGAAAAGATCAAAGCACATCGACGTCAAATTTAATGCCATTAAACAATATAGCGAAGAAGGCATAATTGAGTTAAGATATCTTCCAACAGAAAAAATGATAGCTGATGCACTTACCAAACCTTTACCCAAGCCTCGATTCATCGAACACAGAAATTCAATGAAAATATTAGTTAATCCCCATGAACGGATTAAGAGGGAAATTGTAAAAAACTAATCCATTCATTTCAATCACTTAATATTTTCCACTCAAAGTAAAATAAATAAATAAAGAAAATGATGAAGCACGCAGATAAAAACCCAACGATAATTTTTCTCTCATCTCTTAAAACAAGTGACCTAATTTATGACTCTTAAGTTTCAAGTTTATCAAGCAATAGAGATTTATTACCTCGTTATAATCGTTCTCTTCTAATAATGTGAAATATGTTTATAATTTGTTATTTGTGATTATGCCATTATAAACTTATTACAGAACTAAAACATTTAAAAGGACAATTATTCAACGTCAATTTGTTTCAAAGAAATGATGCAACTTTACTCGTAACTTTCCAAACTTTGTGAAAATGAGTCAGTGTATTACTATCCTTCATTCTGTAAAGTCACAGGAAAAAATGTTTCCTGATGTTAAAATTAATCTAAATGTAAACCTTTTAAAATTTTAAGTAATGTAAAATATAATTTTTAAAATCAATCCAAACGTGAACTTATTTATTCAATGTGAATTGTGCATTAATATAATTTTTTTTACAAGTCTTATTTCAGCAATGGTACATCTACACGATTATTCAAGAAGTGTTTATAATAAATTCTCAAATAGTTGAAATATATAAACCAGTGGATATTTCATAAATTGGATAGACCTTAGAAAAGGTAAGCAATTCCTTTTCTTTCTGCATGTTGAAGACCAGAGTTAATTTTAATTTGAAGAATTTAATATTCTGATGTTACGCGCTTACCTCGTTGGCCTCGCCCCTTCAACACAAATTCCCCCAGAAAATACTATCAAATTTAGCGTTTTGAACATAATCTTCGGATGTGATAGCCCGATAAAGTTCGTCATCAGACAATACCCCTTGATAACTCAAGATGTAATTAGAACACAGAAAAACCGAATTCATAAACACTTTTCAACTATGTTGGAAAGTGTTAAAAGTAATAAATATTCAGTTCAACTCCCCTAAACTACCCATTTACGATAATTTTTAAACACATAGAACGTTAAAAGAAAAAAATAACTAAAAGTTGTCTTACATGAGGGGCTCAGCAGGCGAAAAGTCCTTTTTCTTCTCGTAGTGTTTAATAATTTTAAATCATGTGAAGGGATTTTTTTTGTCCTTTTCGAGAGAGAAACATTTTTTTTAGTTAACTCGTAAGTCGTGTCATCAATTGCTTGTACATTGTATGCATGCATAGGAGTCCCTAGGACCCAACAATGGCGATTACGAGTTAATTAAATTTCAGGGAGGGGTAATTGCCCTCTCCCCTTCCCCTTTCTCTGCGGGTGTGCATGTTTTTCCCACAAGATCCACTCTTCCATATTGAATGGCAAAATGTTTCAAAATTCCGCTATGTTTGAATGACAGAATAAATGACATTAAAAAAAAAAAAAATCAAAGGGGTCGAGGTGAAAACCCCTCGCTCCCCCCGCGCTGGCCTCTCTTGAACGGCAAAAGAGTTAGCTTCCCTCCCTAACCGGCTCAACAGCCTGATGCTCTTTTTCGCCCGAAAGACTTTTTATTTTTGCTCTTCAACATCTCATCCCATTCAGTTTTTGAAGGAACGCCACATTTGGCAATATATCGCTCCGAAAATCTCAGCAAAAGTGCTTCAAGTGTTGTGATTTATTGGCAAAAATGAACGAACTAGTGAACGTACAATTTTAACTTCGTCTATTCTGAGTCTGGGATTTGCTATCCCGTTTTAGGATTTTTTTCTCTTATCTTCCTTTGCAATTCATTACAGTAGCGGTTCTCAAACTATGGTGTGAGGACCCCAAGAGGTCCTCAGTGCGTTTTCAGGGGGTCCTCGAAGTCAAAGGTCGGTCAATGTAAAATTTCTCAGTTTTCTAGAATCTGAGCGTCTTGAGAACGAGAAAGAAATAAATTAAAGGAAAAATTAAGACAACTGTTTAAATGTACTGGTATAATTATTTCATATATTTCTGTATCTAATAACTGATATACAGGGTGAATAAGGTCTTTATTTTTGAGCACCCCTATTTCCGAATAGCAAATTTTGTCTTATTTAATCGCAGAAAATTTTTACACATTTTGTGATTAAATAAAAGGAAGATTACTGTTCGGAAACAGTGGTGATCGAAAGTAAGGTTCGTACGTACCCTGGATTGGATGTTAGTAAATCCAGTTTTAAATCGCGGGGGTCCGCGAAGACACAGTAAAGACGAAAAGGGTCCCGTGGTAACCAAGAGTTTAAGAACCGCTGCATTACAGTTTAACTTTGATGCCTGAAAAAACAAAAAGAAAAGATGTTTCTAATTACAAAAACTTTTGGATATAGATATAATTAAAAGACGTTTATTTATTTTAAATTTAAATGCAAAACTATACTTCGAATGTATACAGCACCGTCTTTATGGGTAAGACAGCGGCGCCCGGATCCAAAGCCCCAGCAAACATTCTAGGATCATAAAATACTTTAATTATTTTTATTTTCCGGATCAATAAATTGCTTTAGAAATACAATATATACGCATACAGAATGATCCTAATTAACTAAAAAGTAGTCACTTAGCAGCTTTTTATTTTAATATAACTTAGTAACATCAAAATATGAGTCAAAACATATGAAGTACCTAAATTCAGCCATTCCACAAATCCTTATGCATTTTTAATTCATAATAACAATAAAAATTAAGCTTAACTCGAAATATTATCTGGAAGTATTAAATTTAAAACGGCATTTAAATTCAAATGTACCAAAAAAATTAATAGAAAATTATTAATTCCATTAATGTATGGGAACATGCAAAAGGACCACAGAAGCAATTTTGCCCCGATGCCTTTAGATGGCTTTGACGCTTTGACATCTGTTACTGTTGTAGTAATGGAGTCAGGGATCGGGGGTTCGCAGAACAAAATATGTATTGATCCTTCTTTCTTCTTTTTTTTTTATTCATCTTTAAAACAATTATTTATTATTCAGATGGAGGTTAATTAGATAGGGAAAACTAAAACTCATTTTATTATTGTTATTATTAGTAACAAAAATATATTATTGCTGTTACAACTGTAAGAAATTATTCCTAAAAGTATGTTAAGTACCGCACTTTCTTATTTCATATTCATTAAATATTAATGCACTTAACGTTCATTTTGTTGTAGGTCAATTAAAATAGCATATGAACCCCATTTTCCAATCGCATCACTTTCACACCTGAATACTTTTAGTGATATAAATAAGTGAATATAGGTTAATTTGTGAGGGACTCGCCGAACTCAATAGGATCCAGTATGCCAGAATGCCATCGTGACGAATCTACTATGTATATATACAATGCAAATGGGGATTTCATTCCGAACACTTATAACTCACGTCCTGCTAAACGGACTTTTATTGAACTTACATTGTCAGTATTGGGTAATTGTTGCTGGGAGGTTTTAGTATGTAACACATTATTCTAAGTTGCTTGGTTATAGAGCTATGAGAGAAAGTTCTATAATTAGAACAACCACCAGAATATGACTGGGAATTTCATTCCAAACGCTTATAATTCACATTCTGCTAAACAGATTTTTATGGAATTTACATTGTCAGTTATGTAATTGTTGGGAGAAGTTTCAGTGTATAACACATCGTTCTACGTTGCTTAGTTATAGAGCTTGTGGATGAAAGTTCTATCTACTACATCTATAAAATGCAAATGGAAATTTCATTCCGAACGCTTATAATTCACATTCTGTTAAACGGATTTTTATGGAACTTACATTGTCCAGTTATGTAATTGTTTTGGGAAAAGTTTTAGTGTATAATACATTGTTCTACGTTGCTTATAGACCACCGTATTATAGACTAATGGCAATGGCGCAGCTTCAGCACACATCAACTCCTATACAGTCAATGGCACCATTGGAACCATATGATGAGGCTATCTCAAAGCCCCTGACAATAATTAAAGTAGTAAATCAATATGTAGAACACGTAAAGAAACACAATAAAAACCGCCCTTAACAACCAGGTGAATATTTACTACTGTTATTAAGAATATTAATGAATAATGGGAAAAAATTCAATATATTTTCAAGATACTTATTAAACGAGCACAACAGGGAGGAAGCCATTGAAAAAATGACAAAGGTGATCAATATGGATCACAAAAATTACAGGATTTTGAAACTACAAAGGAGAAAACAAACATCATCCATTTACTGCAACAATTAACGCAACACCTCAGACAACGAACAAAAGACAACAATAAAGTTGCAGAAAAATACAAACATCAAGTCATAAAATTCGGAAATAAATCAATAAATCTAAGAATGAATGTAAATGATCAACTCGATACGAACAGAAAATCCAGTCAGATTTCTCAAAATAAAGACTCCTTATCATCAACGGTCTCTATTGATGAAGTTACAGTTTTGACATCAAAGTATTATATAGGAAGATGAATTAGTGCGTATTCATATTGTAGGTACTTTGTTTCTTATTAAACTGTTTATAATAACTTCATTTTATACTAAGGAAAAAAAAGGCTGCAGAATAAAAATTTCCAATGTATAACTATTGTATAATTATACTGGTGAAATAATAAGTGATGATGCAACAAGTAAATAAAAAGCTTACAGTTCACCTGTTTCATAAAGAGTTGCATTAATTTTTTTTCTTAATGTTCCCGGCCCTTAACTATTCTAAAGCTGTATTTTTATATGATAAAAAACATTAACAAAATAAAGCATGTATTTTGCATTTTTAAATTATTATTGTTTTTAAAACACTTATTTAAACTAATTTAAAACACTTATTTGAAGTTTTTATACAAATACTAACATTTAGTATTTGTGCAAAACTGTAAAAGAGCCCCAAAACTAAGTTTGATTTCTGAAAAGAGTTTCATTTGGTGACCTTGGAATCTTTCCCAGAGGGAGCTCAAAAATTTTTTAGGGGGGGGGGGGTTGGGCCCTCCCTGGCACTTCTCTAACTACGGCCCTGCTTTTAGTGTTTTACACGATCCTTCATCGTTCTCTACTTACCACTTGTATACATTTTACTGCAATCCAAGATAGAAGAGATTCCTTCATTTTCTAATCTTAAACTTGGCAGTGACGCTTGGCGAAGAAGTCAAGTTTGATTACGACAACCCTGTAAGATCTGAAGAAACCTGTTGAATCTCTGCTTCCTACGATATCCTAAACAGAAGTTGACGGACAAGGCATTGTTTTGACAGATTCTGTTTTGGTTCCAGTTTTCCGAGTGGACAGTTACTTGGACCGGACCTTACGGTCATTTGTGTTTTAGCGCGGAAAGCGCAACCCTCCACGCAGATTGAAATGTTTTGAGAGAAGTTTTGAATCACAATTTAGGAATAAAGTGCTTAGTTGTTTTATTGCTGAAGCATCTGGTCATTTTGGCTGTTTGGTGAGGAATAAGTTTCTAAATTTGCTGCGGTCAAGGACCTTTTCGAAGATGTCCAAATTTCTTATTTTTGTTGAACCGATGGATGAGTGCTGCTTGGGATAGCGGAGTGCATATAAAAGTCGAAGAAATTTCATCGGATTGATTTAGATAAAGTGAGTAAATATTTCATACAATCGTATCTTTTGGAAAGGGGAAAATAAATAACACAAAAGTTAAAATAATAAAAATTATATATATATATATATAATAAGCAGTTAATGTATATTTTAAAAATCAAGCCTAACTTCATGACTCCAATTCATGTAGTTCCAAGCATTTTTTTTTTTTTTTTTTTTTTTTTTTTTAACAATAGGTAAATTTGGCGTGGGTGTCGAATATTGAAAATTCACAGCTTTGATTCTCGCTTGATAGAAAGCGCGAACTTGTGAATTTATTAAAAAATATATATAATATTGTTTATTTTTCTCAAATGGCAGTAAGAAAGAAAAAAAAAAGCATTATTTAAACTATGTGTTTAAAATTTGTAAATTGTTTTTCTCGATGTTAATCATAATTTTATTAAGACGGTATTCAAAAAAAAATATTTTTCCACGCTCAACAACTCAAAATTTTGAGACACATTTTCAGACTCATTTTTAAAAGTAAAAACATGAAACTTGGCGGCGTGATTTATGAAGAGATTTATAAGGGCCCCATGTTTTTATTTTTCGTTCAGTTAATTAGAAATTGATTTACAAACAATTATTTTCACAGTACGATATATATATACATATATATATTTTTTTTTCTTTCCAGCGCTATCGCTTCGGGAAATTCGGTTCAAAATGTCCACTTTGACAGCCTTTTTTTAAAAAAATATATTCTGCATTTATCAAAAAATCGAGACAGTACGGACAGTATAAAGTTTCTGAATAAGAGAATCTGCCAATTGGATGCATTTTAGAGTAAAAATGAATTTAAAAATGTGTCTCAAAATAAGCAGTTTGGATTTGAATACACCCTTAATATTAAAATATTAAATGATAAAGTATTTTTAAAAGAACATATTCCGTTGTTTACATTATTATTTGTATTTTCTACTTTTTAGTATTTAAAATATTTCGTTGTTGTAGTGTCACAGTTAGTTGGCATATATCGGCGAGAGTGGTTTGGCACATCATTGTTTTTGTAATTCGTATGCAATTGTAACCATAAAGAATATTTGGCGAGTTATCACCTGCGGCCGGCTACGGAAAAATGCATTAAAATAAATGTATTAATTTATAATTAATTTCTAAAAAGACTAAAATGTTGTATTGTCATCGGAAAAACGATTACAAAATTCCATTCTTTACATGCAAAAAAACAAGTTGAGTTTAATAAAATAGTGCAATAAGGCTCATTTTTGCCCCCTCCCCTACACCAACGGAGCTTTTTTTTTTTCTTTAATGATTTGATTGTTTCAATTTAATTTGCTATCTCTATTTACTGAATTGATTTTTCGTTAAAGACTATTTAAATGTGTGAAAATACATTCATAACCGTGGACCCGTGTAAAGATTTCGCACTGCAGTCTAATATTTTTTAGCAATATCTAATATTTTTTAGATGCAAGTTTAAAAACAAGAACGAAAAATCATTCGTCAAGCATAGATTATGAAACACTTTCCAACACAGCCAGAAAACTGTAACGCAACTTCACCATTAAATAAGGTGAAAGAAGATATGTAAGTAAACAGTTTAGAAATCCTATGACACATTGAAAAATACAGTTTTTGAAATTCCCTTCCAGCGTCAAAAAAGTAGTCAAATTATTTTGTGCAGCCCTGTATATGATCAACAGATGTGGGTATATAGCATGATAAAATATAGTTCTGTTAGAATATTCACATTTAGCAATTTTCGCCAATCGATCGAAATTCACTCGAAATCTTTTGTACAGCCCTGTATATTATATGAAGACTTTTGTACACACCACCTATTAAGCTAAAAGACAACTTAAAACTCACTTGCAGCAATAACCAAACGTAAACGCCAATGTATCTTTTATGCGTAGCCCTGTATATGAATTTATTTATATTCCATTAACTTCTATTAGTTTACTAAATATAGTTCAGCAGGAAAATGCGTAAGCACAATTAACAAGAACGAAAAATCATGCGTCAAGCATAGATTATGTAACACTTTCCAACGCTTCCAAAATAATTTTACAAATCATACCGTTTAATAAGCTAAAAGATAACATCTAAGTAATCCGAATACTTTTCATCAGCCCTGTATAGGATCTATAGATTTGTATATATACTACATAGGATGCTAAATTTTAGTTCAGTTAGGAAACGCGTAAGCACAGTTTAAAATTCTCCGTCTGGAGTTAAATAATACGGAAATGTGTTCGCGAACTTTTGTGCTTCCCTGTATAGGATCTACAGAATTTATACACACCACGTAATAGACAAAAAGCGAGTTAAAATTAAAATCGCGTTCAGTAACTTAAAACGCACTTCCAGGAATTATTGTTAACAGACAGTAGAGAATTATTTTGTGTGTCCCTGTAAATGAACGATGACTGCTATACACACAATATTCTGTAGTAAGCCTCTTGTAATGCACCTTATATAAATTGCAATGCGTTTAAAATAGGGAAACATTATTTAAATAAACCGCAGACGATTTTTCTCCATAGACGTAATGTAACGGAATTCTTTTGACTGTCCCGGTAAAGTAACTATAAGTGCTATGCACACACTATTCCATATTAAGCTTCTTCTAATGCACCTTAGTGATATATATAAATTTCAATGCGTTTAAAATAGTGAAACATTATTTAAATAAACCTCAAGTGATTTTTCCCCATAGACCGCAATGTAATGGAATTCTTTTGAGTGTCCCTGTAAAAAAAGTATAAGTGCTACACACTTCCGTTGAAATAGGGAACATGCTATAGATAACGACTATAACATATAAAAATTACAGAGCAATCCGAGCATATTTGCGGGAGTTAGAGCACGGCCAGACAAACCGCAGTCATAAACACTTTTCAACTAGGTTGGAAAGTGTTAAAAACTACCCTTAAGCAATTCACTCCCGTAGTCTGTTGTACTTACGAATTTGCTTGTGTAGCCCTGTATATGGTCAACCGAGTTTTTAAACATACACGTACTATGAAAAAAAAAAAAAAAAAAAAAGTTAAAAATGCAAACCAAAGTTGAAAACGCATTTATCACACATAGACTGTAAATATCGCACATGTACTGTAACTGTAACCAATATATTTTGTGTGTCCCTGTAAATAAACGCAATGCACACAAGCGAGCAATTTATAGTACACCTTAGTAACGCATATAATTTTCATTATGTTTGAAATAGTGAAATATCACTAAATTACACTGCAGACGATTTTTCCCCATAGAACGATGTGTAACAGAATTCTTTTGTTTGACCCTGTAAATGAATAATAAATGCTTTGCACCCCATATTCTACAAAAAGCATGTTTTAATGCGCTTCATAATTATATATCAATTTCATTATGTTTTAAATGCCGTAGCGTCATCAAAATGCACTTGAAAAGATTATTCCCCATTGGCTGTAATGTAACGGAATATTTTTGACTGTCCCTGTAAAAAAAACTATCAGTGCTGCACACTTCAGTTGAAATAGGGAACATGCTATAGATAACGACAATAACATATGAAAATTTCAGGGCAATCCGAGCATATTTACGGGAGTTAGAGCATGGACAGACCGAAGTCATAAACACTTTTCCAACTAGGTTGGAAAGTGTTAATAAAGGTAAAAATTAAGGACTAATAATATCTTCAAACAACATTAGTCAAGCCAGAATATCATCTCATTTATTCCATCAAAATTACAGTTAAAACTGACCGAAGACAGCAAATGCAACACACACACACGTGTGTGTGTGTCAATCGTCAATCGTATTTTAACTGTGCATTAGAGGGTGACATCACCTGTTTCGGAAAAAAAAAAACATGGGATAAAGAAAAATAAATTGAGCATTTGAATTTAAATTTTGCTTTTTAATCATAAATATAAAATAAACCCGTGCAGCAACATATGTCCCACTTTATCTTTATTGAACATCCCCCCCCCCCTTATATAATCATTGTTGCGGTATTTTATTTTTGTGGCAACAGTCACTTGAGGAAATCCTTTCATTTCATTTATGAAAACAATGCAGATTTAATTTTTAATTACTTGCAGTTTTTAATCAAAATACATTTTTTTAACGAAATGGGAGTATACTATGTCAGAAGCCGCTCCAAAAATGTTTCATATGGTAACTCATTTATCTTCTGCGTTTTTTATTTGCTTAGAAAAAGGGATGCTGACAACATAAATAATATATAGGATTATGCACATAAATGTGTCAGAAACAATCGGATAAACGATCAGTAAATTTAATGTTTACATGATTCTAGTTAATATTTTGTTAATACAATATTTATAATTATTTGATCAGTATTCAATTTGAAATCTAAGATAATTCTATTATTATTATAATTCCGATATGTCTTTTATAAAAACCTATAAAAAAAGTAATAATAATAATAATAATAATAACTTAGGTTTTACCCTCACACTACAGATACACAACATTGAGTTATGCCTAATTAAATTTTAAATAAATAAAAAGTAAATTGGAAACTTTAATAAGTAAATACCTGAATATTTAATAGTTTTAAATTAAAATATTTATGCGATATAATTATAGGATTTAATGGAAATAAAATTTGAAGTTCAGAGTAATATACTTCATAAATACATTCCAAAAAGGTTATTTAAAATAACACTTTAATGTTGTATAATAATAATAAATATAAATGTACATACACAATTCAAAGTAATTGAGGTAAATTTTTGCGTGAAAGAGTGTTTAACATTTAAATAATATTTTTTACGTTAAAATAAAGTGCCACATTTAAAATTTAAAAATACGTTATTTGCCGATAAGTTTATCGGTTCAGAAACACAGGTTTGTTTAGCAAATTTTAATATATTTCATTTATATCAATTTTTTTTTTGTTTTTTGTTTTCTTCGACATGACACGCTCATAACATCATCGTATTATTTTTTATTTTCTTTCTTTTTTTTTTTTCTTTTTTTTTTTTTTTCTTGAAATGTTAGTAAGTGTATCCAAATGTAACTCCATAGAAACTTCGATAGTGTTATGACCGTGTCATGTAAAAATAAATAAATGACTGAATCAAATTGGTGTAATTGAAATACATGAAAATTTGCTAAATAAACCTATGTTTTCTGATCTTCTATAACACATTTAAGCAATTTTCAAACAAAAATCAATCAAACAATAAATACATATAGTAAATTGTATTGAAACAGTCCAAACATCTTACAAGGGATAACCCAAAAGGTAAACCCCGATTTCGATGAAACTTTTTATGATAGAGAATATTCACGATATGATGAAGAACTATGCTAATTTTATCGGCCATCGTCAAGGTTGAGTATTTTTAAGTGTTATTTAGTATTAAGTATTATTTATTTAGCATGCCAATTTTATTGACTATCGTCAAGGTTGAGTATTTTTAAGTATTATTTATTTAGTAAATAAATATGCATGGTTTACATGTGGATATCTTGAAGAAAAGCCCGCGATTTTCCAGAATTCAGTTGATTTTTGTATCACATGTATCGGACCAAATGTCATGAATGTGAAAATTTTTATTTTTTAATCTGTGTTTGGTGTAAAAATTGATTGTGTTTTACTCATTTCTATGCTAATTATTATCATTTCTGTGACGATTACGTTGTTTGAAATTATTGGAATATTTTTGAATAAAACATTTAGCGATTTTCATTAGTTGCACCATACATACTTTACAGATGTTTTTAAAATACTAAACCTTGACGATGGCGCGACAAAATTGGTATCATTCTTCATCATAAAATATCATTTTCTGTGATAAAAGTTATCGAAATCGGAGTGTACCTTTTGGAGTGTACCTCGAGTGTGCCTTGTTAGAAAAAACAAAAACAAACAAACAAAAAAATATATATATCATATGGGGGGGGGGGCGAAATTGAGCCTTATCTATCCACCATATTTTATTTATTTGTTTTGTTTTTTAGTAAAAGAATGTTACTGTTTTTAAAAGGCGAGAGAGAGAAAAAAACTAATTACCCTACTGGTAAATTTTATTTTCCCGACAGAGTAACTAATATTTATAAATATTTTTTTCTTTTTTGAAAGATACTTTTTGCACTCTAGCGCGTAAATAAAAACTGCATAAAGGCAGATTTTAATTTTTTTTTAATTGTCAAAGGGAAAAAAAAAAAGAAAGAAAGAAAACCTCCACAAGTGATTGAAACTTAAAATGATAACGCAAGATAACGCAACAATCAGTGACACAATCTTTTTTTCTTTGTTTGTTTGTAGTAATTCTTTGCCATATCTGAAAAAAAAAAATTGTAGCAAAATAAATAATAATAATATAAAACAAATAGATAAAAACATATGGCTGTTTTATGCTTGGAAATAATAATAGGAAAGCGTGAAAACTTTTTTTTTTAGTATGAGGATTACCACAATATGTCCCATACACTAATAAGGTCATGTACAAACTTTCAGTATTTTATCATAAAATGTCGCAGAGATATGAAAATACATAAATGGTGGCTTAAACCACTTTTCGGTGCCTGGATAAATTTTAATCGATTTCATAAAATTCTGTACCTTTTTTACGTAACTTTGTAATTTATAATATCTGTCTGTGATCATTATTTAAGAAATAAAAGCCAAAGTCAATGTTTTTGGGACACCCTGTATATATATATAATAACTTTTTGTAAAGTTGCTATTGAAATAGCATATTAATTTGGCCGTTTGCATTGTTTTTGTTTGTGTCCTACTATTATGGTCATCTTACATTTTGAATAATTTGTATAGTTTACAGTGCTATATGGTGTAATAATTTCATTGCATATGGTCAATTGCTTCTGTTTCAATGGTTAATTTTTGCAATAAGTTTATATATATATATATATATATATATATATATATATATATAGATAGATAGATAGATAGATACATACATATATATATATAGATACAGATGTCCCATCTTATCGTTATCTAGTAGCTAGTTCCTAAACCGTTAGTTTTAGAAGTATAGTTCCAGATGCGAAAATATTTGAAATGTTATTGTCCATCATGGGAAAATCCATTTACATTAAAATAGTTATTTATATATTTATTTATTTTTGTTTAAAGTTGCGAAATTTAAATGTTTATATGTCCCATAAGTTTTATGTAGAAATTTTTTTTTCATGCTCTAGCAAATAAAGCAGTAAAAAGTCCATTTTTGTACGGCCAAAACTTACCAAGTTATGATACTTTGAATTTTCTGCATTTTCACTAAAAACGGAAAACGTATTTGTTGGAATTTTTACTGTTTTGCCTGTTAGAGAATGGAGGAATTTTTTCGAAACAAAACTTATAGGCTTCAAGAACCGTATTAAAAATTTAAATTTTAGACCTTAAAAAAATACTATTTTCGTGTAAATGTTTTATAACATACTAGAGAACAACATTTGAAAAAGTTTTGCAATTCGGACTATACCTCTAAAATAAGCGGTTTAGGAATTAGTTATTGGTCAACGATAAGGAGGGACACCCACGTTACGTTATTATATGCAGCAAATAATACAACTGCATAAAAATAAGCTTGATACAAATAGCTTGATTGTCATAGCATAAATTATAAAAAATAGTATTTGTGTGACTTTTCTGCAAATTCCACATTTTTTTTTCTGTGTCATTTTAATTTAAACGGGTTTTACTGTTTTTTTTATTATTTTTATTTCATAAATTAATGTAGATTTAAAAGAAAAAAAAAAGAGTTTTATTCTATTAATTTTATTAATTTTCTATGATGTTATTTACAAACATAATGCATAATTGAGAGTATATGATTACCTTAATAAAAATAAGCATATAAGCCAATCTTCAAAATGCTAATATTGTATAGTAATAATAATAATAATAAAAGCACTTAGCAGTTATGTTAAAGTCAACCATTATGCATAATAAATAGTATGTATTATGTGACTTTTCTACAAATTCCACAATTTTTCTATGTGCATTTTAAGTTAAATGGGTTTTACTGATTTTTTTCTGTTATTTTTATTTCATGAAAATATAATTAAAAAAAAAAAAAGTTTTATTCTATTAATTTGATTAATTTTCCATGGTGTTATTTACAAACATAATGCATAATTGAGAGTATATGTTTGGCTAATACGTTTATTTTTATTAAGGTAATCTTCAAAATACTAATGTTGTATAGTAATAATGATTTTAAAAAAAAAAATACTTAACAGCTGTTCAAGCGTTTATTAGGCGCGAATTAGGCATAATAAATAGTATTTATTTATGTGACTTTTGTACAAATTCCACAATTTTTCTCTATGTCATTTTAATTAAACGAGTTTTACTGGTTTTTCTATTATTTTTATTTCCTTAATTCATATAAAATTTCAAAAAAAAGTTTTATTAAGTATTAATTTTATATGATGTTATTAACAAACATCATGATGTTATTAACAAACATAATTCATAATTTAGAGTATATGTTTACTTTAATAAAAATAAAAATATTAGCCAATTTTCAAAATGCTAATGTTGTATAGTAATAATAAAAATTAAAGCACTTAGCAGCTGTTTAAGTCAACCATTATGCATAATAAATAGTATTTATGCGACTTTTCTACAAATTCCACAATTTTTCTCTGTGTTATTTTAACGTAAACGGGTTTTACTGATTTTTTCTATTGTTTTTATTTCATGAATTAATATAAATTTTCAAAAAAAGTTTTATTCTATTAATTTATTAATTTCTATGATGCTATTTACAAACATAATTCAAAATTGAGAGCATATGTTTACCTTAATAAAAATAAACATATTAGCCAACCTTCAAGATGCTAATGTTGTATAGTAATAATAAAAACTAAAGCACTTAGCAGAGCAGCTGTTCAACTCAACCGTTATGCATAATAAATAGTATGTATTTATGTGACTTTTCTACAAATTCCTTAATTTTTCTCTGTGTCAGTTTAACGTGTTTCACTGATTTTTTCTATTGTTTTTATTTTATGAATTAATATAAATTTTCAAAAAAAGTTTTATTCTATTAATTTTATTAATTTCCATGATGTTATTTACAAACACAATTCCTAATTGAGAGTATATGTTTACTTTAATTAAAATAAACATATTAACCAATTTTCAAAATGCTAATGTTGTATAGTAATAATAGAAATCAAAGCACTTAGCAGCTGTTTAAGCCAATCATTATGCATAATAAATAGTATACTTTTCTACAAATTCCACAATTTTTCTCTGTGTCATTTTAATGGGTTTTTTCTATTATTTTTATTGTATGAATTAATATAAATTTTCAAAAAAAAGTTTTATTCTATTAATTTTATTAATTTTTCATGGTGTCATTTACATAATGCATAATTGAGAGTATATGTTTACCTTAATAAAAATAAACATATTAACTAACCTTCAATATGATAACGTTGGATAGTAATAATAAAAATAAAAACACTTAACAGCTGTTCAAACCAACCATTATGCGTAGTAGGAATCTTGAAAAAAAAAAATCTCTCTTTCCTTTACTTGCTTATTTAACTCTTGGATGTCAATTACTAATTGATGAAACTGGTTATAGCTGACCGCATCACTGTTTTTAATCAATTTTTCGCGTCAATGCAGGCTTTCCAGCCATGAAACAACTAGAAGTGAAATTCAAGGCATGAAAGCGTAAATGTCCTCTATCTTAACAAGTACGAAAAATCATGCATTAGGCATAAAATAATGAACACTTTCCAACACTACACTGAAAAAAATAAAAATAAAAAATAAGTGTTGAGTTTATTACTGTTAATTTTACGGTATACACTGCAAAAAATAATTGTCGATTTTACAGTATAAAACTGGCACCCCAGCTGCCAGTATTATTGCGCGGTAGCGTATTACTGCTTGCGCGGCATCGTATTACTGCTTATTTTACGGTTTAATACTGTTAATTTTACGGTAATGCGCGGTAGCGTATTACTGCTTGCGCGGCATCGTATTACTGCTTATTTTACGGTTTAATACTGTTAATTTTACGGTATAATACTGGCAGCTGGGGTGCCAGTTTTATACTGCAAAATCGACAATTATTTTTTGCAGTGTAATACTTCTTGTGCGCGCCTTTGATTATACTTAATATCCTATACTGAATGGGGCTCTCATACCTTCTGAATTCTTTCCACCACCAGTGAAATGCGATGTGGTACCGAGTTCTCATAAATTTTTAAATACTTATTGAAATTACACAAACCTCTGTAATATATTTAACCCTCTGAGGCGTCTGAGGGCTTTCCTGCATTTTTATAAAAATGCTCATAAAACTAATATTATTTAAAATTTTCTTTCAGGGTTTGTTTCTAAAATACACTTCACATCTCTTTATCGTACATATATACCTTAAAATTAAAATACAATTCTGTAAAAAATATTTTTTGCCTACTGCCGATTTAAGTTTTGGGATACGGGAAAATACGGACAAACCACTTAGACAGAGGGTTTTAAGCCATATTTCAGGCTTTATAAAAACTAAAAAATAAACGCTTATACTATAATAAAAAACTAGTCGTTGGGGGCCACCATAATACTTACCCATCATGGATATGCATAATATAAAATATGAAAATAAAACAGGTGTAAACTATTTATAAAAGGCATTGCAATTCGAATAAAATCCTGGCTTGATGACGTCATAAACTTTAAATGCTCTATGTAAAAGAAACATCCTTATAACTCTAAAAATGATAATCATATTAAGTAACGGTTTACTGCGTCGGATTAAGCGTCTCATTTTCAATTAAAATATATCTTTGAAATGAAATTTGAATGAAATACAAGGTAATGAAAAATCGAAGAGTGTGGAAAATATAATTACAAATATCTCGGCAACTCATTGTCCGATCGACTTCATTCTTAATACAATTTTTTTTTTTTTTTTTTTTTTTTTTTTTTTTTTTTTATTGCCTTTTATATTCATTCCTTAAAAAAAAAAAACAATTGCGAAAATTTTTATATACTTTTCATCAGAACGAATATTTCGAGAGTCCGAAAAAATAGTTCCGGATAATCGAGGTTACTGAAATTCAATAAGCTTCTTTCCATTATTATATACTAAATACATACCAAATTTCAAGTCTCTATCTCAATTTGTTCGGGAGATAGAGCGTTTACAAACACACACACAGACAGACGGACGGCAAATTTTTTTTTCTAAAAATATGTTGTTAGGAATCTCTAGTATCTGAAACGTGTAAATCCGTCAACTTTTTTCCGGTTTTCAAAACGATTATAAGACTTACCCTATACTACAGATGGGTGACAAAATAATACGAATATTCATGAAAAATGGTGAAAAGAGCAATATCTAGAAAAATACACGAGGAATTAACCTGAAACTGCAGGTGTGTAATCCGTATAGTATAAGTTATATATTTTCGTGAAGATTTTTTCCCGAAACCCCATAGGGGACTGTCAACAAATTGAAAAAGAACGAATATCTTTTGGATAACCCTGTAAAAACTAATGTAGCAAAAGCGTTCAAACTCGAGATTATTAATAAGTAGCTTATTGTAATATACTGTGTTCATTTTTATGAAGATAGCATGTATACTCGTAGAGAAATTAAGGTTTTTATAAAAACAGTCCCAAATTTCGCATCGTTTTTAGCTTATAATTTGCAGAGTTTTTAATATAAAAAAAAAGTTCTTTTCAGAAAATATGACAAACAATATTGTACATAATACTCTGCAATCAGAATTAAAAAACAATAAAAATTGGATGAAAAATGAGCAGGTTTACTAAAAAATGTTTCACTGCGCATGCGCGAATGCAATCAAAATATAATATTCATAATGTATTAGATAAGTATATAGAGCAACTTTTGTGAAAGTCTTAAAATCATAGCTTGAAAATTCTGTAAATTATCGTCGATAGAATAAGCTCAAAATCCGTTGTTCCCGAAAGGAAGCACAAATATGAGGGGTTGTATGCAAATATAGGAGTACGTGCAATATTGTGTACGCTATCTTGGTACTAATCAACAGATATTTGATACAACCCCTCATCTTTTTGCTTCTTTTTTGGAACAACGGATTTCGAGCTTATTCTATCGACGATAATTTACAGAATTTTCGGGCTATGATTTTGAGACTTTCACAAAAGTTGCTCTATTTACTTAGCTAATACATTATGCATAGTATATTTTGATTGCATTCGCACATGCGCAGTGAAACATTTTTTAGTAAACCTGCTCATTTTTCATCCAATTTTTATTATTTTTTAATTCTGATTACAGAGTATTATGTACAATGTTGTTTGTCATATTTTCTGAAAAGAACTTTTTTTTATATTAAAAACTTTGCAAATTATAAGCAAAAAACTAATCGAAATTTGGGACTGTTTTTATAAAAACCTTAATTTCTCTACGAGTATACTTGCTATTCTCATAAAAATTAACACAGTATATTACAATAAGCCACTTATTAATAATCTCGAGTTTGAACGCTTTTGCTACATTAGTTTTTACAGGGTTATCCAAAAGATATTCGTTCTTTTTCAATTTGTTGACAGTCCCCTATGGGGTTTCGGAAAAAAATCTTCACGGAAATATATAACTTATACTATACTGTTTACACACCTGCAGTTTCAGGTTAATTCCTCATGTCTTTTTCTAGATATTGCTCTTTTCACCATTTTTCATGAGTGTTCGTATTATTTTGTCACCCATCTGTACGTATGATGGGTAAGTAATATAGTTTAGTTATTATTGCAAAAATTTCAGAAAAAAATTTCAGATATGCATAAGATTTACAAAACAAGAACGAAAAATCATGCGTCAAGCATAGATTATGTAGCACTTTCCAACGCTTCCAAAATAATTTTACAAATCATACCGTTTAATAAGCTGAGAGATAACATCTAAGTAAACAATTTGGAAAACGCATAACATATTTAAAATTATAATTTCAGGAATTTCCAACATATACAATATTCGGAAAAATATCCGAATACTTTTATTCAGCCCTGTATAGGATCTATAGGTTTGTATATATACTACATAGAATGCTAAATTTTAGTTCAGTTAGGAAACGCGTAGCACAATTTAAAATTCTCCATCTGGAGTTTGTCAATAAACGGAAATGTGTTCGCGAACTTTTGTGCTTCCCTGTATATGATCTACAGAATTTATACACACCACGTAATAAACAAAAAGTGAGTTAAATTTAAAATCGCGTTCAGTAACTTAAAATGCACTTCCAGGAATTATTGTTAACAGGCAGTAGAGAATTCTTTTGTGTGTCCCTGTAAATGAACGATGACTTCTATACACACACTATTCTGTAGTAAGCCTCTTGTAATGCACATTAGTGATATATATAAATTTCAGTGCGTTTAAAATAGTGAAACATTACTTAAATAAACCGCAGACGATTTTTCTCCATAGACGTAATGTAACGGAATTCTTTTGACTGTCCCTGTAAAGTAACTATAAGTGCTATGCACACCCTATTCCATATTAAGCTTCTTCTAATGCACCTTAGTGATATATATATAAATTTCAATGCGTTTAAATTAGTGAAACATTATTTAAATAAACCGCAAATGATTTTTCCCCATAGAACGCAATATAACGGAATTCTTTTGAGTGTCCTTGTAAAATAACTATAAGTGCTACACACTTCCGTTGAAATAGGGAACATGCTATAGATGGCGACAATAACATATAAAAATTGCAGAGCAATCCGAGCATATTTACGGGAATTAGAGCACGGACAGACGGCAGACGGCCAGACGGCAGACGGCAGACGGCCATACGGCCAGACAAACCGAAGTCATAAGCACTTTTCAACTAGGTTGGAAAGTGCTAAAAACTATTCTAGGAATCAGCCTAAAAAATTAGATGGGGTATCAATGTGCTATCTATAGAATGAATTAATATTATTGAGATAGTTAAACATTTTCTTTATTTTTTTAGTGACTAATAAATTTTTTTTTTTTCAAAATTTTTTCTATTATTCAAATTTAATTGAATTTTTTAAATGGTTTCAAAGAATTTAGGTACCATTAATTCATTCTATGTATTAAATGTAGTTTAGAGGTCATGTTAACACACGTTTTATGTTCATATATTCATTAGGTGCGTTCGTAATTATATAAATACGTAGCACCTATCGTCGTCGTCTGGTCCGTCCGTCTGTCTGTCCGCATATAACAACGCAAAAACTACCCAACCGAATGGTTTGAAATTAAAAATATATTATCTTTGCAGAATTTTGTCGAGACATTTCAAATTTTATGAAAATAGAATCAAAACTTTAGAAGATATTAATAAAAACATTTATTAAGAAATTTGAATTTTTTAAAAAGAAATCGGTGCTTTTTTTCTTGTTATAGGAGCTTCCGAGGTTTAATCGTCAAGCGACCGAGATACTTATTTTATTACAGAAATTAATTGAAGACGATAGAATTCATTTCACAGAATTAAAAATCATCAAGATCTGAATATTTATATAACTAAGCTATAGTACGAACGCACCTCGTTTGTCACGTTTGACGTACAATTTCCCACTTGTTTTAAATTAAGTTATCGAAACGGATCGTGACATGCCATGTGAAACAACTACGGAAAATTTTGCAATATTAACTATATTTTTTATTATGTTAGTATATTATGAGTGTTTATTTTTTCATTTTATAAAGCCTGAAATATGGCTTAAATATATTACAGAGGTTTGTGTAATTTTAATAGATATTTTTAAATTTATGTGAACTGGAAACCACACCACATTTTACTGGCAGTGGAAAGGATTCAGAAGGTATCAGCCCCCTTAAAAAAATGTACTATGTTTAATGCAATTTTTATATTTCCCTTGAGGCGAATAAGCCGAATACGACTAGCATTAAAAACAAAAACAAAAAAATTATATTCACTTATCCTTACAAATCTACTTTTGTTTTGGTTCTAACTCAAAACACCATGTTTTTTTTTCCCTTTTTATAATTATAAAAGATGAAAAGATTTTTTTACTTTGAGATTTTCGTATCTTGTATATACTCTTAAATTAAAACAGTAATTAAATTATTAATTAAAGAGACATTTTTTAAAAAGTTGAAGATAAAGCACATGAAGCCTCATTAAAAATAAACATATCTCTTTCATGGTTTCTCTTTAAAAATATTTTTTCTTTTCCGTAAGAAGGATCGCAATTAGGCACGTGTCAAGTTTATCTTTCAGGCTCGTGCATTTTGTGTAAAATACGTCATCACTTAGTTTTTCTTAAATAAATAATGTTTTAAATCAGCGACAGAACGCGACTTTTTTAGAATTTAACATCGTCACTGAAACCGCAAAATCTTTTTAATTTATTAACACTTTCCAATTAAGTTTAAAAGTGTTTATGAATTCGATTTGCCTGTCCGTCTGGTTGTCTGTCTGTCCGTGCTCTATAACCCGTGTAAATATACTCGGATTGCTATGCAATTGATATATGTTATTGAAGATTACTATTATAGCATGTTCAGTATTGAAAACGAAGTGTGTAGAATTTAGAGTTCGTTTACAGGGATACACAAAAGAATTCCGTTACATTACTGTCTATGGGGAAAACCGTTTGCAATCAGTGAAAATTGATTATATATAAAAAGGAATCTCAAATTAAGTAATATTTTAATTCTTTTCGCCATTCCAGAAAACTAAAAATCTCATACAAATGATGGAAAGTTTTTGAGTGTATAAATATTTCTTTCTTTTGCAATTTCAAATTTTTTTCTTATGTTTTAACAAATACTAGCTGGCGTAGCAATCCGATGTGTTGTAATTGCATTGCATGAGATTTTTCTATTTTACACTGCAGAAAAAAAAAAGTTGATTTCATAGTATAATACTGGCATCCCAGCTGCCAGTATTATACCGTAAAATTAACAGTATAAGCAGTAATACACTGCCGCGCATGCGCCGTAGCGTATTACTGCTTATTTTACTGTTTATTACTGTTAATTTTACGGTATAATACTGGCAGCTGGGATACCAGTATTATACTATGAAATCAACATTTTTTTTTTTTCTGCAGTATAGAGGGGAAAAGGAAATATAATTTAATTCCACATTTAGAAAATATTTATAATAATAGCTTCATCAAATTTCTGATTATAAGTAAGAAATCATGTTTACAAAGTAAATGAACTGAAAATTACGAACATTACATTTTGCAAGCTACCTGATTTTGGATGCAATTACAGTAGAATGTCTTTATATATAAAAAAAAAAAAAAAATGGTGACAGACAAACAATAAAATTCCATTGGTCGGAAGGGTTTTGTAAAAGAAAATATTGTAAAATTTGCTATTATTGCCGATCTAATGTTTGTTCACTTGTCTAACTCGTCTCAGCGAATTCGTGCAGGCGAGTAAAGTTCTGTAGCGTAGGTTGCTAGGGTTTGAAAAAAAAAACCCTTTAATCTGAGCATATGCCCAGTGCGTATGCTCAGACTCCATGTTCTACCGTGCCCATTCATTTGCATTTTAAACAAATTCGGAAAATATTTTGGACGGATCAAATATATTAAAATCTTTCAGCTGTTTGATAATAATTTTAGTAAATGTGGAAGTATAGCTCATGTGATTATTCTTTACATTACATTTTTAAAGAGAATGTAAACTACAAATCTTTAAATTGATTTATTTTAAGAAATAAAACAAGATATTTGTTCGCTATTTCTTATAGCAGACGATATCTCATTATTTACAGTCTTCTTCTTCTCCTTCTTCTTTTTTTTTTCCCTCACAAAAGTGGAGTAATTTAGTTGCCAACTTTAGAGAAACTTCGTTAAAAGTTACAAAAAAAAAAATTACTATATCTCGGAAACTAATTTAACTTTTAAGATTCTGAAAGCTTATTGGCATCTTTGGATTAGCTTTTTATTAGTACTGCGTTCCATATTCTAGGGGGGACTTGTTATAAAATACAAAAAGGCAGACATATTTTAATATAAAAACATCTAGTTTTGAAAGTTTGGCTTTTACTGTCATTGTGATATATGCATGAAAAGCAAGTCCAATTTTATCAAGCTAATTAACATAAATAAAATTTGCTTAGAAAATTTGCATTCATGGTGTATTAATACTCCCCCCCCCACCCCCTCACTGTAATTTAATTATGTCAAAAAATTTAATGAATATTGCAGTAGCTTTCTTTTTACACCATTGTCCCACTTTTTTACATTTTTACTAATAAACTTCAAAGTTGCAAATTCGATACAATGTCACAATGTCACAAACAACCAAAACACGGAAAAGTTCCATAATTTATACGGAATCTTTTCTTTTCTTGAGAGTTCTACCGGCTTTTATGTAAAAGTTCGGCGAACATTTTCTTTACTTCCGTTACTCAAATTATTTTTGTCTCGGTAAAATAAACCATAATTAATGCCATAACACAAGATTTTTGTTCGTTTTGCATTTGTTTTTGTGCTCCTGAGTAAGCGAGATGAGTATACAGAAAAAGTAATTAACGGAGCAAGCGTTGGACAGTGACACATCCATAAGGTCATCGAGTATTAATTTACAGAAATCTTAATTTCAGAGTTGATTGTCCGAATGTTTTGCTTTTTTATAACACAAGATGTTGTTTTTTAGTTGTCTGGTAGAAATAACACTGGGTAATGTTACTAATTTAGTCCGAAATCAGGGGCGTAGGAAAATAAGGGGCTCATGGAGCTCAAGCCATCCCCGTTCAAATGAAGATCATTTTATTAAAAAAAAAAATCCCCCCCCCCCCCCCCTCAACAACGCTATACTTTTTGAGATAATTTCCGACTTATTACATATTATTATTACCTATTATACGTAGTATAGAGTAAATCTTGTAATCGTTTCGAAAATCGATTTTTTTTTACAGTTTTACACGTTTCAGACACTGGAGATTCCGAAAAACATATTTTTAGAAGAAAAAAAATTTGCCGTCCGTCTGTCTGTCTGTGTGTCTGTAAACGCTCTATCTCCCGAACAAATTGAGATAGAGATTTGAAATTTGGTATGTACTTAGTATGTAATAATGGGAAGAAGCTTATTGAATTTCAGTAACCTCGATTATCCGGAACTACTTTTTTCGGACTCTCGAAATATTAGTTCTGATAAAAGGTATATAAAATTTTTCGAAATTGTTTATTTTAAAGAGTGAATACAAAAGACAATAAAAAAACAAATTTTGCATAAAGAATGGAGTCGATCGGATAATGAGTTGCCGAGATATTTGTAATCCTATTTACCACACTCTTCGATTTTTCATGACCCTGTATTTCATTCAAATTTCAATTCAAAGATATATTTTAATTGGAAATGAGACGCTTAATCCGACGCAGGAAACCGTTAGTTATTATGATCATCAATTTTGGAGTTATAAGGATGTTTCTTTTACGCAATTCAGTAATAGAGCATTTAACGTTTATGATGTCGTCAAGACACGATTTTATTCGAATTGCAATGCATTTTATGAATAGTTTACACATGTTTTATTTTCATATTTTATATTATGCATATCCATGATGGGTAAGCATTACGGTGGCCCCCAACGACTATTTTTTAAGTGCGAAAGCATGGCACTTGCAGGAATCACTAATTGAAGTGATTTGTAAGTTTTTTTTTTCCTGCGCTGTCGCATCTGGAAATTCGGTTTAAAACGCCAACTTTGACGGCACTTTCTGAAAGATCTTCTGGTTTTACCGCAAAATGGAAAAAACTGTTTGATTACAAAATTTCTGAATAAGAGCACCTGCCAATTTCATGAGTAATATATTGAGCAATATATCGAATACAGACCAGTAATTTAAAAGCAAAGTCAATAAATTTTCATGATTTAAGGAATCATTTATAAAAACAAAGTTTCTGCCTCTGATTTTCGGAGACGTTTCCGAGTAGTTTTTACAGTGTATTAATCAGTTTTCTCAAATCGAGTTATCAGTTTTTCGGATGCTATTATTTCTCAATTAAACATTTTCAGCTGCGTAATTGGATTTACAAGAGTAACAGAATAATATTAATTTTAATGTTAATGTTAATGGTGTTAATTTGTTATGTTTGTTTGTAAAATATATTTGTTGAATATGAAAATGTTTACTTCAGAATTCATAGCATCCGAAAAATCTATATTCCGAGTTGAGAAAACGGTTTCGTACACTCTAAAAAACTACTCTGAAACGTTTCTGAAAATCCGTGGCAGCAAAAGAAACTTTGTTTTTATAAATGCTTCGTTAAATATCGAAAAAAATATTGGTTTCCAAAGTTTCTAATGATAAAGAGCACTTTTCGGAATCGTGGGTAACTCGGAAGAGGTTATTGTATATATATTTGTTCATGGTTATATTATACTTTCCTATATTTTAAGAAACGTCGTCTTTTTTTTTTTTTTTTTTTTTTTTTACAATGTAGGGGAGCGATGGAAGGAAAAAGTTTGGGAGCCGCAGTTTTAGACAAATAACCTTGCAGCATTTTTCATTTTATTTATTTGTTTATTAGAACTTTGAAAGCGGGATTTGTGGGACATTCTAGAAAATATTATATTATATATTATGTTGTCCCTCAAAATGCCAGATGGTTGGCTGCTAACCGAAAGTTAATCACAAACATTTAACAAACAAAGAAAAAATTCTAATCAAATTCGAGAAAAAAAATTGTAATTTAACAAATTACAACAACCATTGGGAAAATGTTCCAAAAACTTTAAAAAAAAAAGAAAAAAGAAATTAATTAAAAATATTAATTATTCAAAAATATTCATCGGAACCATCTACAAATAAAAACGCATTTTCCATTACTACAGTTGACGAGATCCTGGCATTCTCTGTCCTCGCAACAATATATTCGTCTGAACCATCGCCGCAGTTATTGAAACGCCTTTTCCGTTACTATACCTTATCCTTAATATATACCTTAATATTTTATCGTGTTCATCCTACAATAACTTTAACTCTTATTTAGATTGATGCCTGAGCTAAAGGTATTTTGAGGAAATTAAAGTGGAAGACCACGTTTTTTGCTTTATAAGACGATTTCTCATCTCACGTTCATTTTTGAATTCGGCTTTTTTTTCATATCTGATAGTTTGCATCTATCCTTTTTGTAACTTTAACATTTTTGTAACGATTTTATGCATTTCTATTGCCTATTCAAATAAAAATTCTTCTAAAAGTAAATAATTTCGTGAAAAACGCTTAAAAAATTCTTCTAAAGTTACAGAATTTCGTTAAAGACGCTTAAAAAAATAAAGTGACGACGCCAAGAGGTCCCATTCTCGGCCGAAAACAACAACCATTTTCCCAATGGTTAAAAAAAAAAAAAAAAAAAAAAAAAAAAAATAAGAACAAACAATATACCGAATTGATTGGATTCAAGAAAAATCGTGATTTTTTTTCTAAACTCATTTTACCAGAATATTTTAAAGAGTTACAAAAGTATCAGAAATCTATCTGAATAATTATGTTAGATAAAATAAAAACTGCCCAACTTTTTGAATAAAGTGCCGTTTAGAAACAAAACAATCCGATATAGTTAGACGTGTTTCTTTTCCGCCTTAAATGGCTTATAAGTTGCGTAGACGGTGGAAAAATCTTCCTTATTTAGTGATTATATCTGTCATGGTCTCCTTCTTTACATTTTGATAATAGTTTGTAGAAAGGAAATAAAAAAAAGAATTGTATCAGTCTGTTATAAGATGAGTATCATCAGTCATGCGCGAAACCCGCACTTATTGTTTCCGGATTTTCTTTTGGTATCTCGATGTTATGCTTTTTTTTTTTTTTTTTTTTTTTTTTGTTTAGCTTCTTTAAGAAAAACCTTACATTCAAGTGACCATTTTTTTCATAAGATATTTTGACGTGCGGTGGCATATCATATATACCACTTAATTTTAATCAAAATTTGTACTGAATTATCAAATACATTATTTATTTATTTATTTATTTTTGTAATTTATGGTCTAAAAAATATATATATGTTACGGTTAATATGATTACTCCGGTCATTATTAATAATAACAGGTTATTATTGATAATGACCGTGGTTATTATTAATAATAACCGGCCTTGATGTCCGGTCATTATTAATAATAACCGATTATTATTAATAATGACCGGATTAATCATATTGACCGTAACATATATATGAATAATATATATATATAAAGAAATAAAAATAAAATTGCACTTTCCAAATCATTACTTTTCCAAATCAATTTATTCTTAAATTCTTGTGAGTTTTCAATATTACAGCAATATAATTACTTGTTCCGGAAAGCTTTATTTATTTATTTTATTTTTTATTTATTTATTTTATTTTTTTGGCTTATCTTTCCAAATCGATTTTTTCTTGAATTCAGGTGAGTTTTCAACGTTACAGCAACAGAATTACTTTCTCCGGAAAGATTTAATCTTTCTGTTTCAAATTTTCATTTTGTACATTAGCGATTTCAAAAATTCTATACTTTTATTTCTACAATTTCTGTAAAACCCGTGAAAACGGAATCTCTGGGGATAGGACAAAAATTCCGTTTTAGGCAAGGTTTCGCCTAAGCATGTGAATTATAGGATATTCCTCCCGCCAGGACCATGAAATTCTTCCGTTTAAGACAGGATTCCGTTATAGATAGGCTCCATTTTCGCAGGTTTTACTAAATATGTTTAAATGCGCATTGAATTAAAAGTTAAGGTGCATGAAATAAATTGTTTAATGTACACTTTTTTCTTTTCATGAACTTTTTTTTTAAATACTAGTTTGTAGAAAGGAATTGTATCAATCTGTTTTAAGATTATTGCACTTATTGTATCCGGATTTTCTTTTGGTATCTCTGTGTTTAGGCCTATGTTTTTCTGTTTAGCTTCTTTATGAAAAACCTCTGTTCAAATGACGATTTTTTGCATAAGATTTTTAACCCTTAGGAGGGCTGTGGTATAATATTATTTATACCATTTAATTTTAATAAATTTTTTTTTACTGGATTATCGAATAAAATTTTTATTTTGTAATTTACGACCAAAATAAAATAAAATAAAATAAATAAAAATAATAGAAAATAAATAAAAATAAAATTATACTTATTTATTTTCAAACCAATTTGTTCTTAAAAACTGGGAAGTTTTCAACATTACAGCAATATAATCACTTGCCCCGGAAATGTTTAAACTTTTTTGTTTTATCTTTTCATATCAATTTGTTCTTAAAATACGTATAAAACTAAAAATAATTTAAAAAAAAAACACTCTTTTTTAAGTATTTAATGTTTATCTTGAAATTCACTCTGAATTTCATGACTGCAATTCCTGTTTTCCCCCAAAAATTTCCCATACAATACATTAATTTGGTGTAACCACCTAACTCGATTATGAAAATCTCACTGTTATTTTCTGTTTTTAAATACTTGGTAGAAAGCACGAGTTAGCAAATTTATTAAAATATGTATAATTTTAGCTCTGTCTCTTTATGGCGACAGATAAGAAAAAAATTAAACATTTAATTAATATGAAAGTACTAATTGTTGTAACTTGCGTACACAATTGTAACCGCAAAGAATGTTTGGCGATTATCACCTGTGGCCGGCTAACGAAAAAATGCCTTATCAAAAAAAATCTAACTAATTTAAACTAATTATAACTAATTTATTAATTTCTAATTAAGTTTACAAAATATATTAAAATGGTGTATTGTCATCGGAAATACACCTGTAAAGGCAATTTTTATAATTCTAGTATATCAGGAAGTGAATGAAAAATCTATTACAAAATTACATCTTTATATAAAAAAAACAAGTTGAGTTAAATAAAAAAGTCCAATAAGGCGAATTTTCATCATTACAGCAACAGAATTACTTGCTCCGGAAAGATTTAACTTTTGTTTTATCTTTTCTTTTTGCACAGCTCGCATCAGTGATTTCAAAAATTATTTATTTTCCTATCTACAATTACTTCAAAATTTGTAAAATCGGAATCGCTGGGGATAGGACAAAAATTCCATTTTAAGCAGTGTTTCGTTTTCTTTTTCAGTTTTCTTTTTCATGAACTTTTTTTTTATTAGTTTGCAAAGGAAATAAAAATAATTTTCTGTCTGTTTTAATATGATATGATTCCGTTATATTAGATAGATACCATTTTCACAGGTTTTTACTGTATATGTTTACCTATGCGGATTGAAGTAAAATTTAAGCTCTATGAAGTAAACTGTTTAAACTACACACTTTTTCCTTTTTATGAACTTTTTATATGAGTTTGTATAAAGAAAATAAAAAGAAATGTATCTAATTGTTTTAAAATCAGTCGATTCCGTTATAAACGGGTTCCATTTTAACCTTTTTTACTGTATGTGTTTACCTGCGCATTAAAGTAAAAGTTAAGCTCCATGAAGTAAATTGTTTAACCTACACTTTTTTTCCTTTTGATGAACTTTTTTTATATTAGTTTGTAGAAAGGAAATAAAAATAACTTTATCTAATTGTTTTAAAATGAGTTGATTCCGTTATAAACAGGTTCCATTTTCACATTTGTTTTACTATGTATGTTTACCAGCGCATTAAAATAAGAGTTAAGCTCTATGAAGTAAATTATTTAAGTTACACTTTTTTTTCTTTTTCATGAACTTTTTTTATATTAGTTTGTAGAAAGGAAATAAAAATAACTATCTGTCTGTTTTAATATGAGATGATTGCGTTATAAACAGGTTCCATTTTCACAGGTTTAACTGTATATGTTTGCCTGCAAGTTCTATGAAGTAAATTATTTAATATACACTTTTTTCTTTTCAGCAACTTTTTTTATACTACCAGTTTGTAGAAAGGAAATGAAAAGAATTGTATCAGCCTGTTTTAATATGAGTATCCTCAGTCATGCGCGAAACCAGCACTTATTGTTTCCGGATTTACTTTTGGTATCTCTTGTGTAGGCAGCTGATTTCTTTTTATCTTTTCTAGTACTGCCCACGTTTAAATGACATTTTCGCAAAAGTTTTTGAATTTTCCTTTTTGCTATTATTATTATTTCATTATGTACAGCTGACATTTGCTATTCCAAAAATGTTTCATCTTCACATTAGCTGTGCGGATAAAGCTAATTAATATATACTAATCCAGAAATAACCCAATCAATGCATGGATTATTTTAACTAGATGAAAATATATATCTGTATTATAAAGCAAGAAACATGTCCATGAGTAACGCTGGCGTCATTTTGACGATGGCAACGGACTGACCAATATATTTTTTTCTTTACTGCAATTTCTTAGGTGCGTTCGTATTTATATAAATACGTAGCACCTATAGTTGTCGTCTGGTCCGTCTGTCTATCCGCATATAACAGCGTAAAAACTACCCAACCGAATGGTTTGAAATTTAATGCATATAATCGTTGCAGAATTTTGTCGAGTCATTTCAAATTTTACGAAAGTCGAATCAAAATTTAAAAGATATTAGTAAAAGTTTTCTTCATTCTATTAAATCCTATCATATGTAATTAAATTAATTCAATGATATCTCATGATAGGCAATGATTCTACGTTTCCATGGTGATTACGTTCTATTTAAGATGGGTTCATATTATTTCCGTATTACTCAATTTATAAACCGATTTTGTATTCAGAAATTGTTTAATTGTAGCAATCATAATCTACCAACAGTTTTTTGGATAGATGTTTCCAGAGTAACAGATATTAAATGGAAAAAGAGTCTAAATATGGATTTCAAGTTCTGAAATTTTCAAAGTTGGGCTTAAGTTTCCCATTGGAATTTTCAGTAAATGTCAACAAAAGACAAAATGCTGCCAACTTAAAATTTGCTTTTTTTATTACGGAAATTAATCATATCATAATAACGGCCGATATAATTCATTTTTTCAGTGAAATAACAACGATGATTTTTTTTTACATTGTCTTGTATTGTATATTTGGGCATAGTATAATTTTAATATAACAGAATTGTAATTAATTGTTTGTAAAAGTGTATTGAAACTTAATTTCATAAAATACACTGGTGTCCAGAAATTAAGGGACAGTGACCAATTTCAGACGTTTTGTCGATTATCTACTGAAACTCGTAAGGAAATGCCCGAAATGCCCTTGAACTTTGAGGATGTAAAGAACATGTTTGACTTCATGTTTTTCAGTGAAGATTTTGTCGCGAGGACAATTAGGGGGGAGGGGGGCAATAAGAATTTTAATAATAAAATAATGTTTTCGATCCCGATATTTTTTCCCAAGTAACAGAAAATGCAAAAAATGGTCTGCCACTGTAGCGAATGACTAGGTAGGTCCTGTTCAGCATTTGTGTGCTTTTGTGTAAGCATAGTACGTATATTCGTTAAGATGTTAACGTTTCTGTGAAAAATTCAAAAGTTTTTTTTTTTTTTTTATAGCATGCAGAATTTTCAGCCAAATTTAACACCGCTTTCCAAAAACTTTTCAAAAAATCGTAGAAATAGTATACTGTAATTAAAATATTAATATATTGAATATTTTATGAAATATGGGTATTTGTATGAAATAACTTTTAACTGCGCATGCGCAAAATACAGCAAAGATTTTTTGTCATGATTTGATAGTCAATACTATAGGGCAACTCATATAAAAAGACCAGTGAAATAGCGTGAAAACTCAAAAAGTTACAGCAATAATTGATAAATTGAGGAGGAAATCCCATAGGCCGGTTCAGATATTTGAAAAAACGAAAAAATAGATATGTAAATTTTTATTTTGTAAAAAACATGACTTTTTTTTAAAAAATTCGAAAATGAAATTTATTTGGATGTATTAATTAAAGGATAAAGTGTTTTGATAAGAATATTAAAATATTAAACGAAACACTTTGTGTGATCTTCAATCACACTTACCCACTTGTTCAAGATGACGCCTAACGCAGAGGAGGGAGAAGGTCGAATTTATTTATTTATTTATTTTAATTAAAATATCAATTTATACAACATAACGCAAGATCAGAACTACCTAACCTTTCGCCAGGCCAGGTGTCAAGGGCTTTATTTAACTAACTGTAGGAGGGAATAAGCTGTAATTTTATTATAGACTTCAGGAATAGTTGTGCCACCGGCGAAAACAAGTGGCACAGAATTCTCAAACATGTTTGAAAAGTGAGCACATAACAAAATAGAATAAATATAAACAAAAAAAAATATATTCTATCCTCTCTTCAGGTATAAAAATAGAAAAAATAGTCTTTCAAATATCGATTCCCATTAATGGCTTTGCGTCTATTCATCTTGTTTGCGTGCAGTGGTTTCGTGCGTTATATACAGCCTGTGATTCTCCAATTTAATTATATTTATTACTTGCCATTGTCATCTTCAAAATCATTATCATTTAACAACCCTTCAACAATATAGTGCCGTGTAATTTATCTCGAGATGTGAAACACGATAGACTTTGATTCTCGTGTATTTGACATGAAAAAACTATAATGAAACTTCTGTTTGCAACAAAATGGCTCAGCAGATAAGTGGTTAAGTGCTGCCAAACTGAGAATACAAATTGTGAAATGAAAACAATGTTATGTTTTCAGGCAGTGAATGCTTTTATTGTTTGTGTACTGTGTAATTAAGTAGAATTGTACGATCTTCGGCAGGACGGCAAGTTTCACTTGTTATAAATTTTATGTTGTAATTATATTAATCATTAAGGTGATTGGATACAAATAAAAATTGAAGTCAACTATTAGAAAAACTTAGATTTTTACTTTAAACTCTAACAAATAGCGAAAATGAAAAAAGAAGATGAAGAAGCAGAAAATGGTTTAAGTTAAAACTATCATGCATTCAGTAAGAGATCATAAATTGAAAGACTATTTACGCAATTGTTACAACACAGTCGAAAACAGCAACTTTTTTTAAGAGTATTTGTTTTTAAATAATCATAATTTTTGTACGAAATAATAAATTTAACTATTGGGTTATTCGGAATGTTCTTTCCGTTTTGGAAAGTTTATTCGTACCGGAAAATTCTATCATTTAATTATTAGACATTTATTCCGATATGTAATGTCTAATAATTGACAAGCAGAATTTTCCGGTGCGAATTGGTTTTTCGGAAGGAACTTTCCGAACAACCTAATAAAAAATCTTACATATAAAGAAAGAATTTTTTAATAGAAAATGTTCATTACTCTTTGTCATTATAGTAGCAGACCTGTCTACGTTGCTCGAGTCCAGGACAGGGGTGACGTTTCAAAACTTTCTTTGGGAGGGCAAAAAATTGTTTCACCTTTTTGTGCACAGCTTAGAAACAATTGATACAATTTTATACAACATAGATACAACAATTGATACAACATTGAAACAATTCCAACATAGTTGAAAAGTGTTTATGAATTCGGTTTGTCTGTCTGTCTGTCCGTGCTCTATCTCGCGTAAATATACTCGGATTGTCATGAAATTTTTATGCCTTATTGAATTTACTGTAGAATTTTCGATATTGAAAATGAAGTATGTAGCATTAATAGTCCATTTACAGGGACACACAAAATAATTCCATTACATTATGGTCTATGGGGGTAAATGTTTGCGGCGCGTTTTATTGATGTTACGATATTTCAAACATAGTGAAATTGATATGCATTACTGAGATGGACTACACTGCAAAAAATAACTGTTGATTTTACAGTATAAAACTGGCACCCCAGGCTGCCAGTATTATACCGTAAAATTAACAGTATTAAACAGTAAAATGCGCGGTAGCGTATTACTGCTTGCACGGCAGCGTATTACTGCTTATTTTACTGTTTAATACTGTTAATTTTACGGTATTGCGCGGTAGCGTATTACTGCTTGCACGGCAGCGTATTACTGCTTGTACGGCAGCGTATTACTGCTTATTTTACTGTTTAATACTGTTAATTTTACGGTATAATACTGGCAGCCTGGGGTGCCAGTTTTATACTGTAAAATCAACAGTTATTTTTTGCAGTGTATATACTTCAATAATTTCTACTACAGCAATTTATCTTTAATGGTTACTTTATCAAAATGATTAACAAGAACGTCTGTCTTGCATTGAAAAAAAAAATCGTTTTCTGCTCTTTTATAGCCATTAGTTTTGCTTCTTGCGTCGACCGACCCCTTAAATCTTAAAACATCATCCGATCTAACCGTGACGCAGTCATTTAGCAGACGATTTCCATCGACAAAGAAAACATGTTAGAGTTACTAATGCTCTGTTATCGACCGTGCATATCTGGTAATGTAAATAAATCCTGATGAAGAATTTTCTAAAAATAACGGGTCGGTCATTAGGTCTGAATATTTTATTTGCCTAAGTTTTTCTGGTTTCGAATTGCAAAGATTATTTTTAAATTGAGTAGTTAGAAGAAATAAAATAAAAGGACCACGGATCGTTAACCTTGAATATCATGTTTTATTTTCCAGTTTTTTTTTTTTTTTTTTTTTTTTTTTTAAATTGAAAAAAAAAAGTTCTTGCAATTGCAGTCTTAGAAGTGTAATGAAGATGAGGAATTACACGGTTATTAAAATTATATGATAGTTTTTTTTAAGGTCAATATCTTGGATCTAATTACTGCGCTTAAAAATATCTATACATATGTTTTTACTTAATATGTGTTAAAGTAATAAAAAATTGATAAAAGAAAAACATATCAGATTTGACTTATGTGCCAAATTAATTAAAAGTTATATAAATAATTTTTAATTCTTAAATTATCTTCGTATTCAGTACTTAATGCATCTTGCATACTTACATGCATCTTAAAACTTACACATGTGTATTAGAGATAAGACGGGCTCAGCCCGAGTCCGGTCCCGAAACGGGTTCGGGCTCGATTTTTATACCAGTTTTCGGGCTCGGGTTCAAAGTGAAAATTTTATGTATTCTTAAGTGTGCTTTAAGTGACACTTTCAAGTGAAAATTTTATTTATTATTTCCTTTTAAAAATTGAAAGAAAGGGGGAAAAAACCTTCTATTTTGAGAATGTAGTTTAAATTATTAAATGTGTTTTATAACCCTTTAAAAATCAGTTTGAAAGACAATTGAATTGTTATTGATGAGATATAAAGAGAAATATTCTGTCTAATTATCAAGCCTTTGCACGGTCACTGTCAGTAACATAAAGAAATCGTGGGATATCTCTTGTCTATCCTCCTTTTCTGTTTCAAGTCTTTTTTTTTCTTTCCAAAATTACCGGAAAACAGAACTCATGTCTTTCTTCTGTAGTTGTACAATGATATTTTAAAAGAATAAGAATTGTGATTTTCGCAAATTTCTACCAGTGGTTGGGTATAAATAGCAAACTTGCTTATTTTAAACATATTTTCAGTGACATGAAAATCATGTAATGTTGTCATGAGGGAAAATTTAGGATTAATACTTATTTATATGTAAGAAAGGATGTTTTAATGAGATAATCTTGAAACAAATTAAAAATGTATTAACAATTTTCTTTCGGTATCGGAATCGGGTTCTGATGACACAAACTGTTTCGGGTTCGGGCTCCAAATAAAGAGCTCGAACTCATCTGTAATGTGTATACATCAACTGTCAATACATGACAATAGATATTGCAAACTTTTTTACTCAACAAATAAATGTGATAGCGAGAGTGACTAATCAGGAATTTTTCCTATTCATAATCCGCAACACAATAATTGTTACAGCAATTGATTTTTCCCTTGTCTTTTTATTTATTTTGTATTTATTTATTTTGTATTTATTTATTTATTTAAATTTAATCATGCATGATATGAAGATTTTTTGAAGATTAAAAGCACTAAACCCGCCTTCGTGTTTTTTTTTTTTTTTTTTTTTAAATAGAAGAAATATATACACCATGCTGAAATTGTTATCCGGAGTGTTATCCATAATAAATTAAGCCCGTTCTTCCTCTCTTCTTCTTCTTCTTTTTATTTCTTCTTCTTCTTTTTGAAGATTGAAAGCACCATGCAGAAATTGTTATACGAGTGAAGCAATCATAAATTAAGCCCTTTCTTTCTTTCTTCTTCTTCTTTTTTTTTTTTTTTTTTTTTTTGAATACGAATGATTTTTTATAATGTATGATTCGCCTTAAACTAGAATCTGTCAATATTGTTGACCGGTTGAAAATCCGGCGAGATTTCGTGCTCTGCTGGTCATAATTATAGAAAATAACGTTGGGTGGAATGCACAAAACTATATTGCACATGCTGGCAAAAACACGTCTGAAAGGCTTGAGGTAACTATATCGTATTGTGAAGTGTCTTATAAAAAAAAAAATAACCACTAATACATACACTGCAAAGCAAATTGTTGATTTTACGGTATAATATTGGTACCCCAGCTGCTAGTATTATACTGTAAAATTAACAGTAATAAACAGTAAAATAAGCAATAATACGCTACCGCGCATAACTTTTTTTTTTTTTTTTTTTTTTTTTTTGCTGTGTAGAAGGAAGATGACAATGTCTACGAAACTTCATAATAATGAGAGAAAGATCTTGGGCCACAATACCTGTAAATATGACAAAAATCATATAATAAAATCACTTATTAACTTCAAACTAAATATGTAATTAATGCTTAATCATATTCAATTTAGTGATAGTATGTTGAATACCAGCTATGTTAAGTTTCGTCAAAAATACAAAATAATTCAAAAATACAGAATTCATACCGGAAATTATAAAGGAATAATTTTAATTTATGCAATTACGAAAAGGTCTATGGCATTATATAAAATGCAAATTACTACTATAACTTTCTGGTATAAATTCAAAATTTTGAATTTAAAAAAAGGACAAACTGGCAACCTGGACGTACGCACATACGTCCTGGTATTTCAGATACGACGTACACAGGTACGTCTCGAGGTGCTTAAGGGGTTAAAGTGATAAAACGTTACACAGAAAGGCTTAAAAATATCTTTTTAATATAAAGATTACATGTTTCATACGCGCAAACGGCGACATTTTCAAGACTGTAAATGATAAATAAACTATTTTCGCAAAATTTTTGAAAATGATAAACATAAATCACGAGATCATATGTATAATGCAAGCAGGTACTTAAAATTGGTCAAAATGTAAGCGTGTAAATTATTGCTTTTTACTTACCCATCATACGTAGTATAGGGTAAGTCTTGTAATCGTTTTGAAAATCGAAAAAAAAATTTTGACGGATTTACACGTTTCAGACACTGGAGATTCCAAAAACATATTTTTAGGGAAAAAAAAAAAAAAAAAAATGCCGTCCGTCTGTGTGTCTGTAAACGCTCTATCTCCCGAAAAAATTGAGATAGAGACTTGCAATTTGGTATGTACTTAATATGTAATAATGGGAAGAAGCCTATTTCATTTCAATGACCTCGATTAACCGGAACTATTTTTTTCGGACTCTCGAAATATTCGTTCTGATAAAAGGTATATAAAAATTTTCGAAATTGTTTATTTTAAGAAATGAATATAAAAGACAATAAAAAAACATAAATTTTGCATAAAGCATGAAGTCGATCGGATAATGAGTTGCCGAGATATTTGGAATCCTATTTACCACACTCTTCGATTTTTCATGACCCTGTATTTCTTCCAAATTTCACTTCAAAGATATATTTTATTTGGAAATTTGATGCTTAATCAGATGCAATAAACCGCTAGTTAATAGGATTATTATTTTTGGAGTTATAAGGATGTTTCTTTCAAGCAATTCAGTAATCGAGCATTTAAAGTTTATGACGTCATCAAGCCACGATTTTATTCGAATTGCAATGCATTTTATCAGTAGTTTACACATTTTTATTTTAATATTTTACATTATGCATATCCATGATGGGTAAGTATTACGGTGCCCCCCAACGACTAGTTTAATTTGTAAATCATCTCGTGTCAAATTTTAAGTAATTTATTTATCATTTGCGATCATGAAAAGATGTTGCCGTTTGAGCGGATGAAACTTGTCATTTTTATATTAAAAGGCATTTTTAAGCCTTTTTTGTGTAATGTTTTATCACTTTAAGCTTTAATTACATCTTTAATTTGACAAAACTCAGTTTCCCGTTTTTAAAACTTTCCAACATAGTTGAAAAGTGTTTATGAATTTGGTTTGTTTGTCTGTCGTCTGTCCATGCTCTAACTCGTGTAAATATACTCAGTTTGCCATGAAAATTTTATATGTTATTAAGGTTTACTATAGAATGTTCTTTATTGAAAATGAAGTGTGTAACATTTATAGTTCGTTTACAGAGACACTTAAAAGAATTACGTTACATTATCGTCTATGAGGGAATATCGTTTGCGGTGCATTTTATTGGTATTACGATATTTCAAACATAATGAGATTCGTTATGCATTAATGAGATGGACGAGGAAGTAGTTACTTCGAAGTATAGAATACGTAGCATTTATAGTTTGTTTACAGGGACACTTAAAAGAATTCCATTACGTTATGGTCTATGAGGAAAAATCGTTTGCGGTGCATATTATTGCGGTGTTACGATATTTCAAACGTGATGAGATTCGTATGCATTACTGAGATTGATGAGGAAGTGGTTACTCAGGAGTATAGAATAAGTAGTATTTATAGTTCGTCTAAAGAGATGCACAAAAGAATTCCACTACATTATGCTCTATGTGGAAAAATCGTTTGCTGTGCATATTAATGCTGTTATGATACTTCAAACATATTGCAATCCCTGAAGTTCACTAGAACATGTTTTATATAGGTTACATGACATTTATGTTCATTTACACAGACGCACAAAAGTTTATAATTACAAGCACAAAATTTTATTAATTTTTTATACGGTTCCCCGGTCCTACACGTGATATTTAGTAAACATTTCTTATTACACTAACAAGTAAGACAAAGAAAGCCTTCATCTAACATTAAAATTGACCGAGTTATGAAACTTTAAATTGCATGACTTATACCGCTTTTCTGCATCTGAACACAGATGAGTTGGGCCATGCTTCGAGCGATCGTACACAAAGTGCTTAAAGTATTAGAAGGATTTATTTCACGTGTACATTTCTGCACGTAAGGAAGTCACTTCGAGCAAGTTTCAAGATAACTTTAATTTTTATTAATTAAGTTTTAGATTAAATAATCTAACAATGTTTTGAAATGTGTATCACTTTCTAAAAAAACGAGACTGTCGTTTTTCATTTCGATATTTATATCATACTGTTAATTTTACTTTCAACTATTATTTTTTTATATCTCTCGATTATTTATATTTCTGGTATTTAAAAAAAAATTCTTTTATTTTTTTCACTTATATTTTTAGTACATGTTGTATATTTTTCTACAATATGTCAGAATGAAAATGGATTTCAAATTTATATCATAATGTTAATTTTACTTTCAAATTATTATTTTTTTATATCTCACGATTATTTATGCTTCTTGTAAATTTGTGATGACCCCTATTTCGCAGCAGAAAAGATGCTTGAACTTTAAACAGCTATTACTCGGTCAGTTTTAATCGTAAAAGAATTGGACTTTTTTTTTTTTTTTTTTTTTTTTTTGTCTTACTTGTTAGTGTAATAGGAAAATTTTATTAAATATAACTTATAAGAGCGGGGGAGCGTATAAAAATTTTAATTTCGTAATTTTTAAAGAAATGTTTTTATTGACACAAATCGCTTTTACAACACTTCTTTACCCCATTTAAAATATTTTTGTAACTGGAACTATATGTCTATGACGAACGTTTTAGGAATTAGCCATTGGACACCGTTAAGAGTGGACACCCTGTATATAGGACTGGACTGCACGAACATCAGTCCATATATTGCCGGATATGGACAGCAATTGCTGAAAACTGATTTTTACCGAGTAATGTGTTTTTTTTTTTTTTTTTTCAGTTGCTTATTTAGACATCTATTCTAGGAAAAAAGGAGTTTCTTAATAATATTCTGTTAATGTATGGGAAAGTGTTTAATAATCTACTAGCTGACCCCCGCCCGACGTTGACCTGGCGGGGTGATAATAAATTATCAGGCAACCTTGATAATAAATCAATAAGAAAAAAATCAAGTTTTTAATATTTTATATTTTTAACCAGATTTTGTATAAAATTATATTTTTAAATGAAGAATTCGCGAAAAAAATATAAATATTTAGTGATAAAAGCGCTTATTTTCTTGTTTTTTTTTTTTTTTTTTTTTTTTTTTTTTACGTAGGGTCGTTTTATAGTTTTAAAATAAAAAGTTATTTTTGTCCGAACTCTTCGAAATCTTTATTGGTGATAAACGGTTTTACAGCCTGTGTAAAAATTTCGTGAAAAAATATTGCTATGTAGTTGTAAAATAAATGTTTTCTTCTCGTTTGTTTGTTTGTTTGTTTTCGCGTCGGCTCCTTTGACATAGCCAAAAAAAAAGTAGTTCTCATCTTCCGAACTCTCTAACATTTCAATCGGTTATAAATATAACTGTATCCAAGTTCTCTTTAAAATTTTGCGAAAAAATATGCATATTTAGTAGTGAAAACACGAGTTCTTAAATAAAAAAATAAAAAAAAAGCTTTAGCTCTCAACCTCAGAGCAAAAATATATTAGAAAGTCTATGCTTTCAATGCAATGGTACGATTCCATCCGTTTTCAATCAACCCTTTTTAATCCCCCTAGGCTAAACAGGTGAGGGCTAATCAACCAGGTTTCTCGTTTCTCAGGGGAGAAGCCTTAAAAAAAAAAAAAAAGCTGAAGCATGGGCAAAGAGACGATTTTCGTGTGGAAAAGAGAATGTGAATTTGACAGAATGTGCTTTTCGTTTTAAATATATAGATGCCCAATGCAGGATTTTTCGTTCTTGTTAAAATAATTCTTATTCTTTTATAATTTATATACATTGCGCGTAAGAGAAAAGCCAACAACATGCACTCATTTAAAAAGTTAAATTATTAGCCTAGTTACAACCCGTTTAAACAAGACTCTGCCATTGAACCACACTTTTATTTTAAATGTAGATAATTAAACGAGATTTTTTTGAAGTGATGATTCCTGAGTCTTCGCGAATGTTATTCTAAAACCGGGCCATAACAAAAAAAAAAAAAAAAAAAAAAAAAAAACTTATTACAAGAACATTTAAAATGCTAAAATTGTCAGTATTTTCATTTCCTAGTGTATACTATGTTAGCTATTCTTTAATATAATTTATTTTAATTGTGTAATATCTTTCCTGCAAATTATTTCTATATACAACGCGTTCATAGAGTTTGTTTTACGCTTTCCAACGTAGTTGAAAAGTGTTTATGAATTCGATTTGTCTGTCTGTCCATGCTCTAACTTACGTAAATATACTCGGATTGCCATGCAATTGATATATGTTATTGAGTTTTACTATGGCCGGATCGGTATTGAAAATGAAGTGTGTAGCATTTATAGTTCTTTTACAGGGACACTCAAAAGAATTCCGTTACATTACGGTCTATGGGGAAAAATCATTTCCAGTTTGTTTTAATGATGTTGCGCTATTTTAAACATATTGAAATTGATATATATCACTAAGGTGCATTACAAGAGGCTTACTATCGAATATTTTGTACATAGCATTCATCGTTCATTTACAGGGACACACAAAAGAATTCGGTTACAATACTATCTATTAACAATCATTGCAGGAAGTACGTTTTCAATTGCAGAATGCGGTTTTAAATTTAACTAATTTTTTGCCGATTACTTGGTGTGTGTAAATTCTTTAGATCCTATACAGGGCACAACAAAACATCTGGAGTATATTTCCGTTTATTGACAGAAATTTCCCAAGGGAAAATTTTAATTGTGCTATGCGTTTCTTAACTGAACTAAAATTTAGCATTCTTTGTAGTATATGTACAAATCTATAAAACATATACAGGGCTTCACAAAAGAGCTCGGATATTTTCCCGAATATTGTTGGTGATTCCTGAAATTGGGTTTTTAAATGTGTTATGTGCTATCCAAATTATTTACTTAGACATCATCTTACACCTTATTAAAGGTAAAGATTTGTAAAAGTATTTTAGAAGTATTGGAAGGTGTTACATAATCTATGATTGACGCATGATTTTTCCTTTTTGTTTAAATTTACTGCTGTACTAGGCACTAACTACATTCTTTTTATGGACGCTTCATTGTTCATGTGTCAAGAGATATGAAATCACATTAAAAAAAATTTAAATGTATCGAAGTATCCGTAACAAAACGGCAGTGGACCGTAAAGTAGCTAGATCAAAACGTCGCAAATGAAATGGCGAAACCAAAGTGTCGGAACTAGGAACTAATGTTGTCAGGTCCGATGTCACAAAAAGCGGGACAGACAGACGTAAGTGCGGGACATTGGCTTTTAAACCTGGACATAAAAATACAGTAAGTACTATGAAAATGGAACCTGTCTTAAACGTAAAAAAATTCATTGTCATTACGGTTGGAATACCATACAATTATACCTGCTAAGACAAAAGTCTGTTTAAACCGGAATTTTTCTTCTGCCCCTTGCGATTACGTCTTAGCAGGTTTTATTATACTAAATAAACACAACAGTCTTATACAGTAAAACCTGTGAAAACGGAATCGCTGCGGAATGAAGCAAAATTCCAATTTAGCAGGTAGAATTGTATGGTAGACAATGAAATTTTTACTTTTAAAACAGAATTCCATTATAATCAGGTTTAATCGTCCGTGACTTTTCCTTAATAAAAAAAAAGAAAAATCATTAATAAAAACAGCTATTGAAACTCTCGAGAACTTTTCGACAATGTTGTATTTTTTTAACCTGTCTGTAATAATTAAAATAATTTTTTATGTCGATTTCGAAAAGTGTTTACACAGGGTTTGCTGGACAAAGTACAGTAAAACTTGTGAAAGCAGAATCGTTTGGAATATGAAAAAAAAAATCGTTTTAGAGAGGCTTCCTTCTAGGCAGGTACATTTATAAGGTATTCTTTTGGAAGCGTGAGTATAAAAATTTTCCGTTATAGACAGGTTCAGTCTTCACAGGCTTTACTGTATTTAGTTCCCCTCGATGAAGCGATTCTGCTTTCACAAGTTTTACTGTACTTTGTCCAGCAAACCCTGTGTAAACACTTTTCGAAATTGACATAAAAAATTATTTTAACGAATAGCATGATACTAAAAGAAATTTAAAAGAATGTGTGTATCTTGAAAAATCGGGACTTTTGGCGTCCCGCGCAGTAGTGATGCGGGACAGGTCTTAGAGCCCCTAAAAATCTAGCAACATCAACTATGACACCTAGCAACAGTTGTCGGAACTTAAATACCATGTATAATGGTCCTATGATCAAGATCAGTGAAAAAAGCCATTTTCTCAAAAATATACGGTACCTAATAAGATTTTTTATTCTAACAAAATAAAAATATAACAAATAACAATATTTAAACTAATTGTTCAAAATTTCCACCATTCTCTTTTAGAAAAGCTTCCAAACGAGGGCTCACAGAATTGACGGTGCGTCGCAGGTAACTCTGATAAACAGGGTTATTCTAAATGATGGATCCATTTTCAAAAAGTAGTATTTATTAAAGTACAAATCCAAAAAGAACAATCTTTATACCAATGAAAAGAGGAAGTTTCAAAGTTTGTTTTAAGACATTAAAAATGTTCAATGTGTTCATCGTTTGCTTCACGGCAAACTTGGAATATCCCAACCAACTGTTTGGAAAGTTCTGAGACGGCGTTTGCTGTACAAGCCCTACCGATTACAACTTGTGCAGGCTCTCCAGCCTAATGACAAAGAGAAGCGTCTCGAATTTTGTGGTTATGTGTTAGAAATGATGGAGGATGACGCGTTTCTACAGCGTATAATTTTTAGCGATGAAGCGACATTCCACCTTAGTGGAAAAGTTAACACACAACGGTGGATACATTGAACATTTATAATGTCTTAAAAAAAAACTTTGAAACTTCCTCTTTTCATTGGTATAAAGATTGTTCATTTTGGATTTGTACTTTAATAAATACATTTTTTTGAAAATGGGTCCATCATTTAGAACAGGGGTCGGCAACCTTTTTATGCTGCGGGTCACAATCAACCAAAATATGTGTATTAAGAAGACGTTTCGGGTCAGTGGTATTTTCATTTTAAAACAGTCTTTTTTAGGTGAATAATAAGATAAATTTTATTGAGGAAATAATCATCATGCTCCTTTTTAAACTTTAAACACAAAAAATAAAATTATAATTATTATAAAAGGAAACATAACTGAATGAACTTTACTTTCTCTTTAATGGCTCCTCTGATGCATTATAACAAATAAGTGCAATTTTCTGTTATGTTATTTAATAGTTTGGAATTTCTGAATTAAAATTAAACCTTTTTAAAGTTCCAAAATAAACTCGAAATATTTTTTCAATAAAATTTTATTTTTTTTGCACTTTTTTCGGAACTTAAGTGGGTCACTTGAAATTATGAAATGGGTCACTCGGTGACCCGCGGGTCATAGGTTGCCGACCCCTGATTTAGAATAACCCTCTGTATCGTCCCAAGTCTTCTTAAGTTCGCGACGCATTCAGTCCAAACTAGAGATTTTTTTACTTTTTAACTTTTCTTCTTAATAGCTCTAAACACAAAAATCGAGTGGGATAAGATCTGACTGTTCGAAGGCCATTCAAACTTTGTAAAATATTCATGCAGATGGTCGTCGAGGAAGGTCAATGTGGTGTTTGCTCCATACGCAGCCCCCAATCTTGCTGGAAGATACCATTGGGATTATTTTGCTTCCATAGAGCCACAATCTTAGCCCACACTTTGTCTTGCTACTTTTAAGCATTAATCTTTACGTTTTCATCAATCTACTTATAATAAAATCAGAAGGGAAGAAAGTGCCTGTAACCATTCCGGGCGCTACCACTCTGGTCTGCGAATCGACGGTAGTTAAACGCCATGTTTGGCTTAATGAAAAGCCTATGCTAGCTACAGCCAAATGAGATAATATCTTCTACTTGAAATCACGCCTGTTCAGCATATTTTCCTATAAAACATGTATATCATATCGTATTATAATGTTTTAAGTTCTTAATTAAAAATACAGATTAAACATCGGAATGAAATCTCGGATATAAACAAACGAACACTGTTATCCAGTATTATATTACGCTTTCTTTTTAAATATTCTGGCGCCATCTACCGGCAGATAATACAACAAACAAATTTTGAAATTTTGTTTCCATCGTAAATAAAATGATTTTTTCTTATGAAACGTAATTAAAATATAAGGAATAAATAGTACCGAGTAATTTCCATTTAATTTTGCTTATATAATAAAAAAAAAATGCTATGTGGTGAGTTAAGCTCTTTAGAAACCCATTGATAACATTTATTTACAAAAACTTTCGCACATTGATTATTTTTTAATATTTAATTTGAATGTTTTGTCCAATCTATGAACTATTTAAAAAATTTAATATTGAGTAAAAAAAAAAATTCCTTATTATTTGCATTTGTGGAAATAATTTGTCAATTTTAAAATGTACTTTTCTACAATACATACCTTTCAATAATAAAATCTTCATGCTGTTTGTTTGTATAAAGTCTTATGAAAATGTAGCGCAGATCAACTATCTGTCATTTTTAACGGAGGTTATAATACTAAAATTTCATTTAAAGCATGTATTCTGTAAACATTTTTTTTTCAAAAATTGCGGTGATTTCTTCCGTAGAGAGGCTTTGCGGTGATCGATCTAGTATTACGCTTCTGTTTTAAATATTGTTTTGGCGAAATCTACCGACTTCAAAATGTACTTTTCTACAATACAAATCTTTGTCATCAACACTTTCGTAAAATCTTCATGCTGTTTGTTTGTATGAAGTCTTATGAAAATGGAACGCAGATCAACAATCCGTCATTTTTGACAGGTGTTATATACTAGTAAAAAAAATAAAGGTGTTGTTTCCGTGGTGGTAACTCTAGCCCTAACCATTATCCTTTCGGAAAAAGCGATTGTGTGATGATTTTTCTTTTGTTTGCATTTTTCTGCATTATGCTTATCAGTTGCCAATCATTATGACTGTTGTACGCCTTCTCGTTTGTGCAGATTTTCTCTTTTCCCCCTAAAACATCTTCCACGCGGCGCATCTTGAAACTTTGGAGCATCTTCTTTCATCTCGTTAGTCTCCTCAGCTTACGAAATGTTCCCAGCGGTACAAACAATAATTATGAAGTCCGAGAGACTTTTTAACAATGTTCTGGACATTTTGACGAGAAATATCCAGACTTTTTTCAATGAAATTTAAGCTTACGGCGTTATTTTGGAAAATTTTCTTCTTGAGGATGTTGCGAATTCTTCGGGTGTTGACAGAAGGTGGTAGGCCTGATTTGTTTTTACATATAAACGTTTCCTACTGATTTTCACTGCTTAAATGACCTTCTGGACATTTTGAAGTGGGAATTTCAGGCGAGATTCAATCTTTGAAGTCGTTTCTCCATTTTTCGCCTGTTGAGAAATAGCTAAACGAACACAATGCTTCATAAGCACTTCGAATACTATAAAAATAGAAAAAAATAAGCATGCTTTCTCCGATTTTTTGTTTTGAAATATCAACTTCAAACAATGCACTTTTCAGCCACCCTGTATGCATATATAAAGGACCAATATGTACCTGGCCGCATAGTTTCTGTCTGTATTTTATCCTCTTATTTCTTTTTCTTTAGAGGTACATGTTTATCGACTTACATACAAATGTTCAAGGCACTGACTGATTAACAGATTACCAAAACTATTATGCTCTTATCTCGATAGGAAGTTAGATAGTTTAGCCTCCAACGCATTTCTGGTGAATAAATGCATCATACTCTTAAGAAAATTCAAGAAATTCTTAAAACAGAACGATACCTATCACAAACAAAGAACTATTTCATGACTAGAATTTTAATTTTCCTGCTAGGTACAACTATTTATTGATTACTTTCAGACTTCCTGTTGTGAAAATAATTATATTTTTTTAAAATTTTATTCTTGAAATATCAGGAAGATATGTTAGACTAAACAAGAAAATAAAATGAAAATAAATATCTTTTTACATCCACTTTCTCCGTTAAGAAAGACCATAAAAAACGCTGCTCTATCAGGAAGTAAACATCTTTACTCCTCTTCTTTTGAAATGATTGTAGGTAGCAAGCAAGTCATAATTTGCATTCGAATGATTTGATGATATTAGCAGTAAAAGAGAACTGTATTATTTTTGACAAAATCATCTTTAGTAACTTTTCCTTAATAAAAAAAAAAAAAAAGTATTGAAACTCTCGACAACTTTCCGACAATGTCTTTTTTTTACCTGTTTGTAATAATTAAAATAACTTTTAATGTCGGTTTCAAAAAGTATTTCCTATTTGTTTTATCTTAAAATTTCCAAAAAAATGAAATAAATAAAACTTACTGACAGATTTTATTTACGCGTTAAAAGGATTAAGATTAATCAACACTTTTCGAATAGATGTTTTACATTTAATATATTTTGTTTTAGATTGCCAACTAACAACATCAAAGAGCATTTTTATATTGAAAAAATAGCAACGGTATATTCCAATAAAGTTTTGAAATTTATTAAAAGCGACACTTTCGTATTAGTCGCACACCAGAAATAAATAGCCGAAAAAAAGTTGCCAAATATTTAGCTTCTTACAGTAGCCTTTTTTTATTCCGACAATTTCAGTGGTTTAAGCGCATAGTTCGATTACATGTTTGTTAAATTTGTGTTGTATTATTTATTATTTATTTATTGGTGAAGGTTTAATTTCGTTTCGTAAAACAATTGTTGAACTATTTATATAGTTTTAAGTGCAAATGGGTTAATCATTTGTAATCGAGCTGTACGCAATAAAGATATAGATTAAAAAAAAAAAAAAAAAAAAAAAAAAAATGAAAATTATTTTAAAAACCATAAAAAATCAGTAAATTGAGATACAGTTTTCAAACAAATTGCATTTGAAAGTGCATTTCTTCCCCTATTTGACGGTGTAAAAATTTTAAAAAGAAATTGCAGCAAAAGTGAAATGTATTGGTCAGGTGTTGCCACCGTAAATATGACGTCAACGTTACTAAAATTTTTGCTTTGATTTCATGCTGAATTCATTATACTTGATACATTATCTCCATTCTTTTCTTACCGTGCTTACCTGCATACATCTATCTCACATTCATCTAGGGACTAATTTCCCTCATAAAAAACGGGACACGCGCCTAAAAAGTACCTTTTAGTCAATAATTTTTTTATTTTTGTGTTTTAATTTTTTTAAATTATTTTTTTCAATGCTTAAAAGCAGCGCTTGACAATGCGGTTGCGCACACCACGTTTTTTTTTATATATATATCTGGCGACTAAATTTCTTAATCTGACTGGTTTTTTTTTTTTGGGTACAAAAATTGACTTAAGAAACAAGTATAAACTGCATTTTTTTTCCTCTCCCCAATATTTAGAAATAAACTTAGAAACTATAATCAAACAAAAAATATTTTTTACTTTTATGTTTCATTTGGTAAAAATAAGTTCATCAAATACAAATTTTAAAATAATGAAATCAGAATTATTTAACTTAATTCTACAGGAAAATAGGCAAAAAATTGTTTTTCTGCTTCATCATTTCATCAATGCCGCCCTCATCAGATATAGATTTTGTAGCACTCCACTATTCCGGACATTTGAAGCATTCAGTAATAAGCATTTTCCGAGCATGTCGGTTAATTCAGTACAGTATTTCTTTTTCTTTTCTTCTCTCTCTCTCTCTCTTTTTTTTTTTTTTTTTTTTTGTTAAACATATATAATTTTGATAAGTTTCGTTTAGAAAACTTACTTTATTTTATCTTTCTAAATTGTGTACTATTCTAAACTGTTGTAACTAATAATTTTAAACTACACTTTTTTATTATTTTTTCTCAAATAGTTAATAAAAAACTTTTGTGTTTTCTTTTAAATCAATGACGAGGGAGGGGGGAGTATAAATATTTTTCACAGGTGACTAGAATTTTTTGCTGACTACCAGATTTCGTCAAATTTGTAAGGCCTTGCTTTAAAGGATCTACTCCAGCCATACTCAACCTGCGGCCCGCGGGCCGCATGTGGCCCGGAGACCTTTTATGTGCGGCCCGAGATACATAATCAGTAACCTCTATTTATTACATTAATTGAGATGTGTATACAAAATGTTAACATCTTCACTGTTCTTTTATATATTTTCATGGGGAAACAAAATCTGTGCTGTTATTTAAAATTACTAATTTAAAATTGTCTTAAATACCGTTTCATTAGTCAAAAGTTTTTGTAACATGTAGTTCTATTTGTGCTATAGCAGTTTATACATTTCTGAATCTTCAACACTAAACCAATACTTACATTTATTACATTTGCACTATACGTTTCTACACTTAAAAAAAAGTTTTTGTTTTGAGAAAACGATTGATTTATTGAAACAAATCATCTAAATTTTTCTTTAGAACTTGGAAATGCTACATTGTTATATTATTACGTTTAACTAATAATGCTTATTAGGGCTGAACGTTTACCGCGGAAAAAATTGGCAGCAAAATGTTTTATACCACTATTTCTACATCATTTGCAATTGAAATCCACCACAAAGGTTATTGTTTGGAAATAGTGGTGTTAAAAGTTTATGGTAATATTTCTTTTGCGACAAACGTTTAAACCTACTGATTATATTAACTTTATTATATAGGTTTGTTATACTACTATTTTTAAATCTTACTATTTAAATTACCCTTCTTTACATATTATAATATAATTGTGTTGCGGCCCGCCTAACGTTCTAAACATATGTTTGCGGCCCGCGAGAAAAAAAGTTGAGTATGACTGATCTAGTCTAACATCTGAATAAATAAATATATTTCAAATTAGAGTTGTTGAGTCACAAAAGGTTAAAAGCAAGCCCTCCTACCTAAAAAATGGTACGTGATACAGTAATTTCATTGCCATATTTTGATTTAGTAGCGTGAAATCTATGAGGATCAACCATTATTTGTACAGGGAGGATTTTGGTGCCGACCACTGATCATTGATCAAATATAACGGGTGATTAATCCATATCTTCGTTTGCACAGTTAATATTAGTGCGCTTGTATCAGAAATTATACATTGCGATCATTCACGACCGCAAAAATATTATTGCAACTAATAGATGGAATGTCAGGGGGGGGGGGGGGTATATCATTATTCGAATGTGCTGCTGATGAAAACAAATACTCTTTGACCATCCGCCGCTAATGCTAATGAAGTGGGAGCAAAGAAGACCTTTATAATGCCATTGTACCAAATGGTATGTTCACAGCGTCGTATTAACAATGAAGTTCTTTCATCATACTTTGAAATGGATAAGCTCGTTATAATAGGGAGAATAATAATATGCATGTTGTGGAATCGTACAGATATTTTACCAGATGTTATTATAAAGAATGCCCTCATTTTTATCTCTTTCCAACATAGTTGAAAATTGTTTATGAATTCGGTTTGTCTGTCTGTCTGGCAATCTGGCCGCTTGTTCGTGCACTCCCTAACTGTCGTAAATAAACTCGGGTTGCCATGTAATTTTAAAATGAAATTGAGATTTACTATAGAATGTTTGGTGTTAAAAAGAAAATGTGTAGCATTTATAGTTCCTTTACAGGGAGACACAAAAATATTCCGTTACATTATGATCTATGGGAGAAAATAGTTTGTGGTGTATTTATTGATGTTGTGATATTTCTAACATAATGAGATTGATATGCATTACCGAGATGTACGAGACTGTGGTTACCCAGGAGTATAGAATAAGTAGCATTTATAGTTCGTTTACAGGACGCACAAAAGAATCCAATTATGTTGTGATTATGGAAAAAAATCGTTTGCGGTGCATTTTAATGATGTTATGATACTTCAAACAGAGTAAAATAAAAAAGGATCATTGACATGCACTACAACATGTTTTGTATTCTATAGATTATGGAGCGAACCCATTTATCATTCATTTACAAAAACGCACGAAATAATTTGCTTACAAGACTGACCTACAAGATAAATAATTGCAGGAAGTGCATTTTCCTCATTTTTAAACTTATCTAATGTTGAGTGCACTACGTGTTGCCATACACATATAGATCATATACAGTGCTGCACGCAAGAATTCGCACAGATATGGGACATCAATTTCTTACAAATTTAAAATTATAAATAATTTTATTATGTAGTTTTTTATATTGATTATTTAGATATCTCATTTCATTGCATGGAAAAATTAAATTTCTGAATAATATTCTGTTAGTGATGGAAATTTTTTCATATTCTCTGCCTAATGATTTTTCGTTTTTTTTTTCTGATGTGGCAACGTGGTTTTGAAAAAAAAAAAAAAAATCCTGATACAGTCACAAAGTCATTTCCATCTCTGCGTTTTAGTCAGATCTCAAATTTTTCATTGAATGCATCCCTATTTTTCAAATTTATCATCAGAAAAATAAAATTTTTATTATTTTTTTTCTGTGTGCTCTTCTTAAAGGATGTTTCTTTGTTGTTCTAATTGGCACAAGTTTCTGTATACTACTTTATCTTATTTTACTAAAATGCTAACAATTGGTTAAGGTTTTAACACCTTACGTACGATAGATTCTTCCGCCTATCGCCAACATGCACGCGAGCAAAAACTTCATTTTACTAATAGAATATGAATGTTACATGCCCAATCTTATACTTGTTCAGCACTCAAAAAATGTAAGATTCTATCAAAAAAATTTTTTAATTATTGTATTATCATTGTTAATATTATCATTGTTATATTAAATTCGTTTTCCAAATTGTTTACTTTGATATCATTTTTCAACTTTTTAAACGGTGAAGTTTTGTTAGAATTAACTGAATGTATTAAAGAGTTTCATAATTTATGCTTGATGCATGATTTTTCTTTCTTGTTACTTACCTATCATACGTAGTATAGGGTAAGTCTTGTAATCGTTTTAAAACTCGAAAACTTTTTTTTGACGGATTTACACGTTTCAGACACTGGAGATTCCAAAAAACATATTTTTAGAAAAAAAAAATTGCCGTCCGTCTGTGTGTCTGTAAACGCTCTACCTCCCGAACCAATTCAGATAGAGACTTGAAATTTGGTATGTACTTAGCATGTAATAATGGGAAGAAGCTTATTGAATTTCAATAACCTCGATTATCCGGAACTATTTTTTTCGGACTCTCGAAATATTCGTTCTGATAAAAGGTATATAAAAATTTTCGAAATTGTTTATTTTAAGGACTGAATATAAAAGACAATGAAAAAACCTAAATTTTGCATAAAGAATGAAGTCGATCAGATAATGAGTTGCCGAGATATTTGTAATCCTATTTTCCCCACGCGATTTCAATTCAAAGATACGTTTTAATTGGAAATGAGACGCTTAATCAGTTGCAATAAACCGCTAGTTAATAGGATTATCATTTTTGGAGTTATAAGGATGTTCCTTTTACGCAATTCAGTAATAGAGCATTTAAAGTTTAGGACGCCATCAAGCCACGATTTTATTCGAATTGCAATACATTTTATAAGTAGTTTACACATGTTTTATTTTCATATTTTATTTTATGCATATCCATGATGGGTAAGTATTACGGTGGCCTCCAACGACTAGTTTATATTTGGAATCAGTCTTCTACGGCTACTTAGTACAAAGTAATCTTTACATATTGTGAAAAACTGAATTTGGTATGTTAAAGAAATTGTTTTTTAATTGACTTAGTAATTGAGTTAAAGAAAATTAATATTTAAAGTTATATTAGTTAAACTAGTAGTTATATTAGTTAGAGAAAATTATTTATTTATTAATTAGTGTTAGAGAAATTATTTAAAATCACGTTCTCGAGAGTGAAAGATAAAAGATTTGTGGAACATCTGAAAAGGAATAACTGCAGCTGCAGCGTTTGTAAAACTGTTCTAATATTAAAATAAAAATGAGGAATGCGTAAAAAATAAATTATTTTGATTACAATCAAGCAAAAGGGTTTCTGCTAACAGATGGCATAGCGAGTGAAATGCTTTGTGCGGCATCGCAAAAGAGAATTTAACCTTGGAAAACTGTGTTTTTCAACCCATTGGTATAAATACGCATTTTTTTTTTTCACCACCTGCTATGTCGATAGCATATTTTGCTTGTATTACTTAGTGTAATTTTACCTTGATCTGTAAAAAGAAAGATGCGAGAAGCAGATTGTTTTACCTATAGAAAAATTTTAAAAACTAGAAAAAAAAATTAACCCTTCATTGCTCTGATAGAAATTGTCTCATAACTACTGGAGACAGCTTGGTGGAAACGTGAATAAAAGTCTTTTTTTAACTCATAGGATACTGTTTCTGTACTGAACTTGTTGTACAGTACTATTGTAATTAAAATTCACCTATTCAAAAGTCTCTAGCGATAATAGTAGGACTCCAAAAAAAAAAAAAAAATTTCACTAGTAGAGGAACTTCGTGTATTATGGTATAGTCGGGTAACATTGAATACCACGATTTCTGTTTGGTAAAGTGCTGCCACTAAGCGGCAATATCATAAACTACTTAAGAGCGTTTCCAGAATGTCCCCCAGAACGCGTAGTTCGTCGGTCGACGTCAGTGCATGTTGTGTGAATAAATATTTGTTTTTCGTCTTTGGAAAGTTTCAGGAGATAATTTTTCAATATTTTTTATTCATTATTAGAAGTAATATTTTTGCATTGAATTTAAGCAACACCGAAATACTAACAGTTTATGATGTAATACTCGTTTTATAGCTCGCGATTCACACCAATAAATATAGAGTAATTTTTTCCCAAACCGGCGGTGTCGGGTTCTATGGAATTCCAATATCTCATAATACTCCATGATTATTGGGGGCGCAAAGACATATCCTTATATTTGTAGTTTGTGCAAATCTGAAGTATTAACTGGAGTATTTTGGCTGACTACCTAGACACTATATTTTGATCATGCTCTCTTGATACCATTACATCTGTTTTTTGCCAAATTCTTTTTCGTTTTCTTCATTTTTAACCCTCTATTCCATATTTCCCGACTATCTCATAATGCTCTCCAAAAACGTTTTTCATTATTATTATTTGTTTGCATGTGATGCAATTTCGTAAAATTATTTTTGTCTACCAATAATTAATCACAGATAGTTGAAGTCTGTGATTGTTATTCGGTTTTCAAACAATATCGAGCTGTGATATTGCTTCAAACGTAAATGGTATTCCATAATACCCGAAGTTCACCTATCTATTGTTAAACTGAAAATTACGAGTCAAACTATGAAAATTGGAAAAATACAGCTTTCTGTGAGACTGCTAACAGCAGTTAAGGGTTAAGATAATCTTGATTAGAAAGACAATTCGTTTTTTCGTTTGTATTACAAGTAAGATATACACTTTTGCTCTATCATGATCAGTTTTTAAAAAAAAAAAGTAATTGAAAATGTTTAACAGAATTTTAATGAGAGAAAGAGGGAGAAATCTGCCAATGTAGTTAAAAAAAGGTGTGTATAGGTGGGAGGAAGGGGGGGGGGAAGAAGAAATTAAAACAGAAAAATGAATAATAGCATGATAATCGGAATATCTAAAAGGGTTTGTGCATTATGAAACAATTGGGACATTTGTTGTCTCGTGCAACGATTCTGCGGTGGGGTTGGATCTTGGAACCTCCTGAAAACTGAAACTCCTGGCTAAATTGGGAGGACACAAACTCGGCAACATTACTTGGCAGACAGATAATTTCTGTGCTTATCCAATAAATGCTTTCTAATTATTTGTGTTTCCTAAAATCATTTAATTACAATCGTAAAAAAAAATTCGTTTTCTGTTGTAAAGGTTTTGTAATTTTTGTCAGTCAAATTTCGAGCTGTTGCACTAAAGAGCAGCAGAAAAGTATACCACAAACATCCTCAAGACATCATTATAATAATCTGCATTTGTGTAAAGACGTTCGTGTAAAACAAGATCTTTTTAAATGAAAGGAAAATTGTAGTACACATCCACGGATTTATCAGGACCACCCTGAACCGGTTTTTGTCTCTTCATAAAGCTATTTTGAAAGCTGACTGCATTTATAAATACATAACAGCATTTCAGCGAGACACCTTCACAAAACTGATTCTGATTCTGATTTCATCAAAGTACGATGACCCGATAGCCGTAGTGTATTGCCTTGTATGATGTATTCATCAATTTTTACTCTACGAGGCAATAAGTAAGCATGTTTTTATTCATGTTTTCTAAATGAAGTGGAACAATTAAGCACATTGATTTTTCTTATAGCAAATGTCGCCATTTCATTCTTAGACATCTGTAGTTATTTCAGAAAACTAGAATTGCAACCTTTAAACATTTTTTTCCTTGCCAGATGTATTTGACAGTGAACTAACTAATTGTTTGCATTTTTTTTTTTTAATACTGAAACTTTGTTTTCCAGAGTCTCGCTCGGCTCGGCTCGGGATTACGCCCAAAATCGACGTGCCAGTTGGGGCGGGTTCTGGTAGGCTCTAATTTATTTTCTGTAGACGAGTCCAGTGTCGGTTTCGGGTTAGGTTATTGTGGCCGTATTCGGATATACCCAATATTTATATAGAAATATCAGAATATTATTTCAGTTGAAAAACACGATATATTCAGTCGAAATATACACGAATTACACAATATTTTAAACTTGAAGATCTATACTATTTCTAAATGTTTACTAATTTTATAAATAAGTAGCGTTTGTGTGTTTGTTATATAGGGTCTCTGGAACTACGAAGCCGATTTAAAAAATAAAGGTGGCAAAACGCTGGTGACAATCTCTGCTCCAACATAGGCTTATAATACTGTCCGCTTTGCGCAAAACTACCCAAACGAATGGTTTGAAATTTAAGATATATTATCTTTGCAGAATTTTGTCGAGACATTTCAAATTTTATGAAAATCGAATCAAAACTTTAGCAGATATTAATACAAATATTTATTAAGAAATTTGAATAATAATAATTAAAAAAAAATCGGTGCTTTGTTGTTATAGGAGCTTCCGAGGTTTAATCGACCGAGATACTTATTTTATGACAGAAATTAATCTGCAGACGATATAACTCATTTCACAGAATTAAATATCATCAAGATCTGGATATTTATATAACTAGCTATGGTACGAACGCACCTCATTTGTCACGTTTGACTTACAATTTCAAACTTGTTTAAATTTTCACAGTTTAACTTTTAATTTCCCGTTTAACTACAGATACTAGTGAAATTTTGTTTCGCTTGGAGCCCTAGTATTATCTCTAGAGACTTTTGAATAGGTGAATTTTAATTATAATAGTCCTGTAAAAAAAGTTCAGTACAGAAACAGTATCCTATGAGTTCATCTTTCGGTTGAACGGTCTCAGAACCACTAGTTATGAGACAATTTCTGTCACACCACAAGTGTTAAAATATTTCTAAAAGGTGTATTCATAATGACACTACTACTACTATTGATTTTTCTACTACTATAACTGATTATTTATTCTCTACGAACTAATGATAATAATAACCATTTTTTTCACCAAACTCATCAAATTATTTTAAAACAACAGCAAATCTATAGACGTTTTTATTTTCTATGAAGATATCAGATTTAATCTGGCAATACCTTTTACTTACCCATCATACGTAGTATAGGGTAAATCTTGTAATCGTTTTAAAAATCGAATTTTTTTTTTGACGGATTTACACGTTACAGACACTGGAGATTCCAAAAAACATATTTTTTGAAAAAAAAAAAATTGCCGTCCGTCTGTGTGTCTGTAAACGCTCTTTCTGCCGAACAAATTGAGATAGAGACTTGAAATTTGGTATGTTCTTAGTATGTAATAATGGTAAGACGCTTATTTAATTTCCGTAACCTCGATTATCCGTAATTATTTTTTTCGGACTCTCGAAATATTCGTTCTGATAAAAGGTATATAAAAAATTTTGAAACTGTTTATTTTAAGGAGTGAATATAAAAGACAATAAAAAAACATAAATTTTTCATAAAGCATGAAGTCGATCGGATAATGAGTTGCCGAGATATTTGTAATCCTATTTTCCACACTCTTTGATTTTTCATGACCCTGTATTTCATCCGAATTTCAATTCAAAGATATATTTTAATTGGAAATAAGACGCTTAATACGACGCAATAAAGCGTTAGTTAATATGATTATTAGTTTTGGAGTTATAATTATGTTTCTCTTACGCAATTCAGTAATCGAGCCTTTAAAGTTTATGACGTCATCAAGCCCGATTTTATACGAATTGCAATGCATTTTATAAGCAGTTTACACATGTTTTATTTTCATATTTTATACTATGCATATCCATGATGGGTAAGTATTACGGTGGCCCCCAACGACTAGTTTACATTTGCTTTTGAAGCGGTGCTGTTTGTTCATTCGTTTTATTGCTCGTACAACTTGACCTCAGCACTGAATGTGCATTAATTAAGCCGGAAAAGATTTAAACGAACACAACAAAAGGCAATTTGTCTTTACGAGTATTATCCAATAGTAACCGAAAATCCCTTTCCTCAATGCAAAGTAGAACAAAAGGGGGATAGATTTCAAGCTAACAATCCTTATGCTTCTAACATAAAAGCATGTAGCTTAACTTATATCCACACCATAAAGTTTATAAAGAAACAGCAAATCCTTAATGAATCGTTCTTATAATCCAATGACTGTATTTTTTACATATATTTACAGGTTAAGAACCTTAAAAGCATTCAAATTTAAATTTGCTGGGTGAATATTCGTAATACAAACATGGTTCCGTAATAAGAAAGATGAATCGTTATTTTATTTTATTTTTACTTTTACGTATTTTCATTGTGATAGGGAAAGCTTGTTATTATTTTCCTTTATTGAATACAATCCTGTTCTACTTTCCCTTTAATAGGCGTTATTTTTCTCAGGTACATTTTGCATTGTAATAATGGAAACGCAAAGATTTATTACATCAAATTCATCACTTTAACACGTTTTCCTTCAAAATTTATTACAGTTTTAAAAAAATCGTCTGCTTTTAGATTAAAAAATAGGTTACTTTCACAGCCTTGTGGAATATGTATTTCTCCGATGCTGCGAATGTTATATGTTACTGAGTTTTATTTATGGCGGCAACAAGCAAAACAAGTTGGAAATTGTACGTCAAACGTGACAAACGAGGTGCGTTCGTACTATAGCTAGTTATATAAATATTCAGATCTTGATGATTTTTAATTCTGTGAAATGAATTATATCGTCTGCAGATTAATTTCTGTCATAAAATAAGTATCTAGGTCGCTTGACGATTAAACCTCGGAAGCTCCTATAACAAGGAAGCACAGATTTAAAAAAAAAATTCAAATTTCTTAATAAATATTTTTATTAATATTTTCTAAAGTTTTGATTCGATTTTCATAAAATTTGAAATGTCTCGACAAAATTCTGCAAAGATAATACATCTTCTTAAATTTCAAACCATTCGTTTGTGTAGTTTTTGCGTTGTTATATGCGGACGGACGGACCAGACGACGACAATAGGTGTTGAAGGGGCGAGGCCAACGAGGTAAGCGCGTAACATCAGAATATTAAATTCTTCAAATTAAAATTAACTCTGGTCTTCAACATGCAGAAAGAAAAGGAATTGCTTACCTTTTCTAAGGTCTATCCAATTTATGAAATATCCACTGGTTTATATATTTCAACTATTTGAGAATTTATTATAAACACTTCTTGAATAATCGTGTAGATGTACCACTGCTGAAATAAGACTTGTAAAAAAAATTATATTAATGCACAATTCACATTGAATAAATAAGTTCACGTTTGGATTGATTTTAAAAATTATATTTTACATTACTTAAAATTTTAAAAGGTTTACATTTAGATTAATTTTAACATCAGGAAACATTTTTTCCTGTGACTTTACAGAATGAAGGATAGTAATACACTGACTCATTTTCACAAAGTTTGGAAAGTTATGAGTAAAGTTGCATCATTTCTTTGAAACAAATTGACGTTGAATAATTGTCCTTTTAAATGTTTTAGTTCTGTAATAAGTTTATAATGGCATAATCACAAATAACAAATTATAAACATATTTCACATTATTAGAAGAGAACGATTATAACGAGGTAATAAATCTCTATTGCATGATAAACTTGAAACTTAAGAGTCATAAATTAGGTCACTTGTTTTAAGAGATGAGAGAAAAATTATCGTTGGGTTTTTATCTGCGTGCTTCATCATTTTCTTTCTTTATTTATTTTACTTTGAGTGGAAAATATTAAGTGATTGAAATGAATGGATTAGTTTTCTACAATTTCCCCCTTAATCCGTTCATGGGGATTAACTAATATTTTCATTGAATTTCTGTGTTCGATGAATCGAGGCTTGGGTAAAGGTTTGGTAAGTGCATCAGCTATCATTTTTTCTGTTGGAAGATATCTTAACTCAATTATGCCTTCTTCGCTATATTGTTTAATGGCATTAAATTTGACGTCGATGTGCTTTGATCTTTTCGTGAATTTTTCTGATTCAACCATTTTTATGGTACTTTGATTGTCTTCATATAAAGTGATTGGTTTTTGCTGTGGAAAGCCTAGATCGTCAAGTAACTTCAATAACCAAATTATTTCTTGGCTAGCATGTGCTGCGGACACATATTCAGCCTCTGCTGAAGATAAGGCAATGCAACTTTGCCTTTTCGTCGTCCACTGAATTGGGTTGTTGCCCAACATATATAATATTCCCGATGTTGATCTACGGGTTTTGGTATCACCTGCCCAATCGGCATCAGCGAATACCTTTAATATTGGTTCTTCATTAGTGTTAATTATTAATTTTAGTTCTTTAGTATGATATAGATATCTTATTATTCTTTTTACGGCTTGCCAGTCTTTTTCGCGAGGATTCTCATTTCTTCTGCTTAAAATGTTTACTGCTGCTGAAATGTCAGGTCTCGTTATGGTTGTTATATAAAGCAATGAACCAAGTGCCTGGCGATATTTAATATTATTTGGCATTAAATTATCATCATCATTTAATTTGTTATATCCTGGTTCCATTGGAGTTTTGCACGGTTTGGAGTTTTCAAGATTGAACTTTTTCGCTAAATTTTCAATCTTAATTTTTTTGATCAAGAGAATAACCGTTAGGTAATTTCTGAATTTGAGTACCTAAATAGTTACTAATATTGCCTAGATCCTTTAATTCGTATTCTTGTTTTAGAGAATTTACGATTTCTTCTATTATTTCATCTTTGCTGGCGATGAGTATATCATCAACATATATTATTATGTACGATGTATGATCTTTTTCTTTTCTAGTGAAAAGACATGTGTCTGCTGTACTTTGGATAAAGTTCAAGTTGTCTAGTGTTTCAGCGATTTTAATATGCCAAGCTCTGGCGGCCTGTTTGAGGCCATAGATTGCCTTTTTGAGCTTGCAAACTTTTTCAGGAAATTGTTCGTTTACATAGCCTTCAGGTTGATTTATATATATTTCTTCATTTAAGTTCCCATGAAGAAAAGCGGTGTCAATATCTACATGTCGCACATTCAAATTATTATAAGCTGCTGCTAAAAGAAGTGTTTTGATGGTACAATGTTGTGCTACTGGTGAAAATGTTTCTTGATAATCTTCCCCATATTTTTGACTGAAACCTTTGGCAACAAAACGTGCTTTATATTTTTGTGTATTTCCTGAACTATCAATTTTTCGTTTGAAAATCCATCTACTTCCTATGATTCTTTTATTAAGAGGAGGATCGACTAGATCCCATGTATTATTTTTCATTAACGATTGTATTTCGTTTTCAGTGGCTTTAAGCCAGTTTTTCTTTTCTAGTGGATTGTTTATTTTGATAAGCTGTTTCCAGTTTTCAGGTTCTGTTGTATCGCAATCATTTGCTAAAGCAATAACATTGTCGGAAGTATATCTTTGAGGTGGTACTCCTCTGTTTTGTCTTTCAGATCTACGAGGTTGATGTGTTTCTGATTGTTTGGGCGCGTCAGGTGTACAGGGTGTGTCACCTATTTCTATTTCAATGTATTTTTTATCTTCAATTAATTGTTCGTGATCATTAATTTTCTCGTTTAAATTGTTCAGTTTTTCTTCCAGAAATTTTACAGATCTGGAAATTATTATTTCACCATTTTTAGTGAAAACGCGGTATCCCTTTGTATTATTATCATAGCCCATGAAGATACCCTCTTCTGCTGTGTCATCTAGTTTAGATCTTTTGTGTTTGTTTATGTAAGTGTATACTTTACAGCCAAATACACGTAAATAATAGAGATTTGGTTTTCTTTTGAACCAAATTTCATATGTCGTTTTATTTGTCAATTTAGTGGGGAGCCTATTTTGGAGGTGATTAGCAGTATTTATCGCTTCACCCCAGAACCTATGAGGTAAATTTGCTTCGGATAATAGGCTTCGTGTCATTTCAATTAAACTTCTGTTTTTTCTCTCAGCAATGCCATTCTGGCTGGGACAAAATGGAACTGTGTATTCATGTTTTATACCATGTTCCCTTAGAAAGGCTTCTGTTTTATTTCCTATGTATTCCCCACCGTTATCCGATCTAATCGCCGTCGGATATTTTCCTTGTCTGGTTTTGACCATTTGTACATAGTCTTTTATTTTTTCATAAACTTCATCTTTACTTTTTAATAAGTAAATAACTGTGAATCTAGAACTGTCATCTATGAATGTAAGGAAGTAATTTTTTCCTCCTATTGTGGGTGTTTTAAAAGGCCCACATAAATCAGTATGTACTAAATCTAATACTTTTGTTGTTTTATTTTCGATAGATTTAGAGTACGGTGCATTTGTTGACTTTGTTTTTATACAGGTTTCACAGTTTGTTTTATGATTACAGTTATTTATTTTTATCCCACTGGCCAAGTCATTTTTGACTAATTCTTTTATACTTTCATTATTTCTGTGGCCAAGGCGTTTATGCCAAATTTCGAGGCAATCTTTATTTCTGCAATCATGTGCAATGTTTATTTTATTTTGAGAACTTTCTTCTAGTGTTTCAACTTGATATAAGTTATGTTTCTTTAATGCTTCTAAGTATATTTTTCCATTGCACGATAGTATGCATTTTTCATTTTCGAAAAATACTTTGTAGCCATGTTCTGTGGCTTTACTTACGGAAATTAAATTTGATTCCAATTGTGGAACAAATAACACATTTTTAAGTGTAATTCTATTTATACATCCATCAGATGTTTTTGTCATTATTTGTGTTTCGCCGGTTCCGTAAGAATTTAATGTATTCCCATTAGCAATTGTTACTGTAGTTTTTTCAGTATCGTTGAATTTTGTAAATATATCCCTATCGTTCGCTATATGCGAAGACGCTCCTGAGTCAATTAACCAGGTTTTATTAGCGGGATTGACAGTTATGAATGCTGCATCTTTATGTTCACTTTTATTTATTTGTACCTGTTCATCTGTTTTTGATTCATTCATTTTATTTTTACTATCACCTTTTGTATTTTCAAAACACAACGATGTGTACTTTTTGTATTTGTATTGTGTTTTAGGTGTAGTGGTCTGTGTGTTTCTGTTCTTGAGATGCCAGCATTGTTTGTAAGTGTGTTTTGATTGTTTACAGTAGGTACAATATTTGTTTTGCCCTTTATAATCTTGAGTGTATTTCTTTTGTGTTTTAAACACCTTTTGTGAGTTTTCAACTTGCTCACTATTTTCTACCCGTTTATTAAATTCATCAGTAAGTTTGCTCTTGATGAATTCGGGAGTTAATTCAATTTCATTTCGGGCTTCGAGAGCTGTTATTAGAGTATTATAACTCGCAGGTAACGAGCACAATAGAAGTGCAGATAAATGCGAGTCGGTTATGTTCTCTCCTATTGCGGAGAGCTTATCTTTTATTTCCAGTATATTAGTAATGTGTTTGTGCATGTTCCCATTTTCGGGAAGTTTTGCACTATACAATTTTCGTAACAAATACAATTTACTGGACAAATTGGCTCTCTCATGAATATTTTTTAAACTATCCCATGTCTGTTTTGCTGTTTCTAAATGTTTTACATGAACTATTTGCGTATCGTCTATACTCAGGTTTATTAAAGCGCGAGCTTTTGCATCCTTTTTTCTCCAATCTTCGTTAATTGGTGTAGGGGGTTCCTGAGTTACGAGTTCGTACAAATCTTCCTTAATTAACAACATATTAATTTTAAACTTCCATATAGAATAATTATTATTGTTTAATTTATCTACTATTTGCATTTCCTTTATTGTCGCCATCTCGGAGAACTTGTTTATACAGTTTTTAAAGTTTTATTAGTTTAAATAGTTTATTAAATTCAATTATGTTTTCTTGAATTTTTAATCTAGCATAAGAGCTGAGTATTATTTTTATTAATTAGAGTCAATTATTAATCCTTAAGAATAAATTCTGAGTTCATGTATTCATCAGGCTCATGATCACTGTTGAAGGGGCGAGGCCAACGAGGTAAGCGCGTAACATCAGAATATTAAATTCTTCAAATTAAAATTAACTCTGGTCTTCAACATGCAGAAAGAAAAGGAATTGCTTACCTTTTCTAAGGTCTATCCAATTTATGAAATATCCACTGGTTTATATATTTCAACTATTTGAGAATTTATTATAAACACTTCTTGAATAATCGTGTAGATGTACCACTGCTGAAATAAGACTTGTAAAAAAAATTATATTAATGCACAATTCACATTGAATAAATAAGTTCACGTTTGGATTGATTTTAAAAATTATATTTTACATTACTTAAAATTTTAAAAGGTTTACATTTAGATTAATTTTAACATCAGGAAACATTTTTTCCTGTGACTTTACAGAATGAAGGATAGTAATACACTGACTCATTTTCACAAAGTTTGGAAAGTTATGAGTAAAGTTGCATCATTTCTTTGAAACAAATTGACGTTGAATAATTGTCCTTTTAAATGTTTTAGTTCTGTAATAAGTTTATAATGGCATAATCACAAATAACAAATTATAAACATATTTCACATTATTAGAAGAGAACGATTATAACGAGGTAATAAATCTCTATTGCATGATAAACTTGAAACTTAAGAGTCATAAATTAGGTCACTTGTTTTAAGAGATGAGAGAAAAATTATCGTTGGGTTTTTATCTGCGTGCTTCATCATTTTCTTTATTTATTTATTTTACTTTGAGTGGAAAATATTAAGTGATTGAAATGAATGGATTAGTTTTCTACAATAGGTGCTACGTATTTATATAATTACGAACGCACCTAAAAAGTATGCATAAGTAAATGTTTTGTATTTATTTAAAAAAGTTTGTTGGTTTTCGAATATTTCAGATATAACAGAACTTTGTTTTTACGTATTTGTAGAGACCAAAGATTGGTTGATTAGCTGTTTAAGTTTAAGGAATGCTATATGACCATCTTTTTTCCCACGAGTTGACGTTGCTTGTGTAAAATTACTTTTTTAAAGAGCCTAGCTTATTTTTAGCTTTTTTTGGCAGTATATTTATTGGATAGACTTTCTGTGTGTCTTCAGTTACTCTCAATACACTCTCAGTACATAGAATGAATATCTGAATTTGCTTATAGCCTCCTTTTAAGTGGTAGAGTTGTTTATTGCTACTATCGTTGGAGAAACGTCTCGATGATAAAATCACATCATCGAAAGAAACCATTATTGTATCATGCAAGAGAATGAATGTAGCTATGAATAAAGAGGAAGCTACAGATAGTGTATGAGTGCTATTACACGGGATAAGTTGAAGCAACGAAAATTGCCGCTACTGGTCAATATTTCCAAGCATTTCATTGGCTGTTCCGGGAAAAGCTTTTCCCTCGTCAGATTTCCGTGCATTTGATTGGTTGTTCCAAGCGATATGCTTATAGAGGCGGCGAAATTGCTCCGACAATAAAAAGTTGCTTGTCTCTTGTTGCAACTCCTTTGAAGCCATAGGTTTAACATGATGTCGCCTAAAATTAGGGGCTACTTTGACGCCTGTCGTAATAACACTTTAAGTATCTACCGGTTGCGAGTGAAGTAACTGAGGATGTAGTCACAAGATGGCGGCTGTTGTTTGTTTACATTAAATCAGGTTCCGATTAATGCCGGAGAAAGTGTCCACCAGTAAAAACGAATAGAAATTTTGGCCTTATCTATGACAGAAATTCTGCATGAATAAGACGTTTAAATAAAGCGAAAATTTCTATTAAAATTTACAGGTGGAAGTTGCCCCGGAGGTAATCAAATTCACTGGCGTTGACAGGAAAATTGTTTATGTAGTCACAATATGGCGAAAACCGCAGGGCCTGACTACCGCCGGAGTAAATTTCCACCAGTAAAAACGAATAGATGTTTTGCCTTATTTATGACAGAAATTTTCCATGAATAAGGCGGCTAAATAAGGAGGAAATTTCTATTTAAACTTACTGATGGAAGTGTGCCCGGCGGTAATCAGGCCCTGTGGAACCGATTACAGTTGCAGCTTCACCATTTTGAGAATTTGTCAGTTCCTATCCTCTTTAATAAAAAGGTATGCGTTGCTGACGACTGGGATTTTCGCTAATCGTTGCCACAGATTAATCTCGGAAAATGAAAGATTTGAAGTTACTGAAAAAATTAATTGCTCGAAAAGTATTTGTCAGAAAATTGCTAGACAAACTGCGTTAGAAAGGTAAAAAATTGTATTTTTCTTGATATAAATTTCAAATCCACTGATTATGCCATTTTTCAAATATTGAGTTTTAAAAATTACCAAATTTCACATTGGAGTACCATAGCAAAAACTTCACGCGTAAAAAAAAAAAAAAAAAAAAAAAAAAAAAAAACAGCAATGTGTCAGCAGCGAGTCACAAATTATAGTAACCGTATTATTCTGTTAAAATATAAAAGTGAATTATGATGTCACGAGTGCATGATTTTTATTTAATTCTCGACAAATACTAGATGCGCCATTTCTTTTCAGTTGTGATTTGTGAATAATATAGGTTAATCCACGTTATTAAAAAATGTAGCTATAAAACGTATAAATCAATGGAAAACGGTAAGTAATAAATTGTAAACGTAATAATAAACCGTATTAAAAAAACATAACTTAGTGAAATAAGTATCCGTGTTTATTTTATTTTAGGATATTCCAGGTAACGGTACAGATTACTTTAAAATAGAAGGTTCAATTCACCGATATATTTCGTTTGCTTCAAGGTTCTTTTGGAGAAACCGACCAGCGCAGTGGGCGTAGTCTGCTAGTTTATTCATAATTCAGTGTGAGAATGTAATATCGATTCGATTCTGTTCGTTATTCATCTCAAATAAAAGTTAAATGATATTAACTTTTCTTTAGTATTTTCTGTGAAAATAGCATTCAAAAGGATTATAATACATCATCTCTGAATCAAAATACGTTGACGCTACATCAAAAGTGTTGTCAGTTGCATAATACAGTGTGTGCATGGGGATGCCACGTGAATAAGCAGATTAACATTTTAAGCCCTAAAAACAATGCTTCTTTGTAAGAACTGGAGTGAAATTTTATTTCAGTCTCACAAGAATTCAAATTCCCTTCGAACAATAGAAAAGAGGTTGGATAATTCTTTGATGCAACTCTTCCTTCACATCTAGATCGCGAATCACATTCTCCGAGTGAAAGTTTTTTTTTTCTTTTAAATTTCCGGTGTAAATACATGCGGCTTAAAAGCTATAGTGTAGTATTGTTATAGTATAGAATTTTGTAAAGTGATGTATCTCAGTTTTGATTAAATGAGTGATAACCTCTACTGCTCTTGTAAGAAGCGTCAAAATTATAAAATCGTGACTTGAACATCAGTTCCCACGAAGATCCTTATTTTTAACCGGCTTCAAATGAAGACCGATTTGATTACTATTATTTTTCTTTTTTTCTTTTTCGATTTACCGAAAACGTCATTTATGACAAAAGCACCTCGATCATGGAAGTAAAAACACTGTTATGTTGGGGAAGAGAATCCATTCCTGATTCATTTATATACGTTATTCATCGCACATAAAAATTAGACACTGCAAGCTTTTGGATTTATTAAGTTTTAGATGAATCAAGATTATAGAAGATTCAATCGCTATTACTTTAATCTGTTAGGAAAAAAAGAGCTGTTATCTGTCGGAGGTATTGAAAATTTGTGTAGATTACAAGTATACATATGCGGATTATACTCATAGATGTAAGCATAAAAGAGGTATTTATGTAAGTATATATAGGGTAATGAAAGGATATATGCAAGAATGGAATGTGCTACAGGAATCCTACAGCAGATACCTCGATAATGAAAAATAGCCAAAATAAGAAAAAAAATTAACCGAAAAAAATAGAGAGAAATTTCACAAAATTAATAGAGTTAAGGGCTGGAGAGTTCATTGATTGGAAACCAGAATAAAAAATCCAAAAATCCATGTCTTTGGAACCATTTCAAACAATAGAAAAGATGTTAGATAATTTTTTGATGCTACTCTTCCTTCACATCTAAATCGTAAATCACATTCTCTGAGATTATTTTTTTATTATATATTTCCGGTGGAACGGCTTAAAAGTGCTATTGTTATGATGTAGTATTTTGTAATGCTCATATGAGTATTGATTAAGGAGCGGTAACCTGTGCTCTTTTTAAAATTAAAAAGGTATTTAAAATTGGAATTTAATCAAACTAAAACACATAATAATTTTTTGATGCAACTCTTCCTTCACCTTTAGATCATAAATCACTTTATCTGAGATTTTTTAAAATTATTATTTATTTACGGTGGACGTACCCCAAGCGGCTTAAAAGTTTCCGGTGTTATTGTTATGATGTAGGATTTTGTAATGCTTATATCAGTATATTGATTAAGGAGCGATAACCTGTGTCATTCTTAAAATTAAAAAGGCATTTAAAATCAGAATTTATTCAAACTAAAACACATAATAATATCACATAATAATAATTAAAAAAAATTACAATACACTGAAAAAAAAATGTTGATTTCACAGTATAATACTGGCATCTCAGCTGCCAGTATTATACTGTAAAATCGACATTTTTTTTTTTTCAGTGTAGGCACTTCAAGCTTTGTACAAGCTACTCATCAGTCACAAATGTCAATCCAAAACCAAAACTGTTGTTTACACCTGTTTATGTTCAAAATATTAGATCTCCAAGGAATATCACAGTAGGACTTCACAGTAGAACTACATATTATGGTGGAATCGTACATTTTTCGTTTAGAGAAAATTTCTATAATCTTGTAACCCAACCTTATAAAAAAATTCTAATTTAAAAATTATTGCAGTTAGGTTTAATTATTTTAATATTTTCGAAATCTGGGATGTGGTAGTCATAATCTTTACAATGGTTACTGACTATGGAAACTAACTATACCTTCAAAAAAAAAAAAAAAAAAAAGATTTTACTGTATAATGCTGGCATCCCAGCTACCAGTATTATACCGTAAAATTAACTGTAATAAATAGTAAAATAAGCAGTAATACACTGTGGTAGCGTATTACTGCTTATTTTACTGTTTATTACTGTTAATTTTACGGTATAATACTGTCAGCTGGGATGCCAGTATTATACCGTAGTAAAATCAACAATTTTTTTTTAATTTTTTATTTTTTTCAGTGTACCAGTATTTTATAAGGGGTTTGGAGAGGATTTTAGGCCTGAATTTGCACAACGTATTCCTCATAACATTCTGAGGTTTAAAGACTGTAACGATAATAATTAATTTGAATAAATCAGACAATTTTGGCAATTTTTTTTTATATGGATGGAGATATAATTTTATACAGAATAATGCGGATTGTTCTGGAAAAAAAAAAAAGCCTTCATATAAGGGTAACCATTATATTTCAAATAGGTAAAGATTTTTTCTGTTTCTAATTGAAAGACTTCGTTATTGCTACAGTATTTTATTGCTATTTGAGTTAAGTCTCTAACAACAACAATTTTATGGGAGACAGGATTTTCAGAATTAAAATTTAAGTACCGACTATAGAAAACGTTGCCTTGCGATATACTGACGTTAAAATTTCTTGACCGGTTATTTTTTCTTTTCTTTTAATCAAAATATCTAAGATGGGGAGTTTACAGTCAGTGTCATTTTCAATTGTGAACTGTACTGCTGGATGTATAGAATTAGCTTTATCCAAAATAAATACGATTGTACCATTCTTGTAAGAAATACTACATCCTTAAAGTCGCAATTTAAGCATAATTCAAACGAAGACCCTTAATTTGAACCGGCTACCAATGAAGATCGAGTTTGATTAACCTTTCTTTTTCTTCTTCTTTTCTTTTATCTCGTTTCTTTGTAAATAATACATACTTTAACGGTTTCCTGTAAATTTTATTAGATGCAATCGTTATCTGTCTGCATATCGGTACGCAAAAGAACAGATGTGCTATGTCCTTTTTTGCGAATCTGAGAATTTTTGTTAAACTAGAATCGTTATCAAAGGTAGAGTCAAGACCAGTGTTGTCAGATTGGAGAATGTTTATTTATAATATGTATCAAAAATTCTTATCCTAATTGTAATTTTCGCTTTATTTAATCACGGAATGTCGATCATTAAATAAAGCAAAAATTACTATTTGGAATTTCTGCAAGGTTTTTTGAATAATAATAATAAAAAAAAAATTCCTGACGGCTCGGCCTACAGATAGATTACGAAGACGCAGACCGTAGGGCACCTGTTTGTTGGGAATTGCGGAAGAAATGACCTTTTTGCCATGATGCCGCAGTTGGGTTCCATAAGGGACCGCCCACTTTGAAATCTAACTTGTTCGCAGACGGACCCGGCAGGGATTTTTTTGTTTTTAATTTTTTTTTTTTTTGCTGTAAGGGTTGGTCCTGTAAAAATCTGTCATACATAAATTTTCGGCCCTTTTCCTAGAAGTAATAATGTCTTTAAACGGATTCGATACGTATTATAATCAAGACGTTATGGGTTTTTTCTGTTTTCACAAAAAGCCACCCCCCCCCCCCCTGATTCGATTTTGCCCATTAACGAACTTGACCGAGATTTTATGTATCAGTTTGGAAGAGATTTGTAAAGAATTATTCGAGTTATCGTGTCCATAAAAAAGTGACATAGATAGATAGATAGATAAAGTTTTGAACTGAAGGTGGTTTTGGGTACTGGGAGTCATAATCGGCGTAGATCTGCAAAAAATTTTCAAAAATTCCAACTTAGGGGAGAATGTAATAGGTAGTATTTCTTACGAAATCTACCTAAAATTGGTTGAAAAGAAAATGCTATTTCTTACAGATCTTTTGCGGTTTAAATATCTTAAAAATAGCATAATACAAAAAAAAGAAAAAAAAACAACCTTGTGCTGAGAAAACGCATAAAATTTAAAGTTTGAAAGTTTGATACATTTAAAGGGAAAAGGAAGCAGTAAAACGCCGTTTTCACGTATTTATAACCATCATACATTTGCGTAATTTCGCCAAAATATACTAGAGATGTCTAAATATATTTTAAGCAGAAGAAGAAAAGAAAAAGAAAATCGAAGAAAGGAAATCGATATTTTCGTAATTTTTCGCAAAGTGAAAGGTGGCGAATCCATTTAAGTGTCGATATGTTCGTAAAAACTGTTTTTGTAAGAAGGAAAACTAAATAAGTGAATCCGGTCTATTGCAAGACTCTTATAAAGGGAAAAAAGAAAAACAAAGTTGGAAATTGTACGTTAAACGTGACAATTGAGGTGCGTTCGCACTATAACTAGTTTTATAAATAATCAGATCTTGGTGCAATAGCTGTCGCACTCTTATGGAAAAATGCATGAATACAAAATTCATTTTATGCGTGGATTTTCATATTATAGATATTAATTTTATTTTATGAAATTAAGTTTCAATGCACTTTTACAAACAATTAATTACAATTCTGTTACATTAAAATTATACTATGCGCAAATATCCAATATAAGAGATGTAAAAAAAATCATCATTATTATTTCACTGAAAAAATGAATTATATCGTCTGTTATTATGATATGATTAATTTCCGTAATAAAATAAGTACATTTTAAGTTGACATTTACTAAGAATTCCAATGGGAAACTTAAGCATAACTTTGAAATTTTCAGAACTTGAAATCCATATTTAAACTCTTTTTCCATTTAATATCTATTTCTCCGGAAACATCTATCCAAAAACAAAAACCTGTCGATAGATTATAGAATTGTTATAATTGAACAATTATACAAATTCGGTTTTTAAATTCAGTAATACGGCAATAATAGGATTCCATCTTAAATATGACGTAATCACCATGGCAACCTAGAATCATTACCTATCATGGGATATCATTGGATTAATTACGTATGAAGGATTTAATAGAATGAAGAATGTGACTATAACTTGGTCATAGAGGTTATAAAATGTCGCATACGTCATATATGACTATAACGTCATATGCATGTCAGATCCGAGGCTAACGAAAAAGAAAGGCTACCGCGGTGCTTTACGCGTATATTTTTTTACAGACCGTCGGTGTCACGTGATGCTCGAATGCACCAATGCAGATGCACGAAAAGAGCATCACGTCATTCTAGCGGTCTGTAAAAAAAGATAAACGGAATGCACCGCGGTAGCCTGTCTTTTTCGTTAGCCTAGTGTCAGATAACTTGGCGATACATCTCAGTCGCTTGACGATTAATCCTCGGAATCTGCTATAACAACGAAGTACCGATTAAAAAAAATCCATATTACTTTAATAAATATTTTTATTAATATCTTTTTAAGTTTTGATTCGGTTTCATAAAATTTGAAATCACCCGACAAAATTCTAAAACGATTTTATATATTAAATTTCAAACCATTTGGCTTGGTAGTTTTGCAATGTTATATGCGGACAGACGGACGGACCATATGACGACTATAGGTGCGACGCATTTATATAGTTACGAACGCACCTAAAAAGACACATTTTATTAAATAAATCTTTTGGATACAGTTGACTTGGGGGAAAAAACACCCCATAAGATTAATAGATATGAAGTCAATATTTATTTTTTTCTTTTTAATTTTTCATTCTTACTCAATGTTAAAGCCTGGTGTTCTAAGAAAAGACAGAGAATTGCTGATGGGAAAGTAGTGGCAAGGAACTAAACTTGAAAATTAATCTGACCTCTCTCCCTATCCACACAGTAACAGAACACAACTTTTATAAAAATAAAAGTAAACAAACTCTGCCATGTCCAATTCTGATCACGTTCCCTTCATGGCTATAGGCTACATTTTCCCTCGAAGCTCGAGGTTGCAGTTAACCTTCGATGTTGGTGCCGGGACCGGAAAGAACACGAAATAAATAAATAAATAAATCTGAACAAGAAAAGAAAATAAAGAAATTCCTGTTAATTAAACATTAATAAAACCTGTTTGCGGTAAGGTAGGAGTGTGTTTGATTGTGTTGGGTGATGGTTCGTTCTTTCTTTTTAAGTTTTGTCTTTTAAAAGCGGCAATTACGTTTCTTTATGAAATCAGTTTTCATCTATTCAGCAAAGCGTGTGAAATTTCTTAAAGTTATTTGAATGCCTTTATACCTTTTAATTTGAATAAAAATCGTGCGTAACGTAGACTAATGTGGATCAAGTATATCAGGAAGCATGTTTTCCCAAAATCGTCGAGAGTAGTTCGCAGTAGTAATTTATTGAAAATCTTGTGATTTTTCTGTAGACACCATGTTCGTTCAATAAATTCAGTACGTTTACACAGCATTTATTATTATTATTATTTTTTTACGGTATAATACTGACATTTTAGCTGCTAGTATTATACAGTAAAATTAACAGTAATAAACAGTAAAATAAGCAATAATACGCTGCCGCGCTACTATTTATTTTACTGTTTATTACTGTTGCGCGCCAGTATTACACAGTAAAATCAATATATATATATTTTTTTACGTGAAAACCTAATTTATGAAAACGCTGATTACTATTTATGAAATTATTATTTCAATTTGTTGCATTACGTTAAGTATATACACATCAGAACATATTTTAGTTAGCGATTTAGGTGTTTATTTGTTAGCCCTGGAGACAGCGTCACATTTTTACAAGTAATTTTAGCGTCGATGATTTTGGTATATATGTTAGATTAAACGGTACAGATATCAAAACTGTCAGCCAGCTGATGCAGCAGCAAGGTGTGCTGCATAGAAATTTCGCATAGCCTACTGCAATGTGAAATGAACAGAAACCCAATTAACCATGTTACTCCGACTCGCTGGTATCATCAGTAATCGGGTTGTCATTCATTTCATTCATTTCACATTGCAGCGGAGTGTACGATGTTGCTATGACAACACCCTCCGCTCGTGAAGCAGCTGACTGGCAATTCGTTATCTGTACCATCCAATCGATAGCTGCCAACTTGTATGTTTTTTTTTCTTTTCTTTTTTTAACCACTAAAATTTAATAGTAAATGTTGCCTGATTTAATCGCCGAAATCTAAGGATTTTTTACAATTAAAGGCAAAAATTTCTATTAAATTTTAGTGGTAACAAAAAATTGTGCAAGTTGGCAGCTATGAATATACCAAAATCACTGAAGCCAAAATTGATTGCAAAAAAATGTGACACCTGCCGGACTATATATTTTTCAAATTTATTCTTAAAAATAAAGAAGATTTTTTTTATTGTTTCTCATATCAGTAAACTGTACAGAAACAATCATGTAAATAATAATAGTAGGTTGCAATTATAACAATAATAATAATTATTATTATTACAATTTATGAATGATGAACAGTATAAGGTGTAAAAACTTAACCATTATGACAAAAAAAAAATACGAGGCTAAAAAAAATAAAGATTAAATTTTTCTATATTTTTAAAACATATTTTTGACATTATTGAGGATTTTTTTTCTTTCTAATTTTTATAAATTGTAAACTCTAAAACAAATATCCCAATTTCAACATTAGACTGGGATTTTTATTCCCTTATTATTAAAGATAATTGAATCAATATATTTGTAAAAAATAGAATATTGTAATCTGAAGTAGCTCTATTTGATTTCACTATTGTACAGGCGTGGTATTGTTTTTAGTTTATGCAATATTTACAATGCCAAATTTATCTCATGAAATATCATATTCATTCAGGTTAAATCTAAGAAAGTAATTCAATTTAGAATAAAACGCAGAGTCATAATTGTTCTAGTGTGTGTTTTGTCTTTTGAATTTTAATGATGATTCTATATATAAATATATATATATAATATATAACCATTAATGAAACATTTTCGAAACACCAACAAAAACTATGAAATTATGAATTAGTATGTAATTGTTGCCAATTTGTTGTCAATCTCCAACACTCTGAATATAGATTCCATATACATTTAAAAGAAGAAGATATATATAATAACACTGGCTTGAATTGTTATTTTGTAGTTTAAAAGAATGCTGAAAGCTAATGCCACAGGCTAAACAAAAATTGTATTAAAGAAATAAAGAGTAGATTAATATGAATGTAATCTGAGGGATAATGGATTTCACAATTATGTAGACGTGAACTTTATTCTTTTTTTATTTAATTTATAAACCATCTACAAACCAAACATTTGTTTTACGAAACCATATAATAATTGAAGTAAACAACAATAAAAAAGAGTCTTGTAATAGTTCAAGCATATTATTTTGCTTTCAGTTTTAATGAACCGTGAAGAAATGAGGATACGAGTAACAATTGCCTAGTATTATTTTATTGTTGAAGCAGTTTAAAGTGATATATTAAAAAAAATGCTTTTTAATCAAAATTAGGAAAATGTAGTTTAATAAAGCTTGATGATATTTGATAGTACGATTGCATTGATGTGGGTTTTAATATTGTTGTTATTAAATTTATAAGATTTATAAGCATTGAATGAAATCTTACGTTAATTGAACAAACGGCTATTAAAATGTAGTGTTGTGTAATTTTTATAGCGTAAACTGTATTTCAATTATAACGTTTGGTTGGGATCGTTATTTTGTTGTTAAAAGTGCATTTACATATTTATTTTTATTTACTTTATTATTTTTTTAAATTAATTTATTTATTGCCGTATTAAAAGTGGAACAATATAATTTGAAATGTGAAGCTACTTATTTTTACTTTTTATTTAGAGCGGATTTTAGAATTTTTCTTTGTTTTTCTTTCTTTTTTGAAACCATTTATTAATTGAAGTGATTATCAATAAAATGTAGTCATATAATTACTGTGGCGTTCTCTTTTTCTCTTAAGTTTTAATGGTCAATGAAACTATAAAAAATCACTGCCATAGTGCCAACCTAGTATAATGTTGCCAGGTGTTTTGATTTACTGGAAACATATTTTCAGGGATCCGAAAATCATGGCCTGTAATGGCCTGTAAATCAATAATCTAAGCCCCCCCCCCAAGCAACTTCTTGAGCCCCTACTAAACTTCATAATATTTCAATACGAATAACATAATTTATTACATTAAGAATTTTAAAACTTTATAATCAAAAGTTTTATGACACTGGGGACTTTTTTCTTGTCTTTATATATATATATAAAATAGAGGGGAAAAGACAAACTGTGAATTATACTCATCGAAACGTTTCAAAGCCCCCTCTGAGTTTGCCGACTGGATACGTCCCTGCGTACACAGTGTTTTTGTTAAAAATGGGCGGCAATGGTACATAGTTGGTACATTCACTTAGCACAGGTGCCGGCTTCGGATTTTGAAATTTAATCAATTAAATTTTCTTTATCTCTGATTAGCTTAAAAATATTGTAATAGTTATTCTTCCCCAGTGACTTTAGAATATTTAAACAGTAATAGAAAAAAGTACAAAGAATCCCCTTCCCCCACTCCCTCGCGGAGTACAATTTTTAATTCTTTTTTAAATTTTAACGTTCAAACGTGTTTCAAGTCTTCAAGTTTATCTTGAGTGAGAAACTCAAGGGACAATGTTGGTAGAAATTTATTTTTTAATATTTAATATTTCTCGTTAAATTTTTGTATTGACATTTATGTTAATATGTTTTAAAATTGTCCTGCACAAGGGGTTCTGACTAAAAATTCTTAGTTTATCTTATTTCATGTTTATATTCTTCATTTTAAAAAATTGGTCTAGGGTGTGGGCAGGCACATCTCTTTCAACATCTTGCCTCTCCCTAAATTTATTTCTGCCGACGCCCCTGTTTCTTAGTATTTCAAGTTATATTTTACTATTTTCAAAAATTTATAGAGGGGGGGGGGGTGCAAAACTCTCTTATATGTCCGTGCCTAAGAACCATTGCGGAACCATTTTGCGTTGGACACCAAAAATTCCGACTTTTCGTAATGTACAAAATTTTTATCAGTTCTGTGCTATCTATCAGTCTGCGTCGAGGGGATTCCAATACAAAATATAATGACGAAAAGTTTGACGAAAAGTTTTATACGAAAAATGTTTCTAAATTTTTTTTTTATAGACTTTAAATTTTAAGGAAAATAAAATACTGGCTCTGTAATAAGTTTAATAAGTTTTAAGTAACTAGGGGGCTATGCCCCTTACGAGCTGCACTTGCCAACTCCCTTTCAGACCCCGCAAGTTATAAAAACATACTAATTTGCTCTGTTTTAAAAACGATTACCCGATTACGGAAGATTGAATGATATTATCAAGACCAGTGGCGATCTTCTACAACAAGCTTACCACCAATTTCTCTTTGAGTGGAGGATTTCTCAGTTTCCAAGCCGCATCCACAGCTGTCGCGACAGCTGACGGCTATTTTTGTGATTGATTAAGTAAGATACACACATTTGAAAATCAGTTTGCACGAAATTGCTAAGTAAAAAATGTCACTGTCTCCCAAACTTTTATAATAATGTCTTTGAGAAAAGTTTTCTTTTAAACGCTATAAGAAAATCATTTTGAATATGACGTTTTAAATATATTGTTTTAATTTGACGTAATTTTCCCCATGAGTTTAGTCTCGTGAGTTTGCAGATTCCCAAACTGGGGCTCGTGAAGCTTGAAAGTAAAGGGCGACGCCTTGCTTTTTATCGGTTGGATTATGAATATTTCTCTTCGAAAATCGGGGACAGGGTCCTTGACTCTGAACGCGACCAGACGGGTCGTAGTGATATTTATTGTTTCTGATTTAAGATCGGCAGACGGCCATCTTTATTAAGTTTTAATCAATGTTGCTGAAAGTAGTTGATGTTTCATTTTAAATTTGATGTGGAATTATACATCCTCCTTATATTTAACAAAGAGGCACTAAAGTATATTCATTTGTAATCAAGCTGGAATTCTTATTTTGACCCCTCAGACTGTATTTTATTTTCGTGACATTGCTACATATTACTTCGGCTTTTTGAAATTTGGCAACAATAGGTAAAAAAATGGCTTTTTTGAAATATGAAATAAATCGCTATTCAGTTAATGAAAGTTTAAATAAAAAATAAAATTATTAGACAAATTAAAAAAATGTTTGGACATTGCACGCCGCAATCTAGCATAGTATGAGCCTGAAAAATATAGTTAAATTGCTATGCATAGTTTTTGATCCTAAAAAACTTTTTCAAATGAACATTTTTGACCGACTTTTCAACATTATAAAGTTCTTTAAATAATTCTTTGATTTAAAAACTGTCTGTCGCAGCGTGTTTATCATACATTTCTCCTTAAAATTACCAGTTTTCATACTTTTATAGGCCATAATATTTTTTTTATATGTAATTATCAATTACCTACATAGAATAAAATATTTATTAATTAAAATAGACTGATCTTAGCATATTTGCCAGTATATTTTATGAAATATTGCATTATATTTTAAACACATGTGGGGCTCGACCAGGCTGAGGATTAAGCTTTACACGTGTCTTTTTTCATTTCCAATTCCATTTTAATTCACTTGATATCCAAATTCAATTTTCTTACATTAATATGGCATATTATATCATTTTTTCATTTCCAATTCCATTTGAATTCACTTTATATCCAAATTCCAATTTTCTTACATTTTATGGCATATTATATCATTATTTTATAAATATTCTTCACAACTTTCAGTATATTTGGCTGCGTACCATTGATAAAATTGCTTTGGTAATTTATGTTTGAACTTGTTAATTTTTATTAACTTTGTGGTATTCTGTCTACACTTTATCATTAACTAACTCAATTGGAGATTAGGTTAGAAATGTTGAAAGAACTTGATTAATGTATTTTGAAATAACACATGGTCTGATAAGTTCCCGGTCTGGCACACAGATGGCGTTGCAATCGCCGAACCGATGTTTTTTTTAGTAAATACTAACCTTTAAAAGGTAGTAGAAAAAATGCCATAATGATTCGCCGTGTGGATAAAACGTTAGAGTGGTTTTAGTTGAACGACTTTGTTGATAAACAAAAAAATGGATAACAAGAATTTCAAGAATTGTTATTTGATGGGGAAAAAATACCGTTCAAACAAAAGCTTGGCTAGGTAAGCGTTATCCGGACACTGCACCAGGCAAATCAACCATTATTGACTGGTTTGCTGAATTTAAACGTGGTCGTACGGACATCAGTGATGCACCACGCAAAAGAGGTGGTTACTCCGGAAAACATAAAAAAAGTCCACAAAATCGTTTTGGGGAACCGTAAAGTGAAGTTGCAGGAGATAGCTCAGACTCTGAAGATATCCAAGGAACGTGTAGGTTTTATTTTGAATGAACATTTGTCTATGAAAAAGCTGTTGTCAAAGTGGCTGCCGCGTGTGTTGACTTTTGACCAAAAACAACAACGAGTTCTGAGCACTGTTTGGAGCTTTTTCGTTATAAAATTATGTTATTTATTATTAAATTATTATTATTAATCGTTTATTAAATTATTATTATAAAATTATTATTATAAAATTATTTTTAAAATTATTTTTATTAAATTATTATTATAAAATTATTATTTTTAAATTACTATTATTATTATTAAATTATTATTATTTATTATTAAAGTTATGTTATTTATTAAAGTTATAAAGTCATAAAGTTAGAAAGCTTTGTTAAAAAGTTGTGTTTTCTTTATTAGACCGGGAACTTATCAGCCCATGTGTTATAAACCGAGAAAGAGCTTCGGTCACAATAAATTTAATAAATTTATTGTGACTGATAACTTATTGTCATAATAAATTTGCGACAGCGACAGTCAGCAGCAGCGTTAGTTAACCTTTTTTAATAATAGAGAGATACTGTTTGATAATTGATTAAGAGTGCGTTCTCTAAACATATATAAATTTGGTTTGCGGTTAAATAACCTGCAACTATCCAAGATATGCGTTCATGTGAAATATTTTTATAAGATTTGAATTTCATTTCTCATATTGTTAATTAACAGAAAGACATGAAAGCATTTTAAAAGAAAGTTTTCGAGTTTTGTTTATGTAGTGGTTTATTATTTAAATAGAGTGTAATTTCAAATAGTAGGTTAAAGCCTATGTAAAAACTCCGAAATATATTTCGATTCGGATTTCTATATCGGGTTGATAAATTTTATTTTTTTAGTCCAGAATTACTACACACCCTTTTAGAATATATTGTTTCACCGTAGAAGCGTAAAACCCATTCATTGTATAACCACATAGCTATGTCAATAAGTCCAAAACTCTTAAATGAATATTTCTTTTTTCCCCCTTTCTCTTCATAAAATTCGTTTGAACGGTATGTCGTATTCTGTTATTTTTATAAGATTTGAATTTCATCTATCATATTGTTAATTAATAGAAATACATGAAAAGATTTTAAAAGAAAGTTTGCGGGTTTTGTTTATGTAGCTATTTATACTTTAAATAGAGTATAATTCCACATTCCTAATTAAATATCGATTGAGAATTTCTATATCGGGTTGATACATTTTCTTTTTTAGTCCGGAATTGCTACACACCCTTTCAGAATATATTATGAATATATATATATATAATTATAATATCTTTGAATTTCAAAAAACATATCAAGTTCTTGTATATATATATGCATTAATTATTTCTTTTCATAAGATTCGTTTGGACGGAATGTTATTTTTATAATATTTGAATTTATCATATTGTTAATTAATTGAAAAACAGGAAAATATATTATAAGAAAGTTTGTGTAGTTATTTATTATTTAAATAGAATGTAATTTCAAATCCCTAATTAAATGTCGATTGGGAATTTCTATATTGCTTTGTTAAATTTTCTTTTTTGTTCCGGAATTTCTACTTATTCTTTTAGAATATGTGTGAATAATATTTCTATTACTCACACTTTGTTATTTAAATAGAGTATTATTTAATAGAGTAATTTTAAATTGGTTAAAGCCCATGTGAAAATTGCGAATTAAATAGACACTTGGAATGGAATTTCTATATCGGCTCCATAATTTTTCTTTTTTTAGTCCGGAATTTCTACGTACCCTTTTAGAATATGTTGTTTCATCTTGGAAGTGTAAAAACATTCATGGTTAAAACCCCATAGCTATGTCAATAAGTCAAAAACGCTTGGATGAATATTTCATTATTTTCCTTTCTCTTTCTAAAATTCGTTTGGACGGAATGTCGTATTTTGTTATTTTTATAAGATTTGAATTTCATTTATCATATTGTTTATTAATAGAAAGGCATGAAAACGTTTTAAAAGAAAGTTTACGGGTTTTGTTTATGTAGTTGTTTATTATTTAAACAGAGTGTAATTTTAAAGGTTGTTGTACAAATTTTAAATTAAAGGTCGATTCGGAATTTTTATATCGGGTTGATACATTTCTTTTTTTAGTCCGGAGTTTCTACATACCCTTTTAGAATATGTTGTTACATCGTGGAAACGTAAAAACATTCATGGTTAAAACCACATAGCTATGTTAATAAGCCCAAAATGCTTGAATGAATATTTCATTATTTTCCTTTCTCTTCCCAAAAATTCGTTTGGACGGAATGTCGTATTTTGTTATTTTTATAAGATTTGAATTTCATTTATTATATTGTTAATTAATAGAAATACATGGAAACATTTTAAAAGATAGTTTGCGGATTTTGTTTATGTAGTTGTTTATTATTTAAATAGAGTGTAATTTAAAAGGTTGTGTACAAATTTTAAATTAAAGGTCAATTCGGAATTTTTATATCGGGTTGATACATTTCTTTTTTTAGTCCGAAATTGATACACACCCTTTTAGAATATATTTAGAATATTTCTATTTCTTTTTTTCTTCCCTTTCTCTTCATAAAATTCGTTCGGACGGAATGTCACATTCTGTTATTTTTATAATATTTGAATTTATCATATTGTTAATTAATTGAAAGACATGAAAATATATTGTGAGAAAGTTTGCGGGCTTTGTTTATGTAGTTTTTATTATTTAAATAGAGTGTAATTTCAAGTTCCTAATTAAATGTCGATTGGGAATTTCTATGTTTGGTTGTTAAATTTTCTTTTTTGGTCTGGAATTTCTACTCATTCTTTTAGAATATGTGTGAATAATATTTCTATTACTCACACTTTATTATTTAAATAGAGTATTATTTAATAGAGAAATTTTAAATAGGTGATAGGCCTATGTGAAAAGGCCTATGTGAAAATTGCGAATTAAATAGACACTTGGAATTTCTATAACAGGTCGATATTTTTTCTGTTTTTAGTCCGGAATTTCTATACACCCTTTTAATATATGTTGTTTCATCGTGGAAGCGTAAAAACATTCATGGTTAAAACCACATAGAGATTGGATACAGTCAGAGAGTCAATAATTCCAAAACGTTTGAATGAATATTTCATTATTCTTTTCCTTTCTCTTCCTAAAATTAGTTTGGACGGAATGTCGTATTTTGTTATTTTTATAAGATTTGAGTTTCATTTATTATATTGTTAAGTAATAAAAATACATAAAAACATTTTAAAAGAAAGTTTGCGGGTTTTGTTTATGTAGTTGTTTATTATTTAAATAGAGTTTAATTTGAAATAGGTTGTATAAAAATTATGATTTAAATGTCGATTCGGAATGTTTATATTGGGTTGATAATTTTTTTTTTTTTTTTTAGTTCGGAATTTTTACACACCCTTTTAGAATATGTTGTTTCATCGTGGAAGCCTAAAAACATTCATGGTAAAACCACATAGAGATTTAATTCACTAGATTAATTTTAACACAATTATTCAAATTGGTAAAGAAATTATACAAGTTGTAAATTTCCAACTGGACGAAAAATGTCCGTGATTAATTTTAACTTGTGTTAAAATTAATCTAAGTGTAATGACGTATCCAGCGTTTGCTGGAGTTCCATTACCTGCGATCTATTCTGTTGAGCTGATTAAAATATCAGACCAGATGCTATGATCAATAAGGTTGACTGGATGAATTATGCCCTCCAGATTCGACCGGGATAGCTCAGTTGGTAGAGCGTGGCAGCTTCAGCCAAGAGATCCCAGGTTCGAATCCTGGCCCGGACATTTTTCGTCCAGTTGGAAATTTACAACTTGTAAGATTTAATTCAGTCAGAGAGTCAATAAGTCCAAAACGCTTGAATGAATATTTCTTTTTTTCCCCTTTCTCTTTCTAAAATTCGTTGGGACGGAATGTCGTATTCTGTCATTTTTATAAGATTTGAATTTATTATATTATTAATTAATTGAAAGACATGAAACTATTTTTAAAAGAAAGTTTGCGGATTTTGTTTATGTAGTTGTAGTTATTTATTATTTAAATAGTGTAATTTCAAATAGGTTGTGTAAAAATTACGAATTAAATGTCGATTCGGAATTTTTATATCGGGTTGATAAATTTTCTTTTTTAATCCGGAATTTATACACGCCCTTTTAGAGTATGTTGTTTCATCGTGGAAGCGTAAAAACATTCATGGTAAAACCACATAGCTAAGTCATTAAGTCCAAAACACTTGAATGAATATTTTTTTTTTTTTTCCTCTTTCTCTTCATAAAATTCGTTTGGACGGAATGTCGTATTCTGTTTCACATCTGGTTTACATTGCCTCCAGTTTATTATATTCCTAGTGGAGCATCATCCACACTTTTTCTCGGCATACAATCCTTAAGGGTAAGAAATATGCTGGGACATTTCTGACCGCGGAAATTTCTTTCTTTAATTCTTTTTTATTCAATTTTTTCTCTCTCCGACGACATTAGATTTTTCTTTTCAGTTTTTTCTCCCTTTCCGTTGATGAAGGTTTTTGTTACAGTTTTCACGGTTGGTTGCTCGTAAGTATCTCTTTTTGCATGGCTATGAAAGTTGTTAGTACTTGAGAGTTTTGGATTACCTAGTTTCATTTTTACAGTGACTTTTTTTATGTGTACAAGAAAGTTGTTAAAAAATAATAGGATATTTTATAAGAAAATGCATATATTATTATACAGGGTGTTCGTAATTGTCCTTTACAAAATAAGAGAGGTGATAAGACGAATAAATTGGAAGACAAATAAATTTAGCACAGAAACTAGTGTCGCAAATCATTTATTCTATCAAAAAGAAAAAGTGTTTCATTCGAGACTATAGAAGCAAAACTAGATTCCGGTACGAGTCGGGTTATACCCGACTCGAATCTAAAAAAAAAAAAAAACATAACGTCAACCCGAAATCCTATCCGAACCCGAAAAAAAAATCGTTGACTCGAAACCCAACCCGAACCCGACAAGAAAATAGTCGCCAAAGCCGACCCGAACCCTAAATAATTCAACCCGAAATCCTAAATCAAAGAAAATATATCCATAATTTAATACAATTATGATAAAATATTCTACAATCATATCTCTAAGATAAATTTTATCTTTTATAAATATAATATATTAAGTACTTAAATTAAAGTAATTGCAGCAACTTCATAATGGATAACTCGAGGTGGACGTTTGAACACATTTAATTTACAATTTAAATCACAATACGTACATCTACACAAACACGTACATCTAACAACACGGAACAGAACATTCTACACATGACAGTAAACAAAACTTAATATCCTTAGTTTCCGTAGATTGCTGTGGTGCTGCCATCTATTACTTACATTTTGAACTAGACACCACAGACTCTCCCCTCCTTACTCTGGATATTTCGTGGGAGATTTTCTTTTCCTGGTGGATCTTCTAGGTACCTGTTGGGAAAAAGAAGAGTTAGTATTTACAGTATCTGTAGCATGATCACTAGAAGTATTGGGCACCATGGATTTCACTTTAGAGTCGACTGGAGCAGGACTTGGAGTATTTGGGAGGACACAGTCATCTGGTTTAGGATTTGGAGGAGCTGGGACAACAGAGTCAGCTGGTTCAGGATTTGGAGTAGATGGAACAACAGAGTCAGCTGGTCGAAGATCTGAGACACTAGGAGGCATTAGCTGAGAATCACTTTTGTGACTTTCTGTACCACTTTCTTCAGAATTTGAATCATTATTTAGATGTATCTTCGAACCGACATTAGTTATCTGATCAACATGCCTTTTCCAAATATTCGAACCAACTTGAATTCTATAATGCAACTTGCCCTCTCTTGCAATAATGCGACCAATTTTCCACTTGGCTTCTGGAGTGTAATTTCTTACAGCCACTTTCTGGTTGATTTGAAATTCTTTTACTTTAGAATTGGCCTTTTTCGCATTTTGTTTATCATGCACAAAATTTGTAACACTTGGAAGTATCAAATCTATTTTCGTTCTTATATTTCTATTGAGAAATAGAGATGCAGGACTTTCCCCCGTAGTAACATGAGGCATCTTCCTATACTGTAAAAGAAAGTTATTTATTTTCATCTGCAATGTACCAGATTCTGAAGATAAGGCTTTTAACCCTTTTTTAAGAATCTGCACATATCTCTCTGCCTGCCCATTTGTAGCTGGATGGTATGGAGCACTAAACCTATGTTTAACCCCATGATTCTTCAAAAATGTCTCAAATTCTTCAGAAGTAAATTGTTTTGCGTTATCTGATACCAGAGATATAGGATACCCGTATCTTGCAAAAAGAGAAGAAAGACAAGTAATTGTATGTTCTGAAGTTGTATTAGGGACAATAAAAACTTCAGGCCATTTGCTATGAGCATCAACCACCAGCAAAAGCATTTTACCCATCACAGGACCAAAATAATCTATATGAATTCTTTGCCATGGAGCTGTAGGCCATTCCCAATGATGAGTATCTACCTTAGGAGGATTATTTTTTAAATTGACACAAGTAGTGCAATTTCGTGCAAGATCTTCAATATCTTGGTCAATTCCTGGCCACCAAACAAAACTGCGAGCTAAGGACTTCATTTTCACTATACCAAAATGTCCATAGTGCAAATCATGTAAAATTTGTTTACGGTGAACTTCTGGGATAATTACTCTACATCCTTTTAAAATGCAACTATGTTGAAGAGTAAATTCTTCTTGTTTGCCACCAAAAAGTAAATTTTTAGGAATTGGAGAACCAGAAATTAGATGATGAAAAAGTTGACGTAATAAAGGATCAGATTTTGTAGCTACAGCAATTGATTTGGCGTTTAGAGGCAATGTAGAAATTTGGTTAATTTGAAAAAATTCAGATTCATCAATTACATTACTTGAATTTAATTGTGGGGGTAAATCTTCACTACGTAATGGAAGTCGTGAAAGAGCGTCGACATTTCCATGTTCGGATGTTTTCTTATACCGAATATCATATTTAAACGCTTGTAAGTATAATGCATATCTTTGCATCCGAGCAGCTGAAAGAACAGGGATACTTTTATTTGGAGAAAATATGGACACGAGTGGTTTGCTATCTGTAAATAAAGTAAACCTATTACCATATAAATATTGAAAAAATTTCTTTACACCAAAGATAATAGCTAGAGCTTCCTTATCCACCTGGCTATACTTTTTTTCTGCATTCGTAAGCGTTCTGGACACAAAACCAATTGGTTTTTCCACGTTATCTGGCATCACATGCGAAAGAACTGCAGAGATACCATATGGAGAAGCATCTGTTGCTAATACTAAAGGCAATTTAGGGTTGAAATGAGTAAGAACTCTTTCTGAAATAATTTCCTTTTTTATATCTTTAAATGCTTGTTCACAAACAGGAGACCAAATAAATTTTACATTCTTTTTGAGCAAGTGATTTAAAGGATGGGCAATTGTAGATAAATTTGGTACAAATTTAGAATAATATGTGACTAAGCCTAAAAAAGCTTTAACTTGTGACACATTAATTGGTCTAGGAGCATTCACAATAGCTTCAATTTTATCTTGCGTTTTATGAATACCTTGCTTATCAATTTTATAACCACAATATGTAATATGGTCAGCCAGAAAAATTGATTTATCTTTATTTATCCTAATATTATATTCACGTAATCTTTCTAAGACTTGTTTTAGTCTTTTTAAATGAATTTCATCCGTTTCCCCTGTAACACCAATATCATCAATGAACACAGTGACACCATCAATACCACTTAATATTTGTTCGATAGATCGTTGCCAAATTGCTGGAGAGCTAGTAAGACCCATTGGTAACTTTAAAAATTGAAATAAGCCCTTCGGAGTATTTATAGTTAATAGTTCTTGTGATTTTTCGTCTACAGGTAACTGAAGATAAGCTTGATTTAAATCAATTTTCGTAAAATGTAAACCACCACCTAAAGTAGCTAACATGTCCTCTACCCTAGGTAAAGGATATTTTTCCACCTTCAAAAATTTATTTACTGTAACTTTAAAATCTCCGCATAAACGAATTTTCCCATTTGGTTTTACCACTGGAACTATAGGAGTTGCCCACTTACTACTGGTGACAGGTTTAATAATACCCTCATCCTGTAACCTTTGAATTTCATCATTTACTGCATTACGTAGAGCATACGTGACTGTTCTAGCCTTACAAAATATGGGCGTAGAACCTTTTTCTAGATAAAGTTCTGCTTTCAAACCTTTTATTTCACCCACTTTATCCGAAAATAAATCAGAAAAATCATTTAATAATGTTTTCAATTGATCCGTAGAATTTGCAATTTCATTGACATATACAGATTTAAAGTTAGTAGGGAACAAATTAAATGCAGCTACCCAGTCTCTGCCAAATAAAAGTGGGAAATTATCTTCTTTAATTAAATACAATTTAAGATTTTTAGTAATATTTGCATAAGAAACATCTACTGTTACATACCCCACAGGTGTAAACACCTCACCCGTTGCCGTTCTCAACTGAACATCTGGTGGAAAAATTTTATTATTCGGAAAAATTCTCCGAAAACGATTTACAGGTGCCGCAGAAATTCCTGAGCCCGTGTCGACCTCCATTTCAGCTTTAGCTTTATTTTCAATTAAAACCCATACTTTTATAGGTGTAGAACTTTTATCATGACTGACAGATAAAATGTCGACAGTTTGCAATACATTTGTTTGTTTCTGAGAACTGCTTTTACATACTTTACCAAGATGGCCTCGTTTTTTACAAATTTTACATATAGTATTGATATGCTTACACTTATTAGCAAGATGCGATGGATTTCCACATCGATAGCATTGTAATTTATTTTTATTTACATCAAAATTCCCTTTATTTACATTATTTAATTTCGGTTTCTGGAAATTATTTGAAATTTTATTCGGTTGAATATTTTTAGAATATGCCAATTTATTGACATTTACATTTTTATTTTTCAATTCAGATATATCCTGCTCATTATTTTGCAAAATAATTGCTTTTTCAATAGCTTTCTCAAAAGTTAAATCATCTATTTGTGAAAGTAATTTACTTTGGATATTTTCATTTTTTAAACCTCGTAAAAATTGTTCTAACAAATTTTCATTAAGTGTTTCACCAGCAAATGCACAAAATGTGGTTAACTTCTTTAATTTTGAAACAAAATCTTGTATAGATTCGTTCTCATTTTGATAAGAGTTACGGAATTTTATTCTTGAACAAAATTTATTAGGGGCGGGGCTTAGGTGCTTTAACAGAATTTCAACTATTTCGTCGTATTTTAATGCTTCAGGATTTTTCGGAAATGTTAAATCTGACAGCAAATTATACAATTTTGGCCCCATACAGGAAATAATTGCGGGTACCTTTTTTTTTTCTTCAACATCATGTAATAGAAAACTCTGTTCCAATCTCTTTACGTATGATTGGAACGTTTCAATGGAATCATTGTATTCCTTGAAATTTGCAAACATTATGAACTTTTATTTATTTCAGAGAAGAAAAAAAAATGTCAGCACTTACCACCCTCGAAATGATGTACGCCTTCAAAATATTACTGCAGCATATACAATTGTAGATGTAAAAAACGAAACTTCGCCATTTTGCGAATCAGGTGGAATTTCTTCTTATATTAATTCCGGTAAAAACCTTGACCTGCGTCGCCATAATATAATATATTAAGTACTTAAATTAAAGTAATTGCAGCAACTTCATAATGGATAACTCGAGGTGGACGTTTGAACACATTTAATTTACAATTTAAATCACAATACGTACATCTACACAAACACGTACATCTAACAACACGGAACAGAACATTCTACACATGACAGTAAACAAAACTTAATATCCTTAGTTTCCGTAGATTGCTGTGGTGCTGCCATCTATTACTTACATTTTGAACTAGACACCACAATAAATAAAACTAACATATATATATATAGAGAGAGAGAGAAGTTAATCAAAGTGATTTGTGAGCCAATTAGGCTTAATTATGGTATCATATAAAAATCAATATTTTAACTAGCTAATTGTTGAAAAGAATATTGAAAAGAATATGTAAAAACCATTCCATACCAATTTGCGCAATGCAGCATAATTTTTTTTATAGAATGTTAAATAATTATAATATCTATGATTTTCAAAAAACATATCAAGTTCTATTATCATTCTACTTAAATCTCCAAAGAGATAATTAATGATATTGTGTATACAGAATACCACATAGCTAATAATTAACATGTATATATATATTTTCATCTGAAACAATATTTTGGACTGTCTTTTGAAAAATTAAGTTAACCCGAACCAGACCCGCAAGTATCAAAACTCAAAACGCAACAGTTAAGAGACAACCCGACTTGCAACGAAAAAAATTAGCTTCAATCCGAACCGAACCGACCCACGAGTTCGGGTAAAATTGTTTGGGAGTTATTGTGTTCACGTATACACACACACATACAAGTCATGGTTACAACACATTCCTTTCACAATATTGTTCGGAAAATAATTACTCTCTAAAACACCACAACGTTCTCTTTGGGGAAAAGGGTACTATCTTTTTTTTTAAGTCAAAAGTAAAAATTTTAGAAAAAAAAAAAAAAAAAAAAAATAAGAAAAACTCTGAAGAATCGCATCCCAAATTTTTGTATAGGGAACCAGAGTCTCAATTTTAATTATCTGTTTATATTCAGTAAAATTTACATGGTCCCTCTCTCCATCCTGATGGTTTATTTCTATTCATAACTTTTTGAATAATGAAGATATTTTAACGAAAAACGTAACAGGCGCCGAACACAACCCGAAGCCAAAGAAAATTTATCTATAATTTAATACAATTATGAAAATAATTGCAACACTCATAATTGTAGAATACAATTATGAAAACAGTTGTATTCTACAACCATATCTCTAATATAAATTTTATCTTTTATGAAGCGAAATATATAAGCACATTCAAATATATAGTTTTTCATCTAAAAAAAGAAAATATTATAGACTTTTTTGAAAACTCCCGTCAACCCGAACCCAAACCCGCTAGAGTCAAATGCTGACTTGAAACCAACCCAATACTGAAACAATTAAAGCCAACCCGACACGCAATGGAAAAAAAAAATTACGTCAACCTGAGCCGAACCCAACGGCAGGTCGAGTCGGGTTCGGCTAAAATTGGATTACCTGACCCGATGTAGGACTCCACTGCGTACCCCGCTGCGATATCCTGCTTTCCGCGAAATATAACTTTATTAGTAACTAGCTTGCCCGCCCGGCGTTGCACGGACCCGTGATAAAAAAAATAATAATAAAGTTTTTAATATTTTATATCTTTAATTCGATTTTGTATGAATTTATATTTTTAAATGAAACATTCGCGAAAAAAATATTGATGTTTAGTGATAAAAGCGCTCATTTTCTTGTTTTTTTCACGTTGGGTTGTTTCGTAGTTTTAAAATAAAAAATTCTTTTTGTCGGAACTCTTTGAAATCTTTATTGATTATAAATAAAACGGTTTTACAGCCCGTGTAAAAATTTCATGAAAAAAATATTGTTATCTAGTTGTAAAAGAAATATTTTCTTCTCGCTTTTTTGTTTGTTTTTGCGTCGACTCCTTTAACATGACAATAATAATAATAAAAAAATAGTTTTCATCTTCTGAACTCTTTGAAATTTCAATCGGTTAAAATTATAACTGTATCCAAGTTCTCTTTAAAAGTTTGCAAAAAAATATGCATATTTAGTAATAAAAACATGAGTTCTAAAAAAAAAAAAAAAAAAAAAAAGGCTGAACCGTGGCATACGAGAAATGCCACGGCTAAACTGGCTAAACACGTTTCCCGTTTCCGAGGGGAGAAGTCTTAAAAAAAAACGTTAAAGCATGCGCAATGAGACGATTTTCCTGTGGAAAAAAGAATGTGAATTTGACAGAATGCGCTTTTCGCTTTAAATATATAGATGAAGATATTTCAACGAAATTTCCAATAGACTTACCTTTCTTTTTGTGAAATGTAACTTTATCAGTAATGAAGATATTTTAACATAATTTGCAACAGACTACCTTGCTTTCCGTGAATTGTAACTACACCACGATAAGTGCTACAAGTGACTCTACCATTTGCACGCAAAAAGCATGCTAGACACTATTTACTTCTTGAGCAATAATCCCTTATTTGTATGCTGAGGATAACGAGAAAGGCGCTACTACAAATTATCCTTATTAGGAGGAATAATGTTGGAAGGCTGGGAATTTACCTTACTTTTACATTCATTTTTCTCTGTTCATTTTAATTTCAATCCTTTAAACTACGTACACAGAAAAAAATAATACCCAATTTGGGTCAAAAGATTCTTAGGTATGTGCCCAAATTGGGCCAATGCCTGTTTCGGTTACCACCGTGTATCCATCTTGGGCACTGTTAAATACCCATTGTCAAAAAAAAAAAATTTTTTTTTTTTTTTTTACTCTCTCATGACAGCGTTTCGTGAATTTTATGTCCCCGAAAATCAGTTTAAAATAGCAAATTTGTTATTTATACCCAACCACTAGAAGAAATTCATTTCGCTGAAAATCTGTTTAAAATAGCAAATTTATTATTTACTACCACTGGGGGAAATTCAATCCTTGAAAATCTGTTTAATATAGCAAATTTGTTATTCATACCCAACCACTAGCAAAAATCTGAAAAAGTCAATTCTTATTATTTTAAATTATAACTGTACAACTACGACAGAAAGACATGAGCACTGTTTTCCAGTAATTCTCCTTATATCATATCTCATCAATAACATTTTATTTCCCTTTGAAAATGATTTATAAAGGATTGTAAAACACATTAAGAAACTTAGACTACATTCTTGTTTCTCAAATCGCAAGTTTAATGAAATTTTCACTTTGAGCCCGAGCCAAAGCCCGAAAACTGGTATAAAAATCGAGCCCAAGCCCGTGTCTGGGCCGGGTTCGGGTTGAGCACATCTCATCTTTACCACACGCATACACACTTTTAGGTAGCTTTCATTACAATAAGCTACCTATTGCAGCCGTTCGGAGGAAAGCAGTTCCAAAAAATTTTAGTATATTTTCCCCGATCATGACCCCCAGACCCCCAAACCACCCTCCGTTCAAATGTTGATTTATATATATCCATATAATATATATGACGTATGTCATGATGTAACTCTCTTACTTATGAACCGATTCAGATGTGACTGAGTATGTGTATAGAACATACCAAGGTCTCGACCGAGTTCGTTGGCCAGCTTCATCCACCATCTTGTTTCAAAATTTCGGCCAGTTAAACAATTTTAAATTTAAAAAAATTAAAAATAATGTAAAAAAAATTATAAATTGAAAAATTGTCTCTTTTAAGTGTTAGAACATATTACAAGGACTCTGGAACATTTTTTGTTTTGGCTATATCTTTAAAAATGGCTGAGATATGGCAGTTTGAAATTCTAAGGTGGCTGAGATTTTAAAACAATCTATTATTTGTTATTCTGTAACTCTCGTATTTATGAACCAATATGAATGTGACTGATCATGTGTGCAGAACATACCAAAATCTCGATCGAATTCGTTGGACAGTTTCATGCGCCATCTTGTTTCAAAATGGCGGCAAGTTAAATTTTTTAAAAAATTCAAAAAGATGTATAAAAATTATAAATTGAAAAGGTTGTTTCCGTTAAATGTTAGATCGTGATACAAGGATTCCAGAACATTTTTGTTTTGTTTTTTTCTTAAAAAATGGCTAAGATATGGCAGTTTGAAATTCTAGGGCGGCAGACATTTTGAAACAATCTGATTTTTGTTATACTGTAACTCTCATGCTGAAATTTGCATTCAAATTCAGTTCTATCGAAAACCGGGATTGAATCTTCTATAATCGGATTCCAAGCATTTTAGCTTCGGGTGTTTGAGTAAAATGAGTTGAATTTTTAAAAGCATGACTATGAAAGCTACCTTTTCCTCCTGGTACAGGCCGGAAGGACTTTTTTATATATAAGCTTTTTTTGAAGTAATTTTTAAAGAATATATTCATTTTTCTCAATTCACTTTCATTTCAATCCCTTCCCTTTAAACTAGTACTAACATTGCATGCTCTAACATGACATAAAGCATGAACGAACAAACAGACAAACAAAAAAACGGTTTGCACTTAATTTACCATCATGCTATTTAGATTTCTCGTGTGATAATGGCCGAATTTCGAAATCTGACACTATACATCATTTTATTTCATTTTTACTTTTCTTAAGCTAAGAACAATCGCTCATTGTAATAGAAAGAGAGGTACATGAATAAAAAAAAGTAATTTCTATGTAAAGCTATTCAGTTCAAAATGCATTTTAAATTTGTTTTTTATGATTCGAGTTTCTCATTATACCATTAGCATTATTATTTTAACTTACAATTATATTTATTGTTTTTATCGTCTGATTGTAAGATTATAATGCTTTGTGGGCATGAATATTTTGCGATCCAAATGTTCCATTTATACAGTCGAAGCAAAAATTTTGTTGGAGAAATTATCATTTTCGCAAACTCAGTGAAACATTTGAAAAAAAAACAAAAAAAAAGATTTATAATGAGTTTGAAAACATAGTTGGAATTTTGGACGTTTAAAACTACGTATAGAACAGGAAATGATGATGTTATCGTCCAAAAGTGTATTAAAGCTTCTAAAAGTATACTAAAGTGTATAAAACCTAAAATAATGAAAATATAAATCCACAGGTGTAACCATTGTACCGATTTGGAAGATAAATATTACTTGCTAATGCAGAATCGCAAGGGACCTGAAAAGTTCCGTTATAGACAAGTTTTCATCTTAGAAGGTACATGGTCTGTTGATAATTGTATGGATTTTTTCACTAGGACAATGAAATATTTCCGCTTAAGGCAGGAATTTATTTTATAGCAGGTTACGTTTTCACAGATTTAATTGCATTATAACTGTCCAATTATTAATTTTAATTCAAACTAGTCTTTAATAATCATTGTTTAAAGTAATACTATTTTTATATTAAAATCATTAAAATTACAGACATTACATTACACTTTCATAAAACATTAAAAACATATTAAAATTGGACGTTTCGGATTTACATGAAAATCCCTCTTCAACAAACATTTTATACACATTAATACTATTTTATTTATTTGTTTTTCCTATAGGGGAAAAAAAAAACAGAATCCTATGTTGCAAAACAACCATCATTTTGTGTGTGTGTGTGTGTGTGTGTGTGTGTGTGTGTGTATGTGTTTGATGAAATCTACGTCTATAATTTGTCTTAGGCAATATTTTCTTAAATAAATAAATACTAAAATCATTTATGTAAATAAAGATCATGTTTTGTAAATTTTTATTTTGATTTAAAAGGAATTTATTTTGAATTAATTCTACAGATAAATTTTATTTTTATTTCCTTTTCATTAAAAAGAAAATAATCGTGTGAATGTGATAGAATATTTTTAAAAAAATTGAACAAAAGTTTTATTTTGCTTAAAAAAATAAAAAATAAAATAAAAATAAAACTTTTTTTTTCCTTCGATATTAATTTTTATAACTGTCTATACAAATCTCATTTATGAAACTTAATTGTATTATTTTGTTATTTTACAATTTTCGGAGATAAGAAGAGATAATCTCACCAAAATCATATTGAAACCTAGTTTCAAACTAGTCTTTCAGTCATTTCTTGAACTGTTACTGTTTTATTTTCGTTTATCCTACAAAAAATAAAATCTCGCCGAGCGACCGTCATGTTTTGTTTATATATTTTCCTGAATGAAAGTCGTATTCTGTACTGAGTTTGTTTAAGAAATTATTTTATTTAAAAAAATAAATAAAAGATAAATTTTTAAATATTATATATTAATTTAAAAATAATTTATTTTGAAGAAACATTCTGTAGATACAATTTGTTTTTTATTCCTTTTATTTTAAAAAAATCGTCTGCGACTGAAATAGATAAAATTTTATTTTTAAACAGAAATGTTATGTCTTTTAAAAAAAATCTTTTTTTTTTCCTTTTCCATTATATTTTTTGCAGCAGTTAGTTTAAAAATCAGTTATGAAATTTATTTGCATTTGTTTTCTCTTCCATAGTTTTCTAGATAAGAATATACAGGTGTCCCAAACATATTGAAACGCGCTTTAATTTTGAAAATAAGATAATAATTGAGATTATGGCGATGCCTGCAACTATTTTTCAAAAAGCTGCACTTTTTACATTTTTATACAATCTCTGGGTACTATAATTTGTATTTAGAAAATTTACTCTTTGCTCTGAGAAGTACAAAGTAAAAATTCTATACTTCTTCGACCAAATTCCCCAAGTTATAATTCTTTGAATTTTGTGAAATTTCTTAACTTTCGGGCACTAAAAACGGACAGATGATTTTTTAGTGTCGGAAAGCTTAAGTATTTATGTAAATTCTAATAATGGAGTCAAACATTTAATTTAACATTTAGTTAAAAGCAAGGTTTGGTGATATAATCAATGGATATATATTGTGATATGTATATCCGATATTTATTTACAAAATGTCATGTTCTTTGATATTTTCGATATTTTCATATATTTGATATTTATTTCCAAAATATCATTGTGTATAATTTTTTTGATATTTTCAGTCAAAACAGGTGTAAATATATTTTTTAGCTGCTATTGACTACGTCGTTCTGTAGATAAAATACTTTTGCTTCTGGCAATAACTTTTATAACCTCCATAACAAAAAAAAAAAAAAAAAAAAAAAAAAAAAAAAAAAAAAAAAACGTTTTCCAATTTTTACGTTTGAATCTACAGTGTCTCACATAAGTGATGGGACACTTGTGCTTTACAAAAGGAAACTAATCAAATAAATTAAAAAAACATGTACACATTTTTTTGTGGGTGTGTTTCATACTTAAATTTAGTAAAGATTATTACATAACATACATTTTGTCAAAATATTAAAATATTAATTTAGTAAAAATACAAATGTTTAGAACGGAGCAAAAAATAGCTCACATAAGTGATGGGACACCATTATATATGCAACAAAAATCGTCTGAAATAAGCAATAAAAAATATTTTTTGGGGTTTTATTTTTACTTAAAAGCAATTGGCAATAATTTATAAAATCGTCTGCAGTATTTCTCTCCAGTTTGTTTTGGAATTTTTGTGTTTTTTAGCTCTGTGTAGCCATGAATGCTAAACGAAAAGAAACTTCGCCTGAAATTCGAAAATTAGTTATTAATTTGCATATTGAACGTGGAAAATCTATTAGAAAAACTGCTGAAACAATTAACTTGAGTCGTTCAACAGTTTTCAATATCATTAAACGATATAAAAAGAATCATATGATTCAGGATAAAAGAAGAGCTGGCCGACCATCAAAGCTATCCAATGGAATAAAGCGAATTATCGTTCGAAATATTAAAAAAAAAATCCAAGAATTAGTGCTTCAAAAGTTGCTGCTGATTTACAAGCATTATATGGAATAATTGTTAATCCGGAGACTATTAGAAGGGTAATTCGATCTGCTGGATATCACGGTAGAGTAGCCAGGAAAAAATTCTTCGTAAGTGAAAATAATAGAAAACTCAGACTAGCTTTCGCAAAATCCAACATAAATAAGAATTCTGATTACTGGAATAAAGTTATATTTGCTGATGAGAGTAAATTTAATATATTTGGTTCTGACGGTAGAATCTTCGTGTGGAGAAAACCCAGGGAAGAATTTCGCAAATAGAACTTGGTACCAACAGTAAAACTTGGTGGAGGAGGAGTTATGGTATAGGGGTGTATGTCGTCCGCTGGAGTTGGTAATCTTGTTTTTATTGACAGTATAATGGATCAGTACAAGTATATTGATATTTTAAAGCAAAATTTGAAATCTTCAGCACGAAAATTGAACCTTCATAACGATTTTAAATTCTACCAGGACAATGACCCCAAGCACACTGCTCTGAACGTTAGACTCTGGCTGCTATATAACTGTCCTGAAATAATAAAAACACCACCACAATCTCCAGACTTAAATCCCATAGAGAATATTTGGCAAGAATTGGAATCAAGAATTCGCAAACACACCATTTCTTCAAAACAACAACTAAAATCGGTGCTTCAAGAAGAATGGGGTAAAATCACTCCAGAAATCACAAAAAAATTAGTCGAATCCATCCCAAAAAGATTAAATCATGTTTTAAAAGTAAAAGGAAATCCAACAAAATATTAAAACCTTTTAAAAAGTAAAAATTTTGGATAAATATTTGATGGAAAAGTAAGTGTCCCATCACTTATGTGAGCCATTTTTTGCTCCGTTCTGAACAATTGTATTTTTACTAAATTAATATTTTAATATTTTGACAAAATGTATGTTATGTAATAATTGTTACTAACTTTAAATATGAAACACACCCAAAAAATTTTTGCATATGTTTGTTTATTTATTTTATTGCAGTTTCTTTTTATAAAGCACAAGTTTCCCATCACTTTTGTGAGACACTGTATATTTTTAAATGCAGAAGCAATCATTTGCGACAACTTAGAACAGCTGCTGAAAGATAAACTGTCTAATTTACATAGATAATCAGTTATTTTCAGCTTCATTAGAAATAACCTTTTCTGATCTGGTTGTTGTTCAGTTTAAACTGCGCAACAGGTTAGGTATAGTGAAAAACAGAAAAAGCAGACAAGCTTACATTTATGTTAAAATTTTTCAATTAAAAAAAAGTATTTTGTATTTAAAATTTTACTGTATAAAACACAACATTTTCTTGATACTTGATACAGAATCGTTTGTGTTTTAATGAAGTAAAAAAGCAAATTGTTTCTGTTTTCAATTAGCTGATCTTCAATTTTGTTATGTAAGTGAAAAAAAAAAGAAAAAGACATTTAGAATAATGTTTTATTAATTTTATTAAGTTTTCATGTTAGGTACAACATGATTTTTTTAAAAATTTATACTAAGCCTGAAAATATTTATAATCAGCAGTATTTTGACTATTTTGAAAATATTGGATATATATCGTAAATATCGGATATATAACAAAATGTCGTTTCATTTTTGTCTCCCTAAAACCACTAGATAGAATAATGCTTACATGTTGATTTCGTAATATGTGTAAGAGTAGATACTGTACTAGATAAAATCGTCTACACTGTTCGTTGTATTACATTAAGAGAATCTACAGTCTTTTCTAAAGGGAATATGATTGGGTAATAAAATCGTCTACACTGTTCGTTGTATTACATTAAGAGAATCTACAGTCTTTTCTAAAGGGAATATGATTGGGTAATAAAATCGTCTACACTGTTCGTTGTATTACATTAAGAGAATCTACAGTCTTTTCTAAAGGGAATATGATTGGGTAATCTGTTCTACATATAGCCTCAAGATATCTATTGGATAGTTCTTGAAACAAGTACAGGATCTATAGGATCATTGTAGGACTTTCCGAAAACTATTACACATACAGCATACAGCTAGCTGCAAATGTCCTCGAACCGTCCTACAGTGATACTACAGATCCTGTAGTTGTTCCTATGCGAAGTATTCCCCAGATATCCAGAGGATATGGAGATCGAATTATCTAATTAAATTCTCGTAGAAAAGCCTTTGGATTCACTTATTGGACACAGATATACATTGCATTTCTTCCTTAACAACTTTCTGTCTTCCTTCATCCTATAATTGTCAGAATATACATTATGTGCTCAGAATATTTTTTATTTATTTAATTTAAATTAAATTAAATCAAATTTATTTACAGTAATCCCTTAACATTCGCGAGGGTTAGGTTCAAGAAAATCTCCGCGAATGTCAAAATCGCGAATGTTGAGGACTATCCTCCCGTGCATAAAAGAGGGTTAGGTTTTACGATTTTTTTAATGGAAAAACGATGGAAATGTAAATAGTATATTTATTAAATATTAAAAATACATACTCTAAATAAGTTTGAACCATTATAAACATAGTACTGTAAAAATATTATTTCCTGGTTGATGGTTGAAAAAAACTAGTAATAGGCAGAAGATGTCTTTTGTTTATGGATTTCCATGTAAGGAAAAGTTGCAGCCTCAATTTCTCTTTTAAACTTAAGACTCCTCACTAGCGAGGGATCACATTCTATCGCTTTATCAATAAGTTGTTGTTGTAATTTTAAAATGTATGCCTATGTTTGAAATTTTTCAAACCACCCTTTACTTGCCTGGAAGTCAAATGAAGTCTTATCCTTTACTATTATCGCGTCAAATATTTCTTTTTGCCTTGGCTCGTATTAAATCTGAACTTAGCGGCACTTCTTTATATCTTCTATCCAAATACTTAAGTCATTTTCAGTTTCTTCCAGTGACTTGTTCCGTATTTGCGATACGGTTTTTGCACTAGTCGGTGCACTTGCTGAGACGCTGTCTCTTATAGCCATTTCGTTTTTTTAATTGATCGAACCGCAGATTCATTAATATTAAAATAACGACCGACCGCGCACGCTCTTGCTCCCATTCGCAACTTATCTAAAATTTTAACTTTTTCGGAATGGTTCAAAACTTTTTTCACTCTTTTAGCTGTAAGCAACATGATGAAGTTTCTCTTTTTTAGGTTTGCTAAACACTGAGAAGAAAAAATAGACAGGAGAATAGAAAGAACAAATGTACTTTACGGGGATTTACGATATTCAAACGATAAACAAAACTTAGAAGGAGCATGCACATTAGATACTTCGAAGAGAAAATTTGCGTTTTGGTCTTTCAATACAAATTGGAGGGGTGCAGAGCTCGAACAAACAAAGAGGGATAATCAATTTTTAGCATAAAATCATGTTTTGGGTAAAACAAAGGAAGTTTACTTTAAAAAAAATACTCTTTATAAAACGAAATCCGCGAATAACCAAGTTAAGTATTCGCGAATGTTGAAATGTTCTTCATTTTATATTTCGCGAATAATCAAAACTCGCGAATGTTAAATCCGCGAATCTTAAGGGATTACTGTACTTTATTTATTTCAATAACTTAGCATAAAAATGTGCATTAAGTGCTCAGAATAATTTTTATTCATTTATTTATTCATTATAATCTTTATTTTTAGTGCATTAACTTATATTTTAGTTATAAAATTATATATGATAGGTATAAAATTTTGACATCCAGAGAATATATTGTGACTGTTTACAGGACAATTTCAAGCATCCTGAGAGTATAGATTATCTTGAATATGATAACCTCTGTATACCAATGTTTGTTATTAACATATATCCCAAAAAGCAACAAAAAAATGAATGTGCTCATCCAATTTGGTGGCATGATGCAAATCATTATAACTTAGGCAAAAATGTGCATTATGTGCTCAGAATATTTTTTATTTATTCATTTTTTCATTATATTCTTTTTTTTTTCAGTGCATAAAATTATATATTATAGGTATAAAATTTTGCCATCCAGACTGTGTATATTGTGATTGTGACTGTTCACAGAACAATTTCAAACATCTTGAGATATCGATTATCCTGTATATGATAACCTCTGAATGCTTTTAGAATGTCAATATGTTGTCTCGGTATTGTTGTATAGATCCAGTGAAATCGTTATACCAATGTTTGTTATTAACACATATCCCAAAAAGCAACAAAAAAACCGAATATGTGTTCCGCCAACTTGGTGGCATGACGTAAAAATGTGCATTATGTACTCAGAATAATTTTTGTTTATTTATTTTTTCATTATATTCTTTATTTTCAGTGTCTTAATTAAGGATTGGCACTGTGGGAGTGCGGGAGAGGGAGTGCAAGTTTCAAAGGACGCACAGTCCGAAAAGCGATTATTGAAAAAATGTTCTATTTTGACGGTTTTAAAACCCACATTTGCCTTGGGTGCCCCTGACCCGAACTTCTACACTGTGTAACTAACTGTCAACCGCGTTTACTACAATCAGTTAATTAATGAATCGTTATATCCTGTTAATCAGTTTTCGAAAAATTCTCGAATTTAGAGCAAATTGAAGAAAAAACACTTTCACTCTTTATCTTCTTTTCATTTAACCTGAACACAATCGGTTGTTCGATTTAAAAGTTTCGTACATAAGAAAAAAAAAACAACATGCACACGACAAATGGTCGCCCATTTCGAATATTTAGATCGTGATTCGTCAAAAAATGAGGCCAGGTGCTTTTTTCTTTTCCCGAAACCTTCGCCCTAAAACTAGTGAAACTGAGGCTTTAGCTATAAAATTTCTCTTTCAAACAGTCTGAGGAAATAGAATAATATTGCGTCATTCCTATAAGACCTGATTTGAAATTTTCTCCCAGAAAGAACGGGTTTAAACGATAACGGCCATTGTTGTTGTGCATATCATTTGTTCTTTACTTCTTTTTCTTTGTCAAGATGGCAACGGTTCAAAGCCGTGGAACACGTTTGAGTCAAATCCTTGAAAGTTAAAGCTGGTATTAAATATATTTTTTTGTTTTGTACAGCTTTTCGGGATTATCGGACAATACTGTCACTCAATATTTTTTTGTTTTAAGTTGGGAGATTGGAACACGAACCTCCTCCCATGGCTGACCGGAAGAAGAGAACCCAAATCTCAACCCAGATTTCACTAAACTATTCAGATATTTCGTATTATTTGTGTAAGGTCACGTGTGTGTCTTTCCCCCCCCCCCCCCCCTTTCTTCTCATTTTCACAGTTTTAGTCAATCATGTAAAACTGGAACCAGCAACAGAAGTCTCTTGTCGTCGAAATTTAGAAATTTAATGGAAAATTCTGTGGAAATTAATTAAGGCAGTCAGATTTCAAATTCCCCCCTCTCTGTTAAACCTATAGCCATGGAATGTATTTATATTAATCAGTGGCCGTAAAAACTACTTTTATTTTGAAGCGAGCTACAACTACTTTATCGAAAATGTGATTAACTACAACTAACTTATTTTAATTGCAAAAAAACGTAAAATAAAAACATTATAAACAGTAAAATAAGTTTTACTAGACTGTTGACATGTTTCGGCTCCATCTGAGCCATTATCAAAACAAATAAGAATATTCTATAATTGCACGGTCTACGAAGTTATTATTTGAAACGCTATCATTTAACCTTTCACGTACTTTTTCAAATTACGTACGTTATTTATTTATTTACTTGGATGTTTATTTCCATATGTGGAACCATGGAGTAACTCGAGCCACAGTTTTGGTAATTTAAATGATACTGCATCGTTGCACATTGTATTTTTACGTGTTACAATCTCTATGGTTTCTCTTATAATGGATGGATAGTACAGATTGAATGGAAACATTATCTATCAATCATTGAAATTTATTTGGATGGTTTCTTCTTGATATAATCTTGCCAGGGCTGTGCTTTTTCTATTATACTTAATATCAGCTATATGCTCCTTTTTTCTGTAACTAAATTTCCTGCTTGTCATGTCAATGTAGTAATTATTTGATCCGTCTTCTTTAATAAATGGTATTTAATATACTCCTGAATAATTCTCAACATTAAATGGGCCAATCTTATTGCAAATGATATTCTTTAATTTCTGAAGGGGTTTGGCTATTAAGCAGATATTGAAACGTTTAAGAATGTATTTTAATTTTTCAAAAAAACTTGGTTGGCTATTAAGCAGATATTGATACTGCAGATATCCTTATTTGCTTTGATAATGGTTCAGAAAGAGCCGAAACATGTCAACAATATAATAAAACTTATTTTACTGTTTAAAATGTTTTTATTTTACGCATTTTAACAATTAAAGTAAGTATATTAATACAAGGTGTTATAATTTGTTATATTTTTACAACTAATTGTTTTAAAAAGTAGCAACTACTAACGACTGTTAAAAAGTTGTCACTACTTCGGTACTTTCAGATTTTCTTGAAGGATTCAATCTACACTAGGAATTGAGGATACAGACTAAATAATACAGTGACCCCTTGTTATATAGTGTCTGCCGATACACAATAAAATAAATACGATATAACAGAGGGCATTAAAAAAGTAAAGAAAGATAACACAAAAGAAAATATTTTGTGTTAGTATCAAAAATGTTGCTTTATACACTATTGCAATTTTCTTAGTGAAATTAAGAGCAATACAATAAAAGCTGATGTAGATAAGCAATACAATAAATAAATAAATAAACAGATAAGCAATACAATAAATGAATAAATAAACAGATAAGCAATATAATAAATAAATAAATAAACAGATAAGCAATACAATAAACATTTATATATAGTAACATAAAAGGCAGCTAAACTACAGCTTATTTATTTTTAAAAGCTACATAAAAACAGAGTTATGTGTTTTAACAAGTGATACAACGAGGGTCTACTATTGTGCATAACATATTTATGCATATCCATATACTGCATACATTTTATTCATTATTCTTACAATAATTTGTCGTTGACATTCGCAAGTTGTTGCGTAGAGGACATTTTACACAAAAGAACCAAGTTGCGATCACATGATTTGAAGGATAGCACATCCCCCTCCCACCCTGAAGTAGCGTTAAAAGTAGCGTCAGGGCTCGCTACAAACTGCTGATTTTTAGTATGCACTATTCGTCACACTACATTTTTCAAAATGTAACGTGTTACACTACAAATTACATACATATATATATAATATAATTACAAATATATATAATAAAAAGTTAAAATTTTTTATTTTCCATTGATAAATTTGAAAAATACAAATGCATTCCATGTATGGTGAGGAAAATTTGAAATGTGACTATTGTTGTTAGATGCCCCGATTTCCAGGGACTCTCCAAGACCCGTCCCGTGTAACCCCTGCGCCGGTCACCAAAAGTCCCAATTTTTTACAATGCCCAAATTCTTTTAAATTCCTTTTAGTACCATGCTATTCGTTAGTCTGCATCAAGTGGAACTTAATACAGTAAAACCTGTGAAGACAGAACCTGCCTATAATGGAAATTTTTTATAGTCCCTTCCAAAGGAATACCTAACAAATCTATCTGCTTAAATGGAAACCTCTCTAAAACGAGATTTTTGTCAGTTTTTATTAATTTAGTTGTTTTTTGTTCAGAAAAACCCTGGGTAAACATAACCTGTAATAAAATGTTTAACACCCTGTGTAAACGTAACGTAGTACCATGCTGTGCGTTAGTCTGCATCAAGTGGAACATAATACAGTAAAACCTCTGAAGAAAAATCCTGTCTATGACGGAAAATTGAAGGGGTCAGGGCAAGAGAATGCCAAGCCACATTTTTGAACTTCTGAGATATTTCAATTTGAAAATTGGATCCAATACTCAAATCAAGATATATAACATAAAGTTTTTCGCCAATGTCTTAGTAACATTTGAGATATTCCGCGAGTAACAATATGGCATTACTTTAATGATATTACTATTACGTTTCTTGTAAATTAGTTATCTTCATTGGGGGCATACATCGGGGGCAAAAACGAAACCTGTCCCATAGGCTGCCACTAAGTGACATTAGAAATAAATTATATGTTGGATATTATAATTTACAATATTAAGCAATAGATTACAGTGTTAGATTTATTACACCAAAAATGTGGCTTGGCACTTTCTTTTCCGACCCCCTCAATTGTTATAGTCCCTTCCAAAGGAATACCTTACAAATCTATCTGCCTAGACGGAAACCTGTCTGAAACGAGATTTTTGTTGGTTTTTATTAGTTTAGTTGTATTTTGTTCAGTAAACCCTGTTTAAACATAACCTGTAATAAAATGTTTAACACCCTGTGTAAACAAACCATAGTATCATGCTATGCATTAGTCTGCACCAAGTGGAGCATAATACAGTAAAACCTGTGAAAACAAAACTTGTCTACAACGGAAAACTTTTATAGTCTCTTCCAAAGGAATACCTTACAAATCTACCTGCCTAGACGGAAACCCGTCTAAAACGAGATTTTTGTCAGTTTTTATTAGTTTAGTAGTATTTTGTTCAGTAAACCTTATGTAAACATAACCTGTTTATAACGGAATTCTGTTTTGAACTTACAATTTTTATTGTTCTTACGATATGAATACTATACAGTTATATCAGCTAAATTTAAATTTTGTTTCAGTCTTTAGCGATTCCGTTTTCACAGGTTTTATTGTATAAGATTGTTGTGTTTATTTAGTATAATAAAATCTTCTAAGACGGAATCGCATGGAGCAGCAGAAAAATTTCATTTTTAAACAGGCTTTTGTCTTAGCAGGTATAATTCTACGGTATACCTACCATAGGAATAAGGAAATGTTTACGTTTAAGGCAGCATTCTGTTATATACAGGTTCCGTTTTCATAGGGTTTGCTATATTGTACTGACCCGATTTTGTGACACTGGCAACACTAATAACAATGCAAGATTGCCACAGAAACACGACGGTAAGAAACAATCTCCTTAAGTCGGTTTTATTTTTTGTGATTAAAAATTACTTGTTAGCGTACCCGCTTTTTTACACTCTTTATTTAACTCAACTTGTATTTTGTATGTGAAGATTGTTTGGTGGAATTCGTTTTGCAACAACTTGGTTTTTGTATTTAAAGATGGCATTTTGTAATCGATTTTAACGTATTTTCTGATAGGATAGAATTAGAAAAATTATGTACACAGGTGTGTTTCCGATGACAATACAACAATTTAATATTTTTAAAACTCAATTATAAATTAATAAATTAATTTTAAGGATTTTTTCCATTAGCCGGCCGTAGGTGATAAATCGCCAAATATTCTTTATGGTTACAATTGTATACAAGTTACAACAACAATAGAGTTAATGATGCACCAAATTACGCTCGTCGAAATAGGCCAATTGATGTGAAGCTGCAAAAACGAAATATTTTAAACACTGAAAAATAGAAAATATACATAATAAATAAAAAAAAGTGTAATATATTATTTTAAATATTTTTTAATATACCTTTTAATATTTAATAGTTTCAGATTAATTAAATTATGATTACATATATTATAATATAGTTCAGAAATTAATTTAGAAATCCTGAAAAGATAGTTTAACTAATGCTTTTTGTTTTCCTATTGCTATATCTTAAAAAAGAAATATCAGAGCAAAAATTGTATGTTTTTAATAAATTCAGTAGCTCGCGAATTCTACTAAGTGTAAAAAAAAAAAAAAAGCGATGAATTTTCCATAATCGGCTTCGATGCCCGCGCTAGATTAACGTATTATAACGGATTTTTTTTGGATAAAACATGAATTGCAGCCATGTGATAAAGCGTGGCTTTCAAGATAAACATTGAATGTGTATAAAAAGGTATAGTAAAACAATATATATTTTTACTTGTACCCTTTTTTTCTATTCTTAACTAATTCAACTGTTGTCGCAATTACTTTCTAATTTGTAAGTTAAGAAAAAAAAAACTAAGAATGTCATAAAGACAATCATCGACGTCATTAAGTTTATCACGGGTCGTTTTTCACCTCTAATTTAGTCATTTAATTTTATCTAAAGAGCGATATGCAGGGAAGTTTTTGATGATTTCATTAAATTATGTTCAGTCATTATCGTGTTGGAAGTTGAAACAGTAACTGGTATTTAGTACGAACTGGTATTATTTGAGTTGTCAAAAAGATTTCTAGGTATGTAAAAATCTGCAATTATTTTCTTTTTAACACTTTGTAACATATTTGATAATATAGTAATCGTAAATCTGATTCAAAAATATGTTTAGTTATTGCATTTTAAATATTTTAATATGACCAAAAAAAAAAAAAAAAAATGACATGTTTGAAAATGTTCCACGTGCATTTCTTTTGCATACAATATGGCAATATTTATTTATGAGATACTTTTCACATATTACAATGGAAATTTTTAATGGATTCACTTGAAATTTGGCAGAGTTGTTAAGAGCAGGCTAAAATACTGAATACAAAATTGAAATTCAAAAATATTTGTAGTTATTGTATTTTAAATATTTTAATATGACAAAAAAAGTGACATGTCTGAAAATGTTCCATGTGCATTTCTTTTGCATACAATATGACAATATTTATTTATGAGATACTTTTCACATATTACAACGGAAATTTTTAATGGATTCACTTGAAATTTGGCAGAGTTCAGGCTAAAATACTGAATACAAAATTGAAATTCAAAAATATTTTTAGTTATTGCATTTTAAATATTTTAATGTGACAAAAAAATGATTTATTTCAAAATGTTTCACGCGCATTTCTTTTGCATAAAATATGACAATATATATGTATGAGAAACTTTCCATATATATATCACAATGGCAGTTGGTTTGAATTTTAAAAATTCACTGAATGTGTAAGAAGAAAAAATATTTTTATAGCTATTTTTTGTTTTTTCTAAAAAAAGGTAGCTATATATTTCCATATGCACATAAATTTCAGCACTAAAATACCTTTTAAATGTAACTTTTATGCCAACATTTATTTGTTATTATATAGAGGATATACAGTATAAATTTCAAAAGAATTTGATTATTAAGAATGCGCATGGAATGTTTCAAAATTTAGAAATGTGCGAAATTTCCGATTTTGAAAAAACAGCATTTTAAGTATAAACAATTGTTTAAATATATTGTTTGTTTACAAATATTAAAGCTTATATCTCTGCGATGAAGTGCCAGAATTGATTAATTCTTTTTGCGTCAGGTGAATTTGAGCATTTAGTTTCAAAATTCACCATATATATATATATATATATATATATACAGGGTGATTATAAAAAAAAACTATCCCGATATATGAGCCCCTAACTATCATACCGTTCACAGAAACTGAATGAAACTTTGGTTTAAAGTATTTTGAGGTATGCTCTCAAGAATCATATGAAAGACAACAGTTAAATTCTAACAGTTACGGTTAAAGTGACAAAATTTCGAAAATTTCAAATGGCAATACCTACTTTTTTTTATTGGAATGTGATCTTCATAGAGAAAAACCTTAAAAAGCGTTGGAACTGTTCCTGTAGCACGAAAACGCCGGCGCTATAGACAGTAGAGGTCTGCACGGGCCGAAATTTCCAGGCCCGGGCCCGGCCCGACCCATACAAAAAATAATTTGGCCCGGCACGGCCCGATACAAAAATTAAAAGTTCGGCCCGAGCCCGGCCCGGCCCGAACAAAAAAAATATTGGCCCGGCCCGATTTAAAAGTTAAAAGTTCGGCCCGAGCCCGGCCCGGCCCGGAAAAAAGTTAAAATCTCGGCCCGAGCCCGGCCCGGCCCCAGTGCATTTCTACAAAACATAATTTTTACGTCGATTTGGTTAAAAATTTGCCCCATAGGAGGAGATCTAACCAAAAATTCCTATCTCAGCCTTTTTTTTTTATGTTTATAATCTTCATTTTTATAGAGGTGCCGCAAGCTGGAATATTTATTTTTTTTTAAATAAATCTCTATTTGTTGTATGTATGTGTTTAAGTTATCATCGATATTGTTAATCCATATTCCATTTATTGAAGTGTTAAAAATCAGAAAAATGCTATACAGTAAAATCTAAGATGGAATTGCATAGGGAAGAAAAAAAAATGAGTTATAGACAATTTGCCTTCTTTGCAGGTGTAAATGTATTATATATTCTTTTCTTACATATTAGTATATTCATTTTTAATGGATCAACACATTTTTCAATTTAAGACAGGATTCCATCATAAGCAGGTTATTTTTCACACGTTTTACTATATTTTAATTTAGCTATATTTTAATAAGTGTATAAATCTACTATTCTTTAAAAAGAATAAATTTTAATGTTTAATTATAAAATAATGGCGATTTAAAAATGTATGCATGTTTTGAAAAGATTTTTATGCCAGATCTTATTTTACTGACCTTCGAATGGACCAGGTACGCCGAGACAATGATTTTCATACGAGTCAAAACCAGGACTAAAAATTTTAAGGCATGAAGAGTAGGAAGAATGAAACCAGTCCCGGCTCTGTACGGAAAAAATAATTTAAGGCACGGCCTTATCCTTCAGGAAAAAGTAGGGCCCGGCCCGTAAAGAGTAATCACTAGGCCCGGCCCGAGTGCCGTGAAGAAAAATAGGCCCGAGCCCGGCCCGCGGGCCGGGCCGAGTACGGGCTTCGGGCCTTGGCCCGGCCCGTGCAGATCTCTAAGACAGACTAAGAAGAATAGTGAAAACAACCAATAAGGACCGAGGAGCACCAGAAAACAAAACATTTTATTGTGTTTCATACATTTTCCATTTTACACATGACGACACTTTACATGCGGCAGATGGTGGATAGCACTGAACAATAAAATGTTTTACTTTCTGTTGCTTCTCTGTCCTTTATTGGTTGTTTTCACTTTTCTTCTTAGTCTGTCTAGCGCCGGCGATTTTCGTGCTACAAGTACCGTTCCAACGCTTTTTATGGTTTTTCACTACGAAGATTACATTCCAACAAAAAAAAAATAGGTATTGCCATTTGTAATTTTTGAAATTTTGTCACTGTAACCGTAACTGTTAGAATTTAACTGTTGTTTTTCACGTGATTCTTGAGCGCATACCTCAAAATACTTTAGGCCAGAATTTCATTCAGTTTCTGTGAACGGTATGACAGTTATGGGCTCATATATCGGGATCGTTTTTTTATAATCACCCTGTATATATGTATATATAAAGTCGAATTTCGGGATTTTTAAAGTCCACTGTCTACTTAACAGACTTTTATTCAAAAAAGGTGTATATTAGTCAGTTAGCTTTATATTCAAAATAAAAACCTGCCAAAACGAAACCTGTATATAACAGACCAGCCTTAAGGGGATGCTTCAACGTTCCTCGCAAATCGTGAAATCCCATGTTAATCTATGGATAAATTTAATTAGATGATTACTCGTTACCTAATATAATTATCAAAATACGGCTTTCACCATCCGAAGGGGGTCTTATAAGACTTATAGTCGGCCCACTTTTAGGTACTTAATTTTTAAACACGGCTCGTTCAATTGCCCATTTGCTTAGTATTCATTTGTGTCCCGCCTAGACATGTTTCTATTGATACAATAATATGTATATGAGTCATTGATTTTGAAAGTGAGGCAAGCCTATTTTTGTTTTTGTTAGATATTAAATGGTTTTCAATTGAATGAATGTATTAAAAATATTCGTAATAATATTTTACAACTATTTTTAAACCCATCAGATTTATTTTATATTTTTTGTGGTCTTATTTCATATAAATTCAATATGCGTTAACGTTTATTCATGTTAGCTGAAGGGGAAAAAAATCATGGTTTTGGTATGCGCCAGTAGACTTACTTGCCTCACTTCCAAAAGCAGCGATTTGTTGAAAACGTCGGTTTTCTTTGAATAGAATATAATTATAATAACAAAACATATTGAATATTTTATTTTAGTGTTTATTTTATTTCATCGTTTCATTTTTTATTCAGAAAAATTACAATAAAACAAAAAATAAATTCAATTTTACAGGGGAAAGTAGAAAAATAAGAAATAATATTCAGAAATAAGTTGTATGCATATAAAATTGTGTTAAAACAATGTTTTACGAATGTTGCCAATTCACCACATTTTTAGTAGAACTGCTACATTCTGATTGTGTTTGTTAGTACTGTGCAACATAAAAAATGATTCTATTCAAATTGGACTTGCCTCACTTTCAAAATCAACATATTTGAAATATCGTTGACTAAATAAATTACTAGTAACAAATTTATACTGATATTAAGCGATATTTATTGTTAATTGATTAAAAACTTAAAATCTATGTTAGTTTGTAATAAGATTCGGATTTAACTTTTTTTTTCCCACAAAATGTACTTGCTTCGCTTTCGAAATCAACACATTTGAAATATCAATGACTAGTAACAAATTTATACTGATATTAAGCGATATTTATTGTGAATTGATTAAAAACTTAAAATCTATGTTAGTTTGTAATAAGATTCGTATTTAACTTTTTTTTTCACAAAATGTACTTGCCTCACTTTCGAAATCAACACATTTGAACTATCGTTGAAATATCAATGACTAGTAACAAATTTATACTGATATTAAGCGATATTCATTGTGAATTGATTAAAAACTTAAACTTTATGTTAATTTGAAATAAGATTCAGATTTAACTTATTTTTTTTCACAAAATGTACTTACTTCACTTTCGAAATCAAGACATTTGAAATATCGTTGAAATATCAATGACTAGCAACAAATTTATACTGAAAATAAGCGATATTTATTGTGAATTGATTAAAAACTTAAACTTTATGTTAATTTGAATAAGATTCAGATTTAACTTGTTTTTTTCACAAAATGTACTTGCCTCACTTTCAAAATTAATCGCTCATATGTATATTTTTATGAAAGTAAAAAAGAAAAGGGGGGGGGGGGAGTAAATTTTTATTTTACCAAACATAATTCATCTCTTCTAATATTTATATTTACAAAAAAAAGAGCATTTCGGGAAATAAAATACAGAAAACCTGATAAAACGGAATCGCAAGAAACAGCAAAATTTCGTTTTAGATAGTTTCCCCTCTTAGCAGGTGTAATTATATGCTGTTCTTTTAGCCGAGTCCAAGGAATTTTTCGTTTAAGCAGGATTTCGTTATAGACAGGTTACGTTTTCGCAGGTTTTACTGTAGTAGATGTTTACCGATGTATATTTTCTTTATTTTTATCATGTTTTAAAACTTAGCAGTCAAGGATATTTCAAATATATCCTGCTTTTACTCACATAAGCCTCTTCTAATTTCATGTGTCCAAGCTGTGCCTACTGCCTAGTTACCAAAGTTTCCAAACGTAGTGCGTTTTTAAAAATTGTTTTCTTACATTTTAAGCATTTTTAAATAGACGATACATTTTTAAAAATTTCGATCAAGTGAAAATTTCAAAGTTTATTACGTTTTTAAAATATTTAAAATCTAGGAAAATATTTTTTTTTAAACGTACTACATCGACGTCGAACATCTACTTTCTGATAGAGAAAACCATATTTCGATAATTATATTAGGTAATGAATAATCGCGTAATTAAATTCTTTTTCAGCCAATTAATTATTTTTTTATTTATATTTTACATTTTCATTCAAAAATTTTCACTAAATGAATTTTTATTTAATGTATAAAGACTGTTAATTTTTAATGATTATTTAAGTTACGATTAATGTTTACAGATTAATGATTAAATCATACAGATTGTAAAGTTAATTGTAAGATTAATAAAAGTCTGTAATTAATGATTAAGTATTTTATTATTCATTAATAATAAAGAGTAAAATTATAACAATTTCATTAAAATCTTTATATTTTCATTAATATTTTCATAATTTAATTATTTTTTTTATTTATATTTACATTTACATTTATATTTTATTAGTTGTTTTATTCGCCTAACCAATTATTTTTTACTTAATTAAATTATTCTTCATTAAATTATTTTATTTGTTATTTAAATTAGTGAAAAATAATATGAAAAAGAATTATTATTTTTTATATATTAATACTCATAATTTAACTTGGGATTTCGCAATCATCGCGGGAAAGACCTGTATTGGGTGAATCATCTCTTTAATCCTTAACTACTGTGACTACTGAAATTGTTGCATGGTTACCATTAGCGGTCTCCGAGACCGCTTGATCGAAAGATGAATAAAAGACTAGATTAACTCATAGGATACTGTTTCTGTACTAAACTTTATGTACAGGACTAGTATAACTAAAATTAACCTATTAGTCTCTAGTGATAGTAATAAAGCTTCAACCGAAACAAAATTCCACTAGTGTCTATAGTTAACCTTTGAAAAAAGCAGCTGTCTGTGAGACCGCTAACAGCAGTTAAATGTTAAACGGAAAATTTTCATGGTCGCAGTAAAAAAAAAGTATATATATAAATACAATTTAATTTCATTCGACAATGTGTCTGTTAAGACAAAAAATTGTCTAAAACAGAATCTTTCTCCAGTCTCTAGCCAATTCAAATCATACTGTATAAAATACAATAAATTATCTAAAAAAAACTCACACATTGTTTCTGATATAAACAGGTAATTTTCAGTGATTCTACACAAATATACATTGCCAGATTTATGTGGCACAAAACATATAATTTTATAATTAAATACACTAACTAATTAATGTATTTTTTAAGTTAAAAAAAAAAAACTGATTTTTTTTTTTTTTTTTTTTTTTTTTTTTTTTTTTTTTAAAGAACTGTAGGTAAAACTTGAGCACATAAAAGTAGCTTATGAGAGTAAAAGCAGAATATATTAAAATATCCTTGATTGCTTAGTTTTAAGCGATGATAAAAAGAAAAAATAATACATTAGTAAACTTTTACTACAGTAAAACCTGTGAAAACGTAACCTGCCTACAACAGAATTCAGCCTAAACGAAAAATTCTTTGTTCGCGGCTAAAACAATACCATATAGTTACACCTGCTCAGACAAAAAAAACTGTCTAAAACGGAATTTTCCATCGTTTTCTTGCGATTCTGTTTTAGCCGGTTTTGCTGTATTTTATTTCATGATATATCATTTATTTTAAATATAAATATCAGAAGAGATTAATTATATTTGTAAAATAAAAATTTACATTTTTATTTCGAAATTTTACTTTCGTAAAAATACACATATACATATAATTTTATCAATACTATAGTAACCTGCTCCGGTTTCGCACAGGTGCCATGATATTTTAAAACGGACGGGACACAAATAAGTACTAAGCAATTGGGCGGTTGGAACGGGCCGTAAAAATTAGGCACCTAAAAGTTGGCCGTCTTGTTCCTAGAAATTAGATGAAAATGTATGTTCCGTCCGGACTAAACAACAAAAACGTGCCAAAAACACAAACGAACTTTGTTGTGCCCGGACCTGAAATTTCACGTCTGTATTGGCCATTGGCCTGTGTAGTGTAACATGCCTCTGAAACGCATTGATTATGTTTTCTTATGCTTATTTTTTAAAAGTTCTAAGGAATTTTTGCCAATGGAGCTTTTATTTGTCTTTCACGCTTCTTATAATAATTATATTTTCCGAATTTCTAAACCTTTAAATATGTCAATGAGATAATTCATAGAAAATGCATCTCGGTAAATTATCTTTGTAACATTGTAATCAAGATATTTTTTGCTCTGATCATACATAAATAGATGAAAGCACAGTCTATTCTATGGTCGATAATTATTAAGAATTGCTTTTTCATTATGTTATATTCTTTCATCTTCTGCCAAGCTTTAATGTTTTATTAATAGTACTGTAGAAATTACCTATCAGATGATATATAAATACTTTTCAGAATATATGCTTTTTACTGCCAAGCTTTAATGTTTTATTATGTAGTACTGTAGAAATTACCTATCAGATAATATATAAATAATTTTCAGAATATGTGCTTTTTACTGCCAAGCTTTAATATTTTATTAAATAGTACTGTAGAAATTACCTATCAGATAAATATATAAATACTTTTCAGTATATGTGCTTTTACTGCCAAGATTTAATGTTTTATTAAATAGTACTGTAGAAATTACCTATCAGATAATAAATAAATACTTTTCAGAATATATGCTTTTTAACTGAACGAAATTTTATATTTGATACAAAAATGACTTTCCTGTTTAGTCATTACTATTGTTGTAAAAGTAATTTTACAGGCATATGTGAATAATAAAATACATATATTGTAATGTAAACTCTCAATAATCCGGATTACTTGGGGTTCTGTGCTGTCCATGTAAATGAAAGTCCTGATTAAAAAAATAACGAATAAAATGAAACAAACACCCTGTACAATAACAACAAGAAAGAAAAATCATGCGTCAAGCATTCTTTATGAAATACTTTCCAGCTGTATCAAAACTTCACAGTTTAAATAAGATGAAAAAGGATGTCTTAAGTAAACGATTTCGATAACGTATAACACATTTGTAAACTCAATTTCAGAAATTACCATCTAGAGTCGGAAAAATATCAGAATTATTTTGTGCCGCTCTGTATATGATCTATAGATTTGTATATGTAAAGAATTTCCGCATCAACCTCGCTTTTCGTCATTTGTAGATCTGTCAAGTGTGGTCGTGGTATATTAAGCGAACACACAGTCTTTTCCTGGGGATCTGACTGTATTAGGTAGATTTCGTAAGAAATACTACCTATTACATTCTCCCCTAAGTTGGAATTTTTGAAAAAATTTTGCAGATCTACGTCGATCATGACTCTCAGAACCCAAAACGACCCCCAGTTCAAAGTTTTATCTATCTATCTGTCTATCTATCTATGTCACTTTTTTATGGACACAATAACTGCAATAATTCTGCACAAATCTCTTCCAAACTGATCCATAAAATCAAGGGGCATAAAATCTCGGTCAAATTCGTGATTCGTGAATGGGCAAAATTGAATCAGAGGGGGGGGGGGGGCTTTTTGTGAAAACAGAAAAAGCCCCATAATTTCTTAATTATGATACGTTTCGAATCCGTTTAAAGTTATTATTACTTCTAGAAAAAGGGCCGAAAATTTATGTATGACAGATTTTTTATATCATTAAAAATGGCCCCAAGAGGGGGAAAAAGGGGGATTTTAGAAGAAGAAAAAAATCATAACTTCGTCAATTCAAAAGATATCAAATCCGCTTAAATTTATTATAAATCCTCTTAATATTATCTAAAACTTTTATATTGACAAGTTTTTTTATAAGACCAACCCTTATAGAAAAAAAATTAAAAACAAAAAAAATCCCTGCCGGCTCCGCCTGCAAACTTGTTAGGTTTCGAAGTGAGTGGTTCCAACTACCGCATCATGGCTAAAAGGTCATTTCTTCCGCATTTACGAACAAACAGGCGCCCCACGGTCTGCGTCTTCGAAATCTACCTGTGTCTGTAGGCCGAGCCGTCAGGGATTTTTTTTTAGTTACACGATGATCCTTTTTAAGTCAGTCCCAGTGTGTTTGAGAGTTCTATACATTAAAATGCCATGCTTTAGAGTTGCGAGAATAACCCGTTGGTGCAGTCATTTTCAGGACGGGCCGAGCGGTCGGCCTAAGTAATTTTAGCAAGTAATTCACGAGAAAAGGCCGTGTAAAACGTGCGCTCTCGCTTTATATTTGACTTAATTTAATATTCTTCCCGACAGAGTGCGACACTGAGAAATGGGCTAGTAAAAACTATCTTATTGGTTATGCATGATGCCTGGGCTTTATGACGACATCACGGGCTACAGACCTGGGTGCATCATAAAACCAAAAACGAATGCAAAAAGCGTTTATTTAGCAATTTTACTCTTAAAGAACGGATAATTTTCAAGCATGAAAGTGATAGATGTGAGGCTGAGAAACAAAATTAACAGGGGCAATTCAGATGTAAGTACGGGTTTTAAAACTTAAAAAAATTTTGGGGGATTGTAAATTTTAATTTTTGAACTTTTAAATTTAATTTTGAATTTCAAAGAACTTTAACTTTTTATCCTTTCATATATACTACATAGTATGCAAAAATTTAGTTCAGTTAGGAAACGCATAACACAGTTGAAAATTCACCTTCAGCAATTTTCGCAAATAAGCGAAAATATACTCGAGTTCTTTTGTGCATCCCTGAATATATGGTCTGTAGAATTTTTACGCACCAAGAAATATGCAAAAATAAGTTAAATTAAAAACTCATATCATAATTGAAAACGAACTTCCAGCAATTATTGCTCATAGAACCGAATTCTTTTATGTTTCCCTGTAGATGAACGACAAAATAATTGTGCACCCTATTTTATAGCAAGTATCTTGTAGTGCACCTCAGAGATGTATATAAATTTCAATGTATTTGAAATAGTCTAACATCACTAAAATACACTGTAACCGATTTTTCCCTATATACCATGTTGTAACGGAATTCTTTTGAATGTCCCTGTAAACGAACTATAAATGCTAAACGCTTAATTTTCAATACCAAACATGCCATGGTAAACTTAACATACATCAATTACATGGCAATCCGACTATAAGCGAGTTAGAGTACGGACATTATAAACCGATTTCATAGGCATTTTTCAAAAATGTTGGAAAGTGTTAAAAATCAAGTTTTGCTAATATTATGTTGATAACCTCACTGATTTTTTTTTTTTTTTTTAATTTCACAGTATAATACTGGCATCCTAGCTGTCAGTATTATACTGTAAAATTAACAGTAAAATAAGCAGTAATACGCTGCCGCGCATGCGCGGTAGCGTATTACTTCTTATTTTACTGTTTCTTACTGTTAATTTTACGGTATAATACTGGCATCCCAGCTGCCAGTATTATACTGTAAAATCAAAAAAAATTTTTTGCAGTGTACTGTTATTAGGTAACATTAAATAGATGTTTATAATACGTCTCAAGTGGCGTATAACTACTAGAAAACGAGTAACAAAAACCGCACATACAAGACTTTATTGGATAGGATATAATGTTATCTTATGAACTACTGGATATTCATACACTACATTGTAAAAAATTACCAATGTTTCTAATGTTCAATGTTCGATAATGAGCAGAGGAAAAAACAATTTTGATATTGGAAACTTTTGACCGAAGAAAAGAAATGCCTGCTAAATTTGTTTCAAAATGTCAAACTTGCTGATACCTTATTCTACTTCGGTTTTTGTCGAATCAGTTTTTTAGTTATTTTATGACAATATACTATAACCACGAACGAAAATATAATATAATCTTCTGAGTTATCCGAAATTCCAAATAGCATGTTCCACTGTCTTTTGAATCCCCAGAAACCAATGCATTTAGAAAATTTAAAGAATTATTTATAAAAACAAAGTATTTTTCGCTGCCCGTATTTTTCAGAAACGTTTCCGAAGAGTTTTTATAGTGTATTAATGAGTGTCCTCAGCCTGGAATACCTGTTTGTCGAATGTTATCCATTCTCAAGTAAACGTTTTCAGCCGCATAAGTTAATTTATGCATGAAAGAGTAAAGAAATAATCTTAATTTTAATGTTATTGTTAACGCTGTTAATCTTGCATGTTTGTCTGTTAAACATATTTTTTGAGCATGAAAATGTTTACTTGAGAATTGATAGCATTCGAAAAACAGGTATTCCAGGCTGAGGACACTCATTAATATTTTATTTACACTATAAAAACCCTTCGGAAACGTTTCTGAAAAATACGGGCAGCGAAAAACACTTTGTTTTTATAAATAACTAGGGGGCTCAGCCCCCTACTCGCTAACGCTCGCCAACCCCCGGTGAATTGCAAGGCAATTCACATTGAGACCGCTACGCGGTCACAGCTCGCTTTGCTCGCTCGCCTCATTTTATTTTTCTAGTAATTCTAGCCGGAATAAGTACTACAATAAATCATTTGAACATATGAAATTGACAATTTTTTTAATGTAAAAAAGTAATTGAAAACTCCGTTGAAAACACAACTAAAAATGCATTTAGTTGATGCTACTAATGGACATATAAATAATTTAAATACTATGAAAAGAGGATCTTGGAAACATAATTAGCACCTATAATATTGTACAGCACGTCTTAAATTCATTAAAAAAAAAACACTACGTGGTAGGAAGATAGTTTATCATCAATGATTGTTTAAATTTCGTTCAACATTTTTTTATTCTAATTGATTATAGATTTCTGCAAAAGAAATTATTTTTAATTCAATAAAACGGCAACAGATGGCAGCAGGGCATTCTAGAAAATTTATATTTTATTATCTCCATTTTTTTGTGTGAGTGAAATTCGTAAATAAATTCTAAATGAATTCATTTGAAAAAAAAAATGAATTCATTTGAAATTAACACCATTTCTCATAATTAAAATGAGGAATCATCTCAGACGCTTTGGATTACGTTCATATTATTTTATTTTTAATAATTGCTAGCTTCAGTTTCACCTCTCTGACACTTTCCGCCATACTGAAGGCGGGGCTAACACAATCTTGTCTGTTCATTGGTCTGAGCTCTGGAAACTACGATTGTTGCCAACGATAAGGTAGAAATTCAGCCCTATTTCCGCGCCACGTAAGACAAATATATATATAGATTCTTTAAATTTTGGAAATGTATTGGTTTCTGGGGATTCAAAAGACAGTGGAACACGCTATTCGGAATTTCGGATAACTCGGAAGATTATATTATATTTTCGTTCGTGGTTATAGTATATTTTCATAAAATAAGAAACATTGGTCATTTTTTTTACAGTGTACTAGACGACGTGTCATTATGAGTTTACATTGGAGTTTCGTTCATATTTTTAATATATCAGGAAAATTTTCGTAAATATTTCACGGTCTGTAATAAAGTTATTTTCTTTAAAATTTTAAAACATTTAAATATGTCAATGGGGAAACCCATACAAAATTCATCACAAAAATTATCTTTGTAATAGTGTAACAGAAAATGTATTTTGCTCAAATCATATACAGATAGATGAAAACAAGCTCATACGTATCTATGCACTGTTACTTTTAAAAATTGCTTTTTCATGACGTTACGCCACTCCATTTTCTATGAATCTTTAATGATTTATTAAATAGGAGTGTAGAAATTTCCCTATTCAATGTAAATGGTTTTCAGATGAGCTCGCAATGAAAAACGGATTTATCTGCATTATTCTTCGTAAAGGACTATTTTCGAAATTATTCTTGAATGATACAATTATGCCTCTATTTGAGCGGTATTTTAATATGATATTCAAGAAGACTCCCACATTTCATTGAAGATAAATTTTGTAACTAGTTTGTTTTATTGCATACGAATATGTTTCAGGCACAGAATGTTAAAAGAAAATGTTCCATGGGCACCAGGGGAGGGCCATTGCCACTTTCTGCACACATTTGCCACATTTCACAATTTAATTAATTAAACTTCTGTTATTTTTGGTGATTTTGAAAAAAAAAAAATATTTTTCCCGAGTGAATTTATTAATCTATATTAATAAAAGAAAGTTGCGTGTGCGTCCCTGTGTGTGTATGTGTGTGTGTCTGTTGGCGATGGCTAGCAAAATCTAGCCCAAGTCTGGAAATTTAGGTGTGGATAGTCCAAGGTCTGGCCATGTGTACCTGAGCGTCAGAATTTTAATATTTTGATAATTAGCCTAGATATTAATTAGATTCTCATTAATCATCGCTTCTAAAATGACATATTTTAAATCAAAATGGCGAAAGAAATTAACCGGCGCATTGGATTTGCAAGCAGAAATGAACGAATTCGAAATTATTTTACTAATTAGCGAATTTTAAGAAAACTAATTGAGATATCAATTTGAAAATTTCTGAGTATATGTAAAAAAATATTCTGCATCTGACTATGTGATTTTTTAAAAATTCGGTTGGTAATTTTTTTTAATTTATGCAAAAAACTGCCAAGAATCTGCCGGCGCCAGTGAAAACGATCTGAGAAAGTTTCAGACAGGGATCTGCTTTCATTAAAAACTGATCTACAAAGAGAACTGCTTCTCTGGCCGATCCCTCCATTTAGTTTGCGAAAATGAAAGGAAATAACTGCCAATTTTACTAATGAACAAAAATTTAGGTAACTAATTATGATATAGATTTAAAATTGAGGTCGGGAAGGGGTGTCATCTACCGGCTATTTTAGCGTAGCGTCTTCATTATGTTCTAATTATCAGAAAAATGTAATTCTTTTTTTAATGATCGTGTTAATGTAGGTGACGGTGGTTCTCTTGAACAAATTATTCATTATATTTGCGGGTATGGGGAGGGAGGGGGTTAACGCCTTTCTCTGGGATTGTAATTATCCCGGGCAACACCGGGCGGGTTAGCTAGTAAATAAATAAAATATTATAAATAAAACACAAATTTAACAGACATGTAACTGAACTACGAGCTTAAATCACAGAAATTTTCAGAGTCAAAAAGACTGCGGTAAGTAGCGAAATCCTTGGTGATATCTTCGTATGTTAACCCCTGTTATGCGGCTAATACGAAAGTATCGCTTTTTAATGAATTTCAAAACTATTTGGATACATTAATAATATTTTTCATAAAAAAATGTTGTTTCTTGTTGTTAAAAGGTAATCTAAAAAAATATATGAAATTTAAAAAAAGCTATTAGAGTTTTCAATGCTTTTCCATGAGAAAATGCTTTTCCATATATTCTGTAACCCGGGAATAAAATACAGGGATTGAATCCCCTAGCATATATAATTACGGAAAATGTGAAGTACACTGGAAAAAAAAAAAAAAAAGTGTTGATTTTACAGTTTAATACTGGCACTCCAGCTGCCAGTATTATACCGTAAAATTAACAGTAATAAACAGTAAAATAAGCAGTAATACGCTACCAGTGTATTACTGCTTATTTTACTGTTTATTACTGTTAATTTTACGGTATAATACTGGCAGCTGGAGTGCCAGTATTAAACTGTAAAATCAACACTTTTTTTTTTTTTTTTTTTTTTTTGCAGTGTATATTCAAAAATTCCTTAACGCAATTTAAGATACCATTGACAATTTATGAAAAGAGAAAATCTTGATTGCCCGCTTTCTTTTAGTTCTAAAAGCTTGTTTTGCCTCTTCTAGTCTTACCAATGTGGAATATTTCTCCTTGAAGATGAGGTACGTGATGTGAAAGTTGAAATTTTCGAAGAAAACATCCCTGCATGTAATGTAATATAACATCAGTAAGATATGAGGTAACATTTCGAAGGCTCTGTTTGGACAGTTAAATCACCGTTTAACATTCACGTGTAGGAGTTCTTTTTCCTTTTTATCTTCCTCTAACACTATCAGATGAGGATAGTTTTTGTGGAGTGGTTTCGCTACATGTGTGTTGTTCAAAGAGCAGAGATATCTCCAAGGAAGACGTGATTGTAAACAAAAGGAAGGAAAGAATGCATTTAATAAAAGATTTTAGTTGGAGGATGTTTTAAAACCTAGATTATTGATTTTATTGTATTACACAAGGTGTCTATCTTATATAATCTTATTTACACGGGAAAAAAAAAATCTGTATTTGAGCGATAGCTACACTGTTGAAAATTTGCAGCAAACTGTCCGTTTTCGTAGAAAACGCTTACATAACCGTAATTTATCTCTAATTCTGACCATATTTTTTGCAATAATAGGATCAATTACGCTTTACACTGTTAAAAATCGGTTATATTTTTATACACTGCAAACTGTCCCGTCATTCCACCGTTTTAAAGATAACGGTTACTAGACCATATTATTAAGCGTATTTGAATATATTATGGCCAGAATAAAGTTAAATTATGGTTATGTAATAGTTTCCAATAAAACGGTCTAATGTGACTGGACAGTTTGCTGAAGATTTCTAACAGTGTATATAATATGGTCGAGTAACCGTTATCTTTATAAACGGTCTAATGATGGGACAGTTAACTGCAGATTTTTAACAGTGTATAATATGGTCAAGTAACCATTATCTTTAACAACAGTCGAATGACTGGACAGTTTACTACAGATTTTTAACAGTGTATAATATGGTCAAGTAACCCTTATCTTTAAAAACGGTCGAATAACTGGATAGTTTGCTGCAGATTTTTAACAGTGTAATAATATGATCGAGTAACCATTATCTTTAAAAACGATCGAATGACTGGACAGTTTGCTGCAGATTCTTAACAGTGTAACGAAGAAAAAAAAATCGGGATTATCTCGGAAACTAATTAAAATCTTTATACAGACGTGGAGTTAGTTCTGATCGTTGTTGATACCAGATGTCTAATTTTTAGTTTTAAACATTTGTACTTTTAGGCTCTTTCTCCTTGGTTTTGTATATAAATAACTAAATAATTAATAGTATAAGAAGCATTAAAAGTTTTGCAATTTGTGATTTAAGAGGCTACTTCACTCACGCGAGAACACCCGCTCGCTAACGTTAATCCTATGGGGGACATATTTTAAGATATCTCGTTCGCATTTCAATTTTTTTGTTCTTTTGTGCATTGGATATCTGAGGTCGATCTCTATGCAGGCTCTTTTTTACTTTTTCGATTTTGGTTGCAGTTTTTTTTTTTTTTTTAATTGAGGATACTTTCACTTTCGAAACCGCTTCCGATGGCGTTTTATTAATTAGTGTGAGCTCTATATCATATCTATCACATTACTTCAAATAGGTATAAACTGTATATTACTCCACTTGTGTTACAAATGATAAATTTTGACTCAAAATTTGAAGAAATGTTTTTATAAATATTTGTCACCTTTTTTATAACACTCATATTACCAGACATTAAAAAAACATGCTATATAAAGGGATAAAAGAAGAATATTAGATTAACAAAACATGAAGCATAATATCATCTTCTAAGCCAGTGGTCACCAATTATTTTTTCCCGTAGGTCCATTTCAAAACATTGTCACATTTTCGCGGGCCAAAAAACTTATGCCTCCCCACCCCAACTCCTTACACCGCACCCTCCTCCTGCAGGCAACGAACTATTCTACTAACCTAGGCTAGAGCTCCTATTATAGGAGTCTTAACCTAGGCTACCTGCTTTGTTTAGTAAAACTTTTCTTCATTTTTTTTTCAAATTGCTATTTTACATGCAAAACACAGTGGATACCAGTGAACAGTGGCGTAGCCAGGATTTCCTTTCGGGAGGGGTCCAAAATTTTTCTTCAACTTATATATATAGTAAGACCTGCCAAGATAAGATTGCAAAGAGTGGTAAAAAATTCCGTGTTAGACAGGTTTCCGTCTTAGCAGGTGTATGGCATTCTTTTCTATTTGTCGAATGAATATTTCCGTTTAAGTCAGCATTCCGTTATAGGCACATTTCGTTTCCACAGAATTTGCTGTATATATAAAAATATAACTTATGTATGTAATACGTATAATAAATCCTGTCTATAGCAGATTCCTGTCTTAAACGGAAGCATTACATGGCCTTGATATGGATAACTATACAATTAAGTCTGCTGAAAACCTGCCTGAAACAGGGTTTTTCACCGTTCTTCTGTGATTCTGATTTCGTCTTGTCAGTTTTTATTCTACTTATAAATACAGTAAAGCCTGTGAAATGGGAAACTTTCTATAACGGGATCCTATCTCAAACTTAAAAGTTTTGGGGTCCCGTAGAAACGAACAATGCGTCTGATTGAAATATAGTGTGACAGGATTGACTGTGTGTGTATATATGCAATAGAAATATTTCGAGTAACTTTAAGAATTTAGATATTTCCTTATCAATTTCTTAATTAAAAAAAAATAGCATGTGTAAAATAAAGTAAGATCAGTCTCTATAATTGTGGCTAATAATGCAATGGAATTACATTAATATTTACCAAATAAAAAGATTTTACAAACACTATGATATAAAAAACTGAGCATGCACTGAAGAATGCATTTAAATCAAGTTTCATATAATATAAACATTTGATTACGTTAAAGTTATGATCAAAGGGTTAAGTTTATAACAGCATTTGGTTGAATTTTTTTTTTCAATTTTCATGCTTAATTTCCTGTCATTGAATTAAGAACTTGTGCTTTAATAGGTATAATGAATATAATGAGTTGACACAATTGCTAATGCCGTCAGCCGTTGATTCACCATGGGTGTTTCTGAGATAAGTTTTTAATTTTTAAGAAAAAAATCTTGTAATTTCGGCTACAGAAACTAGTAATGTAACAAACACACGCAACAAATATAGTTGATGTTGGGAAAAATAATTTTGTTACAATTGTCTAAAACAGCCATAATTCTTTTTCAAGTTTCACCGCTTTTGATACTAATGTAAATATTCGACCTGAATAGTTGTTTCCGATATCTGATCGACTTAAAATATGTTAAATTTTTATTAAAAAAATTTATTACGATGAATTAGCACATCTTGGGAAGTATTAGATTGTGTAAAAAATAATGGTAGTTTCTGCTATTTTACTTTTCAACCAATTTATTTTAAGCGGTTGGAAATAATTTTAGAACGTATTCCAAGTTCAGCAGAAATCTTTCAGACTTTTGGTACGTAGATTAGCTTTAACCTTTGCTTTCAATTTCTCATTGTTAATAACCGAATGCCACCTACGACCTTCATATTCAAACTCTCATTGCCATCATGAAATTTCTGAAAACAATGTTAAACTGTGAGTTTACATTTCACAAGTCGTACTTCGGTCAAATGTAATGTTGAATTCAGACATTTTTTTCTCCAGGTGGTATTTCTGCGGAGGGTACCATTTTTCTCCTGAATCTTCTGTACACTGTGGAGTTCAAGGAAGGAGAAAGATTGCACTCCTAGACTATTAATAAGCATAAAATCTCAGATCTTTTGAGGGGTCATTTCGATGCTCCGGAGTGGATGCCCCAACCCCGCTCTCCTACATTCAACGCTGTAGTGTGGTTGATACACAAGCCGTTTCCGCTGATTATCGTACCATTTTGAATTAGTAAAACAATCGTACGAAATTTCCCAAAGTTCTACAACTGCCTTAAATATCCCTGTACAATAGCGAAAAACCAAATTATAATACTAAATAAGTATGTAAATACCTGCCCTTTAAAATAATATACAACAACGTAATATTCCATTAAGAGTTTATTAAAAACTAGCTGTTACCCGTGACTTCGTTCACGCAACATTAAAAGAAGAATAAATACATTAATGAAGAAAATATTTCACTCCCGATAATTAAAAACATTAAAATTAGCTATTTATCACATTTCATAGGCGGTATTTTTTTGTTATAGGGACCTTGACATAACTCAGTCTTTAAAAAGTGAAATTTTGTGCCAAATAATCGCAAAAATGAAATTGTAACCAATGCAAAAAGGAGGGCCAAATAAAATCGTGGAAATGGACGAATTGGGTAAAAACAAATGTCAATTTTATCTGATAAACAATTTTTCTTTTAACGCCTTTGTGAAACGTTTTAACAGACATCATTCAAAAAAACATTAATTGGAAATAGTACAGGCTTTTTCTTTAAATTCAGTTCTGCCTCCTTGGTTTAATGTATAGCTGAAACAACTCTTATTTTCTAAATGACAGTATGTTGACAGGCAATTTTTGTTCTCCAGAATAAATTGATTCATGAAGTTTGAATATGTGAAAATATGTTTTTATTTTTCGGATAATTTACTGAAATCAAGATTTTGTTTTCACCATCTATTCAAAGTGAAAATCAATTCTGTTTTTCAGTTTTAATGAGAAAATGGTGTAAAAAATATACAGATCTATTTTATTTCTCCTTTTTTTATACACAAATATGGAGTAATTTACTTTCCGTTTTTAGAGAAACTTCGTTAAAATTAACAAAAAAGAAAAAAAAATCTTGGCATCTAATTTAATTTTTAAAATTATGACAGTTTGTGTAACATCCTCGGATCAATGATAACCGGTATAAAGTAAATCTCGTTGCGTTCGATATTCTGGCACTGTAAATGAAAATTGTAAATTCACGGGCATTCTCCGTGAATTGCTGCCGTAATTTTACGGGAAATGCCCCCTTTTCAAGGTAAACGGTCCATTTCAGTAAACTTCATGTTTTTACGGGCAAAAACCGTTTATCTAATAACAAAGCTCGTTTATCTAGTCACAAAACCGGTTTTCTTATGGACATTGCCTGGAATCTCTGCTGCAGTAATTTTACTGCAGCAGTTTTTTACAGTGAGGAGTAGTTGCGAAATACAAAGATAGATTCGTGTTCATTTTCCTTTTCTTAAAATTGTGATGCGATTTTTAGCAGAAAATTCTCATCTGTATATAACGGATATTCATGCTTAATAATCAGTATAGATAAAAAAACATTTAAATTTTTCGTTATAAATATGGCGTGAAACTCATCTACTTTCTATACTTACTGATCCTTGTATTATTAATGTAAGGAATTGTTTTTCCCGCAGAGAAATCCCTTTTTAATGACATAATTCTTGTTAATTTTCTTTTCCAGGCAATTAATTTCAGTACTGGCATAGGGGAAATTATGTTGCTTTAACGAAATAATATTAAATCTTTAGTTTTTATCAACAAAAATGGAACTATTAACATTCGTAATTTTTTTTTAGGTAATCGAGGTATTTCTTTTAGTTTTAAGAATGAAAATAAATATTTCTCGCTATCCATGACATCATTTTCGATATGGATAATTTTGCGGAGGATATTATTGACATTTGCTGACCATTTTCTTTTGAAACTTCTTTTTACTTTTTTAAAATTTAAATAAAAAATACGGTATAGTTATATTAGCCCTGCGCAGACGGTAAAACGCCAAGAATTATTACCATACAAAAGAAAAAAGCGAAGAAAAAAAACCCAAGATCATTTTATTTCACCAATCAAAGATATCCGCTTTATTTTTGATGTATGGCGTCATATTCGCCTGTTTCCTATGGTTACTCATATTGAAACCTTGTATTATTATCAAAAACTAAAAAAAAGTAAGTTTTATTTCTAATAATGTTATTTAATCATCTTTTTAATTCTTTATTTTTTTTTATTTAATTTTTATTTTTCACGTGAACATTTTTCCATTGAAACTAAATTGCTGACTAAAAATTATTATTCCGGAATTTGAATTACTTTTGGCAACGATAAAGTATTAGCAACGGTAAAGTAAATTTAACCATGTTAAAATATTATACGAAAAAAATGTCCATTTACTCTCTATGAAAAAACGAAATTTTGAATCATTAAGAAAAATATTTGAATAAAATAAACAGAAACCAGCCTATGTTCAAATGAGGGTTATAATCAGTCTGTATGCAAAAATACAGAATATTAAAGGCTCCATTTTGACGCTGGCTTCAGCCTAACATTTGCGCACAATCAGATTTATAATATTATTAGGATTAGGATAGCTCAGGTCGAAAAGTTTAATAACAAGAATTACCATTATTTTGTACAAACCCAGAAGAACGTCAAACTCTTTCAATATTCCTCTGTTCTTTTCTTTAATGATTAATGAATAACGAGATCAGAAATAAAAGTATCAAAAGGAGGGAAAAATTGATCTCCTGAAATATTCTTCAGGTTTGACATCGAACCAGATGTATCTGATCTGATGGTCAACTTGACAAGGAATATGTGTGACTAAAGAAAATTGTGTCAGACTTTTCTTTAGCAAAGGACTGTGTTCTCTTGAACAGGTCAGAAAACTTTTAAACATCAGTCTCCTCTTCCTTGCTTACTGATTAATGTAAAGTTACATAAAGTTGAAAAGGACGTCTTCAGCATGGTTTACAGCAGAAGACAAGTCACATTCAGATGCAGGTATTTTGAAAGTGGCAGTGTAATGTTGAATAAGAATTCACAAATATCTAGTCGAATTTAGAAGCAGTCGAAGCAGATTTAAAGTAAATGATAACATTGCTCGATATAAAATTATAAAATGAACAAAGATAAGGGTCGCAAAACTCTGATTAATTTGCTGTTATTGCATTCGTCTAATCTAAACTCGTCTTTTCCGTAAGTGCTGGCAACAGTTGGTCCCATCGAAATCTCTGTTGAAGACGTTTTGCGTTTAATCTAGTTACATTAAAATCTATGAAAACGGAATCGTTAGGTATCCTTAAAAAAATCCGTTGTAGATAGATTTCCGTCATATCAGGTATACTTGTATAGTTATCCTTCCGTCATCAAGACCATGAAATGTTTTCGTTTACGAGGGGATTCCGTATTCACAGAAAACCTGCCAACAAGGAATCACAACCAGAAAAGGTTCCATTTTAGATAGGTTTCAAATCATAGAAGGTATAAATACGTAGTGTTGTTTTCGTTGAACCTTGAACTTTTGCTGTTTACGATCGCTCTCATCTTCACAGATTTTATTATAATACATCTATGCTTTTCAGAAGTATACTATAGAGTGGATACGTTTTAACAGTTTTGGAGGATACCTGACAAAATGGGACGTGTTTGTGACAAAAACCTGTCTTAAACGGAAAATTTTCATAGCCCCGGCGAAAGATATACCTTTTCTAAGACAAACACCTGTCTAAAACGGAATTTTTCATTGGTTCTTTGCGATTCCGTCTTATCAGTTTTTAATATTTTTATATCTATGATTCAGTAAACCAGTTCTTCGTTCGAGGTTCGGGGGGGGGGGTCCGGACCCCCTGGACCCCCCCCTTGGCTACGCCACTGCCAGTGAAATTATGTGCATAACTACCAAATGAATAGTTTTGATTATCATTTTTAGAATACAAGAAAATCAATACAGAGTACAAATAAATTAAAAAAGACTACTCACTAAAGTTTATTGTGGTTAATATTCAAAGGGAAAATGGCACTTTTTATTTTGCACAACCTACCTGAAATATGGGGTCAAGTTGGTACAGCTGATGCCGAAATTTGTACCGATTCTTAATGAAGTTCATTTTTGAGAATGATGCTTCACATACATAAGTTGAGTATGTATGTAAATGTGGTACATAATTCTAGGGCTAGAGCTTTTATTTCTGGATACTTTTTTCACACACGTTTTTAGTACAAATTTGGTCACTCCAAATACTTTTCATTCACAATTTCGTCGCGGTCCGTACAAAACTTGCCTGAGGTCCGGATGCGGACCGCGGTCCGCCGTTTGGAGACCACTGTTCTAAGCCTTCTTTGCATCTTGTGTATTCAAATCATAAAAATGTGCTCTTCTGTTTCAAATGATACACATTCATAATTCGAAAGAAAACAAAGAATCATTTTTACATAAAGGTTGACCACAATGCAAATGCCTATGATCCAAAAATAAATCAGTCGAAAAGCGGCTTTTTTGTATCTTATAGAAAAAACAATAGAGATGCGTTCGCACAACAGAATTGCTTTGAACGTTTATTTGCGCACCTACGTGGTCTCTATTCAATAAAACATGGGTACTTTTTTTCAAAGTCACAACACTGGTACTCAGACCAATGTATCTCTAAGAAATATGAGCGAATTCACTGAAGATTGAAACAACAACATACACTCCATTGGTCGCCATAGAACAAAAGAAATACCGTTTCTCATTATGCCGTTATCGTATCAATGATCTATCTCAACAGCCTCGCACACAATGCGAGCACTTCTTTTCCGTGACTGGAACCGTAACTGTGAATTTTTCAAAATCTTCTTAGCGGATGATTTGCTTCCTCGATGGTTAAATAGTTGCGTGTGGTCGTGCATTCGTTTTACCCTCAGATCAGATCGTTCGTGAAAAAAAAAAAAGAGAGGAAAAACGAAGAGTGAATAAATGCAACATTTTAATAGTTAAGGTGATTGACTTAGTTTTTACTCGAATATTAATTACCATAAACATAATGATTCGTGCATTTGACTTTCGTCATTTTTATGTGGTGTTGTGGGTGGTATAGGGAAGTATAGAGCTGGAAAATGCAATAAGGGTCCGTTCAGACAACCTTTTCAACAAATCCGCTTCAAAAAAATCGTACATTATTTCTCTTGTCTTTCTTTCCCAAAGGTTCTGTGGTCATCAACAAAAGAAATGGACGGAGATAAATATGTCAGGGATCTCCTCCGCTGACCTCTGACCTGTAGCCGAGCTTCTGAAGACTGGTCACATAAAGGTTCTGCTGAAGCTGAACGTAGTCTGATCGCAGCTTAGCATTCTAAATAAGGGGCTTTTAAGTTGCTATCAGACCGAGTTTTGCTGCAGTTCCTTTGTCGGCTTTTTTGATGTGGTCAGTTTTTTAAAGGACCAAATAGACAGCGTTCTTGTCTGTCGCAATATCCGATGTGGTGAAACGATCATTTTCATCTTTTATGACTTTCTTAGCATGTCTAAAATTCAGAAGACAAGCAGGGGAAGATGCTGACAAGTGGTCAACGCCTCTTTTTTTTTTTCTTTCTTTTTTTTTTTTTTTTTTTTTTTTTTTTGTTGAGACTCCCTTTTCTCTTGACGATGCCCACAAAATCATTCGAGAAGAATGTGAAGTTGTATGAAATATTGGTCTCTCAGACTGACTTGCTTAGGATGCGAATAAACGGACCTCAAAGCATTGCAAGAGAGGAGAGTTCCACGCAGGAGACTCGCTCGCATGTTTATCACCTCCCCTTTCTTTGGTTGATGACCACAGAACTTTTGGAAAAGAATGACAAGAGAAATAATTTATAAATTTTTGAAACTGATTTTTGAAAATGTGTTCTGAACGGTGCCTTAATCATTTTTTGTTCCACGGACCCCTCCTTCGCCAATCAAAAAAGCCCACGGAGCACCAACACCCACCCCACACGTGAATGAATAAACTTTGTTTGAATCTAGACCAACATACGATCCGTTAGGATCGTATGTTGGTCTAGGTTTGAATTAAGTCTTCCTGCAAGTAATTTTTTACCTCATTTCATCACTATTTTGAACCTTTTCCAACATAATTGAAAAGTATTTCTGATTTCGGTTTGTCTGACCTTGCTCTAACTCGCGTAAATATACTTGGATTATCATGAGCGTGGTACATGTTATTGAGGTTTATCATAAGATATTACTTATTGAAAATGAAATGTGTAGCAATTATAGTTCGTGTACAGGAACACACAAAATAATTCCTTTACAGTGTGGTCTATGTGGGGAAAATCGTTTGTCGTGTATTGTCTCCATTAAATGTTTTACGCACGTAATAATTTAATAATTTTAAAGTTTTCTTTCTTTTTTTAATATTTACGTGTAAATATACTTTTTCATTTGAAAAGTGTTTGGAAATATATAGTATTATTAGCTTTTTAAAATCTGGCAACAGTAGATAAAAACGGTTATTTCAAACTATGAATTAAATTTCTATTCAAGTAGAGAAATTCTGACTAAAAAGTGACTAAAATATGGAAAAAAAAAACTTAAAAATTAGACCAATTTAAAAAAAATGATTCAACCCTACACCGCAAAAAAAAAAAAAAAAAGTGTTGATTTTACAGTATAATACTAGCAGCTGGTATGCCAGTATTATACTGTAAAATCAACACTTTTTTTTTTTGTAGTGTACATTACCACAATCTAGTTAAGTAATAGCCTGCGAAAGATGGTTAAATTGCTACGTATACTTTTTTATCCATAAAACGTAAGTAACTGAACTATTCTGACTGATTTGAACATTAAGTAGCTCTTAAAATAAATCTTTGATTTAAAATCTAGCTGCTTCAACGTGTTTATCACACATTTCTCAACAAAACAGCCAGTTTTCATGTTTTTATGTGTAGTAGTTTTTGCAGGATAAGCCGAGAAAGGGTAAGGGTCACAATTAATTCAATTACGGCAGTTGCAGCATTAGTTACTTCTTTTTAGAATAGAACACAGAACTACTTATTAATAGTTTTTTTTCAAGCTTAGTAAAAGAAGGTTATGTTTATTATTATAGTGCGGTATTTTTTTCTTTATTATTATAAGTATTCTTTCGCATAAGGAATTCCTATTTCTATTTTCGTATATATGCTTTGTACGAAAATTCGCCTTTTTCTTGGTTAGGGAATGCAAAAGATTATTTTATGACCTACAAACTCAGTGGGTCACGAAAAACTTTTAATTTTAAGGTGGGTCGTATAGCAATAAAGTTTCGGAAGAACTATCTCTAAATCAACGGTGTTATTAATTTTAATACTTTCAGCCATCAAGATATGATTTTTTTTAAACTTTGTAACAAAACTGTTTCCACCATTATATTAATAGATTAGGATAGAAAATATTGTTAATTGTCTATGTGGCGAAGAAGATAAGTAGTATTTAAAAAAAGGTATAAAAAAATAATATATTCTATCACCCATTGTATGCAAAATAAGCTACATCAAGCTGGTATCTGCATGAAACAGTTCAGCATCATATAGTTTTCTTTTACAATACCCTATGGAAATGTGGAAACAGTTATAAAGAGCATTCATTAGAAATGAATATTTATTAGACGTCAGTGTTTAAATCAGCGTAATTACACACACACAATATGATCTGCATAAAGTTAAACATACGTGGGAAAATTGAACTTGCGTTTGAAGAACATTTTAATTTTCTTTTGTTTTGATTGCATCGTGCTGCGATGTATCTTTTTAAAATTCTGTATGCCTGTATAGATATCTTCTATAGAAGAATAAAGTACTGTGTGCTTATAATGAATAATATTATATCTTTTAAAATTTGAGATCCAATAGAATGGTTTGCGTATTCACTCTTCATGAATAATGAAAAACTTTTGTAGTCAATGTAAGGCCTTTTCTTGCGTCCTCTGTGTGGCTGTGAAGTAATCCGAAATAATTTTATACATAAAATTAATTCTGTTTGCATCATGGTTGTAATTTTGACCGGTGAAAACTAATTTTAACCAGGGCAGTGGTGTCGAAATTGGTTTTAACCGTCTGAAGTCGATCAAAATTGGTTTTAATCACCCAAAAGTGTACAAACTGTATTAAATTGCTTTAGCTTGACGTAAAGTACTCAAACTATGCATATCTTTGAATATTAATGTTATATGTCTAATGATAAATTACTATTACTATTATATTAATTAATATTCTACGAGCAGGGAAGACCGAGCTATGCTCGGTCAAAATTAAATTTGAGTTCAAATATCATGATCCATGACCAAAATGACCCACTAATTGAATTTTCTCGAAAATGTGACTTATTCCAACAGTCTTCTCGTGCCCGAAAACCATAGGATGAAAAATTTAGAGTAAATAGTCTGAGCCGTTTTTAAGATAAAATAGCTTGACCCATAATGACCCATGACCAAAATGACACACTAATCGAAATTTCTCGAACATGTGACGTAGCCTAATAGTTTTCTCGTGTCCAAAAACCATAGTATGCAAAATTTAGTGTAAATAGTCTGAACCGTTTTTAAGATAAAATACCTTGACCCACAATGACCCATGACCAAAATGACCCACTAATTGAATTTTCTCGAACATGTGACCTAGCCCAACAGTCTTCTCGTGCCCGAAAACCATAGGATGCAAAATTTAGTGTAAATACTGAGCCGCTTTTTAGATAAATTAGCTTGACCCACAATGACCCAGAAATGTCCCGCTAATTGAATTTTCTCGGACATGGGACCTAGCCCAAGGATTTTCTCGTGCCCGAAACTCGTAGGATACAAAATTTAATCAAAATCGTTAGAGCCGTTTTTTAGATAAAATTAATTTGACCCGCGTTGACCCAAAAATGACCCACTAATCGAAAGTTCTCGAACATGTGACCCAGCCCAATAGTCTTCTCGTGCCCGAAAATGGTCGGATACACAATTTCGTCAAAATCGTCTGGACCGTTTTTTAGATACAATTAGCTTGACTACGACCCAAAATGACCCAAAATGACCCACTAATGGAATTTTCTGGAACATGTGACCTAGCCCAATGGTTTTCTGGTGCCCAAAAACGGTAGGATACAAAATTTCGTCAAAATCGTTAGAGCCATTTTTAAGATAAAATTTGCATATATATATATATATATATATATATATATAAAACTTTAAGTATATATATATATATATAACCACACACAAAATTTGCTCGTATTAGAATATATGATATTTAACTGTAATGCTGACGTATTTTGAGTTAACTATACACTGCAAAAATAAAGTGTTGATTTTACAGTATAATACTGGCACACCAACTGCGCATGCGCGGCAGCGTATTACTGCTTATTTTACTGTTTATTACTGTTAATTTTGCGGTATAAAACTGGCAGCTGGGATGCCAGTATTATACTGTAAAATCAACCTTTTTTTTTGCAGTGTAACTATAATTGTAATATCAATACATTTATTACATCTTTAACAGCAACTTTGTCTTGATTCCATCAGTTACCTGTTCTTAAATTGCAATAGAAATAGTTATCTTTTAGAATTCTAAATACTGAAAAGCTTTGTCAATATTTCCCTTGATGTTCGTTATTGAGTTTTGAATATTTCATGTTATAATAATTCTTAATTTAGAAAACACAGAAAAATTATTACTAGTAACAATTTTTTTAATTTCAAATAAAATTTTATGAATGTTTTTTCTGTTTAATGTGATTTGTTTTCTTTCACTTTCTATATAAAAATAAATATGTAATCAAATTCCTGAAATATTTCAATAGAGGTTTTGACTACTTGGTCAAAACGTATTTTGTCCAGGACGGCGGTTTTGTCGATGGTTAAAACCAATACAACCCTGGTTTACATTTGCTATGAAAGTCTTCTTAGAACAAGTTCTTCTTTGAAGAAGAGAAACAAAGAGTACGTTACTGTTTGTTTTGAATACATTACATTTACATCATTAGCGTATAGATGCACAGACTTTTTCTTATCTGTATCACCAAAAGCGCATATATGCGCACAATTTTTTTTATATTTTCTAACCAGAAATCATGAGTAGACAGATCTAAATGCTAAATCCATGGGGGCGTGTCTGACACTTTTAATCGTACACATAAATTAGCTTTGTACGTAAATTGTTTAAAGCCCACACGTTTAAATTAAGTATTTTTATTTTTACCTAACGTTTATCTATCGTAATATAGCAGTAACGGTTTTCTGAAACAGCAGCTTCATCTCTATAACAGGAGAATTTTCATGTGTCGCACTCGCAACAGAAAAGTTACATATATAAATTTAAGTATGAAAATAATGATTTAGAAAACCGATGCTGTTATATTATGATAGATAAATATTGGGTAAGGATAATATATATTTATATATATATTTAATTTAAAAGTTTGGGTTTTAAACAATATATATGCAAAGCTAATTTATGTGTAAAAAGTGTCAGACACGCCCCCATGGATTTGGCATGTATAAACTTTATCGATCTAAATAAAATTATGATTTTTTTTTTTGTTTATGCCATTTGGTTTTTAGTTTTTCATACATTTTGTACTATTTCCATTTTGATACAATAAAAAACATTTTGGTGATCAGGACTAACTTTTCACGTTTCCCAATTGATACAAAAAATGAGTTGAGACAAACTCCAAAACTTTTTTTAAATGTCAAAAAAAAAAAAAAAAAAAAAATCTTTTAATCATAGATGCATCATTAATTTACACGTAGAGGAAATTTCAAATCAGAATATTTATAAATTTAAAAATTGTAAAGTTTCCATTGTACAATGATGGATATTTTGAATATCCATATGACCTGGACCACGGCCAAACTCGATCTTTCCCCTAAAGATCGAGTTTGGCCGTGGTCCAGGTCAGACCTATATCGGGGTCCACGGCTGGACGGCTGGTATTCATTCGAGATCCCCTTGCTTTACATCTCAAAAATTAAACATATTCGATGCCTCTATATGCACGGAGGACCTACATGACATAAAAAAATGTTCGTCGTTGCAACTTCATTCGGAAGTACTGGTTCATGTAGAATGGAATGCGGGTCCACAGACCCATAGATGTATTTTCTAGGGTAAAAATAATATTAAGTGAGCGTATTATTTGATTGGATAAAGACAAATGCACTGGCAATGGAACAGAATGCACCTCTTATAGCCCGAATTTAAATCCATGCGACTATTTTCTTTGCGGCTGTATTGAAGATACAACTTATGAAAATATCCCTAGTTCACTTAAAAATCTCAAATCAGCCATTGAAAGCCCTATTAATTCTTAACTGTTGTTAGCGGTATCACAAACCGCAGCTTTTTTTTTAATGTTCACAATTTAAATTGTAATTTTCAGTTTAACTATAAGATACTGGTGAAAACTTATTTCGTTTAGAGTCCTAGTACTATCGCTAGAGACTTTTGAATAGGTTAATTTTAATTATACTAGTCCTGCACATAAAAGTTAGTACTGAAACAGTATCCTATGAGTTAATCGAGACTTTTATTCATATTTTAATCAAGCGGTCTTATAGACAGCTCACAGTAGTTATGCGACAATTTTTGTCACATCAAGACCAATCAATATTTTACGCGGGTTAACTATGCGAGCAAAGAAAGCCAAAAGAGAAGCTTTCTTGACAGGGGACATCTTAAATTTGGCTTTTTATACTCAGACATGACAGAAAAAATTATTTTACTATAAATGTTTGATTCTTAATATACATTGTTTCAAGAACGTCGTAGATGCACTTATGCGTTATGCTTATATTATTTAAGATGCTGAAGATAATTAAGAATATATATTAAGAAAGCCAAACGAGATAGCTTGAATTTGACTTTTTATACTCAGACATGGTAGAAAAAAATTATTTTAGAAATATTTGATTCTTAATATACATTGTTTCAAAAACGCACTAATTATGCTTATATTATATAAGGTGCTGAAGAAAATTGGTTATAAATATTTGATTCTTAATATACATTTGTTTCAAGAACATCGAAATTGCACCAATTATGCTTATATTATATAAGGTGCTGAAGAAAAGTTACTAAAATTTTGCATTATCTCTGATAATGGTACAAGTGAAAATTTTTGTGATTCATTATTATTATTATTATTATTATAAAACTTTCATTCTACTTATTGACTGTTACACAATATGGAACAAGTATCCATTTAATTAATCGTATATTTTAATTTCACTAATTAAAAAAAATTTGTTTTCGTAGTACTATGCTAGCATGTGTGAGAAAACTGCCGAAACTTTGAACATATGCCTAAAATAATCTAGCTTGTGATTCTCAAATTAGTCAACCTCGCATCGGGCATATACAAAGCAGGATACAATTAGTAAAGACTAATTAACTCGTCATTATTCTGGTTTATAACACTCGTGGGATTGAGTCTAATTGGAATGTTAAACCGAGACAGACATAACAGTTAGTTTAACGACTAAGGGGGAAATATCTATATATTTAAAACGCTAAGCATTTCCTTTCGACAATCCGTGAGAACAAACTACTGCATCAAATTACACCATTCTTTTTTTTAATGAAAGATATTTGGACACAGATTTGTTATCGTGCATTCGTTTGTTCGAAAATTTGATTAATTAGTCGTAATTTTCAATTAAACTTTTACTGCTGCTTATGACGTCATAAAGTCGGCAACTCCCACTGTTGCAAGGCATAGAGTTATTTTCTGAACTCTGTGGTTCGCCAATCTTTTGACATTAGCTAATATCAAATAGGTAATATTTTAACATTGTAATATTAAATCTTAAAAAAATTTACTTAAAATTAGCTAAAATATAATCATAATAAAATATCTAAACATAAACATATCAATATGAATAACAAATCTCACGTAAAATATTTCAATTTAAATTATTCCAATTGAAAGAAGATTTGGAGAGTTAAACCTGAGGCCAAGTTAACATAAAAGTACCAATTTTATTTTATTTATTTACACACATATTCAATTTTATTATAAAACACCAGGTTGCCATACAAAGCAACAATTGTCATTTAGGCGTCAAAAATTAACCCCAGTTACAGCGCCTAGAATACATTATGTTTAAAGAATGACATACATGTATATATATATATATATATATATATATACTTCACTGGCGCCCGGCTAACCGAAAAGTACCCCAAATTATTCGCCAAACTGTAGAGCCCAATAAACAAACAGAAGAATGTTGCCATTAAATCTCAAAAATAATAAAATAATAATTAGGAAAAGCCCCATTTACTAAAGTATCATTTATCAGTAACTTTAAACAATAAAATTTACAATATATTAATGAAAACAGAATAAAAAATAGTCTTGAATATTTATTTATTTGTATTATTTCTCTTAATTATCCCTTTCGACTGTTGGATAAATGTTTGTGACGTCGCGTCAGTTGAATTTTATCGATTGTACGAAACTACGAATCACAACATTTTTTCAATGCTTTTTCTATTTTAATATCATGGTTTCGAAGACGTAATTTTTATTTTAATTAATGTAATAACTAATAAATCAGTAAAACATCATTATAAATACATTTAACGTCGAATTAAAAATCACTTGATGAGAACTTTTAGGCCGATTTTTTAAATTTGCAAGTTAAATTTCGGTGAAAATATTTATCCGCATGTTTTATAAGCGAATAATAATTCATATTTATTGTGACGTCACCGGAATATTGTCCATTAGGTTTATTTTATCATTATGCATTATAACTTTGTTGATGCCGTTTTTCCATTACAATTAAATACAAAATATATTTTTATTTGTAACATGGTGTTTAAGCATAAAAGTAACTTATACAAAGTACGTGTGAAAAGTTTGCGCCGGGGAAAATGACGTTATGCTTAGCTTGAAATGCATTTTAACATTGATAAAACTAAAAAGAAAAATTAATTGTGTCAACGTGACGTAATTTTAACTGATTTTTCAATTTTTAATTTTAAAGGTCAGAATTTATTGGTTACTTCATCTTGATTGCATACCTTGATTACATGTTACCAATTACTTTTTTTTAATTATAGGTTAGAAGATTTAATTTTTTTTATAAAAAAATTCACAAAAGTAAAGAATTTCAGGAAAATTAAAATTATTAAAATAGTGCTATGGGAAAAAAAACTTGAAATAATGATTGTGTTTGTAGCTAGAATAAATAATGTAAGGCTAATATTTTATAGGAATTATTTTGGTAGGTTTGTTATAAGTTCATTTAACAGTTCCTTATTAGTGGCAAAGTCCTATTTCTTCCACTGTGAATTTCTCTTTCGATGTCAAAAAATGATAGTCTACGTTTGGACGCCAGCCAAAACACAGTGGCAATTTTTAGAAATTTATAACGGTTGTGACAACAAACGGCCCTATCGCTTTAGCTTTCATCGCGCTTACATCACTTCTAAATACTAGAAATTTCAATTTTTTACTACATTTTACTACATTTTACAATTTCAGTTCTTACATCATGAATTAGAAAAAAATTAGCTTTCGATTGAAATTTATTTGAAAACTGCCGCTTAATTTAACGACTTTTTAAATAATTTTCAAGCATGAAATATTTTTCAATTCTATCTCAACAATGATCATCAGTTTGCTTTAATAATGTAACATATTCCCTGGGAAAGTTGCCCCAATTGAAAATAGATTTTCTTAACCATCATAAAAACTGAAAAAGAAAAATAATAAAAACCCCTGATAAATGATAAGATCAGATTATCCAAAAGAAAGAGCATTTTGGCGCTAAACTAAAATCTGTCAAGAAAAAAAACTATTTATAGTTTATGATTAACATAAAATTGATATGCTGAATTCGTTGATGTATATGTTGCATCAGAATATTCTAGGAACTGCATTTTATTATTTTTTTAAAGATCGATTGGATATTAACTGTATAAGAAGGAAAATATCCCCGACTGTGATGGAAAAGGAATAATCATCCTGATTATGTAAAGGAACCGAAGAAACCATACAAATAAATTACACTTGAAAACATTAAAAATCTCCCTTATCTGCAGATTGATTTATTATTGTAAAAAAAAAAAAAAAAAAAATATTCATCTTTACATAGAAATTGATTAGCTTAACCCTTTCAGGGGCAAGCAATTGTATTCCCGTAACGTCGAATTCACACCGATATTTACGAACGAATTTAGATCAAAATAAGAAAAAGCAATTTTTCAACTTTTTCCCGTCAAAAGTAAAAAAGTGAAATTCTATTAAAAGTTTCTGGTTTGAATCGGATTAAAATTAGGTGGTATATAATATATACCACCGCCCCTCAAAGGGTTAAAACAATGGATGCGTTTCAGAAGATATGGATTTGAAACGAACAATGATTAAAGAAGATATTTTAAAACTTTTAATTTAAACATTTTAAAACTTTTTTTTTAACGTCGAATTTTGACGGTGCCTTTGGTGAGATGCAATGCACATGCGCATAGGAGCTCATTCGGTTGCATTATCACATGGGGGGGGGGGGAGATATGTGCTTTATTTCTATGTTCTTTTATTGACTGAATACGAGATGAACGTAGGGATATACTATTTGTATGATACTTCATAGGTCCAGGAAATTTTCATTCTTGTCGTGGGGAATATGACGGTAATGTCAAACTGACATTACACAAGTTGCATTACACAGTTGTTTACGGATTGTTTGTTTGGAGTTTGCTTCGGAAATAGTACTGTAATTCACTGGGGGGGGGGGGGGGACTTTTCAAATAAAATATTTGAAAGACTGTTTCATACGCACCCCTTCTTATGTAATAAAGAAGCTTATTTTGCTAATATTGCTATTGTAATTTTTTTCCGTCAAGTTTTGACGGGTTCCATCTAGTATTAATTAAATAGTTACTGGAAAAGATAGAATAAAAGGCTTTTGAAATAGAAATGAAAGTTGATTTTAAATGACTTTAATGAAGCACTTTATCAATTTTATAACATATATAGAATTAGATAAATGTACCCCCCTTTTTATTTAAACCTCATCCTACTCTATAACTACACAATATTGATTATAATCAATACAAGGTAAAAAACAAATTTAAAAAATCAGATTACAAGTCTCATATTAAAAGGTGGTACAAAATATTGATAGCAGATTTGAGACCTCAAAATCAGGAGTCTCAGGTCCCCGGCCTTGTTGAACTATATTTTAATCGCCCTGTATATGCCACTATTACATCCTATAAGGATGTCTTTTGTTTTATATCTTTCGGACTGAAAAATAACAAAGTTTTTAACCGTTTCATAAAAAACATTAGACAGCGGTTATTGCGTATTAGGTGTAATCTTTTTTTGTCAACCTGATGAAGGAACTAGGTTATTTTTCAATCCGAAACAACCGTAGTTGCTCTACTTTTCTATTTGATGGCGTTCGTAAGAAAATTCTTGTTGTTTAGATAGTATAAAAAATTATATTTCTAAATGTACGTTTTTCTTTTTCAGGAAGAACCGAAGGTCTGAAACAAGATGGAGCGGAATATCCCTGATGTCAGAGATATTTTCAACCAGTATGGAAGCGATGCGTCACACCGAAAGCAAGAGCTACGTTCCTATGAATATTCTCCGAGAAGTCGGAGAAAATACGAATCCATAGAAAATGAGGCTATTCGAACACCACCCAGTTACCATGAATCTCGTTCTAATGCCATTAACGGCGGGAGTAGGAAAAACAACAAACATCGACAATCAGTTCCTGACGATTTTTCCGAACCACTTAAACAGAACAAGAAATCCGATGAGAACAACCAGAAAACTGCGAATTCTAGAAGTAAAGATTCTTCCTATTACGCCAATCGAACATTAACCGAAAGAGATATCAGACACCTTGAACGGCATCTGTCAATGAAGAAGACCATTCGAAAACAGATTAGTCGTAACTTAGCTCAGGCTTTTGTTGATGATCCTGAATTAGTCATGAAAGATCCTATCCAACCAATCGCAAAAAGTGGAAACAATCACAAGATGTCTTCCGCCGATCGCACGTTTACTTTGACCAGAGCCAAAGTTTCGAAGTCAGAACAGAATGTTCTGGATCTACTGAAAGATAATGAGCCAGATTCGGGTCATTGTAGTGCGGATAATCCTAACAGTTCCGATGATGATTCTCAAGAACAAACAAGACAGCAGCGTCCTAATGCAAAGTATTCTGAAAAACCGAGTGGCAACAGCAGGTCTGTTGCTGATAATCGCAACAAACAAGATCAGTCATATAAAGATGACGGTAAATTTTCCTTCTGGAAAATGTTCTCCGTCAAGAATAGAGGCAAACGATAAAGCAATTCTTCAGCTTTATAATATAATTATCAGCCATATTGATACGGATGTTATACGGTGCGTCTAGCTTGTTGAAATATTTAACTTTTTTTTTCTTTTTTCAGAAGATATTTTTCGCTTTCTTTTATTTAATCTTCGAGAGAAATCATTACGAATAGGTCTGATTTTACAAAGCATAACAGCAAAGATTTTTTCTTTGTCTGTGTTACATTTAAAGACATCCATTTAACAAACTGAAGGCAAAATTTGTTCGTGTAAAGGAAAGAATGTAAACTGCTTAACTTTATTTTCCGACTTATCTCGTGAACTATTCCACATTTTCTAGTATAAAACTTCACCTTTCGTTTTCAGAATAACAGCTCAGTGTCATGTTTCAATTGCATGCAATTGAAACTAGAAACGAGTAAAACTAGCGTCAGCAAAACAATTTTTGTGATGCATACTTAGTGTGAAATATAACAAATTTATTTTATAAATATTTGATTCTTATTACGCATTGATTCAAAGACATCGTAAACTACTCCATATTTACTAGTACAGGATCCCGACTTTCGTCGTTGGAATATATTTCGACTCAATATCATGCTACAATTCTATGTGACTAAAATCAGAAAAGCATTCTTATTAAAAACATTAATAAGATAAAAATTATTTTATCAATATTTGATTTTTAATATGTATTGGTTCAAAAACATCGTAAACTACTCCATATTTATTAGTATAGAGTCACACCTTTCATTAAGGAACATATTTTGGTTCAGTATCTCTACAATCATATGTGTGATTAAAATCAAAAACGCATAAAAGTAATGGCTGCAATTTTTTTTTTCTTGATGATGCATACTTATTGTGATATATAAAAATTATTTTATCAATATTTTGTTTTTAATATGCATTGATTCAAAAACATCGTAAACTGTTTCATATTTACCACTATAGAACCTAAGCTTTCATCAATGGAATATATTTCGGCTCAGTATCATGCTACAATTGTATGCGACTGAATCAGAAATGCATATATAGAACCTCGTATTTCCTCGGTGTAATACATATTTCGGCTCCATGCTACAATCGTATGCAACTAAAATCAGAATCAGAAACGCATAAAAGTAATGGCTGCAAAACATTTTTTGTGATGCATATTTACTGTGAAATATAAGAAATTTATTTTAGAAATTTTTTATTCTTAATATGCATTGATTCAAAAACATCGTATAAACTACTCCATATTTACTAGTATAGAACCATACCTTTCATCGATGGAATATATTTCGCCTTAGTATCATGCTGCAATCACATGTGATTAAAATCAGAAACGCATAAAAGTAATGGCTGCAATTATTTTTCCTTGATGATGCATACTTACTGTGAAATATATAAAAATTGTTTTAGAAATATTTGATTCTTAATATGCATTGATTCAAAAACATCGTAAACTACTCCGTATTTACTAGTATAGAACCATACTTTTCATCGATGGAATATATTTCGCCTTAGTATCATGCTGCAATCACATGTAATTAAAATCAGAAACGCATAAAAGTAATGGCTGCAATTTTTTTTTCCTTGAAGATGCAATTTTACTGTGAAATATATAAAAATTATTTTATAAATACTTGATTCTTAATATGGGTTGGTTCAAAAACATCGTAAACTCTTCCATATTTACTAGTATGAATCTCGCATTTCGTCGATGGAATATATTCGGTTCGTATCACATTACAAATTACAATCATATGCGATTGAAATCGGAAACGCATAAAAGATACAAAGGCTACAAAATAGTTTTTTGTGATGCATATACTTACTGTGAAATTAGTATAACAAAGTTATTTTATAAAACTTTGATTCTTAATATACATTGTTTGAAGAACATCGTAGACGCACTAATTACGCTTATATTATATAAGGTGCTGAAGAAAAGTTACTAAAATTTTGCATTATCTGTGATAATCAAGTGAAAAGGTTTATGGTTTATGAAATTGTGTGATTTTTTATTTTTGAAACTTTCATTTTACTTATTAATTCTTTATTTATTGGATTTGTTGTGAAAAAAAATCTCTTTTGTATTTTTGTAATTCAGCAAGTTTTTTTTTCTTTTGTGTATTAATGAAGAAAAAAAAAGTTAGTTTTGGATATACACGTACAGTGTTGTGACGTCTATTGTAAATGCTCTTCAGATTGGAGACTATTACACGATATGGAACATTTATCGTGTATTTTGATTTCACTAATTTAGAGATTTTTTGTTTTCGTAGTTAGATTAAGTTTATTATGTATAAGGTTTGGAAATAAATCATTTTTATTGTTGTATTGTCCATCAATTGAATGTTGTTTGTTAATCAGTAAGAAACGATTTTAAAGCCATTTCTCATTTACAGTGATCACTAGACATTATGGACGATCTACGAATAGATTCGTCTTTCAAATCTCGTTCTATACTTCTCATCGTCTTGAGATGTATCACTAAATAAGCAAAGCAAATTTATTTTGTATGCAATTGAATTTAAATTAGGGCATGTTCATGCCTACGATCAACATATGTGGACCCATACTCCTACAGGATGACAATAAACTAACTAGCAAATTTTAAAATTCAAAATAATATCAAGTAATTAACGAATAAATTCGTCTTTCAGATAAAGAGATGTATCACTAAATAAGCAAAGTAAATTTATTTTGTATGCAATTTGATTTAAATTACGTCATGTTCATGCCTACGATCAACATATGTGGACCCATACTCCTACAGGAGGACTATAAATTAACTAGCAAATTTTAAAATTCAAAATAATCTCAAGTAATTAACGAAAAAATTCGTCTTTCAGATAAAGAGATGTATCACTAAATAACCAAAATAAATTTATTTTGTATGCATTTGAATTTAAAATAAGGCATGTTCATGCCTGCGATCAACATATGTGATCCTTTAACTTACAGGATGACTATAAATTAAGTTTCGAAAGTGAAAGTATCTTCGTAAAAAAAATCCGCAAATAAAATCGAAAAAGTAATCAACGGCGGAAATAGATATTGATCTCTGCTATACAATGCAAAAAAAATTGTTTAAAAATATTCAAATGCAAACGAGATATTAGAAAAATAATGCCCCATAGGAATAACATTAGCGAGCAAGTGTTTTCAAGTGCGGGAAGGGGACCCTTAAGGCGGTATTAAAAAAATATTTTTCCACGCTCAACAACTCAAAATTTTGAGACACATTTTCAGACTCATTTTTAAAAGTAAAAACATGAAACTTGGTGGCGTGAATTATGAAGAGATTTATAAGGGCCCTGTGTTTTTATTTTTCGTTCAATTAATTAGAAATTGATTTACAAACAATTATTTTTCACAGTACGATAATTTTTTTTTGTTTCTAGCGCTATTGCTTCGGGAAATTCGGTTCGAAATGTCCACTTTGACAGCATTTTTTGAAATATATTCTGCCTTTATCAAAAAATCGAGACAACACGGACATTATAAAGTTTCTGAATAAGAGAAACTGTCAATTGGATGCATTTTAGAGCAAAAATGAATTTAAAAATGCGTCTCAAAATAAGCAGTTTGGATTTGAATACACCCAAACCAGAATTTTGGAATGAAAATTTTCCTTTTATTGAATACGTGAAGAAAAACTTTTACTAATTTTCAAATAAATTTGTTTGTAAATTCTGGTGTCATTCAATCATTTCAGCCTTTTACGAATAGAAGTACTTTGCCCCTGAAAGGGTTAAACCGAATTTCCGGACGCTTCAGCGCTGGAAAATATAAAAACCTGTCGTCACGTGACAAAAATCTCTTATAACTCGATAAGCAATTCATTCTTCAAAAAATGGTAAACACTATTCGATTCCAAATCACTTCAATATTCAAGCCTGCAAGTGCCATGCTTTTCCGTTTAAAAATGAATCCGTAAATGTGTCAGAAAGTTTCTTGTTGTTGAGTAGGGAAAAATATTTTTTTGGAGAACCGCCTTAATCATTAACTTTGCCTCCACATGTTATTCTAAACAGAACACGTACAGTTCCTGAATTTGACTTTTAAAAAGATGTTTTAAATTATGACTATCCCTTTTATCTTAAGATGAAGAAAAAATGAATATTATTGTAGTAATAATTTAACACATTCTGACATTAACAGAACTCCACCCACCATAAAAAAAGCTCCTCCTTAAATTTTTGTCAGCTCATGGACAAATGTATCTGTTACACTCTGTTTCTATAGCATTCAAATATTTTAAAATTAGCTTTACACGGGTAATGATTTCCTGTGGAGATTTATAATGCTTATTATTTTCAATAAGAATAGTGATGAAATTAACATAACGTATTTAACTTTGATTTCAAAAGTGATCTAATTTAACTTCAATCCTTGAGATCATCGGCGCGCACACTTCCAGTTGTAAAAAAAAAACCTATGCAGGTTTCCAGTGACGGAAATAAACCCAGGATTTTGGGAAATATAAATTTTGAGGGAATTAACAAAACCAGTCATTATTCAATTGAAATTATGCCAAGTACATGGATGTATAAAATATAGTATCTATAGGGAGCGCATTAGCCTGTTTTAATATGCACGTTGCTCTGTTCTTGTCCATTACTACACTGCAAAAAATAATTGTTGATTTTACAGTATAAAACTGGCATCCCAGCTGCCAGTATTATACCGTAAAATTAACAGTATTAAACAGTAAAATAAGCAGTAATACGCTGCCGCGCAAGCAGTAATACGCTACCGGGCATGCGCGGTAGCGTATTACTGCTTGCGCGGCAGCGTATTACTGCTTATTTTACTGTTTAATACTGTTAATTTTACGGTATAATACTGGCAGCTGGGATGCCAGTTTTATACTGTAAAATCAACAATTATTTTTTGCAGTGTACCATTTATACTCTTCAAGATACTTTTGGAAAGGGGATAACTTGATACCCTTTATAATTATTTTGCTATTACTTTCTTCCTCATTTATCTTTTTAACACTTTCAAACATAGTTGAAAAGTGTTTATGAATTCATTTGTCTGTCGTCTTCCCATTCTCTAACTCGAGTAAATGTACTCGGATTGTCTTGAAATTGAAATATGTTTTTAGGGTTTGCTATGGCATATTTGATATTGGAAATGAAGTGTGCAGCATTTATAGTTCCTTTACAGGGACACTCAAAAGAATTCTGTTACATTACGGTCAATGGGGAAAAACAGTTTGCGGCGTATTTTAATAATCTTACACTATTTTAAACATATTCAAATTGATACATATCACTGCACGGTACACTACAAGGCGCTTACTGTATAATATGTTTTGTGCATAGAATGTATCGGTCATTTACAGAGACACTCAAAATAATTTGGTTACAGTACTGTCTATGAACAATAATTGCTGGTAGCACGTTTCCAGTTGTGGTACGCGTTTTTAAATGTAACTAATTTAGTGCATATAAATTCTATAGATTATATATAGGGCTGCTCAAAAGATCTCACTCACATTTTCGTTTATTGACGGGAATTGCTGAAGAGGAATTTTCAATTGCGCTATGTATTTGGTAACTGAAGTAAATGAAAGCAGTGTAGTATATATACAAATCTATAGACCATATACAGGACTGCACAAAATAATTTGGATATTTTGTTTGACTATACTAATTGGTAGTATTTGCTGAAATTGTGTTTTCAAATGTGTCATGCGTTTTCTAAATTGTTTACTTAGTAAACTGTGAAGCTTTGTTACAGTTTTCTGAATGTGTTGAAAAGTGTTTTATAATCTATGCTTGACGCATGATTTTTCGCTCTTTTTTTTTTTTTTTTTTTTTTTTTTTTAACGTTTTCCACCAAAACAATTGATTTTAAACGTTTTTCAAAAGTTATGTATGTTCAATTTTATACTGAGAATTATGAGTTTTTAGAGTAATATTAATAGATTAAAAAGGTCCTTAAAAAATAATTAATGAAATTAAGTTATTCAGTTATTGTTGGGTTTAATTGATATAATTCATTTTAATTGCAATGATTTTCAATGCACTTTTTATAAATACCTCGCCTAAATAAAAGTACAATACTTCATTAAAGATCTGTATGAAACTAAAATTCAAATCATAAAACAATAAATAAATATTTAAAAAAAAATCCATGCTTAGTTTTTGAAATTTTTAAAATTTTTAAAATTTCTCTTCCGAAAAACCTGGTTTATTTTCGGCATTAAACCAATTTTTTTCCACCCTTTGCACACACTGTGACGAAGTGGCTTTCTTTGCGAACATTGCCAAATCGGTTTTCAGTGTTTATGAAGTCTGTTCACGTTCCCAGTTCCCAATCACGGCAGTGTTTGCTAATTTTATACATTTTTAATTCAAAAATGTCAAATTTTAGTTAGTTTTAAACAAAAAAGTATATATATTTTTTTATGAGGTTGGTGCAAAAGCATGTTTTATTAAGTAGACCTTCATACAATAAAACATCGCTAACTGTCAAAATCGGTCTTGATACAGTTAATCCCAACGTTTATAACTCTTCAAATACCTACAGAAGAGGTTAACAACGATTTTGCGGGATGTAGCGCAATCGGAACTAGACACAATTGTTGAAAATTCAAAAAACAATACACAGGCATCAAAACCCAGTTAATTAAATAATAATAATAAGAATAAGAAGAAGAAGACCCAGAATATTGCTCACAAGAAGAAAAAACATAATTTATAACAATATAAACAAGAACGAAAAATCATGCGTCAAGCAATGATTATGATACATTTTCCATCCCATTCAGAATACTGTAGCAAAGATTCACAGTTCGCTAAATAAACAATTCAGAAAACGCATAACACGTGTAAAAACCCAATTTCAGAAATTGCTACCAGTAGTAAAAAAAAATATATCCGATTTTTTTTTTCTTTGTACAGTCTTGTATATGATCTATAGATTTGTATATATACTACACAGTATGCTAAAATTTTCTGCAGTTAGGAACTATATAGCACAATTGAAAATTCCTCTTCAGCAATTTTCGCCAATAAACTGAAATGTACATGAGATATTTTGTGTAACCCTGTATATGACCTATAGAATTTATATACACCAATTAATATGCAAAAAAATAGTTAAATATGAAAACGCTTACCACAACTAGAAACAAGCTACCAGCAATAATTGTTCATAGACAGTACTGTAACCAAATTATCTTGAATGTCCCTGTAAATGAACGATACATTTTATGCATACCATATTCTACAGTGAGCGCGTTGTAGTGCACTTCAGTGATATTTGTCAATTTGAATATGTTTAACAGTGAAAAATCATTAAAATACGCTGCAAATATTTTTTCCACATATACCGTAATGTAACGGAATTCTTTTGTGTATCCCTGTAAAAGAACTTATAAATGCTAAACACTTCATTTTCAAAACCAAACATGCCATAGTAAACCCCAATAACATATATCAATTTCAAAGAAATCCAAGTATATTTACAAGAGTTTAAAGTACGGGCAGACGGCAGACAGACAAAGCGAATTTATAAACTCTTTTCAAGTATGTTGGAAAGTGTTACACACAAAGTGTGTCTCTCACTTTTGACAATATTGCAATAGCAAGATGTGCTAATATTATTGATAATTATTAATTTCTGTGTTTATTTAATGTTAATGTTTTGAACATCTGTAAATTCACGTGCCCTTCTGTAGAAAGGCAATGTATATATTAAATATTCAACTACAAGCATTGGCGACTGGTTGACTTATAAAAAATGACTCACACTAAATAGTTGAATTCTTTTTTTTCTTCAGTTTTTTGAATTTAAGCTTGTTTTTCTATAAAATGATTATTGTACTAAAAAGAGATTTTTATTTTTTCTACTTTGTTATTATTATTATTATTTTTTTTTTTTTTAAGTTGAAAACCAACTTTTGGTGCTGCAACCATAAGAGAGGGAAATATCATCCCAACATTTGGAGCTCCGGTTGAACCATAGCTCCAAGTGTTGGAATGAGATTTCACCATTTTATGGTTGCAGCTATTGCAGCACCAAAAGTTGGTTCAACCCAGTATGTAGCTGCAACCATAAGAGAGGGAAATATCATCCCAACATTTGGAGCTCCGGTTGAACCATAGCTCCAAGTGTTGGTATGAGATTTCACCATTTTATGGTTGCAGCTATTGCAGCTCCAAAAGTTGGTTCAATCCAGTATGTAGCTGCAACCATAAGAGAGGGAAATATCATCCCAACATTTGGAGCTCCGGTTGAACATAACTCCAAGTGTTGGAATGAGATTTCACCATTTTATGGTTGCAGCTATTGCAGCACCAAAAGTTGGTTCAATCCCGTATGTAGCTGCAACCATAAGAGAGGGAAATATCATCCCAACATTTGGAGCTCTGGTTGAACCATAGCTCCCCGTGTTGGAACGATATTTCACCATTTTATGGTTGCAGCTACTGCAGTACCAAAAGTTTGTTCAACCAACCCAGCACAAAATTTTTAACAGCGTACTGGCTTCAGCAAAGAATGTGTACGATTGCATACATATTAGGGGAGCGACAGCGAAATCACGTGAATCCTTTTCTCGAGAATTACTGAAGCGATTTCAATACTTAACCCCTTCGCGACGAGCGTCCTTTACAGAATTTTTAATCTTTTACCACCGGTTTTTCAAAACAGAAATTTTCGTCTAATTGAATCGCAAAAATGCTAAGATTACATAAGGCAAAGCTTACAATAAAAAAGAACTGATGGGAATAATCGAGGATTCTGAGCATCTTATGCGTCACGTATACGTGTCGCTCGTCCCCAAGGGGTTAAAAGATATATAGTTTTTACTGTAGTTAAACTATATAAATTGATCATTCGCCAAGAAATAAAAATAAAAAATACAATATTTACGCAATTCCGCAAGCAAAATAAATCTATTTCTTTTTTTTTTTAATAATATGTATTTATTGCATTTTTTAGTTTTATTTTTTACCGGACGATTAGTTTATAGTTTAGCATAAAAAAAATACGCGGAAGCATATCACTGCTTGTTTTACTGTTTATTACTGTTAATTTTACGGTATAATGCTGGCAGCTGGGATGCCAGTACTATACCGTAAAATCAACATTTTTTCTTTTCAATATAGAAATTGCTTCTGTAATTCTCGAGAAAAAGTTAATTCAATGTCAACTGTTTTGCATGCGATTTTTTGCTTGTTTGCGAAATCGCAAAACTTTTGCATTTTTTATTTCTATTTCTTGCAGAATGATCAATTTATAGTTCAACTACTGCCAAAACTAATAAAAAGATATATTGAAATCGCTTCAGTAGTTCCCTTGATTAAGGTAGATCAATGCCAGCTATTTTATATGTGATTTCGGAACTATTGTCGCTCTCTTAGCACAAGAGTAGAAAACTTATTTATTTATTTATTTAACAACAAAATTGGTTAATTTTCTTTAAGCGGTATTTCTTATGAATGAAAAGTTTTCGTTTTTATTTTTTCGATGTAACACCTTCAATATTGAATTATTCAAAAAATCTTATTCTTTGTCCTGCTTGGAAAGCGGAAATAGCTTAGCTGACTCTATCGTCAGATTGGTTAGTAATTGAGTTATTGCAGATTATCTGTAATTACATCTGTATGATGATGTGCATTGTTATCTGTATAATGCAAATAATCTGATTGTTAAAGCGCGTGCAAAATGTCAATTGGAAATAGAATGCTAACATAAAACCAATTGGCTTTGATATGATATACATAGTTTTCATTGTTGACAACTCAGATTTTTTTGCTGTTATTTGATTCTATATTTACAAGCAGAAACATCATTACGAACTTCCCCATTTCTCGCTATTTTTCTCCCCATATATATCTCCCCATTTCTCGCCTTTGCTCTCTCTCCTTTTTTTTTTTTTTTTTTGTTCAGATGCAATCCCCCAAAAAGATATAAGTTGCAAAAGCAGAGACAGAAGTCAAAAACTGCTTCCCAATTGCAGTGGTTCCAAGTAAAAAACAATAATTCTGTCGTAAAAATAACAAATCATGAAAAACTAGTCGTTGGGGGCCACCATAATACTTACCGATCTTGGATATGCATAGTATAAAATATGAAAATAAGACATGTGTAAACTATTTATAAAATGCATTGCAATTCGAATAAAATCCTGCCTTGATGACGTCATAAATTTTAAATGCTCTATTAATCCAAAATTGATAATCATATTAACTAACGGTTTACTGCGTGGGATTAAGCGTCTCATTTCCAATTAAAATATATCTTTGAATTGAAATATGAATGAAATACAGGGTTATGAAAATTCGAAGAGTGTGGTAAATAGGATTACAAATATCTCGGCAACTCATTGTCCGATCGACTTCATTCTTTATGCAAAATTTATGTTTTTTTATTGTCTTTTATATTCACTCCTTAAAATAAACAATTTCGAACAATGTTATGTACCTTTTATCTGAACGAATTCGAGAGTCCGAAAGAAATAGTTCCGGATAATCGAGGTTACTGAAATTCAATAATCTTCTTCCCATTATTACATACTAAGTACATACCAAATTTCAAGTCTCTATCTCAATTTGTTCGGGAGATAGATAGTTTACAGACACACAAAAGACGAACAGCAATTTTTTTTTTCTAAAAATATGTTTTTCGGAATCTCCAGTGTCTGAAACGTGTAAATCCGTCAATTTTTTTTTCGATTTTCAAAACGATTACAAGACTTACCCTATACTACGTATGATGGGTAAGTAATAATAAAATCGTAAAAAAATCTACCTTTTTCTAGAAACCATATGATTACTGCATCTTTAGCATTGATAATCGAAAATATTTTGTCGACTCAAATTTTTAGATTGTGATTAGGTGGCTCTATAAATATTCTCAAGTTAAAAAGTTTATAATATGCTGTATTTTAAAATATCTTTTTGCACTTGTTTTTTCGTTTATAACTAAACTCAATAAGATTTAATGCTTCTCGATTCTGTGTTTATAAGCAGAAACGTCATCAGAAACTTCCCAAATACTGCACTGTGCTTTTCTCTCTCTCTCTCCTTTTTTCGGATGCAGCTACCAAAGAGAATACAAGTTACAAAAACAGAGAAAGAAGTCAAAAACTGTTTTCCAGTTCCTATGGTTCCAAGTAAAAAAAAAAAAAACAATAATTCTGTTGTAAAAATAATAAATCATGAAAAAACATAAAATCTTAAAAATTTCTACTCTTTTTATAGATTATTCAATTATTGTACCTTTAGCAATGACAAAATCATAATCTACCTACAACATTTCACAACCTGCTTAATTTTCATTCCTTGTATTTGTCCAAAATTCAAATAAAATATTTTGTCTACCTAAATTTTAAGACTGTGATCGGGTGACTCTAGAAATATTCTCAAGTTAGAATGTTTATGATCGTCTTTTTTTAGGTAGATTTCGTAAGAAATACTACCTATTACATTCTCACCTAAGTTGGAAATTTTGAAAAATTTTTGCAGATCTACGCCGATCATGACTCCCAGAACCCAAAACCACCCCCAGTTCAAAACTTTATCTATCTATCTATCTATCTATCTATCTATCTATCTATGTATGTCACTTTTTTCTGACCACGATAACTGGAAAAATTCTGCATTAATCTTTTACAAACTGATACATAAAATCAAGGGGCATAAAATCTCGGTCAAGTTCGTTAATGGGCAAAATCGAACCAAGGGGGGGAGGGTGGGGGGGCTTTTTGTGAAAACAGAAAAAAACCCATAATTTCTTAATTATGATACGTATCGAATCCGTTTAAAGTTATTATTACTTCTAGGAGAAGGGTCGAAAATGTATGTATGACAGACTTTTGATATAATTAAAAATGGCCCCAGGGGGGGGGGGGAAAGGGGGGTTTTAAGAGAAAAAAAATCATAGCTTCGTCAATTCCTAAGATATCAAATTCGCGTAAATTTATTATTAATCCTCTTAATATTATCTAAAACTTTTATATTGACAAGTTTTTTATAGGACCAACCGTTATAGCAAAAAAAAATTAAAAACAAAAAAATCCCTGCCGGCTCCGCCTGCAAACAAGTTATTTTTCGAAGTAGGCGGTTCCAACTCCCGCATCTTTTCGAAACTGATACATAAAATCAAGGGGCATAAAATCTCGGTCAAGTTCGTTAATGGACAAAATCGAACCAAGGGGGGGGGGGGGGATGGGGGGGCTTTTTGTGAAAACAGAAAAAAACCCATAATTTCTTACTTATGATACGTATCGAATCCGTTTGAAGTTATTATTACTTCTAGGAGAAGGGCCGAAAATTTATGTATGACAGATTTTTGATATAATTAAAAATTGCCTTAAGGGGGGGGGGGGGGAGGGGGGTTTAGAAGAAAAAAATTCATAACTTCGCCAATTCTCAAGATTTCAAATCCGCTTAAATTTATTATTAATCCTCTTAATATTATTTAAAACTTTTATATTTACAAGTTTTTTATAGGACCAACCGTTATAGCAAAAAAAAAATTAAAAACAAAAAAATCCCTGCCGATTCCGCCTGCAAACAAGTTAGGTTTCGAAGTAGGCGGTTCCAACTGCCGCATCATCGTAAAAAGGTCATTTCTTCCGCAATTCCCGACAAACAGGCGCCCCACGGTCTGCGTCTTCGAAATCTACCTGTGCCTGTAGGCCAAGCCGTCAGGGATTATTTTTTTTCCTTTATAACTAAAGCTCAACCTACAACCAACTAAAGCTCAGTATGTATATTCTTTGGCTCAACAACGTTTAATGCTTCCACTATATTGCTTCTTTCTCTCTCTCTCTTTCTCCCCCCCCCCCCCCCCCCGGATGCTACCCTCAAAGACCAAAGAGGATTGGGAATTCAAGCGCTCGAATACGCCATCTGGTGGAGAAAAGATATAACTTCTCGTTTCAGGAAAATGCCTTTCAAGCCCACTGAATTACATGCATTTTTAATTTTTTTGCCCAATTTCAGATTTCATGTGATATTTGTGTTCTGTGTTTATATGACGATAAAAAAATATCCAAATTTGAATATCTAACACTTTCAAACGCGTTTACAATAAATAATGGTTTCAATGGCACTTTAGCATTAGTTAAAGGGACAATTTTCCTGTACCGAAGGCTGCGATCCGCGCCTCTATAGGCCGTTTTAAGTATAAAGTCAGAAGTCAAAAACTGTTTCCTATTTCTTATGGTTCCAAGTATAAAAACAATAATTCTGTTGTAAAAATAACACATCATAGAAAATAATAAAATCGTAAAAAATTCTCTCTTTTTCTAGAAACCATATGATTATTGTACCTTTAGCATTGACAAATTTATAATATACCTACAACTACAACAATTTAAAAACTGTTTCACTTTCATTTCTTGTATTTGTCCAAAAGATAAGTAGAATGGAATACTTTGTCTACCCAAATTTTAAGACTATGATTAGATGGCCCTATAAATAAATATTCTCAGGCTAGAAAGTTTATTACCTGCCGTGTTTTAAAATATCTTTTTTGCACTTGTTTTTTCCCTTTATAACTAAATCTCAACAACGTTTAATGATTCTCGATACCATGTTTACATGCAGAAACATCATCACGCACTTCCCAAATACTCTGTATTGCTTTTCTCTTTCTTTTTTCGGATGCAACCACCAATACCAAAGAGGATACAAGTTGCGAAACCGGAGTTCAGAAGTCAAAGCCTGTTTTCTTAATATAGTTCCTATTTTTGCACACGTAACGGAGTTTTTATTCTTCTATACCCTTTGTGAAGCCAGAGGAAATAACTTCTTGAATTCAATATCGGTTGTTTCGCTCTGGAAATAGAATTAAAAAGTCTTCCGCCTTCACAAAAACACAAGGTTAGTGAAGCCTCGACCCATGTGGGTTGCTAACAGTTGATTCGACCGGTATGACCGGCGCAGCAAGTAACCAACGCTGAAAAATAAAAACCAGAAAGAAAAAATAAAAAGGTGAACGTGCCCGATACTTATTTTTCAGGCTTGTATAAAATGTTAATCTGGCAACACCCTTTCTTCTCTGCTTTTTTTTTTTCCGAGAAGAAAGAGAAAAAATAAAAAATTGCTCTTTCTATCAATTGTTAGATGCTTCGAAATCGAAAAGACCTCAATTCGGTTTCTTTTGCTTTCGATTTTATTGTGTGACATATTCAGTTTTGAAGAAAGTGATAAAAAGAATTATTTTGGATTATTAGAGTCTTGAGATTTCTTTTATATACACTTACATATACGCTAAAACGGGCCTGTTCAATTTTCAGTAAGCATGGTCAGTTCAAGTATACCCCCAGCCAATGGCAAATAATGAAGGACGCTATTATTCACATTACTGAAAATATGCAACAATGTTTTACATATTAGTATCAGCGATAATAGTTAACAATACATGCTCATCTACACGATACATACGTACGTCTTATAATAGTAACTATAAGGCCCTGCGATGCAAAGGCCCCGTGTAAAAATAAACTGAAACAAGAACGAAAAATCATGCGTAAAGCATAGATTGTGAATCACTTTCCAACACATTCAGAATACTGTAACAAAACTTCACCGTTTTATAAGGTGAAAGATGATGCCTAAGTAAACAACTTGGAAAACGTATAAAATCAAGTTACGCCTCCGACAGCGGGTGTCTAGGTTCTCGTGCCGAGCCTAGGTTCCGTTGAGTCTAGGTTCTCGTGAACTCTTGCGAGGATCCACCAGGAGGGCCCAGTTTACCCGGAACAACTCACAGGTGGGCTCTTCGGCCAAGGAGAACACCGCCACCCGCGCATCACTCCCTTACACCCAAGCAGTAGACGAATGTCGTTGCAACAGCAGAGTCTGTGTACAAAGGAAACTGCCGCATGTCACTTGGGGACATGATTTGAAAGTCAATTTCAGCAATTACCACTAATAGTCGGGAAAATATCCAAATTCTTTTGTGCAGCCATGTATATGATCTATGCATTTGTACATATATATATACTAGATAGTATGTTAAAATTTAGTTCAGTTAGAAAACACAGCTGAAAATTCCCCTTCAACAATTTCTGTCAATAAACGGAAATGTACTTACTCGCCTTTTTTTTTGTACAGCCCTGTATATCATCAATAGTTTTTATAAATATCAAGTAATATGTACATACCAAGTAAATAATACCAAAATACGTATGTGAAAAAAATAGCTAAATTGAAAAACGCGCACCACAATTGAAAACGTACTTCCAGCAATTATTGTTCATAGACAGTATAGTAACCGAATTCTTTTGTGTGTTCCTGTAAATGAACGATGAATGTTATGCATACCTTATTCTATAGTAAGCCTCTTGTAGTGAACATCAGTGATACAAATCAATTTTGATCTGTTTGAATTTGTGTAGGATTATTACAATACACCGCAAATGATTTTTCCCTCATAGACCGTAATGTACCCGAATTCTTTTGAGTGTCCATGTAAACGAAATATAAATGCTACACACTTCATTTTCAATATCGAAGATGCGATAGTAAACTTCAAAAACATATGTGAAATACATGTCAATCCGAGTATATTTGAGTAGTTATAGATAAAGCACAGACAGACAGACAAACCGAATTCATAAACCCTTTCCAACATAGTTGAAAAATGTTAAAAATAGGCTTATCCCACTTTCAAAATCAACGACTCATATAACAACCATATAGTCAAAAATTTCTTAAAATTGGAGGATGATAGAACAATTTTTAACATCTTAAGATCTATAAAACACACGCAATGTATACTGAGAAACTGAAAGTACGTTAAAATTTGTTCAGTCGTGCAATTTATTTGCACCCGGCCTTTTATAAAGAGAAGGCAGGCCTTGTTCGCTCACGCAATCATCATTAACATTGTTACCATTAAACTTACCATCTCACTATTACCTAAACACAGGGCCCGCTTAAGACTTAGAAGTAGGGGAAGCCCGACGTCACACAGGGGGCCAATTTTACTCTGCCAATTATCCTTCAACAATTTGAAATTTTACCATCAAAATTTCGAGTAAACAACACTTTTACTATTAAACTAAATCTAACTACCAATACACATATAAAAAATATTTTATTATATACATAATTATACATAACAAATTAATTTTATAAATGGATTTACAAATATGGAACAGGTGCGAATATTTGAACTTCAAAATATATTGTATGATTTACAAATTGCAGGATTTGCCAGTGCTAAGAACAATGCAGGAGATTTGATGTAAATTTATACTTGGCTATAACACAATTTTGCTTCTATTTTATAAACAGAAATTTTGTATCACTGAATGCTAATTACTTTCTCCTTTATTTCAATAACCTATTCTCCATATTTTATATCATTTCTCTACTCTCTATATATAAACAAAACATACAGATTAGATTTTCTGTTATTTTTAGCACGTTTGAAATTAAAATGTAAAACATAAGAAAAATGAAAATAAGTTGCATTTAATCACTGTTTTTATACCATTTATTATATCAACAGAAAAAAAAAGATGGAGTGTAAGTGTGTCAGTAATAGCCTGAGGGAAAATTTAGTAGCTATAATTAAGAAAATAAAATACATTTCTTATCAGACTGAATTCCCCCCCCCCCCTAAAAATTAGTTTTGAAAAGTAAATTTGGGGGCCACTTTGTATTTCAGTGGGTAAGCTCGGGCTTCACGGCCTATTCGGTAAACAGGCCCTGGCCTAAGCATTACTTTGCAGGTAATCGGAATTAGAATTTATCACTAATCTCTCCTTTCAACGTCGATTATATAAGCATTCTTACAGTATCTCTTTCGCGACTTGTTAGAAAAATGATTACGATTTATATATCCAGTGACGAACATTTCTATAACTAACACCATTCGGTATGTTAATATCATTTTTATACACATAAGTTGAAAATCAGTTTCATAGACAATAGGATATACCATTACATTTCATTTGCACGTGACATGTTTTCGACATACTTCCTCGGTCCACTGGACGACAAATACCGTTTCAGTTTCATTAGTACGATGTCACAAATAACATGTTGGTATCCGAGAAGCTCATTAAAGATTCTGGGTATTATGCAAGTTATAAAGGATAACATTGTAACGGTGACCATGATTAACTATTACATAATGCTGAAACTATAACTGCATGTGCTGAAATAACGTTTATTATTCGTTAAAAAATAATTTGTTGAAAATATTGTTAAAACCTTTTGCGACGAGCGTTCTTTACAGAATTTTTAATCTTTTATCACCGGTAATTCAGAAAAGAAATTTTTGACTAATTTAATTGCAGAAATGCTGTTATCGAAAAACATTTACTGAATTCTCTTAACGCAGTTAACTGTTTTGTCCGAACGCCACTCGGGCAAGAATAGTATGCTTGCTACATTATTAAAATCTTTAGGATACCAATAATTTTAAACTGTAATCTTTGCCTTATTAATTGGCAGACATTTATCGATTATATATATGTTAAAACATTGGCAGTTCGCTGGTTGATTTTTATTTTGTGAAGACGTGTGTTTGTGCTGCTGTTCTGTGTTTTTATTACGATGTTGCATTGAATACTATTCGTTTTCTCAAGATGTCGTCAATGAGCGTAGATCAAACCCTTTAGGCTCTGGTAGGTTAATTTCTTCCCACATAAATTTAGAAAAAAATCATTTGCAATCAAAATCCTTTGATATTAAAATGGATAACACGATTTCGAGGTTTTACTTCTCCTTTCTACACCTTACATATCAGTATAGCACACTCTACCAATGTCTAGTTGCTTTTCCGAGATGAATTAAAACTTTCCAATTTCCAAGTGTTAGAAATTTTGTATTTTTCGAGTGTTATAAAGAAAGATTTATTTTTTATTTTTATAAGAGATAACTTATTTTTTCTGCTAGACACTTCTAGTAATTAATAATAATTTAAAATGTTTAGAATTATAGTAATTTTTAAATAAATTTGCAAAGTTGTGTTTGCATGTTGAAATAATGCCATAGAGCACTGATGGAAAAAAAAAATTCCCAGCATCCCAGCCTATTTTTAAAAAAAAAACCTATATAGTCCAATTTTAGGCTGTCCCTTAATCACATTTATTTTTTTGTTTTTTGTTTTTTTAGCATATTTTAAAAATTTTAATAACCTCAAGGGGTTAAGGGTCTTGTGAAATTGGATAAAAAATACAGTAAAACCCTCATAATGGACACTTCCGAATAGCGGGTACCTCTATTTAGCAAACAGTTTTCCAATCCCCAGCACATACGTTCTTTGTATATTTTTACTTCTGAATAACGAACGCCTCCTAACAATGGAAAGATTCCACGATCCTGAGATGCTCGTTATTTAGAGGCTTTACTGTTTACTGTATTTGTTTAATTAATATGGTGTCACAATAAGTTGCTGGTAATTTGAGAAACTCATTGAAAAAATCGAATGATATGCAAGCTACAAAAAAACTTCTTAATAATGGTCTTGAATTATTGAAATTAATTGAAAGTGTACTTAATTCAAAAATTTGTTAAGGGGTCATACCTGCTTGCAAGATCGAAAAAACATTCTATATTTTTGGGAATTTTTTTCAGGAAAATGAAACAAGATACTTGAAAAACACGTTTTGTATTTTGTTTATTACACACTTTAGAGAAAAGAATTTGATTTTTGTAATGCCGAAATAAAGTTAAGTGTCCCCAACAGATTTGCTGCCCGGATATCATGGTGTCGTTTTGGAAGCCGTCCACGGTGATCACCAACTCTGTCAAATGTTATCTGAAATAATAAAAAAACAATGTCTTAACTCCGTACACTTAAAACTAAAAAGTAACCGTTCGGTTTTTGGAAAAAAAAAAAAAAAATTGAACAAAATGGCGGCCGTTCAAAGTTAAGATACAGATTTTCACACAAAAAAAAAAAAGAGCTTTGATTGATTATAAAAAAAAAAAAAGAAAAAAAATCACCTGATACCTGAGGTTATGGACGCCCTCAGAACAAAATCCAGGGTGGGGAGGGATAAGATTTTGGAACAGGTGGTGCCTGTGCCAAGGCCACTTTTTCCTTTTCTTCTTCTTTTTTAATAAAAAAAAAAAAAAAAAAAAAAAAATTTTTGTTAGAACCCCATGTGCAAGACATATCAACATAGAAAACAATACAGAAATGTAACAAATAAGACATATTAAATAAGCTTCTACCAGCTTTTGTCAAAATGAAAAATTCAAACAATTTATTATTTTTTTCTCATCCGGGGGCTCTGCCCTCTGAACCCCTCGTTTAAGATAATTGCTTAAGAGATAAACGTAAAAAGAAAGAAAAAAGAGAACTAAAGCTAGTCTTCCACGAGGTGTTAAGGGGGTTCAGATCCCCCTGACGAAAAATGCTTAGCTCCTTTTTATTTTGGTGTTTAATTGTTTTGAATAATTTGAGAAAAATAAATTATATATATTTTTAATAATCATAAGATTAATTTTTTTTTTAATTTGAACATCCAGGGAGGAGCAATCTCTTTCCCTGTGCCCCCCCCCCCCTTTTTTTTGTGCGCCCATGCCCGAGAATATCTAGAAGAAAAACTCAAGAAAAATCTTACATCACATGAAAATCAGAGGTTCAGAAATCTTTTTATTTCGGGTCTTTTATGGCTATTTTCTAAAAATACCTACAATACCCAATTAATTACATTCAATTTCCTGAAGAAAGTGCTTACTGTATCAGATCCTGATCAAAACTTTCTCTTATTAACTCTCCTACATCTTTATCAAAATCATGGTCAAACCAATTTCAGTTTAGGCGGGTACACCTGCTCACGATGGATGTAACAGGGCGTATTCCATGATTAGAATGTCAACAAAACTTCTTCCCTCAAGTTTTAAAGACGGAGCTCCTGACTGTGTGTGGGTAACTTTATCTACAAAACGGAATGGAATTACCATATTACAAAGGTGTGTCGAATGGCCAAAAGAAACGCCTTTGCCCTTCTCTCAATAATCCCATTCTTTTGAGGAGATTCAAACCTGATTTACTGGTATTTAGTCAAGTAGCTGTTTTATACTTTGACAAAGAGCTGCTTGAAATAGCCATTATAGAGTGCACGGTATTTGCATAGCTGGGTATTAAGGTATTGTGGGCATGACGTCTCGTTTCAAAGTTCATTATCGAAAACAAATAAGATAGTTTGGTATTTTTGTTTTAATTACCGATACTGATGCAATAGTTTTGAATTTATAAAACAAACATACAAAACTCAGAACCAAGGCTGGGGACAGAAGATAGAAGCATCTATATACTTTAAGGTTCATAGACAGACAAAGCCTCAATGATCTTAATAGTGTTAAAATCGGTTGCAACTTTCGAATAAATATGGCAGTCGGCGTAGAATCGTGTGCAAAAAGCGCTGCTAGTGCAAAATGTTTATTGGCTAACTCTCAATAATCAAGCAAATGATTAGTAGAAGCAAACAAAACGAGTAAAATCGTATTACATCAGCAATACTATTTAAAAAAAAAAAATACTAGGACGATTTTCCTTTTCCAAAACCTATTTCGTTAGAGGTCCATGTTCATGCTCAAGATCCGAGAGGAAAGTTTCCAACATTTTTGATCGTTACCCATAGAGGAAAGGATCTTCCGTCTCTGTAATCCTTTCTCATCTGCAAACCATACAGCGGATGCTTGTACATTTATATGGAATATACACATCAGTGTTTCAACGGCCGAATATTAAACTGAAGTCTTCCAGCTACAAGCCCGCCACTGTAATCATTCAATCAGTGCGGACTTGAAAATGCCATTGTGTTGTAAAGTGGTCATCCTAAGTACTAATTATATCCCACTCATAGACCTTCTAATGTAGTACTATTTTTGCTCTGAGATACACTCCACTTCTTCGGTAATCGAACGAAAACAGGATTTTCTAGATGGCTTGACCGTTGGCATCACAGATGGTGACAGGTTTTGCAGACTCCTGGATGCAATGATGAATTAGGGGAGAGGGCCAAGAGAAAAATTACACCCTTCTCCACACATTTGAGAGAACAAAGAGTGCCCCTGGAAGATTTCAAAATTTCCAATTTAGTAATGATCCAAGAAAATACTTCTCGGAAATTCCAGAATGTCCTTCCTCTGGCCTCTGGGAGTAGAGAACTCTCCCTTGAGGAAAAGATTTGAATTCAATACTGTCTGGATAGAGAAAAATTTTCATACTTTTTTTTTTTTACAAATTCGATCTAAAATCGAACAGTTAGTTGTTACATCTAAGTAGCACATTCGGATTAAGGTGACCAAACTCCTTGAAATTCGAGGATGTCCTCAAATTTGCGGACCGTAGCTTCCGCAATTCTTACAGTTTTTGATTGAAAACGTTTGTTTCATTTTAAGACAGGGTTGGCCGGTATTTACCGTTTGATTGTTTTTACCGCTTTCGAAAAATATGATTTTAACGCGGTTATTACCATCTAGCGGTTAAAAACTGTTTTCGCGTTTCTTTCACAACTATGAAAATTTATATCCGAATTTTTTATGTTTTTCAATAAAAATAAAATTTTTTAAACATTTAAACAACATTATTAAATCTCAAAATTCTTAAAATTATTCATAGAACATGCACATGAAAATATGTCTATCCATCTTACATAATGGACTATTTTTTTTTCATATATATTGTCAGATATTTTTGTAACTTGCTGAAACTCATGAGATATAAAAGTAAAATTATGTACGAGGAGTGTTTCTTTTAAGTAAGTACGTTTTAATTAAAAAAAAAAAAACACAGAGCCAGTTTTTTTAACAATTTTATTTTTGCATGACAACCTGAACCATAACCTACTTTTCAGCATATTTACCGCCTCTATTAAGGCACTCGTTACGACCAGCTTTTGTATCCCATCTTCATAGAAATCTGCCCCCTGTTGTGCTAACCACTGCACCTCCGCCGTTTTGACGTCATCATCATTTTTGTAGCGCTGACCGCCAGGGTGCTTCTGTAAGTGCAGGAACAAGTGGTAGCCACTTGGCGCTAGGTCAGTGCTACACGGAGGGTGATGAAGTTATTCCCAACCATATGGCGCAATGAGATCCTGGGTTTAACTCCGATTTAGCGCCACTTGTTCCAGCATTTAAAAAAGAACCCTGGCGGTCTGTGCTACAACGAAGATGACGACGTCAAAAGTACGGTATGGTTAGCACAGCAAGCGGCAGATTTCTATGCGATGGGATACAAAAGGTGGTCGTACGATACGATAAGTGCCTTAATAGAGACGGTAAATATGTTGAAAAGTAGGTTAATGTTTTTTTTTTTTTTTTTTTTTTTTTTTTTTTTTATATATATCAAATATATTTGATTTATTAATATATTTGAAAAACACGCGTCTCGTATTTAGCACAATAGTCATGCATTAATATTACTTTTTTTTAAAGCTGGTAATGGTAATGACTAAAGAAATACAAAAAACAAATAATAAATACATTTTTATTATAATTAAAAAGTTTTATGATTAATATTGAAAATTTTTATTGATTTCTGTTTTAATCTTTATTTACTTTAGTGGATTTAATAATGGATTTTAAAGAAGATTTTGTCTTAGGCAATACATTGAGAAATAAATAATAAAAACATGAAAACACATAGAAATTTTTGGAATGCTAAATTTGAAACAGTCATCACAAAATTTTAGTTTTAATAAACAATAGTATAATCTACTAATCCAAATCTTTGTATTCTGTTGGCTATAAGAAAATACAAACTTTGCAGCTTCTGCACACCAAGTCTATTCCTTAGTTTCTTGTGGATATATATAGACAGTTTAAAAATTATTTTCTATTGATGCAGAACTACAAGGCATTAGAATGAAGTTTTACTATCATATGAACAAATTAGGGAATGATTTATATACAATTTTTGCAGCTTTCTGCACAACAATTCTGTTCCTTAGTTTCACGTGAATGTATGGAAAGTTGGAAAAAATACGTTCTATTGATGTAGAACTACAAAGCATGGAATAAGTTTTGCCATCAATAAATTCGGGATTGATTTAAATGCAATTTTTGCAGCTTTCTGCACAACAATTCCGTTTCTTAGTTTCATGCGAATGTATGGAAAGTTATGAACAAATTCGGGATTGATTTAAATACAATGTTTGCAGCTTTCTGCACACCAAGTCTGTTTCTTAGTTTCTTGTGAATGTATGGAAAGTAAATAAAAAAATACGTTCTATTGATGCAGAACTACAAGCCATGGAATGAAGTTTTACCATCACATAAACAAATTCGGGATTGATTTAAATGCAATTTTTGCAGATGTCTGCTGAAGAGTTGCAAATCGAAAATTATTTATTATTCTTCGAATCAGGATCTATTTCAAACTAAATTTTCACTGTTTCTTATTTTTTATAAAATATTCTCGATGATATTACACATAATAAAAAGTTAAGTTAAATTAAAATTAAGAAATTTATTGTTACCAAGCAAAAGCCTGGTTCAGATAAAAGCTGGTTATACCGCCAGCCACTCGGTTCGCGAATTACATCACATCTAAATCAGAATTAAAACTGAAAAACAACAAATGAAAGGGTTACAATAATTATTATTGGCGACGCCTAATCTCGCCAATCAAAACAACAGAAAGGGGGTTTTTACACACTGCCCCCGGATGAACAATTACTATTGTTCATAATTCAAATTAAATTTCTAAAAAATTTTAAACAACATTGATAAGATAAAAATAGAACACACTTACAATAAGGAGATTACACAAAAACAGTTTTCACAGGAGTTAATACTGAAACTAAAATATACAAAATAATGGGATTAGAAAACGTTAATAGTAAGAAAATGAAAATAAAATGTTCATTAGTTCATAATATCCAATTCCAGTTTATAAATCAATTGGACTGGTCTTTTTATCACACCGGAAACAGTCTGAATGGCACAGGATCTAATTTTCGAATCTCTTCCTAAAAATAGTTCTGTTATTCGTCCAAACATGTGCTTTGGAGTTTTATCCTCATTAATCAACACAATATCTCCAACTTCGAATTCAGTTGGAGTTTTGACTGGAGCTGTAAAATTGGCAGAACGAAGTTCTAGCAAATATTCCTGTCTCCAACGTTTCCAAAAATGATTTAAAACTTGATCTCGATATCTCAAAATTTTTGTCAGTGTTATTTTATTCGATTTAGTTTCTGAAACACAATGAAGATCTGGTAGAGAATTTATTCGCTTGCCGATCAAAAAATGAGAAGGTGTAAGTGGAAGCGGTTCACTGTTTTCTTCATAGACATACGTCAATGGGCGACCATTAATCACAGCCTCCATTTCGGTCAAAGTGGTTTGAATTTCTTCAAATGAGAGACAAGATCTACCGAGAACTTTCTTCAACGGAGTTTTTACCGAACGAACCATTCGTTCCCAACCCCCCCCAGCCCCCCCGCCCCACCAGTGGCGGCCAGTGTTGAATTCAGGGGGTGGCCCGGGGGGGAAATTCCCCCCCGGAGCATGGAAGTGTCCCCCCCGGAAGATTTGAGATTTTATACTTTCAATGGGCAAAAAGTGGAATTTCCCCCCCGGAACTGTATTATGTCCCCCCCGGAGCTACAGAAATCCCTCCCGGAGAAAAGTGTCTGAATTCAACACTGGTGGCGGCGTTAGGCGTCGGCGACGTCGGCAACCGCCGACGGCCTCGCGCCTGTGGGGGCCTCGATAAAAGTTTTTCAAGTTGTTAAAAATTTAGTTATCCGTATTTATTTCCGTACGAGTGTAGTAGTATTTATTTAGAGTCGTCTGGCAACAGTATGAAAGTTAGGCGCTTCTGCGTTCGATACTCGGGAAAAACCCGAATCGTTACTTTTTTCAACTTCATTCAATCATCTGTCACAAAACTCGGAGACTCGCAATAGCAAAACTTCTGACTACTTTTCTTTTCATTACTAACATAATTTAAAAATTGGTTATTTGTTTATTTTAAAGAAGTTATATTTTTATACATTTATCATAGTGTTGTGATTTATTTCATACTAGCTGTACCCGGCCACGCGTTGCTTTGGCCCAGCCTGGTTAAATAGAAAAGAAAGAAAAGAAAAGTGCACGTTTGTAATACGTTTAACTTTACAATGCTTGTGCGTATACAATATTTTTTGTTGTTCTATTGTGTGTGCAGATATAGAGATTGTCTGTTTCGCCGACGCTCTAGAACACGCAACATATAAATGATTGTCCATGTGAGAAGCAATCCGTGTCTAGATCTAAAACGCACGATTTTAAAGATTGGCCCTGAGATTTGTTGATGGTGACTGCAAACGCCAATCGAATTGGGAATTGCAATATCTTGACTTGAAATGACATATCCGTTGAAATCATAGGAATGCGAGGAATGAGGACATCTTCAGCTTTGAAAGGTCCTATCAAGATTGTTGCTTCTACGACGTTGCTCATTATTTTTTTTAACTGCAAGTCGCTTGCCGTTGCAAAGCTTTGGCTGATTGATATTTCGTAACGTGATAGTAGGCACGCCGATATTCAATTGCAGTACCTGCGGTGGCATCCCTGGCAGATCGAGTGAATTCAAAAATTCTGTTGGCTAATTAACCGTTTCACCTGCTTCCACAATGCTGTCGACAGATGTGACTGCCTCGCTTTGAATGTTATTTGATGTTACTGAATAATATTTTTAAGTTCTTAGGCGTCTGTTTTCTTGGCCGCAAGAATAGCTCGTTCATCAGCCAATCGTGATTCTTATAATTTGTTTAAATATTGGAAAACACCTTCTCAAGCAATTCTTCTTTTGACGTCACTAAATTTCAGAAATTATGAGGCAATAAAATTCATCCTGAGGTCAGATCAACCGGCACCTTTCCGTTCCCATTTTCCAGCAATTGATGTTAGAATATCTCTGCTGATCAATCGTTTTGTAGCTGGACACGCATATTTGTAGTTAATTTTAAAGTCTTTACGTGTCGCCACAAAGTAGAGTATTTCAGGCAAGCATTTATTTCGTCTGCTGGTGTCGATGAAGAATTACAGGTAACGTTTGCCTGAAATCTCCTGCAAGCAATATTAATGTGTTCCCAAATGGTCTGATGTTTCCACGAAAAATCTTGCAATGATCGATCAAGAGCCTAGAGTGATTTTTTGTGCGCCATTGTGCATTCTTCCCAAACAATAAGTTTGCATTTCTGCAATATTTTCCTCATTCCGGATGCTTTGGAAATATTCTACGTGTGAGTTACAATGAATTGCATGTTCAATGGCAATTTCTAAGCGGAAGCAGTTCTTCCACCTAGTAGCAATGTCGCAGCTATTCCGGACGACGCAAGAGCTAAGGCTGTGCCATTTTGGGATCGAACTGTTCCCAGAACCAATCTAATTAGGAACGTTTTACCAGTTCCTCCTGGTGCATCTAAGAGGAAGTTTTCTCAAATTCATTTATTGACAGTTTGCATTATTTGATCGTATTTTTTTTTTTTTTTTTTTTTTTTTTTGCAAAAGCGTTAGCTTAGGAATATTTGATTGCACATACGACAAAAAATCACCCGTGTTGTAATTTTGTTCACAATGAAATTCTACATCGAACGAAGAAGCAGCAGATCGGTTCGGTTATGGCATTCCTAATTGATTGAGAACTTTGTGCGCGATTTCTAAGCATAAATCATCAATCATTATCAACGCTTCGTTGTAGATTTCTGCTGTGAAATCCATGTTCATATTTGAATTTCGACGGAAAATATCTTCAGCCATGTGCAATTTATACTTTTCCCATAACTCTGTTGGAGATGAAGGAGAGAATGCGGTAAATATGATTGCAAAAAACACAATCTAAATAACAAAAAAAAAAAAAAAAAAAATTAAAAATTTAACGAAATATTTCAGAAAAGTGCCCCCATGGGTGCAAAGTGGAGGAGGGGGGACGGTAGGTGCATAATATGAAAGAATGGTCAAAGGTCTTTCTAATGATATATCACATGTTGGGTGTCGGAAAAAAATTAAAAAGTGCCCCCGCGTACTGTCAATTGAATCTGAAATAGCGGCTGGTATTAACTATGATGTAATCTTATAAAAATTCAGTGAGGCGAAAAGCCGTAAAGTTCATCTATTTTAATTTGTGTTTGTTTATGTAATTTTTGTCATTATTTGATTAGCAATAATACTTGCATAGTATACTCATAAAATTAGTGTATAATTATTATTAGTATATAATTCAGCTCATTTAACATTTTCTTTCTGACTGGAAAATGAAAGAGGCCTCGCAAAGCTGGTGTCGCCGACGTCCATGTTTTGTCTAGCGCCGCCACTGCCCCCCCCCCCCTCCCCCACCAACTGGCTCTTGGAACAATAAATTTCCAAACGATATTATTTTTATTAAAATATCGTAAAACTTCAGCTTTAGATATTCGGCTCCAAACTTCTCTAAGTAAATTATCTGTTTTGATAAAAGTTTTCGCATTGTCACTATACATAGTTTTACAAATTCCTCTTCGTGATATAAATCGTTTAAATATTAAAAGGAAGGTTTCAGTAGATAAATTCGTACATAATTCGAGATGTACGGCTCTAGTGACTGCGCACGTGAAAAGAACGATGTAAGCCTTTTCTTGGCCAATTTTTGTTTTGACATAAATAGGACCAGCAAAATCCACAGCACAGGTCTGGAAGGCGGGGGGGGGGGGATTCTATTATACAATCTTTAGGTAAAGGTGCAATTTCCTGCTTTCCAGGAGAAGCTTTAAATTTTGTACAAATAAGGCATTTTTTCAGTACGGATTTTATCAATTTTCGTGCTCTGACTATAAAATATTTTTCTCGTAAATGAGCTAATGTAGTTGTGATTCCATAATGGAAAACCTTTTCATGGGCATTCTGAATCAACAATTTTGTGAAAGTACTGCCATTTGGAAGTATAAAAGGATGTTTTTCCCTTTGAGAAAATTCTGAAAATTGTAATCTGCCAGATACAATCAGTAAATCATTCTCATCTAATTTTGGATTCAGATTATACAATGCAGAATCTTTATCGATGGCCTTTCCCTTTTTCAAAAAGTCAATTTCACGATTAAATACAGATAGCTGAGTTTGTTTTATCCAATAAATTTCTGCTTTTTCAATTTCTGGAGCTGTCAGCTCACCTGAAATTTTAGTTTTATTTTTGTTGATATTATTTAAAAATCTAAAGATCCATGCTGTGATGTTTAGTAATTTGGAAATATTACTAAAATTTTCTAATTTTAACAATGATTCTGGAGGTACAACACCTACTGTACAAGATATTTGGTCAGAATTCAACTTTGATGATTTTCTTTCATTCAAAGTGCTTTGATTTAGAAAGTTTACGTTAAATGGTACCTTTTCAGGTTTTGGCCAACTGTCCTTTGGTAATGATAACCATTCTGGACCATAGTACCATAATTTATTTTTAGTGAGGTTATGTAAATTCTCGCCTCTAGTAAGAAGATCACTCGGGTTATCCTTACCCGGGATATACTTCCACAATTTCGGATCAGTCAAAGACTGTATTTCTACAACCCTGTTAGCCACAAAGGGCTTCCAATTATTGGCTGATCCTTTTATCCAGTATAACGTAATAGTGGAATCTGACCAGATATGCATTTCCAAATTTTGAAAATTAAATACATTTTTTAAATATTTAGACATCCTAGCAGCTATTAATGCCCCCATTAATTCAAGACGAGGGATTGTCAAACACTTAATCGGGGAAACTCTAGATTTTGCCCAAATAAGACTGGTCGTAATTTCATTATTACTTGTGATATATCGAAAATAAGCTACAGCCCCATAAGCCTTAGGGCTGGCATCGGAAAAAATATGAAATTCAATTGGGTCCGAAAATTCTAAGCCCTGCGGAAAATATTTGCGGGGAACCTCAAATTTATCTAAATGTTCGATTTCTGAACACCAATTTTCCCATTCAATTTTTAAATCATCAGGGAATTTTTCATCCCATTCCAATCCCCTTTTCCATGTTTCCTGTAGCAAACTTTTCATACGAATAGAAAATGGTGCGATCTGCGATGAATCCAATAGGATCAAAGATTTTTAACAAGGCTTTAAGAACAACGCGTTTCGTTGGATTAAATTTCCATTCATCAGGAAAGGATTGTACATCAAAACGTAAAATATCCCAATTGGTATCCCATAATAATCCCAAAATCTTCAAAGAATTATTCGAATTTTCTTCTGAGTCACATAATTTATTTTCCTCCCATATTTTTCTAAGTTTAACAGAATTAGTATTGAATTTTCGCAAATTCATACCAGCTTCCCTAAAAATATCCGAAGCGGTTGATGAGAGATAAAAAGCGTCTTCATCAGATTTTGACCCCGTTATTAAATCATCTACGTATAAAGATGAATTCAAGATCTTAACAACTGCAGGATGATCAATATATTTCCGAATATGATATCTAATCGTTGCAGCCAAAATAAAGGGACTGCAAGTTACCCCAAAAGCAGCTCTAGTAAATCTCAAAAAAGTTAAGTTATCATTTTCGTCACCAAACCACGCAAATTTTAAATAATCCCGATCCTCTTCTGATATCCCAATTTGCAAAAAGGTTTTTTCTAAGTCAGCGCAAAATGCAACATTACATTTTCTAAAATTCATTATAACATCAAGTATGTTGGGATTGGGATTAGGACCTGGGTATAAACAGTCATTTAAAGAATTTAAATGCTTTTCTTTATAAGAAGCATCGAAAACCATCCTCACTTTGGTAGTTAATTTATCCTCTCTTAAAACTGGTCTATGAGGCATAAAATACCCATTCTCAATTATTCTATCAGGGCAGTCTTCTACAATTCCGGTAGTTTTTTGTTCCAATACAATAGCCTTATATTTTTTACATAAGTCCTTATCCTTTTCGAGTTTACGATTTAATTCGTTAAAACGATTCCTTGCTATTATAAAATTATTATCTACTCTAGTTTTCTCATCCTTCCACAATAAACCTGTTTCGTACCTATTATTTACAAATTTTAAATTATTCTCAAATTTATTCACAATTTCCTTATCCATATCTGAAATATTTTCATTTGATTGCGTAATACCCAAAGATTCAATTTCCCATAAAAATTTCAAATCCTCTCTCTGTAGATTTACAACGGACAGATTTAAAACAGATGCGTGTTTCAAATTCCTTTTTTCATCCTCATAGAACCCACATAAAGAGTGTCCGAATAAACTTTCACATAAAAATAGAGATTTAGTTATTTTCTGTACCTCTCCCTCGTGACAGATTTGATAAAAATAATCCGCTCCAATTAATATATTTATTTGAGAATCGCATGGCGCAGCAAATTTCGACAACTTGTAGGGCGCCAATTTGTCTGTTATCTGTTTGTTGAGAAGTGGGGGATGAATCGTTGCATTAGAAATTACGTCTGTAACCAAAGCCTCAATAAAAATGAAACGCGATTTGTCTTCAACATGAGATAATTTTAATTGCACAACATCATAAGTTTTTATTTGTGGCTTAGTAGCTGCAAAGGAAAAAATCTGAAGTTTTTCTCTACGAATAATTCGTGGATTTAATTTTGAAACTAATCGCTTTGTCACAAAAATTTTTGACTACCTAAATCATATAAACAAAAGGAAAGTTCCGAATTTATTCCAGATTCCACTTTTACGTAAGCTGTTTGTAAAATAACCTCTTTAAAGGAATTTGCATTTGAATTGACTTTACAATGAGAAATAGAAGTAATTACAGAGTCTGCTGATTTGATTTCTTTCGGGACAGTTTGATTAGAATTCCTATTTAAACAAACCGAAAAATGGTGAAAATTGCTATTACAAAATTTACATTGTTCAGAATTAAATTTACACTTGGCCGACACATGAAATTTTCTGAAACAAACAAAGCAACGACCATGGATGCGCAATTTATCACGTTTTTGATGAATAGAACAATCTTTACATGATTTAGAATCGTGATCATTTTCACAAAATATACAAACATTTTTTACATTAGTAGCCAATGCAGAGGCTGAAGGAGTGCTTCTTTTATAATTTTGATAAATTTTCTTGTAATTTTCGTGTTTATCAGAAACTGGTTTTTCAAAGCCATTTAATTGTAAAGTTGCTTCACGCGATTCAATTTCTTCTTTTATAAAATTAATCAGTTCATTTATGTCCCAGTCTACATTTTTCGTACGTTTTCTATTAAATTCTAAAGCAATATCAGATAGAATAAGTTTAAGAAGAATCGGACATAAGAAATGTCCATATGAACCCGACGTTACGCCTAAAGAATTGAGATTTCTAATCTGAATCTCACATTCATCATATAGGTCTCTTAGAGCTTTAATATTACTAGCGTTTCTAACAGGTTTCAAATTTAATAATTTTGTCATGTGGCCATTTATCACTAGATCATTACGACCAAAACGGTTTTTTAACAGTTCTATCGCGTGATCATAATTTTCTTTAGTCAGCGAAAAACCTGCAATTGTATTGGCAGCACTACCGCCTAAAAGTGACTTCAAATAAAAAAAAATTATCAATTGGAGTTAAGTGCTCATTTTTATCAATAGTGTTCGAAAATTGACTCCAAAATTCGAGCCATAAACAAGAATCACCATAAAATTTGTTTATTGTCAGCTTCGGCAAGTTCATAGAATTCTCTATATTTCCGTTTTGAGAAACGGAATCATTTTCCATAAAATTTTGAAAAGCATTATTTTGGTTTTGGGAGTTGCGTTCAACTCCGTTTAACTCCGATTTAGCGCCACTTGTTCCAGCATTTAAAAAAGAACCCTGGCGGTCTGTGCTACAACGAAGATGACGACGTCAAAAGTACGGTATGGTTAGCACAGCAAGCGGCAGATTTCTATGCGATGGGATACAAAAGGTGGTCGTACGATACGATAAGTGCCTTAATAGAGACGGTAAATATGTTGAAAAGTAGGTTAATGTTTTTTTTTTTTTTTTTTTTTTTTTTATATATATATCAAATATATTTGATTTATTGATATATTTGAAAAACACGCGTCTCGTATTTAGCACAATAGTCATGCATTAATATTACTTTTTTTTAAAGCTGGTAATGGTAATGACTAAAGAAATACAAAAAACAAATAATAAATACATTTTTATTATAATTAAAAAGTTTTATGATTAATATTGAAAATTTTTATTGATTTCTGTTTTAATCTTTATTTACTTTAGTGGATTTAATAATGGATTTTAAAGAAGATTTTGTCTTAGGCAATACATTGAGAAATAAATAATAAAAACATGAAAACACATAGAAATTTTTGGAATGCTAAATTTGAAACAGTCATCACAAAATTTTAGTTTTAATAAACAATAGTATAATCTACTAATCCAAATCTTTGTATTCTGTTGGCTATAAGAAAATACAAACTTTGCAGCTTCTGCACACCAAGTCTATTCCTTAGTTTCTTGTGGATATATATAGACAGTTTAAAAATTATTTTCTATTGATGCAGAACTACAAGGCATTAGAATGAAGTTTTACTATCATATGAACAAATTAGGGAATGATTTATATACAATTTTTGCAGCTTTCTGCACAACAATTCTGTTCCTTAGTTTCACGTGAATGTATGGAAAGTTGGAAAAAATACGTTCTATTGATGTAGAACTACAAAGCATGGAATAAGTTTTGCCATCAATAAATTCGGGATTGATTTAAATGCAATTTTTGCAGCTTTCTGCACAACAATTCCGTTTCTTAGTTTCATGCGAATGTATGGAAAGTTATGAACAAATTCGGGATTGATTTAAATACAATGTTTGCAGCTTTCTGCACACCAAGTCTGTTTCTTAGTTTCTTGTGAATGTATGGAAAGTAAATAAAAAAATACGTTCTATTGATGTAGAACTACAAAGCATGGAATAAGTTTTGCCATCAATAAATTCGGGATTGATTTAAATGCAATTTTTGCAGCTTTCTGCACAACAATTCCGTTTCTTAGTTTCATGCGAATGTATGGAAAGTTATGAACAAATTCGGGATTGATTTAAATACAATGTTTGCAGCTTTCTGCACACCAAGTCTGTTTCTTAGTTTCTTGTGAATGTATGGAAAGTAAATAAAAAAATACGTTCTATTGATGCAGAACTACAAGCCATGGAATGAAGTTTTACCATCACATAAACAAATTCGGGATTGATTTAAATGCAATTTTTGCAGATGTCTGCTGAAGAGTTGCAAATCGAAAATTATTTATTATTCTTCGAATCAGGATCTATTTCAAACTAAATTTTCACTGTTTCTTATTTTTTATAAAATATTCTCGATGATATTACACATAATAAAAAGTTCAGTTAAATTAAAATTAAGAAATTTATTGTTACCAAGCAAAAGCCTGGTTCAGATAAAAGCTGGTTATACCGGCAGCCACTCGGTTCGCGAATTACATCACATCTAAATCAGAATTAAAACTGAAAAACAACAAATGAAAGGGTTACAATAATTATTATTGGCGACGCCTAATCTCGCCAATCAAAACAACAGAAAGGGGGTTTTTACACACTGCCCCCGGATGAACAATTACTATTGTTCATAATTCAAATTAAATTTCTAAAAAATTTTAAACAACATTGATAAGATAAAAATAGAACACACTTACAATAAGGAGATTACACAAAAACAGTTTTCACAGGAGTTAATACTGAAACTAAAATATACAAAATAATGGGATTAGAAAACGTTAATAGTAAGAAAATGAAAATAAAATGTTCATTAGTTCATAATATCCAATTCCAGTTTATAAATCAATTGGACTGGTCTTTTTATCACACCGGAAACAGTCTGAATGGCACAGGATCTAATTTTCGAATCTCTTCCTAAAAATAGTTCTGTTATTCGTCCAAACATGTGCTTTGGAGTTTTATCCTCATTAATCAACACAATATCTCCAACTTCGAATTCAGTTGGAGTTTTGACTGGAGCTGTAAAATTGGCAGAACGAAGTTCTAGCAAATATTCCTGTCTCCAACGTTTCCAAAAATGATTTAAAACTTGATCTCGATATCTCAAAATTTTTGTCAGTGTTATTTTATTCGATTTAGTTTCTGAAACACAATGAAGATCTGGTAGAGAATTTATTCGCTTGCCGATCAAAAAATGAGAAGGTGTAAGTGGAAGCGGTTCACTGTTTTCTTCATAGACATACGTCAATGGGCGACCATTAATCACAGCCTCCATTTCGGTCAAAGTGGTTTGAATTTCTTCAAATGAGAGACAAGATCTACCGAGAACTTTCTTCAACGGAGTTTTTACCGAACGAACCATTCGTTCCCCCCCCCCCCCCGCCCCACCAGTGGCGGCGTTAGGCGTCGGCGACGTCGGCAATCGCCGACGGCCTCGCGCCTGTGGGGGCCTCGATAAAAGTTTTTCAAGTTGTTAAAAATTTAGTTATCCGTATTTATTTCCGTACGAGTGTAGTAGTATTTATTTAGAGTCGTCTGGCAACAGTATGAAAGTTAGGCGCTTCTGCGTTCGATACTCGGGAAAAACCCGAATCGTTACTTTTTTCAACTTCATTCAATCATCTGTCACAAAACTCGGAGACTCGCAATAGCAAAACTTCTGACTACTTTTCTTTTCATTACTAACATAATTTAAAAATTGGTTATTTGTTTATTTTAAAGAAGTTATATTTTTATACATTTATCATAGTGTTGTGATTTATTTCATACTAGCTGTACCCGGCCACGCGTTGCTTTGGCCCAGCCTGGTTAAATAGAAAAGAAAGAAAAGAAAAGTGCACGTTTGTAATACGTTTAACTTTACAATGCTTGTGCGTATACAATATTTTTTGTTGTTCTATTGTGTGTGCAGATATAGAGATTGTCTGTTTCGCCGACGCTCTAGAACACGCAACATATAAATGATTGTCCATGTGAGAAGCAATCCGTGTCTAGATCTAAAACGCACGATTTTAAAGATTGGCCCTGAGCTTTTTTGATGGTGACTGCAAACGCCAATCGAATTGGGAATTGCAATATCTTGACTTGAAATGACATATCCGTTGAAATCATAGGAATGCGAGGAATGAGGACATCTTCAGCTTTGAAAGGTCCTATCAAGATTGTTGCTTCCAGTGGCGCAGCCAAGGGGGGGGTTTGGGGGTTAAACCCCCCCCCCCCCCAGAGCTAAAAAAATTACTATAATTGCCGCTTATATGAATCAACACTACTAAAGTTAAAATTAAGTTTTTTTTTCCTTTACTCCTTGGCAGAATCTTTTATCGCAGCTTGAAGTGATTCTTTTTCAATTAATGTACATGTCAAAATTTCTTTCGTATGTGCTTGCGGTTTTAATACCAGAAATGAAATCATTTTCAGTTTGGCATCTGCGTGCTTCCTAATGCATACGTTTTGGATCACAGAATAAATAAAGAAAGATAAAATGCAATGTCTATTTCTCAATACATCTGCATGCTAAAATTCCTGCAGATGTTAAGTTCGGACAGCTAGTTTTCTGTTGTTATAAAGATGCTGATATGGTAATGTGGTTTCGTGGTTTGCGTTAAAAAAAAAAAAAGAAAAAAGAAACAAAAAAATAGAATGTGTTTCTCCCTAACAAATTTTCTTCTGTCATTATTTTTTTTTCTCTATTTCTGGGCACTTTTTTTTTTTTTTTTTTTTTTTTTTTGCTTATTTTCTGCTCTACTCATTTATTAAATTTCATTATTAAAAGTCAAAATGTATTATTATTTTTTTTACAAAAGACAAAATTGCTTTGAATTTTACAAATAATGTATGAAATATAAATATGCGGGTGGGATAACAAGCATAATGCATACCTCCTTCTAATGAAAGGGGGTTTGGGTTGATGGTTGTTGTTACTGCTGAAAATTAGAGCCCCGGTACTCTTTTTTCCTAGAATTTAAGCCCTGCCTGTGAGTATGGATTTTGAAAAAAAAAAAGGCGTTAAATGTGCGCTAAATGCATTTTTTTAGAAAAATACTATCTATAATTACACACAATTTTACGCTAACCATGCATTAATTTAAATTGATCAGCAATAAATTAGTTATGCATTGATTTACACTTATTGTATTTTAACGAATGCTATCTGCATGTCATTAAAATTATACTAGTTGACCCGTCCGGCGGTGCCTGGGCTCATGATAATTACTTCAAATTTGTATGATTATCTATCTTATATCAATTTTATATTTTTAAATGAAATTTTCACAAAAAAATATTGATTATTAGACAGAAAAGCATTTTTTAAAGACACCTTCTTGTTTGGTTGGGTGTTTTGTTTGTTTCTTTTCCTCGTAAGGGTCTCTCGTTTCATAGTTTAAAAAAAAATAATCCCAGTTGTCTGAATTCTATAAATTTTTCATCAGTTATAAACAGGTCTTGACAAATGCAGTCGCCAAGTTGCCACTGGCGACCTAGGTTTTCTATCTAGCCACCAAGTTATTTAACCTGATTTTTTTTTATTATTATTATAATTTTTTGTACAAAAATTGACCTAAGAAATGACCATAAATGGCATTTTTTCTCATTTTCGGCATTTTTAATTAGGTAAAAATAAGTTTAACAAATGCAAATTTTAAATTAATAAAAAATAATTATTTGACTGACTTCGACACGAAAACAGGCAGAAATTGTTTTCCTGCTTCACTGTTTCATCCATGCCCCCCTCATCAGATATAGATTTTGCAGCACTCACTTATCCAGACATTTGAAACCTTCGGCAATCAGCATTTCCGAGAACATACCAGTTAATGCAGCCTTTACATTTTTTTTCATAGATAAATAATTTTGATAAATTTCATTAGAAAACTTTGTTTATACCATCTTTTTAAATGATGTAACTATTCTAAACTATGTAACTAATAATCCGACAATAGGCTTATTATTTTTCTCAATTAATTGATAAAAAACTTTTGTGCTTTTGAAAATTAATGACTTCGGAGGGGAGCCGTTTATATTTTTTACTGGCTACCAGATTTTATCAAATTTGTAAAGCCATGGTTATAAATACAATGGTTTTAGAGACCGTGGAAAAATATTGATATCTAGCTGTAAAAGAAATGCTTTCTTCTCGCGTCTTTTTTTTTTTTTCCTTCTTTTTTTTTTTTTTTTGCGACGTGTCCTTTAAAATAACAACACAAAAAAGTTATTGTCCGAACTCTCTGAAATTTTATTCGATTGTCAATATAACTGTATTTCACCCCTCTTTAAAATTCCATGAAAAAAGTCTGTCTTTGACTAAAGTCGAAGAGAACAGAGTCACAGAAACACAGAGTTACGTCAAAAAAGACTAAGTCACAGACTTAGTCACATTTAATACTGAAAACATGAGCCGACGCTGAGCAAATCCACGCCAAAATACCCAAATTTCTTTTTGCATTGTCATCGAAAAATTCTGAGATTTTTTTAAATACTTTTATTCATCAGAGCGTTTCCAAATTTTTGTAGGCGCTGTAATTTTGATCTTCCAAGATGCTTTTAATGGATTTAGTCGAAATACAGACGTTTAGTTACTTTTAGAATAGAAAAAAGATCGTCTTCGAAAGGCCCGATATGACGTGAGGTTCTAAATAAATCATAATTTAGAATGCTTTCAGCTGTTTCACACCTTTAAATTTCCCATTTATAATAAATTCTTTATGACAATAAGCATTTCCATCTTAAAAGTAATTTCTATACTAAATTTCAAGTTTCTAACACTAACAGTTTCAACTAAATCATAATTTAGAACGCTTTTAGAAAGTTTTCAGCTCATTTCGTCCTTTTAAATTTTTAAATGTTTTTAAAAATGTTATAAGCAATTACTACATAAAAGTAATCATCATGCCAAATTCCATATTTTTATACCAATTGTGTCACATAAATCGCAATTTTAGAATGATTCTTACTCTTGCATTCTTTTAAATTTCGTAATGAAAAAATAAATTCTGGGGAGAATTTACGTCTTTTAAGTAACATCCATATAAAATTTCAAGACTCTAGCTCTAAAAGTTCTAAATGACTTGTTACATTTGGCAAAAAGCAAGGTAAGTAAGTCTATTGAAAATTTTGTTAAAATTGCTTCATTATTATTAAAGTTAGGAATAAGAATTCGTGATTCTTTGCAATGAAACCTTGTGTATTTTTAACACTTTCCAACCTAGTTGAAAAGTTTATGACTTCGGTTTGTCTGGTCGTATGGCCGTCTGGCCGTGCTCTAACTCCCGTAAATATGCTCGGATTGCCCTGTAATTGTTATATGTTATTGTCCTTATCTATAGCATGTTCGCTATTTCAACTGAAGTGTGTAGCACTTATAGTTTTTTTACAGGGACACTCAAAAGAATTCCGTTACATTACGGTCTATAGGGAAAAATCATTTGCGGTTTATTTTAATGATGTTACACAATTTCAAACACATTGTAATTGATATATATCACAAGAAGCTTAATATGGAATAGGATGTGCATAGCACTTATAGTTACTTTACAGGGACAGTCAAAAGAATTTAGTTACATTACGTCTATGGAGAAAAATCGTTTGCGGTTTAATTAAATAATGCTTCACTATTTTAAACACATTGGAATTTATATACAGGGTGTCCATAATTAAACGACCCTACTTTAAAGTGGTCTACAGACGAAACTATTGGTCAGAAAGTTGTGAAATTTTGTGAAGGACATAATGAAGCAATGGGAATTTGTTTCAGCGAAAATAATAGTTCAAAAATTGGCCACCAGATGGCGTTTTTAATAAATCAATCTCATTTGAAACATTTGGTAAGTCACGATAAACCAAGAACATTTAATGAATTATACATTTAGCATACATTTTAGATAATTTACATATTTTATTGCAACAAAACGTGTTCCACATGACGTCCATCATTTTCATCTACCATCTGGAATCGTAGGATAGCATGTTCCACAGTTGACAACAGTGTGTTCTGGGAAATGCTAAAAACATGCCGTGAACATGTCTTTAAGATCAGGTAAAGTTCTTGGTTTATCATGACTTACAGAATGTTTCAAATGCGATTGACTCATTAAAAACGCCATCTGGTGGCGAAAATTTGAACTAATTTTTTTTTCGCTTAAACAAATTCCCATTCCTTCATTATGTCCTTCACAAAATTTCACAACTTTCTGACCAATAGTTTCGTCTGTAGATAACTTTAAAGTAGGGTCGTTTAATTATGGACACCCTGTATATCACTAAGATGAATAATCACTCACTTTTTGTCTATTACTTGGTGTGTATAAATTTTGTAGATCATATATAGGGCAGCATAAAATTTCGCGAACACATTTCCGTTTATTGACAGAAACTCCAGATGGAGAATTTTAAACTGTGTTACGCGTTTCCTAACTTAAACTAAAACTTAACATCCTATGTATAGTAACATATACAAATCTATAGATCATATACAGGGCTGAATAAAAGTATTCGGATAGTTTTCCGAATATTGTATATGTTGGAAATTCCTGAAATTACGTTTTTAAATATGTTATGCGTTTTCCAAATTGTTTACTTAGATGTTATGTTTCAGCTTATTAAATGGTAATGATTTGTAAAATTATTTTCGAAGCGTTGGAAAGTGTTACATAATCTATGCTTGACGCATGAATTTTCGTTCTTGTTATTATGATGGACATAGTTGAATTTTATAAATTTTATAACCGTCTTCATACCCCCCCCCCCCACCCCCACCCTCCGCCTGATTTTTCGTTCTTGTTGATTGAACAAATGGATTCCAACACTGTTATTTTCTACGTAAAAATTATTTGCTGTACTGTGCTCTTCCATCTTTAAGTTTACCCCTCATCATTTTTAAACACTTTATAAATCTAACCTAGTTTTGTGTTATTTCATTGGTGCATTTTATAGTTTGTAACTCTATTATAGTTTGTATTATAGTATATCTTATATATTTAATATAAGATATAATATTGTATATTGTAACTTGTATAATATATAGTTTGTATTATAGTATATCTATTATAGTTGGTAAATGGTGTTTAAATGAATCATAACCAACGTAATTGCGGAGAAAAGCATTATGATTTCATTCATTTAAAAGACTGATTCCATTAACCGATGATTCATATAACCGGCGAAAATCTTTATTATAAACTCAAAACCCCCCCTAGAACCGAATTCTGGCTGCGCCACTGGTTGCTTCTACGACGTTGCTCATTATTTTTTTTTAACTGCAAGTCGCTTGCCGTTGCAAAGCTTTGGCTGATTGATATTTCGTAACGTGATAGTAGGCACGCCGATATTCAATTGCAGTACCTGCGGTGGCATCCCTGGCAGATCGAGTGAATTCAAAAATTCTGTTGGCTAATTAACCGTTTCACCTGCTTCCACAATGCTGTCGACAGATGTGACTGCCTCGCTTTGAATGTTATTTGATGTTACTGAATAATATTTTTAAGTTCTTAGGCGTCTGTTTTCTTGGCCGCAAGAATAGCTCGTTCATCAGCCAATCGTGATTCTTATAATTTGTTTAAATATTGGAAAACACCTTCTCAAGCAATTCTTCTTTTGACGTCACTAAATTTCAGAAATTATGAGGCAATAAAATTCATCCTGAGGTCAGATCAACCGGCACCTTTCCGTTCCCATTTTCCAGCAATTGATGTTAGAATATCTCTGCTGATCAATCGTTTTGTAGCTGGACACGCATATTTGTAGTTAATTTTAAAGTCTTTACGTGTCGCCACAAAGTAGAGTATTTCAGGCAAGCATTTATTTCGTCTGCTGGTGTCGATGAAGAATTACAGGTAACGTTTGCCTGAAATCTCCTGCAAGCAATATTAATGTGTTCCCAAATGGTCTGATGTTTCCACGAAAAATCTTGCAATGATCGATCAAGAGCCTAGAGTGATTTTTTGTGCGCCATTGTGCATTCTTCCCAAACAATAAGTTTGCATTTCTGCAATATTTTCCTCATTCCGGATGCTTTGGAAATATTCTACGTGTGAGTTACAATGAATTGCATGTTCAATGGCAATTTCTAAGCGGAAGCAGTTCTTCCACCTAGTAGCAATGTCCAGCTATTCCGGACGACGCAAGAGCTAAGGCTGTGCCATTTTGGGATCGAACTGTTCCCAGAACCAATCTAATTAGGAACGTTTTACCAGTTCCTCCTGGTGCATCTAAGAGGAAGTTTTCTCAAATTCATTTATTGACAGTTTGCATTATTTGATCGTATTTTTTTTTTTTTTTTTTTTTTTGCAAAAGCGTTAGCTTAGGAATATTTGATTGCACATACGACAAAAAATCACCCGTGTTGTAATTTTGTTCACAATGAAATTCTACATCGAACGAAGAAGCAGCAGATCGGTTCGGTTATGGCATTCCTAATTGATTGAGAACTTTGTGCGCGATTTCTAAGCATAAATCATCAATCATTATCAACGCTTCGTTGTAGATTTCTGCTGTGAAATCCATGTTCATATTTGAATTTCGACGGAAAATATCTTCAGCCATGTGCAATTTATACTTTTCCCATAACTCTGTTGGAGATGAAGGAGAGAATGCGGTAAATATGATTGCAAAAAACACAATCTAAATAACAAAAAAAAAAAAAAAAAATATTAAAAATTTAACGAAATATTTCAGAAAAGTGCCCCCATGGGTGCAAAGTGGAGGAGGGGGGACGGTAGGTGCATAATATGAAAGAATGGTCAAAGGTCTTTCTAATGATATATCACATGTTGGGTGTCGGAAAAAAATTAAAAAGTGCCCCCGGGTACTGTCAATTGAATCTGAAATAGCGGCTGGTATTAACTATGATGTAATCTTATAAAAATTCAGTGAGGCGAAAAGCCGTAAAGTTCATCTATTTTAATTTGTGTTTGTTTATGTAATTTTTGTCATTATTTGATTAGCAATAATACTTGCATAGTATACTCATAAAATTAGTGTATAATTATTATTAGTATATAATTCAGCTCATTTAACATTTTCTTTCTGACTGGAAAATGAAAGAGGCCTCGCAAAGCTGGTGTCGCCGACGTCCATGTTTTGTCTAGCGCCGCCACTGCCCCCCCCCCCCCCACCAACTGGCTCTTGGAACAATAAATTTCCAAACGATATTATTTTTATTAAAATATCGTAAAACTTCAGCTTTAGATATTCGGCTCCAAACTTCTCTAAGTAAATTATCTGTTTTGATAAAAGTTTTCGCATTGTCACTATACATAGTTTTACAAATTCCTCTTCGTGATATAAATCGTTTAAATATTAAAAGGAAGGTTTCAGTAGATAAATTCGTACATAATTCGAGATGTACGGCTCTAGTGACTGCGCACGTGAAAAGAACGATGTAAGCCTTTTCTTGGCCAATTTTTGTTTTGACATAAATAGGACCAGCAAAATCCACAGCACAGGTCTGGAAGGCGGGGGGGGGGGGGGGGATTCTATTATACGATCTTTAGGTAAAGGTGCAATTTCCTGCTTTCCAGGAGAAGCTTTAAATTTTGTACAAATGAGGCATTTTTTCAGTACGGATTTTATCAATTTTCGTGCTCTGACTATAAAATATTTTTCTCGTAAATGAGCTAATGTAGTTGTGATTCCATAATGGAAAACCTTTTCATGGGCATTCTGAATCAACAATTTTGTGAAAGTACTGCCATTTGGAAGTATAAAAGAATGTTTTTCCCTTTGAGAAAATTCTGAAAACTGTAATCTGCCAGATACAATCAGTAAATCATTCTCATCTAATTTTGGATTCAGATTATACAATGCAGAATCTTTATCGATGGGCTTTCCCTTTTTCAAAAAGTCAATTTCAGGATTAAATACAGATAGCTGAGTTTGTTTTATCCAATAAATTTCTGCTTTTTCAATTTCTGGAGCTGTCAGCTCACCTGAAATTTTAGTTTTATTTTTGTTGATATTATTTAAAAATCTAAAGATCCATGCTGTGATGTTTAGTAATTTGGAAATATTACTAAAATTTTCTAATTTTAACAATGATTCTGGAGGTACAACACCTACTGTACAAGATATTTGGTCAGAATTCAACTTTGATGATTTTCTTTCATTCAAAGTGCTTTGATTTAGAAAGTTTACGTTAAATGGTACCTTTTCAGGTTTTGGCCAACTGTCCTTTGGTAATGATAAGCATTCTGGACCATAGTATACCATAATTTATTTTTAGTGAGGTTATGTAAATTCTCGCCTCTAGTAAGAAGATCACTCGGGTTATCCTTACCCGGGATATACTTCCACAATTTCGGATCAGTCAAAGACTGTATTTCTACAACCCTGTTAGCCACAAAAGGCTTCCAATTATTGGCTGATCCTTTTATCCAGTATAACGTAATAGTGGAATCTGACCAGATATGCATTTCCAAATTTTGAAAATTAAATACATTTTTTAAATATTTAGACATCCTAGCAGCTATTAATGCCCTCATTAATTCAAGACGAGGGATTGTCAAACACTTAATCGGGGAAATTCTAGATTTTGCCCAAATAAGATTGGTCGTAATTTCATTATTACTTGTGATATATCGAAAATAAGCTACAGCCCCATGCATCGGAAAAAATATGAATTTCAATTGGGTCCGAAAATTCTAAGCCCTGCGGAAAATATTCGCGGGGAACCTCAAATTTATCTAAATGTTCGATTTCTCAACACCAATTTTCCCATTCAATTTTTAAATCATCAGGGAATTTTTCATCCCATTCCAATCCCCTTTTCCATGTTTCCTGTAGCAAACTTTTCATACGAATAGAAAATGGTGCGATCTGCGATGAATCCAATAGGATCAAAGATTTTTAACAAGACTTTAAGAACAACGCGTTTCGTTGGATTAAATTTCCATTCATCAGGAAAGGATTGTACATCAAAACGTAAAATATCCCAATTGGTATCCCATAATAATCCCAAAATCTTCAAAGAATTATTCGAATTTTCTTCTGAGTCACATAATTTATTTTCCTCCCATATTTTTAAGTTTAACAGAATTAGTATTGAATTTTCGCAAATTCATACCAGCTTCCCTAAAAATATCCGAAGCGGTTGATGAGAGATAAAAAGCGTCTTCATCAGATTTTGACCCCGTTATTAAATCATCTACGTATAAAGATGAATTCAAGATCTTAACAACTGCAGGATGATCAATATATTTCCGAATATGATATCTAATCGTTGCAGCCAAAATAAAGGGACTGCAAGTTACCCCAAAAGCAGCTCTAGTAAATCTCAAAAAAGTTAAGTTATCATTTTCGTCACCAAACCACACAAATTTTAAATAATCCCGATCCTCTTCTGATATCCCAATTTGCAAAAAGGTTTTTTCTAAGTCAGCGCAAAATGCAACATTACATTTTCTAAAATTCATTATAACATTAAGTATGTTCGGATTGGGATTAGGACCTGGGTATAAACAGTCATTTAAAGAATTTAAATGCTTTTCTTTATAAGAAGCATCGAAAACCATCCTCACTTTGGTAGTTAATTTATCCTCTCTTAAAACTGGTCTATGAGGCATAAAATACCCATTCTCAATTATTCTATCAGGGCAGTCTTCTACAATTCCGGTAGTTTTTTGTTCCAATACAATAGCCTTATATTTTTTACATAAGTCCTTATCCTTTTCGAGTTTACGATTTAATTCGTTAAAACGATTCCTTGCTATTATAAAATTATTATCTACTCTAGTTTTCTCATCCTTCCACAATAAACCTGTTTCGTACCTATTATTTACAAATTTTAAATTATTCTCAAATTTATTCACAATTTCCTTATCCATATCTGAAATATTTTCATTTGATTGCGTAATACCCAAAGATTCAATTTCCCATAAAAATTTCAAATCCTCTCTCTGTAGATTTACAACGGACAGATTTAAAACAGATGCGTGTTTCAAATTCCTTTTTTCATCCTCATAGAACCCACATAAAGAGTGTCCGAATAAACTTTCACATAAAAATAGAGATTTAGTTATTTTCTGTACCTCTCCCTCGTGACAGATTTGATAAAAATAATCCGCTCCAATTAATATATTTATTTGAGAATCGCATGGCGCAGCAAATTTCGACAACTTGTAGGGCGCCAATTTGTCTGCTATCTGTTTGTTGAGAAGTGGGGGATGAATCGTTGCATTAGAAATTACGTCTGTAACCAAAGCCTCAATAAAAATGAAACGCGATTTGTCTTCAACATGAGATAATTTTAATTGCACAACATCATAAGTTTTTATTTGTGGCTTAGTAGCTGCAAAGGAAAAAATCTGAAGTTTTTCTCTACGAATAATTCGTGGATTTAATTTTGAAACTAATCGTTTTGTCACAAAAGATTTTTGACTACCTAAATCATATAAACATAAGGAAAGTTCCGAATTTATTCCAGATTCCACTTTTACGTAAGCTGTTTGTAAAATAACCTCTTTAAAGGAATTTGCATTTGAATTGACTTTACAATGAGAAATAGAAGTAATTACAGAGTCTGCTGATTTGATTTCTTTCGGGACAGTTTGATTAGAATTCCTATTTAAACAAACCGAAAAATGGTGAAAATTGCTATTACAAAATTTACATTGTTCAGAATTAAATTTACACTTGGCCGACACATGAAATTTTCTGAAACAAACAAAGCAACGACCATGGATGCGCAATTTATCACGTTTTTGATGAATAGAACAATCTTTACATGATTTAGAATCGTGATCATTTTCACAAAATATACAAACATTTTTTACATTAGTAGCCAATGCAGAGGCTGAAGGAGTGCTTCTTTTATAATTTTGATAAATTTTCTTGTAATTTTCGTGTTTATCAGAAATTGGTTTTTCAAAGCCATTTAATTGTAAAGTTGCTTCACGCGATTCAATTTCTTCTTTTATAAAATTAATCAGTTCATTTATGTCCCAGTCTACATTTTTCGTACGTTTTCTATTAAATTCTAAAGCAATATCAGATAGAATAAGTTTAAGAAGAATCGGACATAACAAATGTCCATATGAACCCGACGTTAGCCTAAAGAATTGAGATTTCTAATCTGAATCTCACATTCATCATATAGCTCTCTTAGAGCGTTTCTAACAGGTTTCAAATTTAATAATTTCGTCATGTGGCCATTTATCACTAGATCATTACGACCAAAACGGTTTTTTAACAGTTCTATCGCGTGATCATAATTTTCTTTAGTCAGCGAAAAACCTGCAATTGTATTGGCAGCACTACCGCCTAAAAGTGACTTCAAATAAAAAAAATTATCAATTGGAGTTAAGTGCTCATTTTTATCAATACTGTTCGAAAATTGACTCCAAAATTCGAGCCATAAACAAGAATCACCATAAAATTTGTTTATTGTCAGCTTCGGCAAGTTCATAGATTTCTCTATATTTCCGTTTTGAGAAACGGAATCATTTTTCATAAAATTTTGAAAAGCATTATTTTGGTTTTGGGAGTTGTGTTCATTTAAGAACTTCGTTATTTTGTAATGCGATTCGATAATTTTTTCACTATAGCTTTCTGAGCTTTCAATTTCTTTTTCGAAATCTGCATCGGCGATTTCATCTTGTATGTCAGAATTTAGTTTTTTTAATGTTTCATATTTTTCATTTAACTGATCTTTACAAATGTTTAATGAGTCAAATTTCTTTTCTAATGACATAGAGTCATCTTCAAGAATTGTACAAATTTTTGTACATAGCTTAGTGGTTTGCGTTCGTAAACCAGAACGCTTCTTTTTTAACGTATCGATAGTAGCCATTAATTTTTATATTTACAGTTCAACAAAAATATAAATTAGACTGAGCTTACCTCAAGTCTTCAGAGAATCAATGATCAAAAACGAAATCATAAATCCAAAACGAAATCAGCATCATTGCAATCCAGACTCTAGACATCAAGACGCGGGACGCCAAAAATGAAGAGTTGCAAATGGAAAATTATTTATTATTCTTCGAATCAGGATCTATTTCAAACTAAATTTTCACTGTTTCTTATTTTTTATAAAATATTCTCGATGATATTACACATAATAAAAAGTTCAGTTAAATTAAAATTAAGAAATTTATTGTTACCAAGCAAAAGCCTGGTTCAGATAAAAGCTGGTTATACCGCCAGCCACTCGGTTCACGAATTACATCACATCTAAATCAGAATTAAAACTGAAAAACAACAAATGAAAGGGTTACGATAATTATTATTGGCGACGCCTAATCTCGCCAATCAAAACAACAGAAAGGGGGTTTTTACATCTGCACACCAAATCTGTAAGTACATAGTTTCTTGACAAACATAAAAAATATTCAGTTACAATACGCTAATTTGGCGTTAGTACCGATTATGGAAATTCATGAATTTGTCGTGTAATAAATCGACTTAGTATTATAAATTACTGGTTTTAGGATTTTTTCCCTTTACATTGGGCTATAAAGAGCTCCTCCTGTCAAATTTCAACGTTCTTGATTAACCGGAAGTACCCTATAATTTTTACTCTCAAAAGATACAGGGTGCTTCTGGTTGACCTAGAATCTTGAAATTTGGCACGAGCAAGATCTTTTAGAACATGTAAAGGAAAAAATCCGAAAATCACCAATTTATAAATCGATGTCGATTTATTGCGTGACAAACCCATGATTTGAGAATAAAAATTATAGGGTACTTCCGGTTGACCTAGAACTTTTGAATTTAAGCGAAGGAAAGTCTTGTAGCACATGTAAAGGAAAAAGTCCGAAAATCATTAATTTATAAATCTATGTCGTTTTATTACTGGAAAAACTCATGAATTTCCATAATGGGGAATACCAATCGTGTAAAAAAATGAATGATTTTCGGATTTTTTACTTTACATGTGCCAAATTTCAAGGTTCTAGGTCAACCGGAAGTACCCTATAAATGTTACTCTAAAAAATTATAGGGTACTCCCAGTTGATGTAGAACATTGGAATTTGGCACGAAAGAAGATCTTATAGCACATGTAAAGGAAAAAATCCAAAATTCATTAATTATAATATATATATATAATGTATGATTAGTATTTCCGATCAGGGCCTGATCATCTCTATCTAGTGACCGCAGTCGCAGAGGCCATGTCAGACCCCCTCCCCCCCTTTGATAGGGAAATTCATGCATTATAAACATGACATACAGCTTCACGTGCATTTTAAAATGTAATAAAAATAATATATTGCAGACACATATAAAAATGGATTAGAAAATTATATGAAGGTAAAATCTGCACAATATGCTATTTTAAAGTGAATAAATCATTAAACCTAAGGGATTGAATGAAACATGTTTGATGTAATATCAGTTCTTCTCCGAACTTCGAAGTTTACACTATAATTCATTGACGTTAGTGAAGCACAATGCGATAGTTGTTTACATGACTGGGAAAAATCTATTTTTTTATAAATGGAATTTTGTGTTAATTTGTATTTTCAGATAGTGCACAAAATGCATTTTGAAGCCAGGGTAACGGTCCCCATGTGGCTCTGTGATAACCAGGCTCTGTTACCGATTATGTAGTTTATCACGTAATAAATCGACAGAGATTTATATAAATTGGTGATTTTTTTCCTTTACATGTGGTGCTATAAGATCTTCCTTCGTGCTTTCCACTGAAGCACATAGTCTATAATAGATTTTTAAAAATAATTTTATGATTATACTTATATTGGTGTATGTTGGCTGATGACCTCAGGACACATCAAAGTGCTTAATTTTGAGTACCACTATTTCCGAATAGTAATCTTAGCAAAATTATTCTATTAAATAAGACTAAGACTACTAATCAAAAATAGTGGTTCCGAAAATAAGCTATGCACCCTGGACCTGAAGACTGCCAAAATCGTTCCAAACCAGGCCCCTACCCCCATAACCCGGCAATGAATAAATCTGTATTAATTGCTTCTCAGATGTGCACAACAAGATCAAATAAAAGATTCGACCCCCCAGTTTTTACTTCTTAATTAACAATTCTCACATCATTACAAATTACCTCTTCTTGCTATAATTCAATTTGTGAATGAAAGATTTTAGTGGCGCCATCTATACTAACTTGTCTGTACTATTTACATACCAAAATAACTAATTAATTAAAATTAATTTTGATTGTTACACTTCTGGACATTTGTCACATAATTAAATTATATTTAAATTTTGACTAATAGAAAAAATATATCTATATATAATCAGATATATATTTTAAAATCTGTCTGCTTTAACGTAACATAAAAATAAAATGAAGATATAAATGCTACAGGAAATTTACTTAATCTAAGCATTTTCGTCTTTTCTATATTAGTAAACTGAGTATTTACTTTTAAATTTCTCCATTTCCCAACAATGGTACATCGGAATATTATTCCTTTACTCTTATGATATATTTTTTAATTAAAAAAAAAGAGAAGAGAAAGAAAGAAACAATTTAAAATAGAGGCCGGGACATTCTGAGAAGGAAAGCAATTGTCTGAAAGTACGCATTTCAAACAATTGAATAATTTAAAAAAAAAATCGCATCAGGGTATTTACAGATGAAGATTTATATAACATCCGCAGATGCAGATTTAAATCTAATATTTATAGACAACAGCTGGTAAGGATCAGACGGGCGATTTTGTTTGTAGAAAAAATATAATTTTGGTGGCGCCACCTACAGTAAATTTTATGTAGTATTTATAAGGTTGAAAGGTTTCAATGGGGTTGGTTAATTCCACGCTCAACTCTGATTGGTACGTGTAGATCAAACATCAAACCTTTAATTCTGAGCAAAACTTGGTTCAAAGATATAAATTTTGCACACTATTTGGCAAATCTATGGCAAGGGTTGTTCTTTCAAACTCATTTTTATCTTATTCATTATAAAAATTATATTTTATATATACAGTAGTGGCTAAAATTGTGGAAACCTTTTAGAAAAGGTTTATTTTTGAGATTTGATGGCTCATAAAACCATTTTCTGTTTAAGTAATAGCATAAAACTCCAATGGAAAGATAATTTAATCAAGAATGTAATGCAACAAATTTCATGAAGGAATGTTTATTAGAACAGCAGTTATAGAGAAGAAAAGTGAAACATAGCGAAAAAATGAGATATATCAAAATTATCACAATATTAGTTAATACTTAGTATAGTAACCTTTACACTTAATTACGGCCTTACAATGCCTTCCCATGGAGTGAACAAACTCTTTTAGTTCTGAAGCTGTTATAATGCAATACAAAGATTGAATTATTGCTTCTATTAATTAGATTTTATTGCTGGCTTGCTTCTGTTCAATAAGTTTCTTTAACCGGCTCCATAGATTTTCAATTGGGTTATGGTCTGAGCTATCCCCTGGAGACATTCTAACACTGGAATATGATTATCAATAAAAAAACACTTATTGCACACTTTAGCAACATGACATGGAGCTGAATTCTGTTGAAATATACATGCTGCATTATCTTGGAAAAGATCATGTGCGGAAAATTTCAGCTGGGATTAAAGTATTTCATTTATGTATTTTTGAACATTCATATTCCCATTAGTCATGCAAATTCTGTCCATGCCTTTTGATGTCATACAACCCCATATCATAACACTGACTGGATACTCCATGGTGTGTGTATTGCAATTAGGGTGCAAATCTTTACCGATTCTTCTCCTTACATATGTTATGCCAACCAGGGCCCGACTAGCAAGTTTTTGTGCCCAGGGCACTTTCAATTTTTTGTGCCCCCTTAGATTGGTTGATTTATTGATACACGTTTTTTTTTTTTACATTATTGCACGCTTATTCGAAAAGTGTCAACTCAAAAAATTACGTTTTCCGGAAAATTGAAAAACGGTTCCAGGAATAAAAATTAAATATTTTTTCTATTATTTATTGAAATGTGCTTTTAACCATAGATTGAGATATATTTTTGTCATTTTATGGAATTAATATCTCAAATATCACATTTTTTTTCTTTCAGTTGTGTCACTTTTCGAATAAATGTGCTATATGATAAAATTGAATTGTTTGATAAATACAGTACATCAATTACTAGAAAATAATGATAAAAAGTCTACTTATTAATGATGTTATTGATATTAAATGATAAAACCAAACTGATACTGAGTACAAAACAAAAATCCTAAAAGAAATAAAAACGTTGGCACAATTATGATTTTTTTTAATGGAAATTTAGATGAAATTATGAAAAATTTCGTGTCCAGGGCATGGGCCACCGGTGCCCGTGCGATAGTCAGGGCCTGATGCCAACACTACCAATACAGGGAGATTTAGGTTTTGTCAGACCAAATAACACGGTCCCATTGTTCCACTGTCCAGTTAACATGAGTTTTAGCCCAGTTTAATCTTTTCAATTTTTATTGTAGCAATAAAATAGGCTTTTTACATGAAATTCTAATATTTAAACTAAATCCTTGCAGTCTGCACTGAACAATTCTTGAACTTAACATCACATTGGCTTGCTCATTTCAACTCTTGTAAACATCCAGATGATTTTCTTCTGTCTCCTATACACAGTCTTTTAATTCTTCTATCAGAACTTGCTGTTGTACACCTTTTGCAGTCTTTACCAGTTTGGTTTTGTAGAGACATAGTCTCCTTATACTGCTTCAAAAATTTAGAAAAATTGGTTACATTTTCACTAATTTGACTTATAATTTCTTCATAACTGTAACCTTGTTCACTTAATAGTACTATTTTACATCATTTTCTAAGTGACCAGTCACCTCTTTGTGCCATTTCTTTAATTTTGTTATGTTTTACATCCAACTCTAATATTAATCCACATAAAGCACTGACAAATGTTCACTTCACAGCTCCAAAACTTGATAACAGTTGAATCCTACCGTTACCCGATTGGCTCTCTAAACACCCATGCTTATTGGCTGCATTTAAATAAAGGAAAGCTGCTTTACCTAATCAAGTTGTTTCCTTTTTTTTTTTTTTTTTTTTTTTTTTTTTGTTTATTTGTCCATAACTTTTGATAAAATACTAATAAGTGAACAAAGTTATTACTTTCCTTACATTCTTGATTAAATTATCTTTCCACTAATATATAATTTTATGGAAAACAGAAAGTGGTGTTATGAGCCATCAAACTTGAAAAATACACCTTTTCAAGAAAGTTTCCAAAATTTTAGCCGCTACTGTATATATATATATATATATTAAAAATCAAAAGCATTTCCCTAATTTTTTAGAATGCGGAATTTACTGATTCACTGACACAATGATTACAAGATGAAACTAGTCGTTGGGGGCCACCGTAATACTTACCCATCATTGATATGCATAATGTAAAATATTAAAATAAAAATGTGTAAACTACTTATAAAATGCATTGCAATTCAAATAAAATCGTGGCTTGATGACACCATAAACTTTAAAGGATCGATTACTGAATTGCTTGATACAAACCTCCTTATAACTCCAAAAATAATAATGCTATTAACTAGCAGTTTATTGCATCTGATTAAGCGTCTCATTTCCAATTAAAATATATCTTTGAAGTGAAATTTGGATGAAATACAGGGTCATGGAAAATAGGATTCCAAATATATTGGCAACTCATTATCCGATCGACTCCATTCTTTATGCAAAATTTGTTTTTTTATTGTCTTTTGTATACACTCTTTAAAATAAACAATTTCGAAAAATTTTATATACCTTTTATCAGAACGAATATTTCGAGAGTCCGAAAAAAATAGTTCCGGTTAATCGAGGTTATTGAAATTAAATAGGCTTCTTCCCAGTATTACCTACTAAGTACATACCAAATTGCAAGTCTCTATCTCAATTTTGTCGGGAGATAGAGCGTTTACAGACACACAGACGGATGGCAAATTTTTTTTTTCTAAAAATATGTTTTTTGGAATCTCCAGTGTCTGCAACGTGTAAATCCGTCAAATTTTTTTTTTCGATTTTCAAAACGATTACAAGACTTACCCTATACTAAGGCTCCTATAAGGGGAGCTGACGCATATCCATTCTGTTGCCCAAAATAACCACCATATTGTGACCTAGCTCAGCATTAGGAAACCGCCTTAGCAGGTGTTCGCCGTCCCCGTTACTGTCACTCGCCGTCCACTAGTACGGTAAGCTAACTGGTTTTAGCTTGGTTATGATTCAGCCTGTATTATAGGAGCTCTACCCTATACTACGTATAATGGGTAAGTAATACACCTTTTCAAGAAAGTTTCCCAAATTTTAGCCGCTACTGTATATATATATATTAAAAATCCAAAGCATTTCCCCAATTTTTTACAAATGTGGAATTTACTGATTTACTGACGCAATGATTACAAGATGAAAAAGGAAAACTTAGTTGAACATAAAAAGGTAACTTTGAAAAGTTATGGAGTTTAGTCTTTTCTGCCCATTTAATTCGAATCATCAACTTTTATGTTTTACATTATTCTTTCAAATCAGGGGGATTCAATAAAAAAACTGTTGTTAAAACTATAATTTTTCTACTGAACATTAATGCCCCAATAGCTTAATATAGTGGTTATGGAAATAAAAACACAAAATATGATTTATAAAATTATATTAGTACATATATGAGGGTGGTTTGATAAGTTTTCGGCCTGACAGTGAAAATACAAGATTTTTGACATAATTTCATATTATTTTTCAATGTAGACACCCTGCAACTTAAGACATTTAAGTCACACTCTTGTGTGCCAAGTCTTTTGTACAGCCCTGTACGAGGGTGGTTCGAAAAATTCTCGTCCTGACAAAGAAAATACAAGATTTTTGACAATCTTTCATTTTATTTTTCACCTTACAACACAAGGCATTTCAGAAGACTCTTGAGAAATATTAATTCTTTGGCGTTTTTGGACGACGTTCAACAAACGTGGCACGCACTGAGCGGAAGGCTTTTTCATACCCAAAACATCATGTAAAATGTAAGACATGGTGGTCTATCTAGATATTTGCAATGTCAGAAAGTTCGCGTATCTTCAATTAGCGATCATTCAATACGGCATTGTGAATTTTTGAGACGATTTTGTCGATCGTAGCAGTTTTTGGGTATCCTGAGCCTTCATCATCAAGAATTGATTTCCTACCAAGTTTAAATTCAGCAGCCCACATTTTTATCGTCCAATATGAAGGACAAGAATCCTTTAAGTTGGAATGTAACTCTTTTTGTATGTCCGTGGGAGTTAAACCTGTTTTAAAAAAGTATTTTATGACAGCTCGAATTTCAATTTTTTCCATTTTTAGAAAATGTCAAAACTTGTTTACTTTTCTTTATCGCCCCGCAATAACCAATAAACTCACGCGTCTAAAACTCGGCAGCATGTCATCTAAAGGATCATAGTTTACAAACATCATTGTCATTTGGTCATACTTGTTCCATCTCTGTGTCAGGCTAAGAACTTATCAAACTACCCTCGTATAATAGAAATTGGATTAAATTTCAAACAATTTAATATTTACGTAACTTAAAATCATTACATTTAGGAGGTTTCTTTGTTTGTTCATAAACAAACACTTTTGTATAAAGTTTCTTTGTTTTTAAACCAAAGATGGCATTACAACTGTGAAAATATCGTGAATATGTTTTTTTTTTTTTGGTATTTCTATTTAGAAAGTGTTGGTATTTTTTGTACTTCCATCTGGGAAAGGAGAGACGGCATTTTAAAACTGCAGTAAAAACAGAAAACATGAAAGCAAATATGAATTAGAGTCTCAGAAAAAATGTTTTTTGAAATAGTAAATATTAATATTTTTTTAAACATAAGATACTGTAACAACCGAAAAGGTACCACGAAAACGGTCATTTATTTATTTTTTCTTGTAACTGCTTTTGAGAGTTCAAAATACAGAAAGAAACAGAATGTTTACTATGTCTATGCTTGATAAACCAGGAAGCGATCCCAGAAGTCATTCCCAGAAACAATCTTAGCACCATTGAAATGCCTAAAATTCAAGCTTGTTCATTAGGGTTTTAAATTAATATCAAATCTTATTATCAAAAATTGAAAAATCTCAGCTGCATTTGGACCAGTCTTTGTCTATCTTATCCAAATGTGCAGACTTCTATGTGTGACATTTATCTAGTCGTTGCTGACAGATAGATACACAGAAGATAAACATCTTTCTGTTATTCATATAGATGTCACATTTGTTGAATGTAACATCCTCATTTCGACTTGTGTAGTTCTCTGGTTCCATGAGAAAAGTACAGTTTTAATTGATATCTTTAACTGTAATTTCCCTATTTACAATAATAAATTATTAATGTTTATCTGTTAAGTTTAACGTAATGACTGTCCCTTGATTAGCATTTTCAATGGCAGTACAATCATTATGAAACTGCCACTGTATTTCAAAAACGCTATATTTTCTTTTTACAGAATCAAGTTATTATATGAAGTTCCAATTTGGATGAAATATCTAACAGATACTGAGTGAATTAAAGCAAACTTACAACTGCAACATGTACAAATCTGATACACATTAAAAAATGAATTTGTTTCCAATGTTGTCACCAATATACTCAGTAAAGGGAAAAAATATATATATCGACAGTTATAATCAACTTTTTGTCTGATCTAAGTACTTTTTCAAACATTTTAAGATAAAAAAAAAATTATTATTTTAAACCCTTTCAGGGACAAGTAATTGTGTTTCTGTAATGTTGAGATAACACCAGAATTTTCAAAAAAAATTATTTGTAAGTAAGGAAATTCAATTTTACAGCTTTTTTTCACCGAAGTTGTAAAATTCTGTTAAAAAATTTAGGTGTAAATCTTGATTCAAATTAAGTGGTGTGAAATATATCCTACTTCCCTTCAAGGGGTTAATCAGGGCTTCCAACTAGAACTGAACTGAAAACTGACAGGGAAAATGTTATTTTTGATGAAATATAAACTGAAATTGAATGTAAATTGTTTTTTTCAGTCCAGAACTAAACAGAAATTAATTTTGGGCCCTGAAAAAAAACACAAAAGCATTTATTTATTTATTTTTTAATTCAATTATTATTTGAAAGATAAATTAAAAGAACAAGCCATTCACATAATTTACTTTTGCCTTTTGATAAAAGGCACAAGGCACATGAAAAGTTAAATGAGATATTATATCATCCTAATTAAACTGACAAAACTGAAAATATTTATTAACTTAGGGGCAGGAATTTACAGTGCATTTTGACACATGTGCTTAAAGTACCAACTAGAAAAATGAATCCAACACCAATTTTTTTTTTTTTTCAATCTTCTTTAATTTTAAGACTGGAGAAGTTTTTATGGCAGGATGAAAGATTGTCATTAAAGCTTTTTTTTAATTCCAAAGGAGCTACTTTCATGACTACTAACATGACACATTTCTAAATTAATTTTCATTCAGAAATGCATAAAATTGGTAGGTGTTCTTATACAAAAACTGTGTAATCGAAAGGTGTTTTCCATTTTTTGGTAAAGGCAGAAGATTTTCAGAAAATATTGTCAAAGTTGGCATCTTGAACTGAATTTCCAGACGTGACAGGAAAGGAGAAAAACCCTTTGTTATGTGACAGCAATCGCTTATAACTTGATAAGTAATCTACTTATCAATAAAATGTAAAACACTGTTCGATTCCAAATCTCTTCAATAGCCAGGCTTGCCAATTTTATGCCTTTACTTTAAAAAATGAGTCAGAAAATTTTACGTTGTTGAGAAAGGAATTTGAGAACCGCCGTAAGAGGAAAAATTGGATTATGGCTGAAATTGAAATTGAAAAATATGATTATTTATTTAACCTTCTATATTCAGACATGAAAGTTCAGGGTGGGCAAAAAAAAAAAAAAAACTGAACTTCTCACAAATACAAAACCATCGCAATATTAACAAGCATGCATATATGTACGGCATAAATTATTAGGTCATGATTTCGCATCAATCTAAAAAACAGCTAGAAATGCATTAAAAAAAGCAGATATCCATGAAAACACAGATAACTTTCATGGCTGTATGTTAAAGGAAGGATTTTGTAAAATCATGGAAAGCCTATCACAAAAATAAAATAAAAATATTATAATTTGGCATGATGATGATATCATCTATAGCTTAAATACACACCTTTTGACAATTTATTGAAATCAGGGCTTCAAACCAAAATTTCTGTTGAAATAGAAACCAGAACTGAAGTAAAAGCTGAAACCGAATCAAAATATGTTATTTCAAACCTTTCAGGTGCAGAGTAATTATGCTCATAAAATGGTGAAATGATTGAAACTAGAATTTAAAAATGAATTTCTTAGAAAATAAATATTTGCTTTTCTTCAAGTTCATTTTAAAATCAAAATTTTATTAAAATATTCTGGGTGCTGCTTGGCAGCTTCGAATTAAAATTAAGTAGTCACATCTGTGACCACTGGCCCTTGAAAGGATTAAACTGAACCGGAACAATAACCAGAAACAAACACATTACTATTGAAGCCCTACTTTCTATTCAAATTTTGAATATTTAGCCAATGAAAGAGACTGTAAAAGTTCATTTGTGAAAGAAAGACACTCATGATGTTGTTGAATAAATATGTCTTTAATTTGCCACACATTTCCATCACAAAGTTTTGCTAATCAATTTCTTGCACCATCTTAATGGTGATACACACACAACAAAAAGTTTCAAGCCCTTACTTTACAAGTTCAAGCTACATGTTACTGGGAACTTTAAAGCATTTTGCTTTAAACAAGAGAAAGCACAGGATATGATTTACAGTGAAACTCCAGTCTGTAAAATAAGTTAGTGGCAGATAATTTTAAGCTCTGAAATCTATTTAAAACAAATGTTTAAATAACAAAAGAAAGAAAAGTATTTATTGTTCTTTATAACAGTCACTGGTTTTTAAAGCATCTAAAACATATGTTTAAATCCCTCCCCCCCCCAAAAAAAAAAAGTTTATAACAGTCACTGGAGATTTATTTGTTTTTCTTAATCTTTTCCACAGAATAAATCCTTAAAATCATTCTTGCAAATCTTTCAATAAATGTTAAAGATTTAAAAAACAAAAAACAAAATATGTGGGCACAGTGCTTCATTGCTACACTTTAAAGTGAGGCTGATGTTAAAGAGAAAAATGTGATACAATTTAAAGAAACTTTATAATATTTCCTGAACATAATTTCATAATATACAATAAAAACATCTTCAATGGAACTGAACCATAAACAGTTACACATATGCAAATAATTTCATTTATATTCTTCAATATATATATATATATAAAGATAAATAAATAAAACCCAAAACATACAGGAGTTTCACTGTGTATAATGACACCACGAAAATAACAAAGTATGAACTTATTAACAAATAAAAATAATTCCAGAATAAATAAAATACTATTTAAAAGAAACACTTGGTCCCAGGAAATTAAAGTCTTACATCACATTTTTTGTAAAATGCATTATTACACTTAGACTATATATATATACATACATAAATCAAAAGCTAAAATAAAAAATCACAGACAAATGAAAAGCATGAAAATTAAATACACAGATGATAAAGCACATTAAAAAAATGAAATGGCACCCACAAAAGCAAATGCAAACTTGAGCTACCTACACAAATGATGCATTAAAAATTTTAACTTTCTGCAATAACAATAATGCATACATATTATACTGAAGATTTTTATTAGAGCAAATGATAGAATGTTAAAGCTTCTGCAGCGCTGCAAATTAAAAAAAAAAAAAAAAAAAAAAAAAAAATTGAAATTAAATATTGAATAACTAAAATTATAAAAGAAATAAGGTGTACAATTCTTCAAAATAGCTTTTGAACTTAATGCAGAAGAAAAACAAAATATGTTTATGGTTTAATACATATGCATATACATCATTTGAAGAATGCAACAACTTTTAAGCTATACTGTTTCAATTAAGTTCATAAATGCAATTATTTATTTACCATAAACAAAAAATTTTTTTTTTAAAGAAAACTAAAGTATAGTTGATATATTTAGATTTAGTTATAAGAAGAGTAGTTTTATTTGTTATATGTAACACAGGAAATAAAAAATTTAGAGCTTATTCTAGTTAAAATGTCATTGCCTAATTCAGTTACAAGTTACAGGTGTGAAATGTGTTTTTCTCTTCTTTAATGTACATAGACAAAAACATCATTAAAAAAAAAAAAATGTATAATTATTATAAAATGTTAAAATATTTTAACTCTATAGTAATAAATATAAAAACTATTTTCCTTTCCTAATTGAAAAAAACTATGATGTAAAAAATATTTACTAAAATTTTAACAATGTATAGTTTAAATAAAATACATATGTTAAAAGTGATTACAGTAAATATAAGGCTTAAAGATTTCTAATAAACTAAGCAACTAGTTTTGTACACTCAATAATGGTGGCATTCTCAAGATCTGTAATGATAAACTATTTTTGAATAAAATCTGAAACAGTGGCGTAGCTACATGTTCAGTGCCGTGGAGCAAGTACAATCGGATCACTCCTTTCTCTACCAGAAAAGGTTGCCCAAAATTTGTTTTCAGGTTTAAAATATATAAAATGCAGTAAAACATCCTGCCATAAATGAAAATTTTTCATGATGCTGATAGAAGGAATGCCATACAACCCCTATATCTGCAAAGACAGAAATATGTCTAAAATGGAATTTCTCCCAGTTCCTTGCTATTCCGTCTTAATGGACTTCATTGTACTTATTTCAAATTAATACAATTTTTTTGCTATAAAACACAACCTGTAATGCACATGCAAATGCCCTCATTTGTGCTTTTAAACGTTCTTTACAATTTTCATAGGCATAAAATTCAGAGGCATGGAATTCAGAGGCATAAAACAATAGATTTATAACGTATATTATCTTAAATAAAAATTTTGAAAAGTCAAGTTCAAGGAATACTATAGTTTCATTAATCTAATTTTTAGCTGAAACAAAATCGGAAAGCATTAAAAAAATATTCCGTTTTAGACAGGTTTTCGAATAATAAGTAAAATCACACGGGGTAAGTATAATCACGAAAAATTTCTGTAAAAGACAGGATTCCGCTTTCACAGGTTTTACTGTATATTTTATATATTAAAAAAATGGCAAATGTAAAAAAAATATTTATACAAATACTTTCATTCCTTTGTAATTTTGCACTCTTATTATTCTCGCGCCTGGAGCAATGTGCTCCAACTGCTCCACGGTAGCTACGCCCCTGATCTGAACTATGTACTTAAAAAACAAACATCACAAGGTAGCAGGGCACCATGTAAAGTCAGATAACTTTAGATGACGCCCTGCTATCTCATGTACATATGTATTTTATTTTAATGATAAGTGATTTTTTCTGATATAATTCTATAATGTACAATTTACTAAATATTTAATGATACTTAAAAAAAATGTAAAGTTGAAAATTTTGTGTTAAACATCCACATCTAATTACCCACAAATGGAAAAAACAAAACAACAACAAAAAACTCTACATTTGCAATTTCTTTTTTTCACTATTCAATATTATCACCATCTTTGGCACAATACAAAACAAATCTATATGATATTTCTTTAAAATTTAGATGATCTTGATTTAAAATTTCCAATAAACACAATACATTTGATGTAAATAGACGCATAAAGTAAAACATGTAATATAATTTAACATAAAACAAATACTAAATTACAAACATTTCTTTAAAAAGGTATAATAGAATGACTAAATGACATACACAATTTTATTATATATCCCATAAGATGCATGTTTAATGTCCAGTGACTATAATAAAGTTATGGATATACTAAATATAATTGTTTAAAAAATATATTACCAAAATGAAAATATTGGAATTACTGAATGGAATTGAAATAACTCTTGGAATGTTTTAATTACATGAATAATAACAATAATAAAAAAGAACATTAACAGATTTATGAATGAACAGGTAATTAAAAATCTGCCTTTGACTGTTGTTTTAAACTAGTATGCTGTGACCACCACAAAACTTTCTTCTATATTATTCTAATATATTAACTTAAATAGCACTGTTAAACACCAACAAAGTATAGGTAACACTAACAAAGTATAGTCTATTTCTTTAAATTCAACTTGGAATTAACAGTGATCAGCAAAAAAAAAAAACAGTTCAATAGTGCTTGCTGTTGGATATGCAAACATAAAATTTGAAACACATATATATTTTTTATTAATAACTTCAAATTTAAAATTTAGTGCATTTCTATATGTTCATCATAAAAAATTGAAAAGCAGAGCCTCTATCGAATGAACAAAAGCCACACTTGAATCGACATAATTTTTAATAAATATTTTACATATTAAATTTGTAATATTTCATTTTATTTCTTAAAGTATAGCTATCACGAAAATCATGCGAAACACAGCACAGCAGTGCCCTTCTGTTAAGTGAACATGAACAAAGCCAAAATTGAATCAACATAATTTTTAATGAATATCTTATACATAAAATTTTCTGCAATTCCATCTCATAGATGCTGAGATATAGTTATTACAGAAATCATGAAAATCATAGCACAACAGTGTCACCTGCTGAGCAAGATACACCCAAACCTAATCAGTACTAATTTATGTTAAGGTCAAACTGAGTACAAAATTTCATAAAATTCGATCCTATAGATACGAAGATATACCTATCACAGAAATCATTAATATAACAGAGCATATCAGCACCACCTGCTGGGCCAAAACCTTATCAGCACCTATATGTGTAGAGGTCTAACTGAATATAATGTTTGACAAAATTCCATCCCATAGATACCAAGATATAGAAATCATGAAAAATCAGCATAGCAGTGATATACACCCAAATCTAACCAGCATCTGTTTTTGTCAAGGTCGAACCGAATATGAAGTTTGATGAAATTCTGTTCATTAGTTCTTGAATATTTCATGATAATACTTTCATGACAAATCCTAGAGAAACATTAAATTTCTTTAAAAGTAACGAAAAATTGAGCGAAATATGTCTTAAAGCATAAGTAGGCAAGAGTTAGGCTGAAAATTGGAAGTCTCTTGTAAAAATCGATAGAGGAAATCATCTGTTTCTGTCATTTAATTTTACTGGTGAAAGTTGCTGGAAAAATTCTAGGGAGAAAGCAAAATGCAGATTTTATAAAATAATAAAAAAAGGAAAATCATGGATTTCTGGAAGATTTTCATCTCTATCTTTAAAAAGAAGGGCAACAATGTATGTTGATTCATAATCAGTTTGTATCAAAAGTTTCTACAGGATATAACCAGTATTTTGCAGCAAACTTAATCTAAATCTTTTGATTAAAACTGAAAAATTACATAAAAAAAATAATATTTTGGCTTATTATTTTGAAAAAAAAAAAGAATAAATTTTTTTATGCACTTTTAAAATAAAGGGAAGAAGTGTTTAGCAATGCATCATATGATATCATGGATTCTTCTATTGACTTTTGCTGGTAAATCGAAGTGCCAAAATCCAAATCAAAGATCTAAATAAAAATTAATTTTCTTGCTGTAAATACCTGTCTACCTAATCATTATTAGATCTTCATGTTTTAATGCCATGTCTCTTCTTTTGGAATTGCTTTATTTAAAGATTTATTATTAAAATTAATACTGAATTGATGTGGTCAACATATAACAAGTAATATGTGATTAACCTTCTCAGCACTATGAACTGATACATCTGTTCACTATACTGTAGGTTTCACTGTAATATTAGTATTATTTAAATTAATATAATTTTACAAATATAATGTAGTTTTAAAACATTAAGTAATGATTGATAGTCTCAAAGATTATTTTAGAGATTAACACAAAACATTTCCTTGTATGTTATCTTTCTTAATTTTTTATTGCTCTCAGTTTCATCATATTTATTTGATTGATCCCAGAAAATACGATATTATGTGGGGCCATTGTATTACTTAATCTATGTCCTCAATTTCAAGTGTAGATTGAATACTTTTACAAAATCTGAAAGTATCAAAATAGCGACAATTTTTAAAAACAAGTAGTTGTAGTTGACTACATTTTTTATGTTGTAGTTGTAGGTCGATACAAAAATAAAGTATTTTTCTGACCACTGAGCCCATGGTTAAATTTCCATGGCACACTAAAATTAAAATTATGAAAATCATACAGGCGACTTTTTAAATTTAGTCAACAATGCAAACAAAATGTTCCATCACAGTCAAAAAAGTTAATATACAATAATATACAATAATAATTTAAAAAAAAAAGAATATATTTTTTGAAAGAATTTTTAGATAAGCATACTACTAAATCTCCTTCCAAAGATTTACCATAGGTTTGTTTTTTATTTTAGCATTTTTCTCTCATTTCTCATAAATACAGCATTGAGCACATTCTTTTTCTTCAATACTAAATTTGCATTGTATAAACTTGGAAATTATATTTCTATTACAACTCTTTTCTTTTTATAAGAACATATATATATATATTACGGTAATGTTTCATTAATGGTTATATATATATATATATATATATATATATATATATATATTTATCTGAAACAACTTCTTTTTAGCTAGCATAAACTTATCTGAAAACAGGAGTCTATTTTCATGATTTTTTTAATTGAGTTTTTCAAACACTCAAAAAAAAAAAAAAAAAGTGTTATAAAAAAGTTGCAAGAACAGGAATATTATGAGTAAGTTAAGTGCATGAAAAAAATAATTATGCTACTGCTAACTGATAAAATCTTAATATAACTTGATTGGAAATTTTTTTCATCATATCTGTTGAGAATTACTTATGTATTAAAAAATTAAACATTATTAATATTATTATATTATTATTATTATTATATATTAAATATTAAAATATTGATAAAAGAAAATAAATACAAATAGAAAAATACATACAAAGAAAAGAGAATGTTTTTGGATAACAATTTTATACAAATTGTATATATATGTATATAAATACATGTAAAAGGCTTAAAGCATGAGGCTAAATATTTCAATATTTTTAAAAATTACATTTACAACAAAACATACCTAGATATTAAAACTCTAGTAAAATATTAACAAAGTTCAAGAACAGGTTACAAAAATAAAAACAAAAAACATATACCAAATAAAATTTAAAAGTAAAGTTAAAGTAACAGAAAACATTTCAGCATCTTCATAAGAATATAAATTTAAAATAGTTACAGAAATATAATAAATAATTTAACATGCATAAACAAAACTACAGAATTTAACCACAGCAACAGTAAAAGGATATGGAATGGTAAATATAACAATATCTGCAAAAAATATAATACACAGAAATATATATCATGAGTTTTTAAAAATATACATAATGGATATGAGAACAAATGTATAGAAGTAACTTTTAAAAGCATATTTCAGATATGAATAAAACTAACAACTGATACAAAAAGCAATGAAAAATTCATGGGCATTTACAGGATTTTCAATAAGGAGTAGGAGGGGGGAGGTGGTACCCAGCTGTTGCATTCACTTAGCATAGGCACATAGATCTTTATTTCTGATTGTTTAAAAAAGAAATTATAAAATTTATTCTTCCCAAGTGACTTTAATTAGTGACTTAGTCATTCAATTAAACAGTTTAGAAATGATGTAGGTTTAAATCTTGGAACTCCCAATGTTAAATTCCTTTTTAATTGTTGCAAAACAAATTACAATGCAGGTAGTTTTTTAATGTATAACTCAAAACTGGTTTGAAGTTTTTATGAATAGATTTTGGTTAAAATTTTTATAGGTTACAATTTATATTTTTTTCGAAAATAAATTTTGAAATATGTATATTTTCAAAATTAATTTTGGAATAAAAAAAAATATATATATGAATTGTGACTTATGATTTTTTTTTTTTTTTTTTTTTTCACAGAAGTCCATTTCTAAAAGCTTCAAATGTGCAAATCCAAAATTACAACTCATTCCACCAAATAATTTTTGAGTTATGCTTTAAAAACTACTCGCATTACAATCTGGTTTGCAACAATTAAAAAACAAATTTAACATTCGAAGTTTCAAGCTTTAACCTTTATAATTCTTAAACCAGTTGACTTCTTTTTTGGTGTATAACTGAAGGTTATATATATATATTCTGTCAAAATTAGGTCTTTGTATTGAAAATTTCTGAGTTTGGTATAATTTTAGTATGAAGCTTATTATTATTCTTAAATATAAGTGAAAAGAAAACATAATTTCTAGTTGAAAGGCCTATTTATGTTTGTTTTTTTCCTGGGAGAATTTGGTGATTAAAATGTAAAGGGCATTTTTTTTTTTTTTACGTTGGCCAACTGCATTTTTTTTTTTTTTTTTTTTTTTTTAAGAAACTAGTATAGATTAGTGTTTTTAATTCTGGCAAAACATTCTATAGATACTTCTATTTAGGAAAAAAAGCATGTTTTTTTCACTTGTTTCTATTTCAGACTTTTACATATTTAAAAACAAAATTATTTATTAAATGAAAAATATCTGTGTATAAGTTTGACTTTATTTTATTAAGATTTATTTATTTAAAGCATATTAAAAACTTCAAATGCATATTTTTGTTAGTTTATGAGAAAAGGTACACTAATTTAACATGGCTTGCATAGGGCATTCAGACTGCACTTAATAATAAACAAAAAGTCTTTAGTACCAAAGATTTAATATATTTATTACTACTACAGTGCAGTATTCAAAGACTTGAATCTAAAATCTTTCAGTTTTGAGCTCAAGATATTAATTTTTGTCCATTATGGCATAAGATATTGTTTCAAGGTTCTTATATATATAAATTATGCATAAAATACATAAATTAAAAAAAAAAGAAAAAGAAAAGAGTGAAATGGAATTATAAAAACAAAATTATGCAAATAAATAAAACAGAATTAACAATTTAAACGATTTAAATTCCAATAAAACATATCCTGTTACATCATCATAAAGTGCTCATGTTAATATTAATATTTTTTAAGAAATTAATTTTGCAAAAACATGAAAAGGAAGACAAAAATGTCTGTATATAAAAAAGTAAAAGAGCTAAAAATATGAGACTATTAAAAATAAAAATTTCATAACTTTTTGTACTTTATATATCCTTTTCTTTCTCAGCAAAATATTATACCTATAGGTATGAATATTCATAAAAGCATCTCTTCTGCTTTTTTAAATACATTAAAAATATATATTTACATTTACAATAAGATCACTTACATAGTTACAACTTTAGCATACAACATTGAACATTGAAATTATTAAGACTTTATACTCAACTCGATAATAACATCACACCTTTGATAACATATACACTTCTTTATATGAGGGGGAAAAAATTAATAGCATAATTAAATAGGACATAGAAAGAGACATTGAAGTTTGTATAATGTTCCAAAATTCTGAACTTATAGTTGTGTTCTTAGCATTCAGTGCTGTTTAACAGGTATACATACACAAATATAGACATGCACTATTTTTAAAATAATGTCTACATTATTATGTACAACAAAATAATAATTTAATGATTAAACTTTAAGAAAACAAATTTAAAATAATTATGTTCGGCACATAAAGTAAATTTTTTTAATACATTCAACTCTAATAACTTTTAACACATGTTCATAGAAAATACAACTATTATTAATAATATTTTGAATTAAGTTAGGAAACTAGTAGTATAGATCAGGGAGGATGAACCTTTTAACATATATATTTTATATGACCATGATGTGCCAACAACATGATCCAAAATATTTAGTGGATCAAGTAATGAATAAAAAGTACTTGAAATTATATCATTAAAATTAAAAAATACATATGAGTAACATCTATATATATAGGTATTACATTTTAGAAAGTAATAAAAATATAAAATATCAATAAGAGATTCGATAGATCCTTACTTAGCGGGTGACATTTAAAAACACAAGTAGATGTTTAAAAACCCTCCAAGTACTTTCGGCTGGCTACCGCGACTATCTTCAAGGAGAGAAAATCCTTTCTGACTGCTTTTAAATATCACCTGTTAAGTAACAGTGAGATCTATCGAATCTCATATTGATATTTTATGAATAAAGTAAAGTGAAAATTTGCATTTCGCCCTATGTGTTTTGAATAAAAAAATATTAATGTGATTTCTGTTATTGAATCTTGGAAGCCAAATACAGTGGAACTCCAGATATACGTTACCTGAGTTGTACGTTTCCCTCAGTTATACGTTTAAACTCAGTGGTCCCGACCGCTTGCCATTAAAAATTATCTGAGTTATACGTTTTGCGTTATACATTTCCCTCAGTTATACGTTACGTTTTTGCGTCCCCGGACAAAATTTTGTCTCATTTATGCATTTAGTAACCGGAAATACTGACGACGCTTCGGATGAGTCTTATTTGAAAGATCTCAAACTTCGAAGCTGCTCTGAGGACTTTTGACGTAGTAAAGCTGTTCGTCAGTAGTAAAAACAGTAATGCTATAAGGCGGCTGCATTATTAACAGAAATCCAAAGTTTGCTGTTCAATGTCGGCACTGCCGAAAAGAAACAATAGAATATTAGTGATTAATTCTACAAGATTCAGTAAACTACGGAAATGTCTTTTGATAAATGATTAACATGCCAAGGCGATTCCAATCATTTCTTTTAAGTATTCTATGTGAATTAAAAATATTTTTAATAAAGCTTTTATGATAAAATAACTTCATGTATGTCACAAGTTCTTATGTACCTTTTTTCTACTCTGTTTTATTTCCAAAACTTTATGTCATGGGTGTAGTAATATTTAGGAAACTACCGTTTTCAATATAAAAGGTAACTGGAACTCCTCATCGGAACAAAGTTTTTAGATTTATTTAAAAAATGGTTCCGGTAGACCATTAATTGAGTTGTACGTTTTACTGAGTTATACGTTTTGTTGTCCGGTCCCGAGCAAAACGTATAACTGGAGTTCCACTGTAATTGATATCAAGTTCACAGCTAGTTACTTTTAACAGAATACAAGCTGAACAGGCATTATCTGACAAATGGTTTTTACCAAGTTTTTTTTATATTATTTATTTCCAAAAATAATGATTATCAAGCATAGGCAGAGGGAGATATTGAAAAATGACAAACGCTAGTTTTGTTAAACAGCTATATGTGTCTGGAATGAAATTCAAAGTTATTATAGTTTTATCATCAGCATTTATGCTTATAATGTCTGGTAATCTTTCATTTTTGATAATCTCCAAATTTTCTCTTAATTTGATAAATTTTTGAGCCCATGTTGAAGTAGATTTGAGTTGATAAATAACATTTCAATTTCACCATTTTCTAACCAATCAAATTTAGACAAGATCAGCTAGTTTAAATTTGTATATATTGTGCACCTTCAACTGTATTTTGATTTAGAACCGTATTCAACAACATACCAAAAATATTCTGTCATATGCCACTTATGCATGTGATTGGTTCGCCGCCCCTTGGTACAGATGATGACTTTACAAAATATAACAAAAATCTGTTCATTCCAATGAAATATTCTGTTCAACATTAACTTTTCACATAAAAGCACAAAAATCATCTATATGACATTCAAATATTATAAAAGTAAAGGAAATAACGAAGTTTCTATTTACGAACACAAGCAAATCAAGAATGTCATATAAATTGGAATCATGCATCTATCATATAATTAATATAATCCACAAAAGAGTATTTTATCATTAATATTTATAAATCAAAATATGAAGAATTTTTAATGAAAACGCATGAATTTGAGTACAATTTCATTCAGAAAATTAAAAATAATAGTAATATTGATCAGCAAAAAACTAATTTAAAAAAATGAAAATAAAAAATTGCTATGAATTTATTGCTGTCATTGTTTTTTAGCTCACCTGATAATGATAGTTTTTTTTTTTTTTTTTTTTTTTTTTTTTTTTTTTTTTTTTTAGATTTCAGTCTTTCTTGGTGGAATATGCTACTGATACTGCTTTAATTTTTCATTGTTATAATGTTATGAGACAATGAATTCAAAACTTCTCAGGTTAATACAAAAATCGAAATTTAATTACCATGTAAATTGAAGAGTTCCTCTATCTCCAGAGTTATATGGAACCATAACTCTACAATTTGAATATCATTTAAATCAATTGCTAAGACTATTGTTTTTTATGTATCGATGAGGGCGAAACTTTTGATTTAAGAAGTCAGTTCACAAAAACACCTTTCTAAGACTAGTTAAAAAAAAAAAAAAAAAAAAAAAAAGGTGGGCGTAGTTTTATTCAGTATCTCCTACAAGTTATAGGCCTAATTGTAAACAATGATATTGAATTTTTTTAGCCCAAAATTTTAATTTAAAGGGAAAAAAAGCCTTTTAAGCCTCATCGAGGAGTCCATATAGGCATGGGATTCATAGAATTTAAGATAAATGGTAATTTTATTTTTTATATTAAATTTTCTTTCATGAAAATGCATGATTTTATTTTGAAATAACAACAACCAAGTGAAATATAAACATATATTAGATAGAATATTTTTGCACTCCAAACTTTCAATGCAGACAACAAAGTTCAAAACTTAAACAAAAACCAGACAGCTATCACTACTAAGAGTATATGGCTCAAAAGCAATGAAGGGTTAAAAAATAAAATCTCTTTAAGATATTTATTTAAAATAAACAAAACTTGCTCTAAAATGCCTAGTCATTATAATGTATATAAATTTAAACATAAGATTAATTAATATAACAGATTAATTATTGAAAAAAAAATCTAGTTTATAATAATGTCTCTATTAAAATATAAATATTTAAAAAAATATTTTTGTAAGATAAAAAACATATGAAACAAACTATACAAAAATTAGCTGAAATGTTCTTTAAATTGAAGAAATACTCTTAAGACGCTACTGTCTTAGTTATTAAAAATTACTGGTTTAGGATATCCCATGTGCTAGACAAGGGGCTCGCCAAACAGCAGATGCCTGTCCACTCCGACCACATGACATATTCGGAGCAGCTTCCCATGTATCCGTTTCAGGATCATAAACTTCAACAGTATTCAGAAAATTTGTCCCATCATACCCACCTAAAGATTAAAGATATTATAAGAACATTATTTAAAACACACAAATCTTAGCAAGTTTTAAAAAGAATTAAATTATTTAGAACTGATAATGTGTAAATAAATAAATATGTATGAAAAGATACACAGGAATAAATACATGACTTGATCCACTACATAATTAGCAAATTATTTTATACCTACACCGATCAAATTCATTTTCATTTATAGCAGAACAAACAAAATATTTTTTTGGGAAAAAAAAAAAAACAGGTTTTTAAATATATATATATAATACAAATGTCATTAGATAAAAGGTGCCAACTATGGGGTACATTTTTAAAAACTAAATACAAAAAATTCCCATTTGAAAAAATTTCAGAAAATTTTCTTAAAAGATCTGAATAATGTTTATTTTGATAATGATAACATGAAAAAAATGATCTACCCTAAAATTATAAAATTCTAATGAAATGAATTTATGAAACGATTTTAGGAAACGACTAATTCGGTTATTTGAAACAGATATATAATATGTAATTCTTTTTTTAATGATCGCATTAATGTAGGTGACGGTGGTTCTCTTGAACAAATTATTCATTATATTTGCGGGTATCGGGAAGGAGGGGGTTAACGCCTTTCTCTGAGATTGTAATTATCTCGGGACCGGGCAACGTCAGGCGGGTTAGCTAGTAATAAAATAAAGAATTACCCAAAGCATAAATTTTCCCATCTAATACAGCAACACTCAGTGCACTTCTTGGTGAAGACATAGGCGAGACATAAACCCATTCATTTGTTTCTGTATTATACCTTTCAACTGTCTGCAACTGCAGAGTTCCATCATAACCACCAACGGCATAGATATAATGATCTAAAGCTACAACACCTAGGTAAAAAATATGTCAGTTAATTAAAAGAGAAGTGCAGAAATATAATTTTTTGAATTTCCAATATAAAATATACAAATACATGAAACAAGACATATCCAAAAGTGAAATAATAAAGAAGCAATTTTTAATATGTGATATATGTTAAATCAGTGGTTACTCACTATACGCCGCTGCAAGTTGGGCATATAATTAAAAATTATCTACAATGATCTGGGAAACTCAGGGTTAAGGTTTCAGGCCCAGTGCACCTATAAGTGTCTGGTTCACACAAGAGTACTGCCTTGGAGGAGTAGGTTGTGTTTTAGGTTGGCTCCGTTAGTATGACCGGCTAAACGCGACCAAGGACCGTGGGACGGGCGACCCAGGATGATTCAGACGTGGGAAGGTGTCAGCTCCAGATTAAGGTATGTCGCATGCTTTTAAGTTAATTATTCATCAAGTTATGCACGCTTAATTGATTATATTTCAATATTATTACCACGTGGCCTCTGCAGTATCACAGCTTTTCTTAATTTTGTTCGTTAAATACCTGTTTCAATGTATTTGCTCAAGCTATTATATATTTCTGTGATTACCCACTAATTCAAATGTATTTTGGTAAATATGAAGTGTTAAAATCTTAATTAATTACTGCATTTTAATAAATTATCTGCAATTATAAGTGTTTCTCAGATCAGTTTTCTCTAATTTTTAATATGTTGTGTCGGTTAAATTTCCAATTAGACCAAAGATTGGGGTAGCCTTTTTTTTTTTTTTTTTTTTTTTTTGTTAAAGTTTGATACTAATGTGATGGCTGTTCACCAATTAGTTAAGTTGTAATAATGTTTTTAGTGCTGTAATTAACGATCCCATGCCCACGTGGTGAGGACTATCGTGACAGCTTTCAGCAGCAACGGGATATATATTAGGATAAGTATATCCTTTCACCACGTGTATTTCGGCAGCATAGCGTCCTAGGAGCACGTGACCCCGTTGCCTAATTAATAGTTTTGCTAATTAATGATTTGCTAGATTGTTTAGAGGGGTTTATTGGCCTGTGTTTGGTATCAAACTTCTTGGCTCACTCTGCAGTTCTCGATTCTCAACAATTTTCCAAGCTACATCTTAACTCAGTCATTGTTTATATACTAATTATTGCATTTATCCATCTATATAACTAATTGCAGCTGATATATTTTACTAAAACTCAATATATCTCCTAATCGAAGGGCTCTACGGCCTGCCAGTAAAATTTGATTAAATGTTCTGGGGGTTTTTGGTTGCGGGGATTCGATTGGCACCATCTGTTTTTGTCTAACTATAACTATTCTGTCTAATTATTATAATTGCTAATTAATGTAATTGTTAATTTAAATAGGGGGGCTTTTAGGCCAGTGTTCCGTGTCAAACTTCTCCTCTCACTCTGCAGTTCTCGATTCTCCACAAAATCCCAAGCTATATCTTAACTCAGTCATTGTTTATATACTATTAATGCAATTATCCATCTATATAACTAATTACAGCTGATAAATTTTACTAAAACTCAATATATCTCCTATACGGAAGGGCTCCACGGCCTTCCAGTAAAATTTGATGAAATGCACTTGGGGTTTTTAGATGCAGGGATTCGATTGGCACCATCTATTTTGTCTAACTATGACTGTTCTGTCTAATTAATATCATTGCTAATTAACGAAATTGCTAAATTAATTAGGGTTTTTTAGGCCAGTGTTCGGTGTCAAACTTCTTGGCTAACTCTGCAGCTCTCGATTCCCCACAATTTTCCAAGCTATATCTTAACTTAGTCATTGTTTATATACTAATTAATGCAATTATCCATCTGTGTAAATAATAACAGCCGTTATATCTTGCTAAAACTCAATATATCTCCTAACGGAGGGCCCAACGGCATTCCAGTAAAATTTGATGAAATGCTCCAGTGGTTTTTAGATGCGGAGATTTCATTGGCGCCACCTATTTTTGTCTAACTATAATTATTCTGTCTAATTAATAACATTGCTAATTAATGAAATTGCTAAATTATTTAGTTTTTTTTTTTTTTTTTTTTTTTTTTAGGCCAGTGTTTGTGGTCAAACTCTATGGCCCACACTGCAGTTCTAGATTAACCACAATTTTCCAAGCTGTATCTTAACTCAGTCATTGTTTATATACTAATTAATGCAATTATCCATCTATATAACTACTCACAGCTGTTATACTTAGCTAAAACTCAATATATCTCCTAAACGGAGGGCCCTTCAGCCTTCCAGAAAAATTTGATTTAAAAAATCTCAAATTCCAACTGTACTACTAAATATATATTTAATAAATATTTTGATAATTATGCTAAATGTGTTTCTGTTAAATAAAAGTTAAGTCAATGTTTCACCCAATTGTACTGCAGAGGCCGGTGCCCCCACTATTTCTAACAGTGTAAGCGTTTACTTAATTATGTATCATATTTTTATTTGCTCATCTTAAATATATAGGGTTCAACTTGACACACTCTGACACGCCCACAAAGAACATCCGGGGTCCCCGGACCCAAAGTCTACTGCGACTGTTAGATTGAAACTTATCAATTTGTAAAGCAATTATCTCACACACCTATACGCGGAACTAAAGAATGTCCAAATTCAGTAGTTCCCCACCTGTGCTCCCTGTCAAGCCCAAGGTGACGAAACAGGGTTTACAAAATAACAAACAAGGGAATACAATCAGACCAATTCGGGCGGGCTCGGTAAGCTCGATGACGACCAGCGCATCAGAAAAAGAAGAAACACAGAAGAAAAAACAACAGAAGAAGACAGCAACAAGGGAAGAAGTAGAAGAGAAAATAGACGCACATCTCACAATCACATTGAATAGCAGCGACAGCGACCCAGACGAAGCGGAGGATGGCGAAATAACAGAAGAAAACAAAGCAGGAAAAGCAACGGAATACGAGCAAAGGCTCAAGCAAGAAATCATAGAATATTGTGCAGAAACAGACACAGGTATAAGAAGAAGCGTGGAGGCGGAAAAAGTAATGAAAGCCCTCAATTACTTACAGGTACTACAACACAGATGCACTACGATACCAGTCGGGACAGGCAACGAAATAGACAAGATAGTAGAAATCATCACGAAGAACATAATGGACTTAGAGGTGAAAATGCAAGCAGCAAGTGCAAAAGTCGAAATCCTAGAACAACATTGGAGACCAACGGAAAACAAAGACACAGAAAAAAGCACAGGTAACGTACACAGGGAGGAGGTGGTCGCCGAGACTCAAACCAAGCCTCCAAGAGGATATGCGGAAGCAGTCAAAGTGGCCACATCCACCCTCATCATCCAAGGGACAACAGAAAGAGATGCGGAAGACCTAGAAAAACAGATAGCAAGAACAACGACGGGACACCATGGAGGAGTTAAGAAAATAAGACGAATAAGGAATGGGGTGAAGCTAATCTGCGAGGACGAGAAAGAAGCCATAAAGATCAAACACAGCATCACGAACAGCGAAGAAGCCAAAGAGACAATAAAGGTAAGATCAGGAAATATCAGAAAGAAGAAAATAATGATATTCCATGTCCCAGACTTCGTGGAAGAAGACCAAATAACTGAGAAGATAAAGAAGACATTGGAACTGGGGCCGCATACGAGGGAGGGCGTCATCAGTTTGCACAGGCAGGTGGCCGCCCGGGAGGGAAGCAAGCATCAACCTGTCCTACTCCCTGAGCCTCTGGCAGATCACTTGCTAAGGGCGAGGACGATCTGCCTGGGGCTGAGGGATTGCCCAATAAAGCCCTTCATCAGCGTGACGCGCTGTCACAAATGTCTTGAATATGATCATGTGGCAGCGCATTGCAGGGGGACACAGCGATGCTCTAACTGCGCGGGTGAACACCTGTACACTGACTGTAATCGGCAAACCCCCCGCTGTTATGCGTGCACAAAGTACAACGAAGTAAATAGACTATGGCTAAGAACACAGAAGAAGACGGATCATCAAGCCAACTCGGGTGCATGCTGGGTGCGTCGTCAGCTACTAACGGTCCGCCAACTACAGTCGGACAGGGGCACAGCACTAGCCTCAGCAGAAGAAGTCATTGAGGGGAGGGTGTCACTAAATTTCACAGGCGGCAAACCACAGTTGGTCAAAATGACCAGGCATGACATTGAAGCTAGAATACAACATGACGCTCAGCGCCGCAATTATGGTAATAGACACAAATAATACTAGAACCTCACGCTCAAGTTTCGCAGCGCAAAACCAACAAATACCACACGACCAAAACCAAACAAATATGCAACAAACACACGACACTCTAAACGTGATACAAATTAACCTACACGGTAGCAATAAAGCAACAGACACACTCGCAGGCTATGTCGCAGCCAAAGGAATACAAGTAGCACTCTTACAGGATTTCCACCAAAATAAAAAAACGTGTAACATAACAGGGTTCAAACCAGAAAATTGGAATGTCACAAAAACACCACAAAACAGATCTGCGATTATAACCCGATTAGGCACCAAACCAATAACAATACTAACAAGAGAGTTCACAACAGCTATAAAACTAGAAAACAAAGACAAAACTTTCACAATAATAAATACATACGCCCCCCCTCTGGCGGACTTCTCAGAAGTACTAGACGAGATAGGTGAGGCCCTGAGTAAAGCGGTCGGAGAAGTACTGCTAGTGGGGGACTTTAATGCACACTCAACAGCATGGGGCTACGATGACATAGACCACAAAGGGCGCGAGCTAACAGATTTCCTCCTGCTACACGCGTTGTTTGTCCACAACCCTCCGGACGCACCACCCTCATTCAAAACTGTACGAGGGAAAAACAGGGATGGTACAATAAAGGAAATACAGGGATGGCCGGACTTGACAATAACAACGGCAACACTAGGTAACGACATAAGTGATTGGCATGTCAGTGACGATGTCTCACTCAGTGACCACAGATACATAAAATTTAAAATTAAAAACTACGAGAACATAGACTACCAAAGACATGGTCTACAAACAAAGATAGGCAAACATGCAAAATTTGATAAAAACATTAGAAAAATCAGAAACAAATACATTAAAGAACTCCAAAAAGCAAGCACAACAGACCAGCTGGACAACATAACACTCAGATTGCAAAATGAAATCACATCGATAGCGTTTGCAAGCTATAAGAAAAAATCTACACCTGCGGTCACTGCCCCACCATGGTGGACGGATGAAATTAAAACAGCGAGGAACAAGGTTAGGGCACTCAGGAGGAAATTTCAAAAACAACAGAACGAAGAATTAAAAGTAAAACAACACATAATCTTCAAAAAAGAACAAGCCAAATTAAAAAAACTAATAAACAGAACAAAATCCAAAACATGGAAAGATTACTGCAACAAGGTCACAGACACATATGGCTCCCAATATAAAAACGCTAGCAACAAAAGAACAAGTCGGGTAAAACTAGTCAACATTCTACCCCCAAATACAAAAGTAACCATTAAAGACACACTAACACATTTCCTGGACAACTTATACATAACAGACCAAAATATACCCCACACACTAACAAAGGCAAATAAAGAAAACAATGAACCAGCACCACCGGTAGTAACAAAGGCGGAATTAAACAGAATAATCAGAAACATTAAACAAAATAAAGCACCCGGATTCGACTTCATAGATTACAACCTAATTAAAAGAATTAATAATGCAACACCGCAACTACTACTGACACTCTTCAATACATGCCTAAGGTTAGAATACTTCCCAAAATCGTTTAAAGTAGGCATAGTGGTACTGTTCCAAAAACCAGGTAAAGACCCAACAAATCCAAAAAATTACAGGCCAATTTGCCTCTTACCAGCGCTTGGCAAAATGTTAGAACGCATAATACACGGTCGGATAAACTTCCACCTAAACAATAATAACTATTGGAGCAACAAACAGTATGGTTTCAAACAGGGGATCTCAACAGAACACGCATTAGATAACTTAATCAACACAATAAAAGAAGATAAAACAAACAAATACCAAACACTCCTAATAGCCATGGATATCAAAGGGGCCTTCGACAACATACGCTGGCAAACTGGATAGTGAGCTTCCTCCAACACAGGTACGTTTCACTAGAGGAAAACGGCATTAAAGTCACAAAGCAGACATTTGGCGGATGCCCCCAAGAAAGTTGTCTCGGCCCGCTCCTCTGGCTATTAATCGCAGACACAGCACTTAAAAGAAATTGGGGAAAACATGTTAGATTACAAGCCTTCGCAGACGATTTTATTATAATTCTAAGAGGCAGAACAAAGGATAAACTTAAGAGATTAGCAAACAAAATACTAAAGGAATTTAATGACTGGATAGAGGGGAATAACCTAACGCTGAACAGGGAAAAAACAGAACTATTATATCTTAACAGAGGACACACGGGAAACCTTCCAACAGAAAACACCAATGACATAGAGGGAATAGAACTCAACGGCCAGAGACTAAAAGTAAAAGAACAGATAAGATATTTGGGAGTCACACTGCACAAAAATCTAAACTGGATACCACACTGTCAAACACAAACAAATAAGGTACGAGCAAACTTCACAAACTTAGCACATATGGTAGCAAAGGGTTGGGGACTAAAAGCAAATATACTAAAAATCTGGTACACAACAGTAGTGGAAAAGACGCTAACCTACGCAGCACCGGTTTGGGGACACTGCCTCAGCAAAAGGTGCATACAGATATTGTCAAGCTGCCAGCGACATTTTGCACTGGCCATAGTCAGGGCCTATAGAACGGCCCCAACCTCGGCACTTCTGGTACTCTCAGGCCTGATTCCAATCCATCTTAAAGTCTACGACGAAGCAGCGTACGGCACAGTCTCAAGATTAAGGAAAAATGCAACAATACGCAATGAAACTTTACACCACATCGAATACGACAAAAAAATAAACATATGGGAGAATCATCCAGCAGACACGATAGAACCTAGGATAGGGTACAAGACACAAGACACAACGATATACACGGACGGCTCTAAATTGGAATCAGGTGCTACAGGTTCGGCCTTTGTAGCATATAAAAATAATCAAAAGATAAAAACATGGTCAGTGCCGTTAAGGAACAGCAACAGCGTCTTCCAGGCCGAACTACTGGCAATACAAGAAGCAGCAAAATGGGGCAACACCACGGGTGAGTCATATAGCATCCGCTCGGACTGCAAATCGGCCATCGAATCACTTAGTAAACCATTCAACGTAAACAAAACAGTAGACACAATCCAAAAACTAATAAAAGAAGCTAACAACAAATTTAAAATCAGCTGGGTTAAGGCGCATGCAGGGATCCAAGGAAACGAAGAGGCAGACATGTTAGCCAAAACCGCAGCTCTAAATGTAAACAACAAAAGCAAATACAACCTGACTAAACCAATCTCAAAACTTAAAAGAACACTAAAAGATATAACACTAAAAGATATAACACTAAAACAATGGCAGTTCGAGTGGGACTATGGGGACACAGGTAGGGAAACACACAGGTACTTCCCAAAAGTAGATAAAAATAGACTAATAAGCGATTACCTGCTAGCACAGCTATACACAGCTCACGGAGCTTTTCCAGCATACCTACACAGGTTTAAGAAAGCGGACACACCGGACTGCGAATGCGGAACGGTGGGTTCACCAAAACATTACCTAATTCAATGTCCACTCACCCAAGCACACCACCTGGCACAAATAACAACAGACAACGAGAAATTATGGTATGAACAATTAGCGAAAAACAAACACGTACAAAACAAGGCAAAGACAGTAATCAGGTGGCTCCAAGAAAACTGCGACAGCATCACGACACTAATACAAAACAACACACAATAATATTTAGCACCCCAGCAGCAGTCGAAGGTGGAAGGTAACACAACGATAAAATGAATATGTATATGTGTTTATGTGTTATATGTTAAAAAAAAAAAAAGGCCTAGGAGCAATCCAAAGCCACCAAAAAAATTATAAAATTGTCCATGGGTATTGTCCAATGGCAGTGTGCAGTAGTCGCACAACATCAGCTGCTTCCAAGGCCCGAAAAAGGAGCCCCGTAATCACAGAATTACCAGCACGACGTTCGTCACCAACGGATCAGCAAGTTGTGCATTATGACACAGTAAGAAGCTTATAATAGCCCACGGCAAAGTCTGTCCGTCCTAGTGTAAAAGAAAAAAAAAGTGTTTATTTATGTGCTTATGTGTTATATGTTAAAAAAAAAAAAGGCCCAGGAGCAATCCAAAGCCACCAAAAAAAATATAAAATGTCTATGTGTTTTGTCCTAGTAGCAGTGTGCGGTAGTCGCACAATATCAGCTGGCACCACGGCCCGAAACAAGAGCCCCGTAATCACAGTATTACCAACACGACGCATGTCATCAACGGTCCAGCAAGTTGTGCACCATGACACAGTAAGAAGCTTATAATAGCCCCCGGCACTGTTTGTCCGTCCTTGTGTTAAAAAATATTATAAAAAGAAGGGGAAGAAGACAGATGAGAAAGAAGAAGAAGAACTGGAAGGAAAGAGGTGATAAGTATAAAGGATAAGTATGGAAAGTAGACCGTGTACGTTAATGGGAGCTGGTGCACGTTAAATCTGTTCGTGGCTCTAATGTCCTCCAAGTTCTATATAAGCGCTACCTCTGGGGGTGCCAATCCAGATGCAGGTCTCTCATCTGGAATTGGTTCAAAATTAGGAGACTAGTTTCACAGTTATATGGATCATGTCAGCTATATAGAAATAAAAAGCTGCAAAACCGGGCTCTTGGGCCAAACCAACAACAACAACCCATTATGGTTTAGTCAGTTAACGGCAATAGTACATATTTTAAATTACAAATTGTTAATTATTTAACAACCTTTCATGGGCCCAATGGACGGGTAGCCAAGTCAATTAGCACAATAAAAGTAAATTAATTTCAATAATGTAGTTAAAGTGTAATTCAGAATAAGTTCAGTTTAAAATGTAACATTCTTCTCTTCCAGGTTCCCCTTGCAGTTCCTCGTGCTGCCGGTTGGGACGAGCCAATGGCCGGCCCCAACTGGTAGCACAAGGTTTTTTTTTTAGCAGCAGTTTTTTTATTCATTTTATTTTTGACTGTTCGCCTCTTTATTAGGTGCAATTGGACATTGTCCGCAAAAGCTACCGGACCCGCTCTAATGGGACAGCCCACGGAGCCAGTTTTTACCAGGTGGGGTACAGTAGAAAGGCGCAGTCCCGTCAGCCCCCGCAGCGTTTTCGTCTGCCTTGCAACTCGGCCCAAAAATTTTCCCCGATGGTACGACTTAGCTATTGGCTGATTATATTTTCATTTCAGTGGTTTCATTATCTAGTTAATTTCTTTATTTAGTTTCCCTCAAAATTCTCTCCCCTTTTTCAAGCTAAGTTCAGTACCAACGTTTCGGCACTAAATTGTCCAGCCCCATTTCAACTGTCATGACGAGTACGTGGTGTGCGGCGTCAGATCTCAGAACATTTAAATTTAGGAGTGAACAACACAGAAAAATCCGGACTCAGTTGATTGGCCAAACTGGGTACTTGTCTTTGTGGACCGCCCCAATAGGGCGATCAGGCGAATTTCGCCCCAATGACCAGGCACTCAAACCCGTCAAACTGGGTCGAATCCCGGTAGGTAGGGGCCTGGTCAGTGGTCTCCAAGTGTCTGGTTCACCAGTTCACCCGGAGTTCCTGGGAGACCAAAGATGTGACTCCTGAACTATGCAGTAAAATCCTTTAGTCCTTGGGTTTTGCTGACAGAATGATCAGACGTTCAAGAGTGTTTGGGGTGCAGGAAAGTGATATGCATTGGGCAGCATTTTTCCTTGTCTGGTAGTAAGTACCTGTGTTGTACCTGGGTTAACTAGGCCCATCTGGTGCATGTGCATAAAAGATCTGAGAGCTTAGACTGGTGGTTTATCAGTTTTCCATTTTGAAATCCATAGAGCTATCAATGGCACTATATCAATGCTTTCTTGTTTCTGATGCATATATGTAAATATTAGTTGCAATGTAGTGAAATGTGTGCTAAATGTCAAATTAAGTATGTGTGATAAAGTTTTAGTATTCATTCATCAAAATACATGGGTTTCAGGCCACCAAAGTTATGACAGATTGATTGGCAATGAAGATAAAAAGCTTTGGAAGGAAAAATATTTTTGGTTATATTCTTAATATTTTGCTTTGAAACTTATTTTGGTAATTTGTATTTATTATAGGATGGACCAAGATCAATTTAAAACTTTAATCGAAGCTATGAATCAAAACACACAGCTGCTGCACAACAATTGTGCAGTTTTTATCAAAATAAAAAAACAGATTCTAAAGAAACTAATAATGCCGATTCATAAAAAAATCCAGTTATTAAGATTTATCATGTTCCACCTATTGATAACTTTGATCCTAAAACGAAAACTTTACATATTATCGTCAATGTTTGGAAAATTACTTAATGGTGAAAAAGCTGTTTATGAAGATAAGCTTAAAACTGCACAAGTGTTACTTAATTCAATAGGAACACCAAACTACAACATCTTAGTGGCTTCAATTGCACCAAAAGCTCCCACTTAATTGGAATATGATGAACTCAAAGTTTCAGAAAACCATTTAGCACCTAATTTAGAAATTATCTGAAACTACATAAAATTAAATAAGGCAGTTATCAAAAAAATATTTTTCCCAATTCAACAATGCAAAACTTTCCGACCCTTTATGTGACTCATTTTTAAATGCAAAAGCATGGTACTTGCGATTTTGAATCGAATGGTGTTTTCCATTTTTTGATAAATGAATTACTTATCAAGTTATAATAAGCAATTGTTGTCATGTGATCACCATTTTTTTCTCCTGCACTGTCATGGCCGGAAATTAGATTCTAAACACCAACTTTGACAGTATTTTCTGAAAGATTTTCTGCCTTTATTAAAAAATAGAAAACACCATTCAATTACACAGTTTCTGAATAAGGACACCTGCTAATTTCATATGTTTCTGAACAAAAATGAATTCAGAAATGTGTCAGAAAGTAGCTCCTTTGGATATGAGAACAGCCTTAATGACATTTTTTCAATCCATGGATAATCCACTAGTTGTGTCTCATGATAATGCCTCACTTTTTACTAATATATCTATTTATTTTCTATAATACTAATATATATATTTACTAAATATATTTTCAAAAATATCTGCCAAATGAAAGGAATAAACTAAAAAATTATTACACCAGGACATCCAGCAACTAATGGACTTGCAGAACGTAATGTGCAAACATTGAAGGATTGACTTAAATCAATGACTTCAGAAAATCTTTCCTTCCACTTAAAAATTTAGACGATTCTTTTTCGGTATTGAGCAACACCTTTAGTAAATGGTAAGTCAACTGCAGAAATATAATTAAATCATCCAATTCGTATAAAACTTGGATGTAATGTTTCCATACTATGAAAGAAAATCCATACTATGGATAAAAGATCAAATTTTACATTTGAAAACTGCAAGTAGGAGAAAGAATAAGATTTTTTTTTTTTTTTTTTGGAAATAATATAAACCTCTTTGGAAATTTGAAGTTTGAACTCAAAAGCTTGTTCATCTTCATTATATTGTAAAAGTAGATGAAAGAAGCCTCACATAAATCAACAGCAAAAATCCGACATTCAGGAGGAAAAAGTAATATCTGATGGGATCCTCCCAGAATGAAAATTACAATCTCTATTATTATCAATTTATCAACCCTCGTGTTATTTTAAAGAAGTCAAGTTACAAATCAAGATTTGGGAGAATACGACCAGCAGCAGATCAAGATTATGTTTTTTTTTTTTTTTTTTTTTTTTTTTAAAGTTTTGACTTATTTTCAGTGATATATTAATTTTAGCATCTAGCTTGTTAAGTGGGGACTTATTATATTCTTACAAAATATCTTATTGGACACCTACATTGTTTTGAATCTTTGCTGGATAATTAACTTTCCAGAAGTGTAATATTTGATATTATTATTATTATTATTGTTTTCCATTTTTTAACTCCATTGAACTATCAATGTGGGCTTATATCAACTCTTTCTTGTTTCTGATTTATATAAAGTTGTAATGTAGTGAAATGTCAAATTAAATATGTGTGATAAAGCTACAATATTCATTCATCAAAATACGTGGATTTCAGGTCATCAAAGTTACAACAGATATCAATAAACTTTTCAACATTTATATGCAGACATATGACTGCAAAAATGTAAATGCAGCCCTCAATCTCAATTTTCTATCAAATTTTGGTTCTTACAAAAATTTTAGTAAAAACCACAGCAAAAAATGAAAGTTTGAATTTTCTATTTTTAGCAGAAATTTTACAGGAGTGGGGGTAGGTCTTTACAAAAAAAATGGTGATTGCAGAAACACAGAGGATTCTCACTCCTGTAGGAAGAAAACAAATTTTACTTTTCTTTCTGAAAAACTCCACTCTATGTAAAATGAACTGAACTTTTGTTTTTATTTATTTTAAGAATGAATAAACAGAAGAAAATAAAAACACATTCCAACAAATTATGTCACATTTTATTAAAAAAAAAATCTTTAAAAATATGTCCAATATTATAATGTGCTGCCATTTTATAATTATCAAATTGGCTCAGATATTAGACAGCTTTCCAGTTAAAATATTGAGTTAAAATGCAAAGCTATGCAGAATGATTAAATTTATTGAACTATCAAAATACAACATTAACAAGATTAATTCAGTAAACTAAAATTTCCATAACAATATTTTTTATTTCCAATATTCCACTGCAAAGAAAAAAAGAAAAAGTCTTAAAAATAATAGTCAAAACTTTTAGACAGCAAGTTAAAACTAATAAAAAGTAACACAAGAGAAATATAAAAAAAGACAAGAATAGGGATGTAACAAATAGTGATTTAGCCGAAGAGCTGAATACCAAATATTCAGCCAAATTTTGGGCTGAATATAAACATTTTAAGAATATATACTTTTTTTTTTTTTTCAAATTAAATACCAGAAATAGAATTAAACACAAATTAAAATTGATTTTTTTCATTTATTTTATGTTTAACAATTTTAAAAGTCTCATGTACTTTTGTTGGAAAACAACGTTCATTTTCTCCTCTCCGCACATATGGCGCATGCGCGTACAGTTACAACGATGATGCTCCGGAAGAGAGAGCAGTTGTTACTTTAAGAAAGATGTCGGCGCTCAGTCGCATACGAGCTGTATATATTTTGTCTTCGTTTAATTGTAAATAAATGTCTTATGTCGTGCTATTCTGCAAACTCTGCTTGCCTCATACACCTACAAATGGTTATGGGTCCAGCACGCTTCCACTGCGCTATAATTAGCAGAAATTATTTTTAATTCGAACATTCGGATTCGGAACTCTTAAGCCTAATTGAAAGTAAGAATTGTTCTTCATTCTGTTTATCATTTGCATTATTTCTGGCTGTGAGAGACTCTGCATAATTATGTCTCATGTAACGACAATTGAAAAGCTCAGAAAAGATAATTTTGATAGCTGGAAGCTTCAAATCGAAGCTGTATTAATCAAAAATGATCATTGGGATTACATAATTGGTAAAGAAATTAAACCGGCTGAAGGAACCGCCGAAGAAAAGAAGTGGCTCCAAGCTGATCAAAAAGCTCGTGCAGATATAATTCTTTCTATAAATCCTAGTGAACTGAGTCATATAAAGCATTGTACGACTTCAAGTGCCGTATGGAATAAGCTGAAAGATGTTTATGAATCGAGGGGACCCACAAAGAAAGCAACTTTGTTAAAACAACTTCTGTTTAGAAAAATGTCCATAAATGAAACGATGGCTGATCATTTAAATATTTTCTTCGAAATAGTTGATAAACTGAAAAATATGGAAATAGAAATCGCGGATGATTTATTATCAATTCTACTTCTATATAGTGTTCCTGAGAACTTCGAAAATTTTAGATGCGCTATAGAATCCAGAGATGAGTTACCTAAACCAGAATCTTTGAAAATTAAAATGCTAGAAGAATGGGATGCCAGGAAAGGAAAATCCACTCAAGATTCACAAAACGCATATTATATAGAAAATAAAAGAAATAATCAAGAACAGAAGAAGAATGAAAAATGGAAAATGAATCCAAATAAAAATTTTTCCTTGGAAAGGTGTTACCGAAATTTCAAGTGCAATTATTGTTCGAAAATGGGGCACAAAGCTTCCGAATGTAGAAAGAAAATAGCTGATAAAAAGCTTACATCTTTAAATAAAGGAAATCAAGGATCGATGATAGCCACTAATTATGAAAAACCGACTAGTATGGCATTTAATGACGCATATCAAGAGCCTTCTGCATGGTGTTTAGACAGTGGATGTACATCCCACATGTGTAAAGATAGAAATTTATTTACAGAATTTCATCCTCGTACGAATTCTACTATACAGCTTGCAGTTGATCAAACAGCGAAAATTACAGGAATAGGAACAGTTTTCATTACAGTACCTAACGGGGGTGGAATTACTAAACTCACACTCAAGAACGTTCTGTGTGTTCCAGAATTAAAGTAATTTGCTCTCAACATCTAAAGCAACAGCCAATAATCGTTCAGTGATTTTTAAAGAACGATTTGCTAAAATCATCGAACCAAATGGTTCTACATTAGTACATGCTGTCCGTCATGGGGATTTGTATTACGTATACCCAAGCATCGAGAGAGCTGCGATAGCAGAGGTAAGTGAATTTCTAAAATGGCATCTTAAATTAGGTCATTTAAATGAGTCTGATTTAAAAAGACTTAACTCAAAGAATATGGTTAGAAATCTAAATTTCAGTGATAATGAGTCTCTTAAAGACTGTAAAATTTGTATTCAAGGTAAACAAACTGTGCGTTCTTTTCCTAAAGAATCAAACTTTAAAAGTGACGATTTATTGACTCTTATACATTCAGATTTGTGTGGTCCTATGAGATTTCCATCCCACGGAGGATCGCGATATTTCGTTACTTTTATTGACGATAAATCACGTTACATTGAAGTCAGTTTTCTTAAAACAAAAGATGAGGTTAAAAATGCATTTGTTAAATACAAAGCAGCAGTTGAAAACCGTGTAGGAAAGAAAATAAAAATTCTTCGTACGGATAATGGCAAAGAATATTTCGGAGAAGAATTTAATAAATATATCGAAGAAAGCGGTATAAAACGAGAATTTTCCTCACCACTAACTCCGCAACAGAATGGTACGTCAGAGAGGGCCAATAGAACTTTAGCTGAAATGGCGAGGTGTTTACTATTACAAAGCAATCTCCCACAATCTTTTTGGGCCGAAGCTATTAATTGTGCGGTATACATACGTAATCGCTGTCCTTCGCAACGTTTAAATGATAACAAAACACCCTACGAAGTATTTTTTGGCATCAAGCCAACTTTATCATATTTTAAAATATTTGGGCAAAAATGTTTTGTACTAAATAAAAGACAAAGTAAAGGAAAATTTGATCCTAGGTCAGAAGAGCATATTTTTGTTGGATATTCAAGTGAATCAAAAGCGTACAGGCTGTGGAATAAGAATTCCAAAAAAATTGTTATAAGCCGAGACGTCCGATTTATTAACGAATTTGAAAACGATTTACCTTCAAACAGGGAAATAAAATTAATTTTTCCCTTTTCTCAAAATAATGAAAATAAAACAATTACGCAAGAATCAGAAACATCTTCTCCTCCCGTCAAAAATGAACCAGACAGCTGTGGCGACAGTGATGTTGATATGCAATCGGATGAAATTTCCGACCCCCTTTCTTCCTCTACAGGAGCGTGCGGGCGGCCGAGAAAATTAAAAACTGGTAAAAGAGGTAGACCCAGGAAAGAATTTAAAATAATAATTCCAAAAGAAGAAATATCCCAAGTTGTAATGGAAAATTTATTTTCTGACTCATGTCCGGAATTTTCTGAGGCTTTAAACGGGCCTTTTAAACATGAATGGATAGATGCAATGGAATTAGAATTTAATTCTTTAATGCAAGAAAATGCATGGCAAATAGTTGATAGGCCAAAACATAAGAAAATTATAGGAAGTAAATGGGTTTTAAAAACTAAATATAAACAAGACGGGTCAATCGAAAAGTTTAAGGCGAGAATAGTTGCAAAGGGGTGTTCTCAAAAACCAGGAATTGATTTCGAAGAAAATTTTTCGCCTGTAGCCAGATTAAGTTCGATCAGAACTGCGATCGCTTATGGTATTCAAAATGGTTTTACAGCTTATCAATTAGATTTTATTATGGCTTATGTAAATGGTGATTTAACTGAAGAAGTATACATGGAGTTACCTGATGGTTTTAAATATGAATCTAATGGTGACAAAGTTTGTTTATTAAAAAAATCCCTCTACGGATTAAAACAATCAGGTCGACAATGGTTCAATAAATTAGATGAAAAATTAAAACAAATGAAGTTTGAATCACTAAATGCTGATAAATGTGTTTATTTTACTAAATCTCCAATTGAAGCAATTATCATTGTTTATGTTGATGATCTCATAATTCTTACTAAATGTAAACAAGATTATGAATATATTAGAGATGAATTATCCAAATCTTTTAAAATGAAAGATTTAGGTTTGTTACACTGTTGTTTGGGCATAGAATTTATGCAAAACTGGGACAGTATTAAAATTACTCAAAAGAAGTATATTGAAGATATTCTGAGCAAATTTAATATGCAAGAATCAAAATCAATATCTACACCTTTTGATAACAATGTGAAGCTTACTAAAGATATGTGTCCCAAAACTGAAGAAGAAAAGTCTGAAATGAATAATATTCCTTATCGTCAACTAATTGGTTCTCTTATGTATTTATCAGTAGCAACTAGACCTGATATAACTCATGCTGTGAATTTTCTAAGTCAATTCAACAACAATCCAGGCAAACGTCATTGGATAGCTGCAAAAAGAGTTTTAAGATATCTAAGAGGTACTCAAGATCAAGGACTGATTTTTAAACGTGATACTAAGTCCTTAGTTGCATTTGTTGATGCTGATTGGGCTTCAGATGTCAATGATAGAAAGTCCTATACTGGATACATTTTTAAATATGCCGGTGGTGCTATATCTTGGGAATCGAGAAAGCAACGAACTGTTGCATTATCCACAACTGAAGCAGAATATATGGCTTTATCAGAGGTTGCTAAAGAGACTTTGCATCTCAGACGGTTCTTAAATGAACTTTCTCCTGAAATAGTGTCTGCACCTACTTTAATATTCTGCGATAACCAGTCTTCTCAAAAATTAGTAAGAAATCCAATTTATCATTCTCGTACAAAACATATTGACATTCACCATCACTTTGTGCGCGAAATATATGAGAATGGAGATATAGAAGTTAAATATCTAGAAACTGAAAATATGGCAGCTGACATTTTAACAAAAGCTTTAAGTGCCTATAAACATAAGAAATGTTGTGATTTAATAGGACTAAGTGTTTAAAAACATTCAATGTTATTCTGTATCCTTTTTCCATATAAGTTTAAAGTATATACTGTTTGTATTTGTAATTTTATATTTTGTTTCTCTGTAATTTGCATATAATATTTGCATAATAGGAGAGTAATTAATGCCTTGTTAAGAAAATGCACATTGTAAGGGGGGAATTGTTGGAAAACAACGTTCATTTTCTCCTCTCCGCACATATGGCGCATGCGCGTACAGTTACGACGATGATGCTCCGGAAGAGAGAGCAGTTGTTACTTTAAGAAAGATGTCGGCGCTCAGTCGCATATGAGCTGTATATATTTTGTCTTCGTTTAATTGTAAATAGATGTCTTATGTCGTGCTATTCTGCAAACTCTGCTTGCCTCATACACCTACAACTTTTTTAATGTTACAAACACTCTTATGCTAATAATAAAACACTGCTTATGCTAAATCTAAATTACTAATAGCATAATTTTATCTATAGATATTTGTAATTCATATACATTGTATCTAAAATAAGAATTCATTATCGTTGATAAATGTGCTTATTAAATTTACTAGCTGGCCTGCCTGGCATTGGCCGGGCCCAGGATAATAACCTTAAATATACCTAAAAAAAGTGTTGAATTCAGACGTTTCTTTTCAGATTTAGTGTTGGGGGCCCCATTGCCTCTGGTAGCCTACACCCTCGAATGAATACCTTTCTAAATGAACTAAGTTGTCCCCGTTACAGTAATTGCTGATTTAGTTTCTGACATTTAGATATATTAAGCTTTCAATTCTGACCAAAAGTTCCTGAAAAAACCTAAATAATAATAAATGTTCCCCCACCCCTCATTTTTTTAAAATGCGAAATGATACATTCCAATACTGACCACCTGTCCCAAAAAGGTGATTTCATGAAATAACTTCTGGTAAATATTTTTTTTATATAGTAAATATTCATATATTTTTTAAACCAAAGATATAGTTAAACCCGAAGAAATACTCTGAATCAGTGTTTCTTCTTCTTATCTTGCTTCTTTTTTTTGGTATTTCCATCCTGGAAAATGGATGGCATTTTAAAACATCAGAAAAAATGGGAAAAGAAACATGAAATCGACCTGCAAGAAAATAAATATTTTTTAAATAGTAAAAATTAATGTTATTTTAAATCAAAGATACTGCCAGAAAAATACTTAGATTTCAATGGATATTTTTTGTTTTTCTTTATTTCTATCTGAGAAACCAAGATGGCAGTTTCAAAATGCAGAAAAAACCCCATGAAAATTGGAAAACAAAAAACCAACATGAAATCAAACTTTAGACAATATATTTTTTTAAAGAGTAAACATTATTATTCTAATTATTTTAAAAGACATCATTAGAAATGAAAAGGTACCCCGAATAATTGGATATTTTTTGTTTAGTTTTTTTTGTATTTTCAACCTGGACTCGTGATGTCATTTTAAAACTACAGAAAAAATGAAAAAAGCAAAAACTAACATGTAATTGAGCTTCAGATTTTTTTTAAATTTTGAAATACTAGTAAATATTAAAATATCGTTAGAACCAGAAAGGTACAGCAAAAATTTTCATGTCCCCCCCCCCTCTTCTTCTTCTTTTTTTTTTTTTTTTTTTTGGTTTTACTCCAAGGGGGACCCCCGGGGATTGTGATTTCAGAATGCAGGAAAAATGATTTTTTTTTCGTTCTTCTAATTGAAGAACCAAGGAAAGCCTGGAAAGGTGAAAGCACAATTGGCAGCATGATGGAATCTTGCAATTTTTCTTTGTTCATAGAGTTTTTTTATTAATATAAAGACAGGTCACCAACAGGCAAAAAGCTTGAGTTATATCATAATAAATTACCTGCACCACTTCTGTTTGTATTCATACTAGCAACTAGAGTCCATGAATCCCTCTCTGGATTGTAGCATTCAACAGTGTTCAGACGGCTATTGCCATCATAACCTCCCACAGCATACAAAAGACGTTTTACAACTGCAACTCCAACACCTATTCGTGCAGTGAGCATGTTTTGCACTTTTGTCCACTTGTCTTCAGCGGGATCATACCTATGAAGAAATTGTCATCCAAGTTATTGAATAAAGATAGTAAGTACCTTGTATATAACATATCTAATTTTTAAGTTGTTTGTATGTGAATAATTTATACTAAATCACTATTTCCATACAGCAATACCCTGGCTAACGAATATAGTTTGGCCCAGAATCACATTCAGTAGCAAAGTCTTTTTAAACTAAAATATTGTTTCTAATCCAATCAAAATACAAACATGGCTGCCATATCTTAAGAGTGAGCGTCCTTAAAACATTTCTTAGCTGAGTCAGAAAAACAGTAAAAAGAATTTTTATTAGCCAAAATATTCATTAACTGAAGCATTCACAAGCCAAGGTATCACTGTATTTTTTACATTAAGCACTATTGCATATTTTTTTATAAGATAATCTATCCAAACAATGAATAATACATTAATTTGTATGTTTAAGATATTTATAAGTATTGATGTCCTATTAAAATAGCATTTCTGTTACTCTAGTCAATAATTTCAGAAATGTCAATACAGACTCATTATGGAGACACTAAAAGTTTTTGGGGTCTGTCAGTCTGATAAATGTGTTAAAACATATCCAATTAGCTTGATGTTTGCTGGTACATTGGCAAGATACTTAGACTTAACCGTATAGTTTTTGGTTAAATTTGGATGATTAATTCAGAAAATACAGAACATTTTCTTTTATGTCACAGATGATTTTCAAATTTTACCAGTCATTGAAAAGAAAATGGCAGATTGATTTAAATGTTAAATTAAAGATGCTAACATTTATCAAAGGGTGTCTTAAATAATTCTGATTAGTTTGAAATTTTGCCAATATGTTTGTCAGATATTTTAAATTAGGTATATAACTTTTGATGGAATTTTAAAGAAAAAGTGGCCATTGGCAAATATTTTTAAATGACCACTTTTTTCATTTAGTGGCCAGTGGCTGTTACAAATTTTGCCTTTTATCCAGTGTGTAGCATTTTCATATAAAACCAAACATTAATTACCTTTCTACACTATTATGATGCACAGTAGCTTTGGATCCTCCAACAGCATAGAGTAAACCATCCAAAACTCCAACACCAACCCTATTCCTTGCTATAGTCATTCTTGCACAAGATTTCCATTTATTTGTAATAGGATCGTAGCAGTCCACACCATCTGAATCTTGGTTGCCATCAAGGCAATTATTTCGACCACCAACAGCATAAAATTTGCCTTCAATAAAAGCACCACCAAGTCCACTGCGTGGTGTTGGCAAGTCAGCTAATGTAAACCACTGTTTTTCTTGTGCATTGTAACATTCCATGTTACTGAGGGAATGTTGTAAGTATCCGCCTGTAGTATATATGACATAAGGAACTTTTGGTGTCCTTTGATGACAACTGTATTTTCTCCGCACAGTAAGATCCTGTAATAATAAAATTAATAGCAATAAAGTATCGACAGATGAAGAATTTTTGCAACACAAATTACACTGGTTAACAAAATTTAAATTTTGTCATACCACACGAACTTTATTGCGAAAGTAGTATTTTTGAATAATATAGGGTGTCGTCAGTAAAAATAAGCAGTTTTAAAATTTTGACCACCAATAAATTTTATTTGTTAAAGAAAAATGATTTTTTAAGAAAAAATAAGGGTTTTCCAGAAACATATATAAAAAATGTACATTAGAAACTTATGATCAGGGCTCGGAAGTAGCGCACTACAAGTAGCGAAACTACAGTAGCCGCTACTTTTCCCAGTAGTTTGTAGTGTAGCGTGCTACATTAAAAAAAGTGTAGTGTAGCGAGTAGCGCAATACAAAATATCAGTAGTTTGTAGCGATCATCGGCGCTACTTTTCACACTACTTTATGAGGGAGGAAAAAAGTGCCAATCTTCAAATCACGTGATCATAACTCGTTTCTTTTGTGTGAAATATGTTCTCTGCAACAATTTGTGAACGTCAGCGACAAATCTCAGTTGTAGTGTCATATATTTCTCCATAGATGACGGGCACGGTCACAAATTAACTGTCATTTTCACAGTTTGGGTGTCAGAAACTTCGTGTATTGTTATTTAAATCCATAGAAATCTTCTCAATATAATGTATTTTTACCAAAATGTAGTCATCTTGCTATGTTAAGTCTTTATCGGACTAATTTCTTCTCCCTTTTGCCTCCCATCCCCAGCAAGCGAAGAAATGTAAAACATTTATTTATTTTTTTTTTTAAAGAAAAGAAAAAGAACGGATTTATTTAAACATAAATCATCTAAATTATCCATAACCTCTCAAATTAGGATTATCTCTTGCTCAACTAATGTTTAACAGGAGATTGCGGACAAAGTCACCAATAAATAACAAATTTCTGAACCCTGAACTTTTTAAAGATGTTAACATAGAATTATTACGGAGACAGCAAAAACAAAAATATTATTATGATAAAGGTAGTAAAACTTTGAAAGAACTTAAACAGGGGGATAGAATTACTGTTCAAAATGTTAAAACTAAATTATGGGAACCTGCTATTGTATTATGTAAAACAGAAAACCCCAGGTTGTATAAAATCAAAACAAATTCTGGAAGGATTTTCACAAGAAATAGAAAGTTCTTAAAACTATCTAAAGCTTCTCATCGGTATTTTGATGACAGACTTGATGATCTCCCAGACAGTAAAACTTCTTTTAATAATGTCACTGCTAAACCAATATCTTCTAAAGTAAATGAACAAAGCAATGTCAGCAGCTGAACAGGTCGTATTATAAAACGACCCCAATACTTGAATGACTATGTATGTTATTGATTTATCACCTTTAGAATGTTTATATGCGTAAAGTAGAGATAATTATAATTAAAAAGGGGGATGTGATATATTTGTTTCATAAATATTTGTACTGTAACTTCAACTAAGATATGTACTTCAACTTCCACTACTAACACATAACTGTAACCCATGAACTGATAGAATGTTGTTATGTCGGGTGAAGACGGATGCTCGCTCTCACGAGCCGGATATTCAATGTGGTTGTTAATAAATTATTAATATAATTAATCAATTGTTTATTTAAAGTAAATCATAATGATTACGATACAATGGACACATCACCATAAATAACGACGAACAAAACACACGCTTTAGTAACACACAAAAGTAGTTTGTAGTCGCTACTTTTTAAAACAAGTATTTGTAGTTGTAGTTAACTACATTTTTCATAAAGTAGTTGTAGTTTGCTACAAACAAAAAGTAGTTTTTCTGACCCCTGCTTATGATGTACGATTTTCCGGAATATTTCACATCTGGTTGGTCTCTTTTGGTCATCCAGCAGAAGTCTGGCCAACATCCTTGAGCTCGACATACTCTAATGATAGGATGATGAGTATTATAATGATGGATAATGTTATTCCATCTTTGAAATATCATGATGGAAACTTTCTCCATGCTCATCGTTCACAGATGAGAGTCCAAAAAATGGATTTTAAGCAACATATTGCAAATCAAAGCTTTGTATGCTATTAAAAGTTCATTAATCAATTTTCTATAGCTGTTCAATTTGACTTCAAACTTTGATTCTTTTATCGATTCCTTGATTTGAGATCCCACGAAAATAAAAATACCCTCTTTAATGATGTTCAAGACTGTTTATATGCATTTATAATACCAAAAATGTATTTGACTTTATCACAGAAAAACTGAGGACGATTGAAAGAGAATAAGTGCCGTTTCGTAATGAGGGTAGGTGGTCAAAACACGATTAGTTACCAGAGATGGTGTGGCATGACTACTTAAAAATAATAATTTAATCTAAATTATACAATGCATGCATATGTATACATACAAAAAATTTACAAGAATAATAAATTATCAAACAACAAGATCAAAAACATAAAAATTCAGAAGAAATAAAAACACAAAATACATTGAGAAAAAAATAAAGCAAAAAAAAAAAAAACTAGTCGTTGGGGGGCCACCGTAATACTTACCCATCATGGATATACATAATATAAAATATGAAAATAAAACATGTGTAAATTACTTATAAAATGCATTGCAATTCGAATAACTAGTCGTTGGGGGCCACCGTAATACTTACTCATCATGGATATGCATAATATAAAATATGAAAATGAAACATGTGTAAACTATTTATAAAAAATGCATTGCAATTCGAATAACTAGTCGTTGGGGGCCACCGTAATACTTACCCATCATGGATATGTATAATATAAAATATGAAAATGAAACATGTGTAAACTATTTATAAAATGCATTGCAATTCGAATAAAATCGTGGCCTGATGACGTCATAAACTTTAAATGCTCTATTACTCTAAAATTGATAATCATATTAACTAACGGTTTACTGCGTCGGATTAAGCCTCTCATTTCCAATTAAAATATATCTTTGAATTGAAATTTTAATGAAATACAGGATCAGGAAAAATCAAAGAGTGTGGAAAATAGGATTACAAATATCTCGGCAACTCATTATCCAATCTACTTCATTCTTTATGCAAAATTTATGTTTTTTATTATGTTTTATATTCCCTCCTTAAAATAAACAATTCCAAAAATTTTTATATACCTTTTATCAGAATGAATATTTCGAGAGTCCGAAGAAAATAGTTCCGGATAATCGAGGTTACTGAAATTCAATAAGCTTCTTCCCATTATTACATACTAAGTACACACCAAATTTCAAGTCTCCATCTCGATTTGTTCGGGAGATAGAGCGTTCACAGACACACAGACGGATGGCAAATTTTTTTTTTTTAAATATGTTTTTCGGAATCTTCAGTGTCTGAAATGTGTAAATCCGTCAATTTTTTTTTTTTCCGATTTTCAAAACGATTACAAGACTTACCCTATACTACGTATGATGGGTAAGTAAAAAAAAAAAAGAAAAAAGCCTCTATTCCATCAAACTGTTCTGTTATTTTAATTGACAGATAAAAAAATTAAGTATCCGATTTGAAATATTTCAAAATTATTTTTTTTTAACTCTCTGAGCATTTAAGAGCTTTCTTCGTTTTCATAAAAATGAAGATAAGAGTCATGGAAAGTTAAATTTTCTTTTGTGGTTTAATGTTAAAATATTTTTCATTTGTCTACAACCAATTCAAATCCTTTTTATGAAATGGAAAAATATGGAAAGAAAGCTGCATAAATGTATAATTACACATGTTTTCTTTCTACCTTTTTCGTATATTAAATTGTTTTCTCAGAAACTGACACCATCAAACAAAATAAGCATAGCATTTTCACATTTGAAACACAATTTTGACTGTTTAAAAATTGCTTTTGAAAATAATTAAAAAATTCAATTTATTTTGCATTATATTATTTTTTAGCATTTATGCTAAACTTGCATATTTTTCAAACTTTTATCAACTTTTTAGTATCTAAAGTATGGAATGCAAAAAATATGCAAGGCTATTATTATTATTTTTTTAATAATATTCTTTTTAATCTGAGGAAAACATGGATTAACAAAAAGGAAAATGACTATCTATAACATGAATATAACATTTCTAACGAATAAGTGATTAAAATTAAATGAAAAGTATAAACATATTCGGCAGTTCGTAGAGGATTTTTAAACAATGACAATTTTTTTTTTTTTTTTTTTTTAGTTTTTTAGGAATAGTTAAGAACAAATAAATAAGTAAATAAATAAATAAATCTTCTAAGTTAGCAAGTGGAGAGAGGTAGAATTTAAAAAAACTTGTAAAGAAACATTTAGTGTAACTAATTTTTTTTTTGTTCTTTTAAGCATCTCTTACTAAGATACATATGCGAAATTTGGGACTAGAAAATGCTCATAATTTCCAAATGCTTTGCTTATTGCATATTTTTGTTTGCACTAATATCAAATAAGTACTACACTTCAAATTCACTTCCAGCTGTCCTATTACTACTACTTTTGTAAAAGCAGTCTGCCATGAATATAAAATTTGCAGTTAAATTTATTATTTTTCTTATGGATTAAAAATATAAACAAATCAGCACAAATGTATCATAAGACTGATGTTACTGCATTTTCATTCATAATATCAAGTGCATAAAGTTGTGGTGCTAGTTCAAAAAAAAAAAATGAAAGGAAAAAATAGCATATTTGCTCCTGCCAAGCTTAACTGAAATGGAAATCTCCATTAAATGTGAAATCTAATTTAATAATTTTAAATAATTTTACTATCTTCATGCAGAAATAATTTTTTTTCTTTTCTAAAAATCTGTATTATAAAGCAAAAACATGTCCATGAGTAAAGTTGACATCATATTGACGGTGGAAAAGATCTGTAAAAGCTATTTCGTTTTATCTCAATTTTTCAAACTTTTAAACATTGCATAATTTCTATTTTTACACCGTTGTAATGTTTGTGCTGGTCTGGTGTGGGTTTTGTCAAAGACTCACACTTTTTAAGACATCACAATTTTAATAATATACAGCACAAAACGACAAAACACAAAACACAATAGAAAATCAACATTTGGTCTCGGGACGAGATCCATTCTCGAAACTAACTATATCAACTCAACTACATCTACAGAGTTACAGAACCGCGAAAAGTTATTCGTTCTCTTCAGTTCAGTTCGGACTTGGCAAAATATTGGCAATAGCGCCATCTATACGTTGTTTCATTTAGGGAAAGGCAGTTATTTTGTTATAGCCTCCCCCTGTGGTTCCGAAGTCGTCCCGACGAGGAATCAGAAATTTTAGGCGGTCGACCACGCTTCCGTAGCGGTTGCACGGGCAATTCATCAGCACCTCGATATGGACTGATTGCGGATGTGTGGTAAGTGCCTACCGAAATGTTAGGATTATTTGGATGAGCAATTTCATACGTTGTTAATGATTTTTGAGTTAAGATAGTATACGGACCATCACGGCGCGGCATGAATTTAGCACTCCGTTTTTGTTTAGCGTTACTAAGTGGATGTAAAGTAACCCACACCTGATCTCCAGGATTGTAATTTGGACCTGCTCTACGCTTCCTATCCGCATAGAATTTACGTTTATCTTGCTTTTCTTCAACTAGATCATGTACTCTAGATGAAAAGTTTGCAAAATTTTTAAGGTATGGGGTAATTTCAGGGACGAAATTATCGTTATTAATCAGAGTTCTTAAATCATGCGTAACATCGTCGAGTGTACGCATCTCACGCGCAAATTGCAAATATGCGGCCGTTTGACCGGTAGTTTCACATTTTGCGGAATTCATTGCAAACCTAACAGCTGGTAAGCGCTCTTCCCAGGAGCTATGGTCGTCTCCTACTAAAATGGCAAGTCGAGGTTTTAAATCGCGATTTTTACGCTCAACAGGGTTCGCTTGAGGGTGATAAACAGGTGTTAGACTTTGTTTAATGTCCAACAGATGACATAATTGTTGCATGACATCGCTCACAAATTGGGGTCCATTATCATTAACTATTCTTCTGGGTAAGCCATAACGTAAAAATATTTCATTAAGGAGAGTTAATGCACATTCCCTAGCAGTAGCCTGTGATAATGCAAACAGCTCCACCCACCGTGTTGCACAATCCTCAACAATAAAAATCCATCTTTTTCCAGTTTTACTTTCTGGAAGAGGCCCAAACAAATCTATCGAGAGAGTTTCTAGCCTTTGAGCATAAATTGGAGTTTGCAGCAGTCCAGCTGGTTTTTGATTTGAGGCTTTATACCGGTTGCAATCAGGACAAGCTTTAACATAATCTGATATGAATTTTCTCATGCCGGTCCAGTAATATCTTTTAACAATTCGACGGAAAGTTCCTTCGGCGCCATAGTGTCCAGCGGTCGGAGCATCATGGTATTCTTTTAGGATTCTTTCACGGTCATGAGTTGGAACTACCAACTGAGCTTCTTCGACTTCAGAGTCAGGGGCGTATCGATACAGTACACTCTGATTCATTAGATAACCTCTTTCAGTCCAATTAACTAAATCCGTAGTAGGGGGGTTTGTTTCAAAACCATCTATAATTTTCTTCAGTTCTGGATCTTTCAACTGTTCTTCTCGAATGTCTTTAGAACTTTTAATGGGAAAGTCCACTATGACAGTATTCACTTCACATGAATCTTCTGTACAATCTGGGCGGGATAGCATATCCGCAACTACATTTGCTTTTCCTGGGATATACTCTATTTTTAGATTGTAGGCTTGTATATGCAACGCCCATCTGGCCAATCTACCTGATGGAGATTTTAGGCTCATCAACCATTGGAGAGGTTGATGGTCCGAGGCTACGGTGATTTCAGAACCTTCAATATAGCCTCGAAATTTATTTAGAGCCCATACAACGGCTAAGGCTTCACACTCTGTGGTAGAATAGTTTCGCTCAGCAGGATTAAGAAGTCTGCTGGCATACTCAACAGGATGTTCCTCAGATCCTTGGCCCTGGAGTAGAACTGCTCCAAGAGCATATGCACTGGCATCTGTTCGAAGAATGAATGGCTTTGTCATATCAGCTTGATGCAATATAGGAGTGGTGACGAGGCATTGCTTTAGAGTGGCAAAAGCTTTTTCTTCTTCAGTTCCCCATTTCCACTGAACTTTCTTTTTAGTAAGATTACTCAGTGGACGTGAAATATCAGAAAAATGTTCGATAAATCTACGGTACCATGAACAAGTTTGTAAGAATGATTGTACCTGTTTTACAGTCTTTGGAGAGGGTATTTTCATAATGGCTGCAACTTTCTCTTGGTCAACTTCAATGCCTTTGCTTGTAATCCAATGTCCGAGATACTTGACTCGCGAACGAGCAAAGTAACATTTGTCACGGTTAGCATGAAGTTTAAACTTGGATAGTCTCTCAAACACTAATCTTAAATCGGAAAGATGTTGCTCAAAAGTCGATGACAGAACAATGATATCATCCAAGTATGTCAAAATTTTAACGTTGTTAAATCCATACCGGAATTTATCCATTAGTCTCTGAAACGTTGCAGGGGCATTGCGTAATCCAAAAGGCATTCTAACAAAGCGAAATGTTCCAAATGGACAAATGAAAGCTGTTTTATCTCTATCAGCGGCACTCACATTAACTTGGTGGTAACCAGATTTCAGGTCAATGGTTGACATGTAAGCTGTAGGAGTAGCATCCTGTAATAAATCATCCAATCTGGGGAGTGGATAAGTATCCGGAGTCGTAATTGCATTCAGCTTTCGGTAATCTATGCATAGACGCATTTCACCATTAGGTTTTGGTATAAGAACAACAGGAGCTGCGTATGGGGATTCACATTCTTCAATAATACCGTTTTCTTGTAAAACTTCCAATTCTTTCTTTAATAATTCCTTCTTCATAGGTGACATTCGATAGGGTGGACCAGCTACTGGTGCATGGTCTCCAGTAGGAATATGGTGTTCTATAAAAGGAGTGGGCTCTCCCCCTGGTTTGAACACATCTTCATATTCTCGTAACAATTCGCTTAATTCTTCTCTTTGGTTTTCAGGTAGCTGATTCCCCTCTTCTTCACGTAACACGCATGAATTAAACTCGTTTGGTACTTTCTGCAGAAGCACTGGGTCATCATCAGAAGAAAAGTCATATACTTGATGAGGAAAATCATTAAAATACCATTTCCGGTTCTTTATATCAAGGACAATTCCTGCTTTTTGTAAAAAGTCTATACCCAACAAAGTGCGATTTCCTTTTGCTTTGGGCAAAACAATTAATTCAGTTTGAAAAGATTTTCCTTTAACTTGGATAGTTACTTCAGTGTATAGAACTTCACCATCAAGTTTACCTCCATTAGCTAGAGTCATTGTTATCACTTTGGACTTAAAAGAAACTCCTTGGCCTTTTAATAAATTATACAAAGTTTCTCCAGCAATAGAATTAGTTGCACCTGTATCGATACACGCTGTACCGTAAAATTCATTTATATGGACATCCAAGATGGGAAGGTGGGCAGAGTCTGCTACACAGGTATAGAGATCTACGCTATTAAACTCTTTAGATTTTGTTTTAAGAGAGGGATTACACTTAGGACATTTCGAACGAATAACCCCGGGATTCCCACATCCATAACAAGTTACAGTTGCATGTTTGTCATTGTTTACATATCGCGAGTTTATATATTTTGGGGAAGGGGTAGTATTTTTATAATTTCCAAAATGTTCGTTAGCTTCAGTTTTGGCTATTTGATTTTTAGAGAATTCCTGACCATTTGAAGTTCTCGGGAAACCATATTTCTGTGTTTCACGCGTTTTTGAATTACTTGCTGATTTTTGAGAATGTGGTTTGATATTTTCGTATATGTCAAGCTTTTCTGCCAACACGACAGGATCATTTAGTTTGTCCCAACCATCTAAATAATGATTTTTATATTCTGGTGGGCACTTTCTTTTAATCTGATCAGCAATTATAAGTTCTTTTAACTTTTCAAATGAATCAATTTCTAATTCCGATAACCAACCCTCAAAATAATTTCGAATTTCAAAGTAAAAATCTTTCCATGTAGAATTTTCTCTTTTCTGATTACGGGTGAACAATACCCTAAACCTCTCTGCTGTTAACCTAAATCTATTTAACAGTATGTCGCGAATATGTTCATAATTTTTAAACATTGTTTCAGGCTCTCTTGCTATAAGTTTAGCAATATCGTTTGGAAGAACGCCAAGTAATTGTGAAACCCAGAAGTCTTTAGGGACACTTAGCAATTTCATCTGACGTTCAAACATTGTCAAAAACAACGACATATCATCTTTTTCGGGAATAAATATTGGTAGGATATTTTTAATATCTATGCGCATTTGATTGAAATCCAGTTGATTCTGTGGAACAGTTGTCGCGTTATAGGTTTGACCTTGTAATTTAAGTTTTTCTAGTTCATACGCTCTCTCATCCGCGACACGCTTCTCCTCCAACTTTCGTTCTTCCGCGACACGCGTCTCATCTAACCTTCGTTCTTCTGCGCTTTCCTGTTTCTTTCTATCATCCACTATAGTAAGGAATGCCTCTTTCACAAATTGCTCATCATCTTTAAATAGAGCGCACTTTATAATTTTATCACGTAAGACTGCAATTGTATCACCTGTATCCGGAGCAATGTCTAATTCGATAGCTAAATTATACAAATCAATTTTTTTTCCCTTTGCCAGAAACGTCATTTTTCTCAAAGCAGTTATTTCAATTATCTATACCCAGAATACTTAAATTGCAAAATTATATGTAATTCTTGACCTAAAATCACTAACAAAACAACTACCTTCCCTTTACAGATAACTATAAGCAGGTAAATATAAACAGATAAATATATCAAACTTTTATAACCACTTGATAAAACATATAGGAAATAATTTAATAACATACTAAAATTTACTAGCAATTAACCATGAGCTCATTTAAATCTCTATACGAAATATTAATATTCAGCCATTTACCAATTTAACTTACCGTATATAAAACTTTCAATTCAAACACAAGTATTATAGATAATCTGAATTTATCACCAATAAAGATAAAAGCAACACAATTTATAAATAAAATACTTACTCTACATCTTAAAAAAATTATATGAGAAATAATTATAGAAAGTTATTGAAATGACGTATTTTATAGAGCTAAATAAATAAAGATAAAATGTATTTTACTTAAAGAACATTTCATTAAAAAAAATGTATATATTATCAAAGGAATAATATAAATATTTTATGTCATTAATCTTTCGTAACTTACCAAAACCAATGAACAAAACAAAAAATATATATACACCGTTTAAAGAAAGAAATAAAATAAAACAAAACCGCTAAGCTCTGGATCCAGCAAAAAAAAATTCTTCCAAACTTATATAAACAGAATAAATAAATTAGAAATAGATGATCATCCCATAAAATAAAGAGAAAGTTAAAAAAAAAAATTAAACGCGTAACTTTCATTCACTAAAACAGCAGCGAATCGATGTAAGATCTTTTGTTTTTCTTTTCGAGGTCAAACTACATCACACTTGAAAACACTAAACTTTTAATGCTGAAATAAGGCAGGTTGCGGTGATTTTTCACAGTATAGTTTCAAAATCAGAATGATTTTTTTTTTTTTCCTGATGAATGAAAAAGAAGTCACGTGAATTTCCTTCAAAATTAGCTATCGGGCGGATGCTTCACAAAATTTCACAGCATAAATAATAAATAGGATGGTTCTAAATAATTTCACAACATATATGGAATATTTGTTGAATATACACGTTGGATTACGTAGACGATTCACAAATTATCGTGATGATAAATCGTTTTAAAACTTCTTTCAAAACGAAACTAGGATGGGCGGGTAAAATGTAGAATGCATACGATTCCTTCACTTTAAAAGACTCGAAACCAGGATGGTTCACGATTGAGGACGATTTTTAGAAACTTTGAAACCGGGGTGGTTTCCTTTTAATCTCACTTTTAATTTCACAAACAACACACAATGACTCTTTTAATTTCACACATAACAGATCAGCATTGCACTGAAAGACTTCACAAACACTGGAATCAGGATGATTCCTTGAAACACAGAACCAGGCCAGGTCGGCTCTTTCGATTTCACAAACAAAACAGATCCAGGACGGTATAAAATATTCCACAGACCTTCAGAATCGGGACGATTCTTTCATTCGAAACCAGACGATTTTCTCTTCTTTTACGTTGGGCGCCATTTGTAATGTTTGTGCTGGTCTGGTGTGGGTTTTGTCAAAGACTCACACTTTTTAAGACATCACAATTTTAATAATATACAGCACAAAACGACAAAACACAAAACACAATAGAAAATCAACATTTGGTCTCGGGACGAGATCCATTCTCGAAACTAACTATATCAACTCAACTACATCTACAGAGTTACAGAACCGCGAAAAGTTATTCGTTCTCTTCAGTTCAGTTCGGACTTGGCAAAATATTGGCAATAGCGCCATCTATACGTTGTTTCATTTAGGGAAAGGCAGTTATTTTGTTATACCGTTGAATAGAAAATAATTTTTTACTTTTGAATGCAATTTCTTCGAAAACTATATCTTAATTTACTGATTTTTTTTATGGCATTTAAAATATTTTTAAAGCATGATTATTAGTAATCATATTTTTTAAAAATCTATCTCAACAAGAACGAAAAATCATGCGTCAAGCATAGATTGTGTAACACTTTCCAATGCTTCCAAAACAATTTTACAAATAATTACCGTTTAATAAGCTGAAAGATAACATCTAAGTAAACAATTTGGAAAATGCATAACAAATTTAAAAACTTAATTTCAGGAATTTCCAACATATATTTCCAACGTATACAATATTCGGAAAATTATCCGAATACTTTTATTCAGCCCTGTATAGGATCTATAGATTTGTATATATACTGCATAGGATGCTAAATTTTAGTTTAGTTAGGAAACGCATAGCACAGTTTAAAATTCTCCTTATGGAGTTTCTATCAATAAACGTAAATGTGTTCGCGAACTTTTGTGCTGCCCTGTATAGGATCTATAGAATTTATACACACCAAGTAATAGACAAAAAGTGAGTTAAATTTAAAATCGCGTTCAGCAACTTAAAACGCACTTCCAGTAATTATTGCTAACAGACAGTAGAGAATTCTTTTGTGTGTCCCTGTAATCCCTGTAAATGAATGATGACAGCTATACACACAATATTCTGTAGTAAGCCTCTTGTAATGCACCTTAGTGATATATATAAATTTCAATGCGTTTAAAATAGGGAAACATTATGTAACTAAACCGCAAACGATTTTTCTCCATAGACGTAATGTAACTGAATTTTTTTTACTGTCCCTGTAAAGTAACTATAAGTGCTATGCACACCCTATTCCATATTAAGCTTCTTGTAAAGCACCTTCGTGATATATATCAATTACAATGTGTTTGAAATTGTGTAACATCATTAAAATAAACCGCAAATGATTTTTCCCCATAGACCGTAATGTAATGGAATTCTTTTGAGTGTCCCTGTAAAAAAACTATAAGTGCTACACACTTCAGTTGAAATAGGGAACATGCTATAGATAACGACAACATATAAAAATTGCAGAGCAATCCGAGCATATTTACGGGAGTTAAAGTACGGACAGACGGCCAGACAAACCGAAGTCATAAACACTTTTCAACTAGGTTGGAAAGTGTTAAAAATAAACATGCAACATGATTATAGAAGGTTAACCTGTTTGCACTTAAAACAATATAAATAATTCCACATTTGTTTGTTTTCATTTAATATTCCATAAGTAAATTATCAAAGGAAAATGAAACCTAACAAATAAATAAACAAACCAAACATGAATTTAACTGACATCTAATCAAACTATGTGTTTAAACACTGAAACAATCAAATTCAAAAGGCTGCTATAAATACAGAAACATTTCAGAATTAATCGCTGGCATGCAGCTTGCATGCCAGAAAATACACCAAAAAACTTTTTGGTGTAGTTGGTAGGCAATCTAAGAAAATACATTAAATGTAAAAAATCCATTAGAGTTTTCAACAAAAAATGATTTTGGCCTATGTTCTGTACACCTGGAACATATTAGGCATCTTTAATCAAGGTAACCAGAGTTGGATCACCTTTCTTTTAAGAGTAAGATGTGCACAAAATACAGGAGGTGGAGCGAGATGGGTTGTGAAAATTAAAATTACACACATAAATATAGCATATGTAGTTTTTGAAGGTATCAAATCCCCTTCCACACAATTGAAATTTGGAGATTATCATTATCAACTTTGCATGATGGATCTTTCAAATTAAGGAACAATACTTAATGGATAATAAATAAGACAAACCATAGATAAATGGAAGATTTTAAAGTGTTCACTGTTATTTTTTAAAACACAGATCACTCTATAAAATGTATACATTCCAAAAATCTTCTAGAAACATAATGATTTTAAAGTGTAAAATTGCTTTATAGGTAGGTGAAATAAAATTTATTTTTAACCACTTGCCTGTTTTCCAATTTTAGCCAGGAACAGATTGTTCTTACTGAAATTGACTAGCAAGAACATAAAAATTACCCAAAATATAAGACTGAAAAAAAAAAAAAAAACCTGCCTCAGTGCCAGAGTGGTTAAGATAAAGATAATTTTTTAAATATATAAATTATCTTCATTTTAAATATTCTTCAAAATCCCCCCCCAGATACCAAATAAACAAATGATATCAAATGGTACCTAGATAGATTATAAGACCAGAGCTTGAGGTTGGACATTACTATGCCTGTCTGTCATTGTCAGTTGTATGATTTTTCTATGACTTGCCCCACAAATAACAACATAACTCTGGAACCAAACATCATTGATGTTCAGTATATTAGAACATTCCTCACAAAATTACCAATGCTAACTATGCAGGTAGGTATCTTTGAAAGACATTCAACAGAAGTTATGTTCTGTTTTTCATGACTAGATTTTAAATAATAAAAAAGATATATATATATTTTTAACAAATGAAAGTAATATTGACTAATGAAGAATCTTCCATGACCCTAATACACAATGCAATAATCATTAAAATAATAATTTATTTCCATGATTAGGATAATTTTATCATAAATGACACAATGATTTTCTAGCAATTCAAAGCAGTAAGCAACTTTGTGTGCAGGTTTTATATATATTTGTGTGGTCTTATATATTTCATTTAATAATCAATGTGAACATGACATCCGAAAATTATATTTAAACTATATTTTTATAACAATAAATGATATTTTAAAATTTAAAGTCCTGTTAATAATAAAAGATTAAAAAAAAAAAATCTTTGTTACAAAATATAATGTAGTATTTTTCTATACAAATATTCATGCCATTCATTTATGCAAAATAACGCAAAAATTTTGCAAACAAAATAAAACAGAATATTTGCATAGTTCAAACTAATAACACCAATGCATAAAAAATAAGAAGACTTGAGAATATATATTAAATATTTAACTGAACCTATATAATACAGCAAAACATGTCTGTGAGTAATGTTGATATCGTATTAATAGCAGAAATGACCTGAACAACCAACCAATTTTGCTTTTATTGTAAATTTTATAACTTCTAAACATTGCACTATTTCAATACCCTCATATAAAGAAAAAAATATATTTTCAAATGCTAAGTGTTTGAAAACTGTATCTTACTTTACTGACTTTGTATGTTTCAAAAAATAATTTTAAAGCACAATGTTTTATTCAATGAATCTTTATCGTGTGCAGCCCAATTATGGAAGATTAATCTGTTTGCACTTAAAACAATATACATATTCTAGTTTTTGTTTATGGTTAAATATTCCATGACAAAATTAAAATTTCATGAATCAATAAATAAATAAAATACAAATTTAAGAGACATATAATCAAACTACTGGATTAAACATTTAAATAATTAGAATTTAAAAAGGCTGGTATAAATATTGAAATATTTGCCGAAATCTTAAGCTATTAACAGCTGGCATGCAGCTAATATAAAAGTATCACTTTTAATAAATTTGAAAACATTTTTTGAATACATAATTGATATTTTTCATATAAAGATGTTTTTCCGTGGTGGTAAAGATCAATCTAAAAAAATCTATTACAGTTTTCATTAAAAATTGTTCTCTCCTATATTCTGTAACCCAAGCCCAGGATGGATGACCTGGTTGATATAAAACGTGAAATAAATAATTTTTCTTTTTACCTGTATGATCTTTGTCAAGTAATCGCAGCACTGAGGCTCATTTTTCAGAACTTCACACTTTTGGAGCTGTTCTTTTAAAAATCGAGGTGTCAAGAAATGACACCTAACAGCATTAAGAATGTCAGATAGTCTCGGGCAGCGCCTAGCTTTGTCATGCTTCACCCATCTCAAAACTGCATTGAAAACTTCCATTTCACTTCTTACATTCAGTTCATCTCGTTTGATTAACATAACCATTTGACAAGCAGAAAGAGCAAGAAATTCTTCACCTTGAGATACCTAAAAATAGGTAAAATTTTATTACTTAAAAAAAAAAAAAAAGCCTACTGTGAAAAGAAAAAAAAGAATATAATCATTAATATTGATATAATTCATTGTATTATTCACATAATATGATGAATAACCATTCATTTCATCATTAATATATCTACCCTATATATATAAAATCCTAATGAAACGAATTTGTGAAACAATTTTATGAAACGATTTTATGAAACGAATTTATGAAACGACTGATTATGTTTCAGGGCTATTTTTAATAAAATATTAAACGCTTGATGGTGAAATTAATACCAATTGTCCATAAAAATCCACTGATGTCAAAACTGGTAATAGAATTTTGAAATTGAAATTAGTTTTCGAGATATTAATTTTTTTCTAATTTTAATGACATTTCTGTAATGATGGCAACTAATTACTCAGTTTTTTTGTGACAAAAAAGGGAAAAAAAATTGAAAAGGATCCGGATAGGGATTATTGATTTCTTTTTATTCGTCATTTTCAAATTGAAATTAAAAAGAGGTAAATTGAAAGACAATTATAAATAAATTGTATATACACATATAAATACATGTATAAATAAGCCTAAAAGTTCGGTGCTTTTCCAGTATATGGGGCCTTGACGAAACCAAGAAAATAGCCTTGGCGGAAAAGGAAATTTGGCAACATACTTTATGTCAACCTATTCACTTTGTCATTTCGTATACAGAAGCATTTTTTCAATATTTATACAATTTGTTTAGCGTAAAATGTCATTTATCCTATTTTATATATAATCGGAAGTAATTTGTATAGAAAAAACAATAATAATATACGTATAATTAAAATACGCATATAAACAAAAAAATCGTCGAATTTGTTTCCATGGCTGTTTATGTCATTTGGCACCAAATCTCACTTTCTGATGCCCGAATTGCGCCAAGCTTTTTAAAAAAGCGTCAAGACCCCTATAATAGAAAAGCACCAAAAGTTCGTTGGGTTTGTTTTCATAACTTTTGGCAACAAATCTGTGTATATTAACGAATCTATCCCTTTTTGAAGCTCAAATTACGCCAAACCTAAAAGCAAAGGATCCTATACTGTAAAAGTACCCGATTTTCTTATGGACAATATTCAAGTGACATAACATTGTGTAAAATTATCGCGGATAGCAAATTGGTTTAAATATTTCATCAATTGATGCCGAATAAATGCAGGCATGCATGCACAAAATATTTAATTAATTTTGTATGATAAATAATTTTTAGAAAATTCGTGTATACATATTAATTAAAATAAATAATTTACATATTTAAAATAACATGAAAATATGCATGATGGTGCACTAAAAGAGAGAGAAAATTAAAACCTGTTACTGAAAATGTCTATAACATAGTACTTTTCAATACCGTCGTTCTTAATGTTATTCACAAGCAGATGGAATTTTTCTCATCCTTAAACGCAAAGGAAGAATAGAATACAGATCATTGTTATAAAAATACGAGAGGTAGCCACAATTTAAACCTAACCATTTTATTCAAGCTGGTTTTCAAGTTGTAATTGATTTTACTTATCAATCCCGAAAACAGTCGTCAGTTGTCGCAACATCTGTGTATGAGGCCCATGATAATCAAAAAATGCCCCATTAAAACGTTAAAAGCATGGTAACCCAATTACAGATTTACCAATATTTTTAAAACAAAGCACGCTGTCATGTTTTTAGAGGCCTCGAAGTCTGAGCAGGGGTTGGCGAGCGTAGCTCGCAGGGGGTAGGCCCCCTAGTATATATATATATATATATATATATATATTAACGATGAATGGTTATTCGTTGTATTATGTCATCTGAAGCTGCAAAACTGCTGGCCGATGACCGTTTCCAACATGAATAAATGTGAGAAATTGCGGGTTAGGATGTCGATCTGGGTGGCTAGTGGTAGAGTGTCAGCATGGTACGCTGAAGGTCCCAGGTTCGAGTCCTGGCCCCAGGTCAATTTTTCACTCATGTTGGTTTAATGTATTTAATTGTCTGATAAAATGTGTTTTCTTATATTGTGTAAAATAAAGTAATCAGATGTAGTGTTTATGCTTTAATTAATATATATATATATATATAATACATTTATGAAAGTTAGAGCACGGACAGACTGACGGTAGTCAGACAAACCTAATTTATAAACACTTAACTGTACAAGATTAATTTTACCACAATAATATTCTAATTGGTAAAAAAATTATATGAGATGCGAAGAAGTCTGGTTAACTGAGTGAATTAGTTTAGTCATATTTGTCCGGGATTGCTCAGTTGGTAGAACATTGGCCGCTTCAGTCCCAGGTTCGAATTCTGGTCCAGATTTTTTCGCCCAGTTGGGAAGATTACATCTCATATGACTTTTAACAATGCTGGAAAATGTTACAAAATAAGTTGAGGCAGTTATTTTCATATTGATATTGCACCAAACTCTGAAATTTTCAACACAAACATCTAATTTTAACATCATACTTGGCTTTTTAAAGTAAGGAAAATTATTTGGTCAAATAGCTTAGGAATTATGAAGGAACTGCTAATGTTATACTAATTTGCAATTGTTGCAAAACAGATTGCAATGTAGTTTAATGTAGATAGTTTTTAAAGCATAACTGAAAAACTACTTAGCGGAATGAGCTATAATTTTGTATTCACATATTTAAAGCTTCTACAAATAGATTTCTGTTCAAATATTTATAGGTTACAATTTGTATTTTTTTTCAAAAAGTTATTTTAAGAAAATAATTTTTTATTAAATAAATTTTCAAAAAAAAAAAAAAAAAAAAAAACAGTAACTCATGGATAGAAAATACTTTTCTGCTTTCAACGGTACCCATCATTTAAAAAAAAAAAAAAAAAAAAAATGAATATCTAGTATTTAAAAAAAAATATATATCTAAAGGTCATTTTCCTATTTTAAGATTTTCTGCAGTTTAAAATTGTCATCTATGTAGCCCAAACAGAAATACAAAGGAAAATAAATAAAAGAATACCTATGGATAGAAAGTGCTCTCAACAATACCTGTCATCTAAAATAATATTAATATTTACTGTTTATCCACATGCCCCAGATAAAAATACTTAGTTAGAAAACCCCCTACAGATAGACAGTAAATTTCTACTCTCAATGATATCTTTTATTTAAAAAAAAAAATGAATATTTACTATTTCAAAACAACTATTTTCTGAAGATTGTTTTCATATTTTTTCCTCCATCCAATGCTAGGCAAATGGTTGACTGCTAGGTACCATGAAGGAGGTTTCTTTTTATACATTTGGATTTGAAAGAATTATTTCTCTGCATAACATTCCCTCTCCTCATTTTAACAGGAGGAGATAATTGTTTGCTTCATCATACTAGTGGCTGCTTCTTTTTATGATTTTCCGGGGTTCTGTACTTAAAAAGTAAAAACAGAACCATTATAAGATCACTCCTGTGTCTGTCTGTCAGAGCCCTTTTTCTTGTAAACTATGGGACATGGAAAGTTCAAATTTGGGAAAGTTATAAAGACTTTTTACCCACATATTGTCAGGGTTGGGTTGGGTTGATTATTGATGGCCAATTATCTACACTAGGGATATAGGCCCGGGGGGAGTGCCCTTCGTGGGGGTCTTTCTAAGGGAACCTAATCTGTATTTACGCATGGATAAATCCACGGCTCGAAGAAAACCACGAAAACTCTGAACGATTAGGCCGACGGGCGCGATTGGGATCGAACCCAGCACCTCCCGTCTACCAGCTTCGAGAGCACAACCTCTCAGCCACTGGTGGGGCCCACATATTTTCAGATTATTAGCTATTCACAAATATGTTTAGGATAAATTTAGGGGGCTAAACAAGTTACTTGAAAAAAACAATTTTTTTTCTTTTTGTATATCATGTAGGGTATTGTGTAAAAGATCTCGTGATATCAAACTCAAAAATATATTTCTTTTAATCTTCAGTACTATATTTTCAGAGAGATATTCGAAAATACATTACAAAAATATGTTCACCCCTCTATTTCCAAATCTATTGAAACTAAAAAAAAAAAAAAAAAAAAATTAGGGGTAGTAGCAGTTATTTAAACCTTGTAGAAAAACTATAGCGATTTTCCTAGGTAACATAGTTTTTGAGAAAAACACATTTTTTCGTTACACACAAACTTTACTTTTCGGGCAGTCAGCGGGGAAGTTGACGGGCACTCGAGGTATCGATCGATGCAGAATCATCCAAGGATATTTGATAAAAATTTTTGAAAAAAATTGTCAGTAATTAGACAAGATATTAAGTTACTTTAAAATTTTTTTCTTTCTATATATCGTGTAGGGTATCATTTGAAAGATATCGTAACACTGAACTCAAAATATATTTGTTTTAATTTTATGTATTATATATTCAGAGATATCGTTGAATGTATACTGGAAAAATATGCCCCCCCCCACACACACACACTTCCAATTTCCGAATCTACTGAAACTAAGATTATGAAAAAAATTAGGGGTAGTAAGAGTTTATTAATTAATAAATAGTAATTAATAAATTTAATGTATGATACTCTTTGAGTGCAATTTATTTAATTCGTAGATCAAGTAAAAGCTGATATAATTTCATGTAAAACTTAAGATTATTACCGGAATTTTGTTCTTATGACCTGCAGGCCCGTCATAGTCTAATTTCCCCTCATTAGACTTGGGCCAGGCTCAGCCCTTTTAAAAAAAATTCTCATTAAATTGGGGCCAGACTTAATTTTTCTCATCAGACTCTGATGCAGCCGGGCAGGTTTCCTAGTAAATGAATATATCAAGGACATGAAGCAAGGGTATAGAGAATTATTATTTAAGTGAGTTTTTATACCAAGTAAAGCATTTGTCAACAAACTTAAGAAAAAGTGTTAACCTGTATTAAAATATTTTGTCAGTTATGGAGTTTCTAAAATATTATTAAAAAGAATTAGAAATAAAATAATCTTAGATACAAGACAACTAATAAAGTTTAAAAGAAAAAAATCTTTACCTGCGAGAAATGTTGATCTATAAACTGATTGGCAACATTATACAAATTGTTGCAACCATGTTGCAGTGCAAAATCTGCAATCCCAATGCAATTACTTGGATCAAGTTGATTTTCCAAGAACGTACAGCAAGCGTCTATGATATGAGACACCTAAAAATAAATAATTATGATTAATTTTATTTTGAAATTGAAATAAGTAGAATGAAAACAATAAGAATTATTGATTAAGATAAACAGTTAAACATACAAATGTATTAATGAAGTGATATTTCAAGAAATTTGCTTAGAATTTACAGAATATATGACCTTATTATGCTATATTTTGGCTGCAACACAATGTGTTTTTAAAAGATTTGTTTCTATGCATTATTGTAATTTCATGTATGCTAACCCCTTGACTATGGCCACATACATTTTAATGCATGGATGAAAATAGAGCAGGTTCATGTGACCCTTTAATTTGAATACCCCCATTTCTAAATAGTAATATTTGGCTTATTGTAAGATAGAAAGAAATACAAAGTGGGATAAATATTTATTTAATAGCAAAATAACAACCAAATAATATGAAAAAAATTAGTTAAATTTAAAAATACATACTACAATTTAAAACATACTTCGAGCAATTGTTATTCAATTATTATTGATAGACAGTACTGTAACTGAATTGTTTTGTGTGTCCCTGTAAATGAACGATGAATGCTACACACACCTTATTCTATAGTAAGCATTTTGTAGTGCACCTCAGTGATATATATAAATTTCAATATGTTTAAAACAGTAACATTATTAAAGTACACCACAAACAATTTTTCCCAGTCGACCATAATGTAATGCAATTCTTTTGAGCGTTACTGTAAATGAACTATAAATGCTACACACTCCATTTTCAATACTGAACAAGCTATAAGTAAAGCGTAAAACTTAATAATATATATCAATTGCATGGCAATCTGAGTATATTTACATGAGTTAGAGCTTGGACAGACAAACCAAATTCATAAACACTTTTTAACTACGTTGGAAAGTGTTAAAAAAAAGTTTTTTTCAGCCTTTTTTTTTTGCAACTTTGTTCCTATGTATAGACATATGTCTAGATTAGCAGTTTTTAAGCTTGCTGTAAACAACGACCCTTTATGTATTGCCTCTGTCTTAAACCTCCAATATTTAATACTGTAATTACTTATACTCTTTAGAATACTGAATGCAAAATACATAAATTAATACATAAACATAAATATAGAGATTTACATTATCGCTCAAAATATTTGGCTATTTTCGTAGTATAATAAGAAGAGAGGGAAAAGAAAAAAAAAAAACTTTTGAAATATTTTGAGAAATTTTAACAATTGCAGCAAAATATGAAAAAGAAATAAATAACAACAGTAAAGACGTGAGTATAAAACATCACAAATTTACTGAATGGTGTACACAAACGTCAAATTAAAAATTTTATACATTAAAATTAATAATATGGCAACGGACGGATTGTTTTTCGCATTTGAAAATTTAGAAGCAATATAACAAATATTTCCTGAAGATGATCATAGAAGGTGGTCGAAACGTCGATATTTTTAATGTATGTATAAAATTTTAAATTTGACATTTGTATACACCATTCAGTAAATTTGTGATGTTTTATATTCACGTCTTTAATGTTGTAATGTTTCATGGTGTAATCGTCCAGCATTTATATTAAGAAATAAATACTTTGATACTTTTCTAGATTCTCGACTTTATATTGATAGTAATAGATTTATCTGAAGAATAAATTACAACAATAATGCAAGGAATTATTCATAAATAGTCATGCCAGATAAAATAGAAATTTATGAAATTTTCCCAGCATTCTCAACCTTATTGTGCATTGTAACATAATTAATATTTTTGTTGATTTAGAATAATAGATGTAGCATTTCTAGTCAATAATTATATGTATAACACTCATATAGTTTTGAAAAATCTATAGCATAACCTTTTCTTATACTAATAGATTTAAAAATGCTTTTGAGAGATAGTAGATAAATTAATTATATTGTATTTGTTATCAGTAACATTAGTTTTTTCTTTCATTTTAATCGCAAGATTTTTGTTGGGTGCTGGATAAGTAAAACATTTTACATTGAACTCAAGATCTTCAGATCTCGTGAAAAAAAGCTGTTTTCTTCTTCTTTGAGATGAATTTGTAATTTTTTTTTTTTTGGTTATACAACAGACTACCCACTCTCTTATTTTTAGCCCCATATTAGTTCACATTGACATCAGAGCGTATCTGTAAAAAGGAAGGGGCTGATGGGGTTATAGAGGGCCCTCTTTTCCCGAAATAGTCAAACATCTCATGAAAATAATGTTTTTTTTTTTTTTTTTTTTTTTTTTTTATACAACAGACTACCCACTTTCTTCTCTTTACTCCCATATTAGTACAGAGTAACACCACAGGATATATCCAAAGAGGAGGAAGAGGCTGATGGGGCCCAGACGAGCCTCCGGAGATGACTTGTTGACTTGGTCTGCTGACCACAGTTTAAGAGCAGATGATATAGATTCATCTATATTTAATATATCTCAATTTTTAAAAAATTGCGACTTACACCACCATGTTTTTTCAAATGCTCCAAATATTGCCCTGCTGTGATAAATACACAGTGACTGCTCATGGGTTACTTAACTGGGGCTTAGCAATTACATAAATTGCCAAAATAATATCGACCAGTACAACTTAATAAAATTCAGTTTTCAAAAGTTGCTTGTTGCTACACAACTAACAGGAATAACGAGCACTTAGAAAAAGTGTAGCATTTGCTTTCTATGAGGGAAGAACATACAATCAAACAAATAAACAAACAAAAATTAACTAAATCTAGGAAACCAAGGGAGATTCGGATAAACGACAATCAAGAGAGAGACAGCAAAAAATGCCAGCTCCCGCTCACTGAAGGCTGTGTGAATGGAAAGATGGAAGTGGTGCCTTTGCGTCCACATTCCCCTCACTGCTTTAATCTGCATATGTTGGCTTTGAATGTAATTTCTAGAGCCGCACATGCGATTTTGGAAAGATTAGGTGCTCTTTGTTGATAATTTCTGAAATTTACATTATTAGAGTAATGTTTTGTCATGTACATTATATTTGAAAGAGATTACGGGGAAGAGGCGTATTTAAACTCATCCTAAAAATGTGATTAATATTATTTTACGTAATTTGTTAATTTATTTCTTTGCTTTTCTTTGGCATTTCACGTGCTTCAATAGAGGACTCGCCACTGTAAATACATATAAGAATTTGGCACATAGTTTTTTTTATATTTAAAATTTTTCTATGTTGCAATTTATGACTTTTAAAACTCGTCGCCTTTTTTAAAAATTTGACTGCCAGTCTTTCTGTTTTACTGATTGAAACTAAATTTGAATAGCAGATTTTGAAGTCTAGGATATATTCAATCTCAGGAAAAGACTAAAATATCATACACTGTAAAATCTGTTTAATGGAATTTGTATATAGTGCAATCCTCCTTAAAAGAAAATGTGAATAGTTTTGGCAAAAAAGAATACAATACAATTACAATGGGGTGTATACCTGCTTAAAATGGATTTTTTGTTTGATTCTTTACAATGGATTAAATGCAATTTACAATTACACTGGAAAATGTATGCTTGTACAGGATGTACAGCAAATTGTAGACCAGTTCAATTTATTTAATCAATAATTACACACATGATCTTTTAATTTAAATAGTTTTAATATAAATTTAGTAATTAAAACAAAAGATTCTTGGGTGTTAAATTTTACTTAATTATAAAGCATTCAAATAAAAAAAAAATACAAATTGTGTAACTTTTCCTCCTGAATTAAATATGGCATTATTAAAATGCCATAATGGCATTATTAAAATGCAGCTGCACATGCTAGCATAATTAAAATATTGTCAGCTCTGAGCTGTCCATTCCATTTTAATAGATTTTATTATATTTCAAATACAATGAAAACATTAAAATTTTCTAACATTTTTTAAGTTATGCATGCAGAGTCAAATTTAGAATAAGTGAAGTTAGAAACTAACTTTCTGGAAACTCATGTTGGAGTAAATTTGAATGCATAATTTAACATTAATCAAATTTATGAGATCCTTTCAGGCATAAGGTTCTAAAATTTTCCTTAATGTAACTCATATGTAAATTTGATCCTTCCTATATAAAAACTCAACAAATCCTATATATTAAAATGAAAAGGTATTTTCGATTTCACATCATGAAAATGACCCATTTGCGCATGCGTAAAATAGGTCTACATCCTAACCAGTTTTACGGGTATACTCCAACGAGAAAACGGTGGCCGAGTGGTATAACATGTGGTGCTTCTCTGTTCCGATCATAGTGTCGGTTCGAAACCCACTTCGGACAGAGTGTTTTTTCTTATTTTATTGGCATAAATTCATTTTAATAATGCCATATTTAAGTCAGGAGGAAAAGTTACACAATTTGTATTTTTTTTATTTGAATGCTTTATAATTAAGTAAAATTTAACACCCAAGAATATTTTGTTTTAATTACTAAATTTATATTAAAACTATTTAAATTAAAAGATCATGTGTGTAATTATCGATTAAATAAATTGAACTGGTCTACAATTTTTATTATATTTGGTATAACCATTATCAAGATGTCATATATATAATAAGTATGTGATTATTTTTTGTAAAAAAGGAAAAAAAAAAAAAAAAAAAAAAAAAAAGGACAATTTAGTAAAAAGAAAAACAGAAATACTAAATATTGTTATTTTTTCAAATATTGGGACTATGGTAAATAAAATTTAACAACCGACAATATTTTTTTAATTACTTATTTTATATTATAAATATTTAAATTAACAGACTTTGCATGTAGTTATCGATTAAATAAAGTAATCTAAACTTTTATCTATATTTTGTATGACCATTAACAATAAGATATATTTGTATAACTAAGAAAAGTATATGATTATTCTCCTTAAAGAAAAAAAAGAAAAAGAAGAGAAAAGAGAAACAAGCAAAAATATCTGTATAAGAATTATAAAAGAAATCACCTTGATATTCATGGTTTATCTGGGTTTTAGAGTCAGGCTGATAAAAATAAAATTAATGAAAAATTTTAAAAGTCGCGTAGTTAAAAAAAAAAAAAAAAATTAGAAAATACTAAATATTGATATATTTTTTAAAAAATTTGTGACTATAGTATGTAAAAATAAATCATTCAATTAATATTTTTAGTTAAATTCTTGCTAAATTAATTCAAATATAATATGATGTAAATTGCAAGCTTAAAATAATTTCACTTCATTAGTTGAGTAAGCTGGACTGACACCACAATCTATAGTCTTGTATCTATAGGAATCGCTTACACAGTATAACAATTCATAAATTTTCAATACTTTATTAATTTAAAATAAAAACATATTTCTAAAGGAGATGTCAAGTTATTTATCGTCAAATCTTGACGGGTACTATCTAGTTTACTTTTAAAACTTTTCTACAAAACTGCTTATTTCAACAAGGTGTCCAGGCCAGCATTCAATTTTTTTATTTTTTCAGGTCATTTTCCTCCAGTTTCCCATTTAACTTTTTCAAATAGCAATCATTTCATAATCACAGCATCAGAAGTTCTCTCTCATTAAATATTTTCTCATTAGGAAAAAAAAATGGCAGCTAGGAAAACATTTTGTGCAAAATCAGTGAAAACATTAATTTTAGCAGTACTTTTCAGTTAGCCGGGCACCAGTGAAATATATATATATATACATATATGTATGTGTATATATATTTCACTGGTGCCCGGCTAACTGAAAAGTACAATTTTAGCTGTTTATCTTAGGTGATGATCTTGAAAAACTGCACTCCCCAATTTCTTTCCTGAGAAATCGTTTTGTGAGTGACATTGCATTTAAATTTCCAGGTTTTAATAAAAATTCCCTGATTTTTTCTAGCACGGCTAAATTTTCTGACTTTTTCAGGTTGGCTGGCCACTTTGTTAAATAATAAAAAACATAAGTAGTAAGTCATACTTGAAACATAGTTGCTGCAGGCAGGAGATTGCAGACATTACTTTCTTCAATTTTAACACATCCTGTGTAAGCAAAATGTATAATTATGGCCATACTCATTGGACAAACTCCTTGAATGTTGATAACAGACATCTCAGATTCCTTTAAACCACTTGTAAACATAGCCTAAGACAGAAAACAAAATGATGTTTATGTTGACATTTAAAAAATGTTCTAGATCATAATGATATGATAATAAAACAGTTTTAGTAAACATTCATATGCTTTATAAAATAATATAGTACTTTTAACGTTAGCTGGGCATAAATCTCACCAATAGCAGCTTTCATTTTTCACATGTGTAAATTAGAAACAATACTTTGATGTTGAAATAAAATGTTTTGGTTTAAGGTATTTATTTCCTTTTCTTTTTATTATTACCATAAAATTCTGTGTGTAAGTTCCACATCTACTTTTAAGTAGTACTTTTGATTTTCTTTTCTATTCCCAAATATAAAAAAAAAAAAAACTTTTTTGTGTAAAAAATTTATTAAGCATATTCAAAGGAGAGAATCTTCCACCTTTTGGTGAATTTCCCTTATCTTTTTTAAATTTTCAATGAAATCTTCCCCCCCTCCATCACAAAAAGTTTGAAATCTTGAGAATCTTAAAAAATTCTTCTGTCTTATTTGTTGTTCTCTAGTAACAATAAGTAAATAATTTAACCATCTAAATTTCAACTTCTCTCCCTCCAAAAGTTACGCTTCCACATCTACCTCTCTGCCCTCCTCAGCATACAAAGTTTAAAATCTTTAAAGCTATTTATTTAAAAAAAAAAATGCTAGATTTGTTGTGCTCTAGTAACAATAAATAAGTAAACAACCATTTAAATTATCCCTCCACCCTTAAAAGAATTGCTTCCCTCTTCTGCCACTTCCACACAAAATAAAAATAATAAATAAAAAATAAATTTTCAACTCTGTTTTAAAAAATTCTTTTGTTTTATTTGTTGCTCTCTAGTAACATTAAGTAAATAATCAATAATCTAAATTACAGAACAAACCTCTCTCCCTCTGAAATTTATGCTTCCCCTCCCCCGCCTGCCACAGCATACAAAGTTTTAAAACTCTTTATTAAAAAAAAAAAAAAACTTTTGTCCCATTTATTGTTCTTGAATAACAATTAAATAGATAATCTGCCACCTAAACTATCTCTTTACCTCCAAAATGTCTGTTTCTGCCTTTGCCCCTCACATACAAAATTTAAAACTCTATTTAATTATTCTCTACAAAAGAAATATTCTGTTGCAGTTGTGGCTATCTAGTAGCAATAAATAAATATAATGTCATCTAAATTATCCTTCTCTTCTCCAAAAGTTCCACTTCCCTGTCTGCCCCCCCCCCCCCGCTTCAACAAACAGGTTAAAATCTTTAATCCCAATTTAAAAAAAGTTCTGCCCTACTTCTTATTTTGAAATAAGGTTATATATCACTCATCTAAAATCTCCCTCTCCCCCAAGAAATTTACACTTGGTTCTTCCCACCAAAGAGGGGGGGAATTTCCAAATATGCTGAAGGGTGGCCAAAGCAAAAATTTGCCTTTTTTTGGGGGTGGGGGTTTTGGCTGTTCTTATTCTTGAAAATTCCACTTATATGTGATGTTTTAGAGTAAATATGTTCTCTAAAATAACTTTTACACCGTTATTAATAAACAATCAGAGGTGAGAACAATCAAATTGCAAAAACGAGGAAAATCTTCTCTTCCCCTGCCCCTGTTTTGAAAATCATTCCTTTTTCTGGGGGTGAAGGAATGGAAACATAAGGGATGATTATTAGATGATTATTTATTTATTGTTGCTACAAAGTAACAATAAGGCATAAAAAATAATAGTTTAAAAAATTTTAAAGTATTTATGCTGGGAGGGAGGTAAAGGGAGAAGCAGATTTTTTTTGTTTGGGTGTGAGGTAATATAAGATGATTATTTAATTATTGTTGCAAAAAAGTTATAAATAGAACAAAATTAAAGAATTTTTTTAAATGTTTTAAATTGTGTGTGCTAAAGGTGGAGAAAAGAATAGAGAGAATTTTATTTAGGGAAGAAGTAATTTAAGATGATTATTTAATTACTGTTTCAACAAAATCACAAACAGAGCACAAAAAATCAAAGAATTTTAAAGATTTAAAACATTGTGAGATTCAGGAGTGTATAATTTGGGTGTTAGATTATTTATTTATTGTTATTATAGAATATTACATAGGTCAGGAGAAAATAAATAAAATTGAATAGTTCTAAAGATTAAACTATGAGTATTTGATACCAAAGGGGGCAAAAGAAGAAGCGATAATTTTGGGGTGTGGGGGAAGATTTAGATCTATCTAACATATTAAAGCAAAAAGCAAAAGTCTTAATTTTTCAGTGCAAATTCGACTTTACTGCACATGCCTCAACTTGTTTTAAAGGGTGAAAATAACACAGGCAATAGAATTAAGAAGAATCAAGAGGGTTGGGGGAAAGAATAGCTCAGCTATAGGCCTTCACTGTTCACAACCCTATCCCTAGGAAATACTCCTTCATTCTATTTTTATTCCCCTTTCCTAGTGGGAGCATTCATTCCTCCACTTGCTTTGTTTGAGAGAAGGATGAACAAAAGGGAAAGGGAGGAATGCACTTTCACTTTTTTGAAGGCTGGAAAGCGAAATGGAAGGGGAGGGGGCTGTTCTCCCCCTCAATAGAATTTGAAAAAGTGTCATTTTCTGGGGAAGAAAACATTTATTTTACAACCAGATAACACTATTTCTGACATAATTTTTACACGGCTGTAAAGTCTTTATATTTATAACCATTAAAAATTTCAAATGGTTTGGAAAACAAAAGCTTTTTTTTTAATGCTTTCTTACAAGCACTAATTATCAGTAATTTTTATTTGGGGTTCATTTAAGTTTTTATCACAGGCCCAGGCGGGTCAACTAGTTTTTTTAAAGCGAAAATCCATCGAAATGCAGAAGATTTTCATCTTTGTATTTACCTTCCTAAATTAATGAAAAAAATGTTTTTAAATTTTTAAAAAACAAATCTCGATTATAAGCCCCCCACCACCAAATTTAACAGTTTTTGCTTTTAAAAATAGAAACTTATAATCAGATTTTTATGTTTTTTTTTTTTTTTGTATTTTAAAGGAAATTAGTGAAAGGTATAGGACAAAATTAGCACTCGCCACTTGCCAATCGGCGAGTAATACTGAAAATTTGGCGACTGACTTTATTGCCACTACTGGCCAAACTTAATAGTCACACTCGCCAATTGCGATGATTGAATGGAAAAATATTTTTTTTCCCCGCTATCGCTCGACGAATTACGCAATTTTTTTTCCTCGAAATCATTTGACGAATTGTGATTTTTTTTTTCTCAAAGCCATTTGATGATATTCTCAATTTTTTTACCTAAGACCATTTGACGATATTTGCAATTTTTTTTCTGAGACAATTTGATGAATTTTGCGATTTTTCCACTATCGATTGATGAATTTCGTGATTTATCGACTGTCGATTCACGAATTTCACAATTTTTCCCATGAACGTTCGACGAATTGCACATTTTCTTTCACTGATGTTTGATGAATTGTGCACTTTTTTTCTGCTGTCGTTTGACGAATTTTGCAATTCTGTTCTGCGATTGTTAAACGAATTTCACAATTTTTTTCCTCGAGATCATTTGACGAATTTCACAATTTTTTACGAGACTATTTGACGAATTTTTTCACAACAGTTTGACGAAATTTCAAAATTTTTTATCAAGTATTTATAAATTTGTTACTGGCCAGTGCTTAAAACAACTGGTGAGTAAAAAAATCCATGTACTGGCTAGTGCTTAAAAAAACTGGCGAGTAAAAAAGTTAATTTTTACCTATAGTGAAAGGTATAATATTTTAAATGTATGTAATATATGCATTTTAAATGTGTATATATTGTAAATGAAATGAGAGAAAAGGCTTATATTTGAATGAAATGAATGCAATACAAATGATAGTGATGGGAATAATAATTTGACAATTTATCACTTGAACCCAGCTAACATAAATGTATACTGGGTTCAGTAATACATTATTACCGACTGTTGGAAGTTATTCATGATTCATGAGTGAACGTGCACTCAGTCATACATACAGCAGCAAATTTAATAACTGCCTGTTTTATATTTTTTTTATAAGAGTCGGCTAAACTCTAAAATGTAACTAAGTTTATAATTTACTAGAATTGATATTGCATAAAAACAAATTGCATGTTAAAAATTCTTGCAGATTTCAATTTCTAAACTTTCATTAAACTTAATAGTAAACACATTGGATATGAAAAATATATAGGGAGATCTACCTCCTACCCCACCCACCCCTCTCCCGCCCTTTACCAAAAAATTGGTAGTATCTATTGTAAATTTATTATATTGATGTTCATTGATTAAAAAAAACCTTTTTTCTAAAATTAACATTTCATTAACATATAATTTAAGACTATTTGACAGAATTATGCTTTGTTTTAAAATAATTTATATATTTAATGCAATTTTATATCTAGTTAATACATCCTATTTCAATTTTGCCAGTTTCTTTGGATGTTTCTTCCAATATTCTAGAAGAAATCCAATCCTCATATCAGGAATTCTTACAGGCTTGTTTACACTAAAATAACCACACTTTCTGAGCAGTAAAATAAAATAATAGGTAGTGGCTAATAGAAGTACTTGAGTGAATTTCTAAACCAATTATAAAAAAAAAGAGTTAAAAATAGTGTTATATTAAAAAACCCTGTGCTATATACATAGGAAAAAAACATCAAAATTTCTTCAGTTAAAAATCTTAAGTATTTATAGTTTCAGCAAAGTGCTGCACCATGCCGCCCTTTGGTTTACAAAATAGACCCTTCTTGTCCCTCATGCAAAAAATTACAGGGATCACTCTAGAGAGTTTCAGAAGGGCGGCTTGCCCTCATGCCCTTTTTAGATAAAATTCCACCCTCCTTGCCCTTTTTCCAGGTGAAATTCTACCCTCCTTGCCATTTTTCCAGGTAGAATTCTACCCTCCTTCTATTCCTGCGGAGAATCCTGCCTTGTTTGCATAGTACTTTCAAAAATTCTTTACCTATCTTTTATTTTTAGAATGTTAGTAAGGTACATCAGGAATATTCCTCTTTCTCTCTTTATTTCTGTATGAAATTACCTGATATGTTTAATCTTTCACTTTGAACGATTCAACTTTCCATTTTTTCCATTGAACAAGACAAAGGATAACTAAGGGTCATTGATTAATTTCACCTTCTCTAGTGAAATGTAGTGTTAGATCAGGCATTCTGGCCTTTAACCACATGATAACTTACATAAGTTCTGTAAAAAATTTGAGAAGTAGCTTTAGAACTTTTATTTTGTAGCTTTTTCAAAACCAGTTTTGCTGAAACCGGGAAAAAGTTATCTGGTGAATAAAAGTTTTAGAGAGAGAAGTTTTTGAATGTCGTAGGAAAAGGGGAAATGACTGAATATAGTAAACAATTTTACAATTAAAATCGAGAAGATAAGTTTCATTTTGCTATTTTTAATACTTTTCAAACGGTATAGTTATGGAAATTAGAAATATTATTGGATTTTTTAAACTAAAGAGCACTTTAAGCTGGTTCCAAACTTCCCTCCCCACCAGTATATTGGTATATGCACTTATTACAAAAATGACCTTTTTATGAAATGATGTGCCCTTTTCAACAAAATTGCCCTTATTATGTAATGTGCGCCCTGCCCGATTTTATGTTCTAGAATGATCCCTGAAATTAGCACCATACTTGCCACCAGTCAAAATAAGTTGCCTTTACTTTTGTAAAAATTTTATAAAATTTTACAAGTAATTTTATAAAAGTTGCCTGTATAACAAATTTTGCTTGCATAGTAAAAAAAAAGACTCATTGCTGTCTTTAAAAACTAAAAGTAGCTTTAGAAATCAAAAGAAAGCTTTTTTTCAAGTGTCTTGAAGAATCCAAAACATACCTTTAAGAATCTAAAATTTGCCCTTAAGAATTAAAAAGTGCACTTTTTCCACAAGCAGCACTTTGCCCTCTTTAAAACCTGGAGGAAACTTTGTTTTATATGTTTAAAATCTCGGTACTTTTATGTTAGACGGATGCCAGTGATATATAATAAATATATGTATATATATCACTGGTGCCTGGCTAACATAAAAGTATCAAAATTTCTTATACACATTTTTTTTTAAACATGTATATACATATCTTAGGGCATTAACATTAAAAACAAAAATTACCACATATATATATATTATATTATATCAGTCAGTAAGCTCCGAAAATAAAATTTTCTAATCACTTTATTTAAAGCACTTTAAGCTAACTATTTATATGCTTTAAACTTTCTGATGCATTGTTATTATTATTTTACCTTAAAATAAGGGCTGGCAGATGCAAGCACTATTTTATGAGCATGAAAGATCTCGTCCGATACGCGAATTTCTACATCACATAATTTTTGATGCTGTCGCATCAAAAACATCACTTCAAAAGCTTCTTTAGGATAAGATGCAATAGTAAATTTCATGGGTCCACCAGAACAATCTTCGCTATTTTCCTCCATTGATCGAGTTCTAAAACACAACGGATGACTTGTAGTGCTATCTTTCTTTTTGGCCATTTATCGCTTACAACAAAGAATGTTTACTTTTTGGATTGATTAGTAAAATAAAACAAGGAATGACACTGCAATTTTTGTAAGCGAGATTTCTTTTAGAAACAATGTGATATAACGTTGGCACTTTAATTAGCATTGTATGCAAGATATGAAATTTCGTTTTGAGCAATATAATCTGAATTAAAAAGCGGATTAATGTATTCGGTGCAGAATGAGAGAAAGGTTTTCACGCTACGAAGTGAATGATCAAGCAGAGATAACATAATCAGCAAAATGCGTGCTATGAAATAGTCAGCAAAAAACGATTATCATTGCGCCGCAGTTTACTGAATGGGAATAGTAACTAATAAAATCATTAGTATTTAAAGAATTGGGATAAATTAATATTTGTATCAGAAAAATGTCTTTGCATGTTCTGGAGACTGTTCAAAAATCAATCATATAAGAATTTAAATTTGTAGTGTTTAAGACATTTCTCAAATTTGGAATAATGTCCAACAGAAGTCGATTTTATTAAATTAAAATGACAGCATATAATTTAAATTTCGGATTGATAACACAATGAACTGCAGAGTGGTTGGTTGGTTAATTGATAATCATTTGGTTTTGGCAAGTCGATGAAGATTTGGAAATTTTATCAATGAAATATTTAGTTAGATTTATGTATTGATTTCATGTTGAAAATTTTATATTTTGCAGCATGTTTACTGTAAAAAATATTATATAATAAATAACTACTTAGTTACTGCGACATAACAAAATTAAATTTATTTCGATATGGCAACACCATCATGTTTGTTTTGATTTTACGTAATTCCATTTCAGTCTGCTAGAAATATCTCGAATTCATAAAAATTGGGAACTTTCTATTGCCGAAGTGAATTGTTCTGCAACAAATAAAAACTACACATCCTTCGCAGCAAACAATACTTAAAATACTATAATCTTTCAAGTGTGAAAGAATATTTATCGCTTTTTAAACTCATCAAGCTTTTCCGTAAAATAAAAGGACTGTAATATTCTTATTAAAAACTGAAGTTGGTTTGTTCAAATTCTGCATTTAAAGTTTCGTCGAAGTTTTTATTACCACTATTTAAAAGATGGGTTCCTATTTTGGGAAGCCTGTTGACGAAAATGTCAAGCGAAATCAAGATTTTATGTTTCAATTGCAGAGGCTACAGGTTCGTTAATCAGATCTTAATGTTAATTTATCTGAAATACTGAGTCTTAATTTGTAAATAGAAATTACATTTTTATGTAATGCTTATGCAGTGTTAAGATTTTCTGAAACATGTAAATAACTTTGACGTCAAAATTTTCTTCTTATGGCAATTTTTACACACGGTAGTCTACGTTCGATGAATCGGGAACAGTTTTAGGATAGATGAATCTTCAAGGACGCATAAAAACATTCACAAAACTAAGCTGTACTTTGTAAATTCAAGTGGGATAATATTTTAACCCAGCCCATTTTATTTATTTTTAAGACAGGTGAATTTTCTTTAGGTACAGCTGTCGCAGACGCACCGTAGTATCTTTTTGGCACCAAAATAGCGATTTTATGTCGGCGAGATTTTGCTTCGTATAGCAATCCGGTAGAGCAGATTTCGTGTGTTTTATAATAAATCAAATATTGTGTGTTTTATGATAAATTAATCGTGTGTTTTTCATAATATAATAATATGTGTGTGTTTTATAAAAATTGTGGGTGTTTTATAATAAAATAACACTAACATGCAGTTTTAGCAAGCTAGACCTAAAAGGTACCCGAAGATGGGTTTTTTTTTGCCAAAATGGCATAGAGCAAAAGTTGTGCCAACCCCGGTGCATCTGCGACAGCTAATCCTTTTTTTATTTAATATTTTTCAATCATGTTTAAAATGTAGACTAGAAAGTCTAAAATATATCAATAATTTGAAGATAATTAAAGTTGGGACAGATGTCGCAGACACACATTTTTCTGCTGCCAAAATGGCTTTTTCCTGGTGTAGCAACGAGGTATGACAGAACATGTGTATTAATCAGCCCTCCGGTATTAATAGTTGAGCCAGTTGTATTCTTCATGTTGTGTGTGTGTGTTAATATTATGTTAAACATTGTGTGTGTTTTAAAATAAAGTAAATTGTGTTTGTTTTATAATAAAATAAACTGGTTCATAAAAAAAAAATAATATGCTGCTTTCGCATGTTAGACGTTGTAACAGGTATTAAAAAATGAGATTTTCTCACCAAAATGGCGCAAAAACAAAAATTGCTCCAACCCTGGTGCATCTGTGACATCTGTTTTTTAAAGTTCTACAACTGCATGTTGTTTTAGCTATTTCAGCTTCACCCAGAATATTCCTGCAGGTATTAATGAAATTTGGCCAGGGTTCTATAAACTGGAAAAATCTGGTAACACAACAAAATCATCCCTTCTTTACACACTATTTAATCAATGGATTTCCAAAAAGCACAACAACTTTTGGAGAAGAATAATTATTAGTATTACAATGATAGCATGAATTACTTTAACACTTCAACTCAGTTTATGAATTAGTTTTGAAAAGTTAAATATAAACACAGTTGTCAGTTAAAATATGTTGTTCGCTTTTGAGCGATTCCACTGTGACGTGTGTGACTTTTAGAGAGTGTTTTTTTGCAAATTGAGACAAATTTGGAAGTTCAATTATTTATATAACGTTTTACTGTTTTTATTGCTATTACAGGACACATACAGAATCATTTTTGTAGCGACACCTTTAGTCTAAAGTAATAAAATTTTTTTTTTAAATAGTAAAGTCGTTGTTACGTATGTGACTCAGAAAAATCACACACATAACAACAACTTTACTATTTAAAAAAAAAAAAATTGTTATTACTTTATATATATATATGTATATATATATATATATATATCAATTGAGAATTTCTAAATTGTTTTCTGAGAATATAATCATAATTTAACTAACTTCTATTAATTGATAATTAAATTATGAAAATATTGTATTGTCATTAATAACACACAATTGTACACATTCTCTAGAATTTTAGCACATCAGAAAGTGGGTGAAAAATGAATTAGAAAACTAACCATAAATCAAGTTAAGTTAAATAAGCATGTAATAATATTGATCTGAAGTTATCCTGGGTAAGGCTGAACAATATAAAAAATTTGTTATTATTGCGATATATCAACAAGTTAATATTTATGCTGCTGATATGTTGCGATACTAATTTAAGGTGGGTGGGGGGGGGAGTAAGAACATTTTCTGTTTTTTAAAGATAAATGATATAGAATTAACATTTTTTTTTGCTTTTTTAAATTTCCAATGCCGCAGACGAACAGAGATCATGAAAAAAAAAACAGAAATATATATGTAAAAAGATAACACCAAACACAGGAACAAAGTAAAGGGTAATTAACATGAGAACCACATAAAATCAAGAAGTTAAAATGTGTAAAGAGTCTCTGACCTCCCAGTAATGGGAGTAAATGCAGTTCTTCGTGAGTGCTGAACAGTCCGAGAGGTGGTCAGCAGTCATCGCCGCACCACTGCAGCAGAGGGGGCAGGCAGGACTATCCACTATCTGGAGACGGAAAAGATGAACACATAAACAATCATGCAGAGTTAACAATTTAAACACAAAACTTAGTTGAAAACCATGAATTAATTTTTTTATATTTATTTGCTTGTGAGGATTGCGCATGCCTCTTCTTGCTCTAGTAGCGCCCCCTTCTGGAGAAACGAAAGTGCGCGGCAGTAGAACTCAGAATGTCAGCGAAAAAGAATGTCGCTTGTCATAGTAGAAACCAGAATAGTATGAAAATGGCCGTAAATGTTACCGGTCATGAATCTTGAAAAATATGAATAATCTTTTATGTTGATTTATGTTCCTGTGCTTGTCATCTGTCCTCGTCATGTCAACTTTATATTACTATATTAAATTTGTGTTCGTAATTAGAACAGCCTGTTTCCTTTAGAACGCCCACTCCTATAGAAGAGACATCACATTGGTGTCAGAATTAATGGATGTAAAACAGGCTGTATTACTGGATTACGGAGTGAAATATTATAGTGAAACATTATAGTGAAATATTATAAGTGAAATATTATAGTAAAATATTTTGGATAACCTTAATCAGAGGTAAGGTACATTTTTTTTTATTATTTAAGCATGGCTGATCAACTGACTAAACTTAAAAAAACTAGAGGGGTAATAAAAGCATCTATTACATCTATTATTAAAAAGATCGAAGATGCATGGGTTTTAGAATCGCTGAATTTGGTGGAATTAGAAGAAAATTTAGCTCAGCTAGAACAGAAAGGTATTGATCTTAAACGAGAAGATGAACAAATTTTAGCGTTAATTAATGATGAAAATGAAATCGAAAGAGACGCGAAGACCTCTATTGAATATCATGAAAAAATAACTTTATGGAGATTTAGAATTAATAAGAAATTGAAAAATAATAGCAAAAGCCAAATTTCCCCCGTATCTCACGCCGATAATAAGCACGCAGAAGTAGTTGCACAATCTGTTAAACTCCCTACATTAAAAATTGAGAAATTTTACGGCGATATAAGTAAGTTTCAAAACTTTTGGAACTCATTCAAAATAGCGGTCCATGATAATGATTCACTGTCAAATATTGAAAAAATGAGCTTTTTGCAAAGTTATTTAGGTGGTAGTGCATATAATTCTATTTCCGGGTTTGCGTTATCAGATAAAAATTATTTGGAAGCTGTCCAAATTCTGAAACAACAATTTGGCCGAAAGGATCTCATTGTGACGACACACATAAATAAATTATTATCTTTGAAACCCGTATTGAAAACAAATGATGTAATCGCTCTGCGAAAATTATTTGATACCATTCAATGCCAAATAAGAAGTCTCAGGTCTTTAGACATTGAATCAAATGGATTTGATAACCTGTTGACACCTATAATTCTTAAATCCCTGCCAAATAATCTTTCGTTAGAATATAATAAGCAATGTATAAAAAATTCTAGTGACACGCAATCAAGTATTGATGATTTGTTATTATTTATTCGTACCGAAATAGAGTCGAGAGAAAAACAAAATTATTTAACTGGTAATTTAGATAACCCAAGGTCAAAGCAGTTGTATAATAATGATTCCCCTGCATTTCGTAGACAAATGTTTGCTAGTGATAGAATTAATTCTGAAGTATCTCATATTACCGCAGAAACCTTTTGTATATTTTGTTCTTGTAATAGTCATTCGACTGAGGAATGTAATAAATTATCTGTTGAGCAGAATATGGCTAGATTAAGGGCTCAAGGACGCTGTTTTTTATGCTTGAAACAAGGTAAACACGTCGCTAAAGATTGTACCATAAAAGATAAAAAATGCACGAATTGCAGCAGATACCATAATTTTACAATATGCAGTTATTTATTTGGCAATGCCAATAAATTTGATAGGGAAGATAATTCGAATGCAAATGAAAAAGCACTCACTGCAAGAATAAGGTCAGATGAGTTATTTAATTTGAAAACACCGCGAAAAGAAACGAAATTAATTGAAACATTACCGACAGTAGATATCGAATGTGGTAATAAAATATTACATGGCGTAGTAGATAGTGGAACTCAAATTTCTATAATAAAGACTGATTGTGTACCCGAATACTTTAAAAATCCTTGTGGTACTATAATATTGCAATCTGCATTCGGACACCAATTGAAAGCTCCTTTAATAAATATCCCATTGAGTATTGCAGTTGATAAATTAAACCCCAAGATATATCCTAATATTATGATAACATGTGCTGTAGTTGATAATTTAATTAATGATTTATTACTTTCTCTTGATACATATAATGAATTAAATGATTTGAATAAATATAACGAAAATGATAAGACATTAAATTGTAATGTTGACGCGATAAGTGACAATACGAAAGAAACCAACACTGTAGATCTGTCTGCTTCAATTTTAGACCATGTGTCAGTTGAAAATGCGAATGCAAACGAGAACATTGATCATACACCTGGCGACGACCCTGATACTTTTATAAATGATTCAGAGAAATTTAAAAGTCAACAGAAAAACGACCCTTCGTTAAATCAGTGTTCGACAGCTAACAAAAATGAATTTAATAACTTTTCCGTTCATGAGAATTTCTTATATCACTTGGATAAATTATTCGATGAGACGAAAAATAACCCTCAACCGTGTACTAGTATTACACAATCGATCACGAAAGACACAAATAATAATGAAAATGACATATGTACTGTTACCGATTTCATCGTAATAGAGAGTGGAAATCAAATCGAAACGGAAATTCATTATAAGGAAGAAGATCCCCAAATTAGGCAAGCAGAAGAAATTTTACATAATTCAAAAGATTTAAAAGTTCAAAATTATTTACAGAGTGAACACAATATTATGAAAGATACTCCCATAGTTAACAATGTAATTTCAATTTTCGAATCTTTAAACTATGCAGTCACGCCTGATGAAGAAAACGAATACGAAACCGCAAATTATGCTAAAAAGAATGCAAGTGCTTCGGATAAATATTTGATTGCATCAGAAGACATGAAGGAAGAAAATATAAGACGAAGCATAATTTCTGAAAATAAAGATTCAAAAGTTGATGTCACAACAACAGAAGAATCTTACTCTGTTTTCAATAATACAATGCCAGAAACACTTGATGGAAGTTCCGAATCCAACACGATTGAGTTCAGTGAGAAACAACCTCCTGTTTACGATGAAAATTCCGACTACATTATAGTCAATGGTTGTGTGAAATCACATGAAATAACAAACAAAGAACCCGATGTATTCCTTAAGTTAAATCATCCTGACAACATGATGTTAGAAAAACGCCAGAAGAGATATGAGAAGATTGATGAGTTTACAGCGACTAAGGAAGTGACGATCGACGAAAATAAAAATGAAACTGAACTTTCTAAAAATTATATTAAAGTGAAAATAAAGGAAACTGTAAGGAAGAAACAGTATACACGTGATGGCTTTCGCCGAATGAACAATACATTTAGTACAGGAAGACGACGAAAATGAGGAAAAATAAAATTTCTAGGTCATGTGGTAGGATCCGGTATACATGCACCCGATCCCGACAAAGTATTAGCGATACAAAACTTAGAAGTTCCCAAGTCAAAGAAAGATGTCAGAAGCATATTAGGTCTTTTATCTTACTACCGATCCTATGTTCCTTCATTCTCCGACATAGCTCGTCCATTGATTGAACTTACCAAGAAACGTGCCCCTAATGAAGTTACCTGGTCTGAGGATTGTGACAAAGCCTTTTTTGAGTTGAAACAGGCGATCAGTAAATCACCCATCTGTTATTCCCCGAACTTTCAGAAACCATTTATTATACATGCAAATGCTTCTTCGTATGCGATAGGCGCTTGTCTATCTCAAAAAGATGAAAATGAACAAGAGCACCCCATTGCTTTTACAAGTAAAAAGCTCTCCAAATGCCAAGAAGGTTATGCTACCATCGAAAAGGAAGCTTATGCTGTTATCTTCGCCCTGAAAAAGTTCGAACACTATATTTATGGTTCGCACGTAACTGTGGTGAGCGACCATAATCCTTTAAAATTTCTCATGGACTGTGCACCTCAAAGTGCGCGCCTTCAAAGATGGGCTCTTGCACTTCAGCGTTTTCAAGCCCAAATAACGTACCGACGTGGGAAACTCCACGCGAATGCTGACTCTCTAAGTAGGCTACATGCCTCACATTGGACTTAAAAACTTTGAACATTCTTTTTTTTTCTGTGTTACAAGTCTGAACTTTAACTTTAAAAACTTTAACTTTATCCTCGAACTTTAAAATATTAGTATTAGTGTTATAGTGTATTCTATTTGTTTATTTTCTTTTATGTTCTTTAAATGTTTGAATTTTAGTATTAATATGTTTTACTTGTTTATTTAGATATTTACCAGATATTGATTTGTCTCAAAGACTAAATCAAATTCTCGAAAGGGGGAGGTGTGAGGATTGCGCATGCCTCTTCTTGCTCTAGTAGCGCCCCCTTCTGGAGAAACGAAAGCGCGCGGCAGTAGAACTCAGAATGTCAGCGAAAAAGAATGTCGCTTGTCATAGTAGAAACCAGAATAGTATGAAAATGGCCGTAAATGTTACCGGTCATGAATCTTGAAAAATATGAATAATCTTTTATGTTGATTTATGTTCCTGTGCTTGTCATCTGTCCTCGTCATGTCAACTTTATGTTACTATATTAAATTTGTGTTCGTAATTAGAACGGCCTGTTTCCTTTAGAACGCCCACTCCTATAGAAGAGACATCACATTGCTCATAGAACATGATTTCTATTTATTAATTTTAAACAAAATATTTAAAAGAAAATTAACCAATTGTTCAATAACTATTTGCATTTACACCATTACTTCCATAAAGCTTTCCTTTCAAGATAGTATTTTCCCTATTCTTCACATTTTATTGTATTAATCTTTTTTTTCTTTCTTTCTTTTTAAGTATCATGTTCACCACTATGATATGATTAAATATATGATAAAGAAAAAAGACATTTAATAAAATAAAATTCAAAATTCTCCATTTAAAAATGGGTAAAACTTCGCTTCATAGAATTTATAGGTTAATATTGGTTAAAAATATCAAACTTTGTTTTTCTTGGTTCAAATTGAGTTTGGAGGGACTGAGCCTGATTTTGTTTATTCTGTAAACAAAATGGTCTCGGGCTGAACCACCAGTGTACATCACGATCCCTTTGGCATATATATTTCATTTTATCTTGGCATAATCATGTACAACCTTTACAAGGTGATAGAGCAGACTGCAGCTAACAATAGGAAACTAGGGCTGGTCGATATCAGAAATTTAATATCTCAATAATCACTCCATCCTGAAAACAGTCCTTTTGTCAGTGATCATTATTGTATCTTATTTTTAGTTTAGTAAAGGGTTACCTTGGAGGATGAATAATAAGAATTTAAGAAGTTTAAAAAATGAGAAAGAGAATTTTATGATTTACTGAGATGGTTTACAATGTTTTTAAGTTTTTAGAACCTATTTGTAACTTTTAGCATCTTTTAAGTAAAATAAAATAATTTATATTTATTTTGTACAGTTTAACATTAATATAGTTTCAAGGTGAATGTGAAATAGTAGATAGTGTGAATAGTTAATCTATTTGTATTATTTACTTTAAGTATATTTTAATTTTTTTAGCTTGAAAGACAAATACATATGAGAAACCAGATTAGAGAAAGGAAACTAGCTCTACAAATAGCTAAATATAGAGAATCATTTTACTGGGTTGGAACTTTCTATGTTTTGGCTGCTGGCTCAATGATTTTTGCGTAAGTATTTCTGTATTAAAAAAATATATTTTTTTTCCATAATTGAGTTAAGCTATAATAATATTCTTTCTCATTATGATTTTTTTCCTTTGGTTTGTTTGTAAATTTTATCTTAATGTATAATTAAATAAAAATTTGCTTTTAGAAAATAAATGAGATCAAAGGGAAAAACTCAGTTTTAAAAATTTGAACATGCATTAAAATTTTTGAGTGAGATATTCTGGAAATTTTATCTGTGGTTAAAATCTTTGTCCCAAATTGTCTGTCTGCTATCGATTGTCGGCAACCTGCACACACATATAAAAAGAAATCATTTTTCATTTGAAAAATTAATAATTATCTTTAATAATTATGGTCCGATTTTTATAAAAATTAGATATTTGTATTCTCCAGGGGAGGCTGTGGTATAAACGAGAATGTTTTAACGTTTCTGTACAATTTTAATGTTTTTAATTAATATCTCCGGTAATTAATCTTATTCGGAATTTTATTATTTATCATGTGACAGGTGGTATTCAGCTGTAAGCACACAAAATTTCAAGTCTCTAACTTATACAGTTTCCAAGAACAAAAGCTGTGATGAACGGACAGACAGAGAAGTGAGATGAATAGGGTTTCGTAAAATGAACAAAACCCTAAAAAAAAAAAAGGAAACTTTTTGGTTTTATTAATTCTTAAAATTAATCTTTTGCACTTATTTTAATTATCTGTTTGCTTGTTAAGGTTATAGTAAAATTTATATGAAATCTCCTTATTATATCGTGCTTGCCGCAGGAGCAGCTCATCAGAAAAGGCAAGAGAGGCTTAGCCTTCCATGATGAAATAAAAAAATTTTAAAAATAAAACTGATTTGAAATAAGCAAAAACTAAAATAAAATATTTCTAACATAAATTAAATTTAAAATTACTAGTATTAGGAGAAAAGGAGAGAACTATTGCATGTTAGTCAGGCTTGGAGGCTTTATATTAACGTTATAATCTAGCTTCCAGTAGATAGAAAAGAAATGATAGGGAATGATTCCATGGAAATCACAGGCACAGTTACTTTTCTCTTTAAAGGACACAGTTGCAAGAAGATTTTCGGGGCTCCCAGTTATTTTCAAAGATAAAAGAAAAAATATTTTAGTTTCATTGAGGGCTGTATAAGTATAGGCCTCAAAAACAAAATTTTGAGAATAAAACATTTTATAAAATAGACTAAGGAAGACATATTTCAGTCTCGTTGGGCCCCCTTATAAGCAGGGGCATGCGGGACAGCTGCCCTGGGCCTCCCATTTAAAAAAGCCTCCTCTGGGTTTAATTAGAATTTTTGTTAAGAGGGTTCAAAATGGTTTAAATTGGCCAAAATTGACCAATATTCTTACCTTTTCAAAGATTTAGGAAGGGAGTGCAGCCCTCCACTTCACCATCTGCTTCCTGTGTCCCATGTCCCCTCCTCCCCAAAAAGGAACAATCTACATCTTCAGAAACTAATGTCATAAAATTTTATACAAAAGTACTTTAGAGCATGAGGAATGAAGTAACAACATAACAAGTGTTGAAATTTGTTGCTATTATATAAGTGCATGCCTGCACTTGTCTTTCGATATTATGGAATCACCCAAATGTATGCTGATGCAATACAAAGATTAAATTTTATATTATAACAAATAACTAAGAGTGACTGAAAGACCTGTATTTACACTTCAAAATCTCACATGAGTCGTTATCTATACTAATAAAAGAAAGTTTCGCTCTGTGTGTCTGTGTGTCTGTTGGCAATGGCTAGGAAAATTTAGCTCACCTAGAAGGCTGGAAATTTAGATTTAGGTAGTCCAAACCCTCTCCTGGTGCACCATTACTTCAGAATTTTAATATTTTAATTACTTTTTGAAATATTAATTAAAATGCACAAAGAACTCTCATCAAAAATACGCTTTTATTCTCTTGGGTTGGTTGGTTCACTGGTTGGTTGCATCGATTCTTCACAGAAGTAATTAAATAAACCAGAGTAGCGATGCATAAATAAGGATTTCTAACTAAATAGTGTCAATATGGATTGAAGTTATCAGCGTAGAGGAGCCATGCGAATGTCGCGCCACCTGTACATGACAAATTACACATACGTCCTACTGATTGAAATATTTTCCAGGGACATTTTTCTTCATGACAATTAGTCGAGTTTAAGTTTTTTTTTTTTTTTTTTTTTTTTTACATGACATTTATTATTATGATGGAGATTGTTAATACAGAAAACTTTATTTAACAGATTCTTTTTTATATTTGCGGGAATGAAGAGGGGCCAGGGTCTAATTACATTTAAGCTTCAAGGTGTATTTCTAGAAAGCAGTTACCAGAATTTCCGAATAATAGTGTAAGCCAAATTTTCAAATTAAATTCCTAGCTTAACCAAATGAATCAATCTTTAAAGATGTATTGTGATCCTCCTAATTAGTTATTTGCTGAAGGCCACTTGAACAACCCCCCCCCCCCCCCTCCCGGCCTCGGAAGGTTTTTTTTCTAACTCTGCTCCGTTTCCATATCTCAGCAACTATCTTTCCGATTTCAACGCAAGTGATTTCAAACATTATAATTAATTTAATAGTCACTCTTTATAACATTAAACTAAATTTATGAGTAGCAGTTACCACTATTTTCGAATAATAGTTTAAGCCAAATTTGTAATTACGTTCCTAGCTTAAGCAAACGAACGAATTTTGAAAGATGTATAGTGGTCCTTCTAATTAGTCATTTGTCGAAGGACATTTGAACAACCCCTCCCCCCGGCCCGTCCTTCGAGGTTTTTCTCTAACTCTGCTCCGTTTCCATATCTCAGCAACTATCTTTCCGATTTCAATACAAGTGATTCCAAACATTATAATTAACTTAATTGTCACTCTTTATAACATTAAACTAAAATTATGAGTAGAGGTTACCACTATTTACGAATAATAGTTTAAGCCAAATTTGTAATTAATTTCAAAGCTTAAGCAAACGAACGAATTTTGAAAGATGCATAGTGGTCCTCCTAATTAGTCATTTGCTGAAGGACACTTGAACACCCCCTTCCCCCCTACGGCCCCTCTTGCAAGGATTTTTCTCTAACTATGCTCTGTTCCCATATCTCAGCAACTATCTTTCCGATTTCAACGCAAGTGATTCCAAACATTATAATTAACTTAATAGTCACTCTTTATAACATTAAACTAAATTTGTGAGTAGCGGTTACCACTATTTCCGAATAATTGGGTAAGCCAAATTTGTAATTAAGTTCCTAGCTTAAGCAAACGAACGAATTTCGAAAGATGCATAGTGCTCCTCTTAATTAGTCATTTGCTGAAGGGTACTTGAACAACCTTCCCCCCGGCCCCTCCTTCAAGGTTTTTCTCTAACTATGCCCCGTTTCTATATATCAGCAACTATCTTTCCGATTTCAACGCAAGTGATTCCAAACATTATATTTAACTTAATAGTCACCCTTTATAACATTAAATTAAATTTATGAGTAGCAGTTACCACTATTTACAAATAAGAGTTTAAGCCAACTTTGTAATTAAGTTCCTAGCTTAACAAAACGAACGAATTTTTATGCATGCATAGTGGGACTCCTAATTAGTCATTTTCTGAAGGACACTCGAACATCCCCTCCCCTCGGCATCTCACTCAAGGTTATTTTCTCTAACTGTGCCTTATTGCAATAACTGGGGTAATAATGTTCCAATCTTCTCGAAACCAGCTCAATTTTGTAGTGCGCCTACTATACAGTAACATAGGCAGCAGGGACCTGTCTCAGAAGTTCGTTCGGAAAGAGGTTTGTTTAGAACAGAATGCTCCCCTGGCGGTGGTAGGAGGAAATAAAAGATTTTCTAGAGCATACGAGCATGCCGGGTATACGGTTCCGAAGCCATCGTAGACCGTGGCCAGAGTTCTGTTTTTTAAGAGATTTAAGTTTATTACAAGGGCTCTGGCAATGCTGGCGGGTCAGCTAGTATTCCAATAAAAAAATAATAATAATAATAAAAAAAGTGTTTTGTCATCTGTTAAAGTTGTGACCATCTTTCTTGTGATCTGTATACAGATGCAAATAGTACTTGGTTCGAAATTTATGTATACATACAGTATGTATGGAGCTTAATACTAGTCACTTCAACATAGTTCCTGAACAATTTCCATGTATCGATAGAAGGGGGCAACCCAGAATGATGCTTGCCCTGGGGGCCCAGATAGTCTAAGTTGGGCCCTGCTTAAAAGCTCAAGGGTCAGATGCATTTCTGATCCCCCTCTCCTAGAATTCCTTCATATATATATATATATATATATATATATATATATATATATATATATATATATATATGTGATGGCCTTACTCTGTCCTATTACTGTTATGATCCACTTTGAAAAACCTTTTTATCTATTTTACTTAAAAAGACACTGTAAATATTAATTTGTGCTTTTATTCAGATGTCGTTATGTTTTACATGTTCCTAAAAGATATTTAAAAAATAAATAAAATGTATTGTACATAAAATTTTATTTCAGTAATATGTGCTTCAAATAGTTTTGCCAGGTGGCCTGACTTTCAGGAAATCTAAGACCAGTTCCATGGAACCACTGTTCAGCATGCTAAAAGTCATGATTTTTTATGAAACACAAATTCTCTCAAATATCTTTTAGTACTATGGTATTTTCATTAGTCTGCATCGAGTGGAACTTAATGCAGTAAAACCTGTGTAAACAAAACCTGTCTATAATATAACATTTTTATGATCCTGCCAAAAGGAATATCATACAAATCTACCTGATAAGGTGAAAACCTGTCTAAAAAGAAAATATTTTTCTGAATGCTAGCAATTCTGTTTTTACACATTTTAATGTATGTAGTTTAGTAAAATCTGGGATAATGGAAGCTGTTTATAACATAATCTTGTCCTAAATGTAAAAATTTCATAGTCCTTACTGAAGAAACACCAGAACTACTCAATCGGAAACCTCTCCAAAACTGAATTTTGTTTTGATTCCTAGGGATTCCGCTCTCATAGATTATACTGTGTAAGATTATTATTATCAGGGTTTGATTTAAGCGGTATCGCATCGCAATTTGCGATTCAAATTTAACTAAAGTGCGACCCAAGAAATGCATTAAATCGCAATCATTGCAATGCATATTTACCACACTCTTTGTTATGCCATGTACACTTACGAGTTAAAGCTCAGATTTAAAGGTATTTTTACATGACATACGTTCTGTTTTCACCCTCCCCAAGTGCTCTCATTGCTGTTGTGTTTTATATCGTTTTGGTTTTGTATGTTACTGTATTTTTTTTGTTTTTTTTGTTTGATTGTTTTTTTCATAATATGGCTATAGTTAAACTGGAAACAGTTACAAATTGGAAAAAAAACTGTTGATCCCGTTGGAGAATGATTAGATTTTGAAACAGATGGGAAAAGTAATGTTATATCAATATGATGTATATTATGTTCGAAATTTGATGACAAATTGAAAATGAAACAAAATTTCAACCCAGGATTTATCAATGGAATTACTGGAGCCAGTCTGAAAAAAAGACAATATTGTCAAGCATTCCAAAAGTGACTTGCATTTTACGGCAGTGAACTTGGAACACAAGTCAGACAGTGTAAAAAAAAAATAATGGATACACCAATTGGGAAAGGAATGTTTCTAGCTAGCATTAAAGAAGAAAATAAAGTTGGCAAATTAATAGATATTTCATATTTAATTGTCAAGCAAGAACTTCCATTCTCATTGTTTCCCGAAATTGCACAATTAGAAAAGAGGCATGGTGTTCAGTTAGGGGAAACATATTTGAATGACAAGAAATACCAATTCTCTCAGTGTGTTGCAGACACCTTTAAGGAGGACTTTAATTTGGAACTGAAATCTGCTAATTATATATCTAGTGGTGGATGAATTCACAGATATCAGCGTTAAAGAAATTTTTTAATTTATCTTAATTTTGTTGTAAATTTTCAAGACTTAAAAGTTATGTTTGCTATTTTTTACTTGCTATACAAAAGTGTCCAACTGCTATTCAAAACTGACTTTGTATAGCAGTTACTGCTATGCAAATTTCTTTTTCTAAATCGACCCCTGATTATTATGTTTATTTAGTACAGTAAAACTTACTAAGAGGGAATCACAAATGACCAGAGAAAGATTCTGTTATCAGGGGTTGATCCAGGAAAAATTTGGGGGCTATTTAGGGTCCCTTCAAAAAATCCCATTTAATAAAACAGGTCTCTTCCCAAAATTCCTCTTGATAAAACAGTACCCCGTCACAAAATTCCTTTTGATAAAATAGGCTCCCTTCACAAAATTCCATTCCATAAAAACATACTCTCCATTAATTATTTTTATTTTGTTAGGTTTTAAAATGTGTCATTTTCAATAAAACAAGTTCACCAGAAATGAAAACTTTAGCAGAAAGACTTGAAATCAAACATATTGTCACACTTTTGTATTATTAACGTCAGTGGTGTAGCTACATATTCAGCACCCTTGAGCTAGTACAATTGGTGCGCCTCCTTCTCTACTGAAAAAAAAGTTTCCCAAAAATTTTTGAGTTTTAAAACACATGCATACAGTGATGGCTCGTGACTGTCTTTTTTTGGGGCACTAAATGCATATCTGAAACACATATTATTTTCATACCATTATTATACCAAGATATCTTTTCCTTGTTTAATGACAGAACTTTCTGACAGTAAATAAAATAAAGTATTCCTTTTTAATAATAGTGGTAAGAAAATAATAAATTTAGCAGCCATGCATTTAGTGCCCTAAATAAAGCCAGTCACAAGCTGCCACTGCATGCATATATAATACAGGGTGACTGTGAAAACAGAATCTGCCTATAAAGGCATTCTGCCATAAATGGAAAATTTTCATGATGTTGATAGAAGGAACACTTTACAAAATTTGCTAAGAGTAACCTGTTGAAAACAGAATTGCTCCCACTCCCTTGCAATTCCATCTTAGCAGGCTTCTTTTGCACTTATTTCAAATTAATATAATCTCTTTGCTGTACATGAGTGCCCTTAGTTGTGGTTTTAAACATTCTTTACAGTTTTTAGAGGCATAAAATATTAAATTGATAATGCATATTATCTGAAATAAAATTTTGATGTCAAGTTTGAGAAATTTTGTAGTTTCATTTATCAAATTTTTTTAATTCAATAAAATCTGCAAAAACAGAAACGCAAAGCACGGGAGTAAAATTCTGTTTTAAGACAGATTTTCTTATTAGCAGCAAGGTCTGATAAATTTTTGCCTTATTGTTGATAGAAATTCTTCATGAATAAGGTGTTTAAATAAGCCAAAAATTTCTAATTTATTTTACTGGTGGAAGTTTGCTCCGTTGGTAATCTGGCCCTGATTAGCAAGTATAATCACATGGAGAACAGAAAAAATTTCTGTTAAAGAGAGGATTCTGCCTTTACAGGTTTTACTGTATATTTTATAAAAAAAAAAAAAAAAAAAGAAAAGAAAAGTAGTTATGTACGAATATTTATTTCATTCATTTGTAATTTTGTTCCCTGAACCTTGATGATTCTCGAACCTGGAGCAATATGCTCCACGGTAGCTATGCACCTGATTGGCATTAAAATAACATTCTGTGATGACAGTTTTTTTTAAAATACAAAGTATTAGACAGGAAGATAGACAAGTACCCAGTTATGCAATATATGAACTATAACAGTATGAATGTAAGAAAGTATTTTTTCAAAATTAATGGTGAATTTCTTGTTGTGATGCTGTTACTTGCAGAAAAGTAGAGTTATTTCAAACATTTGGGTAATAATAATTAAAAAAAAATCATTAAAAGAAAAAAAATTAGATATCACTATTTGTTGTGTTGTGTATATATTGAAAAATATATTCACCTGTAAGTACAGTATGTGGCAAAATATGCTGTATATTGAACTGAAGAAAAAAAAACAACATTGCATTTTTTTCATCAGTTAATTTATATTACTTTGAAAGGTACTAGTATACAATATATATATATATATATATATATAATTTCATTTCATTTCATTCATTCAATTTCATTTATTCAATTTTTAATTTAATTTCTTCTCCTTTTAAATAAGATTTTGGTATCTATATTCAGTGTGTTGGGGAGTACTTTCATTGTCAACTAATTAGTACATACTTAATCATTATTTCATAGTTTAAGTTGGTGTTATGGTAATGTTTCATTTATGGTTATATATATATATATATATATATATTACATGCTTTTATTTAACCTGACTTGATTCATGCATGTAAAGAGGGAATTTTGTAATAGATTTTTTCCTCACTTTCTGATGTATTAGAGTTCTAGAAAGTATTTTTTTTATATCTTATTTTTCTATTAATAGATTCATTTTGATTATATGTTGAAAAACAGTATAGAAATCCTAGATAGTTTAAATAATTTTCAGGCAGAATTAAAAAAAAAATTTGTTTACTACCATGTGTTTTTAACAAAAAAAAAATCTTTTGTTAATTGTTACAGTAATGTAAAATAACATTTGCAGTAAAATGAAAAGGTTTTTGTAATGTTATATTGGCATCCGAGGATGAATCGCCAAGTGATCAAGATTAATCCCCAAATTATATAGCATGTATGACATTATAATAATTTATTATATATATATAACATTTCGTGATGCATATTGCCCAGTTATAGTCCAATGATGCATATATGTGACATGTATAAGATGTATATTTGATGCATATATGGCAAATAAGACCATAAATAATATGTATATATTGAAATACATGGTGCATAATATGAGCATTAGAAGTATATATATGCATATATGTGAGGCATGTATAAGATTTGCTATAATCTTGGTGAAATCGTAACTGCAATCTTGGCATAATCGCAATTGTGAGAGCCGCATAACACAGAAGTACTTTTTTTTCCCCTGTTGCTAAAACTGTTGTAAAGAAACTGAGCAAAAATATTTTTTTATAACAATCATTAATTTTGAACCTTTAATATATTGTTTTTACTTGGAAATGCAAGATTATTTAAGAATGGGAATTTTAAATTCAGCGTAGATTTAACTTTGAAATAACTTTTAACCTTTTTTTTGAAAGAGTGTGCATGCTATGATTTGTTCACTATTCTATTTTGCTTAAGATTTTAAGTACACTAATAAAAGTATGTTTTCTTAAAATATTTTTACATTTATTATTCTTTTTAGATTTCAGAAAACCAAAAAGCCTATCACACTAAGTGCCCTGTTACCTTTAACTTTCATCACATTATATCATGGTGACTTGGCATACGGAAATAAGCTACAAAGGATTACAAGTAATTTCTTTCTTTCTTTCTTTTTAAAAAAAAAAAATTAGCATCAAGTATTTAATAACTTTTAAGTAATTTTAAAACATTTAGGGGTGTCCCTTTACACATAAACCTATATTTGTATATATTTAAAGAAAGCATTCATTTAAAGGAAGTTGGGTAGATAAGCCGATAGGGTCAAAAATATTTTTCTAAAATGTTTTGTTTTAATATAACGTTGGATGTGTACTTACTGCTTCTCTGATTGATTTTTGTTTGATGATTGTTTAAATGTATTATATAAGATCAGAAATAAAAGTTTATTTAGCAAATTTTATTGTATTTCAAATATATATATATATATATATATATATATATATATTTTTTTTTTGACGAAGCATTTATAACACTATCATAGTTTTTTTTAAAAGTAATATGCAACTAATAAAAGCTACAATGTATTTTTTTTATATACAATAATTGCTTCATAAAAAAAATCCAATTGCTATAATTGAAATACATTAACATTTGCTAAAGAAATCAGAAAGATTCCATATATCCCAATCCTCTTTGAAATGTTAAAGAGGATTTTCTTGAAATATAACATTCAACTTGTGACATCCAATTCCAGGAATTTATTTAATATTATGAGTAGAAATATTGATCCTATTCCACCTACATTTTTCTCTGGAGTTTACGAGATCCCTGGTAAACTTTTGGATGGTACAGATTCTTCATATATTGGGATGACAAAGTGTCGTCTCTTTGAAAGGTTAAAAGAACACAGAAGTGACTTAAAATACAATAGACTTTCGATAGCGTTATCAGTTTCCTTAATAGTGATATTTTGTTTATTGACTTTGACAGCGTCAATATACTTTCAAAGCAAGACCATCCATTTAAAGCAGTTATTCGAGAGTCTTTAGAGATTTGTCAATGAAGTTATGAAATTTGTAATCACAATGTGTCTGTTTCAGTTCCAGATATTTGGATAAGTATTTTGAAAGAACATTGATTTTATGGCATAACGAGCAGGGAAGACTGAGCTATGCTTGGTTAAAATTAGCTTTGAGTTCAAATATCATGACCAAAATGACCCACTAATCAAATTTTCTCAAGCATGTGACCAAGCCCAGTGTCTTCTCATGCCCCAAACCCATAGGATATAAAATTTAGTCAAAAAAGTCTGAGCCATTTTTAGATAAAATTAGCTTGACCCACAGTGACCCAAAAATGATCCACTAATCAGATTTTCTCGAGCATGTGACCTAACCCAATGATTCTCTCGTGCCAAAAATAACATAGGATACAAAATTTACTTCAAATCGTCTGAGCCGTTTTTAAGCTAAAAATAGCTTGACCCATAATGACCCACTAATCAAAATTTCTCAAACATGTGACCTAGCCCAATAGTCTTCTCGTTCCCTAAAACTGTCGGATACTAAATTTAGTTCAAATCTTCTGAGTCGTTTTTAAGATAAAATTAGCTTAACCCATAATCACCCATGACCAAAATAACCCACTAATCAAATTTTCTCGAACATGTGACCTAGCCCAACAGTCTTCTCATGCCTGAAAACCATAGATGCAAAATTTAGTGTAAATAATCTGAGCTGTTTTTTAGATAAAATTAGCTTGACCCACAGTGACCCAAAAATGACCCACTAATCAAATTTTCTCAGGCATGTGACCTAGCCCAATGATTTTCTTGTGCCCGAAACTCGGCCAATTTTTAGAAAAAACATTTTTTAGATAAAATTAACTTGACCTGCATTGACCCCAAAATGACCCACTAATCAAAAGTTCTTGAACATGTGACCGAGCCCAATAGTCTTCTCGTGTCTGAAAATGGTAGGATACAAAATTTAGTCAAAATCATTTGAACCGTTTTTTAGATACAATTAGCTTGACCCTGACCCATGGTGACCCAAAATGACCCACTAATCAAATTTTCTCGAACATGTGACCTAGCCCAATGTTCTGGTACCCCAAAATGGTAGGATACAAAATTTCATCAAAATCGTTGGAGCCATTTTTTAAGATAAAATTTGCATATATATACACACACACACAATTTTTGCTCATATTAGAACATATGATTTTTCCTGTACGTTGTTTGAATTTACGTTTTGTTAATAGATAGAGCCACTGAACTTCTCTTAAATGTTTTAAACAAATTTCAGCTGCTGGTTATTCACTTTAATTTGAATTTTGCTTCAATTATGTGACATGTAAATATTTTTCTGCCGTTTTGTATTTAAGAAAATGAACTCCTGAGGACGGTTTTAAAGATAGACCAAAACGTGGAGTATAATTTTAATTTTTGTGATTTTAATTTTTACATCTCATTTTAATATCTCAGGGTAAAATATACTTTGGTTTCAACTTATTGTTTGGTTTTCATATTTGAACAACATTAAGTCCTTATTTACTTAAGATGTATATTTGCTGCTTCTCTGATTGATGATTGATGCTGATTGATGACTGCTTCTCTGTTTGATGATTGTTTAAATGTTATATAAGATCATAAATATAGGTTTATTTAGCAAGTTTTAATGTATTAGAATTAATTATATATATATATTATGAAGCATTTATAACACCACCATAGTTTTTTTATATGTTAACATGTAACTAATAAAATTAAACATATGTAAAAGTTACAATGGTGTTATGAGTGCTTCATATTGAAAAAAAAAAAAAAATCCAATTGAAATACATTGAAATTTGCTAAATAAAGCTATGTTTCTGATAGTATGTTAACAAATTTAAAGAATATAAATCACATAAATACGTACAAATAACAAGTGTACTCATTACTTAAAGGTGCAAAAATCCTTTAATTGTTGTCAAGATATTAAAAACACTAAAAACACACTCTCCAAATGTTTTCAGCCAAAACCTGGCTTGAGTACACTTGTTATTTATATGTATTTTTGTAATTTAAATTATTTATTCAAGGTGAATTGTGCACTGAACTGAAGTCTTTAACTTTTTCTTTTGACATTTAAAGAATTTCAAGCAAAAATCTATCAGAAAAGCAGTAAATACACATCCTAAATTATATTAAAATAATCAAAACAGAAAATAGAAATATACTTCATTAATTGCTAAAAGGTGTTAAATGAAAACAGTAAAAAAGGTTTTAATGAACTTTTTACATGTTTCAGCTCCACCGAAACCATTATATATCTATACTAATAAAATAAAGTTTTGCTCTGTGTGTGTGTGTGTGTTTGTCTGTGATGGCTAGCAAAATCTAGCCCACCTAGAAGCTTGAAAATTTAGATTTAGGTAGTCCAGACCCTCTCCTGGTGCAGCTGAGGCCTCAGAATTTTAATATTTTGAAAATTAGAGTAGTTATTAATTAAAAACTGATCAAAGATCACAAATGAAAAATCACTCTCCCGAAATCCACGTGTGCATGCTCAAAAGCCCTTTATTCGTATCTCCATTAATAGAAGAAATAAAGCATGAGTCATCCCGTTTCTTTTTAAGTTTTTCTAAATTCCCCATGGTGAATGGCTGAAAATACAGAAAAACCATCTACATTTTCTTGAAGAACATACTTTTACGTCTCGAACGATCCAGTTGGTTTTAAAAAAATTTCATATTTAACCCTTTCAAAAAAATAATCAATAAACATCTAATTCATGTTTTTTATTTTCTCCAGTTTTCCAAGCCTTGCATCCACCAGACTACAAGAGATAAGGAAAAATGAAGGTCACCAAATTAAAGAGCTGACTTTGCCCTTTTTCAAAGCCACCTTTGGATTTAAAAAATACAAAAATTAACGCTTCGAAAAAGTATATTTTCTGTATGCTGTTTCGTGATTTTTGCGATTTCGGCGATTTTAAAAAATTCGCGTCGGTGGTTCAAAGGAAGGTATGAAAAACTAAAAATATCAGACAATGTCTACACTTATTCCTGTTTTAACATCTGTATTTGTTTTTGAAAAATTAGAATATTAACCCTTCGAAAAAAAAATTACACACAGGATTCACTTTTGTGAATTCTGATTTTCTGCGTTATATAAAATCTGGCATCAGCTTTCTAAAATAACCAAACAAAAAACAAACACACCTAAAGACTATCAGGTTTAGGCAGAAAAAAAAATTCAACCCTTTCGAAAATGTTTTTTACCGTTAGTCAATTTTGCATTTTTAACGATTTCTCCTATCTTTAAAAATCCGAATCGGAGTTTATAAACAAGAGATGAAAAACTAAAAATACCACACCTAATCTACATCCCTTTGTTTTTTAAAATCTGGTATTTGTTTTGAAAATTTTTTATTTTAACCCTCCGAAAAAAAATCATTTCCAAAACTCATTCACGTACTTTTCGTTTTTCGGTCTATGTTTTAAAATTGGCGTCGACTCAGGAAATGTGAATACAGACAAACAGTAGACTCTAGATCATAGGCACGTTCATTTTCTTCAAGACGCATCGTTGGGTTTTAAAAAAATATCTACATTAACCCTTTCGAAACCGATTGTTTGTGTAACCCACTTTAGCGATTTCTGCTATTTTGGCAATGTTTACCTGTGGTTAAATTTCAATTCTACTGGGAAATTTGGTTGGATCACGTGTTCTGAAAAGGCCTCTTCTAGAACAGATTGTGCCCCCTGACGGGGGAAGGTGGAACTGCAGGAGTATCTCTGGTTCTATGGGGACGATTATGACGGGGTTTGGTTCATTCGACTTTATTTCAATAGCCTTACAGATTTCAGTCATATTTGTATAGAAAAGATTATTATTATCTCGGACCCGGGCAACGCCGGACGGGTTAGCTAGTATAAAATAAGAAAACGTTCTATAGTTGCATGATCTATAATGTAATGATTTGAAATGCCATCATTCAATTTTTTATGTACTCTTTCAGATTATGTATTTTATTTTTATTTTTACTTGGATGTTTATTTCCATATTCATAACCATGCAGTAATTCAACCCATAATTTTGGTAAGTTAAATGATGCTGCATCGTTACATATTGAATTTTTACATGTTAGAATCTCTATGGTTTCTCTTATAATGGATATAAGTAGGATATATTTTCCCTACACTCTATACTATGGATAGTAATCATACTGTTTTCTTGTCCTTTTTTTTATATCCTAGGTTCTAGTTTTCATAAAAATCATCAATCTCCATGAATTTTCAATATTTTGTTAAGGTATACAATGAAGTGGAACGAAAATAATGGTTAATAATTTTTTTTTTGTTAGAAATTTGCTATAGTCGGCAAAAGTTGCCTTTTGGGATTAGAATGCAGAATATAAAATTTTGTTGCTGTACTAAAATATTTTTAGGTGCCTCAAAGAGCTTCAAAAATGACTTTTCTATGAAAAAACGATAAAAATTGACTTTTTTAAAATAAGTTCTTTTATTGATTATTAACATAATATACATATATTTTGTATACAGAATATTCAAAATATGATACTTTTGCAGAAAACTTGCACATTCTATGTATTACGAATTTTTAGATGCCATTACAGAAAGAATTATTTTGTAGAATTTAGCGATTTTCACCGTATTAATTTTTATTAATTTTACAGTAACATATTCTTATAGTACTACATTGGAATGAAAGAAATGCAATCTTTAATTATCGTATCTTTGTTAAACAAATCACACTTATTTAGAAAACCTTTAGAAGAGTGAAACCTCTGATTAACGGACACCTATATGACAGAAAAAAAATGTCTGAAAACATGAGGTGACTGCAGGAGATTGGTTGTTAGTTATAACAAGAGGCTAATGTTCGCTGAGAAATTTTAATTTGGCCGTAAGAGAGGGATGACCGTATATATACGGGTGTCCGTTAAAAGAGATTTGATTTTATTGTTTTTAAAGGCAAAACATTATTTTTAAGAAACATTAATTTTCCTCTATTGTCCATAGTAATCACACATGGTCCATAATAATCACACTGACACATTGGATTTTTTTTTGTTTGTTTGTTTCAAATCTTGGCATGATCTTTTGAAAATTTATTTTCGTTTTTATCAATGCATCTCTTGCAGAAGTGCTGCAAACTGACAAGGATGACTCGGTAACTAATTTAACAATCCTTTTAACTGCCTGCGTGTGACATAGGGAAAAATTGAAGTTGACTCTCATGATCAGGTTCTTTTGCTTGCTTTATTTACTGCTTTAGTTTGTAGTCAGAAATATACATCGTCATAGGAGGTTATATCATAGGAGGTTAACATCATACCATTGAATCATATCAATATAATCCGTGACATCAAAGTTTATACATACAGGAATTTAAAAAAAAATTTCTGATGCCAACTTCATTTCCAGTCCCTGCTTTTACAGTTGGGCGTAATGCAAACTCCTTAATTACTTCTATCACCTGATAGCATACAATGGAGTACATTTTCATGTGCAACAAAGTATGCATTGCTTTGGCTGATTGCTTCAATTACATTTTTAGGAGTGTAATTGAGGTATCGTAAATAGCTGACACGTTTTCACAAGTGCTTCGTCCATAGATAGAAGATGGTTTCAACTTTATGTTAAACCAAACAGTTGCATACACTTTCAAAATGTACTCAGTCAGTATATGGATATTTTGTTCCCACATACAAGCGAATTATTCTGTTTGCTAAGGTAAACCATGGTGAATGACAAATATTTTCTGGTTTCTTCATAGACAAATCAGAAGAGCAACTTCTAACGGAGATTGTGTTACACATTTCTAAGAAATATATTTTGTCCATACTTAAATTATCTTTAAATTTTAGCAATGGAATGTTATTTTTAATAGTGAAAACTCAGTCAGTGGAAGTTCATAACACTTTTCCTGTTGGTTCCTTATTTTCACTCCAAATTCATTTGGATTTTCAGTTTTTCCATCTATGAAATAAAATAGATGACGAACGGGTAGTTCATTTGCTTTAAACAGACAAATCAAGCACGGCAGTGGCTTTCATAATTCTTTTTCCAATAAAGCAATCGCACCATTATTCAATCCAGTGTTCGAGGCAGTTCCATCATATCCAATTGCAGTAATGTTTAAGTATTGGTTGTTGCCATTTAAAAATGTCATTATGTTGTCTTTTATACCTTTTCCAGTGCCAGAAATCGGTTTTACGTGTCTTGAAAATTTTTATCCAAGTTCTGGAATAAGTGATTATTTTGTAATACTTAGTTCCTTTCTTCTCTTGCACAATAGTCTTGTCTTTTCTTACATAAAAAAATTACTTTCTGTAACTAGTTTTATAGTTTCTTCTGCATATGTTTTTTGGTTCTTTATTTTTTCTTATCTAATTTTCATTCTGTCAATACATTTCTGTCATAATTCTTTCTTCATCACTTATCAGACCAATATCCTGCAGAGTGGCGCTTGGAATTGTTGCAACAATTTTGTCTGATACTCAAATTCGATCGCTAGTAGAAGCCACAAATCGCAATTTCATGCGCATTTGACTATGATTTTGATTATTTGAGGTTTCAGAGACACTGAACGTAGAGGCAATAAAAAAATTGGGATAGTATAGTGTTCTCTTCTGAACTTTGTTCTGTTTCTACCTCATTGTATACTATTTATGTTTCATTATTTTTGTAATTAAAATGTATTACGCAGTAAGTTTACCATGTTTTTTGATTAAAAAGATTTAAAACTGATTTAAACTGATTTAAAAGACAACTTATGAAAACTATAGCATATTGAAAAAAATATTAAACATAATTCCGAAATTTGTCAAAATTTTAATAAAAACCTATAATTTGCCCTTCTTGCGGCACCTCTAAACATAATCCAACTACGCTGATATTTAATTTCTGTCTTTATTTTGATCAAAAGCAACTTTTGAAAACTATAGCATATTGAAATTCTTCCTATTATTTTTTTTACATAACTGCGAAAATTGTCAAAATTTTAATAAAAACCTAAAGTTTACCCTTCTTGCGGCACCTGAAAACATAATCCAATTTCGCTAATATTTAATTTCCGTCTTTATTTTGATCAAAGGCAACTTTTAAAAACTATAGCATTTTGAAATTTAAAAAAAAGTTTTTTCGTTCCACCCTAGTATACAGTACTATGTTATGTTTTAAAAAAGTTGTATCATTATCATTTTTTTGCTCAGACGTGTCAACAATTTTTAAGTGGGATCATCTGCTTCTCATCAAACATGAATAATTCTGGCAACAATGTCATTTAAAATAAGTGTGAATAACAATAAAGGTGTTGTCATAAGAAACATTTTTGTTGTGCCAACATTCTTGCTAAAATGTGCTACAGTAAGTGAACAATAAGGAAAAAATTTTATACTAATGATTTTGTACAACTGTGAGAAGGCATGGGTAATATCGGTCATTTACAGCCACTTATTCTTTTTAACACTTTCCAACATAGTTGAAAAGTGTTTATGAATTCGGTCTGTCTGTCTGTGCTCTAACTTATGTAAATATATTTGTATTGACATGCAATTGATATATGTTATTGAGGTTTACTATGACATGTTTGGTATTGAAAATAAAGTGCATAGCACTTATGGTTCTTTACAGGGATACTCAAAAGAATTCCGTTACATTACGATCTATGGGAAAATATCATTTGCAGTTTATTTTAATGATGTTACACAATTTCAAGCATATTGAAATTGATATATATCACTGAAGTGCACGACAAGAGGCTTACTATAGAATATGGTGTCCAAAGCATTCATCATTCATTTACAGGGGGACATAAAAGAATTTGGTACTATCTGTTAACAAATATTCTTGGTAATTCTTGAAATTGGGTTTTTAAATATGTTATGCATTTTCAGAATTGTTTACTTAGATATCATCTTTCACTTTATTAAATGGTAAAGATTTGTAAAATTATTTTGGAAATGTTGGAAAGTGTTACATAATCTATGCTTGACGCATGATTTTTCATTCTTGTTTTTTTATTGCATTTGTTAAAAATCATCGTTGTGTTTTCTTTTTTTCTGCTTGTTTGTTGTTTTTGTTCTTGTATGTTGTGTAAATTCTTCCTTTCCTTTCATTTTTAAGGTGAAGCTGAAAACATACTGCAGTTTGAGGAAAATTTGCTTCATCTTCCTTTGGGACTTCCAAATTTTGACTCCATTGAAGAAGGACGACATGAACAGGAAGATGAAGAGTCCCTGACCAAAGCACATGATATATTTCTTTAAGTATCTGTGATAGCCTTGTTGTTCTTATCATGTATTTTTAATAGGCCATGATGCAAAAGTAGAATTATTGAAAATTACCAATCAAAAAATGTATTATATTAGAAAACTATATCATCTGAATGCATAATTTCATTGGTTTTCTTCATTAACATGAATTTTGAAAATGAGAATCTCTTAGCAATATTAGCTGTAAAATGTGTTATGTCTTATAAATTCCTAATGCTGTGACGTAGCAACTCAAAAATTATGGGAGGGGCTCAAGCAGTCATTTCAAAATAAATACAACATGAATTAAATACTTATGACAATAATTAATCATTCAATCTAATTATTAATGCCATTATCACAAAATCATTATTTTAATTAGTTTAGGTCGAAGATGATATATTAACGCATTATAAATCATAGAGAGATATGATTATCAAATTATGAGACAATAGAGAGTTCGAGGGAGTCTGAGCCTGCCTTATGTAAAACGTTTTACAGAAAATAAGCGTTCTTAGGGTATCAGTGCATGTAATCTTATTTTCTGTAACTACTCTTAAGAGTTAAATCTCCTGTAACTGCTTGAAATCTTACCCGAAATTACTTAAAATTTTAATCAGTAATATCAGCATGAAAGAAATGAAACTGCAGGTTGAAAGTTTCAAAATATTAAATAAATTGTATTCATAATAAAGATGTGACTTACAAAATTAATATTGAGGCTTCTGATCTGCAGATTTACTAGTTAGAAATATAATTATTGTTTATAGTACTTCTTTATATACAGTGTTGCGTTGCACTTTTAGAAATGAATTATCCAATATTAAAGACAAACAATAATAGTATTTGGGAGAGTTTGTGATTAAAAAAATTGTTGTCATTTGAACTCCATGAGTCCCTCTCTTTTCTATGCCCTAATAAATGTTAAGCATGATAAGAGAAAAAGGTGGATTTATAAAAGTACCTATTCATATGATGCTAATTGAATATATTTATAATATTTATTATGAATCTCTTAGCTACTATCGATTCTTAAATCTAATTCTAGTCAAAACAGTGGTAAAAATTTTTATCCATATGAAATTGTAGAATTTTAGATATAGGCAAAGTATATAATGATATTATGATCTTTTTATACATATCTGAATTTTAATGTTGTTGAATGTTCTGTAAAAAGGTAAAATGAAAATTCATTTATATTTTTGGTGTATTGTTGAACTTTGTATATTTTAGGTATAGTTGAACTACCAGCCTAACATTTATTTGTTGCTGTAGAAATATTACTCATAAATCTTTAAATGTCTATATAAATGCATAATAACTTTTATTTTTTTCAAAATTAAAATCTCATTTTTTGTTTTGTTTTCATCGTAGAACAATATAAATTATAAACAATTTCTCAGAGCTTCAGATGTGTTCATATAATGAATCTCAGTGTGTTTTAATTTTTTTAATTATTTTCCAAAAGTTGAATAAGTTATCCAATATGTTAAATATTCATTGGAATATATTCGTGCTAGTTAATATAATTTATGTTTATTTTGTAGTTGTATTAGAAAGTTTTATTTTTGTTATTTTCATTTATGTTCAGAAATCTATAATTGTTATTCTTTGATCTTTTATATATACTATAGTTTTTGCACTATAGATTTTCTAGTCTTTTACTCTTCTAGTTGTTAGTCATATATTTAAATTTATGTACTCTGTAGTTGTCTAGTCTTTTAGTTTTAAATAGTCAGAGTAGTTTTAATGGTGCAGTACACTCTTTCAAATCTGCACAGCTTCAGACCAAAAGTTTTGTGAATTTTGGAATTTTATAGATTTTAGACAATGATAGAAGTCGTGATTTATTAAACAAGGGGTTCTCTACAAATTGACTAGTATACCACTAAATTGAAATTCATACTTTTGCCGTATGATCATACGACAAAGATCGGGGTTGTAGTGGAGATATACAGCGGCATACATTGTATACCTTCTGGATTAAAAAAGAAAAAACTTCCATATCGCTGCTTGGCATTGATAGTGGCACAACTAAAACAGAAAAAAATTCATTTTGCAGGAAAGAATTTTTAAGTTTACATTTTTTAATGTATTAAATTATTTTTCTTATTAAGTTGTTGAAACTAATTACACTTTTTAAAATATATTATTTATTGATTACAAATACTGTTTCTACAATTATATTTACCTTAAATATAAATTTACCATTAAATTTGCATCCCACCTTTGAGTTGTGTCATTGTTCAAGCAATGGATGGCACATCATTTGGACTTCTAACAGTTATTTAAAATGAAATGAGCTGCTATTAAAGAAAAGATATCACAAAAGTTGACCTAAGTCAAAATGTGCCACTATTCAGTGAAACGTTACTACCTCTCTCATTCAGGGTCAAGACACAATTGAAGATCTGCCAGTATTGATGTAAGTCTACGATGAGTTTGAAAGCAGCACATCTACCTTCTGATGCAAAGTAGTGGAATTACACTATGTGCTATTTTACATGATAAAAGTAGTAAACCAATAGTTTCATTTTGGTCAATAAAATCATATTTAAAATTTTTTTAATTACGCTGCTATCAACGCAAAGCATCGATATACTCTCTGTTTCTCAAATAAAACTACTAGAAAAATGTTCTATTCAGAAAACAGTGGTTACCACGATGATAATACAGTATTCTATGAAAGAAGGTATTACAGTAGGACTGACTTTTTAAATCTACATGCAAATGATAAAACTGTGAAGGAATATGTCTCCCATTTAGCACTGGAGAAGATGGGGAAGGGAGGTCTTCACGTAAACTCATCATAAAATCAAAATTTCAACATTAATAATTTTAAACTATGAACAAAAATATTTTATAAACATTTACTGTTCTGTGAATTGGGGAGGGGGGGGAATGTCCACACAAACAGGAAATTTTTAAATTGTATAATTTTCTAATAAATGTCAATTATAAGATAAGAAAATATGTTATGTTTTCTTTTAAATATAAAATGAAGGCTGTATTTAAAAATTAATAATACCAAATGTATTTTAAATCCTATTGTACAAATATTTTTTGCTTGTTTTTAATTACAAAGGATTATTTATTTATTTATACTTAAAAAAAAAAAAAAAAAAAGAATTTTGCTATTATTTGGAAAACTATCGTCAAATAAACATTCATTAAATTTTCCAAACTTATTTTAAAAATGAGACTAGGTGCAACATATTGGTTGTCAAAATTAAATTTCTAGGTATAAAACATAATTAACAACCACTAAATTCAATAGTTCCCATAGAGTTGAACAGTGATCTCCAAAAATTACGGTACATGGGAAATATATTTTTATTTTAATTCCTCCTAGTTGTACAAGCTCCTCCTACTTTCATGTATCCAAGCTTTGCGTAGAGTGAATTCAAATTGAAAAGCAGGCTTACAAATTGCTTTTTTGCTAATTAAAACTATTTTTTTAATTAATCTAACATGGAAGATGTAGTCTCTGAGACCAAACTGTGTCGACTAAATCTAATAACATTTTTTTTTTTTTATGAAGTAGACAACATATTTAAAAATGTCTTCTGTGCAAAAATGTCTTTGGAAACTGAATTTATTTTTGTTGTTGTTTCCTCTCATAAGTTGAATGTTCAAATTACACAGTTGTACAATTTCATACTAATAATTAAATGAGGAAGCTTTATTGGATCCATATGCCGTCTTTGAGACCGCACATTATTTGTTATGTTTTGCTTTAGATGTCATCCTTTTACGTTCTAATTTCTAAATCTTGTTTTTATTTATTAAATTAAATTAAAGTTTTTTCTTGAAATCTAGAAATTGTATGTTTCTTAAAACACCATTTACATCATAAAGAGGTTGTGTGGATTTCAGAGAGTCTACTGTACTATCAATATCAATTACCAATTAGATTATGTGGTTTTGGAGCTATGCCAGTATTTATTTGTTCTCAAATAAACTAATAAATCTATAGACATTAATGCTAATAATGATTAACAATTATATTGTTCAATTCTTTATGTTCATTTCTTTTTGGTGTATGTTCAAATTGACCATGAAAATTATTATCTTGATTCTTGTTGTTATAGTTTAAGTTACTTAAAGCTTACTGACTCATATCTGCTTCAGGAAAATACCATGGATGGAGGACTTTCTAAAGGAATTCATCCATAAGATTTTACTGTTAGAACAGATGAAGGCTATCTTTGGTTTAATTTTAGCTATATTTCAAATATCTGTTATATAACTTTCAAAAATGTAGATCTAAAATTTAAAAAAAAAAAAAAGAGAGAAAAATGGAACTAAAATTGTTGCATGTTACTTTTGCATAAAATTTAAATGAATGAATAAAGGTATTTTTTTTTCTTTTCTTTTCTTAAGGGACCAAACTCAAGTGAGAAAATTATATAAATGAGCATTCTAAGACTATTATGTTTAGATATATATATATAGCTAATTTTGTTAAGTTTATTGATACAAAACTGCAGGCATTCGTTATTTAGAAATATTTTTATCTTAATGTTTAAAATTATGCGAATTCACTGTAAACATATTTTCTTGGTTGTTTCCATCATAAAAATGTATGCTCATGTAAGCGGGTTTCAGAGTAATTGTGATAAATAATTAAAAAGTTAGTGCAATAATTGCAAAAGCAATAACACTTTTTAATAAATAATAATAATAATAATAATAATACATTTTGTACACCCCCCTCCCTCTCATTCTGAAAAAAAAAAAAAAATCCTATACTATAGTGTCTATTGATCAAGTTATCAGACAGCGAAGCAAAAGAACCACTCAATGAAGGCCCGTGCTTTTTATAAATTAGTATAATTAAGTTAGGAGGTTATCTCAATATTGAAATAGGAACAAATTTTTGAATTTTCAATTCTAACATGTAGAATACCAGAAAACAAATCTATATCCTAAAATTAATCTAATTATGAAGTTTCATGAAGTTTCCATCAATAGTTAGTATTCAATATTTTAAATTGTACTAATTTTGAATAGGGATGTAACGAATATTCGGTATTCGGCCTATTCGGCCCTTTTGCCGAATATTCGGCATGGCGGAATATTGAACCGAATATTCGGCCGAATACCTGTAGCCGAATATAATTTGATATTTTGCCGAATAGTTGCATATTTGGCCGAATATTCTAAGATATTTGGTTAAATAAGTTCCAGAAAATCAAAACAAAATGTGATTTTAAATATTTTCAACAAACAATATTAAAAAATTATATCTAAATACATTAATTATTATAAGAAAAGAAATCCTAATACTTATGCAATTTTAAAGCTTCATGACAGCTTATAAATAACTGTATATAATGATATTACATAAATAAAAATATTTTTCTTGCTGCATATTTAGGCATCATATGAATTTAAGTAAGTATTGCAACATTAATTTCTTTTACATTAAAATGCAAAATATATACTGCATTTAAAGTTTAAATCTCTTCAGTGAATTTAAAAATATTAACTTTATATCTATTTTTTTAATCTGATTTATAATGATGATAACAGTTTCTTAAACAATAAAATTCATAAATATTAAAAATAAATATTTTACTGTCTTGTAAAAATGTTTAATCTTTCACAAATTAAATCATTTTTCTAGTTTTTAGTTTTACTTTTAAATAAAAAAATTTGAATAAATATAAGACTATATAATTACTTTACTAATTAAAAATTAAACATTAGATGTTGATTAAAAGAACTAATGAGTTTGATACATTGAAAAGAAAAAAAACTATTACCTGTACTGAAAAAGTATTTAATGAGTTACTTCAAAATATAACATGCAGGGGTAACAAAATAATTTATCACTGTAAAGCCTGAAATTGTGATGCAAAAATAATAACTTTTCAGCATTTTCAAGAAGTCTGTTTCGCTTGGTTTCATATATATTACCAGCTTCAAAAAACAAACGTTCACTATATACTGTGCTTGCAGGAGCTGAAAGATGATTTCTTGCTAAATTTGCAAGCCTTGGAAAGTTTTCTGCATTTGTTTTCCACCAGTTAAATGGACACTCTGTCCTAGCTATTAAATGTTTATCAAAATAGCAATCTACCTCTCTTAATTTATCTGCTGTATTATTATTAACTTCATTTGACAAATTTGGTAGTGATGAATTCTTATTTTTTATTTCTGAAAAACAATCCCAAAATGAAAATGAAATTATATTTTAAGAAAATAACCCTTTTCTTGACATGCAGAATGTAAATTTACTAAGTTTGAGTTGCATGAGAAAGGATATAAAAAGACAGAGGACACATGCAAGTTCTTATTTTTGGAGGTTAAATGATTTTACTAAAATAAAAACAGTTTCATTTTTACAGAGGTAATGAATTTCTATTTTAGGTAAAAAATATATAAATTAAATTATTATTTATGAATTAAATTATTTACATTTTTGAAAGTCAAATGTTATCTTATTGGCATCAAAGTATTTCAAATATTACAAAAAATACATTCAGCTGTTATGATTTTTGAACACTCAAACAAAAAAATTATTTCAATTAGTCCTTAATTTAATTTTTGATTTTGAAATTGAAAAAATAAATAAATAATTAAAATAATTTTTTTTAAAGTCAGTATTCGGCCTAAAATTTGGCCAAATATTCGGTATTCGTCTATTCGGCCAAATCACTATTCGTTACATCCCTAATTTTGAATACAGTTTCAAAAATGAAATCTATTACTGTAAGGTTCAGATTTTATACAAATTTTATTGATACATTTTAATACAAAATATTAGTGATATTTTAAATGGTAAGTAGATTGTTTAAATAGTCTATCAAATGATAGAAATGATTGCTACATATTTCAATTGTATTGCTGAAATTAATAATTTTTCAATGACTATATGACCCGTCAAATTATCATGGTAATTGTTTATAAGCATAATTAATTAACTAGTTGAAGAGATGAGGTGAAATATCCATGTATAAGTTAGGGATGCACCGGCTATTTGGCTTATATATAAACTGTGCTATTGAATATTCAGTTAGGCCGAATATCAAACTATTCAGTCTGCCAATTATCAAAATATATGGTCAACTAAATATTTAAAAAAAAACCTTTAAAAAATATTATTTTAGACATTACATAACTCGTATGTCTAACTGTCTATAAATAAGGATATTCAGAATAATTAAGAAATAGAATCATATTTAACTGAAAGAAATTGCTCTTACATTATTTATTTGCTCTTTGAAAAGTGACACTTAAGAAAATTAACTATTAATGATAACATTCATAGGAATTAATTATACATAAATGATTGATTCTGAATATTGTCTGGTAAATAATCTATTTCTTGTTTTTTCACAAACAGGGTGTTTCTGAAGAAATTTTTAAGATTAATAATATGCATCTAGACAAATAGTTTTTGTATAGGAAACCAGAATTACAAGCCACTTATTTGGTCAAAAATACAGTGTATCTCACTCCAAGTCAAACTTAGATTTTTATTTATGACTTTAACAACACTGAAGATATTATAATGATATTTTCAACAAACGTACTTTACATTCTGTGAAAAATTATGATTATGATGAGAAGTGCTGGAAATTGCCACCATTCACATCTAAACAACACTGAGCTAGACATTCTATTATTCAACATGCAGTTGATAGTACATATATTGTGTTACTGACCAAAATTCACTCATTTCCAATGACGTCATCACATATACAATGTTAATAGAAGAAAATTGCCCTAAAGTACAGTAATACTTCGGTTTTTGTTGACTTCAGTTATCGTCGATTTTTTCCGCGAAAAATTTGTTTTGGTTTTCATCGGTTGCCTTGGATTTCATTTATTTCCAGAGCAGTTTTGTGCTTTTTTTACTGATTGCGAGTGCTCCATCATGGGACCAAGGAAAGTTTCTTATAAGCAACTTGTTTAATGATAATGTCTTTCCCCATTTTGGGCAAATCTTAAAGAGGCGGCAGAAACAGACCACCTTAGACAGCTTTTTGAGCGACATAGGCAGGGGTGTAAAAACTAAGCACCAAAAATCCGATTTTCACCACTAAATTTTATTGGAATTTTATTAGTATAGTTTGCCTAAATTGTATTAGTACTCTTATTAGGCAAAGAATACTAAAAATTTAGTGGTGGCAATCGGCACAGTGGCGCCCTATTTTTACACCCCTGGACATATATACTCTGATTCTGAAGCTAGTGCTACTGCCGAAAGACCAAAAAGGAAGTGGCCCCAGATATAGTGCCTTGAAACCATACGCCAAGAACATTTCTTATGGTTTTTAGTATTAAACGCTATACTTATTCTCTATAGAATGTGTTTTTTGTACTTTTTTTAGAGTGTTTAGAACGAATTAATTGGATTTACATAGATTCATATGGAAATAATTGCCTCGATTTTCGACGGTTTCAGATTTTGCCGATTGTTTTCGGACGGATAATCAACGAAAACTGAGGTATCACTGTATTTTCATTATTGTTAAAGTTGTGAGTTGAAATTTGTGTTATTGTAGTGAGACACCTTGTATTTTTGACTGAATAAATGGATTGCAAAAAAAAAAAAATATCTTGATTGAATGAAATGTTTGTCTTCCCTGAAGGTTTGTTCCAAATTTTAGGAACACCCTGTATGTTTCCAACCTCTGAAAATGATTGCTCACTCCAAACACTGATCTGTAGTGCATTTAAAAGCTTCTTTTCTAAATCATAAGGAAGAGGGAAGTTCTTCTTGCTAAGTTGCCATCATTTAATTATATATATTTTTTTAACTTCAGTCCCTTCTTGACAAATAAACCTTATTTTTAAATATTTATTTTAGAACATATGAAACTTTTATTCATTTATTTTAATTCACAGAAGAAACCATGAAGTTTAAAGTTTTATTATTTAAAGAAGTTTAAAGACTCTTCTTAAGTAATAACTCAAAGCATAAGTTTTTTTCAGTGTAAAGTTTACTTGTGAAAAGGTCTTGTTTGTCAAAGTGGAACTATTAGTATTAAATATGATGTAAAATTGTTTTAAAAATGTAACTTTTTAATACCTTTAAATCCTAAAATATAGGAGTATTCAGTGAGCTGACTATTCAGTATTCGACTAATTAGTTACTATTCAGCTAACTAAATAGTCAATATTCAACCAAATTTACTATTCAGTGCATCCCTAATATATGCATATGTGTAAGAAGACTCTAGAAATCAATTTCTGTTAAAATATTTGCAAGTTATATATAATTCGGAAAATTAAAAATATTAATTTCATATTTCGTGCATAAAAATTATAAAAAAGTCATCAAAGTCAAATAATTATGTTTGGTATACTAGATACTAACGTACGAAAAAAAATGTATAAAAATCATTATTGCAGGCAATGTCAATGGACAGGGGTGGGGAAATACATTATTTTACTTGCCACTGGTGAGTGGATTTTCTGACATGACGAGTGAATTTTTAGGTAGTCTTTGAAAGACTGCAGGCTATAAAAGATATGCCAAAAACTTTTTTTTTACTAGTTCACTATATTTTGCCACTTTCCAATTTACCACTATGTAAACATGGTACTAAGTTTGATCCTATACTAAACTTTCCTCTGTTGTATACATTTCTTAATTTTATAGAAAAAATATGAAAATGCATTGTAGCAGTAGTAACTGACCATTTTTGCAGTCATGTACATTTTGTCATAACATATTTCAATTGTACTGGCTGGCTGGTAAAATAAATCTTTGGCTGGTAAGATTTGCTGAAAATTCCTCACTTCTGTGAATGGAAATGTTAAAATCTTAACATTAGAGGCTCAAAATTTTATATCTATAAAATTTCTTCTCTAAAAAGTTGAAATTTGGTATCTAAAGCTAAAATTCTTCTTGAAATTGAAATATCAAGTCTAATTAGGATACTCTTATTGAAACTTTAAAGTTTGTTTTTGTTTTAATATGCAGATGCCTTCCTAAGCTTACTGTACTGATAAAAAAAAATTATGCTCACTTACATATATTTATAAAGCTTTTAGACACAATTATCAGTCAGAAGATACTTTTTGCATCTCTCTGTGACAACTTAGCCATCAATTAGTCTTGGGGGCTTTTTCCCCTTCATTCCTTTTTTTTTTTTTTTTTTTTAAGAGTATATGTAGGGAGGGTGGTGGCTGTATAAATTGTAGATGATTGAAAGCCTTATTTTTAAAATCATTCTAAAATTTGAAATAAGAATGATAAATCTTGCCTTACAAAGGATTTAATGCTTTGTTATAAGCATTTCCATTGACATAAACACTTGCAATGGAGAATTTATACTTTGCTGACATTTCCTATTTTTTCAAATTATGTAACTAGTTCCATGCATTCTAGAAATTTGATTCCTTACACTGTTCTAACAGTTTTTAATGAAGTTTTTTAACTATGGCCATAATGCTTTTGTAATGTAAATCGTAATGAATACTCTCTTGAAAATGAATATAAGAACTGATCATAGCTTAGACATAAATGTTTTTGGAATGTAACTGATACATTATATCATTGTTAGCATTTTTGGAACTTTTAGTCTGATGTTTGACTTGCTCTTCATATTTTGTCTGTTTAATGTATACTCATGGTATCATACTTTTTAATGTATTTTCTGAGCACTAGTTAGTACCTTGCAATTTACTGAGAATTAGAGATAGATCGTAGCTATAGAACAAATATATTTAATCCTATTTATAGTTACTAGTCTTTTCATGTTTTATATTGCTGTTATGTGTTAGATTGTAAATCATTGTTATTTGTTGCACTTGATTGCATTGATTCTTTCAGTATTAAAAACAGATAGTAACTATCTGTTTAAATTGTTATTAGAGTGTACAAATATATTTTCTGGACTTAAATCTTGTTGTTCAGTATTTTTCACCTTATTAGGTGGTTTGTGTGGTATATTAATTTTCCATAAAATATCAATATGAGATTTGATAGATCCCACTGTTACTTAACAGGTGACATTTAAAAGACACAAATAGATGTTAAAATATGTTTAAAATGTTTAAAAATCATCCAAGTATTTTCAACCGGCTACCGCAACCATCCTCAGAGAGTACTGGCTGAAAGTACTTGGACGGTTTTTAAACATTTTAAACATCTTTTAACATCTATTTGTGTCTTTTAAATATCACCTGTTAACTAACAGTGAGATATATCAAATCTCATATTAATATTTTATGAATAAAGTAAGGTGAAAATTTGCATTTCGCCCTATGTGTTACATATTAATTTTCCATTTATAATTTTTTAGACGTGTAGATAGAGTTTTCTTTACATTATTTGCATTGTTTTATGTGCTATTTATAATTGTTTATTATTTTATATATTGCATATAATACACAAACTTCTTGGTAACTGCCTCATATGTGAGACACTATCTATGAAAGATACATGAAATTGCTTTTAACTTTTTAGTTTTTTATCCAAATAATTGTTTAAAATATGTTTTTTTTTTTATTATGGTCTGTACGATTGCCCAGTGAAACAACAAGAATTTTTTTACTAAAAAGTTTATTTAAAAGAAAAATGCATTTAATAGTTTAATTTGTTTTAATTTTTCACAACTTTAATGTTTTAATTGTAAAAATTTAAAATAGTTTTTATTTTTAACTGATGTTCCCACATGACTATGAATAGTATTTTAACAGTTAATGAAATCTTTCGGTAAAAAGAGCCCATTTTCTTTTGTTGTTGTTGTTGTTTTATGTTATTTACTTGCATTAAAAATTTTTAAAACAAATATTGCTGTCAAAAAATTATAGAAAAGCATACACAGACACACATATATATATATATATGTACATATATATATATGTGTAACCATAATAGACAACAATAACACAAATGGGAGTATATATATATGTATGCATATATTGACATTTTTAAAATTTTCATTACATTAAAATTTGTTTAATTTTTAAATTAACTATGTGTTTTTCTATAAATAAAGAATATTTTTATCTATAAAATGAGGTGTATTTCTATTTAGAAAGAAAAAGCAAATTTTTGCTATTATGACAGGGATTAAGACTTAGTTTAGAAATAAGTTTTACAAATAAATTTAATTATGTGCATTTTCATTTTTTAGAGTTAATGTTGTCTGTATTGCATTTGCAAAAAGCTTAAAAATACAAAAGCATGTCCTGCTTGCATTTTTGTACCTAAAGAATAGGGATGAGATACAAAAAGTGCATTTTAGATTTCTACTTTTGGTGCTAAAGGATAGCTTGTATAATAAATTTAAATAACTATTGTACAAACAAATTTTTAAAGTTCCTCAATCTCCACTGGTTAATTTAATGCAAACTATTCTTAATTTTTAAGGTTTCATGCCTCAAAAGAAAAAATCGAAACTCTTATAGTCTTGCTTTGGAAATTCTGATTATGGAAAATCACATAGTAAGCCGACATAAAATTATAAATTAATGATTTTTGATTTTTTCCTTTGCATGTGCTATAAGACCTTCCTTCTTTCCAAATTTCAAGGTTCTAGGTCAACAGAAAATACCCTACAGGTTTTGAGAATAAAACCTATAAGATACTTTCAGTTGAAATTTGGCATCAAGGAGGATATTATATACTACATGTAAAGGAAAAAATCCAAAAATCATTAATTTATAAATATATGTTGATGAGAAAATCATGAATTTCCATAATTAGTACTAACACCAAAGTAACGCATTGTAACAGAATTTTTGTAATGGTAATATAAAGTAATAGTGTAGAACCCTCAGGTGTGAGTACTATCTGCACTTCTCCTAATTTTTTTTCTTTTTATGATTAAGTAATGATAATTTTTTTTTTCTAAATACTAAAGAAACAATTACTTTTGAAACTTTAGCTATGCTTGAAACATATGACAAGGTATAAGAACATTAATTTTATAGCCATCTTTATTAAATGTTTGTGCCCCAAATTATAAATAAGGAAAAAATTTACTTCATTAATTTTTTACCATACTGGCTGAAGATAGATTAGAAAATGTATGTAATAATATGAAATTTAGAAAGGATTTGTTTATTAAAATTGACATTAAATCTATTATTATAGGTCATTTTGTAAAATAGTTATAACAATAATTAGATTAATTAACAAATAATATCAAACATTTTAAATCTGTCAAATATGATAAAAATATATATCTGTAAAAATTTTATCTGTAATTTGTTTTGTAATGTAAGTTTTTTCAACTACATTTCTGTCAACAACATAAAAACTATCCATGCATAAATGGCTGAAAATATATCCATTTTTAAAAGTTCATAAAATTGGCTATGCTTTCTAAGCATGGTTAAAAAAAAAAGTTTTTTATGAAACATAAACTTTTTCATTTTTAATAGGAATATTAAATAGTTTTTATATAAAATTTCCATTTAAAGTTCTGCAAAAGAATAAAAAGTTGCGTGAATCAGATGTGTTTATCACAAAGCTAAAAAAGCTGGTATATTATTTTCTACAAATTTAACCCCTTTGCAATAAGCAGCATGTATACATGCCATTTAAGATGCTTGGAATCCTTGAATTTCAACACCAGTAAATTTGAACAGAAATTTTTATCTTATCTAATTGCAGATTTTTAGAGATTCAATAAGGCAAAAAAATATATTCAGAAAAACTGGTGCCTAAAAAATAAAAGTGTAAATGGTGCTTGTTGCGAAGGGGTTGAAGGTCATTGTTTCAATTTATTTGTCTATAGTTATGTTATTGTGTCAATAATAACAAAATTTTATCTCATTGATTATTATTTTTAAGTATTCAGCATGCTTTTATTTAATATATATATAGTATATCCTAAATTGAATCCATATTAGAGTCAATGAACTGAAGGTGAAAGTGATACTCTTGTTTTGTGACATGCTTTTGAGCAGTCAAATTTCATGAGTACAATCCTCTCACCCCTTTTTTTTTCTTTTCTTTTTAAATATTTTGAAAGCATCAATTGTGTGATAAAAATATTGCTGTCTGCTTAGCATATAGTTATATAATTTATGGAATAAATAAATGAATAATTAAAATTAAAATTCCAGTACTACAGATATTTTTTTTTATTTATTTATTTGGTTAACATGTTTTTAATATGTGCATAAATTTTTTAATTTATTTGTAAATATTTCCAGTGCTGGTTTGAGAGTATTTGGTACTTCAGGACAATTCTTTTAGTTGTGTTCTTTTAGAGAAGTACATAGATTGTTTCTTGTGTGTTACCCTACAGCCAGCCCATAATAACTCTTGCTTATATTTTGTTTAACGATAAGAGCACTTATTTAACTAAGATGAATTTTTATAATTTCTTTTTATGAATTTTCTAACTTTTAACAATTACTTAAGAAATATATATAATAAGACTAATTAATATAACTATTAAATCACAAGATAATTGATGCATATATATTTTTGTTATATATAGGCTGATCCAATAATTTAGAATAAATGTATACTATTTTCATTTCAGTATAAATGAATTAACCTGTCTAAAATTTATATTTAACATTATTTTATTGTCTCGGGTTTGTTGTATTTTTTTCTTATTATTAATCAATGTACACATTTATATATTATTTTATGAAACATGTCCATTTTTAACTCTGCAATTTTATTCAAGTTGTATATCATCATTATGTTGGATGTCAACTTATTTTTTATCACCAGTCAATTCATGCCAGATATTTCTGATCCATGGAATTTATAAGTTGACCCCCCCCCCCCCCCTCCTTCCAAAAAAAGCGCATACTTTGGTTGACAAATTATGTCAAGTTTATTTTCTTAATTTCAACTATAGTGATCATTATGGATACTTATAAAACATTAGATGTAGCTTTTGAATTCAGTATCCTTTAAAATGTAATGAAGATTTGATTTTGTGGTTTTTCTTTTCCATGCTCAATGCATGTACATACATGTCAAGTCTCTCTCTCTTTTTTTTTAAGAAGACTTTTGTTTTGATGCTACATTTCTTTTTTCTTGAGTATTTAAAATATACATATAACATTTCATAAATTTTCGTACCAAAACTATAAATTTAGCCAAATAATTTTATGATTTATTTTTATTTATTTATTTTTTAATCTAAATGTGATGTTACAGTACATTAATCAGATGTGCTTATATATATATTTAAATAACATTAGCTAGAAACAATCATAGTAATTATCTTAATGCTTAGAGGTTAGTATAAAAAAAAAATAAATTTTTTAGATTATTTCTTATACTAAACTATTTGTATAAAAAACTATTCTGTTGAGAAAAGTAAAACATATCCATGTAATGGAAAGATCACTTTTTTAACTTTTATGTTTATCTATGGTTTTTAAACTGCATACTAATCCAGAAAATGTCATTAGAAGAATCTCCTTATTTATTTCTTTTTGCTTTTTTCATCTATAGTTGGCAAAATACATGCATTTCTTTGACTATCACAGAAACTGCTATCTCTTCTGCTTTCATAGGAATGTAGATTTTTGTGGTCTTTCAGATCATTGTTCAGACCCACAAAACTCCTAGTTTTCCCTATTTTTAGGGATGTTTGCCTTTTTTCTCTCTTTTTTTCTCCTCTTACCCTGAATGTTTCAACTTTTACATTTATCGCAAGATGATAAGTATTCATAATTACATGGAGTTTATTCAGAAATGATTACAAAAGTATGGAAGGCATCTGAAAAACACACCATTTTAATAGTTTCATCAATTTTTCATTGAAATTTGATTTTTCAAAAGTTGGTCCCCCTGGCTCCCCCTTCACTCTTTCTCACCTGAGGAAAAAAATCATAGGTAAAGAATGAATCATAGAACTTAGCAAATTGAAGAGTCTCGTAACATAATAAACAGATATATATATTTTTTAATATGTTTTTTTTTTTCCTTCTCGTTTATGCAAAATTGTATCTCAAAATTTATCAGTGCTGTTGAAATGAAATTTGGTCACAGTGGTAAATTTTAGGACATAAACACAGGATATAGAAATTTCGTTTTAACCTAATCCCTTTGCTCTTCTCAAAGAATAAAATTATATATACTAATTTGTATACTAATTTACTTAATATCCATATATTTAAAGCTGTTTGCTAAAAATGTCAAATAATTCCATTGAATTTCGACCGTATACGCATGCGTCAAAAAAGGACCGGCCAATGAGGCCGAGGGTCTATTCCTGTCTCCAAACGTATTTGGGATCAAGATCAACTCCTGTTGTTTTGATGGCTTTTTCCGCGTTGCGTTAAACCTAGGAAGATATTTATATAAAAAACTGTGGAGTGTTTAGAAGGTATTTATTTTATTTATTCTTGTATTTATTGTAATTTGAATGAATACTTAGGTATCCATTTCGGAATTTACTGTGTAACATGAATTTAGGTTCATTTAACGTTCGCGAAATCAAATCATTTTGTTTATATAGTACAGAAAATAATTCTTCAATCGTAAATAAAAATATAGTAGAACATGTAATACAAAATTGGACCACTTATATTCCGTTTATGATCGGATATGAATCTTATGGTGTTCCGATTGCTAATGAAAACGATTATGTAAATATATTGTCAAAAGACAGTACGCACGGCAGTAATATTTTTATTATTATTTGTTCGAAAAAAGCGAATCTGAGCGTCTGAATATAAATTATAAAATATTATTTCTGTATTTAGCAACTAAATATTTAATAAATATGCAGGAATGTGACTAGCTTTATGTGAATGTATAATAAGTCTGAACTTTAGCATTATTTTTTAACAGAAATATACTATCTCTATTCGATTTAAAAGTTTTGTCATTATATAAGTGTGCTATTTTATTTGTAAAGAGTATGTATGCATTATATTGTTTGTATGTATACAAATCTTTAGAATCTCTTAATATTTGAATAATGTTTACATTATATTTGTTTGTATGTATACAAACAATATATGTATACAAAGAAGTATGTATACAAACAATGTATCATGTAACAATATTAATATTTACATTGTATTGTTTGTATGTATACAAATCTTGAATGTTTTAATTTATTACATTCATTTTTTACCAGTTTGCATGTCCGTTCATGGGCGATTCATATGAAACTCATAATTTGTCACAAATTGGTGATTTTATTGATTTAGTGCTTTGCCCAAGAATGTGGAAAAAAAACCTTTTTGACATCGGGTGAAATGAATGAGGTTATTTCGGTTTTTCTTTTGTATATAAAAAATGTTATATGTAAAAAAATCCTGGCCATTAATCACATTGTTTTTTGTATATTTAAAGACGATTACTTATTCTTTGTAATTATTTTTTTGTTGGGTGTTTTTGAGCAAAATAATATTACTTCATAGCTAGAACCAGTTCCGCTAATCATTAATATTTACTTATTTACTTAATCCTTTGACCGCTGAGCAAATGGGCAAATTTGTAATGTTTTTTCTGTTATTTTTTTTAAATGTCAAAAAAAGATAAATTTTCAAACTTGGTATAAAAAACTTAGGTACTTCTCTATTATCCCATCATCCACTTTTCATAACAAAATACTATCGCCAAACTGTATGATTAAATGCCAAAAATGCAGTCCCATTTACTTGATGTCGGAAGCATTATACGTGTTTGTTATGTCATCAAGTGGTTTTTAATTCAACATTTGCGCGTATTAATGACAACGTTCTCCCGTTTATTTGGCGTTACAGTTTGGCGATAGTTTTTTGTGATGAAAAGTGGTCGATGAGATAATAGAGAAGTACCAAAACTAAAATTACGTATATGAGTAGATTCCTTGACAGTATTAATCATTACTCAATATTTTAAAACTGCATCATATTTGTAGAATTATATTAATTTAAACAATGCTTCTATTGAAGTGTGCACACTTCTATGAAGCACATACTTCTATGAAGAACCATATATTTACATAATCGTTTTCATTAGCAATCGGAACATCATAAGATTCATCCCCGATAAAAAACGGACTATAAGTGGTCCAATTTTGTATTACGTGTTCTACGATATTTTTACGTACATTTGAATAATTATTTTCTGTACTATATAAACAAAATGATAGAGATCTAAAACCACAATTTCCATCGGGATTGATTTCGCGAATGTTAAATGAGCCTAAATTCATTTTTAAACAGTAAATCTGAAATGGACACCTAAGTATTCATACAAATTATAATAAATAAAATAAATACCTTCTGAACACTCCACAGTGAGTTCTATATAAATATCTTCCTAGGTTTAATGCAACGTGCAAGAAAAAAAAAACAGGAGATGATCCCAAACACGTTTCTAGAGACAGTAATAGACCCTCATTTTAATGGCCGGTGTTTTTTTTTTACGCATGCGTATTGGGTCGAATATTGTTGAAAAATGATTTTGAAGAAAAAATCGGTAAATTCACAAAATGGTTTCGGGAAAAACTTCACCAAATGGTTTCAAAATTCTTTGAGTGACAGCGGGAAAAAAAATTTCATTTTACATTCAATCATCGCAATTGGCGAGTGTGACTATTAAGTTTAGCCAGTACTGGATACTACTAGATATAATGATTATGAACCATGATTTTTCTGTTATTGGGCGAGATTCATGTTTTTTTCAGCAATTCTTTGACGAAATTAGTGTTTTTTCAGCGATCCTTTGAAGAATTTCGCATTTTTCTCGCGATCCTTAACGAAATTCGCATTTTCCAGCGATTCTTTGATAATATACATTTTATTCCGCAATTTTTAGACGAAATTTAGTAAAAAAGCATGATCTTTTGGTGAAATTTCCTTTTTTGCGATTCTTTGACAAAATTTGCTTATCTTTCACGATCCTTTTGCATAATTCACGTTTTTTCTGTGGTCTTTTAATGAAAGTCATGTTTTCCCATGATCCTTTGATGAAATTAGTGTTTTTTTCTCAATCATTTGACGAAATCTGTGATTTTTTCAAAATGCGAAGATTGGTTAGATGTTTTTAGTCTGCAGGTGCCCTAAAAAGTCTGACGCCATTTGCTGCATCGCACACATTCTTCCATGGGGCATCGAACGAAGGAAATTCATCCTAAAGAATCACTGTTTCATTCCTGACATTTCTAGAAAGAAACAACGTTCAATTTATTGGCTGAATTGTAAAGGGCGAAATGGTGTCAGACATTAGCGGAAATAAAGTGCGCAATTTGTTCGTTTATGGAAAAAATTGTGAAATTCGTTAATCGATAAATTGCGAAATTTGTCAATCGATAGAGGAAAAATCACAAAATTCATTAATCGACGGAAAATTCATCAACTGTTTTGAAATTTGTCGAGCGACAGCAGAGAAAAAAATCTTTTTCCATTCAGTCATTGCAATTGGTGAGTGTGACTATTATGTTTGACCTGTGGTGGCAATAAAGTCCATTGCAAAATTTTCAGTATTACTCGCTGTTTGGCAAGTGCTAATTTTGTCCTATACTTCAAAACCCTTTTGATCATCACATCAGTGTGCAGGACAGTTTTTTTAGGTAGACCATTTGATGAATTTCGTGATTTTTCCGTTATCAATTGACCAATTTTGCTGCTATTGATTGTTGAATTTTATAATTTATCAACTATTGGTTAGCGAATTTCATGATTTTTTCCATGAACGTTTGACGAATTACGCAAAAAAATTAAGAATATCGTTAAATTGTCTTGGGTAAAAAAAATTTACTATTGTCAAATGCCTTCGAGAAAAAAGTTGCAAGTTGAAATGCCTGTGACCTCTTTTTCATGTTATGCATTTCTGGGAGTCCATCCCCCCACCCCCCCCCAAGTGGGACACTTTTCTAAATTTTGCACACACCCCTCATGTGATACATCGCTGGAAAAGTCTTTGACCGCTTATTCATGTTATGCATCTCCGGGGTCCATCCCGCCACTCCCCCCCCCCTAAGGGGGGCACTTTTCTAAATTTTGTTGACACCCCTCATGTCATATATTGTTGGAAAGGTCTGTGACTGCTTAATCATATTATGCATCTCTGATGTCCATCTCCCCACTTTGCCCCCCCCCCCCCCTCAAAGGGTACTTTCTAAATTTTGCGCACAACCCTCATGTTATATATCATTGGAAAGGTCTGTGACCACTTAATCATATTATGCATCCCCGATGTCCATTTCCCCACTTTGCCCCCCCCCCCCCAAGGGATACTTTCTAAATTTTGTTGACACCCCTCATGTCGTATATTGTTGGAAAGGTCCGTGACTGCTTAATCATATTATGCATCTCCGATGTCCATCTCCCCACTTTGCCCCCCCCACCACAAGGGGTACTTTTCTAAATTTTGTTGACACCCCTCATGTCATATTGTTGGAAAGCTCTGTGACTGCTTAATCATATGCATATTCGGGGTCCATCCCGCCACTCCCCCCCCCTTAAGGGGGGCACTTTTCTAAATTTTGGACACAACCCTCATGTGATATATCGATGGAAAGATCTGTGACCACTTAATCATATTATGCATCTCCAATGCCCATCTCCCCACTTTGCCCCCCCCCCCCAACGTACTTTCTAAATTTTGCACACACACAACCCTCATGTTATATATCATTTGAAAGGTCTGTGACCACTTAATCATATTATGCATCTCCAATGTCAATCTGCCCACTTTGCCCCCCCCCCCCCCCGAAGGGATACTTTCTAAATTTTGTTGACACCCCTCATGTCACATATTGTTGGAAAGGTCTGTTACTGCTTAATCATATTATGCATCTCCGATGTCCATCTCCCCACTTTGCCCCCCCCACCACAAGGGGTACTTTTCTAAATTTTGTTGACACCCCTCATGTCATATTGTTGGAAAGCTCTGTGACTGCTTAATCATATGCATATTCGGGGTCCATCCCGCCACTCCCCCCCCTTAAGGGGGGCACTTTTCTAAATTTTGGACACAACCCTCATGTGATATATCGATGGAAAGATCTGTGACCACTTAATCATATTATGCATCTCCAATGCCCATCTCCCCACTTTGCCCCTCCCCCCAAGAGGTACTTTCTAAATTTTGCACACAACCTCATGTGATATATCGATGGAAAGGTCTGTGATCGCTTAATCATATTATGCTCCCCACTATGAAATTTGTCAAGTTAAAGCAACTATAAAATTTAATTTTATGGTACTATCAAGTTGTTTGCCGTCAAATTTTGACGGGTTCCATCTAGTACTAATTAATACTAAAAGAATTTGTTAGAATGCTAAGCAGAAATTTTGCAGGCTAGTAAAACAAGAGGCAAAAGTAGAAAGGATTTTTTCAAAATTCAGCAATATGCCTCCTAAGGGGCACCACACCACACCTGAAGAGCTAAAAATTCCCAAGGATGTTTGAATTTTATAAAAAGTTTGCACTACAAAGGAAAAACGTTTTCTTTTCGTTTTTGAAATAATTAAAGGTTAATCCGGAAAATATTAATGCACACTGACTTTAGACACTTGCTCTTTACTGAAATTGGCAGGCCTATTTAGCATTACCTCAAATTGAGGGTGCTCTTGTTCATGTGCTGTATTATAAAATTAACCAATTACCTACCGCACAACATCTTATTAATGTTCATGAATGAAGAGATTATCAATAATCTAAAAAGAAATAAATTTCTTGATATTGAATTTATAAGTTTAAAAATTAGAGAATTAAAAACAACCTATAAATTAAGGTATAGAAATTGATATCAAACGAGACATTTTCTTATTGAATGAAAATAAAGCAAAATTAATGTTCTGGTCATGTTTGGTGAAATTGACCAAGTTTTAAAACTCCCACTTCTTTCGTCGAATCCTTTATTTCGCCGAATCCTTTATCGAAGAATTTGGAAATGATAAAGAAATAAAATAAGGTTTTTCAGCATTTAATTTAAATCTCTAAATATTCATAACTAAGAAGTAGACAAAATAGTTTTAAAGTAACAATTTTATATAACAGAAGCAACAATTGTGAAAAAAAAAATCTAAAGCAACATACTTAACCGAAAAGTGCTTTTTACCACAAAGTGATTTCCAAAATTTTCTGCTTTGAATGAAAACTGATCGCCCATGGAAGTGCAGCTTTTTAAACAATAAATGATGTTGTTAAACATAAGTTAAGAAATTGTGTCTTTGACAGATCTACTTTCAATAAATGACATTAATTTTTATTCCTTTTCATATTTTGCAATTCTTTTCAAATATTTGTATTTCTTTTCCAATATTTGTACTACTTTTTTACAGTTGTTTTGGGGTCTGGTTGTTTCTCTATATTTTGAAAAATGCCATCCACTTCTAAAATTTATTCTAGACATGTAAAGTTCTAATTCACAAATTAAATTCTTTTTGAAATTCATTTTTGCAATATCTCTGGGCTTTGATTTTGTCATGCCCAGTATGACTTCTGTCATTCAATAATTAGTTTGTCATTAATTAAATCCAAGAGTAACTTTCATTTAAAATAAAGAAATAGATGAAAATATTATAAAGTTGTTGGTGTTTAAATAGTATGTGCTTTTTAGGGAGACACCCTGTAGCAAACTGTTACATCACAAGTTATTACATCATAAGTTATTTTATATAAAAAAAAGTTGTGTGATTTTATTTAAGTATGACGAGGCTTATTTTATTCCTATGTATATTTCTGCATAATTTTTGAAAATCTGATTTTATCATTATTTAAGATATGGGATGTTCAGAACAAAAGTGGCTCATTCCGGAGCCTCCGAGATGGTGCTGTGTGCTCTTTTTACTTGACAGGATCTCATTTGTGACGTCACTAATACTAGTGTCAGGCCCAGTAAAAAGAGCACACAGTGCCCTCTCGGAACCCCGGTCATGCCCATTTTTTTCATTAAAACAAAGTTCAAGATGAATTCATTCTTGCTCTATTGACAACAATTTGTTCAGTACTGTAACATACCAAGTGCTAGATTGAAAATGTGTGCAACAAATAGTGCTAGTCTTCGATAATTCCCAATGAAAGGCAATGAGAGCCCATTAACTTTACCTCTAAATATCTCTGGATAATGTTTCATGGACTTGATCCACTTTCATTCTGGTTGTCCCATGTATTCACGACTGTTATTTATAAGGCTGTTTCTGTGGTTTTAAACAGTATTTTAAAAGTTAATTTCTTATTGCTATCTGATTGTAAATTAACTATGCATATTTTGTATTTTTTATATTTGGTGATTTATTATTTTATATTTGCATTTACTTTTTTCAGATGTATTTTTATGTGTGGTTTCCCAAATCTTAAAGTTATCTTTATTCAAGAGAGAGATTAATTCACTTTATTTATAGGATATTTCAAATATTTTTGAAAATTGATTTTGAAATTGTTTAATGTTATTTACATCAAAGTATAAAACTATGCTGCTTATATTTAATACTTAAAAGAAAAAAAAAATCATATTAAGGGGATGCTTTAGTTATCAAATTGCATGTTGATTTGTGGTTAAATTTAAATGCAGAATTACTCATTATCTTTTATCAAAATTCTATTTTCACATTATAAATGTGTGCTTTTTGCCATCTACTACATTTAAAAAATTGTCTGCCTAAATTAAAATTTTTTTTAAAAAGACAAACTTTTAAAATTTTGCTCAAGTAAATATTTTAAAGTTTATTGCTTTTTTAAAAATACTTAAAATTTATCAAAATACCTTTTGAAAACACAGTACGTCAGTATCGGACATGAAATTTCTGATGGTGAAAACCAAATTCTGATAATTGTATTAGGTAATGAAAAAGCTTATATTTAAAATTTTTTTCATAGTTTACCCATATTTTACCACATTAAAAAATAATAATAACTAGCTGGTGTAGAAATCTGATTGCATTGCATGAGATCTTTCGTTGCTTAAGGAAAAAAAAATTAAATTAATTTTGCATTTAGAAAAGATTTATGTAATATTTAATTATACTAAATCTTTTATTGTCGGCAAGAAATCATGTTTACAATGTAAGTGAACTGGGGATTATAAAATTTACATTTTGCAAATTCCATGCAATTACGGTAGAATGCCTTCATAAGAAAATGGCGACATACAGGCAATAAAATTCCATTGGGCAAGAAGATTTTGGATAAAAATTTAGAGAACTTGCCATTATTGCCAAGCTAATGTTTGTATATTTGCGTAACTCGTCTAAGCAACTTCGTTCGGGCGAGTATCATCAATTTCTGTAGTGTGGGTTGCTATGGTACAAAAACTTTTAATATGATCATATGTCTTGTATGTGTGTTCAGACTCCATGATGCTCGAAACTCCATGTTCTTTCATTGACCATTCATTTACATTTTAAACAAATGCGAAAAATATTATTTCATATGGATCATATATAATATTAAAATCTTTTTTTTTTTTTTTTTTTTTTTTTTTTTTTTTTTTTTTTTTTAAAGTAAATGTAATATGAAGTATGTCATATGAATGTTCTTTACATTACATTTTTTTAAAGGTTAATGTAAACTAAAAAGCATTGACTGAATTTATTTAAACAAAACAAAAATAAAGATATTTATTCAACATTTCGAATAGCAGACAGTATCACTAGTTGCCATCTTTAAAGAAACTTCTTAAGGCAGTATTAAAAAAAAATATTTTTCCACGCTCAACAACTCAAAATTTTTAGACACATTTTCAGACTCATTTAAAGTAAAAACATGAAACTTGGAGGCGTGATTTATGAAGAGATTTATAAGGGACCCATGTTTTTATTTTTTGTTCAATTATTTTCATTGTACGATAATTTTTTTTTGTTTCCAGCGCTATCGCTTCAGGAAATTTGGTTCAAAATATCCACTTTGACAGCATTTTTTGAAATATCTTCTGCCTTTATCAAAAAATCGAGACAATATGAACGTTATAAAGTTTCTGAATAAGAGAACCTGCCAATTGGATGCATTTTAGAGTAAAAATGAATTTAAAAATGTGTCTCAAAGTAAGCAGTTTGGATTTGAATACACCCTTAAGTTAAAAAAAAAAAAATTATATGTAGGAAACTAAATGAAGTTTTTAAATTATTATCAGAGCTAATATGACACCCTTGGATCCATGCAGATAACTGATGTTAATTCCATCGCCCCAAACAGGCAGGCAGATTTTGATAGGACAGATAAAATAAAGTTGCTGTTGCAGTTGTTGTAAAATTGCTAATGAGACAACAAACATAAATTCAAAAACTTACCAAAACTTTATTTTTCCTTTTTATAACCCGTCCTATATGTAAGTTGATGGTACAATAAACTACTATAAATGTTTATATGTTTTGGAATAACTCAGCAGTAATGAGTTTTACTCACCAATAATATTATATGAGACTTATAATTAAATAATTTAAAAAGTATTTTGGCTTTTTTTTTCAGTCAGCTATTTAAAAAAAAAAAAAAAAAAAAAAAGTAGTCTTGTCAGAGAAATAATAAAACTTAGCCAACTTCAAAATCCTAAATAAAATTTCCATTATTAAAATTTAATTTATGATTCAATTGAACTTATGATAAGTGAAACTTATTGATCTTAAAGTCTATTTTTAGCAGAGCAGAAAAAAAAATAGCGATATTATTTTTGAAAATTCAATAAATCTGAGCTTTCCTGTATACAAGGCGCTGGTAAAGTATGGGTTTAATATGAGATTTCACAATTTGTAATTGAAAAACTTATTTTGTAAACTCATCCCCTTAAAATGCTTCTCAGCCAGTTTTCAAGAACTGCCCTGAAAATGAATTCTCCCACTGGGAAAAAAAAGCTGATTATTGTGCAATCAACTCTCAAAAATCTGCAAAAGCTTAAAATCCGCACACCATTCGCAATATAAACAAAGAAATTTTCAGGTAAAATTCATTGGGAAAAAAAAAATTATAATTCAACAAATTACAATAACCATTGGAAAAATGTTCCGAAAGCTTACGGAAAAAAAAAAAAAAAATGCGTACTTTCATGTTATAGTGGACCCGACAATTAGGATTATGCCAAGGTTGCATTTATGATTTCGCCAAGATCATTGCAAAGCTTATATATGCATCCTATATACGCATATATATGTATTCCAAACACTCCTATATGTGCCATATACGTCATTATACACATATTATTTACGTCTTATATGTCATATATACATCATATACACATGTCATATATATACATCGTATATGCATCATACATGACTATAACTTGGCCACATACGTCGAGAAATGTTATATATATATCATATATTATTATAATGTCATACATGCTTTATAATTTGGCGATAAATCTTGGTCGCTTGGCAATTCATCCTTGGTCGCCGCTATAATACGAAAGCATCAAATTTACAATATATTAATGAAAAAGAAACAAAATATAACACTAAAGTACCAAATTTACAATATATTAATGAAAACAGAAACAAAAATATAACACGAAAGTACCAAATTTCTACTTTATTTTTCATATCTGATAATTTGCATCTATCCTTTTTGTATTGATTTTATGCATTTCTATTACCTATTCAAAGAAAATTTCTTCTAAAATTACAGAATTTTGTTAAAAATTCTTCTGAAGTTACAGAATTTCATTAAAAAGCTTAAAAAAATAAAGTGACGACGTCAGCAAAGCCGTTCTCGACCGAAAACAACAACCATTTTCCTAATGGTTAAAAAAAAAAAAAAAAAAAAAAAAAAACAAGATGGCCACATTAAATTGGTGAATTTCTAAGCTAGGTAATTTGTGTTGATGCAGCACTAGAAATCTGCACGGTCCCGGGATTGCCCTGGAAAATTGAAGACTCATTTTCAAACGGGTTGGTTTGGACTGGATCAATAGAAAAATAAACAGGCTAGCCGGACAAATAAGTGGCTTGATATAACAAATTTTAAAGGTCAGACTGTGCTGACAAAATATGGACAATTTTCAATGGATCTGGCTGTGCCGAGAATAAGTGTAAATGTGCTGCACTTGCCGATACTAGTGTGACAACATCAATACAAAAATGTAATATGTCTATTTAGAGCTCTGCATAGGACAGTTACATCGTCTTTGAGCCCAGGGTTAATTTTCTTAGCAGTTTCGGACCCGGCCATGCTCAGACTTGCATTTTTTTCTACATTAACTAGTCGGACGTGATGTGGACTTAATTGTTTTCAAAACATGTCAAGGAGGCATTTTTTTTTTCTTTTTCTTAAAAAAAAAAAAAAAAATTATAATGAACTTTTGTTAACGGAATCTTTGGACATATACTTTAATAAATTACATAAAAATATTTTCAAAAATCTACTCTTTTATTAATATTATTATTATTATTATCATACAGCTTCAAAATTTATGATTTTTTAAACCATCTTTTTTCTTTTATTCTAAACTACATTTAAAAAAATAATAATGAGTCTTTATTTGAATATAATTGTCTATGAGTAAATGATAATTAATGTTGCTATTCTGTATTATACGGCTTGTGAACATATAGTCTGAAGTATACTGTAAAACTTTTGCATAAATGTATGCAGTATTCTATAAAATCTTAGTTGCATGTTAAGAAAAATCAAATTTCTCTCATGAAATTGAGTCAGACCGAGCAGAACTGATTGCATTGACTTTTGCACGGGCCGACACAGGCTGTGAACTGCGAAAATATAAACGAGCCAGGCCGGATGAAGATAGCTTTCGTTCAGGCTGGGCTGGGCCCAGATCTGGAAATTTCTGCTCGTCAGACCTCAATAAAGCACTAACCAATCAGCATCTTGCAGATATATAGATATGTGTGTGAATAAATTATAATGAAGTCTTTAGAGCACATACACATGCTGAATCAGAAGCAGAAATTGATGGAAGGCTTGCTCAAGAACATAATATTTAATATTTCTAATGACAATTTTTTGTGACTGATCAAGAACCGTTGATTGCTTGCATGTTGAGAGAAAAGTTTTTAAAATATAAAATTAATGCTCTTAAACTACTATTGATGAAATGTTTAACAAGTATAAGTTATAATTTTTAATTGTAATAATTAATTACAATTTATCGAAATTATTCATTAAATAATTTTTTTTTTATGAATTATTGGTTTTTTTATTGTATATTTGGATTTTTTAAGCATTTTTTATGCATAACATAGTTATTTCATAAAGATTTGATTATTCTGATGAGGTTTTAAAATGTAAACAAAGCAATGATCTAAAATCCACAAAATTCAGTAATTCGCAATGCCTTTAATTTAAAGCTGTGCAGGTTTTTGAGAGTGTATTGTGGTCTGACAATTATTATGTTAATTAAATTAAGTTTAGCTATACGTTAAGAAGCACTAAACATGAAAAAGTACAATGGAGCTTTATAATCAGATCATTCGTACATATATTGAAAACATTCATTTATTCTATAGACATGGGCGACATCAAAAAGGAAATAAAGATAAACAACTGGTAAAATTTTTAGACTTTATTTTTTAAGATTAAATGAAAATTTATAGATGTTGATTTCAAAGAAAGCTACCTGAGTTAGAAATAATTATATTTATTACATGCATAATTATGCAATTTTTTTTATAATAAAATATTTATAGAATTAAAAAAGAAATTGACCTTGAACTAGACATGGGAGGGTTAAACAATTTTTCCGTTTGCCTGATCCTAATCTGTAAATATAGAATAGCCAATGTCTATAGATATACATTTGCATCTCCATTGTCGAAACATCCTGTCTATATATTTTTATGTAATAATGTAGAGTTATTTGCAAGCTCAATATTAGTAGCTTATGTTTTTGGTGCTATTTTTAATTTGATTTTTGTATAAAATTTGAGAAATGCAAATCATGTCTCACTTAGAAGTTTGCAAAATCTTATGTGATCCTTGATTTTATTAACATTTAAAATAAAGTTCTTTTTTCTAATTATAATCTGAGTTTTTATTATTTCTATATGCATTGTTATCTCAAATATAAAATTCTGATTACTGTGAAATTCATAAAACATTTTTCAATTTTGATTGTTGAAATCATAACCACAAATTTAATTCAAAAATTAAAAAAAAAAATTGATATCATAGTTGTTCCTAAATGAAAAGTCACTACTTTCCGATATAGTTTTAACATAATTTTCATTTATACATACATAAAAATTTCAGATATTCTTAAGCAGGTACCAAAGAATCAAATATAGTATTTTTCTATAAAGATAAAGCATCTTTTTGAAAATACTGTCACTTTTTTTATGTTTTAAATTGATTTTTAGGATATGGAAATGAAGAAATATTAGTTACTAGACAGCATCAGCTTTATGCAAAGGTTTGTTCAATTTCTAATAAAATAAACGGCTCTATTCAAATCTTTTCTTCAGTCTAAGGAGACATTCTGAATTTTTATTGTATTTATGGTTTTGTAATTGTTTCAGGAAGATTTACACTTTTGAGCTGGCAAAATAAAATATTTGAGAATTCCTTTAAAAAAAACCCTATTTTTTAATCTGTAAAGAGAAAATAAATCATTTTATTTAGAAAGGGGAAGAGAGGGACAAATTTATATGTTCATTGTTTCATTTGTGTTTTACATTTAAAACAATACCGTTTTAATAAAATTGGCTTGCAGTTTTGTAAGGACTTCTAACGAAATAGCTTTTCTAAGAAGAAAATCATTCCTTGAAAAATGTCTCAAATAGGTGGCACTGGTGGCACATGTGTAGGACAGCTTCTCCCTACGTCACCTGTTCGTCTGCTTCTTCAAACTGTCTGTTGTCTGGTGGGTATCCAATATACAGTTTCGGTTTGATGTTGTAGGTGGCACTGCCTTAGCAGGGATTCTAGCCGGCTGCGCAGAACCGTGCGCGTAGTTGTGCAGCTGTCATTTCGTTCCAAAGTCACGACACGATATTAACACTATTTCGTTGAAAGTCCTTCTTTAGTTCTATGTTCATGTTTGTAACAGTGTTTAAAATCTGACTCACAAATATCAACATTACATTGTCTAACTTTTTTTTAAATGTAACTACAGTGCCTAGAATTAGATAGTGTTGTTATCGGCGTCAAAATTATACTTCAGAAATAGAGGACGCCGATAGATGGCGCCAGTGTTCTCGCCGCGGCTATGGTAACTTTCGTTTTTACATACACATCATTGTAAATCTATTTTTTTCTGTAATAAATCAGTACTTTAAAATGCTCTAGATAAAAAATAAACGAGGAAAAAAATTCTAATAATGAAAATACAGTTGAAGAGAAATGTAATTGATTTCATAACAACTAATTGTAATGAACTCAAACATTTACAAACTTTATCATAGGACAATGTTTTTCTTCCTACAATATTTAGTTATTTCTAAAATTGGATAAATACAAAACAATATATTGGATAAATACATTATACTATGATGAATTCTTGCAAAAACATGTCCCTATTTTGACAACATTTTAATCTGTATTCATTATTACATAACTTGTTTACATCCAGTTAACAAACTAAGGGTAAATTGAGTTGTTAAAAAATTCTGATATTTCAGAGCTTTAGTTTAGGGTAAAATAATTTAAGGTATACTAGCAAACATCAAACAAGAAATTAATCATTCTTTCAAATCCAGAAAAAAAAAATAATTACTCTCCTGAAAGTATGACAAGAATGCATTTTCTTTAAATTAGTGTAGATGTGCCAATCATCCTTAAAAAAATATTAAAAAATTATTTTTGATTAATAGTTATTATATTTTATTATTTTTTTTTAATATTACATTAAGCTATCAACAATATTTAACCATTCTCATACTCACACTTCCCAATGTGAATCAAAATTTTAATAACAGAAATAAATCAAACACTTTTAATTCCAGTCATAGACATCCTACAAAAAGTAATACATTGATTTTGTGAATGTATTTAAAACCATGATTGAATGAAAGCATACTAATGAAACAAAATAGTCATGTTAAAATAAATTTTAAAGTTAGGATATCAATAATTAATAAAATATTTATGATAATAATTCATTGTTTAAATTAATTATTGTCATTATCACAAGATAAATATTTTAATTATTTAGATAGAAAAATTAAAATACTAAATTAAAAATAATTGAGCAAATCTTCTTTCCCTTCAATAGTGTATTTGTAATTTCTCTCAATAAATCGCTCATGAAATGCGATTCACATTAGAGTCCTGCATCGGGTCGGGTTACCCGCACCCGACCTGTCCCGCGGTTCGGATCGGGTTGGCGCTCTATTTTTTTTTTGTTGAGGTTCGAGTTCGGGTCGGGTTGACTTCTACTTTTTGCTGCGGGTCGAGTTGACGTTGACATTCACTTTTTCGGGTTAGGTTTTTACTCTTGCGGGTTGACTTCAAATGAAATTTGCTGGTTCGGGTCGGGTACAACCCGACTCATGCAGGACTCTAATTCACATGCAACTGAATATTGGTTCTGATCTTTATCGGCACGAGGAATGACTTTTAACCATTTTTCAAATTAGTTTTTATCTTTGGGGGGGGGGGGGGGAATTTTGTTGCTTTTATATCCATTAGTATATCCAGGAACGAAGCATGTTCGATCAGCTTTTCTTTTCTTAGTATTTTCAGATTTATCCATACTGATTTATCATTAAACAGGCATAATATATGTTTACTTTAAAATATTATAGAAATAGAAACATTCGTATAGTTCGTTTGAAAATATAGCGTTAATTACATTGAAACTAACATTAGGATCAAGCCTGGTAAATGAAACTTCAAACGTTAATAACGGCGGTGGGAACTCGACGCCCTCTCGCGGAGGAACTGGTTTTCCTCCTGTTAGGGGCATTTTTTTTAATTGCGGTTGTATTGGCGATAAGCACACTACTTACTTCTAGGCACTGTAATGTAACCTACATCATTTAACGTAAAATTATGTTCACATGCATTATTTAACATTTTCCAACCTAGTTGGAAAGTATTTGTGACTTCAGTTTTTCTGTTTCTCCATGATCTAATCCGTATACACTATTATATAGCCTAAAATCACCGGACAATTTCGATTTACACATTTTGTCGAATTATTCAGGGAAATGCTTAACAAATTCTTCAGAAACTTCGAGAATAAAAGGAAAATGTTTGACTTCAGAATGTTCGCATGTTTTTTCAGCGAAGTTTGATCACGAGGGCAATTAGGGGACCAACAACAATTTAAATAATATTTAGGATCACTCTGTACAAGAAAATGCTTGAAATGATCTGTAGCTGCCACACACGACTCTCCGGATATTGTACACTATTTATGTTCATTCGTGTAGAAATAGGACGTACATTCATAGAGACATAAAGGCTTCTTTAAAAACTTCAAAAAAATTTCACACATTTTTTTGTTTAGAGTATGCAAGGTTTTCAACTAAATTTAACACCATTTTCAGAAAACTTGGTAAAGAATAGTAGAAACAACATGGTACAATTGGAAGATAAATATATTTGCCGAAACGTGAGTTGAGGCTCACTGTGGAGACACGAAAAGTTTTTGGTTTCTGTTTGTCTGTTCCGCGATAACTGCCGTAAAAATGGTCCGATTAGGTTGATTTTTGGTAGGTATGTTGGCGAGGTATCCGGAATCAGCTGTATAGTTTTTTTGTTAAATTTGGTTCATTCGTTCGGAAAATATAGAACATTTTATTTTAGGTCATAATGCTTTCCTATGGGGATGCAGACGATTTTTCAGATTTCATTTTTATCTGAAATGAAAATGGAATATTTGCACAATGGATTTAGACGTAAAATTATGAATGCTAAATTTTCAATATGGATTTCCAATAGTTTTAAAATTTTGCCGATAAATTTAATAGAATTTAGAAATTAATTGCTTAAAATATTTGAAAATGTTTTTGCATCAGTTCGGGAAATATAAACATCTTATTTTCATATTTTTTACAATTTTCAAAAGAGTTTATTTTTACTTTCCACTTTAATTTATCCGCTGCTTAGCAACCATATTTCAAAGAGTGTAAAATAATAAAATTCAAGGAACTCTCACTATTTTAATGAAATATCTTTTTTTTTTTTTTTTTGTTAAAACGAATGTAAATTTAATGAGACTACGAGGGGATGGATGCCTATTTATTTAAATAAATTAAAAGAATAAGCAGTTCATCAGAATTTCAGAACATTATTGCATAACACCGCGTTTAATTTAATGATTCTAATTTCTGGAACATTCGAAAAATTTTATATGCTTATAAATATGCAATTGCAAAAATAATAATTGCGGATTGTACGATGTTAAATGATATCAAAAATGAGATTTAAAAAACAAATGACTTGCAGATCTGACGTTGAGGCTCTTGATCTGCAGATTTACTAGTAAATATTTCATGAAATATGAGCATTTGTTTGAAATAATTTTTAACTGTGCATGCACGAATGATACTAAAGATTTTTCTTTTCTCCTAATTTGGTTTGTAGTCAACTCTATAGAGAAATTTGTATGAAAAGACCAGTCGAATATCGGGAAGATTCAGAAAGATATCGATGATAGAATGTACTGAATTTAAGTTTCCTTTATGAAAATAGATGGATGATAAGGGATTTTCCCCAAATTGTCATTTATGTTTTAGTTCTTTGAAAATCAGCAAAGCGAGCCTGTTTCAACAACAAAAAGAACTATCAAAATCGTATAAAGTTACTCGTTGGCATTCATTAAATACTAACTCCATTGTTGGAAGTCAGTTTATAGACAAGAATGAAAAATCATGCATCATGTATAGATTATGAAACACTTTCCAACACATCCAGAAAACTGTAACGAAACTTAACCATTAAATAAGGTGAAAAAATATATATAAGTAAACAGTTCAGAAAACATATAACACATTTAAATATTCAGTTTTAGCAACTACCTTCCATAGTAAAAAAAGTAGTCGAATTGTTTTGCGCCACCCTGTATATGATCTATAGATGTGTATACATACTCATAGCATGCTAAAATTTAGTTCAGTTAGAAAATTCACTCTTTTAGCAATTTTCGTCAATAGATGGAAATGAACTCTAATTCTTTTGTACAGCACTGCATATTATCTAACGATTTTTGTACACACCACATATTAAGCTAAAACTTAATTCAGATAAAAAAAAACGCATGATACAATTTAAAACGCACTACCAGCAATTACCAACAATAAACGGTAATGTATCTTGTTCTTTGCGTAGCCTTATATATGAATGTATTTATATTTCACAAACTTCTGTTAGTACACTAAATCTAGTTCAGCAGGAAAATGCACAACACAATTAAAAACCACCATATAAGCAATTCACTTCCATAGTCAGTAATACTTAAGAATTCCTTTGTGTAGCCTATATGATCAACAGAATTTATACACATCACATACTATGTAAATAAATTTAATTAAATTTAAAAATGCAAACCAAAGTTGAAGACGAACTTTCAGCAATCATCGCTCATAGGCAGCACTGTAACCGAATTATTTTGTGTGTCCCTGTAATAAATGAACGATAAATGCAATGCACATCATACCTTTTTAGTAAGCAAATTATAGTGCTTCTCAGTGATGGATATAAATTTCATTATGTTTGAAAAAGTGTAACACCGCAAATGATGACCCTGTAGGCCATTATGTAACAGAATTCTTTGTGTGACCCTGTAAATGAGTAGAGGAGAAGGTCCAAATACTGACTACCACTGTTATTTTCAATCTAGATCCTACAATTTTGAATGTTAATGAAGACAAAAAAATAGAAAATGATGTCTAAATACCGGCAATCTCAGTTTTTCCAAAGGAATCGCACAAATAGGACTAATTTCGCTTATTAAAAGGTAAGAACATTGTTTTAATAAATTTCATTGATTAATAACATTTAATATGTACGGAAAGAACATAAAATTTTTAATAAACAAGAATTTTTCTCAAATTTATAAAAATCTCATCGAATACCTCTGATAGTTTTCTTTCTATTCTGTTGCTAGTTTTGTTTTTTAACATGTTAAACAAAACAAGGTCACTTTTCTACTTGAAATGTAGATTACTACAAAAATCAAAAACATAGTAATCACTGTATGCGTCGATAAAGTCGCTGTTGGCCCACATATTCCATTCTAAACCCTACAGGGAAAGCATCCTCACAGAACACAAGTTGCATCATCTTCCTCCGTCAAATATCTTCCTTTTTGCGTTTCGTTCATCTCACGAAGCCCGAATCGTCCCACTACTTTGTCTGTATGTCACAGAGCCGGTTCTCAGAAACTATATAACTTACAGACTTGAAATTTTGTGAATTTATAGCTGAATACCTACTATGAAGCTCAAAATCATAAAATTTTGAAAAAATAGTATTATTTTAATATAGAGAGATAAAAAACCAAAAATTTAAAAGCCTTTTCCTATTAAATGTAAACATTTTTCATTATAGCAGTTGCCAACAATTAAAAACCCACAATAAAATTCTTTCTACAATAATTAATTTTCTATTGAAAAATTTTCACATAAAAAAATTAAAATGAAAAAAAAGTTTCACCAATTGAAAGAAAGATTAATATGACGTCATATTGATAATAAAACGGAAATTTTCAAACATTTCTCAATAATTCAAGGAGTATGAGTATGTGTAAGTACAGAAAGCGGGTTAATATGACGTCATTAGAGAATTAAAAATAAAATTTATCTGACGTCATATTGGAAGTTTAACGGACTTTTTCAAATGTTTGAGAATAATACAAAGAGAGTATCAATATGAGTAATAGAAAAAGCAAGTAGATATGACGTCAGCAAGTGATTATAACGTCATATGTGCATAAGCCCCGAGTTTGAGGAACGTATTGAATCAGGATAAAAATCCGATTGTGGAAATATTGCCATATTTTAACATTTTGAAGGTCTCTATACAACATGTTTAATTTTGAAATTGATTTTTTTTTTTTTAATATCGCATTTAGTCCATGACAGATATTATTATGACAGAGTATAATAGCGCTTCGTCCGCTATCGGGCCGGTTCAGATTTTCGAAAAAACGAGAAAAATAGACCGGTAAACTTACTTTATAAAAAACATTTTTTTTTTTTTTTTTTTTTTTTTTTTTTTTTTTTTTTTTTGTGGGTGGAGGTGGGGAATGGGGAATCCACATTTACTGCTTTTAACACGTGATGATTTAATTATTATTTTAAAGTTTTATTTCTGTTTTTAATAGTCACGTGTAAATACATTTTTAATTGAAAGAGAATAAATATTATTATGTGTGCTATTTTACAAATTGGCAACAATTCAAATAATCGACTTTTTGAAATATGAAATAAATCTCCATCAAAATAATGATAATTTGAATAAAAAATTGAAATAAAACCTAAAAAAATTAATTAAAAAAATAATTGCCTTCTGCACATCACAAGCTTGTCAACTACTATATCCTTTTAAATTATGTTTAAATTCCTACGTGTAGTTTTCGTTCCTATAAAACTTTTTTCAGAGAACTATTTTGACCGACTTTAATACTAAATATCTTTTAACACATTTCTTCGATTTTAAAACTGTCTGCTTCAGCGTGTTTATCGAACATTTCTCTATAAAACTACCAATTTTCGTATTTTTATATGCAATAGTTTTCTGAATATTAGCCCAGAAATACCTCAAGGCACAAAAAATGCATTGAGAATAGCGGCATCAGTGTGAACGTTTTTTTTTTTTTTTTTTTTTTTTTTAAAATAAGAGAGATATTACTATTATTTATTTATTTATTTATTTTTTTTTTTTTTTTGGGGGGGGGGGGGGGGGTTGAGGTTGGGGGTTGGCTGGTCGATAATTGAGATTACTTGTGTTTTTCTTCACTCATACTTTCAACATGTGAATGTCAATAAACAGTAATTTCTCAAGCTTTATATAGCTGTTTTTAACTATGTAAATAACACTAATTTAAATGACTTTTGTTCATGAAATGAAACATATACGGTTACGTAACTTTGGGTATCTACATCTAGGAAAAAATATTAAAAAAATTCCAGCACGTCAGTTTTTTGAAATATTTATTAAGAGATTTTTTCAAAAAACCACATCTAAATAAACAATAGACAGTTAAAAATGGGTCATTTTTGCTCTTTTTTTTTTATAAATATTTTCATCTGTATCTTTCACAACAGACCAACAATAGTCACCTAGCATATTTTAGTCCCAAAAACCTTGATCATTTTGCTCAAATGATTTTAAATCTAGGTGAAATCGCTCACTATGTTCATCTCTCATACCACCAATATTTTCTGGGAATAAATCTAAATGCGAATACAAAAAATGAATTTTTAGTGATATATTTACACCCATACGCTAGTAATTTTGCAATAAATTTTCAACAATCTCTTTATAAATACTAATATTAGGAGCAAGCAATTTCTACTGTTGCAGCCTGGAGCCAAGTAATTCCGCTTTTGACTTAGACAACTGCAAATCTCTTATAAGGTCGTTTAGTTCAGACTGAGTTAAATGTCGACTGTCCTCATCATCGACAAATTTATCTGAGCTTGATTGTTCGCTTTCGCTATGCTCGTGCATTGTAATACTACTTGATGTATCTATGTGATTTTGGTCACTTCTGCCAGGTGATGTGGGAAATGGTAAATCCTCTGAATGAAGGACCGGCTTAGTCACTGATAGAACGTCTGCATATTTTATGCTATCTTTAATTTTTTAGTTAAAACCAAAAGTTTTTGTTAAACAAAAGTAACAATTGGTTGCGTGGTTAGTTGGCGCTCTCCATATCATTGGTTTACCAAATTTCAGTGATCTATTTTTACCTAAATACCAGGAGCTGAGGACCAATCTACAATTAGTGCAAATCACATGAGGAACCCAATTTTTATCTTGATCTGACACCGAAAATCCAAAATAATGTAAATAGGCTTCTTGCAATGGTTTTGTTATAGAAAAACCACGATTTAACTGAAAAATTTTGCCACAAACATAACAAAATCGGTTTGGATGTAGTTTACACACTCTAGATGACATTTTTATATAAAAATAAGACTTTTGAATCACACAGTTGTTTACAAAATAAAACGATAAACGTATTTAAACAATTGCACGTAGATAAAAAACAAAGACCTTCATATCTCAGAATTGTGACGTGCTACAAAAAATTAAAAAATATTTTTTTAACTACCGTCCATAGCCTACATAAATAATATATGTTTCATTTCATGAACAATTTTTTTTTTTTTTTTTGTAAACTAGTGTAATTAATAGATATAGTGTATTCGTGTATGTCTTCTAACTTTAGATGCATGTGATCTAATGATAATACGGAGGCGGAAAATGATTTTATGCAATAAACAAGCAAATTACAGTAGAACTCCAATTATCCGAATCAATTGGGACCGAACCCTATTCGGATAATCAAAAATTCGGATAATTGGATTTTTTCCAAAAAAGAGGGGTATATTTTAATTAATTACTGTATGTATGTTGAAAATGGAAGATAAAAAATATTTTTAAAGAAAAAGAGCTTTTAATTAATTAAATGAAAAGGCAACACTATTACATGCTAAGCATATTTACAAGTGCTGTACATTAGTACAGTATGTACGTACCGTACTGTAAATGAAAGTCTTGAAAGAAACTTGCGCAAGTCTGGAAAGAACTCGCTGAACATCTCGGTCAAAGTAAGCTGTTTGACAGTCTTCATCTGTTTTCGGGGAGCCAAGTCGCGCATCCTCTTGACAGTCAGAAGTTGCTAGTGGTCACACTCGGGCTGACGCTCCATCCACTTCAACGCAGTTTCAAGGCAAGCAAATTCTTCACTAACTGATGGTCCCGTGTATGCTTCAACTTAGACATTAAGGTCATCTTCTTCCTCGACACTTTCTTCTCTCACACTTTCAATGAGTTCATCATCATTTAGAATTTGAAACCCAGGGTCTTCGCGTCGGGAAAGACCGTAGCGCACGTAAACAGAATCATTATTTTGGGAATCGCAGTACGTTTCCGTCTTCATTTGTTTTTTCTGAAATTCTGAAAGCGATTCGGATAATCACGATTCGGATAGTTGGAGTTCGGATAATTGGAGTTCTACTGTACTATATTTATCAATATTCGTAAGAAAGAGCAAAATACAGAATATACAGTGAGTTACTTTATGGCGAATAATTATATTTTTATATAACTGCAATTTAATATTGCACGTTTCTAAAAACGATTTGATTTAAGTAATATTACCTTTATTAATTTTTAAATTAAAAGTTTCAGATACTTTAAAACTATCCGTCTCTCACTCGCAATTTTAATGTGGTAAAATCCTAACTCGTAGAGGTTATTTTAGATATAAAATCTTTTTAATGAAATATACTGGGGTGAATGAAATATTTTTATAATCTTTATTATCATATTTTAAAAGATACTTAAACTTTAAGGACACAATTTTTAAAAACGCACTACGTCGACATCGGACGTCTACCTTATAATGGTGAAAAACATATATCAGTAATTATTTATGTAAAGAGTAATAAAATGAAATTTTACTGTAGATTAACATAAAATTTCGCGATCGGGAAGAGTTCCTTTATCGGGTAGAGCATTTTCAAGAGTGCTATAATTTCTAGTGCAGAAATTATTATAAGAAATCAATTTATTTACGTAGGAAATGAATACGTATAAATGAAATAAAAGCCATAAAAAGAATTTTCGGCCTATCAAAGAACACACATTCAAACAAAAAAATCACTTTTATTTTCCGCTTTCATTCTGAGAGAAAGAATAAAGGTGCCATTAAAATATACATTTTCTTTCATTCATCTTTCATTTCCTTTTTAAAGTAAAATTGTTTTTAACATTTTCCAACCTAGTTGAAAAGTGTTTATGATTTCGGTTTGTCTGGCCGTCTGCCGTCTGTCCGTGCTCTAACTCCCGTAAATATGCTCGGATTGCCTTGCAATTTTTATATGTTATTGTCGTTAGCTATAGCACGTTCCTTATTTCAACTGAAGTGTGTAGCACTTATAGTTTTTTTACAGGAACACTCAACAGTATTCCGTTACATTACGTCTATGGAGAAAAATCGTCTGGGGTTTATTTAAATAATGTTTCACTATTTTAAACGCATTGAAATTTATATATATCACTAAGGTGCATTAGAAGAGGCTTACTACAGAATATTGTGTGTATAGCAGTCATCGTTCATTTACAGGGACACACAAAAGAATTCTCTACTGTCTGTTAACAATAAATCCTGGAAGTGCGTTTTAAGTTGCTGAACGCGATTTTAAATTTAACTCACTTTTTGTTTATTACGTGGTGTGTATAAATTCTGTAGATCATATACAGGGAAGCACAAAAGTTCGCGAACACATTTCCGTTTATTGACAGAAACTGCAGAAGGAGAATTTTAAACTGTGCTACGCGTTTCTTAACTGAACTAAAATTTGGCATCCTATGTAGTATATATACAAATCTATAGATCATATACAGGGCTGATTAAAAGTATTCGGATATTTTTCCGAATATTGTGTACGTTGGAAATTCCTGAAATTATGTTTTTAAATGTGTTATGCGTTTTTCAAATTGTTCACTTAAATGTTATCTTTCAGCTTATTAAACGGTATGATTTGTAAAATAATTTTGGAAGCGTTGGAAAGTGTTACATAATCTATGCTTGACGCATAATTTTTCGTTCTTGTTTTTTTTTCCTTTTTTTTTTTTTTTTTTTCTGTCATGCAACGATTTTTTTTTTTCCGTTAGTCCCATATTCTCCTCAGTCTTGAGACCAAAAATACTCGATACCACAAAATCCATTTCAAATGACTGAAAAGCAGATCTAAACATATTTTATTCGATAAATGATTATGTATAATTTCTTCCTATTAATTGACATTATCTAGAAGTAATTTCGGGAAATCTAGAAGAAATTTAATTAATTTAAATCGTTGTTGAGTATCTTCCACAGGCAACGCCAGCACTGAGGAGATGTATTATAGTGCACACAGCTAATGGCATCTCGATGTCGGCTAAATCGGAAATTAGGAACTGTATAGGCGCGGAAGAAAACAGAAAATACAAGATTTTGTTCAGAATAAAGCAAATCTCATCAAAAAGTCACCTGTAAAAAATACAGCCAAGTCTCGTAACTCATTTACCGTAAAAAGTACTGATATCGTATAAAGCCAAGTTTAACTATCTTATTAACTCTGAAATTTTCATTCACAAATCACTCCTAGTCTCTACATCTTTAGTTAATTATTATTTTGTGACTTGGCAATTACGTAGCACGAGAATGTGATGTATATAGTTAGTCTTAATCAAATAATACTATAACATATTAAAGTGTAATAACTTCCCTGTGCGTATATAATTTGCCTTAATTAAATTATCCCATAACATAGTAAGGTGTAATAACTTCCCTGTGCTGCGTAATTGCCAAGTCACAAAATAATAATTAACTAAAGATGTAGAGACTAGGAGTGATTTGTGAATGAAAATTTCAGAGTTAATAAGATAGTTAAACTTGGCTTTATACGATATCAGTACTTTTTACGGTAAATGAGTTACGAGACTTGGCTGTATTTTTTACAGGTGACTTTTTGATGAGATTTCACTTCTTTTTGTAAGTAATCCTCCTTTTCTTGATTTTGGGTTCTTTTTGGAGATCATCCACTGATTTTCGCTAAGCCCACACTCTGTCCCTATTATTTACAGGTATAAAAATTTTGAAGCTTTAGTTTCGTTTGCAAAGTACTGTAGATAAAAAGAGATTTCAGGTTCCTAGGCAAGCACTAAATTATGGGAGGGGGAGTGTCAAAAGTACTCTCAATTGCTTCCAGGATAAATGCTATCCATCTGAGGTATTACTCACAGCCCTATATACTTGATATTTAACATAAAAGAACTTTTTAGTATAAAAAGAAAGCCAAAATTGAAATTTCCGGAAATTTCCAATAAATCAAACTATATTCCTTTTTTCGATGTTTTTTTTTTAGTCTTTTTTTTATTATTTACGATTTTTTAAATTTTTCCTTACTTTGTGTACTAAACCCTGCCTTTCTGCCAAATGTCAAGCTTCTAGGACTACAAAATCGAATTTTTTTCAAATTTTCGACTTTTTATAAATTTATTGATTTGTCGATTTTAATTCTAAGTTAATTGATTGTCATGCCAATATAGTAATTATTTGATCCGTCTTCTTAGAATCATTTAGGTTCAATTTAGAGATAAATCAAGTGAATCTTAGAGTCACTCTGATTTTATTTAGAAAGGACTATCAAGACATAACCAGCCAGTAATGTCAGGAGGGTAAGGGGAGCTGTGAAAATTTTTGTGGGGCTAACATCATTTAACAACCCATATTTCATATGTGAAGTAAATAGAGTAGAACCTGTGAAAGAAAACAAACCTGTCTATAAAGAAATCGCCTATATCGTAGCCAGTCTATAGCGGAACTTTTCTATAACGAAATTCGTAAACGAAAGAAAAGAAAACCATAATCCGGGGGAAATAACATAAAACAATTAGGGGCGTTGTACTAGCTAATAGGACAATTATCTTAAAACTAATGTTTCTAGCAGTACAAAATCAAATTGTTTTCGAATTTTCGATTTCTTAAAGATATTTCGATTTTTCGATTTTATTTTCGAATTTAACGAATATTTTAATTGTTCCTTTTATTGAATAGTAAATACTACCTTTACACCAAGTTTTAAGTTTCTAAGACTACAAGATAAAATTATTTTGAATTTTTGATTTTTTTCGATTTTTTTTTTTTTTTTTTTTTTTTTTTTTTCTGGATTTTTTAATTTTTTCTTATTTTGTATCCTTTATTACAATTTCAAGTTTCTAGCGCTACAAAATCGAATTATTTTGAAATTTCCGATCTTTTACGAGTTTTTTATTCTATTTTCGAATTTATTGTGTTTTAATTTTTCCTTTTTCTGTATCCTAAACAATAAGTTTGCTCCGAATTTTAAGTTCTAAAGCTACAAAATCGAATTTTTTTCAATTTTTCGAATTTTCGATTTTTTTTTCGATTTTTACAGATTTTTTCTTTCTTTCTTTTTTTGTATCCTAAATACTAGTTTTAATCCAAATTTTAAGTTTCTAGCTTTACAAAATCGAATTATTTTCAAATTTTCGTTTTTTTTTCGATTTTTTGATTTTATTTTCAATTTTTGTTGTGTTTTTAATTTTTTCTTTTTCTGAATCCTAAACACTACCTTTACACCAAATTTTCAGTTTCTAAGGCTACGAGATCATATTATTTTCAATTTCTCTCTTTTTCTTTCTTTCTTTCTTTCTATTTTTTTTTTTTTTTTTGAAATTTTCGATTTTTTTTAAATTATTCATATTTTTAAATTTTTTCTTATTTAGTATCTTAAATATTACATTTATTCCAAATTTCAAGTTTCTAGCGCTATTAAATCGAATTATTTTCAAATTTTCCTTATTTTTCGATTTTTTTGGATTTTTTGATTTTATTTTCGAATTTTATTGCGTTTCTGATTTTAACTTATTCTGAATCCTAAACACTATCTTTACTGCGAATTTTAAGTTTTTAAGGCTAAAAAATCAAATTATTATAATTTTTTCAATTTTTTTCGAATTTTTGAAATTTTTTTTCGAATTTTCCGGAATTTTTAATTTTTCCTTATTTTGCATCCTAAACGCTACCTTTATTCCGAATTCCAAGTTTCTAGCGCAACAAAATCGGATTATTTGAAATTTTTAGATTTTTTTCGATTTTCTCGATTTTTTTTAATTTTGCTTTCGATTTTTTTGGTGTTTTTGATATTTTCTTTTTCTGGATACTAAACACTACCTTCACACCGAATCTTAAGTTTCTAAGACTACAAGATCGTATTATTTTCAATTTTCAATTTTGATGGAATTTGTTGAATTTTCGAATGTTTTTCTTTCGAATTTTCCGGATTTTATAATTTTTCCTTTCTTTGTATCCTAAACACTAGCTTTATTCCAAATTTTAAGTTTCTGTGGCTGCGGGATCTACCCAATCTTTTTGATGACGCGAGAGTGAGTGAGTGTGTGAGTGACAAAAAATCGAAACTTTGAGTTCATATATCGTCTGCGCTAATTTTTTGAATTGTCCATATTTTTTAATTTTTCCTTATTTAGTATCTTAAATATTACCTTTATTCCAAATTTCAAGTTTCTAGTGCTATGAAATCGAATTATTTTCAAATTTTCCTTATTTTTCGATTTTTTCGACTTTTTTATTTTATTTTCGAATTTTATTGCGTTTTTTATTTTAACTTATTCTGAATCCTAAACACTATCTTTACTGAGAATTTTAAGTTTCTAAGGCTAAATAATCAAATTATTTTAATTTTTTCAAATTTTTTCGAATTTTTCGAATTTTTGAAATTTTTTCCAAATTTTCCGGAATTTCTAATTTTTTCTTATTTTGCATCCTAAATACTACCTTTATTCCTAATTCAAAGTTCCTAGCGCAACAAAATCGGATTATTTGAAATTTTTAGATTTTTTTCGATTTTTCGATTTTTTCAATTTTGCTTTCGATTTTTTTGGTGTTTTTGATGTTTTCTTTTTCTGGATACTAAACACTACCTTCACACCAAATCTTAAGTTTCTAAGACTACAAGATCGTATTATTTTCAATTTTCAATTTTGATGGAATTTGTTGAATTTTCGAATGTTTTTCTTTCGAATTTTCCGGATTTTATAATTTTTCCTTTCTTTGTATCCTAAACACTACCTTTTTTCCAAATGTAAAGTTTCTAGGGCTACGAGATCTACCTAATCTTTTTGATGACGCGTGAACTAGTGAGTGAGTGAGTGACAAAAAATCGAATGTTTGAGTTCATATATCGTCGGAACTAGAAAAGACAGAAAGTTGTAATTTCAAATTTTGGTCCTGTGGGCCAAATACTCTAGAAAAACGAAGTTTAAAATTTTTGGGATACTCCAGCGCGGAGATATGGGGGGGTCAAAAGTGCCCTGAGTTGCTTCCAGAAAAGTATGCTTACGGCTGTCCTCTCTCGACTTGGCGGAGGCACTGCCGTGCCTCCAGATAAATATAATCATAATGTAAGAATTTAAGGACACAATTGTTATTTTAATTAAGGAAATAACTAATAAATCAGTAAAACATAATGAAAAATACACGCAAATGTCGAATTAAAAACCACTTGATGACATAACAAACACGTGTAATGCTTCTGACATCAAGTAAATGGGACTGCATTTTTGGCGTTTAATCTTACAGTTTGGCGATGTTTTTTGTTATGAAAAGTGGTCGACGGGATAATAGAGAAGTACCGGTTTTTCTTATAATACATGGTTTGTATAGATTCGAGGGGAAAATTATATTACTTTCATAAAAATGTATTTGGATGGTTTCTTGTTAATACAATCTTGCCAAGGCTGTGGTTTTCCTATTAGACTTAATGTTAGCTATATGCTCCATTTTTCTGCAACTAAATTTCCTCATGCCAATATAGTAATTCATTGATCCGTTTTCTTAGGATCGTTTATGTTCAATTTAGAGATAAATCAAGAGAATCTTAGAATCACCATGATTTTATTTAGAAAGGACTATCAAGCCATAACCAACCAGTAATGTCGGGAGGGAGGGAGAGATGTGAAAATTTTTGTGCGACCAACATCTTTTAACAACAAATATTTCATATATAAATTAAATAGAGTAAAGCCTGTGAAAGAAAATGAACCTGTCTATAAAAAAAAAGGTCTATAACGTAGCCAGTCTATAGCGGAACTTTTCTATTACAAAATTCGTAAACAAAAGAAAAGAAAAGCATAATCCGGGGAAAATAACACAAAACAATAACGGAAGGTGTACTAGCTAATAGGACAATTATCTTAAAATCTATCTAAAACAAACTATCCCCATCCTGTGGGATTTGTTTTTCAATGTTTTACTTTATTTAATGCAAAACATAGATTGCATCCGACAACTCATAAAAAAGTCCTCCGGCCTGTACCGGCAGGAAAAGGTAGCTTTCCTATATCTTCGTTTTAAAATTTTAGCTAATGTTACTCGAAAACAGCAAGTTAAAATGCAAAGAAACCGTTTACAAAAGATTCGTTTACACTGAATTTGAATAAGAAATTCGCCAAATTATTGAGCTATAGCCAAGTTGGCTTCATTTATGAAGACTTATTTTTGTCGCCAAATTTGGCGAGATTTCGCCAATTGTCGCCAAGTTTTGCGAGAATTTGGCGCTAATGGATATGAATATATAGTTTTATGCGTATGATTTGGAAAATGATTACAACAATGAAAGAAAATAATTTGCGAGAAATCGCGTTCACTAAAACTTATAAATTTATATTAAAATCATTAAAATTACAGACATTACAATACACTTTCATAAAACATTAAAAACATATTAAAATTGGACGTTTCGGATTTACATGGAAAATCCCTCTTCAACAACAACATTTCACTTAGCGTAAATCATAGTTCAAAAATATCAACAAATAGAAAATGCAACGTATCAAAATTTCGAAGTCAAAGTTACAGTTATAATAACACGGAGTATTCATTCGGGATTGCACCTGCTTGACCATTATTGACCATAAATTTATCGTTGGTTTTTTGTAATGTGCTGTTTTGTTTCAAAATGTCAGCCACCCTAGAATTTCAAACTGCTCTATCTCAGCCAATTTTTAAGATAGAGGTAAAACAAAAAATGCTCTGGAATCCTTGTATCAAGTCCTAACACCTAATTAAAAAATAAACTTGATTTTTTTAACTTTTTTGTATATTTATTTTAGTTTTAAAATTTTCCGTGGCCGCCATCTTGAAACAAGATGGCGGACCAAGCTGGCCAACGAACTCGGTCGAGGCATTGGTGAGCTTAATACACACAATTAGTTTCATCCAAATTAATTTATAAATACGAGCGTTATCGTATCAAATTATTTTCATTTTTTCAATTTTTTTCGAATTTTTTTTTTTTTTCGAATTTTCTGGATTTTTTTTATTTTCCTTTTTCTGTATCCTAAATACTACCTTTATTCCTAATTTGAATTTTCTAGCGCAACAAAATCGGATTGTCTTCAAATTTTCGGTTTTTTTCAATTTCTTCGATTTTTTCAATTTTGCTTTCGATTTTTTTGGTGTTTTTGATGTTTTCTTTTTCTGGATGTTAAACACTACCTTCACACCAAATCTTAAGTTTCCAAGACTACAAGATCGTATTATTTTCAATTTTCAATTTTGATGGAATTTGTTGAATTTTCGAATGTTTTTTTTTCGAATTTTCTGGATTTTATAATTTTTCCTTTCTTTGTATCCTAAACACTACCTTTTTTCCAAATGTCAAGTTTCTGGGGCTACGGGATCTACCCAATCTTTTTGATGACGCGTGAACGTGTGAGTAAGAAGTGACAAAAAATCGAATGTTTGAGTTCATATATCGCCTGAACTAGAAAAGACAGAAAGTTGTAATTTTAAATTTTGGTCCTGTGGGCCAAATACTCTCTATAATTGAAGTTTAAAATTTTTGGGATACTCCAGCGCGGAGATATGGGGGGGTCAAAAGTGCCCTGAGTTGCTTCCAGAAAAGTATGCTTACGGCTGTCCTCACTCGACTTGGCGGAGGCACTGCCGTGCCTCCAGATATTTTAAACATTATACAAAAAAGGAACTTTTACTTAAAAAAAATTTGGCTGTGTATTAATTTGATGATCACAAAAAAATAAATAAATAAATAAAAATAAAATAAAATAAATAAATAAAAAGTTCTTTCATGGTTTTGGATGTTTATGTTTATTATTATTATTTAAGCAACAGAATAAATTTGATTTTCGTTTATGAAAAACAAATAATAATAATAATAATAATAAAAACTCGATTACTAAAAATTTCTGATTTTGAAAAAAAATGCTCAATTTAATTTTTTTCAGTGGAATTGTATCGCGCTTCATTCTTCTTATATGAACTCATAATAAGAAAAATCATGCTTAAGAGGCTACTTCACTCACGCGAAAACACCCGCTCACTAATATTAATCGTATGGGACAGTATTTAACAATATCTCGTTTGTATTTTAATATTTTTCAATGATTTTTTTTGCATTGGGTAGCCGAGGTCGATCTCTATGTAGGCCCTATTTTTGCTTTTTCGATTTTGGTTGCAGGTTTTTTTTTTTTTTACGAGGATACTGATACTACCAGAAAAGGTAGAATAGATTGAAGTTCTTTGATTACTGGGACAACGAGGAGAGTGGTTGATGCGCTCACTCGCTATTTTAATGTGTTACAGTTTTTATAGATGATATATAAATTTTTAAAGTTTGTTTTAAATGTAAAATTATTTTAATTAAATATACTGGTGTGAAAGGAATACTTTTATACTTTCAGTGTTTTTCTTTACTGGGCGGATAATTTTACTATGTTTTACAAAATACTTAAAATTTAAGGTGATAATAATAATAAAAAAGCAAAACTTTGACATCCGGCGTCTAACTTATCATGATATCTAGATAATCCTTTTAAGTAAAGAGTAATAAAATTAAATTTTATTATAGATTATCCTAGGATTTCCCGATTTCAGAGGAACGGCGAAGTTCAAGAATGCTATAAATTGCAATGCAGAAATTCTTACAGAAAACTCATTTATTTAAGCGGGAAATAAAGAAACACAAATGAAAAAAATATATATATGCGGTATATCGAAGAATGCATATTCGAATAAAAAAGAAATATGCCCAGTTAAACTGAGGGCATTGAGCTCACAGGCTAGTCACACTACTTGTATGTTATACACTTATTTCAAAGAATTTGAAATAATCCCCTCGAAAAATAAAGAAATCAACAATATATTAAGGGGAGGATCATCCCCCCGTTCCCCCACCCCTTTTAGTTAACCATTGAACCCCCAAAACTAATCAGGGAAGCCCCTTATTACAATGAACATATATACTAAATTCGAAGCAAATCGGATGAAATGCTGCATGAAAAACCCATTTATGTAAATTAAGGGGGATTACTCCCCCGTATCCCCCTTTTTACTTAACCAATGAATCCCCAAAACTAACCAGGGAAATTCCTTACCACAATGACCCTATATACAAAATTTGAAGAAAATCGGATAATTCTCCATGAAAATACATTCATCTAAATTAAGGGGGGAGGATAAACCCCCCACCCCCTTTACCCTCTTTATACTTAACCAAAGAACACCGAAAACTAATAAGGAAAGCGCCTTATCACAATGAACCTATATACAAAATTTGAAGAAAACCGCAGAATTCTGCATGAAAAATCCATTTATCTAAATTAAAGAGGGTGAGCCCCCCGTTCCACCCTTTATACTTAAACAATGAATCCCCAAAACCAATCAGGAAAGCGTCTTATCACCATTAACCTACACACAAGATTTGAAGAAAATCGGATAATTCTGCATGAAAAACCCATTTATCTCTCAGGCTTTGATAGCCTGTGAGCTAAAAATGAAATTCCCGTGTCTTTTCCGCTTTCATCCTTATAGAAAGAATACAGGTGTGATTAAAATATTCATTTTCTGTCACTCCTTAGGTAAATGATTGTTTAAGTAGAATAGCACATGTATAAAGAAATGATGTTATCGTTACCGGATGAGCATAAGCCACATACCTTTGAACTAATTTTGCAACAACTCCTCTCAGATGTGGCCGAATGGCTTACAGAAAATCCTCCAAATTGCCAACCAATAAATATTAACAAGTTGGAGACTGCTGACGTGCATTCACGGCATTTGGATATCTGTAATGATGCCTGTAGGCGTTTCTTTCGCATTTTACATATTGTATTGTTTCAAACAATAAACAAAGTATTCGTATTTATACAATCAATCTGGTCTGGAGGCACGGCAGTGCCTCCGCCAAGTCGAGAGAGGACAGCCGTAAGCATACTTTTCTGGAAGCAACTCAGGGCACTTTTGACCCCCCCATATCTCCGCGCTGGAGTATCCCAAAAATTTTAAACTTCAATTATAGAGAGTATTTGGCCCACAGGACCAAAATTTAAAATTACAACTTTCTGTCTTTTCTAGTTCAGGCGATATATGAACTCAAACATTCGATTTTTTGTCACTTCTTACTCACTCGTTCACGCGTCATCAAAAAGATTGGGTAGATCCCGTAGCCCCAGAAACTTGACATTTGGGGAAAAGGTAGTGTTTAGGATAAAAAGAAAGGAAAAATTATAAAATCCAGAAAATTCGAAAAAAAACATTCGAAAATTCAACAAATTCCATCAAAATTGAAAATTGAAAATAATACGATCTTTTAGTCTTGGAAACTTAAGATTTGGTGTGAAGGTAGTGTTTAACATCCAGAAAAAGAAAACATCAAAAACACCAAAAAAATCGAAAGCAAAATTGAAAAAATCGAAGAAATTGAAAAAACCGAAAATTTGAAGACAATCCGATTTTGTTGCGCTAGAAAATTCAAATTAGGAATAAAGGTAGTATTTAGGATACAGAAAAAGGAAAATTTAAAAAATCCAGAAAATTCGAAAAAAAAATAAAAAAATTCGAAAAAAATTGAAAAAATGAAAATAATTTGATACGATAACGCTCGTATTTATAAATTAATTTGGATGAAACTAATTGTGTGTATTAAGCTCACCAATGCCTCGACCGAGTTCGTTGGCCAGCTTGGTCCGCCATCTTGAAACAAGATGGCGGCCACGGAAAATTTTAAAACTAAAATAAATATACAAAAAAGTTAAAAAATCAAGTTTATTTTTGAATTAGGTGTTAGGACTTGATACAAGGATTCCAGAGCATTTTTTGTTTTACCTCTATCTTAAAAATTGGCTGAGATAGAGCAGTTTGAAATTCTAGGGTGGCTGACATTTTGAAACAAAACAGCACATTACAAAAAAACAACGATAAATTTATGGTCAATAATGGTCAAGCAGGTGCAATCCCGAATGAATACTCCGTGTTATTATAACTGTAACTTTGACTTCGAAATTTTGATACATTGCATTTTCTGTTTGTTGATATTTTTGAACTATGATTTACGCTAAGTGAAATGTTGTTGTTGAAGAGGGATTTTCCATGTAAATCCGAAACGTCCAATTTTAATATGTTTTTAATGTTTTATGAAAGTGTATAGTAATGTCTGTAATTTTAATGATTTTAATATAAATTTATAAGTTTTAGTGAACGCGATTTCTCGCAAATTATTTTCTTTAATTGTTGTAATCATTTTCCCAATCATACGCATAAAACTATATATTCATATCCATTAGCGCCAAATTCTCGCCAAACTTGGCGACAATTGGCGAAATCTCGCCAAATTTGGCGACAAAAATAAGTCTTCATAAATGAAGCCAACTTGGCTATAGCTCAATAATTTGGCGAATTTCTTATTCAAATTCAGTGTAAACGAATCTTTTGTAAACGGTTTCTTTGCATTTTAACTTGCTGTTTTCGAGTAACATTAGCCAAAAATTTTAAAACGAAGATATAGGAAAGCTACCTTTTCCTGCCGGTACAGGCCGGAGGACTTTTTTATGAGTTGTCGGATGCAATCTATGTTTTGCATTAAATAAAGTAAAACATTGAAAAACAAATCCCACAGGATGGGGATAGTTTGTTTTAGATAGATTTTAAGATAATTGTCCTATTAGCTAGTACACCTTCCGTTATTGTTTTGTGTTATTTTCCCCGGATTATGCTTTTATTTTCTTTTGTTTACGAATTTTGTAATAGAAAAGTTCCGCTATAGACTGGCTACGTTATAGACCTTTTTTTTTATAGACAGGTTCATTTTCTTTCACAGGCTTTACTCTATTTAATTTATATATGAAATATTTGTTGTTAAAAGATGTTGGTCGCACAAAAATTTTCACATCTCTCCCTCCCTCCCGACATTACTGGTTGGTTATGGCTTGATAGTCCTTTCTAAATAAAATCATCGTGATTCTAAGATTCTCTTGATTTATCTGTAAATTGAACATAAACGATCCTAAGAAAACGGATCAATGAATTACTATATTGGCATGAGGAAATTTAGTTGCAGAAAAATGGAGCATATACCTAACATTAAGTCTAATAGGAAAACCACAGCCTTGGCAAGATTGTATTAACAAGAAACCATCCAAATACATTTTTATGAAAGTAATATAATTTTCCCCTCGAATCTATACAAACCATGTATTATAAGAAAACCCGGTACTTCTCTATTATCCCGTCGACCACTTTTCATAACAAAAAACATCGCAAACTGTAAGATTAAACGCCAAAAATGCAGTCCCATTTACTTGATGTCAGAAGCATTACACGTGTTTGTTATGTCATCAAGTGGTTTTTAATTCGACATTTGCGTGTATTTTTCATTATGTTTTACTGATTTATTAGTTATTTCCTTAATTAAAATAACAATTGTGTCCTTAAATTCTTACATTATATTTATCTGGAGGCACGGCAGTGCCTCCGCCAAGTCGAGAGAGGACAGCCGTAAGCATACTTTTCTGGAAGCAACTCAGGGCACTTTTGACCCCACCATATCTCCGCGCTGGAGTATCCCAAAAATTTTAAACTTCGTTTTTCTAGAGTATTTGGCAAACAGGACCAAAATTTGAAATTACAACTTTCTGTCTTTTCTAGTTCCGACGATATATGAACTCAAACATTCGATTTTTTGTCACTCACTCACTCACTAGTTCACGCGTCATCAAAAAGATTAGGTAGATCCCGTAGCCCTAGAAACTTTACATTTGGAAAAAAGGTAGTGTTTAGGATACAAAGAAAGGAAAAATTATAAAATCCGGAAAATTCGAAAGAAAAACATTCGAAAATTCAACAAATTCCATCAAAATTGAAAATTGAAAATAATACGATCTTGTAGTCTTAGAAACTTAAGATTCGGTGTGAAGGTAGTGTTTAGTATCCAGAAAAAGAAAACATCAAAAACACCAAAAAAATCGAAAGCAAAATTGAAAAAATCGAAAAATCGAAAAAAATCTAAAAATTTCAAATAATCCGATTTTGTTGCGCTAGGAACTTGGAATTCGGAATAAAGGTAGTATTTAGGATGCAAAATAAGAAAAAATTAAAAATTCCGGAAAATTTCAAAAAAATTTCAAAAATTCGAAAAATTCGAAAAATTTTGAAAAAATTAAAATAATTTGATTATTTAGCCTTAGAAACTTAAAATTCTCAGTAAAGATAGTGTTTAGGATTCAGAATAAGTTAAAATAAAAAACGCAATAAAATTCGAAAATAAAAAAAAAAGTCGAAAAAATCGAAAAATAAGGAAAATTTGAAAATAATTCGATTTCATAGCGCTAGAAACTTGAAATTTGGAATAAAGGTAATATTTAAGATACTAAATAAGGAAAAATTAAAAAATATGGACAATTCAAAAAATTAGTGCAGATGATATATGAACTCAAAGTTTCGATTTTTTGTCACTCACACACTCACTCACTCTCGCGTCATCAAAAAGATTGGGTAGATCCCGCAGCCACAGAAACTTAAAATTTGGAATAAAGCTAGTGTTTAGGATACAAAGAAAGGAAAAATTATAAAATCCGGAAAATTCGAAAGAAAAACATTCGAAAATTCAACAAATTCCATCAAAATTGAAAATTGAAAATAATACGATCTTGTAGTCTTAGAAACTTAAGATTCGGTGTGAAGGTAGTGTTTAGTATCCAGAAAAAGAAAACATCAAAAACACCAAAAAAATCGAAAGCAAAATTGAAAAAATTGAAAAATCGAAAAAAATCTAAAAATTTCAAATAATCCGATTTTGTTGCGCTAGAAACTTGGAATTCGGAATAAAGGTAGTGTTTAGGATGCAAAATAAGGAAAAATTAAAAATTCCGGAAAATTCGAAAAAAAATTTCAAAAATTCGAAAAATTCGAAAAAAACTGAAAAAATTATAATAATTTGATTTTTTAGCCTTAAAAACTTAAAATTCGCAGTAAAGATAGTATTTAGGATTCAGAATAAGTTAAAATCAGAAACGCAATAAAATTCGAAAATAAAATCAAAAAATCGAAAAAATCGAAAAATAAGGAAAATTTGAAAATAATTCGATTTAATAGCGCTAGAAACTTGAAATTTGGAATAAATGTAATATTTAAGATACTAAATAAGGAAAAATTTAAAAATATGGATAATTTAAAAAAAATCGAAAATTTCAAAAAAAAAAATAGAAAGAAAGAAAGAAAGAAAAAGAGAGAAATTGAAAATAATATGATCTCGTAGCCTTAGAAACTGAAAATTTGGTGTAAAGGTAGTGTTTAGGATTCAGAAAAAGAAAAAATTAAAAACACAACAAAAATTGAAAATAAAATAAAAAAATCGAAAAAAAAACGAAAATTTGAAAATAATTCGATTTTGTAAAGCTAGAAACTTAAAATTTGGAATAAAGCTAGTATTTAGGATACAAAAAAAGAAAGAAAGAAAAAATCTGTAAAAATCGAAAAAAAAAATCGAAAATTCGAAAAATTGAAAAAAATTCGATTTTGTAGCTTTAGAACTTAAAATTCGGCGCAAACTTATTGTTTGGGATACAGAAAAAGGAAAAATTAAAACACAATAAATTCGAAAATAGAATAAAAAACTCGTAAAAGATCGGAAATTTCAAAATAATTCGATTTTGTAGCGCTAGAAACTTGAAATTGTAATAAAGGATACAAAATAAGAAAAAATTAAAAAATCCAGAAAATTAAAAAAAAAAAAAAATTCGAAAAAAATCAAAAATTCAAAATAATTTTATCTTGTAGTCTTAGAAACTTAAAACTTGGTGTAAAGGTAGTATTTACTATTCAATAAAAGGAACAATTAAAATATTCGTTAAATTCGAAAATAAAATCGAAAAATCGAAATATCTTTAAGAAATCGAAAATTCGAAAACAATTTGATTTTGTACTGCTAGAAACATTAGTTTTAAGATAATTGTCCTATTAGCTAGTACAACGCCCCTAATTGTTTTATGTTATTTCCCCCGGATTATGGTTTTCTTTTCTTTCGTTTACGAATTTCGTTATAGAAAAGTTCCGCTATAGACTGGCTACGATATAGGCGATTTCTTTATAGACAGGTTTGTTTTCTTTCACAGGTTGTACTCTATTTACTTCACATATGAAATATGGATTGTTAAATGATGTTAGCCCCACAAAAATTTTCACATCTCCCCCTACCCTCCCGACATTACTGGCTGGTTATGGCTTGATAGTCCTTTCTAAATAAAATCAGAGTGACTCTAAGATTCACTTGATTTATCTCTAAATTGAACCTAAATGATTCTAAGAAGACGGATCAAATAATTACTGTATTGGCATGACAATCAGTTAACTTAGAATTAAAATCGAAAAATCAATAAATTTATAAAAAGTCGAAAATTTGAAAAAAATTCGATTTTGTAGTCCTAGAAGCTTGACATTTGGCAGAAAGGCAAGGTTTAGTACACAAAGTAAGGAAAAATTAAAAAAATCGTAAATAATAAAAAAAAGACTAAAAAAAAACATCGAAAAAAGGAATATAGTTTGATTTATTGGAAATTTCCGGAAATTTCAATTTTGGCTTTCTTTTTATACTAAAAAGTTCTTTTATGTTAAATATCAAGTATATAGGGCTGTGAGTAATACCTCAGATGGATAGCATTTATCCTGGAAGCAATTGAGAGTACTTTTGACACTCCCCCTCCCATAATTTAGTGCTTGCCTAGGAACCTGAAATCTCTTTTTATCTACAGTACTTTGCAAACGAAACTAAAGCTTCAAAATTTTTATACCTGTAAATAATAGGGACAGAGTGTGGGCTTAGCGAAAATCAGTGGATGATCTCCAAAAAGAAGCCAAAATCAAGAAAAGGAGGATTACTTACAAAAAGAAGTGAAATCTCATCAAAAAGTCACCTGTAAAAAATACAGCCAAGTCTCGTAACTCATTTACCGTAAAAAGTACTGATATCGTATAAAGCCAAGTTTAACTATCTTATTAACTCTGAAATTTTCATTCACAAATCACTCCTAGTCTCTACATCTTTAGTTAATTATTATTTTGTGACTTGGCAATTACGCAGCACAGTGAAGTTATTATACATTACTATGTTATGGGATGGGATGGGATAATTTAATTAAGGCAAATTAAATACGCACAGTGAAGTTATTACACTTTAATGTGTTATAGTATTATTTGATTAAGACTAACTATATACATCACATTCTCGTGCTACGTAATTGCCAAGTCACAAAATAATAATTAACTAAAGATGTAGAGACTAGGAGTGATTTGTGAATGAAAATTTCAGAGTTAATAAGATAGTTAAACTTGGCTTTATACGATATCAGTACTTTTTACGGTAAATGAGTTACGAGACTTGGCTGTATTTTTTACAGGTGACTTTTTGATGAGATATAGTATACATGTAAAGACATACAGGGTGTTTTTTTTTAAACTGACGCTATTCAGAGCCGCCTGTAGCTCGTTCTAATAACTGGATTGATACAAAACTTTGTGAATGGACTAAGAAAACCATGGGAAAAAAGATTCCAACAAAAAAAATTAGTTCCAATCACCGCCGATAGGGGGAAATGTGGCGCTGTACATAGAAAAAAACCATCAGAAACAGACAAAATTAATAATTTGGATAAAATGCCATGTTTTATTCATCATTTACACTTTCCCTTTCGTTGATTGCAGTTGAAACATCCATTATCACTTTTTCTGCCACCGGTTTACGTCCTCTGCCTGACCGAACTGCTAGCGAGCCTGTTTCTTCGAATTTCAGAATCATTGCTTTCAATACATTAACGGATATAGGTCCTTTGCGCAGTTTATGGCGTGTTCTAAGTAAACGAAGAGCGGCTGGTGCATTGCACTGGTTACAATAATAGAACTTCACAAGTAACGTGCGCTGCGGTAACGTGAGATTCATTTTCAACCTGAGCTGAAATTGTTTCTCGGTGTTTTTCGCATGCATTTATAACTTAAACTATTGGCGCTACCAGAGCCCGATTAAGGTCGTCTGGGGCCCAAAGCCCAGCAACTTTTCGGGGCCCCCTCAAATTAATATAGTAGCTAGAATTTTTTTCGAGAATTATTATTAGATATTATGATACAGTTGACAAGTTAAACAAAATCTTTTTGTTCTGTTTTTGAGAAAATAATTGCAGAAAACTTCATTTTTAAGAAACATTTCTAAATCATTTTACTCATTTTGGGGCCCCCATAAGCAGTGGGCCCAAGGCCGTGGCCTAGTTGGCCTGTGCGTTAATCAGGCCATGGGCGCTACTGTCGCTTGCGTAAGTAAAAATTTTCATTTGCATTTATTGCCCGTATTTTATGCTAATTCTCAGTTGCATTAATTAACACAGCGCCACATTTCCCCCTATCGGTGGTGATTAGAACTAATTTTTTTTGTTGGAATCTTTTTTCCCATGGTTTTTTTAGTCCATTCACAAAATTTTGTATCAATCCAGTTATTAGGACGAGCTACAGGCGGCTCTGAATAGCGCCAGTTTAAAAATAAACACCCTGTAGATTGGCCCACCGTGGCTGAGTGGTCAAGGCATCACACCGCGAATCGCTTGCGAGTGTAGGTGGGAGCGGGTTCGAATCCCACTGGCTCCGTTTCATACTGTTTGTGGAGCTGACGGCTGTATTTCTGTGTGTTTAAATTTGTGTGTGCTATCTCGTCCCTGTATATATTGATGATGACTTATAAGCGGGCGCTTGACGCCAAGAACACAGGTCAGATGTATATTAATAAAATGTCAAAAGACATAGATTGGAGTCAGTATCATTATTATTTAATATCCATTTGAAATACAAACGTTAATACAGATAACAATTTTGTTAAACAAACAAGCGAGTTATTCCCATAGGCAGTATCTAGTGATAAAAAGCCAAAAAGATGCTTCCTCGAATAGGTAAACATGATATAAATAACAAATGATTCATTTACATTGTCAATTCGTATGATGTCTTTGCCAATCAGTATGATTGAGTAGAAAATAATAAAGGTTAACATTAGTTGTAAAGAAATTGTATGCATTTTGGAAAAAGCCACCTTTCTCAAAAAATCGCTGCATCGAATTCCATAATCTTATTAAATGTTGTACATGTACTAAAGAATTTAATAAATAAATTTTAATGAAATTCCCCCAGTAAAAAAAATTTTCTACATAAAAAAAAAAAAAAAAAAAAAAAAAAACATTTAGAGAGTAACAGCCCTATTTTTGTAAAATATTAATAATTTGTGCCCAAATAACATTTATTTTTTGCAAACTGTGCGAAAAATACCACTCATGTATGTTTACTAATAGTATTTGCGTAAAATTATAAAAATAAAATCAGATTGGTTTTAGAGTGAGACAACAACAAACTTTAAAGTGGAGCTGTGTAGCTCCACCCTAAATTTCGCCTTTGCTGTTCATTTACAGTAACTTGGCGATTAATCTAACCAAGAGCAGCGCGCTTACGCCCAAATAATTTTTTTCTTTTTAGTTCTGGGTGTAGCATGCAGTGATGGAACAGCTGCACCCTGCGGGCCAATTGTCACCATCGCCACTAAATTTTAATAGTATTATTCACCCTTTTTAATAAAAGATTTTCTGCGATCAAATAAGGAGGATAATGATATTATAAATTAGCGGTGAAAATTGACCCACAGGTTGCAGCTATTCCACCACTGACTGTGTTATTAGTCAGTGTTGTTACAGAGTTGACCGATTGGAGAATTTTTGTATATAAAATATCTATCACTTTTTTTGGACATGTAATATTTGCTTTACTTTATCAAGGAATATATCTCTCATTAGATAAATCAATATTTTTAATATTATAGAAGACATGAAGAGAATTAGGGAATCGCTGCGACACAATAGATACAGGACTGGCTTTTAAAACACATTGTTTTGTTTGTTTATTAGTTTCGGTGTAATTAACATACCATTAGGTTTTAAGTAACCTCAATTCACGGTATTTTCTTCAACAAATAAATATAATTTCAGAAACCAAATTTTCGGCCTGTTAGATCGGATTTTTCAGAATTGCAAAACATTCAAACACTTCTTTTTGTTTCTGATTTAATAATAATAAGTAGTTTTTTATCACTTGAAAAAAGTACCCAGAGTTTAATAATGTTTGTTATTCGCATCTTTTTATTTAAAAAAAAAATAGTAAAAATAAGTTTTAATTATATTTTCTTCCTTTTGTCACCATAATCAAGGCAGGGGAGGGTCTATTAACTGTTTGAATAATGAATAAGAACAATTGTTATTAACACACCTGGTTATATGCGTACCTAAAGAGGCTAGAGTGCTGATGGGACTACAACTTCCCCACGCACCGAAATAGTCGTAGATAAACGAAAAAAAGTTTTTTCTTTCTTTTCGAAATAAATTTGTAATTTTTTTCCTGTCATGTAACGGACTAGCCATTCTGGTTAGTCCAATATTAGTCCACCGTGACATCACAGCATACAATGCCCAAAGAGAGGTTGGGAGGGAGTTAGGAAACGTCCATTCCACCTGTTATTATTACGATAGCTCCAACAGTGAAACTAATCATTCTGGCATGCAGGATGGGAGAGCATTTATAAAGAATCGGTAGCAATACCATTTTTCTTATTACGAGATTCTGGTGTATTTCATGTAAAATAATTCTGACGATTTGTCTTTTTCATGCTTTAATATACGTTCACACCACACAGACGGACACACATTAAACACTTAATAAGATATTAAACATTAATTAAAATATTCTAGAATAAATTTTAGGAAGCGACATTTTGCTTCCATTTCGAGCCGAGAACATCATGATACTGAAATTAACTCTATTGCATCACAGAGGGGATTCCCCGGTAGACAGTCGGCACCAATCTGCGCCGCTCACGTGATTCGCAACAAACAGTCTAGGTCTAGGAGATTATCCCCATTTGCAATTTCAGATACTTTACAAAAAATTTTTGACTGCTGACTTATGTTTAATAAAGTTTCGGCCCTCTCCCGAGTATATATCACTTTTTTTTTTCTATGCATCAAGTATTTTTTAGCCATTATTAAGCTTTGAAAGTGGAAAATGCTCGTTATCAACTCGATTCTTTCATAGGACATCATTTTTTTCATCTTTTTCTCAGCAGTTCATCCTACCTATTTATGAATTTTCTACCAGATTGGTGATTTAATTATCTGCTAAAAGTTTTTCTCATTGTTCATTATTAATATTATTATTTATTTATTTATATTAACTTCTAATATTTATTTATTTATTTTTAAATTAAATTAAATTAATTTATTTACTTAATCATTTTGAGATGGGGGGAGAGGGAGAGGGGATGTTGGCTGACTGGTAGTTGAAATTATTCATATTATTGTGTTTTTCTTCTCTGATACCTTCAACAAGTGAATGTCAATAAAGAGTAATTTTACAAGCTTTATATAGCTGTTTCGATCTTGAACTGGGGAGGTTTCTCTGAGACCTATAGCGGCAGGCTGTTGTCTCAACTGATCCAAATCAATAGAAACAAAAGGTGATAGAGCAACGGGAGGAATTAGAAACGATCTATGCTTTTCAAAAAACGAAGGGTAGACAACCGAAAATCATTTGACCGACAGAACATGCTCAAAAAATCCTTGTAAGATTGAAAGCAACTTTGATGCAAAACAGAGCTGTTCCAACATAAAATGCGAAGAGTATGGTATTTAGCACATGAGAAGAGAATATGTTCGACGGAGTCAGTAACCATGCAGCTACTACACATCGCATCGTCTATCAGCCCGAAACGGAAAAGGATCGCAGGTGTAATCAGCATCTTGCAAAGCAGGCGTGTGATCAGCACATCCTCGCGTCTGTTAATAGCCCAATTAAAGGTTTGCTTGGCAGATGGGATGTCTCCGAGGGCCATAAAATACTTGCTCGACTTATACTGTTGATTCGATACCAGAAGGGTTCTCTGTTTTTGGTATCGAACAAGGTCATCAGGGGAGATCCAGTTGAGCAGCACATCAGAGTCTGACACATTTTTAGCTAGACGATCGGCCTGTTCGTTTAGGGGAATACCCCGATGGCCCGGGACCCAACAGATCCAAATCTCGCACCGAGACGAAGCGGTCCTCTGACGCTTGTTGTGTAGCCACAGGATAACCCTGGGTGACTTGATAGTAACGGTTTGAAGCGCCTGGAGGACAGATAGGCTGTCCGTAAGAATGACAGAAGGTTGATTCCAAATGCATAGTTCATCGAGAGCAGTTCCGATGGCTAGCGCTTCTGCAGTGAAGATTGAATTTACTGTCTGAACTCTGTAGCTGAACATTGACGTGGCTGTGCACCCTGCTATGGACATACTGGAGGGAGACTCCGAAGCATCTGTAGCTATAATAATCCAAGGGTCGGTGAACTGCTGAATGAAGTCATGGTAGAGAGGAACTATAATGCAGCTGTCTAAATCTTTACGCTGGAATGGTAGGTCGTCAAGATGGAACTGGATGGCTACTGTATTGCTCGGCAGGGGTAGCTGAAAATCAATAAGGTACTCCGGGCGGCCATCAATCTCCTCAAAGAAATCGACGAAACCGGAAACACTGCCCGTACCCGTGTGTAAGTTGCCTTCGTAGAAATCCCAAAGCGGTGACCACTTGTTAAGTGCACAATGTTTGATCCAGAAGCCGAAGGCAAGGGAGTCTATTCTGCTATGGAGAGGGGGAATACCAGCATGCATCCGTAACACAATGTTCGGAACCCACCTAGGCAAGCCAAGGGCCGTCCTGATGGCGGAGGTCTGTAGTACTTCCAGTTTTTTGAAAAGGGATTCACAAGCTGTGTTTAGAATTGCTGCTCCATACTCTATAATGCTGCGAATGGAAGAATTCGCCAAGATCAAAAGATGGTAAGAACGAGCTCCATATCTTGTCTGAGAAAGTGCCTTTAGGATGTTGAGTCTCTTGAACCCTTTCTGCCTCAGGTAATCTACATGCGTACGGAAACCGCCACGTCTTGTTACATAAAAGCCTAGAAACTTGATTTCGTCCGTCCATTCAATTAACCCTCCGTTTATACTAAAATCAAATTCGCAGTCGCCTTTTCTTCTGGATAGGTTTATGGCCGAACATTTGTCTGGGCGAATCGATAGTTTCCAGTATTCGCACCACTGAGCGATTAGCCTAAGGGATTCTTGTAATCTGTCTCGGCATGCACTTATCGAGAGACCTGTACAATATACAAATATGTCATCTGCGTATAAGAGATATTTTACCCCTAGACCATCCAGGGCTTAAAAAAATCATGCATAAAAATAGTAAAAAGGATTGGGCTCAGAACAGCCCCTTGTGGGACCCCTCGACCAGTGGAGCGAGACGCAGATAACCGGCCTCTCCAGTAAACTTTGATGATTCTGCAGGATAAAAATCGATGGAGCCAGCGGAGAATTGGTCCAGTGATGCCTGTCTGCGCGCACTTCCATATTAACCCGTCAACATACACTGAGTCGTATGCCGCCTGAAGATCCAGAGAAATTCCTAAGATGTACTTCTTAACTTTTTTAGCTTGGAAGATGTCCTGATGGAGCATTGTTAGGGTGGTGTGGCTATCTCTAAAAGGTTGAAATCCGAGGTGGCGATGATCCATGATATTGTTGGCAAGGATATGGGTGCTGATTCGTCTGGTTATTATACGTTCAAAAATCTTACAAGGAACAGATGTTAGTGCAATGGGACGGTATGAAGTGACAACTTTTCTCTGTTTCCCTGGCTTCAGGATCGGCAAAATAGTGGCAGAGGTCCACGACTTGGGGATGTTACCGGAACTCCAGATATGGTTGAAAATGCGGAGCAGGTGAGTAAGCGAGTTTTCGTTTAACCCTTTAAAAAGCAGGGCACTAATCCCATCCTCGCCCGGAGACGTAGTCTTGGTTTGTTGAATTGCATGTTTTAGCTCCGACAGCTGGAGAGGACCATTGAGCGTTTCATTTTCAGCGGAGCCGTAGCTCAAAGGGAGAGGCACATGAGCAGCTTCCTGGCTAAAGAGGTCTGCGAAAATTTCCGCTTGTGAACTTGCATCTGGAATTAGGGCATCATCATGCACGATACAGAGGTGGGCATCCGGGGGAGAACTGGACCGGTTCTTAATCTTTCGGAAGGTTTTGTGTAGAATGTGCGGGTCACCAGCATTTTGACAAACGGAATCCCAGAACTGTCGCTTCGAATTCCTAATCACCTGTCGAAGTTTAGCGGCCACTTTTTTGTATCTCAACCAGAAGACCATCGAGACCGACTGCCGAGCTTTTCTCAATAGAAAATTTCTTTGCTTACGCAGATTGGTGCACCTGGCTGACCACCAGACCGGGGAGCTTCTGATGGAAGAGCTCCGGGAATACTTGTGTTCATTCATTATTCGTTTGATCATATCGAAGAGGCTGTTATAGTCCGGACAAGGGCGATCAGAAATAGCATTGTTGAAGTCTTGACAGATAAGATGCCGTCTGTAGTAGATGCGATTAGCCTGGACAGGAGGACTGGCATCAAGAGTAATGGAGATAGGGAAGTGGTCGCTATCACAGAGCTCATCTTCAACGTGCAGGGAAGATAGAGCATAAAGATCAGCGGAGCAAAGCGAAAGATCGAGGAGAGAACATGTACCGCCGGGAGACACATGAGTTGGATCGGTGGAATTGAGTAGACAGAAGAGGCTATTAGCCAACCAATCAACGAAGCATTCACTGGTGCGAGTAGCAGAAGGGGAGCCCCAAAGTGGGTGATGTAGGTTATAATCCCCCAATAGCAGTGAGGGGCCTGAAAGGTGCTGACATGCTTCAGAAATATCCTTGACTGCGAGTCCAGAGCTTGAGTAGATATTAATAATATTAATGGAAAGAGCACCAAAAAATTTTTTGTCCCCCATGAATTCTGAACTAGGATTGAAATCGTGAAAGTCAATCCGTGAGGAGGAAATTGAGGAGTCGACCACAATAACGAGGCCACCGCCAGGGCGACCAGACCTATCAAGGCGATAAACTATTTTCTGAGGGATGTGAAAAGTTTTGTCGGCAGACAAGAAGGTTTCTTGAAACACGAGAATATTCGCTGTGGAGAAAGGGGGAAAAGTTGAGCCAGGTCAGTTTGTTCATGATACCTCTACAATTCCACTGGATAATGTTCAGACCCATAAAAACCGATAAAGTACGGAACAATTAGGAACACAAAGAAATCAAATTATCTGCACAAAAAAGAGTTCCAGGTAAACTGACACTGACAGTCACCAACAACAAAAATAAAGGAAAAATAAGGCATTCATATTATGTGACACTTACGTTACTTGAGAACTCGCACCATGGTGGTGGCGTTTGCGTCTGTCAGGCGACACATCGCTAAGCTTAGCAAGGCAGTTCATTATGGTGGTACTTAAGGTAGCTATAGATTCACCAATTTTTTCAGAATATTTCGTGATATAGTCAATGATCACTTTAAGCATGGCATTTGTACGAGTTTCTATTAACTTTTGAAACTGATCTAAGTCTGAAACACGTTTACTCGTGACTTTCGCAAAAGACTGCGGTTCCGCTCTTTTTGAGAACTGCCTGCGGGCTTCAACAAAGGACAAGAAATTGTGACATTTGAATTGCAACAGTTCTACTTCTTTAAGACGAGACGGACATTGATTATAGTCAGATCTGTGATCCCCGTTACAATTAATGCATTTTACGGGATTGGCCTGCCAACATGGGCCTGCATGTTGGCAGCCACAGGTCACGCATAACCGTGCAGACTTGCATTTTGGGGTAGCATGGTTGAATTTATAACACTCTTTACATTGGCGTGGCCGGTCAATGAATTGGCGCACTTGCTGAATGGAGAACCAAATCTTTACGTCTTTGGGGAGAGATGTGCCTAATATAGTTATTAAGACTGGAGACACTTCGTTAGAACTTCCCTGTCGATGGAATCGTCGCAGTTCAAAAATATTGAGATTGTTTTCAACCGAGATTTCCTGGCCAATTTCACTTAGGGGAATATTTACTGGAACATTGAACAACAAGAACCTGTTTGTGATGTTATCCCAGATAACTCTGGTTTTCACGTTAACTACCAAAAAAGAAGAAATTTTAGAGATATCAATAGCACACATTAAATCCTGGGTGCAGATTATAACTGTACCCGTACGGGTATATCGGACATTTGAAATATGGTTAGAGTGTACAGTTATATCTTTAAGAGCAGCTTGTACCGCCCGTGGGTCCTTCCTAGGTATACTTGATGACTCAGAACTCATAATGAAAATGTTGAATTCTCTACCCCCATTTTCCGCAGCCAATTGTAGCAATGAGTCTATCGGCATAGCAGAACGCGCGAAATGCGAATTTATTTCAATAAAATGGTCACTAGATTCTTCGCTATTTTCTTCTATATCCGTCATATCAACACTGGGCGGTGAAATATCAGGAAACTCGTCCGATACAACTTTAATTACTGTGCTCGCCATAATAGCGAACCAAAATTGAAACCTGCACGAAGCAGTCGAAAAATACTATCAACACTTGGGAAATGTACAAGGCTACTATCAATGAAATAATTTAAAACGCTTACCTCAATAGGAGACAAAGTAACAAAAATAACCCACCAACAAAACCGAAGACAACACCAGCCTGCCGCACAGTCGGTAAACGCCCACCACGTGTACCGTGGGGAGCACACAACCTACACACACGGCAGCCGCTGTTTCGAACTATATAAATAAGTAATAAATATAATGTATGTTTTAACTTGGATAGATTAATATATATATATAGATTAATGGAGACGAAATATTTGAATTTAGTTAAGGACAGCGCAAAGAAATTTCTTCTTGTATATCTTCTAATTTTTGATGTACTATATGTTCTAATAATAATAAGGATCCGGAAAATAATTTTATAAACAAACAAGCAATTTACTACATTTATCAATATTAGAAAAAGAGTGAAATACAGAACGTGCAATTAATTATTTTATGGCAAACATTTTTATACTTGTATAACAGCAACTTGATGTTGCACATTCTTCTAAATACATTTTTAATTTTTCACTTAACATTTTCAGATGCTTTAAAACAATCTGACTTTTTATTTTTATAGTTAACATTTAAATTAAAACTTATATTAAATTTGTTATAACTATAAATTACTCCTACAAGATGCCACAAAATGTAAGGAAAGGCTTAATAAAATTTGAAGGTAAAAAAAAAAATAAATAAATAAGTAGCATCAACGGCACCAATAATCAACTTTTTAAATCATTCGATTACTACAACAACTCGAATACAAAACACTCGACTATGACCATACACGACCATCATGTTCACTTATACTTATTATAGTATTACGAGGAGAGCAGTTGACGCGCTCACTCGCTATTGGAATGTGGTAAAAGATTAAGAAGTACGTTCTTTTATAGCTTATTTTTCATCCAAAACTATTTCAGAAAAATTTACCCGGTTGAGTGGAATATTATTATACTTTTAGTGTTCTGCTTTACTGGGCGGATACTTTTATCATCTTTTTAAAAATACTTAAAATTAGGAAATTTTTAAAAACACACAACTTTGCCATCGGACGTCTAACTTATAGTGGTTAAAATCGTATATAGATAATTATTTTAGGCAAAAGATTAAGGAGTAAGTTCTTTTAGAGCTTATTTTTCATGCAAAAACTATTTCAGAAAAATTTACCGGGTTGAGTGAAATATTATTATACTTTTAGTGTTCTGCTTTACTGGGCGGATACTTTTATCATCTTTTTAAAAATACTTAAAATTAGGAAATTTTTAAAAACACACAACTTTGCCATCGGACGTCTAACTTATAGTGGTTAAAATCGTATATAGATAATTATTTTAGGCAAAAGATTAAGAAGTAAGTTCTTTTAGAGCTTATTTTTCATCCAAAACTATTTCAGAAAAATTTACCGGGTTGAGTGAAATATTATTATACTTATAGTGTTCTGCTTTACTGGGCGGATACTTTTATCATCTTTTTAAAAATACTTCAAATTAGGTAATTTTTAAAAATGGTTCGATTTTGCCCATTAACGAACTTGACCGAGATTTTATGCTCCTTGATTTTATGTATCAGTTTCGAAAAGATGCGGGAGTTGGAACCGCCTACTTCGAAACCAAACTTGTTTGCAGGCGGAGCCAGCAAGGAAATTTTTTTTTTTTTTTTTTTTTTTTTTGCTATAAGAGTTGGTCCTATAAAAAACATGTCAATATAAAAGTTTTAGATAATATTAAGAGGATTTATAATAAATTTACGCGGATTTGATATCTTGTGAATTGACGAAGCTATGATTTTTTTTCTTCTAAAACCCCCCTTCCCCCCCCCCCTTGGGGCCATTTTTAATTATATCAAAAATCTGTCATTCATAAATTTTCGGCCCTTTTCCTAGAAGTAATAATAACTTTAAACGGATTCGATACGTATAATAATAAAGAAATTATGAGGGTTTTTCTGTTTTCACAAAAAGCCCCCCCATTTCCCCCCCCCCCCCTTGGTTCGATTTTGCCCATTAACGAACTTGACCGAGATTTTATGACCCTTGATTTTATGTATCAGTTTGGAAGAGATTTATGCAGAATTTTTCCAGTTATCGTGGTCAGAAAAAAGTGACATAGATAGATAGATAGATAGATAGATAGATAGATAGATATATAAACTTTTGAACTGGGGGTGGTTTGGGGTTCTGGGAGTCATGATCGGCGTAGATCTGCAAAAATTTTTCAAAATTTCCAACTTAGGTGAGAATGTAATAGGTAGTATTTCTTACGAAATCTACCTAAAAATAATTATCGAAGAAAGGTCTAGGGGTGGCGCCATTTGCGACCAGTAAAGGTCATCATTCTCTTATTTATGTGATATTATTTTAAAGTAACTTATTTATCTAGATTTTTATTTACTAAATATTTGTAATTTTCAATCCTTTAAAATGTTTTATAGAAATTAATATTTTTATTAATCTGATCATTAATTATAATTTATTTACCTTGTGTACTGTGCAAAATCTGTTGTTTAATAAGAAACTCAGAAAACTAAATAGTGTTAATTATATATGGAGGCAAAGAGAGTAAGAAAGAAAATACTTTGATAGTAGTCATAATCTTTAATTAAAAAACGTGAAAAAAATCTAATTTATCCAAAATATCCATAAAAAAACTTTATACTTTTTTTTTTTTTTTTTTTTTTTTTTTTTTTCATGCAAATTTTTAATTTAGCAATTTAACATGCTATAAAGAATCATGTTTGTTTATAAAAAAATATATAAAATATCTTCGACATACCTATATCAGATTTGAGCAATAGATATAATAATTAATTTGCAGTGCAGAAATATGCAACAAATATGTGTATATAAACTGCTAAAACATTTTTAAAATCTTCACACTTTAGAACCTCCTAAACACTTTATCCCTCCACCCCCTCAAACTGCCGTAACATAAAAGATAATTTACTAATGTCATAATCTTTAATTTGAAAAAAAAAAGTAATTAATCTACCCATCTAACAACCAAAAGAAACTTTATAAGCAAACGTGATTTTATAAAATAATCGCTGAATTTTAACATTCTGACATTTCTAATCTGACTGTCATATTTGTAAATATATGTATGGAAAAGCAATATAACATTAACACTTTTTAGTTCCTAAGATTTTTACTGAATACAAAATTTTCTATCATTATGAAGGTAAATAAATTTGTATTTTATGATTAGATCATTAAAATATCAATTCTGTTCTATAAAAATTTTAAATGATTCAAAAACTTAAATATTCAGTAAAAAAAAATATAAAAGTAAATAAGTTATTTAAAAATCATTTAAATCGATCAAAAAAGAAATTAATAAATTCATATAATCTGTAAAAAGCAGAAAAATATCGGAGACTGATTGTACTTTCTTTGAGATTACTGATCCTAGATGGCGCTACCCCTAAATCTTAAATTGCTAGGATGATGTGTATGAACTTCGGCGTTTTAAATTTTAAAACTAAAAAACATAAATTTGAGCTACAAATAATTTTACCACATTTCAGCAAATAGTACTTCTTATATCAATGTATGCAAATCAAAGGATTAAAATTTCAGAAAAAAAATTTATTTTAATACGATTTTTTAAAATAATTTCTCATGTCATCTATCATTAGAAACTCGGCCATTTGTGGCCCATAGCAGACGAAAGCACACGAGTGACGTATTCACTTCGGTGGCGTATCGAAGAATGAAGAGAATTAGGGAATCGCTTCGACACAATAGATCCAGGACTGGCTTTTAAAACACATTGTTTTGTTTGTTTATTAGTTTGGGTGTAATTAACATACCATTAGGTTTTAAGTAACCTCAATTCACGGTATTTTCTTCAACAAATAAATATAATTTCAGAAACCAAATTTTCGGCTTTTTAGATCGGATTTTTCAGAATTGCAAAACATTCAAACACTTCTTTTTGTTTCTGATTTCATAATAATAAGTAGTTTTTTATCACTTGAAAAAAGTACCCAGAGTTTAATAATGTTTGTTATTCGTATCTTTTTATTTTAAATAAATAGTAAAAATAAGTCTTATTTATATTTTTCTTCCTTTTGTCACCATAATCAAGGCAGGGGAGGGTCTATTAACTTTTTGAATAATGAATAAGAACAATTGTTATTAACACGCCTGGTTATATGCGTACCCAAAGGCTACAACTTCCTCACGCACCGAAATAGTCGCAGATAAAAGAAAAAAAAGTCTTTTCTTTCTTTTCGAAATAAATTTGTAATTTTTTTTTTCTGTCATGTAACGGACTAGCCATTCTGGTTAGTCCAATATTAGTCCACCGTGACACCACAGCATGCAATGCACAAAGAGAGGTTGGGAGGGAGGGAGAAAACGTCCATTCCACCTGTTATTTTTACGATAGCTACAGCTGTTTAGGAGATATACCGCCATTTGCAATTTCATATACTTTTTAAAAATTTTTTGACTGCTGACTTATGTTTAATAAAGTTTCGTCCCTCTCCCGAGTGTATATCACATTTTTTTTTATGCATCAAATATTTTTTAGCCATTATTAAGCTCTGACTGTGGAGAATGCTCTTTATCTTCACTTTTTGAAATTAACTCGCTTCTATCATGTGACAACAAATTTTTAACCTCTTTCTCAGCAGTTCATCCTACCTATTTATAAATTTTCTACTGGAATGGTGACTTAATTATCTGCTATTTATCTCTGAAATTTTTTTCGACTTCCAGTTTTCGGCGGATTTACACGTTTTAGGGGTCAGAGATTCCGAAAAACATGTTTTTACAAAATGTCTGTCTGTCCGTCCTCATTGTATCAACGAAAAGTGTATGAAGTTATGCTTCAAATTGAACCACATTTGTTTTCTATGTTTTTGGCTATGGCAAGCAGATTCTATTAGAATTTGGGGATATTTCGACGAAAGGGGGCGCTGTGATCAATATTTTTGTTTCATTTTCCCTATTGTATCATCGAAAAGTGTATGAAGTTGTGCTTCAAATTAAACCATATTTTTTTCTATGTTTTTGGCTATGACAAGCAGGTTTTATTAGAATTTGGGTATATTTCGACAAAAGGGGGCGCTGTGATAGCCATTTAAAGATTTCAAATTCAAAAAGATGTACAAAAAAATTAGAAATCCTAAAAGTTTTTTTCGTTAAATGTTCGGCCTTGATCCAGAGAAGCTGGAACAATTTTTGTTTTGCCTCTATCTTAAAAAATGGCTGAGATATAGCGGTTTGAAATTTTAGGGTGGCTAATATTTTCAAACAAGACAGAAGAATTCATTCATAAACGGGTTTAATTTAAGAGTTTTAGTGAACATTGTTTCGGCAATATTTTTTTCATTGTTGCAACCATTGTTCCTATTATATGCTTATCACTATATATTTATATTCGCCAACGTCAAATTATCGCCAAACTTAGCGACAGTTGGCGAAATATCGCCAAATTTGGCGACCAAAACAGGTTACCATAAATGAAGCCAACTTGGGTGTAGAGGACTAATTTGGCGATATTCTCATTCAAATTCAATGTTGACGAGAACTGGGATTGAATCTTCTTTAATTAGGTTCCACGCATTTTACCTTCGTGTTTTCCAGTAAAATTAGCTAAAATCGTAAAACCAAGGAATAGGGAGGCTATCTGTACCTGTCGGTTCAGGCCAGAAGGACTTTTCGTAGTTTAGTATACATCAGTTGATCGCATCCCGGTAACCCGACGATTCGCAAGCAGCTGACGTACAACAGAATGACGAAAAATATTGATTTTATTGGCAATGTGATAGCGAATTTTGAAGTATTAACATGACTGAGATAGAAGAAAGTTTTGGGATTGGCACATCCGACTAGTTATACTTATAAAACTGCAACTTGATGTTGCACATGCTTCTGAAATACATTTATAATTTTTCAATTAATATTTTCAGATGCTTTAAAACTATCTTACTATTTATTTTTATAGTTAACATTTAAAACTTACATTAAATTTGTTATAATTATAAATTACTCCTGCAAGATGCCACAAAATGCAAGGAAAAGCTTAATAAAATTTGAAGGTCATGAAAAAATTAAAATAAATAAGTAAGTAGTATCAACGGCACGAATAATTGACTTTCTGTATCATTCCATTAGTAAAACAACTCGACATAAAACACTCGACTGCACCCATACACGTCCATCTTAACTTATAATACGAGGAGAGCAGTTCATGCAAAGACCTTTTTGGTTCATGCGCTCACTCGCTATTGTAATGTGGTGAAAGATTAAGAAGAACGTACTTTTGGAGCTTATTTTTAATGTAAAACTATTTCAGTAAAATTTACCGGGTTGAGTGGAATACTTTTATACTTTCAATGTTCCGCTTTACTGGGCAGATAATTTTATCGTCTTTTAAAAAATACTTGAAATTAGATAATTTTTAAAAACATACAACTTCGCCATCGGACGTCTAACTTATAATGGTTAAAATCGTATATAGATAATTATTTTAAGTAAAGAGTAATAAAATAAAATTTTATTATAAATTATCATGGAATTTCGCGATTTCGGAGGAAGGATGAAGTGTTTCAATAAAGGGTAGAGCAATTTTCAAGAATGCTATAAATTCAAGTGCAGAAATTCGTACAAGAAACTCATTTATTTAAGTGGGAATTCAAGAACAATAATGGAAAAAAAAAAAAGCCGTAAAAAGAATTTGTAGCATAACGAAGAACGCAATTCCAAAAATGAAATTCCCGTGTTTTTTCCGCTTTCATTCTTATAGAAAGAATGTAGATGTGATTAAAATATACATTTCTTGTCAATCCCTAGTTAAATAATTGTTTTACTATGATAGCATCTGTATAAAGAAATGACGTTACCCGATGAGCATAGGTTACATACCTTTAAACCAATTTTGCACCCTCCCCCTTCAGATGTTGCTGAATAGCTTATAGTAAATCGTCCAAATTACCAACTAATAAATATTAACAAGTTGAGACTGCTGACGTGCATTCACGGCATTTGGATATCTGTAATGATGTCTGTGGGAGTTTCTTCGCATTTTACATATTGCATTGTTTCTCAAAAATAAACAAATTATTCTTATTTATACAATCAATATAGTATACATGTAAAAACATAGATTAGAATCAGTATCATTATTATATAATATCCATTTGAAAGGCACACATTACTACAGATGACCATTTTGTTAAATAAACAAGCAAGAGTAATGTCCATAGGCAGTGACTATTAATAAAAAGACAAAATGATGCGGTCGCGAATAGGTTAATATTATATAAATAACTAATGGTTAATTTTGGTTAATTTACATTGTCAATTCGTATGATACCTTTACGTTATCAATCAGTATGATTTCGTAAAAAATAATAAATGTTAATATTAATTCTGAAAAAATTGTTTGAATTTGAAAAAAAAACCGCCTTTCTCAAAAAAAAAAAAAAAAAAAAAAAAAAAAAAAACACCTCTGCACCAAATTCTATAATCCTATTAAATGTTGTACATGTACTAAAGACTTAAAGTAAGTAAACTTTATTGAAATTTCTGCGGCAATAATATTTCTACATAAAGATAACTTTTCTTTAATCGAAAACATATGTTATATTTAGAAACAGTCCGTTTTTTTTAAAATATTAGTAATTTGTGCTCAAATAACATTTATTTTTCGCAAACTGTGCGAAAGATACCACACGGATATATTTACTGATAGTAATTGTGTAAAAATATAAAAAGAAAATTAGACTGGGTTTAGAGTGAGACAGCGTCAAACTTTAAAAGGCGGAGCTGTGTAGTTCCACCCTAAAAACCGCCTTTGCCATTTATAGCCGCCTTTGCACACAGTAACTTTGGCGATTACTTGAAACAAAGGCAGGGTTTGTTACTTGCGGCCAAATAATAATTAAAAATATGTTTTAGTTCTAGATGTAGTTGGCAGTCATGGAAGAGCTGGGCACCAGCGGACCAATTGTTATATCTAATTTTTAAAAGTATCATTCGTCTTATTTAATAACAGATTTTCTGCGATTAAGTGATGCGAAGAACAATATTAAAAATTAGTGGCGAAAATTGGCCCGATGGTCGCAGCTAATCCACGGCTGACTGTATTATTAATTAGTGTTGTTACAGAGTTGCCCGATTGGAGGATTTTTGTATATAAAATATCTGTTACTTTGTTGGACTTGAAATATTTGCTTTATTTTATCAAAGAATATATCTGTCATTAGATAAATCAAATATTTTTAATATTATATAGAAAACCTTAAGAGAATAGAGGGATCGCTTCAACACAGTAAATACAGGACTGGCTTAAAACACATTGTTTTGTATGTTAGTTAGACAGTGTACAGTTAGCACGCCATCAGGTTAAGCAATCCCAATTCACGGTATTTTTCTTCCACAGATAAATGTAAATTTCAGAATCCAAATTTTCGGGCTTTTAGATCAGATTTTTCAAAATTGCAACATATTCAAACACTTCTTTATGTTTCTTATTTAATAATAATAAGTAGGCCTTTATATCTTGAAAAAATTACACAGAGTTTAATGATGTTTATTATTCGTGACTTTTTATTTTAAATCAACAGTAAAAATAAGTTTTATTCACATATAAAACAAGTTCGGAATGCTTAAATTCATCTTTTCGAATTAAAATAAAATGTACACAAAAACATGTGATTCACATTACCTAAAAGATGATGAAAACTTTAATTAGATTTTAAATTTTTATACATTAAAATCGAGCACTTTCGGCTGTGAACCCAGCCTTCATTAGGATTTATAAAAACAGATGTTAAAGCACAAACGTCTAGATCACATTTATATAACAGTATGTTTGTGTACTGCGAACTAGCAGAAGAGTTCAAATCATTCACATTCGCCAACGGTCGGTCGATACCATTGCATAGCAAAACAGGTGAGGAAAGAAGGAGGAAGGGGAAAAAGAAGATTTTACTGTTCCTTGATTAAATTAAGCCAAATTCTCGGAATATTGTAAGACAGTACATCATTGCACACTTTTCCTTGCTTATTTATAATTTCTACAGATTCTCGAATTATTAAATCATAGTAATTTCTCATGGGACATATTACTTTAGCATTATTAAAATCTATTTAAACGTTTCGGGTTTGGTGAAGTCTCGATAGAGCAGTGGATGACTTGTTAAATTTTAGATCACTTTTATGTTCTTTTATACGGTCTTTCAATTTTCTCGTTGTCATTCCAATATATTCTAGTTGTACATCATCATCGGTGTTAAATGGAATGACATATACTCCGGACATTTCATCTGGTGGGATAGGATCAATCTTCGCGGCCAGTAAATTCTTCATTTTAATTGGGGGTTTAGCTATCAAATTTATCCCATAACCAAAAAGAGCGTGCCGAAGTTTCTCAAAAAATCCCGGTATATAATTTATACTACAATATTTATTTTGCGTTAAGTTATTCTTGGTTCAACCAAGAATAGTTGCAGTTAAACGAAAGAAGTTCTGGTATTTTTTTTTTTCTTTTGGAAATAAATGTGTAAATTTTTCCCTGTCATGTAACATAAAAAGCCATTCTCGTTAGTCCAATATTAATGCACCGAGACACCACAGTATACTATGCCCAAAGAGAGATTGGAGGGGGGGGGGTGAAGAAACGGCTATTCCACCTTTTATTTTTAGAATAGCTTTTTCAACAGTTTAGGTGATATGCCTTTATTTGTATTTTCAGCTACTTTTTAACAATTTTTTGATAATTGACTGATGTTTTATAAAGTTTCCGCCCTCTTCCTAGGGTTTTAATAAATATTTTTATTTTTATTTTCATATGCATCAAGTACGTTTTAGCCTTTTTTAAGCTTTGACTGTAGAGTGCGCTCTTTATCTTAACTTTTTAAAATTTTTTTGACTGCAGTCGGATGTTTTATAAAGTTTCTTTATCTTAACTTTTTAACAATTTTTCTTACTATTGACTGATGTTTTATAAAGTTTCCACTCTCTGCCGAGGGTATATAACTTTATTTTCATATTCATTAAGTATGTTTTAGCCATTTTTAAGCTTAAACTGTGGAGTGCGCTCTTTATCTTAACTTTTTAACAAATTTTTTTACTATTGACTGATGTTTTATAAAGTTTCCGCCTTCTCCCGAGGGTATATAACTTTATTTTCATATGCATCAAGTATGTTTTAGCCATTTTTAAGCTTTGACTGTGGAGTGCGCTCTTTATCTTAAATTTTTAACAATTTTTTTTTACTACAGACTGATGTTTTAAAAAGTTACTTTATCTTAACTTTTTAACAATTTTTTTTACTATTGACTGATGTTTTATAAAGTTTCCGCCTTCTCCTGAGGGTATATAATTTTATTTTCCCATTCATCAAGTATGTTTTAGCCATTTTTAAGCTTTGACTGTGGAGTGCGCTCTTTATCTTAACTTTTTACCAATTCTTTTTACTACAGACTGATGTTTTAAAAAGTTACTTTATCTTAACTTTTTAACATTTTTTTTTACTATTGACTGATGTTTTATAAAGTTTCCGTCTTCTCCCGAGGGTATATAACTTTATTTTCATTTGCATCAAGTATGTTTTAGCCATTTTTAAGCTTAAACTGTGGAGTACGCTCTTTATCTTAACTTTTTAACAATTTTTTTTACTATTGACTGATGTTTTATAAAGTTTCCACTCTCTGCCAAGGATATATAACTTTATTTTCATATTCATCAAGTATGTTTTAGCCATTTTTAAGCTTAAACTGTGAAGTACGCTCTTTATCTGAACTTTTTAACATTTTTTTTTACTATTGACTGATGTTTTATAAAGTTTCCTCCTTCTCCCGAGGGTATATAACTTTATTTTCATCTGCATCAAGTATGTTTTAGCCATTTTTAAGCTTTGACTGTGGAGTGCGCTCTTTATCTTAAATTTTTAACAATTTTTTTTTTTTACTACAGACTGATGTTTTACAAAGTTACTTTATCTTAACTTTTTAACAATTTTTTTTACTACCCAGATAGCATGCAAGGTTCCGAAAATGTTCATTTTTCATTTTCTTTCCATTGTTCTGCAAAGGTGAGTTATCTTCACCATATAGCATGGATGCGGGAATGTTTTCAATACTAGCTTTTGGAGATAAGCTTCAGGCAACCAATATTCTCAAACCAACCTTCCCACATTTGCTTTTCGCGCATGCGAAACTAGCTTTCGTAGCGTTGCTTGTTCGTGTACTTTCAAAATCAAAATGTTGCCGTCGTCATTCTGATCAGCTTGTGTATGGTAAAAGTAGTGTTCAATATTTACAGAAAATACGGTAAGTTTGTTACTAGTATATTGGGAATTCAAGCGCTCGAATACGCCATCTGGTGGAGAAAAGTTATAACTTCTCGCTTCAGGAAAATCCCTTGCAAGCCCATTGCATTACATGCATTTTTAATTTGTTCCTAGTGATTACTGTTTTGCTCAATTTCAGATTTCATATGATATTTGTGTTCTGTGTTTGTATGACAAGGTAAAAATTATCGAAATTTGAATATCTAACACTTTCAAACACGTTTACAATAAATAATGATTTCAATGGCACTTAAGCATTAGTTAAAGGGACAATTTTCCTGTACCGACGGTTGCGATCAGCGCCTCTATAGGCCGTTTTAAGTCCCAATTGTTATTAGTTCAATCTTTTAATCTGTGATAATTAAACAATGTATTTATTTTAACAAGATTAATCCTTATTCATAAAATAATAAAATTTATCATAGGCTTTAGTGTAAATTGCACATAGGGAAAATTATGATTTGAAGCTTTTTTAAGATTATTATTACATTAACTTATGTAAACATGATTTACTTATGACCTTTTATAGTATAGCGTTTCTTAATTATCACAAATTTTTAAAACGTGGTTTCAATTTTAGTAAATGCATAACAGGAGTGCTTCATATATGAACGAACTCCCATCATTATATACTTTGCTACGTATAAATATTAAAGTACATGGGCGAAAGATAAAACACGAAATCTAGAGGCAAAACTATTTAGGGATAGTGTTTAACATGTTTTATTGTCAATTAATAATAAACCATTTAATTATGATCGAATTAAAAGCACTCTAAACCTTAATCATAATTTTGCTTCTAGTGATTAATTAACTTATGTCGGTAAATATATGTTTATATATATTTTGTTTCAAAATCGCCACCACCCCTGATCGGCGTTTATGACCAATTTATAAATGAAAACATACTTTGAACTTCAACAAATTACATTCAAACAAACTCTCTTTTTAAAATCTATTAGCATTATTAAAACTCTATTAAAAGTAGCTATATTTAAAATTTGTTTCCGTAATATATTCCTAGAAAAATGCACTTTAATTAAAAAAAAAAAAAAAAAAAATCATTCACCCCCCGCCCCCTCCTTCTTTTTCCTCAAAAACATGTATGTTTTGCCACATATATTAAACAAGATAATGCTGTGATTATAATGCATCATTAGTTAAACATTATAAACATTAGTTGAATATATTTGAGAATATCTCATCCATATCAACATTTGCCTATATTACATGAACTCTCCCCTCCCCTTTCCTGTAGTAATATAAAATAAAAAACTGTCTGCAAACACAAATAATTGCCCTAAAGTTATTCTGCAAAAAATTGCTGAATCATATGCATGTATTACATCTCAAAACATGAATAAATTTGTTTTATGTATTGGTATTGATGGATTAACAAATTACTTATTAAAAAATATAAAACAAATACATTCATAGATCATAGCAGTAATTAATTTTGATCTGTCAACTTGCCGTTTGATTGAGAATTGGCAAAAGCCTTAATATTATGATCGTGAGTTTTAAATGTTTATCAATTAACTTATTAATTATGATTACCTACCAATACTTCTAGTTAGTATGGGTAAATGGAAAAAATTAAAAACAAAATAAAAAATATTTTAAATTAAATAATTCTTAAAATTCACAAAATAAAAATTTTTGATTTTTTTTTAAAATTAAGTTAATAAATATAAAATGGTCTTGCCCCCCCCCCCCCCTTCCAGAATTCTCTGTATTAGCATTGCAAAATAGCCTTATAATAATCTGGCCATCAACCTGAAGTTTTAACCTCTGCCGAACAGTTGCCGAACAGTTGATGTCGGTTAAGGGGCTTCCGAGTTGCGATCAACTTTACGCCCAGTCTATATGTGAGTAACCTGTCTTGTAAATATTGAGCCGTTGGGAAAAGTTAAATGTAGTATTAACTACACAAGAAAGAACAATTAAAAATAGAAGAAAAATTAAACAATGGGAATAAAAAAAGTAAAGCTATAGAGATTACGGAAAGAGTCTAATAAATGGAAAAAAGTAAAATGGTATAGCTGTAGTTAAAATTAACTACTGAAAAAAGTTGAGAAAGTGTAAAATAGGGTTCGGAACATGTTCAAAAACAGTACAAAAATGCCAGGTGGAAAAGGCAGGCAAAGCTAAGCTTTAACAAAAATAGCACTTAAAAAGAACAAACATATTTATTATTTACAAAATTTTTTAATTTAAATTTATATTTTATTATTATATTGTATAGCATAGGAATAAGATATATAAAAGTAAGAGAGAGAAATTTGCAGAATGGTGAGCACTAATGATCATAGTCAATAATGCAAGAATATTTTGGACGCTTGCGGTGATGTGGTTCGAATGCGTCATAATCCGGCAATTCTGCGATTATATCATTAGGGAGGTCATATAATTTTTCGTAAAATTTTTTGGCAAGGTGGTTGATTCTTTTATTTAATGTGGTAGTTTTGAGGTCTCTGCGAACAGTGCTATTACGGAGATAGCGAGAGGCATTTCTGACAGTACGCAGATTTTTGTTATGAAGTTGGCTGAGGTTTTTCATGGAGGATTTGCAGATATAGCCCCAGACCGGACAGGCAGTTTTAACCTCTGTATAAATTAAATCTGCCCCTTGAAAAAATTTTTATACTATGTGTGATAATGTAACTTTTTTGTGAATGCATCAAAAAAGTTCGTTCAATTATGTTCGTTTTTATTTTAAATTAAACTGGGATTTGTGGGACCCACAACAACAAACAAAAAAAAAATGTTTTAAATTAGTCTTGGGTCCTACTGTATTGAAATAATTTACATGATTTACAGAGTATTGTTGAATTATATCAATATTCAATAAAATGAAACCAGGAATGATTTAAAATGTTTTGTTGCCGGGGATCCAAATAACTAGAGTTTATCGTGCAATAATGTTTTTTCTTTCTTTCATCTGAAAATGTTCTTTAAATTTGAGATGTGTGCAATATGAGTTTTTTTATCTTTACTGTTCTCTGAATATATATGACCACTTGTCACTGCTTACAATCATTAGATGCCATTTTATGTTTAAATTTATAAAACCATGAAGAACACCTTAAAACATTGTGAATAATGTACAATTTGGCTATGATGCCTTACACTCACACCCTTTTTTTTTTTTTAAATCTGTTATAAAAAGGAAAAAAAGTTGCCAATTTTTGGGGATTTTTTCCTTTAATGGTAACCTGGCTATTGTATTAAGAGATTGGTTTGAAGTCGGCTTGTAAATATCGGTGCGTGAGTGTAACACATCTGTTCCAGAATTACAGAGCATATAATGACAAACATGACATTTGGAAAATAATATTTTTTGCTTTTATGCTAAATGTTAAAATAATATAAATTATTGTATCGAAATGAACATAAAAAAATAAAACCGAAGAAAATGAATTTAAAAAAGAAAATAATATATTTAAATAAATTAAGTGATAGGTCATGTACTTCATAACCCTTTGCATTTCTTTGTTGACTGTGACTGGACATTTGTCACTACTACAGAATTAAATTCTTGCTACCACTAATTAGAAAAGATTATCTTCTTAGTATGTTTCTGCAACATTTGTAATTTTATTCTACCATAAAGATTTTAGTATAACAATAACAATTGTGGTACTAAAATGGTTATCACTGTTAAAAACAATAATTTTCAAAGAATAGAAAGGTTAATCTAAGTTGGCTGTTTTCTGCTTTCTGGAAAGGCAAGAGTGAAATCTATTTTAGAATTTGTTTCAATTATTCGAATCTTTTGATGCTTATCGGTTGACATATTGATTCAATATTTCTTTATTCCTACTCCAAGCGGTTAATCTTAAGTTATAATTAAAATAACATGAAGTATGCATAATGCATAGACTTTTATTGTAATGTTAAAACCATTTATGACTGGAGATATGTGTGATATAAGATGTGTACACAGTCCTTTATTTTAACTATTATTACTATATTCGAATGGTAATTTTTACCTTATTTAATAAAACTGCATTAAATAAGGTAAATATTATTTGGAAATATTGGTGCAGGGAAGCTTGTCATGAAGGGTTTAAAGTTTATTTCTTGGTTGTCATTATTTTATTTTGCCTTTTGTAGTTACAAATTCTAATGACATCATCTGACTACAACAGAGTTCCTTGAAAATACATTTGTTTACACTTTACAAGCTGATACAGGATGATTATTTTTTAAGGTAAGAAAAATGATTTTAACACATATATAATAACAAATTTAATGTTATTAAAAGTTATTTCTTAATAATTTCAGTTGACTATTTATTTATTTCATTAATTTTTATTTTAAAATTGAATTTTTATAAATTTATTCAAATTGATAGATAATTTCAGATAACTTAATGTATGTAAGTTTAGAAACAAAGTGTGCATAAATCAGGCATGCGATTTGTCTGCAATGTTATGCTTTCTTCTTGGCATTTTCTGATCATTATCTTTTAAGCTAATTTTTATCAGACAACTCAGAAAGTCAAGAAAACATCAAATGTTAAATACACAACCACTTACTGTTATACTCCAACCATATAATATATATTATAAACATTAGCATTTGTATTAAGTTTATTTTCTTAATATATAAAACATAAAAGAAAAAATAAACTATTGTGCATTCTATTTCTTGCATACATATTGAATTTTTATTTTTAAGATATCTTTGCTTTTTCCTTGTGATAAATTGATATGGTTATAACAATTTCTGAACTCATTTAATTTTTCTTTATAAATTATATATTTACATAATAAATTTTAAAAAATATATTTTTTGTGTATTTTATCCCTGTGAGGGATTTCTGTGGCTCTGGGGGGTTACATTGTCAAGTTCTGGGGATGGAACATTTCAATCCCCCCCCCCCCCTTCAGCTGAATTCAACACTGGTGGGTGTGAGTCTGGAGTATGCCTCTGAGTTTGTTACTTTCATCAGCTTTCGGAAGAAAATATTAAATATTTATATTGTTGCTCTCTCCAAAATATTGACTTGCTTTCATTATTATAAAGATATTTATTAGGATATTATTATTGTTATTATTTTGAGAATGTGTGTAGGGGGGGGGGTAATGTTTTGGTATTATTATATGAATGGTACGTAGCACTGGGCTATATTTTTGGTGCCAAAAAGGCAATTTAATGCCTGGGCAACCCACCAATATTTGAACGAGATTTTTCTTCCTATGGCAGCAACGTACAGCAGGTTGTGTGTGTTTTATATTAAATTAAACATTGTGTGTTTTATAATAAATTTATTTTTGTGTGTTTATAATAAAAATTGTATGTGTTTTACAATTAAATTGTGTGTTTTTTAAGTACTTCCTCCATTATCCCGTCGACCACTTTTCATAAGAACTGTCATTAAATTATAGGATTTAAGGCCAAAGATGCATTATTGTGGTCACACATTCACTTGACTCAGAAGCATTGCATGTGTTTGTTATGTTGTCAAGTGGCTATAATTTGACATTTACCTGTATCTTTCATTATGTTTTACTGATTTATTAGTTATTTCGTTAATCAAAATAATAGTGCCATGATATTAAAAGAGAAAAAGCATTGAAAAAATGTTGTGATGCATAGTTATGTACAATAGATCAGTTTCAACTGATGTCAAAAACATTTATTCACCAGCTGAGAGGGATAATTTGGAAAAATAATGTGAACGAATAAATATCAAAGTTTTTTTTTTTTTTCAAACTCTTTCATTAATATATTATAAATTTTATTGCTCAAGTTTACTAAGTTGGTGCATTGAAGAGTGGGGTTTTTCAGAATTTCTTCGCATTTATTTATTTTGAGATTCCAATGGCAGCATTCTTTAATTTTTTTTTATTTGGCGTTAGTTTGCCAATAGTTATCTGTTATGAACAGTGGTCGACAGGATAATGGAGAAGAACCATTTTTTATAACAAAAAAAAAAAAAAAAAAAAAAAAATAATAATAATAATAATTAGCAAGCTAAGCCTAACAGGTACACAGATGCCTTTAAAAAAGAATCATTATAATTATCCTCTTAGCCCATTTATATACAAGCTTTTTTTGTCTAGGTACTTATACATTGCATTAAATAATACAGGCTTAACCATTTGGCACATTTTTGTTGTTATATCCAACTTAAAAAAATCTGCAACTGCAAACTCCCCTCATTAAACACAATATAAATAATGAAATTTTCCGTTAAGACTGAGTGACAAAAGCAAGATTGCTATATTTGATCAGTGGATTCTAAAAATGCCTAGTTTGATAATATTTTAAAATATATAAACAAAGAATCTACATCAGAAATCTATAAAGCACTTTGCCTCAAGTTGTGCAGATTTTTAAGATGCTACTTCACTCAGGCGAAAACACCCGCTTGCTAATGTTAATCCTATGGGGGGAAATAATTTACGATATCTCGTTCGCATTTCAATATTTTTAAATGAATTTTTTTTTTTTTCTTTTTTTTTTTTTTTTTTTTTCTTGGCATTGGATAGCTGAGGTCAATCTCTATGCACGCTCTTTTGTACTTTTTTGATTTTGATTACAAGTTTTTTTTTTATTAATATACTTTCACTTTCGGAAACTGTTTCAAAAGTAAAAGTATCCTCAATTTAAAAAAAAAATCATTTATAAATATTGAAATGCGAACGAGATATCGTAAATTATTTCCCCCATAGGATTAACAGTAGCGAGCTTGTGTTTTCGCCTGAGTAAAGTAGCCTCTTAAGAGTGACCTATATAAAGTGCATGTCATACCGTATTTTGACTATTGAATTCTGTAAACCTATTGCATTAGCATAGCAAAAGGGGCAATTTAGGGATTAAAACCCCTTCCAGAGTATTTAAAAAATTTATCAGATGTATAGAAATCCATTTGTCTTAAGGTAAAGTAATGTTGTGCAAAAAACCAAAGAAATGAAAAGTATAAGCAGCATAAAATATCATTCTCAACTGTTTCAATGCTTTGTAATAGGGTCATTCGGTGTCAAATCAACCAGCGACTCAACCTGACCATTTTAGATTTTGATGAAACTTACAGGAATCATTCTCCCTGGTGATATAAATAAGAATACACTTTTATTATTTTTGTATATCAGTAAATTTTCATACAATTTTTTTTTTAATTTCGAAAAATCATCATTTTTTGGCTTGTATAATTGTTTTTAATTTTGAATTTCTCAAGTTCTATCAGGCGTAGAGAGTTGTTTGACCCTTCATTTTAAAGATAATTTCACAAGGTTTAATTTGATATGCAAGTTGACTATGTTTGGTTTAAAAAAAAGTAAATTTTATTTAATTTAAAAATTTTAAAATGGTGTTTTTTTAAAGTTTTGAAAAAAATGTTTTTTGTAATATTATAAACTTTAAATTCTGAAAGTTTTAGAGTGGGATCTCAATGGGATCAGCAGTTATGTTAAAAAGACTAATGTTAAACACCAGTTGGGGCTGTTATTTAAAGTTGGCACCTTGCCAACTTTATGACTATGCTAAAGATAGGTATTGTCTTATTAATTTTAATCATTATTTTTTTTATAACTGCTGATCCCATTGAGATCCCTCTGTAAAACTTTAAGAACTTAAAGTTTATAATATTACAAAAAAAAAAATTCAAAATTTTTAAAAAACACTATTTAAATTAAATTAAATTTACTTTTCTTTAAACCAAACATAGTCAATTTGTATATCAAATTAAACCTTATGAAATTCTCTTTAAAATGAGGGGTCAAACAACTTTCTACGCCTGATAGAACTGGTTAAATTCAAAATTGAAAACTTATACAAGCCAAAAAAAATACTGATTTTTTGAAATTAAAAAAATTAATTGTATGAAAATTTACTAAGATAAAAAAAAATTATAAAAGTATTCTCATTTGTATCATCAGGGAGAATGATTCCTGAAGGTTTCATTAAAATCTGAAATGGTCAGGTTGAATATTGAAATTTTTTGGTTGATTTGACATAGAATGACCCAAAAGGGGCCTCTATTTAAACAGAAAATCAATGAAAAAATACATTAGGAGCAATAGCAGTAAAATAGTCATATGTTACTGCTATTGCTCTTTCTTTTTTCTCTGAAGACTAAAGAAGATGCTCTTTTATGAAACCTTTAAACACACAAATGTTAAGTTTATTACGACTGTTTGTGCTTTTCATTACTTTTTGTCACACATTTTTTTTTTTTTTTTTTTTTTTTTTTTAAATGAGTAACAATTCCAGATGAGGATCCTGGCTGTGCTACTGCTTATTGTGTACTTTATTTCTTTTTATTATACATATTTGATGCGTGTGTCTATATTTATTTATTTATCTTTTTATTTGCTAGAGAGAAAAGAAAGAATCAAGAAGAAAATAGAGACTTTACTCGAACTGTTGATGATTATATTATTTTTTGTATGTAAATAAATAGAATTATTTAAACTGAATAATGTTTCATTTGTTTTAGAAAATATTGCCTGGATATTGAGAAATACTTTTGTTTGCTTCAGAGTAAGTTATTAAAAATTATTATAACGATAAAACAGTAATTTAAATGAGTTAAATAAGAAAATAAAAGTAACAACATTAGTTTGTGTTTGCTCTGTTGCATATAGGAAAGTATTTCTCTTGTAAACAAAAAAGAAAAGAAAAAAGGCCACATAGAAATTGAGATTTTTTAAAAATTTAAGTATTGTTAGCTTTTAACTAGAAAGGAATTAGGGAATATTAGATGAGGAAACGCAAAGATTACAATATTGAAATATATTATTAGTTAAAGTAATCTTTGGGTGTAGATTAAAAATTATATTTTTAATACCATATTTGCCACATTGTAATATGTAAAACTTATTTAATGAAGCTATTAAATGGGCAAGAAACTGCTATTACTTTAGCATAAAAATGTTTTGAGAAGATTATCATTGAATATATAAAAAAGTTTCTTTTTGCATCATTAAAGAATTCATTTTAAGAGAAAGTTATTAAAAATTATTATAAAGGAAAAACAGTAATTTAAATGAGTTAAATTAGAAAATAAAAGTAACAACATTAGTTTGTGTTTGCTCTGTCACATATAGGAAAGTATTTCTCTTGTAGACGAAATGAAAAAAAAAAAAAAAAAAAAAAAAGCATACCTACATAGAAATGGAGATTTTTTTTTAAATTAAAGTATTCTTAGCTTTCAACTAGAACACATATTGCAACAGTGTATAATGTACGGTATATTGGAATTCTACATATTTGGTGTGGTATTGGTGTTAGCACTGTTAGTAAACACAGGTTTTTCTTTCTCCTTACAATGTATAATTAGCTGATCCTGTACCGGTGAACTGTATTCAAAAGGTAAGTAACTGAAAATATAATCAAGCAGGGCGGTCGCTCTGCCAAGCCAAGCTTAAAAAAAAAAAAACGCCACACAAACAACGCCAAGAACTGAACTAGACCGCTACTGCTTATTTACAGGAATCAACTTCGCAATGTTAAATCGACAAAACATGCCAGATTAAAATATCAGATATATAATAAACCAAGCGTCGCCGAAATAAAAAACGAAAACTAGAAGAATCTAATGAAGAATTTCTTCAATTTAAGACCAAACTCATCTTCATAAGTGATTTATAAACAGAGATATAGATTTTTTTTAAAAACGTCGAGTTACTTAAAATGATCACTTTTTTCTTCGTCAAACTTTTTTTTTCAAACAACCTACAGACCTTAATATTCGGCAGAATAAAAAAAGGATTGCATTTTTGGACAAGTAATTACGTAATCTATGTGCTTTTATAAAATTCAGTGTAAAAAAATAGTATTTTCTATCCTTAATTAGCAAAAAACTGTTAATTAACTTGGCGATTAAAAAATTATGCCAAAACAGAGATAAAACCCGCCAACGACCATGCACCATCTGTATTAAAATAGCACAAATCAGTTACAGGTTATAATATAACCACATCAAATTTCATCTGCAAGTCAGCCATTTTCTTCTGAAGATATTTTTTTTTAAAATAAAACTTCACAATTATAAGAACACATATTTTATCAAATAATTAAATATGACTGCAAACTGTGGCAGATGATTGTTTCTAACATGAATAAGTATGAGAAATTGCCGGTTACGAATATGGATCTGGGTAGCTCAGTCGCAGAGCGTCGGCATGGTACGCATAAGGTCCCAGGTTCGAGTCCAGGCCCAGGTCAATTTTTCACTCATGTTTGTTTAGTGTATTTAATTGTCTGATAAAATGCGTGTTCTTTTAAATATTGTAAAATAAAGTAATCAGACGTAGTGTTTATGCTTTAAAACTATTTTAAATATATAATTTACGTTTTTAGAAAGATCTTTAAAAATAAATTAGTTTTTGAGGGAAGATGTACCTTCTAAAATGTATACATTAAGAGTTATCGCCATTTAAAATTTCTTTCCAAATGTAAACAAAAATTTTGAAATGAATTAAATGTGATTCATTTATTTCTAAAAATAAAAAAACACGGTAAAGGACAGGCATTTCGTTCGCAGGAATACCTTTCACGTCATCTACTATATATACGAGGCTAGCGAAAAAGAAAGGCTACCGCGGTGCTTTACGCGTATCTTTTTTTACAGATCGCGGGATTCACGTGAGGCTCGAATCCACCAATGCAGGTGTACGAAAAGAGCATCACGTCACTCTAGCGGTCTGTGAAAAAAAGATAAGTGGAACGCACCGCGGTAGCCTGTCTTTTTCGTTAGCCTCGCTATATATATAAAACACAAACGGAAATTTCGTTCCGTTCCTTTATAACTCGAGATCTGCTGAATGGAATTTGATGGAACTTGCACTGTTCGAGAGATAATTTTTCAGGGAAGGTTTTAGTATGTAACACAACGTTCTACGTATAATAGCTATCGAATTATGATAGAAAGTTCTGTTATTTTGGCCGAAAAGGTTACCATTGCTAATTTTTTGGCGATCATTGCTGTTGCAGAAAGAAATGAAAAGGCTATACATCTCGAAAAATAAAAGAAAAACTGTTACTAATTTTATTTAAAAAAAAAAAAAAGAAAGAAAGAAAGAAAGAAAAAAAAAGAGTTTTGATGACAGAATATTATAAAACGAAAATATTTAATTTAAACATGATTAGAAATGTTCATAATGCTTAAAACATTATTCAAGGGGCAAGATTTCTATTGAAACAAATTTGGCGATTTATCTTTTGTTTTTGGCGATTTTGATTTTACTTTTGACCCCAAACAATTTGATTTTAAGCCAAAAAGTGTCTTTTTTTGTTGCAGAAAGAATTGAAATGGCTATACATCTGGAAAAATAAAAGAAAAAACTGTTACTAATTTTATTTTTTTTAAAAAGAAAGAAAAGAAAAAAAAAGAAAAACAGTTTTGATGAGAGATTTTAGGCCAAAAGGTGTTTTTTTTCAAGTGTACAACTGCATTTTCGCAGCATTTTTTTTTTTTTTTGGTACTTTTTGGTTAGCCGGGCGCCAGTGATATATATATATATACACACACATATATACACATATATCTACACAAATACATGTATATATATATATATATATATATATATATATATATATATATATGTGTGTGTGTGTGTGTGTGTGTGTGTGTGTGTGTGTTCATATATCACTGGTGCCCGGCTAACCGAAAAGTACCTTTTTTTATTCAAATGCAAACTATATTAATGGCAATATACTTCTATTTACTTCTACATATATGAAATTTCGTTCCGGCTGCTTATAACTCGAGTTCTGCTGAATGCATTTTCGTAGAACTTAAACTAAGATAATTTTTAAGGGAAGGTTTTAATGTATAACATATCGTTCTACGTAGCTTAGTTATATAATTATTCTGGGAAGTTCTATAATCAGATCAATCCGATTATGAAAGATTAGCCTTTTTAAAAGATTTTGCCGAATGTATTTCGATGGAACCTATACTGTTAAATAATTTTCTAGGGAACGTTTTATTATATAACGTTGCTTAGTTCTAGAATTATAGGGGGAAATTCGAAAATCGGGTGACCATTTTTTTAATCAAATATTAGCCTTTTCAATATTTGATTCCGATTATGAAAGATTAGCCTTCTAAAAAAGTTCTACTGAACGGATTTTGATGAGAATTGTATTGTTAGTTAGATGCTATTTCAGAAATGGTGTTAATGTACTATATATTGTCCTACGTTGCTTAGTCCAACAGTTATGTGTGAAGGTTATATAGTCAAGTGAACCCGATTCCGAAATATTAGCCTTTTTGATAGTTTTTACTGGGCGTATTTTTTGCGACTTGCATTGTTAAGTAGATAATTTGTAAGGATTGTTTTAGTATATTTTATATCGTTTGGTTGTTTTAGAATTATGTGGAAAAGTTCAATAATCAGATTATCAAAGATTAGCCTTTATAAAAACTTCTTCTGAATGGATTTTGTTAGTTAATTTGTTTGCATTGTTATTTCGATAATTTTTAGTGATGGTTTTAGTATATTGCATATAGTTTTATCATTGTTTAGCAAACCCTAACTGTAAATGACCAAATAAAAGAGTTTGTCCTTAACAGCTAAAATTTTGACTGCACATTAGAAAATATAATAGCGCAATCGCGTCATTTTTCAGTAATGTGGAAGGATATTCCACGTAAATATACAGATTGCTTTCAAGTACAAGGTCAAATTAAACGATATATTTCGTTTGATTCAGGGTTCATTTGTAGAAGCCGACCAGCGCAGTGGGCGCAGCGGGCGTAGCTTGCTAGTTTTCCTATAAATTAATGAAATCCAGTTGTTAAATTATTTTTGTTTTAGAAGTAAAGTTTCCATTTAAATTTATTGTAACAGTACAATGTTTCATTGAATAAAATAAGGTAAATCTAAGAAATTGCTAAGAAATTCCAAACATGCACAGGGCAACGCAAAAAAAAATAAAATAATAATAAACAAAAAATAAAAAATAGATAAATAAATAAATAAATAAATAAAAATCAGCTTTCAGAAATTCTAAAAATTGTTCCGCTATTCATATTATGTATCTTCGGGGTCCATCCTCCCACTTTCAGCCCTCCCACCCAAAGGGGGCACTTTTCTAAATTTTGCCGACACCTCTCATGTGATATATCGTTGGAAAAGTCTGTGAACGCTTAATCATAATATGCAGGGGGGGGGGGGGGTATTTTCTAAATTTTGCACATACCCCTCATGTGATACATCGTTGGAAAGGTCTGTGACCGCTTAATCCTATTATGCGTCTCCGGTGTTCATCCCCTCTTTTGCCCCCCAAGCGCGATTAGCTTTCACCACCAGGGGATGCTTTCCTATATCTGTTCCTACGAGTCGGATCACGACGGGGTATGGCTCATTCGACTCGACATCAATAGAGCTTTCCGATTTTAGTTCGTTTTTTCACCACCAGGGGGCACTTTTCTATCTCTGGTTCTATGGGCTAGATCACGACGGGGTACAGTTCACTCGACTCGACATCTATAGCCTTAACGATTTCAGTGCCCGAGGTTCATACAGAACAGATTGCGCTACCTGGTGGTGGAAGATGGAACTTGAGCGTGCGCAGCACGACTGCTATACGGTGCCGAAGGCAGCGGGGACCCGTGTCGGAAGTTAGTTTGGTTAGAGGTTTATACTATTCGATGTGCAAATTAAGGGATTATCCGGTGCCGAAGACAGCGGAGAACCAGGTCGGAGGTTCGTTCGGTTCGAGGTTTATCTTATTCGAGGTTTTACAAGATTCGAGGCCCCGATATAAATTAGGGGTCCGCTAGCGGGCGAAGCCAGCTAGTGCTAATAATAAAAGAGCGTGATATCACGTTTGATTTCAAATGCAGCGCTGACACGCTATGTACGTATTGCATTTTTATTCATTTCATCGATAAGTCAGTGATATTTTTTAACGGGGGATAACAAGTATTATAACAAGCCACATTTAGTATGTTGTTATTAGTTTAATTTAAAAATCTACTGGTATTTCTAGTTAACCTTTTAAACAATGACTGAAAGTAAAATGTAATTTTAAATTATTTCTCATGTTTAGATTATTTAAATTATGTTTATTCTGTTTTAAAAAAAAGAAATGATATCTACAAAAACAACTTTTCAAAAGTAAAAAAAAAGCCAAGCGTAAAAAAAAAAAAAAAGTTGTGGCTAAAAAATGGTGTGATATCAAATTTCCAAGCTATTATATTACTTTTTTAACTTTTTTCCATTAAATAAGTTATCATATATATAAGTCGAGTGCCTACGTATATGTTAATAGAAATCGTTTTCTCCTGTACTAAATACATCCTAACGAGTTTCTGAAAATTCAATTTTTTTCAAATTATGCATGATGGGCTTGGCGGCCATCTTTTCATATTTCTAAGCACCCAAATTTCTAAAGTAAAAGCGTAATATGTTTGCAATGTAATATGTTTATAACAATTTCGAACTTCAGATTTTAACTACGGACAGATAAATTAGATAAGACTGATATTTTGAGAAATTGATTTTTACTAGTTTGAAATTATTAATTACTGTAAAAAATAAATCGTAAGATGAATCTTTAAGATAAGTCATCATTATCTTAAGACACAATTTTCAGATCATACAAATCTATAAATGAAACGCTTAAAATATTTGCTTAAATAACAATTTTGAACTTCGGATTTTAACTACGGATTTGGATGCTTAGAATTTTGTGAATAATATGCAAAGATGGCCGCCAAGCCCATCATGCATAATTTGAAAAAAATTGAATTTTCAGAAACTCGTTAGGATGTATTTAGTACAGGAGAAAACGATTTCTATTAACATATACGTAGGCACTCGACTTATATATATGATAACTTATTTAATGGAAAAAAGTTAAAAAAGTAATATAATAGCTTGGAAATTTGATATCACACCATTTTTTAGCCACAACTTTTTTTTTTTTTTTTACGCTTGGCTTTTTTTTTTACTTTTGAAAAGTTGTTTTTGTAGATCAAATTTACTATGTATAAGCATAGGCATAGAGTTGTATATGCTCAAATCCAACCAATAATTTAAAAAATAGACCTCCCTCCCCTCTAATATATATATATATATATATATATATTTTTTTTTTTTTAAGAATTTCCTCTTTTTTTTTTTTTTTTTTTTTTTTTTTTTTTTTTTCAAACATAAATGACATTAGAAAAAAAAAATTCATCTTCCACTAATACCTAATTTTATTTATTTTTCATTTGAAATTTTGTAACCAAAAACCCATATAAAAAGTAAAAATAGGAAAAGAATTCATATTCTGAAAAATTTTTATTCAAAGTCAATTTTCATTGTAATTTTATTATAAAAGATTCGTGAATGACAGCGAGTATATAATTTTATAAACTAGTTTGTACATTTGAATTTTAACATTGTCTTAATGTGATTTATTTATAAATATACTGTCACGTAATCAACCAAACTCAAAGGTTTCCTTAACTTTATTTCATTTATTTTATTTATATCTTTTTGATGTTGTTGGCAACAATAGTTTTTATGTTTATATAATTGTTTTGTGTTCCAAAGATGTAGGAAGTGAAATAAAACTATGAAAAGTAAAGCCAAAGGATTTTTTAATATAGGTCTCTATAGAATAAGATAAATAGTATTTTTTAACGAAACGTGTAAACGTTATAGTTTTTAATTTGAATAGAAACATTTTATTTTATGTTTATTATAGTTTTACGTTTTCATTGAATTCTCAATCAAGCAAAGAACTTGAATGCCGGTGTGCATATTAGTTATCTGACATTTATTGGCGTCCGCGAAACAGGACTTGTATTGAGAATAAGATGGCTTTAGCAAGTTTAAGTGATAATGTTAAATTAAGAGGAACCGTTAGAAGTGGTTTTACAAAACAACTGAATTCCATAAAAGAAGAAATGAAAGAAGATACACCGGATAAGAAGAAATTACAAATTTCGTTCTCGATGTTAGAGGATAAACACAAGCAATTGGTCGAGCTTAACTATAAAATTCTTCTTATGAAAATCGAAACGAACACAGACGATTTAGATGAAGAATCTGAAGTGGCTGATGGTTATGTGCGACAGTTTCTTGAAACACAGGTTAGTGTTTATGAATTAATTAATGTACCTTCTAATGATATAGATAACAGTTCCAGTATTAGTGAAGCTAATATTAAAAGAAAGTTTAAACTTCCGAAACTTGAACTTTATAAATTTGATGGAGAAATAAAAAACTGGTTGCAATTTTGGTGCCAGTTCGAAAAAATACATGAAGACTCAGATAATGTTCCCTCTGATAAATTTCAGTACCTTATTCAGGCTACAGTAAAAGGATCCAGGGCCAGAGAAATCGTAGAGTCGTTCCCGCCAACGGGAGATAATTACGCCAAGGTAATTGATAGTTTGAAAACTAGATTTGGTAGAGAAGATCTGTTAGTAGAAGTATATATCCGAGAGTTATTAAAATTAGTTTTGAAGAATTCGTCTTCACGAAATAACTCTAATTCCATGTGTACACTCTATGATAGTTTAGAATCGCATATTAGAGCTCTTGAAACTCTTAATGTCACTACAGAAAAGTGTGCCGCTATGTTATACCCTTTAGTAGAATCATGCATGCCAGAGGAATTTTTAAGGGCATGGCAAAGAAGTTCTAAGTTTATAGATGGGGCGAAACCTAAAAATAAATTAGATAATTTAATGGAATTCTTAAAATCTGAGGTAGAGTCGGAAGAACGAATTAATTTAGCCTTATCTGGTTTTGAACTGAAACATAAGATTAAAAAACAGGGTGTTTCAGTAGAAGAAAAAATATCTACCGCTGCTGGTTTGTTATCTACCAGTCCGACGATCGTTAAAGTTTGTGTGTTTTGTAACGGACAGCACGAAAGTTTTAACTGCTTTAACGCGCAAAAAATGAATTTGGTTAGTAAACAAAAGATGTTAAAACAAAAAGGCTGTTGCTTTAAATGTTTTAAAAGGGGGCACTGCGTAAATAAGTGCAATGCATTCATAAGGTGCCTAGTTTGTAACAAAGAACATGCCACACTCATGTGTCCAGAAATATCCGCAAATAAAAACGTTTTGAAAGGTCCTATTGATAAAAGGGATAAAAAAGACGAGAAAGCATCTTCACAGAAAACACCTGATCAGAAAGCTGTTAATTTATCTAGTTTATCTCTATCTCCAAAGGTAATTTTGCAAACTTTGATAGTAAAATTAAAAGGACCTTATTCGTGTTTACATGTACGAGCATTGATCGATACAGGTTCAGAGAAGTCTTATATTTTAAAACGTACTGCTGAAAATATGGATTACGAACCATTGAGAGAAGAACTAGTTACCCATTCTTTGTTTGGAGGCAAGAAAACTAGTAGAATTAAGCACATGTGTTACAAAATACATTTAGAAAGTTTAGATGGGAAATTTCTATGTAATTTTGATGTTCTAGATGAGCCTGTTATATGTGAAAATATTCCTTCGGTACAGAAAGGTCCTTGGATAGATGAACTAAAAGTTATGAAAATTTCATTAAGTGATACAAAAGAAGATCCACGACCAATTGAAGTTTTAATCGGTGCCGATGTTGCCGGAAGATTATTAACTGGGCGCAAAAGAAATTTATCCTGCAATTTAGTTGCAATTGAAACATATTTAGGCTGGACACTGATGGGTAAAGTTCCGTTGAATGACGTTCATGAGATGTCTGGTGCAATGGTTTTAACATCTTTATTTGTGAAAGAATTTACTATCACAGACCTATGGAGTCTTGATGCAATCGGCATAACGGATCCTGTAATTCAGAAGTCCAAAGAAGAGAAGGAACTTGAATCAAAAATGAGTTTCATGGATTCAATTACTGTGAATAACGAAGGGCGTTATGAAGTCTCTCTCCCATGGACTGAAGAACATCTCCCTATTTCTAGCAATGAAAAGTTAGCATTAAAAAGATTAGAAACCATGACTGGAAGACTTGACTCCGATAATTTGTTTACATCTTATAACGAAGTTTTTAATCAGTGGTTGACTTTGGGCATAATTGAAGAAGTTTCTGTGGATTCAAAGGTAGACTCTGTGCATTACTTACCTCATAGACCAGTGGTGAAAGAGAACAGCACAACGAGAGTTCGTCCAGTTTTTGACGCATCTGCGAGAGAAAAGTCATCTCCGTCGTTGAATCAATGTCTCGAATGTGGACCGAACTTAATGAAGCTCATCCCTGATATTCTTTTTAGATTCCGCGAACGAAAATATGGTGTCATAGCGGATATAGAAAAAGCTTTTTTACAAATAAGCATCAGACAGGAATGCAGAGATTTATTAAGATTTTTTTGGTGGAGTGGTGACGATGAAAGAAAATTGAAAATATTTCGTCATGCACGATTAGTTTTCGGTTTAAAGTGTAGTCCTTTCATTTTGGCAGCCATTATTGAATTTCATTTAATGAAATGCACCGAAAATCCTTGTTATGATAAAGAGATGTTAACGAAACTTCTTCACAGTTTTTATGTTGACAATGTTGTAACGAGTTTTTCTAATCAAGACGGATTGCTAAAATTTATACAGGAAGCTAGAAATGTAATGGAGGAAGGTAAATTCAATTTAAGAGGTTGGCAATATTCTGAAGATAATATCGAGCCTACAATTTCACCTGTACTAGGTTTATTATGGGACCGACAAGAAGATACTTTAGCTCTAAATTTGGGCTGGCTAGAGAATTTTGAGCTAGGAAAAAGTACAAAACGAACCATTCTCTCCATTGCACATAAAGTGTTTGACCCAATTGGATTAGCATGTCCAGTTTTCTTGTTGCCGAAGCTTTTGTTGCAGAAAATGTGGAAAAATGGAATGGCTTGGGACGAAGAGGTTAATGATAATGTGAGAAAAGAATTCTCCAACTGGTTTAGAGATCTTAGCTGTCTGAAACGAATATGTCTAAGAAGGTGGCTTCGCGTTGATGAACACAGTGAAAACCTTAGTATACATACCTTTTGCGATGCGAGTCAGCACGCTTACGCCGCCGCAACATTCGTTAGAATAAATACTGCTGACGGAGTCGAAGTACATCTGTTAGCTGCAAAATCCCGAGTAGCTCCCGTCAAAATGATTACAATACCACGTCTTGAATTGATAGCTGCTACGGTGGGAGCTAGGCTGTGCAAATCAGTGATGGAAGGGCTTCAGTGGAAAAATGTAAAATTGCACTTCTGGACAGATTCATCTACTGTGTTGAGTTGGATTCAAAGAGAAGAATTGTGGACTGTCTTTGTAAGTAATAGAGTAAAAGAGATTAGAAAAACAACAGATCCAAACTCATGGAAACACGTACCAGGAACTAAAAACCCCGCTGATATTCCATCCAGAGGATGTTCTGTGAAACATCTATTGAAAATAAAATGGTGGGAGGGTCCAAGTTGGCTTAAAGCACCTGAAGATAAATGGCCTTCATCTAACATAGTCACTGATGAAAACGCCATTGCTCAAGAAAAGAGAAAATCTCTAAACGCTCCAGTTGCTTCACTTCCAGAAAATCGAATTAAGGATGCAGCAGTTTTTGAAATTATAGGCTTCGACTTGGCTGGGCCTTTGTACCTTAAAGGAGGCTCGAAAGCATGGATTTGTTTGTACACATGTGCGATATACCGAGCTGTACATCTTGAACTTTTGTCATCTTTGTCGACAGAAGTATTTCTACAGAGTTTTCGGAGATTTATAGCAAGAAGAGGAAGACCCTCCACTGTTTATTGTGATAACGGTTCTAATTTCGTTGGAGCCTCAAATGCACTTAAAGAGGTTGACTGGGATAAAGTCGTTCAGTATAGTACTACCAGGAAAATAGAGTGGTTTTTCAACCCACCGACAGCCTCATGGTGGGGAGGGTTTTGGGAAAGATTAGTTGGTGTTATGAAATCTATTCTTAGAAGAGTCTTAGGAAAGTCTAATGTATCTTATGAAGAAATGACAACCATTCTATGCGATACAGAATCAATAATTAATTCCCGACCTCTTACTTATATTTCTGAAAGCAATGGTGAACTTGTCCCGCTGTATCCTGCTTTGTTCATGCAAGATGTAAAGCAAATGGGTACACCAGATTTTGATGTTGTGGATGAAAACAAATTGAATAGGAAACTGAAATACAGACACAAACTAATAACTGATCTGCGAAACAGATTTCGTTCAGAATATTTGGGACTGTTAATCCAACGTCCTCAATATAAAAAATGTAAAGAACAAATTCAAGTTGGTGACGTCGTGTTAATTGGCAGCGATAATACCAAACGTACCAACTGGCCTTTAGGACGTGTCATAGAACTTATTCCAGGAAAAGATGGTGTCACCAGATTAGTCCGTCTACGAACCTCAACATCAGAAGTTTTACGACCGATTCAGAGAATTTATCCCCTAGAAGTATCTTCAAAATGGCCTGAGGAACGAAAGGAACTCTATTCATTTCCGACTATTCAGACTATGTCTAAAGATGAACCTGAAAAGCGTACACGATGTGGGAGGGTAATTAAAGTGCCTCAAAAGCTAGACTTGTAAGAACTTTTCGTGACCAGTTGAGTTGTCTTTCACCAACTCAAGGTGGGAGGATGTCACGTAATCAACCAAACTCAAAGGTTTCCTTAACTTTATTTCATTTATTTTATTTATATCTTTTTGATGTTGTTGGCAACAATAGTTTTTATGTTTATATAATTGTTTTGTGTTCCAAAGATGTAGGAAGTGAAATAAAACTATGAAAAGTAAAGCCAAAGGATTTTTTAATATAGGTCTCTATAGAATAAGATAAATAGTATTTTTTAACGAAACGTGTAAACGTTATAGTTTTTAATTTGAATAGAGACATTTTATTTTATGTTTATTATAGTTTTACGTTTTCATTGAATTCTCAATCAAGCAAAGAACTTGAATGCCGGTGTGCATATTAGTTAATTGACATTTATAATTCTGTTTAATTTCTTTAAAAAGGTAGTTAAAAAAGCAACATTGAATCTGTAAGCAATGTCTTTTACACACACGTGTGTGAAAAAAAAAAGTTATGTTTAAGTTCACCACCAGTAATTTTCAAAACTCTACGCCTATGTGCATAAGAATGATTTTAATTAAAATAAAATAAATTTTCCTATAGAAAATTTCTTAACATAATTTAGGAACATTTAATATGAAAATATTATCTAGTAATGTAGTGGATTGATTACAAATTCAATCTACCCTATATATATAAAATCCTAATGAAACGAATTTATGAAACGATTTTATGAAACGACTGATTAAACGACTGATTATGTTTCAGGGCTATTTTTAATAAAATATTAAACGCTTGATGGTGAAATTAATACCAATTGTCCATAAAAATCCGCGGATGTCAAAACTGGTAATAGAATTTTGAAATTGGAATTAGTTTTCGAGATATTAATTTTTTTTCTAATTTTGATGACATTTCTGTAATGATGGCAACTAATTACTTAGTTTTTTTGTGACAAAAAAGGGAAAAAAATCGAAAAGGATCCCGATAGGGATTATTGATTTCTTTTTAATCGTCATTTTCAAATTGAAATTGAATTTATCTTTTATTTCAATAGATAATGAAGACAAGATTGTGATTAAATTATGTTTTTCAGGAAAATTTGAAAAAAAAATCACATTTCTATCGTCAGGATTCAATCGCCTGTCAGCATTTAATTTAATTTATAAATTGAAAATATTTTGAATAAATTCGTCCAAATGACGTCATTTATGTAAACGCAAAAGAAAAGGGAGGAAAGGAATTAATAGTAATTATTATTTATTGATATCATTTTGTTATTTTTTTGTAAAATTTAATTAAAAGAATTTATTTATTTTTATGTACAAAAAGAGGTAAATTGAAAGACAATTATAAATAAATTGTATATATACATATAAATACGTGTATAAACAAGCATAAAAGTTCGGTGCTTTTCCAGTATATGGGGCCTTGACGAAACAGAGAAAATAGCCTTGGCGGAAAAGGAAATTTGGCAACATACTTTCCGTCAACCTATTCACTTTGTCATTTCGTATACAGAAGCATTTTTTCAATATTTATACAATTTGTTTAGCGTAGAATGTCATTTATCCTATTTTATATATAATCAGAAGTAATTTGTATAGAAAAAACAATAATAATATACGTATAATTAAAATACGCATATAAACAAAAAAAATCATCGAATTTGTTTCCATGGCTGTTTATGTCATTTGGCACCAAATCTCACTTTCTGATGCCGAATTGCGCCAAGCTTTTTAAAAAAGCGTCAAGACCCCCTATAATAGAAAAGCACCAAAAGTTCATTGAATTTGTTTTTATAACTTTTGGCAACAAATGTATGTATATTAATGAATCTATCCGTTTTTGAAACTCGAATTACGCCAAACCTAAAAGCAAAGGATCCTATACTGAAAAAGTACCCGATTTTCTTATGGACAATATTCAAGTGACATAACATGGTGTAAAATTATCGCGGATAGCAAATTTGTTTAAATATCTCAATTGATGCCGAATAAATGCAGGCATGCATGCACAAAATATTTAATTAATTTTGTATGATAAATAATTATTAGAAAATTCATATATATAGATATTAATTAAAATAAATAATTTACATATTTAAAATAACATGAAAATATGCATGATGGTGCACTAAAATACAGAGAAAATTAAAACCTGTTACTGAACTAGTCGTTGGGGGCCACCGTAATACTTACCCATCATGGATATGCATAATGTAAAATATTAAAATAAAAATGTGTAAACTACTTATAAAATGCATTGCAATTCAAATAAAATCGTGGCTTGATGACGTTACAAACTTTAAAGGCTCGATTACTGAATTGCTTGAAAGAGGTTTTTCCTTATAACTCCAAAAACAATAATCCTATTAACTAGCGGTTTATTGCATCTGATTAAGCGTCAAATTTCCAATTAAAATATATCTTTGAAGTGAAATTTGGATGAAATACAGGGTCATGAAAAATCGAAGAGTTTGGAAAATAGGATTCCAAATATCTCGGCAACTAATTATCCGATCGACTTCATGCTTTATTCAAAATTTATGCTTTTTTATTGTCTTTTATATTCATTTCTTAAAATAACCAATTTCGAAAAATTTTATATACCTTTTATCAGAACGAATATTTCGAGAGTCCGAAAAAAAATGTTTCGGTTAATCGAGGTTATTGAAATGAAATAGGCTTCTTCCCATTATTACATACTAAGTACATACCAAATTACAAGTCTCTATCTCAATTTTTTCGGGAGATAGAGCGTTTACAGACACACAGACACACACACAGACACACAGACGGACGGCAAAAATTTTTTTCTAAAAATATGTTTTTCGGAATCTCCAGTGTCTGAAACGTGTAAATCCGTCAAAAAAAATTTTCGATTTTCAAAACGATTACAAGACTTACCCTATACTACGTATGATGGGTAAGTAAAATGTCTATAACATAGTACTTTTCAATACCGTGGTTCTTAATGTTATTCACAAACAGATGTAATTTTTTTCATCCTTAAACGCAAAGGAAGAATAGAATACAGATCGTTGTTATAAAAGTCCGAGAGGTAGCCACAATTTAAACCTAACCATTTTATACAAGCTGGTTTTTAAGGTGTAATTGATTATACTTATCAATCCCGAAAACAGTCGTCAGTTGTCGCAACAGTTGTATATGAGGCCATAATAAAAAAATGCCCCCATTAAAACGTTAAAAGCATGGCAACCCAATTACAGATTTACCAATATTTTTAAAACAAAGCACGCTGTCATGTTTTTAGAGGCCTCGAAGTCTGAGCGGGGGTTGGCGAGCGTAGCTCGCAGGGGGTAGGCCCCCTAGTATATATATATAATACCCACATACATAGTAAGAAATATATTTGGACAGAATCGGTACAAATAGGGTGCTATCTCTCCCAACTCCAAGGAAATTGATATTTCAGAATATATATATATATATATATATATATATATATTTTCTTCAAGAATCAGAAATTATATAAACTCTGAAATAACTTGTCTGATTTGAATAAAATAGAAATATTTGCATTAAATAAACAGTTTAAGCACACAAATTAATTATCCATCCTATTGCAATATTCTCAAAGTGAGAGATATCATCAATGAGTACTTTGGTTAACTTTTAAAATATGAAGAAAAACTTGTCAATTATTTCTCGGCTGTCCACAACAAGATTAAAAAAATACCCCCCCCCCCCCTCGAAGAAAGTTCTGACATGGCACCCCTGAGTACAATGTTCAACACTCAATAAAAATTAAAAAAATAATTATATTCAAATTTTAGCAATTACTTTAAAGGAAAAAAGCAATATATTAATTAAAATATATTAAAAAAAAATAATACATTCAAATTTTAGCAATTACTAAAAAAGAACGATATATTAATTAAAATATGTAACTTGCTAAATGTAATATGAATTCTTAAATATAATACAGGCTAATAAAATTTTTTTTTCTTTCTTCAGTGTATAAATATTAGACTTAAATTTAATTTCCCACAGAAACAAAAGAAAGGCCCACTTAGTAAAATTTAAAAAATGTATTCAAATTTTAGCAATTACTTTAAAGGAAAAATATATATATATAATTATTAAAATATGTAACTTGCTAAATGTAATATGACTTCTTAAAAATAATATGGGCTAATAAAAATCATTATTTTTTTTTTTTTTCAGGATATAAATATTAAGCTAAAATTTAGTTTCCCACACAAACAAAAGTAACACTCAGTAAAACTTAAAAAATGAAATATATTCAAATTTTAGCAATTACTTTAAAAGAAAAAAAAACCAATACATTAATTAAAATATGTAACTTGCTAAATATAATATGACTTCTTAAATATAATGTAGGCTAATAAATAGCATTATTTTCCTTTTAATCAGTATATAAATATTAGGGTAAAATTTAGTTTTCCCCAGAAACAGAGGTAAAATTCAATCAGTAAAACTTAAAAAATAAAATATATTAAAATTTTAGCAATTACTTTAAAGGGAAAAAAACTATGTATTAATTTAAAAAAAAATTAATATTTTAGCAAATACTTTAAAGGAAAAAAAACAATATATTAATTAAAATATGTAACTTGCTATGTAATATGACATCTTAAATATAATAAGGGCTAATAAAAAGCATTTTTTTTCAGTATATAAATAATTGGCTAAAATTTTATTTCCCACAGAAACAAAAGAAAAATTCTAAGTCAAGTTATTTTGATGAAAATCTCATGCCTCTGTCAATTACGATTTAAAACTAACAGATTAATCAAAACATTTTTCATTTTCTTTATAGATGCTTATGATAAAAGCATTATTATCTACCTTTGATTGTAATTCTTGTTACAATGCTTAATATGAAATCCTCTAACTAGCCTTGCGTTTCTACATTTTGGTATGCTTGTCCTAAAACACTTACAAAAAAGTACCTCAGATTGTGTCAACTAGCAACCTTTTATAATGCTTTTTGCAATGTTTGCAAACCTTTCAGACAAAGCCTTTAAAAAGCATCTAGTCATTTACATGTTGGGGTTATAAAAATGTTTTAAAAATCAAAAATTGTTATCTGGGTATTGACTGATGTTTTATAAAGTTTCCGCCTTCTCCTGAGGGTATATAATTTTATTTTCCTATTCATCAAGTATGTTTTAGCCATTTTTAAGGGGTCAGGTAACCTTTAAAGTGTCAGAAATTTGAAAAAAAAAATTATTAGCTTATAATTAAATAGGATTCTTTAGGAACAATTTAAAATAAACCCCATGCAAAAATTCACTTTAGAAGTGGAGTTATGTCTAAAACAGTCTGAGCGTTTTGTATATGATCAAGGGACAGTTTGATATTTGAAGTCTATTTTCTGAAAACGACGATTTTGGTCATTGCGCGCACGATTTAAGAAAAATGATTGATTAGAATTTTATGAAATTTTGACTGAATGTCTTAACCAAACAGATGCACAAAATGACCTACTATTATGTTTCTCAAGTAACAAGTTTAGAATTTATGACTACTTTTGTAGTAAAAAAAAACTCGATATTTCGAATTTCTCTAAAAAAAAATTTTTTTCTCAAGAACTACTCATTTTATTTTTTTCATCGTAGGTCATTTTGAGAACACATTATATATGTACTCATTAAAATTTTTTTGAATGGTTTTAGCAATTCAAATGTGAAAAATCGTGCGCGCAGTACATGCAAGATTAATTCTTTCGTAAAAAAATTATTATATTTTAAAATAAATTTAAAAGCTTTATATGAGTGTAAACATTTTTGGAGAATTTTAATTTATAAAATAAACCTTTATTAATATGCATTTAAAATTTTATAATTCAAAGTCAAATAGTTACGGAGTTATGATAATTCTTACAGAGGTCTCCTTTTCATGTATTTTGTGAGTTCAAAGGTTACCTGACCCCTTAAGCTTTGACTGTGGAGTGCGCTCTTTATCTTAACTTTTTAACAATTCTTTTTACTACAGACTGATGTTTTATAAAGTTACTTTATCTTAACTTTTTAACATTTTTTTTTACTATTGACTGATGTTTTATAAAGTTTCCGTCTTCTCCCGAGGGTATATAACTTTATTTTCATTTGCATCAAGTATGTTTTAGCCATTTTTAAGCTTAAACTGTGGAGTACGCTCTTTATCTTAACTTTTTAACAATTTTTTTTACTATTGACTGATGTTTTATAAAGTTTCCACTCTCTGCCGAGGGTATATAACTTTATTTTCATATTCATCAAGTATGTTTTAGCCATTTTTAAGCTTAAACTGTGAAGTACGCTCTTTATCTTAACTTTTTAACATTTTTTTTTACTATTGACTGATGTTTTATAAAGTTTCCTCCTTCTCCCGAGGGTATATAACTTTATTTTCATATTCATGAAGTATGTTTTAGCCATTTTTAAACTTAAACTGTGGAGTACGCTCTTTATCTTAACTTTTTAACAATTTTTTTTTACTACAGACTGATGTTTTATAAAGTTTTATAAAGTTACTTTATCTTAACTTTTAACAATTTTTTTACTACAGACTGATGTTTTATAAAGTTTTATAAAGTTACTTTATCTTAACTTTTAACATTTTTTTAACTACAAACTGATGTTTTATAAAGTTTTATCAAGTTACTTTATCTTAACTTTTTAACAATTTTTTTACTATTGACTGATGTTTTATAAAGTTTGCGCCTTTCTCGAGGGTATATAACTTTATTTTCATATTCATCAAGTATGTTTTAGCCATTTTTAAACTTAAACTGTGGAGTACGCTCTTTATCTTAACTTTTTAACAATTTTTTTTACTACAGACTGATGTTTTATAAAGTTTTATAAAGTTACTTTATCTTAACTTTTTAACAATTTTTTACTATTGACTGATGTTTTATAAAGTTTGCGCCTTTCTCGAGGGTATATAACTTTATTTTCATATGCATCAAGTATGTTTTAGCCATTTTTAAGCTTTGACTATGGAGTACGCTCTTTGTCTTAACTTTTTTAAATTAACTCTCTTGTTTCATGTGACATAAAATTTTTCATCTCTTTCACCACATTTTATTGCACTTCATCCTACCTATTTATAAATTTTTTAACGGAATGATGATTTAGTTTTCTGCTAGAAGATTTTCTCATTGTTCATTATTATTATTATTATTATTAAATTATATAAACTTTATTTATTTATTTAGTTTAATTCAATTTAATTTAATTTAATTTATTATTTAATTTTTTTTACTTATTTAAAATTAGTTTAATTAATTTATTCATTTTGAGACGGGGAGAGGAAGGATTGTTTGCTGGTCGGTAATTGAAATGATTTATATTATTTTGCTTTTCTTCACTTATACCTTCAACATGTGAATATCAATAAAGAGTAATTTTACAAGCTTTATATAGCTGTTTTGAACTATGTAAATAACGAAAAAATTTAATCTGTGTTTTAACTTGGATACCTTTAAAAAATCTAATGATTAATGGAGACGAAATATTTAAATTCAGTTAAGGATAGCGCAAAGAGATTTCTTCTTGTATATCTTCTAATTTTTTATGTATCATGGGATCTAATAATAATAGGGAACAGTAAAATAATTTTAGAAAGAAACAAGCAATTTACTACATTTAACAATATTAGAAAAAAAAAAAAAATTCAGAATATACAAGGAATTATCTTACGGCAAACATTTTTATACTTATATAACTGCAACTTGATGTTGCACATGTTTCTGAAATACATTTATAATTTTTCAATTAGTTTTAAAGCATCTGAAAATATTATCTTTATTTTTTATCTATTTATTTTTATAGTTAACATTACAGTAGTAAACATTACAATAGTATAGTAAAACCTTCATTAAATTAGTTATAATTATAAATTAATCATACTCATGTGAGATGTGACAAAATATAAGCAAAGGCATCAAAACGAAAAAATTAAAATAAATAAGTTGCACCAACGGCACCAGTAATGGCAGTAACTGACTATTTTATTTATATCATTCGATTATATTGAAATAACTCCAAAGTAAAACTATACCCATCCATGCCTATCTTTATTTATACAACGAGTAGAGCGATTAACGCGCACACTCGCTATTTATATAAAACATTTATTTTCCAGTATAAGCGGTCAAACTCGGTCAAACTAGTTCAGCTTAATATGAATTTGAAATTATTTCCGTTAAAAATACTGGGCTGAATAGAATACTTTTATATTTTCAGTGTTTCGCTTTACCAGGCGTATAATTGTATCATATTTTAAAAAATACTTAACATTTAAAGAGATAATTTTTAAAACGAACAACTTTAACAACGGGCGTCTACCTTATGATGGTGAAAACAGTATATAGATAATTATTTTAGGCAAAGAGTAATAAAATAAAATTTTATTTTAGATTATTGTAAGATTTTGGGATTTAGGAGGAACGGTGAAGCAGGTATGTAGCCTTTAACGCAGGCATGTAGCCTTTAAAGGAGCATGTAGCCTTTAACGCAGGCATGTAGCCTTTAAAGCAGGCATGTAGCTTTTAAAGTAGGCATGTCAAACACGTGGCCCCCCAGGGAACTTGTCTGTGGCGTGCGAAGCATTTGGCATTTCACTTGTATTTAATTATAGTTGTTAGAACACGCATGCTGAAAATATACTTTGCACGAACGCACTTGCACCAACTGTGGTCTTAGAGATACCAAACATCAGAATGCGTATCAATGTTATCAATTTGGCGGTTTTTTTAAAATTCCGAATCAGTGTTGAATTCAGACACTTTTCTCCGGAAGGGATTTCTATGGCTCCAGTGGGAGGCATTGTACGTAAGAGGGGTTTAAAGTTCCCCTAAGATATTGCAACGTAATAAAATAGTGATTCGCTCTTTTGTAATTTTTTCGCCGATACAGCCATCCTTTTTAAAGCACAAAGGCTTATTCGAAGAAATTCTGAAAAAGAGTCCACTTCCCTCGGCATTAAAAATGTTTCTCACCTCATAACCTTCACAAATTGATTGCAGTCATTCATGCCAATCCTCCACTTTTTTCAGAGCTACAGATTTTGCTGTTCCACATATTGTTTAGAAATAGATGTTGTGCCGAGACCGGAATTTTTCCAGCCGTCTACCCAAACCCTTAAAATCACGTAATCCGAGTTCTTTGGCGACTTCTACAACCTTTTCCTGAATTAAAGGCCCACTGATAGGACTTTTTTATGAATGAAATGAAGTAAACCAATTCAGAATTATAGAATCAATTTCAATGAAATCAGTATTCCTCAATTTCACATTTTTGTGTTAGAGTTAGAAATCCACAAATTCCTTATTTCTTCTTTATTTCGTAAAATCTCTCCCACTTATTTTAAGACGCTCGGCAAGTATTCATAAACTCAATTTCTGTTTTCCAGATTCACTTATACTTACAGTTTCAATTTTTTCATTTAAAGTTAATCGCTTCCTTTTTGAGGTCATTCTCGAAACATTACTCACAAACAAGGCACTAAATTCAGAGTACGTAGAACTCAATACATTCATAAAACGATAAAAATGGTGTTACCATATTTTGAAGCTTCATAATGTATGTCCATTAAGTCTCACGAATCAAACAGTAATCGATACAAAATCCATGGCGAAATTGGAAGATTCCCAAGGCCACCTCCTACATTTATCTGTGGTCACAGCATTTGTGAGACATTGCTCTTGATAAATTTAGAGGCTTTTTACTTTTTTTCCTCATTTTCTTTCTCTTTATAAAAACATTTTTCATCTTTTATCGCCAAAACTACTGTCCGCTATTCAGAGGTTAAACAGATAAAAATTTAGGTTTTGGGAGTGGGGATTGGAAATATGTCCGTTAAATAGAGGTGTCCGTTATGGAGGTTTTACTGTATATGTACGCTTCGCTTACATTAACCGAAAAAACCTCTCTGGATGCATAAAATTCGCTGAGCAGCAGTCTCTAGAATGCATGAAATGTAGTGTCAGTAATTTATTTGTTTACTTATTCATATACAGATGGGTGAAAAAATAATACGAACACTCATGAAAAATGGTTAAAAGAGCAATATCTAGAAAAATACATGAGGAATTAATCTGAAACTGCAGGTGTGTAAACAATATAGTATAGGTTATATATTTCCGTGAAGATTTTTTCCCGAAACCCCATAGGGGACTGTCAACAAATTGAAAAAGAACGAATATCTTTTGGATAACCCTGTAAAAACTAATGTAGTAAAAGCGTTCAAACTCGAGATTATTAATAAGTGGCTTATTGTAATATACTGTGTTCATTTTTATGAGGATAGCATGTACACTCGTAGAGAAATTAAGGTTTTTATAAAAACAGTCCCACATTTCGCGAAGTTTTTTGCTAATAATTTGCAGAGTTCTTAATATAAAATAATGTTTTTTTTTCAGAAAATATGACTAACAACATTGTGCACAATACCCTGCAATCAGAAATCAAAAATAGTAAATATTGGATGAAAAACGAGCAGGTGTATTAAATAACGTTTCACTGCGCGTGCGCGAATGTTATCAAAATATAATGTGCATAATATTTTACCCAAATGTATACAGCAACTTTTACAAAAGTCTCAAAAACAATACTTCAAAATTCTGAAAGTGATCGTCTATAGAATAAGTTCGAAATCCGTTGTTACCAAAATGATGCAAAAATATGACGGGTTGGATCAAAAATAGAAGTATTTCTTAAGAAATACTTGTCTACATGTCATCATTTGGATACAGCCCCTGATCTTTTTGCTTCTTTTTGGGAACAACGAATTTCGAGCTTATTCTATGGATGACCACTTTCAGAATTTTTAAGCTATGTTTTTGATACATTCACAAAAGTTGTTCCATACACTTGGGTAAAATATTATGCACATTATATTTTGATAACATTCGCGCACGCGCAGTGAAACGTTATTTAATACACCTGCTCGTTTTTCATCCAATATTTACTATTTTTGATTTCTGATTGAAATGTAACACTTAATCATATTATGCAGGGGGGGGGGGGTGTTTTCTGAATTCTGCACATACCCCTCATGTGAAACATCGTTGGAAACGTCTGTGACCGCTTAATCCTATTATGCATCTCCGGTGTTCATCCCCCCTAAGTTTGCCCCCCAAACGCGATTAGCTTTCACCACCAGGGGGCGCTTTCCTATCTCTGTTTCTATGGGTCAGATCACGACGAGGTACGGTTCGTTGAAATTGGGCCCATAGAACCCGAGAAAATACCCCGCCCTGGTGATTAATGTTCAGAAATAGTGGTAACCAAGGTCTGAAAAAATGATACCGAAGTTTGTCTAGTATCTGGGGGACCTGAGAAAAGGTTTCGTTAGAATCGGAATAATAATAAAAAAGTTCTGATTTTGAGGCAGGGAGGAAAGAGGGAGTTTCCATCAGAGCAGTAACGCGATATTTAAATTACAACCAGACACTCACCTCCCCTCCAGACCTCCACGATCAGAATGGACCCCTTGACGTTGTCACTTTATTTTTTTAAGCGTTTTTAAGTATTTTTAACGAAATTCTGTAACTTTAGAAGAATTTTTCTTTTAATAGGCAATAGAAATGCATAAAATCGTTACAGAAATGTTAAAGTTACAAAAAGGATAGATGCAAACTATCACTTATGAAAAAAAGCCGAATTCAAAAATTGACGTCGGATGAGAAAGCAAAAAACGTGGTCGAAAGCAAAAAACGTGGTCTTCCACTTTAATTTCCTCAAAATACTTTTTGCTCAGACATCCATCTAAACAAGAGTTAAAGTTATTATAGGAAGAACTCGACAAAATATTAAAGTATATATTAAGGATAAGGTATAGTAATGGAAAATGCGTTTCAATAACTGCAGCGATGGTTCAAACGAATATTTTTGCGAGGACAGAGAATGCCAGGATCTCTTCAACTGTAGTAATGGAAAATGCGTTTATTTGTAGATGGTTCTGATGAAAATTTTTGAATAATTAATATTTAAATAAAATAAGTTGAAACTGATGTGAAACACTAAGAACTAAAATAACTTCTTAAAACACCATGAAAACTTTAAAATGCGCTAGGCCTTTCGAAAGATCTGAGTCTTTCTTCGTCAGGCGCAAAAAGACGTAATAACTTTAAAATATATCAATTTTGATTAAATCAATCTATTTAAATATTTGTCATTTTAAATGTACATAATAATATATATGAGAGATTTTTTAAAAGTATATTTATATATTAAAAAAAAAAAAAGAAAAGAAAAGAAACGTCTAAAGTTACTAGATTTAAATAAAAATGAAATTATGGAGCATCAAGTTATATATAATGTAAGATGCAAACGATTCTAACTATTGTCCTTCTGTATAAATGAAAATATATTTAAAGAATTTAATTAAAACTAAAACTAAGAAAATATCTAACATGTAGATCATATAAAAATATTTTTTAATAATGCTATAGAAATGTTTTCTTTTTTTCTGTCCAAGAATTATATAAACTCTAAATTTTGTTCATATATTTCTTAAAAAGAGATTAAACATTACGAAATAAAATTATCCAGAAATATTTAACTTGCTTCAGATTTTCATTGGTTTAATAAAACTTAAACAAATGAGCATATTTTAACAGACTTGCCAGCATTTTAAGAGACACATATATACTAGTATTAAAAAATGCTCTGAAGAGCACCAAAAAAGGTTAATATGTTTAAGTATGAAAAAGGGTTAGACAAGTGCTTCTAATTGAGCATGAGAAAGGAAAGGGGTTCCTTCTTGGCTGCAGCTCACTGTCAATGCCAACTTTTGAAAAAATCATATTCGCGCTTTTTCCATATAAATGAAATCACTCACAGTTACGATAAAAATGTATAGTTTAAAGACGTGGCCAGTAAAGACGCAGCTTGATTAGACATGAATGTAAGGCGACATAGTACCAAAAACCTTAGTTCCTGCAGCGTATCACACTCATGCAGTGCTACCAAGCATGCCTGCAGTGTAGAACTGCGCAGAAAATTAATTTGTATTGCAGTGCAGAGTGTTGCAGCATTCTGAACAGGAACAATTTCACATATGCACGCATTACAGAATAATGCATTCATTGATTGAAATTATATGCAAGTGGTTGTGGTTCCACAACGCAATATGCAGTACAGCAATGCATATGTTAGTTATAAACGAACATTAGGCGCATATACCTTTAATACGGAAGTACAAAAGAACAGTGCGGATGTGCACTGAGGCTCAAAAGTAGAATAGGAGTGTACAGTGTAGTATAGTCTGTAGAGCAATAATGCTACACAGTGCACTGTACAAAGTTGCATTGCAGACGCACGCCCAGTACAACAGTAGAACAGTGCAGTTGACGTAAGAAGCAAGTTGGAAAGTTTTACTACAGTACCGCAAATTTCTTTTATATGAAAAAGCGCGAATATGTTTTTTCAAAAGTTGGCATTGACAGTGAGCTGCAGCCAAGAAGGAACCCCTTTCCTTTCTCATGCTCAATTAGAAGCACTTGTCTAACCCTTTTTCATACTTAAACATATTAACCTTTTTTGGTGCTCTTCAGAGCATTTTTTAATACTAGTATATGTATGTATGTATATGTGTGTGTGTATATATATACTTCACTGACAGATGGTTAACCGTAAAGCACCAAAAGATATTATAGCAACAATATGGATACAGTGTCAATGTGGATATGATTGAATCACAAGATCGCAACAACCACATCAAATATTTATCGCCAATAAGAGCCCACTAAATCTACCGGCACAGGATTTTTACTTTTATTGTATAACAATTATTTGTTTTCTTATTTTAAGTATATATTTGTGTTTTAATTTTAATAAAATAGTGCTTAAAAGTCTGTAATTTTCAAATGTTATATTTTTCAAATGCTCACTTTCGTTTCAACATTGTTGTTTTTTACAAGTGTTTTGATTCACGGGAATTTCATTTTGCGCTTACTATTACGCTTGGCGACAATGGTTTTTGTATAACGGAAAAGTACCGAAAAATGTTTTAAATTCAATAAATAACAAATCAAAATGTTTGGCACGGTTTGCATGACAACACGACGATTTGTAGACAACATCTGCTCGGCCAGGGTTGAAATAATTGGCGCATTAGCAAACATTTTGGCATGGTGTTGGTATAACGGAAAAGTACCAAAATAAAAGATACAGCACAAGCTGTACAGTGGCAGTATTCTGCCCTCATCGGAACGGAAGACTTTCTCGCAATGCGCCGACGAAGTGATAATTTCGCATTCTGTCCCTATCGTCTCGGAATTCGTTCCCGTATTTCGGGGTTGTTTTGTGGTAATTTCTCCGAGACTGCTTTAGGCAGCCAGAAAGCCTTCGCTTTATCGTTTTAAGATGGCGTAGGTATATATGCAGCGCTCTTGTATATGAGGATACAGTGCCAAAAGACAGTGTTTTAGAATAGGTACATTTTCTAATGAATACAGTTTACACGAAATTTTTAAACACAAATTATTTTTCAGTTAAAATTTATTTTAATACCATTTTGAATTGTAAATAATAAAGTATTATACACCCGTTAGAAAAATAAAAATAAACGCCCTTATCCAACAGTACTATTTAAATTATAATTAGTAAAAAGTTCACTAGAGTGAAAAGATTTTTATTTGATCACGAAATTATTTTTGCATGTTACAAGAAAACAGTTTTACACTACCGATAGAATTTATATACTAATGAAATTTACCTGAATATTTTAGCACTGTCTTGTATATGTATGAAATATAGTGTGAGTCATAATACATACATAAAGATTGAAACATATTCTCTATTGAAAACTAATAAGGGAAAGCATTACTACTTATTTCGTTTTGTTTCCAAAATGTAATTAACACATTTCGTTAAAAAAATAATTCGTAAAAAAAAAAAAAATCAACTTATGAAAGATTTCGCTAACATTAAATATTTATTCAACACTAAAAAATCGTTTAGTTTAAATCATATTTCACAAGCAACATTAAAAATGTATATAGTTTGATTAATATATTTCGCTAACAGCATTAAAATTTTCCAACATCTCATAACACATAACATAATCAGGGGTCTGTTCAGACTTAACTCTCTGGGTCCTGTCTTTGAAAATTGTGAACAGCTTTTTACATTTGTGAAAAATCTAGTCATAATTTGGGGAATTTGAAAGGATCGTCATATTCAAGTTCTTGTTTATACAATTTTAAGAAGATATGTGTATGTAAAATATACAGTTTTCTTTATGCAAAAGTGACAGCCAGATTTTACTTTTAAATTATTGAATTTGTGAAAGGTTCAGTTTGTAGAGGAAAAGTTTTGTGAAAGATTTTTTTAAAGACAAAGAATTTTATCAAGGGTCCTTTTTAAAGGTAAAAAGTTTTCTGAAGGGTCCTGTTTTGAGGTAAAAAAAAATTTTGTGAAGGGAAATAATAATAATTAAAAAAAAGAGTGTGAAGGGTCCGGTTTTGAAATTGAAAAAAATTGTGTGAAGGATCCTGTTATGAAATTAAAAAAAAAAACGTGTGAAGGGTCTTTTAAAGGACCCAATTTCTTCCTAAATAGATCCCTGATAATTTACTAATAAATATGATAAAAAAGGAGGAGATGGGCGATATTTTAATGCAACCGAGCTATGTGTAATAGATTTAAAACATGTTAATACATACAGTGGAGCTTCCCTTTAACGAAGTCCCTATTTAACGAAGTTTTCTACTGAACGAAATTTTCTGCAGAACTTTGACTTTGAACACCATTAGCATGTAAATGAATCTCTACATTACGAAAAACATATTCTATATAACGAAGTTTATTCCACTTTTGTACGTGTACAGAATTCAAACAAAGCGATTGTTGTTCGAAGGATATGCAAATTTATTTCAGCGGATTCGATTGTATGAAAATGAACACATTTAAATAATTTCCATTCTGCTTGGTGCTAACTAAAACAATTTTTTTTCACACTAAGAAAAACACTTGTTATCACTATTCTCCCACTCCGAGACTCCATCGCTGACAGTTGGGGGAAGTCAAAATCCTTTTTTTACCTTCAATTATATAGAAGATGCGGTGTCGCAATGGCGTCAGATGCATTGAAACAAAAAATATCTATTACAGTCAGACAGGTACCATTCTGATCTTCCATTGCTGATAGACAATTGCTTTGTACATCCAAAAGAACGTGCTTCAAAATACAAATCGAAGAACATCAAAGTTATTTTTGTTCCTGCCAATGCAACTAAACTTCAATCATTAGTCTAAGGAATAATAAAAAATCTTGAAGTACATTATCGAAAAAGACAGAAAAAAGCCGATGTGGTGAAAACATTAGTTTGAGATTCTGTGTATCAGAGCTGATGAAAGCTTGGGCCAAAGCTTGGGAATGTGACGTGATTTCATCGACCGCACACAACTGTTTTGTAAAAGACGGCTTCATAATTAAAACTGAATCAAATGTTTCTGAATCCAATACATGTTTGTCATATCTCAAGAAAAAAATTTCATGAATTTAAGTTATTTCTATTTAACGAATTTTCTTCATAACGAAGTTTTTAAGTGTAACGATGAGACTTCGTTAAATGGAAGTTCCACTGTAATTAAAAACTTCATCATTATTAACCACCCACTAGAAAAAAAAACGCTCCCCGAAAGTTTTTGCTGCATGTCATAAGAAAATATAATATATATTTAAACAACCCTGTATATCTATAGAATTTAGATAAACACCTCATAAAAAGGTTATTAATTATGAAATATATTAACGTAATTCTATTTTTAAAATGAAATGTAAAAGGCGTGTTACACGAGGGAAAAAAAAGAGGGGTGGGCGAGGGGAAGGTGTCATATGAATATTTCATTTCAATAGAAAATATTTATTTAATTTTAACTCTAAATCACAATAAAAAATGCGAAAGAACAATTTATATTTACTGAATGGTTAAAAGAGGGGGGGGGGGTTAAAGGAAGTGTCACATGGCTACAAATATTTAATTTCAATAAAAAATATTTATTTAATTTCAAGTCCAAATCAAAATGAAAAATGCATTAGAACAATTCAAATTAACTCAAATTATTCAACATTAAAAATTTATTTAATTTAATTCATATATTTCCCAAACAACATTAAAAATGCATATAGTTTTACTAATATATTTCGCTAACAGCATTAAAATTTTCCAGTTTCTCATACCATTATTAGCATAATCAGGGGTCTGCCCAGACTCTTCTCCCAGGGTTGTGTCTTTGTAAACTGTGAATACCTTTTTACATTTGAGATGAAAATTTTTGTCAAGGGTCCAGTTTTGAAATGAAAAAAAAAAAAATCTTCCTAAACAGATCCCTAATAATTTACTAATTAACATAATACAAAAGGTGGGAGTGGGCGATATTTTAGTGCAACCGGTCCATGTGTAAGAGATTAAAAACGTAATAATCCATAATTAAAAGCCTCAACATTATTAATCACCCACTAGGGAAGAAAAAAAACTCGCTTTACGAACGTTTTTGCGAATGTTTAAATAACCCTGTATATCTATAAAATTTAGATAAACACCTCATAAAAATCTTATTAAGTTTGAAATATACTTGCTGCACTCATACCTATGCGGAATGTAATTCAAATTGTGGAAAGGAAATACATTATTTGCAATATACATAATTCTAGTTTTAAAATGAAATCTAAAAGGTATATTACACGAGATTAAAAAAAAAAGGAGCGAGTGGGCGGAGGAAAGGTGTCATATGACAACGAATATTTAATTTATATAGAAAATATTTATTTAATTTTAAGTCTAAAGAAAAAGGCATAAGAACAATTCATATTCACTGAATAGTAGAAAAAAAAGGGGGGGGGGGAGGGAAATGTTACATGACTACGAAGATTTAATTTCAAATCCAAATCACAATTTAAAAAAATGCGTTAGAACAATTCAGATTAACTGAACAGTAAAAAAAAATAAATCTATAATTTACATTTTTTACAAATTAGCAATAAAATCTTTGCTGTATGGTCTTAAGAAAATGTAGTATACATTTAAACAACAATGTATAGTTATAGAATTTAGATAAATACCTCATATTTTTTTTAAATTAAATTTGGTGTATTCTCCTTTATTTCATCAAAATATTTAAATCCTCTCCTAAAATCCCTATCCCATCTAATCTCCCTAGTCCCATCATTAATTAATATTTTAAAATTACTTCTTAATTAATATTTATAAATAATATTTATCATTGATTTCTAAATTCCCTGAAACCTAACTTCGAAAAAATAAAACGCCACGCTAAATAAAAATTCAATCATTCGAAAAAAAAAAATTCAAAAAAGTCTGCATTTAAATAGGCATAAATTTTCTATTCTCCATCTGCCTATGATTGATGATACAATCAACCATGATTTGAATTTGGCGTTGCGTGGTTTTCTTAGATCTATTTATTATCTGCAGATCGAGGCATTTTTCTTTTTTTTAAATTAAGTAATCGAGCTAAAACCAGACTAATCTTTTTTTTTTTTTTTTTTTTTTTTTAATGGCGTTGCAAACACCATCATAGAATAAAACACATGTTCACATCTCACGTAAATAAACAAACCACGACCTTGGAAATGATTGGTCGAAACTGGGTTAACTCAAACGCAGCGAGATAGAACGTCGGTCGGGTACTTCTCTATCATCCCGTCGACCACTTTTCATAACAAAATACTATCACTAACTCAAAGATTAAACGCCAAAAATGCAGTCCAATTTACTTGATGTCAGAAGCATTATACGTGTTTGTTATGTCATCAAGTGGTTTTTAATTCGACATTTGCGCGTATTATTCATTATGTTTTACTGACTTATTAGTTATTTCATTAATGAAAATAACAATTGTGTCCGTAAATTCTTATATTTTATTTATTTATTTATTTTGATATTCCAATGGCAACGTTCTCCCTTTTATTTGGCGTTACAGTTTGACGATAGATTTTTGTTATAAAAAGTGGTCGAAGGGATAATAGTACCGAAAATTGTTTGCCGCATATTTTACGTGAATTAGATGAAATTATCAAACACATTTTTTTTACATAAGCATATAAAATGCTTAGTGAGTTTGAACGTGAATAGCAGGAGCCTGAGGGGATATAATTTTCCAATATCTATATTTCCTCTTTGTCGATGAATAGTATATGAGTATTATTTCAAATTTAATGTGAAAACCTAGATTTCTACCAACAATTACTGTTCTATAACGGGCATTTACGCTAGTATGAAAATAAGAACAAATAAGCATGTTTGTCACGTGATTTAATTAATTTGAATGAATTCTGTTACATACATAATAATAATATTTATTTAAACTTTCGTGCAAACGCGTGCGTTTGCTACGATAAAAAAATAAAAGAAAAACCAATGTTCAACCGAAGCTTTACAACATAAATTCGATTTTCTCAGCGACCGTCAAACATACAAAGATAAAAAAAAAAACCTATTTTAAATTTTACCAAGAGGAAAAAAATAAAACAAAAACGAAGTTAATACAGCCAGTGGAAGTTTAGCTAGAGTGTGTTGAACTTTTCGTCTTCATTTTTTCGTTTAAAGTTAAATAAATAACTACAGTAAGCTACAATAATTTTTTGAATGCTATCATTTTATTCGTCTCGTCGAGTTCTATCTTTAAAAAAAAAAAAAAAAAAAAAATCATTGTCGTATGTCAACTGGTTCGCCAGAAATTTCAGAAAAACGTTTGCATTTTCTATTTCTTAAACATATTATAGCAAATGCTACCGCGTTTGCTATGATATATATATCACATAAACAGGGTGCAAAATACACATTTTATCAATCCAAATTAAATCTTTTTATTTCTCTTTTTTTTTTTTTTTTTTTTTTTTTTTTCACCCATCAAACCATTTTGCTTTTAGTGCTGTCAAGCCTTTTAAACATGGTTTTGTATTGCCCCAGAAATATTTTATTTTTAGAAATAGTTTTACAGCAAGAGAAAGAAAATGAGATTTTTTTTTTTTTTTTTTTCAGAACAAACAAACAGAATTGGAAATTTTATGTCTAAATGTTAATATATTATAAAATGTGTTTTATGTATCCTCATTAAACAAATGCATTTACAGCATTTATAAGATTTTATAGGAATATAATAAGAAAAACAAAGAAACTTATTTCCTTTTTTTAGAAAAAAAAAAAAAAGCTTTAGATTTGCTTATTTATAATAAAAAAATTATTTTTCTGATTTTGACCATGATTTATATAAACTCTAAATTTTGTTTTTATGTCTCTTAAAAAGATAATCTTACAAAAAGAAGTTATGCAAAAATATTTATTTAAACTAACGTGAGATTTTGATACATATTTATAACATCATATATATACATCAACATATATATCAGCATTTTAAGAAGATTTTTTTTTTTTTTTTCAAAAATTGCAATTATTTTATGAGTTTGTAAAAAAGGTACAGAATAAATTTTTAATTAGGTTATTAATGAAATTTTCGTTTATTTCGCTGCAGTATGACAATAACGACAATCGTAAATTTCCAATCCTGTTATTAAACTAGAGTCGTTGATTGAAAACAAATAAGATTTTTCTGTTCACTTGTTATAATTGAAGAATACAAATGTTTTTGTAAAAAAACTATTTAATATTAATCCCATAATAAATATTCAATTGAATCAAATTGTTGAACACATTAAATTCTATATTTTAAAAATAAATAAATATATATCCACTTTCAAAATATTCGTATTCTTCACGAAATTATAATGAGTAAACAGAAAATAACTAAGATTAAAAATTAAAAGAAATACATAATCTGATTAGTTCATTAAAAATTGAAATATTACATCACTTTGAGTTTGTTTAATGACAGGATTGAAAATTTCTAATTGTTGTCACTGTCATACTACCGCGAAAGAAACGAAAATTTCAATATTTACATTTCCGGCCATGAAATGAAAGCAGAACCAAAACCTAAGCATTGAGCTCCCCTCCCTATCCACTTTAGTTCTGATCTCAATCACTGCAACTACAGTGGCGCTACTTTGCACCGTCTCCGAACACGGGAGTGTCTTCACTGCATGTATATACGAACTCTCTACATATTTAACGAGGTGCTCACTGGCTCGCTCGTTTTTAAAGTAAAAAATTGTGAGAGTAGTTTTTTACAGTAGTAGACAGCATATTTTTATATTTAAAAATATATCAATAGATATTACTGGTATGAATTGAATATTTGTAATTTTGCAGGAATTATTATTATTTATTATTATTTTTTTCTCTTTTAGCAAATGTAAAATAAGTAATGAAAAAATAAAACGAAAATATCAGTTTGCACAAATTTCTCCAGTTTTTTTTTTATAATGAGAACTTCAACAGTGAATTTTTATTAAGAATAGAATGCAAATCATATTTTACAATGTAAAAATCAATGTGAAAAATATTATAAAAGTAAAATGTAAAAGATATACATTATTTAAACTAGAAATATCAGTACATCTATTTTTGTAAAGAGGTAAAATACATGTGGTTCACCGTTTACTTTTGTAATGAATAAAATATAGTTACAATGTTTATAAATTTTCTACTGAACGTATAAGTATTTTTCATATATGTATTAACATGGTTTTGAGTATTGAATGGAATTTGTTTCTCGTGTTTTATGATGTTTATTGCAATATAATAAATAATGCAATTTGCATCAAAAAAGGAATTACAAGAAAAATATGTTTTTAGAAATTAATAATTTTGCTAATTATATATTTATGTTTCACCAATGTTGTTATCGAAAAAGATATTTTAATGAAATGTTTAAAAGCTTTTTTATCAAATTTTAACAAAGATTTTATTTTACTATTACAAATAAAGAAATAAAAATATCTTAACATGTTGATATCACGATCTTGATTTATTAACAATCTAAAAAAATATAAAGCAGCTGATAGGTCATTTTTAAATTAATAAAAATAGAAAAAAAAAATTCTAAAATAAACGGCTAGTATGGACTTTTTGTATCCATACCGTTTAGGTTCGTCTGTGTAGGACAACCTAAGATTCTTATAAGTAGTATAGAAGCTCTAGGACCCAAACGACTGTAAAGTACGTAACACTATTTGTATTTTTATTTTATTTTATTTATTTATTTTGAGAGAGAGAGTTTACATTATCTTTATGCAAACCAACACTGTGTTTCAGAAAATCGGTGATCCGAACGTCCTCTCCTTCTTAGTTAAAAATGCTGGGTTATAGAAAATTAAACTTTATTTTATTATATGCATTGTTTTGTAAAATACATATATTTATGTGACTGCTGTCAACTAAACTAATATATTAGTTTTAGTAGGCGCTGTAGTTTTAGTGACATAGAAGTTGACAGCAGTTATATAAATATATGTTGTATATATACATACTTCGGTATTCTATTATTTTTATGTTGGATCATTAGAAAATATGAAGGTAAATTTTAGCTATCCGATTAGGCTGCTACAGCTGTATCAATTAACCTACCAAACCAAATAAAACATTAACACAAAAAGCCCAATCACGTGATCAAACCACTCAAAGATTTTTTTCTGGGTCGATCGAGTGCAGCGCGGGCGAAAATTTTGCGGGTTATGAACGATGATCGGGCTAAATCAGATCACGTGATACTTTCATGAATGTTTTGGATTTTGTCTGAGTAAATAGTACGAACTCTCTAACTAAATATTTAACGAGGTGCTTGCTCACTGGCTCGCTCGTTTTTAAAGTAAAGAATTGTGAAAACAGATTTTTACAGTAGTAGACAGCATATTTTTATATTTAAAAATATATGAATAGATATTACTGGTATGAATTGAATATTTGTAATTTTGCAGGAATTATTATTATTTATTATTATTTTTTTCTCTTTTAGCAAATGTAAAATAAGTAATGAAAAAATAAAACGAAAATATCAGTTTGCACAAATTTCTCCAGTTTTTTTTTTTTTTATAATGAGAACTTCAACAGTGAATTTTTATTAAGAATAGAATGCAAATCATATTTTACAATAAAAATCAATGTGAAAAGTATTATAAAAGTAAAATGTAAAAGATATACATTATTTAAACTAGAAATATCAGTACATCTATTTTTGTAAAGAGGTAAAATACATGTGGTTCACCGTTTACTTTTGTAATGAATAAAATATAGTTACAATGTTTATAAATTTTCTACTGAACGTATAAGTATTTTTCATATATGTATTAACATGGTTTTGAGTATTGAATGGAATTTGTTTCTCGTGTTTTATGATGTTTATTGCAATATAATAAATAATGCAATTTGCATCAAAAAAGGAATTACAAGAAAAATATGTTTTTAGAAATTAATAATTTTGCTAATTATATATTTATGTTTCACCAATGTTGTTATCGAAAAAGATATTTTAATGAAATGTTTAAAAGCTTTTTTATCAAATTTTAACAAAGATTTTATTTTACTATTACAAATAAAGAAATAAAAATATCTTAACATGTTGATATCACGATCTTGATTTATTAATAATCTAAAAAAATATAAAGCAGCTGATAGGTCATTTTCAAATTAATAAAAATAGAAAAAAAAAATAATTCAAAAATAAACGGCTAGTATGGACTTTTTGTATCCATACCGTTTAGTTTCGTCTGTGTAGGACAACCTAAGATTCCTATAGGTAGTATAGGAGCTCTAGGACCCAAACGACTGTAAAGTACGTAACACTATTTGTATTTTTATTTTATTTTATTTTATTTTATTTTATTTATTTATTTTGAGAGAGAGAGTTTACATTATCTTTATGCAAACCAACTGTGTTTCAGGAAATCGGTGATCCGAACGTCCTCTCCTTCTTAGTTAAAAATGCTGGGTTATAGAAAAACTGGTTATAGAAAATTAAACTTTATTTTATTATATGCATTGTTTTGTAAAATACATATATTTATGTGACTGCTGTCAACTAAACTAGTATATTAGTTTTAGTAGGCGCTGTAGTTTTAGTGACATAGAAGTTGACAGCAGTTATATAAATATATGTTGTATATATACATACTTCGGTATTCTATTATAATGTTACGAATTTTGTATATATTTGTAAATATTTCATTTTTTTAAATTTAATTTATTTTATTATTGTGGAAATTGCAGTATTATTAATGTATTTCCTATTGAGCATCATGTAACTCAATGCTAAAGGCATCAGATGTTTTGCAAGAAAAACAACCTTACAGCATCGGTTTTATAAGGGAGTTCTATTGGAAAATCGCCAAGGAATGGGTTTATCACCAAGTTGGCGACGGATTTGGCGACTTTTTCTGCAACCCCCCCCCTTATACCTTTACATTGGGATCCTTTCTCGTTTGGGGTACTCTATCGAGAGTTAAAGCACTTTCTGGTAATTTCTAGCATCCGAAAGCTCTGGAAAATTCTACAGTTATCTTTAAAGCCTATATAAGGGACCTCCACCAGTTCAGTTCAGTTAGTTCTCTGTCAAATGCGATTGAATACGCACGAGAGGCTTTGCATTGAGAACTGTGTTTCTCTGAGTGATTTTGTATTTGATTCGCCGTCTTGAGCAATACGCTATATTGTTCTGTGTGAAATTTTGCTGTGCTGTTACTAGATTTGAAGATTACTGAATATTTGTGTCTTTGAGAAAAGATTGGTGTATTTATCGAACTGTTTGGAGTAAATAAAGTCTGTTGATTGTTCTTATATATTGGCATCAATCCTTACGAACCCCGAGCTCACAACATTTGGTGTCAGGAGTGGGGTTGAATGCCGATCACCAGAGCAATGGAGGGTGAATTGAAACAATTATTGGAGAAATTAGCTGCAAACCTTGGCGAGTTGAAAGAAGAAATGAAGAAAGATATGTCAGCGATGGATGAGAAAATGACTGCAAACCAGGCTGAAATGAAGGAAATGTCGGAAGAAATGAAGAAGGAAATGTCAGCGATAGATGAGAAAATGACCGCAAACCAGGCTGAAATGAAGGATATGTCGGAAGAAATGAAGAAGGATATGTCAACCAACCTTGGCGAGTTGAAAGAAGAAATGAAGAAAGATATGACAGCGATGGAGGAGAAAATGACTGCGAACCTTGGTGAGTTAAAAGATGATATGAAGAAGGATATGTCAACCAACCTTGGTGAGTTGAAAGAACTAATAGAGGATAAAATAACATCTTTAAATGACAGAATTGACGGCGTGGAAAACAAAGTTGAAGAAAGATTTCAAGAAATAGAAGAAAAAGTTCAAAATACAGCCAAAACCGTAGAAGAAAGGATTGAGAGTGTAGAAAAGGAGTTGGAAAATGTGAAGAAACAAAACATAACTGCCGAAAACTATCCCGAAGATGTCAAGTATCAAGCTATGCTTCCTCGGGCCTCTATTAAACTCTCGACCTATGACGGAAAATCCTCATGGCCAGTTTTTAAGACACAATTTGGATCGTAGCGGACGCCAATGGATGGGATTCCTAGACAAAGGCTTGCCAGTTAGCTGCTTCTCTACGAGCTGATGCTGCCGACGTCCTAGAGACTTTGCCTGCAAATGAACCGCTGGATTTTGAAACGCTCGTCAGTGCCTTAGAATTGCGCTTTGGCGAGAAATGCATGAAGGAATATAGCAGACTCCAGCTCAAATCTCGACAGCAGAAATCCACTGAATCCCTGCAAGATCTTGTTACGGATGTCGAGAGACTTTCACATCATGTTTATCCTGACTGTCCGACTGAAATTAGAGAAAGCTTAGCTCTACAGCATTTTATCGATGGTGTGCGTGACTCTGAGATCCAGAAACAACTCCGGATTGCAGATCTCAATGACTTAAAAGGGGCTTTAGTTTATGCCCTAAAATTGGAGGCAGCCCAGCAAGCTACAAGGAAAGATCGGCACTTTGTGCGAGTAACCAACATGCCTGAGACGTCGGTTACAGCTGTGGAGCGTTTACAGCAGCAGATGAAGGATGTGATGAGACATATAAACTCCTTGATGGACAACAAACCTGGAAGAAAGATCAAGTGCTGGAAATGCGGTGGAGAAGGTCATATTCAAAGAAACTGCCTAAAACGACCCAGCACAGAAGGTAATAGCTCCGCACGAACGGCGGAGCAGGAAAACTAATTAATGGCCATCTCGCGGGGCGGAGGTTGCCAGATTTTGAGAAGCCCCATTATCAAGTGTGTCAAATTTCTGCAAGAAGTTACGGCGAGAACGGAGTTTTTATAGTCGGGCGTGTGAATGATTTGCCCTGTAATATGATCATCGATACAGGAGCCAATGTGACCATCGTTCGGAAAGATCTAGCTCTGCGGCTAAAAGAAAAACTCCTCTGGACTCCGCCCCGTGTTATCCTTCAAACCGTGACCGGGGATATGATCGACATACATGGAAGAATGAAACTGAAAATAAAGTTTGGGAACGCCGCTTACCATCATACAGTCTATGTGGCCGATATTTCAGACCCTTTCATACTCGGACTGGACTTTTTAAAAGAGCATGGATTTACACTGGATTTTAAGAAGAATGAGTTACGCTCTGCTCAAGAAGATATCACTATTTTCAAACTTGGAAATGAGTCCGGGTCTATTCAACGGATCACAGCCATGGCAGATGTTATCATCCCTCCTCGGACCGAAATAATGAAACCTGGATTAACTGAGAACGAAAGTAGTTTTCAATGTGGCTTGGTTGGATATCCTGAGAAGAGCCCAAAAGGAGTGCTAATAGCATCAGCGCTGGTAGATCTGTCGAGAGATGTGATACCCGTGAGGATGGCGAATGTAAGTGAAAAGTCTAGAATTATCCATAAGGGTGAAGTGCTTGCTACCTGTGCTCCAGTCACCTGTGTTTGCAAAGACCCGAGCTTGACGTTGTCGGAGCCGCCTACAAGTTTAACACCTGAAATTGGGCGAAATGAGAATTTATCTCCTGAGCAGAGACATGCCGCAGAAAGACTGTTCCAGGAATTTACGGATGTGTTTTCACAAAACGAGAATGATATAGGTCGCACTTCTCTGACACGTCATAGAATTGATACTGCCGACCATCCACCGATTAAACAGCATCCAAGACGCTTGCCGTTCGCAAAACAAGAAGAGGTTTCTAAGCTCTTACGAGAGATGCAGGATAGTGACATCATCGAACCGTCATCAAGTCCGTGTGCCTCTCCCATCGTGTTGGTCCGAAAGAAAGATGGCTCCACAAGATTTTGTGTGGATTATCGTAAACTTAACGATATCACGAAGAAGGACAGCTATCCTCTACCAAGAATAGACGACACGCGAGATACTCTTTCAGGATATAAATGGTTTTCCACACTGGATTTGAAGAGTGGGTATTGGCAAGTAGAGATCCATCCTGATGACAAAGAGAAGACCGCATTTACTACTGGACAAGGACTTTGGCAATTCAAAGTTATGCCGTTCGGGCTCTGCAATGCTCCAGCAACGTTCGAGCGCCTCATGGAGACAGTGTTAAAAGGCCTGACTTTTGAAGCTTGTCTCATCTACCTAGACGACGTCATCATTGGTGGCCGTACGTTTGAAGAACATCTAGAAAATATTCGAAAAGTGTTAACGAAGCTAAGAGCGGCGAATTTAAAGCTGAACCCTTTGAAATGCAAGTTCTTCCAACGGGAAGTAAATTATCTAGGACACATCATTTCACTGAAGGTGTTCGAACAGATCCTGAAAAAGTGTCCGCAGTAAAGAACTGGAAGCGTCCGGAAAATGTCCATCAGTTGCGAAGCTTTCTGGGACTATGCACTTATTACAGAAAGTTTGTCCAGGGGTTCTCCAACATCGCAAGACCATTGCATAGGCTCACTGAAAGCAAGCAGAAGTTTCTATGGACACAAGAATGCGAGAATTCCTTCCAGCGGCTGAAAGAAGCTCTCACATCCTCTCCAGTCCTTACCTATCCAGACCCCGACAAACAATTCATTGTGGACACGGATGCCAGTCACGAAAGTGTCGGCGCTGTACTTTCTCAAGAAATAGATGGCCAAGAACGAGTCGTAGCATACTGGAACAAATGTTTATCGAAACCAGAGCGGAATTATTGCGTCACTCGTAAGGAGTTATTAGCTATAGTGAAAGCCATACAACACTTCCATCACTATCTCTATGGCAGGAAATTTCTCCTTCGTACTGATCACGCATCCCTAACATGGCTGATGAATTTTAAGAACCCAGAGGGCCAAGTAGCCAGATGGATACAACGACTCCAGGAATACGACTTTGACATCAGGCATCGTAAAGGCTCATCGCATGGAAATGCTGATGCTTTATCAAGAAGACCGTGTCCCGAAAGTTGTCGCTATTGTTCCAGAGCGGAGAGCAAGTATAATCCCGAACATGTCATACGCCAGACGAAGACTTCACTATCAACGCCACCAGATCCCTGGAGTGACGAGAAGATTCGAGAAGATCAAATGGCAGATTCTGACATCAAACCAATCTTGGAGTTATTAGAATCTTCTAGCACAAAGCCCAGTTGGAAGGACATCTCGACTTACAGTCCTACGACGAAGCAATATTGGGCTCTTTGGAACTCCCTCCACGTCAGGAATGGTGTCCTGTTCCGAAAATTCGAATCGGAAGATGGGAAGACATCTCGGTGGCAGTTGGTACTTCCTCGATCTCGAATCCCAGAGGTCCTCGAAGAATTACATGGCAGTCCCACTGGTGGCCATTTTGGAGTCATGAAAACATTACACAGATTCCGAGAGCGCTTCTTCTGGGGAAAAGCAAGAGCTGACGTCGAACAATGGTGCAAATCTTGCGATGCATGTGCAGCTCGGAAAGGACCAAAGAAACGTAGCCGAGGAAGACTACATCTCTACAATGTAGGAGCACCTTTTGAACGCATCGCCCTTGACATCCTAGGTCCTCTGCCAAGAAGTGCTGATGGCAACAAATACCTCCTTGTTGTCATGGACTATTTCACGAAACGGCCTGAAGTTTATGCCATCCCTGATCAAGAAGCTTCTACGGTTGCGGATGCCTTGGTACACCAGTGGATATCAAGGTATGGAGTTCCCCTTCAAATGCATTCTGACCAAGGGAGAAATTTCATATCTGCTGTGATTGAGGGTCTCTGTCAACTTCTCGGAATGGACAAAACTAGGACGACGCATTTACATCCACAGTCGGATGGCATGGTTGAGAGATTTAATCGTACCATCCTCAACAATCTCTCACTGCTAGTCTCAAGAAACCAACAAGACTGGGACCAAAAACTTCTCTTGTTTCTTCTCGCCTATCGCAGCGCCGTCCATGAAACAACCGGATATTCCCCGTCTCAGATGCTTTTCGGTCGTGATCTTCGTCTACCTTGTGATCTGATTTTTGGTCGCCCTCCAGATGCGCCTTCATCGCCAGAGGTATACGTGCAGAATCTCCAGGCACGATTTGAAGACGTCCACAACTTGGCTCGAGAGCGGATCAATATACAGACGGAGAAGATGAAGACCAGGTACGACACGAAAGCCACGGGACATCAATTCAAAGAAGGTGACAAGGTTTGGTTTTATAATCCGACTTGACGCAAAGGACTTTCTCCCAAACTGCAATCGCACTGGGACGGTCCTTATACAGTCCTAAACAGACTGAACGATGTCGTAATTCGGATCCGAAAGTCACCAAATTCGAAGCCTATAGTCGTTCATTACGACAGGCTAGCTCCATACTATGGCCATAGTACTTAGTTCATTGATTGTAAATAGTGTGATGTAAATAATGTAAATTAGTGTGACCATGGTCTTGTATATAAGTTAATGTAATTATTTCTTTTGCTTAGCATTATCATTATTATTGTTATTATTATTTAAATACTTGTATGTAATAATGTCTATGCTTTATATAATTCAGCATTATGAATGTGTTTTGAATAGTATAGCATTTGTTGGTAACGGGTTTGCTTTCCGATCAAAGGTTGAACTGCCCGGGACGTGCAGTCCTTGAGAGGGGGGCAATGTTACGAATTTTGTATATATTTGTAAATATTTCATTTTTTTAATTTAATTTATTTTATTATTGTGGAAATTGCAGTATTATTAATGTATTTCCTATTGAGCATCATGTAACTCAATGCTAAAGGCATCAGATGTTTTGCAAGAAAAACAACCTTACAGCATCGGTTTTATAAGGGAGTTCTATTGGAAAATCGCCAAGGAATGGGTTTATCACCAAGTTGGCGACGGATTTGGCGACTTTTTCTGCACCCCCCCCCTTATACCTTTACAGTGGGATCCTTTCTCGTTTGGGGTACTCTATCGAGAGTTAAAGCACTTTCTGGTAATTTCTAGCATCCGAAAGCTCTGGAAAATTCTACAGTTATCTTTAAAGCCTATATAAGGGACCTCCACCAGTTCAGTTCAGTTAGTTCTCTGTCAAATGCGATTGAATACGCACGAGAGGCTTTGCTTTGAGAACTGTGTTTCTCTGAGTGATTTTGTATTTGATTCGCCGTCTTGAGCAATACGCTATATTGTTCTGTGTGAAATTTTGCTGTGCTGTTACTAGATTTGAAGATTACTGAATATTTGTGTCTTTGAGAAAAGATTGGTGTATTTATCGAACTGTTTGGAGTAAATAAAGTCTGTTGATTGTTCTTATATATTGGCATCAATCCTTACGAACCCCGAGCTCACAACAATATGCATTGTTTTGTAAAATACATATATTTATGTGACTGCTGTCAACTAAACTAATATATTAGTTTTAGTAGGCGCTGTAGTTTTAGTGACATAGAAGTTGACAGCAGTTATATAAATATATGTTGTATATATACATACTTCGGTATTCTATTATTTTTATGTTGGATCATTAGAAAATATGAAGGTAAATTTTAGATATCCGATTAGGCTGCTACAGCTGTATCAATTAACCTACCAAACCAAATAAAACATTAACACAAAAAGCCCAATCACGTGATCAAACCACTCAAAGATTTTTTTCTGGGTCGATCGAGTGCAGCGCGGGTGAAATTTTGCGGGTTATGAACGATGATCGGGCTAAATCAGATCACGTGATACTTTCATGAATGTTTGGGATTTTGTCTGAGTAAATAGACCAGTTTCGAGGCGAACGAAAAAGACAGGCTACCGCGGTGCATTCTGCATATATTTTTTTACAGACCGCGAGAGTGACGTGATGCTCTTTTCGTACACCTGCATTGGTGGATTCGAGCATCACGTGATTCCGCCGGTCTGTAAAAAAAGACACGCGTAAAGTACCGCGGTAGCCTTTCTTTTTCGTTAGCCCCGACCAGCTTCAACTGACGTCACACCCTAGCAACCACCTTAGCAACTAGATTTGTTTTTTGTTTGCCCGCCAAAAATGGCGGATTGTGATTGGTTGGCTCATAAAAAAAATTATCATAACTCTCTCGAAGATAAAAAGAGAAGAAAAAAATGACCATTCGGAGCGTAGCTGTGGGCGAAATGGAAGCAACCACAGAACCAATCAAGCATTCTGGGCAAAATTTCTTAATGTTAAAGGAAAAAAATTGCCAAAAATTCAAAAATCGCTGTACGAATTTCGCATAAGCTTTATTGAAAAGAGGACAAATACTATATTGGGCTAAAAGATTGTAACCGGATTCCTGTTCCACAATAATTAATAATCTGTTCTATGCTTTTTAAAGTCATGATTTTTTTTATCTGTAAAAAATTATCAACTCTCTTCAAGCTGTAATGAGGAAAAAAAATTCTGAGCGTAGCTGAGGCTGAAAATGGGCAACCACCGAACCAATCAAGCATTCTGGGCAAAATTTCTTAGTGTCGAAGGAAAAAATTCTCCAAAAATTCAAAAATCGCTGTACGAATTTCGCATAAACTTTATTGGAAAAAGGACAAAATTTACTATATTGGGATAAAAGATTGGAAACGGATTTCTGTTACAAATGTGAAAAAATTGCAGCAAAACGTGAAAAAACACTAAAAATCGCATAAAAATAAATTTAATTAAAAAAAAATCTATTCAAAAATTCCAAAATCGAGCTTCGAGGTGCAAAACTACATGGATAGAGGTACCTTCTCACCAAATTTTGTAGCTCTGCGTGCAGCGGTCTCTTCAGAACAAAACCGAGAAACACACACACAGACTTCCTACTTTATTATAGTTTTATGTTGAAGTTATTCCTTTATTTTACTACTCCCTTCGATTTTACATCACTTCACAGAATAATATGCTGTTTTTTATTAAATATTAAGAAATGTATTGTAAAATAAATAAAATTCGACGCTAATTAAGAACAGTTAAAATTTTAAGTACATCAAAATATAAAACTAAAAAGAGTCGCTTTGAAAGTGACACAAATTATTACTTTTGCGCTTGACCCAAAAATCCCGAATATATTATCCAGGTACTTCACTTTGGCTTTTCTCGAATATATTATCCAGGTTCTTCACTTTGGCTTTTCTCGAACATATGAATTTTTGATTTGAGCTCTTTATTGTTTTCATTACTTAAGTTAGTAATTGTGTCATTGTTAATGAATCTTACGTTATCTTTCTTTCCTTTTTATTAATATACACACATTTTCACATTTTAATGACATACTCTCATATATTCCAGAATTTACAAAAATAAATAAATAAATAAATAAGTAAAAAAAAAGTGTTAAAGCTTTTTACCATTATGAGCAAATATGATAAATTGAATCTGAACATCAGAGATTTTCTAAAGGTAATTTACATTACAATTACCGTAATTTCGCGCGTATTCGCCGCACCTCAGACAATTGGATTTCCTACCAGAATTTATTTTAAATAAAATGTGACTTACTTCAGCTTAGCACTTATTTGACTTTTTATTTTCAATAAAATTTCCGGTTTGAAAAAGACTTAACTAAGACGCGCAAAATTACGGTATATTCAAAGGACAACTGAAATATTATGTTTGATATGTAGATACTGTTTAAGTTTGGTATAAATGTAACATTAACACTAGAATGACGGGAAATTTTACACAAGTTTCATAAAAATATTTCGCACCAGAATTTTTATTTAGGACGTTTAACTTATTTATTTAACTTATTTTTCTGCGGTGTATATTTAACTTATTGTGTGAAGAAATATCCGGTATAGGCAGTGACTATTGATAAAAGGAAAAGAAGATGCGGTCGCGAAAAGGTTAATATTGTACAAATAACAAATGGTTATTTTACATTGTCAATTTGTATGCTATCTTTACCAATCAGTGTAATTGAGTTAAAAATAATAAAGGTTAATACTAGTTGAGAAGAAATTGTTTGAATTTTGAAAAAAAAAAAAAACCCTTTCTCAAACACTTACTGCACCGAATTCCATAATCTTATTAAATGTTGTATTATGTACTAAAGACTTAGTAAATTTTAATGAAATTCCCTGAGTAATAATTTTTTTTATACAAAGATAACTTTTTAAATTTTATTTATTTATTTATTTTTAAAATCGAAAACACATGTCATACTTAGAGATAAACAGCTCTATTTTTGCAAAATATTTATAATTTGTGCCCATATAACATTTATATTTTGCAAACTGTGCGAAAGATACCACACATGTACATTTACTAACAGTATTTGCGTAAAAATATAAAAAGAAAATTAGACTGGGTTTAGAGTGAGACAATGTCAAACTTTAAAAGGCGGAGTTGAGTAGTTCCACCATAAATGCCGGCTTTGCCATTTATCTACGGCAAGCTAGGCGATAACTTGAACCAAGGGAAATGTTCGTTACTTAGCTCAAATAAATTTTTAAAAAATGTTTTAGTTCTAGGTGTAATATGCAGTATTGGAAGATCTGCGCACCAACGGGCCAATTTTTAGCTCACAGGATATCAAAGCCTGAGAGCTAATTTTCCTTCAGGTTCTGTATGTACGTACGTAACGCGATAAATCTTGATAGAATTATCCGATTTGCTTCAAATTTTGTATAGAGGGTCATTGTGATAAGGTGCTTCCCTGATTAGTTTTGAGGGTTCATTGTGTATAAAAGGGAGGGAAAGGGGGACTAATCCCCCCTTAATTTAGTGTCGATTTCTTTATTTTTCGAGGTGCAGAGTTCCTTGAAATAAGAGTATAATATACAATTAGTCTGAATAGCCTGTGAGCTCAATAGCATCAGTTAACTCGGCCCTTTTCTTTTTATTAAAAGTATTATTCGCCTTATTTAATAACAGATTTCCTGCGATTAATTAAGGCGAAGAATAATATTAAAAATTTGTTGTAAATATTGGCCCGTTGGTCGCTGCTATTCCATCACTGACTGTGTTATTAATTAGTGTTGTTACAGAATTGCCCGATTGGAGAATTTTTGTATACAAAATATCTATCACTTTTTTGGATATGTAATATTTGCTTTATCTTATAAAGGGAAAATCTGTCATTAAATAAATAAAATAGTTTAAATATTATAGAAGACCTCTAGAGAATTGAGGAATAGCTTTAACACAGTAGATACAGGACTGACTACGTTGTTTTGTTTGTTTTTTAGTTTGGGTACAGATAGCACACTATCAAGTTTTAAATAACCCAAATTCAGGGTATTTTTCTTTCACAGATAAATGTAATTTCAGAAACCAAATTTCCGGCCTTTTAGATGGGATTTTTCAGAATGGCAAAACATTCAAACACTTCTTTTCGTTTCTTATTTAATAATAATAAGTAGGCCTTTATAACTTGAAAAAAGTCCCAGAATTTAATGATGTTTATTATTCTTGTCTTTTTATTTTAAATCAATAGCAAAAATTAGTTTTACTTATATTTTTCCTTCTTTTGTTACCATTATCAAGGCAGTGGATTCTATTAACTTTTTGAGTAATGAATAAGGACAATTGTTATTAACGCACCTGGTTATATAAATAGGCGTGCCCAAAGAGGAGGTACTTACTTTAGAATATGGTGTACATCGAATGTATCGTTTATTTACAGGGACACTCAAAATAATTCTGTTACATTACAGTCTATGGGGAAAATCGTTTGCAGCTTATTTTAATGATGTTAAACTATTTTATACATATACAAATTAATACATATAATTCAGATACACTAAAAGGCGCTTACTGTAGAATAAGGTATGAATAGAATGTATCATTCATTTATAGGGACACTCAAAAGAATTTGGTTACAGTACTGCTTATGAACAATAATTACTGGTCGCACGTTTTCAGTTGTGGTACGCGTTTTTAAATGTAACTAATTTTTTGCATATTAATTGGTTCATAAATATGGCTGCTCAAAAGATCTCACGTGCATTTCCATTTATTGGCGGAAAATGCTGAAGGGGAATTTTTAATTGTGCTATGTACTATTTCTTAAATGAAGTAAATTTTAGCATACTGTGTAGTATACATACAAGTCTATAGATCATATACAGGGCTGCATAAAAGAATTTTGTTTGCTGAAATTGGGTTTTCAAATGTGTTATGCGTTTTCTAAATTGTTTACTTATTAAACTGTGAAGGTTTGTTAAAAAATAAATTCTGGAAGTTTTGAAAAATGTTTCATAATCTATGCTTGACGCATGATTTTTTTTGGGGTATTTTTCTATTATCCCGTCGACCACTTTTCATAACAAAAAACTATCGCCAAACTGTAAGATTAAAGGCCAAAATTGCAGTCCTAATCACTTGATGTCAGAAGCCTTATATGTGTTTGTTATGTTATCAAGTAGTTTTTAATTCGACATTTGCGTGTACTTTTCATTATGTTTTACTGATTTATTAGTTATTTCATTAATTAAAATAACAATTATGTCCTTAAATTCTTATATTTTATTTATTTTTTGATATTGCAATGGCAACGTTCTCCCATTTACAGTTTGGCGATAGTTTTTTGTTCTGAAAAGTGGTCGACGGGATAATAAAAAAAGTACTTTTTTTTTTTTTTTAAAGAGTTTTGTCTCAACAAATAGATTTGTACGATATTCCTTTTTTGTATTTTCTGTTATAGGCAGATTCGGCTTTGCGCCAGGTTTTATTGCGTAACATTCCATTCGATGCAAACTAATGTATAGCATAGCACTCAAAGATTTTGTATTTTCTGTTATAGGCAGATTCGGCTTTGCGCCAGGTTTTATTGCGTAACATTCCATTCGATGAAGACTAATGTATAGCATAGCACTCAAAGATAAAAGACGATTACTGAAGAATGCCTACGTGGGGCGTAATGCCCACATTTACTTCCCATCTAGATGAGAACAGTCTATGGAGATGGCATCAGAAGATTGAGAAATATAAAAGTTCTCTAGCAGCAGGCTGCGGTGAAATGATGCTGATGTAGGAGCAATCTGGATGTGCGCTTTGATGCATTGATTAGTGTCAGAATGGTGAGAATAAGGGGGGGGGAGGGAGGGAAAGGCCCCATCAGAGCCAAACATTTTTTAATTTTTAGTATTTTTTTTAAAAATCTGATACCTGATGCAAACAATTTAATTTTAAATAAGATGCAAACAATTAGTTTATATAAGATTCATATAATTAAATTATGTAAGATGCAAAGAAAATTAAGTATAGTAAATATCTGCAAAAAATAATATAAATAATTTTTCCTTCTTACAATAGCAAGAGAGCTAAGTAGGAAAGTTAATAGAACCCGATGCCAAAATCAAGAATAAATTTAAGATAATTTGTGTATCTTGAAAAATCCGCACTTTTGGCGTGCTAAGCAGTGGTTCGCGGGACGGGTCTTATAAGGAAAGTCTCCATAATACCCTGTTCACATCGGACTTTTAAGATATCTTAGACCGCCATTTTTGAGGTGGTACCCTCCCGGAATTGAATACCTGTCCACACCACAAAACTCATCTAAGATAACTCACCGAACATCACTGTGTCCGAGATCGGAACAAACGTAGAATGTGCGCATGCGCATATGTTAAAGGCAACCTCAACAGCCAATCGGCCTCCAGAGCCAATCAGAGTGAGTGGTACTGGCTGTATCTAGCAATAGAAAGTTCGAACTCACTAAGGGAGTTTCTGGAACTCCCTCAGTGAGTTCGGCGGTCTAAGATATCTGAACTACCCGATCTGAACGTAGTATAAGGGAATACTCAGAAAAGTGTAAGAAAAATACGGAATATTCTTCTCGTGAGGTCGTGAGGATAAAAGTGACTCTCACCAAACAGCGCTGCAGCAGGGCTACACTACATACCGGGCTTGCTCATTCATTATGATGACGTCACAAAAGGTGGCTGACTAGGAGGAAAGACATACAGCGATTGGCACAAAACGATGGGCGCGTTGCTTTGGACCAATAGCTGGTCGCGGTCAGCCACCATTTGTGACGTTTTGAGAGTGAATGAGCAAGCCCGGTATCTAGTGTTGCCTTGGCTGCAGCCAATGAAGGCCAAGGAGCTAGCTAGCCAGGTAGATCTCCCCTATGAGGAGATTAAGCGAATTTCTCCCCGCCGCCGTCAGGTACACAAAACTTATTAAGCTAGGCATAATGCCCGGTAGGTAGGGGGCCTGGTCTGCGGTTTAATAAAATAATAAAAAATAATATACATTTATAAAAGTAATTGCTGCGGACTATAAAAGTAATTGTAACGTCCGTAAAACAAATATGAAAATTTCGTGTTTTTGGCGATTTATCGTTGGTTGGAAATTTTCTAGTTTTAGAAACTATTCGTAGCGAGCATGTGTATCTTATAACCACCATGCCAAATTTCAAATTTCCAGCTCTTTCAGTACCACAAAAATCGTAATTTTAGAACTTTTTTGTTCCTGCACTCCTTTGAATTTCGAATTTTTTTTTTATAAAACTCTTCTGTGCGTGTATTTGCGTCTTAAATATAGCAGCCATGCCAAATTTCAAGTTCCTATCCTTAACAATACCGTATAGATCGCAATTTAGAACAGTTTTAGAACGCTCTTCGCGCATTTCACATTTTTAAATGTCGATTTTTTTAAAAACTGTTCTGTGCGAGCATTTACGTCTTCATGTCAAGTTTTGAGTTTCGTTAGTTTGGTGAATTTTTTGAATTTTCAGAGAAAATGGGCAAATCAAATCGGAAATTTTCGTGTTTTAACGAAATATAAACAGTGGAAATATTCGTTCCGGATGCATTTATACTTTCTTCTATCTTTACAAGAAAAAAGTATTGGATTCATGAAATTTTCGACGGATCTGTACGTTTTAGAAGGTCCTGAACACCATTTGACTGTTTTTAAAAAATGTCTGTCAGTGAGTCTGTTTGTCTGTCTCTGTGTGTGTCTGTATGGCGCTCTATCTCAAGAATAATAAAGAATTTAATTTACAAAACTTTAGATTCAGTTATACCTTGATATAAATTGGTGCTGATTTTTTTTTTGTGTAAATCGCCAAACAGGTGATGCTGCTAGGTTGCATTTTTTCAGATTTACACAATTTTAGCGATAGTCATATCTCAAGAACTAATGCACGGAATTTAATAAAACTTTAGATTCTCTTATACCTTGACATAAGTTGGTGCTGATTAGGTTTTAGTGTAAATCCTATAGGGGAGATGGGGGATGAATGGGACAAGGGATGGATGGGACGTTCTCAATATTTCAGGCAATAAACTTTTTTTTTTAGTTGCTTCCTATCCTCATAGATTTCACTACCATAGTGTGCTTCAGAACCAAAAGCAAGACCACATGGCTGTTTCCAGTTTCCTCCAAATTGTCATTTCCTGAAAACTCTGCTTAAAGGTAATTTTTTTTTTATATTTGAAGTTACTTAAATATCTTATGCAATATAAACAATTAAGATATGTTGTAGTTTTTTATTTCAAGGCTCAATATTGGTAATTAAAATGAAGGAATATTAACCATTGTAACAAAACAATTTTTGAGACAAAATGGCTGACAATTGAATGTATGCATCATGGGGATGATTGGGACATTTCAAATGGGATGAATGAGATTGTCTCATTCATCACTAGAGGATGCTGAAAAATATATTTATTAGTTAAATAATATTATATAGTTTGATAAATTAATAATTTATGGTAATTATTCTTTTAACATTTCATCCTCATTGTAGTTATCGTCTTCAGCCATTGAATGCTCCCGTTTATGAGCCTTTTAACCGTTTAAACGCCGTACTATGAACGGATCTTCCTATTAATATAAAATTTTAGAATTATGCTTCTTTAAAGCACCTTTATCTATTACAATAATAAAATTTCGGAAATTTTTTTTTCCTATATTTTTGCTATGTTCCATTATTGGAACATTGGCGTTTCGTGGGTTATATTTTTATACAAAATTTTCAACAGAAAGAAATATTCAATACAGAGAATATTTTGTGGTATTTATTGAGTATATATATGTATTATTACACAATTAACATGTATTACTACATAATTAATTAATATTAAAATATAATAAAATACCTGATTTTGGTAAATCTAAACAAAATTCTTCAATTATATTCATTTCTAGTGTCCATGATATGTTAGGAAACAGCTTTGATGAATGCGTTTATCGCACTGAAAACATTTCTTTGTTGTGTTTTTTTTACAAATTATGCAACGTCCTTGAGATGTAGGTACAATGTAATGTCCATCAGATATTCTTACTTCTTTTTTCACATGACTACGGGGTTCATGATGAATGACCAGACGCTCTTTTCTCCGTAGAAGAAAAGTTGTAATTTGCCTACGAAATTCCAAATGCGATATTTTGATGTCATTCACCTCAGAGTGTATAATCCAACTTGAAACAACTGCCATATTTAAAGCATTTATGAAAAGATTCCACCACCATTTCTTACTCCTCATTTTTGGCCTATAACTGCCTAAAAGTTTATCCAAATTGCTGTATTATTATTATTATTATTATTATTATTATTAATATATATATATATATATATATATATATTATTATATATATTATTATATATATATATATTATTATTATTATTATTATTATTATTATTATTATTATTATTATTATTATTATTACTGCTGTATTATTATTGCTGTATTATTACTGCCATATTTAAAGCATTTATGAAAAGATTCCACCACCATTTCTTACTCCTCATTTTTGACCTATAACTGCCTAAAAGTTTATCCAAAACGTCAACGCCTCCCACGCCTTCATTGTATTTCTTGATAATATGAGGTTGTGTAACATCAATTTTGCATTTATTTGCATTTGAATATCTTTTTACTGTTCCAACGGGTTCATATGTATAGCAGTTAGATGCTACTGTGACCACCGCATTATCGTTGTAACTGCAGATATATACCGCTCCATCAGAACGAAAATCATAATTTCCCCTGTCTTCTTTAGCGAGTTCTTTTTTAGATTTCCATGGACAAAGGGCAGTGCGATTTTCACGAATTGTGCATGTCTCTCGTATTCCACGTTTTGCAAGCTCCGAAATTAAATCGTAGGAAGTAAAAAAGTTATCGAAGTATATTTCATGCTTTGAATTTTCTTGCAAGTTAGATAATAATTCGTTCACAACTCTCGAACCTAACTGTACAACGGACGAGGACCCTTTTCTTCCACTGTATATCTCCATAGCGTATGGATATCCATTTGATGAACATATCATCCATATTTTAAATCCAAACCTAATAGGTTTTCCTCTGATAAACATTTTGCATGTATGCCGGCCATAGTACGGGACCATTGATTCGTCAATGCTCAACTTCTCGTGCCAGATTCCAAACTGTTGCTGATTTTTAGATAACTCTTCATATATCGGTGCTATTTTACCAAGTTTATCATCTTTTTTCAATTGATTATTGTCCATCAAGTGAAAATACTTCTTCATCTTTCTAAAGTGATTGCGGGTCATAACAGTTGGAACAATAGGAACGGACGTATCTTCTGCTGTGCTCCAATACATATCTTCAGTAGGAACAGAATGATATCCACTTAGAAGAAGTAGACCAAAAAACTGCAAAATATCTTCAGATACTACTTCAATATCTTCTCCTTTTTGTAAAGCGTACAATTTTTTCATTTTAGCGAGGAGTTCAATATAGTCATGAGGCAAAATTTTAAAAAATAGGTCGATAGGCGACAGATTTACTAAGTTAGGAAACGTCTGCAAAATTGTTTCGATTCTGTTTGATATAATAGGTTTTTTAAACTCACATTTTCTCTTCCATGCAATTTTCTTTTTAGGAGGTTTTTTTACTTTCTGTGCTTTTTCAGAAGTCGGAATAATATCTGTAGATTCCAACTTACGTTTTCTTCCCGGAAGTTCATTTTTTATATTCGAAGGACCGGCTTCTGTATTGTGTATCACGTTTTCTTGGCAACTAGTATCATCGTTTTTGCAAATTACGTCTATCATTCCAGTCACATCAGCTGGTATAATGGGCTCAAAGTCATTTTCCACAATATCCTCTTCGTCTGTTATATCACCTGGTTCATCTGGAGGTAACTGGCATATATCAACATCGGATAAATCTGAATCCGAAAGAGTTTCTAAATACGCTACTGCTTCTTCTACAGTTAAAAAATTTTTCGACATGCTTTATAATCACAAAAAAACAACAACATATATTCTACTAAAAAAATATATTCTGCTGAATATTATATGTATTCTACTAAAGAAATCTATTCTACTTTGGCTTCTAATAATGTTACAAATTGTTCCAACTGCGAGTCAACAAAACAAGAAAGTTCCATTCAAATAAAGGAAAAGAAAAAAGCTTTTTTCCTCTTTCTGTTTGCGCCCCTCCCTTCAATTTACACTTTACTTACCTAATAAAATAAACTCTTCCGGGCTTCGACACGGTCTGGTCTTTGACCTTGACGGTACCAATGTTGAAGCGTTGAATCAGTCAACGGATTATGTAATGAGATTTGAATTACTTATTTATACGATTACTCCTTTTGAAAACTTTATCGCTAAAGCGCCAATGTTCCAAAATCGGAACATGAGTTTTTTAAACTGCGTCAAACATTTATATTTTATTTTAGATAGTTTTTAGTAGCATTTTTTTACAAGTATAGTAGTTCTATGCTTATGACTATAAAAATAATTTTAAATTTTTTGCATAATAAATGTGTTGGGGAATGTTATTTGAAATAGTGAAAAATACATCAAAAATAGGAAATTTCTAAAAATCATAAAAAATAACAAAAATAAAATTTAATTTTTAATATTTAATGAAAAAAATATTTCATAATCATTGTTATCATTATACAAAAAACCCGTAATAATTCGAAAATTATTTGCATTTGTAACATTTAGTTAAAACTTCTGTTCCAATTTTGGAACATTGGCGTTTAAACGGTTTTAAGGTAAAGCTGAGATGAGTCCAATATGATTGGCTAACAAATAATTCTGGAGATCATATTACAATTTACAATCTCTCAACCTTTGCCCAGGAGGTATTTTCTTTCAGCTTTTAGTCCATAACATTGAATAAAGGGAGGAAAATATTTGTGTCCCATTCATCCCTGCTGTGGGGATGATTGGGATATAAAAACTATCCTGCGCCGTCAGGCGCCCACGGGGGTCGCCGACGCGCGTAAACGACCATCGCACCCAAGCCTCTGAAGGGCTTTTAACGCACCAGGGCTTTGTCTCGCCCGGCGCTGCGATCGGCCTGAGGCCGCTCCCCTCTGCGGACCCCCAGGTCATTTTACCAAGGTATGGTGACGTAGTCGTCGCGGCAGTAACCCCACATCTCGGAGGAAACTTCCGCAGAGACGGAACCTTGATGAACCGCCGTGGAACCCTCGACGACTTCGTTCGCGAGACCCCATAGGGGGAGACGGTCGCTAGGTCATATGTCGAGCTACCACGACGGCTCTTGCTTTACCACGGCTCGAGGGGTGTGGGCAACCTACAGAGGTTGTCACGTTCCCTTTTGCCGTGGATCCTGAAAAAGAAGGGATTAGTTCTACAACAAACATAAACTCTAAATTTATAACAACAACAACAACAACATGCATATATATATCAAACTTTAACTACAACAACAACAACATATATACACAACTGTGACAAGCCCATTTTATCACAGACACTGCCGGCTTATGAGACGAGTCTCAAGCCTGCGTACTTATTGCACCATTACCTCTACCTCTACGTCCTGCGCCGTGGGGACCACGGGCATTCCGCAGTGCGTTCAAGTGTGGGCGTGGAAGAGCTCGGTGATTACGGCCTGCTCTTTGGCGACCAAGGTTGCGATCTAATGTACGCATAAGGAGTCGGTGAATGATCAACCTGACACCCTTTCTGGCGTAGCCACACAGGCAGAGATCGCGCGGCGTTCGCGTCCGAAAGTCACGAGGAAAGTACTTTTCCCGCACAGACTTCCAGAGCTCGCACCGGAAGAGCACGTGGCTGATGTCACACACCTCAACCCCACAAAAACATGTAGAGTCATGGTGAAAGAATCGAGCCTGATGATCGCCAAAGGTGCCGTGTCCCGTGAAGACCTGATTAATGAAGAAATCGCCCTGCAGTCGACGGATGCCGACGCGTGGGAAAGATTCATAGGCCTTGCGCCCGGTCCCAGATCGGTCCCATCTCTCTTGCCACTCGGACAAGGCACGTCCAAAGAGGTCTTTTTTGGCTTGGCGGCGCGTGACTGGAATCACTACATCGACGTCATGTCGAGCAGTGGCTTCTTTTGCCAACTTGTCCGCCCTTTCGTTAAAGATGTGACCGACATGGGCCCTGACCCAATGCAGATGAACCCCAATTCCTGTTGTTTTAATCAGATCCCTAATCTCGGCAATGGCCTTGTGTTGAGGCACAAGTCCGTGAAGCGCTTGGAGCGCCGATCTCGAGTCTGAGAAGACGTCGAGCTCCCCGAGACCTCTCCTGTGGGCATGGGTGATTGCTTCTTTGATCGCATGGACCTCCGCCGCAAACACTTCCGCCCCATCGGAGAGACGGAACTGGCTCTCCGCAAGTACTTGGTTCTCTGACACAGCGAGGAACGCACAGCCTACTGTGCTGTTCTCTTGCTTGGATCCGTCCGTGTAGTACGAACACGAAGTCCGCGGCTCCAAATCCGCGGTCCAACGGACTCTCCAGAGATCCTCAAGTCTGGGAGTGGGCCTCCAGAGGTCGACTGTCTCGGAGTCTAGTCCGGTACCGTCAACGCTCTTCTTCCAACGGACAAGGGCCGTGTAGTCCCTTTCCAGCCCCGCACGCAAGTCGAGGGGAAGTACCCCTGACAAGACGTGAAGAGCATCCGTGGAGGTTGTCGCGTAACATTTTGTTACGCAAAGGAGTAGGCTCCTTTGCATGCTAAGCAACCTGTTTGCAACCACTACCTTCTTTGAGTAAAACCAAATAGATGCCGCGTAAAGAATGATTCTTTCCGCTATGATAGAGTAGAGCATCTTTCTAACTTTCGGTCTCAGACCCCATGTGGCTCCTGAGAGACGGTTCATTTTATTTAACACCTTAAATGCCTTCTCCTGGATGGCAGCCAGGTGCGGCATCCAACTTAGGTGGTGGTCGATTATGAGACCCAGGTACAAAATCTGCCATTTAAAGCCGATTTTGTTTCCTTCCATGAAGATAGGAATAGATGGGGCGTGCTTAAGTTTGCCCTTGGGTTTCATAACCGTGTAGCCGCATTTCTCAAAGCTGAATGTGAGGCTGCATTCCGTCGCCCAGGCGTGGATCCTTGAGAGGACCGGTCCTAGCAACGGCGCGAACCCCATGGCAGCCCTTCGTCTTGCAGCCACAAAGACGTCATCGGCGAAGACCAAAACAACATAGGCCTCGTCATCATCGTCTGGCAACCGTCTCAACAGGAACTCTATAACCACTAGCCAGAGGTATGGTCCGAGACACGAACCTTGGGGTACTCCTACGTTAAAGTAGTGGTCCCCGTCATCTGATTGGATGATAGATCTATCCCACAAATAGTCTTCTATCAATCCGAGGAGCCATGGTTCGACGCCCAATTCTTCCAGAAATCTGAGAATGTCTGTTCGTCGAACACTATTGAATGCTGACTTGATATCAAGCGTGAGAAGACACGTGAATTCTCCACGACTCTTTGAGGTGGCTATGTAATCCATCACACGATGGAGTGCGTCGACCGTACTGACCTTCTTGCGAAAGCCGTACTGCCTTGCATCGATCAGGCGATTGGACTCCAAATATAGTACCAGCCGAGTTGCGCACATTTTATCTAGAACCTTCCCGAAGGCCGGTAAAAGACAAATTGGGCGGTAGGTCGCTGGGTCACTACGCTCCTTCCCTGGTTTGGGAAAAAACACAGCAATGGCCCGCTTCCATGTCCGCGGAAAACAAGTCTCTCTCAGGCAGTGGTTGTACAAGGATAACAACCACTGAGGGTGGTGTTTCAAGACCGCTCGGACGATCGCGAGACTGAATCCGTCATGACCAGGCGCCTTGTCAGGCGGCAGCGATTCCACTGCAAATTCCAGTTCATGAATTGAAAACAGAGTCGGTTCGTCGGTCTTAATGCATGCGACCTGGGAAACATCATCAGCTGATAGGAAGTGGTGTCTTGTAAGTGCGGCCTGGGATTCCTCCCAAGTCGAGACTACCTGTCCGGATGGAAGCACAAGCATCTCTTGGTCTTCCCTTCGCCACTTACCTCGCACCACCTCTACTACCTGCCCTAGTTTGTCCGTACTAAGTCCCTCGGAAATGAATCTTCGGAACGAAGCACGCTTTGCGTACAGGATCGCCTTCATGTACTCTGCCCGCTTACGCTTGTAGAGAGATCCAAGTCTCCCCCGCTCCGCCGGCTCCAGCGTTCGCTGGTAGAGTCGACGTAGCGCACGCAACCGATTTCGCTGGCTGGCCAGCTGATCTGACCACCAAAACGCTTCACGACGCACTGCCGGTCGGCGCTTTTTGCGTTCAAGACATAGCCGACTCAAAGTCGACATCAAGTATTCGACTCCCTCATCAGGGGTTGCAAACTCGTACCGAATCAGATCTGCCGCTTGCAGATCGCGGGAGAATGCGTCCCAGACCAAGTCCCTCTTATACCAGCGACGGCTGACATCTCTCGGGAGGCGATTGGCTGGTTTGCCCTGATAATCCCACATCATGATTCGGTGGTCGCTTAGCGACGGGACCTCGGATATCCTCCAGTCGGTAATGCGGTTTGCGCAAAACCGGACCAACAGGATGTCGATCCACCCCTCGCCCTGAGAACCAGAGAAGGAGGACAGGCTATCCGGATCACTGACAAACTCCAGGTTTGCGTTCATTGCGAGTGCGATGACATCTCGCCCTCGCGGATCTGTCGGCCGTTGCCCCCAGATCGTTGACTTAGCGTTAAAGTCACCCACTAGAACGACATTGTCGCTCGGGTAGGTTCCTAAAAGGGTCGTCAACGGTACGAGCACAAGGTCAATGTCTTGGGATGGAGCACAGTAACAGGTTGTCACTAACACATCCTTCCCTGACCATCTGCAGCGGATTGCCACCACGTCAGAACGCCTTAGGACGGAGACGAAGTGAATGCGCTTGCTCACCCATAGGGCCGCCCGGAAGCGGTTTCCTGCTGAGTGAACTTGCACGTAGCCCTCGGGGGTGCCGCTAACAGAACCTTCGGCGACATGCGGTTCATTCAACGAGACCACATCCAAACCCAGGGAGATCGTATCACGACTAAGTTGATCCATACAAGCAATTGCCTTATGACAATTCAGATGGGCAAAATGAATTTTACTCTCCATCTTGGATCCTTTTGATTCGCTCGAACTCCAACTGGTGGATGTGGCACTCTTTGGAACCTGCCGCGTGAGTGGTCGACAATTTCTCGTCTTCCGTTCTGTGCAAATTCCTAAAGCTACAATTAGGGCACTTCGGTGGTAGAGTGCAGCCTATCGTCTCGTGTCCTTTGGCCCTACATCTCCCGCAAAGGGACGCTCTGTGACAAACTGAACGTGTGTGGCCGTACCTCCAACAACGATAGCAAACCAACGGACGTCGGTTCGGTCGGAACACCGCCTGACCCCAGCCAACTTGCAGTGAACGCAGCCCTTTCAAGCGCTGATACGAAACTTCGTCTACTGAGAGGACAGCGTTGCGGCCTCTCGCGCTGGCGAAACAGGTTCGCAGCTCAAGAGTTGAATCTTTGAGGGATTCGTTTTGTTCTTGAAGTGCAACAACTATCCGTTCCTCTGGCAGACTTGGATCGACCCCAAAAATGATTATTTCTGGGGTACGCCGTCTGGGCTTTGTTACTGCTAGATCCTTCGCAAGCTCTGTATTCTCCAGTGCGCTTTCCAGCTTCGCGAGGTCTTCCGCGGATTGAGCGTGGAAGGCTATTCCGCCTCCCGAGATTGGTCTATTGCTCCTGATGGAAATTCTGGAGCTCACTGGGTCTACTTTGCTTGCTACTAGTTTGAGCGTCTCAGCGGAAGAAGCTACGACATATTCGCCTGTCCCCTTTGGGCGAACGAAGAGAATGAATTCCTCTTTCGGCGGGGTCTTTGTCGAGGACTTAGACCCCTGCCGCTGACCTTGGGCCGCCATTTTCCCAGGTCGTTGTCGGGCAGAAGGTGTCGGAACTCTGTCAGCCTTTCGGCCATCTTTCGGGTGTCCCTGTTGTTCCGACTTCTGCAGCTTCTTCCTCGACTTTTTAACGACTGTTGTCCAAGGTTCTTCTCCCTTTTGAGGAGTTTCCCCTTTTGGACGTGCGTTCAAGGTTGGGTCCGTCTTTCCAGAAGTCAGCTTGTCCTTTCGGTTCTTCACTTTCGACTTCTTTCCTGACTTTCCCTGCTTGGAGGAAGAACGTTCGTTGTCTGGGTGCTTCTTCTGACTCGTGTGGGTGTCTCTGTCCTCCCTCTGAGTCTTCCTTTGCTTCCTCCTTTTGGGAGGATGCCTGGAAGTCTCTTCGGCGGGTGGACTGTCTTGCCCGGCCTTGTCAGTTTCTGCAACCCTAAGGACCTCTGGATCGTCCCTTGCTTTTCGAGCAGTCCTGCTTTTCCTCTGAGCCGCCTTGGTCGCTGCCCCCTGACGGGCGTTTTGTTCGGGCTGCTCGTTGGTTGGCAGGTCAGCTGTCTTTGCAAGTTCTGAGGTCGAGGCGTCTGCCGTATGCCCAAGTTCGTCCTCCTTCAGAGCCACCGTAGTCGCTACCTCTTCGAGGTTTTGTTCGGGTCGCTCGTCGGCAGGAGGGCACGTTGGGACGTCCGGCTGCCTCTCCGAGGAGTCCGCGGTTGACGTATGCTCAAGTTCGCCCTCCTTCGGAACCACCCTGGTCTCCGCCTTTTTTAGGCTTTGTTCGGGTCGTTCGTCGGCAGGTGGGCACGTTGAGACGTCCGTCTTCCGCTTCTTCCTGTCCTTCCATTTTCGACGCAGCTTCCTCCTCCTTGGCTTGCCAGTTTGGGTGGACTTGGCAGATATAGAAGAATTGTTTTTTAATCTCATAATATATTTCTGTATAATAATAATCTTGACTAAATATTGTGCATAAGATGTAGTCAAACACTTAATGTATGAAATGTGATATATAATATTGATAATAACTTAAATAAAATATTTAAAATAAACATTTTTGTGAAAATGTCCCATTCATCCCCCATCTCCCCTAACAAGTGGCGCTGCTATGCTGCATTTTTAAATTCTAAAATGCATAATTAAAAAAATACGCTTTTTTAAATATTAACATGCATGAGATAGAAGAAAGTTTTGGGATTGGCATATCCGATTAGTTTGAGATTGTACTCAAATATATAGCTTTTCATTTGAAACAATAATTTGGACGTTCTTTTGATAAATCGGGTTAACCCGACCCGAATCCGAAGCAAGTAAAGTCAACGCGACTCGACCTGGTTGCGGGTAACATTAGGTTAACCGACCCGATTCAGGACTAATTCAACATTTATCAATTTTTAGTAAAACTAAGAAAACTAGTCGTTGGGGGCCACCGTAATACTTACCCATCATGGATATGCATAATGTAAAACATTAAAATAAAAAATGTGTAAACTACTTATAAAATGTATTGCAATTCGAATAAAATCGTGGCTTGATGACGTCCTAAACTTTAAAGGCTCGATTACTGAATTGCTTAAAAGAAACATTCTTATAACTCCAACAACAATAATCCTCTTAACTAGCGGTTTATTGCATCTGATTAAGCGTCTCATTTCCAATTAAAATATATCTTTGAATTGAAATTTGGATGAAATACAGGGTCACGAAAAATCAAAGAGTGTGGCAAATAGGATTCCAAATATCTCGGCAACTCATTATCCGATCGACTTCATGCTTTATGCAAAATTTATGTTTTTTTATTGTCTTTTATATTTACTCCTTAAAATAAACAATTTCGAAAATTTGTATGTACCTTTTATCAGAACGAATAATTCGAGAGTCCGAAAAAAGTAGTTCCGGATAATCGAGGTTGCTGCAATTCAATAGGCTTCTTTCCATTATTACATACTAAGTACACTCCAAATTCCAAGTCTCTATCTCAATTTTTTCGGGAGATAGAGCGTTTACAGACACACAGACACACAGACGAACGGCAATTTTTTTTCTTCTAAAAATATGTTTTTCGGAATCTCCAGTGTCTGAAACGTGTAAATCCGTTAAAAATTATATTTCGATTTCCAAAACGATTACAAGACTTACCCTATACTACGTATGATGGGTAAGTAAAAAGTTTAAAGTATAGTTTTACTCTATCCATTAGTTATTCATGCCGCAGGATACAGTTAGCAAAAAATGTTTTTATCCAGAAACTTAGCCGTCACATAGTGATTTATGCGCAATTTTAAGCATCAGTAAATTTGATTGCAACAGCCAAGATGATTACTTGCGAGTGGGGAGTTTAATTATTATAAAGCGTAAATACCCCTCGGTATCATTTTATGCGGTGTAATATGACATTTTAAAATATTTCTTCATAACTTCGGAGTGCTGGAAAGACAAAATTATGCAGTTTCATATTCATAAAAAATTCCATAGCAACGGAACGAATTTTTGTTTAAAGTATCACCGTATATTTGTAGCAACTAGTAAGTTTGAAATTTATTATTATGTTAATAATAAAATAGAGATTACTTTGTATATAGAATACAGGGGGATTTCAAAAGATTCCACTTGTTACAAATGACAATAACTGAGTATTAAATAATGGTAAAAAAAACAAAAACAGGATAGGCAGTGTCACAGTTATTTTTGTGAGAACATCAATGGTGTATAATAAATTGAAATTAAATTAATTTTTCAAAAGTAGTTGTCGGACCCAATACAAATCTGATTTTGTGTCCCAGCCTCCATATTGGGTGTGCCAAGTGGATCCGTCGGATCTGGATCGATCTTCATTGCACTTTCCATCTCACCAGCAACGAAATACACAACCATACTTGGCCCAGGTTCATCAGATGCCACCTGAGTTACCCGAGCGTGTTTCGTTGTCCACATTCGTGGCAGTACTTTCCGTTGGTTTTGGGTTCAGACCGGCGTTTTCGGTGTCATTCTCTGTGGAGCGCTACGCATTTGTGCGCCAATTTTGTAACTCTGATTGTAATGTGCCCTCATGTGATATCGGCGCTAAGTTAAATTTTAGCGGAGTTACTGAAATTGGAATTTACTACGACAGAAACTGTCGCTCATTTGGGCTTGATTGCCTCATCTCCACACCCGTCATCGATTTTAAAGACGTCACATCATGAAAATGAAGGCAATAAAGAATAAAAGTTCAAAATTTTGGCTACTTCGCTGATATAGCCCTTGCCTGTAACAGTTGATTCAGCTAAAAGCAAGGACGAAAAATCATGCGTCAAGCATAGATTATGAAACACTTTCCAACACCTCCAGTATACTTTAGCAAAACTTCATAAGGTGAAAGATGATGTCTAAATGAACAATTTGGAAAACGCATAACACATTTGGAAACCCAATTTCAGGAATTAACCATCAATAGTCGGAAAAATAACCCAATTTTTTGTGCAGTTCTGTATGTGATCTATAGATTTGTACATATGGTACATAGTATTCTAAAATTTAGTTCCGTTAGGAAACGAATAGGTCAGTTGTAAATTATCTTTCAGCAATTTCCTTCAATAAAGGGAAATGTACTCGAGATCTTTGAATCTGCTCTGTATATAATCTATAAAACTTATACACACCAAGTAATAGGAAATAAATTCATTTATTTTAAAAATGTGTACCACAACTTAAAATGCACTCCAGCACTTATTGTTCTAAGGACTGAAACCGAATTATTTTGTTTATCCCTGTAAATGAACAATGAATGCCATTCACACCATGCTCTATAGTAAACCTGTTGTAGTGCACCTAAGTGATATATATCATTTTAAGTATGTTTGAAATAGTGCAACAACGTTAAAATAAACCGCAAACAATTTTTTTCCATAGACATTAATGCAATGGAATTCTTTTGAGAGTTCTGTAAATGAACTATAAATTCATATACCGAACATTCCTACATTTATATATACATCCATACTTCATTTTCAATACCGAACATGCCACAGTAAGCCTCAATAACATGATGTATATTATTGCATGACGATCCGATCATATTTACGCGAGTTAGAGCACGGACAGACAGACGGCAAACAGACAGACAGACAGACGGCAAACAGACAGACAGACAGACAAACAAACCGAATTTATAAACACTTTTCAACTATGTTGGAAAGTGTTAAAAAGGAAGCTATTCGACGGAGGAAGATGATGCAATTTGTGTCTTCTGCGAGGATGTTTTCTCTGCGGGGTTTAGAATGGAATGTGTGGGCCAACAGTACCGAACATGCCATAATAAACCTCATTAACATATAACAATTGCAATGCAATCCGAGTATATTTAGGCGAGTTAGATCACGCACAGATAGGCGGAAGACAGACGGACTGAGAGACAGACATACCGAATTCATAAACACTTTTCATCAATGTTGGAAAATGTTAAAAAAGGTCGTGCAAATTAGCTTTTAAATATCACAAAAAATGTTGAATTTTGTATGACTCCTTGTGGCCAGGGAGTCAAACAGAACAGTCATAATGTACGCAAACTGAATTTCCTTCTGCATCGCGTTCAATGTTTTTTTTTTTTGTTATCGTAGTTTACAATTCAGTAGCATTTCAATCGCCATGGTATTATACGTTCTGGCAATTTTAATTAATTGCTAAAAGGTGCGACATTGTAATCTTAGGTAATCTAATATTCCGCTTACTGTTATTTTTCCTGTTTCATAAAAAACAACTTGAAAATAGTACGTTCACATTAAAAGAAATTTGAGTTATGGATTTCTTATTTCTCTATGTGACCATAGGTGACCTAAAATGTATATTATTATTTCAGCTGCAATACAAATGGGAAGTGTTAAATATACACAATAACAGACAAATGAGGTGCTTTCTTACTATAACTAGTTTTACAATAAAAAAAAAATCTTCGTTATTATTTCAGTGAAATGAATTATATCGTCTGCTATGAACGAAATGAGCATTTTCTTTTCTCTTACTACGAAAGCCACATTAACAGATGCGATTTTTTTCGACACCAGATAACGCTGCAAAATTCACCACGGAGATCTTGCTTTGCGAATGATTACCTCCATGATTTAATATTTCTATAATTCACGATGAATGAATCTCTGTGTTTATTTACTTTAATGGATATTGGGATAAATATTGGGCTGTTAACCTAATTTTAACTGAAGTTATGTTAGAATCTATACATTTTTTAATGTAACTCATCTCTCAAACAAACAATTTTTTTGAACGATCTTTCTAAAAATGTAACTTTTATGCAATTTTATTCGAAAAAATAATTTTGAATAAAAATGGCCGCCTGGCATATGAAAAAAGAAATGGTCAGCCCGTATTTGTTTTCCTCAGTCACATGTGCGCTTTTATTATATAGATATCATACGAGTTAATAGAATGAAAAAAACTTTTATTAATATATTTTACTTACCCATCATACGTAGTATAGGGTAAGTCTTGTAATAGTTTTGAAAATCGAAAAAATTTTTTTGACGGATTTACACGTTTCAGACACTGGAGATTCCGAAAAACATATTTTTAGAAAAAATTTTTTGCCGTCCGTCTGTGTGTCTGTGTGTCTGTGTGTGTGTGTGTCTGTAAACGCTCTATCTCCCGAAAAAATTGAGATAGAGACTTGCAATTTGGTATGTACTTAGTATGTAATAATGGGAAGAAGCCTATTTCATTTCAATAACCTCGATTAACCGGAACAATTTTTTTCGGACTCTCGAAATATTCATTCTGATGAAAGGTATATAAAAATTTTCGAAATTGTATATTTTAAGAAATGAATATAAAAGACAATAAAAAAACATAAATTTTGAATAAAGCATGAAGTCGATCGGATAATGAGTTGCCGAGATATTTGGAATCCTGTTTTCCACACTCTTCGATTTTTCATGACCCTGTATTTCATCCAAATTTCACTTCAAAGATATATTTTAATTAGAAATTTGACGCCTAATCAGATGCAATAAACCGCTAGTTAATAGGATTATTATTTTTGGAGTTATAAGGAAAAACCTCTTTCAAGCAATTCAGTAATCGAGCCTTTAAAGTTTGTGACGTCATCAAGCCACGATTTTATTTGAATTGCAATGCATTTTATAAGTAGTTTACACATTTTTATTTTAATATTTTACATTATGCATATCCATGATGGGTAAGTATTACGGTGGCCCCCAACGACTAGTTTAAGTTTTGATTAGAATTTGATAAAATTAGAAATGACTCGACAAAATTCTGTAAGCATTATATATGTTAAATTTCAAATCATTCGGTAGGGTAGTTTTTGCGCTATTATATGCAGACAGACAGACACACCGACGGAACAGACAAGGACTGTAGGTGCTATGTATTTATATAATTACAAACGCACCTAAAAAAAGTAACAAAAAAAATCTATACGGAAATCTAAACATGCATAGATCTTCACTAAAACGTTGAGTAAAATAACTATAAATAGTAGTTATCTTTTTATCCATCATCCGTGCCGCAGGTTACAGTTAGCAAAAAATGTTTTTATTCGGCAATTTATCCGTCACTTAGTGATTTATGCGCAATTTTAAGCTTCAGTAAATTCGACTGCAGCAACCAAGATGATTACTTTCGAAAAATGGGGAATTTAATTATTATAAAGCGTAAATCATCGTCGGTATCATTTTATGCAGTGCAATATAGCATTTTTTACCTCTTCATAACTTCGGGGTGCATAGCTGGAAATGACAAACTTATGCGGTTGCATATTCATAAAAAAATTCCAAAGCAACATTAAAAGTTTTTTTCTTGTTTCAGAAGCATTAATCAATTTGTCATAACTGTTTAGTTTGATATTTTTTTATTACGTTATTAAAGAAATTCAGATAATTTTGCATTCAAATAACAAAGAGATTCAAAAATGTTTTGAAAACGAATGACAATAATTTCGTTATAAAAAGCAATAGGAAGAAAAGAACAAGTGGGTAAGTGTGATCGAAGATCGAACAAAGAGTTTCGTTTAATATTCCTTTCATATTACTTTATCCTTTCTTTAACAAATGCAAATAAATTTCATTTTCAAAAAAAAAAAAAAAAAGTCATGTTTTTTATAAAGTAAAAATTTACCGGTCTATTTTTCTCGTTTTTACGAAAATTTGAACCGGTCCGATAGCGGACGAAGCCCGCTATTATACTCTGTCATAATAATATCTGTCATGTGGACTAAATGCGATATTAAAAAAAAAAATCAATTTCAAAATTAAACATGTTGTATAGAGACCTTCAAAGTGTTAAAGTACGCTAATATTTCCATAATCGGGTTTTTATCATGATTCAATACGTCCCTTAAACTCATATGACGTTATAATCATTTGCTGACGTCATATCTACTTGCTTTCTCTATTACTCATATTCATACTCTCTTTGTATTATTCTCAAACATTTGAAAAAGTCCGTTAAACTTCTAATATGACGTAATTCTCTAATGACATCCTATTAACCTGCTTTCTGTACTTACACATATACTCATACTTCTTGTATTATTGAGAAATGTTTGAAAATTTCAGTTTTATTACCAATATGTCGTCATATTAATCTTTTTTACAATTGGTAAAACTTTTTATTTAATTTTCATTTTTCACGTGGAAATCTTTCAATAGAAAATTAATTATTGTTGAAAGAATTTTATTGTGGATTTTTAACTGTTAGCAATTGTTATAACGAGAAATTAAATTCAATTGTTTAAATTGTTTAAATTTAATAGAGAATTAATAGTTTAAATTTAATTGTTTAAATTTAGTAGAAAAAGGCTGTTAGATTTTCGGTTTGTTATCTCTCTATATTAAAATAATACGATTTTTTCAAAATTTTATGATTTGCAGCTTCATAATAGGTATTCAGCTATATGCACACAAAATTTCAAGTCTGTAAGTTATATAGTTTCTAAGAACCGGCTCTGTGACGGACAGATAACGTAGCTGGACGAATAGGGTTTCGGGAGATGAACGAAACCCTAAAAACGGAATACAATAAAGCAACAAGAAAGAAAAATCATGCGTCAAGCACATATTATAAAACATTTTCCAACACATTCAAAATACCGTAACAAAACTTCACCTTTTAATAATGTGAAAAATGTTTTTTAAGTAAATAATTTGAAAAACGAATAACACATCTGAAACCATAATTTTAGCAATTACAATCTATAGTCGGAAAAATATCCAAATTATTTTGGGCAGCCCTGTATAGTATCTACAGATTTCTATACAAACTACATAGTATTCAAAAATGAAGTTGAGTTAGGAAACGCATCACACAGTTGAAAATTCCCCTTCAGCAATTTTCGTAAATAAGTAGAAAAGTGTTCGAATTGTTTTGTGCAGCCCTGTATATGATCTATAGAATTTATATTCATCAAGTAATAGTAAAAAAAATTGTTCAATTTATAAACGTACCACAATTGAAACGCACAGTTAGTAGCCAGTACTGTAACCGAATTTTTTTATGCGCCCCTGTAAATGAACGAAAAATTCTATGCATTTTAAGCATCTTGTAGTGCACTTCCATGATGTACATAAATTTCAATGTGTTTGAAATAGTATCTGTAACAGTTGCTTGATTCAGAAGAAAAAAAAAATCCTTGACGGCTCGGTCTACAGGCACAGGTAGATTTCGAAGACGCGGACCGTGGGGCACCTGCTTATTGGGAATTGCAGAAGAAAGACCTATTTGCCATGATGTGGCAGTTGGTACCACCCACTTCGAAATATACCTCTGCCTGTAGGCGGAGCCAGCAGGAAATTTTTTTGTTTTTAATTTTTTGTACCGTAAGAGTTGGTCCTATAAAAAATTTGTCAGTATAAAAATTGTAGATGATATTAAGAAGATTTATAATAAATTCAAGCGGATTTGATATCTTGGAAATTGACGAAGTTATGAATTTTTTTCGTCTGAAACCCCTATTTCCCCTCCCCCTTCCTTAGGGGCATTTTTAATGAAATCAAAAATCTGTCATACATAAACTTTTGGCCCTTTTCCTAGAAGTAATAATAACTTTAAACGGATTCGATATGTATAAAAATTAGGAAGTTATGGGTTTTTTCTGTTTTCACGTCTGCTTGTAGGCGGAGCCAGCAGAGATTTTTTTGTTTATTATTATTATTTTTTTTTGCCGTAAGAATTGGTCCTATAAAAAACTTGTCAATATAAAAGTTGTAGATAATTTTAAGGAGATTTACAACAAATTTCAGCGGATTTGATATCTTGGGAATTGACAAAGTTATGAATTTTTTTCCTCTTAAACCCCCCTTCCCCCCCAACCCCTTGGGGCCTTTTTTAATATAAAAAATCTGTCATATATAAAATTTCGGCCCTTTTCCTAGAAGTAATAATAACTTTAAACGGATTCGATACGTATCATAATTAAGAAATTATGAGGTTTTATTTGTTTTCACAAAAAGCCCCCCCCCCCATTTCCCCCCCCCCTTGGTTCGATTTTGCCAATTAACGAACTTGACCGAGATTTTATGCCCCTTGATTTTATGTATCAGTTTGGAAGATATTTGTGCAGAATTGTTCCAGTTATCGTGTCCATAAAAAAGTGACATAGATAGATAGATAGATAGATAGATAAAGTTTTGAACTGGGGGTGTTTTTGTGTTCTGGGAGTCATAATCGGCGTAGATCTGCAAAAATTTTTCAAATATTCCAACTTAGGGGAGAATGTAATAGGTAGTATTTCTTACGAAATCCACCTAAAACTGCACAGCTTTTCTTTTGTAATTGCAGATGAAACATTCATTTTATTAATACTCCTTGTGACCAAGGAAGTCACATAGAAAAGTCATAAATAACGCAAACTGTGTCCTTCTGTATTGGGCTCGCCTTATTCCCCATCTTTGGTACATTTCAATCACTAAGTATAGTATCCGAGGTCTATTCAGATTTTTGGAACAGGGTTCTATTTCTGTAAAAATTGTTAATGGGTTCTTGTATTTACGAAAACTCGCATCATAATTTTATGAATCTGAAATTAGCGATATATTAAGGTTCCTGTTTAACCAATTTCAACAAGATTCTGTTTTAATGAGAAAATACATATAAATATATTACATTTAGGTATGCATTCATACATATGTACATATTCACTTTTTAGGTGCGTTCGTAATTATATAAATACGTAGCACCTATAGTCGTCATCTGTTCCGTCCGTCCGTCCGTCTGTCCGCATATAACAGCCTAAAAACTACCCAATCGAATGATTTGAAATTTAATATATATAATCGTTTCAGAAATTTGTCGAGTCATGTCAAATTTTAGGAAAATCGAATCCAAAACTTAAAAAGTTATTAATGAAAGTTTTCTTTATTCTGTCAAATCCTATCATACGTAATCTATATAATAAAAGCGCAAGTCATGTGACTGAGGAAAACAGATACGGGCTAACCACATCCTTTTTCATATGCCCAGAGGCCATTTTTATTCAAAATTATTGAAGTGAAAACTTCTTTAGGCGCGTTGGGCATTTTTTTGAGATGGGAAAAAAACATTGAATTCGCGACACTGTTACCGCTACTGTTACCGACACTGGTACTTTTCGGTTAGCCGGGCGCCAGTAATATATATACATGTATATATACACGCACACATATATCTACACATATCTACAGATACATATATATACATACACATACATATATATACATACATATATATACATGCATATATGGATGTATATATATATACAAATTTATTTATATACTAGCTAATCCGCCCGGCGTTGCCCGGGCCCGAAATATTAATAATCTGTTCTATACGAATATGACTGAAATCTGTAAGGCTATCGAAATCAAATCGAATGAGACAAACCCCGTCGTAATCGGGCCCATAAAACCCAAGATTGGAAAGCACATCCTGGCGGTCGAAAGTGCAGCTAAAATATTTAAGGCTATAGATATCAAGTCGAATGAGCCAAACCCCGTCGCAATCGGGTACATAGAACCAGATATACTCCTATAGTTCCACTTTCCACCGCCAGGGGGCGCAGTCTGTTCTGGAAGAGGCCTTTTCAGAACGCTTGACCCAACCAAATTTCCTAGTAGAATTGAAATTTAACTACGGGTAAACATTGCCAAAATAGCGGAAAACGCGAAAGTGGGTTACGTAATCGATCGGTTTCTAAAGGGTTAATGTAGATATTTTTAAAACTCAACCGTGCATTTTGAAGAAAATGAACGTGTCTATGATCTGGAGTCTACTGTTTGTCCGTACTTGCATTTCCCGAGTCGATGCCGAATTTTAAATATGGACCAAAAAAAGGAAATTCGCGTGAGTGAGTTTTGGAAAGGATTATTTTTCGGAGCGTTAAAATTAAATTTTTTTCTAAACGGATACCAGATTTTAAAAAACAAAGACATATAGATTAGGCACGGTATTTTTAGTTTTTCGTATCTTGTTTATAAACGCCAATTCGGATTTTTAAAGATAGGAGAAATAGTTAAAAAAGCGAAAAGAACTTACGGTTAAAAACGTTTTCGAAAGGGTTAACGTGATTTATTTTTTAAACTAAAGGTTTTTGCCTAAACCCGATAGAACGTAGATGTCTTTAGGTGTGTTTGCTTTTTGTTTGGTTATTTTAGAAAGCCGATGCCAGATTTAATATATAGCAGAAAATCAGAATTCGTAAAAAAGAGTCCTGCGCACGAATTTTTTTTAAGGGTTAATATTCGTATTTTTCAAAAACAAATACAGATGTCGAAAAAAGAATAAATGTAGATATTGTCTGGTATTTTTAGTTTTCCGTACCTGTCTCCGAATCGCCGATGCGAATTTTTAAAAATTGCCAAAATTGCAAAAATCGCAAAACGGCATATAGAAAATATACTTTTCCGAAGGGTTAATTTTTGAATTTTTTGAACCCAAAGGTGGCTTTGAAAAGGACAAAGACAGTTCTTTAATTTGGTGACCTTCGTTTTTCCGTATCTTTTGTATTCCGGTAGATGCAAGGCTCTGAAAACGGGAGAAAATAAAAAACATGAATTCGATGCTTTTTGATTATTTTTTTGAAAGTGTTAAATGTAAAATTTTTTCAAACCAACCAGATCGTTCGAGACGTAAAAGTATGTTCTTTTAGAATATGTAGACGTTTTTTCTGTATTTTTAGCCGTTTGTCCATGGCGAATTTAGAAATACTTTTAAGAAAAACGGAATGTCTTCTGCTTTCTTTCTTCTGTTCCGGAAGATACGGAAATTGGTTTCTGCACATGCGCCAGCTAGATTCAGAATAATGATTTTTTTATTTGTGATCTTTGATCAGTTTTGAATTGATAACTACTTTAATTTTCAAAATATTAAAATTCTGACGTAATGGTGCACCAGGAGAGGGTTTGGACTACCTAAATCTAAATTTGCAGCCTTCTAGGTGGGCTAGATTTTCCTAGCCATCGCCAACAGACACACACACAGACACACAGACACACAGAGCGAAACTTTCTTTTATTAGTATAGATAGATGTACATATATCACTGGCGCCCGGCTAACCGAAAAGTACTCCGACACCTTTGTATATTTTGCGACGATTCTGCAATAGCTGGTTCAGGTAAGCAACCATAGATTTGCTTAAATTAATATCTCACTTTGACAGCAAAAGTGATATTAGTCTCTATTTAGCGTTATTTGAAAGACAAATTTCTCGAAATAAAAGAAAATTGGGTCGCACATTTGTTAAATTTAATTCCGTTAGAAATCGCCAATATTATAGCTAGAGAGCCAGAAACATTGGCGAACAATTACGATTATGTAAAAGATTTACTTCTTAAACGCTTCAAAATGACGCCAGAAGAATTTAGGCAGAAATTAATGTCACATAAAAAAGAATCTTCAGCCACTTGGCGCGATTTAGCATTTGAATTAAGAAATCATTTGGAAGAATGGATTAGCGGTCTTAAAGTATCTGATTTTGAATCCTTAAAAGAATTAATAGTAGTAGATCAAATTAAGAAAAGGTTACCTATAGAAATGAAAGCACATTTTATTGATGATCTTCCAAAAATTAAAAATGTAGACGTATTAGTAAGTAAACTAGACGATTATGATGCGGCGAGACGTAATGTTAAAACCATGAATAGAATTTCACACCACTTTGAAGATAGAAAACCCGAAGTAAGTAAAAATGAAAATTCACAATCTTTCTTTCATACCCAATACCAAAACAAAAGAAATAAATCTCAAATTAGGTGTTTTAGATAGATGTAGCTCTCAAGGCCACATAGCGTCTCAGTGTAATAATAGCAATAACGGTCAAACTAATGAGTTCATTCAAGACTCTGCCGAAAACTATCGAAATTATAATCGCCAAAATCACAATCCTAATGCCGATGTACAGGAAAAAGCTAACATTGCTACAATTCGAATCAGAAATAAGTCTAAACCTAATGGAATGGGTAAAATAATTAATATCAAAGGCAAAGAAGCAAATCTATTGTTTGATACAGACAGCTATATTTCTTTATTCAGTTACGAATGTTATGTCATATTGGGTCGCCAAATTTGTCTTCTGTTGATATCTTATTAACTGACATTGGCGGAGAAACTGTAAATCTAATTTGATATTTTGTGTATGAAATACGTGTCGATGGGTTTCTTATATCAATGAAATTTTATGTTTCAAAATCTCTCGCATACGATATTGTAATAGGGCAAGACGTGATCAGCAAACTAAAGTTGGCGATAGATGAAGAGGAAATTAAAATTGTTGGCGAGCGCAATACTTTTCAAGTACGTTGCCTTAAAGTTGTAAATAATTCCGATAAAAATTAAATTATGTTGCCAATTCATACAATGAAGCGAAAGTATCAAAAGGAAATAGTTCACGTGCAGAAAACGAAATGATTGGTATTATGAATAAAAATAATTCAGAAAATTATTTCAAGATAAATTTAGCACGCGCAGTGAAAACAAATAAAAGGGACTCAACTCGCGAGACCAAATCAAAAGATGAAAATGAAATAACAAAACACGGAAAATATTATAATTTAACGAGCACGAGAAAAAAAAATAGACATAAGTAATATAAAAAGAAAAAATGAAAATAATGAAATATTTCAATTTATAATATAATATTATAATGTACAATAGCGCATTAAATGAAAATTGTAATATAATTTTTGTGGTAGTAGTTTATAATAATGAATAAAAAAACACTTCATTTAAAAGTATTTCCTGCACGATAAAACGTTTCCTGACGACACACGTAATTGTTCAAGTTTTCACTTCTGTCGGCACTCCCGGAGTGCCATTGTTTTTTTTTCGAATAAAATTGCATAAAAGTTACATTTTTAGAAAGACCGTTTAAAAAAGTTTGCTTGAGAGATGAGTTACATTCAAAAATGTATAGATTCTGAGATAACTTCAGTGAAAATTAGGTTAACAGCCGAATATCTCAATATATTAAAGTAAATAAACAAAATATTCATTCATCGTGAGTCATAGAAATATTAACCATGGAGGTAATCATTCGCAAAGCAAGATCTCCATGGTGAAAAAAAAATTGCATTTGTAAACGTAATAATAATTTTAAAAAAGGCATGCTCATTTTGCTCCTAGCAGACGACATAATTCATTTCACTGAAATAATGAGGATGATTTTTTTTTTTACATTGTGAAATCAGTTATAAAACGAACGCACCTCATATGTCACGTTTAACGTACAATTTCCAACTTGTTAAATATTATCTAAGTAAATAGATTCTTTGAAATTTTTATTCGAGTCATTTCGTGGCAGGTCCGATTTTATTTTAAGATGATTAAATTTGTGAACGAAATTTGTGAATTATTTAATACAAATAATTTGTTGACCTGTTTTAAGATGAATAAAATTGTGAATTGTCCTTCTTTAATATAAAAAATTTTGTCGTCTGTTTTTATATGTAAGAATTTGTGAAAGTTCCTTTTTTAATAGAAAGAATTTCGTGACCTGTTTAAAAAAAAAAAAAAAAAAAAAAAAAAAAAGTGAAATGTCCTTATTTAATACAAAGAATTTTGTGATCTGCTTTAAGATGAAAGAAATTGTGAAAGGTCTTCTTTTAATACAAAGAAATTTTATGAATATAATTGTGAAAAGTGCATTTTTAATACGAAGAATTTCGTGACCTGTTTTAAGATGAAAAATTTGTGAAATTTCCTTATTTAATACAAAGAATTTTGTGATCTGTTTTAAGATGAAAGAAATTGTGAAAGGTGTTTTTTTTAATACAAAAGAAATTCATGACCTGCTTATGAAAATAATTGCGAAAGGTCCATTTTCAATACAAAGAATTTCGTGATCTGTTTTAAGAAGAAAAATTTGGGAAATGTCCTCATTTAATACAAAGAATTTCGTGACCTTTTTAAAGATGAAAATAATTGTGAAATGCGCTTCTTTAATGCAAAAGAAGTCTGTGACCTGTTTTAAGATGAAAAAAAAAATTATGAAATGTCCTTATTTAATAAAAAGAATTTTGTAACCTGTTTGTTTTAGGATGAAAAAAATTGTAAAATGTCTGTATTTAATACAAAGAATTTCGTGACCTGTTTTAAGATGAAAAATTAGTGAAATTTCCTTATTTAATACAAAGAATTTTGTGATCTGTTTTAAGATGAAAGAAATTGTGAAAGGTGTTTTTTTTAATACAAAAGAAATTCATGACCTGCTTATGAAAATAATTGCGAAAGGTCCATTTTCAATACAAAGAATTTCGTGATCTGTTTTAAGAAGAAAAATTTGGGAAATGTCCTCATTTAATACAAAGAATTTCGTGACCTTTTTAAAGATGAAAATAATTGTGAAATGTGCTTCTTTAATGCAAAAGAAGTCTGTGACCTGTTTTAAGATGAAAAAAAAAATTATGAAATGTCCTTATTTAATAAAAAGAATTTTGTAACCTGTTTGTTTTAGGATGAAAAAAATTGTAAAATGTCTGTATTTAATACAAAGAATTTCGTGACCTGTTTTAAGATGAAAAATTAGTGAAATTTCCTTATTTAATACAAAGAATTTTGTGATCTGTTTTAAGATGAAAGAAATTGTGAAAGGTGTTTTTTTAATACAAAAGAAATTCATGACCTGCTTATGAAAATAATTGCGAAAGGTCCATTTTCAATACAAAGAATTTCGTGATCTGTTTAAAAAAGAAAAATTTGGGAAATATCCTCATTTAATACAAAGAATTTCGTGACCTTTTTAAAGATGAAAATAATTGTGAAATGTGCTTCTTTAATGCAAAAGAAGTCTGTGACCTGTTTTAAGATGAAAAAAAAAATTATGAAATGTCCTTATTTAATAAAAATAATTTTGTAACCTGTTTGTTTTAGGATGAAAAAGATTGTAAAATGTCTGTATTTAATACAAAGAATTTCGTGACCTGTTTTAAGATGAAAAATTAGTGAAATGTCCTTATTTAATACAAAGAATTTTGTGATCTGTTTTAAGATGAAAGAAATTGTGAAAGGTCTTCTTTTAATACAAAGAAATTTTATGAATATAATTGTGAAAGGTGCATTTTTAATACGAAGAATTTCGTGACCTGTTTTAAGAAGAAAAATTTGTGAAATTTCCTTATTTAATACAAAGAATTTTGTGATCTGTTTTAAGATGAAAGAAATTGTGAAAGGTGTTTTTTTTAATACAAAAGAAATTCATGACCTGCTTATGAAAATAATTGCGAAAGGTCCATTTTCAATACAAAGAATTTCGTGATCTGTTTTAAGAAGAAAAATTTGGGAAATGTCCTCATTTAATACAAAGAATTTCGTGACCTTTTTAAAGATGAAAATAATTGTGAAATGCGCTTCTTTAATGCAAAAGAAGTCTGTGACCTGTTTTAAGATGAAAAAAAAAAATTATGAAATGTCCTTATTTAATAAAAAGAATTTTGTAACCTGTTTGTTTTAGGATGAAAAAAATTGTAAAATGTCTGTATTTAATACAAAGAATTTCGTGACCTGTTTTAAGATGAAAAATTAGTGAAATTTCCTTATTTAATACAAAGAATTTTGTGATCTGTTTTAAGATGAAAGAAATTGTGAAAGGTGTTTTTTTTAATACAAAAGAAATTCATGACCTGCTTATGAAAATAATTGCGAAAGGTCCATTTTCAATACAAAGAATTTCGTGATCTGTTTTAAGAAGAAAATTTTGGGAAATGTCCTCATTTAATACAAAGAATTTCGTGACCTTTTTAAAGATGAAAATAATTGTGAAATGTGCTTCTTTAATGCAAAAGAAGTCTGTGACCTGTTTTAAGATGAAAAAAAAAATTATGAAATGTCCTTATTTAATAAAAAGAATTTTGTAACCTGTTTGTTTTAGGATGAAAAAAATTGTAAAATGTCTGTATTTAATACAAAGAATTTCGTGACCTGTTTTAAGATGAAAAATTAGTGAAATTTCCTTATTTAATACAAAGAATTTTGTGATCTGTTTTAAGATGAAAGAAATTGTGAAAGGTGTTTTTTTAATACAAAAGAAATTCATGACCTGCTTATGAAAATAATTGCGAAAGGTCCATTTTCAATACAAAGAATTTCGTGATCTGTTTAAAAAAGAAAAATTTGGGAAATATCCTCATTTAATACAAAGAATTTCGTGACCTTTTTAAAGATGAAAATAATTGTGAAATGTGCTTCTTTAATGCAAAAGAAGTCTGTGACCTGTTTTAAGATGAAAAAAAAAATTATGAAATGTCCTTATTTAATAAAAATAATTTTGTAACCTGTTTGTTTTAGGATGAAAAAGATTGTAAAATGTCTGTATTTAATACAAAGAATTTCGTGACCTGTTTTAAGATGAAAAATTAGTGAAATGTCCTTATTTAATACAAAGAATTTTGTGATCTGTTTTAAGATGAAAGAAATTGTGAAAGGTCTTCTTTTAATACAAAGAAATTTTATGAATATAATTGTGAAAGGTGCATTTTTAATACGAAGAATTTCGTGACCTGTTTTAAGAAGAAAAATTTGTGAAATTTCCTTATTTAATACAAAGAATTTTGTGATCTGTTTTAAGATGAAAGAAATTGTGAAAGGTGTTTTTTTAATACAAAAGAAATTCATGACCTGCTTATGAAAATAATTGCGAAAGGTCCATTTTTAATACAAAGAATTTCGTGATCTGTTTTAAGAAGAAAAATTTGGGAAATGTCCTCATTTAATACAAAGAATTTCGTGACCTTTTTAAAGATGAAAATAATTGTAAAATGTGCTTCTTTAATGCAAAAGAAGTCTGTGACCTGTTTTAAGATGAAAAAAAAATTATGAAATGTCCTTATTTAATAAAAAGAATTTTGTAACCTGTTTGTTTTAGGATGAAAAAAATTGTAAAATGTCTGTATTTAATACAAAGAATTTCGTGACCTGTTTTAAGACGAAAAATTAGTGAAATTTCCTTATTTAATACAAAGAATTTTGTGATCTGTTTTAAGATGAAAGAAATTGTGAAAGGTGTTTTTTTAATACAAAAGAAATTCATGACCTGCTTATGAAAATAATTGCGAAAGGTCCATTTTTAATACAAAGAATTTCGTGATCTGTTTTAAGAAGAAAAATTTGGGAAATGTCCTCATTTAATACAAAGAATTTCGTGACCTTTTTAAAGATGAAAATAATTGTGAAATGTGCTTCTTTAATGCAAAAGAAGTCTGTGACCTGTTTTAAGATGAAAAAAAAAATTATGAAATGTCCTTATTTAATAAAAAGAATTTTGTAACCTGTTTGTTTTAGGATGAAAAAAATTGTAAAATGTCCGTATTTAATACAAAGAATTTCGTGACCTGTTTTAAGATGAAAAATTTGTGAAATTTCCTTATTTAATACAAAGAATTTTGTGATCTGTTTTAAGATGAAAGAAATTGTGAAAGGTGTTTTTTTAATACAAAAGAAATTCATGACCTGCTTATGAAAATAATTGCGAAAGGTCCATTTTTAATACAAAGAATTTCGTGATCTGTTTTAAGAAGAAAAATTTGGGAAATGTCCTCATTTAATACAAAGAATTTCGTGACCTTTTTAAAGATGAAAATAATTGTGAAATGTGCTTCTTTAATGCAAAAGAAGTCTGTGACCTGTTTTTAGATGAAAAAAAAAATTATGAAATGTCCTTATTTAATAAAAAGAGTTTTGTAACCTGTTTGTTTTAGGATGAAAAAAATTGTAAAATGTCTGTATTTAATACAAAGAATTTCGTGACCTGTTTTAAGATGAAAAATTAGTGAAATTTCCTTATTTAATACAAAGAATTTTGTGATCTGTTTTAAGATGAAAGAAATTGTGAAAGGTGTCTTTTTAATACAAAGAAATTTTATGAATATAATTGTGAAAGGTGCATTTTTAATACGAAGAATTTCGTGACCTGTTTTAAGATGAAAAATTTGTGAAATTTCCTTATTTAATACAAAGAATTTTGTGATCTGTTTTAAGATGAAAGAAATTGTGAAAGGTGTTTTTTTAATACAAAAGAAATTCATGACCTGCTTATGAAAATAATTGCGAAAGGTCCATTTTCAATACAAAGAATTTCGTGATCTGTTTTAAGAAGAAAAATTTGGGAAATGTCCTCATTTAATACAAAGAATTTCGTGACCTTTTTAAAGATGAAAATAATTGTGAAATGCGCTTCTTTAATGCAAAAGAAGTCTGTGACCTGTTTTAAGATGAAAAAAAAAATTATGAAATGTCCTTATTTAATAAAAAGAATTTTGTAACCTGTTTGTTTTAGGATGAAAAAAATTGTAAAATGTCTGTATTTAATACAAAGAATTTCGTGACCTGTTTTAAGATGAAAAATTAGTGAAATTTCCTTATTTAATACAAAGAATTTTGTGATCTGTTTTAAGATGAAAGAAATTGTGAAAGGTGTTCTTTTTAATACAAACGAAATTCATGACCTGCTTATGAAAATAATTGCGAAAGGTCCATTTTCAATACAAAGAATTTCGTGATCTGTTTTAAGAAGAAAAATTTGGGAAATGTCCTCATTTAATACAAAGAATTTCGTGACTTTTTTAAAGATGAAAATAATTGTGAAATGTGCTTCTTTAATGCAAAAGAAGTCTGTGACCTGTTTTAAGATGAAAAAAAAAATTATGAAATGTCCTTATTTAATAAAAAGAATTTTGTAACCTGTTTGTTTTAGGATGAAAAAAATTGTAAAATGTCTGTATTTAATACAAAGAATTTCGTGACCTGTTTTAAGATGAAAAATTAGTGAAATTTCCTTATTTAATACAAAGAATTTTGTGATCTGTTTTAAGATGAAAGAAATTGTGAAAGGTGTTTTTTTAATACAAAAGAAATTCATGACCTGCTTATGAAAATAATTGCGAAAGGTCCATTTTCAATACAAAGAATTTCGTGATCTGTTTTAAGAAGAAAAATTTGGGAAATGTCCTCATTTAATACAAAGAATTTCGTGACCTTTTTAAAGATGAAAATAATTGTGAAATGTGCTTCTTTAATGCAAAAGAAATCTGTGACCTGTTTTAAGATGAAAAAAAAAATTATGAAATGACCTTATTTAATAAAAAGAATTTTGTAACCTGTTTGTTTTAGGATGAAAAAAATTGTAAAATGTCTGTATTTAATACAAAGAATTTCGTGACCTGTTTTAAGATGAAAAATTAGTGAAATTTCCTTATTTAATACAAAGAATTTTGTGATCTGTTTTAAGATGAAAGAAATTGTGAAAGGTGTTTTTTTAATACAAAAGAAATTCATGACCTGCTTATGAAAATAATTGCGAAAGGTCCATTTTTAATACAAAGAATTTCGTGATCTGTTTTAAGAAGAAAAAATTGGGAAATGTCCTCATTTAATACAAAGAATTTCGTGACCTTTTTAAAGATGAAAATAATTGTGAAATGTGCTTCTTTAATGCAAAAGAAGTCTGTGACCTGTTTTAAGATGAAAAAAAAATTATGAAATGTCCTTATTTAATAAAAAGAATTTTGTAACCTGTTTGTTTTAGGATGAAAAAAATTGTAAAATGTCCGTATTTAATACAAAGAATTTCGAGACCTGCTTTAAGATGAAAAATTTGTGAAATGTCCTTATTTAATACAAAGAATTTTGTGATCTGTTTTAAGATGAAAGAAATTGTGAAAGGTCTTCTTTTAATACAAAGAAATTTTATGAATATAATTGTGAAAGGTGCATTTTTAATACGAAGAATTTCGTGACCTGTTTTAAGAAGAAAAATTTGTGAAATTTCCTTATTTAATACAAAGAATTTTGTGATCTGTTTTAAGATGAAAGAAATTGTGAAAGGTGTTTTTTTAATACAAAAGAAATTCATGACCTGCTTATGAAAATAATTGCGAAAGGTCCATTTTTAATACAAAGAATTTCGTGATCTGTTTTAAGAAGAAAAATTTGGGAAATGTCCTCATTTAATACAAAGAATTTCGTGACCTTTTTAAAGATGAAAATAATTGTGAAATGTGCTTCTTTAATGCAAAAGAAGTCTGTGACCTGTTTTAAGATGAAAAAAAAATTATGAAATGTCCTTATTTAATAAAAAGAATTTTGTAACCTGTTTGTTTTAGGATGAAAAAAATTGTAAAATGTCTGTATTTAATACAAAGAATTTCGTGACCTGTTTTAAGACGAAAAATTAGTGAAATTTCCTTATTTAATACAAAGAATTTTGTGATCTGTTTTAAGATGAAAGAAATTGTGAAAGGTGTTTTTTTAATACAAAAGAAATTCATGACCTGCTTATGAAAATAATTGCGAAAGGTCCATTTTTAATACAAAGAATTTCGTGATCTGTTTTAAGAAGAAAAATTTGGGAAATGTCCTCATTTAATACAAAGAATTTCGTGACCTTTTTAAAGATGAAAATAATTGTGAAATGTGCTTCTTTAATGCAAAAGAAGTCTGTGACCTGTTTTAAGATGAAAAAAAAAATTATGAAATGTCCTTATTTAATAAAAAGAATTTTGTAACCTGTTTGTTTTAGGATGAAAAAAATTGTAAAATGTCCGTATTTAATACAAAGAATTTCGTGACCTGTTTTAAGATGAAAAATTTGTGAAATTTCCTTATTTAATACAAAGAATTTTGTGATCTGTTTTAAGATGAAAGAAATTGTGAAAGGTGTTTTTTTAATACAAAAGAAATTCATGACCTGCTTATGAAAATAATTGCGAAAGGTCCATTTTTAATACAAAGAATTTCGTGATCTGTTTTAAGAAGAAAAATTTGGGAAATGTCCTCATTTAATACAAAGAATTTCGTGACCTTTTTAAAGATGAAAATAATTGTGAAATGTGCTTCTTTAATGCAAAAGAAGTCTGTGACCTGTTTTTAGATGAAAAAAAAAATTATGAAATGTCCTTATTTAATAAAAAGAGTTTTGTAACCTGTTTGTTTTAGGATGAAAAAAATTGTAAAATGTCTGTATTTAATACAAAGAATTTCGTGACCTGTTTTAAGATGAAAAATTAGTGAAATTTCCTTATTTAATACAAAGAATTTTGTGATCTGTTTTAAGATGAAAGAAATTGTGAAAGGTGTCTTTTTAATACAAAGAAATTTTATGAATATAATTGTGAAAGGTGCATTTTTAATACGAAGAATTTCGTGACCTGTTTTAAGATGAAAAATTTGTGAAATTTCCTTATTTAATACAAAGAATTTTGTGATCTGTTTTAAGATGAAAGAAATTGTGAAAGGTGTTTTTTTAATACAAAAGAAATTCATGACCTGCTTATGAAAATAATTGCGAAAGGTCCATTTTCAATACAAAGAATTTCGTGATCTGTTTTAAGAAGAAAAATTTGGGAAATGTCCTCATTTAATACAAAGAATTTCGTGACCTTTTTAAAGATGAAAATAATTGTGAAATGCGCTTCTTTAATGCAAAAGAAGTCTGTGACCTGTTTTAAGATGAAAAAAAAAATTATGAAATGTCCTTATTTAATAAAAAGAATTTTGTAACCTGTTTGTTTTAGGATGAAAAAAATTGTAAAATGTCTGTATTTAATACAAAGAATTTCGTGACCTGTTTTAAGATGAAAAATTAGTGAAATTTCCTTATTTAATACAAAGAATTTTGTGATCTGTTTTAAGATGAAAGAAATTGTGAAAGGTGTTTTTTTTAATACAAAAGAAATTCATGACCTGCTTATGAAAATAATTGCGAAAGGTCCATTTTCAATACAAAGAATTTCGTGATCTGTTTTAAGAAGAAAAATTTGGGAAATGTCCTCATTTAATACAAAGAATTTCGTGACTTTTTTAAAGATGAAAATAATTGTGAAATGTGCTTCTTTAATGCAAAAGAAGTCTGTGACCTGTTTTAAGATGAAAAAAAAAATTATGAAATGTCCTTATTTAATAAAAAGAATTTTGTAACCTGTTTGTTTTAGGATGAAAAAAATTGTAAAATGTCTGTATTTAATACAAAGAATTTCGTGACCTGTTTTAAGATGAAAAATTAGTGAAATTTCCTTATTTAATACAAAGAATTTTGTGATCTGTTTTAAGATGAAAGAAATTGTGAAAGGTGTTTTTTTAATACAAAAGAAATTCATGACCTGCTTATGAAAATAATTGCGAAAGGTCCATTTTCAATACAAAGAATTTCGTGATCTGTTTTAAGAAGAAAAATTTGGGAAATGTCCTCATTTAATACAAAGAATTTCGTGACCTTTTTAAAGATGAAAATAATTGTGAAATGTGCTTCTTTAATGCAAAAGAAATCTGTGACCTGTTTTAAGATGAAAAAAAAAATTATGAAATGACCTTATTTAATAAAAAGAATTTTGTAACCTGTTTGTTTTAGGATGAAAAAAATTGTAAAATGTCTGTATTTAATACAAAGAATTTCGTGACCTGTTTTAAGATGAAAAATTAGTGAAATTTCCTTATTTAATACAAAGAATTTTGTGATCTGTTTTAAGATGAAAGAAATTGTGAAAGGTGTTTTTTTAATACAAAAGAAATTCATGACCTGCTTATGAAAATAATTGCGAAAGGTCCATTTTTAATACAAAGAATTTCGTGATCTGTTTTAAGAAGAAAAAATTGGGAAATGTCCTCATTTAATACAAAGAATTTCGTGACCTTTTTAAAGATGAAAATAATTGTGAAATGTGCTTCTTTAATGCAAAAGAAGTCTGTGACCTGTTTTAAGATGAAAAAAAAATTATGAAATGTCCTTATTTAATAAAAAGAATTTTGTAACCTGTTTGTTTTAGGATGAAAAAAATTGTAAAATGTCCGTATTTAATACAAAGAATTTCGAGACCTGCTTTAAGATGAAAAATTTGTGAAATTTCCTTATTTAATACAAAGAATTTTGTGATCTGTTTTAAGATGAAAGAAATTGTGAAAGATGTTTTTTTAATACAAAAGAAATTCATGACCTGCTTATGAAAATAATTGCGAAAGGTCCATTTTTAATACAAAGAATTTCGTGATCTGTTTTAAGAAGAAAAATTTGGGAAATGTCCTCATTTAATACAAAGAATTTCGTGACCTTTTTAAAGATGAAAATAATTGTGAAATGTGCTTCTTTAATGCAAAAGAAGTCTGTGACCTGTTTTAAGATAGAAAAAAAAATTATGAAATGTCATTATTTAATAAAAAGAATTTTGTAACCTGTTTGTTTTAGGATGAAAAAAATTGTAAAATGTCTGTCTTTAATACAAAGAATTTCGTGACCTGTCTTAAGATGAAAAATTAGTGAAATTTCCTTATTTAATACAAAGAATTTTGTGATCTGTTTTAAGATGAAAGAAATTGTGAAAGGTGTTTTTTTAATACAAAAGAAATTCATGACCTGCTTATGAAAATAATTGCGAAAGGTCCATTTTCAATACAAAGAATTTCGTGATCTGTTTTAAGAAGAAAAATTTGGGAAATGTCCTCATTTAATACAAAGAATTTCGTGACCTTTTTAAAGATGAAAATAATTGTGAAATGTGCTTCTTTAATGCAAAAGAAGTCTGTGACCTGTTTTAAGATGAAAAAAAAATTATGAAATGTCCTTATTTAATAAAAAGAATTTTGTAACCTGTTTGTTTTAGGATGAAAAAAATTGTAAAATGTCTGTATTTAATACAAAGAATTTCGTGACCTGTTTTAAGACGAAAAATTAGTGAAATTTCTTTATTTAATACAAAGAATTTTGTGATCTGTTTTAAGATGAAAGAAATTGTGAAAGGTGTTTTTTTAATACAAAAGAAATTCATGACCTGCTTATGAAAATAATTGCGAAAGGTCCATTTTTAATACAAAGAATTTCGTGATCTGTTTTAAGAAGAAAAATTTGGGAAATGTCCTCATTTAATACAAAGAATTTCGTGACCTTTTTAAAGATGAAAATAATTGTGAAATGTGCTTCTTTAATGCAAAAGAAGTCTGTGACCTGTTTTAAGATGAAAAAAAAAATTATGAAATGTCCTTATTTAATAAAAAGAATTTTGTAACCTGTTTGTTTTAGGATGAAAAAAATTGTAAAATGTCCGTATTTAATACAAAGAATTTCGTGACCTGTTTTAAGATGAAAAATTTGTGAAATTTCCTTATTTAATACAAAGAATTTTGTGATCTGTTTTAAGATGAAAGAAATTGTGAAAGGTGTTTTTTTAATACAAAAGAAATTCATGACCTGCTTATGAAAATAATTGCGAAAGGTCCATTTTTAATACAAAGAATTTCGTGATCTGTTTTAAGAAGAAAAATTTGGGAAATGTCCTCATTTAATACAAAGAATTTCGTGACCTTTTTAAAGATGAAAATAATTGTGAAATGTGCTTCTGTAATGCAAAAGAAGTCTGTGACCTTTTTTAAGATGAAAAAAAAATTATGAAATGTCCTTATTTAATAAAAAGAATTTTGTAACCTGTTTGTTTTAGGATGAAAAAAATTGTAAAATGTCCGTATTTAATACAAATAATTTGGCGAAGAGTCCGGTTTCAACAAGGAAAAAGAAAATGTTAAATTCCTTTAAAGGACCCAAATTCTTCCTAAAAAGATCACTGTTTATATTTTGGCAATTTAAATAATTGCTACAGTGAAAATAATTATATCATCTGTTATTGTGATATGATTAATTTCCGTAAAGAAAAGCACATTTTAAGTTGGCAACATTTTATCTTTTGTTGACATTTACTGAAAATTCCAAATGGGAAACTTAAAACTAGTCTTGAAAATTTCAGAATTTGAAATCCATATTTAGACTCTTTTTCCATTCAATATCTGTTTCTCCGGAAACATCTATCCAAAAAACTGTCGGTAGATTATAGGATTGCTATAATTAAACAATTTTAGTACACAAATTCGATTTTTAAATTCAATAATAGGACTCCATCTTAAATAGGACGTAATCACCATGACAAGCTAGAGTCATTACCTATCGTAGGATATCATTGAATTAATTACATATGATAGGATTTAATAGAATGAAGAATGTGACTATAACTTGGTCATAGAGGTTATAAAATGTCATATACGTCATATATGACTATAACGTCATACATGTCAGATAACTTGGCGATACATCTCGGTCGGTTAACGATTAATCCCTGGAAGCTGCTATATAACAAGGAAGTACCGGTTAATTTTTTTAAAAATTGAATTAAAAAAAAATTCAAATTAATAAATATTTTTATTGATATCTTTTTAAGTTTTAATTCGATTTTCAAAAAATTTGAAATGACAATACAAAATTCTGCAACGATTATAGATATTAAATTTCACACCATGCGGTTGGGTTGTTTTTGCGCTGTTATATCCTGACGAACGGATGGACGAACGGACAGACAGACGTACGGACCAGACGATGACTATAGATGCTATGCATTTATATAATTACGAGCGCACCTAAAAAACGTATTAAACCAGCGAAAGATTTATGCGGAATTTTAAGCATCAGTAAATTTTATTGCATCAGCCAAGTTGATTGGGGGAATTTAATTATTAAGAGTGTAAATCACCGTTGCCATCATTTGATGCGGCACAATATAATATTTTTCATTTCTTCATGACTTCCGGTTGCGTAAATGAAAAGGATTCAAAATTATTCGGCTTGGAATTGTATGTCTTTAAAAAAATTCCACAGCATCCAATTTTTAGGTGCGTTCGTCTGGTCCGTCCGTCTGTTCGCATATAACAGCGCAAAAACTACTCAGCCAAACGGTTTGAAATTTAAGATATGTTATCTTTGCAGAATTTTGTCGAAATATTTCAAATTTTATGAAAATCGAATCAATACTTTAGAAGATATTAATAAAAATATTTATTAAGAAATTTGAATTAAAAAAAACAAGAACGAAAAATCATGCGTCAAGCATAGATTATGTAACACTTTCCAACGCTTCCAAAATAATTTTACGAATCATACTCTTTTATAAGCTAAAAGATAACATCTAAGTAATCCGAATACTTTATTCAGCCCTGTATAGGATCTATAGATTTGTATATATACTACATAGGATGCTAAATTTTAGTTCAGTTAGGAAACACGTAGCACAGTTTAAAATTCTCCGTCTGGAGTTAAATAATACGGAAATGTGTTCCCGAACTTTTGTACTTCCCTGTATAGGATCTACAGAATTTATACACACCACGTAATATACAAAAAGCGATTTAAAATTAAAATCGCATTCAGTAACTTAAAACGCACTTCCAGGAATTATTGTTAACATACAGTAGAGAATTCTTTTGTGTGTCCCTGTAAATGAACGATGACTGCTATACACACAATATTCTGTAGTAAGTCTCTTGTAATGAACCTTATATAAATTTCAATGCCTTTAAAATAGTGAAACATTACTTAAATAAACCGCAGACGATTTTTCTCCATAGACGTAATGTAACGGAATTCTTTTGACTGTCCCTGTAAAGTAAGTATAAGTGCTATGCACACCCTATTCCATATTAAGCTTCTTCTAATGCACCTTAGTGATATATATAAATTTCAATGCGTTTAAAGTATTGAAACATTATTTAAATAAACCGCAAATGATTTTTCCCCATAGACCGCAATGTAACGGAATTCTTTTGAGTGTCCCTGTAAAAAAACTATAAGTGCTACACACTTCCGTTGAAATAGGGAACATGCTATAGATAACGATTATAACATATAAAATTTGCAGGGCAATCCGAGCATATTTACGGGAGTTAGAGCACGGACAGACGGCAGACGGCAGACGGCAGACGGCCAGACGGCCAGACGGCAGACGGCCAGACGGCAGACGGCCAAACGGCCAGACAAACCGAGGTCATAAACACTTTTCAACTAGGTTGGAAAGTGTTAAAAATTGTGCTATCTTGTTAGAGGAGCTTCCGAGGTTTAATCGTCAAGCGACGAAGATATTTATTTTATTACAGAAATTAATCTGCAGACGATGTAATTCATTTCACAGAATTAAAAATCATCAAGATCTGAATATTTATATAACTAGCTATAGTACGAACGCACCTCATTTGTCACGTTTGACGTACAATTTCCAAATTGTTTAAAAATGATTAAGATAAATTTATCATAACTACTTGGTATAATTTTTTTTTTGTTTAAACCAGAGGATCCAACCGGACTTCCAGTACTACAGAACATACTGCCCAGTATACATAATGTAGGTGACTCCCGTTTTTATTTTGAAAACTCTAATATATTTTTTACATTTAATATACACTGCTGTCCAAAAATTAAGGGGCAGTGACCGGACGCTTTCGCATTTTATACACGTTTTGTCGAATATCTACTGAAATTCTCGACAAATTGTTCTTGAAATTCGAGGATGTAAAGCACATGTTTGACTTCAAGAGCAGTAGATAAAGTATACTGCAATTAAAAAAAATAATATATTGAATATGGGATGAGATATGGGAGTTTGTTTGAAATAATTTATAACTGCGCATGCGCGAACTATACCAAAGATTTCTTTTTAGGTGCGTTCGTAATTATATAAATACGTAGCACCTATAGTCGTCGTTTGGTCCGTCCGTCTGTCTGTCTGTCTGTCTGTCCGTCTGTCTGTCCGTCCGTCTGTCTGTCTGCCCGCATATAACAACGCAAAAACTACCCAACCAAATGGTTTGCAATTTAAAATATATTATCTTTGCAGAATTTTGTCGAGACATTTCAAATTTTATTAAAATCGAATCAAAACTTTAGGAGATATTAATAAAAATATTTATTAAGAAATTTGATTTTTTTTTTAATCGGTGCTTTTTTGTTATAGGAGCTTCCGATGGATGTTAAATCGTCAAGCGACCGAGATACTTATTTTATTACAGAAATTAATCTGCAGACGATATAATTCATTTCACAGAATTAAAAATCATCAAGATCTGAATATTTATATAACTAGCTGATACATATATATCTGAATATTTATATAACTATTAGTTAAGATATTTGTATGAACAGTGTCATAAAATATATACTTAACTAGCTGTTTAACCCGTTCTACGCACGGGATATCATGAATTTAATTCTAAAACGTGCGTACGAACGCACCTCGTTTGTAACGTTTGACGTACAATTTCCAACTTGTTTCATGATGTGGTAGTCAATTCTATAGAGTAACTCACATAAACAGATTAGTCAAATATCGTGAAAACTCAGAAAGATACCAGCAATACAGTGAGCTAATTGACAAATTCGGGGCGTGGGGAAATCCCATTGTGTTATATGGGCACAATTATGGTGTGATGGTGGTGTGACATTGGTGTGACATTTATGGTGGGTGGCAGATTTTATTTTTCAAGTAGTGTTACGAATAGAATAGAAAATAATCGTGAGCCGACATATATCTCCTCCATTCCATAATTAAAATGTTAATACTGATCGTGCAAAGACTTCCGAATCATATAGAATATTTCTCCTTATCTCCTTATATTGCTCTTAACACATCAATAGCAATTCAGTTCCCTTTCAAATGGATTTTCTAAAGATTGTGCGCCCGCGGGCGCCATGTCGCCATTTCGAATGTTTAATTTTTCTAGATTTCTTTAAAACAAAAATCCATCTCCAAAGTTAATTTGCCTTAAAATAATTAATATTTGCACAGTTTTTTTTTTAAAATTACATGTGTTATTAATGTTTTTGTCCCCTTTCCTGTAAAATGCCATAGTCCATCAGATGCCTGACACCTTCTCCCCTGTCATCCCGAAACCTCAGAAAAATGTAACCTTAAATTTACTATATGTTTTTGTTCATTATTTTAGATCAGCCACCTCCATCTTAGGGCGCCATTGGGACATATAAGGGATCTAAGGAAGCTAATACGTGTATCCTGCACACGTGTATTTATCGCTACCACTGCTATCATGCGGATAATACGCTCTTCATTATGCGCCACAAGCTACTGTGCGCACTTGCTAACGGAAAGATTGGACAGGCCTGTCCTATGGTATTAAGAAACACTTTTTACAGTTGTTTCATAAGATCATAATTTCAGATGTTATCTGCGGATCTTTATAAAATTTTAAATGTTCTTTTAGGTAGCTTTCAATACAAGAAAGTATAAAGCTACCTATTGCAGCCGTTCGGAGGAAAGCAATTCCGAAAAATTTCAATATATTTTCATCGATCACGACCCCCCAGACCCCAAAACCACCCTCCGTTCAAATGCTGATTTATATATATAGATATATCCATATATATATCTGACCTATGTCATACGATAACGCTCGTATTTATAAATTACTTTTGATGAAATTAATTGTGTGTATTAAGCTCACAAATGCCTCGACCGAGTTCGTTGGCCAGCTGGATCCGCCATCTTGTTTCAAGATGGCGGCCACTTAAAATTTTAAAACTAAAATAAATGCACAAAAAAGTTAAAATTTCAAATTTATTTTTTGCTTAAGTGTTAGGCCTTGATACAATGATTCCAGAGCATTTTTTGTTTTACTTCTATTTTAAAAAATGACTGAGATAGAGCAGTTTGAAATTCTAGGGTGGCTGACATTTTGAAACAAGACAGCACATTACAAAAAAGTCCTTCCGGCCTGTACCGGGAGGAAAAGGTAGCTTTCCTATATCTTCGTTTTAAAATTTTAGCTAATGTTACACGAACACAGCAAGTTAAAATGCAAAGAAAATGTTTACAAAAGATTCGTTAATACTGAATTTGAATAAGAAATTCGCCAAATTATTGAGCAATAGCCAAATTGGCTTCATTTATGAAGACTTATTTTGGTCGCCAAATTTGGCGATATTTCGGCAAATGTCACAAAGTTTGGCGAGAATACGGATAGCTTTATACTTTTAGGTAGCTTTCAATACAAAAAAGTATAAAGCTACCTATTGCAGCCGTTCGGAGGAAAGCAATTCCGGAAAATTTTGATATATTTTCACCGATCATGACCCCCAGACCCCAAAACCACCCTCCGTCCAAATGTTGATTTATATATATATATATATATATATATATATATCTGTATATATATTATATATCTGACCTATGTCATACGATAACGCACGTATTTATAAATCAACTTTGATGAAACTAATTGGGTGTATTAAGCTAACCAATGTCTCGACCGAGTTCGTTGGCCAGCTTGGTCCGCCATTTTCTTTCAAGATGGCGGCCATTTAAAAATTTAAAACTAAAATAAATATACAAAAAAATTAAAAATTCAAATTTATTTTTTAATTACGTCTTAAGGATTCCAGAGCATTTTTTGGTTTACCTCTATCTTAAAAAATGGCTGAGATAGAGCAGTTTGAAATTCTGGGGTGGCTGACATTTTGAAACAAAACAGCACATTAACGCGATTACTCGCAAATTATTTTCTTTCATTGTTGTAATAATTTTCCCAATCATACGCATAAAACTATATATTCATATCCGTTAGCGCCAAATTCTCGCCAAAATTGGCGACATTTGGTGACCAAAATAAGTCTTCATAAATGAAGCCAATTTGGTTATTGTTCAATAATTTGGCGAATTTCTTATTCAAATTCAGTATTAACGAATCTTTTGTAAACGTTTCTTTGCATTTTAACTTGCTGTTTTCGTGTAACATTAGCTAAAATTTTAAAACGAAGATAGAGGAAAGGTACCTTTTCCTCCCCGTACAGGCCGGAAGGACTTTTTTGTATTGAAAGCTACCTAAAACCAACGATTAATTTATGAGTTTTAGTGAACACGATTTCTCGTAAATTATTTTCTTTCATTGTTGTAATCATTTTCCTAATCGTGCGCATAAAACTATATATTCATATCCGTTAGCGCCAATTTCCCGCCAAACTTGATGACAATTGGCGAAATATCGCCAAATCTGGCGACCAAAATAAGTCTTTATAAATGAAGCCAACTTGGCTATAGCTCATTAATTTGGCGAATTTCTTATTCAAATTCAGTATTAACGAATCTTTTAATGTAAACGTTTGTAATAATGTTTGAATGTAAACGGTTTCTTTGCATTTTAGCTTGCTGTTTTCGAGTAACATTAGCTAAAATTTAAAAACGAAGATATAGGAAAGCTAACTTTTCCTCCCGGTACAGGCCTTTTCAAATGAAGTTGAAAAACAACAACAACAACGCAAAATACTTTGTTTACAAATAAAATTTTGTGATAACCTCTTCGGAAAATAGGCCAAGACGCAGAATTTAACAAACACAACCAATTTATTTTGAACAATAAGCAGTAAATGCCAGCAGTGGATAGACTTAATTCAGACGGCTTAAAACTAAGTTCAATTAAGAAAACTAAGAGTTGGGAAATCCTTTCTCAAATTTGTTAAATTATGAAGTTATTTGAATCAATGGCCTCACAGTTCGTTTTACTAGAACCTAAAAAAATATACTTAGAAGAGGATCTAACCTCTAAATGGAATCCCGTGGATTGCGGAGCTTATTTCTCTACACTAATATTATAAAGAAGTAAAGTTTGTGGGAGTAATCTCTGGAACTACCGAACCGATTTAAAAACTAATGGTAGCAAAAGACTGCTGACCACCTATATTCCAACGTAGGCTATGTTTTATGTCGGTACAATAACTCCTAAAGAGCAAAAAACGATCTAAAATTGCGATTTCTGTGATACTGTTGGTGTTAGAAACTTGAAATTTTGTGTAATGTTTACTATTAAGATTTAAATTCTCGCTAAGAATGATTTCTAAAAAGTTCAAAATTTAAAAGGATGAAATGAGCGAAAAATGTTCTAAATTAAGAATTATTTAGAACTAGTATATACCCCCTGTCAAAAATGACAGGATATTGACTCAATATTCAATTTTTGAAATAGTTCAACGAATGGACAAAACATTCAAATTAAATATTTAAAAAAAATAATCCATGTGTGAAATTTTCTGAAAAAAAAAAGTGTTATCAATGTGTTTCTAAAGAGCTTGACTCACCACATAGCTCATTTTTTGATTATATAAGCAAAATTAAATGGAAATTACTCGGTACTATTTATTCCTTATATTTTAATTACGTTTCATAAGAAAAAAAAATAATTTTATTTACGATGGAAAAAAAATTAAAAATTTGTTTGTATTATCTACCGGTAGATGGCACCATCTTCCCTTATACGGTCCAATGTTGCTTGTGATTTCCAAACAAGCCACCTCGACTGTTTTTCTCTAATTAATCGCCGTCTACGTTCAATCGGCGTTTCATCATTTTAATCAGGCATCGCTAAAACAATCCTTAAATAATATAAAACAACAATAAAAACTGATTTGATTGAACAGATTCAAATCCACCGCGCTTTCAAAACAGCATTTAGAAAGATCAACAAAGATGTTAAAGCAGTAAAACTCACGTTGCCAAATAGCAATCAGTACAGCACAAATAATTTTGATGAATGATTCTCAAAAGTGAATGACTCACATTTTTTTTTTTTTTTTTTTTTTTTTTTTTTGCAACAATAATAATAATGATTAGCAAAGTGAAATGTAATTTCTGAAATTTTCACATTAAATTTTAATATGCTAATTATATGCAAATATTAACTTGTATTTTTATCAAAGTTCGATTGTTTATATTAATTGACGAAAGATGGCTGCAAAAATAGTTTTTGAAGGTTTTAAACAAAATTAAAATATTTAAAGACTTTAATATGCTTTTACAAATATTTTAAGAACAGAATCAGATAATTAACCTTTTTTTTTTTTTTTTAATGAAGCGCTCAAAGAGTCATTCATTTGTTTCAAGATTTAGAAATTCTGAATGGCAACAGTGTTTGTTTGTTTATATATAGTAATTTGATGTTTATAATACCTTATTTTTAATTTGTAACTTAATACATTATAATTGGATAAGATATACATGTTTTATGTGAAAATATGCAGAACAGACATGATTTCACGTAGAAGAAATTATCGTTTAGTGGTCATGTGTTAGCATATCTTTTTCAGTAAGCCTAACATGGCGTTTAACTACGGTCGACTCGCAGACCAGAGTGGTACAGCCTGGTACCGTTACAGACACTTTCTCGCCTTTGGATTTTATTATAAGTAAGATTGTTAGGGCTAGAAACTTTAACTCTTACATGGCTGTTACTTTTATGATGCCATATAAAAGAGTAGCCAGGCGTTCTGCCGCAACTTCATGCGTTGCTATAACATGTGAAAGCAACATAACATGATTACTTTATTTCTTTAAAACTTAATAGTGCGTCATAATTGTAAAGACAATTCTTTTTCACTCTTTAAAAAACTGTTTTAATGTTAATGTTGTAGACTTTTGAAGAACAGTTTGTGTAAAGAATTTAACTTATATATGTTTGCATAATGTAAAAAGAAGAAAAGAAGAAAGATTTTTTTTTGTCTGATTCATAACTATGCCCAGCATTAAAAAAATGAATCTAATTAAAATTTTATTGAAATATACAATACAGTTTACATTTAAAGCATTCACACTTGCATAACGAAGCGACATTTTAGCCCTTTCTGGCACAGTGGTCACACTCCGGGCACACCTAATTTTAATTCCAAACTTGCATACGGCACCAAGAATATTTTAATAAAATTTTGTTTCTATAATGAAAGCTTAAAATTTTCTAAAAAAGTCGTTTGTAAATTCCGGTGTCAGTTAGCAATTTCTCATTTTACGAGCAGACTTTGTCTGTGCCGGAAAGGGTTAAACAGTTTTATAATTATTTTCTCATAAATGAACCTTGATGGGGTTTTTCCATACGAATATTTTCACTGCTGTAGGTGATTTTCGTTGTAGCATATTCCGTGTTCATCATGTACGTGTTTTGTTTAGCTCCGTTTGCACCACACTGTACATTTTGACTATCTGATGATGCGTCTTCGTGTTTATTTCGTTCAAAGTCTTTAAGATATCTGCATGTAAGTGTAACAGCAGAAACATTAGGATCCTTGATGCATATTTTAAAATCTATGTAAGAAAAAAAAATAAAACAAGCAATTTTCTTTATCAGAACCGCTCGTGGAAGATAAAACATATCAACATAAAAACAATACAAAACAATTAAGAAATATTAAAGTTTCAAAAATAATTTTTAACCAGCATTTTTCAAAATGGAAAATTGAAACTGTTCGTTCATTTTTTTCATCAGAGAGGACTGTGGGGCTATGCTCTCGTTAATCCGATGTTCAAGATGAAGTTGAAACACATGAGAGTAAAAAAATAAGCAAAATTAAAATTTGTCGTCCACGACGGGTTCAGGAGGGTGGGGAAAGGGCAAAGCACGACCTCCTGACAAAAAAATTCTTAGGTCTTCTTTCTCTTAGTGTCTAATTATTTTATGTCGCTAGCAAAGAATAAATTTTACTGTTTTTTTCGAAATCACCAGAGGTAAACAAATTTAGCTAATTAAACTTCAAAATCCAGGAAGAGGTAATGGTAAATTCTTGTGCCCCCCCCCCCCCCTCCTCTTCTGTCTTGCCGATGGCTATATTACAACCAGTAAATATTTAGTTACCTGTGATGCATGGAGTTGAAGCACCGAGACATTTGCTCCTCACAATAACTTTCTCTGGCGTCAGTGTTAAACGAGGGGTTGTAACAGTTTCAGACTTTTGTTTGTTTCTATCGGAACACATAAGCGTCACAGAGCCATTGTAGAAATGATCTTTCCTAGGTATGAGAGAAAGACATCAATGAGGTTGGAATTATTACGCAACTTACAAAATAATTTATAATATTTTCTTACTAAAATACTTCGAATGTTAAAACAAATGGTAAAGCTTTTTCAACACATCTGCAAGTAAAGGAACGTTTTGTTTAAAAACAACAATTGTAAATTCGAGAGAAAAATACGTGCATAATTACAGTGCATGATTTATATTCAATGTGCAAAATCTTCCATTGTTTTCTTTTAAATCCCACCAAGTGTCTTCACAGCAAAGAAAATCAAGAAAAAAGCATGTGTCAATCATAGATTATAAAACACTTTCTAACACTTCCAGAATATTGTAACGAAACTTCACCAATTAATAAGGTGAAAGAAGATATCTTAAATAGACAATTTAGAAAGTGCATAGCACATTTTAAAATTCAATTTCAGCAATTACTGTTCTTTTGTGCACAAACCTATAGACCATGTATAGGGCTGAAACCTGTAAATGATCTATAGATGTGTTTAGATTCTGCATAGTATGCTACAATTTAGTTCATTTAGAAAACGCATAATGCTGTTTAAACCTGTATATTATCTACAGATTTTAATATACATCACATATATTAAGCTAAAATTTAATTCAGGTAATGAACACATAGCACAACTAAACAAGCGCTTACAGAAATTACCATCCATAGATGGCAATATATCCAGTTCTTTGCATACTCTTGTATATAAATTTATTTATAGTTTACAAACATCTTTTAGTCTATTAAATATTGGGTCATCCGGAAAGTTCTGCGGTTTTTCGGTTTTGTCTAGTTAATATTTTGCTACTGCAGATAAGGAGTGACCATCTTACTACACCAGACATGTACCCAGACATAACCCAGACATGTACATTCGGTCTTTTCTGCTTGCACAGCATTCCTCGCTTGTGCTGTGGCATAATTTTTGTTTCAGTGCAATGCTAAGAATGGAGGACCAAAAAGTTCAAGTTCGTCATATTATGCTCGTTTATTTCAAGAAAGAACAAAATTTGTGTTGCATATTGACAAAGTGTCTTTTCAGATGACACATTTCGAAAGTGGTTTGAGAAGTTTAAGTGTGGGAATTTCAGCCTCGAAGATGGTGCTGTAGCACCCCTTAATATTACATTCTTTCCAAACTCCTACACTGCAAAAAATAATTGTTGATTTTGCAGTATAAAACTGGCACCCAGCTGCCAGTATTATACCGTAAAATTAACAGTATTAAACAGTAAAATAAGCAGTAATACGCTGCCGTGCAAGCAGTAATACGCTACCGCGCATGCGCGGTAGCGCGTATTACTGCTGGGGTGCCAGTTTTATACTGCAAAATCAACAATTATTTTTTGCAGTGTACATATCAAACATAAAATTTCAATTTTCCTTTCAATATAATTTCAATGTAAATCACCTTTAAAAAGTTATTTGATGTTCAGTTTCAGTTTATCATATTTATTCATAGTGGCAAAGAACTTTATATTTATTTATTTATTTATTTTTTAAATATTGGGATGTATCAGAGAATGTCAATAAAATGTGTGTATATCAATAAAAATGAAAGAAAGGAAAGAAAGATCATGCAGGATTCATTAACGATGACACAATTACTAACCTAAGTAATGAAATCAATTAAACAGCTTAAATCTAAAATCCATATGTTCCACTAAAGCCCAAGTGATAACCTAGATGTGAACCTAGATGATATATTCGGGCTTTTTGTATCAAGCGCAAAAGTGATAATTTGTGTCACTTTCAAATGGACTTATTTAAAGCTATTTAATTTTAGAATTTGATTTTTTTAAAAATTTTAACTGTTCTTAATTAGCACCTAATTTTATTAATTTTAGTTCATTTAACATTTCTAGTATTTAATAAATACAGCCTATTATTTTGTAAGATGGTGTAGAATCGAAGGGAGTAGTAAAATAAAGGGTTAGTTTCGAGATAAAACAAATAAAATTATAAGTAACATTTTTACTAATATTTAAATTTTCAGACTCAAGATCCCGCGCTTTGCTACGTTCCGACTGGTTATCTTTGTATAAAAAAATGTTTTGTGCTAAAATGTAGCATTGAGTTAATGTTTGTTTATATACATAACTTTTGCCAGATGGGAGGAATTTTGTTAATTCAGAATGCTACCACATTCATAAGAGAAATATTCGCCTTTTTTAATGACAGAATAAATAAGACAAATATTACTATTCAAAAATAGTGATTTCATTCTGAATTTTAAAAAAGCACGCGAAACTGATAACACTGATATACATGTCTTTCAGATGTTTATCATCTCTAATACCACAGTTGGTGAAAGTCTGTTCGTGCAAAGTGTATTTTCGGCATACGTGTTCTAACAACCCAATTAAACACATGTAAAATACCAAAGGCTTCGCGAGCCACACATAAGTTGCAGGCGGGCCAGTTGTGGCCCGCGGGCCACGTGTTTGACATGCCTGGTTTAAGTACAAACCTGACAATCTGTCATAATTCGGCTGAACGCGTTAGAGATGTATTTAAAAAAAATCATTCTGGAAAATTCTTCTAAGAATCATAAAAAAAAAAAATAATAATAAAATCAATAAATTAACATAGTCTGTTTAAAAAAACTGCACATGAACGAGCATTTTCTCTCTATTTGATTCTATAAAAGTTGAAAGTGTGCGATGTTTAGAAGTTGATAAATTTTCAGAAAATCAAAATTGATTGTTAAATCGTTGCCATCGACCTTTTTCACTATCTCAGGTTGGAAATTGTACTTCAAACATGACATATGAGGTGCATTCGTACTGAATTTATGTGTCAGTGAAATGAATTATATCGTCTGTTATTATATGATATGATTAATTTCCGTAATAAAATAAGTACATTTTAATTTGGTAACATTTTATTTTTTGTTGACATTGACAGAACATGAGAAACATAAGAAACCTAAGCCTATGAGAACACATGAGAAACCAAAGCCTAGCTTTGAAAATTTTAATACTTGAAATCCATATTTAGACTCTTTTTCCATTTAATATTTATTTCTCCGGAAACATCTATCCAAAATACAGTCGGTAGATTGTAGGATTGCTATAATTAAACAATTTTAGTACACAAATTCGGTTTTTAAATTAAGTAATACGGAAATAATAGGACAATATCTTAAATAAGACGTAATCACCAAGGCAACCTAGAACCATTACCTATCATGGTATATCATTGAATTAATTACGTATGATAGGATTGAATAGAATGAAGAAATGACTATAACATGGTCATAGAGGTTATAAAATGTCATATACGTCATATATGACTATAACGTCATACACGTCAGATAAAGTGGCAATACATCTCGGTCGCTTGACGATTAATCTTCGGAAGCTGCTATAACAAGGAAGTACCGATTTTTAAAAAAATCAAATTACTTAATAAATATTTTTATGAATATGTTTTAAAGTTTGGATTCCATTTTCATAAAATTTGAAATGACTCAACAAAATTCTGCAAGGATTATATATATTAAATTTCAAACCATTCGGTTGGTAATTTTTGCGCTGTTATATGCGGACAGACGGACGGACCAGACGACAACTAAAGGTGCTACATATTTATAAAATTAGGAACGCTCCTAAAAATCGTCTGTTCTAGCAAATTTATTGAAAACTAGCTGTTACCCGTGACTTCGTTCACGCAACATTAAAAGAAAAAAAAAAACATTAATTAAGCAAAATATTTCACTCCCGATAATTAAAAACGTTAATAATTAACTATTTATCACATTTCATAAGAGACAATACGGTATTTTTTCTTATAGGGACTTTGACATAACTCAGTCTTAAAAAAGTGAAATTTTGTGCCAAATAATCGCGGAAATGAAATTGCAACCAATTCCAAAAGAGGGGTCAAATAAAATTGTGGAAATAGACGAATTGGGTAAAAACAAATGTCAATTTTACCTGATAAACAATTTTACTTTTAACGCCTTTGTGAAACGTTTTAACAGCCATTTTTCAAAAAAACATTAATTGGAAATAGTATACACTTTTTCTTTAAATTCAATTCTGCCTCCTTGATTTAATGTATAGCTGAAACAAATCTTGTTTTCTAAATGACAGTATGTTGACAGACAATTTTTGTTCTCCATAATAAATTGATTCATGAAGTTTGAATATGTGAAAATATGTTTTTATTTTTCGGATAATTTACTGAAAGCAAGATTTTGTTTTCACCATCTATTCAAATTGAAAATAAATTCTGTTTTTCAGTTTTAATGAGAAAATGGTGTAAAAAATATACTGATCTGTTTTATTTCTCCTTTTTTATACAGAAATATGGAGTAATTTACTTTCCGTTTTTAGAAAAACTTCGTTAAAATTTACAAAAAAAAAAAAAAAAAAAAAAACTTTGCATTTAATTTAATTTTTTTAATTCTGAGAGTTTGTGTGATATCCTCGGATCAATGATAACCGGTATTAAGTAAATCGCGCTGCGTTCCATAGTCTAGGAGTAGTTGCGAAATACAAACACGCGGTCAGATTTTAATACAATAGATTCGTGTTCATTTTCCTTTTCTTAAAATTATGGTGTGATTTTTAGCATAAAACTCTCATCCGTATAAAGGATACTCATGTTTAATAATCAGCATAGTAAAAAAACATTTAAATTTTTCGTTATAAAAATGACGTGAAACTCATCTACTTTCTATACATACTGATCCTTTTATTATTAATGATTCACACTCATTTTAAAACATATTGGAAAATTCCCGTTTTATTTCAAACATGACGTCCCTTTTTCCCCAGAGAAATCCCTTTTTAATGACATTATTCTTGTTATTTTTCCTTTCCAGGCAATTAATTTCAATACTGGCATAGGGAAAATTATGTTACTTTAACGAAATAATATTAAATCTTTAGGTTTTATCAACAAAAATGGAACTGTTAACATTCGTCATTTTTTTTAGGTAATCGAGTTATTTCTTTTAGTTTTAAGAATGAAAATAACTATTTCTCGCTATCCATGACATCATTTCCGACATGGATAATTTTGCGGAGCATATTATTGACATTTGCTAACCATTTTCTTTTCAAACTTCTTTTTACTTTTTTAAAAATTTAAATAAAAAATACGGTATAGTTATATTAGCCGTGCGCAGACGGTAAAACGCCAACTATTGTTACCATACAAAAGAGGAATAAAAGTAAAGGAAAAACTCAAGATCATTTTATTTCACCATCAAAGCATATCCTCTTTATTTTCGATGTATGACGTCATATTCGCCTGTTTCCCATGGTTACGCATATTGAAACCTTGTATTATTATCAAAAACTACAAAAGTACCTTTTATTTCTAATAATATTATTTAATCTTCTTTTTAATTCGTTAATTTTTTTTATTTCATTTTCATTTTTCACGTGAAAATTTTTCAATTGAAACTAAAATGTTGAGTAAAAATTATTATTCTCTGTTTTGATTTAGTTTTGACAACGGTAAAGTATTAGCAACGGTAAAGTAAATTTAACTATTTTAAAATATTATACGAAAAAAATGTCCATTTATTCTCTATGAAAATAACGAAATTTTGAATTATTAAGAAAAATATTTGAATAAAATAAATAAAAACCAGCCTATGTTCATTTGAGTGTTATAATCGACCTATATGCAAAGATACAGGATAATTAAATGCTCTATTTTGACGCTGGCTTCAGTCTAACATTTGCACACAATCGGATTTATAATATTACTAGCTGTTACCCGTGACTTCGTTCACGTAACATTAAAAGAAAAATAAATGTACTAATCAAGCAAAATATTTCACTCCCGATAATTAAAAACGTAAATAATTAACTAACTCTTTATCACATTTCATAGAAGAAAATACGATAATTCGTTGTTATAGGGGCATTGACATAAATCAGTTTAAAAAAGGTACAATTTTGTGCCAAATAACCGCGAAAAGGAAACTGCAACCAATGGAAAAAGGACGGCCAAATAAAATCGTGTAAATCGACGAATTGGGTGAAAAGAAATGTCAATTTTACCTGATAAACCATTTTAATTTTAACGACTATGAGAAACGTTTTAACAGCCATCATTTAAAAATAATTCATTGGAAATAGTATATACTTTTTCTTTAAATTCAATTCTTGTGAATAGGGAGGAATAATTCTACACCTAAATGCAAGGAGCTTCAATTGCAAAGATTTTTGCAGAACAAAATTACATGCAAACGTAACACTTAAATTGCAAAGCTTTTTGCAACCCAAAATTATATGTAAACATTACTTTTGCATGTAATTTTCATTGCAAATTAACATTTATTACGGTTCAAATTAAAATTAATTCGGATGCAAATTACATGTAAATGTTACGTTTGCATGTAATTTGGGGTTGCAAAAAGCTTTGCAATTGCAAGTGTTACGTTTGCATGTAGCAGCAAATTTGTGTCCTTGGTTTAATCTATAGCTGAAACAAATCTTGATTTCTTGACAATATGCTGACAGGCAATTTTTGCTCTGCAGAATAAATTGATTCATAAAGTTTGAATATGTGGAAATTTGTTTTTATTTTTCGGAAATTTTACTGTAATCAAGATTTTTTTTTTCACCAACTACTCAAATTGAAAATAAAATACTTTTTTCCAGTTTTAATGAGAAAATGGCATAAAAATATATTAATCCGTTTTATTTCTCCCTTTTTATCCACAAAAATGGAGTAATTTAAGTACCATTTTTAGAAAATTTCATTAAAATTTACAAAAAAATATTAATATCTTGGAATCTAATTCAAAATTTTAAATTCTCAGAGTTTATATGACATCCTCGAATCAATGATAACCGGTGTTAAGTAAATCGCGTTGCATTAAGAGGAGTAGTTGCGAAATACACACAGTCAGATTTTAACTTAATAGACTTGTGTTCAATTTTCTTTTCCTAATAATCTTACTGATGCTTGTATTATTAATCACAGAGTTCAGAGAATAAATAGAGATGAAATGTTCATGTTTGGCGTGATGCTGAAAATGCAACCCTACAGTCCGCCCAAACAACTGGCGGCTTGCTTTAAAAACCTCTCCCCGTCCAATGAATCCAGTCATTGTTCCATGTGCAGCCTCTCTCCATCCAATGAAGTCCCTTGGACCTAATGATTTGAGCGATAACCGGCTTCATGTTGCAAGCCAATTTTACCGTTCATTACCTCTCTATTCTTTCACTGTACTTAGTGATTATTAATGTATGAAATTGATACACGCTCCATTTGAAACATATTTAAAAAATCCCGTTTTATTATGACGTCACTTTGATCCCAGAGAAATCTCTTTTCAATGATATAATTCTTGTGAATTTTCTTTTCCTGGCAATAATGACGTGAATTTTAACAGAAAACTCACATCTGTTTGTAACTGATATTCAAGCTTATTATTAATCAGTATCAAAAAAATATTTCAGTTATTCATCTTAAATATGACATCCATTATGTATATACTTTTATTATACACTGATAGTCATGCTCTTTGTAATATTACGAATATTTGAAAATACATGTTTTATTTATGACGTCATATTTGTTCAAGCCAAGAAGGATCCTTTTCATAGTTCCATGGTTCAAGCGAAATCTTTTTCTTAATAATATAATTATTGTTAATTCTTCTTTCTAATTATAACGCAGTTTTTGACATAAAAAGATCTTTTAAATGTAACCGATATTCATACTTCATGTATAATAACAAATACTTCATAATGTTGTTTCAAATATCACAGAAATTCATCTTCTTTTGAATTATTTTCATTTTTCACCTGAAAATCGCTCAATTGAAACTTAATTGTTGAGGAAAAATAATTTTTACGCATTTTTATTTATTGGCAACGATCAAAGCCCTAGCAACGATAAAGTAAAATGGTTAAATTTTATCTAAAAATGTCCATTGATTCTCTATGAAAATAATCAAATTTTGAATTATTAAGAAAAGTATTTGAATAAAATAAACAAAAACCAGTCTATGAACATTTCCGGGTTATAATCCACCTATATGCAAAGATACAGGGCCATTAATTTCTCCATTTCGACGCTGGCTTCAGCCTAACATTTGCACACAATCGGATTTATAATATTATTAGGATTAGGATTAGGATTAGGGGATTAGGATCGTTTTTATAAACTTTTTAAAAACATTCTAAAAATGAACATTCAAAAAAGTTATCTATTAAAATGAAACAAACGTTTACTCTTTTAAAAGTAAAAGAAATGCGAAAATATAATCCAGTTGCCAAACTACGATTTACAATGTATCTTGATTGTAACAATGCATTTCACGCTCTTTAGCCTTAATTGAAATACTGCATAGGGGAAATTATGTTACTTTAACGAAATAATATTAAATATTTAGGTTTTATCAACAAAAATGAAACTATTAACATTCGTCTTCTTTTTCAGGTAATCGAGTTATTATTTTAATTTTAAGAATGAAATTAACTGTTTCCCGCTATCCATGACGTCATTTTCAACATGGATAAGTTTGCAGAGCAAATTATTGACATTTGCTATCTATTTTCTTTTCAAACTTCTTTTTACTTTTTTAAAATTTAAAGAAAAGATACGGTGTAGTTATATTAGCCGTGCGCAGACGGTAAAACGCCAAGTATTGTTATCATAGAAAAGAGAAAAAAGAAAAAAAAAGTGAAGAAAAAACCGAAGATCATTTTATTTCACCAATCAAAGCCTGTCCGCTTTATTTTAGATGAATGACGTCATATTCGCCTGTTTCCTATGATTACACATATTGAGACCTTGTATTATTATTAAAAACTAAACAAAGCACGTAATATTATTTAATCTTCTTTTTAATTCTTTAATTTTTGTATTTCATTTTCATTTTTCATGTGAAAATGTTTCAGTTAAAACTAAATTGTTGAGTAAAAATTATTATTCCGGGATTTTCTTTAGTTTTGGCAACGATAAAGTAGCAACGGTAAAGTAAATTTAACCATTTTAAAATATTATACCAAAAAATGTCCATTTATTCTCTCTGAATATAACGAAATTTTGAATTATTAAGAAAAATATTTGAATAAAATAAACAAAACCCAGTCTATGTTCATTTGAGGGTTATTATCAACCTATACGCAAAGATACAGCATCATTAAATGTTCCATTTTGACGCTGGCTTCAGCCTAACATTTGCACACAATCAGATTTATAATATTACTAGCTGTTACCCGTGACTTCGTTCACGTAACATTAAAAAAAGAATAAATGCATTAACTTAGTAAAACATTTCACTTGATAATTAACAACATATATAATTAACCAAAGCTTTATCACATTTTATAGAAGACCATACGGTATTTCTTTGCTATAGGGGCCTTGACATAACCCAGTCTTAAAAAAGTGAAATTTCATGCCAAATCTATACTAATATTATAAAGGAGTAAATCTTGTTTGTTTGTTTGTAGGGGGTAATCTCTGGAACTACCGAACCGATTTCAAAAGTGATGGTGGCAAATTGATGGTGACAACCCCTGCTCCAACATAGGCTATATTTTATGTCGGTGCCACTAACCTCAGGGGGTGCAGGAGCAAAAAACGTTCTAAAATTGCGATTTTTCAGTTATCACACTGGCTGTCAAGCCCTGAGAGCTTGGCAGCCGGTTCTGTATGTATGTATGTACGTACGTAATGCGATAACTCTTCATAGAAATATCCGTTTTCCTTCAAATTTTGTTTATAGGTTCACTGTGTTAAGGCGCTTCCCTGATTAGTTTTCGGGATTGATTGGTTAAGTATAAAAGGGGGGAACAAGGGGCTAATTCCCCCCCCTTAATTTATATAAATGGGTTTTTCATGCAGAATTATTCCGTTTCCCTTCAAATTTTGTTTATAGGTTCACTGAGTTAAGGCGCTTCCCTGATTAGTTTACGGGTTTGATTAGTTAAGTATAAAGGGGGGGATCGGGGGGGGCTAATCCTCCCCTTAATTTATATAAATGGGTTTTTCATGCAGAATTATTCCGTTTTCCTTCAAATTTTGTTTATAGGTTCATTGGGTTAAGACGCTTCCCTGATTACTTTTCGGGATTGATTGGTTAAGTATAAAGGGGGGGAACAAGGGGCTAATTCCCCCCCCTTAATTTATATAAATGAGTTTTTCATGCAGAATTATTCCGTTTTCCTTCAAATTTTGTTTATAGGTTCATTGTGTTAAGGCGCTTGCATGATAATTTTCGGGATTGATTGGCTGAGTATAAAGGGGGGAACGGGGGGGGGGCTAATCCCCCCCCTTAATTTATATAAATGGGTTTTTCATGCAGAATTATTCCGTTTTACTTCAAATTTTGTTTATAGGTTCACTGAGTTAAGGCGCTTCCCTGATTAGTTTTCGGGATTGATTAGTTAAGTATAAAGGGGGGGGGATCGGGGGGCTAATCCCCCCTTAATTTATATAAATGGGTTTTACATGCAGAATTATTCCGTTTTCCTTCAAATTTTGTTTATAGGTTCACTGTGTTAAGGCGCTTCCCTGATTAGTTTTTGGGATTGATTGGTTAAGTATAAAGGGGGGGAACGGGGGGATAATCCCCCCCTTAATTTATGTAAATGGTTTTTCATGCAGAATTATTCTATTTGCTTCAAAATTTGTTTATAGATTCATTGGGTTAAGACGCTTCCCTGATTAGTTTTCGGGATTGATTGATTAAGTATAAAGGGGGGGAACGGGGGGCTAATACCCCCCTTAATTTATGTAAATGGATTTTTCATGCAGAATTATCCCATTTCCTTCAAATTTTATTTATAGGTTCACTGTGTTAAGGCGCATCTCTGATTAGTTTTCGGGATTGATTGGTTAAGTATAAAGGGGGGGAACAAGGGGCTAATTCCCCCTTATCTATACTAATATATAAAGTAGTAAAGATTGTTTGCTTGTTTGTTTGTAGGGGGTAATCTCTGGAACCACTGAAGCGATTTTAAAAGTGATGCTTGCAAATTAATGGTGACAATCCCTGCTCCAACATAGGCTATATTTTATGTCGGTGCCACCACCCCCAGGGGGGTGCAGGAGCGAAAAACGTCCTAAAATTTCGATTTTTTGTGTACTGAAGGAGATACAAGTATCAAATTTGGTATGGTAGTTACTTATAAGATGTAAATGCTGTCTAAGAACAAATTGTAAAAACATTCGCAATTTAAAAGGGTGAGATGAGGAAGAAGCGTTCTAAAAACATTCTAAATTACAATTTCTATGGAATCTCTGAAACTACAGAACCGATTTCAAAAGTGATGGTGGCAAATGGATGGTGACAGTCCCTGCTCCAACATATGCTAAAATTTTTATCGGTGCCACTGCCCGCAGAGGGTGCAGGAGCGAAAAACGTTCCAAAATTATGATATTTTCAATAATGAAGGAGTTAGGAACTTGACATTTTGTATGGTCGTTACTTACAAGATTTAAATGCTCTATAAGAACAAAATCTAAAAAAATTCGAAATTTAAAAGGCTGAAATAAGCAAAAAATTTTCTAAAAATATTTTAAATTACAATTTGTATGGAATGTCTGGAACTACTAAAGCGATTTCAAAAGTGATGGTGGCAAATGGATGGTAACAATCCCTGCTCCAACATAGGCTATATTTTATGTCGGTGCCACTACCCCGAGGGGGGTGCAGAAGCGAAAAACGTTGTAAAATTGCGATTTTTGCGATGCTGAAGGAGCTAAAAACTTCAAGTTCGGCATGATTGTTATTTATAAGATCTAAATGCGCTCTAAGAACAATTTCTAAAGAAAAATGATCTAATGATTCTGCGATTTTTCAACTATTGAATTTCTAAAATTACCAAATTTGACAATAGAGTACCATAGCGAAACCTTCACGCGTAAAAAGACAAATAAGGGCGACGTGTCCTGACGTGTATATTGGCTATAGCACGAGTCACAAATTATAGTATCCTTATTATTCTGTTAAAATATAAAAGTGAATTATGAAATGTCAATATTTTGTTTGATTAAAGGTTCGTTAAGAGAAATTGACCAGCGTAGCGGGCGTAGCTTGCTAGTAATATATACAATCGCGAAAATGAAACTGCAACTAATGAAAAAAGGAGGACCAAGTAAAATCGTGAAAATTGACGAATCGCTCTTCGTAAAACGAAAAACAACACTGGCAGAATTCTTCTATACAACAGTGCATTTTAGGTGGTATTTGGTGTACAATTTGTATATGTGTGCATTGATAAATGGGTATTATTATACTGTTTATTTGCATAGACATATGTTATATATTTCTTACTACATTATCTTGTTTATGTATATATTAAATTAAGTGCTTCACGCTAAGTGGTGTAAATAGTGAACAAACTGCTTGTGGATTTTATAAATTGATAGATATTTCACAAAGATATAACAATCTGATGCGATTCTAAAATGTAAATAAAGGTTGCTAGAAAGTACTTTAAATTCTGCCCAATTTAACCTCGATATTTTCTCTATCGCGTCAAGAACACTATAAGCAAATAAATACCGACGACACAAATCTGATAATCTAAATTTACATATTTTTATTAGTATATATAGGATTATTTTTATTTATTTCATGCGCTTGAAATTTTTTACGCTTTCTCTAGGGTTAATTGTCGAATAAATGTACTTTCTTGTTATTTTATTTTGCCATTTCTATTTATTCTATTTTCCATTCATTCCATTTATGGATATTGATTTCATTTACATATTCGTGTCAAAGAATATTCTTTAAAGTTATTATCAGGATTAGGATAGGATACGATTAGGGTTAGGATTAGGAATAAAAATTGAACGACAATGGCATGACCGATTCAGGTTTAAAGTATAAACCAGGAAGTTTGTTTACATCATGAAGCAATAAGAAAATTAGAAAATTATCGGCTAATATTTTTAAATATGTTTTACAGTCATAGTTGGCATCAAAGGTGAGCGGGGAAATGATCATCTAAAATACCATTAAGTGTTTACCACGCAAAAAACAAATCTGGTTACAACAATGTATTTAATTTTGCGCCAAATTTCACTTGATAAAAAAAAAATCAAATTGACTATGGACCTAATTACAGACCCCTAACCTTCCTATTCTCGGAAATGTTCCACCTATATGTAAAAAAAATTCTGTTGTATAGAACGCGCTTTCACGTTTATAATGTTATGAATTGGCACGATCGGCTTGTTCAAGTTTACACAATTCGGCTGGAAGAAAAGATTCATTACTTTTTTATTTCTTCTTTGCTTTTGCATTACGCGAATTTGTTTGTAAAATCGATTTTCTTTTCGATAACATTGTTGTTTTTTAAGTTTAAAAAATATTGTAATTTTACTTAAACATTGCTTTAAAATATATGCAATTTTTCTTATCCTGCAAGACTTTACAAAAATCTATTATGAAACAACTTTAAAAAAAGCTATATTTAAAAAAGACAGCAAAGTTTTTCCTATTTTAAAACTAAAAGAAATGTAAAATTAAAATTAAATTCCGGTTCGAAACGACGATTTACAAATGTGTTTTCGATTGTGGGAAAATGATAGAGGAAAAATGCTGTTACTTCGACACAATCATATTAAACATTTAGCTTTTATGAGAAAAGCAACTTTCTTTTAAAAAATATAGTTATTTTTATTAAGATTTTCTGATTTTCGATACGGATAATTTTGCGATGCATATCATTGACATTTGCCATCCATTTTTTTTTTTTTTTTTTTTACTTTTTAAAATTTAAATTAAAAAGTCCTTTCGGCCTGTACCGGGAGGAAAAGGTAGCCTTCCTATATCTTCGTTTTAAAATTTTTGCTAATGTTACACGAAAACAGCAAGTTAAAATGCAAAGAAACGTTTACAAAAGATTCGTTAAAACTGAATTTGAATAAGAAATTCGCCAAATTGGCTTCATTTATGAAAACTTATTTTGGTCGCCAAATTTGGCGATATTTCGCCAAATGTCGCCAATTTTGCCAATTTTGGTGCTAACGGATATGAATATATAGTTTTATGCGTATGATTGGGAAAATTATTACAACAATGAGTTCGTTGGCCAGCTTGGTTTTCAAGATGGTTTCCATTTTGTTTCAAGATGGCGGCCATTTAAAAATTTAAACTAAAATAAATATACAAAAAAGTTAAAAATTAAAATTTATTTTTTAATTACGTGTTAGGCCTTTATACAAGGATTCCAGATCATTTTTTGATTTACCTCTAGAGCAGTTTGAAATTCTAGGGTGGCTCACATTTTGAAACAAAACAGCCCATTAACGTGATTACTCGCAAATTATTTTCTTTCATTGTTGTAATAATTTTCCCAATCATACGCATAAAACTATATATTCATATCCGTTAGCGCCAAAATTGGCAAAATTTGTGACATTTGGCGAAATATCGCCAAATTTGGCGACCAAAATAAGTCTTTATAAATGAAGCCATTTTGGCTATTGCACAATAATTTGGCGAAATTCTTATTCAAATTCAGTATTAACGAATCTTTTGTAAACGTTTCTTTGCATTTTAACTTGCTGTTTTCGTGTAACATTAGCTAAAATTTTAAAACGAAGATATAGGAAAGCTACCTTTTCCTCCCGGTACAGGCCGGAAGGACTTTTTTGTATTGAAAGCTACCTAAAATATGGTATCTTTATGTTAGCCGTGTGCAGACGATAAATCGCCAACCTATCCCATAATTCGTATTGAATTCATTAAAATTATAAATCTTTCACTCATTTCATTTAAAACACAGAACTTTAATTTACAACACATACATTTAAAATACATATATTACGTACATTTAAAATAATTCCTTTCATGTGAAAAAGAAAAAGAATAAAAAAAGAGAAATTAATCACAAATAATTTGATAACCCAAGATCAGTTTATTTCAACATCAAAACAAATTTGTTTTATTTTTCTATATATCACATCATATTCGCTTGCTTTCCATACTTACTCGTATTTATGTACTTTGTATTATTATCAGATATTTGAAAACGCACGTTTTATTTCTAATATAATCTTAAATAATTCATTTCCTTTTCATTTTTCACGTGGAAAATTTTCACTTGAAAATAAATTGTTGATTAAAAATTATTACTCAGGGGTTTTATTTTATATTGGCAACGATAAAGTATTAGCAACGGTAAAAGAAATTTAACCATTTTAAAAAATGTTGCAAAACCGGGCCCTTTCGGCCAAACCAACCAAACCAACCAACCATTGTAAAATATACGAAAAAATGTCCATTTATTCTGTATGAAAATAATGAAAATTTTAATTTTTAAGAAAAATATTGAAATAAAATAAAAGAAAACCAGCCTATATTCATTTGAGGGTTATAATCAACTTATATGCAAAGATACAGGATCATTAAATGCTTCATTTTGACGCTGGCTTCAGCCTAACATTTGCACACAATCAGATTTATAATATTATTAGGATTAGGATTAGGATTAGGATTACATAAATAAACGACTTGCCATTTTCTTTTAGCATTTAATTTTTACTTGTACATGAAAAACTTCGAAGGATTACGGGTAAATAACTGTTTATTTCAAGAAAAAGTGTTAACTCTTTTTTCTTTTCAACTTTTTTCTATCTATACAAGAAGAAAATGTTGGATCATGAAAAATTTCGACTTTCGATTTTGGAGTGACTTAGAAAGATCCTGAACATGATTTGACTGTTTTTTGAAAATTTATGTCTTTGAGTTTGTCTGTCTGTCTGTGACACATAGACTGTGGGAGCTCTATCTTAAGAAGTAATTTATGGAATTTAATCAAACTTTGGATTCAGTTAGCCCTTGACATGAATGGTTGCTGATTAAATTTTGGTGTACATTGCACAACAGGTGGCTCTGCTATGCTGCATTGTTGTGGCAGTGTGCTATTTGTCCCTCCCCCCCATTTTATTTAAATAAAATAAAATAATAAAATTGGTGTAAATAAATAAAATTAGTTAGTATTTCTTTGTGGGGTTTGATTCGCCCCCCCTCCTCCTTTCTTTATGAGAAGTAACATCATTATTTAAGGAAGGTAATTTAATTGTTATTATTCTTAAGTGTTCATAGCACTTCCCCCTTTTTTTTGCCTTGGGGTCGAAGGCAATCCTACGATTTATTTAAACTGATTTTATTTATTTATTTTATGGTGGGGGAGAGAGGGTAAGTCACACACTGTCATAACAGTATTTTTCACGATTTCCGCGATTATATCCCAAGAATTAATGCACGGAATTTCATCAAACGGAATTTCATCCGTTTACCTATTTATAACCTCTCTAAATAGCTTGCGTCCTTGTTAAAACCATTGTCGTCAGCCTCTTCTTACAGTTTAAACTTCCCACTTACTTTTCTTGAGGACATTAGAATCTTCAAATTCCCCCTTGATTGTGTGATGGCTTCATTGGATGTCGTTAGCCTCTGTACATCCATTCCAACAGATTATGCCTGTTCAGTTATTAATGAAATCTGGCCTATTGGCAGCTCAAGTTTGGCCGTGGATAAAGAAACTTTTTTAGCCCTCTTTCATTTCTGCATGTCATCTAATTATTTTATATTCAATGAAAAATATTTTAAACAGATAAATGGTACTCCAATGGGGTCACCATTATCAGTGATCATCGCCGAAATTGTTATGCAATATATCGAAGTAAAAATTTTCCAAAATACAGGTCATTCAATTAAATTCTGGCGTAGATATGTAGACGATGTTTTTATCGTTACTGAGCATAATAAGCTTCCTATTATTTTAAACCATGCAAACTCAATATGTTCGTCAATACAATTTACTATAGAATATGAAACAGATAAGCGACTGCCATTCCTCGATATACTTATCGAGAGATGCGAAGGATCCGAGTCTCAAACCATTGTTACTTGAGTATACAGAAAAACAACTTTCTCTGGTCAATATCTCAATTTTAATTCCGAATCTCCTAAATCCCATAAGTTCACAGTTATCAAGACCTTACTCACTAGAGCTTTACGCTACTGTAGCATTGAGGAGTTTTTTAATATTGAAAAAAAAAGAGAATTTTATCGGATCTGAAATTGAATGGCTACCCTACAAGATTTTGTAAACGCGTAATCTCGGAACATATACAAGCACACATGAATACCCCTCCCTCTTTCCAACGTACTAAGATGAACCAGTTCGCAGCAATTCTATATTACAAATGTATTTCAGAAAAGATTTCGCATCTCTTCAAAACCACTCGGTATCCATACAGCTTTCATCTCACAGAAACCTTTAAATAGTTTTTTAAGCAACTTCAAACATAAATATCCCAGTTCTCAGTTTAAAGATGTAGTTTATGGTATTCCATGCCAACGATGCAATGTGATCTATATGGGGAAGGCAGGTCGAACGCTTGAGATAAGACTAAAGGAGCACAGATGTGCATTTCAAAATAAAACTAGTCGTTGGGGGCCACCGTAATACTTACCCATCATGGATATGTATAATGTAAAATATTAAAATAAAAATGTGTAAACTACTTATAAAATGCATTGCAATTCAAATAAAATCGTGGCTTGATGACGTCACAAACTTGAAAGGCTCGATTACTGAATTGCTTGAAAGAGGTTTTTCCTTATAACTCCAAAAATAATAATCCTATTAACTAGCGGTTTATTGCATCTGATTATAAGCGTCTCATTTCCAATTAAAATATATCTTTGAAGTGAAATTTGGATGAAATACAGGGTGATGAAAAATCGAAGAGTGTGGAAAATAGGATTACAAATATCTCGGCAACTCATTATCCGATCGACTTCATGCTGTATGCAAAATTTATGTTTTTTTATTGTTTTTTTATATTTACTACTTAAAATAAACAATTTCGAAAATTTTTATATACCTTTCATCAGAACGAATATTTCGAGAGTCCGAAAAAAATGTTCCGGTTAATCGAGGTTATTGAAATGAAATAGGCTTCTTCCCATTATTACATACTAAGTACATACCAAATTGCAAGTCTCTATCTCAATTTGTTCGGGAGATAGAGCGTTTACAGATACACAGACACACAGACACACAGACGGACGGCAAATTTTTTTTTCTAAAAATATGTTTTTTGGAATCTCCAGTGTCTGAAACGTGTAAATCCGTCAAAAAAAATTTTCGATTTTCAAAACGATTACAAGACTTACCCTATACTACGTATGATGGGTAAGTAAAATTAAATTCCAAAATAGTGGATCATGCAATAAAAACTGACCATTTTCCAGATTTTGCTAAATCTTTTGTAATCAGATCGAGGTGCAGCGACTACAGAACTCGTACTTTCTTAGAAGCATGGTATGCGAAAATTACAGATTTACCTCTTAATGAAGCAGGTGCAATCTCGAATGAATTCTCCGTGTTATTATAACTGTAACTTTGGCCTCGACATTTTGAAACGTTGCATTTTCTATGTGTTGATATTTTTGAACTGTGAACGTTTGTTTTGAACGTTAAGAAAAATGTTTGTTGATGAGGGATTTTCATGTAAATCCGAAACGTCCAATTTTAATATGTTTTTAATGTTTTATGTAATTGTAATGTAATGTCTGTAATTTTAATGATTTTAATATAAATATAAATACAGTAAAACCTCCAATGTTGACCACCTCTCTATGTTGACCGAAATTTGTTAGTTTGAATGTTCACAACGCATTTTCAATGGAGTTTTACCTCTCTATGTTGACCACCACCGTAAGTTGTATGTTGACCACTTTTTAGTAGGTTTTACTCTCTGTAACTTGACCACTGATGTTTTCTTGGATTTGATTTTTCCTTCGTTTGTTCTCCATCTAGTTTCCAGGAATTTCTTTATCAGTCATTCGGCTTATCTGAACAACACTCGCCCCCCCTTGTGGTGCTCCATTCATTGGTCATTTAGAGTATGATACAATGGGAGGGAAATGCCAGAATTCCTGGAATCTGTCGAAAAATGTCAGGGGAGTGGGGAATGTGTGTAGTGGTGTAGCTATACGCAGAATCGGAAAACAACGTGTATCGCTCACATGTGAAACACATTCCGTTCTTTTTTTCTGGATGTCGCGTCGTGACGGGACCGGTCGTTTATTTGTGAATTTTCATTAAAAATGGCGCAAAGAAAAGCCTTAAAAGAACTTAAATTAAAGGAAAAAGTACATCTTCTTAAGTTTCTGGAAAGCAGCAGCCAAAGAAAGACAGTGGAAAAATTTGGCGTGAGCAAGACAACTGTAAGCTACATTTTAAAACACAAGGAAGAATATCTGGAAAGATGTTCTTCCGAAAACGGCGGACTCCAAACGAAACGCAGAAAAACGTGTCTCGACGCTGTGAACGAAGCCACGTTTCAGTGGTTTAAACAGATGAAATCAATCAATGAGAATGTAGGCGACGCTGCGACGGGTGTCGCAGACTTTTTAGGGCATCTGCAGACTGAAAACCCACAGCGATGCCGCGGACGCGCTATAGCGCGTAAATTACGCGAAAAAACGGCAAACTTTGTCAAAGAATTGCGGAAAAAACGCGAAATTCATATAAAGATCGCGAAAAATGGCCAATTTCGTTGACAGATCGCGAATAAAACGCAAATTTAGTCAAAAGGCCGTGAAAAAACGTGAATTTCGTCAAAAGGCCGTCAAAAAAACATTAGTTTCGTTGAAGGATCACAGAAAAATGCGAATTTTGCCGAAGGGCTATGGAGAAAAAACCAACTTCGTCAAAGGATCGTGGAAAAAAACGGTTAATTTCGTCGAAGGATCACGAAAAAACGGTTAATTTCGTCGAAGAAGCGGCAAATTTCGTCTTCGGATCTCGAAAAAACGGAGAATTCTACCGACAGATCGCAAAAAACGGCAAATTTCGTCGAAAGATCGCCAAAAAACGGTAATTCTGTCGAAGGATCTTGAAAAAATGGTAAATTTCGTCGAAGGATCGTGGAAAAAACGCGATTTTTGTCCAAAGGCCAAAGAAAAACGCGAAATTCATCAAAGGATCTGGGAAAATGGCTAATTTCGTTGAAAGATTGCGATAATAACGCAAATTTCGTCAAAAGGCCGCAGAAAAATGTCAATTTGGTCAAATAATCGTGAAAAAATCTGCTAATTTCGTCAAAGGATCACAGAAAAACCGCTAATTTCATCAAAGGTTCACAAAAAAAACGTGAATTTTGTGAAATAGTCCCAGAAAAGATGCAGCATTCCTTTAGAAAACAGCAGACACACAAAGTTCTATGCTTATTTATATAGGCATAGTTTTTAATCTGAAACAATATACTGAACTAACTTTTGAAAAATTGGGTTAACCCAAATCCAATTTGCAAGAATCTACACTCAGCCTGAAATCGACTCGAATCAAAAGCAGAGTTAATCCGACCTGCAACAAGAATAATTATTGCCGAGAGAGGATTTTCTCCCCTCTCCCCTCTGCTGTAACCTTTCAGAATATTTGCTGTGAATTTCAGATTTTTTTTTTTTTTTTACTCAGAAAGGCTGATAAATGCTGATGCCTTAATTAATTAGCACTACAACTACAACAGCAGCACGAATAGATTTATACGATATATTGCGTATCGCAGACTATTTTTGAAAACATTATTAGCATTGCAGACACTTGAAGATAGTTCTGTCACTGGGTGCAAGTATATCGAGACCTATGCTTCAGGAAGTATCAAAAAAATTTGCAAAATAATTCGAAATAGAAGACTTCCAAACATCAGCAGTTTGGCTTGAAAAATTCAAACTACGATACGAGATTTCTCAAAAAGTTTTGTGTGTGGAATCGAATGAGGTTTCAGCTGAAGTGGTGGAGAAGTTTATTGAAAAATTCCCAGAGTTTGTTAAAGGTTTTAAAGATGAGGACATCTTTAATGCTGATGAGTGCAGTCTCTTCTTTAAAGCAATGCCTGATAGAAGTCTAGTAAAAAGGGTGACACTTGCAAAAGACGAAAATTTTCAAAACAGCGTTATACTGTTCTTCTATGTGCTAGTATGACTGGGGGTAAATTGAAGCCTATGGTGATCGGCAAAACCTTGTGCATTTAAAAACGTAAAACCTGAAGACCTTCCTGTTTTTTGCAGAGCGAATAGATCCGCTTGGATGATCAGTGCTTTGTTCGAAGAGTGGGTTACAGGAATTGACGCAGAAATGAGGAAAAAGAAGCGGTATATTCTACTTACCGTGTACAACTGCCCCAGGCACCCGAAAGTGAATAATCTCACAAATGTGAAGCTAAAATTTTTGCCTCCAAACACAACTTCGAAAATCCAACCTTTAGATCAAAGCATTATTCAGTCCTTCAAAGTGCACTACAGAGCTCAACTTCTGGAATGGATGATCATGAAAGCACAAACCTGTGGTCCTTCTGCATTGGCATCGTCAACAGCTGCGTCAGTAAATGCTTCGAATGCTGTTCATCGGATTAATTCTGCTTGAAATAAAGTTACGCAAACCACGATTAAGAACTACTTCAAGAAAGCTGGATTTGTTACAGCTCGGTGCAAGAGATGAGCTTCCTCTATCTCCCTTGCCAATTTTTGATGGAGTTGATTTTGAAGATTATGTTACCATGGACGATGAGTTAGTAACATGTGTTGAACCAGACCCAGAGGCAATTTTCAATGAGATATTCTCTGCAACTAAGCACAACGAGGACTCTAAGGTAGAAGAAATGAATGGCAAAGAGGATGATGATCCAAGTGACGACGAAACTGAAAAGTACCTAACTTTGAAGGAAGACTATGTAAAGCGCTTGATAGAGCAATTTAAAGATTTCGCTGCAGAAAAATGGCCAAGCATGTTTAATGGACTTGTAAACTATGAAAATGCTTTTTGCAGTTACCTAATAAACAAAAAGAGGACTGAAAAAAAAAATTGAATTATTCTTTCAAAAATTGTAAAAATGTGCTGTACCTTCAGTAAAAATTAAAAAAGTGCTCATTTTTTTCTAAATTTTTCCTTAAAAAATACTTAAAAAGTTTACTAATTTTTTCATAATATTGTACTAAATATTTTCTAAAAATTCCCTAAGTTTGACCACCTCCGTATGTTGACCACTTAGTCACAGTCCCTTGGGTGGTCAACTTATGGAGGTTCTACTGTATTATAAAATGATCACCAAAACTATTTTTCCGAAACAAATATTATATCTTATGGTTAGAGTATCATAGTTGAGGTTTTTTCCAACAGAGTGAAAATATGCTGGGACCAGGACTCGAACCCGGGTCTTTCGTTTGCCGTACCAACGCTCTCCCTACTGAGCTATCCCGACGATATCCTGGACTGGCATATTTCACTCCTACAGTTAAATCCAGTATACATTTCCATAAGTACTTTTTGTACATGCAATTTCATCAACTTCTCCATCAGATGAAGATGTTTCGGGGTTGGCAAGTACTATTTGTACTTTAAGATAACATGAAATCCCTGTCCAAATTTGTGCTTATTCTAATCAAATCAAAGTGTGAATAAAACCCAAGATATACTACAATCATGATATAGCACAATCAATAGGAAATTGGAATGTTAAATTAATAAGACTACGGGAGGTTCGGAGGGGGTGGGAGCTTTGTCAACCTGAAGAAATATATATATATATATATATATATATATATATATATATATATATATATATATTGTCTTGAAAAAATACAAGGGTGAGCAGTTTATCAGAATATCATTATATATAGCAGTTTTTAATTTGACCTTTCCAATTTCCGGAAACATTGAGAGATCTTATATGATTATAAATATATACCAGAGGGCCCGTGCAAAGATTTCGCACTGGAATCTAATATTTTTTAGGTACTTCTCTATTAACCCGTCGACCGCTTTTCATAACAAAAAACTACCGACAAACTGTAAGATTAAACGCCAAAAATGCAGTCCCATTTACTTGATGTCAGAATCATTATGCGTGTTTGTTACGTCATCTAGTGGTATTCATTCGACATTTGCGTGTATGTCTCATTATGTTTTACTGATTTAGTAGTTATTTTATTAATTAAAACAACAATTGTGTCCTTAAATTCTTATATTTTATTTATTTTTTGATATTCCAATGGCAACGTTCTCCCGTTTATTTTGGCGATAGTTTTTTGTTATGAAAAGTGGTCGACGGGATAATAGAGAAGTATCATTTTTTATCAATATGTAATATTTATTAGATGCAGGTTTAAACTTCTAAAGAAAAAGCAAGGATAAAAATATCTGCAAACAACATTTAGTTGTTAGTCAAGCCAGAATATCATCTAATTTATTCCATCAAAGTTAGACTAAAAGCTGATCCAAGATTGCTAAAGGCATGCGCGAGAAAAAAAATTAACAATCGTATTTTGACTGCATTAGAGGATGACGTCCTCCGCTTCGGGAAAACCATGGGACTTAGAAATATCAATCTAAACATTTCAATTTCAATTTCACTTTTTAATCATAAGTATAAAATAAACCCGTGCGGTGTTTTTTATAATAATTGCTATGAGCATCATATAATGTGGTATTTTATTTTTTTGGCAACAATAATTTCAGGAAAACCTTTCATTTCTTTCATGAAAACAATGCCGATTTAATTTTTTAATTTCAGCAAATTTTAATCAAAAACATGTTTTAACGAATTGTTAAGTGGGCTATGTCAGAAGCCTGTTCTAAAACCTTTCATATGGTATCTCATTCGTTGTTCTGCGTTTCATATTTTCTGAGTAAAAGGGATGTTGACAGGAGAAATAATATATAAGGATAGTATTATTATATATAATTTAAAACATATAAATTGTGAATGACAGGATGTTAAATATTGTGAAAAGGGAGATTTAAAAACAGTGGCTTCCAGAGTTGGCGTTTAAGCGCATGCTCTGCAAATTTTCTTGTTTGTAGGATCATTTGTAGAGTTATTTGTACACTTTAAAGTTACGAACATTCAGTTTTTATATCTAAATTATTCCGACAGGGAAAACAATAGTTGCATTTAAATAATCAATTATCGACAAATGAGCATTAATTGTATTTTTTTTTTCATACAACTTTATATATTTGTTTATTTTAAATATTGGCTTGAATAATTCAATTTTCAAAACAACTTACAAGAAAAAATAATACAAATAAAGAATCCTATTTAATCAATAATTTGATATATTTGTTGTAACTTGTAACTATTAAATAGATGTAACAATTCATATCAAAATGTGTGTTTGCAGAAACATAAATAAAAACTCCGATCTCTTCAGAATTGAGAGGAATTATTGCAAATGTTTCTTCAATATTTTTTTATTTCACATTTTACAGGGTTCGTACGGATCAGGAAATTTTCCAGGAGTTTCACCAGTATTTTCTTTAGAAAAAAATAAATCTAGGTTAAACTCGCAAAACATCGCCTTCTATTAAGGAGAGATTTTCTGTAAGGAAATACTGGTACCAAAGAATTTCCTGTTCGCAAAATTCCAGGAGCCGTACGAACCCTGATTTTAGTAATTCGTCAGAACATCCGAGGCAACATTTAATTTGCTGATTTTTTTTAAAATCAATAAATAGCCATCAAATCTATATATTTAAAACGCTAAGCGATTTCTTTCGATAATCCGTTAGAACAAACTACTGCTTCAAATTACACCATTCTTTTTTTAAATGAAAGATATTAGGACACAGATTTGATATCGTGCATTCGTTTGTCCGAAAATTTAATTAATTAGCTGTAATTTTCAATTAAACATTTACTTCTGCTTATGACGTCATAAAGTTGACAACTCCCACTTTTGAGGGCATAGAGTTTTTTCCCTGAACCCTGTGGTTCGCCAATCTTTTGACATTAACTAATATCAACTAGGTAATATTTTAACATCTATATATTTAAAACGCTAAGCGATTTCTTTCGACAATCCGTTAGAACAAACTACTGCATCAAATCACACCATTCTTTTTTTAAATGAAAGATATTTGGACACAGATTTGTTATCGTGCATTCGTTTGTTCGAAAATTTAATTAATTAGCTGTAATTTTCAATTAAACATTTACTTCTGCTTATGACGTCATAAAGTCGACAACTCCCACTTTTGAGGGCATAGAGTTTATTCCCTGAACTCTGTGGTTCGCCAATCTTTTGACATTAGCTAATATCAACTAGGTAATATTTTAACATTGTAGTATAAAATCTTTAAAAAAAAAACTTAATTAGCTAGAATATAATCATAATAAAATATCTAAACGTAAACATATCAATATGAATAACAAATCTCACGTAAAATGTTGCAATTTAAATGATTCCAATTGAAACAAGATTTGGAGAGTTATCCTTGACGCCCAGCTAACATAAAAGTACCTATTTTATTTTATTTATTTACACACATATTCAAATTTATTATAAAACACCAGGTTGCCATACAAAGCAAAAATCGTCATTTAGGCGCCAAAAAATAACCCAGGTGCGTCTGCGATATATGTACTGATTTAATCAAAATTATTTTGGTTGCACCGCATATTGCAAAATTAATTAAAATGGTCAAAAATTCAATTTCAAGGTTTTGATGTCAGTAAATAGTGCATTTTATTCTGAGTAGAAAGGTACCAATGTTTTTCAGAGTCGATAATTATTGACGAAGATATAAAGTAAAACGCAATCGTCATTCTTTGTTTTTGAATGGAGAGTGAAAACTTTAAATGCATTTAATTCACAACAATGATTTTCAAACTTGCGCGCACGATTTCTCCAAAAATAATTTAGTTAGAACCTCAAATTTTTTCAAACTTATTAATCTTGTAACAATGAACAAAATGAACTAGAATCTTTTAATTTGGCCAATAAATTAAAAAATAATTAACTGTAATTTATCGAAAAGCGCATTCAAAATGCGTTTTTAATTTAATTACAGTTAATTATTTTTTAATTTATTGGCCAAATTAAAAGATTCTAGTTCATTTTGTTCATTGTTACAACATTAATAAGTTTGAAAAAAAATTGAGGTTCTATCTAAATTATTTTTGGAGAAATCGTGCGCGCAAGTTTGAAAATCATTGTTGTGAATTAAATGCATTTAAAGTTTTCACTCTCCATTCAAAAACAACGAATGCCGATTGCGTTTTACTTTATATCTTCGTCAGTAATTATCGCCTCTGAAAAACATTGGTACCTTTTTACTCAGAATAAAATGCACTATTTACTGACATCAGAACCTTGAAATTGAATTTTTGACCATTTTAAAGGTGATCTGTCCCCTTAAAAATAAGAAAATTGGTACTTCTCTATTATCCCGTCGACCACTTTTCATAACAAAAAACTATCGCCAAACTGTAACGCCAAATAAACGGGAGAACGTTGCCATTAAAATATCAAAATAAATAAATAAATAAAATACATGAATTTATGGACACAATTGTTATTTTAATTAATGAAATAACTAATAAATCAGTAAAACATAAGGAAAATAGACGCAAATCTGGAATTAAAAACCACGTGATGACGTAACAAACACGTATAATGCTTCTGACATCAAATAAATCGCACTTCATTTTCGGCGTTTAATTTTACAGTTTGGCGATAGTTTTTTGTTATGAAAAGTGGTCGACCGGATAATAGAAAAGTACCAGAAAATTTAATGTTTAACGAAATTCAATTATTTGATCGATCGCGAATTTTGCTTCTTTTCCGTTATACCGACACCATGCCATACATGTAAATATATGCTTGGCGACAATGGTGTCCGTATAATGGAAAAGTACTCAATTTTTTCTTAGTTCGGGCTATACCAAAAACAAACATTTTACAGGTAACAAAAAAGTCGCCGAAAATGGCTGCTTCATCAGCTGTTATGACAGCAAAGTTGGATAAAATCTAATAACCTGAATTTTACAACGTTTATGCGAAACACCACAGAGAACACACGCTATTTTTATATAAGTATAGGGTATATTTAAACGAATAAGAGAACTAACAACCTTCAATAATATAATGCATGAAAAAGTAAACAAATAAGGGATTCAGCAAATCATAAAATATGTATTTCTTAATATAACTATAAAATACAGAAAAACATTCTGGTACCATCAAAAATATTCATTATCCCGTCGAAATTCCGTGCATTATCCCGTCGTCCCATTAAGAAAAAAAAAACTATATGCAAATTAGGTACTTTTCGGTTAGCCGGTGTCAGTAATATATATATATATATACATAATAATAAACTCCAATGGAAAATTACTTGCAGAATCATTATCACAAAAGCCAACCAAAATCTATAAACCACATAAATTCAATACTAGAAAAACAAAACTATATACATTATATATATTTGTATATATGTATGTATATACTATATATATACTATATATATATATATATATATATATATATATATACATATATACTTCATTGGCGCCCTGCTAACCGAAAAGTACCTCAAATAATTCGCCAAACTGTAGCGCCCAATAAACAAACGGAAGAATGTTGCCATTAAATCTCAAAAAAAGAAAAATAATAATAATAAAAAAAATAATTAAGAAAAGCCCCATTTACTAAAGTATCATTTATCAGTAACTTTTAACAATAACATTTACAATATATTAATGAAAACAGAATCAAAAATAATCTTGGATATTTATTTATTTACATTATTTCTCTTAATTATGGAAAAGGAATAATCATCCTGATTATGTAAAGGAATGAAGAAACCATACAAATAAATTACACTTGAAAACATTAAAAATCTCCTTATTTGCAGATTGATTTATTATTGTAAAAAAAATTCTTCATCTTTACATAAAAATTGATTAGCTTAAAACAATGGATGCGTTTCAGAAGATATGGATTTGAAACGAACAATGATTAAAGAAGACACTTTAAAAATTTTGATCAAAACATTTTAAAACTTTTTTTAACGTCGAATTTCGAAGGTGCGTTTGGGGAGATGCAATGCACATGCGCATAGGAGCTCATTCGGTTGCATTATCACAAGGAGGGGGGTGCCTTTTTTAATATGCTCTTTTATTGACTGAATATGAGACAAACGTAGGGAGATGCTATTTGTATGATACTTCATAGGTTCAGGAAATTTTCTTTCTTGCCTTGAGGAATAGGGCGGTAATGTCAAACTGATTTCCATTTTGTTTACGGATTGTTTGTTTAGAGTTTGCATCGGAAATAATAACGTAATTCACTGGGGGATATTTTTAAAAAATAAAATATTTGAAAGATTGTTTCATAAGCACCCCTACTTATATAATAAAGAAGCTTATTTTACTAATATTGTTATTGTAATTTTTCCGTCAAGTTTTGACGGGTACCATCTAGTTGTAGTATAAAATCTTTAAAAAAAAAAAAAAAACTTAATTAGCTAGAATATAATCATAATAAAATATCTAAACGTAAACATATCAATATGAATAACAAATCTCACGTAAAATGTTGCAGTTTAAATGATTCCAATTGAAATAAGATTTGGAGAGTTATCCTTGACGCCCAGCTAACATAAAAGTACCTATTTTAATTTATTTATTTACACACATATTCAAATTTATTATAAAACACCAGGTTGCCATACAAAGCAAAAATCGTCATTTAGGTGCCAAAAAATAACCCAGGTGCGTCTGCGATATCTGTACTGATTTAATCAAAATTATTTTGGTTGCACCGCATATTGCAAAATTAATTAAATACATGATTATTGTTTCTTTCTCAGATTAAAAATAAGAAAATTGGTACTTCTCTATTATCCCGTCGACCACTTTTCATAACAAAAAACTATCACCAAACTGTAACGCCAAATAAACGGGAGAACGTTGCCATTGGAATATCAAAATAAATAAATAAATAAAATACATGAATTTAAGGACCCAATTGTTATTTTAATTAATGAAATAACTAATAAATCAGTAAAACATAATGAAAAATAGACGCAAATCTCGAATGAAAAACCACTTGATGACGTAACAAACACGTATAATCCTTCTGACATCTGCCCCACCAGTGGCTGAGAGGTTCTGCTCTCGAAGCTGGCAGACAGGAGGTGCTGTTCTCGATCCCAATCGCGCCCGTTGGCCTAATCGTTCGGAGTTTTCGTGGTTTTCTTCGAGCCGTGGATTTATCCATGCGTAAATACGGATTAGGTTCCCTTAGAAAGACCCCCACGAAGGGCACTCCCCCCGGGCCTATATCCCAAGTGTAGATAATTGGCCATGAATAATCAACTCAACGCTTCTGACATCAAGTAAATCGGACTGTATTTTTGGCGTTTAATTTTACAGTTTGGCGATAATTTTTTATTATGAAAAGTGGTCGACCGGATAATAGAAAAGTACCAGAAAATTTAATGTTTAACGAAATTCAATTATTTGACCGATCGCAAATTTTGGTTCTTTTCCGTTATACCGACACCATGCCATACATGTAAATATATGCTTGGCGACAATGGTGTCCGTATAATGGAAAAGTACTCAATTTTTTCTTAGTTCGGGCTATACCAAAAACAAACATTTTACAGGTAACAAAAAATTCGCCGAAAATGGCTGCTTCATCAGCTGTTATGACAGCAAAGTTGGCTAAAATCTAATAACCTGAATTTTACAACGTTTATGCGAAACACCACAGAGAACACACGCTATATTTATATAAGTAGGGTATATTTAAACGAATAAGAGAACTAACAACCTTCAATAATATAATGCATGAAAAAGTAAACAACTAAGTGATTCAGCAAATCATAAAAATATGTATTTCTTAATATAACTATAAAATACAGAAAAATATTCTGGTACCATAAAAAATATTCATTATCCCGTCGAAATTCCGTGCATTATCCCATCGAAATTCCGTGCATTATCCCGTCGTCCGATTAAGAAAAAAAAAACAATATGCAAATTAGGTACTTTTCGGTTAGCCGGCGCCAATAAAGTATATATATATATATATATATATATATATATATATATATATACACATAATAACAAACTCCAATGGAAAATTACTTGCAGAATCATTATCACAAAAGCCAACCAAAATCTATAAACCACATAAATTCAATACTAGAAAAACAAAACTATATACATTATATATATCTGTATCTATGTATGTATATACTATATATATATATATATATATATACTTCATTGGCGCCCTGCTAACCGAAAAGTACCTCAAATAATTCGCCAAACAGTAGCGCCCAATAAACAAACAGAAGAATGTTGCCATTAAATCTCAAAAAAAGAATAATAATAATAATAATAATAATAATAATAATTAAGAAAAGCCCCATTTACTAAAGTATCATTTATCAGTAACTTTTAACAATAAAATTTACAATATATTAATGAAAACAGAATCAAAAATAATCTTGGATATTTATTTATTTACATTATTTCTCTGAATTATGGAAAAGGAATAATCATCCGGATTATGTAAAGGAATGAAGAAACCATACAAATAAATTACACTTGAAAACATTAAAAATTTTCTTTTTCTGTAGATTGATTTATTATTGTAAAAAAATTCTTCATCTTTACATAAAAATTGATTAGCTTAAAACAATAGATGCGTTTCAGAAGATATGGATTTAAAACGAACAATGATTAAAGAAGACATTTTAAAAATTTTGATCAAAACATTTTAAAACTTTTTTTTAACGTCGAATTTCGACGGTGCGTTTGGGGAGAAGCAATGCACATGCGCATAGGAACTCATTCGGTTGCATTATCACAGGGGGGGGGGGATGTGTGCCTTATTTAATATGTTCTTTTATTGACTGAATATGAGATGAACGTAGGGATATGCTATTTGTATGATACTTCATACATTCAGGAAATTTTCTTTCTTGCCGTGGGGAATAGGGAGGTAATGTCAAACTGATTTCCATTTTGTTTACGGATTGTTTGTTTGGAGTTTGCATCGGAAATAATAACGTAATTCACTGGGGGAAATTTTTTTAAATAATATATTTGAAAGATTGTTTCATAAGCACTCCTACTTATGTAATAAAGAATCTTATTTTACTAATATTGCTATTGTAATTTTTTCCGTCAAGTTTTGACGGGTACCATCTAGTAATATTTAAATCATTAAATCAGCAAATCATATTTAAATCATTAAATCATCAAATAATTCTTTAAATCTATTTATCTTAATGGTTTGTAATATGCGAGGAAAAAAAAACTATTTTTTTTTGTTTTTATCAGATTATTCATATATTTGTATATGATAATTCGTATATGAAGAGAATCGACGATATTCATGTGAGGTTGCAATGGGAATCGCCTGGCGTAAAAATAGTGGCTAGCGCGTTTGCTTACACATTTCATCACTTGATGCAGCATAAATACAGGTAAATGCATGCGCAAAATACTTTAGATTTATTTTGTACGAATCACTAAATAGAAAATTCGTATATACTTATTAATTAAAATAAGCAATTTTCATTTTAAAAATAACATGGTAAAATATGCACGGAGTTGCAATAAAATAGAGAAAAGAATTCATGTATATATATAGCCTATGCCTGTTCCTGAAAATATCTAAAACTTGACATAAAGATAAAATATGTGTAAATTTTCTAAACACAATGCTTTTCAATGGCGCGGTTCTGAAGGTTATTCCCAAGCAGACAAATTTTTGTAGCCTCGAACCCAAAGGAAGAATATTAACCATAGCGGCGTTATAAGTGTCCGATTTTTTTTCTTAACCAATTTATACAAGCTGATTTTTCAATGTGTAGTTGATCTTAATTATCAAAACAAAAACAGCCGTCAGCTGTCGAGATAGCGGTGGGTAATGCCATGCAGCGGTGAAGCCAGGGAGGGGGTCCAAATGCTCTTAATACCAGTAATAATATAAAGTTTTCTTTGCATTGGTTATCGCAGAAAGATTCTCCAGCTAGATAAGTCAAAGAAAACTTTACAAAATTTGTGGTATCCAGGGCATCTGGACCCTTCACCCTGGCTACGCCACTGAAAAATGCTCCAGTGAAACGGAAAAGCATGACAATCCGATTACAGAAGATCGTCGCCTTTCATGATAATATCATTCAATCTTCCGTAACCGGGTAATCATTTTAAAACAAAGCACATTAACATGCTTTTAGAGGCTGCGGAGTCTGAGCAGGGGTTGGCGAGCGTGGCTCGCAGGGGGCAAAGTCCTGTTGTTCCTAAAAAAAAAAGATAAAGTTTTGTGAATCTTAAAAAAATAATAATAAGCGTATATCTGGAAAGTATATATTTAATTATTCAAATATATAGAGTAGCTAAGATGTTTGTGATTGTTTTATTTAAAAATTTATGTAAATAACAATTTTTGGCACCTAATTTTAATTTAAAGGCGAACATAATTGGAAGTATAACTATAACATGTTAATTTTCCGAAGGAATGCTGTGTCGATTGAGTGTTAAAAGAATCCAAAATAAGAGCAGCTCCTGCCGATGCACCACTTAAGTAAAATTTGATAAAGAAATCACAAATTTATAAAAATCCATCCGAATTATCGTAAATAGATAATCGCGTAATCACTTAATCGCGATGTATTGATACATAAAAACGAACACAATTTTTCAGTATTGATCACACATAATACGGTTATTTCTAAACTAGCCGCCACTGGCGACCAGTTTGGTCTCCCTTAAATGTATGTTAAGCATTGTAACACGTTACTTTTATTCATAATTTAATTTTTTCCCCTTAATCCTTTGCCAAATCGGAAGATTCTAATAGACAAATCAAGAACTTTTGCGATCATGGCAGCATTTCGCATATTTTTTGTTGTTATGAATTTCAACTTTCTTGACAAAAACCGTTTAACCCACTTAAGCATTTATGCGTCATGTCCGTTTGCTTATCAGTTGCAATATGTTTGCTAATGCGGAGATTCTTAAACATATTAAGTAAATTTCCGTAATTGGGTCCATTTCGAATTGACGTATTTTAGTTAATACGATTTGATGCAGTGAAGTCTATTTTGTGAAAGTCTTTAATGATATCCACGTTTACACTGACGATATCGTTGCTAATATTTTTTTTGTTTCTCACTAACTTTGGCTATAGACTTGATTACGGAAGATTAGAAAATCTATCATTATTCTCATCTAAAACGTCTTGAATAATGTGCCATAATCGGGCTGCATATTATTGCACGTAATTTTCGAGTATGGTTTGGTGAAACATTGAACTTTTGGAAGCCAGTTTTGATAATCACATTCCCTTTAAACCATATTTGCTGTCAGCACTTCTGACCCGTGGTGTACAATCTGATTAAAAATCATGAAGTTCCTTCTAGATGCCCATCTCTGCTCGACTTCGTTTTTCTCTGCTCCTTTTTCTTGATATAGTTCAGGAGTTTTCATAATTGCGTATTCCCTTACTTCGGCATTTGTGCTTAATGTCTACTGACTGTTTTAAGATCCGTAACAGGTCAAATACGCCGCGCCAACATTGGCGCCTATTATTCTAATTACAGCAACCCATTTTTTCTCTCTATATTGTAACTCTATAATTAATATTATGTAGTAGAAATATAAAAGACATCTGAAGACGCGTTTATTGATATAGTAGATATGTGTATGTATATATTGTATTTATAGGTATATAGTATGTGATTAGAATATATATCTCATATTCATTCCGGTGGATATAACAAACCGCCAATAAAACTGCCATCGTAAATATCTAAGCTAAAAGCCATGAATATCATTTTATGTGTTTAATAAATGTATACTAAATTATTTTGGCACAGATGTCATATACGCACCACGTTGGCGCGATTTTTTCCCCCGCCAATTTGGCAAAAAAAATAAATTGTTGTTTAGTTACTTTTATTTTTTATTTTAATTCTATAAATTATCTTTATTATGTATATCAATATTTATTTATTTCAAACTATCATTTATTTATTTTTTTAAATAATAGAAGCTATTTCATTTATTACGTTATTTTATTTATATATTGAAATAAAAACTCACGTGGTATTATTGCATGCTATTTGTTACTAATATTCAAAAACAAAGTTTTCGCCAAATTGGCGAGGGAAAAAATCGTGCCAACGTGGTGCGTAGGACATCTGTGCCATTATTTTGTGTATTATTTTACTTTGATTCTATATTATTTACCATTTTAAAAATGGGTTCTTTTAGGTACAGCTGTCGCAAACACATCGGGGTATCATTTTGGCGCCAAAATGGCAATTTTAGGACTGAGCAACCCGGCGGTTTCGGGGTAAATTTTCCTTCGTATGGCAACCTGGTAGAGCAGATTCCGTATGTTTTATAATAAATTAAATATTGTGTGTTTTATAATAAATTAACCAGTGTGTGTGTTTTATAATAAATTAATCATTGTGTATGTTTTATAAAAAAAATTCTGTTTTTTAATATAAAATAAACTATTTCATAATAAAATAAAATTAACATGCTGTTTTAGCAATCTCTGACAGGCACCTGAAAATGGGGTTTTCTCGCCAAAATGACGCAAAACAAAAATCCCGCTAATCCCGGAACGTCTGCGACAGCTGTTCCAATTTAAGATGCATGCCATACCGTTCACACTTTTCATATAAAGTAGAAAATAGTTAAATGAGAAATATCATAAATCAAAACATTTTATTTCAAAATTAAAGTTTCTTTTCTAATTTGCTCACGCGAAAAATAAAAACGATTTTTTTTTGGCGATTTAAAAAATGCTATTGGCGGGATTTGCGCCCAAATAACATAAAGGTACTTATTGATGTTATGTATTTTATAAATGTATATTAAATTACTGTTTTGGACGCGATTGGTCAATAATAATGGTAAATATGATTGGTGATTAACAATCATTTTCGATGATTTCTCTTCATGGCACGTATAATACATAAATACCAAATTAACTGACAATTTGTTTCGAAATTTGATTCATTAAATATTATTACATGAGTTGTATTTGTTTACATTCAACTTACGTCAAGAAAAGATTCAGAAGGAAGTTGAGTTGTGTAAGCACTTCATCAAACGGAATTATGGTAAACTTTAATTGTCTCACAGGTCCTGGTGCGAATTATTTTTTTTTTTACACCAGGCAGCGCTCCAAAAAATCATTCACGGAAAACTTACTTTACGAATGATTATCTCCATGGTTTAATGGTTTAATATTTTAAACCTTCACGACGAATGAATCTTTTTTTTTTGTTTACTTTCATGAATGGAGAATTTGAACTGCGAAGCTAATTTCAACTGAAGTTATTGCAGAATATATACATAATTGAACGTAAGTCATCTCTCAAATATTAATTTATTTTGAACGATCTTTTTAAAAATGTAACTTTTATGCAGTTTTATTCAAAAAATAATTTTTAATAAAAATGGCCGCCTGGCATATGAAAAAGCGATGCGGGCATCCCGGAACTGTTGATGACAGTCACATGACTTACGGTTTTATTATAGAGATTGTAGTTCTCTATCTCATTTGGATGTATCTGTCTTAAATGAGTTAGCTCAGCCATACTCAAACTTTTTTTCTAGCGCGCCGCAAACATATGTTTGTGATGTTAGGCGGGCCGCAACACACTTGTATAATAATACAAAAAAGGTAATTAAAATGGTAACAAAGCCTTGCAACAAAGTTAATATTATCAATAGGGTTGAAAGTTTGTCGCGGAAAAAAAAATTACTAAAAATTTTAACACCACTATTTCCAAACAATATACTGTTGGTAGATTTCTATTCCAAATATTGTAGAAATATGCAGGGAAGACTGTTGTTTTGAAAAAATGGTATAAAACGTTTTTGTCGCCATTTTTTTGCGACAAACATTTAATTCCAATAAACAGTACTAACTATATCATATATTCTAATACGAGCAAATCTCGTGGGTGGTTTTATATATATATATATATATATATATATATATATATGCAAAAATTATCTTAAAAACGGCTCGAACGATTTTGACGAAATTTCGTATCCTACCGTTTTGGGGCACCAGAAAACCATTGGGCTAGGTCAATTGGGCTGGGTCACACGTTCGAGAACTTTCGATTAGTGGGTCATTTTGGGGTCAACGCGGGTCAAATTAATTTTATCTAAAAAACGGCTCTAACGATTTTGATTAAATTTTGTGTCCTACGAGTTTCGAGCACGATAAAAGCATTGGGCCAAGTCGCATGTCCGAGAAAATTCGATTAGTGGGTCATTTCTGGGTCATTGTGGGTCAAGATCTAAAAAGCGGCTCAATTTACACTAAATTTTGCATCCAATGGATTTCGGGCACGAGAAGACTGTTGGGCTAGGTCACATGTTCGAGAAAATTCAATTAGTGGGTCATTTTGGGTCATTTTGGGTCATGGTCAAGCTAATTGTATCTAAAAAACGGTTCAAACGATTTTGACGAAATTTTGTATCCGACCATTTTCGGGCATGAGAAGTCTGGGGCACAAGTCTGGGGAGAAGGGCTGGGTCACATGTTCGAGAACTTTCGATTAGTGGGTCATTTTTGGGTCAACGCGGGTCAAATTAATTTTATCTAAAAAACGGCTCTAACGATTTTGATTAAATTTTGTGTCCTACGAGTTTCGAGCACGATAAAAACATTGGGCTAGGTCGCGTGTCCGAGAAAATTCGATTAGTGGGTCATTTTTGGGTCATTGTGGGTCAAGATCTAAAAGCGGCTCAATTTACACTAAATTTTGCATTCAATGGTTTCCGGGCACGAAAAGACTGTTGGGCTAGGTCACATGTTCGAGAAAATTCAATTAGTGGGTCATTTTGGGTCATTTTGGGTCATGGTCAAGCTAATTGTATCTAAAAAACGGTCCAAACGATTTTGACGAAATTTTGTATCCGACTATTTTCGGGCACGAGAAGACTATTGGGCTGGGTCACATGTTCGAGAACTTTCGATTAGGGGGTCATTTTTGGGTCAAAGCGGGTCAAATTAATTTTATCTAAAAAACGGCTCTAACGATTTTGATTAAATTTTGTATTTTACGAGTTTCGGGCACGCGAAAATCATTAGACTAGGTCACATGTTCGAGAAAATTCGATTAGTGGGTCATTTCTGGGTCATTGTTGGTCAATATCTAAAAAGCGGCTCAATTTACACTAAATTTTGCATCCTATGGTTTTCCGGCACGAGAAGATTGTTGGGCTAAGTCACATGTTCGAGAAAATTCAATTAGTGGGTCATTTTGGTCATGGGTCATGATATTTGAACTCAAATTTAATTTTGACCGAGCATAGCTCGGTCTTCCCTGCTCGTAATAAATGTAAAGCCTAATAATATACCAATGCAGCATTTCCAAGTTCTTAAAAAAAAAAAAAAAAAAAAAAAAAAAAAAAAAAAAAAAAACAGATTTTTATAATAATAAATAAATTTTTTCCTCAATGCAAAAGTTTTTTAATTTTTTTAAAAATATAGAAATATTTAGTGCAAATTTAATTCATTTGGAATAATATTTGATTGGTATTGAAGATTAAGAAATGTATACACCACTATAGCACAGGTAGGACCGACTACTAGTAAAAAGCACTTTTGACTAAGCAAACGACATTTAAGATGTTTAACATAAAATTGATTTTAAATTAATTATAAATAACAGGACAGATTTTGTCTTTCCATGAAACTTATAAAACAACAGAAAAAGTCTTAAATACCTTTTATGCCCATCTCAATTAATTTTATAAATATAGATTAATGATTATGTGCCTCGGGCCGGACATAAAAGGTCGCCGGGCCGCAGGTTGAGTATGGTTGAGTTAGCTCAAGGGCCGACATGTCTTCGCTGTAATTTTGTTTATTTTTGGTTTTACATGCATTTTTTTAAAAGTATTATATCCCGGAATTACATTTTTACACGTTTTTCTACATTTCTACGCCGGATTTCACTCTTTTATTATATTTAAACTGCACCCATCGCTAGTAGTATATGCTTTCATTTATAAAGAAAACAAAATAATTAAGAAAAAAGTTAGCAATATGAAGTGGCGTAACAATGTTTCCGTTTCTGCTATATGCTGGTATAAAATGTAAGAAATGCAATCTCTAAAATGTCTGTCAAGTAATGGTAATGTATGGGATTCACAATTTTTGCAGGGCCCTGTTTACGACGTTCGCGCCAAATTAGGTACTATGATTTTACTCAGTTTGCAAACTCATAGTATCATCGAACACACATTTTAAAACATCGCTCAAAGACAAATAATGTATCTTGTGTCCTATAAATTTTACATACAATAAATAAATAAATATAAGTGTGGGTGATTTAAAATTGTATAGAGTCATGAAAAATTACTTCAAAAAATTTACGATTGTAGATCAAAGAAAAGCTTATGTTTTGAGCAGAGTTTCTTCATGTTTCAAATTGCGGATTTAAGTAGCTCCGCCCCAAATATCGTTTTTTTTTAAATGATTTTTTATAGTACATATATTTGTAAATATTAATGCGGATACCAAAAACATAATTTTATGGTATATTTTGAAAATGCGAACATGTTCCATATTTAACTAAAAACTGGCGATTTCTTTCAGAATATATGTTTTTAATATTTTAAAAATAACATCATTATATATTTGTCACCTTTGTTATTGAAAGAAAGCTGCGAAAATAAACCAATTATTAGTCTTTCGTAATTGTACAATGTACTTTAATTTTATACAATTTGGATTTTAAAAGTGGAATAAAAATTATTTTTTTATCCAAGATTTTTGGAAAATATTTCCATTTTTTTAAAAAATTTCCTAGATATAAAAAAAAGTCTAATTTTTTTTTTTTTTTTTTAAATTTGGGAACACTGATTAACAGTTACTTATTTAGGGACATTGTTAAAAGTTGAGTAATAATATTCTTTAATATCAAAGCAGAATACATTGCATATCCAGTAGGGTGGGCCGAAAACAACTTTTTTTGATTTTTTGATTCGCTATATCGCGGAAAACTTGCCTCTAGGGTAGCTTAGTATAATGCAAAAATAAAATAAATAAATTGTTACGTTTGGCGGTAGCGCATTGGCCCTAAAATGTGAGAAAATATAAGATTTCTATCATTTTCAAGGGGGAGTGCGAGAATTTTTTTGTTTTGTTTTTTGATTCGCTATACCACGGAAAACTTGCCTCTAGGTTAGCTTAGTTTAATGCAAAAATAAAATAAATAAATTGTTAAGTTTGGCGGTAGTGCATCCGCCCTAAAATTTGATTATTCACAGCAAATGTGGTGGTGAAAGTGCAGCAGTGTTCCAGTGAATAATTTTAATGTTGTCTGTAGTTAGGAAATTGATTTTCGGTGGTTGAAAACTCCTGATTAACTTTTTTTAGAAGCTAAGTTTCTGGTCATTATAATTTTTCTGAAACCTAACTCTATTATATGATTCCTTTTATCTACTATCATACTCAAAAGCAAGTTTTCTGGACGGGCAAAAAATACGTTTCTCTCAGTTACTGGGTCAATGACTTTCAACAAGTTTTCAGGCAGGAATCTGGAAGATTTTATAACTTCAAATGCATGTTCTGGTCTGTTTATGAAGTATTTACTTTTTTATATAAAACCATCGAGGTATGTATCACTTTAAGAGGAAAGAAACTAAGATCTTGCTCTCGTCTGTTGTGTATTCAATACCTAAATACAATCAGAGAACTCTGTTCGCCGTTGTTAACCACCTTGAGTGGGAAAGTGTGCCAGGCTCACGAACTGATAAATCTTGAAAACAGCTACCTGATTTTATAGCAGAACATATGTCCAGCATGTACTGCTGACCTGTGTGCGTTGGTCATGTTTTATCCTCTTCAAATTCTGTTCAAAACATTTCCAGTAGCATTCTTTCTTATTTGACTGAAGCTGGATTTTCACTTCATGAACTGAACGTGATTGGATGTGATGGCACAGTTACTAATATGGGGTAGAAAACCGTGTTATTCGCACAATTGAAGAACAAGTTAAACGACCACTACAGTGGAGGGTGTCCTCTTAAATTTCAATGAATTGCCATTCCGAGATTTGTTTCAAACTTAACAATTTAAGTAAACAATTTGAAAAACGCATAACATATTTAAAAACGTAATTTCAGGAATTTCCAACAAATAGAATATTAAAAAAATATCCGAATACTTTTATTCAGCCCTGTATATGATCAATAGATTTGTATATGTACTACATAGGATGCTAAATTTTAGTTCAGTTAGGAAACGCGTAGCACAGTTTAAAATTCTCCTTCTGGAGTTTCTGTCAATAAACGGAAATGTGTTCGCGAACTTTTGTGCTTCCCTGTATAGGATCTACAGAATTTATACACACGTAATAGACAAAAAGCGAGTTAAATTTAAAATCGCGTTCAGTAACTTAAAACGCACTTCCAGGAATTATTGTTAACAGACAGTAGAGAATTTTTTTGTGTGTCCCTGTAAATGAACGATGACTGCTATACACACAATATTCTGTAGTGAGCCTCTTGTAATGCCCTTTAATGATATATATAAATTCCAATGCGTTTAAAATAGTGAAACATTACTTAAATAAATCGCAGACGATTTTTCTCCGTAGACGTAATGTAACGGAATTCTTTTGACTGTCCCTGTAAAGTAACTATAAGTGCTATGCACACCCTATTCCATATTAAGCTTCTTGTAATACATCTTAGTGATACATATAAATCTCAATGCGTTTAAAATAGTGAAACATTATTTAAATAAACCGCAAATGAATTTTCCCCATAGACCGCAATGTAACGGAATTCTTTTGAGTGTCCCTGTAAAACAACTATAAGTGCTACACACTTCCGTTGAAATTGGGAACATGCTATAGTTAACGACAATAACATATAAAAATTGCAGGGCAATCCGAGCCTATTTACGGGAGTTAGAGCACGGACAGACGGCCAGACGGCAGACGGCCAGACAAACCGAAGTCATAAACACTTTTCAACTAGGTTGGAAAGTGTTAAAAAGCATAACTTTTTGAAAATTAATAACAGGAATATTTCATTAAGATAATTGCCTATCTTATTTTGAACACTTTTACATTTTGCATTGCCTACTTATCTCCAGTATGTAGAACAGTAAAAAGAATCTAAATAACCAATTTTGTCTTTTAAAAATGAAAAAAACGCAGCCTTTAGAAAATTAATGACAGGAATATTTCATTAAGATAATTGCCTATCTTATTTTGAACACTTTTACATTTTGCAATGCCTACTTATCTCCAGTATGTAGCACAAATAATAAAAAAAAAAACAAAAAAAAAATCTAATTAACCCCCATTCTTCTCGAATCAATTTTTGGTCATGAGAAAAAAAAAAGGGGGTGGTGTCAACGGCTGTAAACTCTATTATATGATTCCTTTTATCTACTATCATACTCAAAAGCAAGTTTTCTGGACGGGCAAAAAATACGTTTCTCTCAGTTACTGGGTCAATGACTTTCAACAAGTTTTCAGGCAGGAATCTGGAAGATTTTATAACTTCAAATGCATGTTCTGGTCTGTTTATGAAGTATTTACTTTTTTATATAAAACCATCGAGGTATGTATCACTTTAAGAGAAAAGAAACTAAGATCTTCTCTCGTCTGTTGTGTATTCAATACCTAAATACAATCAGAGAACTCTGTTCGCCGTTGTTAACCACCTTGAGTGGGAAAGTGTGCCAGGCTCACGAACTGATAAATCTTGAAAACAGCTACCTGATTTTATAGCAGAACATATGTCCAGCATGTACTGCTGACCTGTGTGCGTTGGTCATGTTTTATCCTCTTCAAATTCTGTTCAAAACATTTCCAGTAGCATTCTTTCTTATTTGACTGAAGCTGGATTTTCACTTCATGAACTGAACGTGATTGGATGTGATGGCACAGCTACTAATATGGGGTAGAAAACCGTGTTATTCGCACAATTGAAGAACAAGTTAAACGACCACTACAGTGGAGGGTGTCCTCTTAAATTTCAATGAATTGCCATTCCGAGATTTGTTTCAAACTTTAGATGGTGAAACGACTGGGTCACAATCATTTCGTTGTCCGATTAGCTCACAGCTCAGTAAATGTGAAAAACTCCCAGTAGTAAATTTTGACAGTGTTGAGTATGAGATTCCAGAAATGGATAAGCAAACTTTATGCAAAGATAAGCTGTACCTGCTGAACATAAGTTGTGATATAAATTCAGGCAGCTGTCCTGAAGAATTAACTGTTCGTGAGCCTGGCACATTTTCCTACTCAAGGTGGAGAACTGAGGCGTCAGAAAAAGTCATCGGCTCGAATTTCAGAGATGGTTTTATAAGAACTATACTTATTTCAATATTGTCAATGCCTAGTTTTTCAAGCTAATCCTTGTTCAAACTTAATTCAATTATATCAAAAGAAAGTAAAGACAAGTAAAGTATCATATTTCATTACAAACTGAATATTTACACAATCAGAAAAATGATTTTTGGTTTCAATGGAAATTTGTCAATTTTTTTAAATGTTTTTTTTAAACTTAATATTCTACTAATAAATTGTAAAATGAACTATTTTTGTTTCATTTATTTATCATTTCTATACTTTGTTCTTCGAAAATATGTCTATTACCACTTGTTATAGAAGTTATTTGATTTATTTCCATTTATTAGAAAAATTTAAAAAACGTATATTATTTTTTCGAATTTTAGGAACGATACGCTACCGCAAAACGCGAAAATATATTTATTTTGTTTTTGCATTTTACTAAGCTGCCCTAGAGGCTCATTTTCCGTGGTATAGCAAATACAAAAACAAAACAAAAATGTTCTCGCACACCCCCTTGAAAATGATAAAAATCTTATATTATCTCAAATTTTAGGTGCTGCCAAACGTAACAATTTATTTATTTTATTTTTGCATTATACTAAGTTACCCTAGAGGCAAGTTTTCCGTGGTATAGCGAATCAAAATACAAAGCAAAAAAATTCTCGCACTCCCCCTTGAAAATGATAAAAATCTTATATTTTCTCAAATTTTAGGGCCGATGCGCTACCGCGAAACGTAACAATTTATTTATTTTATTTTCGCATTATACTAAGCTACCCTAGAGGTAAGTTTTCCATGGTATAGCGAATCAAAAAACAAAGGCAAAAAATTCTCGCACTCCCCCTTGAAAATGATGAAAATCTTATATTTTCTCAAATTTTAGTGCCGATGCGCTACCGCCAAATGTAACAATTTATTTTATTTTTGCATTATACTAAGCTACCCTAGAGGCAAGTTTTCGCGGTATAGTGAATCAAAAAACAAAAAAAAGTTTTTTTTGGCCCACCCTAATATCCAGCTTTGATAAAACATTTATCTTTCACACCGCCAGTCGTGGAGGATGGCGTATTTTATAAAATTAAAAGGACAAATTACTTAAGTGCGACGATATTTTAATAAAATTTTAAATATATAATATTTATGGTGTTAGCTATATTTTTTTCGAACAGTCTGATATTTTACTTTCAAAAAATGTTTTGCTTTTACTTCTTCATAAAATATCATCTTTCTAAAATAAATGAGACTTTCACGTATCATTAGAAGTGTAAAAAATGCAAGAGAAATATGATATTCACCTGATTAATGCAATCGTCCTTGCAATGGTCATCCATTTCTCATTTTTAAAATCACGAACAAATCACATTGTAAGGAAACGTTTTAATTTTTTTAATTAGCCTGAATATAGGGACTCCAGCATACATGCAGAAAGCGGCAAAATCATTCTATGAAGTCGACAAAGATAATTTAATATTTTTTCTCGAAAATAAATAAATAATTTTAATTTATGCCATTGATCATCCATATTAATAAAACAATGTTTCGCTTTGTGTGTCTGTGTATGTGTGAGTGTCTGCGATGGCTAACAAAATCTACTTACTTATTTAGAGACATTGTTAAAAGTTGAGTAATAATATTCATCAATATCAAAGCAGAATACATAACGGAACAGATGTGTGACACTCACGCACCGATGTTTGGCGCGATTTTCATGCCTGAACCAAACTAATAACTTAATACAATATAGCTAGGTTGGCATTAAATTAAAAGATCCCCTAAATTTGGCGACTTTTTTTCCTTTTTATAACCTATTTCAGAAAAAAAGAAAAACTGTGCGTGAGTGTATGACATCATAGCTTACATTACATATCAGGCTTTGATTTTAACCTACGTTAACTATGACACCGCCAGTCACGGAGGACAGCAGGTACCTTGAATATTCAGCAGTAAAATGGTATGTATTTCAGCTATTAGTGTGCGCCGATTTTAAATAATATTTTAATTATATAATATTTATGGTGTGAGTATTAATTTTCAAACAGTCTGATATTTTATTTCATGAAAGGTTTTGTTTTTACTTTTTCATAAAATATCATTTTTATAAAATAAATGAGACTTTCACGTATCATTAGAAGTGTGAAAAATGCAAGAGAAATATGATATTCAGCTGATTAATGCAATGTTCCTTGCAATGGTCATCCATTTCTCATTTTTAATATCACTAACAAATCCCATTGTAAGGAAACGTTTTAATTTTTTTAATCAGCCTGAAGACAAGGACTCCAGCATACATGCAGAAAGGGGCAAAATCGTTCTATGAAGTTTACAAAGATAATTTAATATTTTTTTTGGAAAATAAATCATTTTAAATTATGCCATTGATCATTCATACTAATAAAACAAAGTTTCGCTTTGTGTATCTGTGTCTGCGATGGCTAGCGAAACCTACCGCGCGTATTAGTCTAAAAATTTCGTTGAGGATAGTCCAAGGCATGCACACATGCACCTGAGGCGCAGAATTTAAATATTTTAATAATTATCTGATATATTAATTAAAAACTCATTAAACATGGCAAAAATGCGATCTTTTTAACACTTTCCAACCTAGTTGAAAGGTATTTATGACTTCGGTCTGTCTGCCGTATGGCCGTATGGCCATCTGGTCGACTGTCCGTGCTCTAACTCCCGTAAATATGCTCAGATTGCCCTGCAATTTTTATATGTTATTGTCGTTTACCACAGCATGTTCCCTATTTCAACTGAAATGTGTAGCACTTATAGTTTTTTTTACAGGGACACTCAAAAGAATTCCGTTACATTACGGTCTATGGGGAAAAATCATTTGCGGTTTATTTTAATGATGTTAATCAATTTCAAACACATTGTAATTGATATATGTCACTAAGGTGCATTACAAGAAGCTTAATATGGAATAAAGTGTGCATAGCACTAATAGTTACTTTACAGGGGCAGTCAAAAGAATTCCGTTACATTACGTCTATGGAGAAAAATCGTTTGCAGTTTAATTAAATAATGTTTCACTATTTTAAACGCATTGAAATTTATATATATCACTAAGGGGCATTACAAGAGGCTTACTACAGAATATTGCGTGTATAGCAGTCATCGTTCATTTAGAGGGACACACAAAAGAATTCTCTACTGTCTGGTAACAATAATTCCTGAAAGTGCGTTTTAAGTTGCTGAACGCGATTTTAAATTTAACTCACTTTTTGTCTATTACTTGGTGTGGAAAAATTCTGTATTTCATATACAGGGCAGCACAAAAGTTCGCGAACACATTTCCGTTTATTGACAGAAACTCGAGAAGGAGAATTTTAAACTGTGTTACGCATTTCCTAACTAAACTAAAATTTAGCATCCTATGTAGTATATATACAAATCTATAGATCCTATACAAGGGTTGAATAAAAGTATTCGGATATTTTTCTGAATATTGTATAGGTTGGAAATTCCTGAAATTACGTTTTTAAATATGTTATGCGTTTTCCAGATTGTTATCTTTCAGCTTATTAAACAGTAATGATTTGTAAAATTATTTTGGAAGCGTTGGAAAGTGTTACATAATCTATGCTTGACGCATGATTTTTCGTTATTGTTTATCATAAAATGGCGCTAAAGAAATATCAAAACCACAAAAGAAATAAATGATTTGATAATTGCAGACGGTGAAATTTTCTCATTTTCACTTATCCTTAAATATTCAGAAAACTATCGGGGGGGTATCGATTCGAAACTCACAGCGTATACGTATTTTATTGTGAATATCGGACCGTAACTTTTCGTAATTTATCGTAAAAAAACTAATTAACGAATAAAAATGACCCAGACAGAAGAGGGGGTCGTATTGAATTTACTGATGCTTCGGGCATGTTCCTCCATTTTACTTTCCGAAACGAAAAGTCAGAAATTATACGTTATAAGATTGACAATGCATAGTAATTAATAAAGAAAACTTAATTTTACAGATTATTTGTTGTATTTGCTAAGATGTGGGGGGGATGGTTAAACGTTTTTTTTTTAATTATTAATTATTGCGTTCATGTTAAAAGCTTGACCCCTTTTATTCCATTTTTGGACCCGATTTAATAGGTCCGTTGTCTGTCCGTCACAGAGTCATTCTCAAAAACTACATAACTTACAGAGTTGAAACTTCGTGTATATAGATGAATACAAGCTGTGAAGAGCTCAAATATTAAAATTTGAAAAATTCGTATTATTTTAATAACTAGAGGTAAAAAACCAAAATTCTAACAGCCTTTTCCTATTAAATTTAAACATTTTTCGTTATAGCAGATGCCAAAGATTTAAAATCCACAATGAAATTCTTTCTACAATAATTAATTTTCTATCAGACGATTTTCACGTGAAAAATGAAAATGAAATAAAAAGTTTCACCAATTGAAAAAAAGATAAATATGAAATAAAATTGATTGACGTCATAGTCGTAATAAAACGGAAAATGCAAAGATTTCTCAATAATACAAGGAGTCTGAGTATATGTAAGTATACAAAGCAGATTAATATCACGTCATTAGAGAATTAAAAAGAAAATCTGACGTCATATGGGGAGTTTAACTAATTTTTCAAATGTTTGAGACTAATACAGAGCGACTATCAATATAGATAATAGATAATAGTAAATATATGAGTTTGAGAAACATATTGAATCGTGATAAAAATCAGATTATGGAAATATTCGCGTATTTTAACATTTTGAAAGTGTACAATTTGTTTAATTTTGAAATTATTTTTTTAAATATTGCATTTAGTCCGTATGACGGATATTATTATGACAGAATATAATAGCGGGCTTCGCCCGCTATCCAGCTGGTTTAGATATTAAAAAAAAAAAACGAAAAAATAGACCGGTAAATTTTTACTATAAAAAAAAATGACTTTTTTGTTGTTGTTGTTGTTGTTGCTTAATAAAATTTGTTTGAATTTATTAAAGAAAGGATAAAGTGTTTTGAAAGGAATATTAAACGAAACCCTTTGAGCGATCTTCGACCACACTTACCCACTTGCTCGGTATTTCTTTCTTTCTTTCTTTTTTTTTTCTTCACAATAATTATCACAATAATTGTCAGATTTTCCTAAGAATTGGTAAATAACTGTCTCATAATATATCAATTTTATTCCTGCACTTTTGGTCGCCAGCAGATACATTGTATTAGGTTGTCCGAAAAGGTCATGCCAGTTGGGAAAATCATTTATACCGGAAAATTCTACCTTTTAATTATTAGACATTGATTTCGATATCTAATGTCTAATAATTAACGGGCAGAATTTTCCGGTACAAATTGATTTTCCCAACCGGCACGAACTTCCGGTTAACCCAATATCACCAGCATTTCCGAATAAAATTAAATTTTCGTACAGATGGTCCTATAGCTGCCTGGTTTGATTGTCGTGTTCTGGGTTTCTTGAAAATTCTAAAAATGAATTTACGTTTATCCCTTAGTAACTCTAAAATCGGTATTTCTGAATAATGCATTTTTGAGGGTCTTTTGCTGTATATCCTTTTTCCTAATGGCACGATTTCTGTAATTCTTTTTTTGTTGCGTAGGGATTTTTAAAAAGTTTTTTCACCAAGATATCTTTTAATTTTAGTACTACTATTTCACCACAAGAGGGCGCTTTTAATTTCAGTTTCATGCTTTTTTCTCAGTAATAATTCTTGGATTTTCCAAAGAATTGATACATAACTACATTATAATATTCCCATTCCATTCCAGCACTTTTGGTCGTTCACTGATAAGTTGTATCACCACCATTTACTAATAAAATCCAATTTTTCTACAACTTGTCCCACAGATTTCCGATTTTATTTTCGTGTTTTGAAGTCTTTTAAAAGTCTAAAAATTTAATAATCTTCGTCACTTATTACCTCTATATGGTGCCGTAGGCAGAAGAGATCCGTGCCGGAAGTTCGTTCAGAAACAGATTTGCTTAGAACAGAATGCGCCTCCTGGCAGTAGAAGGTTGGTAGCAAGCGGTTAATCGTAAAACTTTTCCATTATTTATAGCAACATTTGTTATTCTGATTATTTCAGTGTTTACCTGCTTAGTTCGATTACATATCTGTTAAATTTTGTGTTTTATTTATTTATTTATTTGTGAAGTTTTAACCTCGTTTGACAATTTAGTTATGGAATGTTAAATGGAAATAAACAAAGTCTGAATTATATGCATTAATTTTGATGATACAATAATGAAAATGGAACAAAAATTTTTATCACAGCAAAAATGTGTAAATCCGTTGAAAACCGGAAGTCGAAAAAAATTTCGGTTACAATACATTCTTCTATCTGTAATCGAAGAAAGTAAAAATGAAATATACATTTTTTTTTTGCTTTTAATTTCAATAAATATCAATATAGATATAAGAAAGTAAAAATTAAGTATCCATTTAATGGCTTTTAATTTCAATAAATATAAAATTGCAAGCAACCATTTTGTTTTCTTTGTGTAACACTGTGACACTAACAATGATATTTTGCTTATTGTTTGTTTTTCTAAATTTCGAGAAAATAAAAAATGGAAAATCATATATGCGCAGTTTTGGTTCTTTTAGTAAGAATTCTGAGATTTAAGGGGAAATGTTTCGTTTTCAGACAGTCGTAGTAAAATGCTTCAACTTCATGTATGAAAATGCACGTTTTTTTTTTTTTTTTTTTAATAGTTTAGTTTCAATGATGGATTTTCGCCATTTAAATTGTTTAAATGTTTTATTGCTTGGTTTATCCGTGGAAAATAAAAACCTCTAATTTTGTGATGTAGAACTTTTATCTTAGTCTAGGCTGAAAATAAAAGTGTAAATTTAAACTTTTTAAAACAATCTATGTAATATGTTCCTTTTTTATTAATGAAATTGCCTATATTACACATATGTCATATTCATGGACGTATGCGATGCGTATTGGTATGTTTGGCAGACAGACGGACGGATCTGACGACATCTAGAGGTGCTACGTATTTATATAATTTACGAACGCACGTAAAAAAATGCCACACACTTTAAAATTCTGAATCTGCTATTTTTTGTCGAAATACGGAAAAACATCTAACACCCACTTAAAGAACATAATTTTACTTTAAAACGACGGTTAAAAAAAAATATAAATATTGCGGTTCGCCCTATATACGAGGTTCATTTTGAACAATTTTCGTTTAAATGTTCAAATTCTTACAAAATCGGGTTAAAGCTATAAAGTCAGACAAATTTGAAGTAATAAGGGTGTTATCACGAGCCCTTGCAACGTCGGGCAGGTCAGGTATTACTATATGTATATCAGAGAAAAAATGCTTGAATATTCTTTACACAAAATACAATTTTAATCGATTTGGACTAAACTTGGCATACAATTTGTATATAGTTCCTAGTTTCAACAATGAAATAGCATTTTCAATGATGCAAAAAATAGGTATAAATCAGCTCTTCATTCAAATTCAGTTAATTTTTAAATACAGTTTCGCTTTTTGTTATAATGATCTTGTTCCAGCAAAAGAGGAAAAAAAATCTAATTAACCAATTTTGTCTTTAAAAAAAAAAAAAAAAAACGTAGCTTTTAGAAAATTAATGATAGGAATATTTCATAAAGATCATTTCCTATCTTATTTTCGACACTTTTATATTTTGCATTGCCTACTTATCTCCAGCATGTAGAACAGTTTAAAAAAATCTAATTAACCAATTTTGTCTTTTAAAAATGAAACAAGAACGAAAAATCATGCGACAAGCATAGATTATGTAACACTTTCCAACGCTTCCAAAATAATTTTACAAATCATACCATTTAATAAGCTGAAAGATAACATCTAAGTAAACAATTTGAAAAACGCATAACATATTTAAAAACGTAATTTCAGGAATTTCCAACAAATAGAATATTAAAAAAATATCCGAATACTTTTATTCAGCCCTGTATAGGATCTATAGATTTGTATATATACTACATAGGATGCTAAATTTTAGTTCAGATAGCAAACGCGTAGCACAGTTTAAAATTCTCCTTCATGAGTTTCTGTCAATAAACGGAAATGTGTTCGCGAACTTTTGTGCTTCCCTGTATAGGATCTACAGAATTTATACACACGTAATAGACAAAAAGCGAGTTAAATTTAAAATCGCGTTCAGTAACTTAAAACGCACTTCCAGGAATTATTGTTAACAGACAGTAGAGAATTTTTTTGTGTGTCCCTGTAAATGAACGATGACTGCTATACACACAATATTCTGTAGTGAGCCTCTTGTAATGCCCTTTAATGATATATATAAATTCCAATGCGTTTAAAATAGTGAAACATTACTTAAATAAATCGCAGACGATTTTTCTCCGTAGACGTAATGTAACGGAATTCTTTTGACTGTCCCTGTAAAGTAACTATAAGTGCTATGCACACCCTATTCCATATTAAGCTTCTTGTAATACATCTTAGTGATACATATAAATCTCAATGCGTTTAAAATAGTGAAACATTATTTAAATAAACCGCAAATGAATTTTCCCCATAGACCGCAATGTAACGGAATTCTTTTGAGTGTCCCTGTAAAACAACTATAAGTGCTACACACTTCCGTTGAAATTGGGAACATGCTATAGTTAACGACAATAACATATAAAAATTGCAGGGCAATCCGAGCCTATTTACGGGAGTTAGAGCACGGACAGACGGCAGACGGCCAGACAAACCGAAGTCATAAACACTTTTCAACTAGGTTGGAAAGTGTTAAAAAGCATAACTTTTTGAAAATTAATAACAGGAATATTTCATTAAGATAATTGCCTATCTTATTTTGAACACTTTTACATTTTGCATTGCCTACTTATCTCCAGTATGTAGAACAGTAAAAAGAATCTAAATAACCAATTTTGTCTTTTAAAAATGAAAAAAACGCAGCCTTTAGAAAATTAATGACAGGAATATTTCATTAAGATAATTGCCTATCTTATTTTGAACACTTTTACATTTTGCAATGCCTACTTATCTCCAGTATGTAGCACAAAAAAACAAAAAAAAACAAAAAAAAAATCTAATTAACCCCCATTCTTCTCGAATCAATTTTTGGTCATGAGAAAAAAAAAAAGGGGTGGTGTCAACGGCTGTAAACTGCTTCCGCTTTGACCTCTGAACGTCTGAACTTTAGACATCCTCGTCATAAAACATCAAAGGTTCCGAAAAACCACAAAAGAATACCCGCGGGTAAGCCGCACTGTTCGAGCTTTAACTGTACACGGGTTTCCCCCGTAATAATTGAGGTAAGTTAAGATATTGTAACGATAATTTGAAGAGATTTCTTTGCTTTGCTTTATGCGAAACATGATAACAACAAGGCAAGTGATACCAATTTACACTATTCACTCACAAGCATAACAAACTCAACCCTATACATTTTGGAATGTGGTTACCAGTTCTTAAGGTTTACTGACTGAGTTCTGTGCTTTTTCCAACACTTTCAGCCATCTTATCACATTTCAAACAATTCAACGTAAATTTTTACTTTTCTGAACGTTAATAATGGAAACCCGTTTTGATTATAGAGGAAAACATTGTATTTTCAACAAAATAAGTTAATTGTGTCCTCCTGTTCTATTATAACACGAATGAAAAATCATGCGTCAAGCATAGGTTATGAAACACTTTCCAATACAGCCAGAAAACTGTAACGAAACTTTACCTATTAATAAGGTGGAAATTAATGTCTAAGTAAACAAGGTCCAGGTCAAACCGGGCGGATAGGCCTACCTTTCGGCTTAAGCTTCACTAGGCCCTCCCATGTCTGAGTAAACAATTTGGAAAACGAATAACAAGTTTGAAAACCCAATTTCAGAAATTAACACCAATAGTCGGGAAAATATGAAAATTCTTTCGTGCAGCCCTGTATATATTCTAAAGATTTGTATATATACTACATAGTATGCTAAAATTTAGTTCAGTTGGGAAACGGTTAAAAAATTCATATTCAGCAAATTCTGTCAATAAAACGAAATGTATTCGATATATTTTGTGTTGCTCTGTATATGATGATCTATAGCACAAATACACACCAAATAATATATATATATATATATATATATATATATATATATATATATATATATATATATATATATATATATTTAAATTTAAAAACACGTATCACAACTGAAAACGCACTTCCAGCAATTATTGTACACACACAGTACTGTAACCAAATTCTTTTCCGTGTCCCTCTAAATAAACGAAGAATACTATGCCCACGCTATGCTATAGTAAGCCTCTTGTACTGCACCTCAGTGATATATATATCAATTTTAATATGTTTGAAATAGTGTAACATGATTAAAATACACCGCAACTGAGTTTTCCCCATAGACCGTAATGCGGCGGAAGTCTTTGAGTAAAGTCTTTTTTAATTAAGGCGTTATGTACTAATTGTGAAAAAAAATTCAAACATTGTATTAGGGATTGGCTGCGATTAGCTTTATTCTTTATATATAGATCTAATTCTTCCGGGAATAAACTGGTTTGTTCCACAACAGTGAAAGAAATTGAAAACAATTCTAGAAATATCTATATACAGGGTGTCCGAAAAATCTGGAAATGGTCGAATAACTGGAGAAATGTGCATCGGATTGAAAAACGGAAAACAATTATTCAATATTTATAAAAAATCTATTTAGGAATATCAAAGTTGTCCCCCTACTCTGAGCTCTGCGGGGAAAGGGGGGCACCTATTAGATCTTAAATGATACCCTCCCTATTTTTTATTGCAGATTCGGATTCTACAGGAAAAAAATATGTAACTTTTATATTGAACATTTTCTTCGGAAAATCGTAGACGACGCTGTAATCGAGTAAAATTCAGTGAAAATAGCTTCCTTTGAAAAGTCTGAAAACGGTCGAATAACTCGAGAAATATACATCGGATTGAAAAACGGAAAAATACGTGTTCAGTATTTTAGAAAAATCTATTTTGGTATGTCAAAGATTCTCCCCCCCCCCCTCCCAACTCTACTCCCCAGGCGGGAAAGGGGGCAACTTTGAAATCTTAAACGATAAAACCCCCTTATTGTATTGCAGATTTGGATTCTACGGAAATAAATACGCAACTTTTGTATTTAACATTTTCTTCGAAAAATCGTAGATGGCACAGCACTGTAATCGAGTAGATTGCAATGAGAATCGTTTCCATTGAAAAGTCTGGAAACGGTCGAATAACTCGAGAAATATACATGGGACCAGAGGGCCCTGAAGACACCCACCCGGGACTCGCACCTTAAAGTATAAGGAGTTAATGTCCCGGGTGAAAAAACCCCCACTAGCAGCCAGAGAAAAACACCGCCGCAAGGACAAGCCCAGAAAATACGGACAATAATTTAAACATAATGCACAACTTCAACATATTACAGAATGTTACTGGCACATGCCAATAAAAATTATGACTACAATAAATAAAAATTGGTTAAACAATAGCGAAAAAAAATTACCTTAACTAAAGAATAACATTAAAAATTCAAATAAGTAAACAACTTTATAGTCAATACTGGTTACAAATGACTGTTTAACCTACCATAAAACCTACGTTATAACCTATAAAACCCACATTATTATTATCATTATTAATATTATTAATTATTTTTATTTATTCAACTAAACATAGACTAAAATGTATAATACACATAACTGAAGTGCTGCCATAAAAAGTCCAGCCACCCAAATTACTGTATTTCGAAAGTTCTTCCGAAATCTCCAAGTCATAACATGAAAGTCACTGTTTCAAAGTTCCAAGCTGCAACATATAAGGAAACTGTTCAGATGCACCTCCATAAAAGCCATTGCAAAACCGCTGGCTTATGTTATTACAAGCAGATTCAACACAACTGTAGACATAAAGTTCTTCTACATCCACCCTGAAAGAATCCGCAAGGAAACATAGCACTGTTAAGTTATGTTCTAAAACTTATATCTTATGAACGAAAACCTTTCATTTAATACATTGTAGATATCACATAAGTCTCTGTAATTACTGGTTGAAAACAGAACATTTTTCATATTCTTTCTATGTACTGTTGGAATCAAATCTAAATGATTTTGGCATCAGTGGGCATCTGGCAAATAAGTAGTGTATAACATTCCCTCTCTCCCCACAGTCACACAAATCATTAGCCCTTTTACCAATCTTAAATAAGTGAGATGGGAAATTCCCATGGCTAGTACAAAAATATTGAACGACCTGACTGTGACAAACAAACTCCACACTGACTTTATTAAAAATTGTATATGTATCTCTGCCCAATGTAGAATTCCTCCATTGATTTTGCCATATTTCCAAGATATTACTTAAACAGATTCGCTTCATCAATGACACAGGGAATGGCAAAATTATTTCTTCATCAAAAATATTATTTTCTATAACACTCTTTGCCAAACCGTCAGCTCTTTCATTTCCTTCCAGCCCAACATGTGCCTTTATCCATCCAATTCTTATCTCTTTCTCCTTATGTGAATCCATGCTCAGAAAAATCTGATGTATTATTTCATTTGTCGGAAATGCATACTGTATAGCCTTGACTGAAGAAAAGCTATCAGTATATAAAATTACTATATTAAAACTCGATGATAAAAACCACTTTACTGCCATCAAGATAGAACTTCATTCAGCCTGATAAATTGTATTGAATTTATGCAACAAAATCCTGTAATCATAAATAAACCGATTATTATAAAATACCGTGAAAGCCGCCGCAGTGCCTTCCTCCATCTTTGAACCATCCGTGTACACAATAGGATAATTTGAAGCTGGGACAGTATCTGTTACTGGCTTTATAATTTTAATATTACTCTGTAGATAATAATTAGAATAATCAAAAGTGTACATTTTTTGTTCAATTTTCTTACTTTCAAGAACCACATCACGGTAACATATAGTTTTTTCTCCTTTCAATACTTGATATTTTTCAAAATAATTACTTAATTTTATGTAGATTGGGGGAACACCGGCCAAAACACAAAGAGCCTAAGCCCTAATTATGGAAAAGAGACCAGCTCTTTGACAGTAGCTCAAACGACGTATACTAGGAGATTTTAAATCTGGGAACCAAGCTTCCCAACCATATATAATCTGCTTTTCAATGACGCTAGTGTACCAAATTTTTCTTAAATCTGTCCCTAGACCTTTTTCTCTACATCCTGTACGTGTAATATTAATTGCTGAATTGCTAATTTTTTCTCTTATATATTCAAAATGGTCACTCCAATTGAAACGTGCATCAAGAACAAAACCCAAATACTCCACAGAGTCCCTAACGGGAATAGTATTCTGCCCCAATTTAAAAATGGGGCGTCTGTTTGGCAATGTAAAACGACCCAGAAGCATTGATACAGTCTTGCCAGGACTCAATGTAAGTAACAGAGTATCACAAATATTTTTAAACTCAGAAATTGCGTTATTTAAATTATTCTCCAAAGATCGACGACTGTCAGCACCTTCGAGAACAACAAAATCATCAGCGTACGAAACAATGTATTTTTCATTAAACTTATATCTTTTAATTATCTGATCCGCAACTATTAACCACAACAAAGGACCGATACATGATCCCTGAGGACAACCCTTCGAAAGAGTAAACCAAGCCATTCCCTCTGCAAGCATAAGGCCGATCTGCCTGTGTGAGATATAATTCTTCAATATCGATTTTAGAAAGTTAGGAATTGGTAGATCCTCAATAATTTGTGACAAAACTTCCCAAGTAATATTATCAAAGGCCCCTTGGACGTCCAATGAGGCCAAGGCACAATATTTATTAACTTGTAGAATTTCTCTTGAAATATTCCTTAGATCCTGAACAGCGGTAATCGTGCTCCTAACCTGCCTGAATCCATGTTGAGAGTTATCAATATATTTCACAGCTTCTATACTCGTCATTATTCTGATCTTTATTATCCTTTCCAACAATTTTCCCCAATATTGATAGAAGTGTAATTGGCCGATAGGCTCTTGGGGAGGCAGAATCCTTGTTACGCTTACGAAAGAAAATCACTGTACCAGCCTTCCAAACCCTAGGGAAATGTCCTAATGATAAACATTTGTTAAACAATGCTATAATTAAAGAAGAATAATTAGTACATAAGTACTTAACTATAATAGCATATAAATTATCCGGTCCTGGGGCTTTCCCATTTGCCTGTTGTTTCATGACATAGTTCAATTCTCTACGATTAGTTCCATTAAAACCCACGTCATTTGAATAGTCCCGTATGGAAACAAATTCATAAGTTGGATTCTGACTACTTGAAACAGCAAAATGCTCTTCCATCAGGTCCCTTGCAACATCGTCGTAGGTCGCAAAACGAGTGGAATTCTCCAAACGAGTATGTATAAAATCAGTATGCCTAAGTGATTTATTATTTACAAATTTATACAAATTACCAAAAGCCTCCGAAGTATTCTCACAATACTTATGCCATGCTTGTTTTCTTGCTTCCCGGGTCAATTTCTTATATTTCTGTCTAGCACTTTTATACTCAGCAGCATACTCCTCAATATCTCTATTCTTATTATATCTTTTGTACAGAGCATTAAGTCTCCGTTTTTCTTTCCTTATTTCTTCAGATCAGAGTACCAAGTTATCGTAGGTCTATGTGTCAATTTGCCCTTCTTAAAACATTTGCTCAGTATATTTTCCAGTTTACTACTAAATCTTTCCGTCCATTCATCTAGTTGATTCTGTGTTTTTACCAGTAAAATATTATTCTTCCACATTTTCATATTTTCATCGATATAACTTCCAAATTTCTTCAAGCTTTTATTCTTTGTTTTATATCTAAGATTTGATTTTAATAATGGTACAAAATCTAATGAAAAGTTGATATAACGGTGATCGCTATAAGAGAATGTTTTATCATCCACTGTCCAACCATCTAGATGTTCACATATGTTAAGACCAGCTAATGTTAAATCAGGTCTACCTGATGATTGACCCTGAACAAAAGCAGGGGCCTCTGGATCATTTAGACCAGAGGGCCCGTGCGAAGATTTCGCACTGAAATCTAATATTTTTTAGGTACTTCTCTATTATCCCGTCGACCACTTTTCATAACAAAAAACTACCGGCAAACTGTAAGATTAAACACCAAAAATGCAGTCCCATTTACTTGATGTCAGAATCATTATGCGTGTTTGTTACGTCATCTAATGGTTTTACATTCGACATTTGCGTGTATTTTTCATTATGTTTTACTGATTTAGTAGTTATTTTATTAATTAAAATAACAATTGTGTCCTTAAATTCTTATATTTTATTTATTTATTAATTTTTTTTTTGGTATTCCAATGGCAACGTTCTCCCGTTTATTTGGCGATAGTTTTTTGTTATGAAAAGCGGTCGACGGGATAATAGAGAAGTATCATTTTTTATCAATATGTAATAGTTATTAGATGCAGGTTTAAACTTCTAAAGAAAAAGCAAGGATAAAAATATCTGCAAACAACATTTAGTTGTTAGTCAAGCCAGAATATCATCTAATTTATTCCATCAAAGTTAGACTAAAAACTGATCCAAGATTGCTAAAGGCACGCGCCAGAAAAAAAATTAACAATCGTATTTTGACTGCATTAGAGGATGACGTCATCCGCTTCGGGAAAACCATGGGACTTAGAAATATAAATCTAAACATTTCAATTTCAATTTCGCTTTTTAATCATAAGTATAAAATAAACACGTGCGGTGTTTTTTATAATAATTGCTATGAGTATCATGTAATGTGGTATTTTATTTTTTTGGCAACAATAATTTCAGGAAAACCTTTCATTTCTTATATGAAAACAATGCCGATTTAATTTTTAATTTTCAGCAAATTTTAATCAAAAACATGTTTTAACGAATTGTTAAGTGGGCTATGTCAGAAGCCGGTTCTAAAACCTTTCATATGGTATCTCATTCGTTGTTCTGCGTTTCATATTTTCTTAGAAAAAGGGATGTTGACAGGAGAAATAATATATATGATTAAAAAAACGGAAAAATACGTGTTCAATATTTTAGAAAAATCTATTTAGAGATATAAAAGTTGCCATTTTTCTAAAATATTGAACACGTATTTTTCCATTTTACAAGCCGATGCATATTTCTAGCGTTATTCGACCAGAAGCGATTCTCATTGCATTTTACTCGATTACAGCGCCATCTACGATTTTCCGAAGAAAATGTTAAATACAAAAGTTGCGTATTTTTTCCCGGAGAATCCGAATCTGCAATAAAAAAGGGGAGTTATCGTTTAAGATTTCAAAGTTGCCCCTTTTCCACCCAGAGGGCCAGATTTGGGGGCAAATTTGATGTCCCTAAATAGATTTTTCAAAACTATTGAACATGCATTTTTTTGTTTTTCAATGTTTATTACCCGAGTTATTCGACTGTTTCCAGACTCTTCAATGGAAACCATTCTCACTGCATTTTATTTTATTACAGCGCCATCTACGATTTTCAGAAAAAAATATTAAATACAAAATTTACGTATTTTTTACCGTAGAATCCTAATCTACAATAAAAACGGATGTGTGGGTGGGTTATCATTTAAGATTTCAAAGTTGACCCACTTTGCTCACAGGGGGGCCGAGTTGGGGGCGCAACTTTGATATCCCTAAACAGATTTTTTTTTAAACACTGAACATGCATCTTTCCGTTTTCCAATCCGATGTATATTTCTCGAATTATTCTACCGTTTCCAGACTTTTCAATGGAAGCCATTGTCACTGAATTTTACTCGATCACAGCGCCATCTACGATTTTCCGAAGAAAATGTTTAATATAAAAGTTACGTATTTTTTCCCATAGAATCCGAATCTGCAATAAAAAAGAGGGGTTATCTTTTAAGATTTCAAAGTTGCCCCTATTTCTCCCCAGTGGGGGGCACACTTGGGAGGCAACTTTGATATTCCTAAATAGATTTTTCTAAAATACTGAACACATATTTTTCTGTTTTTGAATACGATGCATATTTCTCGAGTTATTCGACCGTTTCCAGACTTTAAAATGAAAGCGATTTTACTTGATTACAGCGCCGTCTACAATTTTCCGTAGAAAATGTTCAGTATAAAAGTTCCGCATTTTTTCCCGTAGAATCCGAATCTGCAATAAAAATTATGATTATGATTAAAGATTTCAAAGTTTCCCCCCTTTCCCCCTGGGGGGCAGAGTTGTGGGGGAGAACTTGATATCCCTAAATAGATTTTTTTTTTTTAAACTGAACATGCATTTTTCCGTTTTTCAAATCCGATGCATATTTCTCGAGTTACTCCATCGTTTCCAGACTTTTCGGACACCCTGTATATGTATGTTCATTTTTCAATATAAAAGATAAAATTGATATTATAGATATAATAATTGCAGACTCTTTTTAGATAATTGCGTTAAAATAAGGATTATTTTTTTTACATTTCGTGTTCGTGTTTAAGTATTTTGGATTCGAGTATTTTTTAGGCTATATATTAAGTATTTTGAATTAGTGACGACTTTATTTTTAATTTTTATTTCTTTGTCGGGTTTGAGTCGGGTTTCGGACTGACTTGAAATAGAATTTTCAGTTCTGGGGTGAGTATAACATAACCGCGCAGGACTCTAGGCCTGTGTATATTAAAGGTCAAAGTTCTAATGGGCAATTTCGATTTTGCATTCGCCATGAGATTTCGATTTAAAAAAATCCCTGACGGCTCGGCCTACAGGCACAGGTAGATTTCGAAGACACAGACCGTGGGGCGCCTCTCTTTATTGGGAATTGCAGAAGAAATTACCTTTGCGGCAGTTGGGACCACCCACTTCGAAATCTACCTGTGTTTGTAGGCAGAGCCGGCAAGGATATATTTTATTTTATTTTATTTTATTTTATTTTATTTTATTTTATTTTTTGCTGTAAGAGTTGGTCCTATAAAAAACTTGTCAGTATAAAAGTTGTAGATAATATTAAGACGATTTATAATAAATTTAAGTGGATTTGATATCTTGTAAATTGACGATGTTATGAATTTTTTTCTTCGTAAACCGCTATCCCCCCCCCCCCTTTGAGGCCATTTTTAATTATATCAAAAATCTGTCATACATAAATTTGCGGCCATTTTCCTAGAAGTAATAATAACTTTAAACGAATTCGATATGTATCATAATTAAGAAGTTATGTGAGTTGTAATTTTTCAACTGGACGAAAAATGTCCGGGAAAGGATTCGAACATGGGATATCTTGGCTGAAGCTGCCATGCTCTACCAACTGAGCCATCCCGGTCGAATCTGGAGGACCTAATTCATCCAGTTAACCTTATTGATCATAGCATCTGGTTTGATATCTTAATCAGCTCAACAAAATAAATCGCAGGTAATTTGGAACACCAGTAAACGCTGGATACGTGATTACATTATATTAATATTTAACACAATTATTCAAATTGGTAATACCAATTGGTTACCAATTTGAATAACTGTGTTAAAATTAATCTAATGAAAGAAGTTATGTTTTTTTTTCAGTTTTCACAAAAGCCCCACTCCCATATCCCCCCCCCCTTTGCCCCAGTTTGCCCATTAACGAACTTGACCGAGATTTTATGACCTTTGATTTTATGTATCAGTTTGGAAGGGATTTGTATAGAATTATGGAAGTTATCGTGTCCATTAAAAAGTTATATATATATATATATATATATATATATAAAGTTTTGAACTGGTTGTGGTTTTGGGTTCTAGAAGTCATGATCGGTGTAGATCTGCCAAATTTTTTCAAAAATAACAACATACAGGAGTATGTAATAGGTAGTATTTCTTACGAAATCTACCTGAAAATTATCCTCCTGCATTTTATTTTTATACAGGATCTTCTTTTGAATTCGGTATTCTCCTAAGAGTTACTTTCAGCTATGGTAACGCTGGTTCTTTGGCTTTCATAGAGACAAATTAACCCGCTCCGCTCGTGTTACGTATCCTTGATTCAATCTTAGTAACAAAAGGCATATTTACCGTCCATCCCGGCTGAGCATAATCGGATGATCTGCACATGGAGGTCCACGAATAGTTTGACATGACCAATTATGTCCTTCCTCTGCAACGTGTAAAAGAACAGCATAAACTTTTGGAGAATATAAAACACAACTTTAGCCACACACAAATCAACTATAAATTTTCGAATAGTCTTACAATTGTAGAATTTTGCTGCATAAAAAAGATTGCTTCCTCTACCCATTTTGACCTCCCATTACAGTCAATTTTTCACCTTTTTTTTTTTAGGGTTTCGTTCATCTCACGAAACCCTATTACTCCCACTTCGTTGTCTGTCCGTCACAGAGCCGGTTCACAAAAACTATATGACTCGCACTCATGAAATTTTGTGTACTTATAGCTGAATACCTATTATGAAGCTCAAAATCATAAGATTTGAAAAAAATCATAATATTTTAATATAGAAAGATAAAAAAAAAACAAAAATCTAACAGCCTTTTCCTATTAAATTTAAACATTTTTTGTTATAGCAGTTGCCAACAATTAAAAATCCACAATAAAATTCTTTCTATAATAATTAATTTTCTATTGAAAGATTTCCACGTGAAAAATGGTGAAAAATGAAAATGAAATGAAAAGTTTCACCAATTGAAAAAAAAAAGATTAATAAGTTGTCATATTGGTAATAAAACGGAAATTTTCAAACATTTCTCAATAATATAAGGAGTATGAGTATGTGTAAATATAGAAAGCAGCTTAATATGACGTCATTAGAGAATTAAAAAGAAAATTAGTCTGACGTCATAACGGATTTTTCAAATGTTTGAGAATAATACAAAGGGAGTATCAATATGAGTAATAGAGAATAGTAAATATATAAGTTTGAGGAACATATTGAATCACGATAAAAACCCGAACATGGAAATATTGACATATTTTAACATTTTGAAGGTCCCTATACAACATGTTTAATTTTGAATGATTTTTTTTAATATCGCATTTAGTCCACATGACAGATATTATTATGACAGAGTATAACAGCAGGCTTCGCCCGTTATCGGACCGATTCAGATTTTGGAAAAAACGAGAAAATTAGACCGGTAAATTTTTACATTATAATAAACATGACTTTTTTTTTCCTTTGAAAATGAAACATTTTTAGATTTATTAAAGAAAGGATTAAGTGTTTTGAAAGGAATGTTAAGGGAAACCCGTTATGCGATCTTCGATCACACTTACCCACTTGTTTATAGTATGTTTTGATTGTTTTAATATATAAGTGTAGATTAAAAGAAAACGGAACTGTGGTTATAATGTTTTTTTTTTTTGTTTTGTTTTTTCTGTATGAGTCCCGAAAGCCGGGACGGTTTAAAGGAGTGGCGAACGATCGGTAAAAGATCGTCGAAAACGGAGAAAGCTGAAATAAAAAGTACATAAAAATAAAGCCATGTGATATTGCCATGTTACCACGTGTGGCCATGTGACGGCGTACCAAAAAGGAGTTAGCTGCACAAAGAAGGGACCAAACTACTCTCTTTAAAATAAAAAAATCAATATTATTCAAGACATAATGGATGATAAAGTGGTATTTCAGGAAATCCCGTGCAGTTTTTAAATATTTTGTGACTTTCCAGTTTTAATTTTGCTACTAATTTTATTTTGTTACTATTTTAGATTGTTCGTTAAACATTGCAAATGAGGTGCGTTCGTTCTATAACTAGTTTTACAATGTTAAAAAATCATAGTTTTTATTTCAGTGAAATTAATTGTATCGTCTCTTATAAGCGAAATGAGCATGCCTTTTTTCTTATTACGTATGCCACGTTTACAGATGCGATTTTTTTTTCGACACTGGACAGCGCTGCAAAATTCACCATAGAGATCTTGCTTTACGAATGATTATCTCCATGGTTTAATATTTCTATGACTCACGATGAACGAATCTTTTCTTTTTATTTACTTTAATGGATTGAGAGATTCGGCTGTTAACCTAATTTCCGCTGAAGTTATCTCAGATTCTATACATTTTTTAATGTAACTCATCTCTCAAACAAACAATTTTTTTGAACGATCTTTCTAAAAATGTTACTTTTATGCAATTTTATTTGAAAAAAGAATTACCGCTGGGCATATGAAAAAAGAAGTGGCTACCTCCTGTTTGTTTTACTCATTCACATGACTTGTGCTTTTACTATATACACTGCTAAAAAAAATAGGGGAGCAAGCAAAGAAGGGAAGAGAATCGTGCGAGACAGCCATATATGGGTATAAAATGGAGAGTGTACGTGTATCAATGCGCAATGCAGAAAAAAAGACACAAAAATATTGTAAGGGAACTTTGATTCTTTGAAACGATGAAAAGAATATGAAAAGATGGTTTAGGGCAACAATTTGGTTACATGTAAATGACAAAAAAAAGTATTGTTTAGTAATGATGCAAGATGTTTAATACGGCGTGTAGTCCCCTTGAACAGATAAGACTGCTGCACACCTGTTTACCATGGGTGCGATGAGGTTATCGATAAGAATTTGAGGAATACTGTTCCACTCTTCAAGAATTGCAATCTCCAAGTCTCAGACAATAAAAGAAAGCCTTGGTCTCGCTGCAATGCGGCGTCCGAGTGTATCCCGAACATGCTCGATCGGATTCAGGTCAAGGAAACATGCTGGCCATTCCATACGCTACATTGTTTCATTTTCAGGCACGTTCTCTACCGTACGAACTGTAAAGCAGTTTGTCATTATCATGCATGAAAACGAAGGAATCAGCATGGGTGAAGCATAAGGTACGACATGAGGTCTCAGTATCTCGTCTGTATAATTTTGGGCCGTCAAAGTGCCATTCCAAATGATATGCAGGTCCGTACATCCACCTATGCTGATTCTAGCCCATATCACCAATCCACCTTGTCTGTAATGTGATCTTTCACGACCTAATGTGTGGTTATTTTGAGTGCCCTTTTCCCTCCATAACCAAAACACGCCGAATGCCACACTCCAGACTGAATAGCGACTAGTCTGTGAACAGAAATTGACTCCAATCAGTTTCCAATCTTGATGTTCAGCGGCCAACCTTCTTCGGGCCGCACGGTGGCTTGTGGTCAACGGAATACAGACCATTGGCCTACGTACATAGAGTTCACCCTGATGAAGCATATTTCGCACTGTTTGGTTGGACACCCTTTGTCGTGTGGCCAAGAGCTACTGCCTTTGCAGCTGAGTAGCATTTCCTTTTTTGTCTCGACGGGCTGTGAACATTGACTAGAAATATAAATGGACAGCGGACTAGCAACCCTTTCTTGAAGAAAACATGTCCTTTCCTCCAGCAGGTTGGAGGAAGAATATTCTGCCAAACAGGTTTTTTTTCGCACCAAACTGTCACGGAAATTCCACAGCTCTCGACAAGAAACAGAGATTTTTCACTTGCGTTTGAGTTTGTCAAGTTTGAGAAAGGGATTACCGCCAGAAAGCGGCACCCTTTCGCCTATTTTTGGCGATGAAAGGGGAAAGATATATTCTTCGAGTCTGTCGGAAGAAAAGAAAAGAGTCCGCTGTCCATTTATATTTCTAGTCAATGGCTGTGAACAAGCTATATTGGTCATCAGTTGCTGTGGTAGCACCTGGTCGACCTTGCCCTGATCGACGTATAACATTTCCTGTTTCTGGAATCGATTCCTCATCCTTGCAAGGAGATTTCTTGCAATTCCAACAGCGTCCGCTACACTTCGTTGTGTTTGCCCGGATTCAAGTCTCTCGCTAATGCGCCAAGCCATGTATTCCCGTAAATCACGCTGTTGTGACATTTTCAAATCACCTTTTCTCAAAAGAAAAGCTGAGTAATTGAATTTCACAACTGAGACAGTGAAACAGACATTTTTGTAAAATACCGATTTCTGCATTATCTCCTTTTTTAGGGTTTCGTTCATCTCACGAAATCCTATTACTCCCGATCCGTTGTCTGTCTGTCACAGATCTATTCTCAGAAACTATGTAACTTACAGAGTTGAAACTTTGTGTATATAGCTGAATATCAGCTATGAAGAGCTCTCAAAATATTAAAATTTGAAAAATTCGTATTATTTTAATAAATAGAGATAAAAAACCAAAATTCTAACAGCCTTTTCCTATTAAATTTAAACATTTTTCGCTATAGCAGATGCCAAAAATTAAAAATCCCGGATGAAATTCTTTCTACAAAAATTAATTTTCTATCAGACGATTTTCACGTGAAAAATGAAAATGAAATAAAAAGTTTCACCCATTGAAAAAAAGATTAATATGAAATAAAAATGATTGACGTCATAGTGGTAATAAAACTGAAATTTTCAAAGATTTCTCAACAATACAAGGAGTATGAGTATGTGTATGTACACAAAGCAGATTAATATCACGTCATTAGTGAATTAAAAAGAAAATCTGACGTCATATTGGAAATTTAACGAATTTTTCAGTTGTTTGAGAATAATACAAAGCGAGTATCAATATGAGAAATAGAGAATAGTAAATATATGAGTTTGAGAAACATATTGAATCATGATAAAAATCCGATTATGGAAATATTCGCATATTTAAGGTGTACAACGTTTAATTTTGAAATTATTTTTTTAAATATCGCATTTAGTCCGCATGACAAATATTATTATGGCAGAATATAATAGCGGGCTGGTTTAGATATTCGAAAAAACGAAAAAATAGACCGGTAAATTTTGACATTATAAAAAACATGACTTTTTTTTTTTTGCTAAATAAAATTTATTTGGATTTACTAAAGAAAGGATAAAGTGTTTTGAAAGGAATATTAAACGAAACCCTTTGAGCGATCTTCGATCACACTTACCCACTTGTTTGGTTTTTGACGTCATGAACTTTGATTTCCGTATGAAGTTTTATTTTTCTGTTTTCTGTTATGCTTTAAATTATGGATGTTTTAATTTAAGTTATTTATTGGTGTAAGTATTTGTGTAATTTCCTCAAAACCATGTACTCCCCTATTTGTTTTGAGCAGTGTACATAGATTAGGTATGATAGGATATAATAGAATGAAGAAAACTTTTATTGATATCGTTTAAATTCTGATTCGATTTTCATAAAATTGGAAATGACTCGACAAAATTCTGCAACGATTATATACATATTAAATTTAAACCATTCGGTTGGGTAGTTTTTGTGCTGTTATATGCGGACGGACGGACCAGATGACGACTATAGGTGCTACGTATTTATATAATTACGAACAAACCTAAAAATATGGCTACATTATGTTAGATATGTTAGAATTACAAAAATAACTAAGCACTTTTGCAATTTACATTCCCTACATTTCCAAGACATAAAAAAAAAATTATAGAGCGCGTTTCAATATTTCTGGGACATCCTGTATTAAACAAGCATTTTTATTATTAGAAGTATTAAACCTGTATATGTATTAAAGAAAAAATTGATAAATAAAAAGACACAACTAAATTTTCTGTCCGGGACTACCGTAAGACTTTTTAGAAATATGAAAATTTCATTGTATCGATCTGGAAAACTGAGTTAGAATAAAAAAAAAAAATATCATACTTAATGTAAGAGGATAAAATTTTTCGTCCATTTTTCACACCCGGGGATAAGTTATCGAAAACTTTACTCTCTGAAATTTCTTCTCACGTGTAAATTTGATTTATGAGGAGTTTCGCGCTCCAGCGGTTTCCATCAAGCCCGCCTTGATGATTTAGTTTCGCGGTATGATATATTTAACGGTAAATGCGACGGTAAATATTACTGACAATATTATTGATAAATGATAATAATTTTTTACACTCTTTTATTCAACTCAATTTGGTCCATGTAATGTAAAGATGGAATTTGTAATCGATTTATCACTAACCTTCTCATATACTAGAATTATAAAAATTATCTACACATTTGGGTTTTCCAATTGCAATACAACATTTTAATACTCTTAGAATTTAATTATAAATTGATAAATTAACTTTCCGGAATGTTTACGTTAGTAAGCAACAAGTGATACATTGCCCAAATATTTTTTTATGGTTACAATTGTATATGAGTTACAACAACAATGTATTTAATGATGCGCGAAACCACACTTGCAAAAGTGTGCAAATCGGCTGTGAAACGACTAAAAACAAATTCAATAAATTCTCTAGCTGGCGCTTGCTACCAAGCGTAAAAAAAAAGCGCGGTGAAAAATTTTCGAAATCAGATCAATGCTTGCGCCAAATTACGGTTTTGTAACGGAAATTTGTTAAAAAAATCTTGAACTGAAGTCATGAAGGTTTGATTTGAAATATCTATATATTTAAAACGCTAAGCTATTTCTTTCGACAATCCGTGAGAACAAACTACTGCATCAAATAACACCATTCTTTTTTTAAATGAAAGATATTTGGACACAGATTTGTTATCGTGCATTCGTTTGTTCGAAAATTTAATTAATTAGCTGTAATTTTCAATTAAACATTTACTTCTGCTTATGACGTCATAAAGACGGCAACTCCCACTTTTGAGGACATAGAGTTTATTCTCTGAACTCCGTGGTTCGCCAATCTTTTGACATTAGCTAATATCAACTAGGTAATATTTTAACATTGTAGTATAAAATCTTTTAAAAAAAGACTTAATTAGCTAGAATATAATCATAATAAAATATCTAAACGTAAACATATCAATATGAATAACAAATCTCACGTAAAATGTTGCAATTTAAATGATTCCAATTGAAACAAGATTTGGAGAGTTATCCTTGACGCCCAGCTAACATAAAAGTACATATTTTATTTTATTTATTTACACACATATTGAAATTTATTATAAAACACCAGGTTGCCCTACAAAGCAAAAATCGTCATTTAGGCGCCAAAAAATAACCCAGGTGCGTCTGCGATATATGTACCGATTTAATCAGAATTGTTTTGGTTGCACCGCATATTGCAAAATTAATTAAATCCATGATTATTGTTTCTTTCTCAGATTAAAAATAAGAAAATTGGTACTTCTCTATTATCCCGTCGAACACTTTTCATAACAAAAAACTATCGCCAAACTGTAACGCCAAATAAACGGGAGAACGTTGCCATTGGAATATCAAAATAAATAAATAAATAAAATACATGAATTTAAGGACACAATTGTTATTTTAATTAGTGAAATAACTAATAAATCAGTAAAACATAATGAAAAATAGACGCAAATGTCGAATTAAAAAGTACTTGATGACGTAACAAACACGTATAATGCTTCTGACATCAAGTAAATCGGACTGCATTTTTCGCGTTTAATTTTACGGTTTGGCGATAGTTTTTTGTTATGAAAAGTGGTCGACCGGATAATAGAAAAGTACCAGAAAATTTAATGTTTAACGAAATTCAATGTACCTAATGTGTGCCTTATTTAATATGTTCTTTTATTGACTGAATATGAGACGAACGTAGGGATATACTATTTGTATGATACTTCATAGGTCCAGGAAATTTTCTTTCTTGCCGTCAGGAACAGGGCAGTAATGTCAAACTGATTTGCATTTTGTTTACGGATTGTTTGTTTGGAGTTTGCATCGGAAATAATAATGTAATTCACTGGGGGAAATTTTTTTTAAAATAAAATATTTAAAAGATTGTTTCATAAACACCTCTACTTATGTAATAAAGAAGCTTATTTTACTAATATTGTTATTGTAATTTTTTCCGTCAAGTTTTGACGGGTACCATCTAGTTAACAGTAAATGCTTATAAACTAATTTCGCTTTCATACTTATTCACATATTATATTTATTTTTAAATATTATTTTAAGGCAGTGGTTCCCAAACTTTTGGGCTTGCGGAGCCCTTTTTGGGAAGAATTTCTAAGGCGGAGCCCCTTAACCACACGGTACGCTATGGTTTACAAATTAATGTTTTTTTCATCCCTATGGAGCAGAGAAAGATCTGCTGGATAAGAGTCCGAACCAGTAGTTTCCAACATCAGTTTGGCCCTTTTCTTGATACAGAAATTCTGAATTCATACTAGAAATTTTGAAAATCAAATTTTCTCTTATTTAACTCTGTAACAGTTATATTTAATATTACTATTATTGAACACAATAAATTAAAAATAAGGACTAAAAACCACTTTTTTTTGTATTAAAATATCTGCCTTGTATAATCGAGATATGTCCGCCAAATACAGCAAAAATTATAGTTAAAAATTTGTTGTTTCTGAAAGCTTTTAGTAACATAGAAAACAAACTCTTCTTACCCGAGCGACGTTCGAGCAATACTGTTAAGGCGTTAATGACATCCATTTTTAAAATAAAAAATATTCTTTCGGGATTTCCAGTATGAACTCGGAATTAAAGATCAAAATCGTAACCCCGTCTGGGTCATGCATTGCATTAAGACATACGTGAAACTATTGTTATTTATGGCGAAAACCATACACACAGAGAAAAAAAGGTAAATTGTACAGTTTTTGTGTACAAAGAGAGACTTCTGTATAATCACAAAAGGCTACTCGCGAAAAGAAAGAAAATACGTAGGCCCAGTCGCCCATGAGTAATTATATAACACATTTTCGCTAGTCCCGCCCACTCTTAATAGAATCATGCCAATAAGGATACTTTTTTCGTTCTTCTTTACGTTTTTAGTACTTCTAAATGTGGAACAAAAACGAATCGCCCCTGAGCTTCTTCTTTCGAACTATTTTTTAAAAATACATTTAGAAGCAGATCATCGTTTTAGTTTTTAAGTGAGCGGGGTAAATCGTTCACCTTTTTGGATGTTTTATTTGAAGTATGTAGCTTTTAATTATAGTTTTGAAATAAACTTTCTTTCACCATTGTTTTTGCCTCAAAAAAGATATACGGTTAAAAACTTCACGTGTTAAAAGAACAGCAACTAGTAGAAAAACTTTACTAACAAAACGGGGTATATGGGTGGGGTAAAATGTATATCAGGGTGAGTACTCATTGGCGAAAAATCTAAGCAAGGGGTGGAGCTGAGAAAAAGTTTAGATTGTTAGTGTGATGACAAATGTAACAAACCAATATGTTTTTTTAATTACTACAGCCTTATATCTGATAGGAAACTGTGGCATCATAACATAAGAATCTCAGTCAATGCCAAGACCAATTGAAATAAAATTTTAACACTAGAACGACCATGAGCCGTCATTTTGACGGTTACCAAATCAATACATTCCGATTCGAACCTTAAATATTGAAAAAAAAATAAATAGAAAACTCACAGAAATATGTTAAATGAATAAGTTAATTAAAAAATATCCATTACATCTTGGCGTGTGCGAAAGACGCAGGCAAATTGATATGGCTTAGGATTTTAAATCGGTTTTAATTTTTTAATCGGCATTGATGATGGAGCTTTAGGGGCTCCGAAACAGCTGTTTGTCAGTTTATATGTTTTATTTGTGCTTTTTTACGTTGTTAATTTATTTTTTAATATAACGGCACAAAGTTAAATCCACAAAAATTTTAGATTTTTGAATAAATTAATTAGTTTTAAATAAAAATTCTGGTGCGAAATAGTTTTATAAAACTTGAGTAAAATTTCCGGTAGTTCTAGTGTTTAAAGAGGGGTTGTTAAGTGATACAAGATGTTAAAAAAAATGCGTTTTCAGCAACATACATTGCTTTAAAAATTAAGTACAATTTGGTAAAACAGAAATGGGTCTTCAATTAAATGTTACAATAAATTTCGAGCTATTCGGTGTTGAGGCGATATTATTGAAATCACCAAGAACAACTAAATAAAGTTAACATTTTTAACAGGACATTGCAAAGTTATAATAAACTAAATATTACAGTAATAAAAATGTTGGAATAAATTATAAGTTACAAGAGTAATTTGACTAAAAATTTTAAATATAAAATAAAATTTACCGCCCCAGCAATTATGAAAATGAAAATAAATATTTATTTCGTAAATACATATGTTCCATTTTCGCGACAGTGTGTCAAAATTAACTATAACTTTTGAAAAACTGAATAAGTTAAAAAAATTGAAGCAGTTTTGAATTTTGAACTGAGATAGCACATGAAATTTGAGATTAAACCACTTAAATTAAAATATTAACGAAAATCGAAAACCAATTATAAGTCTATCACTGAAACAATCAAAACACAAATTAAATAACACATTTCTCAGTAAATATAGCAAGTAATGGAGTATAAAATACCTTTTTTTAAAGATCGCAAAGAGTGAAGCGAAGGAAAAAAAAGAATGTGAAACACACTTAGCTCATTAGGAAGTTAAAACCTGGTTACTAAACAAAAAATAACTAAGTATAAATATATGAATAGGCGGAGCTCCAAAGAACAAAACTGTTCTCCCTTTTGTTTGGCTAGCAGAGATGACAGCACTGGCACGCCTTTGCTCTTTCGATTCACCATGCGCATTCGATTCAGAGTACTATTTCATGTTGCTTATTTTGAATCGAATTTTTAAAACACATTAAATGCAGAAACATAAAATAAACTAGTTTAAACCAAAAATGTTATATAGAAAATTAATACATATAAAGAAAATTTTTATATAATTAAAAAAAATATGTTATAGTATTTTTCAACCCAGTGATAGATGTAATTATTTCTGACACACACACACACAAAAATTCTTACATACTTTCGAAAAATTTTCCCTGGCAATATGCTAATTTCTTTCATGTTTTGTTTATTTTTCTGGAACGCCGCGGAGCCCCTGAAAAGTATAGGCGGAGCCCCAAGGGCTCCGCGGAGCACACTTTGGGAACCTCTGTTTTAAGTGTCTCATTTTAAGTATAGTGTTTTAGAAGAAAAAAATATTAATATCGATACACATTACCAATTTATAATAAGTAAGCAGATGGACCATTTCTTTTATTTTTTGTTTTAACTAGAACTTAAGTTATTGCCTTTATCGGATTTTTTTAAAAATAAACTAAGGAGGGGGGGGGACCACTACAGCCCCCCTGCGTGGTCGCTTCCCGATTTCGTTCGGTATCGCACAGCAATCTCTATTTTCTAGAAGAAAAGAGAAAAGACTAAAAGGCCAGGAAGATCTACGCAGATTTTCATTGGTCTATTTCCAAATTGTTTGGCACATTTCCAAATCGTTTAGAGGGATTTGAAGTAAACAAAAATATTATGTCTGAACATATTTTTATATTTAAATTAAAATCATTAAAATTACAGACATTACATTACAATTACATAAAACATTAAAAACATATTAAAATTGGACGTTTCGGATTTACGTGAAAATCCCTCATCAGCAAAAATTTTTCTTAACGTAAGTCACAATAAGTTCTAAAATATCAACACATAAAAAATACAACGCGAAATTTTACGCGAAATACAACGAAATACATAGAAATACAACGCGAACAAAAATTTTTTGCTGATGAGGGATTTTCATGTAAATCCGAAACGTCCAATTTTATTATGCTTTTAATGGTTTATGTAATTGTAATGTAATGTCTGTAATTTTAATGATTTTAATATAAATAGAGGGATTTATTTATTTATTTATAGATGTAGAAAAGTTTTGTGCAATTCTCTTACAGCAATCACACCAAAATATCCAAACATTTGTTGGTAAATAATAAGTGAGTATTAAAAATAAAAAGACTTACGTGCGAAAACGATCATTGACAAAATGGATATGAAAATTATGACCTTAGATACCATTTTCGTACTTGTTAGATATCACCTGTAAAAAAAAAAAATGAAACGAAATATTTTATACTAGCTGTTACCCGTGACTTCGTTCACGCAACATTAAAAGAAGAATAAATACATTAATTAAGAAAATATTTCACTCCCGATAATTAAAAACGTTAAAATTAACTAACTATTTATCACATTTCATAGGCGACAATACGGTATTTTTTTGTTATAGGGACCTTGACATAACCCAGTCTTTAAAAAGTGAAATTTTGTGCCAAATAATCGGGAAAATGAAATTGCAACCAATGCAAAAAGGTGGGCCAAATAAAATCGTGGAAATAGACGAATTGGGTAAAAACAAATGTCAATTTTACCTGATAAACAATTTTACTTTTAACGCCTTTGTGAAACGTTTTAACAGCCATCCTTCAAAAAAAAACATTAATTGGAAATAGTACATGCTTTTTCTTTAAATTCAGTTCTGCCTTCTTGGTTTAATGTATAGCTGAAACAAATCTTATTTTCTAAATGACAGTATGTTGACAGGCAATTTTTGTTCGCCAGAATAAATTGATTCATGAAGTTTGAATATGTGAAAATATGTTTTTATTTTTCGGATAATTTACTGAAATCAAGATTTTGTTTTCACCATCTATTCAAAGTGAAAATCAATTCTGTTTTTCAGTTTTAATGAGAAAATGGTAGAAAAATATACAGATCTATTTTATTTCTCCTTTTTTTATACACAAATATGGAGTAATTTACTTTCCGTTTTTAGAGAAACTTCGTTAAAATTAACAAAAAAGAAAAAAAACTCTTGGCATCTAATTTAATTTTTTAAATTCTGACAGTTTGTGTAACATCCTCGGATCAATGATAACCGGTATAAAGTAAATCACGTTGCGTTCGATATTATGGCACTGTAAATGAAAATTGTAAATTCACGGGCATTCTCCGTGAATTGCTGCCGTAATTTTACGGGAAATGCCCCCTTTTCAAGGTAAACGGTCCATTTCAGTAAATTTCATGTTTTTACGGGCAAAAACCGTTTATCTAATAACAAAGCTCGTTTATCTAGTCACAAAACCGGTTTTCTTATGGACATTGCCTGGAATCTCTGCTGCAGTAATTTTACTGCAGCAATTTTTTACAGTGAGGAATAGTTGCGAAATACAAACATAGATTCGTGTTCATTTTCCTTTTCTTAAAATTATGATGCGATTTTTAGCAGAAAATTCTCATCTGTATATAACGGATATTCATGCTTAATAATCAGTACAGATAAAAAAACATTTAAATTTTTTGTTATAAATATGGCGTGAAACTCATCTACTTTCTATACTTACTGATCCTTGTATTATTAATGTAAGGAATTGATTCACACTCATTTTAAAACGCATTGGGAAATTCCCGTTTTATTTCAAATATGACGCCTCTTTTTCCCGCAGAGAAATCCCTTTTTAATGACATAATTCTTGTTAATTTTCTTTTCCAGGCAATTAATTTCATTACCGGCATAGGGGAAATTATGTTGCTTTAACGAAATAATATTAAATCTTTAGTTTTTATCAACAAAAATGGAACTATTAACATTCGTCATTTTTTTTTTAGGTAATCGAGTTATTTCTTTTAGATTTAAGAATGAAAATAAATATTTCTCGCTATCCATGGCATCATTTTCGCTATGGATAATTTTGCGGAGCATATTATTGACATTTGCTGACCATTTTCTTTTGAAACTTCTTTTTACTTTTTTAAAATTTAAATAAAAAATACGGTATAGTTATATTAGCCCTGCGCAGACGGTAAAACGCCAAGAATTATTACCATACAAAAGAAAAAAGCGAAGGAAAAAAACCCAAGATCATTTTATTTCACCAATCAAAGATATCAGCTTTATTTTTGATGTATGGCGTCATATTCGCCTGTTTCCTATGGTTACTCATATTGAAACCTTGTATTATTATCAAAAACTAAAAAAAAGTACGTTTTATTTCTAATAATATTATTTAATCTTCTTTAATTATTTTATTTCATTTTTATTTTTCACGCGAACATTTTTCAATTGAAACTAAATTGTTGACTAAAAATTATTATTCCGGAATTTGAATTAGTTTTGGTAACGATAAAGTATTAGCAACTGTTTCCTCCATGTCTATAAATTAGTTTAATAGAGGGCGCAACAGAGCGCATGAAAACTGTAATGATGAGCGGGAAGAGATCCCGCCAGTTCTGTGATCAGCCTTGGACGTAAGCGCAGCGAACCCACCGCTGCCTGTCATTTCATCTTTATTTTGTAAATAAATTGTGTGTTTTAACATGAAGTTTCATTAACGAAAATCACAACGTAATAATACAGTCCACTGAAAATCGCCGGACCATTTATGGTCCGAGGAGCCGCAGTGCTCATATTTAATTGAACATTGTTCGAATCAGGACTTTTGGATACAAAAAAGAAGCGTGATACCTACTCACGTAGCTAAAAATGGCAACTACAATTTCTGGAGCTGTGGTGCTAAACAGAAAACGAGGAAACATTCGAGGACAAATAACAAGAATCGCTAATGCGTTGAAATCCAAAATGAGCGAAAAAGAACTGGAAATCAAGATGAATTCAATACAGAATTTAAAGAAAAAAAACGATGAGCTGAGAAATGAAGCGTACGCCATAATACCTGAAGATCAGTTGGAAGAATTCGAAAATTCTTTAACGGATATTGATGGGCAACTGGAATCTATAGAGGTGAGTCTTCTCGATCTAATAAAACCCTGTTGTTCTAATATTGTTCAAAATGCTACTCACGATAGAATAATATCTAGTGATTCAAATATAAAATTGCCACAAATAACTCTACCACAATTTTCAGGTCGTTATACAGAGTGGATGAATTTTAAGTCACAGTTCACCACTCTAATTGACAATAACGACCAGTTAAATGATTCACAAAAATTGTATTACCTGCAGTCAGCCTTGACAGGCCCAGTGAAACTTCTTCAGAATATCGATGATTCTTATGAGTCCTTATTCGAAGCCTTAAAGAAAAGGTTTGAAAACAAAAGATTGATTGTTAACGGACATGTAGCAGAACTGCTAAATATGAACAAAATAAAAATTGAAAACTCTAAAGAAATCCGTAATTTGGTAGACAATTTACTTAGTCATTTAAGAGCACTTAAGCAATTAGGATTAGAAAAAAATAATTTGTCTGAAGCAATTTTAATGCATTTTGTGTTGCAACGCATTGATGACGAGTCGAGAAAGGCTTTTGAAATGACTTTAAACTGTAACGAATTGCCACAATGGGATGTTTTCATTGATTTTCTACTAAAAAGAATTCAAGCGTTAGAAAATATACAGAGAAATGTCTCAGCTTCAAGGCCCAAAACGGAATTCGTTCATAAACAAAAAAGTTTCGTTTTGCAAAATGATCGAATTGTATGTCCCATGTGTAATCAATCTCATTTAATTTTCAAATGTAAAGATTACCAAGATTTATCGGTTCAGGATAGATTAAATTTTGTGCGGAAATTAATGCTTTGTTTTAATTGTTTAAATAAACATGTAGTTTCTCGTTGCCCGAAATTAAATAATAAATGCAAGTCATGTTTTTTGAATCATCATACTACATTATGTGGAGCTAATTTTTCGAAATATAAACAAAATGACAGTAATCAAATTAATCAGTCGAATAAAAGCCAAACTCAATCAGAAAAAAACGAAAGACGCGTAAATTCGGAACTTTCAACTTGTGGAGAAACTAGGTCAACTTCTTTAACGTTGAGCTGTCAGAAAAAAGGCGAAGCGTATTTTCCATCTGGTGTTTTTTATAATGGGTTATTATCGACTGCGATAGTTTATATTAAGGGAAATAATGATTATTTTTTTCCGTTCCTAGCTATTTTAGATTCAGCAAGCACAATTTCTTTAGTTACTTATTCAGCTTTAGATATTTTGGGATTGAAAAAATATAATCTAAACTCTTTAATTAGCGGCTTAAATGGATCAATCTGTAAAATTAAAAATGGAATAAAAACGGAAATATCTAATAAAAACAAAGATTTTCAGAAATCAGTGAATATGTTTGTCGTTCCCAAAATTACTGATTTAACCCCTTCAAGTCCGATCGAAATTTCTAGTCTCCATTTGCCTGAGAATATAGAATATGCGAACCCGAAATTCTTTGAACCTCATAGAGTTGACATCTTATTAGGAGTAGATATATTTTATGAATTACTATTGTCCGGCCAGATAAAATTACCGGATAGTTCCGTCATTTTACAGAATTCTTGTTTTGGATGGATTGTAGCTGGGACATTGCATGATAAAAATGACAGAGAATTTCAGTGCCATTTATTGCAAAATGAAGAGGAATCGTCATATTTAAGGGCGTTTTGGGAATTGGAGCAGATGGGCATAAAAGATGACCCAAACAGTGTTAAAAACGAGAAAATTGTAGAACAATTTCATGAAACTGTGCGTTTTGAAAATAACAGATATGAAATCAGTCTCCCTTGGACAAGAGATTGGAACCATTTAGAAAATAATTATAAAACCGCCGAAGTGCGACTCACAGGTCTTATAAAAAAAATGAAACGTGATACAAAGTTATACGAACAATATTGCAATATTTTGAATGAGTATTTAGAGATGAACATAATTGAAAGTGTACCCAATTTAGAAAACCCTTCAGATAAACCAGTTTTTTACTTACCGCACCATACAGTATTTAGAGAAGATAGTGTTTATACTAAATGTCGAATAGTTTTTGACGCAAGTTCCCATGAAGCAGGACAATTGTCTTTGAACGACTGCCTTGACGCAGGAACTAATTTAAACCCTAATATTTTTCACTTATTGATTTTTTTCAGACTAAACAAAATTGCCTTTCTAGCAGATATAGAGAAGGCTTTTCTACAAATTGCCATAAACGACAAGGACAGGGATGTTCTGAGATTCTTGTTTATAGATAAGAATCCTGTCGACAATGACGCATTTAATGTTATCGTCTACAGATTTTTACGCCTAACATTTGGCTTGAACTCAAGCCCATTTTTGCTATCTGCTACAATTAAGCATCATCTTAACAAATTTGAAACGGAATATCCGATAACGTCAGAAGTACTCCACAATTGTATTTATGTGGATGATTTGATAACCGGGACAGACACAGTCGAAGATGCGGTGAACATTTCGGAACAATCTCATAAAATAATGAAGGAAGCTAGCATGAATTTACGGAAGTGGATTTCAAATAACAAACTCTTAATGGAAATATGGGGTAATCGTGGATTTAGTACTATGCCACAACCTTTTGAGGATACTACAATACATAAAGTTTTGGGAATATCGTGGCAACCCAAGCAAGATATACTTTTGATAGATATTGATAATTTGCTCGAATTTTTGCGTAACTCAAAAAATACAAAACGTTTTGTATTACAAGTTGCAGGTAGAATATTTGACCCTCTGGGTCTAATTTCTCCGTACATAATAAGAATAAAATGTTTATTACAAGAACTATGGAGTAGAAGGTTGTCTTGGGATGAAGAATTGCCTTCCGATATTAGAGAGACGTGGGAACAGTGGAGTTCCGAACTTCCCCAGTTGAGAAATCTAAAAATTCAAAGGAACATTTTTCAGTTTCCCGATGACTCCAATTATACCCTAACGTTGCATACCTTTGCCGATGCCAGTCCAAAAGCATACGGTGCTTCCGTTTACTTAGAAATCAATTCACTAAATGAATCGTCTATAAATCTGATTACATCTAAATCCAGAGTGGCACCATTGAAAAAAGTGTCACTTCCGCGACTTGAACTTCTAGCAGCATTAGTTGCTGCACGTTTAACCTGTGAAGTGAAAAAGGTACTAGATCGCAAGGGACCATCTTCTGTGTATTTGTGGACAGATTCGCAAATTGTCTTGTACTGGATCAAAGGCTCCGCAAATAGGTGGAAATCGTTTGTGTCCAATAGAGTACGAGAAATACAAACACTCACCGACCCATCACGATGGTTTCATTGTGCAGGGTCAGAGAATCCTGCAGATTTGCTAACAAGAGGCATTAAGTGTGACCTTCTCGTTCAGAATTCAAAATGGTGGACTGGACCAGAGTTTTTGAAAGACTTAGATCTGTGTAACAACGACAAGACTTTAGTGATTCCTAACAAGGACATATATATAAACGAACTAAAAAAAAACTGTGATAACCTAGAAAACAGAGACTTTACAACGTTGACACTCTCACCTGAAGTTCCTATGATGGAACATATTTTTTCTTTATCTAATAACCTTGTTAAATTAATTCGTATAATTAGTTTTATTTTTAGGTTCATATGTAATTGCTCTCACGCGCGTGAAAAGAAAAGCGGTCCATTAAGTGTGACTGAGGTAAAAGAAGCCGAAATCTTTCTAATAAGGTCAGCGCAAAGGGGTAAGTTTGGTGAAGAAATCGCTTGTCTTGAAAAGGGTAAGCCTATTAAAGGTAAGAGCAGACTTTCATCGCTAAATGTATTTTTGGATGATGATGGTTTAATTAGAGTAGGTGGACGTTTATGCCAAGCAGATATACCGTTTAACGCCAAATTTCCAATAATTTTGCCTGAAAGGCATAAATTAACCGATATTGTATTGAAATATTTTCACTTAAAATATTTGCACTTGGGCCCACAAGCCTTGCTTTTCCAGGTTAGGCAAAAATTCTGGCCACTGAATGGCAGAAATAACTGCCGTAGAATTGTTCATAAATGTATCACTTGTTTCAAAAACAAACCTGTAATTAATTCACAATTAATGGCCGACCTGCCAAGGGAACGTATAACTCCAAATTTTGCCTTTGCCGTAACAGGCATAGATTACTGTGGCCCATTTTTTGTAAAATTTAAACACCAAAGAAAGGGTGTATTAAACAAGGTATATGTTGTGGTATATGTATGTTTATGTACGAAGGCAATACACCTGGACTTTGTATCAGATTTGACAACTCAGGCCTTTATAGCCAGTTTAAAACGTTTCTTTGGCAGAAGAGGCAAATGTTCGAAAATTATGTCTGACAATGCAAAAACATTCATTGGAGCGGACATTGAATTGAAAAAATTACAAAAATTGATTAGCTCTCCAGATGAGGAATTGTATAATTTTTTAACCCATGAAGGAATCGAGTGGGAGTTTATTCCCCCCAAATCCCCAAACTTTGGCGGAATATGGGAAGCGGGTGTAAAATCCTTCAAGTTTCATTTGAAACGGGTAATAGGGAATCAAAATTTAACTTTAGAGGAATTCTTGACGATACTAGCCGAAATTGAAGGTGTTTTAAACTCGCGGCCACTCACCCCGTTATCCTCAGAATTTGAAAATTTCGAGACTTTAACCCCTTCTCATTTTCTGATTGGAAGAGCTATCACTTCGATCGCAGAACCACAATTAGATAATATCAATGAGAACAGACTAGGTAAATGGCAGAAAATACAAAAATTTAGTCAGAGAATTTGGAAACTCTGGAAACGAGATTATTTGAATAATCTCCAAGAGAGGAATAAATGGAAATTCAAAAAAGATGATGTACAGAAAGGAACTTTGGTACTGTTGAAGCAGGAAAATTTACCTTCTACCAAATGGTTGGTTGGTAGAATAATTGAGGTTTTTAAAGGAAGAGATAACATAATCAGAATTATAAATTTACGTCTGCCAGACGGACGAATTTTGAAGCGAAATGTCAGAGACGTATGCATTTTACCAGTTGAGTAACAAATTTCCTTTCTTCCTTTAAGTATAACTGTACGGTACAATAATTCAGTATTTAATCTAGTGTGATAATGCATTTAATGTTGTATTTATTTTGTGTGTAACTTTATAATTTTCCTTTGTGTGATAATTTTTGCAAATTTATATATTGACTTTATATTGAAAGTTTGATTTCAATCGCCGGGGGAATGTTTCCTCCATGTCTATAAATTAGTTTAATAGAGGGCGCAACAGAGCGCATGAAAACTGTAATGATGAGCGGGAAGAGATCCCGCCAGTTCTGTGATCAGCCTTGGACGTAAGCGCAGCGAACCCACCGCTGCCTGTCATTTCATCTTTATTTTGTAAATAAATTGTGTGTTTTAACATGAAGTTTCATTAACGAAAATCACAACGTAATAATACAGTCCACTGAAAATCGCCGGATCAGCAACGGTAAAGTAAATTTAACCATGTTAAAATATTATACGAAAAAAATGTCCATTTACTCTCTATGAAAAAACGAAATTTTGAATTATTAAGAAAAATATTTGAATAAAATAAACAAAAACCAGCCTATGTTCAAATGAGGGTTATAATCAATCTGTATGCAAAAATACAGGATCATTAAAGGCTCCATTTTGACGCTGGCTTCAGCCTAACATTTGCGCACAATCAGATTTATAATATTATTAGGATAAATTTGTTTTGAAATTTTAATTTCGTAATAAACATGACTTTTTTATTGATGAAATATAAATCTTGCTTTCATAACTGGTCATTTTAAATAGACACTATCTATCTATACTATAAAGGACAAACGTGTCCGTGCGTAACGCTGATGTCATTTTCTGAGTGGCAACACTTAACGATTAAATTTCGGTTTTGCGATTTTTGCTACTGCAATTTTTTTTTTATTTCTAAGCATCCCATATTTTCAATTTTTACACCGTTATATAGGGGAAAAAATCTACTTTCAAATGCAATTTGTTTGAAAACTGTATCGTAATTTACTCATTTATTTTAGCATTTAAACTAAATTTAAAGCATGATTAAAAAAAAAAAAATCTATCTCTATAGTTTGCAGACTATTACAAAATATTAATCCGTTTGCACTTTAAACTATATAAAAAGTTCAGCATTTGTTTCCGACTAATATTTCAGTATGGAATTAAAACTTCATTAAGAAATAAATAAAATAGTATAAATAAAACACAAATTTATCAGACATGTAATAGAAATAAGCGCTTAAAACCGCCGAAATTATCAGAATAATAATTAAAACACCTGTTGTAGATAACGAAATTTTTAGCTATTTCTTCGGGTATTAACTGCTGGCACAAGACCAGTAGCACCGCAGAATTCGCGGAGCGCGGCGTCTCGCGTGATGATCCTTTGCTACGTCCCTTTTATACCGAGACACTTGGGGAAGCCTGGTAGATCTATACTTATGCATTTAATCTCTCTCTCTATGTATTTATAAATAAATTATAATTATTTTTCAAAACAATTAAACTCTTCAAGAAATTTTCCTTGCCATTGTATGGCCAAGGTGCTAGTCAGGTAGATCTCCGCCATGAGGACATCAGGCGAATTTCGCCCGGCGGTCATGTACACAACCCGTTAAGCTAGACATAATATCCGGCAGGTAGAAGTCTGGTATTCTGTTTAATAATAATAATAATGACCAACAGTATTAAAAAAACAGAGCAAAAGAATTTACAAGGAACTAATGCATTATGGTGCTAAATTCCGCCTTCCATACAAGTTTAATATTAAAACTACATTAATGCAGTTTATTCAAGATTTAGAATTATTTACCTATAAAACAGCAATCCGTTTTAATAAACGTGTTGAGTTTTTTAATGAATGAAAATTTACACTTAAAAATAAACTGTTAAAAATTATATAAAACTAGCAGACTACGCCCGCTGCGCTGGTCGGTTTCTCCAAAAGAACCTTGAATCAAACGAAATATATCTGAATTTATTCTTGTATTTTAAAATAATCTATACCTTTACTAGATATCCTATAATAACATAAAAACGGATACTTATTTCACTAAGTTATGTTTTTTTAATACGATTTATTATTACGTTTACAATTTATTAGCTACCGTTTTCCATTGATTTATATGTTTTATAGCTACATTTTTTAATAACGGGAATAAACCTATATTATTCACAACTAAATAGAAATGGCGCATCTAGTATTTGTCGAGAATTAAATAAAAATCATGTACTCGTGACATCATAATTCACTTTTATATTTTAACAGAATAATACGGTTACTATAATTTGTGACTCGTGCTGACACATTGCTGTTATTATTATTATTTTTTTTTTTTACGCGTGAAGCTTTCGCTATGGTACTCCTTTGTGAAATTTGGTCATTTTTGGAATTCAATATTTGAAAAATGGCATAATCAGTGAATTTGAAATTTATCTCAATAAAAATACAATTTTTTACCTATCTAACGCAGTTTGTCTAACAATTTTCTGACAAATACTTTTCGAGCAATTAATTTTTTCAGTAACTTCAAATGTTTCATTTTCTGAGATTAATCTGTGGCAACGATCCCAGTCGTCAGCAACACATACCTTTTTATTAAAGAGGAGGATATTAAAAATGAAGATATTAAAAACATAACAACTACATCAAGAATCTAGAAAATAAATTTATTTTCACTTATGTAGATAAATCACCAATAACCGTCATTATGCACAAAGCATACTATAAACGTATAAACAATTATATCACAATGCCATTAATGCTAGTAACATTCTTCATAAAACACCATTAAAAATTGAAATTAATAATAGAAAATTATTAAATTATTGTAAATTATTATAACTTAAATGCAAGAACTTTAATTATCGATATCGTGTTATCATAGCAAAATACATAAAAATTCGATAAATTTTCGTGCTGTAACTATTGGTTGCAATGCATGTTTATGTGTTTACTTTTTACAGCGTACAAATCTCAATTAAATTTAAAAGATTACATTTCGGTTAGAATCTTTAAAACATTATTGGAATTTACCTTGCATGATAATTATATTATTTATAATAATATAATTTATAAAGAATGTCAAGGAATTCCTCAAGGAGGAACAGCATCAAGTATACTTTCTTATCTTTATTTATATTACTATGGCAGGAATTCATTAGGTAATAGCAATGATTATGTTTACTATTGTTATAGTTATAATTATAATTATAATATAGATATATATAGTTATAATTATAATTATAATACAGATATGTATATATTTTCACTGTTACCTACCCGGTATCTCACGCTGCTTACATTAAGTAAAAACGATATGATTAATAATGTAACAAACTTTCTTGACTTAAAAATAAAGCCTAGTAATAAAATATATTAATATTTGGCATTTATGATAAAATAACTGATTTTCCTTTTACATTAAATATTTTTATGCTTTATAATTCATGCTTACATAAATCTGTTTATAAAAATATATTACTTAATTACTTACACAAAATAAAATATTTACGCTCAGATTAAAAAAAAATTAAATCATCAAATTTATCAGTAATCACGATAAAATATATGATTATTCTAACTACATGGTAAACTCAATAATTATTTAAATAATTTGGTGCTTATGTACAAAAACATATAATGATTATTGAAGGTTGAGTTTGTGGTTTGAATGGCTTATTATCTATTTACATTTAAAAAAAAAATCAGGATACGAGATATTAATTTTGTCAATTAATCATAGAAAAAAAAAACTGTGGTCATTACTTTACTATTTCTTTTACATAATGATATCATTATCATTACTATTTTTAATTAAATATGATGTTTTGATGAGCTATCATTAATAATACAATGGAATTTATACATAAATATAAATATTAAAAACTAAATTAATATATTTTTTTTATTAAAATTAATTATGAAAATTAATTACAAGTTAATAATTATGTAGTTTAATTATAATTATAATATAGATAAATTGATTAACTATTTAGAACAAATGCAATTTAATAATGTATGATATTTATTATTTTTAAAATAAATTCACACATGGCAATTACTATTATAAATAATTAAAAATAAAATGATTGATTAATTTGGTATAATATTGACTTTAACTCTTAGAATTAAAATTTCTTATCAATGTTTGAGCTTTATAATTAAGTAATTATTATTAAATTAATTTTTTTTTAATTAATGGATGGCAGCACTAAATTACTTAAAATAATTTTTTGCAATATATTTTTTAGAATATTTTACAATCTTTAAACTTTAAAATATAATTTTTGTCCAATAGGTTAATAGTCTTAAAATTAAACATACATAATTATATTAGTTTTTCTTTTTGTATACTATTTAGTTTTAATTATAAATAATTTGTTGATGATTAATTTTAAATTCATAACTGACCTAACTGTTCATTGTATTATAACTGTTTTATTTATATTATTTCATTTAGTTAGTTAGTTAGTAATTGATGAAGTCTTAGTTTCATTAGAATATTTATCGGAAACAAATGCTGAACAATATATTGTTCCAAGTTCAAGTGGATTAATCTTCCATAATCAAGCTGCACGTAATAGAGATAGACTCTTTTCAAAATTCATCCTCTAAAATTATTGTAAAAACCATAAAAAATCAGTAAATTGAGATAAAGTTTTCCAACAAATTGCATTTTAAAGTACTTATTTTTTTACCTATTCGACGATGGAAAATTAAAATTATTCGATATTTAGATGTAATTAAATTTCCGGAAAAAGGGGAAATGAATTACTTAAATATTTGTCATCGTCAATATGACTACAGCGACAAGTTTTTCCTTTCGGACATTCACGGACATGTTTTTACTTTCTTCTATCTTTACAAAAAGAAAGTATTAAATTCATGAAAATTTTCGACTTCCGGTTTTCGACAGATTTATATCTTTTAGATAGTCCTAAACACGATTTGACTGTTTTAAGAAAATGTCTGTCTCTGAATGTGACACAAATTTTGTGGGCACTCTATCTCAACAACTGTGCACGGAATTTCACCAAACATCATATTCTGTTAGACCTTGACATAAGTAGTAGATCCTTATTAGGTTTGGGTGTATACCTCATAATAGGTGTCGCTGTTATGCTCTATTTTTCACGATTTCCTTGATAGTTATATCACAAAGACGAAAAGATTTTCATTTAATTTTGGTTAAAGATGATTTGATTTATCAATAATAAAGTTTTGTGATGGCCCTAGTTGCTTTAAAATATACATAGTTGCCAACCTTCTGATGTTTTTCGTATCAATATTTTTATGTAAAAATGTGTATTGGTTTTATTTAATTGTACAATTTCTGCAATTTAATAAAGCGAAAATTTTTGTGAGATTTTACTGGTATTAAAAAAATTGGGAGGCTGGCAACTATGAATATAGATGTGACGTGCCCCGGCTTTCTTTAAGATCCTAGATCAGTTATGCGAAAAAACGCGATAGGTAATGTTAAGTCTATGTAAAGGTTCTTTACAGATTTCTTGCTCGAATTTTAATATTTTATTTATTTATTTATTTATTTTTTTTCATAGGATAGCTGAGGTTGATCTCTAACGTTGTTAGTTTTTACTTTTTCGATTTTTGTTCCAGCTTTTTTTATATAAGGATACTTTTACTTTCAGAACTGGCTCCAACCGGTTCCAAAGTTGAAAGTGTCCGCTTATAAGAAAAAACTGTAACCAAAATTGAAAAAGTAAAAACTAACAACGTTAGAGATCGACCTCAGCTTTCAGACGAAAAAAAAAATCATTTAAAAATATTAAAATGCGAGTGAGAAATCTTTAAAGAACCTTCCGATAGACTTAACATTAGCTCGACTATTTCTTCCCGCGATTAGTGTAGGCTCTTAAAAGCCTATACTAGTCACACGGCCGTGATATAGTGGTCAGCACAGTAGGCGGCAGATTTCTATGAGGATTGGATACACAAGCTGGTCGTACAATGCGATAAATGCGTTAATATAAGCGGAAATTATGTTGAACAGTAGATTGAAGTCCAGATTTTCATGTAAATATACAATTGTTAAAAAATGGCCTTGTGTTTGTTTTAATATCAAAACGGTAGTTAATTAAACAAGTTGGAAATTGTACGTTAAACGTGACATATGAGGTGCGTTTGTTTTATAATTAGTTTCTCAATGTAAAAAAAATCTTCTTTATTATTTCAGTGAAATGAATTATATCGTCTGCTATGAGCGAAATGAGTATGCCTTTTTTTTTCTTATTACGTATGCCACGTTTACAAATGCGAATGTTTTTTTCGACACCAGACAGTGCTGCAAAATTCACCATGGAGATCTTGCTTTGTGAATGATTACTTCCATAGTTTAATATTTTTTTGACTCATAATGAACGAATCTTTTGTGTTTATTTTCTGTAATGGATTGAGATATTCGGCTGTTAATCGAATAAACACTGAAGTTATCTCAGAATCTATACATTTTTTAATGTTAACTCATCTCTCAAGCAAAAAATTTTTTTAAATGATCTTTCTAAAAATGTAACTATTATGAAATTGTATTTTTAAAAATAATTTTGAATAAAAATAGCAGCCTGGCGTATAAAAAAAAGAAGTGTTTTGCCAGTATTTGTTTCCCCCAGTCACGTGACTTGCGCTTTTATTATATAGATTACGTACGATAGGATTTAATGGAATGAAGAAAACTTTCATTAATATCTTTTTAAGTTTTGATTCAATTTTTATAAAATTTGAAATGACTCGAAAAAATTCTGCACCGATAATATGTACTATTAAATTTCAAACCGTTCGGTCGACCTGTTATATGCGGACAGGTGGACAGACAGACGGACGGACCAGACGATGACAGTAGGTGCTACGTGTTTATATAATTTCGAACGCACCTAAAAACACGCCTCGAATTAATCTTATAGCAGCGGAGTGTCCTTTTTTAAAGGGGGAGGGGGCAGCAATTTTTCTTCACTTGTCCTCCTCTCTTGCCCACTGAACCACTCTCACCGTATACTTAGGCGTCGCGATACATCAGTGATCTAACTAGATAGATAATATATGGTTTCAGATAAGAAAATGCTTAATAAATACCTTTCTAGATGCTTTAATTCTATCTGCTTGGATGCAATCTACCTTGTTCGAATTTTTGACGTAAAGTCTTCTCCGTAGGTCTGGTCAATGTAACGATTTTGAATAAAATATCATAAAAAATGTAAATAATTTTAAAACAATCGCACATACAAATACGCAGATTTGAAAGAACAAAAACGAAAGAGAAAGTAAGTTATGTATATTAACCTCGAGTGCGTGATGACATATATATGCTTGCACAAGATGATTGTCTACTTTGACAGGAAAATTACCGGTTGGCCACAGAAAGCGGATAGAAGTAGAACCAGAAATCCTATGACATAGCTTCCCCTGTTATAACGTACGTCGTTATACTGCTCGTACAGATATATCACGCTTTTTCCTCGTATCTCCCTTAAAGGAAAAAAAAAACAAGAACGAAAAACCATGCATCAAGCATAGATTATGTAACACTTTCCAATGCTTCCAAAATAATTTTACAAATCATTACCGTTTAATAAGCTGAAAGGTAACATCTAAGTAAACAATTTGGAAAACGCGTTTTATGTGTTCGCGAACTTTTGTGGTTCCCTGTATATGATCTACAGAACTTATACACACCAAGTAATAGACAAAAAGTGAGTTAAATTTAAAATGGAGTTCAGTAACTTAAAACGCACTTCCAGGAATTATTATTAACAGACAGTAGAGAATTCTTTTGTGTGTAGCTGTAAATGAAAGATGACGGCTATACGCACAATATTCTGTAGTAAGCCTCTTGTAATGCACCTTAGTGATATATATAAATTTCAATGCGTTTAAAATGGTGAAACATTATTTAAATAAACCGCAAACGATTTTTCTCCATAGACGTAACGTAACGAAATTCTTCTGACCGTCCCTGTAAAGTAACTGTAAGTGCTATGCACACCAATTCCATATTAAGCTTCTTGTAATGCACCTTAGTGATATATATCAATTACAATGTGTTTGAAATTGTGTAACATCATTAAAATAAACCGCAAATGATTTTTCCCCATAGACCGTAATGTAACGGAACTCTTTTGAGTGTCCCTGTAAAAAAAAACTATAAGTGCTACACACTTCAGTTTAAATATCGAACATGCTATAGATAACGACAATAAGATATAAAAATTGCTGAGCAATCCGAGCGTATTTACGGGAGTTAGAGCCAGAGTGGCGTAGCCAGGATTTCATTTCGGGAGGGGTCCAAAAACTTTCGGCAGGTTATATATATATATATATATATATATATATATATATATATATAAATCGCAAAGAGTGGTAAATAATTTTATTTTAGACAGGTTTTCGTCTTAGCAGGTGTAATTTTATGGCAATCTTTTCTATTGGACAAAGGAATATTTCAGTTTATATCAACATTCCGTTATAGGCAGGTTTCGTTTCCACAACTTATGCAGTATTTATACAAGTATGTATTGTAAAGCCTGTCAATATATAAACTGTCCATAACAGAATCCTGTCTTAAACGGAAGCATTACACGTACATGATATGGATTACCATACAGTTATACCTGCTGAAAATCTGTCGGAAACGGGATTTTTTACAGCTCTTTTGTGATTTAGATTCCGTCTTAACAGGTTTTTCTGTAGTTATAAATACAGTAAATCCTGTCAAAGCGGAACTTTCTACAACGGAATCCTATCGCAATCGGAAGAGTTTCGGGTTCCCGACGAAGCGAACAATACATCTTTTTGAGGTAGTGTATAAGGGTATAATTAATAAAAGGTATAATTAATTACACTTCTTGAAACTGAAACCTGTCTAAAGTGAATTTTTTCTAGTACCTTGCGATCAAGTCTTGACTGTGTGTATGTGTACAATAGAAGTATTTTGAGTGACTTAAGAATGTATGTATATTGTATATCCTTCTCAATTTCTTAAATAAAAATATAGATTTTGTGAAATAAAGTAAGATCAATCTCTGTAATTGCAGCTAATAATACAATGAAGTTACATTAATAATTACCTAATAATTACCAGTGAAAACGATTTTACAAACACTAAGATATAAAAAACTGAGCACTTACTGCAGAGTTAAATATATTTATATCCAGTTTCATATAACATAAGCATTTGCTTACCTTAAAGTTACGATCAAATAGTTAAGTTTATAACAGCAATTTTCATGTTTAACCCATTAAGGACCCAATTATTTTTCTCAATAAAATACAAATATTGCGATTCATACCACTTTTATATTATAGCAACCTAAGAGTTGCTTTATCATGGTGCTTCTTGCATCAAATAAAGCGAATTATCTTATTTATCTTAAACACAAATTGGTGTTACCTTAAAACCTGATGTCAGAAACATAATGTTGCGAAAACACATCGTCAACCTTTAATGGGTTAATTTCCTGTCATTGAATTACGAACTTGTGCTGTAAAAGGGTACTGGATAATGAGTTGACATAATTGCCAATCCCATCAGTAGTTGATTCCTCATGAGAATTTCTGTGATATGGTTTTGATCTTTAAGAAAAAATATCTTGCAATTTCAGCTACAGAAACTATTAGTGTAACAAACACACGCAACAAATATAGTTATGTTCGGAAAAACAGTTTTGTTACAGTGGTGTAAAACAGCCATAATTCTTTTGTGTTTCTCTGTTTAAAGCTGTGCCGTATTTGATACCAAAGTAAACATTTAGCCTCCATAGTTGTTTCTGATATCTGGTTTGATTAAAACATGTTACATTTTTGTAAAAAAATTATTTATGATGGATTAGCCCTTTTTTTGAAGTATTAGATTGTGTAAAAAGTAATGGTGGTGTCTGTTATTTTACTTTTCAACCAATTTATTTTAAGTGGTTAGAAACATATTTCAAGATCAGCAGCAAGTTCTCGGTACGTGGATTATCTTCAACTTATGCTTTCATTTCTCATTTGTTAATGACAGAATGTCACCCACATCCTCGATATTCAAAACTCTCATTGCCAACATGGAATTTCAGAAAGCAATGTTAAACTATGCTTTCACAAATAGTACTTGGGTCAAATGTAATATGGAATTCAAACATTTTTTTTCCGGGAGGGATTTCTGCGGAGAATACCATTTTTCTTCGGAAGGCACACTGGAGTTCCGGGGCACTTCTATACCATTAATAAGCATAAAATCACAAATCTTCCGTGGTGGATTGCCTCCCCCCCTCTTTTCCTGAATTCGGCACTGTAGCTAGATGATAAAAAAGCCGCTTCTGCTGTTTTTTGTACCATTTTGAATTAGTACAAAAAATCGTACAAACTTCTCCACAATTCTGTAACTGCCTTAAATATCTCTGTACCCTGCCCTTCAAAATACTATACAACAACGAATTATTCCATTAAAAATTTAGTAAAAAATAGCTCGAGTTGAAAAGTTCAATACCAAAAATTGTCATTATTTTGCATTTATTACAAATCCAAAATAACTTTAAAACCTTTCAACATCCCTCTGCTCTTTCTTTAATCCTTACACAGACGGTGGGAATATGATTTCCACTTAATTTTAATTCTTAAATGCCGAATCATACCAAATGTTGAATTTTTGAATAAATATTTTGCTTTTATAATGCACATGAAGAAAAGCAATTTTATTTTCAAATCAATTTGTTCGTCGATTCTGGTGGCAGTCAATTATTTCAAAATTTCAGCAAAGAAATTAGTTTGCCCGTTCAAGAATAATATGTATTATCCCTCTTCATCTGATGGCCAACTTGACAAGAAATTTGTGTGGCTAATGAAAATTGTGTCAAAGTTTTCTTTGGCGAAGGATTCTGCCCTCTTGAACAGGTCAAAAACCTTTTGAACACCAGTCTCCTGCTCCTTGCTTACTGATTAATGAATAATGTTCATAAAGATGAAAAATATCATCATCAGCATGTTTTACAACAGAAGACAAATTTGCACATTCAGATTTTTGCAGGTATTTTGAGAGTGGCAATGTAATATTGAATAAAAATTCACAAATAACCAGTCCAATAAATTTACTTTTTAAAATTCCAGCCAGCATATTTAAAGTAAATGATACTATTGTTCGATATAAAACCATAAAATGAACAAGATAAGGATCACGAAACGCTGATGATTGTGCTGTTATTGCATTCGTGTAAACTTTTTTTACCCGTAAGTGCTGGCAACACTTGGTCCCATCGAAGTCACTGTTGAAGACTTTTTACGTTTATCCTGTTAAAAAGAGTAAAATTTGTGAAAACGGAATCGCTAGGGATCGTTAACAAATTTCGTAGATGAAGGATTTCCGTCTTATCAGTATACTTTATAGTTATCCTTCCGTCATCGAGCATGAAATGTTTCCGTTTACGAGAGGATTCGAAGTTCACAGAAGACCTACCAAGAAAGAATCACAACTGGAAAAAGTTCCATTGTATATAGATTTCAAATGTTAGCAAGTATAAATAGGGTTGTTTTCGTCGAACCTTGACTTTTTTCCCGTTTAAGACCATCTTCACAGATGTTATTGTAATACATCTATGTTCTTCAGAGGTGTACTATAAAGTGGATACACCTGTCAAAACGGAACGTGTTTATAACAAAAACCTGTCTTTAACGGAAAATTTTTACACACCCGGAGAAAGACATACCTTAAAATTATACTTGCTAAGACGAACACCTGTCTAAAGCGGAATTTTTCATCTGTCCTTCGCGATTCTGCTTCAGCAGTTTTTAATATTGTTGTATCCATGATTCAGTAAATCACTTGTACGTTCCGGGGGGGTCCGGACCCCCTGGACCCACCCTTGGCTACGCCACTGGTTAGAGCACGGCCAGACGGCCAGACATACCGGTCATAAACACTTTTCAACTAGGTTGGAAAGTGTTAAAAAGGTTATCTTTATTGCGCTTTTTAAACCCACTTCATCAATTAAATTAATTCATAATAAGGGAATATAATTTTCTAACTTTAATTTAATTTTTTTAATGTAATATGAACATAAATAAATGATTTAAAGATAAATACTAGTAAATCTACAGATCAGAGGCGAATGAAATCATTGCTTATTAATCTCACTAATTTTTAATATAATCTGCATAATATTTAATATCCTACAATCAGACTTTTGTTAAGATATTTATACATTTACTAGCAGACTACGCCCGCTGCGCTGGTCGGTTTCGCCAAAAGAACCTTGAATCAAACGAAATATATAGGTGAATTTAACCTTGTATTTTAAAGTAATCTGTACCTTTACCTGGAATATCCTAAAATAACATAAAAACGGATACTTATTTCACTAAGTTATGTTTTTTTAATACGGTTTACTATTACGTTTATAATTTATTACTTACCATTTTCCATTGATTTATATGTCTTATAGCTACATTTTTTAATAACGTGAATTAACCTATATTATTCACAACTAAAAAGAAATGGCGCATCTAGTATTTGTCGAGAATTAAATAAAAATCATGCACTCGTGACATCATAATTCACTTTTATATTTTAAGGCTGCTATAATTTGTGACTCGTGCTGACATATTGCTGTTATCATTATTTTTTTACGCGTGAAGTTTTTGCTATGGTACTCCATCGTGAAATTTGGTAATTTTTTAAATTCAATATTTGAAAAATGGCATAATTTTTGAATTTGAAATTAATATCAAGAAAAAATACAATTTTTTACCTTTCTAACGCAGTTTGTCTAACAACAATCTTCTGACAAATACTTTTGGAGCAATTAATTTTTCCAGTAACTTCAAATGTTTCATTTTCCAAGATTAATCTGCGGCAATGATTAGCGAAAATCCCAGTCGTCAGCAACGCATACCTTTTTATTAAAGAGGATAAGCATATAAGAGTTATCGAAGCTTCCGGGAATTTTAGAAGTATCACATTAAACGCAATTTTATGCACCGATGTGATAAACTATTTGTTTTTGTATTTTTACAGAATAAGAAAACCTCCTTGTCACTTTAATTTTATGTTCTTAATTTCCAGTAATTGTGCTATTTCATTATTGGAGTATATGTTTGAATGCATTTACTATTGTAATTTCATTAGATTACCCATCTCTTTGTACAGGAGATTTTATCCACTAAATATCATATGTTGCTGAAATTGAATAAAATTTTGCCTAATAAATATAATTATAAAAATGTAAAGTCCTCTTATGACACTTATATTAAATTTACACATTCAACTTTTTTTTATAATTTTCGCTTGGAAAACCAATTTGGTCATCTTTCTTTAGTAGTTAAAATAAATCCTCATCATTTCGTTTTAAAAAAGCATATTAAAAATTAAAATCATCCGAAAATCAGCTATTGTGCCTATAAAATTTTGCGTCAAAGTAATGCGATTAATTTACTTGAATTTTCTTTTTTTTTTATATATATTCTTTAAAATATAGTTGCTAGGAAATAATTTAATAAAAGAGAGAAAATAAAGAAATGCATTGGAAATTTTTGTAAAGAATGAGAAATTAAAATGTTTTACATCTCTGAAATTGATGCCTAAAATTTCTCAATAATTTATTCAATTAATTTCGAAATTCTAATAAATATATTGGCAAATGTTCAAAGTGATCGGATTAATTTAAGATCTCCATTTCCGAAATTTAGCGACCATTAATTTAATGTTTAAATCAATTATCCCAATGAGTCATTTTCCTTTCGATGACTGTTAAAATTTGAAAACCTTTTGAATTCCCATTGAAAAGCATTATGATTTAAAAGAAAATGTTCTATATGTTTCGAACGAATGAACCAAACTTAACCAAAAACTATACAGCTAATTCCGGGTACCTCACTAACATACCTACAAAATTACAGACTAAAAGGAAGCTTTTTGCGGCAGTTATCGCGAGACTACTTCCGAGACAATTCGCGAGACAAAGAAAGAAAAAAAAAATTCGGATGTTTCGGCAATAAAACATTTAATTGTAGAATATAATATTTCATAATTTTTGATACCCTTGGTTATATGGATTATTCGTAAATATTGAGCTGTTTCTTTGTCACTCGACATGTGCGATATTAGGAAGAACGATTGTATTAGAAAACTTTATGCGCCAAACGCCGGGAAGGAGTATTTGGAATAATTAGGAAAACCTACAACAGATATAGAAAATTTCATGCAAGATATTTATTTGGGTTAAAAGTGGATATTGTATTGTATAACCTTGCTAAGGGTTGCCAGATTATTATTTTACCAAATTGAAAATTTTGGAATGTCAAGTACACAAAATATGTTAAAAATTTAAACGAACATTTAAATATTTCAAAATGTTTATTTCTATGAGATCAATCATCTTGAATCATCTTGTAAAATGATAAAATACAAACTAGGAAAAAAATTAAATACCAAAATAATAATATTAAACTGGAAAATACTGCCCCAAAACATACCTATTTATGTTTTGCTAAAGGTTTTATTTCTGGACATTAATGCATTGGTAAAAATCGGCATAAGTGTAGTTTTTGCTGAAAGCAAGAAATAATCCCGATTTCATAAACTACAATGATGATCTGTTCCTTACATTATCCCAATTTTAACTCATTTTATAAAATACACGCTTGACTTAGCAGTTAGAAGCTGGTATGCTTAAAGTAAACGAAATTAGCTGCGATCATCATTTTACCCTGAAAGCCTTCAATCTTATGGTATACAAAGTATATAAACCCTTCCATAGGAAAGTCGACAGCAAGTATAATTATTTAAAATATCCAGTACATAGATAAATGTTACATAGGCAAATAAATAGACAGATAATAAATAACCTTATGAAAAACAGTGTTGAATTCAGACATTTTTCTCCGGGGGGTGGGGGATGTAAAAATAGAATGCATTCCACGTCCACAGGTTTAACATTAGCGACGGGAATTTGAGATCTCACTGACCAGCACACTAAGTCTTAATTCCCCCTTCTATATTTTGTAAAACAAAATATACAATATTCAGCACAATAGCGCCATAAAGGTAGACTATCTGTTGGCTCCAAACGTAGAGCAAAATTCACATTACGCAAAAGCATGGCATATGGGGAAATCTACAGAATGAAATCTAAGAAAACTATTGCCTAATTATCACTTACTTATATTTCGATTACTTATATTTTGATGTTATTTATATAAAATAGTACAGGTGTCGTAACCTTTCTCGGATCTCATCCAATATGCTTGTCAATCGGAATTAAATCTATTACAAAATTCTATCTTTACATACAAAAACCAAGTTCGGTTAAATAAAAGTGTGTAAAAATTTAGCATATTTCACACTTATGGGTTTAACATTATCGAGTGGAATTTGAGATCACCCAGAGCAACACCCTTAAGTTCTAATTCACCATTCTATATTTTGATATTTTGTAACGGAAAATATACAATATTTAGCATAATAACAGGGTTCGTAAGCTTTTACCACAATTTTTTAATAGAATTTTTCGTCTTATTTAAATGTAGAAAATTATTACAAATCCTGCAATTAAACGAGGCGTTTACAATGTCTAATATTTAAATATTAAATAGAAATTTCCTTTTAAAAAATTGTGGTAAAAGCGTACAAACCCTGTAATAGTGCCATAAAAGTAGACTATCTGTTTGCTCCAGATGTAGAGCAAGATTCGCAATACGAAAAAGTATGGCACATGGGGAAATTTATAGTATTTATTTGCGCGTAAGTTTTAAAATGAAATCTAAGAAAACTATTGCGACCTGACAAACTAGTACTTACTTATCTCAAATGAAGTTTTGATTTTATTTATATAAAATAGTATATGGAACCACATTCTTTCTCGGATTTCATACAATATGCTTGTTAATCGGAATTAAGTCTATTACAAAATTCCACCTTTACATATACAAAACCCAAGTTCGGTTACATAGAAGTGTGTAAAAATAGATCATATTTTACAACCATAGGTTTAACTTTAGCGAGGGGAATTTGAAATCTCTCAAACCACCACCCTTAAGTCCTAATTAACTTTCCTAAATTTTGTAAAAGAAAAGATACAATATTTAGCATCATATAGTGACATAAAAGTAGACTAACTGTTTGCTCCAGATGTAGAGCAAGATTCAAACTGCGCAAATGCATGGCACATGGGGAAATCTATACTATTTACTGGCACGTATAACGCATGATATAAAATGCAGTAAAGTGAAATCTAAGAAAACTGTTACAACCTGAGAACTAAGTATCACAAATGAAGATTTTATTTATATAAAGTATTGTGTTATCCGTAAAATTCGTACCGGTTCGATAAATAAAGTCGTACCAGAAAATTATATCATTTGATAATTAGACATTAATTCCGGTAGCTAATGTATATTAATTACTGGGCAGAATTTTACGGTACGAATTGATTTTCCCAACTGGTACGAATTTTCCGGAGAACCCATTAGTATAGGTGCCACAATTTTTGTCGAATCTCATCCAATATGCTTGCCAATCGGAATTAAATCTATTACAAAACTCCATCTTTACATACAAAAACCGAATTCGGTTAAATAAATAGTGTATAAATAGAATATATATCACACCCATAGGTTTAAATTTAGCGAGGGGAATTTGAGATCTCACAGACCAACACCTTTAAGCCTTAATTCACCCTTCTATTTTTTATAAAACAAAATATACAATATTTAGCATAATAGTGCCATAAAAATAGAGTATCTGTTTGCTCCAGCCAGATGTAGAGCAAAAATCACCATATGCAAATGCATGGCACATGGGAAAATCGACAGTATTTATTGACGCGTCTAATGCATGATATAAAAATGCAGTAAAGTTTTAAAATTAAATCCAAGAAAACTATTACGACCTGACAAATTAGTACTTACTTATCACACATGAAGTATAGATTTTATTTATGTAAAATATTATAGATAACCACAACCTTTCTGGAATCTCATACAATATGCTTGTCAATCGGAATTAATTTGATTTTCACAATAACATGTGAACAACGAAGCCGGAAAAGGAACTGCATATTCTTTATCAAATTAGATTTCCGCAAAGATAGATCTAGCAAGTTCATCCGCTTTCTGATTTACTTAATTTATTGCACATGGATTTTTACTTGAGACTAAGGGATCCAACCCGAGCTGTCGGGTTACAAACCGTTTTATTTTCCCACCATAGTTAAAAAGTGTTTAGGAATTCGGTCTGTCTGTATGTCTGTCCGTGCTCTAATTCGCATAAATATAGACAGATTTCCATGCAATTGATATATGTAAATGAGATTTTTTACTATGGCATGTTCGGTATTGAAAATGAAGTATGTTGTCGGATGAATGAAGATATTGCGTTTATATTTCATTTACAGGGACACTCAAAAGAATTCCGTTATATTACGGTCTATGAGGGAAAATCGTTTGCGATGGTTGGTTGGTTGGTTTATGACGGCCGATTATCTACTCGAGGGATATAGGCCTTAGGGGGGTGGGGGAGTGCACTCCGTGGGGGTCTTTCTAAGGAATCCAAACCCGTATTTACGGCAAGGTTCGAAGAAAACCACGAAATATTCCGAACGGTTAGGTCGATGAGCGCGACAGGGATTTGAACCGCTTGCGGTATATTTTAATGGTGTTACAGTATTAGAAACACATTGAAATTGATACATATCACTGATGTGCATTACAAAAAGCTTACTGTAGAATATGGTGTGCATCGTTCATTTACAGAGACACACAAAATAAGTCTGTTCCAGTACTGGCTAAGAACAATAATTGCTGGAAATGCGTTTTAAGTTGAGATACGCATTTTTAGATTAAATTATTTTTTGCCTATTACTTGGTGTGCATAAATAGATGATATACAGGGTAGCACAGAAAATTTCGAATACATTTCCGTTTATTAACGGAAATTGCTGAAGGGAAATTTACAACTGTGCTATGACGTTTCCTAACTGAACTAAAATTTAGCATAATGCACAAATCTATAGATCATATACAGGGCTGAACAGAAGAATTCGGATACGTTTCCGACTATTGATGGTAATTGTTGTTGAATATAGGTTTTCAAATGTGCTATTTGTTTTCCTAATTGTTTACATACACATGCTGGGCAGGGTTAGTTGAGCTTAAGTGAAAGGTAGGCCTCCCCGTGCGGTTTGACTTCGACTTTGTTTACTTACACATCATCTTTCACCTTATTAAACGGCGAAATTTTGTTAAAGTATTCCGGAAATGTTGGAAAGTGCTTCATTATCTATGCTTGACGCAGGATTTTCCGTTTTTGTTTATTTTTGTTTTAACTTTTATTTTTTACATTTAATATATATATATATATATATATATATATATATTTTTTTTTTTTTTTTTTTTTTTTTTTCAGATTGATCACTAATAACTTCAAAAAGCATTTTTATATGAAAAAAATCAATTAAGCATTAAAATAAAGTTTTGAAAGTTATTAAAAGCGATACCTTCATATTAGCCGCATGTGAAGAGTTGATAGCCGAAGAAATCGTCAAAGATTTCGTTACTTACAGCAGTTTTTTTGATGATGACTATTTCAGTGGTTTAAGGTAATAGATTGATTATATGGCTGTTAAATTTGTGTTTTGTAAAAAATTATTTATATATTTATTGATGTTTTAATTTCATTAGGGATTATTAACTGTAAATAAATGCTGAACTATTTCTATCGTATTAAATGCAAACGAGTTAATCTTTCGTAATGGGGGTAATACTCGATATTATTTCAAAAACTATAAAAAAGTCTGTAAATTTCTGCTGGAAAACACATTTCTCCCCTATTCGGTGGGCGTAAATATTAAAATTGGCGATGTTTAGAAATTAATAAAGTTCACTAAAAGTGAAATTTATGTGTCAGGTGTATTCATAGTCAATATGATGGCAGAGTTACTTACGGACATGTATTTGCTTTATATATATATATATATATATATATATATATATATATATATATATATATATATATATATAACCATTAAATAGCATCACAGAAATATCATACAACAATTGGGGAGGGGGGGGGGAATATTAAGTATGGAAAATGAACACGTATACCTTTTTGAATACCATCCAGAAATAAGTAGTGAAGAAATGTAAATAAATAAATAAATAGAATTTAAAACAAAGACAAAATATAACAGATGGAGGGAAAATTGAAAATAAATATAAAAACCTGAAAGATGGAACTCAAATCTGTTATGAAATGTATCCATAAATTAACAAATAAAAATAAAAGTGAAACTTCGAAATAGATGAAAAATTTCGATTAAATTTGAAATAATTGTGAAACCATGACAGAATTATCAAGCCCAAATTACCATGGATTCCACGAAAAAATATATGATTTCACCTTTGTACGAACTATTAAGTTAAAATTGTACAAAATCTGGGCTATCATACTTTAATACAAATTTTAAAATTGTACGTTAAACGTGACAAATGAGGTGCATGCGTACCATAGCTAGTTTTACAGTGTAAAAAAATCATCATTATTATTTCAGTGAAATGAAGTATATCGTCTGTTATGAGCGAAATAAGCATGCATTTCCCCCTCCCCTTATTACAGATGTGATTTTTTTTTCGGCACCAGACAGCACGGAAAAATTCCCATGGAGATCTTGCTTTGCGAATGATTACCTCCATGGTTTAATATTTCTATAAATCACGATGAACTAATCTCTTGTGTTTATTTACTTTAACGGATTGAGATATTCGGCTGTTAACCTAATTTCCACTGAAGTTATCTCAGAATGTATACATTTTTTTAATGTAACTCATCTCTCGAGCAAACAATTTTTTTGAAAGATCTTTCTAAAAATGTTACTTTTATGCAATCTTATTCGAAAAACTAATTTGAATAAAAATGGCCGCTTGGTATACGAAAAAATAAGTGATCGTATTTGTTTTCCTCAGCCACATGACACGCTTTTATTATGTACATTATGTATGATAGGATAAAACAGAATAAAGAAAACTTTTATTAATATCTTTTTTTCGTAAAATTTGGAATGATTCGACAAAATTCTGCAACGATTATATATATATATTAAATTTTAAACCATTCGGTTGGGTAGTTTTTGCGCTGTTATATGCGGATGGACGGACAGACGGACGGAGCATACGACGACTAAAGATGCAACGTATTTATATAATTATGAAAGCACCTAAAAATCAGTATTAAAATATTAGAAATGGAAAATATAAAAAAATTGAAATGAATATCCCCATATTTAACCAGGAATAAGCATGGTTAAAGCAAAATGAGTCAACAAATCTTTATATACAAGGTTCTCAAATGTTTAAGGGCGCTAATACATACAAAATAATGTTTATATAGGTAAATACTCTCGTAATACATTTATAACGGAAAAATGCCTAAAATTAATCTATCAATTTCTAATTAAGTTCTAAAAATATATAAAATGCTTCATGGTCATTGGAAACACACCTGTGCAGATATTTTTTTTTTATAATTCTAGCATATCAGGAAGTGAGTAAAAAATAGATTAGAAAGTTTCATCTTCACACACATGAACCAAGCTAAGTTAAATAAAAGAGTGTTAAAAAAATATTATCATTTATCTATAATATTGTCAGTAATATTTACCTTATTAGTTAAATATTGGATACCCCGAAACTAAATCATCATGGCGGGCTTGATGGAAACCGATGGAGCGCGAAACTCCTCATAAATCAAATTTGCACGTTAGAAGGAATTTCGCAGAGTAAAGTTTTCGATAACTTATACTCGTGTGTGAAAAATGGAGGAAAAAGTTTACCGTCTTACATTAAGTATGTTATTTATTTATTTATTCCAACTCAATTTTTCTAAAGATCGATGCAATAAAATTTTCATGTTTCTGAAACGTCTTAATGTGGTCTGGGAGACGAAATTTAATTATTTTATTCATAAACTAGCTGAACCACCCGGCATTGCCCGGGCCCATGATAATAACCTTAAATAAACCTCAAATTTGCATGATTTTATACCTTTAATCAGACTTTGTATGAATTTATATTTTAAAATGGAAAAAAAAAAAAAAACTATTGATATTTAGTGGTACAAGCGCTCAAGACTTTTTTGTTTTTTCATGTAGCGTTGTTTAATAGTTCTTGTTGCCCACACTCTTTTAAATTTTTATCGGTTATAAATATAACGGTTTTACAGCTTGTGTAAAAATTTAGTTAAAAATATTGTTATCTAGATGGAAAAGGAATAGGTTTTCTTCTTGCTTCTTTTGTTTTCGCGTTGTGTCCTTTAACATAACAACAACAACAACAACAAAAAAAAATGTTCTCATTTTCTGAACTCTCTGAAATTTTCATTTGTTATAAATATAGCTATATCCAAGTTTTCTTTAAAAAATTTTTGAAAAAAATATGCATATTTAGTAGTGAAAACATGAGCCGAAGCCGAGCGAAACCATGCCGAAACGGCAGCGTTTTACCCTTTTCGTCGATAATTTCTCAAATTTTTTTCTCATCCGAACGTTTCGAAATTTTTGTAGGTGATGTAAATCTGGTTTGCCGAGATACTCTAAAAAGATTGCGTTGAAATATGGACGTTTACTTACTTTTAGCGTAGAAAAAAGATTGTCTTCGGCGCGCTCGCCAATGTTTTATAAAGGGTTAAAATTCGTATTTTTGAAAACTGATTTCATTATCGAAAACAGAAGGTTTCAGCTTTAAGAGAATTTTTTTGTTTGTCGGCAACTCTAAAATTGCGTCCTGAGGGAACGTATCCCTAAAGGATAAACGTCTACCGCGAAAACGGTCTTTTTTGAAATTTTTTTAGAAGAATAAACAATGATATTTTTTGGAACTGATTGCGGCGTTTATGAAGTAAAAGTATAAACTTTATAATATTATACCGTTTTTCCGTATCTCGAATGGTTTGGCCAATGGAGTTAAAGCAAAAGACCAAAAGACGCCAGCATTTATTTTTTCCTTCTTCCACTCGAAAATCAGAATCTGGGCATGCGCACGCGTCTATCGATTTTTGCGAACAAGAAAAAAAGATCGCTTTTTGATGAGTTTTTAATTAACATTTTGGCTAACTAATGAAAAATTAAAAATCTGAGCCTCAGGTGCATCAGGATATGCCTTGGACTATCCTCACACAAATTTTCATACTTGTACGTGCGGTAGTAATCGCTAGCCATGGCAGACACGCACACACACACAAAGCAAAACTTTCTTTTATTAGTATAGAACTATAGATCATCAATGGTATACATTGAAATGATTTATTTTTCAGAATAAATATTAAATTATCCTCGTAGACTTCATAGAAAGATTTTGCCGCTTTCCACAAATATGCAAGAATCCCTATCTTGACTCTGATTAAAAAATTAAAACGTTTACATACAATGTGATTTGATCGTGATGTGAAAAATGAGAAATGGATGACCATTGCAAGGAACATTACAGTAATCAACTGAATATCATATTTCTATTGCATTTTCCCCACTTACAGTGAATGATACGCGAATGTCTTATTTATTTTATAAAGAAGTAAAGGCAAAACTTTGCTTAAAATAAAATATCAAGCTGTTTGAAAAATGAATAACTTACACCATAAATATTATATCGACAAAGTTTTATGGAAAATTGTCATACCCTGATTAAAGTATCTTAATCAGCATATCAGCATTTTTCTCAAGAATACCTGCTGTCCTCCGTGGGTGGCGGTGTAAAAAATTAATGTAGTATTAGGTTTATCAATGTTGAGTATCTTATGCATTCTGCTTTGATGAACATTACTCAACTGTTAACAAACAATGCCTCTAAGTAAGTGTTAATCAATGTTCCCAGATAAAAAAAATCTTGAGAGATTTAGAGAAGACTTCAATATCTAAGGAATTTTTAAAAATATGGAAATATTTTCCCAAAATCTTGTGTAAAAAATAATCTTTATTCCATTTTTAAAATCCAAATTTCATAAAATTAAAGTATATTGAACAGTTACTAAAGACTAATAATTGGCATATTTTCGTAGCTTTCTTTCAATAACAAAGGTGATAAATAATGATGATATATTTTTTAAATATTAAAAGCATTTATTCTGAGAGTAGTCACCATGTTCACATTTTTAATATATACCATAAAATTATAATTTTGGTATCCAAATTAATATGTACTATAAAAGGACATTAAAAATCGAAATTTGGGGCTGAGCTACTCAAATTCGCAATTTGAAACATGAAGAAATTCTGCCCAAAACATTGTCTTTTCTTTGATGTACGATCGTAAATTTTTTGAAATAATTTTTCATAACATTATACAATTTCAAATCACCCATATTTATGTAAATTTATTTATTGTATGCATAGCTGCCAACTTTTACGCTTTTTTTGTTACCACTAAAATTTAATAGGACTTTTTTTCTTATGTAATCACATGATTGTGTCGATTTTATAAGATAAAATTTACTATGAAATTTTAGTGGTAGGATAAAGGCTTAAAAGTTGGCAGCTGTGTGTATGTAAAATATATAGGACCAAAGTTACATTATTGTCTTTGAGCGATGTTTTAAAATGCATGTTCGATGATAGTATGAGTCTATGAGTTTTCAAATGGAGTAAAATTCTAACACCTAATTTAGCGCGAGCGTTAGGTGTAAACAGTGACCGGCAAAAATTGCGAATCCCATATATAATCATTACTTGACTTGACAGACGTTTTCGGGTTTCTTACATTTTTAGGGATTCTTACATTCTTACATTTTTCATCAATATTTAGCAGAACTGCAAACAGTGTTTCGCCCACTTTATTTTGCTAAATTTTTTGTTAGTTATTTTGTTTTCTTTATAAATGAAAGCATATCCTATTAGCGATGGTAGTAGTTTAGATTAAAAAAAAAAAAAAAAAAAAAAAAAAGATGACAGCCAGCGTGGAAGATGTACAAAAAACTTACCAATGTAGTTCCGTGGCGCAATGCTTTAAAGAAAATGCATGTAAATCCAAAAATAAACAAAATTACAGCCAAAAAATGTCAGCCCATGAGTCGACCCATTTAAGACAGATACATCCAAATGAGATAGAGAACTAAAATTTTGAAATGATAAATACTGAAAAATTATGTTCATTTTTATGTACTACCAATACATCGCAATTGAGTGGTTACTATTTAAGATAATTCGGATGGTTTTTATCCATTTAGATTTCTTTATCAAATTTTACTTAACCCTTTCCGACACAGTGGTCCCACTCCGGGCACACCTAACTTTAATTCCAAACTTGCATTCGGCACCAAGAATATTTTAATGGAATTTTGCTTCTGCAATGGAAGATTAAAATAAGGAATTTTTCTTTCCTAAGAAAGTCGTTTGTAAATTCCGGTGTCAGTCAGTAATTTCGCATTTTACGAACAGAATTTGTTTGTGCCGGAAAGGGTTAAGTGATGCATCGGCAGGAGTCTCTCATATTTTGGAACCTTTTAACACTCAATCGACTCAGCATTCCTTCGGAAAATTACCTGTTATACTTCCAATTCTGTTCTACTTTAGAATAAAATTAGGCGCCAAAAAATATTATTTACATAAATTTTGAAATAAAACAATCATAAACAACTTGGCTTTAGGGACGTAGCTTTAAGGGGGGTGGAGGGGTGGGGGTTGAGAGTCTCCCCCAACAACCCAGTATGTTTAAGTAGTAGGACGCCACAGAATCAGGCGCCTATATTGAAAGGGTTTATTAGTAGTAACAAGTTTATTATACAGGCACTTTATTTTAACTGTTGAATTACAAAGAAAGTTACTTTTAACTACGACATTTGTATAAGACATTTAATTTTCGAACTGTTACTACCACTACCTCTATTCTCTCCACCCTCGAAAAATATTATATGTGTAAAAGAAAATTCCGAAAGAAGGAATTGTAATTAATTGCGGGACAATAAGTGTAATTCGATCCTTAGATGTACAATTATTTCCTTCCTATCTCAGTATTTGTTGGTCGCTCTTGGTAGTAGAAAGAAAGTGGAAAGCAGTGGAAGTAACTGGAGAAGATTAGAACGGTTCTCCAATATGTTCAAGTGGGGGGCGCAGAATGTTTAAGTGCGCCGTTATACATTCATGAAGAAAGGGTTTAAATAGTAGTTACAAGTAATTACAAGCGTTTTATTTTAAATGTTAAATTTACTTTTAGCATGCAACATTTATATCAGATATTTAATTTGGAACTGTTACTACCTCTCTTCCTTAACAAAAGATATTTTATACATGCGGAAAAGAAAATTCTGAAAACAAGAGTTGTAATCAATTGTGGGACAGTAAGTGTAATTCAATCCTTAGATAAAGGCAATCCTTGGGCCTTAGGCAATCCTCACTCAAATTTTCAGACTTCAACGTGCGGTAGATTTCGCTAGTCATCGTCAACAGACATACACTCACACGTTCTTTATATTAGTACAGATATTTGTTACTATTTTTCTTTCTTGAAATATTTATTTATACACAGGGTGTGCAAAAAATATTTAAACGCCCTTTAGTTTTTTACTTATTGGAAATACCTAGGCAATGTTTATTGCAAAAGTGCTCAAATAAGGTATGAATTGTACACAATAACGGTTTTTTAATACCGTAAAGCTAGGAAATTTCATTAAATTCAAAGGATCATAACTCGGTGAGTTTTGATTGTAGAAGAATAGAATTTTTACTCTTTTAAATTTCAAAACATGGAGAATGTGTTTTAAAATATTCCAGGGACTGTATAAAGACAAAAAAAGAAAAAAATGTAACGCTTTGAAAATCAATGGCAGAACTATTTCGTTAATTTTACCTTAATTCCTACTTTATTTTGAACACTTTTTCAATTGTACATATACATGGTGTCCCTTTTTATCGTTATTATATAGCTAATTATTAAAAGGTTAGTTTTAGAGGTAAAGTTCTAATTGCAAAAATATATCAGATATTGTTTTCTTTTATATGAAAATTCAACTACGCCTAAATAGTTATATTTTTTAAAAAGTTACGAAATTGAAATTTTTATACGGCCCATAGGTTTTACAAGTTATATTTAGAAAAACTTTCTCTATGCTGTAAAAAGTAAAACAGTAGCAATTCCACACTTTTACAAACAAAACTTAACTAGTTATGATGCTTTGAATTTTATGTATTTTCGGCATTTTTCTGCACTAAAACAAACAAACAAAAACAAAATGCGTATTGTGAGCTCATTCATGTATTTAGAGTTACTTGGCTGTAATTTCAGATCGTACAATTAGTGAGACACTTTAATATTGGAAATCTACCCTATATATATAAAATCCTAATGAAACTAATTTGTGAAACGATTTTACGAAACGAATTTATGAAACGATTTTATGAAACGACTGATTAAACGACTGATTATGTTTCAGGGCTATTTTAAATAAAATATTAAACGCTTGATGGTGACATTAATACCAATTGTCCATAAAAATCCGCGGATGTCAAAACTGGTAATAGAATTTTGAAATTGGAATTAGTTTTCGAGATATTAATTTTTTTCTAATTTTAATGACATTTCTGTAATGATGGCAACTAATTACTCAGTTTTTTGTGGCAAAAAAGGGAAAAAAATTGAAAAGGATCCCGATAGGGATTATTGATTTCTTTTTATTCGTCATTTTCAAATTGAAATTGAATTTATCTTTTATTTCAATCGATAATGAAGACAAGATTGTGATTAAATTATGTTTTTCAGGAAAATTTGAAAAAAATATCACATTTCTATCGTCAGGATTCAATCGTCTGTCAGCATTTAATTTAATTTATAAACTGAAAATATTTTGAATACATTCGTCCAAATGACGTCATTTATGTAAACGCAAAAGAAAGGGGGGGGGGAAGGAATTCATAGTAATTATTGCGCGGCAGTGCAATACTTATTTATTTCTTATTATTTATTGATATCATTTTGTTATTTTTTTTGTAAAATTTAATTAAACGAATTTATAAAATCACTAATTCGGATATTTGAAACGAATATATAAAATAATAATTGCCCAACTGAACGGAAGGAGAATAAAATATCCTGCTTGGTTTTCTTTCCAATTTTAATGAGAATATGACATCAATTATGGTAAAATGACATTTATTCCTTTCTCTCTTTTATTGGCAGCAAGGAAAAGAAATGCTCCCTATACGTTAGAGAAATGCTATTAAAGTTTAAAACAAATGAATATTTCAGTAGCATTACTTTTTTTAATAATGAATTATATGTTTACACATAAATAACAAAGCCTTGACGAAACAGAGAAATAGCTTTGGCAGAAAAGGAAATTTGGCAACATACTTTCTGTCAACCTATTAACTTTGTCATTTCGTATACAGAAGCATTTTTTCAATATTTATACAATTTGTTTAGCGTAGAATGTCATTTATCCTATTTTATATATAATCAGAAGTAATTTGTATAGAAAAATCAATAATAATATACGCATAATTAAAATACGCATATAAACAAAAAAACCGTCGAATTTGTTTCCGTGGCTGTTTATGTCATTTGGCAGCAAATCTCACTTTCTGATGCCCGAATTGCGCCAAGCTTTTTAAAAAAGCGTCAAGACCCCTATAATAGAAAAGTACCAAAAGTTCATTGGGTTTGTTTTCATAACTTTTGGCAACAAATCTATGTATATTAACGAATCTATCCCTTTTTGAAGCTCGAAATACGCCAAACCTAAAAGCAAAGGATCCTATACTGGAAAAGTACCCGATTTTCTTATGGACAATATTCAAGTGACATAACATGGTGTAAAATTATCGCGGATAGCAAATTTGTTTAAATATCTCATCAATTGATGCCGAATAAATGCAAGCATGCATGCACAAAATATTTAATTAATATTGTATGATAAATAATTATTAGAAAATTCGTATATACATATTAATTAAAATAAATTTACATATTTAAAATAACATGAAAATATGCATGATGGTGCACTAAAATAGAGAGAAAATTAAAATCTGTTGCTGAAAATGTCTATAACATAGTACTTTTTAATACCGTGGTTCTTAATGTTACTCACAAACAGATGGAATTTTTCTCATCCTTAAACGCAAAGGAAGAATAGAATACAGATCGTTGTTATAAAAGTCCGACAGGTTGCCACAATTTAAACCTAACCATTTTATACAAGCTGGTTTTCAAGTTGCAATTGATTTTACTTATCAATTCCGAAAACAGTCGTCCGTTGTCGCAACAGCTGTGTATGAGGCCATGATAATCAAAAAATGACCCATTAAAACGTTAAAAGCATGGAACACCAATTACAGATTTACCAATATTTTTAAAACAAAGCACGCTGTCATGTTTTTAGAGGCCTCGAAGTCTGAGCGGGGGTTGGCGAGCGTAGCTCGCAGGGGGTAGGCCCCCTAGTTTAAATATAAAAACAAGAACGAAAAATCATACGTCAAGCATAGATTATGTAAATAATTTCCAAAATAATTTTACAAATCATTACCGTTTAATAAGCTGAAAGATAACATCTAAGTAAACAATTAGGAAAACGCATAACATATTTAAAAACGTAATTTCAGGAATTTCCAACATATGCAATATTCGGAAAATTATCCGAATACTTTTATTCAGCCCTGTATAGGATCTATAGATTTGTATATATACTACATAGGATGCTAAATTTTAGTTTAGTTAGGAAATGCGTAGCACAGTTTAAAATTCTCCTTCTGGAGTTTCTGTCAATAAACGGAAATGTGTTCGCGAACTTTTGTGCTGCCCTGTATATGAGCTACAGAATTTATACATACAAAGTAAAAGAAAAAGTGAGTTAAATTTAAAATCGCGTTCAGCAACTTAAAACGCACTTCCAGGAATTATTTTTAACAGACAGTATAGAATTCTTTTATGTGCCCCTGTAAATGAACGATGACTGCTATACATACACTATTCTGTAGTAAGCCTCTTGTAATGCATCTTAGTGATACATATAAATTTCAATGCGTTTAAAATAGTAAAATATTATTTAATTAAACCGCAAACGATTTTTCTCCATAGACGTAATGTAACGGAATTCTTTTGACTGTCCCTGTAAAGTAACTATAACTGCTATGCACACCCTATTCCATATTAAGCTTCTTGTAATGCACCTTAGTGATATATATCAATTACAATGTATTTGAAATTGTGTAACATCATTAAAATAAACCGCAAATGATTTTTCCCCATAGACCGTAATGTAACGGAATTCTTTAGAGTGTCCCTGTAAAACAACTATAAGTGCTACACACTTCAGTTGAAATAGGGAACATGCTATTATATAACGACAATAACATATAAAAATTGCAGGGCAATCCGTGCATATTTACGGGAGTTAGAGCACGGCCTTACGGCCAGACAAACCGAAGTCATAAACACTTTTCAACTAGGTTGGTAAGTGTTAATTATGGAGTTTTTGATTGTGGATAAATATGTATGAATACCATTTTTTACTCACCTTCGGGTGTAGAATGAATCCTTTGAAAAAAAAATAGTCTTTCAAAAGTAGAAGTTATTTTTGAAAAGTAAATTGTATGTACTACTTTTCGAAACAAGTAGCTGTAGTTAAATACATTTTTTGCAAAGTAGGTGTAGTTGTAGTTCGTGACTAAAAACAATGGCAGTTTTAGGTAGCTTTCAATACAAAAAAGTATAAAGCTACCTATTGCAGCCGTTCGGAGGAAAGCAGTTCCGGAAAATTTCGATATATTTTCACCGATCATGACCCCCAGACCCCAAAACCACCCTCCGTTCAAATGTTGATTTATATATATAGATATATCCATATATATATATATATATATATATATCTGACCTATGTCATACGATAACGCCCGTATTTATGAATCGATTTTGATGAAACTAATTGTGTGTATTAAGGTCACTAATGTCTCGACCGAGTTCGTTGGCCAGCTTGGTCCGCCATCTTGTTTCAAGATGGCGGCCACTTAAAGATTTAAATTAACTTAAAATCTAAAATAACTATACAAAAAAGTTAAAAATTCAAATTTATTTTTTAATTACGTGTTAGGCCTTGATACAAGGATTCCAGAGCTTTTTTTGGTTTACCTCTATCTTAAAAAATGGCTGAGATAGAGCAGTTTGAAATTCTAGGGTGGCTGACATTTTGAAACAAAACAGCACATTAACGCGATTACTCGCAAATTATTTTCTTTCATTGTTGTAATAATTTTCCCAATCGTACGCATAAAACTATATATTCATATCCGTTAGCGCCAAAATTGGCGACATTGGCGACAAAATTGGCAAAATTGGCGAAATACCGCGAAATTTGGCGATCAAAATAAGTCTTCATAAATGAAGCCAATTTGGCTATTTCTCAATAATTTGACGAATTTCTTATTCAAATTCAGTATTAACGAATCTTTTGTAAACGTTTCTTTGCATTTTAGCTTGCTGTTTTCGTATAACATTAGCTAAAATTTTAAAACGTAGATATAGGAAAGCTACCTTTTCCTCCCGGTACAGGCCGGAAGGACTTTTTTTAACCACTATGTTGATGCAAAAGTTGATAGCGTAGAATAATTTTATTTGGTAGTTCGGAAAGTTCCTTCCGTTTGAGAAAATCAATTCATCCCGGAAATTTCTGCTCGTCAATTATTAGACATTAGCTATCGAAATTAATCTCTAATAATTAAATGAAAGAATTTTCCGGTATCAACCAAGTTTCCCAAACGGAAAGAACTTTCCGAACAACCCAATAATTTTAGATAAATATCAAACAAAAATGGAACTGGTGATAGATTTCCTCCACATTAAAACAATGGCATATTTTTTATTTCAAAATTAGCGTGCTGTTATCATATTTGACATGACGTTTTCCTAATGATTGTAAGCAATAAGCAATAAGTTGTTATAAGTTAAATTTAGTATTAAATTACTTTAAAAAGAATGCTAACTAATTTTTTCCCCCTTGTTACATTTGCCGATAGACAAATACAAAGTATGAAATATATTTAATATAAACTATTACGAAAAAAATCACAGTTTTACTTGGAATTCATATACTTATTTCGAAGATGACAAACAAACTATTGCATTTGTCTTTCTTTTTGTATTTACACTGGATTTGTTTTTGGTAATGCATTAATGGAAATTGGCAGCTGCATGCATCCCGTGTGATCTGAAATTAATGAGATAAAACCCCTTTTATGCTATTGATTTTACAATGTTTATTTTGTGTTCATATTTCTGGCAAAATCTCTCAACAACATTTAAGTTTGGTGTTAGGTAGTAATCTTCATACATAAACCAATAAAAAGAATTTGTAAGATGAAACACTTCAGGTAATGGCTTTAAGCATTATACAGTTTAGTGTGATAATTCTGTAATAACTTTGTAATAACTTGTAATAACTTTGTAATAACTTGTAATAACATTTTCAGTGAACAATTGAATTTTCAAAATTAACTTCAATTCCATAATTAAAAAAATTACGCACTATTTTAATGATTACATGGGGTCTTACATGTAAAAATTTGTTTATTAGAGGTCTTAAAATGAATTTGCTTATACCAAACCACTAGCCTAATCCTTCATTGCACGAACTTTTCCTTTGGGAGTAAGTTTTATTATACTCTTATATTAAAGGTAGATACCACAATTTTTATAGAGTAATTCTTTACCATATTTATCAAAAGACATTTGCGATTTCATGACGAGTATTTTAAATATAGTGGTAGCTGGAAACTGAATTAATTTATTATAAGTTAAATAGCGCATGCGTCAACTGATTCTTTTGTTACTTCTTGCCGATGAAATGCCAAGCATGTTGGTAACGTATTGTGTATTGCAGACACATTCTATTCTGATGAAAAGTGCATGTGAACGATCTAGCACAGTGCACTGGACTTGTAATCCGTAGTTTCCAGGTTGTGCCCTGGCGGATGTTTTTACTTTTTTAGAATGTGGTTTGTTCTTCATTAAGTCAGTTAATAAAGATCAGCCGATATTTATTACCAGTTACTTTGTAATTTTGTATTCGCAATTAGGTAATTAAATTAAAGTTTAATTAAATTAGAATAAATTTTAATTATAAACAAGTTAAAACCAATGTAAATTAAAATTTAACTTTTATTAAATGGAATATAATTTTAATTTTAAATAATATTCAATAATTAAATTCTATAATTTATTTAAGCTATTTTTAACACTTTCCAACCTAGTTGAAAAGTGTTTATGACTTCGGTTTATCTGGCGGTCTGCCGTCTGTCCGTAACTCCCGTAAGTATGCTCGGATTGCCCTGCAATTTTTATATGTTATTGTCGTTATCTATAGCATGTTCCCTATTTCCAGTGAAGTGTGTAGCACTTATAGTTTTTTTTTTTTTTATCAGGGACACTCAAAAGAATTCCGTTACATTACGGTCTATGGGGAAAAATCATTTGCGGTTTGTTTTAATGATGTTATACAATTTCAAACACATTGTAATTGATATATATCACTAAGGTGCATTACAAGAAGCTTAATATGGAATAGGGTGTGCATAGCACTTATAGTTACTTTACAGGGACAGTCAAAAGAATTGTGTTACAATGCGTCTATTGAGAAAAATCGTTTGCGGTTTAATTAAAACATGTTTTACTATTTTAAACGCATTGAAATTTATATATATCACTAAGGTGCATTACAAGAGGCTTAATACAGAATATTGTGTGTATAGCAGTCATCGTTCATTTACAGGGACACACAAAAGAATTCTCTACTGTCTGTTAACAATAATTCCCAGAAGTGCGTTTTAAGTTGCTGAACGCGATTTTAAATTTAACTCACTTTTTGTCTATTACTTGGTGTGTATAAATTCTGTAGATCCTATACAGGGCATCACAAAAGTTCGCGAACACATTTCCGTTTATTGACAGAAACTCGAAAAGGAGAATTTTAAACTGTGCTATGCATTTCCTAAGTAAACTAAAATTTAGCATCCTATGTAGTATATATACAAATCTATAGATCCTATACAGGGCTGAATAAAAGTATTCGGATATTTTTCCGAATATTGTGTATGTTGGAAATACATGTTGGAAATTCCTGAAATTACGTTTTTAAATATGCTATGCGTTTTCCAAATTGTTCACTTATATGTTATCTTTCAGCTTATTAAACGGTAATGATTTGTAAAATTATTTTGGAAGCGTTGGAAAGTGTTACATAATCTATGCTTGACGCATGATTTTTCGTTCTTGTTTAATAATTAAAATAAAAATTTATTTAAAATGCAATAATATACCTCCTAAACTTACATTAAAAATATTTTTATGTTAAAGCTTTAGTAACAGACAAATATGAACTAATTTATTAAAGTTCTCATCTTTTAAAATTAACCTCTAATTTACAAAATTTAAAAATCCTTGCACAAACAATAATGGTGATATTAAATGCAAGGGAAGCGTGCAGAGACCTCGAGAAGCAGATTACCCATTATGTTGTAAAAAGCGTATTTCTGCTTTAATTTTTTTTTCTAGACACTGAAAATAATACATTGCAAAATGTACGTAATAGAATATAAAAGTTGAAACTAGTCGGATGTGCTAATCCCAAAACTTTCTCCTATCTCAAACATGTTAACCCATTAACCGCCAAAACTATGTGGGCGGAGCCTTGAATATTTTTACTGAAATTCGTTTCCCACCAAAAATTCTGAAAGATAATATTCGGTATATTTAATAGCAAAGTTTTTGTCATTAAATAAAGTATTTTTTTAACATATTAAAATAGTGGTGGATCGGCAGGTTTTATATTTATACACTTTTATTTTTAATGTTGCGTTAACGCAACACCAGCGGTAATGGGTTAATACTTCAAAAAAAGTAATTTTTTTAATGATGAATTTTAGAATCCAAAAATACAGCATAGCAGCGACTCCTGTTATATGATTTACACTGAAACCTAATCAGCTCTACTTATGTCAAGGTATAGCAGAATATGAAGTTTTATGAAATTAACATACATTCTTGAGATATGACTAATATTTAAAATCGTGTACATCCTGAAAATTGCAGCATAGCAGCGTCAACTGTTGAACGATTTACACCAAAAACAAATCAGCATCTATTTATATCAATGTCTAACTAATCTAAATTTTTATTAATTCCGTGCATTAGTTCTTGAGATATGACTATCGCTAAAATTGTGTAAATCCTGAAAAATGCAGTATAGCAGCACCACTTTTCGACTCATTTACACCAAAACCTAATCATCAACAACGTATGTCAACGTCTAACAGAATCTGAAGTTTGATGAAATTCTATGCATTAGTTCTTGAGATTTAGCTAATAAATTGAAAATAGTGAAAAATCCAGCAGAACAGCGCCACCTGTTGGTTAATTTGCCCCAAAAACTAATCAGCATCTATTTATACCAAGGTCTAACTGAATCTAAAATCTTATTAAATTCCGTATATTACTTAGTAGGATAGAGCATCCACAGTTTTTTTTTTTCATATATACAGACACACAGATAGACTCGCAGACATAAATTTTCTAAAAACAGTTCATATGTTAATATTTCAAAATAACAAAATATGAAGTTTGATGAAAATCCGGGCATTAATTCTTGAAATATGACTATCGCTAAGATCGTGTAAATCCTGAAAAACGTAGCATAGAAGCGCTACCTGTAGGATATTTACACCAAAACCCAATCAGTAACATCTTATGTCAACGTCTAACTGAATCTGAAGTTTGATGAAAATCCAAACATTAGTTCTTGAGATAGAGCTATCTTGAAAATTGTGAATAATGCAGCATAGCAGCGCCACCTGTTGGTCTATTTACACCAAAAACGAATCAGTACTAACTTATATCAATTACTTATTTTCCTGTCACTTGCCTCGGTGGTCGAAAAAAAAACAACTTTTTTTTGCACCGAACTATCTATTTTATTAAAAATATAGCTAACCACTACTACAACTGCTTGATTTAAAAATTGGCGACTACAAGCTACTTTTCAAAGTTAGTCATTGCTTCGCTACTTAAAGATTTTGTCAAACAGTTCAATGTACACTGATGGCACTGATTAAGTAATACATTAAGTAACAATAAAACTAGTCGGATGTGCCAATCCCAAAACTTTCTTCTATCTCACACGGATTTCGCATACACTAAAAAGAATCAGCACCCAATTTATATCAAGGCCTAACTGAATATAAAGTTTTATTAAATTCCGTGCATAAGTTCTTGAGATATGACTATTGCTAAAATCGTGTGAATCCTGCAAAATGCAGCATAGCAGCGCCACCTGTAGGTAGATTTAGACCAAAACCTAATCAACAACAACTTATGTCAACATCTAACTGAATCTGGAGTTTGATGAAAATCCGTGCATTAGTTCTTGAGATATAGTTATCGTGATAATAATGAAAAAAGTAGCATAGCAGCGCCCCCTGTTGGACAATTTACACCACAATGTAAGCAGCATCTATTTATGTCAAGGTCTAATAGATTCTGATGTTTAATGAAATTCCGTACATTAGTTCTCGAGATATAGCTATCGTAAATATCGAGAAAAAAGTGGTATAGCAGCGCCACCTGTTGGGCAATTCACACCAAAACGTAACCAGCATCTATTTATGTCAAAGTCTAACATAATCTGAAATTTGACGAAATTCCGCGCATTAGTTCTTGAGATATAGCTATCGTAAAAATCGTGAAAAAAGTGGTATAGCAGCGCCACCTGTTGGGATATCTATACCAAAACATAATAAGCGTCTATTTATGTCAAGGTCTAACTGAACCTGAAGTTTGATGAAAATATGTGCATTAGTTCTTGAGATAGAGCTATTGTGGAAATCGCAAAAAATGCAGCACAGCAGCCTCACCTGTCGGGCCATTTTCACCAAAAACTAATCAGCACCAATTTATATCAAGGACTAACTGAATATAAAGTTTTATTAAATTTCGTGCATTAGTTCTTGAGATAGAGCGCCCACAAAATCTTTGTCACATACAGGCAGACGGACAGACAGAGTCCCAGACAGAGTCACAGCCAGACATTTTCTAAAAACGGTCAAATCGTGTTCAGGACCTTCTAAAACGTATAAATCAGTTGAAAACCGGAAGTCGAAAATTTTCATGAATCCAATACTTTCTTCTTGTAAAGATAGAAGAAAGTAAAAAGACAATAAAAGGAGGACAATAAAAAATTAGATTGTTAAGTTACAACAAAATGAGTTTGTCTCCAAATTTTAGTTAATATGCACATTATAGATTTCTTAGCGAAATTAAGAGACATATGCGTTATACGAAAAATATTTATGTAGAGTGACATACACAAGTTGGAAATTGTACGTTAAACGTGACAAATGAAACTCATTTCATGACAAATGAAACTCATCTTCTTTTCGTACTATAACTAGTTTTACAATGTAAAAAAAAAATCATCGTTTTTATTTCACTGAAAAGAATTATATCGTCTGCTATGAGCGAAATGAGCATGCCTTTTTTTTCTATTACGTATGCCACGTTTACGGATGCGAATTTTTTTTTCGACACCAGACAGCGCTGCAAAATTTACCATGGAGATCTTGCTTAGCGAATGATTACCTTCGACACCAGACAGCGCTGCAAAATTCACCATGGAGATCTTGCTTTGCGAATGATTACCTTCATGGTTTAACATTTCTATGACTCACGATGAACGAATCTCTTGTGTTTATTTATTTCAATGGATTGAGATATTCGGCTGTTAACTTAATTTCCACTGAAGTTATCTCAGAATCTCTACATTTTTTAATGTAATTCATCTCTCAAACAAACAATTTTTTTGAACGATCTTTCTACAAATGTAACTTTTAAGCAATTTTATTCGAAAATATAATTTTGAATAAAAATGGCTACTTGGAATATGAAACAAGATAAAAAAATCATGCGTCAAGCATAGATTATGAAACACTTTCCAACACAGCCAGAAAACTGTAACTAAACTTCACTGTTAAATAAGGTGAAAGAAGATATGTAAGCAAACGGTTTAGAAAATATATAACACATTGAAAAATCCAGTTTTCGAAATTACCTTCCAGCGTCAAAAAAGTAGTCGAATTATTTTATGCAGCCTTGTATATGATCAATAGATGTGGGTAATATAGCATGATAAAATATAGTTCTGTCAGAATATTCACATTTAGCAATTTTCGCCAGTCGATGGAAATGCACTCGAAATCTTTTGTACAGCTCTGTATATTATCTGAAGACTTTTGTACACACCACCTATTAAGCTAAAAGGCAACTTAAAACTCACTTGCAGCAATTACTAAAAGTAAACGACAATGTATCTTTTTTTGCGTAGCCCTGTATATTAATTTATTTATATTCCACAAACTTCTATTAGTCTACTAAATAGAGTTCAGCAAGAAAATGCGTAAACACAATTAAAAACTACCCTTAAGCAATTTATTCCCATAGTCTCTAATACTTGCGAATTCCCTTGTGTAGCCCTGTATAGGATCAACCGAGTTTATAAACACACACGTACTATGAAAAAAATATATGTACTTAAAACGCAAACCAAAGTTGAAAACGCACTTATCACACATAGTCTGCAAATATCGCACATATACTGTAACTAATATCTTTTGTGTGTCCCTGTAAATAAACGCAATGCACACAAGAGAGAAATTTATAGTGCACAGTCCTCAGTAATGCATGTAATTTTCATTATGTTTGAAATAGAGAAATATCACTAAATTACACTGCAGACGATTTTTCCCCATAGAACGATGTGCAACAGAATTCTTTTGTTTGACCCTGTAAATGAATAATTAGTGCTTTGCACCCCATATTATACAAAAAGCATTTTTTAAAGTGCTTCCTAATTAAATATCAATTGCATTATGTTTTAAATGAATTAGCGTCATCAAAATGCACTTGAAACGATTATTCCCCATTGACTGTAATGTAACGTAATACTTTTGAGTGTCTCTGTAAAAAAACTATAAGTGCTACACACTTCAATTGAAATAAGGAACATGCTATAGATAACGACAATAACATGTAAAAATTTCAGCGCAATCGGAGCATATTTATGGCAGTTAGAGCACGGACAGACGACCAGACAAACCGAAGTCATGAACACTTTTCAACTAAGTTGGAAAGTGTTAAAAAAGAAGTGATTAGCCCGTATTTGTTTTCCTCAGTCACATGAATTGCGATTTTATTATATAGGTTACGTATGATAGGATTTAATAGGATGAAGAAAACTTTTATTAACATCATTTTAAGTTTTGATTCGATTTTCATATAATTTTCCATTCTATATAATCACCTCTATATGATTTCTATATATTCTATATAGTATGCTACAATTTAGTTTAGAAAGAAAAGACATAACACAGTTGAAAATTCACCTTTTTTTCCACAGTTTCCATCAATAGACAGAACCATGTTTGAATTCTTAAATTTTCTTAAAATTCTCACACAAAAGAATTACAATTCTATACTCATAACTGCGAACTTTTACGCCTTTTCCTACCACTAAAATTTCATAGTAAATTTTAGCTAATTAAATCGCCGAAATCATGTGTTTCAATAACACAAACATTTTTATTAATTTTTAGTGGTAACAAAAAAGCGTAAAAGTTGGCAGCTATGTATTCTGGCTATGGTCTGTAACTGCTGAAATCTGGTTTTCAAATGTATTTTTTGTGCTTTCAAAAATTCATAAACTTTGCTTCATGCATGATTTTACTTTCTTGTTTTAATTGCCGAAACGTCGGTTGGGGCTCACTGTGGAGGCGCGAAAAGTTTTTGGTTTCCGTCTGTTTGTCTGTCTGTCTGTTCCGCGATAACTGCCGTAAAAAACACCCTGGAATTAGCTATATTGTTTTCTGTTACATTTAGTTCAATCTTTCGAAAAATATAGAACATTTCGTTTTAGGTGACAATGCTTTCCTATGGGAATGCAGACGATTTTCAAATTTCATTTTTAACTGAAATGAAAATCATATATTTGAATAATGGATTTAAACGCAAAATTACTGCAGCTAATTTTTTTTATATGGAGGTTTTTAATATAGTCAATAGCTTTAAAAATTTGCCGATACATTTATTAGAATTTAGAAATTAATTGTTTAAATTATTGGAACATTTTTTGCTTCTGTTCGAGAAATATAAAACAATGTATTTTCATATTTTTTACAAATTTTAAAATGAATTTTTTTTTTATTGTTCTTTAATTTATTAGTTGCTTAGCAACCCTATTTCAAAGAATATCAAAATAATAAAATTCAAATAACTCTTACTTACTGCCATATTTTATTAGCAAAATAAATTATTTTCGGGAGATTTTAATATTCGACTGACATAAATGAGAATGTATTTTGATGCAAGTTTATTTTTTTTATCTAAAAAGTTACATGAATAAGAAGTTTATAAGAATTTCAGAATATCATTACGTTAACGGTGTTTAATTTAACGCTTCTAATTTCTGAAACATTCGAAGTATGGTATATGCCTATAAATATGTATGTAATATAAAAAACAACAAATTGCGGATTCTAAGATGCTAAATAATATGAAAAGTGAGATTTAAAAACAATGACTTCTAGAGCTGACGTTGAGGCTCCTGATCTGCAGATTTACTAGTTTATCTTTCTTTGTCAAAATAAACAACGAAATCTTTCTTGTGGTTGCGAATATCTGTCACGATGTTCCTAGCAAACATTTAAGACTTAATATACCCTATATATCTGGTTTTCATTTTTATGCTGTGCGCGTTTACCAAAATATGCTGTTTCCTACTTCGAAATACCACTTTATGTATGGATTATGAAAATTGCTTTTATCGATTTACCGAATGCACTTTATCGCTCATCTTAAAAGATTCAAGCTTTTAAATTTGACAGGAAATTTTTTGTGCTTTGAAAGTTCCCGATATTATACAGTAAGGTCATAAATAATAAATACGAAAATACTAGTTTTATATGCGAATACTGACGAAGAAGAAAAAAAAAAAGAAAAAAAAAAAAAAAAAAACACAACATCGCGTTTTCGTTTCCGGCTTTCTCCTCATGCAATATTTATTAAGTATAAGTTAAAATTGAAAAGTAAACAAGGAAATACTCATGCATTCATGGTGTTCTTTTATATTCAAATAATTAAAATTTGGTTTACGTTTTTCTTACTTAAAAAAAAAAAACTTTCCAACAAAGTTGAAAAGTTAAATAATGAAAATATGTATGAATCACCATAAAAAAAAAAAAAAAAAAAAAAAAAAAAACCACACACACAGTACGCGTTTCGGACAGGAAAATTTTAACAGCCCGTCGTCAGCCAAACTAACCGCGTGCCCGTAAGGGGACAAGGTCACAAATGAACAGAAGATTAAAGAGGAGTGCGTACAAAGAATGCGACAGGTAGTACTAGCTGAAAGGAAAACACCAATCACAGAGGAGCATAGAAAGCTTTAACAGGCTGTTACAAATTTCCCCCCAGCAACGCGTCCTGTGTGTTCTTTTGTTTTTATGGTGATTCCCATATAAAGTTTCATGATTTAATTGTGATTTCTAGCTAGTTTGTCGGTGCTGTTTCATCTATAGTTGAAAAGTGTTTACTAATTTGTCTGTCTGTCTGTCCGCACTCTAACTCGCGTAAAAATACTCGGATTGTCATGCAATTGATATATGTTATTTAGGTTTATTATGACATGTTCGAAATAGAAAATTAAGTGTGTAGTACCTATAGTTCTCTTACAGGGGCATTCAAAAGAATTCCGTTACATTACGGTCTATGGGGGGGGGGGGAGGGGGAATCATTTGCGGTTTATTTTTATGATGTTACACTATTTAAAGCATTGAAATATAGACGACTCAGTGATTTATATCACTGAGGTGCACCACAAGAGGCTTACTATAGAATATGGTGTGCATGGCACTTATAGTTCCTTTACAGAGACACCCAAAAGAATTTCGTTATATTACAATCTAAGGGGAAAAATCGTTCTCAGTTCATTTTAATAATATTTCACTATCTCAAACATATTGAGATTGATATATTTCACTGAGGTGGATTACAAGAGGTTTACTATAAAATACTGTGTGCATAGCATTCATCGTTCATTTACAGGGACACACAAAATAATTCGGTTTAAGTAGTGCCTGTTAACAACTAGTAAATCTGCAGATCAGGAGCCTCAACTTCAGCTCTAAAAGACATTGTTTTTTAATCTCACTTTTAATATTATTTAGCATCTTAAAATCCGCAATTTAATTTTTTTGAATTACAAACATTTTTATAGGCCTATAAAATACTTTGGAGGTTACAGAAATTAGAAGCGTTAAATTAAACACGGTTTATGCAATGATATTCTGAAATTCTCATCAACTTCTTGTTCATGTAACTTTTTAGATAAAAAAAAAACTTGTATTAAATTAAATTATTTATGTCAATATAAAACAAAAATAATTTATTTTGATTATAAAATATTGCAGCAAAATAGTGCAAGTTACTTGAATTATATTATTTTGATATTTTTTGAAATAGGGTTGCTAAGCAACTGATAAATTAAAGCTCAAAGTAAAAAGAAATGCATTTTAAAATTTGTAAAAAATAGGAAAATAAAATCTATACTAATATTATAAAGGAGTAAAGATTGTTTGTTTGTTTGTAGGGGGTAATCTCTGAAACTACCGAACCGATTTCAAAAGTGATGGTGACAACCCCTGCTCCAACATAGGCTATATTTTATGTCGATGCCACTACCCCAGGGGGGTGCAAGAGCGAAAAACGTTCTAAAATTGCGATCTTTTCTATACTGAAGCAGCTAGAAATTTGAAATTTGGCGTTGCAGTTACTTATAAGATGTAAATGCTCTCTAAGAACAAAATAAAAAAAAAAATCGAAATTTAAAAGGGTGAAATGAGCGAAAATAGTTCTAAAAACATTCTCAATTACAATTTCTATGGAATCTCTAGAACTACCGAACCGATTTGAAATTTGGCGTTGTAGTTACTTATAAGATGTAAATGCTCTCTAAGAAAAAAAAGAAAAAAATCGAAATTTAAAAGGGTGAACTGAGCGAAAAGCGTTCTAAAAACATTCTAAATTACAATTTCTATGGAATCTCTAGAACTACCGAACCGATTTCAAAAGTGATGGTGGTAAATTGATGCTGACAACCCCTGCTCCAACATAGGCTATATTTTATGTCGGTGTCACTAACCCCACGGGGGTGCAGGAGCGAAAAACTTTCTAAAATTGAGATCTTTTTTATACTGAAGAAGCTAGAAATTTTAAATTTGGCGTTGTAGTTACTTATAAGATGTAAATGCTCTCTAAGAACAAAATTAAAAAAAATTCGAAATTTAAAAGGGTGAAATGAGCGAAAAGCGTTCTAAAAACATTCTCAATTACAATTTCTATGGGATCTCTAGAACTACCGAACCGATTTGAAATTTGGCGTTGTAGTTATTTATAAGATGTAAATGTTCTCTAAGAACAAAATAAAAAAAAATTCAAAATTTAAAAGGGTGAAATGAGCGAAAATCGTTCTAAAAACATTCTCAATTACAATTTCTATGGAATCTCTAGAACTACCGAACCGATTTGAAATTTGGCGTTGTAGTTACTTATGAGATGTAAATGCTCTCTAAGAACGAAATAAAAAAAAATTCGAAATTTAAAAGGGTGAAATGAGCGAAAAGCGTTCTAAAAACATTCTAAATTACAATTTCTATGGAATCTCTACAACTACCGAACCGATTTGAAATTTGGCGTTGTAGTTACTTATAAGATGTAAATGCTCTCTAAGAAAAAAATAAAAATGGAAATTTAAAAGGGTGAAATGAGCGAAAAGCGTTCTAAAAACATTCTAAATTACAATTTCTATGGAATCTCTAGAACTACCGAACCGATTTCAAAAGTGATGGTGGTAAATTGATGTTGACAACCCCTGCTCCAACATAGGCTATATTTTATGTCGGTGTCACTAACCCCACGGGGGTGCAGGAGCGAAAAACTTTCTAAAATTGAGATCTTTTTTATACTGAAGAAGCCAGAAATTTTAAATATGGCGTTGTAGATACTTATAACATGTAAATGCTCTCTAAGAACAAAATAAAAAAAATTCGAAATTAAAAAGGGTGGAATGAGCGAAAAGCGTTCTAAAAACTTTCTAAATTACAATTTCTATGGAATATCTGGAACTACCGAACCGATTTCAAAAGTGATGGTGGCAAATGGATGGTGACAACCCCTGCTTCAACATAGGATATATTTTATGTCGGTGTTACTATCCCCAGGGGTTTTCAAGAGCGAAAAACGTTCTAAAATTGCAATTTTGTTTATACTGAAGGAGCTAGAAATTTGAAATTTGGCATTGTAGTTACTTATAAGATGTAAATGCTCTCTATAAACAAAATAAAAAAAATTCGAAATTTAAAAGGGCGAAATGAGCGAAAAGCGTTCTAAAAACATTTTTAATTACAATTTCTATGGAATCTGTAGAACTACTGAACCGATTTCAAAAGTGATGGTGGCAAATTGGTGGTGACAATCCCTGCTCTAACAGCCTCTTTAATAAAAAACTACGCGTTTCTGACGACTGGGTTTTTCGCTAATTGTTGCCACAGATTAATCTCGGAAAATGAAACATTTGAAGTTACTGAAAAAAAATAGTAGCTCGAAAAGTATTTGTCTGAAAATTGTTAGGCAAACTGTGTTTGAAAGGTAAAAAATTGTATTTTTCTTAATATAAATTTCAAATCTAATGATTATACCATTTTTCAAATATTGAATTTGAAAAATTACCAAATTTCACAATGGGGTACCATAGCGAAACCTTCATGCATAAAAAGATAATGATAAGGGCGACTTGTCCTGGCGTACGAGTCACAAATTATAGTAGCCTTATTAATCTGTTAAAATATAAAAGTGAATTATGAAATGTCAATATTTTGTTGGAATAAAAGTTCCTTATAAGAACTTGACCAGCGTAGCGGGCGTAACTTGCTAGTGTGTTATATTTCCCGAACAGATGCAAAAAAATTTCCAATAATTTAAACAATTAATTTCTAATTTCTAATTAATGTATCTGTAAATTGTCAAAGCTATTGGATATATTTAAAACCTCCATATAAAAAATTTAGCATTATTAATTTTACGTTGAAATCCATTATTAAAGCATGCAATTTTCATTTTAGTTAAAAATGAAATATAAAAATCGTCTGCATTCCCATAGGAAATCATTATGACATAAAAGAAATGTTTTATATTTTTCGAATGAATGACCCAAATGTAACCAAACACTATACAGCCCATTCCGGGTATCTCACCAACATACCTACCAACAACCAACCTAATCTGATCATTTTTACGCCAGTTATCGCGGAACAGACAGACGAACAGACAGACAAACAGACAACAAAAAGACAAACAGACAGATGGAAGCTAAAAACTTTTCGCGTCTCTACAGTGAGCCTCAACTGACGTTTCGGCAACTAGTAAATCTGCAGATCAGGCTGCCTCAACGTCAGCTCTAAAAATCATTGTTTTTAAATCTCACTTTTCATATTATTTAGAATCTTAAAATCCGCAATTTAATTTTTTTATATTACATACATTTTTATAGGCCTATAAAATACTTTGGAGGTTTCAGAAATTAGAAGCGTTAAATTAAACACGGTTTATGCAATGATATTCTGAAATTCTCATCAACTTCTTGTTCATGTAACTTTTTAGATAAAAAAAAAAAAAAAAACTTGTATTAAATTAAATTATTTATGTCAATATAAAAAAAAAATAATTTATTTTGATTATAAAATATTGCAGCAAAATAGTGCAAGTTACTTGAATTATATTATTTTTATATTTTTTGAAATAGGGTTGCTAAGCAACTGATAAATTAAAGCTCAAAGTAAAAAGAAATGCATTTTAAAATTTGTAAAAAATAGGAAAATAAAATGTATACTAATATTATAAAGGAGTAAAGATTGTTTGTTTGTTTGTAGGGGGTAATCTCTGGAACTACCGAACCGATTTCAAAAGTGATGGTGACAACCCCTGCTCCAACATAGGCTATATTTTATGTCGATGCCACTACCCCAGGGGGGTGCAAGAGCGAAAAACGTTCTAAAATTGCGATCTTTTCTATACTGAAGCAGCTAGAAATTTGAAATTTGGCGTTGCAGTTACTTATAAGATGTAAATGCTCTCTAAGAACAAAATAAAAAAAAAAATCGAAATTTAAAAGGGTGAAATGAGCGAAAATAGTTCTAAAAACATTCTCAATTACAATTTCTATGGAATCTCTAGAACTACCGAACCGATTTGAAATTTGGCGTTGTAGTTACTTATAAGATGTAAATGCTCTCTAAGAAAAAAAAAAAAAATCGAAATTTAAAAGGGTGAACTGAGCGAAAAGCGTTCTAAAAACATTCTAAATTACAATTTCTATGGAATCTCTAGAACTACCGAACCGATTTCAAAAGTGATGGTGGTAAATTGATGCTGACAACCCCTGCTCCAACATAGGCTATATTTTATGTCGGTGTCACTAACCCCACGGGGGTTCAGGAGCGAAAAACTTTCTAAAATTGAGATCTTTTTTATACTGAAGAAGCTAGAAATTTTAAATTTGGCGTTGTAGTTACTTATAAGATGTAAATGCTCTCTAAGAACAAAATTAAAAAAAATTCGAAATTTAAAAGGGTGAAATGAGCGAAAAGCGTTCTAAAAACATTCTCAATTACAATTTCTATGGGATCTCTAGAACTACCGAACCGATTTGAAATTTGGCGTTGTAGTTATTTATAAGATGTAAATGTTCTCTAAGAACAAAATAAAAAAAAATTTGAAATTTAAAAGGGTGAAATGAGCGAAAATCGTTCTAAAAACATTCTCAATTACAATTTCTATGGAATCTCTAGAACTACCGAACCGATTTGAAATTTGGCGTTGTAGTTACTTATGAGATGTAAATGCTCTCTAAGAACGAAATAAAAAAAAATTCGAAATTTAAAAGGGTGAAATGAGCGAAAAGCGTTCTAAAAACATTCTAAATTACAATTTCTATGGAATCTCTAGAACTACCGAACCGATTTGAAATTTGGCGTTGTAGTTACTTATAAGATGTAAATGCTCTCTAAGAAAAAAATAAAAATGGAAATTTAAAAGGGTGAAATGAGCGAAAAGCGTTCTAAAAACATTCTAAATTACAATTTCTATGGAATCTCTAGAACTACCGAACCGATTTCAAAAGTGATGGTGGTAAATTGATGTTGACAACCCCTGCTCCAACATAGGCTATATTTTATGTCGGTGTCACTAACCCCACGGGGGTGCAGGAGCGAAAAACTTTCTAAAATTGAGATCTTTTTTATACTGAAGAAGCTAGAAATTTTAAATATGGCGTTGTAGATACTTATAACATGTAAATGCTCTCTAAGAACAAAATAAAAAAAATTCGAAATTAAAAAGGGTGGAATGAGCGAAAAGCGTTCTAAAAACTTTCTAAATTACAATTTCTATGGAATATCTGGAACTACCGAACCGATTTCAAAAGTGATGGTGGCAAATGGATGGTGACAACCCCTGCTTCAACATAGGATATATTTTATGTCGGTGTTACTATCCCCAGGGGTTTTCAAGAGCGAAAAACGTTCTAAAATTGCAATTTTGTTTATACTGAAGGAGCTAGAAATTTGAAATTTGGCATTGTAGTTACTTATAAGATGTAAATGCTCTCTATAAACAAAATAAAAAAAATTCGAAATTTAAAAGGGCGAAATGAGCGAAAAGCGTTCTAAAAACATTTTTAATTACAATTTCTATGGAATCTGTAGAACTACTGAACCGATTTCAAAAGTGATGGTGGCAAATTGGTGGTGACAATCCCTGCTCTAACAGCCTCTTTAATAAAAAACTACGCGTTTCTGACGACTGGGTTTTTCGCTAATTGTTGCCACAGATTAATCTCGGAAAATGAAACATTTGAAGTTACTGAAAAAAAATAGTAGCTCGAAAAGTATTTGTCTGAAAATTGTTAGGCAAACTGTGTTTGAAAGGTAAAAAATTGTATTTTTCTTAATATAAATTTCAAATCTAATGATTATACCATTTTTCAAATATTGAATTTGAAAAATTACCAAATTTCACAATGGGGTACCATAGCGAAACCTTCATGCATAAAAAGATAATGATAAGGGCGACTTGTCCTGGCGTACGAGTCACAAATTATAGTAGCCTTATTATTCTGTTAAAATATAAAAGTGAATTATGAAATGTCAATATTTTGTTGGAATAAAAGTTCCTTATAAGAACTTGACCAGCGTAGCGGGCGTAACTTGCTAGTGTTTTATATTTCCCGAACAGATGCAAAAAAATTTCCAATAATTTAAACAATTAATTTCTAATTTCTAATTAATGTATCTGCAAATTGTCAAAGCTATTGGATATATTTAAAACCTCCATATAAAAAATTTAGCATTATTAATTTTACGTTGAAATCCATTATTAAAGCATGCAATTTTCATTTTAGTTAAAAATGAAATTTAAAAATCGTCTGCATTCCCATAGGAAATCATTATGACATAAAAGAAATGTTTTATATTTTTCGAATGAATGACCCAAATGTAACCAAACACTATACAGCCCATTCCGGGTATCTCACCAACATACCTACCAACAACCAACCTAATCTGATCATTTTTACGCCAGTTATCGCGGAACAGACAGACGAACAGACAGACAAACAGACAACAAAAAGACAAACAGACAGATGGAAGCTAAAAACTTTTCGCGTCTCTACAGTGAGCCTCAACTGACGTTTCGGCAACTAGTAAATCTGCAGATCAGGCTGCCTCAACGTCAGCTCTAAAAATCATTGTTTTTAAATCTCACTTTTCATATTATTTAGAATCTTAAAATCCGCAATTTAATTTTTTTATATTACATACATTTTTATAGGCCTATAAAATACTTTGGAGGTTTCAGAAATTAGAAGCGTTAAATTAAACACGGTTTATGCAATGATATTCTGAAATTCTCATCAACTTCTTGTTCATGTAACTTTTTAGATAAAAAAAAAAAAAAACTTGTATTAAATTAAATTATTTATGTCAATATAAAAAAAAAATAATTTATTTTGATTATAAAATATTGCAGCAAAATAGTGCAAGTTACTTGAATTATATTATTTTTATATTTTTTGAAATAGGGTTGCTAAGCAACTGATAAATTAAAGCTCAAAGTAAAAAGAAATGCATTTTAAAATTTGTAAAAAATAGGAAAATAAAATGTATACTAATATTATAAAGGAGTAAAGATTGTTTGTTTGTTTGTAGGGGGTAATCTCTGGAACTACCGAACCGATTTCAAAAGTGATGGTGACAACCCCTGCTCCAACATAGGCTATATTTTATGTCGATGCCACTACCCCAGGGGGGAGCAAGAGCGAAAAACGTTCTAAAATTGCGATCTTTTCTATACTGAAGCAGCTAGAAATTTGAAATTTGGCGTTGCAGTTACTTATAAGATGTAAATGCTCTCTAAGAACAAAATAAAAAAAAATTCGAAATTTAAAAGGCTGAAATGAACGAAAAGCGTTCTAAAAACATTCTCAATTACAATTTCTATGGAATCTCTAGAACTACCGAAAAGATTTGAAATTTGGCGTTGTAGTTACTTATAAGATGTAAATGCTCTCTAAGAACAAAATAAAAAAAAATTCGAAATTTAAAAGGGTGAAATGAGCGAAAAGCGTTCTAAAAACATTCTCAATTACAATTTCTATGGAATCTCTAGAACTACCGAACCGATTTGAAATTTGGCGTTGTAGTTATTTATAAGATGTAAATGTTCTCTAAGAACAAAATAAAAAAAAAATCGAAATTTAAAAGGGTGAAATGAGCGAAAATAGTTCTAAAAACATTCTCAATTACAATTTCTATGGAATCTCTAGAACTACCGAACCGATTTGAAATTTGGCGTTGTAGTTACTTATAAGATGTAAATGCTCTCTAAGAAAAAAAAAAAATCGAAATTTAAAAGGGAGAACTGAGCGAAAAGCGTTCTAAAAACATTCTAAATTACAATTTCTATGGAATCTCTAGAACTACCGAACCGATTTCAAAAGTGATGGTGGTAAATTGATGCTGACAACCCCTGCTCCAACATAGGCTATATTTTATGTCGGTGTCACTAACCCCACGGGGGTGCAGGAGCGAAAAACTTTCTAAAATTGAGGTCTTTTTTATACTGAAGAAGCTAGAAATTTTAAATTTGGCGTTGTAGTTACTTATAAGATGTAAATGCTCTCTAAGAACAAAATTAAAAAAAATTCGAAATTTAAAAAGGTGAAATGAGCGAAAATCGTTCTAAAAACATTCTCAATTACAATTTCTATGGAATCTCTAGAACTACCGAACCGATTTGAAATTTGGCGTTGTAGTTACTTATGAGATGTAAATGCTCTCTAAGAACGAAATAAAAAAAAAATTCGAAATTTAAAAGGGTGAAATGAGCGAAAAGCGTTCTAAAAACATTCTAAATTACAATTTCTATGGAATCTCTAGAACTACCGAACCGATTTGAAATTTGGCGTTGTAGTTACTTATAAGATGTAAATGCTCTCTAAGAAAAAAATAAAAATGGAAATTTAAAAGGGTGAAATGAGCGAAAAGCGTTCTAAAAACATTCTAAATTACAATTTCTATGGAATCTCTAGAACTACCGAACCGATTTCAAAAGTGATGGTGGTAAATTGATGTTGACAACCCCTGCTCCAACATAGGCTATATTTTATGTCGGTGTCACTAACCCCACGAGGGTGCAGGAGCGAAAAACTTTCTAAAATTGAGATCTTTTTTATACTGAAGAAGCTAGAAATTTTAAATATGGCGTTGCAGTTACTTATAAAATGTAAATGCTCTCTAAGAACAAAAAAAAAAAAAAAATTCGAAATTTAAAAGGGTGAAATGAGCGAAAAGCGTTCTAAAAACATTCTCAATTACAATTTCTATGGAATCTCTAGAACTACCGAACCGATTTGAAATTTGGCGTTGTAGTTACTTATAAGATGTAAATGCTCTCTAAGAACAAAATCAAAAAAAATTCGAAATTTAAAAGGGTGAAATGAGCGAAAAGCGTTCTAAAAACATTCTCAATTACAATTTCTATGGAATCTCTAGAACTACCGAACCGATTTGAAATTTGGCGTTGTAGTTATTTATAAGATGTAAATGTTCTCTAAGAACAAAATAAAAAAAAAATCGAAATTTAAAAGGGTGAAATGAGCGAAAATAGTTCTAAAAACATTCTCAATTACAATTTCTATGGAATCTCTAGAACTACCGAACCGATTTGAAATTTGGCGTTGTAGTTACTTATAAGATGTAAATGCTCTCTAAGAAAAAAAAAAATCGAAATTTAAAAGGGTGAACTGAGCGAAAAGCGTTCTAAAAACATTCTAAATTACAATTTCTATGGAATCTCTAGAACTACCGAACCGATTTCAAAAGTGATGGTGGTAAATTGATGCTGACAACCCCTGCTCCAACATAGGCTATATTTTATGTCGGTGTCACTAACCCCACGGGGGTGCAGGAGCGAAAAACTTTCTAAAATTGAGATCTTTTTTATACTGAAGAAGCTAGAAATTTTAAATTTGGCGTTGTAGTTACTTATAACATGTAAATGCTCTCTAAGAACAAAATTAAAAAAAATTCGAAATTTAAAAAGGTGAAATGAGCGAAAAGCGTTCTAAAAACATTCTCAATTACAATTTCTATGGAATCTCTAGAACTACCGAACCGATTTGAAATTTGGCGTTGTAGTTATTTATAAGATGTAAATGTTCTCTAAGAACAAAATAAAAAAAAATTCGAAATTTAAAAGGGTGAAATGAGCGAAAATCGTTCTAAAAACATTCTCAATTACAATTTCTATGGAATCTCTAGAACTACCGAACCGATTTGAAATTTGGCGTTGTAGTTACTTATGAGATGTAAATGCTCTCTAAGAACGAAATAAAAAAAAATTCGAAATTTAAAAGGGTGAAATGAGCGAAAAGCGTTGTAAAAACATTCTAAATTACAATTTCTATGGAATCTCTAGAACTACCGAACCGATTTGAAATTTGGCGTTGTAGTTACTTATAAGATGTAAATGCTCTCTAAGAAAAAAATAAAAATGGAAATTTAAAAGGGTGAAATGAGCGAAAAGCGTTCTAAAAACATTCTAAATTACAATTTCTATGGAATCTCTAGAACTACCGAACCGATTTCAAAAGTGATGGTGGTAAATTGATGTTGACAACCCCTGCTCCAACATAGGCTATATTTTATGTCGGTGTCACTAACCCCACGGGGGTGCAGGAGCGAAAAACTTTCTAAAATTGAGATCTTTTTTATACTGAAGAAGCTAGAAATTTTAAATATGGCGTTGTAGATACTTATAACATGTAAATGCTCTCTAAGAACAAAATAAAAAAAATTCGAAATTAAAAAGGGTGGAATGAGCGAAAAGCGTTCTAAAAACTTTCTAAATTACAATTTCTATGGAATATCTGGAACTACCGAACCGATTTCAAAAGTGATGATGGCAAATGGATGGTGACAACCCCTGCTTCAACATAGGATATATTTTATGTCGGTGTTACTATCCCCAGGGGTTTTCAAGAGCGAAAAATGTTCTAAAATTGCAATTTTGTTTATACTGAAGGAGCTAGAAATTTGAAATTTGGCATTGTAGTTACTTATAAGATGTAAATGCTCTCTATAAACAAAATAAAAAAAATTCGAAATTTAAAAGGGCGAAATGAGCGAAAAGCGTTCTAAAAACATTTTTAATTACAATTTCTATGGAATCTGTAGAACTACTGAACCGATTTCAAAAGTGATGGTGGCAAATTGGTGGTGACAATCCCTGCTCTAACAGCCTCTTTAATAAAAAACTACGCGTTTCTGACGACTGGGTTTTTCGCTAATTGTTGCCACAGATTAATCTCGGAAAATGAAACATTTGAAGTTACTGAAAAAAAATAGTAGCTCGAAAAGTATTTGTTTGAAAATTGTTAGGCAAACTGTGTTTGAAAGGTAAAAAATTGTATTTTTCTTAATATAAATTTCAAATCTAATTATTATACCATTTTTCAAATATTGAATTTGAAAAATTACCAAATTTCACAATGGGGTATCATAGCGAAACCTTCATGCATAAAAAGATAATGATAAGGGTGACTTGTCCTGGCGTACGAGTCACAAATTATAGTAGCCTTATTATTCTGTTAAAATATAAAAGTGAATTATGAAATGTCAATATTTTGTTGGAATAAAAGTTCCTTATAAGAACTTGACCAGCGTAGCGGGCGTAGCTTGCTAGTGTTTTATATTTCCCGAACAGATGCAAAAAAATTTCCAATAATTTAAACAATTAATTTCTAATTTCTAATTAATGTATCTGCAAATTGTCAAAGCTATTGGATATATTTAAAACCTCCATATAAAAAATTTAGCATTATTAATTTTACGTTGAAATCCATTATTAAAGCATGCAATTTTCATTTTAGTTAAAAATGAAATTTAAAAATCGTCTGCATTCCCATAGGAAATCATTATGACATAAAAGAAATGTTTTATATTTTTCGAATGAATGACCCAAATGTAACCAAACACTATACAGCCCATTCCGGGTATCTCACCAACATACCTACCAAAAACCAACCTAATCTGATCATTTTTACGCCAGTTATCGCGGAACAGACAGACGAACAGACAGACAAACAGACAACAAAAAGACAAACAGACAGATGGAAGCTAAAAACTTTTCGCGTCTCTACAGTGAGCCTCAACTGACGTTTCGGCAACTAGTAAATCTGCAGATCAGGCTGCCTCAACGTCAGCTCTAAAAATCATTGTTTTTAAATCTCACTTTTCATATTATTTAGAATCTTAAAATCCGCAATTTAATTTTTTTATATTACATACATTTTTATAGGCCTATAAAATACTTTGGAGGTTTCAGAAATTAGAAGCGTTAAATTAAACACGGTTTATGCAATGATATTCTGAAATTCTCATCAACTTCTTGTTCATGTAACTTTTTAGATAAAAAAAAAAAAAAAAACTTGTATTAAATTAAATTATTTATGTCAATATAAAACAAAAATAATTTATTTTGATTATAAAATATTGCAGCAAAATAGTGCAAGTTACTTGAATTATATTATTTTGATATTTTTTGAAATAGGGTTGCTAAGCAACTGATAAATTAAAGCTCAAAGTAAAAAGAAATGCATATTAAAATTTGTAAAAAATAGAAAAATAAAATCTATACTAATATTATAAAGGAGTAAAGATTGTTTGTTTGTTTGTTTGTTTGTTTGTAGGGGGTAATCTCTGGAAATACCGAACCGATTTCAAAAGTGATGGTGACAACCCCTGCTCCAACATAGGTTATATTTTATGTCGATGCCACTACCCCAGGGGGGTGCAAGAGCGAAAAACGTTTTAAAATTGCGATCTTTTCTATACTGAAGCAGCTAGAAATTTGAAATTTGGCGTTGCAGTTACTTATAAAATGTAAATGCTCTCTAAGAACAAAATAAAAAAAAAATCGAAATTTAAAATTGTGAAATGAGCGAAAAGCGTTCTAAAAACATTCTCAACTACAATTTCTATGGAATCTATAGAACTACCGAACCGATTTGAAATTTGGCGTTGTAGTTATTTATAAGATGTAAATGCTCTCTAAGAACAAAATAAAAAAAAATTCGAAAGTTTAAAGGGTGAAATGAGCGAAAATCGTTCTAAAAACATTCTCAATTACAATTTCTATGGAATCTCTAGAACTACCGAACCGATTTGAAATTTGGCGTTGTAGTTACTTATAAGATGTAAATGCTCGATAAGGAAAAAAAAAATCGAAATTTAAAAGGGTGAAATGAGCGAAAAGCGTTCTAAAAACATTCTCAATTACAATTTCTATGGAATCTCTAGAACTACCGAACCGATTTGAAATTTGGCGTTGTAGTTACTTATAAGATGTAAATGCTCTCTAAGAACAAAATAAAAAAAAATTCGAAATTTAAAAGGGTGAAATGAGCGAAAAGCGTTCTAAAAACATTCTAAATTACAATTTCTATGGAATCTCTAGAACTACCGAACCGATTTGAAATTTGGCGTTGTAGTTACTTATATGATGTAAATGCTCTCTAAGAAAAAAAAATCGAAATTTAAAAGGGTGAAATGAGCGAAAAGCGTTCTAAAAACTTTCTAAATTACAATTTCTATGGAATATCTGGAACTACCGAACCGATTTCAAAAGTGATGGTGGCAAATGGATGGTGACAACCCCTGCTCCAACATAGGATATATTTTATGTCGGTGTTACTATCCCCAGGGGTTTTCAAGAGCGAAAAACGTTCTAAAATTGCAATTTTGTTTATACTGAAGGAGCTAGAAATTTGAAATTTGGCATTGTAGTTACTTATAAGATGTAAATGCTCTCTAAAAACAAAATAAAAAAAATTCGAAATTTCAAAGGGCGAAATGAGCGAAAAGCGTTCTAAAAACATTTTTAATTACAATTTCTATGGATCTGTAGAACTACCGAACCGATTTCAAAAGTGATGGTGGCAAATTGGTGGTGACAATCCCTGCTCTAACAGCCTCTTTAATAAAAAACTACGCGTTTCTGACGACTGGGTTTTTCGCTAATTGTTGCCACAGATTAATATCGGAAAATGAAACATTTGAAGTTACTGAAAAAAAAAATAGTAGCTCGAAAAGTATTTTTTCTGAAAATTGTTAGGCAAACTGTGTTTGAAAGGTAAAAAATTGTATTTTTCTTAATATAAATTTCAAATCTAATGATTATACCATTTTTCAAATAATGAATTTGAAAAATTACCAAATTTCACAATGGGGTACCATAGCGAAACCTTCATGCATAAAAAGATAATGATAAGGGCGACGTGTCCTGGCGTACGAGTCACAAATTATAGTAGCCTTATTATTCTGTTAAAATATAAAAGTGAATTATGAAATGTCAATATTTTGTTGGATTAAAAGTTCGTTATAAGAAATTGACCAGCGTAGCGGGCGTAGCTTGCTAGTGTTTTATATTTCCCGAACAGATGCAAAAAAAATTCCAATAATTTAAACAATTAATTTCTAATTTCTAATTAATGTATCTGCAAATTGTCAAAGCTATTGGATATATTTAAAACCTCCATATAAAAAATTTAGCATTATTAATTTTACGTTGAAATCCATTATTAAAGCATGCAATTTTCATTTTAGTTAAAAATGAAATTTGATAATCGTCTGCATTCCCATAGGAAATCATTATGACATAAAAAGAAATGTTTTATATTTTTCGAATGAATGACCCAAATGTAACCAAACACTATACAGCCCATTCCGGGTATCTCACCAACACTCTAAATAAGAAAGAGTGACTATTCACTCCGGAGGAGTGGATATTCACTCTATCGCAGAGTCAAAATCTGCCCAACCTCTTTAGAGTGACTATTCACTCTAGGCAAAAGTGAAATTGTTCACTCTCTGAAAGAGTGAATACTCACTCCCAAGAAGTGAATATTCACTCTAAACAGGGGTGGATACTCACTCTTTCAGAAGAGTGACTATCCACTCTTGCAAAAAGAGTGGGTTTTTTCACCCTGATAGGAGTGAATAGTCACTCTTTCATAGGAGTGGCTATCCACTCTTTCATAGGAGTGACTATTCACTCTTGCAAAAGGAGTGGATTTCTCACTCCTGACAGGAGTGAATAGCCACTCTTTCATAGGAGTGAATGTTCACTTTTTATGGAGTGAATTATTTTTTTTATGTTTCTTTTATGGGCATTTTAAAAGAATCATGTATTTTAGAGCATGCAATGAAAATAGACACAAGCATGGTAAAGATTGGAATAAAATAATTTATTAGCAACATTTATTTAATTCATAGTTTGTAACAGTAATTGAACTCTTAAGGAAAAATTCAATTAGAGTTTCATAATGAATTAAATTAGATTACTGACAGAAATAAACTAAAAAATTTTATTCCAAGCTTATCACAATCGTGTTTGCTTTTATTGCATGCCTTATAAAGATATGATAGTTTTAAAATGCCCATAAGGGCAAGTAATTAACCAAAATCTTAATCAGTTAATATTATTTCTTTCCTTTTCAAATACCCATTAAGTTGTATTTAGTATTTTAATAATTTCTGTGATGTACGTTATATTTTTTTTCATGTGTAATTCAAATTTTAAATCTTTAGATCTCTGTATTAATTGCTAATGAATTTAAATCTAATCAAACATTATTGTTTACTGTATTTTAGTTTTCTTTAAAAGTTTTATTAATAACTATTTAATATGGATATTCTATGACTAACAATGTGTGATTTCACTTTAATTTTTGTTTTAAATATAAACTCTTATCTTTTGACCGTACTTTTCAGTAAATTAGCGCTATTTTGCAAAGTCCTATTATTCTAAAATCATACATATTATTTCTGTTGTCAACATCCCTTTTTCTATGAATTTACAAAACACACAACAACAAAAAAGGTTTTTGAAGCAGCTTCTGACATAGTACTTACTGTACTACACTGTAAACTGAAATGTCTGAAACGGTTGGTTAAAAAAAGAGGCACTTTAAAGTGTCTTAAAAATTTAAGTTACTTAAATGTGTCTGAATTTCAGACACTTGAAACGTCTGAATCGCAGCCCTTTTTGTGAGCGAATCGCAGCCATTTCTGACCACACTTTTTTTTAAGCATTAAAAACAGCCATGTTTGACCACAGTGAATCCTGAATAAATGAAAAAAGATTTGACCATAAAGCAGAGCTGGGGTTTGTTCCGGAAGCAGAACCTGATTAACGCAGGGGTAAACTGTGTCATGCCTCCCCTCCCCCGATTTGAGGGGGCCCCAAATTTGGTATGCAATTTTTGTAAAGCTGATATTTTAAATCTCTTTCGATTTTGTACTGATTATAATCAATATTTTGAACTTTTAGAGTAGGATATGTTTAGAAACAAAAAATATATTTATCTAAATGCAATAAAATCTTTCAACAGTGGACACCGCATCATCATAGAATTTGTCTGCTATTTGCAGAAATCGGACTCTTCCGAATAACGTCCTGGGGTGTCCGCTATTGAAAGGTTTTACTGTATTTAGATAAATATATTTTCGTTTTTAAACTTATCCTATTCGAAATGTTCAAAATATTGATTATAGTCTGTGCAACGTCAAAATAGATATAAAATATCAGCTTTACGAAAATTGCATACTAAATTTGAGAACCCCTAAATTCAGAGTGGCCATGGCTACGGCCCAGTTTGCCCGTGCTATAATCAAATCTCTTATGGAAGAAACCCAATTTTGCTTTATGGCCAAATATGTATATGTATTCTAAAGCATGAAAGTGTTTAATTTTTTGTCATAGCATAGAAGATGTGCACTAAAACAATTCGAGGGACAGTGACTACCATCCCCGCCCTCTTCACATACCATCGAAAAAAATTAAATTCATTCGATTACTGAGCATATAAAAAATATTTTTTTATATAATATTCTTTGTATTCAACTTCATTCTACGCTAAAAGTATGTACAATATTGATTATAACTTTTCTGGACCACCGGATTACACGAATGAAATCATTGAATACTGTTTTCGGCAACGACTTCATTCGCGGTGCACATTAAAATGGCCATTTAAAAAAAAAAAAAAAATCATTTTAGAATGAAAATTTAACACTGCAATATTAGATTAAAACTGTAATTTTGTTTTAGAAGTACAATGCAACTTTTCATCAAAATTAGCTATTTATCCTTCAAAGGAGCATTTTTCAGATGGATAACTGTTAAATACTTCTGCTGAATTGTTTTAAAGGATCATCAAATTAAAATTGATGTAAATATTTTGTACAATATAGTTCTTTTTTTAGTAGAAAGTACAACTTTCTTTCCTTTAAGTAAGTTTTGAATTGTTTTAAGACTTGAATAGAACAGTTCAATAATGAGAATAATAATAATAATAAAATAATATAGCAACTATAGCTTTTTTTTCATACTCTGAATGTTTCATATTTTCATTTAAATCTATAAAAACCAGGTTTATGTTATGGGAAACTTATATATATATATATATGTGTGTGTGTGTGTGTGTATTAAGTAAAAACATGTAAAATTTACAAAAAAACCCTTATATTTTAGATCTTGTACAGCACAGTTAAACAGTCTAGAGTTAAAAAAAAAAAAGAGAGAGAAAGAAACAAGGAAAGAAAGGAAAATAATAGAACCAGTAAATTTATATCGCGAATTTTATTACAACAAGGAAACTTAGAAAAATATTTGGACCACAAATATACAAAAATGTAAATAGGTAAAAGCCTAGCTTTTTATATTTTTTATTTTTAACCTTTTTACTAAAAAATAATTACAAAAAAATATATTAAAATTTGTTTTCAATATCTCAATTTTGGAAAACCGAAAGCTAAAGTTTCGAGGAATAAATCAAAGTAAATAATGATATATTTGTTTACTTATTTTAGAGGAAATTAAATTAAAGCTGTGAAAAATATATTTATAATACAATTATTAACTATTTAAAAAAAGGTAAATTTGAAAACTGATTTTCGCAATAATTTTATTCTTTTAACTGTCATTTATATAGATTAGAAGATATAAATGGATTATGCAATTATTTTATTACAATTAAATGCTTTTAAACCAAGATATATCATGTGGTACTTATAAGATTTTTTTAAATTCATATTCTCAAATTGGAAAAAAAAGAAAAAAAAATAGCCAGTTTGAAGTTTTTTTTTAAATTTAACAAAAATCAATCCCCCCCCCCCCCCCTTCACACACACACACACTCACCACCAAATAAAAGAGAAAAGAAAAAAATGCTAAAAAGACTTCTCAAAGAAAATTGTACATCTCTAATTATAAAATATAACAAATAGGTCACAACAAGTGTTTGACAGCGAAAGAAAATGTTTAGAATTCCGCATATTGCTCAAAGCAGCATTAAATTCCGTAACATATCAGAGTGTTAAAAAAAAATTGATAATTTTCTGTTATTGCTTTTTTCTATTTTTTAAAAAGGCATATTTTAATGTGATCATTTTTTTAAAAATATAATATTACTGATATTTTTGCAGTCAGAGTAACAACATATAATCACATAAAAAAATATATACATTTCTGAACTTTTTTTTTTTTTTTTTTTTTTTTTTTTTTACAGGTTGGTGGAAAAAATATAATACGAAAATTGTTGATTAATTTGTGTGTTGAATACATAAGCAATAAAATCAATCCTGTGAGTTAATAAATAATATGGATTCTTTACAATAAAAAACTTTTATTGATAATGATGATCTAAAGATATATTAAACAAATTTGTTAATTTTGAAAATCATAAAAAAACACACAAACCTTTTAACGCTAAAATATATTTATTGGATTTAAAAAGATGCAAATATAATAAATACATATTATTCTTATCAAATTAATCTAAATAGTAATTAAATAATATTACATAAGTAATAAAAGCTTTATTTGAAAACGAAAATTACTAGTTGTTTATAATTGTACTTACATTTGATAATTTAGTCATATCCATATTCGTAATTAATATTTATTTAAATATAACATATAAATAGGTAAAAGGCAGTTGCACATTTTTGGCAAAACATAAAAAAAAAGCACTGTTTTCCAACACGATTTGTCGAAAATATATGTCTTCATTGATAAAAAATCGCTCATTTATTCCTTTTGAAAAGTTGAAAAAAAAAACCACTCATCCGACTGCAAAAAAAAAAACTCACCAGTCGGATTTTATAAAAATAAAATATTTAAAAAGCACAATCCATATCATATATATCCATCCATATCATATCAGTCATATCCATATTCGTAATTAATATTTATTTAAATATAACATATAAATAGGTAAAAGGCAGTTGCACATTTCTGGCAAAACATAAAAAAAAGCACTGTTTTGCAACACGATTTTTCGAAAATATATGTCTTCATTGATGAAAAAATCGTCCATTTATTCCTTTTGAAAAGGGGGAAAAAACACACATCCGACTGCAAAAAAAAACTCACCAGTCGGATTTTATGAAAATAAAATATTTAAAAAAAGCACAATCCATATCGTATATATCCATCCATATCATATCAGTCATATCCATATTCGTAATTAATATTTATTTAAATGTAACATATAAATAGGTAAAAGGCAGTTGCACATTTCTGGCAAAACATAAAAAAAAGCACTGTTTTGCAACAAGATTTTTCGAAAATATATGTCTTCATTGATAAAAAAAATCGTCCATTTATTCCTTTTGAAAAGGGGAAAAAAACACACATCCGACTTCAAAAAAAAACTCACCAGTCGGATTTTATGAAAATAAAATATTTAAAAAAAGCACAATCCATATCGTATATATCCATCCATATCATATCAGTCATATCCATATTCGTAATTAATATTTATTTAAATATAACATATAAATAGGTAAAAGGCAGTTGCACATTTTTGGCAAAACATAAAAAAAAGCACTGTTTTGCAACGCGATTTGTCGAAAATATATGTCTTCATTGATAAAAAATCGCCCATTTATTACTTTTGAAAAGGGGAAAAAAACACACACATCCGACTGCAAAAAAAAAACTCACCAGTCGAATTTTATAAAAATAAAATATTTAAAAAGCACAATCTTGCAACAACAAAATCTTGCACAGAAAAAAATGGCTTATATTATTTCTTGGGCTTATATTATGACATTATATCGTCTTATTGTTGAAGAAAATGACTTGTAATCCATACACAAGGAAAATAACTTAAATTATAATCACAATATCACAATTTTCACTTTAAAACCTAAGAACACGAACATATTTTCAAACAACGAATTCGTTGAACAGACGTTTAACTCGAAATAATAACACATCAACCAATCGCCAACAATACACGTCTGCCAACAAAGAACATGAACTCATGATCGTCGCCTGCGGTCTGTTATAAAAAAAAAAAAAAATAATAATAATTACGTCAGCATTTCCAACGATGTGATCTCTGTTCTCTGACCCAATTGATTCATTAAAATTTTTTATCAGCAGACAGAAACTTTTCATTTTCTGGCGTTAAATGTATCAGTTAGCTAAATATAATTACTATAGTTATTATTTCTTTGAGAGAGAGGGAAAATAGCTTAAAAAAAGATTTTGACGTAACACTTGCAAATATTTCGAATTTTGAAGAATTTAAAAACAATTTCATACTTCAGATTTTTGCTTTAGATGTAAAAATCCAAAATATTATTCCTCCATTAAATTTTGAATGCCTTTATAACCTAGTCTGTATTTTCATACATTATTAGTAGACTAGGGTGGTCACTATTTTGTAACACAACTTTGAAATCACTGTTGTTAAACATCATAGAGATTAATCAGTATCACATCATAATTGGAATTTTGCGATCGCTTTTGGAAATTTGGAATCCCATTTCTGTTTAAAATATCAGCTAAAAATTATTATTTTAAAAATATGATATTCAATTGTTTTTAAAAATGATAAAACTTACTATTCCCCTGTTAATTTATAATAATTAAACACCAAGAAAATAAGGGACTAAGATTTTTTTCATCAGAGAGGGGAAGGGGGGGGGGGGCTCCGTCCCCTTGAATCCACCGTAGAAGTCAATTTTTAATTTTATTTATCCTGTTCATGTGTTTAAAATTTATCTGAAACGGGGGCTGGGGGGGGGGGAGGGGGAATGAAACCTTCTAACGAAAAAAATAATCAACTATTTCAATTCTCCGATTGGAAAAAAAAATGCTGAAAACAATTTTTGAATATTTAATGTTTCTGAATTGTTAAATTTTTGTATTTTTATATCGGATAGTTTAAAAATTGTTCTGCCCTAAGAGTTCTGACACAAAATTGTTAGTTTGTTTCATATTTATAGTCTGAATTTATCTTTCTGTCAGCACTCACATTTCTTTGTATTTCAAACACACACACATCTACACATACATCTCAGGATTTAGGAGAGGAAGGCAATCCTTCACTACCCCTCCCGTGTACATCCACCAATGTATGTAATTTTTGGAGAATTTTATGTTTTGTGAAAACAAATTATTTAACTACTTAAGACACTAAAAATAACTGAGTAAGCAAATTTGTATAATTTTAACACTCGTTTTATGCTCTAATCAAACTCTTTTTATAAAGTAATACCAAATTTAGTGTTAGGAAAGTATTTCAAACACCTTTTATCTGCTTCAGTGGTTGGAGTATCACAGTTGAGATTTTTTCCAACAGAGTGAAAATATGCCGGGACCAGGACTGTTGCAAACAATCTCAACTGTGATACTCCAACCACTGAATATAATTTACCCAGTTGAATATACTTTCCCCTGTTCATTATGACCTTTTATCTGTTTCAAAACGTTCCCTGATGGCGTTGGCATACATAAAGATACAATTGTAACACAGTCATTAAACATATGTTAGTATTATATCACTTTTCAGACACTTAAATGTCTGACTTTCTAAATGTCTTAATTTCAGACATATCATTATTCAGATACGTTTCTCAGTTCGTTTATACAATGATCATAGTAAGACACTTAGGCGTATTAAATTCAGACATCTATGGTGTCTGAAATTTCAGATTCAGACACTTAAGTCACACAGAACGATTCATGAGATACCAAATAAAAGGATTTTGAACAGGCTCCTTACATAGTACACTCACATTTCGTTAAAACATGGTTTTTGATTAAATATTGCTATTAAAAATGTAATCGGCATTGTTTTTATAAATGAAATGCAAGATTTTTCCTCAAATTAGTGTTGCCACAAAAATAAAATAACCGCATTATATAGTGCTGAGCAATGATTAAAAAAAAAAAAATAGTAGTACAAAAAAGATAAAATATCAATTCTCCACATAGGTTTGTTTTATATTTATGGTTAAAAAGCAAAATTGATATTGAAATGTTTAAAAGAAAAAAAAGACACCATCGATCGGTCGAAGCAGTGGTATTTCACGTGTATAATAAAAGGTATGCTTTGTTATATTAAATTTTATTTTAAGTGCATTCAATTTTTTTTCGTGTTTTCCAAGAAGCGGATGGATATCTTGTGAATTGACGAAGTTATCAATTTTTTTCATCTTAAACTCCTATCCCCCACCCCCCCTCCTTGAGATGAATGATGTCAAAAATCTGTCACACATAAATTTTCGGCCCTTTTCCTAGAAGTAATAATAACTTTAAACGGATTTGATACGTATCATAATTAAGAAGTTATGGTTTTTTTCTGTTTTCACAACCCCCTCCCCCCATTTCGATTTTGCCCATTAACGAACTTGACCGAGATTTTATGTCTCTTGATTATATGTATCAGTTTGGAAGAGATTTGTGCAGAATTATTGAAGTTATCGTGTCCATAAAAAATGATATAGCTATATAGACAGAGATAGAGAGATAGATAAAGTTTTGAACGGGGGGGGGGGGGGGGGGTTCTAGGGGTCATGATCGGCGTAGATCTGCAAAAATTTTCAGAAATTCCAACATAGGGGAGAATGTAATAGGTAGTATTTCTTACGAAATCTACCTAAAAAGAAAAAGAAAAATTGATAATTTCGTTTCTCTCAATAAATAAATATGGACAAAATTATATAAAGCCAGGCTTTCACTCTTTAACGGAGTGGAATATTTCACTCTTGTCAAAGGAGTGAGACAGTCACTCTCAACAACGGAGTGACATATTTCACTCCTTTCTAGGGAGTGGAAAATTCCACTCTTTAAGGAGTGTATTTTTATAAAATTCACTCCAAAAAGAGTGAAAATGCCTCTCACTCTTCCAAAGAGTCAACTTCTCACTCCTCCCAATTTCAGAGTGAACATACCTACCAAAAATCAACCTAATCTGATCATTTTTACGCCAGTTATCGCGGAACAGACAGACGAACAGACAGACAAACAGACAACAAAAAGACAAACAGACAGATGGAAGCTAAAAACTTTTCGCGTCTCTACAGTGAGCCTCAACTGACGTTTCGGCAACTAGTAAATCTGCAGATCAGGCTGCCTCAACGTCAGCTCTAAAAGTCATTGTTTTTAAAATCTCACTTTTCATATTATTTAGCATCTTAAAATCCGCAATTTAATTTTTTTATATTACATACATTTTTATAGGCCTATAAAATACTTTGGAGGTTTCAGAAATTTGAAGCGTTAAATTAAACACGGTTTATGCAATGATATTCTGAAATTCTCATCAACTTCTTGTTCATGTAACTTTTTAGATTAAAAAAAAAAAAAACTTGTATTAAATTAAATTATTTATGTCAATATAAAACAAAAATTATTTATTTTGATTATAAAATACTGCAGCAAAATAGTGCAATTTACTTGAATTATATTATTTTGATATTTCTTGAAATAGTGTTGCTAAGCAACTGATAAATTAAAGCTCAAAGTAAAAAGAAATGCATATTAAAATTTGTAAAAAATAGGAAAATAAAATCTATACTAATATTATAAAGGAGTAAAGATTGTTTGTTTGTTTGTTTGTAGGGGGTAATCTCTGGAACTACCGAACCGATTTCAAAAGTGATGGTGACAACCACTGCTCCAACATAGGCTATATTTTATGTCGATGCCACTACCCCAGGGGGCTGCAAGAGCGAAAAACGTTTTAAAATTGCGATCTTTTCTATACTGAAGCAGCTAGAAATTTGAAATTTGGCGTTGCAGTTACTTATAAGATGTAAATGCTCTCTAAGGACAAAATAAAAAAAAATTCGAAATTTAAAAGGGTGAAATGAGCGAAAAGCGTTCTAAAAACATTCTCAATTACAATTTCTATGGAATCTATAGAACTACCGAACCGATTTGAAATTTGGCGTTGTAGTTACTTATAAGATGTAAATGCTCTCTAAGAACAAAATTTAAAAAAATTCGAAATTTAAAAGGGTGAAATGAGCGAAAAGCGTTCTAAAAACATTCTCAATTACAATTTCTATGGAATCTCTAGAACTACCGAACCGATTTGAAATTTGGCGTTGTAGTTATTTATATGATGTAAATGTTCTCTAAGAACAAAATAAAAAAAAATTCGAAATTTAAAAGGGTGAAATGAGCGAAAATCGTTCTAAAAACATTCTCAATTACAATTTCTATGGAATCTCTAGAACTACCGAACCGATTTGAAATTTGGCGTTGTAGTTACTTATGAGATGTAAATGCTCTCTAAGAACGAAATTAAAATGGAAATTTAAAAGGGTGAAATGAGCGAAAAGCGTTCTAAAAACATTCTAAATTACAATTTCTATGGAATCTCTAGAACTACCGAACCGATTTCAAAAGTGATGGTGGTAAATTGATGTTGACAACCCCTGCTCCAACATAGGCTATATTTTATGTCAGTGTCACTAACCCCATGGGGGTGCAGGAGCGAAAAACTTTCTAAAATTGAGATCTTTTTTATACTGAAGAAGCTAGAAATTTTAAATTTGGCGTTGTAGATACTTATAACATGTAAATGCTCTCTAAGAACAAAATAAAAAAAATTCGAAATTTAAAAGGGTGGAATGAGCGAAAAGCGTTCTAAAAACTTTCTAAATTACAATTTCTATGGAATATCTGGAACTACCGAACCGATTTCAAAAGTGATGGTGGCAAATGGATGGTGACAACCCCTGCTTCAACATAGGATATATTTTATGTCGGTGTTACTATCCCCAGGGGTTTTCAAGAGCGAAAAACGTTCTAAAATTGCAATTTTGTTTATACTGAAGGAGCTAGAAATTTGAAATTTGGCATTGTAGTTACTTATAAGATGTAAATGCTCTCTAAAAACAAAATAAAAAAAATTCGAAATTTAAAAGGGCGAAAGGAGCGAAAAGCGTTCTAAAAACATTTTTAATTACAATTTCTATGGAATCTGTAGAACTACTGAACCGATTTCAAAAGTGATGGTGGCAAATTGGTGGTGACAATCCCTGCTCTAACAGCCTCTTTAATAAAAAGCTACGCGTTTCTGACGACTGGGTTTTTCGCTAATTGTTGCCACAGATTAATCTCGGAAAATGAAACATTTGAAGTTACTGAAAAAAAAAATAGTAGCTCGAAAAGTATTTGTCTGAAAATTGTTAGGCAAACTGTGTTTGAAAGGTAAAAAATTGTATTTTTCTTAATATAAATTTCAAATCTAATGATTATACCATTTTTCAAATATTGAATTTGAAAAATTACCAAATTTCACAATGGGGAACCATAGCGAAACCTTCATGCATAAAAAGATAATGATAAGGGCGACTTGTCCTGGCGTACGAGTCACAAATTATAGTAGCCTTATTATTCTGTTAAAATATAAAAGTGAATTATGAAATGTCAATATTTTGTTGGAATAAAAGTTCCTTATAAAAACTTGACCAGCGTAGCGGGCGTAGCTTGCTAGTGTTTTATATTTCCCGAACAGATGCAAAAAAATTTCCAATAATTTAAACAATTAATTTCTAATTTCTAATTAATGTATCTGCAAATTGTCAAAGCTATTGGATATATTTAAAACCTCCATATAAAAAATTTAGCATTATTAATTTTACGTTGAAATCCATTATTAAAGCATGCAATTTTCATTTTAGTTAAAAATGAAATTTGAAAATCGTCTGCATTCCCATAGGAAATCATTATGACATAAAAGAAATGTTTTATATTTTTCGAATGAATGACCCAAATGTAACCAAACACTATACAGCCCATTCCGGGTATCTCACCAACATACCTACCAAAAATCAACCTAATCTGATCATTTTTATGCCAGTTATCGCGGAACAGACAGACGAACAGACAGACAAACAGACAACAAAAAGACAAACAGACAGATGGAAGCTAAAAACTTTTCGCGTCTCTACAGTGAGCCTCAACTGACGTTTCGGCAACTAGTAAATCTGCAGATCAGGCTGCCTCAACGTCAGCTCTAAAAGTCATTGTTTTTAAATCTCACTTTTCATATTATTTAGCATCTTAAAATCCGCAATTTAATGTTTTTATATTACACTAGGGGGCTCTGCCCCCTACGAGCTGCGCTCGCCAACCCCCGTTCTGACACCGCATGATTTAAAAACACTCTGATTTGATCATCTCTAAAACGATTACGGAAGATTGTATTATAATTAAACAACCAGTGGCGATCTGCTGTAACAGGGTTTCCATTCATTTTCCTTTGACTGAGGGATTTTAAGGTCGAATCAACTGCTGTTGAAACAGATTACAACTGTAACTGTCACCAAAATATATGATTTAGCGCCAAACGTGCATAATCGTGGCGTCGCGTCACTTTCAGTTGACATCAGATGCGTTACACGAGTTAGTTTTTTCATCGGGAAATTTTTAATTCAACGCTTATTTGTCTTTTGATATTATCTCCATTACCCCGTCAATCAATTTTCATTAAAAAAAAAAAAAAAAAAAAAAAAAAAAAAAACTATCGTTAAACTGTAACACCAAATAAACAAATAGAAGAATTTTGACATTGGAAAGGAAATATTATTATTTACGCTGTTTTAAAATTTGCAATAATGGGTAAAAGATATGTCGAAATAAATTGATCTCTCATGAAAATATAATAATTAATTGAAATTGTTTGGAAATATTGTTTTTTTTATCATTTTAAATGTGACGTGAATTTCCCTAGTTACTCGTATTTCTCTTTGTAATATTCACGCGCAAGTATATTTTTATTACGTCATTTTCTACATTTATTGCTTTTAACACGTGATCATTTAAATATTATTTTAAAGTTTTATTTCTGTTTTTAATAGTCTCGTGTAAATACATTTCTTAATTGAAAGGGAATCTTATTACGTGCGCTATTTTACAAATTGGCAACGGTTCAAATAATGGAATTTATGAAATATGAAATAAATCTTCGTCAAAATAATGAAAATTTAGAATAAAAAATTGGCAACGGTTCAAATAATGGAATTTATGAAATATGAAATAAATCTTCGTCAAAATAATGAAAATTTTGAATAAAAAATTGAAATATAACCTGAAAAAATTACTCAAATTAAAAAAGTGATTACAGTCTGCACTCCGCAAACTTGTCAACTATATCCTTACAAATTATGGTTAAATTCCTGCGGATAGTTTTCGTTTCTATAAAACTTTTTTCAAAAAACTGTTTTGACGAACTTTGATTTTAAATATCTCTTAAAATAATTCTTCGATTTAAAAACTGTTTGCTTCAGCGTGTTTATCGAACATTTCTTTATAAAACTACCAATTTTTAAAATTTTACATGCAATAGTTTTCTAGATATTAGTCCAGAAAGACTTCAAGGCACAAAATCTTAATTGACAGCGGCGGCAGCGGTGGTTACTTTTTTTAATATAGAGAGATACATTTTTATAGGCCTATAAAATACTTTGGAGGTTTCAGAAATTAGAAGCGTTAAATTAAACACGGTTTCTGCAATGATATTCTGAAATTCTCATCAACTTCTTGTTCATGTAACTTTTTAGATTAAAAAAAAAAAAAACTTGTATTAAATTAAATTATTTATGTCAATATAAAACAAAAATAATTTATTTTGATTATAAAATATTGCAGCAAAATAGTGCAAGTTACTTGAATTATATTATTTTGATATTTTTTGAAATAGGGTTGCTAAGCAACTGATAAATTAAAGCTCAAAGTAAAAAGAAATGCATATTAAAATTTGTAAAAAATAGGAAAATAAAATCTATACTAATATTATAAAGCAGTAAAGATTGTTTGTTTGTTTGTTTGTAGGGGGTAATCTCTGGAACTACCGAACCGATTTCAAAAGTGATGGTGACAACCCCTGCTCCAACCTAGGCTATATTTTATGTCGATGCCACTACCCCAGGGGGGTGCAAGAGCGAAAAACGTTCTAAAATTGCGATCTTTTCTATACTGAAGCAGCTAGAAATTTGAAATTTGGCGTTGCAGTTACTTATAAGATGTAAATGCTCTCTAAGAAAAAAAAAAAAAAAATTCGAAATTTAAAAGGGTGAAATGAGCGAAAATCATTCTAAAAACATTCTCAATTACAATTTCTATGGAATCTCTAGAACTACCGAACCGATTTGAAATTTGGCGTTGTAGTTACTTATAAGATGTAAATGCTCGATAAGGAAAAAAAAATCGAAATTTAAAAGGGTGAAATGAGCGAAAAGCGTTCTAAAAACATTCTCAATTACAATTTCTATGGAATCTCTAGAACTACCGAACCGATTTGAAATTTGGCGTTGTAGTTACTACTTATAAGATGTAAATGCTCTCTAAGAACAAAATAAAAAAAAATTCGAAATTTAAAAGGGTGAAATGAGCGAAAATCGTTCTAAAAACATTCTCAATTACAATTTCTATGGAATCTCTAGAACTACCGAACCGATTTGAAATTTGGCGTTGTAGTTACTTATAAGATGTAAATGCTCGATAAGGAAAAAAAAATCGAAATTTAAAAGGGTGAAATGAGCGAAAAGCGTTCTAAAAACATTCTCAATTACAATTTCTATGGAATCTCTAGAACTACCGAACCGATTTGAAATTTGGCGTTGTAGTTACTACTTATAAGATGTAAATGCTCTCTAAGAAAAAAAAAAAAAAAAATTCGAAATTTAAAAGGGTGAAATGAGCGAAAATCGTTCTAAAAACATTCTCAATTACAATTTCTATGGAATCTCTAGAACTACCGAACCGATTTGAAATTTGGCGTTGTAGTTACTTATATGATGTAAATGCTCTCTAAGAAAAAAAAAATCGAAATTTAAAAGGGTGAAATGAGCGAAAAGCGTTCTAAAAACATTCTAAATTACAATTTCTATGGAATCTCTAGAACTACCGAACCGATTTCAAAAGTGATGGTGGTAAATTGATGGTGACAACCCCTGCTCCAACATAGGTTATATTTTATGTCGGTGTCACCAACCCCACGGGGGTGCAGGAGCGAAAAACTTTCTAAAATTGAGATCTTTTTTATACTGAAGAAGCTAGAAATTTTAAATTTGGCGTTGTAGTTACTTATAACATGTAAATGCTCTCTAAGAACAAAATAAAAAAAATTCGAAATTTAAAAGGGCGGAATGAGCGAAAAGCGTTCTAAAAACTTTCTAAATTACAATTTCTATGGAATATCTGGAACTACCGAACCGATTTCAAAAGTGATGGTTGCAAATGGATGGTGACAACCCCTGCTCCAACATAGGATATATTTTATGTCGGTGTTACTATCCCCAGGGGTTTTCAAGAGCGAAAAACGTTCTAAAATTGCAATTTTGTTTATACTGAAGGAGCTAGAAATTTGAAATTTGGCATTGTAGTTACTTTTAAGATGTAAATGCTCTCTAAAAACAAAATAAAAAAAATTCGAAATTTCAAAGGGCGAAATGAGCGAAAAGCGTTCTAAAAACATTTTTAATTACAATTTCTATGGATCTGTAGAACTACCGAACCAAACCTCCATATAAAAAATTTAGCATTATTAATTTTACGTTGAAATCCATTATTAAAGCATGCAATTTTCATTTTAGTTAAAAATGAAATTTGAAAATCGTCTGCATTCCCATAGGAAATCATTATGACATAAAAAGAAATGTTTTATATTTTTCGAATGAATGACCCAAATGTAACCAAACACTATACAGCCCATTCCGGGTATCTCACCAACATACCTACCAAAAATCAACCTAATCTGATCCATTTTACGCCAGTTATCGCGGAACAGACAGACGGACAGACAGACAAACATACAACAAAAAGACAAACAGACAGATGGAAGCTAAAAACTTTTCGCGTCTCTACAGTGAGCCTCAACTGACGTTTCGGCAACTAGTAAATCTGCAGATCAGGCTGCCTCAACGTCAGCTCTAAAAGTCATTGTTTTTAAATCTCACTTTTCATATTATTTAGCATCTTAAAATCCGCAATTTAATTTTTTTATATTACATACATTTTTTTAGGCCTATAAAATACTTTGGAGGTTTCAGAAATTAGAAGCGTTAAATTAAACACGGTTTATGCAATGATATTCTGAAATTCTCATCAACTTCTTGTTCATGTAACTTTTTAGATAAAAAAAAAAAAAAAAAAAAAAAACTTGTATTAAATTAAATTATTTATGTCAATATCAAACAAAAATAATATATTTTGATTATAAAATATTGCAGCAAAATAGTGCAAGTTACTTGAATTATATTATTTTGATATTTTTTGAAATAGTGTTGCTAAGCAACTGATAAATTAAAGCTCAAAGTAAAAAGAAATGCATATTAAAATTTGTAAAAAATAGGAAAATAAAATCTATACTAATATTATAAAGGAGTAAAGATTGTTTGTTTGTTTGTTTGTTTGTTTGTTTGTAGGGGGTAATCTCTGGAACTACCGAACCGATTTCAAAAGTGATGGTGACAACCCCTGCTCCAACATAGGCTATATTTTATGTCGATGCCACTACCACAGGGGGGTGCAAGAGCGAAAAATATTTTAAAATTGCAATCTTTTCTATACTGAAGCAGCTAGAAATTTGAAATTTGGCGTTGCAGTTACTTATAAGATGTAAATGCTCTCTAAGAACAAAATAAAAAAAAAATTCGAAATTTAAAAGGGTGAAATAAGCGAAAATCGTTCTAAAAACATTCTCAATTATAATTTCTATGGAATCTCTAGAACTACCGAACCGATTTGAAATTTGGCGTTGTAGTTACTTATAAGATGTAAATGCTCGATAAGGAAAAAAAAAATCGAAATTTAAAAGGGTGAAATGAGCGAAAAGCGTTCTAAAAACATTCTCAATTACAATTTCTATGGAATCTCTAGAACTACCGAACCGATTTGAAATTTGGCGTTGTAGTTACTACTTATAAGATGTAAATGCTCTCTAAGAACAAAAAAAAAAAATTCGAAATTTAAAAGGGTGAAATGAGCGAAAAGCGTTCTAAAAACATTCTCAATTACAATTTCTATGGAATCTCTAGAACTACCGAACCGATTTGAAATTTGGCGTTGTAGTTACTTATAAGATGTAAATGCTCTCTAAGAACAAAATAAAAAAAAATTCGAAATTTAAAAGGGTGAAATGAGCGAAAAGCGTTCTAAAAACATTCTAAATTACAATTTCTATGGAATCTCTAGAACTACCGAACCGATTTGAAATTTGGCGTTGTAGTTACTTATAAGATGTAAATGCTCTCTAAGAAAAAAAAATCGAAATTTAAAAGGGTGAAATGAGCGAAAAGCGTTCTAAAAACATTCTAAATTACAATTTCTATGGAATCTCTAGAACTACCGAACCGATTTCAAAAGTGATGGTGGTAAATTGATGGTGACAACCCCTGCTCCAACATAGGTTATATTTTATGTCGGTGTCACCAACCCCACGGGGGTGCAGGAGCGAAAAACTTTCTAAAATTGAGATCTTTTTTATACTCAAGAAGCTAGAAATTTTAAATTTGGCGTTGTAGTTACTTATAACATGTAAATGCTCTCTAAGAACAAAATAAAAAAAATTCGAAATTTAAAAGGGTGGAATGAGCGAAAAGCGTTCTAAAAACTTTCTAAATTACAATTTCTATGGAATATCTGGAACTACCGAACCGATTTCAAAAGTGATGGTTGCAAATGGATGGTGACAACCCCTGCTCCAACATAGGATATATTTTATGTCGGTGTTACTATCCCCAGGGGTTTTCAAGAGCGAAAAACGTTCTAAAATTGCAATTTTGTTTATACTGAAGGAGCTAGAAATTTGAAATTTGGCATTGTAGTTACTTTTAAGATGTAAATGCTCTCTAAAAACAAAATAAAAAAAATTCGAAATTTCAAAGGGCGAAATGAGCGAAAAGCGTTCTAAAAACATTTTTAATTACAATTTCTATGGATCTGTAGAACTACCGAACCAAACCTCCATATAAAAAATTTAGCATTATTAATTTTACGTTGAAATCCATTATTAAAGCATGCAATTTTCATTTTAGTTAAAAATGAAATTTGAAAATCGTCTGCATTCCCATAGGAAATCATTATGACATAAAAAGAAATGTTTTATATTTTTCGAATGAATGACCCAAATGTAACCAAACACTATACAGCCCATTCCGGGTATCTCACCAACATACCTACCAAAAATCAACCTAATCTGATCCATTTTACGCCAGTTATCGCGGAACAGACAGACGGACAGACAGACAAACATACAACAAAAAGACAAACAGACAGATGGAAGCTAAAAACTTTTCGCGTCTCTACAGTGAGCCTCAACTGACGTTTCGGCAACTAGTAAATCTGCAGATCAGGCTGCCTCAACGTCAGCTCTAAAAGTCATTGTTTTTAAATCTCACTTTTCATATTATTTAGCATCTTAAAATCCGCAATTTAATTTTTTTATATTACATACATTTTTTTAGGCCTATAAAATACTTTGGAGGTTTCAGAAATTAGAAGCGTTAAATTAAACACGGTTTATGCAATAATATTCTGAAATTCTCATCAACTTCTTGTTCATGTAACTTTTTAGATAAAAAAAAAAAAAAAAAACTTGTATTAAATTAAATTATTTATGTCAATATCAAACAAAAATAATATATTTTGATTATAAAATATTGCAGCAAAATAGTGCAAGTTACTTGAATTATATTATTTTGATATTTTTTGAAATAGTGTTGCTAAGCAACTGATAAATTAAAGCTCAAAGTAAAAAGAAATGCATATTAAAATTTGTAAAAAATAGGAAAATAAAATCTATACTAATATTATAAAGGAGTAAAGATTGTTTGTTTGTTTGTTTGTTTGTAGGGGGTAATCTCTGGAACTACCGAACCGATTTCAAAAGTGATGGTGACAACCCCTGCTCCAACATAGGCTATATTTTATGTCGATGCCACTACCACAGGGGGGTGCAAGAGCGAAAAATGTTTTAAAATTGCAATCTTTTCTATACTGAAGCAGCTAGAAATTTGAAATTTGGCGTTGCAGTTACTTATAAGATGTAAATGCTCTCTAAGAACAAAATAAAAAAAAAATTCGAAATTTAAAAGGGTGAAATAAGCGAAAATCGTTCTAAAAACATTCTCAATTATAATTTCTATGGAATCTCTAGAACTACCGAACCGATTTGAAATTTGGCGTTGTAGTTACTTATAAGATGTAAATGCTCGATAAGGAAAAAAAAAATCGAAATTTAAAAGGGTGAAATGAGCGAAAAGCGTTCTAAAAACATTCTCAATTACAATTTCTATGGAATCTCTAGAACTACCGAACCGATTTGAAATTTGGCGTTGTAGTTACTACTTATAAGATGTAAATGCTCTCTAAGAACAAAAAAAAAAAATTCGAAATTTAAAAGGGTGAAATGAGCGAAAAGCGTTCTAAAAACATTCTCAATTACAATTTCTATGGAATCTCTAGAACTACCGAACCGATTTGAAATTTGGCGTTGTAGTTACTTATAAGATGTAAATGCTCTCTAAGAACAAAATAAAAAAAAATTCGAAATTTAAAAGGGTGAAATGAGCGAAAAGCGTTCTAAAAACTTTCTAAATTACAATTTCTATGGAATATCTGGAACTACCGAACCGATTTCAAAAGTGATGGTGGCAAATGGATGGTGACAACCCCTGCTCCAACATAGGATATATTTTATGTCGGTGTTACTATCCCCAGGGGTTTTCAACAGCGAAAAACGTTCTAAAATTGCAATTTTGTTTATACTGAAGGAGCTAGAAATTTGAAATTTGGCGTTGTAGTTACTTATAAGATGTAAATGCTCGATAAGGAAAAAAAAAATCGAAATTTAAAAGGGTGAAATGAGCGAAAAGCGTTCTAAAAACATTCTCAATTAGAATTTCTATGGAATCTCTAGAACTACCGAACCAATTTGAAATTTGGCGTTGTAGTTACTTATAAGATGTAAATGCTCTCTAAGAACAAAATAAAAAAAAATCGAAATTTAAAAGGGTGAAATGAGCGAAAAGCGTTCTAAAAACATTCTAAATTACAATTTCTATGGAATCTCTAGAACTACCGAACCGATTTGAAATTTGGCGTTGTAGTTACTTATATGATGTAAATGCTCTCTAAGAAAAAAAAAATCGAAATTTAAAAGGGTGAAATGAGCGAAAAGCGTTCTAAAAACATTCTAAATTACAATTTCTATGGAATCTCTAGAACTACCGAACCGATTTCAAAAGTGATGGTGGTAAATTGATGGTGACAACCCCTGCTCCAACATAGGTTATATTTTATGTCGGTGTCACCAACCCCACGGGGGTGCAGGAGCGAAAAACTTTCTAAAATTGAGATCTTTTTTATACTGAAGAAGCTAGAAATTTTAAATTTGGCGTTGTAGTTACTTATAACATGTAAATGCTCTCTAAGAACAAAATAAAAAAAATTCGAAATTTAAAAGGGTGGAATGAGCGAAAATCGTTCTAAAAACATTCTCAATTATAATTTCTATGGAATCTCTAGAACTACCGAACCGATTTGAAATTTGGCGTTGTAGTTACTTATAAGATGTAAATGCTCGATAAGGAAAAAAAAAATCGAAATTTAAAAGGGTGAAATGAGCGAAAAGCGTTCTAAAAACATTCTCAATTACAATTTCTATGGAATCTCTAGAACTACCGAACCGATTTGAAATTTGGCGTTGTAGTTACTACTTATAAGATGTAAATGCTCTCTAAGAACAAAAAAAAAAAAAATTCGAAATTTAAAAGGGTGAAATGAGCGAAAAGCGTTCTAAAAACATTCTCAATTACAATTTCTATGGAATCTCTAGAACTACCGAACCGATTTGAAATTTGGCGTTGTAGTTACTTATAAGATGTAAATGCTCTCTAAGAACAAAATAAAAAAAAATTCGAAATTTAAAAGGGTGAAATGAGCGAAAAGCGTTCTAAAAACATTCTAAATTACAATTTCTATGGAATCTCTAGAACTACCGAACCGATTTGAAATTTGGCGTTGTAGTTACTTATAAGATGTAAATGCTCTCTAAGAAAAAAAAATCGAAATTTAAAAGGGTGAAATGAGCGAAAAGCGTTCTAAAACATTCTAAATTACAATTTCTATGGAATCTCTAGAACTACCGAACCGATTTCAAAAGTGATGGTGGTAAATTGATGGTGACAACCCCTGTTCCAACATAGGTTATATTTTATGTCGGTGTCACCAACCCCACGGGGGTGCAGGAGCGAAAAACTTTCTAAAATTGAGATCTTTTTTATACTCAAGAAGCTAGAAATTTTAAATTTGGCGTTGTAGTTACTTATAACATGTAAATGCTCTCTAAGAACAAAATAAAAAAAATTCGAAATTTAAAAGGGTGAAGTGAGCGAAAATCGTTCTAAAAACGTTCCCAATTACAATTTCTATGGAATCTATAGAACTACCGAACCGATTTGAAATTTGGCGTTGTAGTTATTTATAAGATGTAAATGCTCTCTAAGAACAAAATAAAAAAAAATTCGAAATTTAAAAGGGTGAAATGAGCGAAAAGCGTTCTAAAAACTTTCTAAATTACAATTTCTATGGAATATCTGGAACTACCGAACCGATTTCAAAAGTGATGGTGGCAAATGGATGGTGACAACCCCTGCTCCAACATAGGATATATTTTATGTCGGTGTTACTATCCCCAGGGGTTTTCAACAGCGAAAAACGTTCTAAAATTGCAATTTTGTTTATACTGAAGGAGCTAGAAATTTGAAATTTGGCGTTGTAGTTACTTATAAGATGTAAATGCTCGATAAGGAAAAAAAAATCGAAATTTAAAAGGGTGAAATGAGCGAAAAGCGTTCTAAAAACATTCTCAATTACAATTTCTATGGAATCTCTAGAACTACCGAACCAATTTGAAATTTGGCGTTGTAGTTACTTATAAGATGTAAATGCTCTCTAAGAACAAAATAAAAAAAAATCGAAATTTAAAAGGGTGAAATGAGCGAAAAGCGTTCTAAAAACATTCTAAATTACAATTTCTATGGAATCTCTAGAACTACCGAACCGATTTGAAATTTGGCGTTGTAGTTACTTATATGATGTAAATGCTCTCTAAGAAAAAAAAAATCGAAATTTAAAAGGGTGAAATGAGCGAAAAGCGTTCTAAAAACATTCTAAATTACAATTTCTATGGAATCTCTAGAACTACCGAACCGATTTCAAAAGTGATGGTGGTAAATTGATGGTGACAACCCCTGCTCCAACATAGGTTATATTTTATGTCGGTGTCACCAACCCCACGGGGGTGCAGGAGCGAAAAACTTTCTAAAATTGAGATCTTTTTTATACTGAAGAAGCTAGAAATTTTAAATTTGGCGTTGTAGTTACTTATAACATGTAAATGCTCTCTAAGAACAAAATAAAAAAAATTCGAAATTTAAAAGGGTGGAATGAGCGAAAAGCGTTCTAAAAACTTTCTAAATTACAATTTCTATGGAATATCTGGAACTACCGAACCGATTTCAAAAGTGATGGTTGCAAATGGATGGTGACAACCCCTGCTCCAACATAGGATATATTTTATGTCGGTGTTACTATCCCCAGGGGTTTTCAAGAGCGAAAAACGTTCTAAAATTGCAATTTTGTTTATACTGAAGGAGCTAGAAATTTGAAATTTGGCATTGTAGTTACTTTTAAGATGTAAATGCTCTCTAAAAACAAAATAAAAAAAATTCGAAATTTCAAAGGGCGAAATGAGCGAAAAGCGTTCTAAAAACATTTTTAATTACAATTTCTATGGATCTGTAGAACTACCGAACCAAACCTCCATATAAAAAATTTAGCATTATTAATTTTACGTTGAAATCCATTATTAAAGCATGCAATTTTCATTTTAGTTAAAAATGAAATTTGAAAATCGTCTGCATTCCCATAGGAAATCATTATGACATAAAAAGAAATGTTTTATATTTTTCGAATGAATGACCCAAATGTAACCAAACACTATACAGCCCATTCCGGGTATCTCACCAACATACCTACCAAAAATCAACCTAATCTGATCCATTTTACGCCAGTTATCGCGGAACAGACAGACGGACAGACAGACAAACATACAACAAAAAGACAAACAGACAGATGGAAGCTAAAAACTTTTCGCGTCTCTACAGTGAGCCTCAACTGACGTTTCGGCAACTAGTAAATCTGCAGATCAGGCTGCCTCAACGTCAGCTCTAAAAGTCATTGTTTTTAAATCTCACTTTTCATATTATTTAGCATCTTAAAATCCGCAATTTAATTTTTTTATATTACATACATTTTTTTAGGCCTATAAAATACTTTGGAGGTTTCAGAAATTAGAAGCGTTAAATTAAACACGGTTTATGCAATAATATTCTGAAATTCTCATCAACTTCTTGTTCATGTAACTTTTTAGATAAAAAATAAAAAAAAACTTGTATTAAATTAAATTATTTATGTCAATATCAAACAAAAATAATATATTTTGATTATAAAATATTGCAGCAAAATAGTGCAAGTTACTTGAATTATATTATTTTGATATTTTTTGAAATAGTGTTGCTAAGCAACTGATAAATTAAAGCTCAAAGTAAAAAGAAATGCATATTAAAATTTGTAAAAAATAGGAAAATAAAATCTATATTAATATTATAAAGGAGTAAAGATTGTTTGTTTGTTTGTTTGTTTGTTTGTTTGTAGGGGGTAATCTCTGGAACTACCGAACCCATTTCAAAAGTGATGGTGACAACCCCTGCTCCAACATAGGCTATATTTTATGTCGATGCCACTACCCCAGGGGGGTGCAAGAGCGAAAAATGTTTTAAAATTGCAATCTTTTCTATACTGAAGCAGCTAGAAATTTGAAATTTGGCGTTGCAGTTACTTATAAGATGTAAATGCTCTCTAAGAACAAAATAAAAAAAAAATTCGAAATTTAAAAGGGTGAAATAAGCGAAAATCGTTCTAAAAACATTCTCAATTATAATTTCTATGGAATCTCTAGAACTACCGAACCGATTTGAAATTTGGCGTTGTAGTTACTTATAAGATGTAAATGCTCGATAAGGAAAAAAAAAAATCGAAATTTAAAAGGGTGAAATGAGCGAAAAGCGTTCTAAAAACATTCTCAATTACAATTTCTATGGAATCTCTAGAACTACCGAACCGATTTGAAATTTGGCGTTGTAGTTACTACTTATAAGATGTAAATGCTCTCTAAGAACAAAAAAAAAAATTCGAAATTTAAAAGGGTGAAATGAGCGAAAAGCGTTCTAAAAACATTCTCAATTACAATTTCTATGGAATCTCTAGAACTACGGAACCGATTTGAAATTTGGCGTTGTAGTTACTTATAAGATGTAAATGCTCTCTAAGAACAAAATAAAAAAAAATTCGAAATTTAAAAGGGTGAAATGAGCGAAAAGCGTTCTAAAAACTTTCTAAATTACAATTTCTATGGAATATCTGGAACTACCGAACCGATTTCAAAAGTGATGGTGGCAAATGGATGGTGACAACCCCTGCTCCAACATAGGATATATTTTATGTCGGTGTTACTATCCCCAGGGGTTTTCAACAGCGAAAAACCTTCTAAAATTGCAATTTTGTTTATACTGAAGGAGCTAGAAATTTGAAATTTGGCATTGTAGTTACTTATAAGATGTAAATGCTCTCTAAAAACAAAATAAAAAAAATTCGAAATTTAAAAGGGCGAAATGAGCGAAAAGCGTTCTAAAAACATTTTTAATTACAATTTCTATGGAATCTGTAGAACTACCGAACCGATTTCAAAAGTGATGGTGGCAAATTGGTGGTGACAATCCCTGCTCTAACAGCCTCTTTAATAAAAAACTACGCGTTTCTGACGACTGGGTTTTTCGCTAATTGTTGCCACAGATTAATCTCGGAAAATGAAACATTTGAAGTTACTGAAAAAAAATAGTAGCTCGAAAAGTATTTGTCTGAAAATTGTTAGGCAAACTGTGTTTGAAAGTTAAAAAATTGTATTTTTCTTAATATAAATTTCAAATCTAATGATTATACCATTTTTCAAATATTGAATTTGAAAAATTACCAAATTTCACAATGGGGTACCATAGCGAAACCTTCATGCATAAAAAGATAATGATAAGGGCGACGTGTCCTGGCGTACGAGTCACAAATTATAGTAGCCTTATTATTCTGTTAAAATATAAAAGTGAATTATGAAATGTCAATATTTTGTTGGATTAAAAGTTCGTTATAAGAAATTGACCAGCGTAGCGGGCGTAGCTTGCTAGTGTTTTATATTTCCCGAACAGATGCAAAAAAATTTCCAATAATTTAAACAATTAATTTCTAATTTCTAATTTATGTATCTGCAAATTGTCAAAGCTATTGGATATATTTAAAACCTCCATATAAAAAATTTAGCATTATTAATTTTACGTTGAAATCCATTATTAAAGCATGCAATTTTCATTTTAGTAAAAAATGAAATTTGAAAATCGTCTGCATTCCCATAGGAAATCATTATGACATAAAAAGAAATGTTTTATATTTTTCGAATGTATGACCCAAATGTAACCAAACACTATACAGCCCATTCCGGGTATCTCACCAACATACCTACCAAAAATCAACCTAATCTGATCATTTTTACGCCAGTTATCGCGGAACAGACAGACGAACAGACAGACAAACAGACAACAAAAAGACAAACAGACAGATGGAAGCTAAAAACTTTTCGCGTCTCTACAGTGAGCCTCAACTGACGTTTCGGCAACTAGTAAATCTGCAGATCAGGCTGCCTCAACGTCCGCTCGAAAAGTCATTGTTTTTAAAATCTCACTTTTCATATTATTTAGCATCTTAAAATCCGCAATTTAATTTTTTTATATTACATACATTTTTATAGGCCTATAAAATACTTTGGAGGTTTCAGAAATTTGAAGCGTTAAATTAAACACGGTTTATGCAATGATATTCTGAAATTCTCATCAACTTCTTGTTCATGTAACTTTTTAGATTAAAAAAAAAAAAAAAAACTTGTATTAAATTAAATTATTTATGTCAATATAAAACAAAAATTATTTATTTTGATTATAAAATATTGCAGCAAAATAGTGCAATTTACTTGAATTACATTATTTTGATATTTCTTGAAATAGTGTTGCTAAGCAACTGATAAATTAAAGCTCAAAGTAAAAAGAAATGCATATTAAAATTTGTAAAAAATAGGAAAATAAAATCTATACTAATATTATAAAGGAGTAAAGATTGTTTGTTTGTTTGTTTGTAGGGGGTAATCTCTGGAACTACCGAACCGATTTCAAAAGTGATGGTGACAACCCCTGCTCCAACATAGGCTATATTTTATGTCGATGCCACTACCCCAGGGGGGTGCAAGAGCGAAAAACGTTTTAAAATTGCGATCTTTTCTATACTGAAGCAGCTAGAAATTTGAAATTTGGCGTTGCAGTTACTTATAAGATGTAAATGCTCTCTAAGAACAAAATAAAAAAAAATTCGAAATTTAAAAGGGTGAAATGAGCGAAAAGCGTTCTAAAAACATTCTCAATTACAATTTCTATGGAATCTATAGAACTACCGAACCGATTTGAAATTTGGTGTTGTAGTTACTTATAAGATGTAAATGCTCTCTAAGAACAAAATAAAAAAAAATTCGAAATTTAAAAGGGTGAAATGAGCGAAAAGCGTTCTAAAAACATTCTCAATTACAATTTCTATGGAATCTCTAGAACTACCGAACCGATTTGAAATTTGGCGTTGTAGTTACTACTTATAAGATGTAAATGCTCTCTAAGAACAAAAAAAAAAAAATTCGAAATTTAAAAGGGTGAAATGAGCGAAAAGCGTTCTAAAAACATTCTAAATTACAATTTCTATGGAATCTCTAGAACTACCGAACCGATTTCAAAAGTGATGGTGGTAAATTGATGGTGACAACCCCTGCTCCAACATAGGTTATATTTTATGTCGGTGTCACCAACCCCACGGGGGTGCAGGAGCGAAAAACTTTCTAAAATTGAGATCTTTTTTATACTCAAGAAGCTAGAAATTTTAAATTTGGCGTTGTAGTTACTTATAACATGTAAATGCTCTCTAAGAACAAAATAAAAAAAATTCGAAATTTAAACGGTGAAGTGAGCGAAAATCGTTCTAAAAACGTTCCCAATTACAATTTCTATGGAATCTATAGAACTACCGAACCGATTTGAAATTTGGCGTTGTAGTTATTTATAAGATGTAAATGCTCTCTAAGAACAAAATAAAAAAAAATTCGAAATTTAAAAGGGTGTAATGAGCGAAAAGCGTTCTAAAAACATTCTCAATTACAATTTCTATGGAATCTCTAGAACTACCGAACCGATTTGAAATTTGGCGTTGTAGTTACTTATAAGATGTAAATGCTCTCTAAGAACAAAATAAAAAAAATTCGAAATTTAAAAGGGTGAAATGAGCGAAAAGCGTTCTAAAAACTTTCTAAATTACAATTTCTATGGAATATCTGGAACTACCGAACCGATTTCAAAAGTGATGGTGGCAAATGGATGGTGACAACCCCTGCTCCAACATAGGATATATTTTATGTCGGTGTTACTATCCCCAGGGGTTTTCAACAGCAAAAAACGTTCTAAAATTGCAATTTTGTTTATACTGAAGGAGCTAGAAATTTGAAATTTGGCATTGTAGTTACTTATAAGATGTAAATGCTCTCTAAAAACAAAATAAAAAAAATTCGAAATTTAAAAGGGCGAAATGAGCGAAAAGCGTTCTAAAAACATTTTTAATTACAATTTCTATGGAATCTGTAGAACTACCGAACCGATTTCAAAAGTGATGGTGGCAAATTGGTGGTGACAATCCCTGCTCTAACAGCCTCTTTAATAAAAAACTACGCGTTTCTGACGACTGGGTTTTTCGCTAATTGTTGCCACAGATTAATCTCGGAAAATGAAACATTTGAAGTTACTGAAAAAAAATAGTAGCTCGAAAAGTATTTGTCTGAAAATTGTTAGGCAAACTGTGTTTGAAAGGTAAAAAATTGTATTTTTCTTAATATAAATTTCAAATCTAATGATTATACCATTTTTCAAATATTGAATTTGAAAAATTACCAAATTTCACAATGGGGTACCATAGCGAAACCTTCATGCATAAAAAGATAATGATAAGGGCGACGTGTCCTGGCGTACGAGTCACAAATTATAGTAGCCTTATTATTCTGTTAAAATATAAAAGTGAATTATGAAATGTCAATATTTTGTTGGATTAAAAGTTCGTTATAAGAAATTGACCAGCGTAGCGGGCGTAGCTTGCTAGTGTTTTATATTTCCCGAACAGATGCAAAAAAATTTCCAATAATTTAAACAATTAATTTCTAATTTCTAATTTATGTATCTGCAAATTGTCAAAGCTATTGGATATATTTAAAACCTCCATATAAAAAATTTAACATTATTAATTTTACGTTGAAATCCATTATTAAAGCATGCAATTTTCATTTTAGTAAAAAATGAAATTTGAAAATCGTCTGCATTCCCATAGGAAATCATTATGACATAAAAAGAAATGTTTTATATTTTTCGAATGAATGACCCAAATGTAACCAAACACTATACAGCCCATTCCGGGTATCTCACCAACATACCTACCAAAAATCAACCTAATCTGATCATTTTTACGCCAGTTATCGCGGAACAGACAGACGAACAGACAGACAAACAGACAACAAAAAGACAAACAGACAGATGGAAGCTAAACACTTTTCGCGTCTCTACAGTGAGCCTCAACTGACGTTTCGGCAACTAGTAAATCTGCAGATCAGGCTACCTCAACGTCCGCTCTAAAAGTCATTGTTTTTAAAATCTCACTTTTCATATTATTTAGCATCTTAAAATCCGCAATTTAATATTTTTATATTACATACATTTTTATAGGCCTATAAAATACTTTGGAGGTTTCAGAAATTTGAAGCGTTAAATTAAACACGGTTTATGCAATGATATTCTGAAATTCTCATCAACTTCTTGTTCATGTAACTTTTTAGATTAAAAAAAAAAAAAAAAAAAAAAAACTTGTATTAAATTAAATTATTTATGTCAATATAAAACAAAAATTATTTATTTTGATTATAAAATATTGCAGCAAAATAGTGCAATTTACTTGAATTATATTATTTTGATATTTCTTGAAATAGTGTTGCTAAGCAACTGATAAATTAAAGCTCAAAGTAAAAGGAAATGCATATTAAAATTTGTAAAAAATAGGAAAATAAAATCTATACTAATATTATAAAGGAGTAAAGATTGTTTGTTTGTTTGTTTGTAGGGGGTAATCTCTGGAACTACCGAACCGATTTCAAAAGTGATGGTGACAACCCCTGCTCCAACATAGGCTATATTTTATGTCGATGCCACTACCCCCATAGGGCGGTGCAAGAGCGAAAAACGTTTTAAAATTGCGATCTTTTCTATACTGAAGCAGCTAGAAATTTGAAATTTGGCGTTGCAGTTACTTATAAGATGTAAATGCTCTCTAAGAACAAAATAAAAAAAAATTCGAAATTTAAAAGGGTGAAATGAGCGAAAAGCGTTCTAAAAACATTCTCAATTACAATTTCTATGGAATCTATAGAACTACCGAACCGATTTGAAATTTGGCGTTGTAGTTACTTATAAGATGTAAATGCACTCTAAGAACAAAATTAAAAAAAATTCGAAATTTAAAAGGGTGAAATGAGCGAAAAGCGTTCTAAGAACATTCTCAATTACAATTTCTATGGAATCTATAGAACTACCGAACCGATTTGAAATTTGGCGTTGTAGTTATTTATAAGATGTAAATGCTCTCTAAGAACAAAATAAAAAATAATTCGAAATTTAAAAGGGTGAAATGAGCGAAAAGCGTTCTAAAAACATTCTCAATTACAATTTCTATGGAATCTCTAGAACTACCGAACCGATTTGAAATTTGGCGTTGTAGTTACTTATAAGATGTAAATGCTCTCTAAGAACAAAATAAAAAAAAATTCGAAATTTAAAAGGGTGAAATGAGCGAAAAGCTTTCTAAAAACATTCTCAATTACAATTTCTATGAAATCTCTAGAACTACCGAACCGATTTGAAATTTGGCGTTGTAGTTACTTATAAAATGTAAATGCTCTCTAAGAACAAAATAAAAAATCAAAATTTAAAAGGGTGAAATGAGCGAAAAGCGTTCTAAAAACATTCTAAATTACAATTTCTACGGAATCTCTAGAACTACCGAAACGATTTCAAAAGTGATGGTGGTAAATTGATGGTGACAACCCCTGCTCCAACATAGGCTATATTTTATGTCGGTGTCACTAACCCCACGGGGATGCAGGAGCGAAAAACTTTCTAAAATTGAGATCTTTTTTATACTGAAGAAGCTAGAAATTTTAAATTTGGCGTTGTAGTTACTTATAACATGTAAATGCTCTCTAAGAACAAAATAAAAAAAAATCGAAATTTAAAAGGGTGGAATGAGCGAAAAGCGTTCTAAAAACTTTCTAAATTACAATTTCTATGGAATATCTGGAACTACCGAACCGATTTCAAAAGTGATGGTGGCAAATGGATGGTGACAACCCCTGCTCCAACATAGGATATATTTTATGTCGGTGTTACTATCCCCAGGGGTTTTCAACAGCGAAAAAAGTTCTAAAATTGCAATTTTGTTTATACTGAAGGAGCTAGAAATTTGAAATTTGGCATTGTAGTTACTTATAAGATGTAAATGCTCTCTAAAAACAAAATAAAAAAAATTCGAAATTTAAAAGGGCGAAATGAGCGAAAAGCGTTCTAAAAACATTTTTAATTACAATTTCTATGGAATCTGTAGAACTACCGAACCGATTTCAAAAGTGATGGTGGCAAATTGGTGGTGACAATCCCTGCTCTAACAGCCTCTTTAATAAAAAACTACGCGTTTCTGACGACTGGGTTTTTCGCTAATTGTTGCCACAGATTAATCTCGGAAAATGAAACATTTGAAGTTACTGAAAAAAAATAGTAGCTCGAAAAGTATTTGTCTGAAAATTGTTAGGCAAACTGTGTTTGAAAGGTAAAAAATTGTATTTTTCTTAATATAAATTTCAAATCTAATGATTATACCATTTTTCAAATATTGAATTTGAAAAATTACCAAATTTCACAATGGGGTACCATAGCGAAACCTTCATGCATAAAAAGATAATGATAAGGGCGACGTGTCCTGGCGTACGAGTCACAAATTATAGTAGCCTTATTATTCTGTTAAAATATAAAAGTGAATTATGAAATGTCAATATTTTGTTGGATTAAAAGTTCGTTATAAGAAATTGACCAGCGTAGCGGGCGTAGCTTGCTAGTGTTTTATATTTCCCGAACAGATGCAAAAAAATTTCCAATAATTTAAACAATTAATTTCTAATTTCTAATTAATGTATCTGCAAATTGTCAAAGCTATTGGATATATTTAAAACCTCCATATAAAAAATTTAGCATTATTAATTTTACGTTGAAATCCATTATTAAAGCATGCAATTTTCATTTTAGTAAAAAATGAAATTTGAAAATCGTCTGCATTCCCATAGGAAATCATTATGACATAAAAAGAAATGTTTTATATTTTTCGAATGAATGACCCAAATGTAACCAAACACTATACAGCCCATTCCGGGTATCTCACCAACATACCTACCAAAAATCAACCTAATCTGATCATTTTTACGCCAGTTATCGCGGAACAGACAGACGAACAGACAGACAAACAGACAACAAAAAGACAAACAGACAGATGGAAGCTAAAAACTTTTCGCGTCTCTACAGTGAGCCTCAACTGACGTTTCGGCAACTAGTAAATCTGCAGATCAGGCTGCCTCAACGTCCGCTCTAAAAGTCATTGTTTTTAAAATCTCACTTTTCTTATTATTTAGCATCTTAAAATCCGCAATTTAATTTTTTTATATTACATACATTTTTATAGGCCTATAAAATACTTTGGAGGTTTCAGAAATTTGAAGCGTTAAATTAAACACGGTTTATGCAATGATATTCTGAAATTCTCATCAACTTCTTGTTCATGTAACTTTTTAGATTAAAAAAAAAAAAAAAACTTGTATTAAATTAAATTATTTATGTCAATATAAAACAAAAAATATTTATTTTGATTATAAAATATTGCAGCAAAATAGTGCAATTTACTTGAATTATATTATTTTGATATTTCTTGAAATAGTGTTGCTAAGCAACTGATAAATTAAAGCTCAAAGTAAAAAGAAATGCATATTAAAATTTGTAAAAAATAGGAAAATAAAATCTATACTAATATTATAAAGGAGTAAAGATTGTTTGTTTGTTTGTTTGTAGGGGGTAATCTCTGGAACTACCGAACCGATTTCAAAAGTGATGGTGACAACCCCTGCTGCAACATAGGCTATATTTTATGTCGATGCCACTACCCCAGGGGGGTGCAAGAGCGAAAAACGTTTTAAAATTGCGATCTTTTCTATACTGAAGCAGCTAGAAATTTGAAATTTGGCGTTGCAGTTACTTATAAGATGTAAATGCTCTCTAAGAACAAAATAAAAAAAAATTCGAAATTTAAAAGGGTGAAATGAGCGAAAAGCGTTCTAAAAACATTCTCAATTACAATTTCTATGGAATCTATAGAACTACCGAACCGATTTGAAATTTGGCGTTGTAGTTACTTATAAGATGTAAATGCACTCTAAGAACAAAATTAAAAAAAATTCGAAATTTAAAAGGGTGAAATGAGCGAAAAGCGTTCTAAAAACATTCTCAATTACAATTTCTATGGAATCTATAGAACTACCGAACCGATTTGAAATTTGGCGTTGTAGTTATTTATAAGATGTAAATGCTCTCTAAGAACAAAATAAAAAATAATTCGAAATTTAAAAGGGTGAAATGAGCGAAAAGCGTTCTAAAAACATTCTCAATTACAATTTCTATGGAATCTCTAGAACTACCGAACCGATTTGAAATTTGGCGTTGTAGTTACTTATAAGATGTAAATGCTCTCTAAGAACAAAATAAAAAAAAAATTCGAAATTTAAAAGGGTGAAATGAGCGAAAAGCGTTCTAAAAACATTCTCAATTACAATTTCTATGAAATCTCTAGAACTACCGAACCGATTTGAAATTTGGCGTTGTAGTTACTTATAAAATGTAAATGCTCTCTAAGAACAAAATAAAAAATCAAAATTTAAAAGGGTGAAATGAGCGAAAAGCGTTCTAAAAACATTCTAAATTACAATTTCTATGGAATCTCTAGAACTACCGAAACGATTTCAAAAGTGATGGTGGTAAATTGATGGTGACAACCCCTGCTCCAACATAGGCTATATTTTATGTCGGTGTCACTAACCCCACGGGGATGCAGGAGCGAAAAACTTTCTAAAATTGAGATCTTTTTTATACTGAAGAAGCTAGAAATTTTAAATTTGGCGTTGTAGTTACTTATAACATGTAAATGCTCTCTAAGAACAAAATAAAAAAAAATCGAAATTTAAAAGGGTGGAATGAGCGAAAAGCGTTCTAAAAACTTTCTAAATTACAATTTCTATGGAATATCTGGAACTACCGAACCGGTTTCAAAAGTGATGGTGGCAAAGTTATGGTGACAACCCCTGCTACAACATAGGCTATATTTTATGTTGGTGTTACTATCCCCAGGGGTTTGCAGGAGCGAAAAATGTTCTAAAATTGCAATTTTGTTTATACTGAAGGAGCTAGAAATTTGAAATTTGGCATTGTAGTTACTTATAAGATGTAAATGCTCTCTAAAAACAAAATAAAAAAAATTCGAAATTTAAAAGGGCGAAATGAGCGAAAAGCGTTCTAAAAACATTTTAAATTACAATTTCTATGGAATCTGTAGAACTACCGAACCGATTTCAAAAGTGATGGTGGCAAATTGGTGGTGACAATCCCTGCTCTAACAGCCTCTTTAATAAAAAACTACGCGTTTCTGACGACTGGGTTTTTCGCTAATTGTTGCCACAGATTAATCTCGGAAAATGAAACATTTGAAGTTACTGAAAAAAAATAGTAGCTCGAAAAGTATTTGTTTGAAAATTGTTAGGCAAACTGTGTTTGAAAGGTAAAAAATTGTATTTTTCTTAATATAAATTTCAAATCTAATGATTATACCATTTTTCAAATATTGAATTTGAAAAATTACCAAATTTCACAATGGAGTACCATAGCGAAACCTTCATGCATAATAAGATAATGATAAGGGCGACGTGTCCTGGCGTACGAGTCACAAATTATAGTAGCCTTATTATTCTGTTAAAATATAAAAGTGAATTATGAAATGTCAATATTTTGTTGGATTAAAAGTTCGTTATAAGAAATTGACCAGCGTAGCGGGCGTAGCTTGCTAGTGTTTTATATTTCCCGAACAGATGCAAAAAAATTTCCAATAATTTAAACAATTAATTTCTAATTTCTAATTAATGTATCTGCAAATTTTCAAAGCTATTGGATATATTTAAAACCTCCATATAAAAAATTTAGCATTATTAATTTTACGTTGAAATCCATTATTACAGCATGCAATTTTCATTTTAGTTAAAAATGAAATTTGAAAATCGTCTGCATTCCCATAGGAAATCATTATGACATAAAAAGAAATGTTTTATATTTTTCGAATGAATGACCCAAATGTAACCAAACACTATACAGCCCATTCCGGGTATCTCACCAACATACCTACCAAAAATCAACCTAATCTGATCATTTTTACGCCAGTTATCGCGGAACAGACAGACGAACAGACAGACAAACAGACAACAAAAAGACAAACAGACAGATGGAAGCTAAAAACTTTTCGCGTCTCTAGAGTGAGCCTCAACTGACGTTTCGGCAACTAGTAAATCTGCAGATCAGGCTGCCTCAACGTCAGCTCTAAAAGTCATTGTTTTTAAAATCTCACTTTTCATATTATTTAGCATCTTAAAATCCGCAATTTAATTTTTTTATATTACATACATTTTTATAGGCCTATAAAATACTTTGGAGGTTTCAGAAATTTGAAGCGTTAAATTAAACACGGTTTATGCAATGATATTCTGAAATTCTCATCAACTTCTTGTTCATGTAACTTTTTAGATTAAAAAAAAAAAAAAAAAAAAAAACTTGTATTAAATTAAATTATTTATGTCAATATAAAACAAAAATTATTTATTTTGATTATAAAATATTGCAGCAAAATAGTGCAATTTACTTGAATTATATTATTTTGATATTTCTTGAAATAGTGTTGCTAAGCAACTGATAAATTAAAGCTCAAAGTAAAAAGAAATGCATATTAAAATTTGTAAAAAATAGGAAAATAAAATCTATACTAATATTATAAAGGAGTAAAGATTGTTTGTTTGTTTGTTTGTAGGGGGTAATCTCTGGAACTACCGAACCGATTTCAAAAGTGATGGTGACAACCCCTGCTCCAACATAGGCTATATTTTATGTCGATGCCACTACCCCCATAGGGCGGTGCAAGAGCGAAAAACGTTTTAAAATTGCGATCTTTTCTATACTGAAGCAGCTAGAAATTTGAAATTTGGCGTTGCAGTTACTTATAAGATGTAAATGCTCTCTAAGAACAAAATAAAAAAAAATTCGAAATTTAAAAGGGTGAAATGAGCGAAAAGCGTTCTAAAAACATTCTCAATTACAATTTCTATGGAATCTATAGAACTACCGAACCGATTTGAAATTTGGCGTTGTAGTTACTTATAAGATGTAAATGCACTCTAAGAACAAAATTAAAAAAAATTCGAAATTTAAAAGGGTGAAATGAGCGAAAAGCGTTCTAAGAACATTCTCAATTACAATTTCTATGGAATCTATAGAACTACCGAACCGATTTGAAATTTGGCGTTGTAGTTATTTATAAGATGTAAATGCTCTCTAAGAACAAAATAAAAAATAATTCGAAATTTAAAAGGGTGAAATGAGCGAAAAGCGTTCTAAAAACATTCTCAATTACAATTTCTATGGAATCTCTAGAACTACCGAACCGATTTGAAATTTGGCGTTGTAGTTACTTATAAGATGTAAATGCTCTCTAAGAACAAAATAAAAAAAAAATTCGAAATTTAAAAGGGTGAAATGAGCGAAAAGCTTTCTAAAAACATTCTCAATTACAATTTCTATGAAATCTCTAGAACTACCGAACCGATTTGAAATTTGGCGTTGTAGTTACTTATAAAATGTAAATGCTCTCTAAGAACAAAATAAAAAATCAAAATTTAAAAGGGTGAAATGAGCGAAAAGCGTTCTAAAAACATTCTAAATTACAATTTCTACGGAATCTCTAGAACTACCGAAACGATTTCAAAAGTGATGGTGGTAAATTGATGGTGACAACCCCTGCTCCAACATAGGCTATATTTTATGTCGGTGTCACTAACCCCACGGGGATGCAGGAGCGAAAAACTTTCTAAAATTGAGATCTTTTTTATACTGAAGAAGCTAGAAATTTTAAATTTGGCGTTGTAGTTACTTATAACATGTAAATGCTCTCTAAGAACAAAATAAAAAAAAATCGAAATTTAAAAGGGTGGAATGAGCGAAAAGCGTTCTAAAAACTTTCTAAATTACAATTTCTATGGAATATCTGGAACTACCGAACCGATTTCAAAAGTGATGGTGGCAAATGGATGGTGACAACCCCTGCTCCAACATAGGATATATTTTATGTCGGTGTTACTATCCCCAGGGGTTTTCAACAGCGAAAAAAGTTCTAAAATTGCAATTTTGTTTATACTGAAGGAGCTAGAAATTTGAAATTTGGCATTGTAGTTACTTATAAGATGTAAATGCTCTCTAAAAACAAAATAAAAAAAATTCGAAATTTAAAAGGGCGAAATGAGCGAAAAGCGTTCTAAAAACATTTTTAATTACAATTTCTATGGAATCTGTAGAACTACCGAACCGATTTCAAAAGTGATGGTGGCAAATTGGTGGTGACAATCCCTGCTCTAACAGCCTCTTTAATAAAAAACTACGCGTTTCTGACGACTGGGTTTTTCGCTAATTGTTGCCACAGATTAATCTCGGAAAATGAAACATTTGAAGTTACTGAAAAAAAATAGTAGCTCGAAAAGTATTTGTCTGAAAATTGTTAGGCAAACTGTGTTTGAAAGGTAAAAAATTGTATTTTTCTTAATATAAATTTCAAATCTAATGATTATACCATTTTTCAAATATTGAATTTGAAAAATTACCAAATTTCACAATGGGGTACCATAGCGAAACCTTCATGCATAAAAAGATAATGATAAGGGCGACGTGTCCTGGCGTACGAGTCACAAATTATAGTAGCCTTATTATTCTGTTAAAATATAAAAGTGAATTATGAAATGTCAATATTTTGTTGGATTAAAAGTTCGTTATAAGAAATTGACCAGCGTAGCGGGCGTAGCTTGCTAGTGTTTTATATTTCCCGAACAGATGCAAAAAAATTTCCAATAATTTAAACAATTAATTTCTAATTTCTAATTTATGTATCTGCAAATTGTCAAAGCTATTGGATATATTTAAAACCTCCATATAAAAAATTTAGCATTATTAATTTTACGTTGAAATCCATTATTAAAGCATGCAATTTTCATTTTAGTAAAAAATGAAATTTGAAAATCGTCTGCATTCCCATAGGAAATCATTATGACATAAAAAGAAATGTTTTATATTTTTCGAATGAATGACCCAAATGTAACCAAACACTATACAGCCCATTCCGGGTATCTCACCAACATACCTACCAAAAATCAACCTAATCTGATCATTTTTACGCCAGTTATCGCGGAACAGACAGACGAACAGACAGACAAACAGACAACAAAAAGACAAACAGACAGATGGAAGCTAAAAACTTTTCGCGTCTCTACAGTGAGCCTCAACTGACGTTTCGGCAACTAGTAAATCTGCAGATCAGGCTGCCTCAACGTCCGCTCTAAAAGTCATTGTTTTTAAAATCTCACTTTTCTTATTATTTAGCATCTTAAAATCCGCAATTTAATTTTTTTATATTACATACATTTTTATAGGCCTATAAAATACTTTGGAGGTTTCAGAAATTTGAAGCGTTAAATTAAACACGGTTTATGCAATCATATTCTGAAATTCTCATCAACTTCTTGTTCATGTAACTTTTTAGATTAAAAAAAAAAAAAAACTTGTATTAAATTAAATTATTTATGTCAATATAAAACAAAAAATATTTATTTTGATTATAAAATATTGCAGCAAAATAGTGCAATTTACTTGAATTATATTATTTTGATATTTCTTGAAATAGTGTTGCTAAGCAACTGATAAATTAAAGCTCAAAGTAAAAAGAAATGCATATTAAAATTTGTAAAAAATAGGAAAATAAAATCTATACTAATATTATAAAGGAGTAAAGATTGTTTGTTTGTTTGTTTGTAGGGGGTAATCTCTGGAACTACCGAACCGATTTCAAAAGTGATGGTGACAACCACTGCTGCAACATAGGCTATATTTTATGTCGATGCCACTACCCCAGGGGGGTGCAAGAGCGAAAAACGTTTTAAAATTGCGATCTTTTCTATACTGAAGCAGCTAGAAATTTGAAATTTGGCGTTGCAGTTACTTATAAGATGTAAATGCTCTCTAAGAACAAAATAAAAAAAAATTCGAAATTTAAAAGGGTGAAATGAGCGAAAAGCGTTCTAAAAACATTCTCAATTACAATTTCTATGAAATCTCTAGAACTACCGAACCGATTTGAAATTTGGCGTTGTAGTTACTTATAAAATGTAAATGCTCTCTAAGAACAAAATAAAAAATCAAAATTTAAAAGGGTGAAATGAGCGAAAAGCGTTCTAAAAACATTCTAAATTACAATTTCTATGGAATCTCTAGAACTACCGAAACGATTTCAAAAGTGATGGTGGTAAATTGATGGTGACAACCCCTGCTCCAACATAGGCTATATTTTATGTCGGTGTCACTAACCCCACGGGGATGCAGGAGCGAAAAACTTTCTAAAATTGAGATCTTTTTTATACTGAAGAAGCTAGAAATTTTAAATTTGGCGTTGTAGTTACTTATAACATGTAAATGCTCTCTAAGAACAAAATAAAAAAAAATCGAAATTTAAAAGGGTGGAATGAGCGAAAAGCGTTCTAAAAACTTTCTAAATTACAATTTCTATGGAATATCTGGAACTACCGAACCGGTTTCAAAAGTGATGGTGGCAAAGTTATGGTGACAACCCCTGCTACAACATAGGCTATATTTTATGTTGGTGTTACTATCCCCAGGGGTTTGCAGGAGCGAAAAATGTTCTAAAATTGCAATTTTGTTTATACTGAAGGAGCTAGAAATTTGAAATTTGGCATTGTAGTTACTTATAAGATGTAAATGCTCTCTAAAAACAAAATAAAAAAAATTCGAAATTTAAAAGGGCGAAATGAGCGAAAAGCGTTCTAAAAACATTTTAAATTACAATTTCTATGGAATCTGTAGAACTACCGAACCGATTTCAAAAGTGATGGTGGCAAATTGGTGGTGACAATCCCTGCTCTAACAGCCTCTTTAATAAAAAACTACGCGTTTCTGACGACTGGGTTTTTCGCTAATTGTTGCCACAGATTAATCTCGGAAAATGAAACATTTGAAGTTACTGAAAAAAAATAGTAGCTCGAAAAGTATTTGTTTGAAAATTGTTAGGCAAACTGTGTTTGAAAGGTAAAAAATTGTATTTTTCTTAATATAAATTTCAAATCTAATGATTATACCATTTTTCAAATATTGAATTTGAAAAATTACCAAATTTCACAATGGAGTACCATAGCGAAACCTTCATGCATAATAAGATAATGATAAGGGCGACGTGTCCTGGCGTACGAGTCACAAATTATAGTAGCCTTATTATTCTGTTAAAATATAAAAGTGAATTATGAAATGTCAATATTTTGTTGGATTAAAAGTTCGTTATAAGAAATTGACCAGCGTAGCGGGCGTAGCTTGCTAGTGTTTTATATTTCCCGAACAGATGCAAAAAAATTTCCAATAATTTAAACAATTAATTTCTAATTTCTAATTAATGTATCTGCAAATTTTCAAAGCTATTGGATATATTTAAAACCTCCATATAAAAAATTTAGCATTATTAATTTTACGTTGAAATCCATTATTAAAGCATGCAATTTTCATTTTAGTTAAAAATGAAATTTGAAAATCGTCTGCATTCCCATAGGAAATCATTATGACATAAAAAGAAATGTTTTATATTTTTCGAATGAATGACCCAAATGTAACCAAACACTATACAGCCCATTCCGGGTATCTCACCAACATACCTACCAAAAATCAACCTAATCTGATCATTTTTACGCCAGTTATCGCGGAACAGACAGACGGACAGACAGACAAACAGACAACAAAAAGACAAACAGACAGATGGAAGCTAAAAACTTTTCGCGTCTCTAGAGTGAGCCTCAACTGACGTTTCGGCAACTAGTAAATCTGCAGATCAGGCTGCCTCAACGTCAGCTCTAAAAGTCATTGTTTTTAAAATCTCACTTTTCATATTATTTAGCATCTTAAAATCCGCAATTTAATTTTTTTATATTACATACATTTTTATAGGCCTATAAAATACTTTGGAGGTTTCAGAAATTTGAAGCGTTAAATTAAACACGGTTTATGCAATGATATTCTGAAATTCTCATCAACTTCTTGTTCATGTAACTTTTTAGATTAAAAAAAAAAAAAAAAAAAAAACTTGTATTAAATTAAATTATTTATGTCAATATAAAACAAAAAATATTTATTTTGATTATAAAATATTGCAGCAAAATAGTGCAATTTACTTGAATTATATTATTTTGATATTTCTTGAAATAGTGTTGCTAAGCAACTGATAAATTAAAGCTCAAAGTAAAAAGAAATGCATATTAAAATTTGTAAAAAATAGGAAAATAAAATCTATACTAATATTATAAAGGAGTAAAGATTGTTTGTTTGTTTGTTTGTTTGTTTGTTTGTAGGGGGTAATCTCTGGAACTACCGAACCGATTTCAAAAGTGATGGTGACAACCCCTGCTCCAACATAGGCTATATTTTATGTCGATGCCACTACCACAGGGGGGTGCAAGAGCGAAAAATGTTTTAAAATTGCAATCTTTTCTATACTGAAGCAGCTAGAAATTTGAAATTTGGCGTTGCAGTTACTTATAAGATGTAAATGCTCTCTAAGAACAAAATAAAAAAAAAATTCGAAATTTAAAAGGGTGAAATAAGCGAAAATCGTTCTAAAAACATTCTCAATTATAATTTCTATGGAATCTCTAGAACTACCGAACCGATTTGAAATTTGGCGTTGTAGTTACTTATAAGATGTAAATGCTCGATAAGGAAAAAAAAAATCGAAATTTAAAAGGGTGAAATGAGCGAAAAGCGTTCTAAAAACATTCTCAATTACAATTTCTATGGAATCTCTAGAACTACCGAACCGATTTGAAATTTGGCGTTGTAGTTACTACTTATAAGATGTAAATGCTCTCTAAGAACAAAAAAAAAAAATTCGAAATTTAAAAGGGTGAAATGAGCGAAAAGCGTTCTAAAAACATTCTCAATTACAATTTCTATGGAATCTCTAGAACTACCGAACCGATTTGAAATTTGGCGTTGTAGTTACTTATAAGATGTAAATGCTCTCTAAGAACAAAATAAAAAAAAATTCGAAATTTAAAAGGGTGAAATGAGCGAAAAGCGTTCTAAAAACATTCTAAATTACAATTTCTATGGAATCTCTAGAACTACCGAACCGATTTGAAATTTGGCGTTGTAGTTACTTATAAGATGTAAATGCTCTCTAAGAAAAAAAAAAAAAAAAAAAATTCGAAATTTAAAAGGGTGAAATGAGCGAAAATCGTTCTAAAAACATTCTCAATTACAATTTCTATGGAATCTCTAGAACTACCGAACCGATTTGAAATTTGGCGTTGTAGTTACTTATATGATGTAAATGCTCTCTAAGAAAAAAAAAATCGAAATTTAAAAGGGTGAAATGAGCGAAAAGCGTTCTAAAAACATTCTAAATTACAATTTCTATGGAATCTCTAGAACTACCGAACCGATTTCAAAAGTGATGGTGGTAAATTGATGGTGACAACCCCTGCTCCAACATAGGTTATATTTTATGTCGGTGTCACCAACCCCACGGGGGTGCAGGAGCGAAAAACTTTCTAAAATGGAGATCTTTTTTATACTGAAGAAGCTAGAAATTTTAAATTTGGCGTTGTAGTTACTTATAACATGTAAATGCTCTCTAAGAACAAAATAAAAAAAATTCGAAATTTAAAAGGGCGGAATGAGCGAAAAGCGTTCTAAAAACTTTCTAAATTACAATTTCTATGGAATATCTGGAACTACCGAACCGATTTCAAAAGTGATGGTTGCAAATGGATGGTGACAACCCCTGCTCCAACATAGGATATATTTTATGTCGGTGTTACTATCCCCAGGGGTTTTCAAGAGCGAAAAACGTTCTAAAATTGCAATTTTGTTTATACTGAAGGAGCTAGAAATTTGAAATTTGGCATTGTAGTTACTTTTAAGATGTAAATGCTCTCTAAAAACAAAATAAAAAAAATTCGAAATTTCAAAGGGCGAAATGAGCGAAAAGCGTTCTAAAAACATTTTTAATTACAATTTCTATGGATCTGTAGAACTACCGAACCAAACCTCCATATAAAAAATTTAGCATTATTAATTTTACGTTGAAATCCATTATTAAAGCATGCAATTTTCATTTTAGTTAAAAATGAAATTTGAAAATCGTCTGCATTCCCATAGGAAATCATTATGACATAAAAAGAAATGTTTTATATTTTTCGAATGAATGACCCAAATGTAACCAAACACTATACAGCCCATTCCGGGTATCTCACCAACATACCTACCAAAAATCAACCTAATCTGATCCATTTTACGCCAGTTATCGCGGAACAGACAGACGGACAGACAGACAAACATACAACAAAAAGACAAACAGACAGATGGAAGCTAAAAACTTTTCGCGTCTCTACAGTGAGCCTCAACTGACGTTTCGGCAACTAGTAAATCTGCAGATCAGGCTGCCTCAACGTCAGCTCTAAAAGTCATTGTTTTTAAATCTCACTTTTCATATTATTTAGCATCTTAAAATCCGCAATTTAATTTTTTTATATTACATACATTTTTTTAGGCCTATAAAATACTTTGGAGGTTTCAGAAATTAGAAGCGTTAAATTAAACACGGTTTATGCAATAATATTCTGAAATTCTCATCAACTTCTTGTTCATGTAACTTTTTAGATAAAAAAAAAAAAAAAAAAAAACTTGTATTAAATTAAATTATTTATGTCAATATCAAACAAAAATAATATATTTTGATTATAAAATATTGCAGCAAAATAGTGCAAGTTACTTGAATTATATTATTTTGATATTTTTTGAAATAGTGTTGCTAAGCAACTGATAAATTAAAGCTCAAAGTAAAAAGAAATGCATATTAAAATTTGTAAAAAATAGGAAAATAAAATCTATACTAATATTATAAAGGAGTAAAGATTGTTTGTTTGTTTGTTTGTTTGTTTGTTTGTAGGGGGTAATCTCTGGAACTACCGAACCGATTTCAAAAGTGATGGTGACAACCCCTGCTCCAACATAGGCTATATTTTATGTCGATGCCACTACCCCCATAGGGCGGTGCAAGAGCGAAAAACGTTTTAAAATTGCGATCTTTTCTATACTGAAGCAGCTAGAAATTTGAAATTTGGCGTTGCAGTTACTTATAAGATGTAAATGCTCTCTAAGAACAAAATAAAAAAAAATTCGAAATTTAAAAGGGTGAAATGAGCGAAAAGCGTTCTAAAAACATTCTCAATTACAATTTCTATGGAATCTATAGAACTACCGAACCGATTTGAAATTTGGCGTTGTAGTTACTTATAAGATGTAAATGCACTCTAAGAACAAAATTAAAAAAAATTCGAAATTTAAAAGGGTGAAATGAGCGAAAAGCGTTCTAAGAACATTCTCAATTACAATTTCTATGGAATCTATAGAACTACCGAACCGATTTGAAATTTGGCGTTGTAGTTATTTATAAGATGTAAATGCTCTCTAAGAACAAAATAAAAAATAATTCGAAATTTAAAAGGGTGAAATGAGCGAAAAGCGTTCTAAAAACATTCTCAATTACAATTTCTATGGAATCTCTAGAACTACCGAACCGATTTGAAATTTGGCGTTGTAGTTACTTATAAGATGTAAATGCTCTCTAAGAACAAAATAAAAAAAAAATTCGAAATTTAAAAGGGTGAAATGAGCGAAAAGCTTTCTAAAAACATTCTCAATTACAATTTCTATGAAATCTCTAGAACTACCGAACCGATTTGAAATTTGGCGTTGTAGTTACTTATAAAATGTAAATGCTCTCTAAGAACAAAATAAAAAATCAAAATTTAAAAGGGTGAAATGAGCGAAAAGCGTTCTAAAAACATTCTAAATTACAATTTCTACGGAATCTCTAGAACTACCGAAACGATTTCAAAAGTGATGGTGGTAAATTGATGGTGACAACCCCTGCTCCAACATAGGCTATATTTTATGTCGGTGTCACTAACCCCACGGGGATGCAGGAGCGAAAAACTTTCTAAAATTGAGATCTTTTTTATACTGAAGAAGCTAGAAATTTTAAATTTGGCGTTGTAGTTACTTATAACATGTAAATGCTCTCTAAGAACAAAATAAAAAAAAATCGAAATTTAAAAGGGTGGAATGAGCGAAAAGCGTTCTAAAAACTTTCTAAATTACAATTTCTATGGAATATCTGGAACTACCGAACCGATTTCAAAAGTGATGGTGGCAAATGGATGGTGACAACCCCTGCTCCAACATAGGATATATTTTATGTCGGTGTTACTATCCCCAGGGGTTTTCAACAGCGAAAAAAGTTCTAAAATTGCAATTTTGTTTATACTGAAGGAGCTAGAAATTTGAAATTTGGCATTGTAGTTACTTATAAGATGTAAATGCTCTCTAAAAACAAAATAAAAAAAATTCGAAATTTAAAAGGGCGAAATGAGCGAAAAGCGTTCTAAAAACATTTTTAATTACAATTTCTATGGAATCTGTAGAACTACCGAACCGATTTCAAAAGTGATGGTGGCAAATTGGTGGTGACAATCCCTGCTCTAACAGCCTCTTTAATAAAAAACTACGCGTTTCTGACGACTGGGTTTTTCGCTAATTGTTGCCACAGATTAATCTCGGAAAATGAAACATTTGAAGTTACTGAAAAAAAATAGTAGCTCGAAAAGTATTTGTCTGAAAATTGTTAGGCAAACTGTGTTTGAAAGGTAAAAAATTGTATTTTTCTTAATATAAATTTCAAATCTAATGATTATACCATTTTTCAAATATTGAATTTGAAAAATTACCAAATTTCACAATGGGGTACCATAGCGAAACCTTCATGCATAAAAAGATAATGATAAGGGCGACGTGTCCTGGCGTACGAGTCACAAATTATAGTAGCCTTATTATTCTGTTAAAATATAAAAGTGAATTATGAAATGTCAATATTTTGTTGGATTAAAAGTTCGTTATAAGAAATTGACCAGCGTAGCGGGCGTAGCTTGCTAGTGTTTTATATTTCCCGAACAGATGCAAAAAAATTTCCAATAATTTAAACAATTAATTTCTAATTTCTAATTTATGTATCTGCAAATTGTCAAAGCTATTGGATATATTTAAAACCTCCATATAAAAAATTTAGCATTATTAATTTTACGTTGAAATCCATTATTAAAGCATGCAATTTTCATTTTAGTAAAAAATGAAATTTGAAAATCGTCTGCATTCCCATAGGAAATCATTATGACATAAAAAGAAATGTTTTATATTTTTCGAATGAATGACCCAAATGTAACCAAACACTATACAGCCCATTCCGGGTATCTCACCAACATACCTACCAAAAATCAACCTAATCTGATCATTTTTACGCCAGTTATCGCGGAACAGACAGACGAACAGACAGACAAACAGACAACAAAAAGACAAACAGACAGATGGAAGCTAAAAACTTTTCGCGTCTCTACAGTGAGCCTCAACTGACGTTTCGGCAACTAGTAAATCTGCAGATCAGGCTGCCTCAACGTCCGCTCTAAAAGTCATTGTTTTTAAAATCTCACTTTTCTTATTATTTAGCATCTTAAAATCCGCAATTTAATTTTTTTATATTACATACATTTTTATAGGCCTATAAAATACTTTGGAGGTTTCAGAAATTTGAAGCGTTAAATTAAACACGGTTTATGCAATCATATTCTGAAATTCTCATCAACTTCTTGTTCATGTAACTTTTTAGATTAAAAAAAAAAAAAAACTTGTATTAAATTAAATTATTTATGTCAATATAAAACAAAAAATATTTATTTTGATTATAAAATATTGCAGCAAAATAGTGCAATTTACTTGAATTATATTATTTTGATATTTCTTGAAATAGTGTTGCTAAGCAACTGATAAATTAAAGCTCAAAGTAAAAAGAAATGCATATTAAAATTTGTAAAAAATAGGAAAATAAAATCTATACTAATATTATAAAGGAGTAAAGATTGTTTGTTTGTTTGTTTGTTTGTTTGTTTGTAGGGGGTAATCTCTGGAACTACCGAACCGATTTCAAAAGTGATGGTGACAACCCCTGCTCCAACATAGGCTATATTTTATGTCGATGCCACTACCACAGGGGGGTGCAAGAGCGAAAAATGTTTTAAAATTGCAATCTTTTCTATACTGAAGCAGCTAGAAATTTGAAATTTGGCGTTGCAGTTACTTATAAGATGTAAATGCTCTCTAAGAACAAAATAAAAAAAAAATTCGAAATTTAAAAGGGTGAAATAAGCGAAAATCGTTCTAAAAACATTCTCAATTATAATTTCTATGGAATCTCTAGAACTACCGAACCGATTTGAAATTTGGCGTTGTAGTTACTTATAAGATGTAAATGCTCGATAAGGAAAAAAAAAATCGAAATTTAAAAGGGTGAAATGAGCGAAAAGCGTTCTAAAAACATTCTCAATTACAATTTCTATGGAATCTCTAGAACTACCGAACCGATTTGAAATTTGGCGTTGTAGTTACTACTTATAAGATGTAAATGCTCTCTAAGAACAAAAAAAAAAAAATTCGAAATTTAAAAGGGTGAAATGAGCGAAAAGCGTTCTAAAAACATTCTCAATTACAATTTCTATGGAATCTCTAGAACTACCGAACCGATTTGAAATTTGGCGTTGTAGTTACTTATAAGATGTAAATGCTCTCTAAGAACAAAATAAAAAAAAATTCGAAATTTAAAAGGGTGAAATGAGCGAAAAGCGTTCTAAAAACATTCTAAATTACAATTTCTATGGAATCTCTAGAACTACCGAACCGATTTGAAATTTGGCGTTGTAGTTACTTATAAGATGTAAATGCTCTCTAAGAAAAAAATAAAAAAAAAAATTCGAAATTTAAAAGGGTGAAATGAGCGAAAATCGTTCTAAAAACATTCTCAATTACAATTTCTATGGAATCTCTAGAACTACCGAACCGATTTGAAATTTGGCGTTGTAGTTACTTATATGATGTAAATGCTCTCTAAGAAAAAAAAAATCGAAATTTAAAAGGGTGAAATGAGCGAAAAGCGTTCTAAAAACATTCTAAATTACAATTTCTATGGAATCTCTAGAACTACCGAACCGATTTCAAAAGTGATGGTGGTAAATTGATGGTGACAACCCCTGCTCCAACATAGGTTATATTTTATGTCGGTGTCACCAACCCCACGGGGGTGCAGGAGCGAAAAACTTTCTAAAATGGAGATCTTTTTTATACTGAAGAAGCTAGAAATTTTAAATTTGGCGTTGTAGTTACTTATAACATGTAAATGCTCTCTAAGAACAAAATAAAAAAAATTCGAAATTTAAAAGGGCGGAATGAGCGAAAAGCGTTCTAAAAACTTTCTAAATTACAATTTCTATGGAATATCTGGAACTACCGAACCGATTTCAAAAGTGATGGTTGCAAATGGATGGTGACAACCCCTGCTCCAACATAGGATATATTTTATGTCGGTGTTACTATCCCCAGGGGTTTTCAAGAGCGAAAAACGTTCTAAAATTGCAATTTTGTTTATACTGAAGGAGCTAGAAATTTGAAATTTGGCATTGTAGTTACTTTTAAGATGTAAATGCTCTCTAAAAACAAAATAAAAAAAATTCGAAATTTCAAAGGGCGAAATGAGCGAAAAGCGTCCTAAAAACATTTTTAATTACAATTTCTATGGATCTGTAGAACTACCGAACCAAACCTCCATATAAAAAATTTAGCATTATTAATTTTACGTTGAAATCCATTATTAAAGCATGCAATTTTCATTTTAGTTAAAAATGAAATTTGAAAATCGTCTGCATTCCCATAGGAAATCATTATGACATAAAAAGAAATGTTTTATATTTTTCGAATGAATGACCCAAATGTAACCAAACACTATACAGCCCATTCCGGGTATCTCACCAACATACCTACCAAAAATCAACCTAATCTGATCCATTTTACGCCAGTTATCGCGGAACAGACAGACGGACAGACAGACAAACATACAACAAAAAGACAAACAGACAGATGGAAGCTAAAAACTTTTCGCGTCTCTACAGTGAGCCTCAACTGACGTTTCGGCAACTAGTAAATCTGCAGATCAGGCTGCCTCAACGTCAGCTCTAAAAGTCATTGTTTTTAAATCTCACTTTTCATATTATTTAGCATCTTAAAATCCGCAATTTAATTTTTTTATATTACATACATTTTTTTAGGCCTATAAAATACTTTGGAGGTTTCAGAAATTAGAAGCGTTAAATTAAACACGGTTTATGCAATAATATTCTGAAATTCTCATCAACTTCTTGTTCATGTAACTTTTTAGATAAAAAAAAAAAAAAAAAAAAACTTGTATTAAATTAAATTATTTATGTCAATATCAAACAAAAATAATATATTTTGATTATAAAATATTGCAGCAAAATAGTGCAAGTTACTTGAATTATATTATTTTGATATTTTTTGAAATAGTGTTGCTAAGCAACTGATAAATTAAAGCTCAAAGTAAAAAGAAATGCATATTAAAATTTGTAAAAAATAGGAAAATAAAATCTATACTAATATTATAAAGGAGTAAAGATTGTTTGTTTGTTTGTTTGTTTGTTTGTTTGTAGGGGGTAATCTCTGGAACTACCGAACCGATTTCAAAAGTGATGGTGACAACCCCTGCTCCAACATAGGCTATATTTTATGTCGATGCCACTACCACAGGGGGGTGCAAGAGCGAAAAATGTTTTAAAATTGCAATCTTTTCTATACTGAAGCAGCTAGAAATTTGAAATTTGGCGTTGCAGTTACTTATAAGATGTAAATGCTCTCTAAGAACAAAATAAAAAAAAAATTCGAAATTTAAAAGGGTGAAATAAGCGAAAATCGTTCTAAAAACATTCTCAATTATAATTTCTATGGAATCTCTAGAACTACCGAACCGATTTGAAATTTGGCGTTGTAGTTACTTATAAGATGTAAATGCTCGATAAGGAAAAAAAAAATCGAAATTTAAAAGGGTGAAATGAGCGAAAAGCGTTCTAAAAACATTCTCAATTACAATTTCTATGGAATCTCTAGAACTACCGAACCGATTTGAAATTTGGCGTTGTAGTTACTACTTATAAGATGTAAATGCTCTCTAAGAACAAAAAAAAAAATTCGAAATTTAAAAGGGTGAAATGACCGAAAAGCGTTCTAAAAACATTCTCAATTACAATTTCTATGGAATCTCTAGAACTACCGAACCGATTTGAAATTTGGCGTTGTAGTTACTTATAAGATGTAAATGCTCTCTAAGAACAAAATAAAAAAAAAATTCGAAATTTAAAAGGGTGAAATGAGCGAAAAGCGTTCTAAAAACATTCTAAATTACAATTTCTATGGAATCTCTAGAACTACCGAACCGATTTGAAATTTGGCGTTGTAGTTACTTATAAGATGTAAATGCTCTCTAAGAAAAAAAAAATCGAAATTTAAAAGGGTGAAATGAGCGAAAAGCGTTCTAAAAACATTCTAAATTACAATTTCTATGGAATCTCTAGAACTACCGAACCGATTTCAAAAGTGATGGTGGTAAATTGATGGTGACAACCCCTGTTCCAACATAGGTTATATTTTATGTCGGTGTCACCAACCCCACGGGGGTGCAGGAGCGAAAAACTTTCTAAAATTGAGATCTTTTTTATACTCAAGAAGCTAGAAATTTTAAATTTGGCGTTGTAGTTACTTATAACATGTAAATGCTCTCTAAGAACAAAATAAAAAAAATTCGAAATTTAAAAGGGTGAAGTGAGCGAAAATCGTTCTAAAAACGTTCCCAATTACAATTTCTATGGAATCTATAGAACTACCGAACCGATTTGAAATTTGGCGTTGTAGTTATTTATAAGATGTAAATGGTCTCTAAGAACAAAATAAAAAAAAATTCGAAATTTAAAAGGGTGTGATGAGCGAAAAGCGTTCTAAAAACATTCTCAATTACAATTTCTATGGAATCTCTAGAACTACCGAACCGATTTGAAATTTGGCGTTGTAGTTACTTATAAGATGTAAATGCTCTCTAAGAACAAAATAAAAAAAAATTCGAAATTTAAAAGGGTGAAATGTGCGAAAAGCGTTCTAAAAACTTTCTAAATTACAATTTCTATGGAATATCTGGAACTACCGAACCGATTTCAAAAGTGATGGTGGCAAATGGATGGTGACAACCCCTGCTCCAACATAGGATATATTTTATGTCGGTGTTACTATCCCCAGGGGTTTTCAACAGCGAAAAACGTTCTAAAATTGCAATTTTGTTTATACTGAAGGAGCTAGAAATTTGAAATTTGGCGTTGTAGTTACTTATAAGATGTAAATGCTCGATAAGGAAAAAAAAATCGAAATTTAAAAGGGTGAAATGAGCGAAAAGCGTTCTAAAAACATTCTCAATTACAATTTCTATGGAATCTCTAGAACTACCGAACCGATTTGAAATTTGGCGTTGTAGTTACTACTTATAAGATGTAAATGCTCTCTAAGAACAAAATAAAAAAAAATTCGAAATTTAAAAGGGTGAAATGAGCGAAAAGCGTTCTAAAAACATTCTCAATTACAATTTCTATGGAATCTCTAGAACTACCGAACCAATTTGAAATTTGGCGTTGTAGTTACTTATAAGATGTAAATGCTCTCTAAGAACAAAATAAAAAAAAATCGAAATTTAAAAGGGTGAAATGAGCGAAAAGCGTTCTAAAAACATTCTAAATTACAATTTCTATGGAATCTCTAGAACTACCGAACCGATTTGAAATTTGGCGTTGTAGTTACTTATATGATGTAAATGCTCTCTAAGAAAAAAAAAATCGAAATTTAAAAGGGTGAAATGAGCGTAAAGCGTTCTAAAAACATTCTAAATTACAATTTCTATGGAATCTCTAGAACTACCGAACCGATTTCAAAAGTGATGGTGGTAAATTGATGGTGACAACCCCTGCTCCAACATAGGTTATATTTTATGTCGGTGTCACCAACCCCACGGGGGTGCAGGAGCGAAAAACTTTCTAAAATTGAGATCTTTTTTATACTGAAGAAGCTAGAAATTTTAAATTTGGCGTTGTAGTTACTTATAACATGTAAATGCTCTCTAAGAACAAAATAAAAAAAATTCGAAATTTAAAAGGGTGGAATGAGCGAAAAGCGTTCTAAAAACTTTCTAAATTACAATTTCTATGGAATATCTGGAACTACCGAACCGATTTCAAAAGTGATGGTTGCAAATGGATGGTGACAACCCCTGCTCCAACATAGGATATATTTTATGTCGGTGTTACTATCCCCAGGGGTTTTCAAGAGCGAAAAACGTTCTAAAATTGCAATTTTGTTTATACTGAAGGAGCTAGAAATTTGAAATTTGGCATTGTAGTTACTTTTAAGATGTAAATGCTCTCTAAAAACAAAATAAAAAAAATTCGAAATTTCAAAGGGCGAAATGAGCGAAAAGCGTTCTAAAAACATTTTTAATTACAATTTCTATGGATCTGTAGAACTACCGAACCAAACCTCCATATAAAAAATTTAGCATTATTAATTTTACGTTGAAATCCATTATTAAAGCATGCAATTTTCATTTTAGTTAAAAATGAAATTTGAAAATCGTCTGCATTCCCATAGGAAATCATTATGACATAAAAAGAAATGTTTTATATTTTTCGAATGAATGACCCAAATGTAACCAAACACTATACAGCCCATTCCGGGTATCTCACCAACATACCTACCAAAAATCAACCTAATCTGATCCATTTTACGCCAGTTATCGCGGAACAGACAGACGGACAGACAGACAAACATACAACAAAAAGACAAACAGACAGATGGAAGCTAAAAACTTTTCGCGTCTCTACAGTGAGCCTCAACTGACGTTTCGGCAACTAGTAAATCTGCAGATCAGGCTGCCTCAACGTCAGCTCTAAAAGTCATTGTTTTTAAATCTCACTTTTCATATTATTTAGCATCTTAAAATCCGCAATTTAATTTTTTTATATTACATACATTTTTTTAGGCCTATAAAATACTTTGGAGGTTTCAGAAATTAGAAGCGTTAAATTAAACACGGTTTATGCAATAATATTCTGAAATTCTCATCAACTTCTTGTTCATGTAACTTTTTAGATAAAAAATAAAAAAAAACTTGTATTAAATTAAATTATTTATGTCAATATCAAACAAAAATAATATATTTTGATTATAAAATATTGCAGCAAAATAGTGCAAGTTACTTGAATTATATTATTTTGATATTTTTTGAAATAGTGTTGCTAAGCAACTGATAAATTAAAGCTCAAAGTAAAAAGAAATGCATATTAAAATTTGTAAAAAATAGGAAAATAAAATCTATACTAATATTATAAAGGAGTAAAGATTGTTTGTTTGTTTGTTTGTTTGTTTGTTTGTAGGGGGTAATCTCTGGAACTACCGAACCCATTTCAAAAGTGATGGTGACAACCCCTGCTCCAACATAGGCTATATTTTATGTCGATGCCACTACCCCAGGGGGGTGCAAGAGCGAAAAATGTTTTAAAATTGCAATCTTTTCTATACTGAAGCAGCTAGAAATTTGAAATTTGGCGTTGCAGTTACTTATAAGATGTAAATGCTCTCTAAGAACAAAATAAAAAAAAAATTCGAAATTTAAAAGGGTGAAATAAGCGAAAATCGTTCTAAAAACATTCTCAATTATAATTTCTATGGAATCTCTAGAACTACCGAACCGATTTGAAATTTGGCGTTGTAGTTACTTATAAGATGTAAATGCTCGATAAGGAAAAAAAAAATCGAAATTTAAAAGGGTGAAATGAGCGAAAAGCGTTCTAAAAACATTCTCAATTACAATTTCTATGGAATCTCTAGAACTACCGAACCGATTTGAAATTTGGCGTTGTAGTTACTACTTATAAGATGTAAATGCTCTCTAAGAACAAAAAAAAAAAATTCGAAATTTAAAAGGGTGAAATGAGCGAAAAGCGTTCTAAAAACATTCTCAATTACAATTTCTATGGAATCTCTAGAACTACCGAACCGATTTGAAATTTGGCGTTGTAGTTACTTATAAGATGTAAATGCTCTCTAAGAACAAAATAAAAAAAAATTCGAAATTTAAAAGGGTGAAATGAGCGAAAAGCGTTCTAAAAACATTCTAAATTACAATTTCTATGGAATCTCTAGAACTACCGAACCGATTTGAAATTTGGCGTTGTAGTTACTTATAAGATGTAAATGCTCTCTAAGAAAAAAAAAATCGAAATTTAAAAGGGTGAAATGAGCGAAAAGCGTTCTAAAAACATTCTAAATTACAATTTCTATGGAATCTCTAGAACTACCGAACCGATTTCAAAAGTGATGGTGGTAAATTGATGGTGACAACCCCTGCTCCAACATAGGTTATATTTTATGTCGGTGTCACCAACCCCACGGGGGTGCAGGAGCGAAAAACTTTCTAAAATTGAGATCTTTTTTATACTCAAGAAGCTAGAAATTTTAAATTTGGCGTTGTAGTTACTTATAACATGTAAATGCTCTCTAAGAACAAAATAAAAAAAATTCGAAATTTAAAAGGGTGAAGTGAGCGAAAATCGTTCTAAAAACGTTCCCAATTACAATTTCTATGGAATCTATAGAACTACCGAACCGATTTGAAATTTGGCGTTGTAGTTATTTATAAGATGTAAATGCTCTCTAAGAACAAAATAAAAAAAAATTCGAAATTTAAAAGGGTGTAATGAGCGAAAAGCGTTCTAAAAACATTCTCAATTACAATTTCTATGGAATCTCTAGAACTACCGAACCGATTTGAAATTTGGCGTTGTAGTTACTTATAAGATGTAAATGCTCTCTAAGAACAAAATAAAAAAAAATTCGAAATTTAAAAGGGTGAAATGAGCGAAAAGCGTTCTAAAAACTTTCTAAATTACAATTTCTATGGAATATCTGGAACTACCGAACCGATTTCAAAAGTGATGGTGGCAAATGGATGGTGACAACCCCTGCTCCAACATAGGATATATTTTATGTCGGTGTTACTATCCCCAGGGGTTTTCAACAGCGAAAAACCTTCTAAAATTGCAATTTTGTTTATACTGAAGGAGCTAGAAATTTGAAATTTGGCATTGTAGTTACTTATAAGATGTAAATGCTCTCTAAAAACAAAATAAAAAAAATTCGAAATTTAAAAGGGCGAAATGAGCGAAAAGCGTTCTAAAAACATTTTTAATTACAATTTCTATGGAATCTGTAGAACTACCGAACCGATTTCAAAAGTGATGGTGGTAAATTGGTTGTGACAATCCCTGCTCTAACAGCCTCTTTAATAAAAAACTACGCGTTTCTGACGACTGGGTTTTTCGCTAATTGTTGCCACAGATTAATCTCGGAAAATGAAACATTTGAAGTTACTGAAAAAAAATAGTAGCTCGAAAAGTATTTGTCTGAAAATTGTTAGGCAAACTGTGTTTGAAAGGTAAAAAATTGTATTTTTCTTAATATAAATTTCAAATCTAATGATTATACCATTTTTCAAATATTGAATTTGAAAAATTACCAAATTTCACAATGGGGTACCATAGCGAAACCTTCATGCATAAAAAGATAATGATAAGGGCGACGTGTCCTGGCGTACGAGTCACAAATTATAGTAGCCTTATTATTCTGTTAAAATATAAAAGTGAATTATGAAATGTCAATATTTTGTTGGATTAAAAGTTCGTTATAAGAAATTGACCAGCGTAGCGGGCGTAGCTTGCTAGTGTTTTATATTTCCCGAACAGATGCAAAAAAATTTCCAATAATTTAAACAATTAATTTCTAATTTCTAATTTATGTATCTGCAAATTGTCAAAGCTATTGGATATATTTAAAACCTCCATATAAAAAATTTAACATTATTAATTTTACGTTGAAATCCATTATTAAAGCATGCAATTTTCATTTTAGTAAAAAATGAAATTTGAAAATCGTCTGCATTCCCATAGGAAATCATTATGACATAAAAAGAAATGTTTTATATTTTTCGAATGAATGACCCAAATGTAACCAAACACTATACAGCCCATTCCGGGTATCTCACCAACATACCTACCAAAAATCAACCTAATCTGATCATTTTTACGCCAGTTATCGCGGAACAGACAGACGAACAGACAGACAAACAGACAACAAAAAGACAAACAGACAGATGGAAGCTAAAAACTTTTCGCGTCTCTACAGTGAGCCTCAACTGACGTTTCGGCAACTAGTAAATCTGCAGATCAGGCTGCCTCAACGTCCGCTCTAAAAGTCATTGTTTTTAAAATCTCACTTTTCATATTATTTAGCATCTTAAAATCCGCAATTTAATTTTTTTATATTACATACATTTTTATAGGCCTATAAAATACTTTGGAGGTTTCAGAAATTTGAAGCGTTAAATTAAACACGGTTTATGCAATGATATTCTGAAATTCTCATCAACTTCTTGTTCATGTAACTTTTTAGATTAAAAAAAAAAAAAAAAAACTTGTATTAAATTAAATTATTTATGTCAATATAAAACAAAAATTATTTATTTTGATTATAAAATATTGCAGCAAAATAGTGCAATTTACTTGAATTACATTATTTTGATATTTCTTGAAATAGTGTTGCTAAGCAACTGATAAATTAAAGCTCAAAGTAAAAAGAAATGCATATTAAAATTTGTAAAAAATAGGAAAATAAAATCTATACTAATATTATAAAGGAGTAAAGATTGTTTGTTTGTTTGTTTGTAGGGGGTAATCTCTGGAACTACCGAACCGATTTCAAAAGTGATGGTGACAACCCCTGCTCCAACATAGGCTATATTTTATGTCGATGCCACTACCTCAGGGGGGTGCAAGAGCGAAAAACGTTTTAAAATTGCGATCTTTTCTATACTGAAGCAGCTAGAAATTTGAAATTTGGCGTTGCAGTTACTTATAAGATGTAAATGCTCTCTAAGAACAAAATAAAAAAAAATTCGAAATTTAAAAGGGTGAAATGAGCGAAAAGCGTTCTAAAAACATTCTCAATTACAATTTCTATGGAATCTATAGAACTACCGAACCGATTTGAAATTTGGTGTTGTAGTTACTTATAAGATGTAAATGCTCTCTAAGAACAAAATAAAAAAAAATTCGAAATTTAAAAGGGTGAAATGAGCGAAAAGCGTTCTAAAAACATTCTCAATTACAATTTCTATGGAATCTCTAGAACTACCGAACCGATTTGAAATTTGGCGTTGTAGTTACTACTTATAAGATGTAAATGCTCTCTAAGAACAAAAAAAAAAAAAAAATTCGAAATTTAAAAGGGTGAAATGAGCGAAAAGCGTTCTAAAAACATTCTAAATTACAATTTCTATGGAATCTCTAGAACTACCGAACCGATTTGAAATTTGGCGTTGTAGTTACTTATAAGATGTAAATGCTCTCTAAGAAAAAAAAATCGAAATTTAAAAGGGTGAAATGAGCGAAAAGCGTTCTAAAAACATTCTAAATTACAATTTCTATGGAATCTCTAGAACTACCGAACCGATTTCAAAACTGATGGTGGTAAATTGATGGTGACAACCCCTGCTCCAACATAGGTTATATTTTATGTCGGTGTCACCAACCCCACGGGGGTGCAGGAGCGAAAAACTTTCTAAAATTGAGATCTTTTTTATACTCAAGAAGCTAGAAATTTTAAATTTGGCGTTGTAGTTACTTATAACATGTAAATGCTCTCTAAGAACAAAATAAAAAAAATTCGAAATTTAAACGGTGAAGTGAGCGAAAATCGTTCTAAAAACGTTCCCAATTACAATTTCTATGGAATCTATAGAACTACCGAACCGATTTGAAATTTGGCGTTGTAGTTATTTATAAGATGTAAATGCTCTCTAAGAACAAAATAAAAAAAAATTCGAAATTTAAAAGGGTGTAATGAGCGAAAAGCGTTCTAAAAACATTCTCAATTACAATTTCTATGGAATCTCTAGAACTACCGAACCGATTTGAAATTTGGCGTTGTAGTTACTTATAAGATGTAAATGCTCTCTAAGAACAAAATAAAAAAAATTCGAAATTTAAAAGGGTGAAATGAGCGAAAAGCGTTCTAAAAACTTTCTAAATTACAATTTCTATGGAATATCTGGAACTACCGAACCGATTTCAAAAGTGATGGTGGCAAATGGATGGTGACAACCCCTGCTCCAACATAGGATATATTTTATGTCGGTGTTACTATCCCCAGGGGTTTTCAACAGCGAAAAACGTTCTAAAATTGCAATTTTGTTTATACTGAAGGAGCTAGAAATTTGAAATTTGGCATTGTAGTTACTTATAAGATGTAAATGCTCTCTAAAAACAAAATAAAAAAAATTCGAAATTTAAAAGGGCGAAATGAGCGAAAAGCGTTCTAAAAACATTTTTAATTACAATTTCTATGGAATCTGTAGAACTACCGAACCGATTTCAAAAGTGATGGTGGCAAATTGGTGGTGACAATCCCTGCTCTAACAGCCTCTTTAATAAAAAACTACGCGTTTCTGACGACTGGGTTTTTCGCTAATTTTTGCCACAGATTAATCTCGGAAAATGAAACATTTGAAGTTACTGAAAAAAAATAGTAGCTCGAAAAGTATTTGTCTGAAAATTGTTAGGCAAACTGTGTTTGAAAGGTAAAAAATTGTATTTTTCTTAATATAAATTTCAAATCTAATGATTATACCATTTTTCAAATATTGAATTTGAAAAATTACCAAATTTCACAATGGGGTACCATAGCGAAACCTTCATGCATAAAAAGATAATGATAAGGGCGACGTGTCCTGGCGTACCAGTCACAAATTATAGTAGCCTTATTATTCTGTTAAAATATAAAAGTGAATTATGAAATGTCAATATTTTGTTGGATTAAAAGTTCGTTATAAGAAATTGACCAGCGTAGCGGGCGTAGCTTGCTAGTGTTTTATATTTCCCGAACAGATGCAAAAAAATTTCCAATAATTTAAACAATTAATTTCTAATTTCTAATTTATGTATCTGCAAATTGTCAAAGCTATTGGATATATTTAAAACCTCCATATAAAAAATTTAACATTATTAATTTTACGTTGAAATCCATTATTAAAGCATGCAATTTTCATTTTAGTAAAAAATGAAATTTGAAAATCGTCTGCATTCCCATAGGAAATCATTATGACATAAAAAGAAATGTTTTATATTTTTCGAATGAATGACCCAAATGTAACCAAACACTATACAGCCCATTCCGGGTATCTCACCAACATACCTACCAAAAATCAACCTAATCTGATCATTTTTACGCCAGTTATAGCGGAACAGACAGACGAACAGACAGACAAACAGACAACAAAAAGACAAACAGACAGATGGAAGCTAAAAACTTTTCGCGTCTCTACAGTGAGCCTCAACTGACGTTTCGGCAACTAGTAAATCTGCAGATCAGGCTACCTCAACGTCCGCTCTAAAAGTCATTGTTTTTAAAATCTCACTTTTCATATTATTTAGTATCTTAAAATCCGCAATTTAATATTTTTATATTACATACATTTTTATAGGCCTATAAAATACTTTGGAGGTTTCAGAAATTTGAAGCGTTAAATTAAACACGGTTTATGCAATGATATTCTGAAATTCTCATCAACTTCTTGTTCATGTAACTTTTTAGATTAAAAAAAAAAAAAAAAAAAAACTTGTATTAAATTAAATTATTTATGTCAATATAAAACAAAAATTATTTATTTTGATTATAAAATATTGCAGCAAAATAGTGCAATTTACTTGAATTATATTATTTTGATATTTCTTGAAATAGTGTTGCTAAGCAACTGATAAATTAAAGCTCAAAGTAAAAAGAAATGCATATTAAAATTTGTAAAAAATAGGAAAATAAAATCTATACTAATATTATAAAGGAGTAAAGATTGTTTGTTTGTTTGTTTGTAGGGGGTAATCTCTGGAACTACCGAACCGATTTCAAAAGTGATGGTGACAACCCCTGCTCCAACATAGGCTATATTTTATGTCGATGCCACTACCCCCATAGGGCGGTGCAAGAGCGAAAAACGTTTTAAAATTGCGATCTTTTCTATACTGAAGCAGCTAGAAATTTGAAATTTGGCGTTGCAGTTACTTATAAGATGTAAATGCTCTCTAAGAACAAAATAAAAAAAAATTCGAAATTTAAAAGGGTGAAATGAGCGAAAAGCGTTCTAAAAACATTCTCAATTACAATTTCTATGGAATCTATAGAACTACCGAACCGATTTGAAATTTGGCGTTGTAGTTACTTATAAGATGTAAATGCACTCTAAGAACAAAATTAAAAAAAATTCGAAATTTAAAAGGGTGAAATGAGCGAAAAGCGTTCTAAGAACATTCTCAATTACAATTTCTATGGAATCTATAGAACTACCGAACCGATTTGAAATTTGGCGTTGTAGTTATTTATAAGATGTAAATGCTCTCTAAGAACAAAATAAAAAATAATTCGAAATTTAAAAGGGTGAAATGAGCGAAAAGCGTTCTAAAAACATTCTCAATTACAATTTCTATGGAATCTCTAGAACTACCGAACCGATTTGAAATTTGGCGTTGTAGTTACTTATAAGATGTAAATGCTCTCTAAGAACAAAATAAAAAAAAAATTCGAAATTTAAAAGGGTGAAATGAGCGAAAAGCTTTCTAAAAACATTCTCAATTACAATTTCTATGAAATCTCTAGAACTACCGAACCGATTTGAAATTTGGCGTTGTAGTTACTTATAAAATGTAAATGCTCTCTAAGAACAAAATAAAAAATCAAAATTTAAAAGGGTGAAATGAGCGAAAAGCGTTCTAAAAACATTCTAAATTACAATTTCTACGGAATCTCTAGAACTACCGAAACGATTTCAAAAGTGATGGTGGTAAATTGATGGTGACAACCCCTGCTCCAACATAGGCTATATTTTATGTCGGTGTCACTAACCCCACGGGGATGCAGGAGCGAAAAACTTTCTAAAATTGAGATCTTTTTTATACTGAAGAAGCTAGAAATTTAAAATTTGGCGTTGTAGTTACTTATAACATGTAAATGCTCTCTAAGAACAAAATAAAAAAAAATCGAAATTTAAAAGGGTGGAATGAGCGAAAAGCGTTCTAAAAACTTTCTAAATTACAATTTCTATGGAATATCTGGAACTACCGAACCGATTTCAAAAGTGATGGTGGCAAATGGATGGTGACAACCCCTGCTCCAACATAGGATATATTTTATGTCGGTGTTACTATCCCCAGGGGTTTTCAACAGCGAAAAAAGTTCTAAAATTGCAATTTTGTTTATACTGAAGGAGCTAGAAATTTGAAATTTGGCATTGTAGTTACTTATAAGATGTAAATGCTCTCTAAAAACAAAATAAAAAAAATTCGAAATTTAAAAGGGCGAAATGAGCGAAAAGCGTTCTAAAAACATTTTTAATTACAATTTCTATGGAATCTGTAGAACTACCGAACCGATTTCAAAAGTGATGGTGGCAAATTGGTGGTGACAATCCCTGCTCTAACAGCCTCTTTAATAAAAAACTACGCGTTTCTGACGACTGGGTTTTTCGCTAATTGTTGCCACAGATTAATCTCGGAAAATGAAACATTTGAAGTTACTGAAAAAAAATAGTAGCTCGAAAAGTATTTGTCTGAAAATTGTTAGGCAAACTGTGTTTGAAAGGTAAAAAATTGTATTTTTCTTAATATAAATTTCAAATCTAATGATTATACCATTTTTCAAATATTGAATTTGAAAAATTACCAAATTTCACAATGGGGTACCATAGCGAAACCTTCATGCATAAAAAGATAATGATAAGGGCGACGTGTCCTGGCGTACGAGTCACAAATTATAGTAGCCTTATTATTCTGTTAAAATATAAAAGTGAATTATGAAATGTCAATATTTTGTTGGATTAAAAGTTCGTTATAAGAAATTGACCAGCGTAGCGGGCGTAGCTTGCTAGTGTTTTATATTTCCCGAACAGATGCAAAAAAATTTCCAATAATTTAAACAATTAATTTCTAATTTCTAATTTATGTATCTGCAAATTGTCAAAGCTATTGGATATATTTAAAACCTCCATATAAGAAATTTAGCATTATTAATTTTACGTTGAAATCCATTATTAAAGCATGCAATTTTCATTTTAGTAAAAAATGAAATTTGAAAATCGTCTGCATTCCCATAGGAAATCATTATGACATAAAAAGAAATGTTTTATATTTTTCGAATGAATGACCCAAATGTAACCAAACACTATACAGCCCATTCCGGGTATCTCACCAACATACCTACCAAAAATCAACCTAATCTGATCATTTTTACGCCAGTTATAGCGGAACAGACAGACGAACAGACAGACAAACAGACAACAAAAAGACAAACAGACAGATGGAAGCTAAAAACTTTTCGCGTCTCTACAGTGAGCCTCAACTGACGTTTCGGCAACTAGTAAATCTGCAGATCAGGCTGCCTCAACGTCCGCTCTAAAAGTCATTGTTTTTAAAATCTCACTTTTCTTATTATTTAGCATCTTAAAATCCGCAATTTAATTTTTTTATATTACATACATTTTTATAGGCCTATAAAATACTTTGGAGGTTTCAGAAATTTGAAGCGTTAAATTAAACACGGTTTGTGCAATGATATTCTGAAATTCTCATCAACTTCTTGTTCATGTAACTTTTTAGATTAAAAAAAAAAAAAAAACTTGTATTAAATTAAATTATTTATGTCAATATAAAACAAAAAATATTTATTTTGATTATAAAATATTGCAGCAAAATAGTGCAATTTACTTGAATTATATTATTTTGATATTTCTTGAAATAGTGTTGCTAAGCAACTGATAAATTAAAGCTCAAAGTAAAAAGAAATGCATATTAAAATTTGTAAAAAATAGGAAAATAAAATCTATACTAATATTATAAAGGAGTAAAGATTGTTTGTTTGTTTGTTTGTAGGGGGTAATCTCTGGAACTACCGAACCGATTTCAAAAGTGATGGTGACAACCCCTGCTCCAACATAGGCTATATTTTATGTCGATGCCACTACCCCAGGGGGGTGCAAGAGCGAAAAATGTTTTAAAATTGCGATCTTTTCTATACTGAAGCAGCTAGAAATTTGAAATTTGGCGTTGCAGTTACTTATAAGATGTAAATGCTCTCTAAGAACAAAATAAAAAAAAATTCGAAATTTAAAAGGGTGAAATGAGCGAAAAGCGTTCTAAAAACATTCTCAATTACAATTTCTATGGAATCTATAGAACTACCGAACCGATTTGAAATTTGGCGTTGTAGTTACTTATAAGATGTAAATGCACTCTAAGAACAAAATTAAAAAAAATTCGAAATTTAAAAGGGTGAAATGAGCGAAAAGCGTTCTAAAAACATTCTCAATTACAATTTCTATGGAATCTATAGAACTACCGAACCGATTTGAAATTTGGCGTTGTAGTTATTTATAAGATGTAAATGCTCTCTAAGAACAAAATAAAAAATAATTCGAAATTTAAAAGGGTGAAATGAGCGAAAAGCGTTCTAAAAACATTCTCAATTACAATTTCTATGGAATCTCTAGAACTACCGAACCGATTTGAAATTTGGCGTTGTAGTTACTTATAAGATGTAAATGCTCTCTAAGAACAAAATAAAAAAAAAATTCGAAATTTAAAAGGGTGAAATGAGCGAAAAGCGTTCTAAAAACATTCTCAATTACAATTTCTATGAAATCTCTAGAACTACCGAACCGATTTGAAATTTGGCGTTGTAGTTACTTATAAAATGTAAATGCTCTCTAAGAACAAAATAAAAAATCAAAATTTAAAAGGGTGAAATGAGCGAAAAGCGTTCTAAAAACATTCTAAATTACAATTTCTATGGAATCTCTAGAACTACCGAAACGATTTCAAAAGTGATGGTGGTAAATTGATGGTGACAACCCCTGCTCCAACATAGGCTATATTTTATGTCGGTGTCACTAACCCCACGGGGATGCAGGAGAGAAAAACTTTCTAAAATTGAGATCTTTTTTATACTGAAGAAGCTAGAAATTTTAAATTTGGCGTTGTAGTTACTTATAACATGTAAATGCTCTCTAAGAACAAAATAAAAAAAAATCGAAATTTAAAAGGGTGGAATGAGCGAAAAGCGTTCTAAAAACTTTCTAAATTACAATTTCTATGGAATATCTGGAACTACCGAACCGGTTTCAAAAGTGATGGTGGCAAAGTTATGGTGACAACCCCTGCTACAACATAGGCTATATTTTATGTTGGTGTTACTATCCCCAGGGGTTTGCAGGAGCGAAAAATGTTCTAAAATTGCAATTTTGTTTATACTGAAGGAGCTAGAAATTTGAAATTTGGCATTGTAGTTACTTATAAGATGTAAATGCTCTCTAAAAACAAAATAAAAAAAATTCGAAATTTAAAAGAGCGAAATGAGCGAAAAGCGTTCTAAAAACATTTTAAATTACAATTTCTATGGAATTGAAAATCGTCTGCATTCCCATAGGAAATCATTATGACATAAAAAGAAATGTTTTATATTTTTCGAATGAATGACCCAAATGTAACCAAACACTATACAGCCCATTCCGGGTATCTCACCAACATACCTACCAAAAATCAACCTAATCTGATCATTTTTACGCCAGTTATCGCGGAACAGACAGACGAACAGACAGACAAACAGACAACAAAAAGACAAACAGACAGATGGAAGCTAAAAACTTTTCGCGTCTCTACAGTGAGCCTCAACTGACGTTTCGGCAACTAGTAAATCTGCAGATCAGGCTGCCTCAACGTCCGCTCTAAAAGTCATTGTTTTTAAAATCTCACTTTTCTTATTATTTAGCATCTTAAAATCCGCAATTTAATTTTTTTATATTACATACATTTTTATAGGCCTATAAAATACTTTGGAGGTTTCAGAAATTTGAAGCGTTAAATTAAACACGGTTTATGCAATGATATTCTGAAATTCTCATCAACTTCTTGTTCATGTAACTTTTTAGATTAAAAAAAAAAAAAAAACTTGTATTAAATTAAATTATTTATGTCAATATAAAACAAAAAATATTTATTTTGATTATAAAATATTGCAGCAAAATAGTGCAATTTACTTGAATTATATTATTTTGATATTTCTTGAAATAGTGTTGCTAAGCAACTGATAAATTAAAGCTCAAAGTAAAAAGAAATGCATATTAAAATTTGTAAAAAATAGGAAAATAAAATCTATACTAATATTATAAAGGAGTAAAGATTGTTTGTTTGTTTGTTTGTAGGGGGTAATCTCTGGAACTACCGAACCGATTTCAAAAGTGATGGTGACAACCCCTGCTGCAACATAGGCTATATTTTATGTCGATGCCACTACCCCAGGGGGGTGCAAGAGCGAAAAACGTTTTAAAATTGCGATCTTTTCTATACTGAAGCAGCTAGAAATTTGAAATTTGGCGTTGCAGTTACTTATAAGATGTAAATGCTCTCTAAGAACAAAATAAAAAAAAATTCGAAATTTAAAAGGGTGAAATGAGCGAAAAGCGTTCTAAAAACATTCTCAATTACAATTTCTATGGAATCTATAGAACTACCGAACCGATTTGAAATTTGGCGTTGTAGTTACTTATAAGATGTAAATGCACTCTAAGAACAAAATTAAAAAAAATTCGAAATTTAAAAGGGTGAAATGAGCGAAAAGCGTTCTAAAAACATTCTCAATTACAATTTCTATGGAATCTATAGAACTACCGAACCGATTTGAAATTTGGCGTTGTAGTTATTTATAAGATGTAAATGCTCTCTAAGAACAAAATAAAAAATAATTCGAAATTTAAAAGGGTGAAATGAGCGAAAAGCGTTCTAAAAACATTCTCAATTACAATTTCTATGGAATCTCTAGAACTACCGAACCGATTTGAAATTTGGCGTTGTAGTTACTTATAAGATGTAAATGCTCTCTAAGAACAAAATAAAAAAAAAATTCGAAATTTAAAAGGGTGAAATGAGCGAAAAGCGTTCTAAAAACATTCTCAATTACAATTTCTATGAAATCTCTAGAACTACCGAACCGATTTGAAATTTGGCGTTGTAGTTACTTATAAAATGTAAATGCTCTCTAAGAACAAAATAAAAAATCAAAATTTAAAAGGGTGAAATGAGCGAAAAGCGTTCTAAAAACATTCTAAATTACAATTTCTATGGAATCTCTAGAACTACCGAAACGATTTCAAAAGTGATGGTGGTAAATTGATGGTGACAACCCCTGCTCCAACATAGGCTATATTTTATGTCGGTGTCACTAACCCCACGGGGATGCAGGAGCGAAAAACTTTCTAAAATTGAGATCTTTTTTATACTGAAGAAGCTAGAAATTTTAAATTTGGCGTTGTAGTTACTTATAACATGTAAATGCTCTCTAAGAACAAAATAAAAAAAAATCGAAATTTAAAAGGGTGGAATGAGCGAAAAGCGTTCTAAAAACTTTCTAAATTACAATTTCTATGGAATATCTGGAACTACCGAACCGGTTTCAAAAGTGATGGTGGCAAAGTTATGGTGACAACCCCTGCTACAACATAGGCTATATTTTATGTTGGTGTTACTATCCCCAGGGGTTTGCAGGAGCGAAAAATGTTCTAAAATTGCAATTTTGTTTATACTGAAGGAGCTAGAAATTTGAAATTTGGCATTGTAGTTACTTATAAGATGTAAATGCTCTCTAAAAACAAAATAAAAAAAATTCGAAATTTAAAAGGGCGAAATGAGCGAAAAGCGTTCTAAAAACATTTTAAATTACAATTTCTATGGAATCTGTAGAACTACCGAACCGATTTCAAAAGTGATGGTGGCAAATTGGTGGTGACAATCCCTGCTCTAACAGCCTCTTTAATAAAAAACTACGCGTTTCTGACGACTGGGTTTTTCGCTAATTGTTGCCACAGATTAATCTCGGAAAATGAAACATTTGAAGTTACTGAAAAAAAATAGTAGCTCGAAAAGTATTTGTTTGAAAATTGTTAGGCAAACTGTGTTTGAAAGGTAAAAAATTGTATTTTTCTTAATATAAATTTCAAATCTAATGATTATACCATTTTTCAAATATTGAATTTGAAAAATTACCAAATTTCACAATGGAGTACCATAGCGAAACCTTCATGCATAATAAGATAATGATAAGGGCGACGTGTCCTGGCGTACGAGTCACAAATTATAGTAGCCTTATTATTCTGTTAAAATATAAAAGTGAATTATGAAATGTCAATATTTTGTTGGATTAAAAGTTCGTTATAAGAAATTGACCAGCGTAGCGGGCGTAGCTTGCTAGTGTTTTATATTTCCCGAACAGATGCAAAAAAATTTCCAATAATTTAAACAATTAATTTCTAATTTCTAATTAATGTATCTGCAAATTTTCAAAGCTATTGGATATATTTAAAACCTCCATATAAAAAATTTAGCATTATTAATTTTACGTTGAAATCCATTATTACAGCATGCAATTTTCATTTTAGTTAAAAATGAAATTTGAAAATCGTCTGCATTCCCATAGGAAATCATTATGACATAAAAAGAAATGTTTTATATTTTTCGAATGAATGACCCAAATGTAACCAAACACTATACAGCCCATTCCGGGTATCTCACCAACATACCTACCAAAAATCAACCTAATCTGATCATTTTTACGCCAGTTATCGCGGAACAGACAGACGAACAGACAGACAAACAGACAACAAAAAGACAAACAGACAGATGGAAGCTAAAAACTTTTCGCGTCTCTAGAGTGAGCCTCAACTGACGTTTCGGCAACTAGTAAATCTGCAGATCAGGCTGCCTCAACGTCAGCTCTAAAAGTCATTGTTTTTAAAATCTCACTTTTCATATTATTTAGCATCTTAAAATCCGCAATTTAATTTTTTTATATTACATACATTTTTATAGGCCTATAAAATACTTTGGAGGTTTCAGAAATTTGAAGCGTTAAATTAAACACGGTTTATGCAATGATATTCTGAAATTCTCATCAACTTCTTGTTCATGTAACTTTTTAGATAAAAAAAAAAAAAAAAACTTGTATTAAATTAAATTATTTATGTCAATATAAAAGAAAAATTATTTATTTTGATTATAAAATATTGCAGCAAGATAGTGCAAGTTACTTGAATTATATTATTTTGATATTTTTTGAAATAGTGTTGCTAAGCAACTGATAAATTAAAGCTCAAAGTAAAAAGAAATGCATATTAAAATTTGTAAAAAATAGGAAATTAAAATCTATACTAATATTATAAAGGAGTAAAGATTGTTTGTTTGTTTGTTTGTAGGGGGTAATCTCTGGAACTACCGAACCGATTTCAAAAGTGATGGTGACAACCCCTGCTCCAACATAGGCTATATTTTATGTCGATGCCACTACCCCAGGGGGGTGCAAGAGCGAAAAACGTTTTAAAATTGCGATCTTTTCTATACTGAAGCAGCTAGAAATTTGAAATTTGGCGTTGCAGTTACTTATAAGATGTAAATGCTCTCTAAGGACAAAATAAAAAAAAATTCGAAATTTAAAAGGGTGAAATGAGCGAAAAGCGTTCTAAAAACATTCTCAATTACAATTTCTATGGTATCTATAGAACTACCGAACCGATTTGAAATTTGGCGTTGTAGTTACTTATAAGATGTAAATGCTCTCTGAGAACAAAATTAAAAAAAATTCGAAATTTAAAAGTGTGAAATGAGCGAAAAGCGTTCTAAAAACATTCTCAATTACAATTTCTATGGAATCTCTAGAACTACTGAACCGATTTGAAATTTGGCGTTGTAGTTATTTATAAGATGTAAATGTTCTCTAAGAACAAAATAAAAAAAAAATTCGAAATTTAAAAGGGTGAAATGAGCGAAAATCGTTCTAAAAACATTCTCAATTACAATTTCTATGGAATCTCTAGAACTACCGAACCGATTTGAAATTTGGCGTTGTAGTTACTTATGAGATGTAAATGCTCTCTAAGAACGAAATAAAAATGGAAATTTAAAAGGGTGAAATGAGCGAAAAGCGTTCTAAAAACATTCTAAATTACAATTTCTATGGAATCTCTAGAACTACCGAACCGATTTCAAAAGTGATGGTGGTAAATTGATGTTGACAACCCCTGCTCCAACATAGGCTATATTTTATGTCAGTGTCACTAACCCCACGGGGGTGCAGGAGCGAAAAACTTTCTAAAATTGAGATCTTTTTTATACTGAAGAAGCTAGAAATTTTAAATTTGGCGTTGTAGATACTTATAACATGTAAATGCTCTCTAAGAACAAAATAAAAAAAATTCGAAATTTAAAAGGGTGGAATGAGCGAAAAGCGTTCTAAAAACTTTCTAAATTACAATTTCTATGGAATATCTGAAACTACCGAACCGATTTCAAAAGTGATGGTGGCAAATGGATGGTGACAACCCCTGCTTCAACATAGGATATATTTTATGTCAGTGTTACTATCCCCAGGGGTTCTAAAATTGCAATTTTGTTTATACTGAAGGAGCTAGAAATTTGAAATTTGGCATTGTAGTTACTTATAAGATGTAAATGCTCTCTAAAAACAAAATAAAAAAAAATTAGAAATTTAAAAGGGCGAAATGAGCGAAAAGCGTTCTAAAAACATTTTTAATTACAATTTCTATGGAATCTGTAGAACTACTGAACCGATTTCAAAAGTGATGGTGGCAAATTGGTGGTGACAATCCCTGCTCTAACAGCCTCTTTAATAAAAAGCTACGCGTTTCTGACGACTGGGTTTTTCGCTAATTGTTGCCACAGATTAATCTCGGAAAATGAAACATTTGAAGTTACTGAAAAAAAAATAGTAGCTCGAAAAGTATTTGTCTGAAAATTGTTAGGCAAACTGTGTTTGAAAGGTAAAAAATTGTATTTTTCTTAATATAAATTTCAAATCTAATGATTATACCATTTTTCAAATATTGAATTTGAAAAATTACCAAATTTCACAATGGGGTACCATAGCGAAACCTTCATGCATAAAAAGATAATGATAAGGGAGACTTGTCCTGGCGTACGAGTCACAAATTATAGTAGCCTTATTATTCTGTTAAAATATAAAAGTGAATTATGAAATGTCAATATTTTGTTGGAATAAAAGTTCCTTATAAAAACTTGACCAGCGTAGCGGGCGTAGCTTGCTAGTGTTTTATATTTCCCGAACAGATGCAAAAAAATTTCCAATAATTTAAACAATTAATTTCTAATTTCTAATTAATGTATCTGCAAATTGTCAAAGCTATTGGATATATTTAAAACCTCCATATAAAAAATTTAGCATTATTAATTTTACGTTGAAATCCATTATTAAAGCATGCAATTTTCATTTTAGTTAAAAATGAAATTTGAAAATCGTCTGCATTCCCATAGGAAATCATTATGACATAAAAGAAATGTTTTATATTTTTCGAATGAATGACCCAAATGTAACCAAACACTATACAGCCCATTCCGGGTATCTCACCAACATACCTACCAAAAATCAACCTAATCTGATCATTTTTACGCCAGTTATCGCGGAACAGACAGACGAACAGACAGACAAACAGACAACAAAAAGACAAACAGACAGATGGAAGCTAAAAACTTTTCGCGTCTCTACAGTGAGCCTCAACTGACGTTTCGGCAACTAGTAAATCTGCAGATCAGGCTGCCTCAACGTCAGCTCTAAAAGTCATTGTTTTTAAATCTCACTTTTCATATTATTTAGCATCTTAAAATCCGCAATTTAATTTTTTTATATTACACTAGGGGGCTCTGCCCCTACGAGCTGCGCTCGCCAGCACCCGTTAAAACACCGCATGATTTAAAAACACTCTGATTTGATCATCTCTAAAACGATTACGGAAGATTGTATTATAATTAAACAACCAGTGGCGATCTGCTGTAACAGGGTTTCCATTCATTTTCCTTTGACTGAGGGATTTTAAGGTCGAATCAACTGCTGTTGAAACAGATTACAACTGTAACTGTCACCAAAATATATGATTTAGCGCCAAACGTGCATAATCGTGGCGTCGCGTCACTTTCAATTGACATCAGATGCGTTACACGAGTTAGTTTTTTCATCGGGGAATTTTTAATTCAACGCTTATTTGTCTTTTGATATTATCTCCATTACCCCGTCAATCAATTTTCATTAAAAAAAAAAAAAAAAAAAAAAAAAAAACTATCGTTAAACTGTAACACCAAATAAACAAATAGAAGAATTTTTACATTGGAAAGGAAATATTATTATTTACGCTGTTTTAAAATTTGCAATAATGGGTAAAAGATATGTCGAAATAAATTGATCTCTCATGAAAATATAATAATTAATTGAAATTGTTTCGAAATATTGTTTTTTTTTATCATTTTAAATGTGACGTGAATTTCCCTAGTTACTCGTATTTCTCTTTGTAATATTCACGCGCAAGTATATTTTTATTACGTCATTTTCTACATTTATTGCTTTTAACACGTGATCATTTAAATATTATTTTAAAGTTTTATTTCTGTTTTTAATAGTCTCGTGTAAATACATTTCTTAATTGAAAGGGAATCTTATTACGTGCGCTATTTTACAAATTGGCAACGGTTCAAATAATGGAATTTATGAAATATGAAACAAATCTTCGTCAAAATAATGAAAATTTTGAATAAAAAATTGAAATATAACCTGAAAAAATTACTCAAATTAAAAAAGTGATTACAGTCTGCACTCCGCAAACTTGTCAACTATATCCTTACAAATTATGGTTAAATTCCTGCGGATAGTTTTCGTTTCTATAAAACTTTTTTCAAAAAACTGTTTTGACGAATTTTGATTTTAAATATCTCTTAAAATAATTCTTCGATTTAAAAACTGTTTGCTTCAGCGTGTTTATCGAACATTTCTTTATAAAACTACCAATTTTTAAAATTTTACATGCAATAGTTTTCTAGATATTAGTCCAGAAAGACTTCAAGGCACAAAATCTTAATTGACAGCGGCGGCAGCGGTGGTTACTTTTTTTTAATATAGAGAGATACATTTTTATAGGGCTATAAAATACTTTGGAGGTTTCAGAAATTAGAAGCGTTAAATTAAACACGGTTTATGCAATGATATTCTGAAATTCTCATCAACTTCTTGTTCATGTAACTTTTTAGATAAAAAAAAAAAAAAAAAAAAAAAAAAAACTTGTATTAAATTAAATTATTTATGTCAATATAAAACAAAAATAATATATTTTGATTATAAAATATTGCAGCAAAATAGTGCAAGTTACTTGAATTATATTATTTTGATATTTTTTGAAATAGGGTTGCTAAGCAACTGATAAATTAAAGCTCAAAGTAAAAAGAAATGCATATTAAAATTTGTAAAAAATAGGAAAATAAAATCTATACTAATATTATAAAGGAGTAAAGATTGTTTGTTTGTTTGTTTGTAGGGGGTAATCTCTGGAACTACCGAACCGATTTCAAAAGTGATGGTGACAACCCCTGCTCCAACCTAGGCTATATTTTATGTCGATGCCACTACCCCAGGGGGGTGCAAGAGCGAAAAACGTTCTAAAATTGCGATCTTTTCTATACTGAAGCAGCTAGAAATTTGAAATTTGGCGTTGCAGTTACTTATAAGATGTAAATGCTCTCTAAGAAAAAAAAAAAAAAATCGAAATTTAAAATTGTGAAATGAGCGAAAAGCGTTCTAAAAACATTCTCAACTACAATTTCTATGGAATCTATAGAACTACCGAACCGATTTGAAATTTGGCGTTGTAGTTATTTATAAGATGTAAATGCTCTCTAAGAACAAAATAAAAAAAAATTCGAAATTTAAAAGGGTGAAATGAGCGAAAATCGTTCTAAAAACATTCTCAATTACAATTTCTATGGAATCTCTAGAACTACCGAACCGATTTGAAATTTGGCGTTGTAGTTACTTATAAGATGTAAATGCTCGATAAGGAAAAAAAAAATCGAAATTTAAAAGGGTGAAATGAGCGAAAAGCGTTCTAAAAACATTCTCAATTACAATTTCTATGGAATCTCTAGAACTACCGAACCGATTTGAAATTTGGCGTTGTAGTTACTACTTATAAGATGTAAATGCTCTCTAAGAACAAAATAAAAAAAAATTTGAAATTTAAAAGGGTGAAATGAGCGAAAAGCGTTCTAAAAACATTCTCAATTACAATTTCTATGGATTCTCTAGAACTACCGAACCGATTTGAAATTTGGCGTTGTAGTTACTTATAAGATGTAAATGCTCTCTAAGAACAAAATAAAAAAAAAAATCGAAATTTAAAAGGGTGAAATGAGCGAAAAGCGTTCTAAAAACATTCTAAATTACAATTTCTATGGAATCTCTAGAACTACCGAACCGATTTGAAATTTGGCGTTGTAGTTACTTATATGATGTAAATGCTCTCTAAGAAAAAAAAAATCGAAATTTAAAAGGGTGAAATGAGCGAAAAGCGTTCTAAAAACATTCTAAATTACAATTTCTATGGAATCTCTAGAACTACCGAACCGATTTCAAAAGTGATGGTGGTAAATTGATGGTGACAACCCTGCTCCAACATAGGTTATATTTTATGTCGGTGTCACCAACCCCACGGGGGTGCAGGAGCGAAAAACTTTCTAAAATTGAGATCTTTTTTATACTGAAGAAGCTAGAAATTTTAAATTTGGCGTTGTAGTTACTTATAACATGTAAATGCTCTCTAAGAACAAAATAAAAAAAATTCGAAATTTAAAAGGGTGGAATGAGCGAAAAGCGTTCTAAAAACTTTCTAAATTACAATTTCTATGGAATATCTGGAACTACCGAACCGATTTCAAAAGTGATGGTTGCAAATGGATGGTGACAACCCCTGCTCCAACATAGGATATATTTTATGTTGGTGTTACTATCCCCAGGGGTTTTCAACAGCGAAAAACGTTCTAAAATTGCAATTTTGTTTATACTGAAGGAGCTAGAAATTTGAAATTTGGCATTGTAGTTACTTATAAGATGTAAATGCTCTCTAAAAACAAAATAAAAAAAATTCGAAATTTCAAAGGGCGAAATGAGCGAAAAGCGTTCTAAAAACATTTTTAATTACAATTTCTATGGATCTGTAGAACTACCGAACCGATTTCAAAAGTGATGGTGGCAAATTGGTGGTGACAATCCCTGCTCTAACAGCCTCTTTAATAAAAAACTACGCGTTTCTGACGACTGGGTTTTTCGCTAATTGTTGCCACAGATTAATCTCGGAAAATGAAACATTTGAAGTTACTGAAAAAAAATAGTAGCTCGAAAAGTATTTGTTTGAAAATTGTTAGGCAAACTCTGTTTGAAAGGTAAAAAATTGTATTTTTCTTAATATAAATTTCAAATCTAATGATTATACCATTTTTCAAATATTGAATTTGAAAAATTACCAAATTTCACAATGGAGTACCATAGCGAAACCTTCATGCATAAAAAGATAATGATAAGGGCAACGTGTCCTGGCGTACGAGTCACAAATTATAGTAGCCTTATTATTCTGTTAAAATATAAAAGTGAATTATGAAATGTCAATATTTTGTTGGATTAAAAGTTCCTTATAAAAACTTGACCAGCGTAGCGGGCGTAGCTTGCTAGTGTTTTATATTTCCCGAACAGATGCAAAAAAATTTCCAATAATTTAAACAATTAATTTCTAATTTCTAATTAATGTATCTGCAAATTGTCAAAGCTATTGGATATATTTAAAACCTCCATATAAAAAATTTAGCATTATTAATTTTACGTTGAAATCCATTATTAAAGCATGCAATTTTCATTTTAGTTAAAAATGAAATTTGAAAATCGTCTGCATTCCCATAGGAAATCATTATGACATAAAAGAAATGTTTTATATTTTTCGAATGAATGACCCAAATGTAACCAAACACTATACAGCCCATTCCGGGTATCTCACCAACATACCTACCAAAAATCAACCTAATCTGATCATTTTTACGCCAGTTATCGCGGAACAGACAGACGAACAGACAGACAAACAGACAACAAAAAGACAAACAGACAGATGGAAGCTAAAAACTTTTCGCGTCTCTACAGTGAGCCTCAACTGACGTTTCGGCAACTAGTAAATCTGCAGATCAGGCTGCCTCAACGTCAGCTCTAAAAGTCATTGTTTTTAAATCTCACTTTTCATATTATTTAGCATCTTAAAATCCGCAATTTAATTTTTTTATATTACACTAGGGGGCTCTGCCCCTACGAGCTGCGCTCGCCAGCACCCGTTAAAACACCGCATGATTTAAAAACACTCTGATTTGATCATCTCTAAAACGATTACGGAAGATTGTATTATAATTAAACAACCAGTGGCGATCTGCTGTAACAGGGTTTCCATTCATTTTCCTTTGACTGAGGGATTTTAAGGTCGAATCAACTGCTGTTGAAACAGATTACAACTGTAACTGTCACCAAAATATATGATTTAGCGCCAAACGTGCATAATCGTGGCGTCGCGTCACTTTCAATTGACATCAGATGCGTTACACGAGTTAGTTTTTTCATCGGGGAATTTTTAATTCAACGCTTATTTGTCTTTTGATATTATCTCCATTACCCCGTCAATCAATTTTCATTAAAAAAAAAAAAAAAAAAAAAAAAAAAAAAAAAAAAAAAAAAAACTATCGTTAAACTGTAACACCAAATAAACAAATAGAAGAATTTTGACATTGGAAAGGAAATATTATTATTTACGCTGTTTTAAAATTTGCAATAATGGGTAAAAGATATGTCGAAATAAATTGATCTCTCATGAAAATATAATAATTAATTGAAATTGTTTCGAAATATTGTTTTTTTTATCATTTTAAATGTGACGTGAATTTCCCTAGTTACTCGTATTTCTCTTTGTAATATTCACGCGCAAGTATATTTTTATTACGTCATTTTCTACATTTATTGCTTTTAACACGTGATCATTTAAATATTATTTTAAAGTTTTATTTCTGTTTTTAATAGTCTCGTGTAAATACATTTCTTAATTGAAAGGGAATCTTATTACGTGCGCTATTTTACAAATTGGCAACGGTTCAAATAATGGAATTTATGAAATATGAAATAAATCTTCGTCAAAATAATGAAAATTTTGAATAAAAAATTGAAATATAACCTGAAAAAATTACTCAAATTAAAAAAGTGATTACAGTCTGCACTCCGCAAACTTGTCAACTATATCCTTACAAATTATGGTTAAATTCCTGCGGATAGTTTTCGTTTCTATAAAACTTTTTTCAAAAAACTGTTTTGACGAATTTTGATTTTAAATATCTCTTAAAATAATTCTTCGATTTAAAAACTGTTTGCTTCAGCGTGTTTATCGAACATTTCTTTATAAAACTACCAATTTTTAAAATTTTACATGCAATAGTTTTCTAGATATTAGTCCAGAAAGACTTCAAGGCACAAAATCTTAATTGACAGCGGCGGCAGCGGTGGTTACTTTTTTTTAATATAGAGAGATACATTTTTATAGGGCTATAAAATACTTTGGAGGTTTCAGAAATTAGAAGCGTTAAATTAAACACGGTTTATGCAATGATATTCTGAAATTCTCATCAACTTCTTGTTCATGTAACTTTTTAGATAAAAAAAAAAAAAAAAAAAAAAAAAAAAAACTTGTATTAAATTAAATTATTTATGTCAATATAAAACAAAAATAATATATTTTGATTATAAAATATTGCAGCAAAATAGTGCAAGTTACTTGAATTATATTATTTTGATATTTTTTGAAATAGGGTTGCTAAGCAACTGATAAATTAAAGCTCAAAGTAAAAAGAAATGCATATTAAAATTTGTAAAAAATAGGAAAATAAAATCTATACTAATATTATAAAGGAGTAAAGATTGTTTGTTTGTTTGTTTGTAGGGGGTAATCTCTGGAACTACCGAACCGATTTCAAAAGTGATGGTGACAACCCCTGCTCCAACCTAGGCTATATTTTATGTCGATGCCACTACCCCAGGGGGGTGCAAGAGCGAAAAACGTTCTAAAATTGCGATCTTTTCTATACTGAAGCAGCTAGAAATTTGAAATTTGGCGTTGCAGTTACTTATAAGATGTAAATGCTCTCTAAGAAAAAAAAAAAAAAAATCGAAATTTAAAATTGTGAAATGAGCGAAAAGCGTTCTAAAAACATTCTCAACTACAATTTCTATGGAATCTATAGAACTACCGAACCGATTTGAAATTTGGCGTTGTAGTTATTTATAAGATGTAAATGCTCTCTAAGAACAAAATAAAAAAAAATTCGAAATTTAAAAGGGTGAAATGAGCGAAAATCGTTCTAAAAACATTCTCAATTACAATTTCTATGGAATCTCTAGAACTACCGAACCGATTTGAAATTTGGCGTTGTAGTTACTTATAAGATGTAAATGCTCGATAAGGAAAAAAAAATCGAAATTTAAAAGGGTGAAATGAGCGAAAAGCGTTCTAAAAACATTCTCAATTACAATTTCTATGGAATCTCTAGAACTACCGAACCGATTTGAAATTTGGCGTTGTAGTTACTACTTATAAGATGTAAATGCTCTCTAAGAACAAAATAAAAAAAAATTCGAAATTTAAAAGGGTGAAATGAGCGAAAAGCGTTCTAAAAACATTCTCAATTACAATTTCTATGGATTCTCTAGAACTACCGAACCGATTTGAAATTTGGCGTTGTAGTTACTTATAAGATGTAAATGCTCTCTAAGAACAAAATAAAAAAAAAAATCGAAATTTAAAAGGGTGAAATGAGCGAAAAGCGTTCTAAAAACATTCTAAATTACAATTTCTATGGAATCTCTAGAACTACCGAACCGATTTGAAATTTGGCGTTGTAGTTACTTATATGATGTAAATGCTCTCTAAGAAAAAAAAAATCGAAATTTAAAAGGGTGAAATGAGCGAAAAGCGTTCTAAAAACATTCTAAATTACAATTTCTATGGAATCTCTAGAACTACCGAACCGATTTCAAAAGTGATGGTGGTAAATTGATGGTGACAACCCTGCTCCAACATAGGTTATATTTTATGTCGGTGTCACCAACCCCACGGGGGTGCAGGAGCGAAAAACTTTCTAAAATTGAGATCTTTTTTATACTGAAGAAGCTAGAAATTTTAAATTTGGCGTTGTAGTTACTTATAACATGTAAGTGCTCTCTAAGAACAAAATAAAAAAAATTCGAAATTTAAAAGGGTGGAATGAGCGAAAAGCGTTCTAAAAACTTTCTAAATTACAATTTCTATGGAATATCTGGAACTACCGAACCGATTTCAAAAGTGATGGTTGCAAATGGATGGTGACAACCCCTGCTCCAACATAGGATATATTTTATGTTGGTGTTACTATCCCCAGGGGTTTTCAACAGCGAAAAACGTTCTAAAATTGCAATTTTGTTTATACTGAAGGAGCTAGAAATTTGAAATTTGGCATTGTAGTTACTTATAAGATGTAAATGCTCTCTAAAAACAAAATAAAAAAAATTCGAAATTTCAAAGGGCGAAATGAGCGAAAAGCGTTCTAAAAACATTTTTAATTACAATTTCTATGGATCTGTAGAACTACCGAACCGATTTCAAAAGTGATGGTGGCAAATTGGTGGTGACAATCCCTGCTCTAACAGCCTCTTTAATAAAAAACTACGCGTTTCTGACGACTGGGTTTTTCGCTAATTGTTGCCACAGATTAATCTCGGAAAATGAAACATTTGAAGTTACTGAAAAAAAAATAGTAGCTCGAAAAGTATTTGTTTGAAAATTGTTAGGCAAACTCTGTTTGAAAGGTAAAAAATTGTATTTTTCTTAATATAAATTTCAAATCTAATGATTATACCATTTTTCAAATATTGAATTTGAAAAATTACCAAATTTCACAATGGAGTACCATAGCGAAACCTTCATGCATAAAAAGATAATGATAAGGGCAACGTGTCCTGGCGTACGAGTCACAAATTATAGTAGCCTTATTATTCTGTTAAAATATAAAAGTGAATTATGAAATGTCAATATTTTGTTGGATTAAAAGTTCGTTATAAGAAATTGACCAGCGTAGCGGGCGTAGCTTGCTAGTGTTTTATATTTCCCGAAGAGATGCAAAAAAATTTCCAATAATTTAAACAATTAATTTCTAATTTCTAATTAATGTATCTGCAAATTGTCAAAGCTATTGGATATATTTAAAACCTCCATATAAAAAATTTAGCATTATTAATTTTACGTTGAAATCCATTATTAAAGCATGCAATTTTCATTTTAGTTAAAACTGAAATTTGAAAATCGTCTGCATTCCCATAGGAAATCATTATGACATAAAAAGAAATGTTTTATATTTTTCGAATGAATGACCCAAATGTAACCAAACACTATACAGCCCATTCCGGGTATCTCACCAACATACCTACCAAAAATCAACCTAATCTGATCATTTTTACGCCAGTTATCGCGGAACAGACAGACGAACAGACAGACAAACAGACAACAAAAAGACAAACAGACAGATGGAAGCTAAAAACTTTTCGCGTCTCTACAGTGAGCCTCAACTGGCGGTTCGGCAACTAGTAAATCTGCAGATCAGGAACCTCAACTTCAGCTCTGAAAGTCATTGTTTTCTAATCTCACTTTTCATATTATTTAGCATCTTATAAATCGCAATTTAATTTTTTTTGTTAGATACATATTTATAGGCATATAAAATACTTCGGAGGTTTCAGAAAATAGAAGCGTTTAATTAAACACGATTTATGGAATGATATTCTTATTCTTGTTATTTTTTAGATAAAAAAATGCATTTCTTATTTTTATATTCTTTGGAATATGGTTACCAAGCAACTAATAAAAAAAAAAAGAGGAAAAAAAAAAGAAATTAATTTATTTAAATTTTTCTTTACTATTTTTCTTTTTTTTTTTCTTTTGTATGGTAACAATACTTGGCGTTTTACCGTCTGCGCACGGCTAATATAACTATATCGGATTTTTTATTTAAATTTTAAAAAAGTAAAAAAAAGTTTAAAAAGAAAATGGTTAGCAAATGTCATTTATATGCTCCGCAAAATTATCCATGTCGAAAATGATGTCATGGATAGCGAGAAATAGTGATTTTTCATTCTTAAAACTAAAAGAAATAACTCGATTACCTAAAAAAAAAAATGACGTATGTTAATAGTTCCATTTTTGTTTATAAAACCTAAAGATTTAATATTATTTCGTTAAAGTAACAAAATTTTCCTTATGCCAGTATAGAAATTAATTGCCTGGAAAAGAAAATTAACAAGAATTATGTCATTAAAAAGGGATTTCTCTGGGGAAAAAGGAGACGTCATATTTGAAATAAAACGGGAATTTTCCAATATGTTTTAAAATGAGTGTGAATCAATTTCTTACATTAATATACAAGGATCAGTAAGTATAGAAAGTAGATGAGTTCCACGCCATATTTATAACGAAAAATTTAAATGTTTTGTTATCTATACAGATTATTAAGCATGAGTATCCGTTATTTCGTTATTTCGTTCCGCATGAGTATCCGAGTTTTCTGCTAAAAATGACATCATAATTTTAAGAAAAGGAAAATGAACATGAATCTAATCTATTAAAATCTGACCGTGTGTTTGTATTTCGCAACTACTCCTAGACTATCGAACGCAACGCGATTTACTACCGGTTAGTTTACTACCGGTTTAGCGAATACCGGTTATAATTAATCCGAGGATGTCACACAAACTCTCAGAATTAAAACAATTATATTAAATGCCATTTTTTTTAAACGAAGTTTCTCTAAAAACGGAAAGTAACTTACTCCATATTTTTGTATAAAAAAGGAGAAATAAAACAGATCAGTATATATTTTACGCCATTTTCTCATTAAAACTGAAAAACAGAATTTATTTTCACTTTGAATAGATGGTGAAAACAAAATCTTGCTTTCAGTAAATTATCCGAAAAATAAAAACATATTTTCACATATTCAAACTTCACGAATCAATTTTTTCTGGAGAACAAAAATTGCCTGTCAATATATTGTCATTTAGAAAACAAGATTTGTTTCAACTATATATTAAACCAAGGAAGCAGAATTGAATTTAAAGAAAAAGCAAATACTATTTCTAATTAATGTTTTTTTTTTTTTTTTTGAAGGATGGCTGTTACAACGTTTCACAAAGGCGTTAAAAGTAAAATTGTTTATCAGGTAAAATTGACATTTTTTTTTTATCCAATTCGTCTATTTCCACGATTTTATTTGGCCCTCCTTTTTTGCAGTGATTGCAATTTCATTTTCGCGATTATTTGGCACAAAATTTCCCTTTTTTAAGACTGAGTTATGTCAAGGTCCCCATAATAAAAAATACCGTATTGTCTTCTATGTAATGTGATAAATAGTTAGTTAATTATTAACGTTTTTAATTATTGGGAGTAAAATATTTTGCTTAATTAATGTATTTATTCTTCTTTTATTGTTGCGTGAATGAAGTCCACGGGTAACAGCTAGTTTTACAATAATTTAAACAATTAATTTCTAAATTCTAATACATATCCTTAATTTACGTTTAAATCCATTATTCAAATGTGATTTTCATTTCAGTTAAAAATGAAATTTGAAAATTGTCTGTGTTCCCATAGGAAAGCATTATGACCTAAAATGAAATGTTCTATATTTTTCGAACGAATGAACCACATGTAACTAAAATCTATACAGCTAAATCCGGGGTACCTCACCAACATACCCACCAAAAATGAACCTAATCGGGCGCTTTTTACGGCAGTTATCGCGGAACAGACAGACAAACAGGCGGAAACCAAAAACTTTTCGTGTCTCCACAGTGAGCCTTCACTGACGTTTCGGCAATAATTGCTAGAAATATGTAAAAATAACGCGTTAATATAACACGTTCTTAAATTTAATTAATTTTTTGTCTTTTACTCGGTGTGTATAACTTCTATAGATGATATACAGAGCAGCACAAAAAATCTCGAGTACATATCCGTTCATTGTCGGAAATTTCAGAAGGGAAATTTTAAAGTGCGCTATGCGTTTCCTAACTGAATTAAAAATTAGCATTCTATGTAGTATACATATACAAACCTACACTGGGAAAAAAAAAATGTTGATTTTACAGTATAATACTGGCATCCCAGCTGCTAGTATTATACCGTAAAATCAACAGTAATAAACAATCAAATAAGCAGTAATACGCTGCCGCTCATGCACGGTATCGTATTACTGCTTATTTTACTGTTTATTATTGTTAATGTTACGATATAATACTGGCAGCTGGGGTGTAAGTATTAAACTGTAAAATCAAAAATGTTTTTTTTTTTTTTTTTTTTTTTTTTTTTTTTTTTTTTTTTTTGCAGTTTACAGATCATATATAGGGATGCAGGAAAGAATTCTTGGGAATTCCTGAATATTCTTGGTAATTCCTGAAATTAGGTTTTAAAGTGTGTTATGCTTTTACCAAATTGTTTACTTAGTCATCATATTTTACCTTATTAAATGGTAAAGATTTGTAAAAGTATTTTAGAAGCGTTGGGAAGTGTTACATAATTTACGCTTGAGGCATGATTTATCGTTCTTGCTTATTATTATTACAAGAGGATCCAATGCAGTACCCCTCCTCGGGTTACAGAATAGAGATGAAAATCTTTTTTATTTTTTTATTGAAAATTCTAATATATATATTTTTTCGTTTAATATACTTTTTAGGGTTTCGGTCATCTCACGAAACCCTATTCGTCCCGCTTCTTGGTCTGCCCATCACAGAGTCCGTTCTCAGAAATTGTATAGCTTACAAACTTGAAATTTTGTGTACTTACAGCTGAATACCGACAATAACGCTGAAAATCATAAAATTTTGAAAAAATCGTATTAGTTTAGTATAGAGAGATAACAAACAAAAAATGTAACAGCTTTTTCCTATTAAATTTAAATTATATTTTTCGTTATAGCATTTGCCAACAATTAAAAATCCGCAATAAAATTCTTTCTTCAATAATTAATTTTCTATTGAAAGATTTCCACGTGAAAAATGAAAATAAAATTAAAAGTTTCACCAATTGCACAAAAAAAAAAGATTAATATGACGTCATATTTTTGTAATAAAACGGAAATTTTCAAACATTTCTCAATAATACAAGGAGTATGAGTATGTGTAAGTACAGAAAGCAGGTTAATATGACGTCATTAGAGAATTAAAAATAAAATTAATCTGACGTCATACTGGAAGTTTAACGGAGTCTTTCAAATGTTTGAGAATAATACAAAGAGAGTATCAATATGAGTAATAGGGAAAGGAAGTTGATATGACGTCAGCAAGTGATTATTTATTTCATTTTTCATTCCTGCTACAAGTGTTTTGAAGGGAATATTAAACGAAACCCTTTGTGCGATCTTCCATCACACTCACCCACTTTTTATTGATCACCCAGCAACAACACCAAAATGCATTTTTATATGACAAACATCAATAATATATTCAAGTAAAATTTTGAAATTTATTAAAAGGTATTATTTCGTATTAGCCACAAGCAAACCAGGAGTAAATAGCCGAATAAATCGCCAAAGATTTCGCTATTCGCAGCAGCTTTTTTAATTCTGATCATTTCAGTGGTCGGTTACATTGACAGTAAAATTTATGCTTTTTTATACTATTTAATTAAATTAATTAATCATTTATTTATTGAGGAAGTTTTAATTTCGTTATGAAATATTAGCCGGTATCTTTTGTAACACAATAGAGTTAGATTTTAAAAAATCATGCTTGAAAATTATTTTTGAAACCATAAAAAATCAGTAAATTGGGATACTGTTTTCAGACAAATTGCATTTGAAAGAACACTTTTTCCGTATTCGACGGTGTAAAAATGAAATTGTGCGATGTTTAGAAGTTTAAAAAAATTGCAGTAAGAGCGAAATTTATTGGTCAGGTGTTACCACCGGCAATATCACGCCAGTGTTACTCGAGGACAGGTTTTGCTTTATAATATAGATTTAATAGCAATTGTCCAGCATTGAGACATTAATTTTTAATGCTGTCCCATACTTCCAAAAGACCAATGTCACATGTAAGTCCTTTTTAACTAACTGGTTAGTTAACAACTAAAATTTGCACAGAGTTATTCACTCATCAAAACGTTTCGACATTGCATTTATCAGTGTTTTGCTGTCTATTTGCAGCTTGCTCTCTCTCTTTAGTATGTGTAAGGCAAACAATGTTTCCTAATTATAACCTAACAATAAAAATGGCTAAACAATAAAAATGGCGTCAAAAGAAAATGGTGTTGTGTAGTTGTATCATACAGTTTTAGGGAAAATAAAAGATGGTCACACCTTACTAATGCGGCCGCAATAAACTAGTCGTTGGGGGCCACCGTAATACTTACCCATCATGGATATGCATAATGTAAAATATTAAAATAAAAATGTGTAAGCTATTTATAAAGTGCATTGCAATTCAAATAAAATCGGGGCTTGATGACGTCACAAACTTTAAAGGCTCGATTACTGAATTGCTTGAAAGAAACATCCTTATAACTCCAAAATTAATAATCCTATTAACTAGCGGTTTATTGCATCTGATTAAGCGTCAAATTTCCAATTAAAATATATCTTTGAAGTGAAATTTGGATAAAATACAGGGTCATGAAAAATCGAAGAGTGGGGAAAATAGGATTCCAAATATCTCGGCAACTCATTATCCGATCGACTTCATGCTTTATGCAAAATTTATGTTTTTTTATTGTATTTTATATTCATTTCTTAAATTAAACAATTTCGAAAATTTTTATATAACTTTTATGAGAACGAATATTTCGAGTCCGAAAATAATAGTTCCGGTTAATCGAGGTTATTGAAATTAAATAGGCTTCTTCCCATTATTACATACTAAGTACATACCAAATTGCAAGTCTCTATCTCAATTTTTTTCGGGAGATAGAGCGTTTACAGACACATAGACACACAGACACACAGACATACAGACACACAGACACACAGACGGACGGCAATTTTTTTTTCTAAAAATAAGTTTTTCGGAATCTCCAGGGTCTGAAACGTGTAAATCCGTCAAAATTTTTTTTTCGATTTTCAAAACGATTACAAGACTTACCCTATACTACGTATGATGGGTAAGTAAAATGCAACTGGCACAAATAAATTAGTAACTACGTCCACTATTTAATGCTATACTTAAATTTCGCTTAAGGGGTAATTTAGATTTAGAAATTGCACCCTACTTTAAAATTTTCAATATCAACGCCTAACTTTTACATTATATTTGAATTCAACTGTAAATTTTACCGTGAGTTACCAGACGGCAAGTTTAATGTTCGTAACACCTAATGTTAAATTCATTTTTAACCGTTGAAAAAAAGTTTTCAATTCGGAGAATTTTTTAAGCATAACTCAAAAACAGCTTGTCAGAATGAGCTTTAATTTTGGATTTCCATATTTGAAGATTCTAGAAATCGATTTCCGTTATAAAATCCATGGGTTACAGTTAATATTTTTTCGAAAAATAATTTCAAAATATGAATAATCTCACAATTAATTTCGGAGAAACTATGAATTGCAACCTATGAAATTTTATTACAAAAATCCATTTCTAGAAGCTTCACATGTGAAAATCCAAAATTACAGCTCATTCTGCCTACTAGACTTTGCGTTATGCTTAAAAATATATCCGCATTGGAATTGTTTTGCGACTATCCTAATCCTAATCCTAATCCTAATAATATTATAAATCTGATTGTGTGCAAATGTTAGGCTGAAGCCAGCGTCAAAATGGAGCCTTTAATTATCCTGTACCTTTGCACATACGTTGATTATAACCCTCATGTGAACATAGGCTGGCTTTTGTTCATTTTATTCAAACAGTTTTCTTAATAATTTAAAATTTCGTTATTTTCATAGAGAATAAATAGACATTTTTTGGTATAATATTTTAAAATGGTTAAATTTACTTTACCGTTGCTAATACTTTATCGTTGCCAAAACTAAATCAAAGCCTGGAATAATAATTTTTACTCAACAATTAATTTTCAATTGAAAGATTTTCACGTGAAAAATGAAAATTCAAAAGAATTCAAAAGAAGAGGAATTTCCGTGATATTTGAAACAAAAATATGGAGTATTTGTTATTATACATGAAGTATGAATATTGATTACGTTGAGAAGATATTTTTCTGTCAAAAACTGCGTTATAATTAAAAAGAAAAGTGAACAATAATCATATTATTAAGAAAAGATTTCGCTTGGACCATGGAACTATGAAAAGGATCCTCCTTGGCTTCAACAAATATGACGTCATAAATAAAACATGTATTTTCAAATATTCGTAACATTACAAGGAGCATGAATATGAATGTATAATAAAAGTATATACATAATGGACGTCAGATTTAAGATGAATAACTGAAATATGTTTTTTGATACTGATTAATAATAAGCTTGAAATTCAGCTACATACAGATGTGAGTTTTCTGATAAAATTCCCGTCATGATTGCCAGGAAAAGAAAATTAACAAGAATTATATCATTGAAAAGAGATTGGAATCAAAGTGACGTCATATTTCAAATAAAAAGGAATTTTTCAAATATATTTCAAATGGTGCGTGAATCAATTTCATACATTAATAATTACAGAGTACAGTTACAGCGCCTAGAATAAATAGAGCGGAAATCTGCTACAAAATATTACTAAAAAATTGAATCCAATAAATGTACAACGTTGCTGAAAAGATTATGATGGGATCGCAGCGCCATCTTCTCAACGTAAATATTGTATTAGAATGTTTCGGCTGGTGGTAAGTATTTTAAATACTTAAATTATATCCTTTTCTCCTCCGACTTAATGATTTTTATAAGTTTTTTTTTTTTTTTTTTTTTTTTTTTTTTATTATGAAAGCATGGCTAAAAAACGTGATAAGTATTGTTTTGTCTCTGGTTGAATATTATCGTAGGAGCATCGTTGCACATTTATAGGCTACAACTTTTTAGCACTTTTTAAAGCATTACAAGGATAGCCGGTTTCCACACTATGTATTCTAGGCGCTGTAGTACAGTGAAAGAATAGAGAGGCAGTGAACCGTCTAATCGGCTTGCAATATGAAACTGGTTATCGCTCAAATCATTAGGCCCAAGGGCTGACTTCATAGGATGGGGAGAGGTTTTCAAAGCAAGCCGCCAGTTGTTTAGGCCAACTGTAGGGTTGCATTTTCAGCATCACGCCAAACATAAACATTTCATATATATTTATTCTCTGAATTCTGCGATTAATAATACAAGCATCAGTAAGATTATTAGGAAAAGAAAATTGAACACAAGTCTATTATTTTAAAATCTGACTGTCTGTTTGTATTTAGCAACTACTACTCTTAATACAATGCGGTTTACTTAACACCCTCATTGATCTAAGGATGTCATATAAACTCTGAGAATTTAAAATTTTGAATTAGATTCCGATATATATATATATATATATATATATTTTGTAAAGTTTAACGAAATTTCTCTAAAAAAGGTAATTAAATTACTACATTTTTGTGGATAAAAAAAAGAAGAAATAAAACGGATTAATACATTTTTATGCCATTTTCTCATTAAAAATGAAAAAAGAATTTATTTTCAATTTGAATAGTTGGTGAAAAAAATAAATCTTGATTACAGTAGAATTTCCGAAAATTAAAAACATATTTCCACATATTCAAACTTTACGAATTAATTTATTCTGCAGAACAAAAATCGTCTGTCACCATATTGTCAAGAAATCAAGAGTTGTTTCAGCTATAGATTAAACCAAGGAGGCAAATTTGCTGTTACATGCAAACGTAACACTTGCAATTGCAAAGCTTTTCGCAACCCCAAATTACATGCAAACGTAACATTTACATGTAATTTGCACCCAAATTAATTTTAATTTAAACCCTTATAAATGTTAATTTGCACTGAAAATTACATGCAAAAGTAATGTTTACATATAATTTTGGGTTGCAAAAAGCTTTGCAATTGCAAGTGTTACGTTTGCATGTAACTGTTACTGTTACATGCAAACGTAACACATGTAAATGTTACGTTTGCATGTAATTTTGGGTTGCAAAAAGCTTTGCAATTGAAGCTCCTTGCAATTAGGTGTAGAATTATTCCTCCATATTCACAAGAATTGAATTTAAACAAAAAGCATATACTATTTACATTGAATTATTTTTAAATGATGGCTGTTAAAACGTTTTTCAAAGTCGTTAAAAGTAAAATGGTTTATCAAGTAAAACTGATATTTGTTTTTTGACAAATTGTACTTTTTTAAAACTGAGCTATGTCAAGGCCCCTATAACAAAGAAACACCGTATTTTCTCCTATGAAATATGATAAAGAGTTAGTCAATTATTTACGTTTTTAATTATTGGGGGTGAAATATTATGCTTGATTAATGCATTTATTCTTATTTTAATGTTACGTGAACGAAGTCACGGGTAACAGCTAGTAATATTATAAATCTGATTGTGTGCAAATGTTAGGCTGAAGCCAGCGTCAAAATGAAGCATTTAATTATCCTGTATCTTTGCATATAAGTTGATTATAACCCTCAAATGAACATAGAATGGTTTTTGTTTATTTTATTTCAATATTTTTCTTAATAATTCAAAATTTCATTATTTTCATAGAGAATAAATGGACATTTTTTCGTATATTTTAAAATGGTTGGTTGGTTTGGTTGGTTTGGCCCAAAGGGCCCGGTTTTGCAGCTTTTTTTTAAAATGGTTAAATTTATTTTACCGTTGCTAATACTTTATCGTTACCAATATAAAATAAAACCACTAATAATTTTTAATCAACAATTTATTTTCAAGTGAAAAATGAAAAGGAAATGAATTATTTAAGAATTAAACAGAATATGAAATGATGTCATATTAGAAACAAAACGTGCGTTTTCAAATATTTGATAATAATACAAAGTGCATAAATACGAGTAAGTATGGAAAGCAAGCGAATGTGATGTCATATATAGAAAAATAAAACAGATTTGTTTTGATGTTGAAATAAAATGATCTTGGGTTATCAAATTATTTGTGATTAATTTCTCTTTTTTTTTAGCACTTTCCAACCTAGTTGAAAAGTGCTTATGACTTCGGTTTGTCTGGCCGTCTGCCGTCTGGCCGTCTGGCCGTCTGGCCGTCTGCCGTCTGGCCGTCTGCCGTCTGTCCGTGCTCTAACTCCCGTAAATATGCTCGGATTGCTCTGCAATTTTTATATGTTATTGTCGTTATCTATAGCATGTTCCCGATTTCAACGGAAGTGTGTAGCACTTATAGTTTTATTACAGGGACACTCAAAAGAATTCCGTTACATTGCGGTCTATGGGAAAAATCATTTGCGGTTTATTTAAATAATGTTTCACTACTTTAAACGCATTGAAATTTATATATATCACTAAGGTGCATTAGAAGATGCTTAATATGGAACAGGGTGTGCATAGCACTTATAGTTACTTTACAGGGACAGTCAAAAGAATTCCGTTACATTACGTCTATGGAGAAAAATCGTCTGCGGTTTATTTAAATAATGTTTCACTATTTTAAACGCATTGAAATTTATATAGATCACTAAGGTGCATTACAAGAGACTTACTACGGAATATTGTGTGTATAGCAGTCATCGTTCATTTACAGGGACACGCAAAAGAATTATCTACTGTCTGTTAACAATAATTCCTGGAAGTGCGTTTTAAGTTATTGAACGAGATTTTAATTTTAACTTGCTTTTTGTCTATTACGTGGTGTGTATAAATTTTGTAGATCCTATACAGGGCAGCACAAAAGTTCGCGAACACATTTCTGTTTATTGACAAACTCCAGAAGGAGAATTTAAAACTGTGCTACGCGTTTCCTAGCTGAACTAAAATTATCATCCTATGTAGTATATATACAAATCTATAGATCCTATACAGGGCTGAATAAAAGTATTCGGATATTTTTCCGAATATTGTATATGTTGGAAATTCCTGAAATTATGTTTTTAAATATGTTATGCGTTTTCTAAATTGTTTACTTAGATGTTAGCTTTTAGCTTATTAAACGGTATGATTTGTAAAATTATTTTGGAAGCGTTGGAAAGTGCTATATAATCTATGCTTGACGCATGATTTTTCGTTCTTGTTTCTTTTTGACATGAAAGGAATTATTTTAAATGCACATAATATATGTATTTTAAATGTATGTGTTATAAATTAAAGTTTTGTGTTTTAAATGAAATGAGTGAAAGATTTATATTTTTAATGAATTCAATACGAATGATGGGATAGGTTGGCGATTTATCGTCTGCACACGGTTAACATAAAGATACCATATTTTTAATTTAAATTTTAAAAAGTAAAAATAAAATAAATAAACAAATAAATAAAATTTATTGGATGGAAAATGTCAATGATATGCATCGCAAAATTATCCGTATCGAAAATCAGAAAATCTTAATAAAAATAACTATATTTTTTAAAAGAAAGTTGCTTTTCTCATAAAAGCTAAAGATTTAATATGATTGTGTCGAAGTAACAGCATTTTTCCTCTATCATTTTCCCACAATCGAAACACATTTGTAAATCGTCGTTTCGAACCGGAATTTAATTTTACATTTCTTTTAGTTTTAAAATAGGAAAAACTTTGTTGTCGTTTTTAAATATAGCTTTTTTTAAAGTTGTTTCATAATAGATTTTTGTAAAGTCTTGTAGGATAAGAAAAATTGCATAGATTTTAAAGCAATGTTTAAGTAAAATTACAATATTTTTTAAACTTAAAAAACAACAATGTTATCGAAAAGAAAATCGATTTTACCAACAAATTCGCGTAATGCAAAAGCAAAGAAGAAATCAAAAAGTAATGAATCTTTTATTCCAACCGAATTGTGTAAACTTGAACAAGCCGATCGTGCCAATTCATAACATTATAAACGTGAAAGCGCGTTCTATATAGTAGAATTTTTTTTTACATATAGGTAGAAAATTTCCGAGAATAACCAGGTTAGGGGTCTGTAATTAAGTCCATAGTCAATTTGCTTTTTTTTTTTTTTTTTTTTTTTTTTTTTTTTTTTATCATCAAGTGAAATTTGGCGCAAAATTAAATACATTGTTGTAACCAGATTTGTTTTTTGCGTGGTAAACACTTAATGGTATTTTAGATGATCATTTCTCCGCTCAACTTTGATGCCAACTATGACTGTAAAACATATTACAAACTATTAGCCGACAATTTTCTAATTTTCTTATTGCTTATCATGATGATTCATACTTTAAACCTGAATCGGTCATGCCATTGTCGTTCAATTTTTATTCCTAATCCTAACCCTAATCGTATCCTATCCTAATCCTGATAATAACTTTAAAGAATATTCTTTGACACGAATATGTAAATTAAATCAATATCCATAAATGGAATGAATGGAAAATAGAATAAATAGAAATGGCAAAATATAATAACAAGAAAGTACATTTATTCGACACCTAACCCTAGAGAAAGCGTAAAAAATTTCAAGCGCATGAAATAAATTAAAATAATCCTATATATACTCACAAAAATATGTACATTTAGATAATCAGATTTGTGTCGTCGGTATTTATTTGCTAATAGTGTTCTTGACGCGATAGAGAAAATATCGAGGTTAAATTGAGCAGAATTTAAAGTACTTTCAAGCAACCTTTATTTACATTTTAGAATAGCATCAGATTGTTATATCGTTGTGAAATATCTATCATTGTATAAAATCCACAAGCAGTTTGTTCACTATTTACACCACTTAGCGTGAAACACTTAATTTAATATATACATAAACAAGATAATGTAGTAAGAAATATATAACATATGTCTATGCAAATAAACAATATAATAATGTCCAATTAGCAATGCACACATACACAAATTGTACACCAAATACCACCTAAAATGCACTGTTGTATAGAAGAATTCTGCCAGTGTTGTTTTTCGTTTTACGAAAAGGAATTCCTCGATTTTCACGATTTTACTGGGTCCTCCTTTTTTCATTAGTTGCAGTTTCATTTTCGCGATTGTATATATTATTTGGCACGAAATTTCACTTTTTTAAGACTGGGTTATGTCAAGGCCCCTATAGCAAAGAAATACCGTATGGTCTCCTATAAAATGTGATAAAGCTTTGGTTAATTATATATGTTGTTAATTATCAAGTGAAATGTTTTGCTAAATTAATGCATTTATTCTTTTTTGAATGTTACGTGAACGAAGTCACGGGTAACAGCTAGTTAAAAAATAATTCAGGCGCTCCAAACTTTAAAACTGCGCAATTTCTAAACTACTTGGCACTTTATATCCTAATCTAAAATTTGCCGAAGAATCCAAATAGGATGTCAAAATGGCATTTTAGTGTTGACAATTTTTCAAGTTTGGTACGATTTCGATATGTAGTGGACCCTCTAAGTAAAATTTAAGTATAGTAAGGAATGAACCCCTCCATTTCTTTGTGTATTCCCTGAATTCATCACTGGATTGTGTAAACTGTGTGTATTGAAGACACCGAAAGTCAAATTTCAATTTTTACGTATTTCGAGTCCTGAAATCATGATTAGTTAAAATTGTATTTTTTAAGATAAAAGGGCGACATACTCCAGTTAACAAAGATCAAACCTCAGATTTTGAGAAACATATGTATGAAATAGTTAGTGTAAAATAACATATTGAACATATTGACAGTGAAATGTACATTATTTTAGTTACAGCATAGTTAGCTATCGTATAATTTTAGCATAGTTATTTTATATTATTTAACTAGCTGTTACCCGTGACTTCGTTCACGTAACATTAAAAAAAGAATAAATGCATTAATTTAGCAAAACATTTCACTTGATAATTAACAATATATATAATTAACCAAAGCTTTATCACATTTTATAGGAGACCATACGGTATTTCTTTGCTGTAGGGGCCTTGACATAACCCAGTCTTAAAAAAGTGAAATTTCGTGCCAAATAATATATACAATCGCGAAAATGAAACTGCAACTAATGAAAAAAGGAGGACCCAGTAAAATCGTGAAAATCAAGGAATTCCTTTTCGTAAAACGAAAAACAACACTGGCAGAATTCTTCTATACAACAGTGCATTTTAGGTGGTATTTGGTGTACAATTTGTATATGTGTGCATTGCTAAATGGACATTATTATATTGTTTATTTGCATAGACATATGTTATATATTTCTTACTACATTATATTGTTTATGTATATATTAAATTAAGTGTTTCACGCTAAGTGGTGTAAATAGTGAACAAACTGCTTGTGGATTTTATACATTGATAGATATTTCACAACGATATAACAATCTGATGCGATTCTAAAATGTAAATAAAGGTTGCTAGAAAGTACTTTAAATTCTGCTCAATTTAACCTCGATATTTTCTCTATCGCGTCAAGAACACTATTAGCAAATAAATACCGACGACACAAATCTGATTATCTAAATGTACATATTTTTGTGAGTATATATAGGATTATTTTAATTTATTTCATGCGCTTGAAATTTTTTACGCTTTCTCTAGGGTTAGGTGTCGAATAAATGTACTTTCTTGTTATTTTATTTTGCCATTTCTATTTATTCTATTTTCCATTCATTCCATTTATGGATATTGATTTAATTTACATATTCGTGTCAAAGAATATTCTTTAAAGTTATTATCAGGATTAGGATAGGATACGATTAGGGTTAGGATTAGGAATAAAAATTGAACGACAATGGCATGACCGATTCAGGTTTAAAGTATGAATCATCATGATAAGCAATAAGAAAATTAGAAAATTGTCGGCTAATAGTTTGTAATATGTTTTACAGTCATAGTTGGCATCAAAGTTGAGCGAGGAAATGATAATTTAAAATACCATTAAGTGTTTACCACGCAAAAAACAACTCTGGTTACAACAATGTATTTAATTTTGCGCCAAATTTCACTTGATGATAAAAAAAAAAAAAAAAAAAAAAAAAAAAAAAAAAAGCAAATTGACTATGGATTTAATTACAGACCCCTAACCTTGTTATTCTCGGAAATTTTCTACCTATATGTAAAAAAAAATTCTACTATATAGAACGCGCTTTCACGTTTATAATGTTATGAATTGGCACGATCGGCTTGTTCAAGTTTACACAATTCGGTTGGAATAAAAGATTCATTACTTTTTGATTTCTTCTTTGCTTTTGCATTACGCGAATTTGTTGGTAAAATCGATTTTCTTTTCGATAACATTGTTGTTTTTTAAGTTTAAATAATATTGTAATTTTACTTAAACATTGCTTTAAAATCTATGCAATTTTTCTTATCCTACAAGACTTTACAAAAATCTATTACGAAACAACTTTAAAAGCTATATTTAAAAAAGACAACAAAGTTTTTCCTATTTTAAAACTAAAAGAAATGTAAAATTAAATTTCGGTTCGAAACGACGATTTACAAATGTGTTTCGATTGTGGGAAAATGATAGAGGAAAAATGCTGTTACTTCGACACAATCATATTAAATCTTTAGCTTTTATGAGAAAAGCAACTTTCTTTTAAAAAATATAGTTATTTTTATTAAGATTTTCTGATTTTCGATACGGATAATTTTGCGATGCATATCATTGACATTTTCCATCCAATAAATTTTATTTATTTGTTTATTTTATTTTATTTTTACTTTTTAAAATTTAAATTAAAAATATGGTATCTTTATGTTAGCCGTTTGCAGACGATAAATCGCCAACCTATCCCATCATTCGTATTGAATTCATTAAAAATATAAATCTTTCACTCATTTCATTTAAAACACAAAACTTTAATTTATAACACATACATTTAAAATACATATATTACGTGCATTTAAAATAATTCCTTTCATGTCAAAAAGAAAAAAAAAGAGAAATTAATCACAAATAATTTGATAACCCAAGATCATTTTATTTCAACATCAAAACAAATCTGTTTTATTTTTCTATATATGACATCACATTCGCTTGCTTTCCATACTTACTCGTATTTATGCACTTTGTATTATTATCAAATATTTGAAAACGCACGTTTTGTTTCTAATATGACATCATTTCATATTCTGTTTAATTCTTAAATAATTCATTTCCTTTTCATTTTTCACTTGAAAATAAATTGTTGATTAAAAATTATTACCAACCAAACCAACCAACCATTTTAAAATATACGAAAAAATGTCCATTTATTCTCTATGAAAATAATGAAATTTTGAATTATTAAGAAAAATATTGAAATAAAATAAACAAAAACCATTCTATGTTCATTTGAGGGTTATAATCAACTTATATGCAAAGATACAGGATAATTAAATGCTTCATTTTGACGCTGGCTTCAGCCTAACATTTGCACACAATCAGATTTATAATATTATTAGGATAGGATAGGATTACAAATTACTGTTCCCGTCGGCGTTATAAAGTTTCTGGTTAGTAACTTTAGCACATAATTTATAACAGCAAAATATGATTCTGCATTTACATTATTAAAACATAATTATATAATTCGGAACTCAATCAAACGTGATATCGAATAAATTTTTCTACAACCCCGAAGCACCGTTTGGTTTAATATTGATTAATATCTATCAAAATTGCATTACAGTTCTGAAAAATGATAGAGTAAGCCCTAAGGGTGTTACATAAACCATCTCAAACTTTTGCACGCCAAATGTTTACTTACTTTTTTGCTTAATACAGCGCCAGAGAACAAGATTAAACATTTGATAAAAGTTTTCTTAAACTTTTCCCCTAAAAAAAAAAAAAAAAAAAAAACCCAGTGATATTTAACCTTTCCTTAAAGTCTGGAAGGTCAACGGGAAACTGAAATACAGTAACCTTCGCTTAGTTTGGTTTCAGATAGTATGTTTTTCAGTTACTACGGTAACCTTATTTGGGTATTTTCTCGTTATACCAACACCATAAAGTCCAACGAAGACATTGTTATTTCTAAAGCGGATAAAGGGGGTCAAATAGTGTTGCAGGATAAATCAGATTATTTTAATAAAGTACATGATCTCTTACAATCTGGTCCATATGTTAAATTACACCGGGATCCATCTAACAGTTATCTTCTGAGAACTAGAAAACTCATTAAAACCTCTCCATGTATTGATGAAAATGCTAAAAATTCTTTAACTCCTTCCATATCTAACTGTAGTCGTTTTTATGCTCTTCCTAAAGTACACAAAATTGGTGTCCCCCTCCGTCCTATTGTATCAAATATTGGTTCTGCTTCTTACTCACTTGCTAAATTTTTGGTTAAACGGTTTTCTTTTCTTTCAGTTTCCAATATATATACTATTCATAATTCAAATGCTTTTGTAAACCGTATTAGGAACTCCCCCCCCTCCCCCTCTTTACGCATGGTGTCTTTTGATGTTATTTCACTGTTTACCCATGTTCCTGTCCAAGGAGCACTTCAGTGTCTCACTTTACGATTAAAAGATTTCCATTACACAGATTATGAGATAAACCACATTATTGAGTTATTCAGTATTTGTTTAACGCAAAATGCATTCCAGTTTTCAAATCAATTTTATTCTATGTCAGATGGTTTAGCGATGGGTAATCCTTTAAGTCCTTTCCTAGCAGATTTGTATATGCATTATTTTGAGGATAAATTATTTAATCTTATTAATTTTCCATTTTATTGTAGATATGTTGATGATTCTTTTGCACTCTTGGACCCGTCTATTTCATCCATGGATAATGTCTTAACTGTTCTAAACTCAATAGATCCTGTTATCCAGTTTACATATGAAGTTGAAGTTGAAAATAAATTATCCTTTCTTGATGTGTTAGTTACACGTCAGCCTAATACATTTGATACCTGTGTATACCGGAAACCCTTTGCAGTTTCAATCCCCCCTCATTTTAATTCGTGTCACCCCCCTTCTCAGAAAGCTTCGGCTTTTCATTTCTTTATTAATAGAGCAATTTCCATTTGTTCTGATAATGTTTCCCTTGTTACAGAATTCAATTATATCAGATCAGTTGCTATTAATCGTGGTTTTAGTTTGGCTTATATCAACCATTTAATTTTTCGTTGTCTAAATAAAAATAGTAATCTTGATTCTTCTGATGTCCCAGTATCTTTTTCTAACCTCATTATTTTACCATTTCACAATAGTATTAGCTACAAAATAGCTAATATTTTAAGACAACATGGTTTTAAGGTTGTTTTTAACCCTTAACCGGAAACGTGAAAATTCAGAACACAAACAGAAACGTGCCGTCTGTGAGACTGCTAAATTTTAAAAATTGCTATAAAATTTTAAAAAGAAAACAACTCTTAATAATTTACCAAATAGTGAACTTAAACGTTTATTCTTTAATAGTAATGCAATAACAGGAACAAATTTTTAATATAACAGCATAAAAATAAGTTTTGAATGTCGGAGACAGAAAATATTTCAAATTTACACACTATTATTCAAATATTTACATTTCTGACAAAATAATGAAATAAATGCAAATATTTTGATATATATTAGTAGAATATGAATTAAAAAAAAATATTATACAGTAAAATTAACAAAACATTTAATAGTAAATATTGCAGCATGTTCTAAATATCAGCGTTTTTTATGCAATCATTGCATGTAGGTTTGGAGCATTGCATGCATACAGGCTTCTGCCACTGTACACAGATATTTTGTCATTCTATGGTTGGTTCTATGACACAAAAAACATGCTTTGCGTTTGAAAAGTATTAAGTCATCATCTACCTGGGGCAGGTTTTTGCAGAATGCGAGCTATTATAAAGCGCAATTCCCGGGGTAGCTGGGGATTTTCTAGTCGTCTCTCCATATTACTCTCTTTCATATTACTGGCCAGAGTATCATATTTCATTCGCATTTGAATTATTTTATGGTTTGTCCATTTCACTATATGCAGTAACATATCATTTGTAAATAACAACTGCCAGACAGAGAATAGATCTGCCTTTTCTCCGAGATCACTAGCTTTCCCTCTTAAAACTGGTACTTTTATAATGTTGTATTTTCTTGTTCTTGACGAGGAGCAAACTTTTTAAACAGACAATCGGTACCAATTTTCTTCATGTATATATTTCGTATCTGCGTCTGCTACTTTTTCATCATTTGTTATATCTTTATTTTCGCTTTCATTAGAATTTTCTGACGATGTTGAATCACTTTTGTGTTCAGAATTTATATATTCATCATCTGAAATACTTTCAACATCACTTATGTCACTTCCTACTTCATCAAACCATCGCAAAATAGTCTCTTCAAAGTTTTTATCACCATAGCGTACCGCATTGACGGCACCGCCATCTTGATATCCTAAAGAAAAAAATTACATAAACGGAAACATGCCGTCTGACAGACTGCGTCGAAAAGAAAATATTTTTTCTTTCAACAACTAAAAAAGCGCAGGTGTTGCAAATGGGTCGGGGTGGAGAGGACTAATAGTGTAAGGATTAGATGGCGTGATAAGGTTGAGGACACGTTCATTTTTGCATAAAGTGTAGATATGCAGACGCAACCGTCTCACAGACGGTACGTTTCCGGTTAAGGGTTAAGCCAGTTAATAAACTAAATTTTTCGCAGTTAAAGGATAAAATTTCACATCAAAACTTTTGGGGCATTTACAATATCCAATGTCAATGTGGTTTGTCCTATATAGGACAGACTAAACGACAACTCCGTTTCAGACTCAATGAACACAGAAATTACATTAAGAATAAAGAATTACAAAAATCCTCTATTGCTTGTCACTGTTGGAGTGAGGGGCATAATTTTAACTTCGACTCAGCCATTATTATTAAGAAAAGTAACACTCCATTAGATTTAGACTTCTTTGAGGCAGTTTATATTCATAAATATGGTAACTCCCTGGTCAATGATTTTTCAAGTGTACCTTATATCTCATCTTTCTGGGTTAAGTTACTTTGTCATAGTGAATCCTTTCCGGCTTAATCTGATTGGTGGCTCATGCGTGAGGAGTTTCTCGGTGTGTTGTTGTTTTTCATTTGGATTTTTAGATTCATTTTCATGTCTTTGGGGGGATATAATAGGGTTTAATTTTATTTACACTGAGGAAGTGAGTCCAAGTTATTATGAAACGTGCGTCTGTTTATTGTACGATGATATTGTGTGTTAAAAGTTGGTATTTTTAGTATACTTTCTCAGTACTCTGCAAATGTATATAAAAAATTTTAATGTGCATTTATGGAGCATTGTTTAAAGGTGTGTAAATTTTCATTTTAAAGATCATTTAGTTAAAAATCTGCGCTTTTCATTTTTAAAAATTTATTTATCAGGTCAAGGTTCGTGCAATTGTGTTAATGACGAAAACACATAAATAAATGAAAAAATATATATATGTATTCCCACCCTCCCGATCATCCATTTTTGAGGATGTATAGAAAAGATTTTTAATACGAATTTTTTGAGCATACTTTCGAGGTGCGTAAAACTTTCATTTTAAAAATCATTTAATTACAGATCCACACTTTACATTTTCCGATTGCTGAAATTTCATGCTTTTGTGCTCTCAATTACACTAATATAAATCTGCGAACATGTCAGCTGTGAATTTTTGTGATATGAAGTTTTTAGAGCATATTGAGATGTTTTCGTAATAATTGGGATACTGCATAGTAAATGCTCTACGTAACATCCTATTTGGTGATTAAAGATTCTTAAAAGTCATATATTTCTTCGACGGATGCAGACGAGTACACGTCTGACCTATTCTGTCGAGCATGTTACATGCCATATGATTTTTGGGAATCTTCATTTACACAAATTGGCATAAAAACATGATTTTTATAAGCCATGAATGGGGCACTACACTATCGCAGTTAGAAGAATGGCGACTCACCAAACTTCTTTCTAAGTCCTCTGCAAATGTGTAGAAAAAATTCTTAATGTGCATTTATGGAGAATTGTTTAAAGGTGTGTAAAATTGTCATTTTAAAGATCATTTAGTTAAAAATCTGCACTTTTCATTTTTAAAAATTTATTTATCAGGTCAAGGTTTGTGCAGTTGTGCTCATGACGGAAACACATAAATAAATGAAAACATATATGTATGTATTCCCACCCTCCCGAGTATCCATTATTTAGATGTATAGAAAAGATTCTTAATACGCATTTTTGGAGTATAGTTTCGAGGTACGTAAAATTTTTATTTTAAAAATCATTTAATTACAGATCGCACTTTACATTTTCCAATTGCTGAAATTTCATGCTTTTGTGCTCTCAAATACACTATTATAAATCTGCGAAAATGTCGGCTGTCAATTTTTCTGCTATGAATCTTTTAGAGCATGGTGAGATGTATTCGTAGTTGTTGGGATAGTGCATAGTAAATGCTCTTTGTAACATCCTATATGGTGATTAAAGATTCTTAAAAGTCATATATTTCTTCGAAGAAGCAGACGACTAAACGTCTGACCTATTCCTTCGAGCATGATACATGCTATATGGTTTTTTGGAATCTTCATTTACACAAATTGGCATAAACACATGTTTTGTTAAGTAACGAATGGGGCAGTACACTATTACAGTAAGAAGATGGTGACTCTCCAAACTACTTTCTCATTACTCTCCAAATGTATAGAAAAAATTCTTAATGTGCATTTATGGAGCATTGTTTAAAGATGTGTAAAATTTTCATTTTAAAGATCATTTTGTTAAAAATATGCACTTTTCATTTTTAAAAATTTATTTATCGGTCAAGGTTTGCGCAATTGTGTTAATGACTTAAACACGTAAATAAATGAAACATATGTATGTATTCCCACGCTCCCGATCATCCATTTTTGAGGATGTATAGAAAAGATTTTTAATACGAATTTTTTGAGCATACTTTCGAGGTGCGTAAAATTTTCATTTTAAAAATCATTTAATTACAGATCACACTTTACATTTTCCAATTGCTGAAATTTCATGCTTTTTTGCTCTGAAATACACTAATATAAATCTGCGAAAATGTCGGCTGTCAATTTTTCTGCTATGAATCTTTTAGAGCATGGTGAGATGTTTTCGTAATAATTGGGATACTGCATATTAAATACTCTATCTAACATCCTATTTGGTGAATAAAGATTCTTAAAATAAATTTTTTTTTCGAAGATTGCAGACGACTACTCGTCTGACCTATTCTGTCGAGCGTGATACATGCCATATTATATTTTGGAATCTTCATTTACACAAATTGGCATAAAAACATGTTTTTTTAAGCAACGAATGGGGCAGTACACTATTATCGTAAAAAGTTGGCGACTCTCCAAACTACTTTCTCAGTACTCTCCAAATGTATATATATAATTCTTAATGTGCATTTATGGAGCATTGTTTAAAGGTGTGTAAAATTTTCATTTTAAAGATCATTTAGTTAAAAATCTTGACTTTTCATTTTTAAAAATTTATTTATCACTTCAAGGTTCGCGCAATTGTGTTAATGACGAAAACACATAAATAAATGAAAAAATATATATATATGTATTTCCACCCTACTGATCTCCAATTTTTGTAGATGTATAGAAAATATTTTTATACGCATTTTTGCAGCTTAGTTTCGAGATGCGTAAAATTGTCTTTTTAAAAATAATTTAATTACAGATCGCACTTTACATTTTCCAATTGCTGAAATTTCATGCTTTTGTGCTCTCAAATACACTAATATAAATCTGCGAAAATGTCGGATGTCAATTTTTCTGCTATGAATCTTTTAGAGCATGGTGAGATGTTTTCGTAGTAGTTGGGATAGTGCATAGTAAATGCTCTACGTAACATCCTATTTGGATATTAAAGATTCATCAAAGTCATATATTTCTTCGACGGATGCAGACGAGTACACGTCTGACTTATTCTGTCGAGCATGTTGCATGCCATATGATTTTTGGGAATCTTCATTTACAAAAATTGGCATATAAACATGATTTTTATAAGTCACGAATGGGGCACTACACTATCACAGTTAGAAGAATGGCGATTCACCAAACTTCTTTCTAAGTCCTCTCCAAATGTGTAGAAAAAATTCTTAATACGCATTTATGGAGAATTGTTTAAAGGTGTGTAAAATTGTCCATTTTTTAGATGTATAGAAGAGATTCTTAATACGCATTTTTTGAGTAGAGTTTCAGGGTGCGTAAAATTTTCATTTTAAAAATCATTTATTTACAGATCAAGACTTTACATTTTCCGATTGCTGAAATTTCATGCTTTTGTGCTCTTAATTACACTAATATAAATCTTCAAAAATGTCGGCTGTGAATTTTTCTGATATGAATTTTTTAGAGCATATTGAGATGTTTTCGTATTAATTGGGATACTGCATAGTAAATGCTCTACGTAACATCGTATTTGGTGAATAAAGATTCTTAAAATCACATATTTCTTCGAAGAAGCAGACGACTAAACGTCTGACCTATTCCTTCAAGCATGATACATGCCATATGGTTTATTGGAATCTTCATTTACACAAATTTGAATAAACACATGTTTTTTTAAGCAACGAATGAGGCAGTACACAATTACAGTAAGAAGATCGCGACTCTCCAAACTACTTTCTCAGTACTCTCTAAATGTATAGAAAATATTCCTAATGTGCATTTATGGGGCATTGCTTAAAAATGTGTAAAATTTTCATTTTAAAGATCATTTAGTTAAAAATCTGCACTTTTCATTTTTAAAAATTTATTTATCAGGTCAAGGTTCGTGCAATTGTGTTAATGGCGTAAACACGTAAATAAATGAAACATATATATGTATTCCCACGCTCCCTATCATCCATTTTTGAGGATGTATAGAAAAGATTTTTAATACGATTTTTTTGAGCATACTTTCGAGGTGCGTAAAATTTTCATTTTAAAAATCATTTAATTACAGATCGCACTTTACATTTTCCAATTGCCGAAATTTCATGCCATTTTTCTCTGAAATAAACTAATATAAATCTGCGAAAATGTCGTCTGTCAATTTTTCTGCTATGAATCTTTTAGAGCATGGTGAGATGTTTTCGTAGTAATTGGGATACTGCATATTAAATACTCTATGTAAAATCCTATTTGGTGAATAAAGATTCTTAAAATCAAAATTTTTTTCGAAGATGCAGACGACTAGTCGTCTGACCTATTCTAACGAGCATGATACATGCCATATTATATTTTGGATTCTTCATTTACACAAATTGCCATAAAAACATGTTTTTTTAAGCAACGAATGGGGCAGTACACTATTATCGTAAAAAGTTTGCGACTCTCCTAACTACTTTCTCAGTACTCTCCAAATGTATATATAAAATTCTTAATGTGCATTTATGGAGCATTGTTTAAATGTGTGTAAAATTTTCATTTTAAAGATCATTTAGTTAAAAATCTTGACTTTTCATTTTTAAAAATTTATTTATCAGGTCAAGGTTCGTGCAATTGTGTTAATGACGAAAACACATAAATAAATGAAAACATGTATATATGTATTCCCACCCTCCCGATCATCCATTTTTTAGATGTATAGAAAAGATTCTTAATACATATTTTTTGAGTATAGTTTCGAGGTGCGTAAAATTTTCATTTTAAAAATCATTTAATTACAGATCCACACTTTACATTTTCCGATTGCTGAAATTTCATGCTTTTGTGTTCTCAAATACACTAATATAAATCTGCGAACATGCCAGCTGTGAATTTTTCTGATATGAATTTTTTTAAGCATATTGAGATGTTTTCGTAGTAATTGGGATACTGCATAGTAAATGCTCTACTTAACATACTATTCGGTGAATAAGGATTCTTAAAATCATATATTTCTTCGAAGAAGCAGACGACTAGCCTCTGACCTATTCCTTCGAGCAAGATACATGCCATATGATTTTTTGGAATCTTCATTTACACAAATTGGCATAAAAACATGTTTTTTTAAGCAACGAATGGGGCAGTACACTATTACCGTAAAATGTTTGCGACTCTCCAAACTACTTTCTCAGTACTCTCCAAATGTATATATAAATTTCTTAATATGCATTTATGGAGCATTGTTTAAAGGTGTGTAAAATTTTCATTTTAAAGATCATTTAGTTAAAAATCTTGACTTTTCATTTTTAAAAATTTATTTATCACGTCAAGGTTCGCGCTATTGTGTTAATGACGAAAACACATAAATAAATGAAAAAAATATATATATATGTATTTCCACCCTACTGATCTCCCATTTTTGTAGATGTATAGAAAGTATTTTTATACGCATTTTTGCAGCTTAGTTTCGAGATGCGTAAAATTGTCTTTTTAAAAATAATTTAATTACAGATCGCACTTTACATTTTCCAATTGCTGAAATTTCATGCTTATGTGCTCTCAAATACACTAATATAAATCTGCGAAAATGTCGGATGTCAATTTTTCTGCTATGAATCTTTTAGAGCATGGTGAGATGTTTTCGTAGTAGTTGGGATAGTGCATAGTAAATGCTCTACGTAACATCCTATTTGGATATTAAAGATTCATAAAAGTCATATATTTCTTCGACGGATGCAGACGAGTACACGTCTGACTTATTCTGTCGAGCATGTTACATGCCATATGATTTTTGGGAATCTTCATTTACACAAATTGGCATATAAACATGATTTTTATAAGCCACGAATGGGGCACTACACTATCACAGTTAGAAGAATGGCGACTCACCAAACTTCTTTCTAAGTCCTCTCCAAATGTGTAGAAAAAATTCTTAATACGCATTTATGGAGAATTGTTTAAAGGTGTGTAAAATTGTCCATGTTTTAGATGTATAGAAAAGATTCTTAATACGCATTTTTTGAGTATAGTTTCGAGGTGCGTAAAATTTTCATTTTAAAAATCATTTAATTACAGATCCGCACTTTACATTTTCCGATTGCTGAAATTTTATGCTTTTGTGCTCTCAATTACACTAATATAAATCTGCGAACATGCGGGCTGTGAATTTTGTAAAGCATATTGAGATGTTTTCGTAGTAATTGGGATACTGCATAGTAAATGGTCTACGTAACATCCTATTTGGTGAATAAAGATCCTTAAAATCATATATTTCTTCGAAGAAGCAGACGACTAGCCTCTGACCTATTCCTTCGAGCATGATACATGCCATATGATTTTTTGGATACTTCATTTACACAAATTGGCATAAACGCATGTTTTGTTAAGTAACGAATGGGGCAGTACACTATTACAGTAAGAAGATGGCGACTCTCCAAACTACTTTCTCTTTACTCTCCAAATGTATAGAAAAAATTCTTAATGTGCATTTATGGAGCATTGTTTAAAGGTGTGTAAAATTTTCATTTTAAAGATCATTTACTTAAACATCTGCCCTTTTCATTTTTAAAAATTTATTTATCAGTTCAAGGTTCGTGCAATTGTGTTAATGAAGAAAACACATAAATAAATGAAAACATGTATATATGTATTCCCACCCTCCCGATCATCCATTTTTTAGATGTATAGAAAAGATTCTTAATACATATTTTTTGAGTATAGTTTCGAGGTGCGTAAAATTTTCATTTTAAAAATCATTTAATTACAGATCCACACTTTACATTTTCCGATTGCTGAAATTTCATGCTTTTGTGTTCTCAAATACACTAATATAAATCTGCGAACTTGCCAGCTGTGAATTTTTCTGATATGAATTTTTTAAAGCATATTGAGATGTTTTCGTAGTAATTGGGATACTGCATAGTAAATGCTCTACTTAACATACTATTCGGTGAATAAAGATTCTTAAAATCATATATTTCTTCGAAGAAGCAGACGACTAGCCTCTGACCTATTCCTTCGAGCATGATACATGCCATATGATTTTTTGGAAACTTCATTTACACAAATTGGCATAAACGCATGTTTTGTTAAGTAAAGAATGGGGCAGTACACTATTACAGTAAGAAGATGGCGACTCTCCAAACTAGTTTCTCAGTACTCTCCAAATGTATATATAAAATTCTTAATGTGCATTTATGGAGTATTGTTTAAAGGTGTGTAAAATTTTCATTTTAAAGATCATTCAGTTAAAAATCTACACTTTTCATTTTAAAAATTTATTTATCAGGTCAAGGTTCGTGCAATTGTGGTAGTGACGAAAACACATAAATAAATGAAAACATGTATATATGTATTCCCACCCTCCCGATCATCCATTTTTTAGATGTATAGAAAAGATTCTTAATACGCATTTTTTGAGTATAGTTTCGAAGCGCGTAAAATTTTCATTTTAAAAATCATTTAATTACAGATCCACACTTTACATTTTCCGATTGCAGAAATTTCATGCTTTTGTGCTCTCAATTACACTAATATAAATCTGCGAACATGCCAGCTGTGAATTTTTTAAAGCATATTGAGATGTTTTCGTAGTAATTGGGATACTGCATAGTAAATGCTCTACGTAACATCCTATTTGGTGAATAAAGATTCTTAAAATCATATTTCTTCGAAGAAGCAGACGACTAAACGTCTGACCTATTCCTTCGAGCATGATACATGCCATATGGTTTATTGGAATCTTCATTTACACAAACTTGAATAAACACATGTTTTTTTAAGCAACGAATGAGGCAGTACACAATTACAGTAAGAAGATCGCGACTCTCCAAACTAATTTACAGTACTCTCTAAATGTACAGAAAATATTCTTAATGTGCATTTATGGGGCATTGTTTAAAAATGTGTAAAATTTTCATTTTAAAGATCATTTAGTTAAAAATCTGCACTTTTCATTTTCAAAAATTATTTATAAGGTCAAGGTTCGTGCAATTGTGTTAATGGCATAAACACGTAAATAAATGAAACATATATATGTATTCCCACGCTCCCTATCATCCATTTTTGAGGATGTATAGAAAAGATTTTTTATACGAATTTTTTGTGCATACTTTCGAGGTGCGTAAAATTTTCATTTTAAAAATCATTTAATTACAGATCGCACTTTACATTTTCCAATTGCTGAAATTTCATGCCATGTTTCTCTGAAATACACTAATATAAATCTGCGAAAATGTCGGCTGTCAATTTTTCTGCTATGAATCTTTTAGAGCATGGTGAGATGTTTTCGTAGTAATTGGGATACTGCATATTAAATACTCTATGTAACATCCTATTTGGTGAATAAAGATTCTTAAAATCAAAATTGTTTTCGAAGATGCAGACGACTAGTCGTCTGACCTATTCTAACGAGCATGATACATGCCATATTATATTTTGGAGTCTTCATTTACACAAATTGCCATAAAAACATGTTTTTTTAAGCAACGAATGGGCAGTACACTATTATCGTAAATAGTTTGCGACTCTCCAAACTACTTTCTCAGAACTCTCCAAATGTATATATAAAATTCTTAATGTGCATTTATGAAGCATTGTTTAAAGGTGTGTAAAATTTTCATTTTAAAGACCATTTAGTTAAAAATCTTGACTTTTCATTTTTAAAAATTTATTTATCAGGTCAAGGTTCGTGCAATTGTGTTAATGGCGTAAACACGTAAATAAATGAAACATATATATGTATTCCCACGCTCCCAATCATCCATTTTTGAGGATGTATAGAAAAGATTTTTAATACGAATTTTTTGAGCATACTTTCGAGGTGCGTAAAATTTTCATTTTAAAAATCATTTAATTACAGATCGCACTTTACATTTTCCAATTGCTCAAATTTCATGCCATTTTTCTCTGAAATACACTAATATAAATCTGCGAAAATGTCGGCTGTCAATTTTTCTGCTATGAATCTTTTAGAGCATGGTGAGATGTTTTCGTAGTAATTGGGATACTGCATATTAAATAATCTATGTAACATCCTATTTGGTGAATAAAGATTCTTAAAATCAAAATTTTTTTCGAAGATGCAGACGACTACTCGTCTGACCTATTCTAACGAGCATGATACATGCCATATTATATTTTGGAATCTTCTTTTACACAAATTGCCATAAAAACATGTTTTTTTAAGCAACGAATGGGGCAGTACAATATTACCGTAAAAAGTTTGCGACTCTCCAAACTACTTTCTCAGTACTCTCCAAATGTATATATAAAATTCTTAATGTGCATTTATGGAGCATTGTTTAAAGGTGTGTAAAGTTTTCATTTTAAAGATCATTTAGTTAAAAATCTTGACTTTTCATTTTTAAAAATTTATTTATCAGGTCAAGGTTCGTGCAGTTGTGTTAATGATGAAAACACATAAATAAATGAAAACATGTATATATGTATTCCCACCTTCCCGATCATCCATTTTTTAGATGTATAGAAGAGATTCTTAATACGCATTTTTTGAGTAGAGATTCAGGGTGCGTAAAATTTTCATTTTAAAAATCATTTATTTACACATCCACACTTTACATTTTCCGATTGCTGAAATTTCATGCTTTTGTGCTCTTAATTACACTAATATAAATCTGCAAAAATTTCGGCTGTGAATTTTTCTGATATGAATTTTTTAGAGCATATTGAGATGTTTTCGTAGTAATTGGGATACTGCATAGTAAATGCTCTACGTAACATCCTATTTGGTGAATAAAGATTCTTAAAATCATATATTTCTTCGACGGATGCAGACGAGTACACGTCTGACCTATTCCGTCGCATGTTACATGCCATATGATTTTTGGGAATCTTCATTTACACAAATTGGCATAAAAAATGATTTTTTTTAAGCAACGAATGGGGCACTACACTATCACAGTTAGAAGAATGGCGACTCTCCATACGACTTTCTCAGTACTCTTCAAATGTATAGAAAAAATTCTTAATATGCCTTTATGGAACATTGTTTAAAGGTGTGTAAAATTTTCATTTTAAAAATCTTTTAATTACAAATATGCACTTTCCATTTTTAAAAATTTAATTATCCGGTCAAGCTCGCGCAGTCGTGTTAATGACGAAAACGCATGAAAAAATGAAATATATGTATTATGTAATCCCACCCTCCCGATCATCCAATTCTGTAGATGTATAGAAAAGATTCTTAATACGCATTTTTAGAGCGTAGATTCGAGCTTGTAAAATTTTCATTTTAAAAATCATTAATTACAGATCCGCACTTTACATTTTCCGATTGTTAAAATTTCATGCTTTTCTGCTTTCAATTACACTAATATAAATTTGGGAAATGTCGGCTGTCAGTTTTTCTTCTATGAATCATTTAGAGCATGAAGAGATGTTTTCGTAGTAATTGGGATACTGCATAGTAAATGCTCTACGTAACATCCTATTTGGTGAATAAAGATTCTTAAAATCATATATTTCTTCGACGGATGCAGACGAGTACACGTCTCACCTATTCCGTCGCATGTTACATGCCATATGATTTTTGGGAATCTTCATTTACACAAATTGGCATAAAAAATGATTTTTTTAAGCAACGAATTGGGCACTACACTATCACATTTAGGAGAATGGCGACTCTCCATACGACTTTCTCAGTACTCTTCAAATGTATAGAAAAAATTTTTAATAAGCCTTTATGGAACATTGTTTAAAGGTGTGTAAAATATTCATTTTAAAAATCTTTTAATTACAAATATGCACTTTCCATTTTTAAAAATTTAATTATCCCGTCAAGCTCGGGCAGTCGTGTTAATGACGAAAACGCATGAAAAAATGAAATATATGTATTATGTAATCCCACCCTCCCGATCATCCATTTCTGTAGATGTATAGAAAAGATTCTTAATACCCATTTTTAGAGCGTAGATTCGAGCTTGTAAAATTTTCATTTTAAAAATCATTAATTACAGATCCGCACTTTACATTTTCCGATTGTTAAAATTTCATGCTTTTCTGCTCTCAATTACACTAATATAAATCTGGGAAAATGTCGGCTGTCAATTTTTCTTCTATGAATCATTTAGAGCTTGGTGAGATGTTTTCGTAGTAATTGGGATACTGCATAGTAAATGCTCTACGTAACATCCTATTTGGTGAATAAAGATTCTTAAAATCATATATTTCTTCGACGGATGCAGACGAGTACACGTCTGACCTATTCCGTCGCATGTTACATGCCATATGATTTTTGGGAATCTTCATTTACACAAATTGGCATAAAAAATGATTTTTTTAAGCAACGAATGGGGCACTACACCATCACATTTAGAAGAATGGCGACTCTCCATACGACTTTCTCAGTACTCTTCAAATGTATAGAAAAAATTTTTAATATGCCTTTATGGAACATTGTTTAAAGGTGTGTAAAATTTTCATTTTAAAAATCTTTTAATTACAAATATGCACTTTCCATTTTTAAAAATTTAATTATCCCGTCAAGCTCGCGCAGTCGTGTTAATGACGAAAACGCATGAAAAAATGAAATATATGTATTATGTAATCCCACCCTCCTGATCATCCATTTCTGTAGATGTCTAGAAAAGATCCTTAATACCCATTTTTAGAGCGTAGATTCGAGCTTGTAAAATTTTCATTTTAAAAAGCATTAATTACAGATCCGCACTTTACATTTTCCGATTGCTGAAATTTCATGCTTTTGTGCTCTTAATTACACTAATATAAATCTGCAAAAATTTCGGCTGTGAATTTTTCTGATATGAATTTTTTAGAGCATATTGAGATGTTTTCGTAGTAATTGGGATACTGCATAGTAAATGCTCTACGTAACATCCTATTTGGTGAATAAAGATTCTTAAAATCATATATTTCTTCGACGGATGCAGACGAGTACACGTCTGACCTATTCCGTCGCATGTTACATGCCATATGATTTTTGGGAATCTTCATTTACACAAATTGGCATAAAAAATGATTTTTTTTAAGCAACGAATGGGGCACTACACTATCACAGTTAGAAGAATGGCGACTCTCCATACGACTTTCTCAGTACTCTTCAAATGTATAGAAAAAATTCTTAATATGCCTTTATGGAACATTGTTTAAAGGTGTGTAAAATTTTCATTTTAAAAATCTTTTAATTACAAATATGCACTTTCCATTTTTAAAAATTTAATTATCCGGTCAAGCTCGCGCAGTCGTGTTAATGACGAAAACGCATGAAAAAATGAAATATATGTATTATGTAATCCCACCCTCCCGATCATCCAATTCTGTAGATGTATAGAAAAGATTCTTAATACCCATTTTTAGAGCGTAGATTCGAGCTTGTAAAATTTTCATTTTAAAAATCATTAATTACAGATCCGCACTTTACATTTTCCGATTGTTAAAATTTCATGCTTTTCTGCTCTCAATTACACTAATATAAATCTGGGAAAATGTCGCCTGTCAATTTTTCTTCTATGAATCATTTAGAGCATGGTGAGATGTTTTCGTAGTAATTGGGATACTGCATAGTAAATGCTCTACGTAACATCCTATTTGGTGAATAAAGATTCTTAAAATCATATATTTCTTCGACGGATGCAGACGAGTACACGTCTGACCTATTCCGTCGCATGTTACATGCCATATGATTTTTGGGAATCTTCATTTACACAAATTGGCATAAAAAATGATTTTTTTAAGCAACGAATGGGGCACTACACCATCACATTTAGAAGAATGGCGACTCTCCATACGACTTTCTCAGTACTCTTCAAATGTATAGAAAAAATTTTTAATATGCCTTTATGGAACATTGTTTAAAGGTGTGTAAAATTTTCATTTTAAAAATCTTTTAATTACAAATATGCACTTTCCATTTTTAAAAATTTAATTATCCCGTCAAGCTCGCGCAGTCGTGTTAATGACGAAAACGCATGAAAAAATGAAATATATGTATTATGTAATCCCACCATCCTGATCATCCATTTCTGTAGATGTCTAGAAAAGATCCTTAATACCCATTTTTAGAGCGTAGATTCGAGCTTGTAAAATTTTCATTTTAAAAAGCATTAATTACAGATCCGCACTTTACATTTTCCGATTGTTAAAATTTCATGCTTTTCTGCTCTCAATTACACTAATATAAATCTGGGAAAATGTCGGCTGTCAATTTTTCTTCTATGAATCATTTAGAGCTTGGTGAGATGTTTTCGTAGTAATTGGGATACTGCATAGTAAATGCTCTACGTAACATCCTATTTGGTGAATAAAGATTCTTAAAATCATATATTTCTTCGACGGATGCAGACGAGTACACGTCTGACCTATTCCGTCGCATGTTACATGCCATATGATTTTTGGGAATCTTTATTTACACAAATTGGCATAAAAAATGATTTTTTTAAGCAACGAATGGGGCACTACACCATCACATTTAGAAGAATGGCGACTCTCCATACGACTTTCTCAGTACTCTTCAAATGTATAGAAAAAATTTTTAATATGCCTTTATGGAACATTGTTTAAAGGTGTGTAAAATTTTCATTTTAAAAATCTTTTAATTACAAATATGCACTTTCCATTTTTAAAAATTTAATTATCCCGTCAAGCTCGCGCAGTCGTGTTAATGACGAAAACGCATGAAAAAATGAAATATATGTATTATGTAATCCCACCATCCTGATCATCCATTTCTGTAGATGTCTAGAAAAGATCCTTAATACCCATTTTTAGAGCGTAGATTCGAGCTTGTAAAATTTTCATTTTAAAAATCATTAATTACAGATCCGCACTTTACATTTTCCGATTGTTAAAATTTCATGCTTTTCTGCTTTCAATTACACTAATATAAATTTGGGAAATGTCGGCTGTCAGTTTTCCTTCTATGAATCATTTAGAGCATGAAGAGATGTTTTCGTAGTAATTGGGATACTGCATAGTAAATGCTCTACGTAACATCCTATTTGGTGAATAAAGATTCTTAAAATCATATATTTCTTCGACGGATGCAGACGAGTACACGTCTCACCTATTCCGTCGCATGTTACATGCCATATGATTTTTGGGAATCTTCATTTACACAAATTGGCATAAAAAATGTTTTTTTTAAGCAACGAATGGGGCACTACACTATCACAGTTAGAAGAATGGCGACTCTCCATACGACTTTCTCAGTACTCTTCAAATGTATAGAAAAAATTCTTAATATGCCTTTATGGAACATTGTTTAAAGGTGTGTAAAATTTTCATTTTAAAAATCTTTTAATAATTACAAATATGCACTTTCTATTTTTAAAAATTTAATTATCCGGTCAAGCTCGCGCAGTCGTGTTAATGACGAAAACGCATGAAAAAATGAAATATATGTATTATGTAATCCCACCCTCCCGATCATCCATTTCTGTAGATGTATAGAAAAGATTCTTAATACCCATTTTTAGAGCATAGATTCGAGCTTGTAAAATTTTCATTTTAAAAATCATTAATTACAGATCCGCACTTTACATTTTCCGATTGTTAAAATTTCATGCTTTTCTGCTCTCAATTACACTAATATAAATCTGGGAAAAAGTCGGCTGTCAATTTTTCTTCTATGAATCATTTAGAACATGGTGAGACGTTTTCGTAGTAATTGGGATACTGCATAGTAAATGCTCTACGTAACATCCTATTTGGTGAATAAAGATTCTTAAAATCATATATTTCTTCGACGGATGCAGACGAGTACACGTCTGACCTATTCCGTCGCATGTTACATGCCATATGATTTTTGGGAATCTTCATTTACACAAATTGGCATAAAAAATGATTTTTTTAAGCAAAGAATGGGGCACTACACTATCACAGTTAGAAGAATCGCGACTCTCCATACAACTTTCTCAGTACTCTTCAAATGTATAGAAAAAATTTTAATATGCCTTTAAGGAACATTGTTTAAATGTGTGTAAAATTTTCATTTTAAAGATCTTTTAATTACAAATATGCACTTGCCATTTTTAAAAATTTATTCATCCGGTCAAGCTCGCGCAGTTGTGTTAATGACGAAAACGCATGAAAAAATGAAATATATTTATTATGTAATCCCACCCTCCCGATCATCCATTTCTGTAGATGTATAGAATAGATTCTTAATACGCATTTTTAGAGCGTAGATTCGAGCTTGTAAAATTTTCATTTTAAAAATCATTAATTACAGAACCGCACTTTACATTTTCCGATTGTTAAAATTTCATGCTTTTCTGCTTTCAATTACACTAATATAAATTTGGGAAATGTCGGCTGTCAGTTTTTCTTCTATGAATCATTTAGAGCATGAAGAGATGTTTTCGTAGTAATTGGGATACTGCATAGTAAATGGTCTACGTAACATCCTATTTGGTGAATAAAGATTCTTAAAATCATATATTTCTTCGACGGATGCAGACGAGTACACGTCTGACCTATTCCGTCGATCTTCATTTACACAAATTGGCATAAAAAATGATTTTTTTTAAGCAACGAATGGGGCACTACACTATCACAGTTAGAAGAATGGCGACTCTCCATACGACTTTCTCAGTACTCTTCAAATGTATAGAAAAAATTCTTAATATGCCTTTATGGAACATTGTTTAAAGGTGTGTAAAGTTTTCATTTTGAAAATTTTTAATTACAAATATGCACTTTCCATTTTTAAAAATTTAATTATCCCGTCAAGCTCGGGCAGTCGTGTTAATGACGAAAACGCATGAAAAAATGAAATATATGTATTATGTAATCCCACCCTCCCGATCATCCATTTCTGTAGATGTATAGAAAAGATTCTTAATACCCATTTTTAGAGCGTAGATTCGAGCTTGTAAAATTTTCATTTTAAAAATCATTAATTACAGATCCGCACTTTACATTTTCCGATTGTTAAAATTTCATGCTTTTCTGCTCTCAATTACACTAATATAAATCTGGGAAAATGTCGGCTGTCAATTTTTCTTCTATGAATCATTTAGAGCATGGTGAGACGTTTTCGTAGTAATTGGGATACTGCATAGTAAATGCTCTACGTAACATCCTATTTGGTGAATAAAGATTCTTAAAATCATATATTTCTTCGACGGATGCAGACGAGTACACGTCTGACCTATTCCGTCGCATGTTACATGCCATATGATTTTTGGGAATCTTCATTTACACAAATTGGCATAAAAAATGATTTTTTTAAGCAACGAATGGGGCACTACACTATCACAGTTAGAAGAATCGCGACTCTCCATACAACTTTCTCAGTACTCTTCAAATGTATAGAAAAATTTTTAATATGCCTTTAAGGAACATTGTTTAAATGTGTGTAAAATTTTCATTTTAAAGATCTTTTAATTACAAATATGCACTTGCCATTTTTAAAAATTTATTCATCAGCTCAAGCTCGCGCAGTTGTGTTAATGACGAAAACGCATGAAAAAATGAAATATATTTATTATGTAATCCCACCCTCCCGATCATCCATTTCTGTAGATGTATAGAAAAGATTCTTATTACCCATTTTTAGAGCGTAGATTCGAGCTTGTAAAATTTTCATTTTAAAAATCATTAATTACAGATCCGCACTTTACATTTTCCGATTGTTAAAATTTCATGCTTTTCTGCTCTCAATTACACTAATATAAATCTGGGAAAATGTCGGCTGTCAATTTTTCTTCTATGAATCATTTAGAGCATGGTGAGATGTTTTCTTAGTAATTGGGATACTGCATAGTAAATGCTCTACCTAACATCCTATTTGGTGAATAAAGATTCTTAAAATCATATATTTCTTCGACGGATGCAGACGAGTACACGTCTGACCTATTCCGTCGCATGTTACATGCCATATGATTTTTGGTAATCTTCATTTACACAAATTGGCATAAAAAATGATTTTTTTTATGCAACGAATGGGGCACTACACTATCACAGTTAGAAGAATGGCGACTCTCCATACGACTTTCTCAGTACTCTTCAAATGTATAGAAAAAATTTTTAATATGCCTTTATGGAACATTGTTTAAAGGTGTGTAAAATTTTCATTTTAAAAATCTTTTAATTACAAATATGCACTTTCCATTTTTAAAAATTTAATTATCCGGTCAAGCTCGCGCAGTCGTGTTAATGACGAAAACGCATGAAAAAATGAAATATATGTAATATGTAATCCCATCCTCCCGATCATCCAATTCTGTAGATGTATAGAAAAGATTCTTAATACGCATTTTTAGAGCGTAGATTCGAGCTTGTAAAATTTTCATTTTAAAAATCATTAATTACAGAACCGCACTTTACATTTTCCGATTGTTAAAATTTCATGCTTTTCTGCTTTCAATTACACTAATATAAATTTGGGAAATGTCGGCTGTCAATTTTTCTTCTATGAATCATTTAGAGCATGGTGAGACGTTTTCGTAGTAATTGGGATACTGCATAGTAAATGCTCTACGTAACATCCTATTTGGTGAATAAAGATTCTTAAAATCATATATTTCTTCGACGGATGCAGACGAGTACACGTCTGACCTATTCCGTCGCATGTTACATGCCATATGATTTTTGGGAATCTTCATTTACACAAATTGGCATAAAAAATGATTTTTTTAAGCAACGAATGGGGCACTACACTATCACAGTTAGAAGAATCGCGACTCTCCATACAACTTTCTCAGTACTCTTCAAATGTATAGAAAAATTTTTAATATGCCTTTAAGGAACATTGTTTAAATGTGTGTAAAATTTTCATTTTAAAGATCTTTTAATTACAAATATGCACTTGCCATTTTTAAAAATTTAATTATCCCGTCAAGCTCGGGCAGTCGTGTTAATGACGAAAACGCATGAAAAAATGAAATATATGTATTATGTAATCCCACCCTCCCGATCATCCATTTCTGTAGATGTATAGAAAAGATTCTTAATACCCATTTTTAGAGCGTAGATTCGAGCTTGTAAAATTTTCATTTTAAAAATCATTAATTACAGATCCGCACTTTACATTTTCCGATTGTTAAAATTTCATGCTTTTCTGCTCTCAATTACACTAATATAAATCTGGGAAAATGTCGGCTGTCAATTTTTCTTCTATGAATCATTTAGAGCATGGTGAGACGTTTTCGTAGTAATTGGGATACTGCATAGTAAATGCTCTACGTAACATCCTATTTGGTGAATAAAGATTCTTAAAATCATATATTTCTTCGACGGATGCAGACGAGTACACGTCTGACCTATTCCGTCGCATGTTACATGCCATATGATTTTTGGGAATCTTCATTTACACAAATTGGCATAAAAAATGATTTTTTTAAGCAACGAATGGGGCACTACACTATCACAGTTAGAAGAATCGCGACTCTCCATACAACTTTCTCAGTACTCTTCAAATGTATAGAAAAAATTTTAATATGCCTTTAAGGAACATTGTTTAAATGTGTGTAAAATTTTCATTTTAAAGATCTTTTAATTACAAATATGCACTTTCCATTTTTAAAAATTTATTTATCCGGTCAAGCTCGCGCAGTTGTGTTAATGACGAAAACGCATGAAAAAATGAAATATATGTATTATGTAATCCCACCCTCCCGATCATCCATTTCTGCAGATGTATAGAAAAGATTCTTAATACGCATTTTTAGAGCGTAGATTCGAGCTTGTAAAATTTTCATTTTAAAAATCATTAATTACAGATCCGCACTTTACATTTTCCGATTGTTAAAATTTCATGCTTTTCTGCTCTCAATTACACTAATATAAATCTGGGAAAATGTCGGCTGTCAATTTTTCTTCTATGAATCATTTAGAGCATGGTGAGATGTTTTCGTAGTAATTGGGATACTGCATAGTAAATGCTCTACGTAACATCCTATTTGGTGAATAAAGATTCTTAAAATCATATATTTCTTCGACGGATGCAGACGAGTACACGTCTGACCTATTCCGTCGATCTTCATTTACACAAATTGGCATAAAAAATGATTTTTTTTAAGCAACGAATGGGGCACTACACTATCACAGTTAGAAGAATGGCGACTCTCCATACGACTTTCTCAGTACTCTTCAAATGTATAGAAAAAATTCTTAATATGCCTTTATGGAACATTGTTTAAAGGTGTGTAAAGTTTTCATTTTGAAAATTTTTAATTACAAATATGCACTTTCCATTTTTAAAAATTTAATTATCCCGTCAAGCTCGGGCAGTCGTGTTAATGACGAAAACGCATGAAAAAATGAAATATATGTATTATGTAATCCCACCCTCCCGATCATCCATTTCTGTAGATGTATAGAAAAGATTCTTAATACCCATTTTTAGAGCGTAGATTCGAGCTTGTAAAATTTTCATTTTAAAAATCATTAATTACAGATCCGCACTTTACATTTTCCGATTGTTAAAATTTCATGCTTTTCTGCTCTCAATTACACTAATATAAATCTGGGAAAATGTCGGCTGTCAATTTTTCTTCTATGAATCATTTAGAGCATGGTGAGACGTTTTCGTAGTAATTGGGATACTGCATAGTAAATGCTCTACGTAACATCCTATTTGGTGAATAAAGATTCTTAAAATCATATATTTCTTCGACGGATGCAGACGAGTACACGTCTGACCTATTCCGTCGCATGTTACATGCCATATGATTTTTGGGAATCTTCATTTACACAAATTGGCATAAAAAATGATTTTTTTAAGCAACGAATGGGGCACTACACTATCACAGTTAGAAGAATCGCGACTCTCCATACAACTTTCTCAGTACTCTTCAAATGTATAGAAAAAATTTTAATATGCCTTTAAGGAACATTGTTTAAATGTGTGTAAAATTTTCATTTTAAAGATCTTTTAATTACAAATATGCACTTTCCATTTTTAAAAATTTATTTATCCGGTCAAGCTCGCGCAGTTGTGTTAATGACGAAAACGCATGAAAAAATGAAATATATGTATTATGTAATCCCACCCTCCCGATCATCCATTTCTGCAGATGTATAGAAAAGATTCTTAATACGCATTTTTAGAGCGTAGATTCGAGCTTGTAAAATTTTCATTTTAAAAATCATTAATTACAGATCCGCACTTTACATTTTCCGATTGTTAAAATTTCATGCTTTTCTGCTCTCAATTACACTAATATAAATCTGGGAAAATGTCGGCTGTCAATTTTTCTTCTATGAATCATTTAGAGCATGGTGAGATGTTTTCGTAGTAATTGGGATACTGCATAGTAAATGCTCTACGTAACATCCTATTTGGTGAATAAAGATTCTTAAAATCATATATTTCTTCGACGGATGCAGACGAGTACACGTCTGACCTATTCCGTCGCATGTTACATGCCATATGATTTTTGGGAATCTTCATTTACACAAATTGGCATAAAAAATGATTTTTTTTAAGCAACGAATGGGGCACTACACTATCACAGTTAGAAGAATGGTGACTCTCCATACGAATTTCTCAGTACTCTTCAAATGTATAGAAAAAATTCTTAATATGCCTTTATGGAACATTGTTTAAAGGTGTGTAAAGTTTTCATTTTAAAAATCATTTAATTACAAATATGCACTTTCCATTTTTAAAAATTTAATTATCCCGTCAAGCTCGGGCAGTCGTGTTAATGACGAAAACGCATGAAAAAATGAAATATATTTATTATGTAATCCCACCCTCCCGATCATCCATTTCTGTAGATGTATAGAAAAGATTCTTAATACCCATTTTTAGAGCGTAGATTCGAGCTTGTAAAATTTTCATTTTAAAAATCATTAATTACAGATCCGCACTTTACATTTTCCGATTGTTAAAATTTCATGTTTTTCTGCTCTTAATTACACTAATATAAATCTGGGAAAATGTCGGCTGTCAATTTTTCTTCTATGAATCATTTAGAGCATGGTGAGATGTTTTCGTAGTAATTGGGATACTGCATAGTAAATGCTCTACCTAACATCCTATTTGGTGAATAAAGATTCTTAAAATCATATATTTCTTCGACGGATGCAGACGAGTACACGTCTGACCTATTCCGTCGCATGTTACATGCCATATGATTTTTGGGAATCTTCATTTACACAAATTGGCATAAAAAATGATTTTTTTAAGCAACGAATGGTGCACTACACCATCACATTTAGAAGAATGGCGACTCTCCATACGACTTTCTCAGTACTCTTCAAATGTATAGAAAAATTTTTTAATATGCCTTTATGGAACATTGTTTAAAGGTGTGTAAAATTTTCATTTAAAAAATCTTTTAATTACAAATATGCACTTTCCATTTTTAAAAATTTAATTATCCCGTCAAGCTCGCGCAGTCGTGTTAATGACGAAAACGCATGAAAAAATGAAATATATGTATTATGTAATCCCACCCTCCCGATCATCCATTTCTGTAGATGTATAGAAAAGATCCTTAATACCCATTTTTAGAGCGTAGATTCGAGCTTGTAAAATTTTCATTTTAAAAATCATTAATTACAGATCCGCACTTTACATTTTCCGATTGTTAAAATTTCATGCTTTTCTGCTCTCAATTACACTAATATAAATCTGGGAAAATGTCGGCTGTCAATTTTTCTTCTATGAATCATTTAGAGCTTGGTGAGATGTTTTCGTAGTAATTGGGATACTGCATAGTAAATGCTCTACGTAACATCCTATTTGGTGAATAAAGATTCTTAAAATCATATATTTCTTCGACGGATGCAGACGAGTACACGTCTGACCTATTCCGTCGCATGTTACATGCCATATGATTTTTGGGAATCTTCATTTACACAAATTGGCATAAAAAATGATTTTTTTAAGCAACGAATGGGGCACTACACCATCACATTTAGAAGAATGACGACTCTCCATACGACTTTCTCAGTACTCTTCAAATGTATAGAAAAAAATTTTAATATGCCTTTATGGAACATTGTTTAAAGGTGTGTAAAATTTTCATTTTAAAAATCTTTTAATTACAAATATGCACTTTCTATTTTTAAAAATTTAATTATCCCGTCAAGCTCGCGCAGTCGTGTTAATGACGAAAACGCATGAAAAAATGAAATATATGTATTATGTAATCCCACCCTCCCGATCATCCATTTCTGTAGATGTATAGAAAAGATCCTTAATACCCATTTTTAGAGCGTAGATTCGAGCTTGTAAAATTTTCATTTTAAAAATCATTAATTACAGATCCGCACTTTACATTTTCCGATTGCTAAAATTTCATGCTTTTCTGCTCTCAATTACACTAATATAAATCTGGGAAAATGTCGGCTGTCAATTTTTCTTCTATGAATCATTTAGAGCATGGTGAGATTTTTTCGTAGTAATTGGGATACTGCATAGTAAATGCTCTACCTAACATCCTATTTGGTGAATAAAGATTCTTAAAATCATATATTTCTCCGACGGATGCAGACGAGTACACGTCTGAGCTATTCCGTCGCATGTTACATGCCATATGATTTTTGGGAATCTTCATTTACACAAATTGGCATAAAAAATGATTTTTTTAAGCAACGAATGGGGCACTAAACCATCACATTTAGAAGAATGGCGACTCTCCATACGACTTTCTCAGTACTCTTCAAATGTATAGAAAAAATTTTTAATATGCCTTTATGGAACATTGTTTAAAGGTGTGTAAAATTTTCATTTAAAAAATCTTTTAATTACAAATATGCACTTTCCATTTTTAAAAATTTAATTATACCGTCAAGCTCGCGCAGTCGTGTTAATGACGAAAACGCATGAAAAAATGAAATATATGTATTATGTAATCCCACCCTCCCGATCATCCATTTCTGTAGATGTATAGAAAAGATCCTTAATACCCATTTTTAGAGCGTAGATTCGAGCTTGTAAAATTTTCATTTTAAAAATCATTAATTACAGATCCGCACTTTACATTTTCCGATTGTTAAAATTTCATGCTTTTCTGCTCTCAATTACACTAATATAAATCTGGGAAAATGTCGGCTGTCAATTTTTCTTCTATGAATCATTTAGAGCATGGTGAGATGTTTTCGTAGTAATTGGGATACTGCATAGTAAATGCTCTACCTAACATCCTATTTGGTGAATAAAGATTCTTAAAATCATATATTTCTTCGACGGATGCAGACGAGTACACGTCTGACCTATTCCGTCGCATGTTACATGCCATATGATTTTTGGGAATCTTCATTTACACAAATTGGCATAAAAAATGATTTTTTTAAGCAACGAATGGGGCACTACACCATCACATTTAGAAGAATGGCGACTCTCCATACGACTTTCTCAGTACTCTTCAAATGTATAGAAAATTTTTTTAATATGCCTTTATGGAACATTGTTTAAAGGTGTGTAAAATTTTCATTTTAAAAATCTTTTAATTACAAATATGTACTTTCTATTTTTAAAAATTTAATTATCCCGTCAAGCTCGCGCAGTCGTGTTAATGACGAAAACGCATGAAAAAATGAAATATATGTATTATGTAATCCCACCCTCCCGATCATCCATTTCTGTAGATGTATAGAAAAGATCCTTAATACCCATTTTTAGAGCGTAGATTCGAGCTTGTAAAATTTTCATTTTAAAAATCATTAATTACAGATCCGCACTTTACATTTTCCGATTGTTAAAATTTCATGCTTTTCTGCTCTCAATTACACTAATATAAATCTGGGAAAATGTCGGCTGTCAATTTTTCTTCTATGAATCATTTAGAGCATGGTGAGATGTTTTCGTAGTAATTGGGATACTGCATAGTAAATGCTCTACCTAACATCCTATTTGGTGAATAAAGATTCTTAAAATCATATATTTCTTCGACGGATGCAGACGAGTACACGTCTGACCTATTCCGTCGCATGTTACATGCCATATGATTTTTGGGAATCTTCATTTACACAAATTGGCATAAAAAATGATTTTTTTAAGCAACGAATGGTGCACTACACCATCACATTTAGAAGAATGGCGACTCTCCATACGACTTTCTCAGTACTCTTCAAATGTATAGAAAAATTTTTTAATATGCCTTTATGGAACATTGTTTAAAGGTGTGTAAAATTTTCATTTAAAAAATCTTTTAATTACAAATATGCACTTTCCATTTTTAAAAATTTAATTATCCCGTCAAGCTCGCGCAGTCGTGTTAATGACGAAAACGCATGAAAAAATGAAATATATGTATTATGTAATCCCACCCTCCCGATCATCCATTTCTGTAGATGTATAGAAAAGATCCTTAATACCCATTTTTAGAGCGTAGATTCGAGCTTGTAAAATTTTCATTTTAAAAATCATTAATTACAGATCCGCACTTTACATTTTCCGATTGTTAAAATTTCATGCTTTTCTGCTCTCAATTACACTAATATAAATCTGGGAAAATGTCGGCTGTCAATTTTTCTTCTATGAATCATTTAGAGCTTGGTGAGATGTTTTCGTAGTAATTGGGATACTGCATAGTAAATGCTCTACGTAACATCCTATTTGGTGAATAAAGATTCTTAAAATCATATATTTCTTCGACGGATGCAGACGAGTACACGTCTGACCTATTCCGTCGCATGTTACATGCCATATGATTTTTGGGAATCTTCATTTACACAAATTGGCATAAAAAATGATTTTTTTAAGCAACGAATGGGGCACTACACCATCACATTTAGAAGAATGACGACTCTCCATACGACTTTCTCAGTACTCTTCAAATGTATAGAAAAAAATTTTAATATGCCTTTATGGAACATTGTTTAAAGGTGTGTAAAATTTTCATTTTAAAAATCTTTTAATTACAAATATGCACTTTCTATTTTTAAAAATTTAATTATCCCGTCAAGCTCGCGCAGTCGTGTTAATGACGAAAACGCATGAAAAAATGAAATATATGTATTATGTAATCCCACCCTCCCGATCATCCATTTCTGTAGATGTATAGAAAAGATCCTTAATACCCATTTTTAGAGCGTAGATTCGAGCTTGTAAAATTTTCATTTTAAAAATCATTAATTACAGATCCGCACTTTACATTTTCCGATTGCTAAAATTTCATGCTTTTCTGCTCTCAATTACACTAATATAAATCTGGGAAAATGTCGGCTGTCAATTTTTCTTCTATGAATCATTTAGAGCATGGTGAGATTTTTTCGTAGTAATTGGGATACTGCATAGTAAATGCTCTACCTAACATCCTATTTGGTGAATAAAGATTCTTAAAATCATATATTTCTCCGACGGATGCAGACGAGTACACGTCTGACCTATTCCGTCGCATGTTACATGCCATATGATTTTTGGGAATCTTCATTTACACAAATTGGCATAAAAAATGATTTTTTTAAGCAACGAATGGGGCACTAAACCATCACATTTAGAAGAATGGCGACTCTCCATACGACTTTCTCAGTACTCTTCAAATGTATAGAAAAAATTTTTAATATGCCTTTATGGAACATTGTTTAAAGGTGTGTAAAATTTTCATTTAAAAAATCTTTTAATTACAAATATGCACTTTCCATTTTTAAAAATTTAATTATACCGTCAAGCTCGCGCAGTCGTGTTAATGACGAAAACGCATGAAAAAATGAAATATATGTATTATGTAATCCCACCCTCCCGATCATCCATTTCTGTAGATGTATAGAAAAGATCCTTAATACCCATTTTTAGAGCGTAGATTCGAGCTTGTAAAATTTTCATTTTAAAAATCATTAATTACAGATCCGCACTTTACATTTTCCGATTGTTAAAATTTCATGCTTTTCTGCTCTCAATTACACTAATATAAATCTGGGAAAATGTCGGCTGTCAATTTTTCTTCTATGAATCATTTAGAGCATGGTGAGATGTTTTCGTAGTAATTGGGATACTGCATAGTAAATGCTCTACCTAACATCCTATTTGGTGAATAAAGATTCTTAAAATCATATATTTCTTCGACGGATGCAGACGAGTACACGTCTGACCTATTCCGTCGCATGTTCCATGCCATATGATTTTTGGGAATCTTCATTTACACAAATTGGCATAAAAAATGATTTTTTTAAGCAACGAATGGGGCACTACACCATCACATTTAGAAGAATGGCGACTCTCCATACTACTTTCTCAGTACTCTTCAAATGTATAGAAAAAATTTTTAATATGCCTTTATGGAACATTGTTTAAAGGTGTGTAAAATTTTCATTTTAAAAATCTTTTAATTACAAATATGTACTTTCTATTTTTAAAAATTTAATTATCCCGTCAAGCTCGCGCAGTCGTGTTAATGACGAAAACGCATGAAAAAATGAAATATATGTATTATGTAATCCCACCCTCCCGATCATCCATTTCTGTAGATGTATAGAAAAGATCCTTAATACCCATTTTTAGAGCGTAGATTCGAGCTTGTAAAATTTTCATTTTAAAAATCATTAATTACAGATCCGCACTTTACATTTTCCGATTGTTAAAATTTCATGCTTTTCTGCTCTCAATTACACTAATATAAATCTGGGAAAATGTCGGCTGTCAATTTTTCTTCTATGAATCATTTAGAGCATGGTGAGATGTTTTCGTAGTAATTGGGATACTGCATAGTAAATGCTCTACCTAACATCCTATTTGGTGAATAAAGATTCTTAAAATCATATATTTCTTCGACGGATGCAGACGAGTACACGTCTGACCTATTCCGTCGCATGTTACATGCCATATGATTTTTGGGAATCTTCATTTACACAAATTGGCATAAAAAATGATTTTTTTTATGCAACGAATGGGGCACTACACTATCACAGTTAGAAGAATGGCGACTCTCCATACGACTTTCTCAGTACTCTTCAAATGTATAGAAAAAATTTTTAATATGCCTTTATGGAACATTGTTTAAAGGTGTGTAAAATTTTCATTTTAAAAATCTTTTAATTACAAATATGCACTTTCCATTTTTAAAAATTTAATTATCCGGTCAAGCTCGCGCAGTCGTGTTAATGACGAAAACGCATGAAAAAATGAAAAATATGTAATATGTAATCCCATCCTCCCGATCATCCAATTCTGTAGATGTATAGAAAAGATTCTTAATACGCATTTTTAGAGCGTAGATTCGAGCTTGTAAAATTTTCATTTTAAAAATCATTAATTACAGAACCGCACTTTACATTTTCCGATTGTTAAAATTTCATGCTTTTCTGCTTTCAATTACACTAATATAAATTTGGGAAATGTCGGCTGTCAGTTTTTCTTCTATGAATCATTTAGAGCATGAAGAGATGTTTTCGTAGTAATTGGGATACTGCATAGTAAATGGTCTACGTAACATCCTATTTGGTGAATAAAGATTCTTAAAATCATATATTTCTTCGACGGATGCAGACGAGTACACGTCTGACCTATTCCGTCGCATGTTACATGCCATATGATTTTTGGGAATCTTCATTTACACAAATTGGCATAAAAAATGATTTTTTTAAGCAAAGAATGGGGCACTACACTATCACAGTTAGAAGAATCGCGACTCTCCATACAACTTTCTCAGTACTCTTCAAATGTATAGAAAAAATTTTAATATGCCTTTAAGGAACATTGTTTAAATGTGTGTAAAATTTTCATTTTAAAGATCTTTTAATTACAAATATGCACTTGCCATTTTTAAAAATTTATTCATCCGGTCAAGCTCGCGCAGTTGTGTTAATGACGAAAACGCATGAAAAAATGAAATATATTTATTATGTAATCCCACCCTCCCGATCATCCATTTCTGTAGATGTATAGAATAGATTCTTAATACGCATTTTTAGAGCGTAGATTCGAGCTTGTAAAATTTTCATTTTAAAAATCATTAATTACAGAACCGCACTTTACATTTTCCGATTGTTAAAATTTCATGCTTTTCTGCTTTCAATTACACTAATATAAATTTGGGAAATGTCGGCTGTCAGTTTTTCTTCTATGAATCATTTAGAGCATGAAGAGATGTTTTCGTAGTAATTGGGATACTGCATAGTAAATGGTCTACGTAACATCCTATTTGGTGAATAAAGATTCTTAAAATCATATATTTCTTCGACGGATGCAGACGAGTACACGTCTGACCTATTCCGTCGATCTTCATTTACACAAATTGGCATAAAAAATGATTTTTTTTAAGCAACGAATGGGGCACTACACTATCACAGTTAGAAGAATGGCGACTCTCCATACGACTTTCTCAGTACTCTTCAAATGTATAGAAAAAATTCTTAATATGCCTTTATGGAACATTGTTTAAAGGTGTGTAAAGTTTTCATTTTGAAAATTTTTAATTACAAATATGCACTTTCCATTTTTAAAAATTTAATTATCCCGTCAAGCTCGGGCAGTCGTGTTAATGACGAAAACGCATGAAAAAATGAAATATATGTATTATGTAATCCCACCCTCCCGATCATCCATTTCTGTAGATGTATAGAAAAGATTCTTAATACCCATTTTTAGAGCGTAGATTCGAGCTTGTAAAATTTTCATTTTAAAAATCATTAATTACAGATCCGCACTTTACATTTTCCGATTGTTAAAATTTCATGCTTTTCTGCTCTCAATTACACTAATATAAATCTGGGAAAATGTCGGCTGTCAATTTTTCTTCTATGAATCATTTAGAGCATGGTGAGACGTTTTCGTAGTAATTGGGATACTGCATAGTAAATGCTCTACGTAACATCCTATTTGGTGAATAAAGATTCTTAAAATCATATATTTCTTCGACGGATGCAGACGAGTACACGTCTGACCTATTCCGTCGCATGTTACATGCCATATGATTTTTGGGAATCTTCATTTACACAAATTGGCATAAAAAATGATTTTTTTAAGCAACGAATGGGGCACTACACTATCACAGTTAGAAGAATCGCGACTCTCCATACAACTTTCTCAGTACTCTTCAAATGTATAGAAAAATTTTTAATATGCCTTTAAGGAACATTGTTTAAATGTGTGTAAAATTTTCATTTTAAAGATCTTTTAATTACAAATATGCACTTGCCATTTTTAAAAATTTATTCATCCGCTCAAGCTCGCGCAGTTGTGTTAATGACGAAAACGCATGAAAAAATGAAATATATTTATTATGTAATCCTACCCTCCCGATCATCCATTTCTGTAGATGTATAGAAAAGATTCTTATTACCCATTTTTAGAGCGTAGATTCGAGCTTGTAAAATTTTCATTTTAAAAATCATTAATTACAGATCCGCACTTTACATTTTCCGATTGTTAAAATTTCATGCTTTTCTGCTCTCAATTACACTAATATAAATCTGGGAAAATGTCGGCTGTCAATTTTTCTTCTATGAATCATTTAGAGCATGGTGAGATGTTTTCTTAGTAATTGGGATACTGCATAGTAAATGCTCTACCTAACATCCTATTTGGTGAATAAAGATTCTTAAAATCATATATTTCTTCGACGGATGCAGACGAGTACACGTCTGACCTATTCCGTCGCATGTTACATGCCATATGATTTTTGGTAATCTTCATTTACACAAATTGGCATAAAAAATGATTTTTTTTATGCAACGAATGGGGCACTACACTATCACAGTTAGAAGAATGGCGACTCTCCATACGACTTTCTCAGTACTCTTCAAATGTATAGAAAAAATTTTTAATATGCCTTTATGGAACATTGTTTAAAGGTGTGTAAAATTTTCATTTTAAAAATCTTTTAATTACAAATATGCACTTTCCATTTTTAAAAATTTAATTATCCGGTCAAGCTCGCGCAGTCGTGTTAATGACGAAAACGCATGAAAAAATGAAATATATGTAATATGTAATCCCATCCTCCCGATCATCCAATTCTGTAGATGTATAGAAAAGATTCTTAATACGCATTTTTAGAGCGTAGATTCGAGCTTGTAAAATTTTCATTTTAAAAATCATTAATTACAGAACCGCACTTTACATTTTCCGATTGTTAAAATTTCATGCTTTTCTGCTTTCAATTACACTAATATAAATTTGGGAAATGTCGGCTGTCAGTTTTTCTTCTATGAATCATTTAGAGCATGAAGAGATGTTTTCGTAGTAATTGGGATACTGCATAGTAAATGGTCTACGTAACATCCTATTTGGTGAATAAAGATTCTTAAAATCATATATTTCTTCGACGGATGCAGACGAGTACACGTCTGACCTATTCCGTCGATCTTCATTTACACAAATTGGCATAAAAAATGATTTTTTTTAAGCAACGAATGGGGCACTACACTATCACAGTTAGAAGAATGGCGACTCTCCATACGACTTTCTCAGTACTCTTCAAATGTATAGAAAAAATTCTTAATATGCCTTTATGGAACATTGTTTAAAGGTGTGTAAAGTTTTCATTTTGAAAATTTTTAATTACAAATATGCACTTTCCATTTTTAAAAATTTAATTATCCCGTCAAGCTCGGGCAGTCGTGTTAATGACGAAAACGCATGAAAAAATGAAATATATGTATTATGTAATCCCACCCTCCCGATCATCCATTTCTGTAGATGTATAGAAAAGATTCTTAATACCCATTTTTAGAGCGTAGATTCGAGCTTGTAAAATTTTCATTTTAAAAATCATTAATTACAGATCCGCACTTTACATTTTCCGATTGTTAAAATTTCATGCTTTTCTGCTCTCAATTACACTAATATAAATCTGGGAAAATGTCGGCTGTCAATTTTTCTTCTATGAATCATTTAGAGCATGGTGAGACGTTTTCGTAGTAATTGGGATACTGCATAGTAAATGCTCTACGTAACATCCTATTTGGTGAATAAAGATTCTTAAAATCATATATTTCTTCGACGGATGCAGACGAGTACACGTCTGACCTATTCCGTCGCATGTTACATGCCATATGATTTTTGGGAATCTTCATTTACACAAATTGGCATAAAAAATGATTTTTTTAAGCAACGAATGGGGCACTACACTATCACAGTTAGAAGAATCGCGACTCTCCATACAACTTTCTCAGTACTCTTCAAATGTATAGAAAAAATTTTAATATGCCTTTAAGGAACATTGTTTAAATGTGTGTAAAATTTTCATTTTAAAGATCTTTTAATTACAAATATGCACTTTCCATTTTTAAAAATTTATTTATCCGGTCAAGCTCGCGCAGTTGTGTTATTGACGAAAACGCATGAAAAAATGAAATATATGTATTATGTAATCCCACCCTCCCGATCATCCATTTCTGCAGATGTATAGAAAAGATTCTTAATACGCATTTTTAGAGCGTAGATTCGAGCTTGTAAAATTTTCATTTTAAAAATCATTAATTACAGATCCGCACTTTACATTTTCCGATTGTTAAAATTTCATGCTTTTCTGCTCTCAATTACACTAATATAAATCTGGGAAAATGTCGGCTGTCAATTTTTCTTCTATGAATCATTTAGAGCATGGTGAGATGTTTTCGTAGTAATTGGGATACTGCATAGTAAATGCTCTACGTAACATCCTATTTGGTGAATAAAGATTCTTAAAATCATATATTTCTTCGACGGATGCAGACGAGTACACGTCTGACCTATTCCGTCGCATGTTACATGCCATATGATTTTTGGGAATCTTCATTTACACAAATTGGCATAAAAAATGATTTTTTTTAAGCAACGAATGGGGCACTACACTATCACAGTTAGAAGAATGGCGACTCTCCATACGAATTTCTCAGTACTCTTCAAATGTATAGAAAAAATTCTTAATATGCCTTTATGGAACATTGTTTAAAGGTGTGTAAAGTTTTCATTTTAAAAATCATTTAATTACAAATATGCACTTTCCATTTTTAAAAATTTAATTATCCCGTCAAGCTCGGGCAGTCGTGTTAATGACGAAAACGCATGAAAAAATGAAATATATTTATTATGTAATCCCACCCTCCCGATCATCCATTTCTGTAGATGTATAGAAAAGATTCTTAATACCCATTTTTAGAGCGTAGATTCGAGCTTGTAAAATTTTCATTTTAAAAATCATTAATTACAGATCCGCACTTTACATTTTCCGATTGTTAAAATTTCATGTTTTTCTGCTCTTAATTACACTAATATAAATCTGGGAAAATGTCGGCTGTCAATTTTTCTTCTATGAATCATTTAGAGCATGGTGAGATGTTTTCGTAGTAATTGGGATACTGCATAGTAAATGCTCTACCTAACATCCTATTTGGTGAATAAAGATTCTTAAAATCATATATTTCTTCGACGGATGCAGACGAGTACACGTCTGACCTATTCCGTCGCATGTTACATGCCATATGATTTTTGGGAATCTTCATTTACACAAATTGGCATAAAAAATGATTTTTTTAAGCAACGAATGGTGCACTACACCATCACATTTAGAAGAATGGCGACTCTCCATACGACTTTCTCAGTACTCTTCAAATGTATAGAAAAATTTTTTAATATGCCTTTATGGAACATTGTTTAAAGGTGTGTAAAATTTTCATTTAAAAAATCTTTTAATTACAAATATGCACTTTCCATTTTTAAAAATTTAATTATCCCGTCAAGCTCGCGCAGTCGTGTTAATGACGAAAACGCATGAAAAAATGAAATATATGTATTATGTAATCCCACCCTCCCGATCATCCATTTCTGTAGATGTATAGAAAAGATCCTTAATACCCATTTTTAGAGCGTAGATTCGAGCTTGTAAAATTTTCATTTTAAAAATCATTAATTACAGATCCGCACTTTACATTTTCCGATTGTTAAAATTTCATGCTTTTCTGCTCTCAATTACACTAATATAAATCTGGGAAAATGTCGGCTGTCAATTTTTCTTCTATGAATCATTTAGAGCTTGGTGAGATGTTTTCGTAGTAATTGGGATACTGCATAGTAAATGCTCTACGTAACATCCTATTTGGTGAATAAAGATTCTTAAAATCATATATTTCTTCGACGGATGCAGACGAGTACACGTCTGACCTATTCCGTCGCATGTTACATGCCATATGATTTTTGGGAATCTTCATTTACACAAATTGGCATAAAAAATGATTTTTTTTATGCAACGAATGGGGCACTACACTATCACAGTTAGAAGAATGGCGACTCTCCATACGACTTTCTCAGTACTCTTCAAATGTATAGAAAAAATTTTTAATATGCCTTTATGGAACATTGTTTAAAGGTGTGTAAAATTTTCATTTTAAAAATCTTTTAATTACAAATATGCACTTTCCATTTTTAAAAATTTAATTATCCGGTCAAGCTCGCGCAGTCGTGTTAATGACGAAAACGCATGAAAAAATGAAATATATGTAATATGTAATCCCATCCTCCCGATCATCCAATTCTGTAGATGTATAGAAAAGATTCTTAATACGCATTTTTAGAGCGTAGATTCGAGCTTGTAAAATTTTCATTTTAAAAATCATTAATTACAGAACCGCACTTTACATTTTCCGATTGTTAAAATTTCATGCTTTTCTGCTTTCAATTACACTAATATAAATTTGGGAAATGTCGGCTGTCAGTTTTTCTTCTATGAATCATTTAGAGCATGAAGAGATGTTTTCGTAGTAATTGGGATACTGCATAGTAAATGGTCTACGTAACATCCTATTTGGTGAATAAAGATTCTTAAAATCATATATTTCTTCGACGGATGCAGACGAGTACACGTCTGACCTATTCCGTCGATCTTCATTTACACAAATTGGCATAAAAAATGATTTTTTTTAAGCAACGAATGGGGCACTACACTATCACAGTTAGAAGAATGGCGACTCTCCATACGACTTTCTCAGTACTCTTCAAATGTATAGAAAAAATTCTTAATATGCCTTTATGGAACATTGTTTAAAGGTGTGTAAAGTTTTCATTTTGAAAATTTTTAATTACAAATATGCACTTTCCATTTTTAAAAATTTAATTATCCCGTCAAGCTCGGGCAGTCGTGTTAATGACGAAAACGCATGAAAAAATGAAATATATGTATTATGTAATCCCACCCTCCCGATCATCCATTTCTGTAGATGTATAGAAAAGATTCTTAATACCCATTTTTAGAGCGTAGATTCGAGCTTGTAAAATTTTCATTTTAAAAATCATTAATTACAGATCCGCACTTTACATTTTCCGATTGTTAAAATTTCATGCTTTTCTGCTCTCAATTACACTAATATAAATCTGGGAAAATGTCGGCTGTCAATTTTTCTTCTATGAATCATTTAGAGCATGGTGAGACGTTTTCGTAGTAATTGGGATACTGCATAGTAAATGCTCTACGTAACATCCTATTTGGTGAATAAAGATTCTTAAAATCATATATTTCTTCGACGGATGCAGACGAGTACACGTCTGACCTATTCCGTCGCATGTTACATGCCATATGATTTTTGGGAATCTTCATTTACACAAATTGGCATAAAAAATGATTTTTTTAAGCAACGAATGGGGCACTACACTATCACAGTTAGAAGAATCGCGACTCTCCATACAACTTTCTCAGTACTCTTCAAATGTATAGAAAAAATTTTAATATGCCTTTAAGGAACATTGTTTAAATGTGTGTAAAATTTTCATTTTAAAGATCTTTTAATTACAAATATGCACTTTCCATTTTTAAAAATTTATTTATCCGGTCAAGCTCGCGCAGTTGTGTTATTGACGAAAACGCATGAAAAAATGAAATATATGTATTATGTAATCCCACCCTCCCGATCATCCATTTCTGCAGATGTATAGAAAAGATTCTTAATACGCATTTTTAGAGCGTAGATTCGAGCTTGTAAAATTTTCATTTTAAAAATCATTAATTACAGATCCGCACTTTACATTTTCCGATTGTTAAAATTTCATGCTTTTCTGCTCTCAATTACACTAATATAAATCTGGGAAAATGTCGGCTGTCAATTTTTCTTCTATGAATCATTTAGAGCATGGTGAGATGTTTTCGTAGTAATTGGGATACTGCATAGTAAATGCTCTACGTAACATCCTATTTGGTGAATAAAGATTCTTAAAATCATATATTTCTTCGACGGATGCAGACGAGTACACGTCTGACCTATTCCGTCGCATGTTACATGCCATATGATTTTTGGGAATCTTCATTTACACAAATTGGCATAAAAAATGATTTTTTTTAAGCAACGAATGGGGCACTACACTATCACAGTTAGAAGAATGGCGACTCTCCATACGAATTTCTCAGTACTCTTCAAATGTATAGAAAAAATTCTTAATATGCCTTTATGGAACATTGTTTAAAGGTGTGTAAAGCTTTCATTTTAAAAATCATTTAATTACAAATATGCACTTTCCATTTTTAAAAATTTAATTATCCCGTCAAGCTCGGGCAGTCGTGTTAATGACGAAAACGCATGAAAAAATGAAATATATTTATTATGTAATCCCACCCTCCCGATCATCCATTTCTGTAGATGTATAGAAAAGATTCTTAATACCCATTTTTAGAGCGTAGATTCGAGCTTGTAAAATTTTCATTTTAAAAATCATTAATTACAGATCCGCACTTTACATTTTCCGATTGTTAAAATTTCATGTTTTTCTGCTCTTAATTACACTAATATAAATCTGGGAAAATGTCGGCTGTCAATTTTTCTTCTATGAATCATTTAGAGCATGGTGAGATGTTTTCGTAGTAATTGGGATACTGCATAGTAAATGCTCTACCTAACATCCTATTTGGTGAATAAAGATTCTTAAAATCATATATTTCTTCGACGGATGCAGACGAGTACACGTCTGACCTATTCCGTCGCATGTTACATGCCATATGATTTTTGGGAATCTTCATTTACACAAATTGGCATAAAAAATGATTTTTTTAAGCAACGAATGGTGCACTACACCATCACATTTAGAAGAATGGCGACTCTCCATACGACTTTCTCAGTACTCTTCAAATGTATAGAAAAATTTTTTAATATGCCTTTATGGAACATTGTTTAAAGGTGTGTAAAATTTTCATTTAAAAAATCTTTTAATTACAAATATGCACTTTCCATTTTTAAAAATTTAATTATCCCGTCAAGCTCGCGCAGTCGTGTTAATGACGAAAACGCATGAAAAAATGAAATATATGTATTATGTAATCCCACCCTCCCGATCATCCATTTCTGTAGATGTATAGAAAAGATCCTTAATACCCATTTTTAGAGCGTAGATTCGAGCTTGTAAAATTTTCATTTTAAAAATCATTAATTACAGATCCGCACTTTACATTTTCCGATTGTTAAAATTTCATGCTTTTCTGCTCTCAATTACACTAATATAAATCTGGGAAAATGTCGGCTGTCAATTTTTCTTCTATGAATCATTTAGAGCTTGGTGAGATGTTTTCGTAGTAATTGGGATACTGCATAGTAAATGCTCTACGTAACATCCTATTTGGTGAATAAAGATTCTTAAAATCATATATTTCTTCGACGGATGCAGACGAGTACACGTCTGACCTATTCCGTCGCATGTTACATGCCATATGATTTTTGGGAATCTTCATTTACACAAATTGGCATAAAAAATGATTTTTTTAAGCAACGAATGGGGCACTACACCATCACATTTAGAAGAATGGCGACTCTCCATACGACTTTCTCAGTACTCTTCAAATGTATAGAAAAAAATTTTAATATGCCTTTATGGAACATTGTTTAAAGGTGTGTAAAATTTTCATTTTAAAAATCTTTTAATTACAAATATGCACTTTCTATTTTTAAAAATTTAATTATCCCGTCAAGCTCGCGCAGTCGTGTTAATGACGAAAACGCATGAAAAAATGAAATATATGTATTATGTAATCCCACCCTCCCGATCATCCATTTCTGTAGATGTATAGAAAAGATCCTTAATACCCATTTTTAGAGCGTAGATTCGAGCTTGTAAAATTTTCATTTTAAAAATCATTAATTACAGATCCGCACTTTACATTTTCCGATTGCTAAAATTTCATGCTTTTCTGCTCTCAATTACACTAATATAAATCTGGGAAAATGTCGGCTGTCAATTTTTCTTCTATGAATCATTTAGAGCATGGTGAGATTTTTTCGTAGTAATTGGGATACTGCATAGTAAATGCTCTACCTAACATCCTATTTGGTGAATAAAGATTCTTAAAATCATATATTTCTCCGACGGATGCAGACGAGTACACGTCTGACCTATTCCGTCGCATGTTACATGCCATATGATTTTTGGGAATCTTCATTTACACAAATTGGCATAAAAAATGATTTTTTTAAGAAACGAATGGGGCACTAAACCATCACATTTAGAAGAATGGCGACTCTCCATACGACTTTCTCAGTACTCTTCAAATGTATAGAAAAAATTTTTAATATGCCTTTATGGAACATTGTTTAAAGGTGTGTAAAATTTTCATTTAAAAAATCTTTTAATTACAAATATGCACTTTCCATTTTTAAAAATTTAATTATACCGTCAAGCTCGCGCAGTCGTGTTAATGACGAAAACGCATGAAAAAATGAAATATATGTATTATGTAATCCCACCCTCCCGATCATCCATTTCTGTAGATGTATAGAAAAGATCCTTAATACCCATTTTTAGAGCGTAGATTCGAGCTTGTAAAATTTTCATTTTAAAAATCATTAATTACAGACCCGCACTTTACATTTTCCGATTGTTAAAATTTCATGCTTTTCTGCTCTCAATTACACTAATATAAATCTGGGAAAATGTCGGCTGTCAATTTTTCTTCTATGAATCATTTAGAGCATGGTGAGATGTTTTCGTAGTAATTGGGATACTGCATAGTAAATGCTCTACCTAACATCCTATTTGGTGAATAAAGATTCTTAAAATCATATATTTCTTCGACGGATGCAGACGAGTACACGTCTGACCTATTCCGTCGCATGTTACATGCCATATGATTTTTGGGAATCTTCATTTACACAAATTGGCATAAAAAATGATTTTTTTAAGCAACGAATGGGGCACTACACCATCACATTTAGAAGAATGGCGACTCTCCATACGACTTTCTCAGTACTCTTCAAATGTATAGAAAAATTTTTTAATATGCCTTTATGGAACATTGTTTAAAGGTGTGTAAAATTTTCATTTTAAAAATCTTTTAATTACAAATATGTACTTTCTATTTTTAAAAATTTAATTATCCCGTCAAGCTCGCGCAGTCGTGTTAATGACGAAAACGCATGAAAAAATGAAATATATGTATTATGTAATCCCACCCTCCCGATCATCCATTTCTGTAGATGTATAGAAAAGATCCTTAATACCCATTTTTAGAGCGTAGATTCGAGCTTGTAAAATTTTCATTTTAAAAATCATTAATTACAGATCCGCACTTTACATTTTCCGATTGTTAAAATTTCATGCTTTTCTGCTCTCAATTACACTAATATAAATCTGGGAAAATGTCGGCTGTCAATTTTTCTTCTATGAATCATTTAGAGCATGGTGAGATGTTTTCGTAGTAATTGGGATACTGCATAGTAAATGCTCTACCTAACATCCTATTTGGTGAATAAAGATTCTTAAAATCATATATTTCTTCGACGGATGCAGACGAGTACACGTCTGACCTATTCCGTCGCATGTTACATGCCATATGATTTTTGGGAATCTTCATTTACACAAATTGGCATAAAAAATGATTTTTTTTATGCAACGAATGGGGCACTACACTATCACAGTTAGAAGAATGGCGACTCTCCATACGACTTTCTCAGTACTCTTCAAATGTATAGAAAAATTTTTTAATATGCCTTTATGGAACATTGTTTAAAGGTGTGTAAAATTTTCATTTAAAAAATCTTTTAATTACAAATATGCACTTTCCATTTTTAAAAATTTAATTATCCGGTCAAGCTCGCGCAGTCGTGTTAATGACGAAAACGCATGAAAAAATGAAGTATATGTAATATGTAATCCCATCCTCCCGATCATCCAATTCTGTAGATGTATAGAAAAGATTCTTAATACGCATTTTTAGAGCGTAGATTCGAGCTTGTAAAATTTTCATTTTAAAAATCATTAATTACAGAACCGCACTTTACATTTTCCGATTGTTAAAATTTCATGCTTTTCTGCTTTCAATTACACTAATATAAATTTGGGAAATGTCGGCTGTCAGTTTTTCTTCTATGAATCATTTAGAGCATGAAGAGATGTTTTCGTAGTAATTGGGATACTGCATAGTAAATGGTCTACGTAACATCCTATTTGGTGAATAAAGATTCTTAAAATCATATATTTCTTCGACGGATGCAGACGAGTACACGTCTGACCTATTCCGTCGATCTTCATTTACACAAATTGGCATAAAAAATGATTTTTTTTAAGCAACGAATGGGGCACTACACTATCACAGTTAGAAGAATGGCGACTCTCCATACGACTTTCTCAGTACTCTTCAAATGTATAGAAAAAATTCTTAATATGCCTTTATGGAACATTGTTTAAAGGTGTGTAAAGTTTTCATTTTGAAAATTTTTAATTACAAATATGCACTTTCCATTTTTAAAAATTTAATTATCCCGTCAAGCTCGGGCAGTCGTGTTAATGACGAAAACGCATGAAAAAATGAAATATATGTATTATGTAATCCCACCCTCCCGATCATCCATTTCTGTAGATGTATAGAAAAGATTCTTAATACCCATTTTTAGAGCGTAGATTCGAGCTTGTAAAATTTTCATTTTAAAAATCATTAATTACAGATCCGCACTTTACATTTTCCGATTGTTAAAATTTCATGCTTTTCTGCTCTCAATTACACTAATATAAATCTGGGAAAATGTCGGCTGTCAATTTTTCTTCTATGAATCATTTAGAGCATGGTGAGACGTTTTCGTAGTAATTGGGATACTGCATAGTAAATGCTCTACGTAACATCCTATTTGGTGAATAAAGATTCTTAAAATCATATATTTCTTCGACGGATGCAGACGAGTACACGTCTGACCTATTCCGTCGCATGTTACATGCCATATGATTTTTGGGAATCTTCATTTACACAAATTGGCATAAAAAATGATTTTTTTAAGCAACGAATGGGGCACTACACTATCACAGTTAGAAGAATCGCGACTCTCCATACAACTTTCTCAGTACTCTTCAAATGTATAGAAAAAATTTTAATATGCCTTTAAGGAACATTGTTTAAATGTGTGTAAAATTTTCATTTTAAAGATCTTTTAATTACAAATATGCACTTTCCATTTTTAAAAATTTATTTATCCGGTCAAGCTCGCGCAGTTGTGTTAATGACGAAAACGCATGAAAAAATGAAATATATGTATTATGTAATCCCACCCTCCCGATCATCCATTTCTGCAGATGTATAGAAAAGATTCTTAATACGCATTTTTAGAGCGTAGATTCGAGCTTGTAAAATTTTCATTTTAAAAATCATTAATTACAGATCCGCACTTTACATTTTCCGATTGTTAAAATTTCATGCTTTTCTGCTCTCAATTACACTAATATAAATCTGGGAAAATGTCGGCTGTCAATTTTTCTTCTATGAATCATTTAGAGCATGGTGAGATGTTTTCGTAGTAATTGGGATACTGCATAGTAAATGCTCTACCTAACATCCTATTTGGTGAATAAAGATTCTTAAAATCATATATTTCTTCGACAGATGCAGACGAGTACACGTCTGACCTATTCCGTCGCATGTTACATGCCATATGATTTTTGGGAATCTTCATTTACACAAATTGGCATAAAAAATGATTTTTTTAAGCAACGAATGGTGCACTACACCATCACATTTAGAAGAATGGCGACTCTCCATACGACTTTCTCAGTACTCTTCAAATGTATAGAAAAATTTTTTAATATGCCTTTATGGAACATTGTTTAAAGGTGTGTAAAATTTTCATTTAAAAAATCTTTTAATTACAAATATGCACTTTCCATTTTTAAAAATTTAATTATCCCGTCAAGCTCGCGCAGTCGTGTTAATGACGAAAACGCATGAAAAAATGAAATATATGTATTATGTAATCCCACCCTCCCGATCATCCATTTCTGTAGATGTATAGAAAAGATCCTTAATACCCATTTTTAGAGCGTAGATTCGAGCTTGTAAAATTTTCATTTTAAAAATCATTAATTACAGATCCGCACTTTACATTTTCCGATTGTTAAAATTTCATGCTTTTCTGCTCTCAATTACACTAATATAAATCTGGGAAAATGTCGGCTGTCAATTTTTCTTCTATGAATCATTTAGAGCTTGGTGAGATGTTTTCGTAGTAATTGGGATACTGCATAGTAAATGCTCTACGTAACATCCTATTTGGTGAATAAAGATTCTTAAAATCATATATTTCTTCGACGGATGCAGACGAGTACACGTCTGACCTATTCCGTCGCATGTTACATGCCATATGATTTTTGGGAATCTTCATTTACACAAATTGGCATTAAAAATGATTTTTTTAAGCAACGAATGGGGCACTAAACCATCACATTTAGAAGAATGGCGACTCTCCATACGACTTTCTCAGTACTCTTCAAATGTATAGAAAAAATTTTTAATATGCATTTATGGAACATTGTTTAAAGGTGTGTAAAATTTTCATTTAAAAAATCTTTTAATTACAAATATGCACTTTCCATTTTTAAAAATTTAATTATACCGTCAAGCTCGCGCAGTCGTGTTAATGACGAAAACGCATGAAAAAATGAAATATATGTATTATGTAATCCCACCCTCCCGATCATCCATTTCTGTAGATGTATAGAAAAGATCCTTAATACCCATTTTTAGAGCGTAGATTCGAGCTTGTAAAATTTTCATTTTAAAAATCATTAATTACAGATCCGCACTTTACATTTTCCGATTGTTAAAATTTCATGCTTTTCTGCTCTCAATTACACTAATATAAATCTGGGAAAATGTCGGCTGTCAATTTTTCTTCTATGAATCATTTAGAGCATGGTGAGATGTTTTCGTAGTAATTGGGATACTGCATAGTAAATGCTCTACCTAACATCCTATTTGGTGAATAAAGATTCTTAAAATCATATATTTCTTCGACGGATGCAGACGAGTACACGTCTGACCTATTCCGTCGCATGTTACATGCCATATGATTTTTGGGAATCTTCATTTACACAAATTGGCATAAAAAATGATTTTTTTAAGCAACGAATGGGGCACTACACCATCACATTTAGAAGAATGGCGACTCTCCATACGACTTTCTCAGTACTCTTCAAATGTATAGAAAAATTTTTTAATATGCCTTTATGGAACATTGTTTAAAGGTGTGTAAAATTTTCATTTTAAAAATCTTTTAATTACAAATATGTACTTTCTATTTTTAAAAATTTAATTATCCCGTCAAGCTCGCGCAGTCGTGTTAATGACGAAAACGCATGAAAAAATGAAATATATGTATTATGTAATCCCACCCTCCCGATCATCCATTTCTGTAGATGTATAGAAAAGATCCTTAATACCCATTTTTAGAGCGTAGATTCGAGCTTGTAAAATTTTCATTTTAAAAATCATTAATTACAGATCCGCACTTTACATTTTCCGATTGTTAAAATTTCATGCTTTTCTGCTCTCAATTACACTAATATAAATCTGGGAAAATGTCGGCTGTCAATTTTTCTTCTATGAATCATTTAGAGCATGGTGAGATGTTTTCGTAGTAATTGGGATACTGCATAGTAAATGCTCTACCTAACATCCTATTTGGTGAATAAAGATTCTTAAAATCATATATTTCTTCGACGGATGCAGACGAGTACACGTCTGACCTATTCCGTCGCATGTTACATGCCATATGATTTTTGGGAATCTTCATTTACACAAATTGGCATAAAAAATGATTTTTTTTATGCAACGAATGGGGCACTACACTATCACAGTTAGAAGAATGGCGACTCTCCATACGACTTTCTCAGTACTCTTCAAATGTATAGAAAAAATTTTTAATATGCCTTTATGGAACATTGTTTAAAGGTGTGTAAAATTTTCATTTTAAAAATCTTTTAATTACAAATATGCACTTTCCATTTTTAAAAATTTAATTATCCGGTCAAGCTCGCGCAGTCGTGTTAATGACGAAAACGCATGAAAAAATGAAATATATGTAATATGTAATCCCATCCTCCCGATCATCCAATTCTGTAGATGTATAGAAAAGATTCTTAATACGCATTTTTAGAGCGTAGATTCGAGCTTGTAAAATTTTCATTTTAAAAATCATTAATTACAGAACCGCACTTTACATTTTCCGATTGTTAAAATTTCATGCTTTTCTGCTTTCAATTACACTAATATAAATTTGGGAAATGTCGGCTGTCAGTTTTTCTTCTATGAATCATTTCGAGCATGAAGAGATGTTTTCGTAGTAATTGGGATACTGCATAGTAAATGGTCTACGTAACATCCTATTTGGTGAATAAAGATTCTTAAAATCATATATTTCTTCGACGGATGCAGACGAGTACACGTCTGACCTATTCCGTCGATCTTCATTTACACAAATTGGCATAAAAAATGATTTTTTTTAAGCAACGAATGGGGCACTACACTATCACAGTTAGAAGAATGGCGACTCTCCATACGACTTTCTCAGTACTCTTCAAATGTATAGAAAAAATTCTTAATATGCCTTTATGGAACATTGTTTAAAGGTGTGTAAAGTTTTCATTTTGAAAATTTTTAATTACAAATATGCACTTTCCATTTTTAAAAATTTAATTATCCCGTCAAGCTCGGGCAGTCGTGTTAATGACGAAAACGCATGAAAAAATGAAATATATGAATTATGTAATCCCACCCTCCCGATCATCCATTTCTGTAGATGTATAGAAAAGATTCTTAATACCCATTTTTAGAGCGTAGATTCGAGCTTGTAAAATTTTCATTTTAAAAATCATTAATTACAGATCCGCACTTTACATTTTCCGATTGTTAAAATTTCATGCTTTTCTGCTCTCAATTACACTAATATAAATCTGGGAAAATGTCGGCTGTCAATTTTTCTTCTATGAATCATTTAGAGCATGGTGAGACGTTTTCGTAGTAATTGGGATACTGCATAGTAAATGCTCTACGTAACATCCTATTTGGTGAATAAAGATTCTTAAAATCATATATTTCTTCGACGGATGCAGACGAGTACACGTCTGACCTATTCCGTCGCATGTTACATGCCATATGATTTTTGGGAATCTTCATTTACACAAATTGGCATAAAAAATGATTTTTTTAAGCAACGAATGGGGCACTACACTATCACAGTTAGAAGAATCGCGACTCTCCATACAACTTTCTCAGTACTCTTCAAATGTATAGAAAAAATTTTAATATGCCTTTAAGGAACATTGTTTAAATGTGTGTAAAATTTTCATTTTAAAGATCTTTTAATTACAAATATGCACTTTCCATTTTTAAAAATTTATTTATCCGGTCAAGCTCGCGCAGTTGTGTTAATGACGAAAACGCATGAAAAAATGAAATATATGTATTATGTAATCCAACCCTCCCGATCATCAATTTCTGCAGATGTATAGAAAAGATTCTTAATACGCATTTTTAGAGCGTAGATTCGAGCTTGTAAAATTTTCATTTTAAAAATCATTAATTACAGATCCGCACTTTACATTTTCCGATTGTTAAAATTTCATGCTTTTCTGCTCTCAATTACACTAATATAAATCTGGGAAAATGTCGGCTGTCAATTTTTCTTCTATGAATCATTTAGAGCTTGGTGAGATGTTTTCGTAGTAATTGGGATACTGCATAGTAAATGCTCTACGTAACATCCTATTTGGTGAATAAAGATTCTTAAAATCATATATTTCTTCGACGGATGCAGACGAGTACACGTCTGACCTATTCCGTCGCATGTTACATGCCATATGATTTTTGGGAATCTTCATTTACACAAATTGGCATTAAAAATGATTTTTTTAAGCAACGAATGGGGCACTAAACCATCACATTTAGAAGAATGGCGACTCTCCATACGACTTTCTCAGTACTCTTCAAATGTATAGAAAAAATTTTTAATATGCCTTTATGGAACATTGTTTAAAGGTGTGTAAAATTTTCATTTAAAAAATCTTTTAATTACAAATATGCACTTTCCATTTTTAAAAATTTAATTATACCGTCAAGCTCGCGCAGTCGTGTTAATGACGAAAACGCATGAAAAAATGAAATATATGTATTATGTAATCCCACCCTCCCGATCATCCATTTCTGTAGATGTATAGAAAAGATCCTTAATACCCATTTTTAGAGCGTAGATTCGAGCTTGTAAAATTTTCATTTTAAAAATCATTAATTACAGATCCGCACTTTACATTTTCCGATTGTTAAAATTTCATGCTTTTCTGCTCTCAATTACACTAATATAAATCTGGGAAAATGTCGGCTGTCAATTTTTCTTCTATGAATCATTTAGAGCATGGTGAGATGTTTTCGTAGTAATTGGGATACTGCATAGTAAATGCTCTACCTAACATCCTATTTGGTGAATAAAGATTCTTAAAATCATATATTTCTTCGACGGATGCAGACGAGTACACGTCTGACCTATTCCGTCGCATGTTACATGCCATATGATTTTTGGGAATCTTCATTTACACAAATTGGCATAAAAAATGATTTTTTTTATGCAACGAATGGGGCACTACACTATCACAGTTAGAAGAATGGCGACTCTCCATACGACTTTCTCAGTACTCTTCAAATGTATAGAAAAAATTTTTAATATGCCTTTATGGAACATTGTTTAAAGGTGTGTAAAATTTTCATTTTAAAAATCTTTTAATTACAAATATGCACTTTCCATTTTTAAAAATTTAATTATCCGGTCAAGCTCGCGCAGTCGTGTTAATGACGAAAACGCATGAAAAAATGAAATATATGTAATATGTAATCCCATCCTCCCGATCATCCAATTCTGTAGATGTATAGAAAAGATTCTTAATACGCATTTTTAGAGCGTAGATTCGAGCTTGTAAAATTTTCATTTTAAAAATCATTAATTACAGAACCGCACTTTACATTTTCCGATTGTTAAAATTTCATGCTTTTCTGCTTTCAATTACACTAATATAAATTTGGGAAATGTCGGCTGTCAATTTTTCTTCTATGAATCATTTAGAGCATGGTGAGATGTTTTCGTAGTAATTGGGATACTGCATAGTAAATGCTCTACCTAACATCCTATTTGGTGAATAAAGATTCTTAAAATCATATATTTCTTCGACGGATGCAGACGAGTACACGTCTGACCTATTCCGTCGCATGTTACATGCCATATGATTTTTGGGAATCTTCATTTACACAAATTGGCATAAAAAATGATTTTTTTAAGCAACGAATGGGGCACTACACTATCACAGTTAGAAGAATCGCGACTCTCCATACAACTTTCTCAGTACTCTTCAAATGTATAGAAAAAATTTTAATATGCCTTTAAGGAACATTGTTTAAATGTGTGTAAAATTTTCATTTTAAAGATCTTTTAATTACAAATATGCACTTTCCATTTTTAAAAATTTATTTATCCGGTCAAGCTCGCGCAGTTGTGTTAATGACGAAAACGCATGAAAAAATGAAATATATGTATTATGTAATCCAACCCTCCCGATCATCAATTTCTGCAGATGTATAGAAAAGATTCTTAATACGCATTTTTAGAGCGTAGATTCGAGCTTGTAAAATTTTCATTTTAAAAATCATTAATTACAGATCCGCACTTTACATTTTCCGATTGTTAAAATTTCATGCTTTTCTGCTCTCAATTACACTAATATAAATCTGGGAAAATGTCGGCTGTCAATTTTTCTTCTATGAATCATTTAGAGCATGGTGAGATGTTTTCGTAGTAATTGGGATACTGCATAGTAAATGCTCTACCTAACATCCTATTTGGTGAATAAAGATTCTTAAAATCATATATTTCTTCGACGGATGCAGACGAGTACACGTCTGACCTATTCCGTCGCATGTTACATGCCATATGATTTTTGGGAATCTTCATTTACACAAATTGGCATAAAAAATGATTTTTTTAAGCAACGAATGGTGCACTACACCATCACATTTAGAAGAATGGCGACTCTCCATACGACTTTCTCAGTACTCTTCAAATGTATAGAAAAATTTTTTAATATGCCTTTATGGAACATTGTTTAAAGGTGTGTAAAATTTTCATTTAAAAAATCTTTTAATTACAAATATGCACTTTCCATTTTTAAAAATTTAATTATCCCGTCAAGCTCGCGCAGTCGTGTTAATGACGAAAACGCATGAAAAAATGAAATATATGTATTATGTAATCCCACCCTCCCGATCATCCATTTCTGTAGATGTATAGAAAAGATCCTTAATACCCATTTTTAGAGCGTAGATTCGAGCTTGTAAAATTTTCATTTTAAAAATCATTAATTACAGATCCGCACTTTACATTTTCCGATTGTTAAAATTTCATGCTTTTCTGCTCTCAATTACACTAATATAAATCTGGGAAAATGTCGGCTGTCAATTTTTCTTCTATGAATCATTTAGAGCTTGGTGAGATGTTTTCGTAGTAATTGGGATACTGCATAGTAAATGCTCTACGTAACATCCTATTTGGTGAATAAAGATTCTTAAAATCATATATTTCTTCGACGGATGCAGACGAGTACACGTCTGACCTATTCCATCGCATGTTACATGCATATGATTTTTGGGAATCTTCATTTACACAAATTGGCATAAAAAATGATTTTTTTAAGCAACGAATGGGGCACTACACCATCACATTTAGAAGAATGACGACTCTCCATACGACTTTCTCAGTACTCTTCAAATGTATAGAAAAAAATTTTAATATGCCTTTATGGAACATTGTTTAAAGGTGTGTAAAATTTTCATTTTAAAAATCTTTTAATTACAAATATGCACTTTCTATTTTTAAAAATTTAATTATCCCGTCAAGCTCGCGCAGTCGTGTTAATGACGAAAACGCATGAAAAAATGAAATATATGTATTATGTAATCCCACCCTCCCGATCATCCATTTCTGTAGATGTATAGAAAAGATCCTTAATACCCATTTTTAGAGCGTAGATTCGAGCTTGTAAAATTTTCATTTTAAAAATCATTAATTACAGATCCGCACTTTACATTTTCCGATTGTTAAAATTTCATGCTTTTCTGCTCTCAATTACACTAATATAAATCTGGGAAAATGTCGGCTGTCAATTTTTCTTCTATGAATCATTTAGAGCATGGTGAGATTTTTTCGTAGTAATTGGGATACTGCATAGTAAATGCTCTACCTAACATCCTATTTGGTGAATAAAGATTCTTAAAATCATATATTTCTCCGACGGATGCAGACGAGTACACGTCTGACCTATTCCGTCGCATGTTACATGCCATATGATTTTTGGGAATCTTCATTTACACAAATTGGCATAAAAAATGATTTTTTTAAGCAACGAATGGGGCACTAAACCATCACATTTAGAAGAATGGCGACTCTCCATACGACTTTCTCAGTACTCTTCAAATGTATAGAAAAAATTTTTAATATGCCTTTATGGAACATTGTTTATAGGTGTGTAAAATTTTCATTTAAAAAATCTTTTAATTACAAATATGCACTTTCCATTTTTAAAAATTTAATTATACCGTCAAGCTCGCGCAGTCGTGTTAATGACGAAAACGCATGAAAAAATGAAATATATGTATTATGTAATCCCACCCTCCCGATCATCCATTTCTGTAGATGTATAGAAAAGATCCTTAATACCCATTTTTAGAGCGTAGATTCGAGCTTGTAAAATTTTCATTTTAAAAATCATTAATTACAGATCCGCACTTTACATTTTCCGATTGTTAAAATTTCATGCTTTTCTGCTCTCAATTACACTAATATAAATCTGGGAAAATGTCGGCTGTCAATTTTTCTTCTATGAATCATTTAGAGCATGGTGAGATGTTCTCGTAGTAATTGGGATACTGCATAGTAAATGCTCTACCTAACATCCTATTTGGTGAATAAAGATTCTTAAAATCATATATTTCTTCGACGGATGCAGACGAGTACACGTCTGACCTATTCCGTCGCATGTTACATGCCATATGATTTTTGGGAATCTTCATTTACACAAATTGGCATAAAAAATGATTTTTTTAAGCAACGAATGGGGCACTACACCATCACATTTAGAAGAATGGCGACTCTCCATACGACTTTCTCAGTACTCTTCAAATGTATAGAAAAATTTTTTAATATGCCTTTATGGAACATTGTTTAAAGGTGTGTAAAATTTTCATTTTAAAAATCTTTTAATTACAAATATGTACTTTCTATTTTTAAAAATTTAATTATCCCGTCAAGCTCGCGCAGTCGTGTTAATGACGAAAACGCATGAAAAAATGAAATATATGTATTATGTAATCCCACCCTCCCGATCATCCATTACTGTAGATGTATAGAAAAGATCCTTTATACCCATTTTTAGAGCGTAGATTCGAGCTTGTAAAATTTTCATTTTAAAAATCATTAATTACAGATCCGCACTTTACATTTTCCGATTGTTAAAATTTCATGCTTTTCTGCTCTCAATTACACTAATATAAATCTGGGAAAATGTCGGCTGTCAATTTTTCTTCTATGAATCATTTAGAGCTTGGTGAGATGTTTTCGTAGTAATTGGGATACTGCATAGTAAATGCTCTACGTAACATCCTATTTGGTGAATAAAGATTCTTAAAATCATATATTTCTTCGACGGATGCAGACGAGTACACGTCTCACCTATTCCGTCGCATGTTACATGCCATATGATTTTTGGGAATCATCATTTACACAAATTGGCATAAAAAATGATTTTTTTAAGCAACGAATGGGGCACTACACTATCACAGTTAGAAGAATGGCGACTCTCCATACGACTTTCTCAGTACTCTTCAAATGTATAGAAAAAATTCTTAATAAGACTTTATGGAACATTGTTTAAAGGTGTGTAAAATATTCATTTAAAAATCTTTTAATTACAAATATGCACTTTCCATTTTAAAAAATTTAATTATCCCGTCAAGCTCGGGCAGTCGTGTTAATGACGAAAACGCATGAAAAAATGAAATATATGTATTATGTAATCCCACCCTCCCGATCATCCATTTCTGTAGATGTATAGAAAAGATTCTTAATACCCATTTTTAGAGCGTAGATTCGAGCTTGTAAAATTTTCATTTTAAATATCATTAATTACAGATCCGCACTTTACATTTTCCGATTGTTAAAATTTCATGCTTTTCTGCTCTCAATTACACTAATATAAATCTGGGAAAATGTCGGCTGTCAATTTTTCTTCTATGAATCATTTAGAGCATGGTGAGATGTTTTCGTAGTAATTGGGATACTGCATAGTAAATGCTATACGTAACATCCTATTTGGTGAATAAAGATTCTTAAAATCATATATTTCTTCGACGGATGCAGACGAGTACACGTCTGACCTATTCCGTCGCATGTTACATGCCATATGATTTTTGGTAATCTTCATTTACACAAATTGGCATAAAAAATGATTTTTTTTAAGCAACGAATGGGGCACTACACTATCACAGTTAGAAGAATGGCGACTCTCCATACGACTTTCTCAGTACTCTTCAAATGTATAGAAAAAATTCTTAATATGCCTTTATGGAACATTGTTTAAAGGTGTGTAAAATTTTCATTTTAAAAATCTTTTAATTACAAATATGCACTTTCCATTTTTAAAAATTTAATTATCCGGTCAAGCTCGCGCAGTCGTGTTAATGACGAAAACGCATGAAAAAATGAAATATATGTATTATGTAATCCCACCCTCCCGATCATCCAATTCTGTAGATGTATAGAAAAGATTCTTAATACGCATTTTTAGAGCGTAGATTCGAGCTTGTAAAATTTTCATTTTAAAAATCATTAATTACAGATCCGCACTTTACATTTTCCGATTGTTAAAATTTCATGCTTTTCTGCTTTCAATTACACTAATATAAATTTGGGAAATGTCGGCTGTCAGTTTTTCTTCTATGAATCATTTAGAGCATGAAGAGATGTTTTCGTAGTAATTGGGATACTGCATAGTAAATGCTCTACGTAACATCCTATTTGGTGAATAAAGATTCTTAAAATCATATATTACTTCGACGGATGCAGACGAGTACACGTCTCACCTATTCCGTCGCATGTTACATGCCATATGATTTTTGGGAATCTTCATTTACACAAATTGGCATAAAAAATGATTTTTTTAAGCAACGAATGGTGCACTACACTATCACAGTTAGAAGAATGGCGACTCTCCATACGACTTTCTCAGTACTCTTCAAATGTATAGAAAAAATTCTTAATAAGCCTTTATGGAACATTGTTTAAAGGTGTGTAAAATATTCATTTTAAAAATCTTTTAATTACAAATATGCACTTTCCATTTTTAAAAATTTAATTATCCCGTCAAGCTCGGGCAGTCGTGTTAATGACGAAAACGCATGAAAAAATGAAATATATGTATTATGTAATCCCACCCTCCCGATCATCCATTTCTGTAGATGTATAGAAAAGATTCTTAATACCGATTTTTAGAGCGTAGATTCGAGCTTGTAAAATTTTCAATTTAAAAATCATTAATTACAGATCCGCACTTTACATTTTCCGATTGTTAAAATTTCATGCTTTTCTGCTCTCAATTACACTATTATAAATCTGGGAAAATGTCGGCTGTCAATTTTTCTTCTATGAATCATTTAGAGCATGGTGAGATGTTTTCGTAGTAATTGGGATACTGCTTAGTAAATGCTCTACGTAACATCCTATTTGGTGAATAAAGATTCTTAAAATCATATATTTCTTCGACGGATGCAGACGAGTACACGTCTGACCTATTCCGTCGCATGTTACATGCCATATGATTTTTGGGAATCTTCATTTACACAAATTGGCATAAAAAATGATTTTTTTAAGCAACGAATGGGGCACTACACCATCACATTTAGAAGAATGGCGACTCTCCATACGACTTTCTCAGTACTCTTCAAATGTATAGAAAAAATTTTTAATATGCCTTTATGGAACATTGTTTAAAGGTGTGTAAAATTTTCATTTTAAAAATCTTTTAATTACAAATATGCACTTTCCATTTTTAAAAATTTAATTATCCCGTCAAGCTTCGGCAGTCGTGTTAATGACGAAAACGCATGAAAAAATGAAATATATGTATTATGTAATCCCACCCTCCCGATCATCCATTTCTGCAGATGTATAGAAAAGATTCTTAATACGCATTTTTAGAGCGTAGATTCGAGCTTGTAAAATTTTCATTTTAAAAATCATTAATTACAGATCCGCACTTTACATTTTCCGATTGCTAAAATTTCATGCTTTTCTGCTCTCAATTACACTAATATAAATCTGGGAAAATGTCGGCTGTCAATTTTTCTTCTATGAATCATTTAGAGCATGGTGAGATGTTTTCGTAGTAATTGGGATACTGCTTAGTAAATGCTCTACGTAACATCCTATTTGGTGAATAAAGATTCTTAAAATCATATATTTCTTCGACGGATGCAGACGAGTACACGTCTGACCTATTCCGTCGCATGTTACATGCCATATGATTTTTGGGAATCTTCATTTACACAAATTGGCATAAAAAATGATTTTTTTAAGCAACGAATGGGGCACTACACCATCACATTTAGAAGAATGGCGACTCTCCATACGACTTTCTCAGTACTCATCAAATGTATAGAAAATTTTTTTAATATGCCTTTATGGAACATTGTTTAAAGGTGTGTAAAATTTTCATTTTAAAAATCTTTTAATTACAAATATGCACTTTCCATTTTTAAAAATTTAATTATCCCGTCAAGCTCGCGCAGTCGTGTTAATGACGAAAACGCATGAAAAAATGAAATATATGTATTATGTAATCCCACCCTCCCGATCATCCAATTCTGTAGATGTATAGAAAAGATTCTTAATACGCATTTTTAGAGCGTAGATTCGAGCTTGTAAAATTTTCATTTTAAAAATCTTTTAATTACAAATATGCACTTTCCATTTTTAAAAATTTAATTATCCCGTCAAGCTTCGGCAGTCGTGTTAATGACGAAAACGCATGAAAAAATGAAATATATGTATTATGTAATCCCACCCTCCCGATCATCCATTTCTGTAGATGTATAGAAAAGATCCTTAATACCCATTTTTAGAGCGTAGATTCGAGCTTGTAAAATTTTCATGTTAAAAATCATTAATTACAGATCCGCACTTTACATTTTCCGATTGTTAAAATTTCATGCTTTTCTGCTCTCAATTACACTAATATAAATCTGGGAAAATGTCGGCTGTCAATTTTTCTTCTATGAATCATTTAGAGCATGGTGAGATGTTTTCGTAGTAATTGGGATACTGCATAGTAAATGCTATACGTAACATCCTATTTGGTGAATAAAGATTCTTAAAATCATATATTTCTTCGACGGATGCAGACGAGTACACGTCTGACCTATTCCGTCGCATGTTACATGCCATATGATTTTTGGTAATCTTCATTTACACAAATTGGCATAAAAAATGATTTTTTTTAAGCAACGAATGGGGCACTACACTATCACAGTTAGAAGAATGGCGACTCTCCATACGACTTTCTCAGTACTCTTCAAATGTATAGAAAAAATTTTTAATATGCCTTTATGGAACATTGTTTAAAGGTGTGTAAAATTTTCATTTTAAAAATCTTTTAATTACAAATATGCACTTTCCATTTTTAAAAATTTAATTATCCCGTCAAGCTCGCGCAGTCGTGTTAATGACGAAAACGCATGAAAAAATGAAATATATGTATTATGTAATCCCACCCTCCCGATCATCCAATTCTGTAGATGTATAGAAAAGATTCTTAATACGCATTTTTAGAGCGTAGATTCGAGCTTGTAAAATTTTCATTTTAAAAATCTTTTAATTACAAATATGCACTTTCCATTTTTAAAAATTTAATTATCCCGTCAAGCTCGCGCAGTCGTGTTAATGACGAAAACGCATGAAAAAATGAAATATATGTATTATGTAATCCCACCCTCCCGATCATCCATTTCTGTAGATGTATAGAAAAGATCCTTAATACCCATTTTTAGAGCGTAGATTCGAGCTTGTAAAATTTTCATGTTAAAAATCATTAATTACAGATCCGCACTTTACATTTTCCGATTGTTAAAATTTCATGCTTTTCTGCTCTCAATTACACTAATATAAATCTGGGAAAATGTCGGCTGTCAATTTTTCTTCTATGAATCATTTAGAGCATGGTGAGATGTTTTCGTAGTAATTGGGATACTGCATAGTAAATGCTATACGTAACATCCTATTTGGTGAATAAAGATTCTTAAAATCATATATTTCTTCGACGGATGCAGACGAGTACACGTCTGACCTATTCCGTCGCATGTTACATGCCATATGATTTTTGGTAATCTTCATTTACACAAATTGGCATAAAAAATGATTTTTTTTTAAGCAACGAATGGGGCACTACATTATCACAGTTAGAAGAATGGCGACTCTCCATACGACTTTCTCAGTACTCTTCAAATGTATAGAAAAAATTCTTAATATGCCTTTATGGAACATTGTTTAAAGGTGTGTAAAATTTTCATTTTAAAAATCTTTTAATTACAAATATGCACTTTCCATTTTTAAAAATTTAATTATCCGGTCAAGCTCGCGCAGTCGTGTTAATGACGAAAACGCATGAAAAAATGAAATATATGTATTATGTAATCCCACCCTCCCGATCATCCAATTCTGTAGATGTATAGAAAAGATTCTTAATACGCATTTTTAGAGCGTAGATTCGAGCTTGTAAAATTTTCATTTTAAAAATCATTAATTACAGAACCGCACTTTACATTTTCCGATTGTTAAAATTTCATGCTTTTCTGCTTTCAATTACACTAATATAAATTTGGGAAATGTCGGCTGTCAGTTTTTCTTCTATGAATCATTTAGAGCATGAAGAGATGTTTTCGTAGTAATTGGGATACTGCATAGTAAATGCTCTACGTAACATCCTATTTGGTGAATAAAGATTCTTAAAATCATATATTTCTGCGACGGATGCAGACGAGTACACGTCTGACCTATTCCGTCGCATGTTACATGCCATATGATTTTTGGGAATCTTCATTTACACAAATTGGCATAAAAAATGATTTTTTTTAAGCAACGAATGGGGCACTACACTATCACAGTTAGAAGAATGGCGACTCTCCATACGACTTTCTCAGTACTCTTCAAATGTATAGAAAAAATTCTTAATATGCCTTTATGGAACATTGTTTAAAGGTGTGTAAAGTTTTCATTTTGAAAATTTTTAATTACAAATATGCACTTTCCATTTTTAAAAATTTAATTATCCCGTCAAGCTCGGGCAGTCGTGTTAATGACGAAAACGCATGAAAAAATGAAATATATGTATTATGTAATCCCACCCTCCCGATCATCCATTTCTGCAGATGTATAGAAAAGATTCTTAATACGCATTTTTAGAGCGTAGATTCGAGCTTGTAAAATTTTCATTTTAAAAATCATTAATTACAGATCCGCACTTTACATTTTCCGATTGCTAAAATTTCATGCTTTTCTGCTCTCAATTACACTAATATAAATCTGGGAAAATGTCGGCTGTCAATTTTTCTTCTATGAATCATTTAGAGCATGGTGAGATGTTTTCGTAGTAATTGGGATACTGCATAGTAAATGCTCTACGTAACATCCTATTTGGTGAATAAAGATTCTTAAAATCATATATTTCTTCGACGGATGCAGACGAGTACACGTCTGACCTATTCCGTCGCATGTTACATGCCATATGATTTTTGGGAATCTTCATTTACACAAATTGGCATAAAAAATGATTTTTTTAAGCAACGAATGGGGCACTACACCATCACATTTAGAAGAATGGCGACTCTCCATACGACTTTCTCAGTACTCATCAAATGTATAGAAAATTTTTTTAATATGCCTTTATGGAACATTGTTTAAAGTTGTGTAAAATTTTCATTTTAAAAATCTTTTAATTACAAATATGCACTTTCCATTTTTAAAAATTTAATTATCCCGTCAAGCTCGCGCAGTCGTGTTAATGACGAAAACGCATGAAAAAATTAAATATATGTATTACTAGCTGTTACCCGTGACTTCGTTCACGCTTCATTAAAAGAAGAATAAATACATTAATTAAGAAAATATTTCATTCCCGATACTTAAAAACGTTAAAATTAACTAACTATTTATCACATTTCATAGGCGACAATACTGTATTTTTTGTTATAGGGACCTTGACATAACTCAGTCTGTAAAAAGTGAAATTTTGTGCCAAATAATCGCGAAAATGAAATTGCAACCAATGCAAAAAGGAGGGCCAAATAAAATCGTGGAAATAGACGAATTGGGTAAAAACAAATGTCAATTTTACCTGATAAACAATTTTACTTTTAACGCCTTTGTGAAACGTTTTAACAGCCATACTTCAAAAAAACATTAATTGGAAATAGTACATGCTTTTTCTTTAAATTCAGTTCTGCCTCCTTGGTTTAATGTATAGCTGAAACAAATCTTATTTTCTAAATGACAGTATGTTGACAGGCAATTTTCATTCTCTAGAATAAATTGATTCATAAAGTTTGAATATGTGAAAATATGTTTTTATTTTTCGGATAATTTACTGAAATCAAGATTCTGTTTTCACCATCTATTCAAAGTGAAAAACAATTCTGTTTTTCAGTTTTAATGAGAACATGGTGTAAAAAATATACTGATCTATTTTATTTTTCCTTTTTTTATACACAAATATGGAGTAATTTACTTTCCGTTTTTAGAGAAACTTCGTTAAAATTAACAAAAAAGGAAAAAATATCTTGGCATCTAATTTAATTTTTTAAATTCTGACAGTTTGTGTAACATCCTCGGATCAATGATAAACGGTATAAAGTAAATCACGTTGCGTTCGATATTCTGGTACTGTAAATGAAAATTATAAATTCACGGGCATTCTCCGTGAATTGCTGCCGTAATTTTACGGGAAATGCCCCCTTTTCAAGGTAAACGGTCCATTTCAGTAAATTTCATGTTTTTACGGGCAAAAACCGTTTATCTAATAACAAAGCTCGTTTATCTAGTCACAAAACCGGTTTTCTTATGGACATTGCCTGGAATCTCTGCTGCAGTAATTTTACTGCAGCAATTTTTTACAGTGAGGAGTAGTTGCGAAATACAAACATAGATTCGTGTTCATTTTCCTTTTCTTAAAATTATGATGCGATTTTTAGCAGAAAATTTTCATCTGTATATAACGAATATTCATGCTTAATAATCAGTATAGATAAAAAAACATTTAAATTTTTCGTTATAAATATGGCGTGAAACTCATCTGCTTTCTATACTTACTGATCCTTGTATTATTAATGTAAGGAATTGATTCACACTCATTTTAAAACACATTGGAAAATTCCCGTTTTATTTCAAATATGACGCATCTTTTTCCCGCAGAGAAATCCCTTTTTAATGACATAATTCTTGTTAATTTTCTTTTCCAGGCAATTAATTTCAGTACTGGCATAGGAGAAGTTATGTCGCTTTAACGAAATAATATTAAATCTTTAGTTTTTATCAACAAAATGGAACTATTAACATTCGTCATTTTTTTTAGGTAATCGAGTTATTTCTTTTAGTTTTAAGAATGAAAATAAATATTTCTCGCTATCCATGACATCATTTTCGACATGGATAATTTTGCGGAGCATATTATTGACATTTGCTGACCATTTTCTTTTGAAACTTCTTTTTACTTTTTTTAAAATTTAAATAAAAAATACGGTATAATTATATTAGCCCTGCGCAGACGGTAAAACGCCAAGAATTATTACCATACAAAAGAAAAAAGCAAAAAAAAAAAAAAAAAAAAAGATCATTTTATTTCACCAATCAAAGATATCCGCTTTATTTTTGATGTATGGCGTCATATTCGCCTTTTTCCTATGGTTACTCATATTGAAACCTTGTATTATTATCAACAACTAAAAAAAAGTACGTTTTATTTCTAATAATATTGTTTAATCTTCTTCTTAATTCTTTAATTTTTTTATTTCATTTTTATTTTTCACGTGAAAAAATTTCAATTGAAACTAAATTGTTGACTAAAAATTATTATTCCGGAATTTGAATTAGTTTTGGCAACGATAAAGTATTAGCAACGGTAAAGTGAATTTAACCATGTTAAAATATTATACGAAAAAAATGTCCATTTACTCTCTATGAAAAAACGAAATTTTGAATTATTAAGAAAAATATTTGAATAAAATAAACAAAAATCAGCCTATGTTCAAATGAGGGTTATAATCAATCTGTATGCAAAAATACAGGATCATTAAAGGCTCCATTTTGACGCTGGCTTCAGCCTAACATTTGCGCACAATCAGATTTATAATATTATTAGGATGTAATCCCACCCTCCAGATCATCCATTTCTGTAGATGTATAGAAAAGATCCTTAATACCCATTTTTAGAGCGTAGATTCGAGCTTGTAAAATTTTCATTTTAAAAATCATTAATTACAGATCCACACTTTACATTTTCCGATTGTTAAAATTTCATGCTTTTCTGCTCTCAATTACACTAATATAAATCTGGGAAAATGTCGGCTGTCAATTTTTCTTCTATGAATCATTTAGAGCATGGTGAGATGTTTTCGTAGTAATTGGGATACTGCATAGTAAATGCTCTACGTAACATCCTATTTGGTGAATAAAGATTCTTAAAATCATATATTTCTTCGACGGATGCAGACGAGTACACGTCTGACCTATTCCGTCGCATGTTACATGCCATATGATTTTTGGGAATCTTTATTTACACAAATTGGCATAAAAAATGATTTTTTTAAGCAACGAATGGGGCACTACACCATCACATTTAGAAGAATGGCGACTCTCCATACGACTTTCCCAGTACTCTTCAAATGTATAGAAAAAATTCTTAATATGCCTTTATGGAACATTGTTTAAAGGTGTGTAAAATTTTCATTTTAAAAATCTTTTAATTACAAATATGCACTTTCCATTTTTAAAAATTTAATTATCCGGTCAAGCTCGCGCAGTCGTGTTAATGACGAAAACGCATGAAAAAATGAAATATATGTATTATGTAATCCCAACCTCCCGATCATCCATTTCTGTAGATGTATAGAAAAGATCCTTAATACCCATTTTTAGAGCGTAGATTCGAGCTTGTAAAATTTTCATTTTAAAAATCAATAATTACAGATCCACACTTTACATTTTCCGATTGTTAAAATTTCATGCTTTTCTGCTCTCAATTACACTAATATAAATCTGGGAAAATGTCGGCTGTCAATTTTTCTTCTATGAATCATTTAGAGCATGGTGAGATGTTTTCGTAGTAATTGGGATACTGCATAGTAAATGCTCTACGTAACATCCTATTTGGTGAATAAAGATTCTTAAAATCATATATTTCTTCGACGGATGCAGACGAGTACACGTCTGACCTATTCCGTCGCATGTTACATGCCATATGATTTTTGGGAATCTTCATTTACACAAATTGGCATAAAAAATGATTTTTTTTAAGCAACGAATGGGGCTCTACACTATCACAGTTAGAAGAATGGCGACTCTCCATACGACTTTCTCAGTACTCTTCAAATGTATAGAAAAAATTCTTAATATGCCTTTATGGAACATTGTTTAAAGGTGTGTAAAGTTTTCATTTTGAAAATTTTTAATTACAAATATGCACTTTCCATTTTTAAAAATTTAATTATCCCGTCAAGCTCGGGCAGTCGTGTTAATGACGAAAACGCATGAAAAAATGAAATATATGTATTATGTAATCCCACCCTCCCGATCATCCATTTCTGTAGATGTATAGAAAAGATTCTTAATACCCATTTTTAGAGCGTATATTCGAGCTTGTAAAATTTTCATTTTAAAAGTCATTAATTACAGATCCGCACTTTACATTTTCCGATTGTTAAAATTTCATGCTTTTCTGCTCTCAATTACACTAATATAAATCTGGGAAAATGTCGGCTGTCAATTTTTCTTCTATGAATCATTTAGAGCATGGTGTGATGTTTTCGTAGTAATTGGGATACTGCATAGTAAATGCTCTACGTAACATCCTATTTGGTGAATAAAGATTCTTAAAATCATATATTTCTTCGACGGATGCAGACGAGTACACGTCTGACCTATTCCGTCGCATGTTACATGCCATATGATTTTTGGGAATCTTCATTTACACAAATTGGCATAAAAAATGATTTTTTTAAGCAACGAATGGGGCACTACACTATCACAGTTAGAAGAATCGCGACTCTCCATACAACTTTCTCAGTACTCTTCAAATGTATAGAAAAAATTTTAATATGCCTTTAAGGAACATTGTTTAAATGTGTGTAAAATTTTCATTTTAAAGATCTTTTAATTACAAATATGCACTTTCCATTTTTAAAAATTTATTTATCCGGTCAAGCTCGCGCAGTTGTGTTAATGACGAAGACGCATGAAAAAATGAAATATATGTATTATGTAATCCCACCCTCCCGATAATCCATTTCTGCAGATGTATAGAAAAGATTCTTAATACGCATTTTTAGAGCGTAGATTCGAGCTTGTAAAATTTTCATTTTAAAAATCATTAATTACAGATCCGCACTTTACATTTTCCGAATGTTAAAATTTCATGCTTTTCTGCTCTCAATTACACTAATATAAATCTGGGAAAATGTCGGCTGTCAATTTTTCTTCTATGAATCATTTAGAGCATGGTGAGATGTTTTCGTAGTAATTGGGATACTGCATAGTAAATGCTCTACGTAACATCCTATTTGGTGAATAAAGATTCTTAAAATCATATATTTCTTCGACGGATGCAGACGAGTACACGTCTGACCTATTCCGTCGCATGTTACATGCCATATGATTTTTGGGAATCTTCATTTACACAAATTGGCATAAAAAATGATTTTTTTTAAGCAACGAATGGGGCACTACACTATCACAGTTAGAAGAATGGCGACTCTCCATACGACTTTCTCAGTACTCTTCAAATGTATAGAAAAAATTCTTAATATGCCTTTATGGAACATTGTTTAAAGGTGTGTAAAGTTTTCATTTTGAAAATTTTTAATTACAAATATGCACTTTCCATTTTTAAAAATTTAATTATCCCGTCAAGCTCGGGTAGTCGTGTTAATGACGAAAACGCATGAAAAAATGAAATATATGTATTATGTAATCCCACCATCCCGATCATCCATTTCTGTAGATGTATAGAAAAGATTCTTAATACCCATTTTTAGAGCGTAGATTCGAGCTTGTAAAATTTTCATTTTAAAAATCATTAATTACAGATCCGCACTTTACATTTTCCGATTGTTAAAATTTCATGCTTTTCTGCTCTCAATTACACTAATATAAATCTGGGAAAATGTCGGCTGTCAATTTTTCTTCTATGATTCATTTAGAGCATGGTGAGATGTTTTCGTAGTAATTGGGATACTGCATAGTAAATGCTCTACGTAACATCCTATTTGGTGAATAAAGATTCTTAAAATCATATATTTCTTCGACGGATGCAGACGAGTACACGTCTGACCTATTCCGTCGCATGTTACATGCCATATGATTTTTGGGAATCTTCATTTCAACAAATTGGCATAAAAAATGTTTTTTTTAAGCAACGAATGGGGCACTACACTATCACAGTTAGAAGAATCGCGACTCTCCATACAACTTTCTCAGTACTCTTCAAATGTATAGAAAAAATTTTAATATGCCTTTAAGGAACATTGTTTAAATGTGTGTAAAATTTTCATTTTAAAGATCTTTTAATTACAAATATGCACTTTCCATTTTTAAAAATTTATTTATCCGGTCAAGCTCGCGCAGTTGTGTTAATGACGAAAACGCATGAAAAAATGAAATATATGTATTATGTAATCCCACCCTCCCGATCATCCATTTCTGTAGATGTATAGAAAAGATCCTTAATACCCATTTTTAGAGCGTAGATTCGAGCTTGTAAAATTTTCATGTTAAAAATCATTAATTACAGATCCGCACTTTACATTTTCCGATTGTTAAAATTTCATGCTTTTCTGCTCTCAATTACACTAATATAAATCTGGGAAAATGTCGGCTGTCAATTTTTCTTCTATGAATCATTTAGAGCATGGTGAGATGTTTTCGTAGTAATTGGGATACTGCATAGTAAATGCTATACGTAACATCCTATTTGGTGAATAAAGGTTCTTAAAATCATATATTTCTTCGACGGATGCAGACGAGTACACGTCTGACCTATTCCGTCGCATGTTACATGCCATATGATTTTTGGTAATCTTCATTTACACAAATTGGCATAAAAAATGATTTTTTTTAAGCAACGAATGGGGCACTACACTATCACAGTTAGAAGAATGGCGACTCTCCATACGACTTTCTCAGTACTCTTCAAATGTATAGAAAAAATTCTTAATATGCCTTTATGGAACATTGTTTAAAGGTGTGTAAAATTTTCATTTTAAAAATCTTTTAATTACAAATATGCACTTTCCATTTTTAAAAATTTAATTATCCGGTCAAGCTCGCGCAGTCGTGTTAATGACGAAAACGCATGAAAAAATGAAATATATGTATTATGTAATCCCACCCTCCCGATCATCCAATTCTGTAGATGTATAGAAAAGATTCTTAATACGCATTTTTAGAGCGTAGATTCGAGCTTGTAAAATTTTCATTTTAAAAATCATTAATTACAGAACCGCACTTTACATCTTCCGATTGTTAAAATTTCATGCTTTTCTGCTTTCAATTACACTAATATAAATTTGGGAAATGTCGGCTGTCAGTTTTTCATCTATGAATCATTTAGAGCATGGTGAGATGTTTTCGTAGTAATTGGGATACTGCATAGTAAATGCTATACGTAACATCCTATTTGGTGAATAAAGGTTCTTAAAATCATATATTTCTTCGACGGATGCAGACGAGTACACGTCTGACCTATTCCGTCGCATGTTACATGCCATATGATTTTTGGTAATCTTCATTTACACAAATTGGCATAAAAAATGATTTTTTTTAAGCAACGAATGGGGCACTACACTATCACAGTTAGAAGAATGGCGACTCTCCATACGACTTTCTCAGTACTCTTCAAATGTATAGAAAAAATTCTTAATATGCCTTTATGGAACATTGTTTAAAGGTGTGTAAAATTTTCATTTTAAAAATCTTTTAATTACAAATATGCACTTTCCATTTTTAAAAATTTAATTATCCGGTCAAGCTCGCGCAGTCGTGTTAATGACGAAAACGCATGAAAAAATGAAATATATGTATTATGTAATCCCACCCTCCCGATCATCCAATTCTGTAGATGTATAGAAAAGATTCTTAATACGCATTTTTAGAGCGTAGATTCGAGCTTGTAAAATTTTCATTTTAAAAATCATTAATTACAGAACCGCACTTTACATCTTCCGATTGTTAAAATTTCATGCTTTTCTGCTTTCAATTACACTAATATAAATTTGGGAAATGTCGGCTGTCAGTTTTTCATCTATGAATCATTTAGAGCATGAAGAGATGTTTTCGTAGTAATTGGGATACTGCATAGTAAATGCTCTACGTAACATGCTCTACGTAAATCCTATTTGGTGAATAAAGATTCTTAAAATCATATATTTCTTCGACGGATGCAGACGAGTACGCGACTGACTCAATCTGTCGCATGTTACATGCCAAAATGATTTTTGGATTAACGTAACCAGCGCGTAAAAAATTCTTATTTTACTTTTTTGGAGCATTGTTCAATTACACTAACAAAAATCTGGAAAAATAGCGGATTTCAATTTTTCTTCTATGAATCTTTTAAAGCATGGGGACATGTTTTCGTAGTAATTGGGATACTGCATAGTATATACTCCACGTAACATCCTATTTGGTGGAAAAAGATTCTTAAAATAAACTATTTCTTCGACGGATTAAGACGACTACGCGACTGACTCAATCTGTCGCATGTTACATGCCAAAATGATTTTTGGATTAACGTAACCAGCGCTAGCGTAGAGATATTACTGGAGACCAGACGAAATTGCACCAGTGTTCAATCATAAAAATATTTTCTTTTCTCATAAAATATATCTTGAAAAATCTTAAACGTTTAAAATAAAAATTGTGTTTGAATGTGTTTTGGTAAGCTCTAAACACAACAAAATGTACCCACTAACAAAATTTTGAAATGTATGACCTCTGTGTAAAATAAGATATTTTTAAGATAATTAAGCCGTCAACTATACAAGTTATTTGCGCTAAATGCATTCTATGACTGATGAAACGAAATACTATTACATCTACAACCTGCGATTCCCGTAACCACCGCTACCGTAGACCAGTATTACTGATTACAGTGCACCAGGCAAATGACATGAATCCAAGGACAAAGTCACGAGGAAAGGCCATAAGATATTTAAAATCATCAGTTATGTAACTTTAAGTGAACCTAGTGAGTATATTAAAAAAGTTTCGCTGCATTACCCACATAAAAAGTTTATCGTTTTTCATGTATTATATCTTAGCGTATCTGACAACTACTTCTATTGAAGAAATACGCGGTGTTTTAAATGTGTTTTGGTGAATTCTGAACGCGAAAAAATGTGCCCAATAAGAAAATTTTGAAAAATGTCTAGTGTACTCTGTGCAAATTAAAATATTTTAAAGTAAGTAAGCAGTATATTATGCAAGCTATTCACTCTAAATCAAGCTAGCACATTTGTGTTATTGACGATAAAACATGCAAAAATTAAAACATTTGTATATGTATTCCCACCCACCCTCCCGAAGAATCTTTATTCACCAAATAGGATGTTACGTAGAGCATATACTATGCAGCATCCCAATTACTAAAAAAAAATTCTTATTTTACTTTTTTGGAGCATTGTTCAATTACACTAACACAAATCTGGAAAAATAGCGGCTGTCAATTTTTCTTGTATGAATCTTTTAAAGCATGGGGACATGTTTTCGTAGTAATTGGGATACTGCATAGTATATAATAGTCCACGTAACATCCTATTTGGTGGAAAAAGATTCTTAAAATAAACTATTTCTTCGACGGATTAAGACGACTACGCGACTGACTCAATCTGTCGCATGAGTAATTGGGATACTGCATAGTATATAATAGTCCACGTAACATCCTATTTGGTGGAAAAAGATTCTTAAAATAAACTATTTCTTCGACGGATTAAGACGACTACGCGACTGACTCAATCTGTCGCATGTTACATGCCAAAATGATTTTTGGATTAACGTAACCAGCGCTAGCGTAGAGATATTACTGGAGACCAGACGAAATTGCACCAGTGTTCAATCATAAAAATATTTTCTTTTCTCACAAAATATATCTTGAAATATCTTAAACGTTTAAAATGAAAATTGTGTTTGAATGTGTTTTGGTAAGCTCTAAACACAACAAAATGTACCCACTAACAAAATTTTGAAATATTTGACCTCTGTGTAAAATAAGACATTTTGAAGATAATTAAGCCGTTAACTATACAAGCTATTTGCGCTAAATGCATTCTATGACTGATGAAACGAAATCCTATTACATCTACAACCTGCGATTCCCGTAACCACCGCTACCGTAGACCAGTATTACTGATTACAGTGCACCAGGCAAATGACATGAATCCAAGGACAAAGTGACGAGGAAAGGCCATAAGATATTTAAAATCATCAGTCATGTAACTTTAAGTGAACCTAGTGAGTACATTAAAAAAAGGTTCGCTGCATTACCCACATAAAAAGTTTGTCGTTTTTCATGTATTATATCTTAGCGTATCTGACAACTACTTCTATTGAAGAAATACGCGGTGTTTTAAATGTGTTTTGGTGAATTCTGAACACGAAAAAATGTGCCCAATAAGAAAATTTTGAAAAATGTCTAGTGTACTCTGTGCAAATTAAAATATTTTAAAGTGAGTAAGCAGTATATTATGCAAGCTATTCACTCTAAATCAAGCTAGCACATTTGTGTTATTGACGAAAAAACATGCAAAAATTAAAACATTTGTATATGTATTCCCACCCACCCTCCCGAAGAATCTTTATTCACCAAATAGGATGTTACGTAGAGCATATACTATGCAGCATCCCAATTACTAAAAAAAATTCTTATTTTACTTTTTTGGAGCATTGTTCAATTACACTAACAAAAATCTGGAAAAATAGCGGCTTTCAATTTTTCTTCTATGAATCTTTTAAAGCATGGGGACATGTTTTCGTAGTAATTGGGATACTGCATAGTATATACTCCACGTAACATCCTATTTGGTGGAAAAAGATTCTTAAAATAAACTATTTCTTCGACGGATTAAGACGACTACGCGACTGACTCAATCTGTCGCATGTTACATGCCAAAATGATTTTTGGATTAACGTAACCAGCGCTAGCGTAGAGATATTACTGGAGACCAGACGAAATTGCACCAGTGTTCAATCATAAAAATATTTTCTTTTCTCATAAAATATATCTTGAAAAATCTTAAACGTTTAAAATAAAAATTGTGTTTGAATGTGTTTTGGTAAGCTCTAAACACAACAAAATGTACCCACTAACAAAATTTTGAAATGTATGACCTCTGTGTAAAATAAGATATTTTTAAGATAATTAAGCCGTAAACTATACAAGTTATTTGCGCTAAATGCATTCTATGACTGATGAAACGAAATACTATTACATCTACAACCTGCGATTCCCGTAACCACCGCTACCGTAGACCAGTATTACTGATTACAGTGCACCAGGCAAATGACATGAATCCAAGGACAAAGTCACGAGGAAAGGCCATAAGATATTTAAAATCATCAGTTATGTAACTTTAAGTGAACCTAGTGAGTATATTAAAAAAGTTTCGCTGCATTACCCACATAAAAAGTTTATCGTTTTTCATGTATTATATCTTAGCGTATCTGACAACTACTTCTATTGAAGAAATACGCGGTGTTTTAAATGTGTTTTGGTGAATTCTGAACGCGAAAAAATGTGCCCAATAAGAAAATTTTGAAAAATGTCTAGTGTACTCTGTGCAAATTAAAATATTTTAAAGTAAGTAAGCAGTATATTATGCAAGCTATTCACTCTAAATCAAGCTAGCACATTTGTGTTATTGACGATAAAACATGCAAAAATTAAAACATTTGTATATGTATTCCCACCCACCCTACCGAAGAATCTTTATTCACCAAATAGGATGTTACGTAGAGCATATACTATGCAGCATCCCAATTACTAAAAAAAATTCTTATTTTACTTTTTTGGAGCATTGTTCAATTACACTAACATAAATCTGGAAAAATAGCAGCTGTCAATTTTTCTTGTATGAATCTTTTAAAGCATGGGGACATGTTTTCGTAGTAATTGGGATACTGCATAGTATATAATAGTCCACGTAACATCCTATTTGGTAGGAAAAGATTCTTAAAATAAACTACTTCTTCGACGGATTAAGACGACTACGCGACTGACTCAATCTGTCGCATGAGTAATTGGGATACTGCATAGTATATAATAGTCCACGTAACATCCTATTTGGTGGAAAAAGATTCTTAAAATAAACTATTTCTTCGACGGATTAAGACGACTACGCGACTGACTCAATCTGTCGCATGTTACATGCCAAAATGATTTTTGGATTAACGTAACCAGTGCTAGCGTAGAGATATTACTGGAGACCAGACGAAATTGCACCAGTGTTCAATCATAAAAATATTTTCTTTTCTCACAAAATATATCTTGAAATATCTTAAACGTTTAAAATGAAAATTGTGTTTGAATGTGTTTTGGTAAGCTCTAAACACAACAAAATGTACCCACTAACAAAATTTTGAAACATATGACCTCTGTGTAAAATAAGACATTTTGAAGATAATTAAGCCGTTAACTATACAAGCTATTTGCGCTAAATGCATTCTATGACTGATGAAACGAAATCCTATTACATCTACAACCTGCGATTCCCGTAACCACCGCTACCGTAGACCAGTATTACTGATTACAGTGCACCAGGCAAATGACATGAATCCAAGGACAAAGTGACGAGGAAAGGCCATAAGATATTTAAAATCATCAGTCATGTAACTTTAAGTGAACCTAGTGAGTACATTAAAAAAAGTTTCGCTGCATTACCCACATAAAAAGTTTATCGTTTTTCATGTATTATATCTTAGCGTATCTGACAACTACTTCTATTGAAGAAATACGCGGTGTTTTAAATGTGTTTTGGTGAATTCTGAACACGAAAAAATGTGCCCAATAAGAAAATTTTGAAAAATGTCTAGTGTACTCTGTGCAAATTAAAATATTTTAAAGTGAGTAAGCAGTATATTATGCAAGCTATTCACTCTAAATCAAGCTAGCACATTTGTGTTATTGACGAAAAAACATGCAAAAATTAAAACATTTGTATATATATTCCCACCCACCCTCCCGAAGAATCTTTATTCACCAAATAGGATGTTACGTAGAGCATATACTATGCAGCATCCAATTACTAAAAAAAATTCTTATTTTACTTTTTTGGAGCATTGTTCAATTACACTAACACAAATCTGGAAAAATAGCGGCTGTCAATTTTTCTTGTATGAATCTTTTAAAGCATGGGGACATGTTTTCGTAGTAATTGGGATACTGCATAGTATATAATAGTCCACGTAACATCCTATTTGGTGGAAAAAGATTCTTAAAATAAACTATTTCTTCGACGGATTAAGACGACTACGCGACTGACTCAATCTGTCGCATGTTACATGCCAAAATGATTTTTGGATTAACGTAACCAGCGCTAGCGTAGAGATATTACTGGAGACCAGACGAAATTGCACCAGTGTTCAATCATAAAAATATTTTCTTTTCTCATAAAATATATCTTGAAAAATCATAAACGTTTAAAATAAAAATTGTGTTTGAATGTGTTTTGGTAAGCTCTAAACACAACAAAATGTACCCACTAACAAAATTTTGAAATGTATGACCTCTGTGTAAAATAAGATATTTTTAAGATAATTAAGGCGTAAACTATACAAGTTATTTGCGCTAAATGCATTCTATGACTGATGAAACGAAATCCTATTACATCTACAACCTGCGATTCCCGTAACCACCGCTACCGTAGACCAGTATTACTGATTACAGTGCACCAGGCAAATGACATGAATCCAAGGACAAAGTCACGAGGAAAGGCCATAAGATATTTAAAATCATCAGTCATGTAACTTTAAGTGAACCTAGTGAGTATATTAAAAAAAGTTTCGCTGCATTACCCACATAAAAAGTTTATCGTTTTTCATATCATCAGTCATGTAACTTTAAGTGAACCTAGTGAGTATATTAAAAAAAGTTTCGCTGCATTACCCACATAAAAAGTTTATCGTTTTTCATGTATTATATCTTAGCGTATCTGACAACTACTTCTATTGAAGAAATACGGGGTGTTTTAAATGTGTTTTGGTGAATTCTGAAACGAAAAAATGTGCCCAATAAGAAAATTTTGAAAAGTGTCTAGTGTACTCTGTGCAAAATAAAATAATTTAAGGTAAGTAAGCAGTATATTATGCAAGCTATTCACTCTAAATCAAGCTAGTCCATTTTTGTTAATGACGAAAAAACATGCAAAAATTAAAACATTTGTATATGTATTCCCACCCACCCACCTTCCCGAAGAATCTTCATTCATCAAATAGGATGTTACGTAGAGCATATACTATGCAGCATCCCAATTACTAAAAAAAATTCTTATTTTACTTTTTTGGAGCATAGTTCAATTACACTAACATAAATCTGGAAAAATAGCGGCTGTCAATTTTTCTTCTATGAATCTTTTAAAGCATGGGGACATGTTTTCGTAGTAATTGGGATATTGCATAGTATATACTCCACGTAACAACCTATTTGGTGAAAAAAAGATTCTTAAAATAAACTATTTCTTCGACGGATTAAGACGACTACGCGACTGACTCAATCTGTCGCATGTTACATGCCAAAATGATTTTTGGATTAACGTAACCAGCGCTAGCGTAGAGATATTACTGGAGACCAGACGAAATTGCACCAGTGTTCAATCATAAAAATATTTTCTTTTCTCATACAATATATCTTGAAATATCTTAAACGTTTAAAATAAAAATTGTGTTTGAATGTGTTTTGGTAAGCTCTAAAAACAACAAAATGTACCCACTAACAAAATTTTGAAATGTATGAGCTCTGTCTAAAATAAGGCATTTTAAAGATAATTAAGCCGTAAACTATACGAGCTATTTGCGCGAAATGCATTCTATGACTGATGAAACGAAATCCTATTACATCTACAACCTGCGATTCCCGTAACCACCGCTACCGTAGACCAGTATTACTGATTACAGTGCACCAGGCAAATGACATGAATCCAAGGACAAACTTAAAAAAAGTTTTGCTGCATTACCCACATAAAAAGTTTATCGTTTTTCATGTATTATATCTTAGCGTATCTGACAACTACTTCTATTGAAGAAATACGGGGTGTTTTAAATGTATTTTGGTGAATTCTGAACACGAAAAACTGTGCCCAATAAGAAAATTTTGAAAAGTGTCTAGTGTACTCTGTGCAAAATAAAATATTTTAAGGTAAGTAAGCAGTATATTATGCAAGCTATTCACTCTAAATCAAGCTAGCACATTTGTGTTATTGACGAAAAAACATGCAAAAATTAAAACATTTGTATATGTATTCCCACCCACCCTCCCGAAGAATCTTTATTCACCAAATAGGATGTTACGTAGAGCATATACTATGCAGCATCCCAATTACTAAAAAATATTCTTATTTTACTTTTTTTGGAGCATTGTTCAATTAAACTAACATAAATCTGGAAAAATAGCGGTTGTCAATTTTTCTTCTATGAATCTTTTAAAGCATGGGGACATGTTTTCGCAGTAATTGGGATACTGCATAGTATATACTCCACGTAACATCTTATTTGGTGGAAAAAGATTCTTAAAATAAACTATTTCTTCGACGGATTAAGACGACTACGCGACTGACTCAATCTGTCGCATGTTACATGCCAAAATGATTTTTGGATTAACGTAACCAGCGCTAGCGTAGAGGTATTACTGGAGACCAGACGAAGTTGCACCAGTGTTCAATCATAATAATATTTTCTTTTCTCACAAAATATATCTTGAAATATCTTAAACGTTTAAAATAAAAATTGTGTTTGAATGTGTTTTGGTAAGCTCTAAACACAACAAAATGTACCCACTAACAAAATTTTGAAATGTATGAACTCTGTGTAAAATAAGACATTTTTAAGATAATTAAGCCGTTAACTATATATGCTATTTGCGCTAAATGAATTCTATGACTGATGAAACGAAATCCTATTACATCTACAACCTGTGATTCCCGTAACCACCGCTACCGTAGACCAGTATTACTGATTACAGTGCACCAGGCAAATGACATGAATCCAAGGACAAAGTCGCGAGGAAAGGCCATAAGATATTTAAAATCAACAGTCATGTAACTTTAAGTGAACCTAGTAAGTATATTAAAAAAAGTTTCGCTGCATTACCCACATTAAAAGTTTATCGTTTTTCATGTATTATATCTTAGCGTATCTGACAACTACTTCTATTGAAGAAATACGCGGTGTTTTAAATGTGTTTTGGTGAATTCTGAACACGAAAAAATGTGCCCAATAAGAAAATTTTGAAAAATGTCTAGTGTACTCTGTGCAAATTAAAATATTTTAAAGTAAGTAAGCAGTATATTATGCAAGCTATTCACTCTAAATCAAGCTAGCACATTTGTGTTATTGACGATAAAACATGCAAAAATTAAAACATTTGTGTATGTATTCCCACCCACCCTCCCGAAGAATCTTTATTCACCAAATAGGATGTTACGTAGAGCATATACTATGCAGCATCCCAATTACTAAAAAAAATTCTTATTTTACTTTTTTGGAGCATTGTTCAATTACACTAACAAAAATCTGGAAAAATAGCGGCTTTCAATTTTTCTTCTATGAATCTTTTAAAGCATGGGGACATGTTTTCGTAGTAATTGGGATACTGCATAGTATATACTCCACGTAACATCCTATTTGGTGGAAGAAGATTCTTAAAATAAACTATTTCTTCGACGGATTAAGACGACTACGCGACTGACTCAATCTGTCGCATGTTACATGCCAAAATGATTTTTGGATTAACGTAACCAGCGCTAGCGTAGAGGTATTACTGGAGACCAGACGAAGTTGCACCAGTGTTCAATCATAATAATATTTTCTTTTCTCATAAAATATATCTTGAAAAATCTTAAACGTTTAAAATAAAAATTGTGTTTGGTAAGCTCTAAAAACAACAAAATGTACCCACTAACAAAATTTTGAAATGTATGAGCTCTGTCTAAAATAAGGCATTTTAAAGATAATTAAGCCGTAAACTATACGAGCTATTTGCGCGAAATGCATTCTATGACTGATGAAACGAAATCCTATTACATCTACAACCTGCGATTCCCGTAACCACCGCTACCGTAGACCAGTATTACTGATTACAGTGCACCAGGCAAATGACATGAGTCCAAGGACAAAGTCACGAGGAGAGGCCATAAGATATTTAAAATCATCAGTCATGTAACTTTAAGTGAACCTAGTGAGTATATTAAAAAAAGTTTCGCTGCATTACCCACATAAAAAGTTTATCGTTTTTCATATCATCAGTCATGTAACTTTAAGTGAACCTAGTGAGTATATTAAAAAAAGTTTCGCTGCATTACCCACATAAAAAGTTTATCGTTTTTCATGTATTATATCTTAGCGTATCTGACAACTACTTCTATTGAAGAAATACGCGGTGTTTTAAATGTGTTTTGGTGAATTCTGAACACGAAAAAATGTGCCCAATAAGAAAATTTTGAAAAGTGTCTAGTGTACTCTGTGCAAAATAAAATATTTTAAGGTAAGTAAGCAGTATATTATGCAAGCTATTCACTCTAAATCAAGCTAGCACATTTGTGTTATTGACGAAAAAACATGCAAAAATTAAAACATTTGTATATGTATTCCCACCCACCCTCCCGAAGAATCTTTATTCACCAAATAGAATGTTACGTAGAGCATATACTATGCAGCATCCCAATTACTAAAAAATATTTTTATTTTACTTTTTTGGAGCATTGTTCAATTACACTAACATAAATCTGGAAAAATAGCGGTTGTCAATTTTTCTTCTATGAATCTTTTAAAGCATGGGGACATGTTTTCGCAGTAATTGGGATACTGCATAGTATATACTCCACGTAACATCCTATTTGGTGGAAAAAGATTCTTAAAATAAACTATTTCTTCGACGGATTAAGACGACTACGCGACTGACTCTATCTGTCGCATGTTACATGCCAAAATGATTTTTGGATTAACGTAACCAGCGCTAGCGTAGAGGTATTACTGGAGACCAGACGAAGTTGCACCAGTGTTCAATCATAATAATATTTTCTTTTCTCACAAAATATATCTTGAAATATCTTAAACGTTTAAAATAAAAATTGTGTTTGAATGTGTTTTGGTAAGCTCTAAACACAACAAAATGTACCCACTAACAAAATTTTGAAATGTATGAACTCTGTGTAAAATAAGACATTTTTAAGATAATTAAGCCGTTAACTATATATGCTATTTGCGCTAAATGAATTCTATGACTGATGAAACGAAATCCTATTACATCTACAACCTGCGATTCCCGTAACCACCGCTACCGTAGACCAGTATTACTGATTAAAGTGCACCAGGCAAATGACATGAATCCAAGGACAAAGTCGCGAGGAAAGGCCATAAGATATTTAAAATCAACAGTCATGTAACTTTAAGTGAACCTAGTAAGTATATTGAAAAAAGTTTCGCTGCATTACCCACATTAAAAGTTTATCGTTTTTCATGTATTATATCTTAGCGTATCTGACAACTACTTCTATTGAAGAAATACGCGGTGTTTTAAATGTGTTTTGGTGAATTCTGAACACGAAAAAATGTGCCCAATAAGAAAATTTTGAAAAATGTCTAGTGTACTCTGTGCAAATTAAAATATTTTAAAGTAAGTAAGCAGTATATTATGCAAGCTATTCACTCTAAATCAAGCTAGCACATTTGTGTTATTGACGATAAAACATGCAAAAATTAAAACATTTGTATATGTATTCCCACCCACCCTCCCGAAGAATCTTTATTCACCAAATAGGATGTTACGTTGAGCATATACTATGCAGCATCCCAATTACTAAAAAAAATTCTTATTTTACTTTTTTGGAGCATTGTTCAATTACACTAACACAAATCTGGAAAAATAGCGGCTGTCAATTTTTCTTGTATGAATCTTTTAAAGCATGGGGACATGTTATCGTAGTAATTGGGATACTGCATAGTATATAATAGTCCACGTAACATCCTATTTGGTGGAAAAAGATTCTTAAAATAAACTATTTCTTCGACGGATTAAGACGACTACGCGACTGACTCAATCTGTCGCATGTTACATGCCAAAATGATTTTTGGATTAACGTAACCAGCGCTAGCGTAGAGGTATTACTGGAGACCAGACGAAGTTGCACCAGTGTTCAATCATAATAATATTTTCTTTTCTCACAAAATATATCTTGAAATATCTTAAACGTTTAAAATAAAAATTGTGTTTGAATGTGTTTTGGTAAGCTCTAAACACAGCAAAATGTACCCACTAACAAAATTTTTAAATGTATGAACTCTGTGTAAAATAAGACATTTTTAAGATAATTAAGCCGTTAACTATATATGCTATTTGCGCTGAATGAATTCTATGACTGATGAAACGAAATCCTATTACATCTACAACCTGCGATTCCCGTAACCACCGCTAACGTAGACCAGTATTACTGATTACAGTGCACCAGGCAAATGACATGAATCCAAGGACAAAGTCACGAGGAAAGGCCATAAGATATTTAAAATCATCAGTCATGTAACTTTAAGTGAACCTAGTGAGTATATTAAAAAAAGTTTCGCTGCATTACCCACATAAAAAGTTTATCGTTTTTCATGTATTATATCTTAGCGTATCTGACAACTACTTCTATTGAAGAAATACGCGGTGTTTTAAATGTGTTTTGGTGAATTCTGAACACGAAAAAATGTGCCCAATAAGAAAATTTTGAAAAGTGTCTAGTGTACTCTGTGCAAAATAAAATATTTTAAGGTAAGTAAGCAGTATATTATGCAAGCTATTCACTCTAAATCAAGCTAGTCCATTTTTGTTAATGACGAAAAAACATGCAAAAATTAAAACATTTGTATATGTATTCCCACCCACCCACCTTCCCGAAGAATCTTCATTCATCAAATAGGATGTTACGTAGAGCATATACTATGCAGCATCCCAATTACTAAAAAAAATTCTTATTTTACTTTTTTGGAGCATAGTTCAATTACACTAACATAAATCTGGAAAAATAGCGGCTGTCAATTTTTCTTCTATGAATCTTTTAAAGCATGGGGACATGTTTTCGTAGTAATTGGGATATTGCATAGTATATACTCCACGTAACAACCTATTTGGTGAAAAAAAGATTCTTAAAATAAACTATTTCTTCGACGGATTAAGACGACTACGCGACTGACTCAATCTGTCGCATGTTACATGCCAAAATGATTTTTGGATTAACGTAACCAGCGCTAGCGTAGAGATATTACTGGAGACCAGACGAAATTGCACCAGTGTTCAATCATAAAAATATTTTCTTTTCTCATACAATATATCTTGAAATATCTTAAACGTTTAAAATAAAAATTGTGTTTGAATGTGTTTTGGTAAGCTCTAAAAACAACAAAATGTACCCACTAACAAAATTTTGAAATGTATGAGCTCTGTCTAAAATAAGGCATTTTAAAGATAATTAAGCCGTAAACTATACGAGCTATTTGCGCGAAATGCATTCTATGACTGATGAAACGAAATCCTATTACATCTACAACCTGCGATTCCCGTAACCACCGCTACCGTAGACCAGTATTACTGATTACAGTGCACCAGGCAAATGACATGAATCCAAGGACAAACTTAAAAAAAGTTTTGCTGCATTACCCACATAAAAAGTTTATCGTTTTTCATGTATTATATCTTAGCGTATCTGACAACTACTTCTATTGAAGAAATACGGGGTGTTTTAAATGTATTTTGGTGAATTCTGAACACGAAAAACTGTGCCCAATAAGAAAATTTTGAAAAGTGTCTAGTGTACTCTGTGCAAAATAAAATATTTTAAGGTAAGTAAGCAGTATATTATGCAAGCTATTCACTCTAAATCAAGCTAGCACATTTGTGTTATTGACGAAAAAACATGCAAAAATTAAAACATTTGTATATGTATTCCCACCCACCCTCCCGAAGAATCTTTATTCACCAAATAGGATGTTACGTAGAGCATATACTATGCAGCATCCCAATTACTAAAAAATATTCTTATTTTACTTTTTTTGGAGCATTGTTCAATTAAACTAACATAAATCTGGAAAAATAGCGGTTGTCAATTTTTCTTCTATGAATCTTTTAAAGCATGGGGACATGTTTTCGCAGTAATTGGGATACTGCATAGTATATACTCCACGTAACATCTTATTTGGTGGAAAAAGATTCTTAAAATAAACTATTTCTTCGACGGATTAAGACGACTACGCGACTGACTCAATCTGTCGCATGTTACATGCCAAAATGATTTTTGGATTAACGTAACCAGCGCTAGCGTAGAGGTATTACTGGAGACCAGACGAAGTTGCACCAGTGTTCAATCATAATAATATTTTCTTTTCTCACAAAATATATCTTGAAATATCTTAAACGTTTAAAATAAAAATTGTGTTTGAATGTGTTTTGGTAAGCTCTAAACACAACAAAATGTACCCACTAACAAAATTTTGAAATGTATGAACTCTGTGTAAAATAAGACATTTTTAAGATAATTAAGCCGTTAACTATATATGCTATTTGCGCTAAATGAATTCTATGACTGATGAAACGAAATCCTATTACATCTACAACCTGTGATTCCCGTAACCACCGCTACCGTAGACCAGTATTACTGATTACAGTGCACCAGGCAAATGACATGAATCCAAGGACAAAGTCGCGAGGAAAGGCCATAAGATATTTAAAATCAACAGTCATGTAACTTTAAGTGAACCTAGTAAGTATATTAAAAAAAGTTTCGCTGCATTACCCACATTAAAAGTTTATCGTTTTTCATGTATTATATCTTAGCGTATCTGACAACTACTTCTATTGAAGAAATACGCGGTGTTTTAAATGTGTTTTGGTGAATTCTGAACACGAAAAAATGTGCCCAATAAGAAAATTTTGAAAAATGTCTAGTGTACTCTGTGCAAATTAAAATATTTTAAAGTAAGTAAGCAGTATATTATGCAAGCTATTCACTCTAAATCAAGCTAGCACATTTGTGTTATTGACGATAAAACATGCAAAAATTAAAACATTTGTGTATGTATTCCCACCCACCCTCCCGAAGAATCTTTATTCACCAAATAGGATGTTACGTAGAGCATATACTATGCAGCATCCCAATTACTAAAAAAAATTCTTATTTTACTTTTTTGGAGCATTGTTCAATTACACTAACAAAAATCTGGAAAAATAGCGGCTTTCAATTTTTCTTCTATGAATCTTTTAAAGCATGGGGACATGTTTTCGTAGTAATTGGGATACTGCATAGTATATACTCCACGTAACATCCTATTTGGTGGAAGAAGATTCTTAAAATAAACTATTTCTTCGACGGATTAAGACGACTACGCGACTGACTCAATCTGTCGCATGTTACATGCCAAAATGATTTTTGGATTAACGTAACCAGCGCTAGCGTAGAGGTATTACTGGAGACCAGACGAAGTTGCACCAGTGTTCAATCATAATAATATTTTCTTTTCTCATAAAATATATCTTGAAAAATCTTAAACGTTTAAAATAAAAATTGTGTTTGGTAAGCTCTAAAAACAACAAAATGTACCCACTAACAAAATTTTGAAATGTATGAGCTCTGTCTAAAATAAGGCATTTTAAAGATAATTAAGCCGTAAACTATACGAGCTATTTGCGCGAAATGCATTCTATGACTGATGAAACGAAATCCTATTACATCTACAACCTGCGATTCCCGTAACCACCGCTACCGTAGACCAGTATTACTGATTACAGTGCACCAGGCAAATGACATGAGTCCAAGGACAAAGTCACGAGGAGAGGCCATAAGATATTTAAAATCATCAGTCATGTAACTTTAAGTGAACCTAGTGAGTATATTAAAAAAAGTTTCGCTGCATTACCCACATAAAAAGTTTATCGTTTTTCATATCATCAGTCATGTAACTTTAAGTGAACCTAGTGAGTATATTAAAAAAAGTTTCGCTGCATTACCCACATAAAAAGTTTATCGTTTTTCATGTATTATATCTTAGCGTATCTGACAACTACTTCTATTGAAGAAATACGCGGTGTTTTAAATGTGTTTTGGTGAATTCTGAACACGAAAAAATGTGCCCAATAAGAAAATTTTGAAAAGTGTCTAGTGTACTCTGTGCAAAATAAAATATTTTAAGGTAAGTAAGCAGTATATTATGCAAGCTATTCACTCTAAATCAAGCTAGCACATTTGTGTTATTGACGAAAAAACATGCAAAAATTAAAACATTTGTATATGTATTCCCACCCACCCTCCCGAAGAATCTTTATTCACCAAATAGAATGTTACGTAGAGCATATACTATGCAGCATCCCAATTACTAAAAAATATTTTTATTTTACTTTTTTGGAGCATTGTTCAATTACACTAACATAAATCTGGAAAAATAGCGGTTGTCAATTTTTCTTCTATGAATCTTTTAAAGCATGGGGACATGTTTTCGCAGTAATTGGGATACTGCATAGTATATACTCCACGTAACATCCTATTTGGTGGAAAAAGATTCTTAAAATAAACTATTTCTTCGACGGATTAAGACGACTACGCGACTGACTCTATCTGTCGCATGTTACATGCCAAAATGATTTTTGGATTAACGTAACCAGCGCTAGCGTAGAGGTATTACTGGAGACCAGACGAAGTTGCACCAGTGTTCAATCATAATAATATTTTCTTTTCTCACAAAATATATCTTGAAATATCTTAAACGTTTAAAATAAAAATTGTGTTTGAATGTGTTTTGGTAAGCTCTAAACACAACAAAATGTACCCACTAACAAAATTTTGAAATGTATGAACTCTGTGTAAAATAAGACATTTTTAAGATAATTAAGCCGTTAACTATATATGCTATTTGCGCTAAATGAATTCTATGACTGATGAAACGAAATCCTATTACATCTACAACCTGCGATTCCCGTAACCACCGCTACCGTAGACCAGTATTACTGATTAAAGTGCACCAGGCAAATGACATGAATCCAAGGACAAAGTCGCGAGGAAAGGCCATAAGATATTTAAAATCAACAGTCATGTAACTTTAAGTGAACCTAGTAAGTATATTGAAAAAAGTTTCGCTGCATTACCCACATTAAAAGTTTATCGTTTTTCATGTATTATATCTTAGCGTATCTGACAACTACTTCTATTGAAGAAATACGCGGTGTTTTAAATGTGTTTTGGTGAATTCTGAACACGAAAAAATGTGCCCAATAAGAAAATTTTGAAAAATGTCTAGTGTACTCTGTGCAAATTAAAATATTTTAAAGTAAGTAAGCAGTATATTATGCAAGCTATTCACTCTAAATCAAGCTAGCACATTTGTGTTATTGACGATAAAACATGCAAAAATTAAAACATTTGTATATGTATTCCCACCCACCCTCCCGAAGAATCTTTATTCACCAAATAGGATGTTACGTTGAGCATATACTATGCAGCATCCCAATTACTAAAAAAAATTCTTATTTTACTTTTTTGGAGCATTGTTCAATTACACTAACACAAATCTGGAAAAATAGCGGCTGTCAATTTTTCTTGTATGAATCTTTTAAAGCATGGGGACATGTTATCGTAGTAATTGGGATACTGCATAGTATATAATAGTCCACGTAACATCCTATTTGGTGGAAAAAGATTCTTAAAATAAACTATTTCTTCGACGGATTAAGACGACTACGCGACTGACTCAATCTGTCGCATGTTACATGCCAAAATGATTTTTGGATTAACGTAACCAGCGCTAGCGTAGAGGTATTACTGGAGACCAGACGAAGTTGCACCAGTGTTCAATCATAATAATATTTTCTTTTCTCACAAAATATATCTTGAAATATCTTAAACGTTTAAAATAAAAATTGTGTTTGAATGTGTTTTGGTAAGCTCTAAACACAGCAAAATGTACCCACTAACAAAATTTTTAAATGTATGAACTCTGTGTAAAATAAGACATTTTTAAGATAATTAAGCCGTTAACTATATATGCTATTTGCGCTGAATGAATTCTATGACTGATGAAACGAAATCCTATTACATCTACAACCTGCGATTCCCGTAACCACCGCTAACGTAGACCAGTATTACTGATTACAGTGCACCAGGCAAATGACATGAATCCAAGGACAAAGTCACGAGGAAAGGCCATAAGATATTTAAAATCATCAGTCATGTAACTTTAAGTGAACCTAGTGAGTATATTAAAAAAAGTTTCGCTGCATTACCCACATAAAAAGTTTATCGTTTTTCATGTATTATATCTTAGCGTATCTGACAACTACTTCTATTGAAGAAATACGCGGTGTTTTAAATGTGTTTTGGTGAATTCTGAACACGAAAAAATGTGCCCAATAAGAAAATTTTGAAAAGTGTCTAGTGTACTCTGTGCAAAATAAAATATTTTAAGGTAAGTAAGCAGTATATTATGCAAGCTATTCACTCTAAATCAAGCTAGCACATTTGTGTTATTGACGAAAAAACATGCAAAAATTAAAACATTTGTATATGTATTCCCACCCACCCTCCCGAAGAATCTTTATTCACCAAATAGAATGTTACGTAGAGCATATACTATGCAGCATCCCAATTACTAAAAAATATTTTTATTTTACTTTTTTGGAGCATTGTTCAATTACACTAACATAAATCTGGAAAAATAGCGGTTGTCAATTTTTCTTCTATGAATCTTTTAAAGCATGGGGACATGTTTTCGCAGTAATTGGGATACTGCATAGTATATACTCCACGTAACATCCTATTTGGTGGAAAAAGATTCTTAAAATAAACTATTTCTTCGACGGATTAAGACGACTACGCGACTGACTCTATCTGTCGCATGTTACATGCCAAAATGATTTTTGGATTAACGTAACCAGCGCTAGCGTAGAGGTATTACTGGAGACCAGACGAAGTTGCACCAGTGTTCAATCATAATAATATTTTCTTTTCTCACAAAATATATCTTGAAATATCTTAAACGTTTAAAATAAAAATTGTGTTTGAATGTGTTTTGGTAAGCTCTAAACACAACAAAATGTACCCACTAACAAAATTTTGAAATGTATGAACTCTGTGTAAAATAAGACATTTTTAAGATAATTAAGCCGTTAACTATATATGCTATTTGCGCTAAATGAATTCTATGACTGATGAAACGAAATCCTATTACATCTACAACCTGCGATTCCCGTAACCACCGCTACCGTAGACCAGTATTACTGATTACAGTGCACCAGGCAAATGACATGAATCCAAGGACAAAGTCGCGAGGAAAGGCCATAAGATATTTAAAATCAACAGTCATGTAACTTTAAGTGAACCTAGTAAGTATATTGAAAAAAGTTTCGCTGCATTACCCACATTAAAAGTTTATCGTTTTTCATGTATTATATCTTAGCGTATCTGACAACTACTTCTATTGAAGAAATACGCGGTGTTTTAAATGTGTTTTGGTGAATTCTGAACACGAAAAAATGTGCCCAATAAGAAAATTTTGAAAAATGTCTAGTGTACTCTGTGCAAATTAAAATATTTTAAAGTAAGTAAGCAGTATATTATGCAAGCTATTCACTCTAAATCAAGCTAGCACATTTGTGTTATTGACGATAAAACATGCAAAAATTAAAACATTTGTATATGTATTCCCACCCACCCTCCCGAAGAATCTTTATTCACCAAATAGGATGTTACGTTGAGCATATACTATGCAGCATCCCAATTACTAAAAAAAATTCTTATTTTACTTTTTTGGAGCATTGTTCAATTACACTAACACAAATCTGGAAAAATAGCGGCTGTCAATTTTTCTTGTATGAATCTTTTAAAGCATGGGGACATGTTATCGTAGTAATTGGGATACTGCATAGTATATAATAGTCCACGTAACATCCTATTTGGTGGAAAAAGATTCTTAAAATAAACTATTTCTTCGACGGATTAAGACGACTACGCGACTGACTTAATCTGTCGCATGTTACATGCCAAAATGATTTTTGGATTAACGTAACCAGCGCTAGCGTAGAGGTATTACTGGAGACCAGACGAAGTTGCACCAGTGTTCAATCATAATAATATTTTCTTTTCTCACAAAATATATCTTGAAATATCTTAAACGTTTAAAATAAAAATTGTGTTTGAATGTGTTTTGGTAAGCTCTAAACACAGCAAAATGTACCCACTAACAAAATTTTGAAATGTATGAACTCTGTGTAAAATAAGACATTTTTAAGATAATTAAGCCGTTAACTATATATGCTATTTGCGCTGAATGAATTCTATGACTGATGAAACGAAATCCTATTACATCTACAACCTGCGATTCCCGTAACCACCGCTAACGTAGACCAGTATTACTGATTACAGTGCACCAGGCAAATGACATGAATCCAAGGACAAAGTCACGAGGAAAGGCCATAAGATATTTAAAATCATCAGTCATGTAACTTTAAGTGAACCTAGTGAGTATATTAAAAAAAGTTTCGCTGCATTACCCACATAAAAAGTTTATCGTTTTTCATGTATTATATCTTAGCGTATCTGACAACTACTTCTATTGAAGAAATACGCGGTGTTTTAAATGTGTTTTGGTGAATTCTGAACACGAAAAAATGTGCCCAATAAGAAAATTTTGAAAAATGTCTAGTGTACTCTGTGCAAATTAAAATATTTTAAAGTAAGTAAGCAGTATATTATGCAAGCTATTCACTCTAAATCAAGCTAGCACATTTGTGTTATTGACGATAAAACATGCAAAAATTAAAACATTTGTATATGTATTCCCACCCACCCTCCCGAAGAATCTTTATTCACCAAATAGGATGTTACGTAGAGCATATACTATGCAGCATCCCAATTACTACAAAAAATTCTTATTTTACTTTTTTGGAGCATTGTTCAATTACACTAACAAAAATCTGGAAAAATAGCGGCTTTCAATTTTTCTTCTATGAATCTTTTAAAGCATGGGGACATGTTTTCGTAGTAATTGGGATACTGCATAGTATATACTCCACGTAACATCCTATTTGGTGGAAGAAGATTCTTAAAATAAACTATTTCTTCGACGGATTAAGACGACTACGCGACTGACTCAATCTGTCGCATGTTACATGCCAAAATGATTTTTGGATTAACGTAACCAGCGCTAGCGTAGAGGTATTACTGGAGACCAGACGAAGTTGCACCAGTGTTCAATCATAATAATATTTTCTTTTCTCACAAAATATATCTTGAAATATCTTAAACGTTTAAAATAAAAATTGTGTTTGAATGTGTTTTGGTAAGCTCTAAACACAACAAAATGTACCCACTAACAAAATTTTGAAATGTATGAACTCTGTGTAAAATAAGACATTTTTAAGATAATTAAGCCGTTAACTATATATGCTATTTGCGCTAAATGAATTCTATGACTGATGAAACGAAATCCTATTACATCTACAACCTGCGATTCCCGTAACCACCGCTACCGTAGACCAGTATTACTGATTACAGTGCACCAGGCAAATGACATGAATCCAAGGACAAAGTCGCGAGGAAAGGCCATAAGATATTTAAAATCAACAGTCATGTAACTTTAAGTGAACCTAGTAGTATATTATGCAAGCTATTCACTCTAAATCAAGCTAGCACATTTGTGTTATTGACGATAAAACATGCAAAAATTAAAACATTTGTATATGTATTCCTACACACCCTCCCGAAGAATCTTTATTCACCAAATAGGATGTTACGTAGAGCATATACTATGCAGCATCCCAATTACTAAAAAAAATTCTTATTTTACTTTTTTGGAGCATTGTTCAATTACACTAACACAAATCTGGAAAAATAGCGGCTGTCAATTTTTCTTGTATGAATCTTTTAAAGCATGGGGACATGTATAAATATCTTAAATATCTTAAATATCTTAAATATCTTAAATATCTTAAATATCTTGAAATATCTTAAATATCTTAAATATCTTGAAATATCTTAAACGTTTAAAATAAAAATTGTTTTTGAATGTGTTTTGGTAAGCTCTAAACACAACAAAATGTACCCACTAACAAAATTTTGAAATGTATGATCTCTGTGTAAAACAAGACATTTTTAAGATAAACTATACAAGCTATTTGCGCTAAATTTATTCTATGACTGATGAAACGAAATCCTATTACATCTACAACCTGCGATTCCCGTAACCACCGCTACCGTAGACCAGTATTACTGATTACAGTGCACCAGGCAAATGATATGAATCCAAGGACAAAGTCACGAGGAAAGTCCATAAGATATTTAAAATCACCAGTCATGTAACTTTAAGTGAACGTAGTGAGTATATTAAAAAAAGTTTCGCTGCATTACCCACATAAAAAGTTTATCGTTTTTCATGTATTATATCTTAGCGTATCTGACATTTACTTCTATTGAAGAAATACGCGGTGTTTTAAATGTGTTTTGGTGAATTCTGAACACGAAAAACTGCGTCCAATAAGAAAATTTTGAAAAGTGTCTAGTGTACTCTGTGCAAAATAAAATATTTTAAGGTAAGTAAGCAGTATATTATGCAAGCTATTCACTCTAAATCAAGCTAGCACATTTGTGTTATTGACGAAAAAACATGCAAAAATTAAAACATTTGTATATGTATTCCCACCCGCCCTCCCGAAGAATCTTTATTCAACAAATAGGAGGTTACGTAGAGCATATACTATGCAGCATCCCAATTACTAAAAAAAATTCTTATTTTACTTTTTTGGAGCATTGTTCAATTACACTAACAAAAATCTGGAAAAATAGCGGCTTTCAATTTTTCTTCTATGAATCTTTTAAAGCATGGGGACATGTTTTTGTAGTAATTGGGATACTGCATAGTATATACTCCACGTAACATCCTATTTGGTGGAAAAAGATTCTTAAAATAAACTATTTCTTCGACGGATTAAGACGACTACGCGACTGACTCAATCTGTCGCATGTTACATGCCAAAATGATTTTTGGATTAACGTAACCAGCGCTAGCGTAGAGATATTACTGGAGACCAGACGAAATTGCACCAGTGTTCAATCATAAAAATATTTTCTTTTCTCATAAAATATATCTTGAAATATCTTAAACGTTTAAAATAAAAATTGTTTTTGAATGTCTTTTGGTAAGCTCTAAACACAACAAAATGTACCCACTAACAAAATTTTGAAATGTATGATCTCTGTGTAAAACAAGACATTTTTAAGATAAACTATACAAGCTATTTTCGCTAAATTTATTCTATGACTGATGAAACGAAATCCTATTACATCTACAACCTGCGATTCCCGTAACCACCGCTACCGTAGACCAGTATTACTGATTACAGTGCACCAGGCAAATGATATGAATCCAAGGACAAAGTCACGAGGAAAGGCCATAAGATATTTAAAATCACCAGTCATGTAACTTTAAGTGAACGTAGTGAGTATATTAAAAAAAGTTTCGCTGCATTACCCACATAAAAAGTTTATCGTTTTTCATGTATTATATCTTAGCGTATCTGACAACTACTTCTATTGAAGAAATACGCGGTGTTTTAAATGTGTTTTGGTGAATTCTGAACACGAAAAAATGCGCCCAATAAGAAAATTTTGATAAGTGTCTAGTGTACTCTGTGCAAAATAAAATATTTTAAGGTAAGTAAGCAGTATATTATGCAAGCTATTCACTCTAAATCAAGCTAGCACATTTGTGTTATTGACGAAAAAACATGCAAAAATTAAAACATTTGTATATGTATTCCCACCCACCCTCCCGAAGAATCTTTATTCAACAAATAGGAGGTTACGTAGAGCATATACTATGCAGCATCCCAATTACTAAAAAAAATTCTTATTTTACTTTTTTGGAGCATTGTTCAATTACACTAACAAAAATCTGGAAAAATAGCGGCTTTCAATTTTTCTTCTATGAATCTTTTAAAGCATGGGGACATGTTTTCGTAGTAATTGGGATACTGCATAGTATATACTCCACGTAACATCCTATTTGGTGGAAGAAGATTCTTAAAATAAACTATTTCTTCGACGGATTAAGACGACTACGCGACTGACTCAATCTGTCGCATGTTACATGCCAAAATGATTTTTGGATTAACGTAACCAGCGCTAGCGTAGAGGTATTACTGGAGACCAGACGAAGTTGCACCAGTGTTCAATCATAATAATATTTTCTTTTCTCACAAAATATATCTTGAAATATCTTAAACGTTTAAAATAAAAATTGTGTTTGAATGTGTTTTGGTAAGCTCTAAACACAACAAAATGTACCCACTAACAAAATTTTGAAATGTATGAACTCTGTGTAAAATAAGACATTTTTAAGATAATTAAGCCGTTAACTATATATGCTATTTGCGCTAAATGAATTCTATGACTGATGAAACGAAATCCTATTACATCTACAACCTGCGATTCCCGTAACCACCGCTACCGTAGACCAGTATTACTGATTACAGTGCACCAGGCAAATGACATGAATCCAAGGACAAAGTCGCGAGGAAAGGCCATAAGATATTTAAAATCAACAGTCATGTAACTTTAAGTGAACCTAGTAGTATATTATGCAAGCTATTCACTCTAAATCAAGCTAGCACATTTGTGTTATTGACGATAAAACATGCAAAAATTAAAACATTTGTATATGTATTCCTACACACCCTCCCGAAGAATCTTTATTCACCAAATAGGATGTTACGTAGAGCATATACTATGCAGCATCCCAATTACTAAAAAAAATTCTTATTTTACTTTTTTGGAGCATTGTTCAATTACACTAACACAAATCTGGAAAAATAGCGGCTGTCAATTTTTCTTGTATGAATCTTTTAAAGCATGGGGACATGTATAAATATCTTAAATATCTTAAATATCTTAAATATCTTAAATATCTTAAATATCTTGAAATATCTTAAATATCTTAAATATCTTGAAATATCTTAAACGTTTAAAATAAAAATTGTTTTTGAATGTGTTTTGGTAAGCTCTAAACACAACAAAATGTACCCACTAACAAAATTTTGAAATGTATGATCTCTGTGTAAAACAAGACATTTTTAAGATAAACTATACAAGCTATTTGCGCTAAATTTATTCTATGACTGATGAAACGAAATCCTATTACATCTACAACCTGCGATTCCCGTAACCACCGCTACCGTAGACCAGTATTACTGATTACAGTGCACCAGGCAAATGATATGAATCCAAGGACAAAGTCACGAGGAAAGTCCATAAGATATTTAAAATCACCAGTCATGTAACTTTAAGTGAACGTAGTGAGTATATTAAAAAAAGTTTCGCTGCATTACCCACATAAAAAGTTTATCGTTTTTCATGTATTATATCTTAGCGTATCTGACAACTACTTCTATTGAAGAAATACGCGGTGTTTTAAATGTGTTTTGGTGAATTCTGAACACGAAAAACTGCGCCCAATAAGAAAATTTTGAAAAGTGTCTAGTGTACTCTGTGCAAAATAAAATATTTTAAGGTAAGTAAGCAGTATATTATGCAAGCTATTCACTCTAAATCAAGCTAGCACATTTGTGTTATTGACGAAAAAACATGCAAAAATTAAAACATTTGTATATGTATTCCCACCCGCCCTCCCGAAGAATCTTTATTCAACAAATAGGAGGTTACGTAGAGCATATACTATGCAGCATCCCAATTACTAAAAAAAATTCTTATTTTACTTTTTTGGAGCATTGTTCAATTACACTAACAAAAATCTGGAAAAATAGCGGCTTTCAATTTTTCTTCTATGAATCTTTTAAAGCATGGGGACATGTTTTTGTAGTAATTGGGATACTGCATAGTATATACTCCACGTAACATCCTATTTGGTGGAAAAAGATTCTTAAAATAAACTATTTCTTCGACGGATTAAGACGACTACGCGACTGACTCAATCTGTCGCATGTTACATGCCAAAATGATTTTTGGATTAACGTAACCAGCGCTAGCGTAGAGATATTACTGGAGACCAGACGAAATTGCACCAGTGTTCAATCATAAAAATATTTTCTTTTCTCATAAAATATATCTTGAAATATCTTAAACGTTTAAAATAAAAATTGTTTTTGAATGTCTTTTGGTAAGCTCTAAACACAACAAAATGTACCCACTAACAAAATTTTGAAATGTATGATCTCTGTGTAAAACAAGACATTTTTAAGATAAACTATACAAGCTATTTTCGCTAAATTTATTCTATGACTGATGAAACGAAATCCTATTACATCTACAACCTGCGATTCCCGTAACCACCGCTACCGTAGACCAGTATTACTGATTACAGTGCACCAGGCAAATGATATGAATCCAAGGACAAAGTCACGAGGAAAGGCCATAAGATATTTAAAATCACCAGTCATGTAACTTTAAGTGAACGTAGTGAGTATATTAAAAAAAGTTTCGCTGCATTACCCACATAAAAAGTTTATCGTTTTTCATGTATTATATCTTAGCGTATCTGACAACTACTTCTATTGAAGAAATACGCGGTGTTTTAAATGTGTTTTGGTGAATTCTGAACACGAAAAAATGCGCCCAATAAGAAAATTTTGATAAGTGTCTAGTGTACTCTGTGCAAAATAAAATATTTTAAGGTAAGTAAGCAGTATATTATGCAAGCTATTCACTCTAAATCAAGCTAGCACATTTGTGTTATTGACGAAAAAACATGCAAAAATTAAAACATTTGTATATGTATTCCCACCCACCCTCCCGAAGAATCTTTATTCAACAAATAGGAGGTTACGTAGAGCATATACTATGCAGCATCCCAATTACTAAAAAAAATTCTTATTTTACTTTTTTGGAGCATTGTTCAATTACACTAACAAAAATCTGGAAAAATAGCGGCTTTCAATTTTTCTTCTATGAATCTTTTAAAGCATGGGGACATGTTTTTGTAGTAATTGGGATACTGCATAGTATATACTCCACGTAACATCCTATTTGGTGGAAAAAGATTCTTAAAATAAACTGTTTCTTCGACGGATTAAGACGACTACGCGACTGACTCAATCTGTCGCATGTTACATGCCAAAATGATTTTTGGATTAACGTAACCAGCGCTAGCGTAGAGATATTACTGGAGACCAGACGAAATTGCACCAGTGTTCAATCATAAAAATATTTTCTTTTCTCATAAAATATATCTTGAAAAATCTTAAACGTTTAAAATAAAAATTGTGTTTGAATGTGTTTTGGTAAGCTCGAAACACAACAAAATGTACCCACTAACAAAATTTTGAAATGTATGACCTCTGTGTAAAATAAGATATTTTTAAGATAATTAAGCCGTAAACTATACAAGTTATTTGCGCTAAATGCATTCTATGACTGATGAAACGAAATCCTATTACATCTACAACCTGCGATTCCCGTAACCACCGCTTCCGTAGACCAGTATTACTGATTACAGTGCACCAGGCAAATGACATGAATCCAAGGACAAAGTCACGAGGAAAGGCCATAAGATATTTAAAATCATCAGTCATGTAACTTTAAGTGAACCTAGTGAGTATATTAAAAAAAGTTTCGCTGCATTACCCACTGCTGGATAGAACCTAAGATATTGGTATATCCCGCATCCCACGTTAAAATAATCAAAACAACGGCAACGATATGGGTGGCCGTGTTTACAAGGGCAGAAAGCAGGCAGGCGCCGAAACTGACAGTTCAGCAATGCTGAACAAACAAGGATTTATGACAGACAATCTAGAGGGGTCATAAAATGTGCTAAGATATACATTGAACCGGCGATTCCAGGAAAACAAGGAGAGGAGTGGTACATAGGAGTCCCTAAGAGACGGAATATGGCTGGAGCGAATGACAAACGTCGTGATGATCAGATATACGCGGCGACCAGTAAAAGTGATTCGAGAGAGCAGGGAAATTGACCGCCAACATCATCATTGGATAAAAAATCCTTAAGAGGAGGTAAATACTTTTTACACCCCTCTGAAGGAAAAAAATAACGAAAACTTCGCTAGAACTCAAAAAATCACTTCCATCAAAAAAATCCTTAAGAGGAGGACATCTTTTTCAGCAGCTTGCTACCAACATGAAAGTTGGCTTTTCTATATAGGCTGCAGTGCTATAGGCAAAAGCCTACAATTATAATTAAGTCATTCAAACCTTTTTTTAAATATGTGCCCGTGGAAGCAAGAACTACTGGTGAACTACTCTATGACTGCTATTCTCCTGAGAGGTACAGGTAGATATTATTCACCCAGATACTGTGTAAATATTTTTAAATTAATTAATTAACGTTAAGAAGATTATGCTTCTCTTGCCATCCCCAGGATCAAGGATGTATGTAAAGGTTAAATTATTATCATAAACTTATTCAGCACTTACTTAAATTTAAATAATTAAAATAAGAAATTAATAACTCAATTGATTAATATATTATATTGTTAAAATGAAGTCTCGTGAATATAATATGTATTACCTTTTTGTATGATTATTTTACTCTTTGCTTTTTTTTATGTTTTATATCTATCTTCTGTAAATAAAACCCTTTTTATTTTATCCTTAATTTAGACTCCAGCATTTATTTAGTGTATAGTGTGATGTTTAATCTAGAGTAATATATATGTTGGTTTAAACTACTGCTTTCAGTAAGATTTTACAGCGGGCTTGAGGGGTCAACCTTAAGGATAAGTTTCTTCAAAAAATAACACAACGCCGTACATCCTTTTTATTTAATACAAAAAAGCTATCCCAGGCTGCACGATCACAATTTCCCCTCAAATTGCCGTTAAGATAATTGGTGTGTCTCTGACAGGAGGAGTTAATTATTATGGGTTTGAGTAACGCCCTGCAAGTTTCATATATATGTTTTAAATCTCTCCAACACCCACATAAAAAGTTTATCGTTTTTCATGTATTATATCTTAGCGTATCTGACAACTACTTCTATTGAAGAAATACGCGGTGTTTTAAATGTGTTTTGGTGAATTCTGAACACGAAAAAATGTGCCCAATAAGAAAATTTTGAAAAATGTCTAGTGTACTCTGTGCAAATTAAAATATTTTAAAGTGAGTAAGCAGTATATTATGCAAGCTATTCACTCTAAATCAAGCTAGCACATTTGTGTTATTGACGAAAAAACATGCAAAAATTAAAACATTTGTATATGTATTCCCACCCACCCTCCCGAAGAATCTTTATTCACCAAATAGGATGTTACGTAGAGCATATACTATGCAGCATCCCAATTACTAAAAAAAATTCTTATTTTACTTTTTTGGAGCATTGTTCAATTACACTAACAAAAATCTGGAAAAATAGCGGCTTTCAATTTTTCTTCTATGAATCTTTTAAAGCATGGGGACATGTTTTCGTAGTAATTGGGATACTGCATAGTATATACTCCACGTAACATCCTATTTGGTTTAAAAAGATTCTTAAAATAAACTATTTCTTCGACGGATTAAGACGACTACGCGACTGACTCAATCTGTCGCATGTTACATGCCAAAATGATTTTTGGATTAACGTAACCAGCGCTAATGTAGAGATATTACTGGAGACCAGACGAAATTGCACCAGTGTTCAATCATAAAAATATTTTTTTTTCTCATAAAATATATCTTGAAAAATCTTAAACGTTTAAAATAAAAATTGTGTTTGAATGTGTTTTGGTAAGCTCTAAACACAACAAAATGTACCCACTAACAAAATTTTGAAATGTATGACCTCTGTGCAAAATAAGATATTTTTAAGATAATTAAGCCGTAAACTATACAAGTTATTTGCGCTAAATGCATTCTATGACTGATGAAACGAAATCCTATTACATCTACAACCTGCGATTCCCGTAACCACCGCTACCGTAGACCAGTATTACTGATTACAGTGCACCAGGCAAATGACATGAATCCAAGGACAAAGTCACGAGGAAATGCCATAAGATATTTAAAATCATCAGTCATGTAACTTTAAGTGAACCTAGTGAGTATATTAAAAAAAGTTTCGCTGCATTACCCACATAAATAGTTTATCGTTTTTCATGTATTATATCTTAGCGTATCTGACAACTACTTCTATTGAAGAAATACGCGGTGTTTTAAATGTGTTTTGGTGAATTCTGAACACGAAAAAATGTGCCCAATAAGAAAATTTTCAAAAATGTCTAGTGTACTCTGCGATTAAAATATTTTAAATTAAGCAGTATATTATGCAAACTATTCACTCTAAATCAAGCTAGCACATTTGTGTTATTGACGAAAAAACATGCAAAAATTAAAACATTTGTATATGTATTCCCACCCACCCTCTCGAAGAATCTTTATTCACCAAATAGGATGTTACGTAGAGCATATACTAGGCAGCACCCCAATTACTAAAAAAAATTCTTATTTTACTTTTTTGGAGCATTGTTCAATTACACTAACATAAATCTGGAAAAATAGCGGCTGTCAATTTTTCTTCTATGAATCTTTTAAAGCATGGGGACATGTTTTCGTAGTAATTGGGATACTGCATAGTATATAATCCACGTAACATCCTTTTTTTGGTGAAAAAATATTCTTAAAATAAACTATTTCTTCGACGGATTAAGACGACTACGCGACTGACTCAATCTGTCGCATGTTACATGCCAAATTGATTTTTGGATTAACGTAACCAGCGCTAGCGTAGAGATATTACTGGAGACCAGACGAAATTGCACCAGTGTTCAATCATAAAAACATTTTCTTTTCTCATAAAATATATCTTGAAATATCTTAAACGTTTAAAATAAAAATTGTGTTTGAATGTGTTTTGGTAAGCTCTAAACACAACAAAATGTACCCACTAACAAAATTTTGAAATATATGACCTCTGTGTAAAATAAGACATTTTGAAGATAATTAAGCCGTTAACTATACAAGCTATTTGCGCTAAATGCATTCTATGACTGATGAAACGAAATCCTATTACATCTACAACCTGCGATTCCCGTAACCACCGCTACCGTAGACCAGTATTACTGATTACAGTGCACCAGGCAAATGACATGAATCAGAGGACAAAGTGACGAGGAAAGGCCATAAGATATTTAAAATCATCAGTCATGTAACTTTAAGTGAACCTAGTGAGTATATTAAAAAAGTTTCGCTGCATTACCCACATAAAAAGTTTATCGTTTTTCATGTATTATATCTTAGCGTATCTGACAACTACTTCTATTGAAGAAATACGCGGTGTTTTAAATGTGTTTTGGTGAATTCTGAACGCGAAAAAATGTGCCCAATAAGAAAATTTTGAAAAATGTCTAGTGTACTCTGTGCAAATTAAAATATTTTAAAGTAAGTAAGCAGTATATTATGCAAGCTATTCACTCTAAATCAAGCTAGCACATTTGTGTTATTGACGATAAAACATGCAAAAATTAAAACATTTGTATATGTATTCCCACCCACCCTCCCGAAGAATCTTTATTCACCAAATAGGATGTTACGTAGAGCATATACTATGCAGCATCCCAATTACTAAAAAAAATTCTTATTTTACTTTTTTGGAGCATTGTTCAATTACACTAACACAAATCTGGAAAAATAGCGGCTGTCAATTTTTCTTGTATGAATCTTTTAAAGCATGGGGACATGTTTTCGTAGTAATTGGGATACTGCATAGTATATAATAGTCCACGTAACATCCTATTTGGTGGAAAAAGATTCTTAAAATAAACTATTTCTTCGACGGATTAAGACGACTACGCGACTGACTCAATCTGTCGCATGTTACATGCCAAAATGATTTTTGGATTAACGTAACCAGCGCTAGCGTAGAGATATTACTGGAGACCAGACGAAATTGCACCAGTGTTCAATCATAAAAATATTTTCTTTTCTCATAAAATATATCTTGAAAAATCATAAACGTTTAAAATAAAAATTGTGTTTGAATGTGTTTTGGTAAGCTCTAAACACAACAAAATGTACCCACTAACAAAATTTTGAAATGTATGACCTCTGTGTAAAATAAGATATTTTTAAGATAATTAAGCCGTAAACTATACAAGTTATTTGCGCTAAATGCATTCTATGACTGATGAAACGAAATCCTATTACATCTACAACCTGCGATTCCCGTAACCACCGCTACCGTAGACCAGTATTACTGATTACAGTGCACCAGGCAAATGACATGAAACCAAGGACAAAGTCACGAGGAAAGGCCATAAGATATTTAAAATCATCAGTCATGTAACTTTAAGTGAACCTAGTGAGTATATTAAAAAAAGTTTCGCTGCATTACCCACATAAAAAGTTTATCGTTTTTCATATCATCAGTCATGTAACTTTAAGTGAACCTAGTGAGTATATTAAAAAAAGTTTCGCTGCATTACCCACATAAAAAGTTTATCGTTTTTCATGTATTATATCTTAGCGTATCTGACAACTACTTCTATTGAAGAAATACGCGGTGTTTTAAATGTGTTTTGGTGAATTCTGAAACGAAAAAATGTGCCCAATAAGAAAATTTTGAAAAGTGTCTAGTGTACTCTGTGCAAAATAAAATAATTTAAGGTAAGTAAGCAGTATATTATGCAAGCTATTCACTCTAAATCAAGCTAGTCCATTTTTGTTAATGACGAAAAAACATGCAAAAATTAAAACATTTGTATATGTATTCCCACCCACCCACCTTCCCGAAGAATCTTCATTCATCAAATAGGATGTTACGTAGAGCATATACTATGCAGCATCCCAATTACTAAAAAAAATTCTTATTTTACTTTTTTGGAGCATAGTTCAATTACACTAACATAAATCTGGAAAAATAGCGGCTGTCAATTTTTCTTCTATGAATCTTTTAAAGCATGGGGACATGTTTTCGTAGTAATTGGGATATTGCATAGTATATACTCCACGTAACATCCTATTTGGTGAAAAAAAGATTCTTAAAATAAACTATTTCTTCGACGGATTAAGACGACTACGCGACTGACTCAATCTGTCGCATGTTACATGCCAAAATGATTTTTGGATTAACGTAACCAGCGCTAGCGTAGAGATATTACTGGAGACCAGACGAAATTGCACCAGTGTTCAATCATAAAAATATTTTCTTTTCTCATACAATATATCTTGAAATATCTTAAACGTTTAAAATAAAAATTGTGTTTGAATGTGTTTTGGTAAGCTCTAAAAACAACAAAATGTACCCACTAACAAAATTTTGAAATGTATGAGCTCTGTCTAAAATAAGGCATTTTAAAGATAATTAAGCCGTAAACTATACGAGCTCGGATTGCCCTGCAATTTTTATATGTTATTTTCGTTATCTATAACATGTTCCCTATTTCAACTGAAGTGTGTAGCACTTACAGTTTTTTTACAGGGACACTCATAAGAATTCCGTTACATTACGGTCTATGGGGAAAAATCATTTGCGGTTTATTTTAATGATGTTACACAATTTCAAACACATTGTAATTGATATATATCACTAAAGTGCATTACAAGAAGCTTAACATGGAATATGCTGTGCATAGCACTTATAGTTACTTTACAGGGACACACAAAAGAATTTTCTACTGTCTGTTAACAATAATTCCTGGAAATGCGTTTTAAGTTGCTGAACGCGATTTTAAATTTAACTCATTTTTTGTCTATTACTTGGTGTGTATAAATTTTGTAGATCCTATACAGGGCAGCACAAAAGTTCGTGAACACGTTTCTGTTTATTGACAGAAACTCCAGAAGGAGAATTTTAAACTGTGCTACGCGTTTCCTAACTAAACTAAAATTTAGCATCCTATGTAGTATATATACAAATTTATAGATCATCTACAGGGCTGAATAAAAGTATTCGGATATTTTTCCGAATATTGTATATATTGGAAATATATGTTGAAAATACCTGAAATTAAGTTTTTAAATATTTTATGCGTTTTCTAAATTGTTTACTTAGATGTTATCTTTCAGCTTACTAAACGGTAATGATTTGTATAATTATTTTGGAAGCGTTGGAAAGTGTTACATAATCTATGCTTGACGTATGATTTTTCGTTCTTGTTCTATTTTATCTCAAGCGTCCCCTACTTTTTATTTCCAATTGGACTCTAGAGACACGGGAGGACGCAGATTTTTCAAATTTATTAATATTTTGGAAGCATAAGCTAATAAATTAACAATTTAAATAAAATCACTTATTTTTAATACTTTCCGAGAAAGTTGAAAAGTGTTTATGACTTCGGATCGTCTGTCTATTTATGTATTCATCTGTTCTGACTCAACTTCCGTAAGTTTGCTTGAATTGTTACGAAATTGTTGAGTGTTTTTGAGATACATTGAATTATTATCACTATTGAAAAGGGAGTTATATATAGTCGAAACCATCCTTTGAATGCTATCATGTTCACTCATTCACACTCACACACCTATCGTAAAACAACAGCAAATGAATTTGGGACCTGAAATTATAATGAAACACCAACATATGCACATACATACAGAATTATTGTAAAAAAACAGCAAACGCGGATCCAGGGAACTTCAAAGCGTAAAACTATGCCAAATTTTTACTGTCATTTCTTACACTACACATGTCAGGAAAGTATAAAAATGCAGTAATTTTCATTATTGTCAGTGGACAACAGACAGTGTTATTCTACGAATGTTTTAAAAACAAAATTTGCAAAACAAATTTTAAGGGAAATATCTTTGCATGAATTAGCGTTTAATGAATTCTGAATTCTAGTTCTTCTATTTAGACCCCATTTATAATTATATAATAATTATATAAATGTGTTAATAGTGAATGCAAATGTTGGAGATTATCAGCGTCCCCTCACTTTTTTCCCTCCAACACTACATCACTGGTCTTACCGACCAAAAATTGCGAAAAACCCATGCAAAATTCAAATTTCTTTAATTATTTGAGGGATTGTTCTCCAAACCAATGCAGTTTGCAATTAAATTACAGAATATTTGTCATTCCAGTGACTTGCAGGACAAATATTACCTACTGCGTGTTCCCTTTCCACTAAGAAATCCATTGGCCACTAGCATTTTATTAGCTTTTTTCCAGCTTTATTCTACTTATGTTAAAAAATCATATCTTACCGAAAACTTTCAAAAGCTCATGCTGATTCGGCAAGTTTTGTTAGATATCAAGCGTTGTTTTTGATACCATGTTTCCTTACTCCTTCTGTATCTCCCTCCATCGTTCTTCCAACCGACTTCACTGCTCCTTTGCAACTAACATTTGAAATTAAGATTCACAACCTAAATATTTTTTCGTCATCGTTGCCCATTTATTAAATATGACGTAATTGTTAATTCACATTGTTGCACTCAAAAATGTAACATTATTACATCATCATAAAAAAAAAGAAAATGTATTGGCTAAAATATTGCGTTAGTTTATTAAAATTAAAATTAAATATAAGGATTGAAGTACAATAACAATATAACTGACCATGTTATTTATTCTATTATGTTACTAATACTCCCTTATATTATTTGTTCTCGAAACCAGTGGTTTCATCTTCCAGAATAATAATAATTCCAAGGCGTTGTATGTCCTATTTTGTAGAACTTCTTCCCAATAAGAAATAACAGGGCACTAACATGTGATTGTTTTTTATTTTTACCATCTTTATTCTATTATGTTTGGTAATGCTCCCTTAGGGGTTCTACATATATAACGTTATAAGATTTTGGTAATTTTATAACATTACTGCCCCCTTACAATATCATACGTTATCATTCCTCGGATTTTCTCACCTGTAATGATATCGTTATCCGTATCTAAAAATACTTTTTATTCTTGCAGTTTTTTTTTCTTTCTTTTTCTTTTTATACATTTGAGGTGATAAACAGATATGATAATACATCTATTATTCGCGTACTTTACTGATTAAAATGAATAGAAGGGGTGAATAAAATATCACTACTATATATGAAATGACTCTATATCAAACAACGCTTAAAAGAGTCACTATTTAAAAATACAGGGTGATTATAAAAAAACTATCCCGATATATCAGCCCCTAACTGTCATACCGTTCACAGAAACTGAATGAAATTCTGGCCTAAAGTATTTTGAGGTATGCGCTCAAGAATCACTTGAAAACAACAGTTAAATTCTAACAGTTACGGTTACAGTGACAAAATTTTGTAAATTTCAAATGGCAACACCTACTTTTTTATTGTAATGTGATCTTCGTAGTGAAAAACCATAAAAAGCGTTGGAACGGTACCTGTAGCACGAAAATCGCCGGCGCTAGACAGACTAAGAAGAAAAGTGAAAACAACCAATAAAGGACAGAGAAGCAACAGAAAGTAAAACATTTTATTGTTCAGTGCTATCCACCATCTGCCGCATGTAAAGTGTCGTCGTATGTAAAATGGAAAATGTATGAAACACAATAAAATGTTTTGTTTTCTGTTGCTTCTCTGGCCTTATTGGTTGTTTTCACTATTGTTCTTAGTCTGTCTAGCGCCGGCGATTTTCGTGCTACAGGTACCGTTCCAACGCTTTTTATGGCTTTTCACTACGAAGATCACATTCCAATAAAAAAAAGTAGGTGTTGCCATTTGAAGTTTTCGAAATTTTGTCACTGTAACCGTAACTGTTAGAATTTAACTGTTGTCTTTCATATGACTCTTAAGCGCATACCTCAAAATACTTTAAACTAAAGTTTCATTAAGTTTCTGTGAACGGTATGATAGTTAGGGGCTCATATATCGGGATGGTTTTTTTATAATCACCCTGTATTCGAGAATAGTTTTTTTTACATAATGCATTGAACAGTAATAGTGTCTTCTTGCACTTGCCCTCTGAACGTGGAGAGGACAGGCAGAAATTGTCATCTACAAAATACGTGATCAACATTCTTTCTCTTTTCTTTACTAGTAAATTCAAGAAGTTTACACAAGCAGAATAGGAATACCAAAGGTTGGGGTTTTCCATGTTTTGGAATGAAATAATTTTATAAACATTTAATGGTTTGAATAAAAAAACTTTGTATTTTCATAAAAAAAAAAAAGATAACAGGCTATTTTGGTGTAAGACTAATCGGCGTGCTTAAAAAAAGCTCGGCACCCATCCAATTCAGGACATGGTTCGCCATTTCTATCTGAAACCTGATCGGCACGGTAGTAATCCCAACCATGGATACGACAGTGGCCGGAACAGGATCGGTTCCCCAAAGGACGTCTGTGACATCCTCGACCTCGGGTTTTCCTGGAAGCTCATAGGAACGACCAGGTCCCAGGGACTAATCAGGGGCTCCCTCTCGAGATTTGATATATCCCCGGTCATTTTGGTGTAAAGAAAAAGTCACAAAAGAAGGCTGGTTAGATAAAAAATGATAAAGATATCAAGGACAAACTCCCCTCCCCCTAGACTCCCCTTAGTAAGATATTTTACGATATCAAGTACCAGAACCCCCACCTCCCCCTAAACCAGCGGTTCTCAACTTTTTTTTTCTCTCTTACGTACCCCTTGCTTAGACTTTTCATTTATGCGTGCCCCTTCTCTCATAAACCCGTCCAAAATACTTTTGTCTTCGTACATTAGTAAAGTTCTTAAGTTAGTTACCAAAGTTAGATGCATTTCTCTTCAGAATTACAAATTTAACCACTTATCCATTGTGAACCACAACAGAATAATAACATAAAGTCACTCAAAACACTAAATATTAGCTAAAGATTACATGCTAAGCACTCACAAAGAAGAGATGAAACTACAGCCATTAATGCACGTTATGGAGTTTATGCTAATACTGGCCAGTCGAACACTAAAATGATGTCCTGCTTTGCAGTGGGTTTTAAATGAAATCATCGAAGCCTGAAGCTCCGATACGATTCATGTTTTATCTAGATATTTCTAGAATTACTAGAAAGAAAAGAAAAAGAAAAGAAAGGGGGGGGGGGGGTGGCACATGTGAAATTACAAGATGTTATTAGTAATGGGTGGAGATAATGGCAATAAATGATCAAGCAATTACAAAACGGCATTTTCTTTCATTTTACACGAATAGACTATTTTGCTTTTACAAAAGTGTATCTTTGTAAACGAAGAGTTTCGAGATTTGTTTTTCTGATTTCATTTTAAGATGTATTTTTTGCGTTATCCGCCATTGCCGATGGAATTTTCACGTACCACCAACCATTCCACCCCAGGAGTACGCGTATCCCAGGTTGGGAACCGCTTCCCTAAACTGATAACGTTATGTATGCACAGTGCCTAATTTTCTGCAGTTTCAAAAAGGTTACCCGATTACGGAAGATTGGATTTTATTATTACGACTAGTTTTGGTTTTTGGTTAATATTCATTTCTGTTTGAGTGGAGGATTTTTAGGTTCCCAAGGCTGCCTCCACCGCTGTCGGGACAATTGACAGTTGTTTTCATGATTTATTATGATAATTATTATTGATATATTAATCTGTCACACATTTGAAAATCAGCTTGTATAAAATGGTTGTAAAAAAAGTCGTCTCTTCCCGGATTTTTATAATAAAGTTTTCTTTTAGATACCAGAAGAAAATCTTTTAAATATCATGTTTTAACACTTCAGGGGCAGTGGTATGTTTATGAAACAACTTAATTTTAATTCGGAAACGCCACAATGGCACCAGAATTTTGCTAAAATCTTTTCCATTTAATGTGCATGTGAAATATAGCCATTTTCTTATTTCCAAGTAAATTTGTTCGTAAATTCCGCTTCCAGTCATTTATTTCAACATTTTAATACTGAAAGTACTTTGCCCCTGAAAGGGTTAAAGAAAGTGTAATCCCCCCCCCCCCCCCAATTGACTGCTTTTCGCACGTAATAATTTGTTTTAAAGTTTTCTTTCTTTTTTAATATCCACGTGTAAGTATATTTATCTCCGGACGAATGTTTGGAAATATTATTTTGGCTTTTAAGATTTAAAATAACTTTGTTATTTTAGTGTTCGTTTTCCTTTTTTAGTATTCACGTGTAAATGGACAAACGTTCGGAAATATTATTATTTTGTCTTTTAAGACGTAAAATAATTTTGTTGTTTTAGTGTTTTTTTTCTTTACTTTTTTTTTTTACTTTTTTAGCATCCACGAGTAAATAAATATATTTGTCTACGAACAAGTGTTCGGAAATATTATTATTTTCGCTTTGATGACGTAAAATAATTTTGTTGTTTTAGTGTTTTCTTGCTTTTTACTTTCTTCGATCTAAAATACAAAAAAGTATTGTAAACGAAATTTTCTACGCCTTCTAGTTTTCGACGGAGTTACATGATTTAGGGGTCAAAGATTTCGAAAAATCTGTTTTTACAAAATGTCAGTCTGTCTGTGCGACCATGTGTGTGTGTCCTCTTTGTATCAGCGAAAAGTGTATGAAGTTGTGTATTGAATTGGACCAAATTCTATCGCATACATGGATTTTATAAACAGGTACTTTGTTTGTTTCATTCTTATCTTAAAAATATGAGTCTAGAACTCGAATAAAAAGTTGAAAATGTGTTTTATTTATTTGTTTCTCCATTGAATTAAATTTTTCTCTAAAATAAATAGATTTATATGCATAAAAACTATTAGTCAATGTATTTTACTTTTTGTTATGTAATATGTGTTAACTTAATATTCAAGCATTTTATTCCTATTTTGAATGCATTATTTAACTTTCAATATGTTATTATTTTGAGCATATAATTCGAAAGTATGTTTATCTATTTTCTTGATATAAAAAGCTCATATTTTAATTTGTTTTCGCAAGATAGTTAAGTAAAATGATTCACCTGGAATATTTTTTTTTACGAAATCATATTTTAATTTGGTTGTTTGGTAAATTATAATATTTTTCAGTCCCGGAAAGTTTTTTAGTTTTGTATATATACAATTTTTTACTAAAAATTAAGCCTTTTTCATAAATTTGTGAAGTAAGCATAAAACATTACTCTTTCAATTATCCTATAATTTTGAGAAACCATTAGCATACAATATCATTTACTTAAATTGTTTTCAAAAATAATTTATTCAAATTATTGCATCAATTTCCATACAATCAGAATATTGCAGTAGCATAATATATCATTAACTAAAATTGTTTTAAAAAAAACCTAGAAATAATATAAATGCAGTAAGAAAACTGTGTATGTATTCTCCAAATAAATAGTATGTTACATAGACTAAGACTAAAAATAATTCGCATGTGCATTTTCTAAATAAATAATATATCGCAGATATTCTGTTTAAAAATAAGCCGTGTATACATTTTCTAATAAATATACTAGTTCACAGGAAATTTAAAAATATAAATTCGCCTTTTCAGATAAAATTTATTTTAATACTATTTTAGATTCTATTTGATAAAGTTTTATTCACCCGTTAGGGAAAATAAAAATAAAAACCCAATAGCATTATTTGAATTCTAATTGGTAAAAAAGTTCACTAGAGTAAAAAAAAAAAAAAAAAAAAAAAAAAAAAAAAAAAAAAAAATCTTGCACGCGAAATGTTTTTACGTGTTACAAGAAAAGTTTTACACTATCGATAGAATTTATTTATGTACTAACGAATTTTATCTTAATTTTTTTTCACTTCCCTGTATATGTATGAAATATAGTGTCTGTGTCATACTATAAAGATTGAATTGTATTCTTAGCTTTGTTGAAAACTCGTGAAGGAAAACATTAGTTATTATTTTGTTAACAGTTTCTACAATGTACTTAACACATTTTGTTAAAAAAATAATGCGTTAAAAATTTTCGCCAACATTAAATATTTATTCAAGCTGAAAAATTTATTTTGTTTAATTCAGAGGTTCCCAAAGTGTGCTCCGCGGAGCCCTTGGGCTTCCGCTTATAATTTTCAGGGGCTCCGTGGCGTTCCAGGAAAATAAACAAAACACGAAAGAGATTAGCATATTGCAAAGGAAAATTTTTCGAAAGTATCTATGAATTTGTGTGTGTGTGTGTAAAAAATAAATACATCTATCACTGGGTTGAAAAATACTATAATATATTTTTTAAATCATATAAAAATTTGCATTGTACATGTATCCATTTTGTACATAATATTTTTGGTTTGAACTATTTTATTTTATGTTTCTGCATTTAATGTGTTTTAAAAATTCGATTCAAAATAAGCTACAGGAAATAGTATTCTGAATCGAACGCACAAAGTTCAGTGTAAAAAGAAAAAAAAACCGCACAGCTTAAGCTTTGAGGAATACCACAAACTCGTTGATTTAACATCTCAAAGCGATATAGAAATCTCTTTTCAATACTAACGTATCTCGGAATTTTGGTGTCATTTGACAGAGGAATACAAAATCTTGTCAGACAGAGCAAAATTAATTTTACTCCCATTCTCAACGACTTATCTGTATGAAGCTGGATTCTCCACTTACACAAGTATGAAAACAAAGTACAGAAGCGGGTTAAATGCAGAGCCAGACATTCACATATAATTGTGAAAAATTGCACCAGATATTAAAAAAACAAAAAAAAAAAACTGTGCAAAACAATTTAATCACATTTTTCACACTAAACTTTTATACGTTATTGCTCATCACACTTTGTGCAGCACAAAAAAAAAAAAAAAAAAAAAAAAAAAAAAAAAACATTCTATCGGCATTTAATGTTTGTATATATTGTATATTGTATTATTTTTATTTTTGGATTTTTAATTTCCTTAAACTGATTATTTTATTTTTATTAAATTTTAGTTATTTAAACCTTCTATCCCAGGGGTGAAAAAATCTAAGGCGCCAATGAGCCGATTCCCACCACTAAATTTTTAGTGTTCTTCGCCTAATAAGAATACTGATAAAATTTAGGCGAAGTATACTAATAAAATTTGACGAAGAATACTAATAAAATTTGACGAAGAATACTAATAAAATTTTAGTGGTAGGAATCAGCCCATTGGCTCCTAGATTTTTGCACCTCTGTTCTATCCTATTTTTCATAATCGTATTTAATTTTTTAAACAGTGTTTGTCGCTTAAAACGTCTTTTTTATAAGATCTTGAATCATTTAAAGCCCCTCACTAGATTCATTTTACATTTGCGTATATTGTGTATATATATTTCTTTTTCTTTTATAACGTTGATTTCTTTAATCTGTTTATGTTATTTATATTAATTTTTATTTATTTAATTTTTCTATACTGATTTTCATAGTAAAACAATGTTTGTCGCTTAAAACATCTTTTTTATAACATCTTGTATCATTAAAGCCGCTCATTAGATCATTTTACATTTGTGTATGTTGTGTATATATATTTCTTTTTTTCTTTTACACCTTTAATTTCTTTAATCTGTTTATGTTATTTGTATACACTGTTTTTCATAGTAAAACAAAGCTTGTCGATTAAAACGCCTCTTTTTTATAACATCTTGTATCATTTAATAAACCCCTCATTAGATTTATTTAATATTTGCATACGTTGTGAATATAGTTTTCTTTTTTCTATTTGTAACTTTAATTCCTTTAATATGTTTATTTTATTTTTATTAATTCTTAGTTATTTAAATTTTCTATGCTGTTTTACATAATTGTACTTAATTTTTAAAGCAATGCATGTTGCTGAAAACGCATTTTTTTAACATCTTGTATCACTTAACAACACCTCTTTAAAATTGTGTTTTATTGGTCTCGGCATTGGCTAAGATTCTTATGTTATGATGCCATATTTTCCTATCAGAAATCAGGTTGTAGCAATTTAAAAATATATATTGGTTCTTTACTTTTGTCATCACACTAACAATCTAAATTTCTGCTCAGCACCCCCCCTCCCTTTTGCTTAGACTTTTCGTCAATGAGTACCCCCTCCCCCCCCTGATATTAATTTAACCGCACCAATATATATCCCGTTTTGTTAGTAAATTTTTTCTACTAGTTTCAGTTCTTTTAACAGTATATCTATTTGGAGGTAAAAACAATGGTGAAAGAAAGTTTCTTTCAAAACTATAATTAATAGCTAAATATTTCAAATAAAACATCCAAAAAAAGTGAACGATGCTGCACCTAAGAATACAGGTTATAGATTTTGCCCCGCCCAGTTAAACACTAAAACGATGATCTGCTTCTAAATGTATTTAAAAAAAAATGGTTCAAAAGAAGAAGCTCAGAGAAGATTCGTTTTCATTGCATGTTTAGAAGTACTAGAAAGGAAAAGAAGAACGAAAAAAGTATCCATAATCGCATGATTCTATTACGGGTGGGCGGGACTAGCGAAAACGTGTTATATAATTACTCATGGGCGATTGGGGTTAAGTATTTTCTTTCTTTTCGAGAGTAGCCTATTGGAAATATACAGAAGTCTCTCTTTGTAAATGAAAACTGTACAACTTACCTTTTTTCTGAGTGTGTGTGGTTTTCGCCATAAATAATAATACTTTCATGTTAGCCCCAATGCAATGCATGACCCAGACAGGGTTGCAATTTTGACCTTTAATTCAGAGTTCATACGGAAAATCCCGAAAGATTTTTTTTTTTTAAATGTATGTCATTAACTCCTCAACAGTATCGCTCGAACGTCGCTCGGGTCAGAGGAGTTTTTTTTTTTTTTTTCGTTACTAAAAGCTTTCAGAAACCACAAATTTTTAACTATAATTTTTGCTGTATTTTTACGGACATATCTAGATTATACAAGGCAGATATTTTAATACAAAAAAGTGGTTTTTTGTCATTACTTTTAATTTATTGTGTCCAATAATATTAATATTAAATGAAACTGTTAAGGGGTTAAATAATTAAAAATTTGATTTTCAAAATTTCTAGTATGAATTCAGAATTTCTGTATCAAGAAAAGGGCCAAACTGAGAACCTCGACTTCATGTTGGAAACTACTGGTTCGTACTCCTATCCAGCAGATCTTTCTCTGCTCCATAGGCATAAAAAATATATTAATTTGTAAACCTTAGAGTACCGTGGGGATAAGGGGCTCCGCCTTAGAAATTCTTCCCAAAAAGGGCTCCGCGAGCACAAAAGTTTGAGAACCACTTGTTTAATTCATATATTTTGCAAACAACATTAAAAAATGTATTTAGTTTAATTCATATATTTCGGCAACAGCATTAAAATTGTCTAACATAACATAATTTACTAATTAACATGATTAGAAAAGGAGTTGGAGGGGCGAAATTTTAATGTAACCGGGCCATTTGTAATAGTTTAGAATAGTTTTAATCAGCCACTAGAAAAAAATACTCGCTGTGGGAAAGTCTTTGCTGTGTGTCATGAGAAAATGTAATGTGTTTTTAAACAGCCCTGTATATCTAAAGAATTTAGATAAATCTCTCGTAAAATTTTATTATGTTTGAAATATATTTGGTGTATTTATACTTATGCGGAATGCAATTCGAATTGTGAAAAGAAATACAATGTTTGTAGTATACATAATTTTAGTTTTAAAAGGAAATCTAAAAGGTATATAACTCGAGAAGAAAGAAAAAAATGGGAGATTAACCCCTTAATCGTCGCGCCCTTTAAGTGTAGGCTACTTTTTAAAAATTCATATTGCTTGATTACTACCAGTTTTTTTAAGTAGAAATGTTCGTCTTATTTAATAGACAGATAAAATAATGCAAGAATAAAGCCAATAACACTATTTTAAGAAACTGGTAGGAATCAAACAATCTGAATAAAACAGGCGTAACCTACGCTGCCCGTGAATGTCTCGGGCGCGACGATTAAGGGGTTAAGGGGTTAAGGTGTTGTATCACTACGAATATTTAATTTCAATAGAAACTTTTTATTTAATTTTAAGTCTAAATCACAATGAAAAATGCGTGCCAAGGGGATATCACCCGTGTTGCAAGATCAAAACTCAAGGTTGAAAACTACATAGATTGTCTACAAAACTAACGAACACCTATGAACTCCAAAAAAGGATTGGGTAGCGATCACATCGACTGTGCACCATTGAACAAAGAAAAATTGACGCGGTCCCTTTGACGATAAGAGGCACTTGATGGAAGACGGCATCAGTAGCTTGGCGTATGGGCACTATAAAATATCTAAAAAGTAGATGGCATAAGAAGAAATTTTGAGAAAAAAAATGTAAAAGATTGACAAAAAAAAAAAAGATGTGGAAGACAAAAGAAAAAAAAAGTGAAAAAAAAAAATCTTAAGGAAAAAAAATGTGGAAAATTGAAAAAAATAATAAAAATCTTGAAAAAAAATATGTGGAAGACAAAAGAAAAAAAAAGTTTTAAAAAATCTTAAGGAAAAAATGTGCAAAATTGAAAAAAATAATAAAAAATCTTGAAAAAAAAAACAAGTAAATAAAAAAATGAAGATTTCAAAATCTTCCAAAAAAAAGTGTGTGAATGAGTGCATGATGGGATTCAAATGATCTACCTCCACGTAGTGTTTCCTGCTTTTAAAGCTTTGGCCTTTGGTCACTTCTAGCTAATGATCACTCCATTTGGCAAAAATTCAAAATTTTAAACCTTTCAGCATAATTTTCATTACAATCTTGCATTATTAGATTCAATCCTATAAAAATCCCCCATCAAAAAATTTTACAGTTCCAACGTTAAATATTTGAAAATTATTTCTTTATGAATATGTATAATTAAAAATTCCACCTCATCTTATAATTCGCTAAAAAATTTCAATCTCCCCTAAAAATTTCTTATCGAACCCTCGTCTTATAGAACACATTTTCCGGAGAAGCCTGTTACTCCCTCCAGGAAGAGCAAGTGGTGGAGCCCGTTACTCGCACGAAGAGGAGCAGGTGGAGCCCGTTACTCGAGGTAGGAGCACTAGGAAGAGGAGCCCATTACTCGTGGTAGGAGCAGGAGGAGGAGCTACTTATTCGCTCCTCGCTCCAGCTCCTGCTGGAGCCAGACTCTGCTTTTTCTATTACTTCAGAGGAAGATAGTAAAAAATGGTTGCTAATCATCAATCCCGTTTATTGTTGTCAATGGCCAATTGCATTCAGAACAGTAATTTAATATACATTAATCAAATAATTCGTATTTAACCTCTCATGGATGATAACAAAAGTTATTAGCAAATCATATTTATCATTGTCACTATCGCGTTCAAAACAGTAAGATCAGTTACATATTTGAAAATCAACTTTAATAAAATGTTTAAGTAAAAAATATTGCTTCCTTCCGGACTTTCATAACGTGCAGAAAAAAGTTGGTATTTTTATGTTATTTATGTTTAAAGTAAAAATGTAATCAATATAAATGTTGTATTCTGTTTTTTTAGCTCCATTCAGCAGTCGAAGAAAAAAAGATGACAAACATCTCCAAATTTAATGCTGTCGTATTATACAATTTAAGCAGTAGTACCCGAGTAAATGTAGGTCGAATGAAAAAAGAAACGCGATTGTACTCTAATCCATTTATTTTAACTCAATCATCTTTAAAATCCGTGGAATGCTCTCTTTACATAACGATAAGCTTAACAAATCTCTGTATTAAAGAACATCATTTTTATTAGACATCAATTCGACGGTAAAATGCCTTTGTTGAATCATATTAGAACTCTACAACAGCAACATTTTATTTAAACACTCAGTTCGACGGCAAAATCTTTCTCCTCTGCGTCCGTCAGTTCGTTTTAAGCTAGGAGTGCGCAGTAAGAATTTCATAACACGTGACTTACTTTAACCAATGCATGTTCAACTTTCGCCGCGCACTATATTTTTTTCTGTGAATTAATATTGAAGTAATACGTCTCTCCTATGCTTTTGGCTGGAAAAGAATTTACTAGAACGTTATAGAAATTAAAAAACGCGCGAAAATTAATAGAATTATTTTCGGCTTTTGCGTACTGAGAATATAAGTTTCTCGATAACAAAACAATTTAAAAGAATGATTTTTAGACTATTAGGAAAGGGTACATGGTGGTTTTACACAGATTAAAAGAAATAAAATAGATTTAAATACGGGAATAAATAGTAAATATTTAATATAATAAAGAATTTAAGGAAATAGGTTTTTTAAGAAGAAATATTCATTTGAAATGTGATTTTTACATCTTATTTGTCGGGAAATAAAGTGTAAGTGACAAAGTGTAAAAAGTGTAAGTGACTGGAGGGGTTTAGAACTGTTCTCCAATATTCTCTTAAAGGCCTAAAAACCTTTTAATAAATAATATGACCAGTTTTGTATTCACTGACGGTGACAATTTTCAATATCTGTACACTGTAAATAAAAAAGAGTGGATGTTCACTCCGGAAGAGTTCTTACTCTATTACAGAGTCAAAATTTGCCCAATCTCTTCAGAGTGACTATTCACTCTAAGCAAAAGTGGAATTCTTAACTCTCTTTAGAGTGACTATTCACTCTAAGCAAAAATGGAATTCTTAACCTCTGAAAGAGTGACTATTCACTCTAAGCAAAAATGGAATGTTAACTCTCTGAAAGAGTGAATATTCACCCTAAGTAAAAGAGGAATTCTTAACTCTCTTAAAGAGTGAATATTCACTCTAAACAAAAGTGCAATTGTTAACCCTCCGAAAGAGTGAATATTCACTCTAAGCAAAAGTGGAATTGTTAACTCTCTGAAAGAGTGAATATTCACTGCTGGGACTTGAATATTCACTTTAAACAGGAGTGCATAATCACTCTCTCAGAGGAATGACTATTCACTCTTGCAAAAAGAGTGCGTTTTTCCACTCCTGATAGGAGTGCATAGTCACTCTTGCATAGGAGTGACTATTAATACACTTGCAAAAAGAGTTTGAAACACACGTTGCTCCTAGGTGGTTACCCTCCCATTTACTAACCGCGTTCGATGCTGCTTGAACTTTGGTGATCGGACAAAAACCGGTATCTTCGGCATGTTATGGCCGTTGGTGGTTACAAACCTCTCATTACATTAGTTTAGCTTCATTTATTTTGTGATTTCCGTTCCCAATCATTAAACTTGTGTAGAAATCGCAAATGTTTGCGGTGATTCTCAACTGTGCGAATTAGAAAATCAAAACCTCTGTTTTTTTTGTTTTTTTTTGGTACCATATAATAAATTTTCGCACATCTGCTGTGACGAAAAATCCGTTACCATAAAGCAGTTATTTATTTATTCATTCATTTTTTGTTGCTAATAATGTTTCCATAATTATAACGATTCATTTATTATTTCAATGGTGGCTTTTTCAGTTTTTTTTTTCATTCTACTACTATGCAAACGCATGCGCATCATGAGTGGGCATATTTTTCAATTCTTCTACACACACTTCTAAATACTTCTTTCTATTGGTGGAGAAGAAGTTGTAGTTTGCATCCACCGCCTTTGGTATAAATCAAAGTTGCATATATAGTATATTCCGTATACGTATCTAGCTTTGGTATAAATACCTCAGAGACCCAAGAAGTCAGAAACAGATCGGAATTTGCTTTGGAAGCTACAGGCGTTGTACAGCGTTACATACCTACATACATACGTATACACAGACACCGACCTGAAACGTATAAATCTGATGACCTTTTTCGTGCCAGAGGCCTCCTTCCATGAGATACAAATTTTCGATTTTCCAGCGCTCACCCTACTTCCGTTTTTATGGAAGTAAAAGGTACCGTGTCCCCTTAAACATGTTGACATTGAAAATAAAATAAAAAAATAATGATAATTTCGTTTCTATCAATAAATAAATAGGGACAAAATTATATAATGTCAGGCTTCCACTCTCGTCAACGGAGTGAAATATTTCACTCTTGTCAACGAAGTGAGACATTTCCCTCTCGATAACGGAGTGAAATATTTCACTCCTTTCTAGGGAGTATAAAATTCCATTCTTTAAGTAGTGTATTTTTATAAAATTCACTCCAAAAAAAGTGAAAATGCCTTTCACTCTTTCAAAGAGTCAACTTTTGACCCCTACCAATTTTAGAGTGTAATGATAAACTATTTTCGCATACAATTTGAAATATTTCAAATCAGAATTTGTTTCGGGATCTTGCCAATTTTATCATTATTGTAAGTGAATTTTGAAATTTAATTGTCATGCGAATTGTTTTTGTGTTAATGATACTTAGAATTATATAGGAAAAAAATCACTTATTATCATTAACATAAAATACAGATGCTAAAAGTGATTACAGTAAAGGTCTAAAAATACTTTTCAATGAACAAACTGACTAGTTTTGTATGCACAATAACGGTGGCATTTTAAAGATCTGTACTGATAATGTCCACTCACATAAAATTTGAAACATTTCACATCAGCCTTATTTTCAGGATCTTGCCAATACAGTCGAACCCCGTTATAGCGAACTCGGTATATAACGAACGAAATTTTTGGTCCCATCGTTTTCCTATTGTATTTAATGCTAATTTATGCTTTTTAGCGAACCTCCGAAATCTTAAGATCGCCTATAACGAACATTTTTTCCAGTCAACCATTACTTTTTTTTCTTTTTTTTTTTTTTACTTTTCCACAGTTGTGAAAACAGGACTTCGACCCCAATTTCATAAGAAAATGTATGCCGACTAGAGAAACATGGTGCAAGCCAGCGATAAGTCTTTTTATTAAAGGGTAGGAACAACTGCATTCTTCCTCTTTTACGATGGCCACTCTGCAGTTGTGAACCCGCCCACCCATCAGTCATTTTCCCTTATTCCTGATCACAGCTGTGTGCAAGACTGGAAACATTGTTGAAAATGAGGAAAAAACAGCCAACTTGTTGGGAGGGGGAAATGCTTGAGCAGAACAAGTAGAACCATGAACAGTAAGCACATACGGACCTGTGCTAGGTGAGAGGGGAGGGAGAAGTAAAAATTCGATCATGAGAACAAGGAAAAAGGTCGTCTCAGAGTGGTGCCAGAACAAGTATTCCAGTTTTTTCATCTTGTTCACTCATTTGAATGTGTCTCTCTAGAGAGCCAGTGCGTCATAATCTCTGGTTCCAGACATCAAAATTAAACATTCGCTTTTAAGAAATCATTAGGTTCATCATGTCGAGCAAGCGTAAAACATCCTGCATTGAAGGAAAAGTAAGCATCATCAGAGAAATACAAAATGGAGGTAGTCAAGCTGACATTTGCCGAAAAAAAGATTCGAAAAGATTGAAATCTACAGTTGGAATAATATGGAAAAACAGAGAAAGCATACTTTCTGCTTTCAAAAAAAATTTGAACTCTCAAAATGAATTGAGAAAAGCTGAACATCAAGAAGTGGAAGAGGCTTTATTAAAATGGTTTAGCGTTCAAAGAAGCCGAAATCCACAAGTTTCTGGGCAAATGCTTCAGTCAAAACCTGATGAATTTGCCAGTAAATCTGAAATTAAATTTTCATGTTCTAATGGATGGTTAGACAGATTTAAAAAGCGGAAAAACATATCTTCCGGAAAAATTGTCGGAGAATCGGGAGGTGTTTCAACATCCGACAGCGATACGTGGAAAGAAAAAATTTGGAATGAAATATCTCGTGAATACCACGAGAATGACATATATATTGCTGATGAAGCTGCACTATTTTACCAGATGACACCAAACCATACATTAAAATTTAGTGGAGAAAAGTGCAATGCCGGAAAATTGTCAAAAGACAGAATCACATTTCTTCTGTGTGCCAATATGAGTGGTACTGATCGTCGTAAGAATCGAGTGATAGAAAAATCTAAGCACCACAGATACTTTTAAAATATCAAACGGCCTCCTGTTGCTTATGAAGCAAACCGCAAAGCGTGGATGACTAACGAACTGTTTGAAAAAGAGCTTTGAATGTGGAATCGTGAACTGTCAGCTAAAAAGCGGAATATTTTGCTTATGCTTGACAATTGTAGTGCACATAAAATCGATAAACAGTTTCAATCGATTAGAATTGTACTCTTTCCCCCGAATGCAACATCTGTAGTACAGCCTATGAAGCAGGGTGTTATCAGAAGTCTTAAATTCCATTACAAGAAGCAGCTCCTTTTCCGATTTTTAAAGGGATATGATAAAAATGTGAAATGTGACGTTTCTCTTCTTGATGAACTTATAATGCTCGAAAAATCTTTGCGTTTTGTTACTGACAGGGGCGTAGCCAAGGGGGGGGGGTCCAGGGGGTCCGGACCCCCCCCCCCCCGAACCCCGAATGAAGAACTGATTTGCTGAGTCATAGATACAACAATATTAAAAACTGATAAGACGGAATCGCAAAGAAGCAATGAAATATTCCGCTTTAGACAGGTGTTTGACTTAGAAAGTATTATTTAAAGGTATGTCTTTCGCAGGGGTTATGAAATTTTTTCGTTTAAGACAGGTTTTTGTAATAGACACGTCCATTTTGTGAGGTATCCTCTAAAACTGTTAAAACGAATCCACTCTATAGTATACTTCTGCAAAGCATAGATGGATTATAATAAAATCTTTGAAGATGAAAGCTATCTTAAACAGCAAAAGTTCAAAGTTCAACGAAAACAACGCTACATATTTATACCTGTTAAAATTTGAAACATATCTAAAATGGAACTTTTTCTGGTTGTGAATCCTTCTTGGGAGGTTTTCTGTGAAAACGGAATTATCTCGTAAGCGAAAACATTTCATGGTCTCGATGACAGAAGGATAACTGTACAAGTATACATATGACGGAAATCTCCCTACAACGTAATTTTTTAACGATCCCTGCCGATTCCGTTTTCATAGATTTTAATAACCTTAATGTAACTTGTAAATCTTAATGTACCTAGAAAACGCAAAACTTCTTCAACAGAGATTTCGATCGGCCCAACTGTTGCCAACACTTATGGGTAAAGACGAGTTTACACGAATTCAATAACAGCACATTGATCAGAGTTTGGCGACCCTTATCTTTGTTCATTAGGTGCGTTCGTAATTATATAAATACGTAGCACCTATAGTCGTCGTTTGGTCCGTCCGTCTGTCCGTCCGTCTGTCTGTCTGTCCGTCCGTCTGTCTGTCTGTCCGCATATAACAACGCAAAAACTACCCAACCAAATGGTTTGCAATTTGAAATATATTATCTTTGCATAAATTTGTCGAGACATTTCAAATTTTATCAAAATCGAATCAAAACTTTAGGAGATATTAATAAAAATATTTATTAAGAAATTTGATTTTTTTTTAAATCGGTGCTTTTTTGTTATATGAGCTTCCGATGGATGTTAAATCGTCAAGCGACCGAGATACTTATTTTATGACAGAAATTAATCTGCAGACGATATAATTCATTTCACAGAATTAAAAATCATCAAGATCTGAATATTTATATAACTAGCTGATACATATATATCTGAATATTTATATAACTAGTTAAGATATTTGTATGAACAGTGTCATAAAATATATACTTAACTAGCTGTTTAACCCGTTCTACGCACGGGATATCATGAATTTAATTCTAAAACGTGCGTACGAACGCACCTCGTTTGTAACGTTTGACGTACAATTTCCAACTTGTTTTATAATTTTATATCGAGCAATATTATCATTTACTTTAAATCTGCTGGCTGGAATTTAAAAAAAAAAGTCACTTTATTCTCCTACTAGATATTTGTGAATTCTTATTCAATGCTGTTATACATTGCCACTTTCAAAATACCTGCATCTGAATGTGATTTGTCTTCTGCTGTAAAACATGCTGATGATGTCATTTTTCAGCTTTATGAAACTTTACATTAATCAATAAGCAAAGAAGAGGAGACTGGTGTTCAAAAGTTTTCTGACCTGTTCAAGAGAGCACAGTCCTTTGCTAAAGAAAACTCTGGCACAATTTTCTTTAGTCACACATATTCCTTGTCAAATTGACCATCAGATACATCTGATTCAATGTCAAACTTGAAGAATATTTCGTAAGATCAATTTTCTTCCTCCTTCTGTTACTTTTATTTCTAATATCGTTAATCGCTAAAGAAAAGAAGAGAGGGATATTGAAAGATTTTGATGTTCTTCTGGGTTTGTACAAAATAATGGTGATTCTTGTTATGAAACTTTAAACCTGATCTATTTTTAATAAACTTTTAATGGAATATTACTTTGTTGTATATTATTTTCAAGGACAGGTTTTTACCTACTTATTTAATATTATAATTTTGTTTTCCGCTATTGTACAGGGATATTTAAGGCAGTTATAGAACTTTGGGAAATTTCGTACGATTTTTTTACTAATTCAAAATGGTGCGAAAATCGGTGGCAACGGCTTGTATATCAAACGGGAGCGCTGAAAACTACCCCCATGAAAAGTTCCCCCATACGTCATTTTTACGTCACAGCAGATGGTGGTAGATTTCCAGTCATAGAGAATTTTACTTTCGTCGAAAATTGGAAAACTTCCCCCTGAAAAGTTCCCCCAAACCAGAAGGAGGAAGTTTTCCAGTGCCAGGTAATTTTCTTCTTCACTGAGTTCTTGAAAACTTCCCCCATGAAAAGATGTCCCCATACGTCATTTTGACGTCACTACAGATGGGGGAAGATTTCCAGTCCTAGAGAGTTTTACTTTCGTCGAAAATTGGAAAAGTTCCCCCATGAAAAGTTCCCCCAAACCAGAAGGGGGAAGTTTTCCAGTACCAGGTAATTTTCTTTTTCACTGAGATCTTGAAAACTTCCCCCATGAAAAGTGTCCCCATGCGTCATTCTGATGTCATAGCAGATGGGGATACATATCATGGGGGAACTTTTCCAGTGCTAGAGCATTTTCTTTTTACTGAGAACTTGAAATCCATCCCCATGAAAAGTGTCCCCATACCGCATTTTGACGTCACAATATAGGGTCACATATCCAATGCTAGACCATTTTACTTGTTTCGAGAGCTGAATATCTGGCACTCGAAATGTGTTTCTCTTTTATGTCTAGTTACTATTGTTACTGTGAATTATTATTATACGGACTTGAAGAAATGCGCAGAAGAGATTTAGTGCGTAATGTAAAAGTATCTTGCTTACTTTTCATATTCGGTTATCAAACACATACTAGGCGGACAAAAAGGATTTAAGTATCAATGTGATATAATATTGCTCAAAGCATAATATGTTAGAAGGTTCATGGAAACTCGTCGAAAACAAAGATTTTTTGTTATGTTAGCGGAAAGTGTGTGCATGTGATATTTGTTGCTGAGTAGAGCATCAAATGTGAATCTTTAATGAAAAATTCACATAAGTTATTTATTTATTTTTATTTTTATTTTATTTATTTATTTATTTTTTTGGAAAAATAAGAATTTGCTCTTTTTTTTTTTTTTTTTTTGTTAATATTCCAAATCAAATATCCAATATCAATAATTTGACACAAAAACAAATAATTCTTGAATCAGCAAGATCAGAATTTAGAATTGAAATCAACTATCAACTTCTTTATTATTATCTTTAAAACTGTGTTTTTGAAAAAAATAACCATATTAATTGAAAGGTAAACAAATCTTAAGAACAAACTAAAAAAGATACTATGTCATTAGTGTACAACAAACTTACAAATAAATAATTATATTGTTGTAAACGAACATTAGCTTAAAAAATATAAATGGAATTTTAACTTTTAGTAGACCATAAAATACATAAGAAATCTGATTTTTGAACAGAATTTGTAACAAAATTACTATTTTTTTTCTAATTGATTAATCTGTGATACCCCATTTATATGAGCAAATAGATAAATATATAGAATGCTAAATTCATCTTTAAAAGTTAGACTTAAAATTATCGAATGTGCTGATTAATTAAAAGATGATAAAAATATTTAAAAAAAATTTAATTGGTTTATTGTATTCTATGACGGCGGCTATGTTTATGCCTGAAAGTACTGTGAATTAAAATAATTATAAAAATTTTCTTTCAATATTTCTGTCATCTTTTAAGTATTTAGCACATTGTGTAATTTTAAGCTTATTTATAGTTTAAGAAAAACTATTTTTACAAAATTGTTCTACGATTGTTGAGGCAAAGGCAATTTTTTTCAGGGCTTTGCTTTTTTTTTTTTTTTTTTCAATTTAAAGCGACTAGGAACAAATCGTTATTATTATTCATTTTTTTTTTTCATTTTTAACATTTTACGAAAACGAAGAGCCTATTCTCAACAACTGTAATTCTTGAAAAAAAAATCGAGACACATTAAAATAAAATCCTCATAAATACTACAATTTATTGGCAAAGCAGACATTGGATGCAGTGCCGCGTTAACCGGTTAACAATCGGCGTCTTGGTCTAAGATCCCAACCTCTCACAGTTGTCTGGATCATAACGCATTTTCACGGTTTTGAATTTTTATTTTAAAAGGATAAATTATTTCGAACTACTAATAACCCATTGAAACGAATTTAAATAGTAAACTGAACTTTAACTTTTCTACTATTACATAAAACCAAGTCATTAAATATCCATCATAAATTTATAACATCTATAACTGGAAATTAAAAATATGTTTTCTTTACATCCTATCCTAATAATATTATAAATCTGATTGTGTTCAAATGTTAGGCTGAAGCCAGCGTCAAAATGGAACATTTAATGATCCTGTATCTTTGCGTATAGGTTGATAATAACCCTCAAATGAACATAGGCTGGTTTTTGTTTATTTTATTCAAATATTTTTCTTAATAATTCAAAATTTCATTATTTTCATAGAGAATAAATGGAAATTTTTTCGTATAATATTTTAAAATGGTTAAATTTACTTTACCGTTGCGAAAACTAATTCAAAACCCGGAATAATAATTTTTACTCAACAATTTAGTTTCAACTGAAAATTTTTCAAAGAAAAATGAAAAAGAAATAAAAAAAATTAAAGAATTAAAAATAAGATAAAATAATATTATCAGAAATAAAACGTACTTTTTTTAGTTTTTGATAATAATACAAGGTCTCAATATGCGAAACCATAGGAAACAGGCGAATATGACGTCATTCATCTAAAATAAAGCGGATATTCATCTAAAATAAAGTGGAGAAATAAAATGATCTTGGGTTTTTTCTTCACTTTTTTTCTTTTTTTAACACTTTCCAACCTAGTTGAAAAGTGTTTATGACTTCGGTTTGTCTGGCCGTCTGCCGTCTGGCCGTCTGGCCGTTTGTCCGTGCTCTAACTCCCGTAAATATGCTCGGATTGCCCTGCAATTTTTATATGTTATAATCGTTATCTATAGCATGTTCCCTATTTCAACGGAAGTGTGTAGCACTTATAGTTTTTTTACAGGGACACTCAAAAGAATTCCGTTACATTGAGGTCTATGGGGAAAAATCATTTGCGGTTTATTTAAATAATGTTTCACTATTTTAAACGCATTGAAATTTATATATATCACTAAGGTGCATTAGAAGAAGCTTAATATGGAATAGGGTGTGCATAGCACTTATACTTACTTTACAGGGATAGTCAAAAGAATTCCGTTACATTACGTCTATGGAGAAAAATCGTCTGCGGTTTATTTAAATAATGTTTCCTTATTTTAAACGCATTGAAATTTATATAAGGTTCATTACAAGAGACTTACTACAGAATATTGTGTGTATAGCAGTCATCGTTCATTTACAGGGACACACAAAAGAATTCTCTACTGTATGTTAACAATAACTCTTGGAAGTGCGTTTTAAGTTACTGAACGCGATTTTAATTTTAAATCGCTTTTTGTATATTACGTGGTGTGTATAAATTCTGTAGATCCTATACAGGGAAGCACAAAAGTTCGGGAACACATTTCCGTATTATTTAACTCCAGACGGAGAATTTTAAACTGTGCTACGTGTTTCCTAACTGAACTAAAATTTAGCATCCTATGTAGTATATATACCAATCTATAGATCCTATACAGGGCTGAATAAAAGTATTCGGATTATTTAGATGTTATCTTTTAGATTATTAAAGAGTATGATTCGTAAAATTATTTTGGAAGCGTTGGAAAGTGTTACATAATCTATGCTTGACGCATGATTTTTCGTTCTTGTTTTTCTTTTGTATGGTAACAATACTTGACGTTTTACCGTCTGCGCACGGCTAATATAACTAAACCGTATTTTTTATTTAAATTTTTAAAAAGTAAAAAGAAGTTTCAAAAGAAAATGGTTAGCAAATGTCATTAATATGCTCCGCAAAATTATCCATGTCGAAAATGATGTCATGGATAGCGAGATATAGTTATTTCATTCTTAAAACTATTTCTTAAAACTATTAAGAAATAACTCGATTACCTAAAAAAATGACGAATGTTAATAGTTCCATTTTTGTTGATAAAACCTAAAGATTTAATATTATTTCGTTAAAATAGCTTAATTTCTCCTATGCCAGTATTGAAATTAATTGCCTGGAAAAGAAAATTAACAAGAATTATGTCATTAAAAAGGGATTTCTCTGGTGAAAAAGAGACTTCATATTTGAAATAAAACGGGAATTTTCCAATATGTTTTAAAATGAGTGTGAATTAATTCCTTACATTAATAATACAAGGATCAGTAAGTATAGAAAGTAGATGAGTTTCACGCCATATTTATAACGAAAAATTTAAATGTTTTGTTATCTATACTGATTATTAAGCATGAGTATACGTTATATACAGATGAGAGTTTTCTGCTAAAAATCACATCATAATTTTAAGAAAAGGAAAATGAACACGAATCTATTATATTAAAATCTGACAGTGTTTTTGTATTTCGCAACTACTCTTAGATTATTGAACGCAACTCGATTTACTTGATCCGAGGATGTCACACAAACTCTCAGAATTTAAAAAATTAAATTAGATTCCAAGATTTTTTTCTTTTTCTTTCTTTTTTTTTTTTTTTTTTTTTTTTTTTGTAAATTTTAACGAAGTTTATCTAAAAACGGAAAGGAAATTACTCCATATTTGTGTATAAAAAAGGAGAAATAAAACATATTAGTATATTTTTTACACCATTTTCTCATTAAAACTGAAAAACAGAATTTATTTTCACTTTGAATAGATGGTGAAAACAAAATCTTGATTTCAGTAAATTTTCCGAAAAACAAAAACATATTTTCACATATACAAACTTCATGAATCAATTTATTCTGGAGAACAAAAAGTGCCTGTCAACATACTGTCATTTAGAAAACAAGATTTGTTTCAACTATACATTAAACCAAGGAGGCAGAATTGAATTTAAAGAAAAAGCATATACTATTTCCAATTAAGGTTTTTTTGAAGGATGTTAAAACGTTCCACAAAGACTTAAAAGTAAAATTGTTTATCAGGTAAAATTGATATTTGTTTTTACCCAATTCGTCTATTTCCACGATTTAATTTGGCCCTCCTTATTGGATTGGTTGCAATTTTATTTTCGCGATTATTTGGCAAAAATTTTCACTTTTTTAAGACTGGGTTATGTCAAGGTCCCTATAATAAAAAATATCGTATTGTCTCCTATGAAATGTGATAAATAGTTAGTTAATTATTAACCTTTTTAATTATCGGGAATGAAATAATTTTCTTAATTAATGTATTTATTTTTCTTTTAATGTTGTTAAATGGTAAAGATTTGTAAAATTATTTTAGAAGTGTTGTAAAGTGTTACAGAATCTATGCTTGACGCATGATTTTTCATTCTTGTTTAAAATTGAATGAATAAAATTTTTTTCATTTATTCTTCTGAATGAAAAGTGAAAATTTTGGTAGAAATACCGGAACTGGTTCCGAGTAAGACTCCTATAATAGGAGCTCTAGTTCCGAGAAAAATCACGATAAAAGGAAGAATGTACAGAGTACTAAACCCGTTTTCCACTCTTCATCTTCTGTATACGTTTGAATTGTTAGCGGAAATATAGCCTGGTCACTCAATAAGTCATTAACAAAAGACGCTAAACGGGCTGTGTGAAGCAAACAGATGCCTCGCCTCGGGCGGGGTAGGAAACAGTCTATTTGATAGTCAGTACTTAGCGAAACAGCTTAACCATGAATTTTTTTTGGGTTGAAACTCAAACTCTATTTAATATGGATTTTTCAATATTATCAAAATAATGCAAACTTTTTATATATATTCTTATGTAATATATGAATATTTAATGTGAATAATTAACTGTGAATCCTATGAATTATATGAAACGATTTTTCCCCCTTGTTTTCTGTCTTTCTTATCTTTTTTTCGCTAGTATCTCAAACTTTATGTATAAAAGATGCATCAATTATTAAATGCATTTTTAAATACTATATGATATAAATAAAGTGAAACATCACTATAAAGTAATAAGATATTTTTAATTATAAAATTAAACGGTCATATAATTTTCTTCGAAAGAAAAAAAAGGAAGAAAATATTTTAAAAATACCGTATTTGCAGTAAAAGAGTTGAGAAATATAAAAGATTATCTGAACGGAACATACACATGAAAGCATGAAAGACATTAATTCATTTTCTATTTCTTATTTATGTGAGCAACGAACCAGATCGGCTATATTATGAATTAATTGGCAGAGTTTATCGAAATATTTTATTCAGCTTTCAGTAAAGAACATTATCTTTAAGATTTTTGAAATGTGTAATCTAATACAGACAGAGTGGATGCCTTTGAGCAGGGCTGTCCACCGCGGCGATGGTAACTGTACTTTTAAATGTTTTTCTCATTTTCATGTAAACTGCATCCTGGCCTGACAACCTTTAAAACGTGCAAGTTTTATTTTTTAATCAATATATGCCATGATATTCAGGGATGTGAATTTTATAAACGAAGACTCCGTAAATTCAATAAAATAAAATATATTATTCAAAATATGCTGCACATACGTTAACTGAGGATACAGTCTTTAACAAATAAGCTATTTTAGAGGAAGCAATCACAATAGTATAGTTTATATTTTTCTTTACTTTATTAAAAAACTTTAATCTTGAATATCTCGTAATGGCATTTTTTTAGTTACTTGTTTTACAAATTAGCCCTTTATTGCATAGCATTATGGCTGTTTTCAAATCCAAAGGAGCTACATTCTGACAAATTTCTGAATTAATTTTTGTTCGGAAACGCATGAAATGGGCAGGTGTTCTTTATTCAGAAATTATGTAATCGAGTGGTGTTTTCAATGTTTTAGTAAAGGCAGGTGATCTTTCAGAAAATACTGTCAAAGTTGATGTTTTGTACATAATTTCCGGGCGCACGAAAGGAAAAAAATCTATCATCACGTGACAGCAATTGCTTTTAACTCAATAAGTAATTTATTTATCAAAAAATGAAAACGCCATTCGATTCCAAATCGCAGTTCATTTAGCAGTCAGGCCTGCCAATTTTATGCCATGACGTTTTGAAAGAAGTAAGAAAGTTTGGCGTTATTGAGCCGGGAATTTGATAACCACTTTAATCAAGAAAGGCAATTCAATAAATAAATAAATAAATAAATAAATAAATAAATATGGGGTTATTTTAGTTTTCTTTTAAATTATAAAAGTAATCAAATCAGGATGCTCGTAAAATAATTAAAATTAAGGAAATAAAAAAATTAGGAAAATAAAACAATACTTCATACTCTTGATTCATTATTTTATATTTATTAATTTGCATTTTCCGAAAAATCTGGAACTATAAAGTTAACGATATAGTCTTATTTTTTGAACACATTATCAAGTCAACCCTTCGTTTTGGCTTCAAATTGCTAGTCCTTTCTATGTGCTTCTTTTTCCTTTCTCCTGAATTATAAATACACATTAAGCACTTCTTATATTTCGTTTTTCTTTATGTCAAATTTATACAGTAAAAAAAGGGTGATACAGAAAGAAAGAAGTAAGATATTCATGGAAGAGTTTGAGTCCCGAATAAAGAATAATTCTAAAATATTTTGTACAGAAATTAATATAAAACTTACTAAAAAATAACAAAAATAGACATTTGTTTAGCTTTGCAATGTAGCTACATCAACCATAATGTATCTTAAAATAACTCAAATATTATCTGTGGAAAAAAAAAGCATATGTGAAACTTAGTACATGCTTTTTTTTTATTGTTATTATTTTTTTAATAATAACATTTTATGGAAACTTATTCAATAGAAAAATAGAAAATAAATTTCAACTTCTTATTTTGTATCTGATACGTCTATTTTAACCATATGATTTCTGGCAATCTATAAAAGTTTTAGTTTAGAAACTAAAAAAGAATTTTTCAAACAATTTTCCAATTTTTGAAACTAGAAAACCATTTTTCTATCTCTTGAATTAGTGACCTTTTGAGTTTAAAATAAGATTCTATTTCTATTACTTTTTTCAGACACGTTAAACTCTAAAAAACTAATAATAAAGAAATCTAAATTGTTAAATTAAACCCAAAAATTAATAGAACGAATGGTTAGATTCGTTTTTGTGTCTCAACAAACAACTAATTAAAAACATTTTAAAAATTTGGAAATATTTCTAATAAGTTGTCACCAGATGAAGCTCGTAAGATTTTTCCTGTTTTGGTGGGGGGACAGAGGTTTTAAATTGCTGTCTCCTAGTAAAAAAAAAAAAAAAAAAAAAAAAAAAAAAAAAAAAAAAAAAAAAATCATGCGTTAAGTATGGAATATGTAAAACTTTTCAACACTTCCAAAATGCTTTTATAGAAATCTTTACCGTTTAAGAATGTCTAAGTCTGATGCTAAAGTTAACAATTTGGAAAACGCATAGCACATTTAAAAATCCAATTTTAGAAATTACCAACAATATTCGTAAAAAGATCCTAACTATTTTGCGCAGCCCAGTGTATGATTTACTGATTTTTATATATACTACATAGAATGCAAAAATTTAGTTCAGTTAGGATACGCATAGCACAGTTGAAAATAGCCCATCGGCAATTTCCGTCAATAAACGCAAATGCATTCGAGATGTTATGTGCTGCCCTGTATATAACCTATAGGATTTATACACATCAAGTATAATAGGGGGAAAAAAGTTCCATTTAAAAACGCAACTGAAAACGCATTTCCAACCATTATTATTAACAGACAGTACTTTAACAAAATAATTTTATGTGACCCTGTAAATGAAGGAGTCTTTTGAGTGTCCCTGTAAAGCAGGTATGTCAAACACGTGGCCCACGGGCCACAACTGGCCCGCCGACAACTTCTCTGTGGCCCGCCAAGCCTTTGGCATTTTACCTGTGCATTTATTTTGGCATTTATTCAGTTGCTCGAACACGCATGCTGAAAATACACTTTTGAGGAACTCACTTACACCAAATAGTCTTAGAGATGGCAAACATATGTATGTAAGTATTGCCAGTTGCTTTTTTTATTCACAATTGCTACCACTTTTTTTAATAGTAATTTTTGTCTTATTTATTTCGTCATTAATTAAGGGAAATATTTTTCTTCAAAATGTTGTAGTTAAAAAAAAAAAAAAAAAAAAAAAAAAAAAAAAAAAAAAAAAAATCAGCTCATTTGGCATAACTGATGTATATAGACAGATGTAGCTCAGTTTTAAAGTTTTAAATTTTAGCTCCAAGAAATTGCAGATACACAGTTAACTAATCGGAATGTAACAAAATGCGAAATCTCGAGTCTAAAAATTTAAAGATTCGTAATTTTTTTACAGTATTTTTCTTATAATATTTATGTGTTTTATGACGAAACTATTGCTTTATTAGGTGCGTTCATAATTATATAAATACGTAGCACCTATTGTCGTCATCTGGTCCGTCCGTCTGTCCGTCCGTCCGTCCGTCTGTCTGTCCGTCCGTCTGCATATAGCAACGCAAAAACTACCCAACCGAATGGCTTGAAATTTAAGATATATTATCTTTGCAGAATTTTATCACGACATTTCAATTTTTTTAAAAATCGAATCAAAACTTTAGAAAATATTAATAAAAACATTTATTAAGAAATTTGATTTTTTTTTTTTTTTAAATCTGTGCTTTCTTTCTATAGGAGCTTTCGAAGTTTGATCGCCAAGCGACCGAGAAACTTATTTTATTACAGAAATTAATCTGCAGACGATATAATTCATTTCACAGAATTATAAATCATCAAGATCTGAATATTTATAGAACTATAACTTTTATAGAACTATAACTTTTTTTATAGTACGAACGCACCTCGTTTGTAACGTTTGACGCACAATTTCCAACTTGTTTTACTACTCTCTTCAATTTTACACATGCTATATTTATTAAATAATAAGAAATGTATAGTAAAATTAATAAAATTCGGGCTAATTAAGAACAGTTACAACGTTTTTTAAATCAAAGTATAAAATTAAGTGGCTTTTAAATGATTTGCTTTCGAAATGACATAAATTATCACTTTTGTGCTTGAAGCAAAACCCCCGAATACGTCATGTCATCCAGTTCGGGGCTAACGAGAAAGACAGGCTACCGCGGTGCCATCCACTTATCTTTTTTTACAGACCGCTGGAGTGACGTGAGGCTCTTTTCGTACACCTGCATTGGTGCATTCGAGCATCACGTGACTCCCGCGGTCTGTAAAAAAAGATTTGCGTAAAGCACCGCGGTAACCTTTCTTTTTCGTTAGCCTCGATCCAGTTTCTCCACTCTTGTTTTACAAAAATATTTTGGATTTAAGTTCTTTAATTATTTTCATTACTTAGGTTAGTAAATGTGTCATTGTTAATGAAACCACCTGCTTGATCTTGCTTTCTTTATTTTTTTATTTATTTTTTTTTTCTTACCGATTTACACATATTTTAATAACATACTGATAAACAACCTAGGAAATTTTTAACTCTACCAGTATGAATATATATGATTGACGGAAAATAAACATTAAAAAAAAAAATTAAGTTGATTCACAATACCATTATATTAAAAGAAAAACTGAAATTATATGTTGATATCCAAACATTGTTGGAGTTTCGAAAGAATGGAACATTAAGAGATGCTACAGGAAAAAGCATTAAAAATCTGGCCAAACATCAGAAAGAAAAACTGTCAGAATTGAAATTGACACACTTAAAAGAGAGTGCTTTCACCAAGCCTATTGGAGAAAATACATTTACTTTATAAAATAATTATTATTGCATTAAATATCCCGTGATTCAAAATCATTTACTAGGAAATGGAAGAAAGGATGCGCAGAACAGTTAAAAAAGTTTGAAAATACTATAAGCAAAAGTACCATTGCTAAAAAGTATTTTGTATAGCCGGATCGATTTATAAAAGCCGGATACATGTTTATAAACTTATATCATATTCGTACGCACATGCTTAATCATCGTCAATTTAGAAAATATCTTGATAATATTGGTAACGAATATAACCAGATCTACCTTCTTATACAAAAATTTGACGGCTTTCCATCATAAAATTTTAACTGTTAATTACGAAATGTTAAACAAGGTAAGCATTTTCATTTTAAATTGACAAATTATGAATGTGAATTATTAAAAGACCACCAATAGACAAAGTACTTGGAGTTTTCATTTGAAAATAAAAGCACCTGAGTAAACTTCAACCTCAGGGCAAATTTCATAATTTCATCATGTTATTTTATAGTATTAGCATCAGAGCCGGATTAAGCATTTCTTTGGCCCGGGGCTATTTTGGACATTTTGCCCCCCCCCCCCCTCTTCCCCTGCTACTGGAAATTTTGTGCCCCTTCCCACGATACTGAATATTTATCCCCCCTCCCCCACACACACACCTTTTATTATTATTTTTTTTTAAATCCTGAAATACAAATTTTAAAAATGGAAATATTTATATTGTTAATCAAGAGCGTTTTTTTGTTTGTTTGTTTGTTATCTTCAATAGTGCTCTTAATTAGTTTGTTTAAACATATACAATTAACAAATACTTTATAAACATAAAAAAATAGAAATATTCCAGGCGTATAAAAACTGAATACATTAAAAATAATTTCAATACATCTGTTTATTGATATTAATAAATTTAATTACATGTTTAAGCTTTTTAGGGTTTCGTTCATCTCACGAAACCCTATTGCTCCCGCTCCGTTGTCTGTCTGTCATAGAGCCATTCTCGAAAACTATGTAACTTACAGAGTTGAAACTTTGTGTATAAATCAGAATATCAGTTGTGAAGAGCTGAAAATATTAAAATTTGAAATTTTCGTATTATTTTAATAAATAGAGATAAAAAACCAAAATTCTAACAGCCTTTTCCTTTTAAATTTAAACATTTTTCATTATAGCCGATGCCAAAAATTAAAAATCCACGATGAAAATCTTTCCACAATAATTAATTTTCTATCAGACGATTTCCACTTGAAAAAGGAAAATGAAATAAAAAGTTTCATCAATTGAAAAAAAGATAAATACACTGAGCTCCAAATATAACAGGAGATCTGTCTTCCTAATGCCCAACATGATTTCCAGCGGTCAGCGCGGAAGGATACTGTGACGATAATGTTACCTTGCATTCATGGCAAAACATTCTGTCTGTCGCATTCCCTTGCATGATTAGTGAATTATTTATGAATTAGATAAGCATAACTTAATTATAAAATCATAAATTAGGATAATAGTAAATGATAATACTAATATCTGACATTGACAACGCGGACTACTTTTTACTTTTGCCTTGCATGCTTTATTTGCCTTGCATGCTTTATTTGCCTTGCATGCTACTGACCGCTGATTCTGAACTCCTGTTATATATCGAGCTCAATGGATAAATATGAAATAAAATTGATTGACGTCATAGTCGTAATAAAACGGAAAATGTCTAAGATTTCTCAATAATACAAGGAGTATGAGTATGAGTAAGTAAACAAAGCAGATTAATATCACATCATTAGAGAATTAAAAAGAAAATCTGACGTCATATGGGAAGTTTAACTAATTTTTCAGATGTTTGAGAATAATACAAAGCGAGTATCAATATAAATAATAGAGATCAATATAAATATATGAGTTTGAGAAACATATTGAATCGTGATAAAAATCAGATTATGGAAATATTCGCATATTTTAACATTTTAAAGGTATACAATTTGTTTAATTTTGAAATTGTTTTTTTAAATATTGCATTTAGTCCGTATGACGGATATTATTATGACAGAATATAATAGCAGGCTTGGCCCGCTATCTGGCTGGTTTAGATATTCGAAAAAAGGAAAAAAATAGACCGGTAATTTTTTACTTTATAAAAAACATGACTTTTTTTGTTGTTGTTGCTAAATGAAATTTGTTTGGATTTATTAAAGAAAGGATAAAGTGTTTTGAAAGGAATATTAAACGAAACCCTTTGAGCGATCTTTGATCACACTTACCCACTTGTTTTTTATTATTATTAGATTTTCATTACTAAAAATGAAGTTAATTGAAAAAAAAAATCCTTGTATTTAAATTTCCAAGTGATTGCAGGGCATCATGAAATGCAAACAGTTCTGTTATGTCATTATCTAGTGACATTAGTGTTAAACCGCTAAGTTTGGGCTCCAGCGTAAACGATCGTATAGTCTGTTCTTTATTAATTTTAGTTTGGAAAATGATCATTCTGCTTCAAAGTTTGTAAGCGGTACTACTTATACTATAATTGCAATATGCAGTACATTTGGGAAAACAGATATTAATTGTTTATCATTGATTAACAGCATCTTGACAACATTGGATATCTACATTTCTAATACATTCCGAGAAATATTTCATTTCTATTTTTAAAATATCGCCAACATCCTCGTAATAAAATGTTAAGCGTCTAGAGAATCTTTATCTATAATGTTTGAGTATTGTAATTGACAGAAAAACATGAAAAATGATAGTTTTATAGAGAAATGTATGATAAACATGGTGAAACATGGAGTTTTAAAATCGAATAATTATTTTAAGTGCCTCTGTTTAATGTTGAAATCGGTGAATATAATTCAGTTACATAAATTTTATAGGATTAAAAACTATGTACAGCAATTTAACCTTCTTTTGAAGGCATATATATATATATATATATATATATATACGTGATTAGATTATGAAATGCTGTGTCGAATATATATATATTGTTATGAATTTTGTATATATCTGTAAATATTCCATTTGTTTAAATTTATTTCATTTTATTATTGTGAAAATTGCAGTATTATTAATGTATTTCCTTTTGAGCATCATGTAACTCAATGCTAAAGGCCTCAGATGGTTTACAAGGAAAACAACCTTACACCCTCATCTTTATAATGGAGTTCTATTGGAAAATCGCCAAGGAATGGGTTTATCGCCAAGTTGGCGATGGTTTTGGCGACTTATTTTTGTCGCCAAATTTGGCGATATATCGCCAAATGTCGCCAAGTTGGCGACGGATTTGGCGACTTTTTGTGCAACCACCCCCCCCTTATACCTATACATTGGGATCCTTTCTTGCTTGAGTTCTCTATTGAAAGTTAAAGCACTTTCTGGTAATTTCTAGCATCTGAAGGCTCTGGAATAATCTGGAAAGATCTCTGAAACCTATATAAGGACCACCATCAGTTCAGTTAGTTAGTTGTCTGTCAACTGCGATTGAATTCATACGAGAGGCTTTGCATTGAGAACTGTGTTTCTCGGATCGATTTTGTCGTTGATACGTCGTATTGAACGCATTGTTTCTGTGTGAAATTTTGCTGTGCTTTTATTGGATTTGAAGATTACTGAATATCTTGTAATTTTCAGAAGATATTGGTGTTCGTATTGCACTGTTTATAGTGAATAAAGACTTTTGATTGTTCTTATATATTGGCATCAGTCCTTTCGAACCCCGAGCTCACAACATTTGGTGTCAGGAGTGGGGTTGAATGCCGATCACCAGAGCAATGGAGGGTCAACTGAAAGAATTATTGGAGAAATTAGCTGCGAACCTTGGCGAGTTGAAAGAAGAAATGAAGAAAGCTTTGTCAGCGATGGATGAGAAAATGACTGCGAACCAGGCTGAAATGAAGAAGGATATGTCAGCGATGGATGAGAAAATGACTGCGAACCAGGCTGAAATGAAGGAAATGTCGGAAGAAATGAAGAAGGAAATGTCGGAAGAAATGAAGAAGGAAATGTCAGCGATAGATGAGAAAATGACTGCGAACCAGGCTGAAATGAAGGAGATGTCGGAAGAAATGAAGAAAGATATGTCAACCAACCTTGGTGAGTTGAAAGAATTAATAGATAATAAAATAACATCTTTAAATGAAAGAATTGACAGCGTGGAAAACAAATTTGAAGGAAGATTTCAGGAAATAGAAGAAAAAGTTCAAAAGACAGCCAATAACGTAGAAGAAAGGATAGAGAGTGTAGAAAAAGAGTTGGAAAATGTGAAGAAACAAAAGATAAATGCCGGAAACTATACCGAAGATGTCAAGTATCAATCTATGCTTCCTCGTTCCTGTATTAAACTCTCGACCTATGACGAAAAATCCTCATGGCCAGTTTTTAAGACACAATTTGGGATCGTAGCGAACGCCAATGGATGGGATTCCCAGACAAAGGCTTGCCAGTTAGCTGCTTCTCTACGAGCTGATGCTGCCGACGTCCTACAGACATTGCCTGCAAATGAACCGCTGGATTTTGAAACGCTTGTCAGTGCCTTAGTATTACGCTTTGGCGAGAAATGCATGAAGGAATATAGCAGACTCCAGCTCAAATCTCGACAGCAGAAATCCACTGAATCCCTGCAAGAGCTTGCTACGGATGTCGAGAGACTTTCACATCTTGCTTATCCTGACTGTCCGACTGAAATTAGAGAAAGCTTGGCTCTGCAGCATTTTATTGATGATGTGCGTGACTCTGAGATCCAGAAACAACTCCGGATTGCAGATCTCAGTGACTTAAAAGGGGCTTTAGTTTATGCCCTGAAATTCGAGGCAGCCCAGCAAGCTACAAGGAAAGATCGACACTTTGTGCGAGTAGCCAACATGCCTGAGACGTCGGATAGAGCTGTGGAGCATTTACAGCAGCAGGTGAAGGACATGATGAGGCAGATAAACTCCTTGATGGACAACAAAACTGGCAGAAAGATCAAGTGCTGGAAATGCGGTGGAGAAGGCCATATTCAAAGAAACTGCCTAAAACGACCCAGCACAGATGGTAATAGCTCCCCACGAACGGCGGAGCAGGAAAACTAATTAATGGCCATCTCGCGGGGCGGAGGTTGCCAGATTTCGAGAAGCCCCATTACCCTTGCATAGGCTCACTGAAAGCAAACAGAAGTTTCTATGGACACAAGAATGCGACAATTCATTCCAGCAGCTGAAAGAAGCTCTCACATCCTCTCCAGTCCTTACCTATCCAGACCCCGACAAACAATTCATTGTGCACACGGATGCCAGTCAGGAAAGTGTCGGCGCTGTACTTTCCCAAGAAATAGATGGCCAAGAACTAGTCGTAGCATACTGGAGCAAATGTTTATCGAAACCAGAGCGGAATTATTGCGTCACTCGTAAGGAGTTATTAGCTATAGTGAAAGCCATAGAACACTTCCATCACTATCTCTATGGCAGGAAATTTCTCCTTCGTACTGACCACGCATCCCTAACATGGCTGATGAATTTTAAGAACCCAGAGGGCCAAGTAGCCAGATGGATACAACGACTCCAGGAATACGACTTTGACATCAGGCATCGCAAAGGCTCATCGCATGGAAACGCCGATGCCCTATCAAGAAGACCGTGTCCCGAGAGCTGTCGCTATTGTTCCAGAGCGGAGAACAAGTATAATCCTGAACATGTCATACGCCAGACGAAGGCTTCACTATCAACGCCACCAGATCCCTGGAGTGATGAGAAGATTCGAGAAGATCAAATGGCCGACTCTGACATCAAACCAATCTTGGAGTTATTAGAATCTTCTAGCACGAAGACCAGTTGGAAAGACATCTCGACTTATAGTCCTACGACGAAGCAATATTGGGCTCTTTGGAACTCCCTCCACGTCAGGAATGGTGTCCTGTACCGAAAATTCGAATCGGAAGATGGGAAGACATCTCGGTGGCAGTTGGTACTTCCTCGATCCCGAATCCCAGAGGTCCTCGAAGAATTACATGGCAGTCTCACCGGAGGCCATTTTGGAGTCATGAAAACATTACACAGAGTCCGAGAGCGCTTCTTCTGGGGAAAAGCGAGAGCTGACGTCGAACAATGGTGCAAATCTTGCGATGCATGTGCAGCTCGAAAAGGACCAAAGAAACGTAGCCAAGGAAGACTACATCTCTACAATGTGGGAGCACCTTTCGAACGTATTGCCCTTGACATCCTAGGCCCTCTGCCAAGAAGTGCTGATGGCAACAAATACCTCCTTGTTGTCATGGACTATTTCACGAAATGGCCTGAAGTCTATGCCATCCCTGATCAAGAAGCTTCTACGGTTGCGGATGCCTTGGTACACCAGTGGATATCAAGGTATGGAGTCCCCCTTCAAATGCATTCTGACCAGGGGAGAAATTTCATCTCTGCTGTGATTGAGGGTCTCTGTCAACTTCTCGGAATGGACAAAACTAGGACGACGCCTTTACATCCACAGTCGGATGGCATGGTTGAGAGATTTAATCGTACCATCCTCAACAATCTCTCACTGCTAGTCTCAAGAAACCAACAAGACTGGGACCAAAAACTTCCCTTGTTTCTTCTCGCCTATCGCAGCGCCGTCCATGAAACAACCGGCTATTCCCCGTCTCAGATGCTTTTCGGTCGTGATCTTCGTCTACCTTGTGATCTGATTTTTGGTCGTCCTCCAGATGCGCCTTCATCGCCAGAGGGATACGTGCAGAATCTCCAGGCACGATTTGAAGACGTCCATAACTTGGCTCGAGAGCGGATCATTTTACAGACGGAGAAGATGAAGACCAGGTACGACACGAAAGCCACGGGACATCAATTCAAAGAAGGTGACAAGGTTTGGTTTTATAATCCGACTCGACGTAAAGGACTTTCTCCCAAACTGCAATCGCACTGGGACGGTCCTTATACAGTCCTAAACAGAATGAACGATGTCGTAATTCGGATCCGAAAGTCACCAAGTTCGAAGCCTAGAGTCGTTCATTACGACAGGCTGGCTCCATACTATGACCATAGTACTTAGTTCATTGATTGTAAATAGTGTAATGTAAATAATGTAAATTAGTATGACCATGGTCTTGTATATAAGTTAATGTAAAAATTTCTTTTGCTTAGCATTATCATTATTAATGTTATTATTATTTAAATACTTGTATGTAATGATGTCTATGCTTTAATTTAATTTAATTTTTTTTTAAATAAGTGTATATTTTGTATAATTCAGCATTATGAATGTGTTTAATGGTTATTTTGCATGTTTGCTTTAAGTGTTTTGAATAGTATAGCATTTGTTGGCAACGGGTTTTCTTTCCGATCAAAGGTTGAACTGCCCGGGACGTGCAGTCCTTGAGAGGGGGGCAATGTTATGAATTTTGTATATATCTGTAAATATTCCATTTGTTTAAATTTATTTCATTTTATTATTGTGAAAATTGCAGTATTATTAATGTATTTCCTATTGAGCATCATGTAACTCAATGCTAAAGGCCTCAGATGGTTTGCAAGGAAAACAACCTTACACCCTCATCTTTATAATGGAGTTCTATTGGAAAATCGCCAAGGAATGGGTTTATCGCCAAGTTGGCGATGGTTTTGGCGACTTATTTTTGTCGCCAAATTTGGCGATATATCGCCAAATGTCGCCAAGTTGGCGACGGATTTGGCGACTTTTTGTGCAACCACCCCCCCTTATACCTATACATTGGGATCCTTTCTTGCTTGAGTTCTCTATTGAAAGTTAAAGCACTTTCTGGTAATTTCTAGCATCTGAAGGCTCTGGAATAATCTGGAAAGATCTCTGAAACCTATATAAGGACCACCATCAGTTCAGTTAGTTAGTTGTCTGTCAACTGCGATTGAATTCATACGAGAGGCTTTGCATTGAGAACTGTGTTTCTCGGATCGATTTTGTCGTTGATACGTCGTATTGAACGCATTGTTTCTGTGTGAAATTTTGCTGTGCTTTTATTGGATTTGAAGATTACTGAATATCTTGTAATTTTCAGAAGATATTGGTGTTCGTATTGCACTGTTTATAGTGAATAAAGACTTTTGATTGTTCTTATATATTGGCATCAGTCCTTTCGAACCCCGAGCTCACAACAATATATATGGTGTTACGGTAATGTTTCATTAATGGTTATATATATATATATACAGTAAAACCCGCTTAAGAAGTTTTAAAAGGGAATGGAAGGCAAAAACGTCTTAAACGGGAAAACTTCTTAAACGGGAAATTAAGAATGTTTGAAACAATCATTAATTTAAGTTTTCATAGTCAGGTGAGGTCTTTTACATTGTTAAAATAATACATAAATTTATATAAAGTTGAGTTTTACTTAAGAAATTTAAACTGACTTGCACATTTTAAAAAAATCTGTCAATCAAGTAAAAATCCATAATTACCTTAGAAACTCTTTATTTAATCCAATGTTTGAAGACAGAGAGGGGACATTTCTCTTTAAGCATCATTTGATATGCTTCTACAGAAAAAATCGGTTATAGATTTTTGCTTATGTTTTTTCTCGGCAGTTTTTAGTTGACAATAGTCCAGTTGTCTTAAGTTTTTAAAAATTTCCTCAGGCACATTTTCAACACTTTCGATAAAACGGCGAAATGTTTCTAGTCCTTTCACAGCATCCGAAAAACTAGGAATTTCCACGTGCTCCTCCTCAGTGCCACTCATTTCTTCATCTTCTGTAACCTCACAAATATCATATACTGTAAGCATTTCACATGACAATATCTCGTCATCTACTGTAAGCATACTCTTCAAACGATGCTGTGAAATCCACCCTTCTTTGTAACGTCTTCCAATCATCTTCAATGTCCAATTGATATTCTTCTGTTGATTCTCCTTCCAAAAATCCTGCTTTCTGGAAACAATTGGCAATTACAGATGGCGTTATTAACTCCCATGCAGATAAAATAAAATGAATAGATTGCAAAACGTTCACTTTTCCTATCTCTCCAGTATTGTCCAGTTTTCAATCATCCAATTCACAAGCCGTTTTCTATAGTGCTGCTTAAGCACTTTAATAACTCCCTGATCCATCGGTTGCAAAACCGAAGTCGAGTTTGGTGGTAGGAAATGCACTTTTATGTTAGTAAAGTTACTCGTGTCTTTGGAATGGGCGGCGCAATTGTCTACAAAGATGATGATGTTCCGTTTAGCTCTCCTCATTTTAACATTTAATCTTTTCAAATAGGCTTCATAAATTGTAATCGTCATCCACGCAGTTTTGTTATTTTCATAATCACAAGGCAGTGATTTCACATTTTGAAAACATCTGGGTTTCTTGGATTTCCCAACAACCAAAATTGGCAATTTTTCGGAACCGTCCATGTTTGCACCCAATAAAACTGTAAGTCGTTCTTTATTTTTTTTACCTCCGTGACAATTTTCACCTTTATATGCATACGTTTTATCCGGTGAAAGATTATAGAAAAGCCCACACTCATCCATGTTAAAGACATCTTTAGGATGATAGCCGGTTATCAAATCTGGTAAGATTTGTTTCCATTCTTCGATTTCTTGTGGATCGACGCTTTTACTCTCACCTTTTATAGAATTGTAACTTAAACCAGCTCTTTTTTTCATTCTATCAATCCATCCATTTGAAGGTGCAAATTCAATCTCCATTTTTTTGGCAATTTCCTCAGCCTTTTCTCTAAGAATAGGTCCACTTATAGGAATATTGGCGGATCTGGCTTGCTTGAACCAAAGTAATAATTTTTCTTCCATAGCTTCATATTTTCCTTTTTTCACTTTTTTAATTTTTCGAGATTTATCAGAGGAGTCGTTTAATATAAGATTGCGTTTTGCTACAATTCCATTCAGAGTAGTCACCGGCATATTCAATCTCTTAGCAATTTCAACTCTTGTTACGTTTGGGTTGCTATCAACTTCTTTCAAAATTTTGATTTTGTTTTCAATTGACAAGGCCTTTCTTTTAATTCCCTTGCCCGACATTTTGAAGAGGAAAAAATAAATAAGAATTTTTTCGTGAATTTTCCAAGAGAGATTTGACGCTTACACTCACTCAAAAACAGATTGAATGAGCCAAACTGAACACAGCTTTGGTTTGGAAATTCCTGGAAAGGGGTGAAAGAGACTCTATTCTAAGAGTAAGCAACTGGTCAACTTAAAGAACTACCCCTGATAGAAGCAAACCATTTCTCTTTAATCCCTTATCAGTCACTATTGTTGCAGCCATAAGGGACTCGGACTTACCCTCTCTCTACATTTCATCAGACAAACTGATATGAAGGTGAAATAAAGGTGACGACAATCCTTTTCAATCTTAAATGTGCCATTTTGAATAGCGAAGAATATAGAGAAATGCTTTTTCAGTACAGAATAGGGGGAAAAAATCCCTCAAAAGACTGAAGTAAACGTGTTTTGAAAGTAAAATTAAGGGGAGAAAAAAATTCTTAAGCGGGAAAAAGTTTGGAACTAAACTTTTTAAACGGGTTATTTTAACATTGTAAGAATAGGAAAAAAATGGGAATCGAAAATATAAACTTCTTAAACGGGAAAACGTCTTAAGCGGGAACTTCTTAAACGGGTTTTACTGTATATATATATATATATATATATAGTGTCTAATTTTATGTTTATGTTTTTTTTTCCCTTAATCCAAAATTTTATTACTTGAATGGATATTTATTTCTTATTTCCAAAAAGCCGTTTTTTACCTCTGGTGCTAGATGTTTATAAAGCCCAAGTAATATTTCTAAAAATTTTCCATTTGCAAAATATACTTACACGCGAATATTAAAAATGACAGGAAAATTTAAAACAATTAAGTTATTATGTGTGTAAAGCATTTAATGAAGAAATTTGCATTGTATTTAAAAACCCCAAATAATAATATTTCCAAATATTTTTCAATTCGAAAAAATATTTACACGTGAATATTAAAAGAGAAAGAAAACTTTCAAATAATTAAATTTTTATGTGCGGAAAGCATTCAGTGGTAAAAATTATGATATATATATATATATATATATATATATATATATATATATATTATATATGTATATATATTTAAAACTATTTTCTTATAGCGTCTAAAAGAAAAAATCTTCCAGCAGTTAGACCGTCAGCAGTTGCGACAGCGGTGGATGCGGCCCTGGGAATGTTCAAGTCAAAGGGAAATGAATAGATACCCGATTATAAAAGATCACTACTGGTCGTTTTAATATCATCCAATCTTTCGTAATCAAGTTATCTTTTTAAAACAGATCATATCATTGTGTTTGTAGAGCCTGTGAAGTCTTGGGAAGTGTAGCTCGTTGGGGGCGGAAATTCCTAGTTTTGTTAGAAAATGTAACTGTGAGTTAAACTTTTATTACAAAAAAAAAAAAAAAAAATTATTTAAAATAATGGCACCACTTCAAACTTTTTAGGAAATTTACTTTTTAAGTTAAATTTATATCTTGACAATGAGCAAAATGTTATAAATATGCATGCTAAAATTTTTCAGTTTGACTAAAACAAGTCAATTTTTGTGCAAAATATATGAAATTTTATTAAATAAATTCATTGCAATCAGTCTTCCGTAATGGGATAATCTTTTTAAAATAGAAAAAATTAGCGTGTTTTTAGACCAATTAACGTGTTTTTCGATTCAGCGGGGTATGCACGGGAGTTGGCGAGCGTAGCTCGAAGGGAGCAGAGCCCACTAGTTTTGTTAGAAAATATAAATGTACGATAAACTTTTATTACAAAAAGCAGTTTTTTTCTGATTAAAAAAAATGCAACACCTCAAACTTTAAAAAAAATTACTTTTCTAGTGGAATCTATATCTTGAGAATGAATTAAAATATCTAAATATATATATATATATGCTAAAATTTTCCAGTTTGACTGAAATATGTCAATTTATGTGCAAAATATGATTAATTTTATTAAGGCTGTTCTCAAATCCAAAGGAGTTACTTTGTGACACATTTCTGATTCATTTTTGTTCGGAAACGCATGAAATTGGCAAGTGTTCTTATTCAGAAACTATGTAATCGAATGGCGATTTACATATTTTGGAAAAGGCAGAAGCTCATTTAGAAAATACTGTCAAAGATGGCATTTTAAATCAAATTTCCGGACGCAGCAGCACGAGAAAAAATTAAAACTTGTCGTCACTTGACAAGAATCTCTTATAACTTAATATATTCATAAAAAAATTTAAAACGCTTTTCGATCCTAAATCCCACCAATAGTCAGATTTTCCAATTGTATGCCTTTACATTTAAAAATGAGTTAGAAAACACGTCAGGTAGTTTCGCGTTGTTGAGCAGGGAATTTGAGAACCGCCTTAAACAAATGAATCTGAGTATATTAAACAATTTAACCCATACGTATTGATTTTAATAAATTGCACAAAAGAAACAATTTATATATGAATATGGGAATTTTAATAAAATAAGGATGTGTGTAAAGCCATTTAAATAATGAAATTCATAATTAATCAACTTAACTTAAATTGATAAGATAAAAGATGGCGATAAAAAATATTTCACAAACAATCGAACCCATAAGAGGTGTAATATTATTTAACCTTTTTTTTTAAGCCACCTAAACACATGCAGTAAAAACAATGGTTTTCTACAAGTTAAATGTACTCATACTCAAGGATAAGCATTCTTCTCAATTAAATAAACGCTTTTCTTTACTTAGTATTAAATAAAAACATTAAAGATAAAGGAAAAGGGAAGCACACTTCCTAAAATCTACTTCTTATAATATTAAAATAAAAGTTTACGAACAAAACATTCTTTTTGATTATCTGTCTGTTTTTTTTAATTTTTTTTCTATAGACTTTTATGCAGGAGAGGCAGACAGATGATTCCCAATGCACTGGCCAATGGTTCTCAGTTCTTACGCAAAATACTGTTGAAAGATACTGGTCATGTCATTGGGGAGGGGGTTGCCCTTGGGAAGTGTCGGATGTTAGGCATTGGGGGGGGGGGGGTCCTGACCTTGTACTAATTTCTAAGAAATCGTATGCCGTGCACACATAGACCTTACAATTCAAGATTCTTTCCCTGAGCGTGCACATGTTTTTTGAGATTAGGTGGTAGAAGCGGAAAATAGTAAAGATGTTTTCTTCTTTTGGTATCGGGCAAAAGTAGGGTAAAAATAGTAAAAGAATATGAAAACACCCGCTCACTAATGTTAAACGTATGGCTATGTTGTTTTCGAATTTCTCATTTAAATTTGAATATTTTGAAGAGTTTTTTTTTTTTTTTTTTTTTTTTTTTTTGCATAAGATAGCTGAGGTTGATATTTTAGTTGCAGATTTTTTTAATAAAGGTAATTTCACTTTCAAAACCGGTTCCGAAAGTGAAAATAACCTTTATTAAAAAGATCTGCAACTGAAATCGAAAAAATAAAAAATCGTCATATTACGGATCGACCTCAGCTATCTTATGAAAAAAAAAAAAAAAAAAAAAAAAATCTTTTAAAAGTATTTAAATTTAAACGAGAAATTTGAAAGCAACCTGGCCATAGGTTTAACAATAACTATCGGGTGTTTTCAAGGGAGTGACGACTACCCTTAAATCGTACTTCGAAGTTTTGGAATTGCAAAAGGAAAAAGTGATGACGCTTGAAACCCGATTTTCTCTCGTTATTTCAGAAAAAGTTTTTTCATTTTAGAAGCAAAAATTTTCTTTTTTCTTTCTTTCTTTTAGAAATTTAAGTAATTTTTAAAAAAAAATTTTGATAAAACTTAAGCTGTTGACGAGGGCTCCTGACGGATTGGGGCCCGGGGCTGCAGCCCCGTAGCCCCCCCCCCCCTTAATCCGGCCATGATTAGCATTTTCAAATAGAATTTATTATTTTGACAAAACAACTTTCAAAAAGAAAATGTATTTTATTTTATATGTTGCCAAACATTATTAGAAAAACATCGGAGTGGACATTTTTTGAACAAGCGCGCTTTTGTACGGCTTCTTTGCGTATAGCGGCCAACCTTTTGTTATTTTTCAAGTCAACATACGTTAAACCAGAAAATGTATTTAATAAATGAAAATAAAAAAGAATAAGTAGAGCATAGATACAAAACACAAATTTTTAAAGAAATTTTTTGATTCGAAATATGTTTTCTTTTTCACTGGAAAAAAATACGGAAGATTGGCAGCTATTTCTTTGCTAGGTAAGAAGATTAACAGGTCATCGTCCACAACCAATTTTTTAAATAAATACAAATTAGAAAATAATAAATTAAATTCAGTTGATTCGGTTGATAGAAAGTAATTTCGAGTATTTTTTCGAAAAATAAGATAAAACAAGCTATGAATTTTATTTACTTTTGAACTTTACATGCATTTTTTCACAGAATTAGTAGGCGTGTTTACTTTTCCCGACAAAAGTGCAACTTTTATATTTTCAGCGTCATTTTTTCCGATGCCACCTTTTTCTCGACATTCGCTGCTCTCATTTCAGTAAATTTAAATGATTTCTTTTTCTTTTTCAAATTTATCTGCACATTTCCGTTTTTTATTTTATTTATTTTTTTCATTTCAATTACATCTTTTTTATTTTATTTATTTTTATTTTTTTCAAATAAATACTTTACATTTCGGAATCGGTTTCGAATGTGAAAATATCTATCATAAGAAAAGGTTATCTACATTTTGTTCCACAAGGCGGATTCCTTAATAACTTGAATTTATTTTAATTAATTTGAGATAATTTAATTAATATTAGAACGCTTTAAGAAGGTTTTCATCTTAACAGATACCTTATTCTTTATAATTATAATCTTTTCTTCAAGACCATGAAATTTACCGTTTAAAAAAGTTTTCCACTACACATACAGTCTGTTTTCACTGGCTTTAGAATCAAACATATCTTAATTTAATTGTAAAATCCATAACATCTTCCAATTGTACATAAAAGACAACCGCTTATATATATATATATATATATATATATATATATATATATATATATATATATATATATATATATATATATATATATATATATAAAGTGTGCGATTCTTATAATTAAGTCTGATGAAACATATTTATACCACTTTTAAGACGGTTCTGAACCAAAAAAAAAAAAATCCTGAGCTCATTAATACAAAACATTAGTGATTTGAAATCGAATATATATATATATATAATGATATTATAGATATTATTTTGAATTTAACTATAGAGGGAGCTATTGCTTGTATATTAATTTTACTTTCAGGAATTAAAATTAGATGGAGTAATTATATATTCACGGATATAATTTTGTTATAAGAGTATTATCAACAGAATAGTTTTGTGTGTTTTTGAATTATATTGTGTTGGGGTGTCATTGATCGAGTTGTGTTTTTAAAAAAATGAGCTCTCAACTTGTTTTTCAAATCATTTCTCTCAACTCGACTCGAATGTCAACATGTTTGATACGTGCCATGTGGAATTGATCATTATGAAGAAGTTGCTATATTTTGAGGATACTGTATCATTCTTGTGAGTAAAACATTTTTTCTACAATTTAAGGGTTCAAAATTCCAATATTATTTCAAAAATGATATCTGGTGGTTATATAGTGTGGTGATTTATAAAGATTTTAGGATAATCGTTGTAAGTGATATATTATATATTTCTTAATGGTTTTTTATTTACATTTTACATATTTCCAATTTTAAATTTTTCCAATTGTTGTCTGGTAATAATTCAGTATACTTGGCTGATTCTACTGTACTTAGCATCATGCCAGTAGAATTATGAAATACTGAATTATTTTTAAAACACATGTGGGTGCAGCCAAGCTGACGAGTACATCCACATATGTTTTTTCATATCCAATTCTTGATTGGTTCTCTTGTGGTCCAGTTTTTCCACTGAATAATGTTCATAATTAATTTATTAATCCATTTGTGTTTACATAATAGCAACTCCAATTTATAATTTTTTTCCCCTTTCTCTCTCTTTCTTTTTAAATGTTCTTCAGGTATGAGTAAATTTGGCTAATTACCATTGAAGCACATGCTATGGTAATTTTATGATTGCACAAGTTAATTATTAGCTATGTGGTATTCTGATTACACAATATCATTAATTATCTCTTAGTAGATTTTAGTAGAATGATATTAGAACTTGATATGTTTTTGAAATTCATAGATATTATAATTATATATATATTTAAATAAATGTATTTTGAGTTATAAGAGATTGTTGTCTCACAATGACCTTTAGCGAGCTGTCGCGTCCAGAAATTCTGTCCAAAATGCCATCGTTTATAAGATTTTCTGATTTTTTTTTTTTTTTTTTTTTTTTTTTTTTTTTTTTTTTTTTACGAAAATGGAAAATACTATTCGATTTCACGGTTTTTGAATTAGAGCACCCGCTAATCTTATGCGTTTGAGACTTGCAGGCCTTAATACAGAATAGTTGAAGCTTACCTATTGAAATCTTATTATTATATACAAGTATTTTTACTGAAATTCACACATTCAGATTGCGAACGATTATGGAATCTGACAAGCATGTCAAAAAACTTTCTGTTACAACTGAATGTTTAAACGATGGTATTTTTGTAGTATGTTTGAATCGATATTAGTCGCCGAATAGAAATTACCATAATTTACAATAATTATTATCAATGAATTTTCATAATATAAATTATTTTATCTTTAAAAAAAAAACATTTTGTTTTTCAATTTAAAATTTCACAATATGATAAAGTTTAGCGACTTCTGAGTTTTAGTTTCTAATTATTATTAGATTTTTATTTTTTATCTAATATCTTGCAGGTCTTAAATATAAACACTTTTCCTTAATCTAGCGTAATCTGAAATCTGCGGTTTTTTCACCCTTAATCATTGAAAGTATTTGTCTAAAATATTTAATGAAATCATACGAGTATATTGGAATTTGCGCAATGTTAGTAAATCGATATTCCGTTTATTAGCACAGTAGTTTTAAATCGGTATCACAACTTTCCAGATTCATATGCATTCTTTGACTCTCACGCAAAGAAATGTTTTGAGGTAAAAGCCTCTGTTTATAAATAGAAATACATATTTGAAATAAAAGTTTAAATAATACTAGATGGAACCCGTCAAAACTTGACGCAAAAAAATACTATAACAATATCAGTAAAATAAGCTTCTTTATTATTTATGAAGGGGTGCGTATAAAACAGTCTTTCAAATATTTTATTTCAATTTTTTTTTCCCCAGTCAAATACAGTACTATTTCCGCAAACTCCAAACAAACAATCCGTAAATAACTGTGAAATGCAAATCAGTTTGACATTACCACCATATTCCCCACAGCAAGAAAAAAAATTCATGGACCTATGAAGTATGTACAAATAGTATATTCCTACGTTCATATCATATTCAGTAAATAACAGAACATAGTAAATAAAGCACACATCTCTCCCCCCCCCCTGTGATAATGCAACCGAATGAGCTCCTATGCGGATGTGCATTGCATCTGCCCAAAAGCACCGTCGAAATTCGACGTTAAAAAAGTTTTAAAATGATTAAATTAAAAGTTTTAAAATGTCCTCTGTAATCATTGTTCGTTTCAAATCCATATCTTCTAAAACGCATCCATTTTTTTAAGCTAATCAATTTTTATGCAAAGATTAAGAAGTTTTTTACAGTAATAAATCTATCTGCAGATGAGGGAGATTTTTAATGTTTTCAAGTGTAATTTATTTGTATGGTTTCTTCGGTTCCTTGACATAATCAGGATGATTATCCCTTTTCCATCACAGTCGGGGATATTTTTCCTCTTATACAGTTGGCAAATGTAAAAAAATAAAAAAAATGCAATTCCTAGCATATCCTGATATCTGATGGAACATATTGATCAACGAATTCAACATATCAATTTTATGTTCAACATAAACTAAAAATAGTCCTTTTTTTTTTTTTTTTTTTTTTTTTTTTCCCTGACAGATTTTTGTTTAGCGCCAAAATGTTCTATCTTATGGATAATCTGATCTTATGATTTATCACTTTTTTTTTTTTTTTAATTATTATTCACTTTTTATGATGGTTAGGGAAATCTATTTTCAATTGTAGCAACTTTCCCAGGGGCTATTTTACATTATTGAAGTAAACTGGTGGTCATTGATAAGATAGAATTGAAAAACTTTTCATGCTTGAAAATTATTTAAAAAGTCGTTAAATTAATCGGCAGTTTTCAAATAAATTTCAATCCAAAGCTAATTTTTTTTCTAATTGATGATGTAAGAATTGAAATTGTAAAATGTAGTAAAAAATAGAAATTTGTAGTATTTCGAAGTGATGTAAGCGCGATGAAAGCTAAAGCGATAGCGCCTTTGTTGTCACAACTGTTGTACATTTCTAAAAATTGCCACTGTATTTTGGCTGGCGTCCAAAAGTGGAAAAACATTTTTTGACATCGAAAGAGAAATTCACAGTAAAAGAAATAGGACTTTGCGCTAATAAGGAACTGTTAAATGAACTTATAATAAATCTACCAAAATAATTCCTATGAAATATTAGTCTTACATTGTTTATTCTAGCTAAAAATACAATAATTATTTCAATATTTTTTCTACCATAACACTATTTTTAATAACTTTAAATTTCCTGAAATCCTTTACTTTTGTGATTTTTTTTTATTAAAAAAGGAAATCTTCTATCCTATAATTAAAAAAAAAAAGCAATTGGTAGCATGTAATCAAGGTATGCAATCAAGATGAAGAAATCAATGACGGCTCCAATTCTAATCTTTATAATTATGAATGCAAAAATCAGTAAAATTATGTCATGTTAACACAATCATATACATTTTGCTCTTTAGTTTTATCCATGTTAAAATGCACTTCAAGCTAAGCATAACGTCATTTTCACCGGCGCAAACTTTTCACACGTACTTCATATACCTTACATTAATGCTTAAACGCCATGCACACAAATATAAATATATTTTGTATTTAATTGTAATGAAAATATGGCATCAACAAAGTTATAATGCATAATGATAAAATAAACCCAATGGACAATATTCCCGTGACGTCACAATAAATATGAATTTTTATTCGCTTATAAAACACGCGGATAAGTATTTTTACCGAAATTTAAATTGCAAATTAACAAATTCGGCCTTAAAACCGCGTGCTTTTAATATTTATTATTTCTCTTTTATTCAACCACAGAGTTTAGAAAATAAACTGTGTGCTTCGAAACAGTAGGCGTTATCCGATTATGACGTCATTAGCAAACGTAAAAGTTTAATTGAAAATTACGGTTAATTAATTAAATTTTCGAACAAACGAATGTACGATAACAAATCTGTGTCCAAATAGCTTTCATTTAAAAAAAGAATGATGTAATTTGATTCAGTAGTTTGTTCTCACGGATTGTCGAAAGAAATCGCTTAGCGTTTTAAATATATAGATAACTCAGTGCCTTAAGTGTATTTCTCTTATTTTCTTGATAAATTCTCTGAATATTAAAACCTGTGCGTGCTATTACTTGGACACCACATCTTAAAATAGTTAAAACATTTTTACAAAAAAAAAAACTTTGATTCAATCATTAATGATTTATGGAAGTGTATCATTCATTGATGTTCAGCCTTCAAATATCCATTTTAGGTTGGCATATAACATGTTCTTCAATTAATCAAATCGTCAGTGATGGTGTGAGAAATTCTTGCCACATTAAAAGCACGAGATAGATAAAATAAAATGAAAGCATAATAATAATATAATAATAATAATAATAATAATAATAATAATAATAATAATAATAATAATAATAATAATAATAATAAAATTAAGCATACATTATGTAACAATTTCTAAACTGTTATATTCGCGACGTTTGTTTTCCTCTGAATTATTACGGCAAAATATGCTATTTCCAAATGAAGTATTTCACAGAAATAATTTACTTTTAATTAAATTATTCTACTTAGCACATTACATATTCTCAAATTATAGACACAAAAACGTAAGAAAATATTAAACATGAGATAAATAATTGGATATATGAAAACTGTGTGAAATCTTAAAGGCAGTATTCACGCTTGGTACTGAAGCCCAATTTCATTCACTCTTAATAATAATGTATAAAAAATAATGTAAATATAATGCTTTAAAGTAGATTAATTTAGACTTTGTTTCTATTTAAATGCTCGTGTTTAGAAGAAATTCTATAAAAAAGAAATATAGCAACTTAAATAGAAAGACAACAGGCGCACCTTTACGGAAGTTAAAATAATTATTTTTAATTGCTAAAGCAAAGAAAACATGTGGTAATTAATATCAACACCTTTTGGTTGTAAAAGGACTGTCACTGGCACAAAATTTGCATAAAAGTTAAGAGTTCTTAATCTGTTTATTATTTTTGGAAACCATGTGGTTAATGAGTTAGTTGAAGCACCCCCTTTCATTCTTATTAATATGCCTGTAAATCTGGTACTATCCATAAAAGTTACTTATATTCCAAAAAAAATAAAAACTTTTTATGAAATAGTAATTTAATTTTAATTAATTTACGATTATGCGTTGAGAAATCAAATTTTAAATTCTAAAATAAGAAATTAAATAATATTTATTTTTTTCTTTCTAGTTGCATTACCTTAAAAAAGATTAAAAAAAAAAAATTGTATTTTTGAAAAAATTCGTTTGTTTGTGATTTCTACCAAGCGTAAAAAATCTGTATATTTTTTATAGTGGAATTCGATGTCAAATTATTACGGAAATGTTTGCCAAAAACATGAAATACCTTCAAAAAATGAATTTTTAATTTCTAGTTATTAATGTTATAGATTGATGATGGATATTTAATGACTTGTTTTTTTATATAATAGTAGAAAAGTTAAAGTGATCATTACTGTGTCAAATTATTAATATTGGATATTTGATTGGGAATATTAACAAAAAAATAAAAAAAAGAGCAAATTTTAATTTTCCAAATAATAATAATAATAATAATAATAATAATAATAATAATAATAATAACTTATGTGAATTTTTCATTAAAGATTCACATTTGATGCTCTACTCAACAACAAATATCACATGCACACACTTTCCGCTAACATAACAAAAATCTTTGTTTTCGACGAGTTTCCATGAACCTTCTAACAGATTATGCTTTGAGCAATATTATATCACATTAATACTTAAATCCTTTTTGTCCGCCTAGTATGTGTTTGATAACCGAATATGAAAAGTAAGCAAGATACTTTTACATTACGCACTAAATCTCTTCTGCGCATTTCTTCAAGTCCGTATAATAATAATTCACAGTAACAATAGTAACTAGATATAAAAGAGAAACACATTTCGAGTGCCAGATATTCAGCTCTCGAAACAAGTAAAATGGTCTAGCATTGGATATGTGACCCTATATTGTGACGTCAAAATGTGGTATGGGGACACTTTTCATGGGGATGGATTTCAAGCTCTCAGTAAAAGGAAAATTCTCTAGCACTGGAAAAGTTCCCCCTTGATATGTATCCCCATCTGCTATGACGTCAGAATGAAGTATGGGGATACTTTTCATGGGGGAAGTTTTCCAATTTTCGACTTTTAAAGATCTCAGTGAAAAAGAAAATTGCCTGGCACTGGAAAACTTCCCCCTTTTAGTTTGGGGGAACTTTTCATGGGGGAAGTTTTCCAATTTTCGACGAAAGTAAAACTCTCTAGGACTGGAAATCTGCCCCCATCTGTGGTGACGTCAAAATGGCGTACGGGGATACTTTTCATGGGGGAAGTTTTCAAGATCTCAGTGAAAAGAAAATTCCATGTCACTGGAAATCTTTCCCCTTCTGATTTGGGGGAACTTTTCATGGGGGAAGTTTTCCAATTTTCGACGAAAGTAAAATTCTCTAGGACTGGAAATCTGCCCCCATCTGCTGTGACGTAAAAATGACGTATGGGGGAACTTTTCATTGGGACACTTTTCAGGCACCTCTATCAAACACGCAACAGCGTAGAATTCAGGAGAGCGAAGGTGGGGCATCCACCCCGAAGAATCGAAATGACCCCTCGGAAGATTTGAGATTTTATGCTTAGGAGTGCAATCTCTCCCCTTCCCTGAACCCCACAGTGTACCTATTCCGGAGAAAAATGGTACCCTCCGAAGAAATCTCTCCTGGAGAAAAATTTCTGAATTCAACGTTACATTTGACCGAAGTACAACTTGTGAACTCACAGTTTAACATTGTTTTCAGAAATTTCATGATGGCAATGAGCGTTTGGAATATGAAGGTCGTAGGTGGCATTCGGTTATTAACAATGAGAAATTGAAAGCAAAGGTTGAATCTAATCCACGTACTAAAGTCTGAAAGATTGTTGCTGAATTTGAAGTACGTTCTAAAACTGTTTCCAACCGCTTAAAAGAAATTGGTTGAAAAGTAAAATAGCAGAAACCACCATTATTTTTTACGCAATCTAATACTTCCCAAGATGTTATCGGAAACAACTATTGAGGTCGAATATTTACTTTAGTATCAAAAGCGGTGAAACTTGAAAAAGAATTATGGCTGTTTTAGACAATTGTAACAAAATTATTTTTCCCAACATCAACTATATTTGTTGCGTGTGTTTGTTACATTACTAGTTTCTGTAGCCGAAATTACAAGATTTTTTTCTTAAAAATTAAAACATTATTTCAGAAACTCCCATGGTGAATCAACAGCTGACGGCATTGGCAATTACGTCAACCCATTATTCAGTATACCTATTACATGACAAGTTCTTATTTCAATGACAAGAAATTAAAAATGAAAATTGAAAAAACAGTTTCAATCAAATACTGTTATAAACTTAACCATTTGACATTTGATCATAACTTTAAAATAATCAAATGTTTATGTCATATGAAACTTGATTTAAATACATTCTCTTCAGTGTGTGCTCAGTTTTTATATCATAGTGTTTGTAAAATCTCTTTCTTTGGTAAATATTAATGTAACTTCATTGTATTATTAGCTACAATTATAGAGATTGATCTTACTTCACTTATATTGATCTTATATTTTTTTTAATTAAGAAATTGATAAGGAAATATCTAAATTCTTAAAGTTACTCGAAATACTTCTATTGCATATCACACACACAGTCAATCCTGTCACACTATACTTCAATAAAGCGCATTGTTCGTTTCGTCGGGATCCCTAAAATTTTCCGTTTGCGATAGGATTCCGTTATAGGAAGTATCCACTTTCACAGACTTTACTGTATTTATAAGTAGGGTAAAACCTGACAAGACGAAATCGGAATCACAGAAGAACGGTGAAAAAGCCCGTTTCAGGCAGGTTTTCAGCAAATTTAATTGTATGGTCATCCATATCAGGACCATGTAATGCTTTTGTTTAAGACAGGAATCTGCTATAGACAGGTTTTACTATACATATTACATACATAAGTTATATTTTTATATATGCAGCAAATCCTGTTGAAACGAAACCTGCCTATAACGGAATTCTGACTTAAACGGAAATATTCATTCGTCAAATAGAAAAGAATGCCATATACCTGATAAGACGAAAAACTGTCTAACACGGAATTTTTTATCACTCTTTGCGATGTTATCTTGGCAGGTCTTACTATATATATAAGCTGAAGAAAAATTCTGGACCCCTCCCGAAAGAAAATCCTGGCTACGCCACTGGTTACTGATTCTACAATTAGAAAATCTTTTCGACATGCAGGCCTAGAAACGAATATTGAAGATACAACGAATGTTGAAAAACAAAGAATGTTGAGGAAGAGGATGATGAAAATGTACCTATCGTGATGTGGATAGAAAAGCACAAAATTTCATCATTCTCAGTTTGTGACATGCGGTTGTTTGAAACATGTGATGACGAAGTCATGACATGTGAAGATCCGGCTGATGAAGAGATTGTGGAAGAAATTAAAATGAATCATTCTGAAATTGGAGATTCTGTATCTGATGCTGATGAAGAGGAGCACATAAATGACGAAATTCCCAGAATCTCAGATGCTACTGCAGCGATGCTTGTAATTAATAAGTTTTTGTCTACACGAACAGTGAAAGAAAGAGTTTTGGAGTCATTTGATGTACAAGACAAAGAAATTCATAACATGTTTTTGAAATCGGCATTATGTCAGCGGAAGATTACCGATTATTTCTGTATCAAAACAGTGAGCAACAATTAAAGTTAAAATTAATTTATTTCTGTTTGACTTCATTGTTAGTTAATTTAATTAGTATTGTGTCAGTTTAATGTAATCGATTTTAGTCAATTTAATTCTTTAATGATCATATTTAATAGATTTTAACTTTATTTAATGCATCATTATTGAATATACACACAGCAACTACGTTATACATTAACTATAACATTTTTCTTAACGGTTTGGATATAGCGAACCACCGGATATAACGAACAAAACATACGGTCCCTTGAAGTTCGTTATAACGGGGTGTGACTGTATTATCATTATTGAAAGTGAGTTTTGAAATTTAATTGTCATGTGAATTGTTTTTGTGGATCACTTATTATAATTAATCATTAAAATAAAGTACGGATACTAAAAATGATTACAGTAAACATAAATGTCTAAAAAATTTTTTTAATGAATACACCGACTAGTTTCGGACGAACAATAACGGCGGCATTTTAAAGATCTGTATTGATAATCTATTTTCGCATAAAATTTGAAACATTTCAAATCCGCATTTGTTTCAGGATCTTACCGATATTATCATTATTGTAAGTGAATTTTGAAACGTAATTGTCATAAGAATTGTTTTTATGTTAATGATACTTAGTATTATATAGGAAAAAATTACTTATTATCATTAACATAAAATACAGATGCTGAATTTGATTATAGTAAACATAAAGGTCTAAAAAACTTTTTAATGCACAAACCGACTAGTTTTGAATGCACAATAATGGTGGCATTTTCAAGATCTGTACTGATAATCTATTTTCGCATAAAATTTTAAATATTTCAAATCAGCATTTTTTTTTTTTTAGGATCTTGTCAATATTATCATTATTGTAAGTGAATTTTGAAATGTAATTTTAAAACGAATTGTTTTTGTGTTAATGATACTTAGAATTATATAAGAAAAATCCATTATTATCATTAAAATAAAATACATACGCTAAAAATGATTACAGTAAACATAAAGGCCTAAAATATCATTAACAAACCGGCTAGTTTCGTATACGCACAATAACGGTGACATTCTTAAAATATGTAATCGTAATGATAAATAAACTATTTTCGAATAAAATATGAAATATTTTAAATTTTATGCGAAAATGGCTTACTTATGGTCTCCCATAACTCTAATCCCCTATCACTCTATCAAAAGATAAAATTTCTCTCACAATATTATTGTAATGAAAGAAATTGCTTTAAAAAGTATACGCCACACATGCTTTTTCTTTCTCGTTACATGGCATTCAATGGCTCTGTTTTATGTATAAATGACGCAATTAGTGTTTGCGATTTTCAAAAGGAATGTTATATGATACGAAATGTGCCATAACGAATTAGCAGTACACGATTTTTCCATTTTTGTCATTTAATTTACTCACTTAATCTAAAGTGACAGGGAAAGTGGGATAGTTGCGTCACTCTTAGTGTCGTAAATCAAAATGATATTTAGGAAGAGGTTCAGAAGATGTAGTGTTATATAAGTCGTATGTGACTCTAAATAAAACAACAACGGCGTTTTACGTCATTTCCAGACATTTACCCTCTTAGTAAAATAGAAAACAAAGAATAGATGTTACCTAATTATATGATACATTAATTGATATACAGGGTGTTTCTAAATGAATATCTTGGTTTTAACGTTTGGTAGTATTTATTACATACAACTTAAAATTATAATTAATACATAAAATGAAAGAGGAACTCAAACAGTTTTACCTACAAGCTTTCAAGTGTTCAATGTGAACACCTTTCGTCACACAGCACACATGAAGTCAATAGCTCAGTTCTTCCCTAACGTTAATTAGTGTTTTTGGTGTAATTGTTGCAACAGCCGCCTCAATCCTCTTTCTTAGGTTGGGTAGGTCAGCTGGTAGTGGAGGCACATATACTCGATCCTTTATGAGCCCCAACATGCAGAAATCATAAGGTATCACAAGATCAAGTGAGCGTAGAGTGGCGTTTGAGAAGAACTGGGCTATCGAATTGATGTGTGCCGTGTGACGAAAGGTGTTCACATTGAACACTTGTAAGCTTGTAGGTAAAACTGTTTGAGTTGCTCTTTCATTTTATATATTAAGTATAATTTTAAGTTTTTTATAATAGATACTGCAAAGCGTTAAAACCCCGATATTCATTTAGAAACACCCTGTATTTTATGACTAGCAATCCTCACCAGCTTCGCACGGGTGTCATGATGTTTCAAAGATACTTCTAAATATATTTATCTATAAAGTTCAAACTCAAAATCATTTTTAATATGCACTCATGAAAAATTACAGATTATATATATTTTTTTTCATAAAGTAAAAACGCTGAAGACATCATACATAAAAATTCAACTGGAAATGCAAAAATCGTCTGTAAATGAGAGAGAGAATTTCCGATATATATATATATATATATGATACATTCCTGTCGAAAATTGGCACATTATAGACGATCGCTATTGCCGTCGACTTGAACGTTCTTTCCACCAGACAATCGGAACATCTCAGTCCGAAACCACTAAAATTACCTGATAATCATATCGAGGTAGCCGCAGTCGAGATCGTTGAAATGTAGTCATGACACCCGGACAGGGCATCACTTCGAGTCACTCACCATGAAGACAAATCTCGAAGTATATCACATCGGAAATCGTAGTGTATTAGCAGTCGTAAAAATTGAGCAGAGGCAGTGAAATCCAGAAGAAATTTCCCAAAAACATTAAAAAGAAGACTTAATAACTTAATAGATGAGCAGTGGCTTTATTGTGATCACAGAGATGAAAGCAACTTCACCAACTTTCGCTTCATAAAAAACTGAACACATTTGAAGATCTTGAAGAATTAACAGAGCTTGAAGAACATACTACCGATGCATTAGTGTAGACTCCCCAGTGACGGCAATTAGATGACAACCACTAATTCGTGTAAATCCTGTCTCCGAAGCCAGTGTAACCGTATAAATACTTCAAAATTTGGCCCAAAGGTACAAAACGCGCGAACAAGCTGGTCCACTCGCATCCATGTTCGGAGGGCGCTAGGGGGATAAAGAAGGTGGAGATTTCTCGCTAATGGATGAAAAAATGAGGCCACGAAGACGTGTCTCTGACGTATGATTAAAACTCTTTAACAGAAGCGGCAAATTAAAAAGGTAAAAAGGCCTTTGGGCGCGAAAACCGCTTGGAATCATGGAATGCCAAATGAATTAAATAGAAATAAAAATGGTATTATAAAAGTTCCAAAGAATAAAAATTAAATGTCTCAAAAGAAGAAATTAGGCAGGTGCGTTTAGAGGCAGTGTTGCAATTTAAGAGAATAAGGTTTTAATAAATACGTGTAGCTTTTAACAGATTAAGATTTTTAGAATGATAAATAACAGAATATTTTGATTAAGTTATGGAATAAAATACAAAATAGATTTAAGAGATATTTTAAAAAGAGAGGGAAAAAAGAATTGAAGAATTTGGAATAATTTAACTAAAGAAATAGGGCGAAAATTTTTTATTATTACATATCCCCCCACCCAAAAAGACGAATGAACCGGTAGGTCATATGACCTGCAAGTTCATTGAAGGGAAATGTTACACGGACTTGGATTACAATTTGTCAACTGGAGGAAGTCAAAATAAGTACATTTCCAAAATTTATTCATTAATGCCCAATAACATTAAATTTAATAACTATAACGCGAATTGGTGGAGTTGTTAATAAAAATACAATTACAAGATATAAATCTTGTTAACAATGACATAAAAAGCTTTAGAAAATATTAAACAAAATAAGAAAAGAATTGTAACAATTTAAAATAATAGATAACATACTTCCAGAATATCATCTTACAAAATTTGTTGCAAATTGCTTGTAGAATTGTTGCTTAATTTGTCGTTCAGTTCTCGTCTGAGTGATAGTCCATCCAAAAAAGTTATTTGCATACCTCACAAACTGAACAGTTTACAAATTGAAAGAGAAAAATCCTTCCAATTTTAGATCGTACTGATCTTCCTTATGAAAGTCTATTTCAGAATTAAAGTTCATCTGAATGCTTTATATTTACTAGCAACAACTCGAAAATAGTACTAAGATTAATATTAACAACAATAAAACACAAATAATACAATAATAATAATAATAATAATAAGAAGAATATCAACAATAAAAATTTAAAATAATAATACTTAACAATAACAATAATCATAAGTTAATTTTCAAATATTAAACTTATGTTTGTCTGAAAAACTCAGTCCTGAATGGAATGCTAAGAAAAACTTAAGAGAAATGAGTATTTTGTTATGGTATAGTTTGTCTGACAAATGGTAATTACCTAAAAAGGCAAATAGGTAATGTAAGCAGTATAAGAGTTTTTTACTCAACATCAAAATTACTATTACCATTATTACCTTTATAACTTCCATTACCTTTACTACTTTATTACTTGTTTACTTCTAGAAGTAAAAATTTATATATCTCAACATATTCAAATTCAAGTAGTATTCAAATTCAAGTAATATTTAATCTCAATATCAAATTATAAATAGTATAACTAATAATAATAATATTCAACAATAAGTTCAGCAATAACAAGCATTATAATTCAAAAATATCACACTCTTTCTTTAATTACTTTCTTAAGTATATAATTAATATCTCATCCATTTAGTAGTGAATGAGGTATGAAATATACTCAATAAAATACATAATACAAAAAAAAGGAATAAATAAGAAAAATTCGTGAAAACAATCATTATTGTGTAGATGATGGTTATGTAACTATCTTGCTTTCAGTCAAACAAGAAAACATAAGTTGTGAAATGAAAAAATGGGACCTTGTAGCATATTAAGAAAGGTTGGACAATTCTCAATTAGTATTAAGATATCATATTTGATTAGTTTAAGATATAATTTAATCCAGTTTATTTTATTAGTTTAGTTAATACTGTTTAATTTATTATTCTAATCTAATCAAAATTCAGTATCAGAAACTCCTAACTTAAATCAACTAAATTACGCCAGCATAAAAAGTTGACTCAAGTGGAAACTTCAACAGTGACACTCTCGTGTGCACAATCAAGAACACCACGGTTATACAGAAGAGAATTGATTAGTTAATTATTAATTTATTTTATTTCGTTTATTTTTGGATTATATTAAAATCAAGACGGAACTATAAATTTAACATTAGTTTGTTGTTGGTTCTCATGGGATAATTTTAATTGATCAGGAGTATAATAAGGGCGTAATTTTGATACATGTACTATTTCAGTAGGTTTATTTTGAATTTGTCTATCAATTTCAAAATTGACATCAGATAACTTATTAAGGATTTGATAAGGACCACTAAAGACTTGTGAAAGTTTTCTGGTATTAGGATATTGGAACTCTTCATAAATTACAAGATCTCCAATCTCAAATTTTGGTTCTAGATAATTTCGATCATAATATTTTTTACTTCTCCAATAGAATTCATCAGTGCGTTTTTTAGCAAGTTTAAGGGCTTCTTGAACAGGAGGGTAATAATTTTGTTGAAGAGGAGAATCATAGGGTAATTGGCCAAAAAGTAAGTAAGCAGGAGGGAATTTAGTGATAGAATGAGGGGTATTGTTATACTCATTAACTACTTCTGTCAAAATTTTTGTCCAAGGAATTTTGGAGTTGGTAGAATTGACTTTACACTTCAATCTAGTAACTATTGTCTGGTTCGCTCTCTCACATTTGCCATTCGTTTGAGGATGATGTGATGTGGTTAAACGTTGCTTAATATTGTGGTTTCGCAGAAATTTTTTAAATCTAGATGAAGTAAAGGCTGCATTTCTATCACTTAACACTTTTTGATGGGTCTGGACATTAAGAATTTTATTAAAACAGAATAATTGTTGTGGTGTTTGAATATTAAAAACTTGGTTTAGACAATTAGTATAAGTTTCTGTGGTAACACTTTTTGAGGGGAAGGCCCAAACATATCTAGTAGCATGGTCGATGATGATGTGTAGATATTTTTTGGTGGAGTTATAATAATTGAATCCTCCCACAGTATCAATAGAAAGACATTCAAAAGGTTGATCTGTGGTGGGCATAGCTTGTAATAAGCCAAATTTTTTCTGTCTGGGTTTTTTATTCTTTTGACAAATATCACAATGTTTTACAAAATTGGTTATATCTTTAGTCATGTCAGGCTAATAATAATTAGGGGAGATTAAATTTAACATTTTTTGGATACCAGGATGACCAAATTTTTCATGAGCAACATTTAGTATTTTTCTCCTTAAAGACATGGGGACTACTATTTTTCGAAATCCTTTCTTTTTTACTATCATAAGTCCATTTTCCTTTAGATAAGTTTTACCACACACATTATCTTTTTCCTGCCTCTCTATAATTTCTTTAACGTCCAGAAGAAAAGTAAGTGGTTGAATAAAATGTGAAATTGGGTTTCTCGACAACATGTCGGCTTCGACATTTGTGGATCCCTTTTCGTAAACTATATTATATTCAAACATGCTCAACTTCAAAGACCATCTAAATAACCTGCCTCTCAAATGTTTAGTATTTTTTAACCATACAAGAGATGCATGATCAGTATGAATGGTAAATTTTACACCATGAAAATAATGATAGAATTTGTCTAAGGTGTCAATGATGGCAAGACACTCTAACTCGGTAATAAAATAATTCTTCTCATAACTTCTCAATCCTCTAGAGTAATAAGCAATTGGATGTAAAAAATTATTACTATCAGGTTGTTTTAAGACTGCACCTACTGCCACTTGTGAGGCATCAACAAACATATGGAGGGGTAACTTAGGGTCATAAATTTTTAAGATAGGTTTGGCTATTAAGGCATCTTTTAATTTTTGAAAAGAATTTTGACAATCTGTATTCCATTCCCATAGTGTATTTTTTCTGAGTAATCTGTTAAGAGGGACTCGAATTTCGGCATATTTATCTATAAACTTGTGATAAACATTGATAGATCCTAAGAATCTCTGAAGTTCCTTTACATTTGAAGGGGGTTTTAGTTTGTTTATTACTTCAATATTAGCATTAGCAGGAGTTAATGTGCCATTCTGGATGGTATATCCTAAGAAGTTAATTTTATTTTGGACAAAATTGCATTTAGAGAGTTTAAGTTTAATGTTTTCGCGTCTACATAATTCAAATATTTGGTTTAAATGTTGCATATGTTCTTCTAATGAGGAAGAAAAAATAATGATATCATCAAAATAATGGCAAGCAAAGTCTATTTTGTATTTAGTAAGTATTCTTCTAAGGGTTCTATTAAATATCGGGGGGCCTAATTTAATCCCGAAGGGCAGAACTAACCATTCAAAGAGCCCAAAGTTGGTAGCAAAAGCCAATTTTTCAGTATCGGATGGATGTATGGGTATGTGCCAGTAGCCAGAGGCTAAATCTAAAGTTGAAAAATACTGCGCACTACTCAGTTTATCTAAAATTCCATCGATACGAGGTAGGGGTTCTGCGTCATTTTTCATTATTGCATTTAATTTTCTATAGTCAACACATAATCTAGTTTTTTTACCTTCTTCTCTTTTCATTACTAATGTAACAGGGGCAGAATAGGGACTATTGCTCTCTTTAATTAAACCAGCATCTAATAGTGAATGAATTTGATCCGAAATCTCTTTTTCTTCTAAAGGGGAAGTTCTGTATGGCCTCAGAGATATTGGTAGGTCAGAATTAAGAAGAATACGTTGCGGTTCGATATTAATTCTCCCGACATCAAATTTATTTTTAGAAAATATATCTAAATAATCCCTTATACTTTTCCTTAAAGTTTCATTTTCTATAGAATTTATTTCCCCAATTAATTTAGAATTATCAACATTAGATGGAACAAAGGATTGAGGAGATATGATCTTTCCATAATCGGGTTGCACTCTCTGATAATCATAGTTAACATTAAAATGAAGTAACCTTAATTTATCACTGGATATGTTCTTAGATTCATTTAAAACAAGGTCTCCTTGTAATACTCTACATGTAGCACAGTCAATAATTAAATTAAACTTACAGCATTCTTTTAAACCTAGTATAGCATAATCTAAATTTGTATTGCATATTAAAAATCTAATATTTTGTTGCACATTAACTAATTTAAACAATAAATTACAAGCTTTATCTATTACAACAGTTCCTTTGGCTTTGCCAATAATAACAGGTGGAATATTTATAACTTTAGCATTTAAGAATTTAACAAATTTAAAAGGCAAAATACTTATGGTTGAGCCAGAGTCAATCACACAAGGTAGTTCCCTGTTATTTACATATCCTGATACAATTAACTGTCATATATTATCAGTAGATGGTTGTGGTTGACTAAGAGGGGGTGCAGAAGATTGTAGAGGCCTAACATTGAATACACAATCCCTCTCCCAGTGATAAGCATTTTGGATACCTCTATTTAAACACATTCGACATGGTCGACTAGGAAGCCTTCTTTGATAATGATTGACAGGCAATCTGGGACTAACGAACCTGGACGTTGAAGGGTTAAAATTAGTTGCTGCTTGGAAATTTGGATTCCTGTAATTAGGTTGAGGGCGAATCCAATGTCTAGGTGAATTAATTGGTTGAGAAAAAGGTCTGGAATTTTGAGACATATTTCTAACATTACTATTATTGTTACTGCTAGAATGAGATGGAATGACAACAAGTTGTTTAACTAATCTATACCAATCGGTAGTAGATTCAGGAGGATTTACTATTAAATAGTTCTGGTATTCAGGTTTTAAGCCATCTGTCAATCCTTGTAAAATAATAGTTTCACATAGTTTAAGTTGTCGACCTATCTCTATTTTCTGACGGAAATAATTTTCTAAGTTGTTTACGTCATGCAATTTCAGCGAGGTGAAATCATAAAAACGGGGGACTGTTACTTTCAGAAATTTTTCAGTTAAGATCTCAGCAATTTTTTCATACTCTTTACAATCTAGACATTCATTAACATACACCTTTAATGCTTCGCCCTTCAAATATTTGGAAATATTGTTGATTTTCCACTCTTTTTTATCTGGAGGGGCTGATCCTTCAAAGTGTCTAAGCCAAGACACAACATTCATCCCACTTTCTGGGTCAAAAATAATAACATTAAGCTCTTTTTCAGCCATTTTGGTTTGAGTACCCTTACTTTCAACAATAACTTTAACAAACCCTGACTTTAATAACATGTAAAAAAAAATAACAATGTATAAAGAATTCTTTAACTTAACAACAACTGTAAATATCTAACTCTTAATAATTTAAATAACAAACTAAATAATATTCAACAGTAAAAAAGTTCAATTCATATTAAAATTCATTTCACTTAAATAGTAAATGTAAACTACTACTATAATCTTTCTATAAATAGATCCACTATATATGAATATCACAATTTAGAATGAAATAAATAAAACACTTTTTTAAAATAAGTATCATTATTTTGTAAGAACAATTTTTTTGGCTCTTGAATTGTACTCTCAGAATATAGCATCAAAAAACAAAAGTAATAAAATAAACAAATAAATTAACTGCACAATAATTTTACCCTTTCAATGTTACTCAACTTTCTTTTGAGATAACACATTTTTTTTTTTTTCACATTAATAAACTTCAAAAGCTATTTTTGCGATTATTATGCAATCAGTGAAGCTGTAATTTCAGATAATCTAATAAATTTTTATGCATTTTTAGAATAGCATAGAATATGTTCCAATACATGATACTTGAAAAGAGATTACTCATATATTTTTTCAATAAATAGAAATTATTTCCTATGAATAAATATCACCGAATGAAAAGGGACTATAATTAAATGATAAAATAAGAACATAAAATGAAGCTACTCTTGTAAAATGAAGTAATATAGGAATAAATATCAGAGCAGTTCAAAACTTTCAGTAATATTTGTGAGCTTAACCAAATAAAATTAATTTTTTAACAATACATAAGAATAAATATTAAATTTCGTAAGTTCTAAATGTTCAGGATAAAAGGAACAAAATTCTTCTAAAGTATTCTAAGAACAATTTTTGTTCTATATAAGCCAATAATAACAAATCAATAAAATAAGAAATCAATAAAAATAAAAGAATAATTTAACTTACAGACGTCACTTCTGGGATAAATTTATAAACACTTATGAGTGATAATTTGACAACTAATCGATAGTTGTTCTCCAATATCACTGGGAAGTCTCCAAACTGTTTTTATTACACAGGTCATCAGTTATCCTGACCGGCTTTTTTGATACATTCCTGTCGAAAATTGGCACATTATAGACGATCGCTATTGCCGTCGACTTGAACGTTCTTTCCACCAGACAATCGGAACATCTCAGTCCGAAACCACTAAAATTACCTGATAATCATATCGAGGTAGCCGCAGTCGAGATCGTTGAAATGTAGTCATGACACCCGGACAGGGCATCACTTCGAGTCACTCACCATGAAGACAAATCTCGAAGTATATCACATCGGAAATCGTAGTGTATTAGCAGTCGTAAAAATTGAGCAGAGGCAGTGAAATCCAGAAGAAATTTCCCAAAAACATTAAAAAGAAGACTTAATAACTTAATAGATGAGCAGTGGCTTTATTGTGATCACAGAGATGAAAGCAACTCCACCAACTTTCGCTTCATAAAAAACTGAACACATTTGAAGATCTTGAAGAATTAACAGAGCTTGAAGAACATACTACCGATGCATTAGTGTAGACTCCCCAGTGACGGCAATTAGATGACAACCACTAATTCGTGTAAATCCTGTCTCCGAAGCCAGTGTAACCGTATAAATACTTCAAAATTTGGCCCAAAGGTACAAAACGCGCGAACAAGCTGGTCCACTCGCATCCATGTTCGGAGGGCGAAAGGGGGATAAAGAAGGCGGAGATTTCTCGCTAATGGATGAAAAAATGAGGCCACGAAGACGTGTCTCTGACGTATGATTAAAACTCTTTAACAGAAGCGGCAAATTAAAAAGGTAAAAAGGCCTTTGGGCGCGAAAACCGCTTGGAATCATGGGATGCCGAATGAATTAAATAGAAATAAAAATGGTATTATAAAAGTTCCAAAGAATAAAAATTAAATGTCTCAAAAGAAGAAATTAGGCAGGTGCGTTTAGAGGCAGTGTTGCAATTTAAGAGAATAAGGTTTTAATAAATACGTGTAGCTTTTAACAGATTAAGATTTTTAGAATGATAAATAACAGAATATTTTGATTAAGTTATGGAATAAAATACAAAATAGATTTAAGAGATATTTTAAAAAGAGAGGGAAAAAAGAATTGAAGAATTTGGAATAATTTAACTAAAGAAATAGGGCGAAAATTTTTTATTATTACATATATATATATATATATATATATATATATATATATATATATATATAATAAATCGTCTGCTGCGACTGTCACAACTTTCATACATATCATAAAGCAATAGGCCCTAAAAGTACGTTTTTTTTTCTTATCCGGGTGCCAAATATAGGCAACCAAAAGTGATAAATTTCCAAATATTATTTCAATATCCGCCTTTGACACTGAATACTTCTTTTAAGCCATACAAACATTCCTTTCATATTTAAACTATATATCTTCGTTTTATAATACTATTTCTCATTAAAACTGTTTTCCTTTGTATTTTAAATAAAATCAGTAATAGTTTTTAGCTCACAGGCTATCAAAGCCTGAGAGCTAATGTGCCCGCCCGTTCTGTATATATGTATGTAAGTAGATAATAAATAAGAGTTCTGCATCAGCGGTGGGTGCGGTGGTGACCTTCTGCGGACTGTGAAGGTCACCGGAAGTGGCAGGTGTTGACACCGGAAGGGACAGGTGGGGATAACAGGCATGTTGAGACAGGCATGTTTAGACAGGAAGTTTAACCGGAAATGTGACAGGAAGTGAATGCGATAAGGGAGAGAGGGGGAGGATTTATTTTTGTGGGGGGCTTAATTTTTTTTGTTGGTTTTAATCCTTCTAGTCGAGTGGAGTTGAGTTGTAGGAATCCTGCTATCAGAATGAATTTAGTTTGAAAGTAATATTAGCAAAATGTTCGATTTTTTTTTTTTTTTTTTTTTTTCATTTGAAATAAAAATTTTATTTGCTAACTAACACCTAATATAAAAATGGAAATCTTTCTGACTTTGTTTTACTTTATAAAAGTTTAACGTGAAATTTATTTTTAGACTGGAAACGCGACAGGAAATAAGATCGGAAACGGGATTAGACATGCTTTTTCCAAATGTGACAATTGGTGGTTTGTGAGACCGGAAGTAATTAAGATGAGAGAGATAAAGAAGGTGCATGATTAGACATATAGATTTTGTTCTTTGTAGAGGGTGAAATTTTATTTTATTTTTTATTTAAAGTGTTTTCATTTTTTTTTTTTAATTTATTTAAAGCGTTTCAAATTATTTTTTATATTATTTTTTTTTTGTAGTGTTTTACGTATTATTTTAATTTTTAGTGACATTAGAACCTGCAATTTCCGTATCACACATGTCTTATCTTAGGTTACCAAGGATGTGTGTTGTTATCTCTTTAAATGCGAGAGATGGTTACTTCAGACCTGCGTTGAGATATCTTTATCATAGTTTTAATGAACTGCAGTAAATTGCCTTTAGCTATTGAGTAATTCGCGAGTTTTGGTTTAATATGAATGCTATTACATCTGTTTGTTTAATTTACAAGCACATTTCTCTTACAACATTCTGTCAACAGATCATTTCCATATTCGAAATAATAATTTAGAAGGAAAATTTTTATATGAAAATACTATGAAATGTCATTTATAGAGATTGACAAAAATAGCATGCTTGTTTCTTTCTCGTATTAACCTTATAATCATTTATTTTAGAAATATAGATTTATAGTTTTGTTACGAAAAATAACGTGTTTACATATTTTAAAAACGAAAGCAAAGTGATTTTTACAAATGTAACTATAAGCTATACACCCACGCATTTGTGTTATTGAATTAAATTACAATGCTTAAAATTGTATTCACCGTACTATTTTCCTGCAAAAGCCGTTTCGCAAACTTGTGTACTGAAATTAATGTGGCATTTTTAGGGAAAAAGTTAATTCAAGTCTTTGAGACTAATCTTTCAAAGGAAAAAAAAGATTTGTCATACTTTCTCTTACATTATATCTTCCGTTTTTTAAGTTTACAAATTTGTGGAGTAACTTAAATAATCGTTTTTATGCTAATTAAACAATATATTTTTTTAATTATATGTTTGTTTTTTTTTAAATTAACTTGTAATAGCTTCTTTTTTTTTTCTTTTTCTTAAAAGGGTACTGTAGAATAACTTATGTCACAAATACTACATCCTTCTTTAGTTAAATATGTTTCACTTAAGACATGACAAAGTGTCTTAGAAACATTTCATTTTGGAGTTAAGTGATTAAACAAGAAAAATATTATTTATAAAAACACAACACATAAGACTAGCGGCTGAGAGGTTCTACTCTCAAAGTTGATAGATGGAAGGTGTTAGGTTTAAACCTCTCTCAAGGTCATCGACCTAACCGTTCGGAGTTTTCTTCGAACCTTGACAATACGAGTTAGGAGCCCTTAGAATGACCCCTAGAGTGACCTATATCCCTAACTACAACCCTATATTTAACCAACCAGTCACAACACATAAGACATTTTAGATCATTACATAAGACATTTTAGATTATTACATTTAGTTAAGAAGTGATTTGACGTGCAAAATATTATTTATAAAAATATACAATAAGATAATTTTAAAGATTTTTTCCTTTTAAATGAACAATTTTTAGTAACTATTTAACTTATTAAAGAGAGCGGGTATTTTGTTTAGAGTTATACGATTAAAATAAATTTTCAATAGATTTGACTTTATACAACCAACATTTTAAAAAAAGGGAATGGAATCTAGTTTTTATAAATTAACGTATTTCAATTTTACAAATACTTTACACCTCCTCTTTTTCCCCTCTTTGTTAGACTCCATACACATAAGACATAAAAGGCGTTTTAGAATACATCATTTAGAAATTAAGCGACTTGATAAGTAAAATATTATTTATAAAAGTAATAAAGATTTTTACTTACAAATGTATGAACTTCTGATAGGTAAGACTTTCTCAGTCATTGTGCAAGAATTAAGTGCTTATTGAACTTATAACATTATAGGATGAAATAATCGCGTGGCGTATTTTTAAACCAATAAAATGTCAGTATTTTTAAACCAATAAAAAGTTAGTATTTTTACACGAGCGCCCTCTATCATTATATAAATTTCAATGAAACGAGTTGATATTATTATACTGTGCCCTGAAATTGTTGTAATAGGTTGTATTTTTCGTTAAGTTAGTTTTCATTTAAGTTATTATGGAACGAGTTATGAATTCTTATGTTGGTGATGTAACCAACTTGGAGTGTCAACACTCATCACCAAAGTTAAATAATCAAGAGATGGATTCTACACTTTTACCCAAAGAAGCACCCGTTTCGAATTATGAAGTGAAACCCAACTCATCAGGACTAAAGTTACCCTTTGTGTGCACTACTTGCAACAAAGCTTTTTCCCGAAAGTTTGTCTTAATTAGACACATGAAATTTCACCTGGAGAAAAAACCTTTTGTGTGTGACATCTGCGAAAAACAATTTGTTCAAAAGAGTGACTTATTAAATCATGTGAAGATTCATTCAAAGAGCCCAGTGATTTATAATTGTGATCTATGTGCTGAAGTTTTTTCAAAAAAGAGTGACTTACTTCAACATAGCAAAATTCACAAATCTGTCAAACAACATAAGTGTATTGAATGCAATGAACTGTTTTCGAGAAAGTATGACTTATTGAAACATAAGAGGATGCATAAGCCCCGAAAGCAGTATGAATGCATCCAGTGTAGTGAAATATTTAATCGAAAATATGATTTATCACGTCATATAGACACTGCACACAAAGTACTACCCAAAGTTGTCAAATCGTCATCTTTAAAAGATTCGTTATATGAAAAAGTGAAGCATTTTAACAGACAAAATGCTTTAAATGTATTTACTAAAACTGTAATAAATTCTAATGAGGAGAATGATCAAGACTTTCACACATTTTTTAACAGTATTCGGTCGGACGTTTTGAATGAATTAAATTATCAGATAGAAGTAAAAAGGTCAATGAAATGGTATGCAACTGCAAAAGTTGTTGTAAGTCGCCAAACACCGGACGGTGATATAGATACTATCACCCCATATTTTCATTCAAGAACTGTACTGGAATTGACGAATCAAAACATACCTGTACATGTTGAGGATGCCTTTACGAAAATTATTAACTCTTTTGAGAAATTCACTCAACAAGGATCTAATTGGACATTGCAACAAATATTAAATCTAGAACTGTCTACAGCTAAATATAGAATGGTTTAAAATGTGTGGACTGTTTTTGAAACATGTATATTCATGTTTTTGCTATTGTAGTTATTTAAAATGATAAATAAATAGCCTATGACTAAAAAATCTTAAGAGTTTTTTATTATTTTCATGGTAACTATTTTATATAAATTACTTATAACAGTTTGACAATGCTACATAAACTACTGTTTAACATTTTGAATGTCTTAGACAAAATGGGAATGAATTTGTTGAAATTATGTAAAACATGATGAAATAAATGCGATGTATTTATTACATGTTACTTAAACTACAAGAGAGATGATTGGAAATGTGTTATTTTAAATCTATGGTACTTTTAATAACTAACAAGGTAAGGCGTGACGTTATGAATCATCGATGGGTTTTCCTTTGAATATGTATTAATCTTACTTATTGATAAGAAAGTTGGAAAAATAGACTTAACACATTGTTAGAGGTTTTGGAGAAATATATAGTTGGTTAAAAATTTTAGAAAATTTAACATAAAGTAACAAATTTTAGAAAATAAACATTTCGATAAATGAAAAAAAAAAAAAATTAAATTTTGGTAAACTTTACACTTAGACAATATTTCAAACTAGGAAAAAATAATAACTTTACACTGAGACAATATTTTAATCTACGAAGAATTAGACTTAACGCATTGTTACAGTTTCTTTGAAAAATATCTAGTTGGTTAGAAATTTTAGAAAATTCGACCTAACGAAATTAACACACTTAAAAATATCTAGGTTATACATTTTATAAAATAAGCAACAAATAAACATTTCGATACATTGACAAAAGAAAATAATTAAGTTTAAGTAAACTTTACAATTAGACAATATTTCAAACTAAGAAAAATAATAACTTTACACTTATATAATATTTTCAACTAAGGAAAATTAATAACTTTAAAAATCAGACTTAACACATTGTTAAAGTTTTTTTAAAACAACACAACATTTTCAAAGCAGTGGAAATAGTATACCTGAAAAAAATTCAACTTAGTGGAATTTAATAGTGAAATTTTTTAACCTCACTCATTTAAAAAATAAAACTTTGTAATTTTTTTCCATTTTTAAAATAAAACTTATTTAAAAAATAAATAAGCAACTATTAAACATTTTGAATGTCTTAGACAAAGTGTGAATAAATTTGTTGAAATTATATAAAACATGAAAAATTTCATTACTTTTAAAATAAATTTTATTTTTGGTGAAATAAACTCGAGGTATTTATTATATGTTACTTAAACTACATGAGAATTGATTGAAAATGTGTTACTTTTAATCACTCACAAGATAAGACATGATGTTACAATATACACATAGGAATGACATAGGAATTTCAGATGGGTTTTTCTCCCACACATGACGTCACTGATAACATATTTACTGATCAAGTCATAAAATCATAGTTTAGGGTAGGTTTTTAAGCACGAAGTTTAGTTGAGATTTAAGATATTTGAGAAATATAAACTACAACTTTGGCTACTTTTTGAAATTTCCCCCTACATAAGAAAAAGAACATAGAAAAATAAAATGAAAAGTCGTATTTGAATGGAATCAAATTATTATCCTTTCACTTAACAGCTGAATGCGTCGGTAATTACATCACAAAGGCACTGATAACAACTGATTGAATATATTGTGTTTCTTTTTTAAGGTTAAATTGATTTAATATTCAAGTTATTTCTTAATGATACACTTAAAAACAATAAACTTAATTAGCATTCAAAAAGCAAACGATCACATTATTGTGTAAAACAATCAAATGTTTTAAAAGTCACGAGTTAAAATTTGAAATGACTTAGAGTTTAAGTAGAATTTAGATGTGAACCTTTTAAAATGAAATAATAGTTTTTTGTATCGCCCTCTATCGGTGGGTAATAGAATTAAGAGATAATTAAAAGTTTTAACTTGAATTCGAGCCCACAACAAAAATTATTTTTCGGTTTTATAATTTAGGGTAGGTTTAACTGAGCAAGCCATGATATTTCAGTATTTATAGACGATTTAAGATATTCGATAAAGGAAATCATCTGAATTTTTAATTTAATTGAAGGGTTTACTGCTTAAAGTACTACAAAATGAGTACAACACGATGCATAGTTTTTTAATTAATTATATTTTTCGAAAGGTTAAATTGACTTATTGATAAACTTAGGATTTATGTTTAAAGTGAATAAATTTGACATGTTAGGTTCACTTAATAACAGAGGGTTGAATAAGTTATTTTTAATAAAAATACAGTTTACTAAAAGTTTTTAAAGTTAAAAAAATATAGTTTTAAAAAATTTAAAGTTTACAAAAAGTTTAAAAATCTTTAAGTAAATCAAAATTAACTTTTTAATTTTAACTATTGAGAGACTATAATCTAACTGTTTATCCTTGTAACCAACTGGTGCATATCAACTATATACTCTGTATCTGCATATGCGCAGATAAACATAGACATTTAATCTAACTTGAGTTCGACTTTAAATTATTTGCCAACTTTTAAAAGTTTAATTACTATACACAACTCGATTACCTTTCCCACAAAACACCTTTCAGAAACAAAACAGAAATTAACACTTACCGAAAAACACGTCCACTTTGGGTGTTAGTCTTCACTCAACTAACGTTTCTCCCTTATCTTTGCTAGGGGGCGCTGCAATCGCCGCTAGAGGCGTTAGTAGTCTTCAGGTGTGTGATAAGAATAAACTTTAAATCCAACTTACACTCGCTCAGTCATTCTTGCTTCTCTCTTCCTTGCTAACAACCGTTTGCTGCTGGCTCATTGTTTGGTTGTTTAAACTTGTTGAATGACGTCATCATGTGTTTGTCTAAACTTGTCCAGTCTTGTTTTTATGCAGTACGTCTATTTAGATGAGTCATCACTCGCTTATCTTGGTTGACTTGTCCAAACTTGTTTTTGTGTGGCACGTCTATTTGGTGAGTCATCGTTCGCTTATCTTGCTTTACTTGTTTGAACTTGTCTAGTATCCACCACCTCATGTCTTTTGTCATAGCTTGAATATACTTTACACCAATCACTTAAATATAAAAGTCTTGTCACAACTTACTTAAACTTTGATAAAAATATTAATTATTTATAAATTTCATCAAATTCTTATTTTTCTGATACATTTACTATGTAATTTTCGTTCAAAAATATGGTAAAGCCCGATTTTAAATCGAAGTCTAAGATAAATTCCCCAAATTTGTAACATTTTAACACTAATAATAAATATTGTAAGCACCCAGTACATACAAGTTTTGTAAAAATAATATTACTTATAGCTAACTCGTTATGTCCCATGATACAAAACTTCAATATAACTAAAATCAGTGTTAAACGAAAATCTAATCACGTGTCTTTATATATTATTTTGAAATGCAAAGCATTATATCTAAACGAATGATATAAGGAGTAGTTAGAATAGTTCTTATATTTTTGTTAGTAAAAAATTTATACACATTATCTTACAAGGTTGCAATATTCAACACACGGTTCACCATATTTAAAAACGATTCACCATGATTTAAAAACTTAGTAACATATTTTAAATTTATAAATTTAAATTAAAACATATTTTTATAAATAAACAATTATAAATACTTAAGTATTTTTAATTTAAATTTATAAATTTAAAATATGTTACTAAGTTTTTAAATCATGGTGAATCGTTTTTAAATATGGTGAACCGTGTGTTGAATATTGCAACCTTGTAAGATAATGTGTATAAATTTTTTACTAACAAAAATATAAGAACTATTCTAACTACTCCTTATATCATTCGTTTAGATATAATGCTTTGCATTTCAAAATAATATATAAAGACACGTGATTAGATTTTCGTTTAACACTGATTTTAGTTATATTGAAGTTTTGTATCATGGGACATAACGAGTTAGCTATAAGTAATATTATTTTTACAAAACTTGTATGTACTGGGTGCTTACAATATTTATTATTAGTGTTAAAATGTTACAAATTTGGGGAATTTATCTTAGACTTCGATTTAAAATCGGGCTTTACCATATTTTTGAACGAAAATTACATAGTAAATGTATCAGAAAAATAAGAATTTGATGAAATTTATAAATAATTAATATTTTTATCAAAGTTTAAGTAAGTTGTGACAAGACTTTTATATTTAAGTGATTGGTGTAAAGTATATTCAAGCTATGACAAAAGACATGAGGTGGTGGATACTAGACAAGTTCAAACAAGTAAAGCAAGATAAGCGAACGATGACTCACCAAATAGACGTGCCACACAAAAACAAGTTTGGACAAGTCAACCAAGATAAGCGAGTGATGACTCATCTAAATAGACGTACTGCATAAAAACAAGACTGGACAAGTTTAGACAAACACATGATGACGTCATTCAACAAGTTTAAACAACCAAACAATGAGCCAGCAGCAAACGGTTGTTAGCAAGGAAGAGAGAAGCAAGAATGACTGAGCGAGTGTAAGTTGGATTTAAAGTTTATTCTTATCACACACCTGAAGACTACTAACGCCTCTAGCGGCGATTGCAGCGCCCCCTAGCAAAGATAAGGGAGAAACGTTAGTTGAGTGAAGACTAACACCCAAAGTGGACGTGTTTTTCGGTAAGTGTTAATTTCTGTTTTGTTTCTGAAAGGTGTTTTGTGGGAAAGGTAATCGAGTTGTGTATAGTAATTAAACTTTTAAAAGTTGGCAAATAATTTAAAGTCGAACTCAAGTTAGATTAAATGTCTATGTTTTTCTGCGCATATGCAGATACAGAGTATATAGTTGATATGCACCAGTTGGTTACAAGGATAAACAGTTAGATTATAGTCTCTCAATAGTTAAAATTAAAAAGTTAATTTTGATTTACTTAAAGATTTTTAAACTTTTTGTAAACTTTAAATTTTTTAAAACTATATTTTTTTAACTTTAAAAACTTTTAGTAAACTGTATTTTTATTAAAAATAACTTATTCAACCCTCTGTTATTAAGTGAACCTAACATGTCAAATTTATTCACTTTAAACATAAATCCTAAGTTTATCAATAAGTCAATTTAACCTTTCGAAAAATATAATTAATTAAAAAACTATGCATCGTGTTGTACTCATTTTGTAGTACTTTAAGCAGTAAACCCTTCAATTAAATTAAAAATTCAGATGATTTCCTTTATCGAATATCTTAAATCGTCTATAAATACTGAAATATCATGGCTTGCTCAGTTAAACCTACCCTAAATTATAAAACCGAAAAATAATTTTTGTTGTGGGCTCGAATTCAAGTTAAAACTTTTAATTATCTCTTAATTCTATTACCCACCGATAGAGGGCGATACAAAAAACTATTATTTCATTTTAAAAGGTTCACATCTAAATTCTACTTAAACTCTAAGTCATTTCAAATTTTAACTCGTGACTTTTAAAACATTTGATTGTTTTACACAATAATGTGATCGTTTGCTTTTTGAATGCTAATTAAGTTTATTGTTTTTAAGTGTATCATTAAGAAATAACTTGAATATTAAATCAATTTAACCTTAAAAAAGAAACACAATATATTCAATCAGTTGTTATCAGTGCCTTTGTGATGTAATTACCGACGCATTCAGCTGTTAAGTGAAAGGATAATAATTTGATTCCATTCAAATACGACTTTTCATTTTATTTTTCTATGTTCTTTTTCTTATGTAGGGGGAAATTTCAAAAAGTAGCCAAAGTTGTAGTTTATATTTCTCAAATATCTTAAATCTCAACTAAACTTCGTGCTTAAAAACCTACCCTAAACTATGATTTTATGACTTGATCAGTAAATATGTTATCAGTGACGTCATGTGTGGGAGAAAAACCCATCTGAAATTCCTATGTCATTCCTATGTGTATATTGTAACATCATGTCTTATCTTGTGAGTGATTAAAAGTAACACATTTTCAATCAATTCTCATGTAGTTTAAGTAACATATAATAAATACCTCGAGTTTATTTCACCAAAAATAAAATTTATTTTAAAAGTAATGAAATTTTTCATGTTTTATATAATTTCAACAAATTTATTCACACTTTGTCTAAGACATTCAAAATGTTTAATAGTTGCTTATTTATTTTTTAAATAAGTTTTATTTTAAAAATGGAAAAAAATTACAAAGTTTTATTTTTTAAATGAGTGAGGTTAAAAAATTTCACTATTAAATTCCACTAAGTTGAATTTTTTTCAGGTATACTATTTCCACTGCTTTGAAAATGTTGTGTTGTTTTAAAAAAACTTTAACAATGTGTTAAGTCTGATTTTTAAAGTTATTAATTTTCCTTAGTTGAAAATATTATATAAGTGTAAAGTTATTATTTTTCTTAGTTTGAAATATTGTCTAATTGTAAAGTTTACTTAAACTTAATTATTTTCTTTTGTCAATGTATCGAAATGTTTATTTGTTGCTTATTTTATAAAATGTATAACCTAGATATTTTTAAGTGTGTTAATTTCGTTAGGTCGAATTTTCTAAAATTTCTAACCAACTAGATATTTTTCAAAGAAACTGTAACAATGCGTTAAGTCTAATTCTTCGTAGATTAAAATATTGTCTCAGTGTAAAGTTATTATTTTTTCCTAGTTTGAAATATTGTCTAAGTGTAAAGTTTACCAAAATTTAATTTTTTTTTTTTCATTTATCGAAATGTTTATTTTCTAAAATTTGTTACTTTATGTTAAATTTTCTAAAATTTTTAACCAACTATATATTTCTCCAAAACCTCTAACAATGTGTTAAGTCTATTTTTCCAACTTTCTTATCAATAAGTAAGATTAATACATATTCAAAGGAAAACCCATCGATGATTCATAACGTCACGCCTTACCTTGTTAGTTATTAAAAGTACCATAGATTTAAAATAACACATTTCCAATCATCTCTCTTGTAGTTTAAGTAACATATAATAAATACATCGCATTTATTTCATCATGTTTTACATAATTTCAACAAATTCATTCCCATTTTGTCTAAGACATTCAAAATGTTAAACAGTAGTTTATGTAGCATTGTCAAACTGTTATAAGTAATTTATATAAAATAGTTACCATGAAAATAATAAAAAACTCTTAAGATTTTTTAGTCATAGGCTATTTATTTATCATTTTAAATAACTACAATAGCAAAAACATGAATATACATGTTTCAAAAACAGTCCACACATTTTAAACCATTCTATATTTAGCTGTAGACAGTTCTAGATTTAATATTTGTTGCAATGTCCAATTAGATCCTTGTTGAGTGAATTTCTCAAAAGAGTTAATAATTTTCGTAAAGGCATCCTCAACATGTACAGGTATGTTTTGATTCGTCAATTCCAGTACAGTTCTTGAATGAAAATATGGGGTGATAGTATCTATATCACCGTCCGGTGTTTGGCGACTTACAACAACTTTTGCAGTTGCATACCATTTCATTGACCTTTTTACTTCTATCTGATAATTTAATTCATTCAAAACGTCCGACCGAATACTGTTAAAAAATGTGTGAAAGTCTTGATCATTCTCCTCATTAGAATTTATTACAGTTTTAGTAAATACATTTAAAGCATTTTGTCTGTTAAAATGCTTCACTTTTTCATATAACGAATCTTTTAAAGATGACGATTTGACAACTTTGGGTAGTACTTTGTGTGCAGTGTCTATATGACGTGATAAATCATATTTTCGATTAAATATTTCACTACACTGGATGCATTCATACTGCTTTCGGGGCTTATGCATCCTCTTATGTTTCAATAAGTCATACTTTCTCGAAAACAGTTCATTGCATTCAATACACTTATGTTGTTTGACAGATTTGTGAATTTTGCTATGTTGAAGTAAGTCACTCTTTTTTGAAAAAACTTCAGCACATAGATCACAATTATAAATCACTGGGCTCTTTGAATGAATCTTCACATGATTTAATAAGTCACTCTTTTGAACAAATTGTTTTTCGCAGATGTCACACACAAAAGGTTTTTTCTCCAGGTGAAATTTCATGTGTCTAATTAAGACAAACTTTCGGGAAAAAGCTTTGTTGCAAGTAGTGCACACAAAGGGTAACTTTAGTCCTGATGAGTTGGGTTTCACTTCATAATTCGAAACGGGTGCTTCTTTGGGTAAAAGTGTAGAATCCATCTCTTGATTATTTAACTTTGGTGATGAGTGTTGACACTCCAAGTTGGTTACATCACCAACATAAGAATTCATAACTCGTTCCATAATAACTTAAATGAAAACTAACTTAACGAAAAATACAACCTATTACAACAATTTCAGGGCACAGTATAATAATATCAACTCGTTTCATTGAAATTTATATAATGATAGAGGGCGCTCGTGTAAAAATACTAACTGTTTATTGGTTTAAAAATACTGACATTTTATTGGTTTAAAAATACGCCACGCGATTATTTCATCCAATAATGTTATAAGTTCAATAAGCACTTAATTCTTGCACAATGACTGAGAAAGTCTTACCTATCAGAAGTTCATACATTTGTAAGTAAAAATCTTTATTACTTTTATAAATAATATTTTACTTATCAAGTCGCTTAATTTCTAAATGATGTATTCTAAAACGCCTTTTATGTCTTATGTGTATGGAGTCTAACAAAGAGGGGAAAAAGAGGAAGTGTAAAGTATTTGTAAAATTGAAATACGTTAATTTATAAAAACTAGATTCCATTCCCTTTTTTTAAAATGTTGGTTGTATAAAGTCAAATCTATTGAAAATTTATTTTAATCGTATAACTCTAAACAAAATACCCGCTCTCTTTAATAAGTTAAATAGTTACTAAAAATTGTTCATTTAAAAGGAAAAAATCTTTAAAATTATCTTATTGTATATTTTTATAAATAATATTTTGCACGTCAAATCACTTCTTAACTAAATGTAATAATCTAAAATGTCTTATGTAATGATCTAAAATGTCTTATGTGTTGTGACTGGTTGGTTAAATATAGGGTTGTAGTTAGGGATATAGGTCACTCTAGGGGTCATTCTAAGGGCTCCTAACTCGTATTGTCAAGGTTCGAAGAAAACTCCGAACGGTTAGGTCGATGACCTTGAGAGAGGTTTAAACCTAACACCTTCCATCTATCAACTTTGAGAGTAGAACCTCTCAGCCGCTAGTCTTATGTGTTGTGTTTTTATAAATAATATTTTTCTTGTTTAATCACTTAACTCCAAAATGAAATGTTTCTAAGACACTTTGTCATGTCTTAAGTGAAACATATTTAACTAAAGAAGGATGTAGTATTTGTGACATAAGTTATTCTACAGTACCCTTTTAAGAAAAAGAAAAAAAAAAAGAAGCTATTACAAGTTAATTTAAAAAAAACAAACATATAATTAAAAAAATATATTGTTTAATTAGCATAAAAACGATTATTTAAGTTACTCCACAAATTTGTAAACTTAAAAAACGGAAGATATAATGTAAGAGAAAGTATGACAAATCTTTTTTTTCCTTTGAAAGATTAGTCTCAAAGACTTGAATTAACTTTTTCCCTAAAAATGCCACATTAATTTCAGTACACAAGTTTGCGAAACGGCTTTTGCAGGAAAATAGTACGGTGAATACAATTTTAAGCATTGTAATTTAATTCAATAACACAAATGCGTGGGTGTATAGCTTATAGTTACATTTGTAAAAATCACTTTGCTTTCGTTTTTAAAATATGTAAACACGTTATTTTTCGTAACAAAACTATAAATCTATATTTCTAAAATAAATGATTATAAGGTTAATACGAGAAAGAAACAAGCATGCTATTTTTGTCAATCTCTATAAATGACATTTCATAGTATTTTCATATAAAAATTTTCCTTCTAAATTATTATTTCGAATATGGAAATGATCTGTTGACAGAATGTTGTAAGAGAAATGTGCTTGTAAATTAAACAAACAGATGTAATAGCATTCATATTAAACCAAAACTCGCGAATTACTCAATAGCTAAAGGCAATTTACTGCAGGTCATTAAAACTATGATAAAGATATCTCAACGCAGGTCTGAAGTAACCATCTCTCGCATTTAAAGAGATAACAACACACATCCTTGGTAACCTAAGATAAGACATGTGTGATACGGAAATTGCAGGTTCTAATGTCACTAAAAATTAAAATAATACGTAAAACACTACAAAAAAAAAATAATATAAAAAATAATTTGAAACGCTTTAAATAAATTAAAAAAAAAAAATGAAAACACTTTAAATAAAAAATAAAACAAAATTTCACCCTCTACAAAGAACAAAATCTATATGTCTAATCATGCACCTTCTTTATCTCTCTCATCTTAATTACTTCCGGTCTCACAAACCACCAATTGTCACATTTGGAAAAAGCATGTCTAATCCCGTTTCCGATCTTATTTCCTGTCGCGTTTCCAGTCTAAAAATAAATTTCACGTTAAACTTTTATAAAGTAAAACAAAGTCAGAAAGATTTCCATTTTTATATTAGGTGTTAGTTAGCAAATAAAATTTTTATTTCAGGTGAAAAAAAAAAAAAAAAAAAAAAAATCGAACATTTTGCTAATATTACTTTCAAACTAAATTCATTCTGATAGCAGGATTCCTACAACTCAACTCCACTCGACTAGAAGGATTAAAACCAACAAAAAAAATTAAGCCCCCCACAAAAATAAATCCTCCCCCTCTCTCCCTTATCGCATTCACTTCCTGTCACATTTCCGGTTAAACTTCCTGTCTAAACATGCCTGTCTCAACATGCCTGTTATCCCCACCTGTCCCTTCCGGTGTCAACACCTGCCACTTCCGGTGACCTTCACAGTCCGCAGAAGGTCACCACCGCACCCACCGCTGATGCAGAACTCTTATTTATTATCTACTTATGTACACTATATTGCCAAAGGTGATTGGTCACTTGCGATTTTAGACATTTTGTTAACTATCTAGAAAAATACATGAGGAATTAACCTGAAACTGCAGGTGTGTAAACAGTATAGTATAGGTTATAAATTTCCGCGCAGATTTTTTCACGAAACCCCATAGGGGACTGTCAACAAATTGAAAAAGAACGAATATCTGTTGGATAACCTTGTAAAAACTAATGTAGCAAAGGCGCTCAAACTCGAGATTATTAATAAGTGGCTTATTGTAATACACTATGTTCATTTGTATGACGATAGCATGCATACTCGTAGAGAAATTAAGGTTTTTATAAAAACAGTCCCAAATTTCGCCTAGTTTTTTGCTTATAATTTAAAGAGTTCTTAACATAAAAAAAGATTATTTTCAGAAAATATGACAAATAACATTGTACATATAACTCTTGAAATCAGAATTAAAAAATAATAATAATTAGATGAAAAATAAGCAGGTTTACTAAAAAGTGTTTCACTGCGCATGCGCGAACGCAATCAAAATAGAATATGCATAATGTATTAGCTAAGTATATAGAGCAACTTTTGTGAAAGTCTCAAAATCATAGCTTGAAAATTCTGAAAATTATCGTCGATAGAATAAGCTCGAAATCCGTTGTTCCCAAAAAGAAGCAAAAAGATGAGGGGTTGTATCAAATATCTGTTGATTAGTGCCAAGATAGCGTACGCAATATTTCATATACGCTATTCATATTTGGATACAACCCCTCATATTTTTGCTTCCTTTTGGGAACAACAGATTTCGAGCTTATTCTATCGACGATAATTTTCAGAATTTTCAAGCTATGATTTTGAGACTTTCACAAAAGTTGCTCTATATACCTAGCTAATACACTATGCATATTATATTTTGATTGCATTCGCGCATGCGCAATGAAACATTTTTTAGTAAACCTGCTCATTTTTTATCCAATTTTTATTATTTTTTAATTCTGATTGCAGAGTATTATGTACAATGTTGTTTGTCATATTTTCTGAAAAGAACTTTTTTTTATATTAAGAACTCTGCAAATTATGAGTAAAAAACTATGCTAAATTTGGGACTGTTTTTATAAAAACCTGAATTTCTCTACGAGTTTCCATGCTATCCTAATAAAAATGAACACAGTATATCACAATAAGCCACTTATTAATAATTTCGAGTTTGAACGCCTTTGCTACATAAGTTTTTACAAGGTTATCCAAAATATATTCGTTTTTTTCAATTTGTTGACAGTCCCCTATGGGGTTTCGTGAAAAAATCTGCGCGGAAATATATAACCTACACTATACTGTTTACACACCTGCAGTTTCAGGTTAATTCCTCATGTATTTTTCTAGATAGTTAACAAAACGTCTAAAATCGCAAGTGACCAATCACCTTTGGCAATATAGTGTATGTATGTACGTACGTCCGTATGTATGTAAGTAAGTATGTCTGTATGCAAGTGTTGGGATAAGGCGCTTCCCTGATTAGTTTTGGGGGTTCATGGGTTAAGTATAAAGGGGGAAACGGAGGGCTAACCCCCCCCCCCTCAATTTAGATAAATGGGTTTTCATGCAGAATTTTCCGATTTCTAAGTTTTGTATATAGGTTCATTGTGGTAAGGAGCTTTCATGATTAGTTTTGGGGGTCCATTGGTTAAGTATAAAGAGAGAAAACGGGGGGCTAACCTCAATTTAGATAAATGAGGTTTTCATGCAGAATTATCCGATTTTCTTCCAATTTTGTGTATAGGTTCATTGTGGTAAAGCACTTCCCTGATTAGTTTGGGGGGTCCATTGGTTAAGTTTAAAGAGGGGAAAGGGGGGCTACCCCCCTCAATTTAGATAAATGGGGTTTTCATGCAGAAATATCCGATTTTCTGCAAATTTTGTATACAGGTTCATTGTGGTAAGGCCACAAATTTGAAATAAGAGTATAATATACAATTAGTGTGAATAGACTGTGAGCCAAGGCCCTCAGTTTAACTGGGCAGTTTTCTTTTTATTTATTTTTTTTTTCGAAATGTTTGTTTTTTTGTTTTTTTTTTTCAAAATGTTTGTATTTTTTTTTTTTTTTAAATCTCTAACTGATACAGTCGTTTCCCAAAGATGGTTAAACCGAACAATAGCATAATGTACCGCCTGAATCAAGATGAAAATCATATACCAATGCAACCTTTTCGTCCAAAATAAGGATAAAATACCAAATTTTATTATTCAAAAATCATGGTTATATTGGTATATTATACATCATAATGACCGTGGGAATTTTCTCGATCCGATGGTGCATACCGCAAAAAAAAAAAAAAAAAAAAAAAAAAAAAAAAAAAAAAATCCGTCGGCTAGTTTTTAAAGCTTCCTTCATCTCACGGAACCCTATTAGTCCCGGTTCGTTGTTTTTCTGTCACAGAGCCGGTTCTCAGAAACTATATAACTTACAGTCATGAAATTTTGTGTACTTGCTGAATACCTACTATGAAGCTCAAAATCATAAAATTTGAAAAATCGTATTGTTTTAATATATAGAGATAAAAAAAACCAAAAATCTAACAGCCTTTTCCCATTAAATTTAAACATTTTTCGTTATAGCAGTTGCCAACAATTAAAACAAAAACAACACAGTGAAAAAGTACCCAAGCCGGTATTCGAACCCAGGTCATCAATACAGCGCATTGACTTTCTACCAGCTGAACCACTTTGGAACAATACTCAGCCTGGAACTTTCTCACTATAACCTGTTGGCAAGGCTACAAACGCAGCACAAAATGGAATATTTTCCGTGAGCCACCAACCCTGGGGCAAATACGAAATCAAAGAAAATCCAGCATCGATAATTGAATAAATTCATATTTAATACTTTGGAAATTTTTCCACAGAAAATTTTTCACGCCTTGCATTCATAATAATCAAACTTCAATTGCTTAATAAGCGTAAAGCCAACACAGTAAAAAAAGTACCCAAGCCGGGACTCGTACCTTTTTTTAGATGCCCACAAAATTAGACTATGTTGATATACTATGAAGATAGACAACAATTATTTCATTTTTTGAAAACGGTCAATGTAATGTATAATGTTATTTTCAAAAACACATAAAATAATCGGGTGTATTATGATTTACCATATTTGTTAAAATGACACTAAATTTATATACGTTGTTAAGATAAAACACAATATTTTTTTTTCGAAAAATCATTGAAACATTCATAGTTGTTTCATTAGGATGTGAATAAATTATCGTCTATGGAAAATGTTATTTAAATTATTTAATATACCACACATATTAAATCATAGCTTTTGAAATTATAATATATAACAAAAGTGTATATATAAATATATATTAATGTGAATGCATGTGTGTACCTTATTGTCCAATAGCTACTTGCTAAACTGTTAGCTTTATAGCTATACTATAGTTCCTATTGTAAAATGCTTCAAATGTTGTTTTTCGTCACAGAAAAAATCGTTTACGTGAAAGTAACTATTTTATAAGAAGTCAAGAAACTAAACATTTTTGTAAGGTACCTGGATCCTATAACTTATGTAAAAAATAAATAGTACTTTATTTATAAATAGAAAAAAAAGACCCTTCCTCCATGCTCAAAATAAAATTTAGCAAGTAAAAATTTCATTTTTGTTTGAACAAAACACACCGAGTTATGAAACTTTGAATTTTATGAATTTTCAGCGTTTTCTGGCACAAGGAAAAAGGCATTTTTAAAAGTTAACTATCATTTATTAATTTTCGACATTTCGGCTCGTTAATAAAACCTGCTTATTTTTTATACATATATTATTATTGCCATTCAAATATGATCTTTTTTATTGGATTTCAAAGAAAAAGGCAGTAAAAACTTTACAAACTGTGGCAAAATTTTTAATTAATACGACAGTCATTTCACGAATGTATTTTTCTGAAACTAGACATTTCAAACACAAAAGGATCTTTATCTTCATTCAATTATTTTCTTTTTTTTTTTCTATTTTATTCACTTGGTATGATTCTTTGATCTTTTCAATAAAAGGATATCAACGAGAATTCTGAGAATGTCAAAATCTCGAAAAGTGAATGTTGAATCTTTTTATTTTAAGCTGAACATAGCACTATTGGATCTCTAAGCGCTGAAAAAAATAATCGAAATATTTCTGACAATGTAACTTTCTTTGTATTGTTCAATCATAGGTAGATTTCATCCATCTAAATACATTTTAAGGGAGTTAAAATAACAATAAAAAAAGGCAGCGTATTCACTTACTTTCCCGTGACATCCTGCGTAAAATTTTAATTAAATTTTAATTTAGATATAACACAGATTAATGTAAAAGCTCTGTAACATTCTTTCAAAAAAATTTTAACATATTTCAAAAATTGTAACGAATTCAGTGAAAATTTCTACTTTGGGAGATTTATAAGAAACTAATTTAACATCTATTGGTGGACTAGACTGTTAATTAACATAGTATTTAAATTAAAGCTGCTTTTACTTTCTGTTGAGTTCGACGAATAAAAATGGGGAATTAATTTTCATGTAGCACTTCAAGCATATATAAAGCAGTTTTTAGTAATAATTGTACTTTTCTAACAGTCATAGTTTGTTCTTTTCTAAGAAATTTTTAGATTTTCTTTTGTTTAATACAACTAATTGTGTTAAAAGAAAAGTTTTTTTTTTCTCCTGATTGATAAAAAACTTAGAAATGGTTCCTCAATCAATCCTGGAAAAAAAAAGTGATCACCCCCACACTGAAAAAAAAAGTGTTGATTTTACAGTATAATACTGACATCCCAGCTGCCAGTATTATACCGTAAAATTAACAGTAATAAACAGTAAAATAAGCAGTAATACGCTACCGCACATGCGTTCTCAAATCTTGAGGAAAATCCCTTGACCTAGGGAAATTCAAGTCTATTTAGGAAATTTTTTCTCATTTCTAGGAAATTTTCAGAGGACTGACAATACTTTTCCAAAATTTAGGGAAAAGGGGAATTTTTGTTAGCCTTCTGTGCTTTTCTAAGAATTAACGTGAGAAAGTGATAAATGTGACGCGTGTGATGAATGAACTTGGAACAAGTAATATAAAAACTTTTTTTTAAGTCAATTCCTACTTAGGTCAAATAGAAATTTTTTTCCAGCGATCTACACGCTTCGCCACTGACGGTATTTATTCCTAAATTTATATCCTGCTAAATATCTTACATAAGAGAAATTTTTGAAATATATTAAAAATTAAATAAAAAATAAATAGCTAAAATACCAAAAATTAATAGCTCGAAAAGTATTTGTAATAAATCATCCATCTGATTTCCTTTTGTTAGTAAATCCCGTATTATGTGCATAGAGAAAATTCGTTATAATTATACCCGTAATGAAGTACGGTTTTATGTATAATGTATGTAAAACAGAAGAATGTTAGAAGAAAATATCTCCTAAAACATTAAACATCCTGATCCTGTAAAGAAATTTTATTCTATAGCTTTTAAGTATTAGTCATAACCAGTGTTTGACAAATGCGGTCGCCAGGTCGTCACAAGCGACCAAGTTTTTCTATCTGGCAACTAAGTTATTTAATCTGGTGGGTTTTTTTTAATTATTTTTTTAATTTGTTGTACAAAAATTGACCTAAGATATGGCCACAAACGGCATTTTTTCTCTTTTTCGGCATTTTTAATTTAGTAAATATATGTTCAACAAAATGCAAATTTTAAAATAATAAAAACAGAATTATTTGACTGACTTCAAGAGGAAAAGAGGAAAATATTTTTTCCTGCTTCACTATTTCAGTGATCCGCCCCCCATCAGGTTTCGATTTTGTAACACTCAACTATACGGACATTTGAAGCCTTCGCCAATCAGCAATTTACGAACCTGCCGCTTAATCCAGCATTTACAGAATTTCTGTCTTTTTTTCTTTTTTTTTTTTTCATAGTTAAATAATTTTGAGAAATTAATTAGAAAACTCGGTTTATATTATCGTTCTAATTTATGAAACTATTTTAAACTATGTAACTAATTGTCCTAAATTATGCTTTTTATTATTTTTTCTCGATTAATACATAGAAAACTTTTGTGCTTTTTGAAAATCAGAAGGGGGGGGGGATATTTTTTACTGGCGACTAGAATTTTGTGCTTGCTACCAGATTTTATTAAATTTGTAAAGCCCTGGTCATAACAATAGCGAGCATTTCTCCCAAATTATGCAAATTTGTATTTGATTCCAGTTTTTTTTTCCTTTTATTAAAGAATTTTTAATATTTTTATTATTATAGCAAGATTCTTATCGCAAATAATTTTCAAAGAGGTTTACAGCAGTCAAGGACTATCTGCGAATAATAAAGGGCGGTGTCGGATAAGAACGTGTAAAATTTGTTTAAAGCATATCCATGCCTTTTAACATAATCTGATTTTGTTTTATCAGAAATTACTCTTTAGTGAACAATAAATTTCAAAAAATACCAAGCTATCAGTATTTAATTTACGGATTATACGCCAGAAACCTATTAATATATTTTTGTTACATCTGTACTCCGCCCTCGTTGCTTCTTATATTTAAACTCCGCCCATAGTCATTATGATATGTATTCGTTCAGAATAAAAGCATTAATGCAGAAAATCTAGTTATATAAAGTAGCGGAGCGATTACGATTACGCGTTACGATTTGAATACAGATGTAAATTGTATTAATATTATTTAGGAAAAATATCTAATTTTTGAAAATTGTAAAACGCCACTTTTCATAAAAATCATTGTACTGTATTTCATTAATTTAAAATATGTTTTAGAGATAATAAAGAATTATAATTTCGTAATTTTTTTACACTTTCTTTCAGTGGAAAATTATGTAAAAAAACGATGATATATATTCTTAAAAAGTAAAAAAAAACATATCCAAACCTCATACTGTAAAAACATTTATTTTTTTTAACACATATTTGTGTGTGTAAAATATTCCTTATGGTTGATCTTGTCATATATATTTGTTTAGCCTTCAAGTTGTGCGATGGGTATCACACTTAAATATTTACAAATCTACATAAAAAAAATACTAAAGGTGGATTTAGGGCGGAACTATACATTATTACGATTTTCTCCCTACAGACCTTGCCCTTTTTCTGTTTATGTATTTTACCAATAAATTTGTAAACATTTATGTGAACAAAATCACTTTTGTTGCTGTCATCTGCTATTCCTTTTTTCATGTTTATTGTCATATAAAACAGTGCCAGCCAATCAAAATACCATATTATTCCCTAGTCACGTGACTTGAGAATATAGGGAATTTTACTCTGATAGTGTAGGGAATAAACTAACTTAATATTCAAAGAAATTAGAGATTTTGCTAATTTTTACGGAAACTTATAATCTTTAGAAATTGCTGACTACACTGCTCAAAACAATTAAAGGATATTTGAAGTTTTATATAAAATAAAGATATAAACGAAATTTTTTTTGCCGAAAATAGAAGAAGATAATCACAAATGCAAATTTTTCTGGTTTTCAAACTGTGGAGTATGCAAATTTTGAGTTCGACGTCAAAAACGTCGCTTCAGCGGCAACAAATGAAATTTGACTTTCAACTGGATAAAAGCGAATGAAGACAAGGATGATCGGCATTCAGTAATTGCTTTGTTTCGATGAGTACGATGTCTCAGCTAAGTCATTTGGCAGATTCAGAAGCTTGGAGAATTGTTGGTAGGTTAGAAGGGGCCAAACTCAAGCCGAAGTAGCGCAAGCCATTGGAGTGTCACAAAGTGTCATTTCCAGGATCTGGAACCGTTTTTTGGAGAGTGGATGTGCAGGCCGAAGACCAGGGCAAGGTCGTAGACGGGCAACAACGCCCAATGAAGATCGGTATTTAGCGTTAACAGCTCGGAGATACCGAAACATGAACGCTACTCTTCTTCAACAACACCTTCGCTCGGCTACAGGCACCACGATTTCAACTCAGACTGTCCGAAACCGGCTCCATGCTGTAGGTCTGTATGCTCGCCGACCGATGGTATGTGTTAGATTAACATCAAGGCATCATTGCGACCGCAGGGAGTGGGCAACCGAGCATGTCAACTGGAGGAGAAATGAATGGAGCAATATTCAGTTTTCTGACGAGTCCCGTTTTTCTGTGCATCCGGATAATAGGCGTATTTTCATCTGGAGGGACCGTGGCAGTAGGAATAATCCTGCTTTCGTGCACGAAAGTGTCAGATTTGGCGGTGGAGGAGTGTTGGTGTATGGTGGCATCTCCATTGACGGGCGCACTGACCTCTACATCATTCGAGATGGAGCTCTGACTGGTCGCAGATATAGGGATGAGATCCTCAGACCTATTGTAGTCCCTTAGGCTGCAGCAATCGGAGATAACTTCATTTTAATGGACGATAACTGCAGGCCACATCGTGCAAACCTGGTGGAGGATTTCCTTTTCGAGGAAGGAATCGTTCGAATGGAATGGCAGCGTGTTCTCCAGACATGAATCCAATCGAGCACGTTTGGGACGCTCTAGGAAGACGAGTTTCTGGCCGCCAACAACCCCCACAAACTCTCTAAGAACTGGAAAGAGCTCTTCTGGAAGAGTGGGACAGAATACCCCAACTCGTCATTAATAGCCTCATTGAGTCCATGCCTCAAAGGTGTTCAACGTTGCTGGCTGCCCGTGGAAACCATACCCCCTACTGAAAATGATTTTCTTTGAAGAAAGCACCTTTTCTTATTCTTTTTTTCTCATATGCACAAATTGTGTTTTTTTCCTTTTGTACACAAATGCGCAATAAAATGCATTTTTTTCTGCCAAACATGTGTAATTTATTCTCATATAACCTACTATGTCTGTCGACCATGTATCAATCAGCTAAAAAGTTTCCCAGATACAAAATCCACCTAAAACTGCAATACCCTTTAATTGTTTTGAGCAGTGTATATTCTCTTTAAAAGTATATTTTAATTACACTCACATCATTAATTTTCAGAGAAAAATGTTCTTATTATGGGGTTAATGTTTTAATTTCTCCTATTCCTAAACCATCCTGCAATCTTAATGACCCAACTAATTTCCGTCCCATCAGTCTTCTCTCCTGTCTAAGTAAAGTCATCGAACGCGTCATTAGATCACAGCTCAATGACTTCCTTCACAACAACAACATTCTTATGCCTGAACAATTCGGCTTCAGAGCCAAGCACTCCACCCAACACCAACTTCTTCGATTTGTGGAATTCTTAACTGAAAACTTCAACGAGAAGAAGCCTACTGCTGCCATATTTCTTGATGTCGCCAAGGCCTTTGACAAAGTCTGGCACGCGGGCCTCATTTACAAATTAATTCGGCTTAAGTTCCCGTCTGGACTTATCCATTTAATACACTCTTACCTTGGTGATCGTAACTTCTATGTCCGTGTAAACAACTCACTTTCTCTACTACACATAATACTCTGTGGTATTATTCAGGGTTCAGTCATTGGCCCTATTTTATTCATAATATACTTTAATGACATTCCACGCACACTCTTCACATCACTCGCACTCTATGCGGACGACACTGTTCTCTATGGCACTGCACATCACCCATACATTCTTTACAAAAATCTACAACACCACCTCAACATCTTCATGGAATGGTGTGATCAATGGCGCATTAAGATAAACGAATCTAAAACTACTGCTGTTTACTTCTCTAGAACCTTCTCCACTCCTAATAGATTAACCATCAATAACACTACCATTCCCTGGTCTGACGATGCCAAGTACCTGGGAGTTACCATTGACAAACGCATTACCTTTAAAAAGCATATTCTTAATATCCGCGGTAAAGTCGCCGGAATTTCCAAAACCCTCGCCCCCCTTCTTCGCAGTCACTCACTCTCCATACACAACAAACTCTTAATATATAATGCTTGCATTCTCTCTGTTATCACATATGCATGTCCAATCTGGGGCTTCACTTGCAAAACCAGTATGAACAGCCTCTCTAGTACCCATTACAAACAGCTCCGTTACATCAGGAACGGGTCTAGATACCTCAAAAACTCCACAATCCTCAAGGATCTGAAAACGACTTCACTCAAACATCGCATTAAACACCTTGCGAAAAAATTCTACAATGACATTAATCACATTCCAAATGAACTCATTTATGAGCTACCTGACTACGATGCTTGCAGTCCATCCAACCGGAAAAAACCAAGGTACTCCACTATTCTTGATGAATAGTCCTTCCGAGCTATAATTCTTACCTCAAAATTTTTCTCTTTAATTAATAAAAATATATATATAAATATATATTATTATATAATTTTTTACTGTTAATTTTATATTGACTTTTCTCCTAAACTTCTCTTAACATCTTTACTTTACCTCGTCTGGCATATTTTTGTTTTTGTTTTTTTAACTATGAACTATTTTTACTTTTATACTTTAACTAGTAAATTTTCATTATTTTATAGATATACTTAACACTATCCTATTTTATGTAGTCAATTGGACTACGGCTAGACATTTCATATGGCTCTCTCAGGATTTGATATACACCTACTCAAAGACAGGGTGTGCAGTTGCTTCGCAACTTGGAAGCCCATTGAACCTATCACAAGTTCAAGTTCAAGTTCAATAAAGGGTTCGGGTATAGGGACCCACCTGATAGACAAAGATCTGCTCTCTGACGCTCTGAGTGTCAAGTTTCTGCATACTTCGACTGCTGCGTGTTCGGGCGAAGTTTGGAAAGGGGGCGTGTTATTCCAGCCCTCTTGCTATCCAGTATCTTCAGTTGTGTCTTTGTCGGGCGGAGCTTGGATAGGAGGCGTGTTATTCCCGCCTTCTCCAATGCTGGTGTTCGTCGCGTGGAAAAGAGGCGTGTTACTCCCGCCCACCTGATCTCTGCTAATCTTCCGTGACTGCTCTTTTGAATGCCATGACCATGAAAGAGTACCAACAGCTTGACGACCTTATGAATGGGATCATAAACGGATATGTTCCTGCGGACTGGTTACGAGAATTCAACGCCTTCCCTACTCTAGATGAGCAAGTGAACGATGTTTTTCGAGAATTTTTATCCGGTATAGATGAAGAAATACAGTCTCTCCAACAACGAAAGGACTACAACGACACCCACAAGGCTCAGGTAAAAGACCTCTGTCTTTTTGCTATATCTATTTTGGGGGAGCCATCTAGATTAGATTTAATTGATTTAGCCTGTAGAACTGGTTATATTAGATTTCTAGGGAATAACCAATGGGAAAAACTCCAAATTCTAAAGAATTTTAGCTCACATTCTAATCCCCCCCGTACAGGAAAAAGAAAAAATTCTGAATCTGAAAATCCAATTCCCCTCAAAAATAAATTCGGAAATCTAAATTCCGAAGCTAATCTTGATAACCATGATCTTATGGATCAGGAATCTGCTCAAGAGGGTGCTGCAAGCACCGATGTTGAATGTTCAAAAAACGACAAGCACCCCTTCTTTATTGAATTCAAAGATATGGATTGGCGCAAAGTTGCCCAAGAGATAAAAGCCCTTGATTCTGATAATCCTTCTCAAGTCAGCCTCTCCGGGGAACTTCTAAAAGTTCTACCCAAATCTGTCAGCCAATTTAGAGATATCCAAAGATACCTAGCTGAAAACATATGAAATTCAACACCCTTAACTCAAAAGAACTTCGACCAAAAAAAATCTGTATTAGGGGTATCCCCCCCCAACACAGACCCCCAACTTATTATCGAAGACCTTGGTAACCATGGATTTAAGGCCACCCGAGCCGCCATGCTTAAGAGTCGCAAAACTGGCAGAGGTATGCCAATTTACATGGTCAACGTCCTCCCTTGCACTAACTTTGAGAAGATCTATAAAATTGAGGAACTTTGTGATATAAGTGTTCGTATTGAATACTTCAGAAACAGCAATAACCCAAAACAATGTTACCGCTGCCAACGGTTCGGACACGCCTCCGAGACGTGCAGCCTAACACCAAAATGTCTTAAATGCTCAGAAGAGCACCTCACTGATAACTGCCCCAAGACAGGTAAAATAATTCCAAAATGTTCCAATTGTAACGGTGCCCATCCGGCCTCATACAGAGGTTGCCCAAAAAATCCAAACAACATTAAGAAAAAAAACACCCCAACACTCAACACCAAAACAAAACCGCAACACCAAAAACCAAATATAATTGCTGACATCGCAGACATTTTCAAACCCTACAATTACACCATTCATGATAAACCAAACGATACAACAACAGTGAGACCACTACTGACGAGAATAACGATATCCAGGAAGCCCCAGTTGAGGACACTTCCAGTTACACCAAACAAAATAAAACACCACCTGTTATACAAAATAATTATACAAACACATTCAAAGATATGTTTGACACCTTCAAAGACATGAAGGAACTTCTCCAAATTACCAAACTCCTAAAACATTTAAAAAACATCGCCATCAAATCAAAAAACTGCAACAACCCATTCGACAAAATGTATATCATAATAGAAGAATTAGACGCCTTTTCTACGGAGCTCAACATTACCAATTATGAATAATTACAATAACAAAAATTTCTCTTCTCTTCTTATTTTCTCCTGGAATTGCCAATCATTGCAACCCAGGATTAATGAACTCCGCTCCTTTATTTCCATTAATCCACAAATCGATATACTCTTAATCCAAGAAACACTTAACCCTTCCTGCAGTATCACCATCCCAGGTTACAAACTCCATCATACACCACGTGCCAACTCTCACTGGGGTGGCACAGCCATCTACATCAAAAATTATATCCCACATCACACAACTCAAAATATTCCACTCCCAGGCATTGACTACACCAGTATTGTCGTCAACTTGCTCCATGCCAAAATCAACTTCACATCTTTTTACGCACGACACGGGCGACGATACCCCATAAATGACCTGACACACATCATTACACAACACCAACACGCATTTATCGCTGGTGACTTCAATGCACATAGCAGGCAGTGGAACTGTCATTCCACCACTACCAGAGGTAGATCTCTTCACAACTTGGTTAGCCATTTCAATCTCAGTCTCCACGCACCTACTACACCAACACACATTCCTGTTGCTCGCAACCAGCACCCCTCTATTATTGACTTCGCCATCACCAAAAATCTTACCTTCCCTATCAACACTTCTGTTATTAATGACCTAAGCTCTGACCACCTTCCTGTCTTCACCCTTAAAACAGCTGTCAACAGGCTCAACAATAAAATTAAAACCCTTATTCAAAAAAAAAGCTAAAACACTGGTCTAAATTTCTCGAAAGTCTTACTTGCGAGGATAACTCTCTTTGGCAAATCAAAAAGAAACTCAATAATAATTATACCCCTATTCCTCCCCTTACTGCCAATAATCAAACTGCGTATACTGACGAGGACAAGGCAGAATGCCTCGCTAGCTCATATGAAAGGCAATTCTCTCCGAATCCCTTCCTCGCAAGTCAAGCACACTTTAACAATGTCAATGATACTGTTAATGACTTCCTCTCAACCCCTCCTATCCCTCTCCCCGAAATTCAACCCATCATGATCAACAATATTATTCAAAAACTTAATAATAAAAAATCTCCTGGGTACGATAAAATTTCCAACTATACTCTTAAACAACTTCCTATCAACTGTATTCTCTACATTACGAAGCTCACTAATTCTATCCTCAAACACTGTTATTTTCCTAAACCCTGGAAAACCTCTATCATTTCTCCTATTCCTAAACCATCCTGCAATCTTAATGACCCAACTAATTTCCGTCCCATCAGTCTTCTCTCCTGTCTAAGTAAAGTCATCGAACGCGTCATTAGATCACAGCTCAATGACTTCCTTCACAACAACAACATTCTTATGCCTGAACAATTCGGCTTCAGAGCCAAGCACTCCACCCAACACCAACTTCTTCGATTTGTGGAATTCTTAACTGAAAACTTCAACGAGAAGAAGCCTACTGCTGCCATATTTCTTGATGTCGCCAAGGCCTTTGACAAAGTCTGGTACGCGGGCCTCATTTACAAATTAATTCGGCTTAAACTCCCGTCTGGACTTATCCATTTAATACACTCTTACCTTGGTGATCGTGACTTCTATGTCCGTGTAAACAACTCACTTTCTCTACTACACATAATACTCTGTGGTATTATTCAGGGTTCAGTCATTGGCCCTATTTTATTCATAATATACTTTAATGACATTCCACGCACACTCTTCACATCACTCGCACTCTATGCGGACGACACTGTTCTCTATGGCACTGCACATCACCCATACAATCTTTACAAAAATCTACAACACCTTCTCAACATCTTCATGGAATGGTGTGATCAATGGCGCATTAAGGTAAACGAATCTAAAACTACTGCTGTTTACTTCTATAGAACCTTCTCCACTCCTAATAGATTAACCATCAATAACTCTACCATTCCCTGGTCTGACGATGCCAAGTACCTGGGAGTTACCATTGACAAACGCATTACCTTTAAAAAGCATATTCTTAATATCCGCGGTAAAGTCGCCGGAATTTCCAAAACCCTCGCCCCCCTTCTTCGCAGTCACTCACTCTCCATACACAACAAACTCTTAATATATAATGCTTGCATTCTCTCTGTTATCACATATGCATGTCCAATCTGGGGCTTCACTTGCAAAACCAGTATGAACAGCCTCTCTAGTACCCATTACAAACAGCTCCGTTACATCAGGAACGGGTCTAGATACCTCAAAAACTCCACAATCCTCAAGGATCTGAAAACGACTTCACTCAAACATCGCATTAAACACCTTGCGAAAAAATTCTACAATGACATTAATCACATTCCAAATTAACTCATTTATGAGCTACCTGACTACGATGCTTGCAGTCCATCCAACCGGAAAAAACCAAGGTACTCCACTATTCTTGATAAATAGTCCTTCCGAGCTATAATTCTTACCTCAAAATTTTTCTCTTTAATTAAAATATATATATATATATATATTATTACATAATTTTTTACTGATAATTTTATTTTGACTTTTATCCTAAACTTCTCTTATCATCTTTACTTTACCTCGTCTGGCATATTTTTGTTTTTTTTTTAACTATGAACTATTTTTACTTTTATACTTTAACTAGTAAATTTTCATTATTTTATAGATATACTTAGCACTATCCTATTTTATGTAGTCAATTGGACTACGGCTAGACATTTCATATGGCTCTCTCAGGATTTGATATACACCTACTCAAAGCCAGGGTGTGCAGTTGCTTCGCAACTTGGAAGCCCATTGAACCTATCACAAGTTCAAGTTCAAGTTCAATAAAGGGTTTAGGTACTTCTTTTCACAGAAATTAAGCCCTGAGATTAAGCATAAATAACTATGCAAATGAAATTAAGCGCTTTCTGTTAAAAAAGATGAAATACATAACAACGTAAAATATACAAAATGCTTGTATATTATATGCTTAACTAATTAGTCGGATGTGCCAATCCTAAAGCTCACTTCTATCTCATAGATGTTAACACTTCAAAATTCGCTAACAGAGAGCCAATAAAATCATTTTTTTCTTCTTTTTGTCATTCTGTTGTACATCAGCTGCTTCCGAATCACTTGGTTCAGAGTTGCCAAGTCTCCGGCTTTTTATACACGAATATTTTCTTAGAGAAAATGTTGTTCTTTTAAATCGCAGAATGCTCAGATTAAATAAAACAACATTTTCTGTACTAAAATACTGTTATCTAAAAAGTCGGAGACTTGGCACCTCTGGCCAGGTTACTTGTATGCCAAGCATCTTTCGCTGCATGAGCATCCGATGTACAACACAACTAAGAAAAGATCGCGAAAATGACACAAGGCTTGCTATCACAGCGACCCCTTCCGGTGGAATAGCCCCACATTTAACTGGAACCTCCAGGCCATAGTAAAAAGCATACATATAACATTTGGTACAATTATAAGCATAACTAAGCATAACTTCATACACTTTTCGATAATACAATAATGAAATTGGAACAAAAATTGCTATCACAGCGCCTTATCCGCGGATAATCCCCAAATTCAATGGTGACCTGCTGGCCATAGCCCAAAACATATAAATAGAATTTGGTCCAATTCTATTCATAACTTCATGCACTTTTCGATAATAAAAAAAGGGCACACAGACAGGCAAACCATTTTGCAAAAACATATATTTCGGGATCTCTGATCACTAAAACATGTAAATCCGTCGAAAAACAGAAGTCGGAAAATATTTCTATTACAATACTTTCTTCTATTATAGATAGAATTAAGTAAAAACACAACTGGAAACTGCAGAAAAATACTTTTCTAATTTCATATAGCCTTGTCAAGAACTACAACAAAAATAACTACGTCCCATGTAAAATACTTTCAGGTACCTCAAAACAGTTGTTCCATTTGATATTGACTACGCAACGAGGAGGACTTAGTACCACTAAGTTTAGTGGCGCTCACTGGTTATTATAAATTGTGACAGTTAAGTCGACAGGATACAGAGAACTTGAACTTGAAGTTGTGATAAGTTCAATGGGCTTCCAAGTAGCGAAGCAACTGCACACCCTGGCTTTGAGTAGGTGTATATCAAATCCTGAGAGAGCCATAAGAAATGTCTAGCCGTAGTCCAATTGACTACATAAAAATAGGATAGTGTTAAGTATATCTATAAAATAATGTAAATTTACTAGTTAAAGTACAAAAGTAAAAATAGTTCATAGTTCAAAAAAACAAAAATAATGCCAGATGAGGTAAAGTAAAGATGTTAGGAGAAGTTTAGGAGAAAAGTCGATATAAAATTATTTAATAAAAAATTATATAATAATAATTTTTTTTTAAATATTAAAGAGAAAAATTTTGAGGTAAGAATTATAGCTCGGAAGGACTATTCATCAAGAATAGTAAAGTACCTTGGTTTTTTCCGGTTGGATGGACTGCAAGCATCGTAGTCAGGTAGCTCATAGATGAGTTCATTTGGAATGTGATTAATGTCATTGTAGAATTTTTTCGTAAGGTGTTTAATGCGATGTTTGAGTGAAGTCGTTTTGAGTTCCTTGAGGATTGTGGAGTTTTCGAGGTATCTAGACCCGTTCCTGATGTAACGGAGCTGTTTGTAATGGGTACTAGAGAGGCTGTTCATACTGGTTTTGCAAGTAAAGCCCCAGATTGGACATGCATATGTGATAACAGAGAGAATGCAAGCATTATATATTAAGAGTTTGTTGTGTATGGATAGTGAGTGGCTGCGAAGAAGTGGGGCGAGGATTTTGGAAATTCCGGCAACTTTACCGCAGATATTAAAAATATGCTTTTTAAAGGTAATGCGTTTGTCAATGGTAACCCCCAGGTACTTGGCATCGTCAGACCAGGGAATGGTAGTATTATTGATGGTTAATCTATTAGGAGTGGAGAAGGTTCTAGAGAAGTAAACAGCAGTAGTTTTAGATTCGTTTATCTTAATGCGCCATTGATCACACCATTCCATGAAGATGTTGAGGTGGTGTTGTAGATTTTTGTAAAGATTGCATAGGTGATGTGCAGTGCCATAGAGAACAATGTCGTCCCCATAGAGTGCGAGTGATGTGAAGAGTGTGCGTGGAATGTCATTAAAGTATATTATGAATAAAATAGGGCCAATGACTGAACCCTGAATAATACCACAGACACAGAGTATTATGTGCAGTAGAGAAAGTGAGTTGTTTACACGGACATAGAAGTTACGATCACCAGGGTAAGAGTGTATTAAATGGATAAGTCCAGACGGGAACTTAAGCCGAATTAATTTGTAAATGAGGCCCGCGTACCAGACTTTGTCAAAGGCCTTGGCGACATCAAGAAATATGGCAGCAGTAGGCTTCTTCTCTTTGAAGTTTTCAGTTAAGAATTCCACAAATCGAAGAAGTTGGTGTTAGGTGGAGTGCTTGGCTCTGAAGCCGAATTGTTCAGGCATAAGAATGTTGTTGTTGTGAAGGAAGTCATTGAGCTGTGATCTAATGACGCGTTCGATGACTTTACTTAGAGAGGAGAGAAGACTGATGGGACGGAAATTAGTTGGGTCATTAAGATTGCAGGATGGTTTAGGAATAGGAGAAATGATAGAAGTTTTCCAAGGTTTAGGAAAATAACAGTGTTTGTGGATAGAATTAGTGAGCTTCGTAATGTAGAGAATACAGTTGATAGGAAGTTGCTTAAGAGTATAGTTGGAAATTTTATCGTACCCAGATTTTTTATTAATAAGTTTTTGAATAACATTGTTGATCATGATGGGTTGAATTTCGGGGAGAGGGATAGGAGGAGTTGAGAGGAAGTCATTAACAGTATCATTGACATTGTTAAAGTGTGCTTGACTTGCGAGGAAGGGATTCGGAGAAAATTGCCTTTCATATGAGCTAGCGAGACATTCTGCCTTGTCCTCGTCAGTATACGCAGTTTGATTATTGGCAGTAAGGGGAGGAATAGGGGTGCAATTATTATTGAGTTTCTTTTTGATTTGCCAAAGAGAGTTATCCTCGCAAGTAAGACTTTCGAGAAATTTAGACCAGTGTTTTAGCTTTTTTTTTTGAATAAGGGTTTTAATTTTATTGTTGAGCCTGTTGACAACTGTTTTAAGGGTGGGATCTCTGGTATTTTGGTAGAGTCGTCGGAGTGTGTTGCGTTGTTTACAAATATTATGTATGTAAGTGGGTAAGATATAAGAGTTATTATTTTTGAATTTGGTATAAGTGGCATCGTTTTGAGCTTTGTAAATGATGTTGTTGAGTTTATTAACTGCGTTGTCAATGTCAGCAGTGTTGTTGATTGTGGCGTAGGTAAGGTCAGTATTGTTGAGGTAATTTTGGAATTTATTCCATTCAATTGCTACTGAAGGAGGAGCAGAGATAGGGTTGATAAGATCAATTTTGAAGAAGACAGGAAAGTGGTCAGAGATAAGAGAAGTTGGAAGAGAAGGTCAGAGAAGGTGGTTATTAATAACAGAAATGGTGATAGGGAAGGTAAGATTTTTGGTGATGGCGAAGTCAATAATAGAGGGGTGCTGGTTGCGAGCAACAGGAATGTGTGTGGGTGTAGTAGGTGCGTGGAGACTAAGACTGAAATGGCTAATCAAGTTGTGGAGAGATCTGCGTCTGGTAGTGGTGGAATGACAGTTCCACTGCCTTCTATGTGCATTGAAGTCACCAGCGATAAATGCGTGTTGGTGCTGTGTAATGATATGTGTCAGGTCGTTTATGGGGTATCGTCAACCATGGCGTGCGTGGAAAGATGTGAAGTTGATTTTGGCATGGGGCAAGTTGACGACAATACCGGTGTTGTCAATGCCTCGGAGTGAAATATTTTGACTTGTGTGATGTGGGATGTAATTTTTGATGTAGATGGCTGTGCCACCCCAATGGTGTATGATAGAGTTTGTAACCTGGGATGGTGATACTGCAGGAAGGGTTAAGTGTTTCTTGGATTAAGAGTATCTCGATTTGTGGATTCATGGAAATAAAGGAGCGGAGTTCATTAATCCTGGGTTGCAATGATTGGCAATTCCAGGAGAAAATAAGAAGAGAAGAGAAATTTTTGTTATTGTAATTATTCATAATTAGGAATATTGAGCTCCGTAGAAAAGGCGTCTAATTCTTCTATTATGATATACATTTTGTCGAATGGGTTGTTGCATTTTTGGTTTGATGGCGATGTTTTTTAAATGTTTTAAGAGTTTGGTAATTTGGAGAAGTTCCTTTATGTCTTTGAAGGTGTCGAACATATCTTTGAAGGTATTTGTATAATTATTTTGTATAACAGGTGGTGTTTTATTGTTCTTGGTATAACTGGAAATGTCCTCAACTGGGGCTTCCTGGATATCGTTATTAACATTAGTAGTAGTCTCAGTGTCGTTAACATCGTTTGGTTTATCTTGAATGGTGTAATTGTATGGTTTAAAAATGTCTGCAATGTCAGCAATCAGATTTGTTTTTTGGTTTTGCTGTCTTGTTTTGGTGTTGAGTGTTGGGGTATTTTTTTTCTTAATGCTGTTTGGATTTTTTGGGCAACCTCTGTATGAGGTCGGATGCGCACCGTTACAGTTGGCACATTTAGGAATTATTTTACCTGTCTTGGGGCAGTTAGCAGTGAGGTGCTCTTCTGAGCATTTAAGGCATTTTGGTGTTAGGCTGCACGTCTCGGAGGCGTGTCCGAACCGTTGGCAGCGGTAACATTGTTTTGTTGTTTCTGAAGTATTCAATACGAACACTTATATCACAAAGTTCCTCAATTTTATAGATTTTCTCAAAGTTAGTGCAAGGGAGGATGTTGACCATGTAAATTGGCATACCTCTGCCGGTTTTGCGACTCTTGAGCATGGCGGCTCGTGTGGCCTTAAATCCATGGTTACCAAGGTCTTCGATAATAAGTTGGGGGTCAGTGTTGGGGGGGGGATTCCCCTAATACAGATTTTTTTTGGTCGGAGTTCTTTTGAATTAAGGGTGTTGAAATTCATATGTTTGTCAGTTAGGTATCTTTGGATTACTATAAATTGGCTTACAGATTTGGGTAGAACTTTTAGAAGTTCCCCGAAGAGACTGACTTGAGGGGGATTATCAGAATCAAGGGCTTTTATCTCTTGGGCGACTTTGCGCCAATCCATATCTTTGAATTCAATAAAGAAGGGGTGCTTGTCGTTTTTTGAACATTCAACATCGGTGCTTGCAGCACCATCTTAAGTAGATTCTTGATCCATAAGATCATAGTTATCAAGATTAGCTTCGGAATTTAGATTTCCAAATTTATTTTTGAGGGGAATTGGATTTTCAGATTCAGAATTTTTTCTTTTTCCTACACGGGGGGGATTAGAATGTGAGCTAAAATTCTTTAGAACTTGGAGTTTTTCCCATTGGTTATTCCCCAGAAATCTAATATAACCAGTTCAACAGGCTAAATCAATTAAGTCTAATCTAGATGGCTCCCCCAAAATAGATATAGCAAAAAGACAGAGGTCTTTTACCTGAGCCTTGTGGGTGTCGTTGTAGTCCTTTGGTTGTTGAAGAGTGTATTTCCTCATCTAAACCGGATAGCAGTTCCCGAAAGACTTCATTTACTTGATCATTTAGAGTAGGGAAGTCGTTGAATTCTTGTAGCCAGTCCGCTGGAACATATCCGTTTATAATTCCATTCATCAAATCGTCAAGCTGTTGTTTTTCTTTCATAGCCATAGCAGAAAAAAGAGCAGTCACTGAAGATTACCAGAGATCAGGTGGACGGGAGTAACACGCCCCTTTTTCAAGCACCGCCGGGCGAACACACAGCACAGGAGACAAAAACTGGTCAGCAAGAGGGCGGGAATAACACGCCCCCTTTCCAAGTTCCGCCCGACGAAGAAACAGCACTGGATGCACACTTGTGCTGGATAGCAGGGGGGCGGGAATAACACGTCCCCTTTCCAAGGTATATGAGACCGTTTCCGTGATATGCTATTTACTTCTACTTAAACTTAACTTATTTTACTAGACTTCTCATTATTTTCTATGTTTTTATCCTATCTTTATTCTTTTTTGTAGTCGTAGACTACAGCTCGTCACCTCTCATTCTTTCATATGTTTTACTACACAATTACACATAGCCAGGGCGTTATAGTTGCTTCGCAACTCGGTAGCCCATTGACCTTCTACAAGTTCGAAGTTTATTGACGCAGAATACCCGGCATAACCTCAGAGATAAGAGAATAAGGTTATTTGGTGCAAAATTTCTTTGTTTAGTATTTGATAGAACGCGATAAATACAATAAGAAGGAATCAATGGGAGTGATTTGCATGAACATGAAAGCAGTAACATGCTGTTTATCTCATCATCGGGTGAAAAATTCTACTCACAAATGTGTCACTAAAATAAAATCTATTGGAAAAAAGAAAAAGCGGAATCAGTTAACTACCTTTAAATATATTTATTAAAGTCGATAATCGATAGATAACGTTGTTTTTTCAGCACGTTCTGATTTGATTATTTATTTATGGTCACGTACAAAATAACAGTCAGTGCATTATTATTATTATTATTACTATTTAAGATTTTAAACTTGTGTGTTTATGATTTAATCTGGAAAGGCAGGATCGACATCTTAGGGAAGAGGATTTAGATGATTATTTAGTTATCGTTACTTCAACTTTAAAGCAACTGAAATATAAAAGCATTTTTAAGCCATGTGGTGTAAGAGAGCAGGGAGTTTAGAAGGTAGACTACTTATATTTGCTTTCAAGTAAAAAATAAGGCGAAATTTTTTCTAAAAATCAAAGACTTTTAAAGAATTTAAGTTTGTATGCTATTGGGGGTTGGAAGAAAAAAAAATCGAAAATTTGCAGGAAGGTGGAGGGGGGAGAGGGGGGATGGTAATTAAAAGAATTATTATTTATTGTTGCTACAGAAAAGACAGAAATATTTTCGAAAGTTTAAGGAGTTTTAAGTACTATTTTAGATTCTATGTTGAGGAAATGGGAGGGGCAATGCAAAATTTCGCAGGAGAGGGCGGGGATTCAGTGTATTATTTGCTTTTGCAGCAAAGTAATAAACAGAGCAAAAAAATTAAAAATAAAAAGCTTTATAGGATTTTAATTTTGTGTGGCGGGAAAAAAAGAGGGGGAGGGGGGTTTGATAAAATCTTAAGACAAGCAGGAGTCCGCGGAAATGTTGACAATTCTCAACTTATGCAAGGTCAGACAATGTATTTTAATTAGAGATGCAATGTACTTTTTAGAAAAAAAAAAAAAAAAAGAACGCTGTTCGACTTGAAATATTTTGAATTTTTATGACGAAAAAATTCCTACTTTTACATATAAAATGACTCTATAAATATGTCAGGAATTTTCGTGTTTTTTGAGAGGGGGAATTTTCTGTTTTACAATCTATCCTTATTATTATTTAAAAAAGGATTAATAACAGAACGTCTATCTCACAAAGAGGAGAAGCTGTTGCAAAACTAAAAAAGTTAGCCGTTATTGCGTAGATTATCAGATGTTCTTTTACATAAAACATTACCGTGTAAAAATAAACCGTTGTAGCTGTAAGAAATAAAATAGAAAAAAAAAATAATAATAAAAGAAAGTAAAGTGAATTCACTTTACTTTCTTTTATTATTTTTTTTTCTATTTTATTCCTTACAGCTACAACGGTTTATTTTTACACGGTAATGTTTTATGTAAAAGAACATCTGATAATCTACGCAATAACGGCTAACTTTTTTAGTTTTGCAACAGCTTCTCCTCTTTCTGAGATAGACGTGTATCTTGAATTAAGTTCAATATGTTCAGGTTCGATAAGTACGATATTTTCCTAAATTTTTCCAAATTTTAGGACTGTTTCACACAATTTTAGGGAAAATTAAGGAAGGTAGGTATTGTACATCTGAAATATGTACTCACAAACACTTATTATAAATGTCACTGAAATTGTCCTATTAAAAAAGAAAACTTTAATAGTATTTTAAATTAGATTGTCATACACCTTTGCTTTTGCAGCATATTATAATTTGATTAATTATTTATGGTTACGGCAAATTAACAATCAGGTTATTAAAAAATATTAATAAGTAAAAAAAAAAAATGTTCTTTCAAATGCAATTTGTTTGAAAACTGTGTCTCAATATACTGACATTTTTATGGTTTTTAAATAATTTTAAAGCATGACTTTTTAAAAAATCTATCTCTATCGCGTACACCCAATTAACCCGTTTGCACTTAAAACAATATAAGTATTTCAGCATTATTTCCGGCTAATATTCAATAACGAAATTAAAATTTCTTCAATAAATAAATGAAATAATAAAGTAGTATAAATGAAACACATATTTAGCAGACATATAATCGAACTACACGCTAAAACTACTGAAACAATCATAATTAATTGGGCTGCTGAAAGTAGGGAAACTTTTGACGATTTCTTCAATTATTAACTCCTGACATACGGATGTATCTAGTACGGAATACCCTAACGGAATACTCTATAACCTAATACGGAAGTATCGCTTTTAATAAATTTGAAAACCTTATTTGAATATATAATTGATTTTTTTATATAATAATGTTTTGTGTGTTGTTAGTAGACAATCTAAATAAATATATATTAAATGTAAAAAGTCTATTAGAGTTTTCAATTAAAAAAATAGTTCGGCTTGGATATTCTAATTTAGTTATTCTGGGTGTGCTGTTGTATGTAAATCCAAGTTGTTCAAATCTTTTTTATACTGTTTTAATGTTTTAAATATTTAAAAGATATGCTTAGATATAAAGTTAATTTTGCACAGGATTTTTTAATAGTTTTACATCAGAAAGAAATAAAAGGTATTTATTTAAATAAAAACAGGGTAATATTGTGCAAAGTTTATTTCAAGTTCGGTTCCCGTCATAACGGCCACCTCATAGACGAGAGAAGTCGTTGTATACTCAGAACCCCGTGACATCACCGGACCGGCAGCCAGCGCACTGCCCCCTGAATCTAGAGGTGATGCCCGGCGCGCGGCCGATCTTTATAACAGATATTCTTATGGAGATCGACCGTGATCCACCTGTGTCTTTTCATATACTCGCATTACTCTCTTTCCGTCATACATAAAAATAAGCGTTATTTTTCCCCCCATGTTCATATAATCATTTTAAAGGTGATAATGTTTTAATATAATTCTGAATTTTTTAAAATGATTTGTAATTAAAATAATTAGTAATGTATTACCACAGAATGCACTAATTCTCCCAGATATTCCAAAGGAATTTCATTTCATCGTTTTCAACACATATACTATTGTATCAAAATCGTTGCTGCACGCTTGCAAAAGATGAGATAATTTTGGCATTGATTATTCAAGAGTTTGTTCAGTTTACCTTAAAGAAGCAGAGTTTTAAATGAATTTAAAAGAAAAACTGCTTAATTTGAAGCCAAAACAAACTTTACTGTTTAAATCGGTTTCCGTGTAAAAATATACAGCTTTACTACTTACTTTAGTATTACTTTTGAGCAATGATAATACTGAAAATACAACGGCAGGATGGGCTGTCGAGATAAATGAAAGGAAATAAACTTTTTTATTAAATAAAAATTAATGAGATCAGCAGGATAAATCCAATCCTGATTTATTTATTATCTCCTAATAACTGCAAAACAACCGTGATAAATCATTCAAATATTAGATTTAAAAAAAAAAAAATCAGTTTATTAGAAAATTAAATAGGAAAAATATGTGTGATATAGAAATAGTGATATTAGAAAATCCTCGTTGTAAAGAAATTCTGAAACAATGTAAATTTAATTTTTCCACATTTCTAAACAGCTCTACTTGAAAAATAAAATTGCATATTCAGAAAACCTTTCAATACGTATTACAAATAAATTTAAATACTCTCTGCCTTTTGAAACCACTGTGTTTACAAACCACGTAATTTATAGACACTAGTCTTTAAATGCATTCAAAACTAAAAATAAATAAATAAATATGCAAAAAACTGTAGTTTTTTTTTTAAGAACCAAGCAAGAGTTTAGAAGCTTAAAATAGGCATATTTTGATAATAGAAATTTGTCGGTATAGCAATAGAATAAAAACTCATTTTTTATTTGCAAATACGTATATTTTATGATTTTTATTTCTTTATTTATTTTTTAATCATATATATATATATATATATATATATATGTATGTATATTTGATTGTTTAAATTTCTTAAACATTCTAGAAAAACTTTAAAAAAAAAAAGTTAAATAACCTAATTTTCGTCAATTTGACAATTTGAACTTTTATAAAATCAAAGCCCATGCCTAGATTATATCTTAGATATACTTGGCACCGTGTTAGTTAATTGCAGAATCCTGTGTACCATTGTTTGGTCTGTTTTTGAAGATACAATTTAATTTTCTCTTATTTATTAAATACTTTTTTTAAATATTTATAAATTCGAAAACTATCCCAAGTACTGATTCAAAAAAGTTTTTCTTACATTTATCTAAAGTTGTTCTGAAAATACTATAGTATTTTTCAATGTGTGTGTTTTGAAGTATATAGCATTACAATGTTTTTCAACGTTTTAACTTTTAAATAAAATAAATAAAGAATTATAAATATATAAACTGGAATTTGAAAAATGTTTAGTTAGTAGACGTTCCAAATGTCACCTACCTCAGTAATATCATATAGAGAATATTAAATAAATGTATAATATATTTTTATGAAAAGGAAAGTTTTATACCAAGCAAAAAGTGCGTTACCTAAACTGGACTTGGGTGTACATCCGATCGGCCGTGACTTGAATGCCAGTGACGTCAGAGGGAGAACGAAACATGCGCGTTGAATAGACCAAATAGACCCTACCGTCTATTTTACTTACCATGGTTGTAACCTTGTAACACTAAAAATATAATCAGTATAGGGTAGATCATGGAAAGTACGTATAACAAGGTGAAGAAGATCTGCTCAAATTATTCCATTAAACACAAGTAAAAATTCTTTCACCGAATAAACATACTTTTATTTCTCAACGGACGTAACAACATCCTACTCCAACGAAACACAACTCGCTCTCTCTCTGAACAGATCGAGAGGGAAAAAAAAACAATCAAAACTGCGCATGCGTGCCCTAGCCGGCGCTGTCACAATACACAAGCCAGCCCGGCGAATACACTCCCCACCTTGAAACCCAAAGGTTTCAATTACAAAACGTACAATTACTACATTTTCACATTAAATATACAATATACAAAGGAACACACAGTAAACTAGCACAATATATACACTCTGAATATACTAATGAAATAAGAAATTCAATTATAATCATACAATAGCAAAAGGTAACAAGTTTACATAACATTATCTGAAATTGGCAATATAGCAACACTAGAAATACTACGTTTATAGGTGCCCTTAGGCGTTTTTACCAGAATTACTCTGATTTTCCCATTATTTCCACGAATAACTCCGTCAATTCTACCAATTAACCAACTACATACTGGTAGTTTTTCTTCTTTTAACAATACAACCATGTTAGGTTTAATATCACCTTTAATACTATGCCACTTAGATCGTTGTTGTAAAGTACCCAAATAATCTCTGGTCCATTTTTTCCAGACAGTTTGGACCAGTTTAGTAGTCAATTGCCATTTAGAAAGTCTATTAGTTTCTACAGAGGAAATGTCTATCTCAGGTAACGAATTAAGTGGCCTACCGATCAAAAAATGACCTGGCGTTAAAACATTATAATCATTGGGATCGGATGAAAGTGGTGTCAGAGGTCGGCTGTTTAAAATAGCTTCAATTTGATTACTTACAGTTAAAAACTCCTCAAATGTGAGTTTATGCTCACCTACCACTCTTTTGAAATGGTGTTTAAAAGACTTTACACCCGCCTCCCACAGTCCCCCAAAATTAGGCGACTGTGGAGGGATAAAACTCCATGACACACCTTCAGAACACATGTAATCAATTACATACTCATTTTTAAATAAAGAAAATAACTCCTTTATTTCTGAAGCAGCACCTCGAAAATTTGTGCCATTATCAGAAAAAAGGCGAGATGCCAGACCTCTGCGTGCAAAAAACCTTTTTAAACATGCAATCATGGCTTCTGCCGATAAATCAGTGATAATTTCAAAATGAACTGCCTTAGTCATAAAACAGACAAACACACACACATAAATTTTGTGATAAACACCTTTTCTTTGGTTTTTGTATCTTATTAAGAAACGCCCACAACAATCTAGACCTGAATTGGAGAAAGGAGGATTAATATTCACCCTTTCCTTAGGTAAAGGTGCCATAATTTGACTCATTTCTTTTGGGTTCACCTTAAAACATGTCACACAATTATGGACAGTTTTTCTAGCAATAGCACGTCCCCCCAAAGGCCAATATTCTTGCCTAACGGCATACAACAAAGTTTGGGGCCCAATATGAAAATTTTTTAAATGGAAATACAAAAAAATCATTTCCGTGAATTTATGGCTCTTAGGAAGTAAAATAGGATGTTTAGCATCAATTTGCAAGTTAGCATTACTTAATCGGCCACCCACGCGAATTATACCATCATTATCAATAAAAGGAGATAAACTACTTACATTAAATTCCTTAATCCTCCTTTTTTCTCTCAAGGCCTTCATCTCCTTAGGAAATACCTGCATTTGTACATATTTTATTAAAACCAATTTACCTTTCCTTAATTCAACTGGAGATAAAGGTCCTTTTTCCCTTATACAGCCCTTCACATTAGAGATGAATCTGAAAATAAAACTAATAATTCTAATTAATTTTACATATGAATTTGTGATCTTAAATATATAGTCAATGTCCTTAACCTCATTTAAAAAAGTCAGTTCACAGTTCTGCAATTTACAATTTTGTTTGAATTCCCTTTGGAATTCCTCTGTTTCAGTCACTGTTAAATGATTTTTATCACTGTTGTCACTTTCCTGATCACACAAAAAGCCAGGACAATTCCACCACAGTTTAAGATCAAGAATTTTCGCTGGACTAACCCCACGTGAAATTAAGTCTGCTGGATTTTCAGAAGTTTTAACATAGTTCCATGAGAAGTCTTTAGTATTATTTTGAATTTTAGAGACACGATTCGATACAAAACCCTTAAGTGTTTGAGGTGGTGAAGCAATCCATGCCAGTACTACTGTCGAATCTGAGTATAAATATACTCCACGAAATTGAACGTCCAAGGATGAGAGTACCTTAACAGTAAGTTTCGAGAGCAACTCTGCCGCGCACAATTCCATACGTGGAATCGTAATCTTCTTGAGGGGTGCCACCCGCGATTTGCTACACAGGAGTGACACCTTGGCTTCACCTGACTCGGAGACAGATCTAAGGTAAATCACACAACCATACGCATCTTTAGTAGAATCCCCAAATCCGATCAAATCAATATGTTTCGAATTTGGCCATAAAACATGACGTTTTATCTGCAAATGTTTCAATTCAGTCAGTTCTTCGCGAAGTTTATTCCAAGCCTTTCTTTCTTGTAGTGGAATTTCATCGTCCCAGTCAAGCTGAAGGAGCCACAATTTCTGAATATAAATTTTTGCTGTGACTATCACCGGACCCAGGATACCGAGCGGATCGAATAACCTTGCAATATCTGATAAGACTGTTCTTTTAGTAATAGAAGTCACAAACGGTTGAATTTTAAAACAAAATGTGTCCTCGTTAGGATTAAACAACAGTCCGAACGTTTTGACAGTGTCTGAATCATGATCGTTAAAATCATACTCTTTCTCTGTGGTTGGAACATTTTGTAGTAATAATTTATTATTAGAGCTCCATTTGTGAAGTTCTAGCCCACCAGAATTTAGCATGGATATTAACTGTTGTTGTAGTTCAATAGCAGTAGCGACGTCATTTGTACCACTGAGGATGTCGTCGACATAAAAATCCTTGTCAGCAGCGGCAGCTAACGGATATTTCTCCTTCTCATCGTGGCATAGCTGCTGCAGCACTCGTGTAGCCAAATAAGGTGCACACTTGGTTCCGTAGGTAACAGTGAGCAACTTAAAAACGCGTATAATTTCATTTTCATGACCCTTCCATAAAATACATTGTAAATCGCATTGATCGGGACTAATATAAATTTGTCGATACATCTTTTTTATGTCCGCGGTGAAAACTACTGCATGCTTCCTAAATCGCAACAAAATTGAAAAAATCATCCTAGACAACAAACCCAGAATACAACTTATCATTAAGGGATTGTCCAGATGAAGTTACTTGAGAAGCATTGAAAACAACGCGTAATTTAGTGGTACTATTATCTGGCCTATAAACTCCATGGTGAGGCATAATGTATTTTGGACTGTCGTTAGTTACCTGCATATGACCTAAATCTTCATACTCAGTTAAGAATTCACTATATAATTTTAAATACTCAGGTTCTCTTCTCAAACGTCACCAAAGAGAATCTAATCTTTTAACGGCAATGTCTTTTGACTCTCATGGCATTCTAACGACATAACGCCCATCGTCATTTCTGAAATGAGTTTTCATGAAATGATCTTCGCATATCAAACTATCATCGTTTTGCACTCTTTCTGCCTCAACATTTTCAATCTCCCAAAATTTCCTCAAAGTTATGTCTAAATTTCCCATAATTAACCCACAATGAACAGAAGCTTCGTTCTCTATTGCTACACTCCCAGTAGCAATGAATCCAAATACTGAATTTTGCAAAATTATATCTGTCTCGGGGATCCTCATTTGACCGGATTTTAAAATTTCATAGAATAGTTGTGCGCCCAACAATATGTCCACAGCACCTGGCCTATTGAAACTCTCATCTGCCAACGTTAAATTCTCTAAATCTAGCCTATCAATATTAAATTGCTTAGCGGGTGCGTAATCTGTTATATTCGAGACTATCAAAAGCTCTACTCCTTTTTCGAAAGTTCTGGTATGATTCGCAATTTTCGTTTTGACTACTGAATTTATCACTGACGATGCTTTATTCAAACCAGAAACCACAACATTTATTTTTTCCTTCTTCAAATTAAATCTGTCAGCGCACCGTTTTGATATGAAGCATGACTGACTTCCATTGTCTAGTAATGCACGCGCTTCATGGAATATTCCAAAGTTATCCGCAATCATTATTTTAGCTGTGCTCAGCAAAACCATGCGAGATTTGTTAACATTAACATTTGTGGCTGTGAAAGATAACGATTCTTTATTCTCGGCTGATGAGTTACCACCACATGCTCCTTTCGGAACAAAAACATTTGATCTTGGATTTAAAACGGCACCCGACATTACAAATGACTTGTCATAATTGGTATCTTTCGCATTGCCATGCGTACGCCCTTCATCTACTTTTTTATCAATATGTAAAATTGTGTGATGCCGTTTTTTACAAATAGAACAATTGAATTTGGAAGAACAATTAATAACCTTATGATGCTTAAGACAATTAAAACACAGTTTATTATTTTTAATTAACTCAATTCGTTCATTAACTAACATTTTTTTGAAAATGGGGCACATATCAAGATAATGATTCTCATTAGACTTGCAAAGAATACATTTCGAAACCCTAACTTCCGATACAAACACCTTAGAATTATTTTGTGGACTGTACACATTACGATATTTTTGCGAATTGTTTCCAAACTGCGGACGTGAAAACGCATTATTTTCTGTTTTACATTTATTCTTAGACGCTACATAAATATCACAACATCTAGATAATTCTTGCGGTAAATACCAAGATTCTCCTTGCTTTACACCTATATGAATTTGAAGTTCACGATCTAACGAGTTAAACATTTTGTCAGAAATCATTAATTCACACAATCCTTTAAAGTCATTCACCTTTCTTAACTGACAGTAATAATCAAATGTTGCAGTTAATCTCGACGCGAATTGAACATAGCTTTCGGTTTGAAATTTTTGCGCCCTTCGAAAATTGTTTAACACTTCCTGCGGAGTGGATTGAAATTCCTTCAACACAACGTCTTTAAGTTTATCATATTTACTTAGGTCATCCTCACTCAAATATACCATTAAATTAGTAGCCTTTTCGCCTAAGATATTTAAAAGAATTTCTGCTCTAAATTCCTCCGGAACATTCTTTGTTTTAAACGCTCTTTCCAGTGATTGAAAAAAAAAGATTATACGATTCTGCACGCGACGGTACTGGAATAGTTAAGGTTTTAACACTTTTTAACAAATTTTCTAAACTACAATTCGATAGCTCAGAGTCACTTTTTACTACTACTCCACTGAAATTATGCGGTGTTTCTTTCTGAATATTAGTAAGCTCTAATTGTTTTTCTAACTGCGCAAGTTTAATTTTTTCTAATTCCAGTGCCGAATCTCTTTCTAATCTAGCCTGCTCAGCCTGTTTTTCGTTGTGTTTTTCCTTCTGAGTCACAGATTCAACAACCGTTTCTACAAGGTCATAATTATTCTTATAAACATCACTCGTTTCAATTAATTCTGTTAGCGACACTATCGTCTGCCTTGTAGGTAAAGTAAGCTCAAGTTCTTCTGCAACCTCGATTAAATCATTCTTCTTTAATCTTGCTAACAACATTTTGTTTGAAAAGAGAACCCAAGTAATTGCAAAAAATTAAAATCAAACTCAAAACATATAAATTAAAAAACGAAACTAAACTCAACAACGTTATAAAATTTACACTCGGAATCAACTCACACGTTAATTATCAATAGAATCCAAAAATGACAAAGTTAACTTAAAATCGAAACAAACACAACACATTTTGCGAACTCTTATTAAATTAACTAAAGCGTACTCACCATTACCATGGAACCGATCATCGTAATCATGATTTGTATTTTTACTATTCACCGAATTAGATACTTCGACTAATAATCTGACGACGATGTACATTTTTTTTTTCACCACTGCTCGTACACACTATCGTGGAACACGATTTCACTTTCACTTTCGATTTTACTTTTTCATTTTTAATGAAGTACACAACACTACAATCTATCCATAGTCACCTCCGGCTCGACGGACCAGATGAAGAAGATCTGCTCAAATTATTCCATTAAACACAAGTAAGAATTCTTTCACCGAATAAACATACTTTTATTTCTCAACGGACGTAACAACATCCTACTCCAACGAAACACAACTCGCTCTCTCTCTGAACAGATCGAGAGGGAAAAAAAACAATCAAAACTGCGCATGCGTGCCCTAGCCGGCGCTGTCACAATACACAAGCCAGCCCGGCGAATACACAAGGATTAATGGAATCGGACATTGAACCGATAGAAGACATATTTCGCATACTTAATTTGATTTTCTTTTCAAAGTAAACTGTACCTTAATTACATGTGTTAGTTTTATTAGTGAATATGCATCTGCCTTAGAATACCACACTTCTGCATGCAATTTGTGGTGCATTTAATCTGGATATCTCCAACTATAATAAAGAAGAAAGTTTGTGTTGGTGTTTGTGTATGTATGTGTGTCTGTGTGTTTCTCGGTTGTGTTGCTGCACGCAGAGCTACAAAATTGATGGGAAGGTACCTCTTTGCATGCAGTTTTGCACCTCGAAGCCCGATTTTGGAATTTTTGAATAGATTTTTTTAAATTTAATTGTAATGCGATTTTTAGTGTTTTTTCACAATTCGCTGCTATTTTTCCACATTAGTAACGGGAATCCGTTTCCAATCTTTTATCCCAATATAGTAAATTTTATCCTCGTTCCAATAAAATTTATGCGAAATTCGTACAGTGATTTTTTATTTTTTTGGCGAATTTTTTACTTTGATACTAAGTAATTTTGCCCAGAATGCTTGATTGGTTCGGTGGTTGCTTCCATTTCAGCATCAGATACGCCCAGAATCGTCATTTTTTTTTACTCTTTTTAGCTTGGAGAAAGTTGATAATTCTTTACAGATAAAAAATCATAATTTTAAAAGGGAAGGGCGGATTATTTATTGTCCCGATTTTTTTTAATTAGATTTTTTCTTTTAATTTCACTTTTTATGCGTTTTTAAACTTTTTTTCATGTTTTGCAGCGTTTTTTGTTTCAAATGATGTCAGAAATCGCCCACTACAAGTCAAACACCATTGAAGGGTAGTTCTGATTGGTAGCTGATAGAATTGTAGGCACAGCTGGAAGTCAACCTGGCAGTTATGATTGGCAGATGAAAAGGCCGTCAGCTGACTGCAATTCGGACAGCGAGTTGTGAATTTTTGCGATTAATTTTATGCGATTTTTAGAGTTTTCTCATGTATATGTCATTTATGTATTTGATTTCAGAAATTAACAACGGTAACTTACTGTTTTTGTATGTAAAAAAAAGTCATTTTGTTTCTGTTTAGAAAGTTAATGCTGACAATTTTTTAACGTCGTTGGTTAAATTCTGTGGGGTGGGGGGCGATGGGAGGTGAATGTTCGGTTGTAGTTTAAATATCGCGTTAATGCTCTGATCGAAACTCCCTCCTTCCCCCTTTGCCTCCAAAATCAGAACTATTTCATTATTAGTCCGATTCAAACGAAACCTTTTCTCAGGTCCACAGATACTAGAAAAACTTCGGTATCATTATTTCAGCTTGGTTACCACTATTTCTGAACATTAATGACCAGGGAGGGTTATTTTCTCGGGTTCTATGGGCCCAATTTCAATGAGAATTAGTTCATTCAACTTAACACGAACTAATTAAGGTAACGATAACTAATTAAGATACAGATTTAGCGCCACCTGGTGGTAGAAAATGGAACTAAAAGATTTTGCAGCGCGTGCGCAGCACTCCTGCATCATAGGCAGCCGAGACACGTGCCGGAGTTTCGATCGGACAGAATTTTATTTAGAACTGAGTGCATCCCTAGCGATGGAAAGTGAAACTAAACAATTTTGCATTTAAAATTTGTCCGATTCAAACAAAGTGCTCGATTTCAAAGACAATTGATTCATTCAACTTAACATAAACTAATTAAGATATTGATAGCTAATTAAGACATAGCTATGGCGCCCCCTGGCGGTGGAAAGCATAACTAAAATATATTCTGCACGTGCACAGAAGGCATACTATACGTTGTCATAAACAGGTGGGACACGTGTGGGAGTTTCTTTCGGAACGAGGTTTGTATAGAACAGAGTGCACCCCCTGGCGGTGGACAATGTAACTAAAAGATTTTGCATTTCATCTTGGTCCAATTTCAACGAAATCTTTTCTGACATTCTGCCGGAGTCTCCCAGGTACTAAACAAACTTCGGTATCATTTATTCAGCCCTTGGTTACACCATTTATGAATATTAATATCCAGGGAGTGATTTATTTTCTCGGGTTCTGTGCATCCGATTTCAACGGGAATCGGTTCATTCAACTTAACAACAACTAATTAAGATACAGCTAATTATTTAAGACATAGATTTGGTACTCCCTGGCGGGGGAAAGTTGAACAAACAAATTTTTCGCGGGTGCACGGCGGGTGCACGCCTTCTACACCGTGTCGTAAGCAGCAGGAACGAGTGCCGGAGTTTTGTTCGGAAAAAGGTTTATTTAGAACAGAATGCTCCACCTGGTGGTAGAAACTGGAAGAAAAGATTTTGCAGCGCGTGCTTAGCAAGTCTGCTATACACGATATCGTAGGCAGCGAGGACACGTGTGGGATAATTTGTCTAGAACAAAATGCATCCCATGGCGGTGGAACTAAAAGATTTTCCTGCGCGTACGCCAAAAATTATTTTTTATTGAAACCGCAAAAGAAAGTAACCAATTTGATAATCCCAGAAAATGAAAAAGTTTCATTTTCACTCATCTTCGAGTATTAAGAAACATATTGGATTATTTGAATTGAAACTCACAGTTTATGTTTCTGATCCCGAAAATGCAAATTTTGTGATAATCCGACGGTAACTTTTTAAAATTTTGACCCAAAACTGACTCGTTTTGAATCAAATGATCCCGACATGTGAGGAGGTGGTATTACATTTACTTTCGTTTCTGGTAAATCTCTCTATTTAATTTCCAAAAGACAAAAAGTTATTTAGAGTGATTTCGCGTTTCGTATTATTTTTTGAAGGGACCGGGCAACGCTGGGCTGATGTGCTAGCAATATATAAAATAATTACATTTTAGGATTGCTAATAAAGTTATATGTGCAGAAAAGATATATTTTTATATACATCGATGACGCTCTACAATTTCGTAATTGAGTTTTTTCTACTATCTGAAACTCTTTTTGAGATAGGAGCAGTCATTCCGCTGTTTGCTTCTAGGTAGCGCTGGAAGTGGTATCGTCACATGGGGGTTGACATTTTATTATTGACTATGGCCATATACTACTGATTATGGTTTATGACTATGACTCTGGCCGTTCTGAAGTTAAAGTGGGTGGATAGGATTTTAGTAGGAACCCTGTATATGCTTATGTATGACTATCTCGAATACTTTTATCAACTTTATTTCTTGCTTCCCTATTTATTTTGAGCAGCGTAGGAGATTTTTTTTGTAAATTGCCAAGATTTTCTTTTGCACGAATTTTATTTCTAATGCTTAGATAATCTTCTCGTTTTCCTTTTCCTTATATTTATTTTTTTTTTATTATTATTATTATGATTATTGTTATTTAATCAAAAGAAACAACAACAACAAAAAATAAATAAAATTATCAAAATCTAGAAAATATATTTTAAAATATTATTTTTTTATCTAAAAATATTCTGTTTAAAGACTTTAAATTCTTGATTCATTAATTTTGTTTTAGACATTCATTAAACTCTCAGATATTATTATTATTTATTTTAACATACGTTTCCTAATTGAAATACCATTAGTAAGGACAATAAATTAAAATTATATGAAAATGCTTATATCTTATAACTAGAAAAAATTACAAAAAAACATTTTTTTTGTTTTGCATTTTGTAATTTCAATCTCTAATTGAAATTTTAAAAATACGTATCATAGTTAAAAATAACTGTCGAAACTGAAATAAAGTTTTTAATTCATGCAGAGAAAGTACAGAAATAAAATTATATGTATATATATATATATATATATATATATATACACATAGGTGTTGACAGTTTTTAGTATGATTTTCAGTTAATTAAGGTAAAAAAAAAAAAATCGAAACAAACAAATTAGGTACGGACAAGATTTTGGAACAGCAGCCAGACTTTTATAATGATGTCCCATCGGTATTTTCAATGCTGTTTTATCTGATTTTCTTCAGTATTCAGCACGCTTCAGTTCAAAAAATCATTATTTCAGAGTGTTAAAAAATGTATCAAAAAATGTTCATGCAAAATCTCAACAGACTGATGGGGAAAAAGATGTTGTACTTCACTAATTAGCTTAGATTATAAAAAAAGAAGTAAAATTACTTATGACTCAAAGGAAGTACTTAAAAATTTTGAAATGCATTTGTTTTAGTCGATGAAAGTGTTTGATAATGACAATTTAATTAATAAAGTTTCTGAACTAGTTGTTATATTGCGCTTCGTGATATCGTTTATTAGGATTTATCACTATTTTTCGCCTTACCCTAAAAAACAAGAACGAAAAATCATACATCCGACTCAGATTATGAAACACTTTCCAACAATAACAGAATATTATTAAGAAATTTAATTTTTCATACGATGAAATGGGATATCTAAATAAGTAATTAAAAAAAAAAGAAAAAAAATACGTAACTCAGTAAAAATTCATTTTCAGCAATTGCAGCCCATATTCGAAGTCTTTCGTGCAGCCCTGTATATAATCTACAGAATTTGTCAACAACTTGTAATACATTAATAATTACATGAAATTGCGTACCACAGCGGAAAGAGCAATCACCAATCATACTCAGTCCCTTAACCGAATTCGCTTGTGCGTCTTTGTACATGAACGATAAATCCTACGCACTCCATAATCTATATAAAATAAGTTGCATTGAACCTTAATGATCCTTTTAAATTTCATTATGTTTCAAGAATCATAACACGTTCAAAATGCACCGCAAACGATTTTTCCGCATAGATCATAATGTAAAAGAATCATTTTCCCTGTAAGACGTCCCTGTAATGGAACTATAAATGCTACTAATTGTAACTTCGGTGAAAGCATGCTCTTGTCCAACTCGGCAATGCATATTAATTCCATTATATTTGAAATATCGTAACATGAATAAAATGCGCCTCAAATGATTTTTCCCCGTGGACTCTAATGTAATGGAATTTTTTGTGTGTCATTGTAATTGAACTATAATGCTACATGCTTCATTTTCTATAACAGACAGACAGACAAACCGAATTCATAAAGACTTTTCAACTATGTTGGTAAGTGTTAAAAAAACTAGTTTAACTATATATTTACGATAACTTTATTTAATCCTGAATTACAATAAAAGCATCATTTGATCGTTAAATTATTAACAAAAATTACATTATCTGTATAAAGATAAACTAACATTTTGGAAAGAAACAGAGAATATTTATTTGTAGTTTGCAAAGTTTACAATTAACACCCTTCGTGTTATAACACGCTTTTTCTTGTCATATTTCATGAAATCCTTACAATATCCTTACAATTCATACAATTCTGTTGCTAATTTTGATAAAGTATCTTCACCACTGTTAAAGTTATGAACGAAAACGCGAATTCTCATTGGAGTAAGAAATCCTGTACACTGAAAAAAAATATATATATAATTTAACAAATTACAATAACCATTGAGAAAATGTTCCGAAAGCTAAAAAAAATAAAATTAATTCCCGTACTTTCGTGTTATAGTGGCACCCACAATTATGATCATGCCAAGGTTGTAGTTATGATTTCGCCAAGATCATCGCAAAGCTTATATATGCATCCTATATACGCATATATATATTCCAAACACTCCTATATGTGCCATATACGTCATTATACATAGATTATTTACGTCTTATATATATAATATACACATGTCATATATATACATCATATCATATATGCATCATATATGACTGTAACTTGGTCCCATACGTCAAAAAATGTTACGTGTATATATATATATATAAGTAGTAGAGGAATGTATGTTGGGCATCAGCAGGATCAATGATTGTGGTGGAGGTGGTGATCCTGGCAGTGGAAGCGGAAGTGATCCTGGAAGCGGTAGTGAGAGCGGAAGTGAAAGAAGATAAGAGACAGGAAGTGAACCGGAAGTGGTGGAAGATAAGAGAGGAAGTGAAGTAGGGGAGGGCTTAATTTTTTTTAACCGATAAGGGAGAGAGGGGAGGGCTTATTTTTAGGGGGGCTTAATTTTTTTGCAGGAAAATAAAGGGTTTTAATCAGATTCTTTCTTGACAGGGAATTTTTTTTTAAATATGAAGTTTAGATTTAAGATATTTGAGAAATACAGGGATTTTTTTTTTTTTTTTTTTTTTTTTTTTTTTTTTTTTAATACGAAGTTTAGATTTAAGATATTTGAGAAATATAAACTACAACTTTGACTACTTTTTGAAATTTTCTTATTTTTAGAGGGTCTTCTATGTATGGGGAGGGCTTATTTTTAGAGGGGCTTAATTTTTTTTGCAGGAAAATAAAGGGAGATGAAAGGATTGGACCGACCTATAGGTGAACTGAGATTGAACAAAATGCACGTCATTTTTTGTAAATAATATGTGTAACCTTTTCGAGTAGAGTTGAGGGGTAGGAACCCTGCTGTAAAAATAATAATATTAATAGAATATACAATTTTTTTTTCATAAAAGTTTCTTATGGTTGGTGGGAAATGTTAAAGTAACAGAATGTCAACAGTGCTAGTAGAGTTGAGGGGTAGGAAGCCTGCTATAATTCTTTAAAGCAACAGAATGTACAACTTTTTTTTCTCCCCTTTAAACATTAACTTAAATGTGAATGAGATTAAAATAGATGTGAGGGCTAAATTTTTAGTAACATAATGTCATCAGTGCTAGTGGAGTTGAGGGGTAGGAACCCTGCTATAAAAAATAATGCCTGTAAAAGAAATATATATCTACTACCTTTCGCATTCGGCGACATAACTGTTTAGAGTTTAACATGAAATTTACTTATAATTCACCTGTAAAAGAATTTTTTTCCCTTCTTTAAACATTAACTTAAATATGAATGAGATTAAAATAGATGTGAAGGCTAAATTTTTAGAGAGTTACAATGAAAATCCACTGAGGGTTGTGTTAAATAAAAGGAGATGATCGACTTTGACAGCATTTTTCTAAAAGTTTATTTATCGAAAAAGGAATCATACGTTTCGTGTTCGTCGACCTAACTGTTCGGAATTTTCTTCGAACCCATTATTTTTGACTTTATAAAAGTTTCATGTAAAAAATTATTCTTTAAGTTTTAACTGAAATGAGATTGAAATAGATGTAATGGCTAAATTTTTAAGGATTTAAAACGAAAATTGTGATAGCCATGTAAATGAAAGTAATGCGATTACTTTGTTTTATAAAAATCTAACACGAAAATAGCTGGTAGACGTTTACCTTTCGCACTCGTCGACCTAACCGTTCGGAATTTTGTTTAAACTTACGAGTTAGGATCCCTTAGAAAGACCTACATGAAGACACTTATCCCTAACGTAGATAATAAACCCTATATTTAACTAACCAGTTACAACACACTAGTATACCTGTAAAAGAAAAATAATACTTACAAAAGGAAAAAAATAATATCTGTAAAAGAAAAATAATACCTACAAAAGGAAAAAATAATATATGTGAAAGAAAAATAATACCTATAAAATAAAAAATAATACCTGTAAAAGAAATATTTTTTTTAAGTTTGAAAAAACAGAGATACAAATTTTTTTTAATTCGAACCTTGTGTCAATACGAGTTAGGATCCCTTAGAAAGACCTACATAGAGACACTTATCCCTAACGTAGATAATAAACCCTATATTTAAATAACCAGTTACAACATACAAGACATAATCGTTACATTCAGTTAATAAGTGATTTGACATGTGAAATATTAGATATAAAAACATGCAATATGATATATACAACACACAAAACAAATTTAAAGATTTTTTCATGTTCATATGAACAATTTTTAACAAGAATTTAGCAATAATTTAACTTGAGAGCAGGTATTTTGTTTAGAGTTATACAATTATAATAAACTTTAACCCTATTTTACTTAATACAACCAACATTTAAAAAAAAGAGAACGACATCTAGTTTTTTTAACGTCACATATTTGAATTATTAACCTATTTTAGTTAAAAGTATGATACTTAAGTGATTTTATTTGAAAAATCAATGCAACATTTTAAAAGCAGTCGAAAGATTTTTGCTTTTGAAAAATAACTAACAGAATTTTAATTTTTTAAGCATTGGGTAGATGACACTAACTTTAAAATAATTTTTAATAGGTCACTTTAAATAAAATACATATTTTTTATTATTATTAAAGAAATATAAACTACTCACACATTATTATTATGCTGCATTTTAACATAACAACATTCACAGTAATAGACATGCGATTAAGATCATTGGAATTCTACAACTTTTCTGTTGTCATGTGTTCACAGAGGAAATCTTTTCATATAGAAGGCAAAATAAGATAATGATAAACATGATTCGTTATGCATATGTTTAAACAGGAAATTATTTAAGACCATATTACATGGTATTACAGAATAAATCTTTTCATAGGATGCAAGATAAGATAATATCACATAAGGTATTGATAAACGCGATTCGTTATGCATATGTTTAAACAGGAAATTTGTTTAAGAGATAACATTACTTTATTTATATAAAGTGTCCAATTATAAATTTTGCTGATTTAATTAATTTTATTTCGAATTTGAAAATAGTATTGACAGAACATTCAAATTTTACTTTTGCACAATATTTAAATAAGGGAAATTATATACAATATTTAAAAAAAAATTAATTAGGAATGTTAGAAAAGGAGAGTGCTTTAAGGAAAATACGTTACGATTTTTAAACTTTTTTTAATACATTTCTAAGTTTTATAAACTTTATCGAAAAAAAGAAAAGAAACTTTTTGCATGTGACTTTTTTTAACCTATAAAATGCTAGTATTTTGAAACAAGCACCCCCTACATGAGAATGTTATTTTACGAACAAAGTGTTTAATGCTATACAATACTTTGTGATTGATGTAAAAGGTTGTGATTTTCGCCAAACAATTCAAATCGCCCAAACAATTCAAGTGTAGTGATTGCAACGAATTGTTTTCAAGAAAGACAGACTTATTGAAAGATAAGAAAACTCACAACTTAGCAAAACAACATTCATGTACAAAGTGTTGTGAAATATTTAATTGTGAATCGGATTTTTTACAACATTGTGATACATTTCATAAAGCTTTACCTAACATTGCGAAATCACCCTGTTTGAAAGATTTGTTATTTGAACTGATAGTGAAGCTTATAGATTAGTTCGAACTTATAGTGAATTAAAAGACAAAATGATATGCGAAATATGTGAAGTGGAATTAACAGATCAAAACGTGCATGTATATGTTGAGAATGCCTTTTTCAAGTTGTTTAACTGATTTTAAGATTTCACTGAACGAGTGACTTATTGGACATTACAAAAATTTTGAAATTAGAATTCTATACATCTTAATATGACAGAATTATTTGATGTGTATTATTTTAAATGATGAATAAAATAGTTTGATTGCGAAAAAAGTGTTTTCTTTAACCTACACTGTTAAAACTGATGTTGTGTATTTTGAATGACTTAGACAAAATGTTAATTTAAAAAAAGATTTTAACATGAGATAAGAGTTTTCTAATAAAAATTGACTCACCTAAAATGTTTTCAAGATAGCCTCTCATCGATTCCTATCTAAACTTGCTACATGCATGTTTGAGTGACTCATTTTTACCTGTGTCGAACTGTCTGTTGGGAAAATGATTGCCATATTTAACACGTGTAGACGATTTTTACCCGGAAGCTGTTTGAACTATAAAATTTCGGATATAACCTATTTTAGTCATACATTTAAATTTTTTGGTGTTTTTTCTCCTGCATATTGGAACTTGGGCTTATCACCTTTATATCGGAACATGGAAGATAGAAAAAATAATAACTTTACACGGAGACAATATTTTAATCTAAGGAAAAATTAGACATAACGCATTGTTAGAGGTTTTGGAAAAATATATAGTTGGTTAAAAATTTTAAAAAATTTAACATAAAGTAACAAATTTTAAAAAATAAACATTTCGATAAATGAAAAAAATTAAATTTTGGTAAACTTTACATCTAGACAATACTTCAAACTAGGAAAAAATAATAACTTTACACTGAGACAATATTTTAAACTAAGGAAAAATTAGACATAACACATTGTTAGAGTTTTTTTAAACTATCTAGTTAGTTATAAATTTTAGAAAATTAGCAACAAATAAATATTTCATTAGATTGACAAAGGAAAATAATTACATTTAAGTAAATTTTACACTTAGATAATACTTCAAACTAAGAAAAATAATAACTTTACACTTATACAATATTTTCAACTAAGGAAAATTAATAACTTATCACATTGTTAAAGTTTTTTTTTAAACAACACAACATTTTCAAAGCAGTGGAAATTGTATACCTGTAAAAAATTCAACTTAGTGGAATTTAATAGTGAAATTTTTAATCTCACTCAATTAAAAAATAAAACTTTATAAAATTTTCACCTTTTTTAAAATAAACAACTGTTAAACATTTTGAATGTCTTAGACAAAGTAGGAATAAATTTGTTAAAATTCTATAAAACATGAAAAATTTCATAACTTTTAAAGAAAATTTTATTTATGGTGAAATAAACTCGAGGTATTTATTATATGGTACTTAATCACATATTTTTGTTATTAAAAAAAACTTATATGCAAACACACACTTACAAGGTTACAAGACTCGACAAACGATTCACCGTGTTTTTTAAACTTAGTAAAATATGTGGTCTATTATAACTTTTTCTTATATCATTCGTTCAGATATAATGCTTTACATTTTAAAATAATATGTAAAGACATGTAATTAGACGGTAAAACCTATGGTTGCATTTTCGTTTAACACTGATTTTAGCGATATTGAAGGTTCTTATCATGGGACTAAACGAGTTAGCTATAAGTAATATTATTTTTACAAAACTTGTATGTACAGGGTGTTTACAATATTTATTATTAGTGCTAAAATGTTACGAAATTTGGGGAATTTAATATTATTTTTACAAAACTTGTATGTACAGGGTGTTTACAATATTTATTATTAGTGCTAAAATGTTACAAAATTTGGGGAATTTATTCTAAACTTCGATTTAAAATCGGGCTTTACCATATTTTTGAACGAAAGTGACTTAGTAAATGTGTTAGAAAAATAAGAATTTAATATAATTTATAAATAAATAATATTTTTATCAAAGTTTAAGTAAGTTGGGACATGTCTTTTATATTAAAGTGATCGACATAAAGTACATTCAAGCTATTACAAAAGACCTGAGGTAGTTGACATTAGGCAAGTCCAAACAGTTAAAGCAAGAGATGAGTCAGCAAAACAGGCGTGCAGCACAGAAACAAGTCTGGACAAATGAGTGATAAGTGACCAAGAGAAGGCGAACGGCTTATAACAAGGTACAGGTAAACAACACCAACTGAATGCACGTGGGTTTTATTTTAACCTTGTTCTTATCGCAAACCGGAAACTACGTGACAAACCGGAAGACTAGTAGCGCCTCTAGCTGCGATGGCAGCGCCCCCTAGCAAGGCTAATGTAGAAAGATTAGTTAAGTGAAAGTAAGTACAAGATGTTGACGTGTTTTTTGGTAAGTATTTAATTCTGTTTTGTTTCTGAAAGGTAATCGAGCTGTATAAAAATTAGCAAACAAATTAATATCGAACTCAAGTTACTGTAAAAGTATATGTTTTTACTGCACATGTGCAGATAGTTGATATGTATCAGTTGGTTACAAGGATAAACAGTTAGATTATAATTTCTGAATGGTTAAAATTAAAAAGTTAATTTTGATTAACTTAGAGATTTTTAAACTTTTTGTAAACTTTAAATTTTCTAAAACTATATTTTTGTTAACTTTTTTAACTTTAAAAACTTTTAGTAAACTTTATTTTTCTTAAATTTTAAAATAACTTATTCAACCCTCTGTTATTAAGCAAACGTAACATATCAAATTTGTTAACTTTAAACATAAATCCTAAGTTTATCAATAAGTCAATTTAACCTTTCGAAAAATATAATTAATTTAAAAAAACTATGCATCGTGTTGTATTCATTTTGTATTACTTTAAGCAGTAAACCCTTCAATTAAATTAAAAATTCAGATGATTTTCCTTTATTGAATATTTTAAATCGGCTATAAATACTGTAATATCATGGCTTGTTCAGTTAAACCTACCCTAAATTATCAAACCGAAAAATAATTTTTGTTGTGAGTTCGAATTCAAGTTAAACCTTTTAATTATTTCTTAATTCTATTACCCACCGATAGAGGGGGATACAAAAAAAACTATTATTTCATTTTAAAAGGTTCACATCTAAATTATAATTAAACTCTAAGTCATTTCAAATTTTAACTCGTGACTTTTAAAACATTTGATTGTTTTACACAATAATGTGATCGTTTGCTTTTTGAATGCTAATTAAATTTATTGTTTTTAAGTGTATCATTAAGAAATAACTTTAATATTAAATCAATTTAGCCTTAAAAAAGAAACACAATATATTCAATCAGTTGTTATCAATGCCTTTGTGATGTAATTGCCAACGCATTCAGCTGTTAAGTGAAAGGATAATAATTCGATTCCATTCAAATACGACTTTTCAATTTATTTTCCTATGTCCTTTTTCTTATGTAGGGGGAAATTTCAAAAAGTAGTCAAAGTTGTAGTTTATATTTCTCAAATATCTTAAATCTAAATTTCGTGCTCAAAAACCTACTTTAAACTATAATTTTCTGACTTGATCATTAAATATGTTACCAGTGACGTCATGTGTGGGGGAAAACCCCATTTATAATTCCTAACATCATGTCTTATCTTGCGAGGCTAACGAAAAAGAAAGGCTACCGCGGTGCTTTACGCAAATCTTTTTTTACAGACCGCGGGAGTCACGTGATGTTCGAATGCACCAATGCAGGTGTGCGAAAATACCTTCACGTCACTCTAGCGGTCTGTAAAAAAAGATAAGTGGAATGCACCGCGGTAGCCTGTCTTTTTCGTTAGCCTCGTTATCTTGTGAGTGATTAAAAGTAACACATTTTCAATCAATTCTCTTGTAGTTTAAGTAACATATAATAAATACCTCGAGTTTATTTCACCATAAATAAAATTTCCTTTAAAAGTTATGAAATTTTTCATGTTTTATAGAATTTTAACAAATTTATTCCTACATTGCCTAAGACATTTAAAATGTTTAACAGTTGTTTATTTTAAAAAAGGTGAAAATTTTATAAAGTTTTATTTTTTAATTGAGTGAGATTAAAAATTTCACTATTAAATTCCACTAAGTTGAATTTTTTACAGGTATACAATTTCCACTGCTTTGAAAATGTTGTGTTGTTTTCAAAAAAACTTTAACAATGTGATAAGTTATTAATTTTCCTTAGTTGAAAATATTGTATAAGTGTAAAGTTATTATTTTTCTTAGTTTGAAGTATTGTCTAAGTGTAAAATTTACATAAATGTAATTATTTTCTTTTGTCAATCTAATGAAATATTTATTTGTAGCTAATTTTCTAAAATTTATAACTAACTATATATTTTTCCAAAACCTCTAACAATGTGTTATGTCTAATTTTTCCTTAGATTAAAATATTGTCTCAGTGTAAAGTTATTATTTTTTCTATCTTCCATGTTCCGATATAAAGGTGATAAGCCCAAGTTCCAATATGCAGGAGAAAAAACACCAAAAAATTTAAATGTATGACTAAAATGGGTTATATCCGAAATTTTATAGTTCAAACAGCTTCCGGGTAAAAATCGTCTACACGTGTTAAATATGGCAATCATTTTCCCAACAGACAGTTCGACACAGGTAAAAATGAGTCACTCAAACATGCATGTAGCAAGTTTAGATGAGACACTATCTTGAAAACATTTTAGGTGAGTCAATTTTTATTAGAAAACTCTTATCTCATGTTAAAATCTTTTTTTAAAGTAACATTTTGTCTTAGTCATTCAAAATACACAACATCAGTTTTAACAGTGTAGGTTAAAGAAAACACTTTTTTCGCAATCAAACTATTTTATTCATCATTTAAAATAATACACATCAAATAATTCTGTCATATTAAGATGTATACAATTCTAATTTCAAAATTTTTGTAATGTCCAATAAGTCACTCGTTCAGTGAAATCTTAAAATCAGTTAAACAACTTGAAAAAGGCATTCTCAACATATACATGCATGTTTTGATCTGTTAATTCCACTTCACATATTTTGCATATCATTTTGTCTTTTAATTCACTATAAGTTCGAACTAATCTATAAGCTTCACTATCAGTTCAAATAACAAATCTTTCAAACAGGGTGATTTCGCAATGTTAGGTAAAGCTTTATGAAATGTATCACAATGTTGTAAAAAATCCGATTCACAATTAAATATTTCACAACACTTTGTACATGAATGTTGTTTTGCTAAGTTGTGAGTTTTCTTATCTTTCAATAAGTCTGTCTTTCTTGAAAACAATTCGTTGCAATCACTACACTTGAATTGTTTGGGCGATTTGTGAATCTTTTGCGAAAAAACTTCACCACACACCTCACAGCGAAAACACTTTTCCTTTAGATGATTTTTCATAAAAAACACTAAGTGAACTTTTCGAGAAAATGTTTTGTTACACGACTTGCAGAAATAGGGTACCTTTTTAATTGCTTTAGGTGACATGGCTTTATCCGCTATACAAGATTGCATCGCGCGTTCCATATCAACTTTAATACTTAGACGAAAATCACAACCTTTTACATCAATCACAAAGTATTGTATAGCATTAAACACTTTGTTCGTAAAATAACATTCTCATGTAGGGGGTGCTTGTTTCAAAATACTAGCATTTTACTGGTTAAAAAAAGTCACATGCAAAAAGTTTCTTTTCTTTTTTTCGATAAAGTTTATAAAACTTAGAAATGTATTAAAAAAAAGTTTAAAAATCGTAACGTATTTTCCTTAAAGCACTCTCCTTTTCTAGCATTCCTAATTAATTTTTTTTAAATATTGTATATAATTTCCATTATTTAAATATTGTGCAAAAGTAAAATTTGAATGTTCTGTCAATACTATTTTCAAATTCGAAATAAAATTAATTAAATCAGCAAAATTTATAATTGGACACTTTATATAAATAAAGTAATGTTATCTCTTAAACAAATTTCCTGTTTAAACATATGCATAACGAATCGCGTTTATCAATACCTTATGTGATATTATCTTATCTTGCATCCTATGAAAAGATTTATTCTGTAATACCATGAAAAATGGTCTTAAATAATTTCCTGTTTAAACATATGCATAACGAATCATGTTTATCATTATCTTATTTTGCCTTCTATATGAAAAGATTTCCTCTGTGAACACATGACAACAGAAAAGTTGTAGAATTCCAATGGTCTTAATCGCATGTCTATTACTGTGAATGTTGTTATGTTAAAATGCAGCATAATAATAATGTGTGAGTAGTTTATATTTCTTTAATAATAATAAAAAATATGTATTTTATTTAAAGTGACCTATTAAAAATCAATTTAAAGTTAGTGTCATCTACCCAATGCTTAAAAAATTAAAATTCTGTTAGTTATTTTTCAAAAGCAAAAATCTTTCGACTGCTTTTAAAATGTTGCATTGATTTTTCAAATAAAATCACTTAAGTAACATACTTTTAACTAAAATAGGTTAATAATTCAAATATGTGACGTTAAAAAAACTAGATGTCGTTCTCTTTTTTTTAAATGTTGGTTGTATTAAGTAAAATAGGGTTAAAATTTATTATAATTGTATAACTCTAAACAAAATACCTGCTCTCAAGTTAAATTATTGCTAAATTCTTGTTAAAAATTGTTCATATGAACATGAAAAAATCTTTAAATTTGTTTTGTGTGTTGTATATATCATATTGCATGTTTTTATATCTAATATTTTACATGTCAAATCACTTATTAACTGAATGTAACGATTATGTCTTGTATGTTGTAACTGGTTAGTTAAATATAGGGTTTATTATCTACGTTAGGGATAAGTGTCTCTATGTAGGTCTTTCTAAGGGATCCTAACTCGTATTGACACAAGGTTGGAATTAAAAAAAATTTGTATCTCTGTTTTTTCAAACTTAAAAAAAATATTTCTTTTACAGGTATTATTTTTTATTTTATAGGTATTATTTTTCTTTCACAGATATTATTTTTTCCTTTTGTAGGTATTATTTTTCTTTTACAGATATTATTTTTTTCCTTTTGTAAGTATTATTTTTCTTTTACAGGTATACTAGTGTGTTGTAACTGGTTAGTTAAATATAGGGTTTATTATCTACGTTAGGGATAAGTGTCTTCATGTAGGTCTTTCTAAGGGATCCTAACTCGTAAGTTTAAACAAAATTCCGAACGGTTAGGTCGACGAGTGCGAAAGGTAAACGTCTACCAGCTATTTTCGTGTTAGATTTTTATAAAACAAAGTAATCGCATTACTTTCATTTACATGGCTATCACAATTTTCGTTTTAAATCCTTAAAAATTTAGCCATTACATCTATTTCAATCTCATTTCAGTTAAAACTTAAAGAATAATTTTTTACATGAAACTTTTATAAAGTCAAAAATAATGGGTTCGAAGAAAATTCCGAACAGTTAGGTCGACGAACACGAAACGTATGATTCCTTTTTCGATAAATAAACTTTTAGAAAAATGCTGTCAAAGTCGATCATCTCCTTTTATTTAACACAACCCTCAGTGGATTTTCATTTTAACTCTCTAAAAATTTAGCCTTCACATCTATTTTAATCTCATTCATATTTAAGTTAATGTTTAAAGAAGGGAAAAAAATTCTTTTACATGTGAATTATAAGTAAATTTCATGTTAAACTCTAAACAGTTATGTCGCCGAGTGCGAAAGGTAGCAGATATATATTTCTTTTACAGGCATTATTTTTTATAGCAGGGTTCCTACCCCTCAACTCCACTAGCACTGATGACATTATGTTACTAAAAATTTAGCCCTCACATCTATTTTAATCTCATTCACATTTAAGTTAATGTTTAAAGGGGGGGGGAAAGTTGTACATTCTGTTGCTTTAAAGAATTATAGCAGGCTTCCTACCCCTTAACTCTACTAGCACTGTTGACATTCTGTTACTTTAACATTTCCCACCAACCATAAGAAACTTTTATGAAAAAAAAAATTGTATATTCTATTAATATTATTATTTTTACAGCAGGGTTCCTACCCCTCAACTCTACTCGAAAAGGTTACACATATTATTTACAAAAAATGACGTGCATTTTGTTCAATCTCAGTTCACCTATAGGTCGGTCCAATCCTTTCATCTCCCTTTATTTTCCTGCAAAAAAAATTAAGCCCCTCTAAAAATAAGCCCTCCCCATACCTAGAAGACCCTCTAAAAATAAGCCCTCCCATACCTAGAAGACCCTCTAAAAATAAGAAAATTTCAAAAAGTAGTCAAAGTTGTAGTTTATATTTCTCAAATATCTTAAATCTAAACTTCGTATAAAAAAATATATATATATATATTCCCTGTATTTCTCAAATATCTTAAATCTAAACTTCATATTTAAAAAAAAAAAAAAAATTCCCTGTCAAGAAAGAATCTGATTAAAACCATTTATTTTCCTGCAAAAAAATTAAGCCCCCCTAAAAATAAGCCCTCCCCTCTCTCCCTTATCGGTTAAAAAAAATTAAGCCCTCCCCTACTTCACTTCCTCTCTTATCTTCCACCACTTCCGGTTCACTTCCTGTCTCTTATCTTCTTTCACTTCCGCTCTCACTTCCGCTTCCAGGATCACTTCCGCTTCCACTGCCAGGATCACCACCTCCACCACAATCATTGATCCTGCTGACGCCCAACATACATTCCTCTACTACTTATATCTATCATATATTATTATAATGTCATACATGCTTTATAATTTGGCGATAAATCTTGGTCGCATGGCGATTTATCCTTAGGGGCCGCTATAACACGAAAGTACCAGATTTCTACTTTATTTTTCATATCTAAAAATTTGCATCTATCCTTTTTGTAACTTTAACATTTTTGTAACGATTTTATGCATTTCTATTGCCTATTCAAAGAAAAATTCTTCTAAAGTTATGCAGAATTTCATTAAAAATTCTTATTAAGTTACAAAATTACGTTAAAAACGCTTAAAAAAAGAAAGTGACGACGTCAATAAAGTGACGACGTCAATCAAATGACGACGTTAATAAAATGACATCAAGAGGTCCACTCTCAACCGAAAACAACAACCATTTTCCCAATGGTTAAAAAAAGTGTTCAATTTACAGTATAATACTGGCTGCGCGGCAGTGTATTACTGCTTATTTTACTGTTTATTACTGTTAATTTTACGGTTTAATGCTGGCAGCTGGGTTGCCAGTATTATACTTTAAAATCAACACTTTTTAGGTGCGATCGTAATTATATAAATACGTAGCACCTATTGTCGTCGCTTGGTCCGTCTGTCTGTCCGTCCGTCCGCATATAACAACGCAAAAACTACCCAACCGAATGGTTTGGAATTTAAGATATATTATCTTTGCAGAATTTTGTCGAAACATTTCAATTTTTTTAAAAATTGAATCAAAACTTTAGGAGATATTAATAAAAATATTTATTAAGAAATTTGATTTTTTTTTTTTTCAAAATCGGTGCTTTCTTGTTATAGGAGCTTCCAAGGTTTAATCGTCAAGCGACCGAGATACTTATTTTATGACAGAAATGAATCTGCAGACGATATAATTCATTTCACAGAATTAAAAATCATCAAGATCTGAATATTTATATAACTAGCTATAGTACGAACGCACCTCATTTGTCACGTTTGACGTACAATTTCCAACTTGTTTTTTTTTTTGCAGTGTAATTCTGACTAAATAAATGGATTTCTGAGCCTGTTTTCCTATACAATAAATGACTGTTACAGTGTCCAGTACTAACCTTTAAAGTTTGTACCATGAATTCGGGATGACACGTAGATTTTATCTATATTTAATGATTTTACATAAAGTTGTTTGTTCTTCCAGCCACAAGGAAAGACAGGATCGAAAAATCATGCATCAGGCATAGATTATGAGACACTTTCCAACATTAACAGAATATTATTACGAAATTTCATTTTGCAGAACTGATAAGAGACTGTTTCTGCACTTTTTCTTCACCTACATTTATGTACACTATCATTATAATTAAAATTCAATTATTCAGAAGTCTCTTAGCCATAGTACTAGGGCTCCAAGTAAATGTTCCATTGTATCACAAGAAGTTGTTAGCGAAATTAAAAAAAAGTAACCTTTTTAACAATTGAGATAAACCGCTTTGAAGTATCTTTATAATGATGGCCTACATTGAGATCAGCTGAATTATTTTTAGTCATAACTAGCGTAATTATAGGAATTTTTTTTCAATTTATTTGAAAGGGCAAGAAATATTGATTTTAGTTTATACATTTTTGGAAAATTCGAAATTTTTAGCAATTTAACAATAATATGCTCCTTTAAACCAATTCAAATGCACTTACAATATGTTAAAATTTCAATTTTAAATATCCGGTGAGTGTAACCTCGACATATAAATAAGGTAATTTTTCACTTATCTATGGTCATATTATAAAGAAGTAACGTTTCGTGTTTGTATCTAGGATGGGTAATCGCTGAAACTACAGAGGCGATTTAAAAGAAAATGGTGGCAAATTATTGGCGACTATCTCTGTTCCAACATAGGCTATACTTTATGTCGGTACAGGAACTCCAAAGAGAGCAGCTGCAAAAAATGTTCTACAATTGTAATTTCTGTGACACTGTTGGGGCTAAAATTTTGAACTTTTGCATAGTAGTAATTTTAAGGTGTAAATTTTCACAAAGAACGGTTTCTAAATAACTCGAAATATAAAAGTGTAAAATGAGCAGATTTCGTTTCTATAAATGTTTTATATTACGATTAATTTGGAACTATTAAAACTAGAAATTTGAAAGGTCACATGACTGTTATTTTAAGACATAAATATTCGCAACAGAACAATTTCTAAAAGAAAAAAAAAATGGAAATGCAAAAGGGTGCAGATGCAAAAATAGTTCTAAAATTGCAATTTCTGTGACACTGTTGGGGCTGAAAACTTGAAATTTTGCACGGTAGTTATTTTTGAGATGTAAATGTTCCCAAAGAAAGGTTTTTAAAACACTCTAAATTTAAAAGGGTGAAATGAGCGGAAAACGTTCTGTCGGATTCCACTTCTCCGTCCCCACCACTTCGAAATAGATCCGGTCTTTTGATGTGCTGCCACCACCGATATGAATACGTGATATCGGGCACGATACTTGATGTATATTCAAGAAAAACCTAACTCTTTCAATTAAAGTTAAAGTAACAATTTATTAACAAAATTTACATTTAAACTCGGATGTAAATTATCCGGTTTAACACTAAATCAAAACAATTACAGAAAAAGGTCTACGTGTACCGTTAGACTACGTCAATTCATTCCGCACTCAGATTTCTATTCATCTCACACCCGCTCTCAGCGCTCATTCCCTGAGCAACCTTCACACTTCGCTGCTCCGTCAGAACTAACTTTTTCTCTCTCGTAAACTGCAGAGCACCCTCCTTTCTACGGGGTTTCACCTCTGTTTCCAAGGGTCCTTGACAACCCTTCCTCCCTCTTGACTGATCTGTCTTCCTAAACAAAAGGTTGCAATAGCTTTCTTATCTATGAAATACCACATTGCAATCGAAATACTTCTTTCACTCTGTTCCACCTTCCTTCCTCTTGTATTCTGAGTCGCTCCCCTTCGGATTAAGATTCTTCTTAAACCAGCCTCTAACGGTACACAATAGATTCAAATACCATACGCTAATCCCTTAAGAATAGCTTTCAACTCTTGCACTTGTGAGAGAAACCTGACACGTTCTAAGAAAGTTCTAAATTTACGATTATCGTAATTTCAGGTGTATAAGCCGCGGCTAAAAAAAACATGTTTCCAACCAGAAAGTTTACTTAATAAAATATAACCTACTAGCACGCTATGCCCGCTACGCTGGTCAATTTCTCTTAACTAACTTTTAATCAAACAAAATATTGACATTTCATAATTCACTTTTATATTTTAACAGAATAATAAAGCAACTATAATTTGTGACTCGTGCTATAGCCAGTATACACGTCAGGACACGTCGCCCTGGTCATTATCTTTTTACGCATGAAGGTTTCGCTATGGTACTCCATTGTGAAATTTGGTAATTTTTGAAATTCAATATTTGAAAAACGGCATAATCATTAGATTTGAAATTTATATTGAAAAAAATACAATTTTTTACCATTCAAACGCCGTTTGTCTAACAATTTTCTGACAAATACTTTTCGAGCTATTATTTTTTTTCAGTAACATCAAATGTTTCATTTTCCGAGATTAATCTGTGACAACAATTAGCGAAAAACCCAGTCGTCAGCAACGCATAGCTTCTTATTAAAGAGGCTTTTGGAGCAGGGATTTTCACCCTCAATTTGCCACCATCACTTTTGAAATCGGTTCTATAGTTCCAGAGATTCCACAGAAATTGTAATTTAGAACGTTTTTAGAACACTTTTTGCTCATTTCACCCTTTTAATATCATTTTTTTTTAATTTGTTCTTAGAGAACATTTACATCTTATAAGTAGCTACAATGACAAATTTCAAATTTCTAGCTCCTTCAGTATAAAAAAAAAATCGCAACTTTAGAACGTTTTCCGTTCCTGCCCCCCTGGGGTTAGTGGCACCGACATAAAATATAGCCTATGTTAGAGCAGGGGTTGTCACCAACAATTTACCCCATCACTTTTGAAATCGGTTTGGTAGTTCCAGAGATTACCCCCTACAAAGAAACAAAGAAACAAAACCAAAAACACAAAAAAACAATCTTTACTCCTTTAAAATATTAGTATAGACTTCGAACAAAATTTGCCGAGGTACCAGTGGCCAGATGCCACACACCCCCAGGGACATAACAATGTGAGAGACATAACAATGAGAACTCCAAAGCAACTGGAAAGGACGGTAAAAGGCCAAAGGCCGACAGAAAAAAAAAGGCCCGTTCAGGCACCATATAAGTATTAAAATTTAGGATGTTTGAAAACGCATGCGCTCCACCGGGAAGAAGGAGGAGTCAGGAACTTGAGAGCCAATAGGAAAATTGCAGAATATCCGACAGTAAAAAATTTAGGGTAGTATGAGAACGCATGCGGTCCGCCGGAAAGGAGGAGGAGTCAGGAACTTGAAATCCAATAGGAAATTGGTAGAAAAAACTAGCTGGTCTTAAGACATTTCTGACATATTTTTAAGAGTGCTGAATTCGGTATCAATTAAATTTTGAATAGGTATGTTTAATTTTGAAGTAAGTTTGCTGATATTTTCCAGGAGATCATTAAGGATTTTTAGTTTTTCTATTATGGGGTCTAAATTTTTGAAAAGGTCAGAATAGTTTAATTTTGCGAACCCATTGGTACTGATTTGAGAATTATCATTGTCATTTGGCTTAGTAATGGTTTTGGAAGGGAGGGCAGGAAAATTAACTGCATCCAGTATTAAGGGGTCGGTGTCTTTTGGGCCACTAGTCCAATTTTTAGGAATTTTAGTGTCTTTTTTAGCAGTTTGATTTTTGGGGCGCTTAGGGCACCCTGAATAATTTGCTGTGTGGTTTCCGCCACAGTTTGCGCATTTAAAAAGGCTTGGGTCCGTTATGGGACAATCTGAGGGTTTATGTGACCCACTGCATTTTAGGCAGACGGGGCTGAATTTACAGGTGAATGATGAGTGGTTATAATTTTGACAATTATAGCACTGTTTCGTGCCGTGGAACCGATAGGGCTCAACACGGACACGAAAACCTGAGAAATTTTGAATATCGAAAATAGTTTTATAGATATCATTACGGATTAGGTTGATCATAAAAATGGGAAGAGGAACTTTGGTTTTAAGGTTTTTGAATTGGGTAACTGAATGTGCAATGAAGCCAATATTAATAAGTTCTGTTTGAATTTCAGAAGTATTAGTATCGTGTGGGATACCCTTAATTACAATTTTGATGGGCCTCTCCGATCTAAGGGGGAGGCCGAAATATTCATGATTTGAATCAGTAAGTAGATTTTTTATTGCTCTGTGATCCTCAATTGAGCCAGGAAAAATGTTTATGGAATCTTTTAGAATGCTTTTCTCCACTTTAAGAGTAGTGCATTGATCAATTTTGTCAAGAATTTCTCTCCAGTTAGAAGTAATTTTGATAGTTATAGGCATGGGCTTATCGTTATTAGTATGAGTTTTAGGGGTTGAGCCGAGAGGCTCCTGTGTCACTACGCCGGTGGTATCCATTTTATCAGAGTCAGACAGTGGCCCAAAACGGTTTGGGGATTCAAATTTGGAATAGTTGGAAGTATCAGGACTAATGGGTTCTTTGTCTTCCACGTTAACTTTGGTATCAGTATGGGATAATTTAGCTTTTTTACAATTGTTGAGTTCAGTAAAGGAATTTTCAATAGCATTGTGCTGAGTTTCCAGTTGAAAAATAATTGCATTAGCATTACTCTCTGAAGGGTCGATGGCGAAATCACGGTATTTAACCGTAACTTCCTTAACAAGGATGGGATCAGCCTCAGGGACATCTTGGAGTAATTTAAAAAATTTCATTAACAGGTTCACAATAATCTCGTGCTTAAATTCAGTACTGCCTGCGGGCACAATATTTATGTAGTTGGTGGACGCCGCTCTGAGGTCCGGGTACTTAGTAAATAACTGCAATAAATCAGTCATAGTTCCGAGCTGGCCGAAATGCGAAGCAGTATCACCCATGTTGAAACAGCAGAATTACCGATCCGGTGGTTCGAGATAAAGCTCTGAAAAAAGCACCTACACCACTCGTCCGGCAATTGGGAGCTTGTATTAGGCTACCGAGCGGAGCTGCCCTCACGGGCGACGGAACCGCTCATGTCGGAAGCCTATCAAAGTCTTTCTATCTGTTATCATTAGTATAGATTTGAGCATGGAACTTATTTGACGTTTTTTAATAAATAAATTTTCTGGTTCGTAGAGAATTTTTTTTTAGCCGTGGCTTATACACCGGAATTACGGTAATTTGGAACTGTTAACACTAGAAATTTGAAATGCCTGTTTTTTTAAGACAAATGTATACGTCAGAAAAATGTATCCATACACTGTTTAACGGGTCATAACTTTCTAATTTTTCTTTCTTTTTAAAGTGTAATTAATTGAAAACAATAAGTGGACAAATATTAACTTCAGAAAAAAGAAAATGTGTTTTAAAATACTATTGTAAGTACGAAAATGCAGCAGAAGGAGAAAAACAATATCGCAGGGAGTTTCAGGTAGATCCACCTATGCGACTTGAAATTCATCAGATAAAAGATAAGTTTAAAACGAATGGATGTTCATAGACAACGTTCCGTAACCGCAACTGAGCAAGAATGCGTCACAACACCCAATGAAATGTTATGTTGAAGTTTGTGAATCAGTAGCCCACCGTTATAGGCAATGTATTAAACAGAACGCTGATAATTTTGAGCATCTGCGTTGGGTTGGTTGGTTGGTTGGTTGATTTATGACGGCCGATTATCTACTCGAAGTATATTGGCACTAGGAGGATTTGCCTCCATGGGGGTCTTTCTATGGGATCCTAACCCGTATTTACGGCAAGGCTCGTAAAAAACTCCGAACGGTTAGGTCGACGAGCGAGACAGGGGTTTGAACCTAGCACTTCCCGTCCGCCAGTTTTGAGAGCAGAACCTCTCAGCCACTGGTGGGGCCATCTGCGTTGGGAGGAAAAGTTATACATTTTATGTATTGCAATTTAAATATTAATTATATGTGAATAAAAACTGGAGTTATATTCATTCAAAGTGTGCATGCATTTTTCTGACGCACGCTGTATTCGCAACAGAATAATTTCTACAAGACTTCGAAATGTAAAAGGGTGCAGGTGCAACAAACGTTCTAAAATTGCGATTTCTGTGATGCTGCTGGGGATAAAAACTCGAAATTTCGCATGGTGGTTACTTTTAAGATGCAAATGCACTCTAAGAACGTGTGTCTAAAATATTTGAAATTAAAAAAGGTGAAATGAGCCGAAAACATTATAAAAACGTTCTAAATTATTTTTTTATTGTGAACTATTAGGATTAGAAACTTGAACTGTATAATAAAAGTAGATTTCTCCCCCCTCCCCCCCATAAACAATCGAAAGACCTTATGCAATTTAAATGCAACGTAATGGGGGGCTACAGAATTAATACTTAATTGAATGTTTTTCATTTTCCAACTATATGCACTGGCAGTACTTTAAAATGCCATAAAAATATATTTTTAAAAATTAATTTAACACATCAATTTGCAATAATGGAATTTAGGACAAAATCTAAATTCTTTATGACGTTCCAAAAACATTAGTTGTTGAACAAAGCAAATATATTTTTAAATGAATAATTTCTTTTTCAATTATAACTCCTCAGCTTTCTTCATGTTCAAAGACATGAAGTGGAAAGTTTCAGTTCTGCAAAATTTCTATATTTATAAAGAAATAAATGAGCAAAATGATAAAATTCATCTTAAAATCTCAAAAATTAAAATTACGTATAATGCGTTTTATTACTTAAAAGATGACAAAATTGTAAAAAAGATGTTAAATTACTTTAATACTAATTACTCCAAGCAATTTCAGCTATACACATAGACATGATCATGGAATAAAATACAAACTGTTATGAGCAACGGCTTACTTTCAAAATATCCGCATCTTCATCTGGGAACTAGGGAAAGTCCGCTTTTGCAGCCAAGTTTGTTGAGTGATTCCAATTGCTCTTGGTGTTTGGGTGACAGAAGAAAAAAAGAAGGCGGGGGTAGAATATTAATCATTTTCCTTAAAGAGTTGCAAAATGATTAATATTCTACCACCACCTTTCCCCAGTTCCCGGATAAAGAAGCGGAAATTTTGAAAGTAAGCCGTTGGTAATAACAGTTTGTATTTTATTCCCTGATGATGGTTATGTATATAGCTGAAAGTGCGTGCAATAATTAATATTTGCGTAATTTAACATCTTTTTACAATTTTGTTATCTTTTAAGTAATAAAACGCATAATGTGTAATTTTAATTTCTATATATAAATTATAAGGTAGTAATTACACATTTTTAATAATTACACATTTTTATATAATTACACATTTTAAAATTCTACAAAATACTAAAAACAACAATTTAAATAAATGACTTGAGTAGAGTTGTAAAAATGCCGTATAGTATAGAAAAGGGCATTTTTTTTTTCGAAAATAGCACAAACGAAAATATAGAACAACCTGTTCCGAGTTACCTATTATTTCGAAAAATTTTATTTAACATTAGAAACTCCAGAAAATAATATATTTTCGAGATTTAAAGAATCATTAATAAAAACAAAATTTCTTTTGGAGGCACTGAATTTCGAAAAAGTTTCCGCGTGTTAATCAGTTTTAGCAACCCGTAATATAGGTTTTTTGGATGTAGTCCATCCTCAAATAAATATTTTGAGCTGCGCAATTGAATTAATACATGGAAGAATAACAAAATAATATTAATTTTAACGTTAATGCTGTTAATTTATCAGGTTTGTCTGCAAAACATGTTTGTTGAAATGAAAATGTTTACCTGACAATTACATCCGAAAAACTAATATTCCGGGTTCAGAAAACTGATTAATGCACTGTAAAAAGCAATCGGAAACGTTTTCAAAAATCAGTAGCAGTAAAAGAACTTAGTTTTTATGGATGATTCTTTAAATCTTGAAAACATATTGATTTCAGGGGTTTCTAATAATAAAGAACGCTTTTCGGAACCGTATGTAACTCTGAAGAGGTAGATGTATATTTTCGTCATTGGTTATGTTATATTTTCTTAGATTAAGAAACACCTTATAAACACATAAAATTTTCATTTACTTAAGTGAGATGTCACACAAAATATGCATATAAAACAAATAAACCACTGACATGTTTCGGTTTCACTCGAGATAAAAACCATTATCATAAGAATACAACATCGATCAAGCTTAAGTAAAAGAAAGTTTTTATGTGTTTTTTACTTTCTTCTATCTTTACAAGAAGAAAGTACTGGATTCGTGAAAAAATTCGAATTCCGGTTTTCGATGGATTTATACGTTTTAGAGGGTCCTGAACACGATTGACTGTTTTTAGAAAATGTCTGTCTGTGAGTCTGTGACTCTGTCTGTATGTGACAAAAATTTTGTGGGCTATCGCTCTATTTCAAGAACTAATGCACGGAATTTAATAAAACTTTAGATCCAGTTAGTCCCTCATATAGATTGGTGCTGATTAGTTGTTGTGTAAATCGCGCAACAGGTAGCGCTGCTATGCTACATTTTTCAAGATTTTCATGTAGCTATATCTCAAGAACTAATGCACATAATCATAGGCGTAGAATTTTGAAAATTATTGGAGGGGCTCAGTCAGCGGCGTAGCCGGAGGGAGGGAAGGGGAGAGTCCGAACCCCTTGGAATGAGGAACTAATTATTTCATTATGGATACAAAAACAGTAATGATTTCTAACAGAGTTGGGCAAATTTGTAATCCTAATTATCTGCAGTGTAATTACAGTTTAATTGTATGTAATTAATTATAGTTAAAATTACATGTCGTAAAAATTCTTGCAGCACTGTAGCTAGAACACCCCCCCCCCCCCCCATCCCATTATATGACGAAATTTCTCTGCATTAATGTGTTTAACTATAATTAATTACATAGAGATTAAATTGTAATTACATTGCAGATAATTGGGATTACAAATTTGTCCAACTCTGATTTCTGAAATGAAATTGCAAGGAATCATGGAGAATTTCGTTTTAGGCAGCTTTCTGCCTTAACAGGTAAACTTTTAAGGAATTCATTTCGTTATAACTATGGAATGTTTGCGATTGAGACAAGATTCTTTTGTAGACTGCTTTCGTTTACACAGATTAAATATTTATAGAGTGAAGTCTGTGAAAAAGAAAGTGCAAAGCACCGAAAAAATATATTTGACTGGTTAGTAGGTATGATTGTATGGTAATCCTTTCGTCGAATCACGAAAAGTTTCCATTTAAGACGAGGATTTGTTATAGACAGGCTCCGTTTTGGCAGGTTTTAATGTACATATAACAAATATATATAAAAATATTATGTAAATACAGCAAAATCTGTTTAAACGGAATCTATCGTAATCGGAAAAATAACGTAGTCCCATTGAAAAAAGTACCGTGCAATTACATCTCGTCACCTGAGAATAAGATGGTTCTATCTGGCAAAAATTCATTTTGCAATTAGAACACTTTGAAAATCAGCATGCTCTGTACGTGCAGCTATTAAAGTTTGAAAAAAACTTTTGGCAATAATAAATTTTTATGTAGGTATAGACAGCAATTCTACAAAATCAAAGTTCATAAATATTATTTTCGTGGATTTTTTTTACATTTAAAAAATTTGATAGAACCATATTATTCTCAAACATCATGTCTTGCTTAGAATAACAGGGTTCTATCATAAAAGAACCATGTTATTGTTAATTTTTTTAACTTTTTATAATTTAACAAAGTGAAATTTCGTTTATTAATTCGAATAAACATCAGTGGATAGTAAAACATTTATTACTAACTATATTTTAATACAATAACAGCAAATTGCTTCTTCCACCTATTCAAACTAATTAATAGCATCTTCACAAAATTAATAAATTTACGTAAGTTAAATATAATATTTAATTGAACGCAAACTATCTTAAATATTGAATTATGTTAAATATGAACCCGAAAGCTTTCCTTTTTCAGTGTGCTATTTCAATAGATGGGAGAGAAAAAGTGTGAGTATATAAATTAAGACAAAAAATTAGTTATTATATCGAAATTAAATAAAGTTTTTTACTGGCTTTTCGTTGTTTTCTCTGCACTTCTGAAAGTAGAAATCATGCATTATTTGTAAGTTAAGCCCTGAATCTAAGTATGTTTTTTTAGTTTTTGCTCTGTTGTAATGAGATACAATCTTTGGAAAACTTTCAATATGAGATTTTATTTTATCCTTGACATCATGTGAGATATCCCTCCTTGATGTTTTACCCCGTTTATCACCAGTTGGGGTACCCGATTTTTTATCCTTATTTTGATGCACTGTATAAAAATGGTTTGTGGCTAATGCACAAAGTTCCCAAGTAGAATTGTTTGTACACTCTATCTAACTTTGTTACTCCCTGTAAACAAATAATAATAAAAGGAGTGCTGTTCACAGGGATTTGTGTTGGTGCTTAATCTCTTTTGCTTACCTAGAGGCACTCAGCCGTTTTTCCAATGAAGTAATATATAATGATTTAATATTTATATGTTGTAGAACTTTCCTTGGCTGTGAAAACTAATTTTCAGATGTTAAAGCTGATCGAGAATTTAAAGAGCTTAATAATAATTCTTCAATGTTTTTCAATTTAGAAAAAGTATTGCACTTATTATATCGTTCATGTAAAGAATTTTGAATACTGTCTAGTAGTTCAAAAAAATTTATGCGATAGTAGTCTTCAGGTTTTTCATAGATATGGGGATCACTTCCTTCGTCAATACGCTTCGGTTTTCTTCGGATTTTAGGCAATACTGGTTCCTCTAAATCAAATTCTTTACTTTTAGAGACAATTTCGTTCCAAAATGCAGAAAATTCTTCATCTTGACGATAAGTTGTCAAAAGGTCTTTTAAAATATCGATTTGATTTTGGATATTTCTCAGTGAGATGTTGGGCGATTGCAATGTTTTTTGTACCTCCTCAACTGGTCCTAATATTTTTATAATGTTGCTTAGTGCAAAGAAAAAATCGAAAGAAATCAAATTTCGAAGAAAACCGCTACATTTAGTAGCTACGTCATATCTTGATATAGAAACGGAACTTTGATTCTCGAAAAATTCCATCAAGGACTCATAATTATTCAAAACACTCTGGACACTGCTGGCACGCATCAACCATCTTGTGGGACATAGAGGACGTAAATTGCCCATGTCTGGTGATTGCAAATTTTGAAAAGCTGCAAGATGCTTTGGAGACGCTTTTATGAAATTGACCATTTCTTTTACAATGTTGAAGCAATCACGCGTATTTGAAATATTATTCATTGCATCTTGCACCGTTAAATTTAAACAGTGAGCAGAACAGTGAACAAATTCAGCAGATGGTTGGCGCTGTTTTACTCGTTCTTGCACACCAGAAAATTTACCAGCAACGTTGCTTGCGCCATCGTAGCACTGCCCCCTGCAGTTTTCAAATGATAACTGGAATCTTTTAAGTGCGTCATCTAAAATTAAAAACAACGCTTCTGCATTGGTGTTGTCAGTCTCATAAAATCCTGCAAAATCCTCATTCACTGAAAAATCACTTGCAGATACATGCCGAAAACAAATACTAACTTGTTCTTTTCCGGAGATATCAGCTGTTTCGTCCATAATTATAGAAAAATATTTGTTCTTTTTTATATTATCAGTGACAGTCCTCAATACTGCATGAGACATCATCTCCAAAATTTCGTTTTGGATATCCGGAGATAACCATTTGAATTTTGATTCCCTTTTAATCCAGCTAGCAATAGCACTAGAGTTCTGTGCTCGCGTTTTCAATAGCTGCCAGAAATTTGATTGCAGTGGTCCTCGCAAAGCAATACCTTGACGCTCAGCATATTGAATGCTAGTAAAAATAATTTTAAGGACATCCCTTGCAACGGTCATATCAGCTTTTTTTCCTGCATCTAAGGAAGCTGATACATTTACGCCCGAATTAAGAGAATTTATTTTCAGAACTGCTTCTCGGTGACAGTTAGAATTCTCATGTGCATGAAAGTTTCTCAGCGCATGTTTCCAATTTTTATATCCTTCTTTTTTACTGGAAAACAACATCTTTTTTTCCGAGCATTCTTTGCAAATTGAACAAAAAACGTGTTCCTTGGTCTTTTCATACTCAATCCACGGAAATTTGTCTATCCAGCTCTTTTGAAAAACTCTACCTTTTATTTTACTGTTTAAAGATTTTTCATCTGTAGGAGGTTCAGCATTTCTGGAGTTAAGAAACCAATTAAATGTTTAATAACTCATACATAAAATTAAATCTAATGTGAATAAAATGTAGCAAAATGAAAAATAAAAGACATATATCAAATTTATAAAAATCTCTATATAAATAAACCAAAAAGAACAAATCATGCACTGCTTGTTGAATATGAAATCCTTTCTAACATTGTGAAATTTCTGCCTTGCTTTTCTTTTTATTCTGCTTAACAATAATATAATTAGAAATATATACATATAATAAAATTTGTTTCTCCATTCTCTTAATTTGACACCACACATGACATTTAACCCTTAACGGACGGTAGCTTTAAATACATGATTCTATTTTTATATTCTATTCGCACCACTATATTTTAAAAGTAAATTTTTTAGAAAATTTACTGTGTTTAAATTAATTAAATTTAGAAAATAGTTGTTAAAGTAAACAGCACATGTATGCATGTAAACTCCTCTTATAGTTGCATACATATAGCATATATGAACATAAATGATGGCTGTATGTAGATGGAGGTTTATTTACATCCAGATAAGCATTAAAATAAAAGGAGTGTTATTGAAATTTATTAAAATAGTTATTACTAATCCCTAAATCATAAAACGGCTGATGTCAGGTTCATCCATGTGGAAAGACAGACCACTGGTTGAACAAAACAATCTGAATAGTGCGAAAGTAGTTAGCGAAAAGAAATATATATATATATATATATATATATATACGTAAGCATATACCGGATAATTTAAAATAGATATAATGGAAACTATCTCCTGTTACCGATGATACTAGAAACATACTTCTAATCACAAAAGTATACAAATTGCGAACAGATTTTAGATATGGCATTTGTTTTATAGAAAGATTCTTTATATATATAAATATATAGCACGGCCTCCTTATCTTTTAACTTAGAATTGAAGAAAAAAAATTCCAGAGTCAAGAAAGGACATTAAAATAATTCCTCATCTTTGACAAAAATTTATCTAATTAGGATATTTCGAATTTTATGAAATTTCAAACCTTTTAGATACCGAAACCCCGTCTTGCCATTTTTAGTGCAGGAAATCTCTGAAATAACATAACTGGGTAATATTTAACCGTAAAAGATTTGATTTTTTTTTAAGTGTCCTTCGCTATATTTTTTAATGTCCTTAGGCGTAATCGCTATTATGTCTATTTTCAATCATCCGGTAAAATGAAATTTAAGATTTAAATAATAATAATACAAATAAGCTTAACGACAGTTTTTCATACATATAAAATAAATAAATAAACAATAACAAGAAACAAAGGAAAATTTATAGGTGAAAAATAATAGTTTTAAAACTAAAGCAAATTTTGTACATTCCTAATAAAAGTAAGAATATGTCCTTTTTAGTTGCAGAAATATAGCAGTTATTTTAATAATATTTCATAAAGTTATGACCAAATTAAATATTGATATTTTTTTGAAAAAAAAAATTACCAAGGGCAGTTTTAATGGGGTAACTTGAAAGAGATAAATAAATGTTTTCATGTATCTTTTTACATGTTTTATATATTTCTCTATATACATTTGGAAAAATATCTGCTATTTCAAAGATCTAAGAAGAGTAAAAAAAAAATAAATATTCCTTTAAATTCTTTCTTTATATTCACTCGGACACCTGTGGCTAAAACAGCAGCAATATCGATGGTTTCAAAGGTTTTTGCCGCTTAAATGCATAATAGATGAAACTTTTCAAAGAATTGCATAGTTTTAAAAGATTACCTTTTAATATAAATTCACTTCTTAAAATTCAAATACAATCACCATCAACTAAAATAACATTAGGCCCATTGAAAAACATTCATAATATTCACCATTACATTTTCTATATAATTAAATAAGAAGTTTGTTTTTTGACTCAGTTCATTGCACGAATGAATTAATAATTGAAGAAGTTAATGAGAGTTATATTGTTTTATTTATTTAAATTGAAGTCAATCGAATAAATTGATGTAATTTATTATGTAGCAAGTTTAATCGAAATACGACGATTAGATTGCAGATAATATTCGTATAGTACTAATTACTAACTAAGTTACTAAGTCATATGAGTACCATTTCCATTATCAGAAAATTTTAATGTTACAACCAGTGATGAATACTGGAGGTGGTCAGCAAAAGAACTCCCCATCCTAGTCCATGCCCCTACCAAAAGTTTTTTATTTATTTATTTATACTAAAGTCTAAGAATAAATGACGCTCCCCTCCCCTTTCGATGGCGCCTGGGAGCAGCAGAAATTCTTATCGGAAAAAAAATTATCAAATCTACATTCGTGATTACCCTTCCAGGCTGCTTGTCAGAACCGCCTTTAGAGGTCTGCACAAGTCCTATCCTTAGAAAAGGAATATACTGTATGATTAATATTTGTTCCAAGGTCCTACGAGAAATAAAAACTAAAAGTTGAGCCCGATCTGTTTAGTTTTGTTAATTAATCACTTGTCCTTGTAGAAAAACAACGAAATTAAACGCAACTCAATTTCTACAAATTAAATGAAAATAAAATAAAAAGCCGATACTTCTTTTTAACAATACGATTCTACAACTGACATTCTAGTAAAAAAAAAAAAAAAAAAATCCTGTGTGAATTCAACATTACAGAAACACAATCACTTACCCCTGAAAGGGTTAAAAAAATATTGCATCTGTTTTTATACAATAATTTGAAATTCAGTATTTTTAAGATTCTTATGTCTGCAAGCAATCGTAATATGAAATAATAATATTGATGAATATTTAAACAACTGCATATGCATACACCAGATTAATTTAGAAATAATAGTAATTAAAAGAGGAATAAAAGATTGATTAAAGAAAACCATACTTTTAAAGCTGAAAATATAAAGAAGAAAAAGTATTTTTCTGTAATTTATAGAAACAAAATATATTTTAATACAGCAATCAGTATATAACCTTCCAAAAAGATTTCCAAAGATTCCAATTTGCAAAAGAAACGTCGTATAATAAAAATATTTCATGAAAAAGTTGACCCGTATCTTCTCCATGAATGTACAGCTAGATACATTTATATGAACAGCGAAACGATAATAGTAATTGCGGATAGTGAAAGAAAACCGGCCTGAGTTTGAGTTTCGGGCCCGGCCCAGGTCTCTGCAGACTTTTAATCAGACAACTTAAGACAACACAAAAATAAATTCTTTAAAATAATAAGTAGGAACAATTGAATACTTACTGTTTATTGGAACTACTAGATCCTTGAGAATCATCCTTTACTGCAAGAGACGGCTTGGTACCTTTAGAAAATGTTAATAGATATTTGTCCATCTATTTATATAAAAATTTTATTTTTATGCCTGACTCAGGAAAAGAAATTTTCCCGTCTATATTCTTTGCCTTAAAGACACTACTGATTGTTTTGGTTTGGTTATCCGCTGCAGCAAAACTTTAAAACCCCTCTGTACTCCCCCCCCCCACCTCTCGAATTCTTCGAAATGCCTGTAGGACCTTTTTATTCAAGGTCGGATGGCCCCTTCATTGTATGTTTGGGAAAAGGCTAACCATCTTATCTAAGGTTGTGTAAGGCTAACCATCTTATCTAAGGTTGTGTAATTTGATAGTATCGGACACGTCGTCTACGTTAAAAGTGTTAATTTATTGCCCCCTGTGCAGGACGTCAGAATCAGAAAAGGTGATTCTTCCTGGAACCTATGTTTTCCGTGTAAAGAAGAAAAAAAGAAAGAAAAAACCCTTGGAGAGTGCTTCGTTTTAGGACTTCTAACGCCGTGTGATAACATCGTGCCAAGACTTCGGCACGAAATGGCAGCTGCACAGCTACGCGCACCGTTCTGCGCAGCTGGCCAGAAACCGTGCTGCACCAGCGCCATGTCACTGTCAGCGTCAAACGGTGAAGCAGACGAATTTAGTGACGTAGGCAGAAACCATCCTCACATGCGCCACCTATTTGAGGCTTTTTTCGAGGAACGATTTCCTTCTTGGAAAGGCTATTTCGTTAGAAGTCCAGTTTTACCCATACATTATGGTGAAAGTTTTCTTAGGCTGTTTTAGTCGTTTATAAAGAATAAAAATAAACAACGAATTTAGAGAAAGAAAATTTTTTCTGGAAAACAATATTCGCTGAAAAATTCGATAAATCATTATAAATTCCAAAATTTGAGATTTTTTTCTATATCGGTTGGCGACAAAAAATACCAGCCCATCTGAAAAAATTATTGGGGGGGGGGGGGGGCTGAGCCCCATGGGCCCATACAACTCTACGCCTACGCACATAATTTCATCAAACTTCAGATTCTGTTAGAATTTGACTTAAACCACTAGCTCTGTAATATATATAAATGCCTCACGCATTTGACTTAAAATTGGAAGTCAGCTAAACCTGATAGATGGCGCTACCATCTGGGACCTACTCTCTTAATATTTACATTGATCGCCTCATAGACACATACAATTCAAACGTACAATTTTCTTATTTTTTACAGTGATAGTGATTTTTTTTTAAACTGAAAGTTCACAAGTAAATGATAAATAATGTACTCTTACTAAATTGAAGTCTTGCTGTGTGCCTTATTGCCGTTCATCAAGCAAAAACAATGAAAATATATCATTTCATCAAGTTCCTGTAGACAATCGTAGAGACAATTTGTATTTTTAAAAATACAAATAGTCATTTTTACTAAAATTTTTATTTTTCTAGTAACATACTGTTGAATAATAATAATAATAAATGAATGCTTATTTGTTATTAATATGATATATATTTTATTAGGTACAATTCTGTAAAAGGGTGCTTTGATCTAAAACAAGTTCTGAAATAATATTAATATTAAAAACGTGACAGAAATATTAGGTGAAAATACTTATTTTTATCAAACAATTATCCAAAACCTTGTCTGGATGAAACTGAATCTGTAACATTAAAATATATTAAATGTCTTCTATTACACTTGCAAAATAACCCATTAAAAAAAAAAAAAATCGAATATAAATTACTAATGAGATCAAAACATTTTAGAAAAATTAATATGTATTCATGGGTTTGGATTGTGTTTTACAGCAATATGAATATTGTGTAATGGAATATATGGTAAACGTCTCAGGAATGAAATTTAAGAATTTCGTTAAGGCTGCTCGTCAGTAAACATCCCGATTCCCCTCGCTAGTGTTATTCCTATGGGCGTAGGATGCATTCGTATTTTTAAAATATCTCCCCAGGAAATTAATATTTTTAACTTCTGTTTTCTGTGTACTGTTCTTAAAGAATGTCTCTTTTTTTCTTAGTTATCAAAATATTTCTGAACTATGTGCTTAATTTATAATTTTATGTGTTAAAATCTTAACGAAACTGTATAAGATTTTAACATTTCATATACAATTCAGTATATATTTTAGAAAAAAACATTGACAACTAAGAAAAAAAGAGACATTCTTTAAGAACAGTACAAAGAAATCAGAAGTTAAAAATATTAATTTTACCGAGAAGATATTTTAAAAATACGAATTCATCCTACGCCCATAGGAATAACATTAGCGCGGGGAATCGGGAAGTTGACTGACGAGCAGCCTTAAGATCCCCTAAGAACTTCGTTATTATTTTTTTAGGGTGGGGGTAGGGGAGGTTAAAAAAAAAAAATTGAACATGTGTGCATAGAATCGTATTTGCCATTAATTAAATCTCATCATGTACTTCAGGGCTCGATGCAGGTTCTTATTCTTGGGGCCCATTTTGTGAAAAACAAACATTATTTTTGTGAAATTTATAATCTAAAATCCAGTTATTCAAATTCGAAAAATACATTTGTGAAATTCTAGAAATTAATTACAAATTTTTTAAGCAAAGTTTATTTTTTCAGCTATTTTTTAAACTTTCCATATAAATATTCTCAATACTCTGTTTACGTTTATTTTTTACTACGTTTAATTTGTTACGTTACACCAGCACTTCCCAACCTTTTTTCTTTCACGTACCCCTTGCTTAAGCTTTTCATTTCGGAGTACCCTCATTTATCATAAACACCCATCCACAGCTCTCCCCCCTCCCCCCGCCCACATATTAAAATTTCCATCTATCGTGAATGCAAAATCCATATTTTAACAATTATTCATTATTATATTTTCTATTCATTGAGGGAGCACTGTTGTTTTTAGTATTATTTAAAATATTATAAGTTATAAAGTATTATTATTCAGTATTTATCAGTTATCAGAACATGCCTATTAACAGCTGCACTCAGGTTCTCTTGTATTTCAAAATAATCAGATTGTTTCGTAGAACTCGTAGTTCCTGAATCATCAATTTGAATTTCAATCGCAGTTGCAGTAATATTAAGAGCTCCACATTTCAACCAGTTACCCATTTTTAAATATAAAACCGAATCATTTGAATAATAAGTAAACACTTCTAATTAAATACTCATTAAAAGGAAGGAAGCTTTCCGATTAGTATGCGTTAATGATATAACTCCGCCTATTCGAAAACGAAAATAAGAGCCTGCTTTTCAACACGTTTTAAAATAAAACATTTAAACCAGAAGCTCTGACGTAATTTAAGAGTTTTGTAATTATTATTAAAAACGGAGATAAAAATTAGGCGGGGAAAAAGAACATTATATAATGATCAATGGTAGTTTTCGCAAATATTGGGAAAATATATAAGTACTCAAGCAATATGTTTAGCAGTGGGCGGAGCTAAAGACATATAACCAATGGGTTCAATCAAGATGTATAATCAATGGGTTATTAGGTCTAGTGGTCTTTTGCTCTCATTTTGAGTGTAACATATTGGAGTTAAAGGGACACATTGGAGTTACACCTGAGTACTTTGTAATCCAAAACTATTAACTTTCTTTAAATGTTTTCAGTTAAACGATTTTTGTGATTTCCGCCATTACCGATATTATTTTCACGTATTCCCAGCAGGCCCGCCACGTACACCCAGGGGTATGCGTACCACAAGTTGGTAACCGCTGCGTTATACGATCACTACTTCCATAATATTATACGTTTACGCATTACGGAGTTAGCGTACTGATATGTATTGAAAGATCATGTCAGTTGTCTCCGATAGGTGGCCCTGTACCCTGTGAAAAAATTGACTTCCAATTTTTGTATGGAGAAAACATGAATACAATCCGCATTTGGTATTAAGGAGGTAGTGCTTAAACAGACGATGATTACGTTTTGGTGTAAACAGTCCAACAGGTGGTGCTGCTATTCTACCTTTTTCATGTTTTTCAAGATAGCTATATCTCAAGAACTAATGCAAAGAATTTCATCAAACTTCAGATTCTGTTAGGGGGATGGACATCTTGGGGAAGGGGATTTAGGTGATTATTATTTATCGTTACTTCAACTTCAAAGCAATTGAAATATAAAAGAATTTTTAAGCTATGTGGTGTAAGAGAGCGGGGAGTTTAGAAGGTTGACTGTTTATTTTTGCATTCAAGTCAAAAATAAGGGAAATTTTTTTCTAAAAATCAAAGACCTTTACAGAAATTAAGTTTGTATGTTATTGGGGGGTTGGAAGGGGAAAAAAATCGAAAATTTGGAGAAAGGTTGGAGGGGGGGGATTAAAAGAATTATTATTCAATATTGCTAAAGAAAAGACAGAAATATTTTCGAAAGGATAAGGAGTTTTAAGAACTATTTTAAATTCTATGTTGAGGACAGGGGAAGGGCAAGGCAAAATTTTGGGAAGAGAGGATGGGGATTTAGTGTATTATTTGCTTTTGCAGCAAACTAATGAACAGAGCAAAAAAAAATTAAAATAAAAAGCTTCATAGGATTTTAATTTTGTGTGGCGAGAAAAAAAGAGGAGGAGGGGGGTTTGATAAAATCTTAAGACAAGCGGGAGTCTGCGGAAATGTTGACAATTCTCAACTATGCATGGTGAGGCAATCTATTTTAATTAGAGATGCAATGTACTTTTTAGAAAATGAAGAACGCTGTTCGACTTGAAATATTTTGAATTTTTATGACGAAAAATTCCTACTTTTAGATATAAAATGGCTCTATAAATATGTCAGGAATTTTCGTGTTTTTTCAGCGGGGAATTTTCTGTTTTACAATCTGTCCTTATTATTATTTAAAATAGGATTAATGACAGAACCGCTATCTCAGAGAGAGGAGAAGCCGTTGTAAAACTAAAAAAAGTTAGTTGTTATTGGATAGAGTACCAGATGTTCTTTCTTTTACATAAATCATTACCGTGTAAAAATAAACGGTTGTAGCTGTCTGTAATGAATAAATTTGAAAAAAACAAAATAAAAGAAATAAAAGAAATAAATAAAAGAAAGTAAAGCGAATAAGTACGGTATTTTTCTAAATTTTTCCAACTTTTAGGACTGTTTCACACAATTTTAAGGAAAATTAAAGAAGTATTGTACATCTGAAATATATACTCACATACACTTATTATAAATGTCACTGAAATTGTCCTATTAAAAAAAAAACTTTAATCGCATTTTAAAATCGATAGTCATACACCTTGGCATTTGCAGCATGTTATGATTTGTTTATTTATATATGGTTACGGCAAATTAAAAATCAGGTCAATAAAATATCCTAATAAGTAAAAAAAAAAAAAAAAATTTACAAATGCAATTTGTTGAAAAATTGTACCTCAATTTACTGACATTTTTATGGTTTTTAAATAATTTTAAAGCATGGCTTTGAAAAAAATCTATCTCTATCGCATGCAACCCAATTTCGAAACAATAACCCGTTTGCACTTAAAACAATATAAATATTTCAGCATTGTTTCCGTCTAATATTCAAAAACGGAAGTAAAATTTCTAAAATAAATAAATAAAATAAGAAAATAGTATAAAAGAAGCACATATTTTTGGCAGACATATAATCGAACTAAGCGCTAAAACTACTGAAACAATCATTAGGGAAACCTTTGACAATTTCTTCAATTATTAACTCCTGACATACGGATGTATCTAATACGGAATACCCTAACGGAATACTCTATACCCTAATATCTATACCTAATAAAGTATCGCTTTTAATAAATTTGAAAACCTTATTTGGATATATAATTGATGTTTTTTATGTAATAATGTTTTGTGTGTTGTTAGTAGACAATCTAACAAAATGTGTATTAAATGTAAAAAATCTATTAGAGTTTTCAATTAAAAAAAATAGTTCGGCTTGGATCTTTTATTTTAGTTATTCTGGGTGTGCTGTTGTATGTAAATCCAAGTTATTCAAATCTTTTTTATACTGTTTTAATGTTTTAAATATGTAAAAGGTATGGTTAGAGATAAAGTTAATTTTGCGAAGTATGTTTTAATAGTTCCAAATCAGAAATAAATAACAGGTATTTATTAAAGTAAAAACAGGTAGGTTTTGCTGTGCTAACATATATTATTATGTATGTCCCGTAATATCGGCCACGTCATCATAGACGAGAGAAGCCGTTATGTACTCAGAGCTCCGTGACTCGCGTTCAACGCACCGAATGTAGGGGGTGTTGTCCAGTGCACGGCCAAACATTATAACAGCTGTTCTTATGGAACTCGATGGCTCGACCGTGATCTACTCAAAAAATCGCATAAAACAAATCGCAAAAATTCACAGGATTGGATTTATCCTGCTGATCTTATTAATTTTTATTTAATATAAAGTTTATTTCCTTTCATCTACTCGACAGCCCATTCTTCCGTTGTATTTTCAGTACTATCATTGCTGAAAAGTAATAATAAAGTAAGTAATAAAGCTGTATATTTTTACACGGAAACCGATTTATACAGTAAAATTTGTTTTGGCTTCAAATTGAGCAGTTTTTCTTTTAAGTATCTGCTTCTTTAAAGTAAATTGACCAAACTCTTGAATAATCTATGCCAAAATTATCTCATCTTTTGCAAGCGTGCAGCAACGATTTTGATACAATAGTATGGGTTGAAAACGATGAAATGAAATTCCTTTGGAATATCTGGGAGAATATTTGGAATATCTGGGAAGCGTCTTTTCATGTACTCGCATTACTCTCTTTCCGTCATAATAATTAATAAGCGTTATTTTTTTTCATGTTCATATAATCATTTTTAAAGGGTGATAATGTTTTAATATAATTCTGAATTTTAAAAAATGATTTGTTATTAAAATAATTAGTAATGTATTGCTACAGAATGCACTAATTCTCCCAGATATTCCAAAGGAATTTCATTTCATCGTTTTCAACCCATACTATTGTATCAAAATCGTTGCTGCACGCTTGCAAAAGATGAGATAATTTTGGCATAGATTATTCAAGAGTTTGGTTAATTTACTTTAAAGAAGCAGATAATAATAGATGGAAATAGCTCAATGAGTAGGGCTCTGATTACTACCAAGACGGGATAAATAAGTTGGTCGAACGTTCTGACAAATGCCTAAACAGGTTTGGCGACTATGTGGAAAAGTAAAGACTAGATGTGTCTCTTGATTGCCATTTGTATCTTGTTTCTATTGTTAATAAATACTTTTTCCTTTGCCTTGTAAACTTTTTTTTGGATCACCCCTCGTAATTAAGATACCGATTTAGCTCCACTTGGCGGTAGAAAATGGAACTAAAAGATTTTGCAGCGCGCGCGTAGCACGCCTGATATAGGGTGTCATAGGCAAAAGAGACACGTGCCGGAGTTTCGATCGCAAAGAATTTTATTTAGAACTGAGTGCACCCCTAGCGCTGGTAAGTGAAACTAAACAATTTTGCATTTAAAATTTGTCCGATTCAAGCAAAAGACTCGATTTCAAAGACAATTGATTCATTCAACTTAACATAAACTAATTAAGATATAGCTAGCTAATAAGACATAGCTATGGCGCCCCTTCGCGGTGGAGCGCATAACCAAAATATATTCTGTACATGTACAGAACGCATACTATACGTTGTCATAAGCAGGGGGGAGACGTGTGGGAGTTTCTTTCGGAAAAGGGTTTGTTTAGAACAGAGTGCACCCCCTGGTAGTGGACAATGTAACTAAAAGATTTTGCTTTTAATCTTGGTCCGATTCAAACGAAATCTTTTCTGACATTCTTCCGAGGTCTTCCAGGTACTAAATAATCTTCGATATCATTTTTTCAGCCCTTGGTTACACCATTTATGAATATTAATATCCAGGGAGTAATTTATTTTCTCTGGTTCTGTGGGTCCGATTTTAACGGGAATCGGTTCATTCAACTTAACATGAACTAATTAAGATACAGCTAATTATTTAAGACATAGATTTATACTCCCTGGCGGCTACCCCCCGCATTCTACACCGTGTCGTAAGCAGCAGGAACGAGAGTTTCGTTCGGAAATAGGTTTATTTAGAACAGAATGCTCCACCTGGTGGTAGAAACGGGAAGTAAAGATTTTACAGCGCGTGCTTAGCACTTCTGTTATACACGACATCGTAGGCAGCGGGGACACGTGTGGGATAATTTGTTTAGAACAAAATGCATCCTCTGGCGGTGGAACTAAAAGATTTTCCTGTGCGTGCGCCAAAAATGAGTTTTTATTGAAATTGCAAAAGAAAGTTGCCGATTTGATAATCCCAGAAAACGAAAAAGTTTCATTTTCACTCATCCTCGAGTATTAAGAAACGTATTGGATTATTTGAATCGAAACTCATAGTTTATGTTTCTGATTCCGAAAATGCAAATTTTGTGATAATCCGAACGGTAACTTTTTAAAATTTTGATCCAAAACTGACCCGTTTTGTATCAAATGATCCCGACATTTGAGGAGGTGGTATTAAATTTACTTCCGCTTCGGGCAAATCTCTCTTTTTAATTTCCGAAAGACAAAGAGTTATTTAGAGTGATTTAGAACGCTTTGTACGGCAGAGAAAAACTCTCTGTACTCTGCCGTACAAAGCGTTTCAAACGTCTGGCTGCGTTTCGCTTAGTTCATTCTCTTCGTCCCCCCTCCTTTATTCGCCTCCACACTTAAACTTTCCCGGTCGGCGGAGTGTTCCTATTGGTCTCTCTGTCACGTGTGTTTCCTCGTCTCCGCTGTTGTTTTGAAAAATTCAACGCCATTTCATCTGGCCGCGGGGCGAGAGATGGCAGGCAAGCGGTCATGGCCTAGGAGTTTTTAATTCGTTTTTACCTTTTGAGTTGGCACTGAAGATGGAGCTTAAGGGCTCTGAAACAGCTGTTTGCCATTAGAAATGATTTTAATTTGTGCTAATTTAACGTTGCACATTTATTTTTAATATAACGGCACAAAGTTTTAATCCACCTTTTAGAAATTTAGTTTTTTCTAGTATCTGAAACTTTTTTAGAGATAGGAGTAGTCATTCCGCTGTTTGCTTCTAGGTAGCGCTGGAAGTGGTATCGTGACATGGGGGTTGACATTTTATTATTGACTATGGCCCTATGCTACTGACTATGGTTTATGACTGTGACTCTGACCGTTCTGAAGTTAAAGTGGGTGGATAGAATTTTAGTAGGAACCCTGTGTATGCTTATGTATGACTATCTCGAATAATTTTATCAACTTTTTTTTCTTGCTTCCCTATTTATTTTGAGCAGCGTAGGAAATTTCTTTTGTAAATTGCCAAGATTTTCTTTTGCACGAATTTTATTTCTAATGATCAGATAATCTTCTCGTTTTTCTTTTCCTTATATTTATTTATTTATTTAGTATTATTTTTTTTAATCAAAATAAACAACAACAACAACAAAAAATAAATAAAATTATCAAAATCTAAAAAAGATATTTTAATCTATTATTTATTATCAAAAAAGATTTTGTTTAAAGACTTTAAATTCTTGATTCATTAATTTTGTTTTAGACATTCATTAAACTATCAGATATTATTATTATTTATTTTAACATATGTTTCCTAATTCAAATACCATTAGAAGTAAGTAAAATTAAATGAAATTGCTTATTTCTTATAACTAGAAAAAATTTAAAAAATTTTTTTTTTTTTTTTTTTTTTTTTTTTTTTTTTTTTTTTTGTATTTTGTAATTTTAATCTCTAATTGAAAGTCTAAAAATACGTATCATAGTTAAAAATAACTGTCGAAACTGAAATAAAGTTTTTAATTATTGCAGGGAAAGTACGGAAATAAAATATATATATACATAGGTGTTGGCAGTTTTTACTATGATTTTCAGTTAATTAAGGTAAAAAAAAAAAAAAAAAAAAAAAAAAAAAAAATTGAAACAAACAAATTAGCTACGGATAAGGTTTTGGAACAGAAGCCAGGTTTTTATAATGATGTCCCATCGATATTTTCAATGCTGTTTTATCAGATTTTCATCAGTATTCAGCCGACTTCAGTTCAAAAAATCATTATTTCAGAATGTGAAAAAATCAATTAAAAAATGTTCATGCAAAATCTCAACAGACTGATGTGGAAAAAAGATGTTGTCCTTTACTAATTAGCTTAGATTATAAAAAAAGAAGTAAAATTACTTATGACTCAAAGTAAGTACTTAAAAATTTTGAAATGAATTTGTTTGAGTCAATGAAAGTGTTTGATAATGACAATTTAATTAATAAAGTTTCTAAGCTCGTCGTTATATCGCGCTTCGTGATATCGTTTATTAGGATTTATCACTTTTTTTCGCCGACACCCTTACCCTAAAAATTAGAACCAAAATGCATGCATCCGAAATAGATTGTGAAACATTTTCCAATACTAACAGAATATTATTAAGAAATTTAATTTTTTCATATGATGAAACGAGATAGCTAAAAAAATACAATACTCAATAAAAATTCATTTTTCAGCAATTGCTGCCCATAAGGGGCAGTGTCCATAAATGATGTCACACTTTTTTTTCAATATTTTTGATCCCCCTCCCCCCCTAGTCACAAAGTGTCACACTTCACCATACCTTCTTCCCCCCTTGTCACATGTCACGCTATATTACATAGACATATATTTGGAGTTCAGATACAAAGCACTACGTTATAGATCATGTTTCAAATTTTATTTTTCAACTTTAACTATAACTTTTAATGTCATTTGTGAGCATAACAATAAAAATGATTCGTGTATTTATTTTGTATAAAATAAGATTAAGGTTTATGACAAAAACATAATTAATATACAATAAAGTAATACAATTAGTAATAAAATATTTATATTTTTTTTTGAAAAGAAAGGAATATAAGTGAAAAAAAAATCACGTGAAAATTGTTTTAGTCCGATTAAAAAATACACTCAAATTCTGGTAATTTCAAAGTAACTTCAAAATTTAATCTGCTGATTTTAATGATTTTATTTTAACCAAAATGTGTGGTGTCACACTTTTTCTTACCCCCTCGAACCCCCTTGTCACAAACTGTCACAATTTCATGAACCGCCCTCCCCCCCCCCCCCCCCCCCCTCGAAGCGTGACATCATTTATGGACGGCCTCTAATCCAAGTCTTTCATGGAGCTCTGTATCTGATCTACAGAATTTGTAAACAACACATAGTACAAAATAAATTACATAAAGTTGCATACCACAGCGGAAAGAGCACCTCTACCAGTTACCGATCATACCAGTCCCTTAACCGAATTCTCTTGTACGTCGCTGTACATGAACGATAAATCGTACGCACTCCATAATCTATAGAAAATAAGTTGTATTGAACCTTAGTGATCCTTTTACACTCATTATGTTTCAAGTGTCATAACATGTAAAAAATATACCGCAACTCATTTTTCCGCCATAGACCATAATGTAAAAGAATCATTCTGTACGTCCCTGTAATTGAACTATAAATGCTACTAATTGTAACTCCGGTGAAAGCATGCTGTAGTACAACTCAGCAATGCATATTAATTCCATTATATTTGAAATATCGAACATGAATAAAATGCGCCTTAAACGATTTTTCCCCGTAGACTCTAATGTAATGGAATTTTTTGTGTGTCCTGTAATTGAACTATTAATGCTACATGCTTTATTTTCTATAACGAATATTCTATAGTAAAAAATTCCATAATGTATAAAAATTTCATCACAATCCGAGCATATTTACGAGAGTTAGAGCACGGACAGACAGACAAACCTAATTCATAAACACTTTTCAACTATGTTGGTAAGTGTTAAAAAAACTAGTTTAACTATATATTTACGATAACTTTATTTAAGGATGAATTACAATAAAAGCATCATTTGATCGTTAAATTATTAACAAAAATTACATTATCTGTATAAAGATAAACTAAGATTTTGGAATGAAACAGAGAATATTTATTTGTAGTTTGCAAAGTTTACAATTTTCTAACACCCTTTGTGTTATAACACGCTTTTTACTTGTCATATTTAATGAAATCCTTACAATAACCTTACAATCCATAGAATTCTGTTGCTAATTTTGATAAAGTATCTTCACTACTGTTAAAGTTATGAACGAAAACTCTAATTCTCATTGGAGTAAGAAATCCTGTACACTGAAAAATAAATATATAATTTAACAAATTACAATAACCATTGAAAAAATGTTCCGAAAACTTAAAAAAAAAAAAAAAAAAAAAAACCGTACTTTTGTGTTATAGCGGCACCTCACAATTATGATTATGCCAAGGTTGCAGTTATGATTTCGCCAAGATCATCGCAAAGCTTATATATGCATCCTATATACGCATATATATATTCCAAACACTCCTATATGTGCCATATACGTCATTATACATAGATTATTTACGTCTTATATATATCATATACACATGTCATATATATACATCATATCATATATGCATCATATATGACTATAACTTGGCCACATACGTCAAGAAATGTTATGTATATATATCATATATTATTATAATGTCATACATGCTTTATAATTTGGCGATAAATCTTGGTCGCTTGGCGATTCATCCTTGGGAGCCGCTATAACACGAAGATACCAAATTTATACTTTATTTTTCATATCTGATAATTTGCATCAATCCTTTTTGTAACGATTTTATGCATTTCTATTGCCTATTCAAAGAAAAATTCTTCTAAAGTTATGCAGAATTTCATTAAAAATTCTTCTAAAGTTACAGAATTTCGTTAAAAACGCTTAAAAAAAATAAAGTGACGACGTCAATAAAGTGACGACGTCAATGAAATGACGATGTCAATGAAATGACGACGTCAATCAAATGACGACGTCAATAAAATGACATCAAGAGGTCCACTCTCGACCGAAAACAACAACCATTTTCCCAATGGTTAAAGAAAATGTTGATTTTACATTATAATACTGGCTGCGCGGAAGTTTATTACTGCTTATTTTACTGTTTATTACTGTTAATTTTACGGTATAATACTGGCAGCTGGGTTGCCAGTATTATACTGTAAAATCAATAATTTTTTTTTTTTTTTTTTTTTTTTGCAGTGTAATTCTGATTAAATAAATGGATGTCTGACCATTGTTTCCTATACAATAAATGACTATTAGAGTGTTCTGTACTAACCCTTAAAGTTTGTACCATGAATTCGGGATGACACGTAGATTTTATCTATATTTAATGACTTAACATAAAGTTGTTCCAGCCACAAGAAAAGACAGGATCGAAAAATCATGCATCAGGCATAGATTATGAGACACTTTCCAACACTAACAGCATATTATTACGAAATTTCATTTTTCATAACTGATAAAAGACTGTTTCTGCTCTTTTTCTTCACCAACATTTATGTACACTATAATTATAATTAAACACTTATTCAGAAGTCTCTAGCCATAGTATTAGGCCTTCCATCTAAAGCTCCATTATATCACGAGAAATCTTTCGCGAAATTTAAAAAAGTACGTTTTTAACATTTTGAGATAAACCGCTTTGAAGTATCTTTATAATGATGGCCTACATTGAGATCACCTGAATTATTTTTAGTCATAACTAGCGTAATTATAGGAATTTTTGTTAAGTTTATTTTAAAGGGCAAGAAATATTGATTTTTAATCCATACATTTTTGGAAAATTCGAAATTTTTAACAATTTAAAAATAATATGCTCCTTTAAGCCAATTCAAATGCACTTACAATACGTTAAAATTTCAATTTTATATATCTGGTGAGTATAACCTCAACATATAAATGAGGTATAATTTTTCATTTATCTATACTGATATTATAAAGAAGTAACGTTTCGTGTTTGTATCTAAGGAGGGGTAATCTTTGAAACTACAGAGTCGATTTCAAAAATAATGGTGGCAAATTACTGGCGACCATATCTGTTACAACATAAGCTATACTTTATGTTGGTACAGGAACCCCCAAAAACGTTCTTAAATTGTGATTTCTGTGGTATTGTTGGGGCTAAAAACTTGAAATTTGTTGTGAGTGTAAATTTTAAGATGTAAACACTCGCTATGAACGGTTTCGAAAAAATTCGAAATTTAAAAGGGCGCGGAAACAAAAGACGTTCTAAAATTGCAATTTCTGTGACACTGTTGGGGCAGAAAACTTGAAATTTTGTATAGTAGTTATTTTTAAGATGTAAATGTTCTAAAAGAACGGTTTCTAAAAAACTCTAAGTTTAAAAGGGGGGAATGAGCGGAAAGCATTGTAAGAACGTTTTAAATTATGATTCATTTGGAACTGTTAACACTAAAAACTTGAAACTTGACATGACTTTTTTTAAAGACATAAATACAGGATGCTTCAGAAAAATGTATACATACACTGTTTAACGGGTCATAACTTTCTAATTTTTCTTTTTTTTTAAAGTGTAATTATTTGAAAACAATGAGTGGACAAATATTATCTTCAGAAAAAAGAAAATGTGTTTTAAAATACTATTGTAAGTACGAAAATGCAGCAGAAGGAGAAAAACAATATCGCAGGGAGTTTCAGACAGATCCACCTATGCAACTTACAATTCATCGGATAAAAGATAAATTTCAAACGAATGGATGTTCACAGACAACGTTCCGTAACCGCAATTGAGCAAGAATGCGCCAGAACACCCAATGAAATTCTTGTTGAAGGAAATTTGTGAATCAGTAGCCCACCGTTATAGGCAATGTATTGACCAGAACGGTAATAATTTTGAGCATCTGCGTTGGGTTGGTTGATTTAGGATGGCCGATTCTCTCGAGGGATAATAACTCGAGGGATATAGGCCCTAGGTAAGGGGCCCTCCGTGGGGGTCTTTCTAAGGGATCCTAACCCGTATTTACGGCAAGGTTCGAAGAAAACCACGGAAAACTCCGAACGGTTAGGTCGACGAGCGGGACAGGGGTTTGAACTGAGCACCTCCCGTCTACCAGCTTTGAGAGCAGAACCTCTCAGCCACTGGTGAAGCCATCTGCTTTGGGAGGAAAATTTATACATTTTATGTAGATTCTTTTGCAATTTAAATACTAATTATATGTGAATAAAAACTGGAGTTATAATCATTCAAAGTGTGCATGCATTTTTCTGACGCACGCTGCATTCGCAACAGAATAATTTCTACAAGACTTCGAAATGTAAAAGGGTGCAGGTGCAACAAACGTTCTAAGATTGCGATTTCTGTGATGCTGCTGGGGATAAAAACTTGGAATTTCGCATGGTCGTTATTTTTAAGATGTAAATGCACTCTAATAACGTGTGTCTAAAAAATTCGAAATTTAAAAAGGTGAAACGAGCGGAAAACGTTCTAAAAACGTTCTAAATTACTATTTATTTCGAACTATTATAAATTTGAAATGAATAATAAAACTAGATTCCCCCCCCCCCCCCCCTCCTCTCGCTAAACAATCGAAAGACCTTATGCAATTTAAATGCAACATAACGGGTGACTACGTAGCGGTACTTAATTGAATCCTTTTCATTTACCACTTTATGCTCTGGCGGTTACTTTTTAAAATGCTATAAGAAATACTTTTTTAAAAATTCATTTAACACATCAATTTGCAACAATGTATTTCAGAATGAATTATAAATACTTTACTTTATGATATTCCAAAAACATTAGTCGTTGAACAAAGCAAATATATTTTTAAATGACTAATTTCTTCTTCAATTATAACTTCTCAGCTTTCTTCATGTTCAAAGACATGAAGTATGGGAAGTTTCGGTTCTGTAAATTTTTTTTATTTATAAACAAATAAATGAGTAGAACGTTAAAATGCATCTTAAGGGTGTATTCAAATCCAAACTGATTATTTTGAGACACATTTGTAAATTCATTTTTGCTCTAAAATGCATCCAATTGACAGGTTCTCTTATTCAGAAACTTTATAATGTCCGTATTGTCTTGATGTTTTGATAAAGGCAGAATATAGTTCAAAAAATGCTGTCAAAGTGAACATTTTGAAAGGAATTTCCCGAAGCGATAGCGTTGGAAACCAAAAAAAAAAAATGATCGTACTGTGAAAATAATTGTCTGTAAATCAATTTTTAATTAATTGAACGAAAAATAAAAACATGGGTCCCTTATAAATGTCTTTATAAATCACGCCGCCAAATTTCCTGTTGTTACTTTTAAAAATGAGTCTGGGAATGTCTCTCAAAATTTTGAGTTGTTGAGCGTGGAATTTTTTTTAGGTGGCTTTCAATACAAAAAAGTAAAAAGCTACCTATTGCAGCCGTTCGGAGGAAAGCAGTTCCGGAAAATTTCGATATATTTTCACCGATCATGACCCCCAGACCCCAAAACCACCATCCGTCCAAATGTTGATTTATATATATATATATATATATATATATATATATATATATATATATCTGACCTATGTCATACGATAACGCCCGTTTTTATAAATCGATTTTGATGAAACTAATTGTGTGTATTAAGGTCACTAATGTCTCGACCGAGTTCGTTGGCCAGCTTGGTCCGCCATTTTTTTTCAAGATGGCGGCCATTTAAAAATTTAAAACTAAAATAAATATACAAAAAAATTAAAAATTAAAATTTATTTTTTAATTACGTGTTAGGCCTTGATACAAGGATTCCAGAGCATTTTTTGGTTTACCTCTATCTTAAAAATGGCTGAGATAGAGCAGTTTGAAATTCTAGGGTGGCTGACATTTTGAAACAAAACAGCACATTAACGCGATTACTCGCAAATTATTTTCCTTCATTGTTGTAATAATTTTCCCAATCATACGCATAAAACTATATATTCATATCCGTTAGCGCCAAAATTGGCGGCATTGGCGACAAAATTGGCGACATTTGGCGAAATATCGCCAAATTTGGCGACCAAAATAAGTCTTCATAAATTAAGCCAATTTGGCTATTGCTCAATAATTTGGCGAATTTCTTATTCAAATTCAGTATTAATGAATCTTTTGTAAACGTTTCTTCGCATTTTAACTTGCTGTTTTCGTGTAACATTAGCTAAAATTTTAAAACGAAGATATAGGAAAGCTACCTTTTCCTCCCAGTACAGGCCGGAAGGACTTTTTTTTTTTAATACCGCCTTAAAAACTCAAAAATTAAAATTACACACAATGCGTTTTATTTTTTAAAAGATGACAAAATTAAGTTGAAACTGGTGTGAAACAAAACAAGAACGAAAAATCTTGCGTCAAGCATAGATTATGTAACACTTTCTAACGCTTCCAAAATAATTTTACAAATCATTACCGCTTAATAAGCTGAAAAATAACATCTAAGTAAACAATTTGGAAAACGCATAACATATTTAAAAACGTAATTTCAGGAATTTCCAACGTATACAATATTCGGAAAAATATCCAAATACTTTTATTCAGCCCTGTTTATGATCTATAGATTTGTATATATACTACATAGTATGCTAAATTTTAGTTTAGTTAGGAAACACGTAGCACAGTTTAAAATTCTCCTTCTGGAGTTTCTGTCAATAAACGGAAATGTGTTCGCGAACTTTTGTGCTACCCTGTATAGGATCTACAGACCAAGTAATAGAAAAAAGTGAGTTAAATTTAAAATCGCGTTCAGCAACTTAAAACGCACTTCCAGGAATTATTGTTAACAGACAGTAGAGAATTCTTTTGTGTGTCCCTGTAAATGAACGATGACTGCTATACACACACTATTCTGTAGTAAGCCTCTTGTAATGCACCTTAGTGATATATATAAATTTCAATGCGTTTTAAATAGGGAAACATTATTTAAACAAACCGCAAACGATTTTTCTCCATAGACGTAATGTAACGGAATTTTTTGACTGTCTCTGTAAAGTAACTATAAGTGCTATGCACACCCTATTCCATTTTAAGCTTCCTGTAATGCACCTTAGTGATATATGTCAGTTAGAATGTGTTTGAAATTGTGTAACATGATTAAAATAAACCGCAAATGATTTTTCCCCGTAGACCGTAATGTAACGGAATTCTTTTGAGTGTCCCTGTAAAAAAACTATAAGTGCTACACACTTCAGTTGAAATAGGGAACATGCTATCGATGACGACAATAACATATAAAAATTGCAGGGCAATCCGAGCATATTTACGGGAGTTAGGGCACGGACAGACGGCAGACGGCAGACAAACCGAAGTCATAAACACTTTTCAACTAGGTTGGAAAGTGTTAAAAAACTAAAAGAACTTCTTAAAACACCATCAAAAACTTTTAAATGCGCTAAAAGTTTTAAATTTCTAGCATATTTAAAAGTTTTTGATGGTGTTTTAAGAAGTTCTTTTAGTTCTTATTGATGACAAAATTGTAAAAAAAATGTTAAATTAGTAGTTTTAGCAACTAGGAATATAGGTTTCTTGGAAGCAATCTATTCCCAAGTAAACATTTTCCGATGTGTAATTGAATGTATACATGGGAGAGTAACAAAATATTAATTAGTATTAATGTTAATGCTGTTAATTTATCAGGTTTGTCTCTGAACTATGTTTGTTGAACATGGAATTGTTTACTTGACAATGAATAAAAACCGAAAACCTATATTCCCAGCTGAGAAAACTGATTAATGCATACTATAAAAACTAATCGGAAACGTTTCCGAAAATCAGCGAAAGCAAGAGAAACTTTGGTTTAGTGGATGATTCTTTAAATATTGAATTGGTGTCAAGTGTTTCTAAAGATAAAGAACGCTTTTCGGAATCAAATGTAACTCGGAAGAGGTAATTGTATATTTTCGTCCTTGGTTATGTTATATTTTCTTAGATTAAAAAACACCTTTTAAATACATAAAAACTTTCTTTTACTTAAGTAAGGTGTTACATATAATATACATATAAAGCAAATAAACCACTGATATGTTTCGGTTTCACCCGAGATAAAAACAATTATCATAAGAATACAACATCGATCAAGCTTAAGTAAAAGAAAGTTTTTATGTGTTTTTTACTTTCTTCTATCTTTACATGAATAAAGTACTGGATTTGTGAAAAAATTCGACTTCCGGTTTTCGGTGGATTTTTACCTTTTAGAGGGTCCTGAACACGATTGACTGTTTTTAAAAAATGTCTGTCTGTGAGTCTGTGACTCTGTCTGTATGTGACAAAAATTTTGTGGGCACTCTATCTCAAGAACTAATGCGCGGAATTTAATAAAACTTTAGATTCAGTTAGTCCTTGATATAGATGGGTACTGATTAGTTTTTGGTGTGGCGCTGCTATGCTACATTTTTCAAGATTTTCATGATAGCTATGTCTCAAGAACTAATGCATATAATTTTATCAAACTTCATATTCTGTTAGATCTTGACTTAAATAGACGATGATTACATTTTGGTGTAAACAGCCCAACAGGTGGCGCTGCTATACTACTTTTTTCATGATTTTCAAGATAGCTATATCTCAAGAACTAATGTACAGACTTTCATCAAATTTTAGATTCTGTTAGACCTTGACATAAATAGAAGCTGGTTACGTTTTGGTGTAAACAGTCTAACAGGTGGCGCTGCTATGATATTTTTTTCTAATGATTTTTACGATAGCTATATCTCAAGAACTAATGCACAGAATTTCATCAAATTTCAGATTCAGTTAGACGTTGACATAAGTTGCTGTTAATTATGTTTTGGTTTGAATCTGCCAACAGATGGCGCTGCTATGCTGCATTTTTCTGGATTTACACGAATTTAGCGATAGTCATACCTCAAGAACTAATGCAAGGAATTTAATAAAACTTTAGATTCTATGAGACTTTGACATAAATTGGTGCTGATTCTTTTTTGGTGTATGTGAAACTTGTATGAGATTGTCGAAAATGTGATTAAAATCTTTTTAATAATCTTTTGTGACATCTTTTTTTTTATGCAGTGCTTATCCTCTACAAAAACAGATTTAGTTCGTTAATTTTAATAAGTGAAATCTTTCTATAAAATTTAAAAAATTCAAGAAAATTGCTTTGGAAGGCGAAATTTCCATTAATTACTAATTTGGAACTTAAAAGTTTAATCCTCAGTTATTTTGTTAAAAGATTTAATCCCTTGAATATTTAGTAATAAACATTGATATGTCAGAGAATGAGTTATTGCCTTTCGAATTCAATTTTAAGTGATTATACTCGTTCAGTTTTAAATGTAAACTAGTTAAGCACTGAATAATCCTTTTACGTTAATTTATTGGGTTTATACTAATTTATTGATCATAAATCCAATGCAGTGTGCGTAGCACAATGAAGTTGAAAATTGATTTATTTGTTGCTCAAAAATGTTATGTAAACCTCTTTCATTACTTTTAACTTTAAAAATATTGGATAAAGCCATAATTAAACCCGCAAGAATTTTCCTTAAACCTTTCAGGGGTAAGGTATTGTAATGTTTAATTCATACCAGAATTTTCGAAAAAATTCATTTCGAAATAGGAAAATGTAATTTTACATTTTTTTTTTTTTCACAAAAGTTGTAAAAGTAAAATTTCATTCAAAAATTCTGATGCAAATTTTGTTTAAAATTAAGTGGTATACACATAATGTACCACCGCCTATCAAAGGGTTAAGGAGACGGCATACACTTTGAAATGAGCAAGCGTCGACGAAACATAAAATATGTTTGTTTGGAAATGCAATGAATGCCACAACTTTTTTCTCCAAAGTTGTAAAAGCAAACTTTATTAAAAAATTCTGGTTCAAATTTTGATTAAAATTAAATGATGTATATATTGGGTTGTTGGCCGTTTGGAAAAATTGGTTCGTACCGGAAAATTCCATCATTTAATTATTAGACATTAATTCCGATATCTATTCTTTTTTTTTTTTAGACCGCTGACCAGGCCCCTACCTGCTAGGCTTTTGCCTAGCTTGACGAGTTGATACCAGGCAACGGGGCGAAGATGTGTTTGTTAAATCTATAGACCGACGTGGCTTCAGTGCGTCTTGTTGCTTTAATTGCTTTTTCTTAGTTGGCCGGTTGCTAATTGATTTTTGATGAGACGGTTCAGCACTGCGCAGTGTAGCGAAGTCATGCCGGACGGATGTGAGATGCTGGGATATTTACTATTTCCTCGCTGCATCGCTCAACCATACATCATGCCATCGTTACTCGAGTTGGTCTCCTAATTTAGAACCTTGATCTGATGACGAGACCTCACCAGACTAGGCACCCCCAGAGGTGTAATTCACAGGTAACTTGGAGAACTTTACACCCATGACGGATTTTAGATGCACCGCAGCCATTATCGTATATGATCGCCGCATCTGAAAATGAATGGGGTTAGATATTTTATAACACTTTTAATACTACAAACTAAGTGCTACTTTTAGACTTTAAGTACTATTGCTTTACTTGGTTGTTTGTCTTAATTTACCTGTAGTTCTACCATACGATAATTTTAACTGAAAATAAATATTGAGTTGCTTATTCCTACTGGGGGGACATTATATGCACAATTTATTAAATTAAGAGAGGGTTTGGACCATTGACTATATATTATCGATATATAATTTAATATTTATAATTTATATAACTTATATAAATATGGGAGGGTAGGGATAAATGGTTATATACTAACTAAATAGAATTAATGGTACAATGTTTATAACTAGCACTAACTTAGCTTTGGGGGTGCTGAGAAGCTTAATTTAAGTTAAAAATTGCTACTAAAAACTGCTTAACTATTACGTACTAAAATTAGATGGGATACTAAAGTTACCTGACAGTTTACAAGGGGATGAACTTGGATTTTATTTCTTAACTACAAACTTTAATTTATTTCTAATTCTAAAAAAATACTATTAACTACATTTAATATTTATTTATACCTTCAGTTATTCTATACCATACCTACTGACGTTGTTATTTAGGATATCGCTGGTGTTCTCATCTTCTTTCGTGCGACATTGCCTGTATCTGTTTACAGTGTTTGATTTTTGCCGTTTATATTCTCTTGTCTCTATCATGGTTTTTTTTTTTTTTGTCACTTTCGTTAATTTTTTACATTGCGACTTTTGTCGCTGGTAGTTGTCACTATCTTTGTAGTTGCACACTGTTGCATTTTGCCCTTTTTCTTCCCTTGCTTGCATTGGGTTATTTATCCTATTGATTGCTACATGAATGTGCTTTTTGCGATCAGTCCATTGAATCCTAATGGCTGTTATCACTATTTGGTTTTGTGTGCAACTTTGTTGGTTAGTTATTTGAAGAACTTGGAGCACTAATGGGGTGGGGCTTGTTCCATGGTCGTTAGTCCGTCTTTTGCCTATGAGGCTGTTTCACTAGATGAAACATGTTTTTTCTATGGTTGCTTTATAGTTGCGGGTGTACGTTTTACGTTTCACCCCGTTGGTTTGTTGAAACTTATGACACATTTTGTTTGATTATACTTCCTCTTTTGGTGGCTTACAGTCCTTCATAGACGACTTCCACTCCTCACTAGCACTAAAAAGAACGACTTTTTTGGCGTAGCAATAAAAGCTCCCTTGCTACCTTTTTTTTTTTTTGCGTAGCAAGGATATTTTCTTGCTACGCTATGCTATTTTTGGATATTTCCTTGCTACTTTAAAAAAAAAAATAATATTAAATCATACTTACCAAGGGGGGGGGGGATAATGGGGACGGGGGTTATTCATCAAGGATCTCTCTGCTGCGAAGGTATATTTACTGTGATATTAGGTCAATGTTTTCTGTTAACCATCTGATCACTGCTTTTCCTTTTGTTTGTACATGTGTGTTGTTCGCTAACTCTTTGTGCCATAGTTTCTCATTGTTGGGTGTTATGTGGATCAGATGGTGTGTTTGTATTAGTGGGCAGGATGTTAAATAATGTTTTGGGGTTCCCAGTTCTCCGCATGAACAGTATGGTTCGTTCTGTTAAACCTATTTAGGTAGTTAGGAAATGCTACATGTCCTGCATATATTTGGCTTAGTAGATAGCAGCTGATAATTCTGTGCGATTCTACTTTTGGGAAGTATTCAACATTGGCCAAAGATATATATATATATATATATATATTAAATTTTGAAATGCAGTTTTATATATACTTTCACAAAAGTTATAAAAGCAAAATTTTATTCAAAAATTCTGTTGCAAATTGTGATTAAGTGGTATATATAAATGAGTAAACATCGGTCAAATACATAATATTTTCGTTTTTGTGTATATTTGTTAAAATTTGGAAATGAAATTTTGTAACTTTTATCACAAAAGTGATAAAAGAAAAATTTAATTCAAAAATTCTGGTTTAAATTTTGAGTAAAATTAATTGGCATATATAATATACCACCGCTCTTCAAAGGGTCAGTGGACTTTAATGGAGAAAATATTTGTAAAGTTGCAACGCATAGAACATTTTAATAATAATAATAATAATAAAACCTAATTATCAGTTTTAAAAAAGTTCAAAGTTTCAATAAATTGATTTTTCTTTTCGCTTATTTATTGAATTCATGGCACAGACCACTTATTTAAAGAATTTCTTTTCTGAATAATAAAAATAATGAAAAATAATTCTCGAAGTCTATCTTCCGCTTAACAAATTTTGAACTAATTCTTTTATATTTAAAAAAAAATAACATAAAAATGTGATTAAAATGTATTTACAAATTTGCCCTGATCTATAGAATTAATGTACACCATTTAATAAACACAAAATTTGATTGGTTTAAAAATGAAAACCATACCAGAAAAAGCATTTCCATGAATTATCGATCTTAATGAGTCTTGTGACCAATTTCTCTTGCGTGTCTCTGTAAATGAACGATAAATGCTATGCACTCGATAATCTATAGAAAACACGTTGTAGTGCATTTCGGAGATTTCATTATGTTTGAAATATCATAACGTCATATAAATGCACCGCAAACATCCCCCTCCCCCCTATAGATCATAATGTACTTTGTAAATGCAATAAGGGAATTATTTTGTGTGGCCCTGTAAATGAACCACAAATGCTACATATTCTATACTCCCGAGAAAGCATGCTGTACTCCATCTCAGTTATGCATCTGAATCTCACTGTGTTTGCAACATCGTAATATGAATAAAATGCACTGCACATGATTTTCCCCCATAGACCATAATGTAACGGAATTCTTTTGTGTGTCCCTGTAATCGAACTATAAATGGTATATACTTCATTTTCAATATCGAACATCCTATAGTAAACCTCAATAACATAGAAATATTTCATGGAAATCCGAATGTACGAGAGTTAAGTCACGGGTGGTCAGACTGACAAAATGAATTCATAAACACTTTTCAACTATGTCAGACTCTATGTTAGGTACTTCGTTAAAAAACAACCAAATTCAAAAAATGTTTTAAGTTAAGGGGGTCCGGGACACAGTTATTAAGCAATTCTATGTTTATTTTCTACTTAAAATGGCGTTTAAAAATCATGTTTCTATCTTAATTAGAAGATGATATATTAATTTTCTTTGTTTTCAAAATCTAGCTTTCAAGTAGTGGTTGTCATGGAAACGTTTTTTTTTTTGTTTGTTTTGTTTTTCTGTGTGATGGGTTTTTTCAACAATTCTCGTCTTTAAATTCTTATAAGTCGAGAACCGTTAAAGATAAATGGTTCAAACTGGGAACATGTCTTTTTCAATTATTTTACTTTAATTTTGATTTAGCGAATTTGAAAAAAAAAATTACTTTTGAAAATGTGATTTAAAAAAATTACTTTAATATTTTAATTTTTTTTTAAATTAATATATTAAAAATGGCTAAATCATAATTAAAACTTATATATTTTTGTATGATTATATGAAAAAAAATGAAATTTGACGAATATTATTTCAAGTTATAACGATTATAAATTTCCCTACTTAAAAAAAGGAATAAAATAAATTATTATTATTTTTTTAACTTTATGAGAAGTTTTATGATTTGATTTTGTTTACAAATTATATGGTTAACCATCACACACACAAAAAAAAATTCTAATTCAATAATTTTTTTTTTATGTGTCCCGGACTTTCTTAAAGAGAAATAAAAACAGATAATTTTTTATGGATTTTGAATTTTTTGTTATATATATATATATGCTTAGGGTATGGTTGAGTGACAGCACTTACAGAACAGCATATAAACAGCATAGAGAAGAAATGACGACTAAAACAATATGAAACATGGACTTCAAAATCGCGGCAGAACTAGTTTTCAAAGAATTATTCCGTTTTTCGGAATAATTCTTCTAAAATATAGATAAATCTACTATATATATAAAAAACAAACGGAAATTTCGTTCCGTTCCTTTATAACTCGAGTTCTGCCGAATGGATTTTGATGGAACTTACACTCTTCGAGAGATATTTTTTCAGGGAAGGTTTTAGTATATAACACAACGTTCTATGTATATTAGTTATAAAATTATGATACACTGTTAAAAATAAATCCGTAAATTCACGGTAAAAGTACTGGCAGCGAAGTTGCCGGACTTTTTCCGTTCCGTTAGTAGATTTTCCGTTTTGAAAAATAAAAGAAGGAAAATCGCCGTTTGCAGAAGCGGTAATTTCCCGTTAACGCTCTCAGAAATCACGGAAATATTCCTCGTAGAACTGACAGAAAAGGACATTTTCCGTTTTAGATAAACTCGGTTTAAAAAAATCTTGACATCTCACTTGTTGCTGCCATCTGTCGAATTTGGGGGAATATTTAATATCTGACATACGTCAAGAACAGCTTTTGGTCGACATTGGGTTTTGAACCAGAGGTGATAATGCCTGGAGTCCAGCGTCTTGCCGGTTTGACCAGCGGGCGCTTGCTAGATTAGTAGTTTGAACGGATCATTTGGAAATTCTCAAAATGGCGGCTTAGAACAGACATAATTTGGGGTTTAGAAGCTTGGTAATTTTGAAGTTAATTGCGAGGAGATTTCGTTATGAGATGATGTTGATGTTTTAAAATTGTAATATTAATACAGGATAAAAACATGAATTATATATATTCTTAACTTGATTGTTAGATGTAAAATATGAATATTATATTTGAATTAAATTCGATAAAAGATGTTTGCTTGTTTAAGAAAAGCGATTTTTTTTCCGACTATTATATATTTTTTAAATGTGTTCGCTTAGAATATATTTTCAGTGAGAGTACTTTTTATTACTTTAAAAACTAAATTGCGAATAATTTTAAAGGAATGAGAAAAATATTATTTTCTTTTTATTTGAAAGCATTATTTTTGTATGTTGCTTTTTTGAGTAAAATAGATTTTTTTTCACTTAATTTAACTATTATATATATATTTTAATCTGCTTGTTTAGAATATATTTTAAGTGCGAATATTTTCTTATAACTTTAAAAAATAAATTGCAAATAATTTTAAAAGAATGGGAAAATTATTATTTTTTTAATTCGAAAGTACTATTTTTTCTTTTTTTTTTTTTTAATAAACTCGAAATTTTAATTTATTAAATTTTTAGTTTTTCTGTGCAACAACATGTCAGTTTTTTAAACATTGAAAATAAATATGCAGCAGATAAGATAACGGAATATCTCCGTTATCCCCTTTCGTCGCCGTCCGATCCGTTGTTTTCAGGAAATATGAGGAAATTTTCTGTTTTTTAAAGGAAAATACCCTTTTGTCGCAAAAAAGGACTTTTTCTGTGAAATTCAGGAAAAAAATACCCGTGAATTTCAGATTTTTTTTAACAGTGTAGAAAGTTCTGTTATTTTAGCCGAAAAAGTTACCATTGCTAATTTTTTGGCGATCATTACTGTTGCAGAAAGAAATGAAAAGGCTATACATGTCGAAAAATAAAAGAAAAACTGTTACTAATTTTATTTTTTTTTTAAAAAGAAAGAAAGAAAGAAAGAAAAATACAAGATAAGAAAAAAAAAGAGTTTTGATGAGATAATATTATAAAACGAAAATATTTAATTTAAACATGATTGGGAATGTTCGTAATGCTTAAAAAATTATTCAAGGGGCAAGATTTCTATATTGAAACAATATTTGGCGATGTATCTTTTGTTTTTGGCGATTTTGATTTTACTTTTGACCTCAAACAATTTGATTTTAAGCCAAAAGGTGTCTTTTTTGTTGCAGAAAGAATTGAAATGGCTATACAACTGGAAAAATAAAATAAAAAACTGTTACTAATTTTATTTAAAAAAAAAAGAAAGAAAAGAAAAAAAAAAAGAAAAAGAGTTTTGATGAGAGATTTTAAGCCAAAAGGTGTTTTTTTTTTTTTTTTTTTTTTTTTTAAGTGTACGACTGCATTTTTTTTTTGTACTTTTCGGTTAGCCGGGCGCCAGTGATATATATATACATATGTGTATATATATACACATATATCTACACAAATACATGTATATACATACATATATCTACACAAATACATGTATTAACATACATATACAGGGTGATTATAAAAAACTATCCCGATATATGAGCCCCTAACTGTCATACCGTTCACAGAAACTGAATGAAATTCTGGCTTAAAGTATTTTGAGGTATGCGCTCAAGAATCACGTGAAAAACAACAGTTAAATTCTAACAGTTACGGTTACAGTGACAAAATTTCAAAAATTTCAAATGGCAACACCTACTTTTTTTTATTGGAATGTGATCTTCATAGTGAAAAACCATAAAAAGCGTTGGAACGGTGCCTGTAGCTTGAAAATCGCCGGCGCTAGACAAACTCAGAAGAATAGTGAAAACAACCAATAAGGAGGACAGAGAAGCAACAGAAAACAAAATATTTTATTGTGTTTCATACATTTTACATTTCACACACGACGACACTTTACATGCGGCAGATGGTGGATAGCACTGAACAATAAAATGTTTTACTTTCTGTTGCGTCTCTGTCCTTTATTGGTTGTTTTCACTTTTCTTCTTAGTCTGTCTAGCGCCGGCAATTTTCGTGCTACAGGTACCGTTCTAACACTTTTTATGGTTTTTCACTATGAAGATCCCATTTCAATTAAAAAAAGTAGGTGTTGCCATTTGAAATTTTCGAAATTTTGTCACTGTAACCGTAACTGTTAGTATTTAACTGTTGTTTTTCACATGATTCTTGAGCGCATACCTCAAAATACTTTAAGCCAGAATTTCATTCAGTTTCTGTGAACGGTATGACAGTTAGGGGCTCATATATCGGGATAGTTTTTTTATAATCACCCTGTATATACACTTATATGTATGAATATATATACATATATATATCACTGGCGCCCTACTCCGAAAAGTACCTTTTTTTTATTCAAATTCAAACTACATTAATAGCAATATACTTCTATTTACTTCTACATATATGAAATGTCGTTCCGGCTGCTTATATAACTCGAGTTCTGCTGAATGGATTTTCGTAGAACTTAAACTGTAAGATAATTTTTCAGAGAAGGTTTTATTGTATAACATATCGTTCTACGTAGCTTAGTTATAGAATTATTCTGGGAAGTTCTATAATCAGATCAATCCGATTATGAAATATTAGTCTTTTTAAGAGATTTTGCCGAATGGATTTCGATGGAACCTACACTGTTAGATAATTTTCTAGGGAAAGTTTTATTATATAACATATCATTCTACGTTGCTTAGTTCTAGAATTATAGGGGGAAATTCGAAAATCGGGTGACCATTTTTTAATCAAATATTAGCCTTTTCAATATTTGATTCCGATTATGAAAGATTAGCCTTCTGAAAAAGTTCTACTGGACTGATTTTGATGAGAATTGTATTGTTAGTTAGATGCTATTTCAGGAATGGTTTTAATGTACTACATATTGTTCTACATTGCTTAGTCAAACAGTTATGTGTGAAGGTTATATAGTCAGGTGAACCCGATTCCGAAAGATTAGCCTTTTTGAAAGTTTTTACTGGGCGTATTTTTTGCGACTTGCATTGTTAAGTACAGTGTCTCACAAAAGTGATGGGACACTTGTGCTTTATAAAAAGAAACTGCAATAAAATAAATAAACAAACATGTGCAAAAATTTTTTGGGTGTGTTTCATATTTAAAGTTAGTAACAATTATTACATAACATACATTTTGTCAAAATATTAAAATATTAATTTAGTAAAAATACAATTGTTCAGAACGGAGCAAAAAATGGCTCACATAAGTGATGGGACACTTACTTTTCCATCAAATATTTATCCAAAAATTTTACTTTTTAAAAGGTTTTAATATTTTGTTGGATTTCCTTTTACTTTTAAAACATGATTTAATCTTTTTGGGATGGATTCGACTATTTTTTTTGTGATTTCTGGAGTGATTTTACCCCATTCTTCTTGAAGCACCGATTTTAGTTGTTGTTTTGAAGAAATAGTGTGTTTGCGAATTCTTGATTCCAATTCTTGCCAAATATTCTCTATGGGATTTAAGTCTGGAGATTGTGGTGGTGTTTTTATTATTTCAGGACAGTTATATAGCAGCCAGAGTCTAACGTTCAGAGCAGTGTGCTTGGGGTCATTGTCCTGGTAGAATTTAAAATCGTTATGAAGGTTCAATTTTCGTGCTGAAGATTTCAAATTTTGCTTTAAAATATCAATATACTTGTACTGATCCATTATACTGTCAATAAAAACAAGATTACCAACTCCAGCGGACGACATACACCCCCATACCATAACTCCTCCTCCACCATGTTTTACTGTTGGTACCAAGTTCTGTTTGCGAAGTTCTTCCCTGGGTTTTCTCCACACCAAGATTCTACCGTCAGAACCAAATATATTAAATTTACTCTCATCAGCAAATATAACTTTATTCCAGTAATCAGAATTCTTATTTATGTTGGATTTTGCGAAAGCTAGTCTGAGTTTTCTATTCTTTTCACTTACGAAGAATTTTTTCCTGGCTACTCTACCCTGATATCCAGCAGATCGAATTACCCTTCTAATAGTTTCAGGATTAACAATTATTCCATATAATGCTTGTAAATCAGCAGCAACTTTTGAAGCACTAATTCTTGGATTTTTTTTAATATTTCGAACGATAATTCGCTTTATTCCATTGGATAGCTTTGATGGTCAGCCAGGTCTTCTTTTATCCTGAATCATATGATTCTTTTTATATCGTTTAATGATATTGAAAACTGTTGAACGACTCAAGTTAACTGTTTCAGCAGTTTTTCTAATAGATTTTCCACGTTCAATATGCAAATTAATAACTAATTTTCGAATTTCAGGCGAAGTTTCTTTTCGTTTAGCATTCATGACTACACAGAGCTAAAAAACACAAAAATTCCAAAACAAACTGGAGAGAAATACTGCAGACGATTTTATAAATTATTGCCAATTGCTTTTAAGTAAAAATAAAACCCCAAAAAATATTTTTATTGCTTATTTCAGACGATTTTTGTTGCATATATAATGGTGTCCCATCACTTATGTGAGCTATTTTTTGCTCCGTTCTAAACATTTGTATTTTTATTAAATTAATATTTTAATATTTTGACAAAATGTATGTTATGTAATAATCTTTACTAAATTTAAGTATGAAACACACCCACAAAAAAAATGTGTACATGTTTTTTTAATTTATTTGATTAGTTTCCTTTTGTAAAGCACAAGTGTCCCATCACTTATGTGAGACACTGTAGATAATTTTTAAGGATGTTTTTAGTATATTTTATTTCTTTCTGTTAGTTTTAGAATTATGTGAAAAAGTTCTATAATCAGATGAAGCCGATTATCAAATATTAGCCTTTATAAAAAAACTTCTACTGAATGGATTTTGTTAGTTAATTTGTTTGCATTGTTATATCGACAATTTTTAGTGATGGTTTTAGTATATTGCATATAGTTTTATCATTCTTTAGCAAACCTTAACTATAAATGACCAAATAAAAGAGTTGGTTCTTAACAGCTAAAATTTTTACTGCACATTAGAAAATATAATAGCGCAATCACGTAATTTTTCAGTAATGTGGAAGGATATTCCCGGTAAATATACAGATTGCTTTCAAATACAAGGTCAAACTAAACGATATATTTCGTTTGATTCAAGGTTCATTTGTAGAAACCGACCAGCGCAGCGGGCGTAGCTTGCTAGTAATCTTTAAAACATATATAAATAAATGCGAAAAGAATTAATAGTTTAAATTAATTAACTGTAATTAATTTATGTTATTACTTCTTTTGGCTTTTATTTATAAACTAGCTGTTTATTTTTAACCCGTTCTACGAACGGGACTTCATGAATTCAATTCTAAAACCAAAATAAAAAATAAAAATAACAACAAACAACTTTAAAATATCTAAATAAGAAATAAGAATTCCCCTGTTAAAGTGTTGAGTTCTTCGATTAAAAAAAATATTTTTCTACTACTGTGTATTTTCTTTAAATGAAATTTAATTTATCATGTTGCTATGGCAGCAGACGATAAAACGATATATTTGGAATAAGAGAATAAATGGAATAAAAAGTTTTGTTGATGTTTGTGATAAAATGATTTTCTTTAAAAAGGTAATAATTAAGCGCAATTAAAAAATCTTTAATTATTTGCATGCGAGTTAAAAGAATTATCGTAATACCCGCTACAGTTTCTTAGCATTGGAGCGTGGCGTACGTAATATATACGTACAGTGTCTCACAAAAGTGATGGGACACTTGTGCTTTATAAAAAGAAACTGCAATAAAATAAATAAACAAACATGTGCAAAAATTTTTTGGGTGTGTGTTGGGGTTAAAGTTAGTAACAATTATTACATAACATACATTTTGTCAAAATATTAAAATATTAATTTAGTAAAAATACAATTGTTCAGAACGGAGCAAAAAATGGCTCACATAAGTGATGGGACACTTACTTTTCCATCAAATATTTATCCACAAATTTTACTTTTTAAAAGGTTTTAATATTTTGTTGGATTTCCTTTTACTTTTAAAACATGATTTAATCTTTTTGGGATGGATTCGACTATTTTTTTTGTGATTTCTGGAGTGATTTTACCCCATTCTTCTTGAAGCACCGATTTTAGTTGTTGTTTTGAAGAAATGGTGTGTTTGCGAATTCTTGATTCCAATTCTTGCCAAATATTCTCTATGGGATTTAAGTCTGGAGATTGTGGTGGTGTTTTTATTATTTCAGGACAGTTATATAGCAGCCAGAGTCTAACGTTCAGAGCAGTGTGCTTGGGGTCATTGTCCTGGTAGAATTTAAAATCGTTATGAAGGTTCAATTTTCGTGCTGAAGATTTCAAATTTTGCTTTAAAATATCAATATACTTGTACTGATCCATTATACTGTCAATAAAAACAAAATTACCAACTCCAGCGGACGACATACACCCCCATACCATAACTCCTCCTCCACCATGTTTTACTGTTGGTACCAAGTTCTGTTTGCGAAGTTCTTCCCTGGGTTTTCTCCACACCAAGATTCTACCGTCAGAACCGAATATATTAAATTTACTCTCATCAGCAAATATAACTTTATTCCAGTAATCAGAATTCTTATTTATGTTGGATTTTGCGAAAGCTAGTCTGAGTTTTCTATTCTTTTCACTTACGAAGAATTTTTTCCTGGCTACTCTACCGTGATATCCAGCAGATCGAATTACCCTTCTAATAGTTTCAGGATTAACAATTATTCCATATAATGCTTGTAAATCAGCAGCAACTTTTGAAGCACTAATTCTTGGATTTTTTTTAATATTTCGAACGATAATTCGCTTTATTCCATTGGATAGCTTTGATGGTCAGCCAGGTCTTCTTTTATCCTGAATCATATGATTCTTTTTATATCGTTTAATGATATTGAAAACTGTTGAACGACTCAAGTTAACTGTTTCAGCAGTTTTTCTAATAGATTTTCCACGTTCAATATGCAAATTAATAACTAATTTTCGAATTTCAGGCGAAGTTTCTTTTCGTTTAGCATTCATGACTACACAGAGCTAAAAAACACAAAAATTCCAAAACAAACTGCAGAGAAATACTGCAGACGATTTTATAAATTATTGCCAATTGCTTTTAAGTAAAAATAAAACCCCAAAAAATATTTTTATTGCTTATTTCAGGCGATTTTTGTTGCATATATAATGGTGTCCCATCACTTATGTGAGCTATTTTTTGCTCCGTTCTAAACATTTGTATTTTTATTAAATTAATATTTTAATATTTTGACAAAATGTATGTTATGTAATAATCTTTACTAAATTTAAGTATGAAACACACCCACAAAAAAAATGTGTACATGTTTTTTTAATTTATTTGATTAGTTTCCTTTTGTAAAGCACAAGTGTCCCATCACTTATGTGAGACACTGTATATCTCACATTTCAGTAAACATTTAGAACTAGTTAGAACTCGCGCGATTACGGGTTGAACATAAAAAAAGGCAAAACTTCGTCAAAAGCATTAAAAAAATATATTTAAAAATTTCGAATAATTTGGCCCAATCGTTCATGGCTTCCCTACCAGCAACCCGTGTGCCGAATTTCGTAGCCCTGCGCCCTGTGGTTTCCGAATTTTTGAGGTTATATAGATAGATACGCGTACGGATTTTAATAGGGTAGACGGTAGATGATTTATACAAATTAAAAACATTTGTTAAATTGTAAAATAAAATAAAATAAAATAAAATACAAAAGTTTTAATATTCTATGAAAAAAAGATTAATCTTGCAAAACTAGTTTTGCCACGATTTTGAAGTCCAGGCTCCATATTTTTCAGTCGTCATTCAAACTGTCATAATTCTCAAAGCTACGTGTCAAATATATTTCTATTTTTTACTTTAAAAAATATTTTTTGTATCAAAAGCGAAAAAAGTTTTGTATTTTCAAATCAACTAGGCAATTCTTACAGTTTGAGGCTTTTCAGCTCCGTCTATTCATGAAAATTCAAGAAAAATTGAAGAATTCTTCATGAATATTTCACCTTTTTCATCGTTGTATTTAGCAATTATTAATGCATATTATTAATGCATCATTGAATTTTAAAATTAGGCAGTCCTGTGTGAAACATCCTGTATACATTGTTCAATACTCATTGCATCATTGCGAAAGATGCGTTACAATACAAAATACTGTGCAAATTATAGTACAAATAATCATAATATATATAGCCTTAAATGATAATATGTGAGAATTTTTGATGGGAATGTGTAATTAAAGCGCTTCAACTATTATCTTCTACGCAAATTAATTCTTGCTTAAATCATTTAACGGCTCATCTCCTACCCTATAATTATCGTCTGCTGCAGTTGCGATATTAGTTTCATCCCTTATCTCACTAAACGAAGCACTTTTTTAGTTCAGGAGAGACATCACTATAAAAATGCGAATTCTTGTTCGAGCGAAATACTTAAGCTTAATTTCTGGTTAAGGATGTATATTTAAGGACTCCAAGTGTAGGGAGATAAAAGATTCCAAGGGCAAACACAGTTTTTAAAGTTCTTTAAAATAATATATTTATGATATATTTTTAAAAATTATATTCATTACTTATCCATTATACGTAGTATAGGGTAAATCTTGTAATCGTTTTAAAAATCGAAATTTTTTTTGATGGATTTACACGTTTCAGACACATGGGGATTCCGAAAAACATATTTTTAGAAAAAAAAAAATGCCTCCCTTCTGTCTGTGTGTGTGTGTCTGTAAATGCTCTATCTCAAGAACAAATTGAGATAGAGACTTGAAATTTGGTATGTACTTAGTATGTAATAATGAGAGGAAGCCTATTGAATTTCAGTAACCTCGATTATCTGGTACTATTTTCTTCGGACTCTCGAAATATCCGTTCTGATAAAAGGTATATAAAAATTTTCAAAATTGTTTATTTTAAGGAGTGAATATAAAAGACAATACAAAACCATAAATTTTGCATAAAGCATGAAGTGGATAAGGTAATTAGTTGCCGAGATATTTGTATTCCTATTTACCACACTCTTCGATTTTTCATGACCCTGTATTTCATCCACATTTCAATTCAAATATGTATTACTTACCCATCATACGTAGTATAGGGTAAGTCTTGTAATCGTTTTGAAAATCGAAAAAAAAAATTTTGACGGATTTACACGTTTCAGACACTGGAGATTCTGAAAAACATATTTTTAGAAAAAAAAATTGCTGTCCATCTGTCTGTGTGTTTGTGTGTCTGTAAACGCTCTATCACCCGAACAAACTGAGCCTTGAAATTTGGTATGTACTTAGTATGTAATAATGAGAAGAAGCCTATTGAATTTCAATAACCTCGATTATCCGGAACTATTTTTTTCGGACTCTTGAAACATTCGTTCTGATAAAAGGTATATACGAATTTTCGAAATTGTTTTCTTAAGGAGTGAATATAAATGACAGTAAAAAAACATAAATTTTGTATAAAGAATGAAGTCGATAGCATAATTAGTTGCCGAGATATTTGTAATCCTATTTTCCACACTCTTCAAGTTTTCATGACACTCAAATTTCAATTCAAAGATATATTTTAATTGGAAATGAGACGCTTAATCCAACGGAGTAAACTGTTAGTTAATATGATTACCATTTTTGGAATTATAAGGACGTTTCTTTTACGCAACTCAGTAATAGTGCATTTAAAGTTTATGACGTCATCAAGCCAGGATTTTATTCGAAGTGCAATGCATTCTATAAATAGTTTACACATGTTTTATTTTCATATTATATATTATGCATATCCATGATGGGTAAACATTATGGTGGCCCCCAAAGACTAGTTAGGTGCGTTCGTAATTATATAAATACGTAGCACCTATTGTCGTCGTCTGGTCCGTCCGTCTGTCTGTCCGTCCGTCCGCATATAACAACGCAAAAACGACCCAACCGAATGGTTTGAAATTTAAGATATATTATCTTTGCAGAATTTTGGCGAGACATTTCAAATTTTATAAAAATCGAATCAAAACCTTAGAAAATATTAATAAAAACATTTATTAAGAAATTTGATTTTTTTTAAATCGGTGCGTTTTTGTTATAGGAGCTTTCGAAGTTGAATCGTCAAGCGACCGAGATACTTTTTTTATGACAGAAATTAATCTGCAGACGATATAATTCATTTCACAGAATTAATAATCATCAAGTTCTGAATATTTATTGAACTACTATAGTACGAACGCACCTCATTTGTCACGTTTGACGTACAATTTCCAACTTGTTTTTTCTTGGAAATAACTTTTTCGATGAATGTGCTTTTAATTTAATAAAACATAATCTACACACAAACAGTTTAGCATATCTCCTCCTGCGTACGTAAGCCAAAGTTTTTCATAATTACATAGATGTTAAACTAAAATAGTTTTGTTAGAACGGCAGGTATCCACACAAACAGTACTTTTCTGAAAAAAAGAATCGGTCAAGTGCAAGTTTTATTTGCGTACAAAAGGTTTCGTACAGTAAATTTATTAAATACTAACTGCAATATTACAAAAATTCGTTGCTAAAAATAATAAGACACTGCAAAAAGCTTGCAATTATTCCATGAATTATTTTCAATAATTGTCTTCAATAATTGCATTCAATAATTGAATTCAATTGGAATGAAAAACGTTGACTATATATCACTATGATTCACCTTACGTAAAACAAAGACCTTGTACAAAGTTTAAAATTGGCATTGTAGCAAGCGTGCTTCGAAAGGAGGTCGGAAATTGCACACTGCAGGGAAAAAAAAATGATTTTGCGGTATAATGCTGGCAGCTGGGATGTCAGTATTAAAATAAAAGGTATATAAAAATTTTTGAAATTGTTTATTTTAAGGAGTGAATATAAAAGACAACAGAAAAACATAATCTTTGCATAAAGAATGAAGTCGATCGGATAATGAGTTGCCGAGATATTTGGAATCCTGTTTTACCACACTCTTCGATTTTTCATGACCACAAGTACCACACAAACCACGCAAACAGTACAGGTATCGCATAGAAAAAAAGTAGCTAAAAATATTTCACATTTTTAATTTTTTTTTTTGCAGTGCAACGGTTACTTGGTCTGTGCCGCGTTTTTCTAGGTAGGTTTTTAATTAAAATCTCAACTAATTACTGAGAAAGTTTATAGAAAATCATTAGTAACAATCCTTGGATGATTCCGCGTCGATAGGTACATCGAACGTCCCTCAACTTTCCCGCTGAGCGTCCGCAAAATAAAGTTTATGTGTAACGGAAAATTGCGATTTTCTCAACAACTATATGACCTAGGATAATCGCTATAGTTTTCCAGCAAGGTTTATATAAACTCCTACTACCACTAATTTTTTCATAATTTTAGGTTAAGTAGATTCGGAAATAGGGGGGAGGGAGATATTTTTGCAGTACATTTTTGACTATATCTCTGAAAATATACTACCTAAAATTAAAACAAATATATTTTTGAGTTCGGTGTTCAAAGATCTTCTGAGCGATACTCCACACGATATATCTTTAAAAAATTGTTTTTCAAGTAACTTAATTAGCCACACCCCTACCCCCCTCAAATTTATCTACAAATATTTCTGACTGGCTAAAAATCTATAAATATGTAGATCAATAACCTTTATAAAACTATGCAAAGTTTGAACTTGCCACGTTCCATAGTTTTCCAGAAAAACGGCTCTGGACAGACGGACAGACAGACAGACGAGTGATCTTATTATGGTTCCGTTTTTACGTTTTAAGTACGGAACGCTAAATATAATTGAAAGTTTATTATTTTTTTAATCAGGTTTGATCCGTTTCTTTGAATTCCCTATTTAAGGTAACTTTTTAACATATGAACGTAAGAAGATAAGCAGAAGTACATATTGTCTACCACGGAGGAGAGGGAAGCCTCCTTGACGAAAAATCCTTTGTACATTTTTCTCTTATTATTTAATTCTATTTTAAATTATTTGAGAAGAATATTTCTTTTTTCAAAAACATCAGAGAAAAAGATAATTTAGTTAATAAAATTTAAATATAGAGGGATTTAAATTTAAATTTAAATATCCAATTACCTTCTCTTACCTCCTCACCTTGCGGACGCCTATGAAATACTCTCGCCAGCTTTTTGTTCCTACTTTTACAGAAGCTCATGAAACATAAGACGGGGACATCTATGGACATTATTACACTCTTCTGTCTTTACAAGAAGAAAGTATTGGATTCATGAAAATTTTCGACTTCTGGTTTTCGACGGATTTATACGTTTTAGAAGGTCCTGAACATACGATTGGACTGTTTTTAGAAAATGTCTGTCTGTGACTCTGTCTGTCTGTATGTGACAAAAATTTTTGGGCGCTCTATCTCAAGAACTAATGCTTGGAATTCAATAAAACTTTATATTCAGTTAGTCCCTGATATAAATTGATGCTGATTAGTTTTTGGTAAAAATCGCCCAGCAGTTGGCGCTGCTGTGCAGCATTTTTCGCGATTTCCGCAATAGCTCTATCTCAAGAACTAATGCTCGGAGTTTAATAAAATTTCATATTCAGTTAGTCTCTGATATAAATTGGTGCTGATCAGTTTTTGGTAAAAATCGCCCACCAGGCGGCGCTGCTATGCAGTATTTTGCAGGATTTACACGATTTTAGCGATAGTCATATCTCAAGAACTAATGCTTAGAATTCAATAAAACTTTATATTCAGTTAGTCCCTGATATAAATTGATGCTGATTAGTTTGTGGTAAAAATCGCCCAGCAGTTGGTGCTGCTGTGCAGCATTTTTCGCGATTTCTCCAATAGCTCTATCTCAAGAACTAATGCTCGGAATTTAATAAAATTTTATATTCAGTTAGTCTCTGATATAAATTGGTGCTGATTAGTTTTTGGTAAAAATCGCCCAGCAGGCGGCGCTGCTATGCAGTATTTTGCAGGATTTACACGATTTTAGCGATAGTCATATCTCAAGAAATAATGCACGGAATTTAATAAAACTTGAGTTTCTGTTAGACATTGATATAAATGGGTGCTGATTCTTTTTAGTGTATGCGAAACCTGTGTGAGATAGAAGAAAGTTTTGGAATTGACACATCCGACTAGTTCTTCTTTTGCTTCAAGGCTACAATAAATCGGCTGCTTGGGAATAACATTCAGAACTGCGCCATTGAAAAAAATTGAAAAATTAACTAGTCAGATGTGCGATTCCCAACACTTTCTTCTATCTCATACAGGTTACACCAAGAACAAACCAGAACCAACTTACATCAAGGTCTAACTGAATCTAAAGTTTTATTAAATTCTGTGCATTAGTTCTTGAGATATGATTATCGCTGAGATCGTGTAAATCCTGAAAAATGCAGCATAGTAGCGCCATCTGTTTGGATATTTACACTAAAACCTAATCAGCATATATTTATGTCAAGGTCTAAGAGAATCTGAAGTTTGCTGAAATTCTGTTCATTAGTTCTTGAGATATAGCTGTCGTGAAAATCTCGAAAAAAGTAGCATAGCAGCGTTACCTGTTGGGCTATTTACACCAAAACGCAAACAGTGTCTATGTATGTCAACGTCTAACTGAATCTGAAGTTTGATGAAATTCTGTGCATTAGTTCTTGAGATATAGCTATCGTGAAAATCATAAAATAATGTTGCATAGCAGCGCCATTTATTGGGCGATTTACACCAAAAACTAATCAGCACCAATTTATATTAGGGACTAACTGAATATAAAGTTTTATTAAATTCCGTGCCTTAGTTCTGGATATAGATAGCCCACAAAATTTTTGTCACATTCAGACAGAGTCACACACAGAGATTTTCTAAAAACTGTCAAATCGTGTTCAGGACCTTCTAAAACGTATAAATCCCTCGAAAACCGGAAGTCAAAAATTTTCATGAATCTAATACTTTCTTCTTGTAAAGATAGGAGAAAGTAGAAAGAATTGAAAAAATTAGAAAATTTGCTCTCTTATATTTTATTTTTATATCAAGTTTAAGATTCTTTTCAAGAACAAATACAGTTTATACACGAAATCTTGTCTCTATTTTCTTTCAATTTCATGCATATTTTTTTCATTTTATTTATAAAATAAAATTTATTAATTTAAAATAATATGTATATATGAATTTTCTAATATGTATTTAAGAAATAGTAATTCACACCAATCTATATCTAAAGTATTTTACGCATGCATTTACTTGTATTTATGCTGCATCAAATAATGCTATATGTAAACAAATGCACTAACCGCTACGTTTACGCCACGTGATTCTTACGTCAAATGAATATTGTCCAGTGATTAAAGTTGAAACTAAAGCTTCGACTATTGAATTTTTTAAACTAGCTGACCCGCCCGGCGTTGCGCGGGCAGACTGTCATTGAAAAATATAACAAAAAATTAAATAAGAGCTAAAATTTCAAAAGTATAACAGTTACGTTTAAAAAATGTAACGCTCAGGGAAAATTATTACACTTACTTTTAAAGAATGAAAAGGTCAGGGAAGTTCTTACAGTTGAACCTAAATGGCATATCGGTATAAGATCGAGGCTTGATATATAGCATATTTAGATTTGTGAAATGCTAATGTGATGCATTTTATAAAACTTCATTATTGCCATTAAACAATTAACAAATAATTGCGATTTCTGTAAGAAAAATCTTGGCAGAAATTTCACGTTTCACTCATTAAAAATTCAAAAATCGTGGAGGGATAAATTTGCTATATTAGGCCACTATTGAAAATTTGCTATTGAAACCGGATTCCTTATTTTTTACAACATGTATTTCAAAAAATGCCAGAGAGATGGCGCGCAGGCCCGAACAGAGATTTCCAAACGAACATGTGGCTTGAATCTCCTCAACAAATTCGTTTATTCTGAGTAAAAGTGATAGAAGTCATTATTTTTAGATCTATCTATAAATATGTTGAAAATTTAATTCATTTAAACTAAATCCATGGCAAATTTTGTATTCCAAAATGTCTGAATTATGTGGAAAATTTAATTTATTTAAACTAAATCCGCGGCAAATTTTGTATTCCAAAATGTCTGAGAAGAATTTAACCTTGGCCTAAATCCTGCCAAAGGACTTTTACACAATATCCAATGAGATGCGTTTTATTCGAGCATTGCCATTAAATAATTAACAAATAATCGCGATTTCTGTGCCACGTACGATAGCATTATATATATAGATTATGCAATATAGTGAACGAAAAATTAATTTAGCAACGTTTAATATAGCTTCATATCTCGTTATACTCAACAGATTTCATCAGATGGTTATAGTGTTTTTCATTCAAATCGAAAAAATGGATAAACGTTGATTAAGAAAAATAAAATTTGGCACTAGATTATTCTTATTAATCACAACATTTGTAATGTCACTCTCCTAACTTAGCATTTCTTTTTCGCAATATTTCTTTTAAGAATTAAAAAAATATACATTTTTAATTTCGGATATATTGCTGAATATGTATTTAAAAATTTAATTTAGATTTTCATTATTTCGATAACAGGTGTTTAAGATTTTATCATTGTGTAACTTTTTTTATATTTGACGTTTGGTTATTATAAATATTCTTTAAATATGATTATACGTCACTACCATATGCAACTTACATCACAGGTCATGATGGAGTTCTTTGTTACACCAGAAGACTTCAAATAATTTAAAAATACAAAATCATTTAGCTTAAAAAAATAAATTTAAATGAAAGCAAACTTTTTAAAATGATTAAATATTCATTGCTATGTCAAAATCAGAAAGTTTCTTTTATGCTTACAAGAAAAACTTCATTACTCTGCGGTTACTCTTTGTAACAAAATATTTTCTGTGCTTGCTTCACGATTAAGGGGACTCGGTACATTTTGAACTTTTTTTTTTTTTTTTTTTTTTTTTTTTTTTTTTTTTTTTTTTTTTAACTTTCTTCTATCTTTGAAAGAAGAAAGTATTGGATTAGTAAAAAATTTCGACGGATTTATGCCTTTTAGAAGGTTCTGAACATGATTTGACCGTTTTCAGAAAATGTCTGTCTGTGAGTCTAAAATGTCTGTACGTTAGTTTATCTGTCTGTATGTGACAAGAACACGAAATTTAATAAAACTTTAGATTACGTTAGACCTTAATATAAATTGGTGTTGATTAGTTTTTGGTGTAAATCTCCCCAAAGGTGGCGCTGCTATGCTGCATTTTTCACGATTTCCGCAATAGCTGTATCTGAAGAACTAATTTACGAATTTTCATCTAACTTCAGTTTCAGTTAGACGTTGGTATAAATTGTTTCTAATTATGTTTTGGTGCAAATCACCCAAAAGGTGGAGCTGTTATGCTGCATTTTTTTAGGATCTACACGATTATAGCGACAGTCATATCTCAAGAACTAATGAACGGAATTTAATAAAACTTTAGATTCAGTCAGATCTTGATATAAATTGTTGCGGATTAGTTTTTGGTGTAAATAACCCAACAGTTGGCGCTACTATGCTACATTTTTCATGATTTTCACTATAGCTATATCTCAAGAATATCTCAGAATTTTATCAAACTTCATATTCTATTGGACCTTGACATAAATAGACGCTGATTAAGTTTTGTAAATAGACTAACAGGTGTCGCTGCTGTGCTGCATTTTTTAGGATTTACACGATTTCCACAATAGCTATCTATTTCAAGAACTAATGCATGGATTTTCACTAATCTTCAGATTTAGTTAGACCTTGACATAAGCTGGTGCTGATTAGGCTTTTTTTTTATATCATATAACAGATGGAGCTGCTATGATGCATTTATTTATTCTAAAATGCATCATTAAACAAATTAGTATTTTTGAAGTATTAACATGTATGTGATAGATGATAGTTTTGGGACTGGCACATCCGACTGGTTTTATTTGAGTATTTTATAATATATTTTTGACATTTGACTTAAAAGTCCGAGAAGAGCTAACATACGAGGAAGTTCGTTCTGTTCACTAAATTACTATTATCGGCACTGTAAAAAAAAAAAAAAAAAAAAAAAAAAAAAAAAAGGACAGATGTTTTTTAATCTAGGAAAGTATTATGTGACAACGAACAAAAATATACGAGTGCTATTTTTAAAGTAGATGTGCGCCTATGGTGTCAGGGTGTGACTTCAGAGTGAGCGATAAATATGTTTAATTCGATTAACCATCCCGTCGAGACTGTGAAATATGGTCTGTAATAAGGTTTTTGACGGTAAGAAACATGACCGCAGCAAGCATTCATCGCCAGGTCACTGTGGCGTAAGGCCCCAATGCAATGAGTGCCCACACACTGCTGCTCAAACACAGTCTCTCATTGAATCTTTTGGGTGAGAGCAATTTTAGCATCCTCCATACAGTCTTGACTTTTCACTGAGTAACTATCACCTTTTCCGATATCTGAAATCGTTTTTCGATGGCCAGCGATTCAGCACTGGCGAAGAAGTAGAAACGGCGGGTAAAGGTATGACGTTCCTCACAAGCGACGACATTCTACGAGGAAGAATTGCAAAAACTTGTGAGGCGTTACGACTAATGTTTCAAGAGACATGGAGACTATATATATAAAAAAAAGAAAAACAGATGAAAGTATGAAGAATTTTGAAAAAATTAAAATTTTCTAAATGTACTTGTTATTATTTTTTCTCGACTGCTAAACGGACCTTACTTTAAAAATAAGCCTCGTACAATAACTTCTTCCGAGTTACCAAAAATTCCGAAAAAAGTTTTTTATAATTAGAAACTCCAGGAACCAATATATATTCGAGATTTAAAATAGCATTTATAAAAACAAAGTTTCTTTTGCTACCATTGATTTTTGGAAACGTTTCCGAGTAGCTGTTATAGTGTATTAATCAGGTTTATCAACCCGTAATGTAGGTTTTACGGATACTATGATCAACAAACATGGCAAATTAATAGAATTAACATTGACATTAAAATGAATATTAGTTTGTTACTCTTGCATGGATAAATTCAATTACGAATCTGAAAATGTTTAATTTAGAATGGATAGTATCGTAAAAACCGATATTCTGGCATGAGAAAACGGATTAATACACTATATAAAACTGCTCGGAAACTTTTCCGAAAATCAATGGCAGCAAAAAAAAAAAAAAAAAAAAAAAAAAAAAAAAAGTGTCTATAATTGCTTCTTTAAATCTATAAAATATATTGATTTCTGAAAGTTCTATTGCTAAAGAACACTTTTTGGAATTATGGATAACTCCCAAGCAGTTATTACAGATTTTTGATCATGTTTACATTATACTTTCGCAGATTAAGGAACATTTGTCTTTTTTTTTTTTTTTTTTTTTTTTTTTTTTACAGTGTTATTGGGTTTTCGCCCTAATTTTAAACATGCCTTATGAAAATCGCTGATTTGGAGTAAGATTATATTAAAATGTAAAGAAATTTATTTAATATTAATTCAAAATAATTTCTAAATAAATAATTTCATCGATTTGAAATTAAATAGCGATTCAAGAAGGAATACTCTCTTATACCGCTGATTTATTTTCTTTGTGTTAAGTGTAATCTAATAACATTTCTTTAGAAAGTCAAATATGTGCTTGTAATAAGATCAGAAAAAAAAAAGAGTCATCTTCAGGTAAAAGTTTGGAAATGGAGACAAACATACCAGAAAATTCGCTTTATTGGTTATATCTGCTTTACACTTCATGGGGTCAGATTTTATTCCAATAAAACTGCATTAAAACCTGCATTAAAGTTCTTTGAAAGAAGAAGGGAGAAAGTTAAAAGAAAATGTCGGTTTTCTAAACCTGATCCTTCTTTTTCCATCAAAAGTGTGTTTTAAACTTTTCCTTTTCATGGATTTATTCCTGAACTCATAAGAAAAAATATAAGAAAGACAGAAAAACCTTAAAGGAAAGAATAAAAATCCTTTAAAATGTCGTATAGATTTCTTCTAAAATAAATATTTCATTATGTCAAGACTTTTTTTCGAACATATATTTGCGGATTAATTTAAAGCTGCCGTGGAAAATTAATTAAAAGTTTAAAATTCTGGTTAACATATTTATTATTCGACATTAAATATATTTTTGTAGATAATAAATATCAAGCACTGTTTGAAAACTTCAAGCAATAATCGGTAAAAATAACTCCTGAAAAACATTGCATTAATCTAAACGGCATAGCTTTTCTGAAAGCATGTTTAACAAGAGCGAAAAGTCATGCGTCAAGCATAGATTACGAAACACTTTCCAACATGTCTAGAATTCTTTAACAAAAAAAAAAAAAAAAAAAAAAAAAAAACTTCACCGTTTAATAAGGGGAAAGATGATGGAAAATGCATAACACATTTGAAAACCCAATTTCAGGAAATACCACCAATAGTCGAAAAAACATCCGAATTTTTATGCAACCCTGTATATGATTTATAGATTTGTATATATTCTACATAGTATGCTAATATTTGGTTCAGTAAGGAAACGCATGGCACAGTTGTAAATTTTCCTTCAGTAATTTTCGCTAATAAACGGAAATGTACCCGAGATGTTTTGTGCTGTCCTGTATATCATCTACAGAATTCATACACACTAAGTAAAAAGCAAAAAATTAGCTTTATTTATAAACGTACCACAATTTAATATGTACTTCCAGCAATTATTGTTCATAGACAGTACTGTAACAGAATTCTTTTGTGTGTCCCTGTAAATTAACGATGAATTTTATGTCCACCCTATTCTATAGTAAGCCTCTTGTAGTGCACCTCAGACATACATATCAAATGCAATATGTTTGAAACAGTATAACATCATTGAAATACACAGCAAACGATTTTTACTGGTAGACCGAAATGTAACGGAATTCTTTTGAGTGTTCCTGTAAATGAACTATAAACGTTACATAGCAATACTGAGTATGTCATAGTACATTTCATTAACATGTATTAAATGTATGGCAATACGAGTATATTTCTGCGAGTTAAAGCATGGACAGACAGACAGGCGTGTTCATAAACACTTTTCAAATATGTTGGAAAGTGTTAAAAGGGCGTTAAAAAGTATTTGATGTCTACCATTATCTGCCAGAAAAGATAATTTACTTCAATTCCTAAAATTAAGAATTCATCTTGAAAGTAATTGTTTTCCTTTTATTTGCTGTATAATTCAATTAATTACCCATAAAAGTGTTATTTCCATTCTTATTTTACAACTCTCGACAAATGTTACAGAAATGATTGACTAGAAAGTTAAGACGAATATTTAATTCATTTATAAACATACTGAAATTTACAGAAGGGAATGGTGCAACTGAGTAACAAGTATAAACCCCTTCATAAAAAATAAAATAAAAAATATATTTTTATATTAGCCTTGCACAGGTGATAAATCGCCAAACAGTATTTGATTTCTACCATTATCTGCCAGAAAAGATAATTTACTTCAATTCCTAAAATTAAGAATTCATTTTGAAAGTAATTGTTTTCCTTTTATTTGCTGTATAATTCAATTAATTACCCATAAAAGTGTTATTTCCATTCTTATTTTACAACTTTTCCCTCGACAAATGTTACAGAAATGATTGACTAGAAAGTAAAGACGAATATTTAATTCATTTATAAACATACTGAAATTTACAGAAGGGAATGGTGCAACTGAGTAACAAGTATAAACACCTTCATAAAAAATAAAATAAAAAAGATACTTTTATATTAGCCGGGCACAGGTGATAAATCGCCAAACAGTATTTGATTTCTACCATTATCTTCCAGAAAAGATAATTTACTTCAATTCCTAAAATTAAGAATTCATTTTGAAAGTAATTGTTTTCCTTTTATTTGCTGTATAATTCAATTAATTATCCATAAAAGTGTTATTTTCATTCTTATTTTAGAACTTTTCCCTCAACAAATGTTACAGAAAAAATTGACTAGAAAGTAAAGTTCATTTATAAAAATACTGAAATTTACAGAAGGGAATGGTGCAACTGAGTAACAAGTATAAACCCCTTCATAAAAAATAAAATAAAAAAGATACTTTTATATTAGCCGGGCACAGGTGATAAATCGCCAAACAGTATTTGATTTCTACCATTATCTGCCAGAAAAGATAATTTACTTCAATTCCTAAAATTAAGAATTCATTTTGAAAGTAATTGTTTTCCTTTTATTTGCTGTATAATTCAATTAATTATCCATAAAAGTGTTATTTTCATTCTTATTTTAGAACTTTTCCCTCAACAAATGTTACAGAAAAAATTGACTAGAAAGTAAAGTTCATTTATAAAAATACTGAAATTTACAGAAGGGAATGGTGCAACTGAGTAACAAGTATAAACCCCTTCATAAAAAATAAAATAAAAAAGATACTTTTATATTAGCCGGGCACAGGTGATAAATCGCTAAACAGTATTTGATTTCTACCATTATCTGCCAGAAAAGATAATTTACTTCAATTCCTAAAATTAAGAATTCATTTTGAAAGTAATTGTTTTCCTTTTATTTGCTGTATAATTCAATTAATTATCCATAAAAGTGTTATTTTCATTCTTATTTTAGAACTTTTCCCTCAACAAATGTTACAGAAAAAATTGACTAGAAAGTAAAGTTCATTTATAAAAATACTGAAATTTACAGAAGGGAATGGTGCAACGGAGTAACAAGTAAACCCCCTTTCATAAAAAATAAAATAAAAAAAGATACTTTTATATTAGCCGGGCACAGGTGATAAATCGCCAAACAGTATTTCATGTCTACCATTATCTGCCAGAAAAGATAATTTACTTCAATTCCTGAAATTAAGAATTCATTTTCAAAGTAATTGTTTTCCTTTTATTTGCTGTATAATTCAATTAATTACCCATAAAAGTGTTATTTCCATTCTTATTTTATAACTTTTCCCTCGGCAAATGTTACAGAAATCATTGACTAGAAAGTAAAGACGAATATTTAATTCATTTATAAACATACTGAAATTTACAGAAGGGAATGGTGCAACTGAGTAACAAGTATAAACCCCTTCATAAAAAATAAAATAAAAAAGATACTTTTATATTAGCCGGGCACAGGTGATAAATCGCTAAACAGTATTTGATTTCTACCATTATCTGCCAGAAAAGATAATTTACTTCAATTCCTAAAATTAAGAATTCATTTTGAAAGTAATTGTTTTCCTTTTATTTGCTGTATAATTCAATTAATTATCCATAAAAGTGTTATTTTCATTCTTATTTTAGAACTTTTCCCTCAACAAATGTTACAGAAAAAAATGACTAGAAAGTAAAGTTCATTTATAAAAATACTGAAATTTACAGAAGGGAATGGTGCAACGGAGTAACAAGTAAACCCCCTTTCATAAAAAATAAAATAAAAAAAGATACTTTTATATTAGCCGGGCACAGGTGATAAATCGCCAAACAGTATTTGATGTCTACCATTATCTGCCAGAAAAGATAATTTACTTCAATTCCTAAAATTAAGAATTCATTTTGAAAGTAATTGTTTTCCTTTTATTTGCTGTATAATTCAATTAATTATCCATAAAAGTGTTATTTTCATTCTTATTTTAGAACTTTTCCCTCAACAAATGTTACAGAAAAAATTGACTGGAAAGTAAAGTTCATTTATAAAAATACTGAAATTTACAGAAGGGAATGGTGCAACTGAGTAACAAGTATAAACCCCTTCATAAAAAATAAAATAAAAAAGATACTTTTATATTAGCCGGGCACAGGTGATAAATCGACAAACAGTATTTGATTTCTACCATTATCTGCCAGAAAAGATAATTTACTTCAATTCCTAAAATTAAGAATTCATTTTGGAAGTAATTGTTTTCCTTTTATTTGCTGTATAATTCAATTAATTATCCATAAAAGTGTTATTTTCATTCTTATTTCAGAACTTTTCCCTCAACAAATGTTACAGAAAAAATTGACTAGAATGTAAAGTTCATTTATAAAAATACTGAAATTTACAGAAAGGAATGGTGCAACGGAGTAACAAGTAAACCCCCTTTCATAAAAAATAAAATAAAAAAGATACTTTTATATTAGCCGGGCACAGGTGATAAATCGCCAAACAGTATTTGATTTCTACCATTATCTGCCAGAAAAGATAATTTACTTCAATTCCTAAAATTAAGAATTCATTTTGAAAGTAATTGTTTTCCTTTTATTTGCTGTATAATTCAATTAATTACCCATAAAAGTGTTATTTCCATTCTTATTTTACAACTTTTCCCTCGACAAATGTTACAGAAATGATTGACTAGAAAGTAAAGACGAATATTTAATTCATTTATAAACATACTGAAATTTACAGAAGGGAATGGTGCAACTGAGTAACAAGTATAAACACCTTCATAAAAAATAAAATAAAAAAGATACTTTTATATTAGCCGGGCACAGGTGATAAATCGCCAAACAGTATTTGATTTCTACCATTATCTTCCAGAAAAGATAATTTACTTCAATTCCTAAAATTAAGAATTCATTTTGAAAGTAATTGTTTTCCTTTTATTTGCTGTATAATTCAATTAATTATCCATAAAAGTGTTATTTTCATTCTTATTTTAGAACTTTTCCCTCAACAAATGTTACAGAAAAAATTGACTAGAAAGTAAAGTTCATTTATAAAAATACTGAAATTTACAGAAGGGAATGGTGCAACGGAGTAACAAGTAAACCCCCTTTCATAAAAAATAAAATAAAAAAAGATACTTTTATATTAGACGGGCACAGGTGAAAAATTGCCAAACAGTATTTGATTTCTACCATTATCTGCCAGAAAAGATAATTTACTTCAATTCCTAAAATTAAGAATTCATTTTGAAAGTAATTGTTTTCCTTTTATTTGCTGTATAATTCAATTAATTACCCATAAAAGTGTTATTTCCATTCTTATTTTACAACTCTCGACAAATGTTACAGAAATGATTGACTAGAAAGTTAAGACGAATATTTAATTCATTTATAAACATACTGAAATTTACAGAAGGGAATGGTGCAACTGAGTAACAAGTAAACCCCCTTTCATAAAAAATAAATAAAAAAAGATACTTTTATATTAGCCGGGCACAGGTGATAAATCGCCAAACAGTATTTGATGTCTACCATTATCTGCCAGAAAAGATAATTTACTTCAATTCCTGAAATTAAGAATTCATTTTGAAAGTAATTGTTTTCCTTTTATTTGCTGTATAATTCAATTAATTACCCATAAAAGTGTTATTTCCATTCTTATTTTATAACTTTTCCCTCGACAAATGTTACAGAAATGATTGACTAGAAAGTAAAGACGAATATTTAATTCATTTATAAACATACTGAAATTTACAGAAGGGAATGGTGCAACTGAGTAACAAGTATAAACCCCTTCATAAAAAATAAAATAAAAAAGATACTTTTATATTAGCCGGGCACAGGTGATAAATCGCTAAACAGTATTTGATTTCTACCATTATCTGCCAGAAAAGATAATTTACTTCAATTCCTAAAATTAAGAATTCATTTTGAAAGTAATTGTTTTCCTTTTATTTGCTGTATAATTCAATTAATTATCCATAAAAGTGTTATTTTCATTCTTATTTTAGAACTTTTCCCTCAACAAATGTTACAGAAAAAAATGACTAGAAAGTAAAGTTCATTTATAAAAATACTGAAATTTACAGAAGGGAATGGTGCAACGGAGTAACAAGTAAACCCCCTTTCATAAAAAATAAAATAAAAAAAGATACTTTTATATTAGCCGGGCACAGGTGATAAATCGCCAAACAGTATTTGATGTCTACCATTATCTGCCAGAAAAGATAATTTACTTCAATTCCTAAAATTAAGAATTCATTTTGAAAGTAATTGTTTTCCTTTTATTTGCTGTATAATTCAATTAATTATCCATAAAATTGTTATTTTCATTCTTATTTTAGAACTTTTCCCTCAACAAATGTTACAGAAAAAATTGACTGGAAAGTAAAGTTCATTTATAAAAATACTGAAATTTACAGAAGGGAATGGTGCAACTGAGTAACAAGTATAAACCCCTTCATAAAAAATAAAATAAAAAAGATACTTTTATATTAGCCGGGCACAGGTGATAAATCGCCAAACAGTATTTGATTTCTACCATTATCTGCCAGAAAAGATAATTTACTTCAATTCCTAAAATTAAGAATTCATTTTGGAAGTAATTGTTTTCCTTTTATTTGCTGTATAATTCAATTAATTATCCATAAAAGTGTTATTTTCATTCTTATTTCAGAACTTTTCCCTCAACAAATGTTACAGAAAAAATTGACTAGAATGTAAAGTTCATTTATAAAAATACTGAAATTTACAGAAAGGAATGGTGCAACGGAGTAACAAGTAAACCCCCTTTCATAAAAAATAAAATAAAAAAGATACTTTTATATTAGCCGGGCACAGGTGATAAATCGCCAAACAGTATTTGATTTCTACCATTATCTGCCAGAAAAGATAATTTACTGCAATTCCTAAAATTAAGAATTCATTTTGAAAGTAATTGTTTTCCTTTTATTTGCTGTATAATTCAATTAATTACCCATAAAAGTGTTATTTCCATTCTTATTTTACAACTTTTCCCTCGACAAATGTTACAGAAATGATTGACTAGAAAGTAAAGACGAATATTTAATTCATTTATAAACATACTGAAATTTACAGAAGGGAATGGTGCAACTGAGTAACAAGTATAAACACCTTCATAAAAAATAAAATAAAAAAGATACTTTTATATTAGCCGGGCACAGGTGATAAATCGCCAAACAGTATTTGATTTCTACCATTATCTTCCAGAAAAGATAATTTACTTCAATTCCTAAAATTAAGAATTCATTTTGAAAGTAATTGTTTTCCTTTTATTTGCTGTATAATTCAATTAATTATCCATAAAAGTGTTATTTTCATTCTTATTTTAGAACTTTTCCCTCAACAAATGTTACAGAAAAAATTGACTAGAAAGTAAAGTTCATTTATAAAAATACTGAAATTTACAGAAGGGAATGGTGCAACGGAGTAATAAGTAAACCCCCTTTCATAAAAAATAAAATAAAAAAAGATACTTTTATATTAGCCGGGCACAGGTGAAAAATTGCCAAACAGTATTTGATTTCTACCATTATCTGCCAGAAAAGATAATTTACTTCAATTCCTAAAATTAAGAATTCATTTTGAAAGTAATTGTTTTCCTTTTATTTGCTGTATAATTCAATTAATTACCCATAAAAGTGTTATTTCCATTCTTATTTTACAACTCTCGACAAATGTTACAGAAATGATTGACTAGAAAGTTAAGACGAATATTTAATTCATTTATAAACATACTGAAATTTACAGAAGGGAATGGTGCAACTGAGTAACAAGTATAAACCCCTTCATAAAAAATAAAATAAAAAAGATACTTTTATATTAGCCGGGCACAGGTGATAAATCGCTAAACAGTATTTGATTTCTACCATTATCTGCCAGAAAAGATAATTTACTTCAATTCCTAAAATTAAGAATTCATTTTGAAAGTAATTGTTTTCCTTTTATTTGCTGTATAATTCAATTAATTATCCATAAAAGTGTTATTTTCATTCTTATTTTAGAACTTTTCCCTGAACAAATGTTACAGAAAAAATTGACTAGAAAGTAAAGTTCATTTATAAAAATACTGAAATTTACAGAAGGGAATGGTGCAACGGAGTAACAAGTAAACCCCCTTTCATAAAAAATAAAATAAAAAAAGATACTTTTATATTAGCCGGGCACAGGTGATAAATCGCCAAACAGTATTTGATTTCTACCATTATCTGCCAGAAAAGATAATTTACTTCATTTCCTAAAATTAAGAATTCATTTTGAAAGTAATTGTTTTCCTTTTATTTGCTGTATAATTCAATTAATTATCCATAAAAGTGTTATTTTCATTCTTATTTTAGAACTTTTCCCTCAACAAATGTTACAGAAAAAATTGACTAGAAAGTGAAGTTCATTTATAAAAATACTGAAATTTACAGAAGGGAATGGTGCAACGGAGTAACAAGTAAACCCCCTTTCATAAAAAATAAAATAAAAAAAAATACTTTTATATTAGCCGGGCACTGGTGATAAATCGCCAAACAGTATTTGATGTCTACCATTATCTGCCAGAAAAGATAATTTACTTCAATTCCTAAAATTAAGAATTCATTTTGAAAGTAATTGTTTTCCTTTTATTTGCTGTATAATTCAATTAATTATCCATAAAAGTGTTATTTTCATTCTTATTTTAGAACTTTTCCCTCAACAAATGTTACAGAAAAAATTGACTGGAAAGTAAAGTTCATTTATAAAAATACTGAAATTTACAGAAGGGAATGGTGCAACTGAGTAACAAGTATAAACCCCTTCATAAAAAATAAAATAAAAAAGATACTTTTATATTAGCCGGGCACAGGTGATAAATCGACAAACAGTATTTGATTTCTACCATTATCTGCCAGAAAAGATAATTTACTTCAATTCCTAAAATTAAGAATTCATTTTGAAAGTAATTGTTTTCCTTTTATTTGCTGTATAATTCAATTAATTATCCATAAAAGTGTTATTTTCATTCTTATTTTAGAACTTTTCCCTCAACAAATGTTACAGAAAAAATTGACTAGAAAGTGAAGTTCATTTATAAAAATACTGAAATTTACAGAAGGGAATGGTGCAACGGAGTAACAAGTAAACCCCCTTTCATAAAAAATAAAATAAAAAAAAATACTTTTATATTAGCCGGGCACTGGTGATAAATCGCCAAACAGTATTTGATGTCTACCATTATCTGCCAGAAAAGATAATTTACTTCAATTCCTAAAATTAAGAATTCATTTTGAAAGTAATTGTTTTCCTTTTATTTGCTGTATAATTCAATTAATTATCCATAAAAGTGTTATTTTCATTCTTATTTTAGAACTTTTCCCTCAACAAATGTTACAGAAAAAATTGACTGGAAAGTAAAGTTCATTTATAAAAATACTGAAATTTACAGAAGGGAATGGTGCAACTGAGTAACAAGTATAAACCCCTTCATAAAAAATAAAATAAAAAAGATACTTTTATATTAGCCGGGCACAGGTGATAAATCGACAAACAGTATTTGATTTCTACCATTATCTGCCAGAAAAGATAATTTACTTCAATTCCTAAAATTAAGAATTCATTTTGGAAGTAATTGTTTTCCTTTTATTTGCTGTATAATTCAATTAATTATCCATAAAAGTGTTATTTTCATTCTTATTTCAGAACTTTTCCCTCAACAAATGTTACAGAAAAAATTGACTAGAATGTAAAGTTCATTTATAAAAATACTGAAATTTACAGAAAGGAATGGTGCAACGGAGTAACAAGTAAACCCCCTTTCATAAAAAATAAAATAAAAAAGATACTTTTATATTAGCCGGGCACAGGTGATAAATCGCCAAACAGTATTTGATTTCTACCATTATCTGCCAGAAAAGATAATTTACTTCAATTCCTAAAATTAAGAATTCATTTTGAAAGTAATTGTTTTCCTTTTATTTGCTGTATAATTCAATTAATTACCCATAAAAGTGTTATTTCCATTCTTATTTTACAACTTTTCCCTCGACAAATGTTACAGAAATGATTGACTAGAAAGTAAAGACGAATATTTAATTCATTTATAAACATACTGAAATTTACAGAAGGGAATGGTGCAACTGAGTAACAAGTATAAACACCTTCATAAAAAATAAAATAAAAAAGATACTTTTATATTAGCCGGGCACAGGTGATAAATCGCCAAACAGTATTTGATTTCTACCATTATCTTCCAGAAAAGATAATTTACTTCAATTCCTAAAATTAAGAATTCATTTTGAAAGTAATTGTTTTCCTTTTATTTGCTGTATAATTCAATTAATTATCCATAAAAGTGTTATTTTCATTCTTATTTTAGAACTTTTCCCTCAACAAATGTTACAGAAAAAATTGACTAGAAAGTAAAGTTCATTTATAAAAATACTGAAATTTACAGAAGGGAATGGTGCAACGGAGTAACAAGTAAACCCCCTTTCATAAAAAATAAAATAAAAAAAGATACTTTTATATTAGACGGGCACAGGTGAAAAATTGCCAAACAGTATTTGATTTCTACCATTATCTGCCAGAAAAGATAATTTACTTCAATTCCTAAAATTAAGAATTCATTTTGAAAGTAATTGTTTTCCTTTTATTTGCTGTATAATTCAATTAATTACCCATAAAAGTGTTATTTCCATTCTTATTTTACAACTCTCGACAAATGTTACAGAAATGATTGACTAGAAAGTTAAGACGAATATTTAATTCATTTATAAACATACTGAAATTTACAGAAGGGAATGGTGCAACTGAGTAACAAGTAAACCCCCTTTCATAAAAAATAAATAAAAAAAGATACTTTTATATTAGCCGGGCACAGGTGATAAATCGCCAAACAGTATTTGATGTCTACCATTATCTGCCAGAAAAGATAATTTACTTCAATTCCTGAAATTAAGAATTCATTTTGAAAGTAATTGTTTTCCTTTTATTTGCTGTATAATTCAATTAATTACCCATAAAAGTGTTATTTCCATTCTTATTTTATAACTTTTCCCTCGACAAATGTTACAGAAATGATTGACTAGAAAGTAAAGACGAATATTTAATTCATTTATAAACATACTGAAATTTACAGAAGGGAATGGTGCAACTGAGTAACAAGTATAAACCCCTTCATAAAAAATAAAATAAAAAAGATACTTTTATATTAGCCGGGCACAGGTGATAAATCGCTAAACAGTATTTGATTTCTACCATTATCTGCCAGAAAAGATAATTTACTTCAATTCCTAAAATTAAGAATTCATTTTGAAAGTAATTGTTTTCCTTTTATTTGCTGTATAATTCAATTAATTATCCATAAAAGTGTTATTTTCATTCTTATTTTAGAACTTTTCTCTCAACAAATGTTACAGAAAAAAATGACTAGAAAGTAAAGTTCATTTATAAAAATACTGAAATTTACAGAAGGGAATGGTGCAACGGAGTAACAAGTAAACCCCCTTTCATAAAAAATAAAATAAAAAAAGATACTTTTATATTAGCCGGGCACAGGTGATAAATCGCCAAACAGTATTTGATGTCTACCATTATCTGCCAGAAAAGATAATTTACTTCAATTCCTAAAATTAAGAATTCATTTTGAAAGTAATTGTTTTCCTTTTATTTGCTGTATAATTCAATTAATTATCCATAAAATTGTTATTTTCATTCTTATTTTAGAACTTTTCCCTCAACAAATGTTACAGAAAAAATTGACTGGAAAGTAAAGTTCATTTATAAAAATACTGAAATTTACAGAAGGGAATGGTGCAACTGAGTAACAAGTATAAACCCCTTCATAAAAAATAAAATAAAAAAGATACTTTTATATTAGCCGGGCACAGGTGATAAATCGCCAAACAGTATTTGATTTCTACCATTATCTGCCAGAAAAGATAATTTACTTCAATTCCTAAAATTAAGAATTCATTTTGGAAGTAATTGTTTTCCTTTTATTTGCTGTATAATTCAATTAATTATCCATAAAAGTGTTATTTTCATTCTTATTTCAGAACTTTTCCCTCAACAAATGTTACAGAAAAAATTGACTAGAATGTAAAGTTCATTTATAAAAATACTGAAATTTACAGAAAGGAATGGTGCAACGGAGTAACAAGTAAACCCCCTTTCATAAAAAATAAAATAAAAAAGATACTTTTATATTAGCCGGGCACAGGTGATAAATCGCCAAACAGTATTTGATTTCTACCATTATCTGCCAGAAAAGATAATTTACTGCAATTCCTATAATTAAGAATTCATTTTGAAAGTAATTGTTTTCCTTTTATTTGCTGTATAATTCAATTAATTACCCATAAAAGTGTTATTTCCATTCTTATTTTACAACTTTTCCCTCGACAAATGTTACAGAAATGATTGACTAGAAAGTAAAGACGAATATTTAATTCATTTATAAACATACTGAAATTTACAGAAGGGAATGGTGCAACTGAGTAACAAGTATAAACACCTTCATAAAAAATAAAATAAAAAAGATACTTTTATATTAGCCGGGCACAGGTGATAAATCGCCAAACAGTATTTGATTTCTACCATTATCTTCCAGAAAAGATAATTTACTTCAATTCCTAAAATTAAGAATTCATTTTGAAAGTAATTGTTTTCCTTTTATTTGCTGTATAATTCAATTAATTATCCATAAAAGTGTTATTTTCATTCTTATTTTAGAACTTTTCCCTCAACAAATGTTACAGAAAAAATTGACTAGAAAGTAAAGTTCATTTATAAAAATACTGAAATTTACAGAAGGGAATGGTGCAACGGAGTAATAAGTAAACCCCCTTTCATAAAAAATAAAATAAAAAAAGATACTTTTATATTAGCCGGGCACAGGTGAAAAATTGCCAAACAGTATTTGATTTCTACCATTATCTGCCAGAAAAGATAATTTACTTCAATTCCTAAAATTAAGAATTCATTTTGAAAGTAATTGTTTTCCTTTTATTTGCTGTATAATTCAATTAATTACCCATAAAAGTGTTATTTCCATTCTTATTTTACAACTCTCGACAAATGTTACAGAAATGATTGACTAGAAAGTTAAGACGAATATTTAATTCATTTATAAACATACTGAAATTTACAGAAGGGAATGGTGCAACTGAGTAACAAGTATAAACCCCTTCATAAAAAATAAAATAAAAAAGATACTTTTATATTAGCCGGGCACAGGTGATAAATCGCTAAACAGTATTTGATTTCTACCATTATCTGCCAGAAAAGATAATTTACTTCAATTCCTAAAATTAAGAATTCATTTTGAAAGTAATTGTTTTCCTTTTATTTGCTGTATAATTCAATTAATTATCCATAAAAGTGTTATTTTCATTCTTATTTTAGAACTTTTCCCTGAACAAATGTTACAGAAAAAATTGACTAGAAAGTAAAGTTCATTTATAAAAATACTGAAATTTACAGAAGGGAATGGTGCAACGGAGTAACAAGTAAACCCCCTTTCATAAAAAATAAAATAAAAAAAGATACTTTTATATTAGCCGGGCACAGGTGATAAATCGCCAAACAGTATTTGATTTCTACCATTATCTGCCAGAAAAGATAATTTACTTCATTTCCTAAAATTAAGAATTCATTTTGAAAGTAATTGTTTTCCTTTTATTTGCTGTATAATTCAATTAATTATCCATAAAAGTGTTATTTTCATTCTTATTTTAGAACTTTTCCCTCAACAAATGTTACAGAAAAAATTGACTAGAAAGTGAAGTTCATTTATAAAAATACTGAAATTTACAGAAGGGAATGGTGCAACGGAGTAACAAGTAAACCCCCTTTCATAAAAAGTAAAATAAAAAAAAATACTTTTATATTAGCCGGGCACTGGTGATAAATCGCCAAACAGTATTTGATGTCTACCATTATCTGCCAGAAAAGATAATTTACTTCAATTCCTAAAATTAAGAATTCATTTTGAAAGTAATTGTTTTCCTTTTATTTGCTGTATAATTCAATTAATTATCCATAAAAGTGTTATTTTCATTCTTATTTTAGAACTTTTCCCTCAACAAATGTTACAGAAAAAATTGACTAGAAAGTAAAGTTCATTTATAAAAATACTGAAATTTACAGAAGGGAATGGTGCAACTGAGTAACAAGTATAAACCCCTTCATAAAAAATAAAATAAAAAAGATACTTTTATATTAGTCGGGCACAGGTGATAAATCGCCAAACAGTATTTGATTTTATTTGCTGTATAATTCAATTAATTACCCATAAAAGTGTTATTTCCATTCTTATTTTATAACTTTTCCCTCGACAAATGTTACAGAAATGATTGACTAGAAAGTAAAGACGAATATTTAATTCATTTATAAACATACTGAAATTTACAGAAGGGAATGGTGCAACTGAGTAACAAGTATAAACCCCTTCATAAAAAATAAAATAAAAAAGATACTTTTATATTAGCCGGGCACAGGTGATAAATCGCCAAACAGTATTTGATTTCTACCATTATCTGCCAGAAAAGATAATTTACTTCAATTCCTAAAATTAAGAATTCATTTTGAAAGTAATTGTTTTCCTTTTATTTGCTGTATAATTCAATTAATTATCCATAAAAGTGTTATTTTCATTCTTATTTTAGAACTTTTCCCTCAACAAATGTTACAGAAAAAATTGACTAGAAAGTAAAGTTCATTTATAAAAATACTGAAATTTACAGAAGGGAATGGTGCAACGGAGTAACAAGTAAACCCCCTTTCATAAAAAATAAAATAAAAAAAGATACTTTTATATTAGCCGGGCACAGGTGATAAATCGCCAAACAGTATTTGATTTCTACCATTATCTGCCAGAAAAGATAATTTACTTCAATTCCTAAAATTAAGAATTCATTTTGAAAGTAATTGTTTTCCTTTTATTTGCTGTATAATTCAATTAATTACCCATAAAAGTGTTATTTCCATTCTTATTTTACAACTTTTCCCTCGACAAATGTAACAGAAATGATTGACTAGAAAGTTAAGACGAATATTTAATTCATTTATAAACATACTGAAATTTACAGAAGGGAATGGTGCAACTGAGTAACAAGTAAACCCCCTTTCATAAAAAATAAAATAAAAAAAGATACTTTTATATTAGCCGGGCACAGGTGATAAATCGCCAAACAGTATTTGATGTCTACCATTATCTGCCAGAAAAGATAATTTACTTCAATTCCTAAAATTAAGAATTCATTTTGAAAGTAATTGTTTTCCTTTTATTTGCTGTATAATTCAATTAATTACCCATAAAAGTGTTATTTCCATTCTTATTTTATAACTTTTCCCTCGACAAATGTTACAGAAATGATTGACTAGAAAGTAAAGACGAATATTTAATTCATTTATAAACATACTGAAATTTACAGAAGGGAATGGTGCAACTGAGTAACAAGTATAAACCACTTCATAAAAAATAAAATAAAAAAGATACTTTTATATTAGCCGGGCACAGGTGATAAATCGCTAAACAGTATTTGATTTCTACCATTATCTGCCAGAAAAGATAATTTACTTCAATTCCTAAAATTAAGAATTCATTTTGAAAGTAATTGTTTTCCTTTTATTTGCTGTATAATTCAATTAATTATCCATAAAAGTGTTATTTTCATTCTTATTTTAGAACTTTTCCCTCAACAAATGTTACAGAAAAAAATGACTAGAAAGTAAAGTTCATTTATAAAAATACTGAAATTTACAGAAGGGAATGGTGCAACGGAGTAACAAGTAAACCCCCTTTCATAAAAAATAAAATAAAAAAAGATACTTTTATATTAGCCGGGCACAGGTGATAAATCGCCAAACAGTATTTGATTTCTACCATTATCTGCCAGAAAAGATAATTTACTTCATTTCCTAAAATTAAGAATTCATTTTGAAAGTAATTGTTTTCCTTTTATTTGCTGTATAATTCAATTAATTATCCATAAAAGTGTTATTTTCATTCTTATTTTAGAACTTTTCCCTCAACAAATGTTACAGAAAAAATTGACTAGAAAGTGAAGTTCATTTATAAAAATACTGAAATTTACAGAAGGGAATGGTGCAACGGAGTAACAAGTAAACCCCCTTTCATAAAAAATAAAATAAAAAAAAATACTTTTATATTAGCCGGGCACTGGTGATAAATCGCCAAACAGTATTTGATGTCTACCATTATCTGCCAGAAAAGATAATTTACTTCAATTCCTAAAATTAAGAATTCATTTTGAAAGTAATTGTTTTCCTTTTATTTGCTGTATAATTCAATTAATTATCCATAAAAGTGTTATTTTCATTCTTATTTTAGAACTTTTCCCTCAACAAATGTTACAGAAAAAATTGACTAGAAAGTAAAGTTCATTTATAAAAATACTGAAATTTACAGAAGGGAATGGTGCAACTGAGTAACAAGTATAAACCCCTTCATAAAAAATAAAATAAAAAAGATACTTTTATATTAGTCGGGCACAGGTGATAAATCGCCAAACAGTATTTGATTTTATTTGCTGTATAATTCAATTAATTACCCATAAAAGTGTTATTTCCATTCTTATTTTATAACTTTTCCCTCGACAAATGTTACAGAAATGATTGACTAGAAAGTAAAGACGAATATTTAATTCATTTATAAACATACTGAAATTTACAGAAGGGAATGGTGCAACTGAGTAACAAGTATAAATCCCTTCATAAAAAATAAAATAAAAAAGATACTTTTATATTAGCCGGGCACAGGTGATAAATCGCCAAACAGTATTTGATTTCTACCATTATCTGCCAGAAAAGATAATTTACTTCAATTCCTAAAATTAAGAATTCATTTTGAAAGTAATTGTTTTCCTTTTATTTGCTGTATAATTCAATTAATTATCCATAAAAGTGTTATTTTCATTCTTATTTTAGAACTTTTCCCTCAACAAATGTTACAGAAAAAATTGACTAGAAAGTAAAGTTCATTTATAAAAATACTGAAATTTACAGAAGGGAATGGTGCAACGGAGTAACAAGTAAACCCCCTTTCATAAAAAATAAAATAAAAAAAGATACTTTTATATTAGCCGGGCACAGGTGATAAATCGCCAAACAGTATTTGATTTCTACCATTATCTGCCAGAAAAGATAATTTACTTCAATTCCTAAAATTAAGAATTCATTTTGAAAGTAATTGTTTTCCTTTTATTTGCTGTATAATTCAATTAATTACCCATAAAAGTGTTATTTCCATTCTTATTTTACAACTTTTCCCTCGACAAATGTAACAGAAATGATTGACTAGAAAGTTAAGACGAATATTTAATTCATTTATAAACATACTGAAATTTACAGAAGGGAATGGTGCAACTGAGTAACAAGTAAACCCCCTTTCATAAAAAATAAAATAAAAAAAGATACTTTTATATTAGCCGGGCACAGGTGATAAATCGCCAAACAGTATTTGATGTCTACCATTATCTGCCAGAAAAGATAATTTACTTCAATTCCTAAAATTAAGAATTCATTTTGAAAGTAATTGTTTTCCTTTTATTTGCTGTATAATTCAATTAATTACCCATAAAAGTGTTATTTCCATTCTTATTTTATAACTTTTCCCTCGACAAATGTTACAGAAATGATTGACTAGAAAGTAAAGACGAATATTTAATTCATTTATAAACATACTGAAATTTACAGAAGGGAATGGTGCAACTGAGTAACAAGTATAAACCTCTTCATAAAAAATAAAATAAAAAAGATACTTTTATATTAGCCGGGCACAGGTGATAAATCGCTAAACAGTATTTGATTTCTACCATTATCTGCCAGAAAAGATAATTTACTTCAATTCCTAAAATTAAGAATTCATTTTGAAAGTAATTGTTTTCCTTTTATTTGCTGTATAATTCAATTAATTATCCATAAAAGTGTTATTTTCATTCTTATTTTAGAACTTTTCCCTCAACAAATGTTACAGAAAAAATTGACTAGAAAGTAAAGTTCATTTATAAAAATACTGAAATTTACAGAAGGGAATGGTGCAACGGAGTAACAAGTAAACCCCCTTTCATAAAAAATAAAATAAAAAAAGATACTTTTATATTAGCCGGGCACAGGTGATAAATCGCCAAACAGTATTTGATGTCTACCATTATCTGCCAGAAAAGATAATTTACTTCAATTCCTAAAATTAAGAATTCATTTTGAAAGTAATTGTTTTCCTTTTATTTGCTGTATAATTCAATTAATTATCCATAAAAGTGTTATTTTCATTCTTATTTTAGAACTTTTCCCTCAACAAATGTTACAGAAAAAATTGACTGGAAAGTAAAGTTCATTTATAAAAATACTGAAATTTACAGAAGGGAATGGTGCAACTGAGTAACAAGTATAAACCCCTTCATAAAAAATAAAATAAAAAAGATACTTTTATATTAGCCGGGCACAGGTGATAAATCGCCAAACAGTATTTGATTTCTACCATTATCTGCCAGAAAAGATAATTTACTTCAATTCCTAAAATTAAGAATTCATTTTGAAAGTAATTGTTTTCCTTTTATTTGCTGTATAATTCAATTAATTACCCATAAAAGTGTTATTTCCATTCTTATTTTACAACTTTTCCCTCGACAAATGTTACAGAAATGATTGACTAGAAAGTAAAGACGAATATTTAATTCATTTATAAACATACTGAAATTTACAGAAGGGAATGGTGCAACGGAGTAACAAGTAAACCCCCTTTCATAAAAAATAAAATAAAAAAGATACTTTTATATTAGCCGGGCACAGGTGATAAATCGCCAAACAGTATTTGATTTCTACCATTATCTGCCAGAAAAGATAATTTACTTCATTTCCTAAAATTAAGAATTCATTTTGAAAGTAATTGTTTTCCTTTTATTTGCTGTATAATTCAATTAATTATCCATAAAAGTGTTATTTTCATTCTTATTTTAGAACTTTTCCCTCAACAAATGTTACAGAAAAAATTGACTAGAAAGTAAAGTTCATTTATAAAAATACTGAAATTTACAGAAGGGAATGGTGCAACGGAGTAACAAGTAAACCCCCTTTCATAAAAAATAAAATAAAAAAGATACTTTTATATTAGTCGGGCACAGGTGATAAATCGCCTAAAATTGTTCATTGCCATCATTCGTATTGCATTCATTTCATTAAAAATACACAACTACCATTTAAAATACACACATTTAAAATAAATATATTAAATACATTCAAAATACACGCATTTCACCCACTTCATTTAAAATATAAGAAAATTAAAAAAAGGAGAAATAATACTATAAGCTAAAACTTTTCATTTCATCATCAAAGTATTGATTTTAATCTACATACGTGAAAAATAAAAAGCTGCAATTAGCGAGAAAAAAAAAAAAGGAACAGATGTCGGGGGGTGGGCGTTATTTTGGTGCTACACATTTAACACCCACATTATTATTATTTATTAATTATTTTTATTTTATTTATTTATACACGCATTTAATTTTATTATAAAACACACATATTTTATTGCAAAACCCCAAGTTGCCACACGAAGCAAGAATCACCGAGTTACCACAACGTTAAAAAAAAAAAAAAAAAAAAAAAAAAAAAAAAAAAAAGCATTTTGACGCGAAACAGAAACCGCTGTGCGTCTGCGACACCTGTACCAAGAAATGTTATTGGCGAAATTCGCGCCCGGGTAACATAAAAAAAAAGTACCAATAAAATAATTAACCAATTCAGAAGTCATCATTCTTCTTCATATATAGAGCTTTGAAATGTTCTATTAATATAAAACCTTTTAAATATTTTTTAAACATACATTCTGTTAAAATATAACTACAGTGTACCGAAAAAGTAACTTTTTTAGTAGAATGACGCACTGGTTTTTTGTTTCTTTCAATGTACTGAAATAAAATTGATCCTTTAATACATGCACTAATTTCATTATCAAAGCATGGTTACTGCCTGGTTTTTTCCCTTTAAAAATAATTTGAATTATTGCTACTCATGTTTAGAATTTTGTAATAAATAAATTATACGAAAGGTAGTATTTCGTTTATTGACTTTGACAATGTCAAGATACTTTCAAAACAAGACAATTCGTTTAAAGTAATTATTTGGGAACCTTTAGAGATCGTTTAAGTAGTAAAGAAATTTGTAATGATAATGTTTCATTTTTAATTCTGGATGTTTGGATCAGTATTTTGAAAGAACTTTGATTTTTGGCATTATTTACAGTAATGTTGTTTTAATTTACTTTTGGATAATAGATGGCGCCACTGTGTTTATTTTAAAATGTCTTGATTTTTATGAAATTTCCGTTGGTTGTTTCAGTTTGAAAATAACTTCGATAATGTAACATGTAAAATAAATTTTTATTCGCCGTTTTGTATTTAAGAAAATTAACTTCTGATGATTGTTTTAAAAGATGAACCGAAACGCCGAGAATAATTTTTATTTTGTGATTTTAATTTTTACATCTCTGTTTAAAATCTCGTAATAAAATGTATGTTGGTTAGTAACTTATTGCTTTGTTTTCATATTTGAGTATACAATGTAAAATCCTTATTTATTATGTACAAATTTTACTAAATAATAACTGTAGAATCGTGAGTGATTTATAAGTTTCCTGTGCAATAGTATAAAAAATATGATTGAAAAAATTTATATTTATTGTTAAAGACTCTCTCTTCTCTTCATTTTGTGAAAAATGACGTATTTATTATTATTATTATTATTATTATTGCTTAAAATGTATATAAACTTTCATAGTATATTCTGGCAAAATTACGTAAAGATCCGATGATTATAAATGTTTGAAAAAAAGAAATTTTCCTGCATTCATTTTCCTTTAAATTATTCATAGTTGCAATCTTTAAAGTCATTTTTCTCACATTGTGTTTTTCCAATATATCAGAATGTTCGAAAGGTTAAAAATTCAACGTAAATTTCTCAATTTACTTGATGTTTTTATGGGCGTTCTTTATGGCGCGTTTTATGAAATTAGGAATCGGATATTTAGCAATACAAATTAGTTTATTTTTAACACTCCAACATAGTTGAAAAGTGTTTATGAATTCGGTTTTGTCAGTTTGCCGTTTGTCTGTGCTCTAACTGACGTATATGTACTCGGATTGCCATGCAATTGATATCTGATATATATTATTGAGTTTTACTATGCTCGGTATTGCAAATGAGGTGTGTAGCATTTATAGTTAATTTACAGGGACACTCAGAAGAATTCCATTGCATTACGGCCGTCGTTTACAGTGTACTTTAATAATGTTACACTGTTTTAAACATATTGAAATTAATATATATCATTGAGGTGTATATCAACACATCTCACTCATTCTTTTAGTTTTCAGGCATATAACTTGATCAACATTTAGTTAAATATTCCTGTTCCACTGCCACCTGCCTTGATAATTGATTTTAAATAAATTGTTTTTACTGTTAATCTAGTGTCGTGGCTACTTTCTTAGCTGACGAACCCGAAGGACGCTCCACAAAATCTCTTAAAATAAAACTAGAGTATGAATCTTGCAGTGAATACACACCATAGTCATTTTGAGCCACTTTTTTGGGGTGGCTCAAGTTGTACCAATATTGACACAGCCAATCAAAATACTAATAATAATAATAAAAATGCGAGTGTAACCACTTAAGCGAATAAGCTGGGAAAAAAACACATTAAGGTTAAGAAAAACACCCTTATTTATCAAAATTAATTGACTATTACTATTGTTAGAGATAAAGTAGTAAAAGGTAAAAATTAAGGTCAAAATAACTTTATAAAATAAATAAATATTTGAACTTATCTGCAATCCCCTTTAAATTGTGAAATGGTGCAAAGTTACTTGAGCAAAATTTTGCACGATGGTGTGTTCAGGCAAGATTCAAACTCAAAACAGTGATGCCAAATCAGCATTGGGATTATTTCTTGCAAAGTAGCTTAAATTATCCCAGCGGCTCACGTAACACAGGAATACAGTCTTACATATTTAATTTTAAACTGGATCTTTTATACAGAAATTATTTGAAATACGTCATATGAATTTGCCTTCAGTCTCTGTGTTTTCCCCTAAATTTAAGCTTCTCAAAAGGCATGCTTAATAATAGTGATCAAGCCTGTATAGATAATGCAAATGCAAAGCGAATTTCGTGATAGGTTTGCCTTCATTTCCAAACTTTTACTTGAAAATGACACCTTTTTCATTCAGGTCTTATTATCAGCACATATTAGACTTTCTAAAGGCTTTAGTACATTACAGGAGAAAGAAATTCGTTCATAAGATAATTTTCTTTCCCGGTTTCCTCGTTATTTTAAATTGGAGATATTTTTCAAAAAATTCTTTAAATGCTTCATAAATTAACTCGCGTGCATTCTATAGTAAATGTTTTCTTCTGTAAGTCAATGCTTCTCAAAAGACGCGTTGAATAATGGAACGCAAACATGGTAATACAAATGTAATGAATAAAGTGGCATTTTCTCATTTGTTTGCCACCATTCACAAACTTTTTCTCGAAAATTACTCTTTTCTTTCTAGTTTTATTACTAGTATATATTTGAATTTCAAATGACCTTTTATTAGATTACGTTTATATAAAGAATAAAATTAGCTATATAAGATAATATCCATTCCCGTTTTTAACTTTAATTGAAATTTGAAAGTTTTTAAAATATATTATTTGGAATTCATCTTAAATATCAGATTTTCTAAAAGTTTCTTTTTCTAAGATTAAATAATGCGAAAAAAAATTTGAGAGAATACTGGTATTAGAATTCATGGAACCATTCAAATTTTGAAAAAAAAAATCGACTACAACAGTCATTTTTGTAACAGCGCATAGACCTATTATTCAGGGGCCGTTGCGTTGTTTCAACAGCCACTGATGAGATCAGCTTCAGGTTTGTGCTTGGATCCATCTACATGCATCCAGGTACAACTCCACAGAATATCTCCATGGTTATGTAGTAGGCTCTCTTACCGTACATACACATACATAACGGCCTATCTCAGTGTTGACTCTGGCATTCCTTTTTTGGTCTGCGGTGACTTCAACATCGATATCATCACCAAAATTAGAATTCGTGCACTTCATGAAGAACACTTTTAATCTGGACTCTGTCTTCAACACCTTAACCCGAACTATTTTTCTGATGTGCGCGGATGTCACATTCGTCAGGCGCATCACCGCTGAATAATCATTTTCTTTGCAATTACAAGCCAAAATAGTTGTAGTATGTTATATATATACAGTAAAACCTCTAAATAACGAACACCTCGGGAGCGCGGAAACTGTCTGCTATTCGGAGGTGTCCGCTATTGGGAAAACCTCAGATATTAACAAAATTGCTAAGGAATGATTAATATTTCGTTAATTGACTTTTATATGTCCTAAAACCTTTATTGTATGATTAATTAGAAATTAAAATTACTATTTTTTAAACATTAAAACTGAAATGAAATTGTGGATATTTTTATCCATTGTTTATTACATTCTTACGAAAAAAAATCAGTTACAAAAGTTTGCTTTTGCTTGTGATTACATGCAATTGGTTTTTCTGTGTGAAGTTTTAACTATGCCAGTAGTTTTAATCCCTCTAAATCATCTTTTTTTTACAAAAATATTTTGTAACTGTTCTCTGTATTTTGCCGCTTCTTGGAAATTCTCGATATTGCAGGAAACATCTCCAGTTTCAATATCTGTTTCATCATCACTAATAGAGTCAGCTTTTGTCGAAAATTCTGAAGGAATGTAATCGCATACATCAACTAATTCTTCTTCAGTAGGCAACTAACACATCATAAATAATATTGAAAATTTCGGCATTTTCTTCACTCCACATACATTTCCTTAATTCACTTATTTCGCTTAATTCTTCATGTGTGTCGGAAATATGTGTTTCATTTCCTTTTAATATAAGCCTGCTTTTCAAACATTGTCGTACGCTTTCCGGTTTTATGTTTTTTACAGCTGAAGAAATCTAAATTACAGCATCAAGAGCATTAACTAATTTTAGGCAGTTCTCAAGTGTATTCATAGAATCTAACTTTAAAAGACTGTGGCGTAGTAAAAGCTTTCTGTAACAGGCTTTAAAATTGTGTATTACGCCTTGATCAAGTGGCTGGCATACTGAAGTTGTGTTTAGAGGAAAATCACAAATCAAATTTCAAATGTTTTGGATGAGAAGTTGCTTTGTCCAAAAACAAGAGAACTTTTTTTTTGTTTTTTGTTTCATCCTATTATCAAAACAAATTATTCGATCATTAAAAAACTGGTCATCTACGCTTTTTTATTCGCTCTCACCATAATACCAAATTTATTAAATTGGATGTTCTTTGGGAAACACCTGGGTTTCAAAGAATTTTCAATTATAAGAGGGATGTCAAATTCTTCTAAAACATTGCAACATGATAGAATAGTGAATCGCTCTTTTGACATTTTTAGGCCGATTCAGTCATCCTTTTTAAAACACAAAACCTTATTAGGAAAAATACTGAAAAATAGTCCGAATTTATCAGCATTAAAAATGTTTCTCTACTCATAACTTTCACAAATTAATTGCAGTCGTTCATGTCAATCCTCCACTTATTTAAGATCTACAGATTTTGCTTCTCCACATATCGTTTTGAAAGAGATGCTGTACTGAAACCGGCACTTTTCCAAACATCCACTGGAAGCCTTAAAATCACGTAATCAGAGTTCTTTAGCGACTTCTAAAGCCTTTTCCTGAATGAAAGGCCCACTGATAGGAAAGTTTTTCGAACGAAGTGAAGTAAACCAATGCAGAATTGTAGAATCAATTTCTATGGAATTAGTCTTCCTCAATTTTAGATTTTTGGTGTTCTCGTTAATTAGTAATCCACAAATTTCTTATTTCTCGTAAAATCTCCCCCACCTATGTTTTATCTATTTTAAAATGTTCCGCAAGTATCAATTTCTCTTTCTCTGATACACTTACAATTAAAATTTTTCTTATAAAGTTAATCGTTGTCGTTTTGAGGCTGTTTTCGAAACATTAATCACAAACAAGACTCTAAATTCATAGTATGTAGAACTCAATATTTTCAGAAAATGATAAAAATGATGTTAACATATTTTGACGCTTTGAATAATCTGTTTTGAGTGTTAATTAAGTCTCAAAAATCAAACAGCAATCGACATTACGAAATAGTTTTTTTCCCCTGCACTCGTTACGTTTATGACACCTTTAAATCTCACTCCCAAAAAATCAGTACTCAATTTCCCAATAAAAAAAAATAAAACAGAGTAACTCTTTTCTTTGTTTTATAAAAAAGTAAAAATAAATGAATAATATCGTATGTTAAGTTTTCAGTGATTATTTTCCTTTTGCTCAGATTATATGACGCCATGTGACGTCTGCTTTCTCTCTTCTATGTTATGCAATAATGCAATCCAGTTAATTACATCTTGCATTTTACGAACGTTCCTATTAAAATAAAAAGAAATTCCTTTTTTGTTTATTCTTTGTTTTTTGACACTTTATAAGATTATCCGAAAATTTGTTTGAGCTTGGGTACAATGAAACAAAAATAGTCAGCATATTATCTATCCTGAAATTTCAAGACAATTGTAAACTACGTTATCCTAGGCCTATTTAAAAAGAAAGAGAAAATGATGTATGGTGTATTATGGAATTCTGGAGAGGGAAAAATTTGTACTTCTGAGCATTAATTAGCAAAAAATCCAAAATCTTCCAAGGAGGAACGCTTTTATTCTCCGACGGGGGAGGGGATTTTCCTCAGGCCACACCCTTCATTTATCTGTGGTCACACAACTTGTGTAAAATTTCCCTGATAAATTTAGAGACTTTTTACTCTTTTTTTTTTTTCATTTTCTTTCTCATTAAAAAATCATTTTTCATTCTTTATCGGCAAAATTACTGTCCGCTATTTAGAGGTTAAACATACAAAATTTAGGTTTTGGGAGTGGGGATTGGAAAACTGTCCGTTAAATAGAGGTGTCCGCTATTAGGGAGTGTCCGTTATAGAGGTTTTACTGTATAACATAAATAGTACTTGGAGGAAAAAAGTTCATTCGGGAATTTGGTTTCTGCCAAGACAAGAGACGTACCACCGCTTCTGAATACTAAGCCTGAGCGCTGACACAAAAATGGTGGCTGTCGTAGGCGTATTTTTTTCCGAGTTTGTACGGTCCCTTGAATTTGAATACTAATTATTTCTAAAAGTTTTCTCCGCCTTATTTTTCTGGGATTCAACAAGTCAAAGAAAATCTTTAGAAAATTCTGGTGTGTAAAATCAGGGTACAGTACAAACCTTTAAAAAAATTCCACTTACGAGTGTCGCCATTTTTGTGTCATCGCTCAGGCCTAGTATTCAGATTGAGAGAACGTGACTACAGAGGCTTACGCATACGCAGCAAATCAAAAGAAAAAATATTCATTCTGATTCGAAGTTTTGATTAAAAAAATTCGCAACTAGTCTACAGTACAGTACAAACCTTTAAAAAAATTCCACCTACGAGTGTCGCCATTTTTGTGTCATCGCTCAGGCCTAGTATTCAGATTCAGAGAACGGGACGTCAGAGGCTTACGCATACGCAGCAAATCAAAAGAAAAAATATTCATTCTGATTCGAAGTTTTGATAAAAAAAATTCGCATCTAGTCTAATGTTTTTTTCTTCTTTTTTTTCCATTCTAAGTCTGTTTTGCATCAAGAAATATATAACCCAGTTTTTTAATTTAAAGTATGCTGAAGCTTAATGTTATTCCAGTTTCAAGATTTATACATTTCGTATTCTCGCTTTTAGTTTAAAACGACAAAACGATTCCTTCATTAAATGTCGCGGTCTGTTTAGTTAAAAAGCATATATACATCTAACAAGCAAAGAAAAGTATTGTGAGATTATTACCAATAGTTAATTAATTACTGGTCAAGGAAATTAGTCATATGTATACACAGCTAATAATAGAAATTTAATCTTCTCACCTAGTCTAGCTGTTGAATCGTATACCTGCTATGTTGTGAATACAGCATTCTTATTGTTGGAATCCATCATTGTTTATTTAATGAAAACAATCTTTGTTTAATTTGTCCGTTTGTATTAATGGCTATATTGTCTGTAACTATGTTCGTCCTTCAACTGAATTATGATTTATGCTTGCCTGTGTTAATTTTCTGGGGAGATGGGTTCAGTGTTGAATTCAGACACTTTTCTCCGGGAAGGATTTCTGTGGCTCCGGGGGGACATGATAAAGTTCTGGGGGAGAAAGTCCGCTTTTTGACCATTGAAAGCATAAAATCTCAAATCTTCCGGGGGTGACATTTTAAAGCTCCGGGGGGACATTCTTCCCCCCCCCCCCCGGGCTACCCCCTGAATTCAACACTGGATGGGGTAAGTACAGGGTTTGATCATCACAGGGGTACACGGAGCATGTGCCCTGGACGTACATTTTAGGCCCAAAATGCATTTTGTCGCTTTTTGAAGGTACAAATTAATGCAGATTTCCACTTATAGTTTTTAGAAAAAAATTATTTTTCCCATTCATGTAAACTACACTACCTCAGTGCTTTTTCCTAATGCCAATGAAATGTAATGTAAATTTCAAAATTATGAGAAGAACGGACATTGCATTAAACATCTTTCATTTAATCTCTTAGGTTTAGAGTTTTATTTCTATTAAATGGCATATAGTGCAAAAAAGTTTACCTTCTGATAAGTTTTTAATACATTTTTACGTGTATCTATAAGATATTATTTTCTCATAAAACTATGGTTTAAATTTTAAGCAGCACGTAAAGATGTTTCTCATGTTTATAATGCAATTTTCTTGAGAAAGGGGGCTCTTTCATGATCTGTGTGCCACGAGTCCGAAATAGAGTTGACCTGGGTAAGTAACCGGCATTGAATTTTAAAATATTTTTTCTAACTTTAATACAGCATTCAATCAAATTTTTAAATTCTGATTTTTTATGTCTAAAAATCACTAGTCATAGTTTATTAAAATCAATTCAATATTTTCTTAATTATTCTCTTAAATTCTAAAATTCTTTGTAACCAGTGCTCTACAAGACAAATCTAATACTGAAAGGATGGCCCTATTCATTATGAATTTATATGATGTAGTTGACATATATAGGCAGTAGCGAAATGCTGATGTGTTGATTGCGTCCTCATCACATGCCTCATCACGTGATGAGACTAATACTCGCTTCAGATCGGATATTTATAATATCTTAGACCGCCGAACTCCCTCAGGGAGTTCCAGAAACTCACCCAGTGAGTTCGAACTTTCTATTGCTAGATACAACCAGTACCACTAACTTTGATTGTCTCTGGAGGCTAGATTTAACTGATTGGCTATTGAGACTGGCTTTAACTTGTGCGCATGCGCACATTTTATGTTTGTTCAGATCTCAGACACGGTGATGTTCAGTCAGTTATCTTAGACGAGTTTTGCGGTGTGAACAGGTATTCAATTCCGGGTGGGTACGACTTCAAAAATGGCGATCTAAGTTATCTTAAATATCCGGTGCGAACAGGGTATAAGACTAAACAACAACGACACAGTCAGCGCAAACGCAAAATGCACCAAGATAGATTGCAACAAATGAGAGAATTAAATTCAAAACGAAGGAAGAAGTCAATAGTTACATAATTAGCAAATACATCAATGTCGTTTTAGCCCATCTTTCACCACTTATAGGCGTTGTCACTGAAACATACCCACGACTCTGTAAACAACATAAGGCAATCCATTTTTCTCCACTATGCTGTTATTTCTGTAAGTTTCTCTAACTTTCCTTAATTTCATATTTCACATTTTTAAATAGCATATGAAAATAACACATTAAGATAATTTTTTTCATCTAATCTTTGAAAATTACGTTAAGCATCATTAATTTAAATCGCTTAATTTGTTTAAATAAAGAAAACGAGTTAATCTTGGGCTTATGAAAGCAAAAAGAAGTAATATTGAATGATTTTCTCTGTCAAAGGATTTTTATTCATTTCCTTCCTCTTAATTAAAAAATAAGTTTCCTCAAGTGCAATAATTGTGATTTTAAAAGTTGTTTTAAGGAAAACTTAATCTTGTTCATTTTTTCAGCAATTTCACGAGTTAAATGAGATGGAATCATGTATGAAAGCAAAAACTTTTAGTTGTAATTTTGTATTTTTTTAAAACGATTAGAATAACCGATCAATTGTATTTTAAAGAAAACGTAGCTCTTCTAAGAATTTCAGCAGTAAAACATTTGAAATTATTTTAGTATTATATACACAATAAAATCTATTTTTTACGAATATTTTATATCCAAATAATGCGAGTGTACAATTTTTCAATGTGTAAAGAAGTACTACAATGATGATATAATTAAATAAAAACATAAAAACATAAGTTGGCTTCGTATTTATTTACATATTCTTCTAAATTTTAATTATTAAATAAAATACCCCGTCTTTAAATTTAATTTTTTTAAGAAGAAAGATATTATAATTTATATTGTTGGACATGAATATTTGTAATACCATTTTGTTCTTGAAATTTGTTATTCATTAGATCTTTTAAACAGAGTTTGCATTTCCGTTTTAAGAAACGTTTTGAATACTCTTGTGTACATCGTACAATAAAACTCTTAATCTCTTCGCGATAAGCGTCACGTATACGCGACGTACAGAGTGCTTAGAATCCCTGATTATTCCTACCAGTAAATATGAACAGCAAATTTTGCCTTATTTAATTACAGCAATTCTGTGATTGAATTTCTATTTTGAATCATTGGTGAGAAAAGATTTAAACTTTTGTAAAAGACGCTCGTAGCGATGGGGTTAATATTTAGAATTGATTCAGGTATATACAGAATATCAACTGACATACGTGGTATAGTTTATTGGAAGTTTACGTCTTCTTAACCCTTTCAGGGGAAAAGTACTTCTGTTGCTAAAATGTTGAAATCATTGACTAACACCAGGATTTATAAATAAATTTTATTTGAAAACTAGCTGTTTAACCCGTTCTACGCTCAGGAGTTCATGAATTTAATTCTAAAACCAAAATTAAAAATAAAAATCAGTAGAACCAAACAAACAACTTTAAAATAATCTAAATAAGAAATAAGAATTCCCCCTGTTAAAGTGTTAAGTTGCTCAGTAATTATTCGATTTAGAAAAATATTTTTCTACTACTGTGCATTTTTTAATGAAATTTACTTTATCGTGTTGCTATGGCAGCAGACGATAAAACGATATCTTGGTAATAAATAGAATAAAATTTTTTGTTGATGTTTGTGATAAAATGTTTTTCTTTATTTTTTTTTAAAGGTAATAATTAAGCGCAATTAAATAATCTCAAATTATTTGCATGCGAAGTAAAAGAATTATCGTAATATCCACTACTACAGCTTCTTAGTATTGCAGTATGGCGTACGTAATATGTATACCTCCCATTGCAGTAAACATTTAGAACTGATTAGAACTCGCGCGATTACGGGTTGAACATAAAAAAGGCAAAAATTCGTCAAAAACATTAAAAAAAAATCTATTTAAAATTTTCGATTTTTTTGCCCTAATCGTTCATGGGCCCCCTACCAGTAACCCGTGTGCCAAATTTCGTAGCCCTGCGCCCTGTGGTTTCCGAGTTTTCGAGGTTACATACAGATAGATACGCGCATAGATTTTAATAGGGTGTAGATAAGTAAAAGCTTTTTTAATGAGCATTATAAAAGGAAATTTATTCTAAATTTCCGGTGTCATTGTAGCATTTTCATGATAAAAATGAATTAATATATAAAATCCCACCGCCTTTCAAGGGTTAAATAAACGCCTATGTAATACGAGGAACGTTACTCTTTTCTTCTTTTTCTGAAAAAATATGCATAATATTTCGAATGGAAATCGTCTCTGTGAAATCATATCAAAAGATGAATCACTCCGAACTGTTTACAGTGTTCATCCTACACTCCAATCTCTTCTTCCATTTTATCTGAGAATAGAATTTCTCACCATTTGTCATATGTAAAATGATACATCTGAATTTCGTAAAAAATATACGTATGAAATCTGGTGCTCACTTTCTGTGATTCATTTTGAATGAAATGTCTTTTCATTTCTCAATTTAAGCAAAATATTTTGCGAGATTTGCATAGATAACAAAATGTCTGTTATAGATAGCATAGATTATTAAACACTTTCCAACACTAACAGAATACTTTAACAAACCACCACTGTTTAATAAGGTATATAAGGTATATAAGTAAACAATTCAGAAAAACACAAAATACATTTGGAAACCAGATTTCAGCAATTTCCGTAAAAAGCAGGAAAAGTTCTTCAATTCTTTTCTGCAACCCTGTATACAATTTATATACTATTTGTGTATACTCTATAGTATGCAACAATTCAATTTAGTAATAAAACACATAACACAGTTGGAAATTCATCTTCAGCAGTTTCTACCAATAGACGGAAACATACTTGAATTATTTTGTACAGCCCTGTATAATGACCTTAAGCTTTTTATACACGCTTAAACCCTTAAGCTTTTTATACAAGCCACATATTAAGCTGTAGTTTAATTCAGGCATATACACGCTGAAATCACACTTTCAGAAATTATCATACATAGGCAGCCATGTATTCAGTTCTTTGCGTGGCCCTGTATATGATTTTATTTATATTCTACAAACCTTTCTTGGTATAATAAATATATTGCACGTTCAAAATGCATAAATCGTTTAAAAACTCCTTTTAATCAATTTACGCTGATGCACCGCAATGCTTACGAATTTTTTGTGTAGCTCTGTTATATGATCTGTAGCATTTATACATACCTCATAGCATTAAAAAAATTAGTTAAACGCATACCTTACTAAAATCCCACTTCCAATTATGGCTTATAAACGATACTTCGGACACAGTACTGTAACCGAAATATTTTGTGTGTCCTTGTAAATGAACGATAAATGCTATGCACATAAAAAGTATCTTGTAGTAAACCTCAATAATGTATATCAATTTCATTAAATTTGAAATGGCGTAAGATAATTAAAATACGCTTCAAACAGTTATTCCCTCGTAGACCATTATGTAAAAGAATATTTTTGTGTGGCACTGTATATGAAAGAAAAAAGCTTTACACTCCATATTCTACAGAAAGCATGTCTTTGTGTATCGCATAAATCGATATCAATTTCATTATGTTTGTAATTGTGTAACATGATTAAAATGCGCAGCAAACGATTTTCCACATTAAACCATAATGTAATGGAATTCTTTTTAGTTTCCCTGTAAATTAATTATAAGTGCTAGACGTACCATGTTCGACAGTAAGCATCTTGTAGGGTATTTCAGTGATGTATATCAATTTCAATATATTTGAAACAGTGTCAACAGTGTTAAAATGCACTGCAAAGGATTTTCACCCGTAGACAATAATGTAACGGCATTCTTTTGAGTGCCCCTGTAAAAAAAGTATAAGTGCTACACACTTCATTTTCAATACCGAACATGCCATAGTAAACCTATACCGATAACATATATCAATTGCATGACTATCCGGATATATTTACACGAGTTAGAGCACGGACAGACAGACAGACAAACCGAATTCATAAACTCTTTTCAACTATATTGGAAAGTGTTAAAAAGGAATGGAAACAACTAATTAAAACACATAAATACATAAATAAATAAAACCGACTTGTGGCAACCTATATTACAGTTGAGCACCGATTACCTGAACTCCAATTAACCGAACTGTCCAATTATCCAAACACGCCTTTTTTTTTTATTTGATTTTTTTTTCTTTTTCAGGATGGCCCTTGAAATCGAAAATGTTATACAGATCAGTGGATCGAGGAAAATGAAAACGAATGTTATGAAAATGATCCAGGCTCATCACATAAGGAAGCCTTTGAATGTTTGGAAACAGCTAGAAAATAGTTGGAACAACAGGAGAATGCTGGTCCTATTCAACTTATGCATTCAACACATTGACGGACAGTAAGAACAAGTAAAGTTCGAAAATTGACACTATATGTTTTTGTACTTTTTAGAATATTAGAATAAGTATAGTTTTACTCTTTCTGCTTAAATAAACTTAATTTTGATTAATTCAGCACCTTTAATTAGGTTGTACTACTCCCTTCACAACCACGTCAAGGTGGCTAGTGATGAGGGAAAAATACAGTCAAAAAAAGTGATACACCAGTATATTCTTATAGATAAATCTATGTTGATTATTCGATCAAATAATAATTTTGAATTTTTCTATAAGAATATACTGGTAATTATAATTTTTTTTACTGTATTTTTCCCTGACCACTAGCCACCCTGCACGTGCATACTGAAGCTGCAACTCGTATAACAGGTGGAAAACGAACTTCAACCTAAAAAATTGTTTCCAAAACATGACACTGGGCTTCTACTTGTACGCCGGTAAATGCACATTTGTGCTGCTATAGCCGTAGTGCCTAAAAACGAACCGTTTCGTTTTGGACGGCTATTGCCGTCATGCCACATAGTGAACTTCGCTTTGACGGCTATAGCCGCAAGCGTCCGTCAACGTGTTAAGACGAATTAGTAATATGGGAACACTGAAAATAACTTCTTCAAAGGAAAAAACAATTCAAAGCTTTTTTGCTTAAATTTCAAACTTTGCAGTTCAGAAAATGATAAAAAGACAAAAAGTATTTAAAACGATAAAAAGGTGACAAACAAAAATTAAAAAAGATAAAAAAGGACAAAACCCCCCGCAATTTTTAAATATGCCAACACTAATAAACATTGCCAGCTTGCATTCGAATCGTCATACTGTCATATCACCTGGAGTGACGGCATGAAGTGCCATTGGATGTACGCCTCGGTAACCTCTCAGCCTCGGTAACCTCAACAGCAGCCGTTACATATCTGATGTGTTACGGCCCGTGGTTCTGCCTTATCTTCGATGCCTCTGCAACTCTACGTTTTAGTAGGACATTGCACGACCGCATGTTGCTCGTACTTTCCCGACCTCCCTTGATACAGAACACGTTCAACTGTTGCCTTGGCCGGCACGATCTCCTGATTTATCACCAATTGAAAATGTCCTGTCAATGGCTTCTGAGCAACTGGCCCGCCACTACGGTTGATGAACTGTGGCATAGTGTTGAAGCTGCATGAACTGATGTACCTGTACATGACATCCAATCTCTGTTCGACTCCATGGCTAGGCAGATAAATGCTGTTATTGCGGCCAGAGGTGGGTGCTTTGGGTAGTGTTTTCTCAGGATCTATATCTCCTAATTTTCTGAAAATGTAATCACCTATCCTTCCCATTATAATGTATTTGTCCAATAAATATCATTCTGTTATTTGCATTCCTTCATGGTGTTGCATTTTGGATGGCCAGCAGTGTATATTATATTAGACGATCTAAACACATCTCATTTTTATATCCTAATGATATTGAAATAGGACCATCTGGCAGAAAAAAGACTTGTAACAAGAACAAAAAAGTATAGAAATCGGGCCATCTCTTCAAAAGGTATGTGTGGACGTAAGTAAATAAATGATGCAAATGACTTAAATGTATAACCTCCTTCGTTGAAAGTCAGCTAAAAATGAAGTCCATCGATATATCTATGCTCAGAGCTTTAACGTATTCCCTGCTGCTATAACCTTTTGCATCAGACTGATATTTAAAAATATTTATACTATTGACAAAACTTAAAAAACACCATTAGCAGTAATTATTACAAATTTAGACGTAGTCCGACATTAATATAACATAAAAACAAAAGTATGATTTACGTAAATTCTTTCTAAAATCAATTGAATTCATACCAAATCAAATTTTAATAATTTATGCAATAGTTCATTCCACTTGTTTGTTGTTTCATATCCTCCATGTCCAGCGACAGCTAGACTTGTTCCATGAGGTTATAAACTTGCAAGAAGTCCAGAAACAATAGAGGATCTCTATTTATGTCATCGTGGGTGAATTGGAGGCAGTCCAAAATGTGGTCAGGGGAAGCATTCCCAGAAGTACACCTATTGCCAACCGGGTAAAATTTTTGTCCGCCATAAAAAGCAAGTCCCCTCAAATGACCACTAGCAAATCTGTATAAGGTTGTCTGAGATTTTCGGTTACAAGTGAGACCCAAGGATCTCATTGCACTTAGCACGTACAAGTCACATTGTATTTTTTGAAAAGAATTAAGAACCACAAGGTTGGATAAAATATAAAGAAGAGTTTTTGATAGATTATTTTTTAAATATTATTTACGAAAATTATAACAATGTTATTTCTCTAGAAAAGTTTTTTTAACGTCTGCACACGTTCTTCAACATATCGGGAGTTTTATTTTGTATTCTTCTATAATAAAAAGAACTAGGATGTGTATGAATAATATTGCACAGAAAGTCTTTGACATATTTATCTTATCCCTCCTAACGCTTCTTTAAGGATATACAAATAAGTAATTAAGGATAAATAATTCAGGCTATCCACCTTTTAGTATCTTTCGGAGAAAGTCGGAACATATTATATTACTCCTTCTAACGCTTCTTTAAGGATATCCAAATAAATGTTAGTCAGAAGATAAGTTCGGAGTATAAGGAAGATGATCGAGTGATTAGAAGATGGATATTCGGGTAGGAATGGAACGTTTTCAGAACCGATGTGCAGCTCTAATCTTCTTCAAAATTTAACAATCTTCAAAATCATCTTCAATATTTAACTTTTTGCTTCAGACTGATATTTTAAAATATTTATATTATTGACAAAACTTAAAAAACACCATTAGCAGTAATTATTAAAAATTTAGACGTAGTCAGATATTGATAAAACAGAAAAACAAAAGTATGTGACTTACGTAAATTCTTTCTAAAAGGAATTTTGAATTCATGCCAAATCAAATTTTAATAATTTATTAAATAGTTCATTGCACTTAGCATGTGTACAAGTCACATTGTATTTTTTACAAAGAGTAAAAAACCACGAGGGTGGATAAAATATAAAGAGGACTTTTTGAAAGATTGTTTTTTAAATATTATTTACTAAAATTATAACAGTGTTATTTTTCTGGAAAAGTTTTTTAACGTCTGCACATTTTGTTTGTTTGTTTGTGTAACGTCTGCACATTTATTTTTTTACACATACTGCATTATAGGTATGTCGTTCATAAAGAAAATTGACATACACAGTATCCATAAATACTAAAAGTTATCAATGAGAACTTGGTCAGTTTTTGCTTCAGTGGAGCAGTTTCACCTTTTCGTGCAGTATTCCATATTGGATCGCTTTCACTGAGAAAAGTGACACTTTCAAATCTGAGTAAATCGATGTTTTCATTTTGTTATGAAACTTTTTGTTTCAGATATGACAACCCAGTGCTTTCAATTCTGAAATACCAAGAATACTCAAAATATTGAATGAAACATGGACATACTCAAAACCCAGCACATAGAGGTCAGTTCATACTTATTTTTGAAGAATGGACATACTAAAAACTGATTAGAATCAGTTAAAACTTATTTTTGAAACATGGACATACTCAAAAATGAGCATATAGAAAGTCAGTTCATATTCATTTTTGAAACATGTACATATACTCAAATATGAGCAGATGATGTTTTATTCTTGAGTGTGTGCATGTTTTCAGAAATGAGTATATACATGTTTCAAATTTGAGTCATTTTGATTCGGAGCCACTTTGTGCGAAATACTCAGACTTGAGTATTTTTTGCTCAGTTTTGAAAATGACGTTTTTAGAGTGTTGTTTCACTTTCTTCATGGCCATTTTTAAACAATTGTGCCATTTACATAGGACGTCGATAGGGTATGATTTACGAACTGTACAGTCAATCTGTAACAATTTTCAATAGACTTGATATTTTTATTTAATGAAGTTTTATAATTATACTTTGTGCGAAGGCACTGGATACTTTGTTTTTATTCATAATGCTAGCGAATAAAGAAATGAATATATCTATATTAATAAAAGAAAGTTTCGCTCTGTGTGTCTGTCAACGACAAATCTAGCGCGCTTAGAAGTCTGAAATTTTAGGTGAGGATAGTCCAAAACTTGTCCTGATGCACCTTCCTGAGTCTCAAATTTTTAATATTTTGATAATTAGTGTATTAATTAAAAACCCATTAATAACACATCTCTTTCTTTGCGAGCCGGTTTTCAGCACTCGCGCATGCCCAGAACTCGATTTACGTATGGGGAGGAAATGGAAGAATCAAACGGGCAGATTTTTGAGTTATTTTGTAGTTTTAAATCGGCTTAAATCAACCAAACCACTCTGTAGAATTAAAATTGGAAGACCTATTAAAAAAGATAGTACTCTTAAGTCTCAAATACTGCAATTAACTTGAATATATATTGTTGTTAAACCTTCGAAAAAAAAATTAAAGGCTCGTTTTCCCAAAGGACGTTTTCCCACTTATGGCAATGTCATTCCAGGGCGTAATTTTAGGGGTACCAAAAAACAAAAAAAAATGCATTTAAAGCTGAAACCGTCTTTTAATTGCAGTGCATTCGGTTTTTAAAAATACGAATGTTAACGCTTTTCGAAACACCGGCGAACGCAGGTTACTTCGCCCCCCACGAATACGATCTTTTTTCTGCGCGGGAAGTAAGTGAACGTCCGTATTTCGGTGCAATCTTTTTGAAAATGTCGAAAGACAAGATTTACATAACCTACAAAATTTTCGAAACATTCGAACAAGTAGAAATATTAAACAAAATTAAAATCTGAGAAATTAAAAAAAAAAAAAAAAAAAAAAAAAGCGATAAAGCGGGTTTTGGCGTGCAGTCGCTCTGCTTCGTCTCATATTTTCACTACTAAATATGCATATTTTTTCACAAAATTTCAAAGAGAGCTTGGATACAGTTAAATTTAAAACCGATTAAAATTTCAGAAATTTCGGAAAATTAATAACTATCTTTGTATTGTTATGTTAAAGGAGCCGCAGCGAAAATAAACAAACAAACAAAAAAGCGAGATGAAAACACATTTCTTTTACAACTCGATAACAATATTTTTTCACGAAATTTTTGCACGGGTTGTATATTTACAACAGGAATTTCAAAGATCTCGGGCTACAAAAACATTAAAAAAAAAAAAAAAAAAGTATGAAACGACACTACGTGAAAAAAAAAAGAAAATATCAACTTACGAAATTACTTTTATTACTAAATATCGATATTTTTTCGCGAATTTTTCTTTAAAAATATTTTTATACAAAGTCGTGTTATAGATATAAAATCATAGATTTGTTTTAATTTATTATCACGGGCCCGGACAACGGCGGGAGGGTCAGCTTGTCAAGCATAAAATGATGCCAAACAAGTTTTTAGACCTTAAACAACTTATCATAATTGCCATGACAACAAGCATAAATAATTTATATTGATATTAAAAAAGTTTTCTTTATATTTGATCCACCTTCGTAGAATTTCACATTTTTTTTAATATAAAAAATTGTGGCTGGTAAATAAATAATAATAATTCACTGGCCTCCAAAAGTTAAGATACAACCAGCCTTTTGCGTCTAACTTGAAAACAAATGAAAATAAAAACATGAAATTTAGAAAAATTGTGCTTTAAACAGTTATTTATCGAATTTTACTTAATTTTTACATCAAGCATGATTTACAAATAAAAAATTGCATTTTTTGCAAAAGTCCACTATTTGATAAAAAAATAAATAGCAGCTTTTTGTGAAAAAAAAATTAAATAAACTGATTTTAAAAGGTCATGAGTCCCACCCTACGTGTAACAAATTTGTGTCATCGACTTTCCATATTGTCAATTAAGTTGTCGGATACTGGAAATGGAAACCACTCCCATACATGGAGCAATGCTTGTTCCAGGTCATTTAACGAATTTGGAGGAGAACTTACGGAAGCCACCTGTCTGCTGAGATAGTCCCAAAGATACTTTATAGGACCAAAGTCCGAAGATTGTGCTGGCCATTCCATTCGCGCCAAATCTTGATCCTCTAGATATTTATAAACGACTCTAGTTCAATTTGATCGGGCATTGTGTACCACTCAGATTAATTCATCACCAATAGCATCACCATACGGTGTGACAAACGGAGCAATGATCTCGTCCGATATTTCACAGCAGTCAGAATTCTTCCCTGGCACACATGGAAGTTACTGTAACCAAAAGAGAGATTCCAGCCCAAACCATGATCACACGAACTAAATCACTCTCCAAAGCAAACCGGGACTCATCTGTGAACAGTACGGAAGCCCATTGTTGTGTATTCCAGGTAACGTGCTCTCTTGGGCAACATAAACGGGCACTTTTCTTTCTTGTCGATTAAGAGGGCCACACACAACGAGTCGTCTTGCATAGAGTCCTTAATTGTGAAGACTCCTATGCATTGTAATCGCAGGTATTGTCATCCCTGTTGCTTTACGATGATATCTGAAATGAGCTGAGCCACAGTAGTGATGCTCCTACTTCGGACCAAAAGCGCTAGAAAGTGACCTTGTGCAGGTGTTGTAACCATGAGCGGTCTGGAACAAATATTCTTGATACTGACTTTTTGGATTCAATTTGATCTCAGAGCCTTTGGACCACACTACGAGACACAATACTATCTCTAGCAGCACCAGCTTGTGATAAGCTTATTTCCATCCATCGGATTACCCGCCATCTTAACGAATCAAGTAAACGACATCTTCTAGACATGGACAACACTATTTTAGTACCAACAATTCAAGATCATCAACCATAAAAAAAATTTCACACAAATTCCTAAAGTGGGATATTCGCAGTTCCTGACAAATATACAAGCATACAATACATTAAAATAATTGAGATGGGTATAATTTTTTCATAAGATTTTATTGAGGTTACTTATGAACATTTATATAAACCATATTTTTTACCTTTATTTTCATTCTTTGAATAGTGAGCGTTGAAAAACTGGTTGTACCTTAATTTTTGGAGGCCAGTGTAAATTAAAACAAATATTTTAGTTTTCAAAAAAAATATATTGCTGTTGAACCAAGCATTTATTTTCATAAGAAAAGAAAAAATGGCAAAATTGAGTAAAGTTATATATGTAATAAAGGTAAGGTAAAAATAAAAAAATAAAAGGTAAGGCACGTACTTCGAAATTCTAACAAAGATTTGAAATTCTAACAATCCAGAAAAGCATCAAGAAAACGAAGAAACGACTGGTTTTTTTTTTATTTTATTATCTGTATTTTAAAAATGTTTAAGAAAAAAAAATCTTGCAATATTTTCCACATCCATTGTCTTTTCAACATCAATAATGTGTTATTTTTAGTTTCACGCTACTTCTGAAAGAAATCGAGAAGATTTTTTTTTAAAAATAAATCATTTACGTAACGTATTACAGTTCAGCATAGAATTTGCAGCACTGTTTATCTCTTACATAGTAATCTCCAGTCGATTGTATTTTTTCCGTTAAATTTGCTGGCTAAGCAAATATGAAACTGAATATCTTTTTCTCTCATTTTTAAATATTGTTCATATTTTTATTTGAACTGCTGAAAACGTGACATAAAAGAAATATCTTTTGAAACTTTTCGATACATCTTTTTCAATGAACATTTTTCGATGAAAATGAGGGAAGGAGGAGCGCTTTTTTTCTTTTTTCTTTTTTTTTCTTTCTTTCTTTTTTTTTTAAATTAAGATGTTATTTTTGGTCATATTGCCATCAAACAAATAACTTCATGAGAGTGGATTTATGGAACGTAGAGATGTTGTTTGACCTGATCTGTTAATAATAATAATAATAATAATAATAATAATAATAATAATAATAATAGATTTATATAATACGAAAGTGTTGTAACGATTCCGGTCAGGGCCCATCCATCTATCCAAAATGTACAAGTTCCAACAATGCACCAATATCTAACATGTAAACAAACAACAGAGCTGTGTAGTGTGTCATTCATTTTTGAGATTCAATGATAATAATTAAAAAAAAAAACTTCCATTGTGGCTGGAAAAAAAAGAAATAATGAAGAGTATTTAGGTACGTGGTTTTATTTGCAAGATAAATTTCCGTAAAAATATTTATGCGCATGTACTTTATTTTTATCAATTTACATAATACGCAAGTGTTGTAAGATTCCGGTCAGGACCTATCCATCTATCCAAAATGTACAATTTCCAACAATGCACCAACATCTAACATGTAAACAAACAACAGAGCTGTGTAGTGCATCATTCATTTTTGAGATTCATTGATAAGAATTTAAAAAAAACTTTCATTGTTGCAGAAAAAAAAAGAAATAAAGAAGAGTATTTAGATACGTGATTTTTATTTGCAAGATAAATTTCCGTAAAAATATTTATGCGCTTGTACTTTATTTTTATCTATTTATATAATACGCAAGAGTTGAAACGATTTCGGTCAGGACCAATCCATCTAATAAAAAAATGTATAAGTTCCAACATCATGTCCCGTTTCATGCCAGTTTTCCTTATTGTCGATGAATAGTATATGAATATTTTTATCAATTATTTCAAATTTTAAGTGAAAATCATGATTTCTACCCACCGTCCTAAGGACTGGAATTTACACTAGTAATAATAATAATTTAATAACAAGATTAAAAAATAATTGCCTTTTTGTTGAAAGTGTTTATGACTTCGATTTGTTTGTCAGTCTGCACTCTAACTCTTGTAAATATAATTCCACGACTTGCTAAAAAACCGTTTAATTTCAGAAATTTTTTCTTAAATTTGTAAGTCAACTGTTTCCTAAAATTTCTGATTAGTCCTTCAACAAATGCTATTAAAAGGTATTAGAAAGGTTTACGGAATCGTGGGTTAAACTGGCTTGCTTAAGTGTCTGATGGCTTGCCATCAGATAGCATTTTACTATGACTTACTTCATTCTTTCTTAAAATTTATATGCATTATGCACTGATTGTCTACAATATTATATTATCACTTGTCGTTATTCAAATATTGAGAGCCAGTTCAAATATTGAAAGCCAACTGTTTTTTGAAATTTCTGATTAGTCCTTTATCAAATGCTATTAAAAAAATATAAGAAAGGTTATGGAGTCTTGGGTTAAACTGAGTTGCGTAAGTTCCACAAGAGAGCATTTTTCTAAGACTTATTAATTTTTTTTCTTAAAATTATGCACTGTTCGTCTGTAATACTAAATTATCATTTGTCAGTCTTCAAATATTATTTAATTTTCAATAAAATCTATTATTCCCGGAAAAATACTTATGAATCAGACTTACTTTACCGTAAAATAAGTTTAGAAAGATTCATCAGATCTTTGCAGAATCAGACACTTATTGAGAGCAGAAAACCCTTTGATTGTCTCTTTTCTACTTATATATCAGGTAAAACTGAAGACAAAGAGTGGTGGGCACACAATTTTCATGCCTCAGAGTTTCTTTCATTTTATCCTATATTGGATGGCAGTGAAAGAAAAATCCCTCTTTAAGACTTTATTAATAGATTCTTTGTACTGTATACTGTTAACCCTAAAACTAGAACAATGAAGCTATGATCAAAGCGAGGACAAAAATGAAATACTTCATCTACTATATATATAAAACACAAACGGAAATTTCGTTCCGTTCCTTTATAACTTGAGTTCTGCTGAATGGAATTTGATAGAACTTGCACTGCTCAATAGATATTTTTTCAGGGAAGGTTTTAGTATATAACACAAAGTTCTACGTATATTAGTTATAGAATTATGATAGAAAGTTCTGTTATTTTGGCTGAAAAGGTTACCATTGCTAATTTTTTGGCGATCATTACTGTTGAAGAAAGAAATGAAAAGGCTATACATGTCGAAAAATAAAAGAAAAACTGTTACTAATTTTATTTTAAAAAAAAGAAAGAAAGAAAGAAAGAGAAAGAAAAAAAAATAGTTTTGATGAGAGAATATTATAAAATGAAAATATTTAATTTAAACATGATTGGGAATGTTCGTAATGCTTAAAAAATTATTCATGGGGCAAGATTTCTATATTGAAACAATATTTGGCGATGTATCTTTTGCTTTTGGCGATTTTGATTTTACTTTTGACCCCAAACAATTTGATTTTAAGCCAAAAGGTGTCTTTTTTTTGTTGCAGAAAGAATTGAGATGGCTATACATCTGGAAAAATAAAAGAAAAAACTGTTACTAATTTTATTTTAAAAAAAAGAAAGAAAAGAAAAAAAAAGAAAAACAGTTTTGATGAGAGATTTTAAGCCAAAAGGTGTTTTATTTTAAGTGTACGACTGCATTTTTGTAGTATTTGTTTTTGGTACTTTTTGGTTAGCCGGGCGCCAGTGATATATATATACATGTATATATATACATGTATATATATACACATATATCTACACAAATACATGTATGTACATACATATATTTACACAAATACATGCATATACAAGCGATGTATCTTTTGTTTTTGGCGATTTTGATTTTACTTTTGACCCCAAACAATTTGAATTTAAGCCAAAAGGTGTCTTTTTTTTGTTGCAGAAAGAAATGAGATGGCTATACATCTGGAAAAATAAAAGAAAAAACTGTTACTAATTTTATTTAAAAAAAGAAAGAAAATAAAAAAAAATAAAAACAGTTTTGATGAGAGATTTTAAGCCAAAAGGTGTTTTTTTTAAGTATACGACTGCATTTTTGTAGTATTTGTTTTTGGTACTTTTCGGTTTGCCGGGCGCCAGTGATATATATATATACATGTATATATATGCATGTATATATATACACATATATCTACACAAATAGATGTATGTACATACATATATTTACACAAATACATGCATATACATGCATGTACATACATATATATACACTTATATGTATGAATATATATATATATATATATATATATATATATGTATGTATCACTGGCGCCTGGCTAACCAAAAAGTACTTTTTTTTATTCAAATGCAAACTATATTAATGGGAATATACTTCTATTTACTTCTACATATATGAAATTTCGTTCCGGCTGCTTATAATTCGAGTTCTGCTGAATGGATTTTCGTAGAACTTAAACTGTAAGATAATTTTTCAGGGAAGGTTTTATTGTATAACATATCGTTCTACGTAGCTTAGTTATAGAATTATTCTGGGAAGTTATATAATCAGATCAATCCGATTATGAAATATTAACCTTTTTAAAAGATTTTGTCGAATGGATTTCGATGGAACCTACACTGTTAGATAATTTTCTAGGGAAAGTTTTATTATATAACATATCATTCTACGTTGCTTAGTTCTAGAATTATAAGGGGAAATTCGAAAATCGGGTGACCATTTTTTTTAAATCAATTATTAGCCTTTTCAATATTTGATTCGGATTATGAAAGATTAGCCTTCTGAAAAAGTTCTACTGGACGGATTTTGATGAGAATTGTATTGTTAGTTAGATGCTATTTCAGGAATGGTTTTAATGTACTACATATTGTTCTACGTTGCTAAGTCAAACAGTTATGTGTGAAGGTTATATAGTCAGATGAACCCGATTCCGAAAGATTAGCCTTTTTGAAAGTTTTTACTGGGCGTATTTTTTGCGACTTGCATTGTTAAGTAGATAATTTGTAAGGATGGTTTTAGTATATTTTATATCGTTCTGTTTGTTTTAGAATTATGTGGAAAAGTTCTATAATCAGATGAACCCGATTATCAAAGATTAGCCTTTATGAAAACTTCTACTGCATGGATTTTGTTAGTTAATTTGTTTGCATTGTTAGTTCGACAATTTTTAGTATATTGCATATAGTTATATCATTCTTTAGCAAACCTTAGCTGTAAATGATCAAATAAAAGAGTTGGTACTTAACAGCTAAAATTTTTACTGCACATTAGAAAATATAATAGCGCAATCGCGTCATTTTTCAGTAATGTGGAAGGATATTCCAGGTAAATATACAGATTGCTTTCAAATACAAGGTCAAATTAAACGATATATTTCGTTTGATTCGAGGCTCATTTGTAGAAACCGACCAGCGCAGCGGGCGTAGCTTGCTAGTTTTAAATAAAATGACATTATCAATGTATTGATTACAAGATAAATTGATATTAGAATAGAAATCTTATCTGAAATTATTTTCAGCCGTTAGTTCTGGCAGAACGAAATTCAGAAAGAGGCAACATTTTTAAACAGATATGATATAGTTGTTTTCTAAAACCGAGTTTTTTAACTCTCGTAAATATAATTCCACGATGTTCTAAAAAGCTCTTTAATGAATACAAAGGATGTGAATTATCACTTTACTACACAGCGTACAAACAACAGAGAGAAAAAATGTCCAGACCGGGAATCGAACCCGTAACCTTTGGTATTACGTAGCAATGTGTATATACGTACCATTTGGAGCTATCCAGACGAAATCCAGTCTTGCATTCTCACAATCTTATACGGCTAGGCTACAACTCTGCAGCACGAGATGGAACGTCAATCATGAGCACAACTTCTTAAGACAAATTAAACCCAGTATCGGCGAATATTTATATATCTAACTAAATTTTCAACAGAGTAAAAAAATGTCCAGACCGGGAATCGAACCCGAAACCTTTGGTATTACGCGCCAATGCTGTACGATTTGGAGCTATCCAGACGATATCCAGTCTAGAATTCTCTCACTCTTATATGGCAAGGCTACAACTCTGTAGCACGAGATGGAACGTCAATCATGAGCACAACTCCAGTGGCATTCATGAGACAAATTAAACCCAGTATCGGTGAATATTTATATATTTAATTAAATTTTCAACATAGCTGAAATTATGCTCAAAATTAATTAATACAAAGGATGTAGCCTTGACATATAAGAGTAAAAGAATGCTGGACTGGATATCGTCGGGATAGCTCCAAATGGTACAGCATTGGTGCGTAATACCAAAGGTTCCGGGTTCGATTCCCTGTCTGAACATGTTTTCTATCTGTTGGTTGTACGCTGTGTAGTAAAGTGATAATTCGTACTCTTTGTATTCATTAGTTTGCAGCGTAATTTTAGCTCTGCTGGAAATTTAATTAGATATATAAGTTCTTTAATTTCTGAAATTTTTCATAAATTCATAAGCCTACTGTTTCCTGATATTTATGATTAGTCCTTCGTCAAATGCAATTAAAAGATACAAGAAAGGTTTAAGGAATCTTGTGTTAAACAGAGTTCCGCAAGTTCCATAAGAAATCATTTCATTATGACTTATTATATTTTCCTTCTTACAATTTACACACATTTATGCATTGTTCATCTGCAATATTGTATTATCTTTTGTCATTATTCAAATATTGTTTCATTTTCAATAAAATCTATTATTTTTCGGAAATATTTATGAATGAAATTTATTTTACCGTAAAATAAGTTTCTAAAGCTTCTCCAGATCCTTGCAGAATCAGACATTAAGAGCATTGTCTCGTAATTGACTGTCTCTTTTCTACTTATATATCAGGTAAAACTGAAGACAAAGAATGGCGGGCGCAGCCTCAGAGTTTCTTTCATTTTATCGTATATTGGATGCCAGTGAAAGAAAAATCCATTTTTAAGTCTTTATTAATAGATTCTGCGTACTGTATTCTGTTAACCCTAAAATTAGAACAGTGAAGCTATGGTCAAAGCAAAGAAATAAATCAAGTACATTATTAATGTATTGATTACAAGAGAAATTGACATTAAAAGAGAAATGTTATCTGAAATTATTTTCAGCCATCAGCGAAGGCAGAACGAAATCAAAGAAGGGGCAACATTTTTAAACAGAGTTTTTTTTTAACTTCTCGTAAGTGTATTTCCACCATATGGTAAAAAGCTCTTTAATTTCAGAAATTTTTTCGTAAATTTCTAAGCCGAAAGAACGGTTTCCTAAAATTTATGATTAGTCCTTCATCAAATTCTATTAAAAATTATAAGAAAGGTTTACGGAATTTCGAGTTACTGTTCCATAAGTTACATCAGGAAGCATTTTACTATGACTTTATTATATTTTCCTTTTTAAAATTTACGCACATTTATGCACTGATTGGTCGTAATATTATATTATCTTTTGTCATTATTCAAATATTATTTCATTTCCAATAAAAACTATAATTTTCTGGAAATATTTATGAATGAGATTTATTTTAGCGTAAAATAAGTTTCTAAAGCTTCTTCCAGATCTTTGCAATAGAAGACATTTATTAGGAGCAAGCACTGTCTCGTAATTGACTGTCTCTTTTCTACTTATATATCAGGTTAAACTGAAGACAAAGAATGGCGGGCGCACAATTTTCATGCCTCAGAGCTTTCATGTCGTCTTTTATTGGATGTCAGTAAAAAAAAATTCATCTTAAACATTTATTAATAGATTATATTTGCCAAATACTGCTAACCCCAAAATTAGATTAAAAAAGCTGTGGTCAAAGTAAGAAAATAAATCATTTACTTCATTTAAGGATGTTCGTTCCTCAAATCCAAACTGGCTACTTTCTCACACATTTTTTAATTCATTTTTGTTCTCAAATGTGTGGAATTAGCAGATGCTCTTATTAAAAAACTACACAATAGAACAGTTTTCCGTTTTTGGTAAAGGCAAACGATCTTTCCGAAAATGCTGTCAAAGTTATCGTTTTGAACAAAATATTCGGAAATACAGCACGGGAGAGGGAAAAACTGCAGTCATAAAACTGCAATAGCTTATAATGCAAGTTGTAATTCATTTATTGAGCGTAGTCTGCTAGTTGAAATAAAAGTTCAATATAAGAAAGCCGCTTTTAAATGTAAATATTATTGTAAATGTACACTGTTAAAAATTTCTGTAAAAACACAGATAAAAAAACGAGACTCTTTGTAAATTTACACTAGTTCTCCGTTAAATGCATTTGACCGAGTTTCTCGGTCATCATTTTACAGACATTTCCCTTTCTTTATATTAGGTCCCCAGTAGGGAATTCCGTGTCTTTATTTAAAGGTATTTTTATATTTGTTATATCCTGTAATTCAAAATACACACTTTTAAAATTCTTTTACAATTTTATTAGAAATATTAAAGAAAAAAATGTGGTTTAAAAATTGTTTTATTAAAAATTAGAAAATTTTAGAAAGGGGAAATTTATCTCTGCGGAGTTAGCGGGGATTTTTATCGACTATCACTTTGATCAAAAGATGGAAAGAGAGTGTGGTTATTTAAAGAATAAATTTTTATTTCAACCTGGATTTACAATTTAGGTAAGATAATTTTCAAACATTATTTTAGTCTATTTTAAAATCAGTTTTTAATATTTATAAAAAATTATAATATATTATTATTAGGAATCGTAGAATTTTAATGATATTATGCGTTATAAAAATATATCAACCTTTTAAATATATAAACATTACAAAACAAAAAAATAATAATAATGAAGTTTAATCTTCTAAATTTAAATATATGAAAATATTAAAAGTCAATTTTTTTTATTACTTATATGTTTTAAATTTATTTTTCTTTTATTTACTACTAAAAAAATCCTTTCCAAAAAATATTCTTTTCAAAAAATATCCGCGCATTATGAGAACAAAAAATATATTTTGTTAAATTTTCGAAAACATTATTAAATTTGCTGAAAAAAATACATTAAAATTCTTTCATAAAAAAAAAATCCTCACAAAATTATTTTTTAAATGTTTTAAGTTAAAAAAAAAACATATTTCACACTTTTGCAATGCATGTTATTCTAAGCTTTAAAAAGAACTCTAAATGATATATTACACAAGTTAAAAAAACAAAACAAAAAAAAACAATGACAATATTTTAAAATACAATTTTTACAGAGTAGTTTGCTAAGTATTTTCACATGATATGAAAAGAAACCTATACTTATATAGACTAATCATCACATTAAACAAAATCTGACAAAGCGATGGTAAACTTTGCAAGTACAATAATTTTTTCCGACTAAATTATAAAAGACGTACTTGGCACAAGACAGAAACTGCCCAAATGGTATATAGTCCAGGCATTAGGGGATAAAAAAGTGCAAATAAAGGAAAGTTTTGGTGTAGTTTTTTTGGGGTCCCTGTATGTTTTTTGGGTCGCTGAACACGAATCCGAGGTTTTCCAACAAAAATTTTTTCGGGAAATATGTTTTTTTTTTTTTTTTTTTACAAAAAACGTGTACAAAAACGGACTTTTTTCCGTTTTTTTTCAAAATAATTCCAAAATTGTGCATTTTACGTGAAAGTCGGAAATATATGAATTAAAGAAAATAAAATTTCCTATATTTTATGTAATGAAAGTTTTTTTCTCTGATCAATGGTTTAGCCGTGAGAGTGCCGCAAAAAAGGGTTTTAAAAACAAAAAAACTATAAAAAATCGGGAATTACGGTACTGTATGTCAATGTAACATAAAAACTAACCATTTTATTCAAACGGTAACCATTAATGATACTAAAGATTATATGTTTGACTGTATTTTATGCATTTGAGGTAGAAGAAAAGTGTGGATCCTGCGCCAGGGGAAGGTGGGAGCAGTGGAGCAGTTCCACCTTCTCTCATGAGTCGAAGGTGCTCCTCCGCCGGAGTGCTCATACCTACTTTTAGTGCGTTTTAGAGACAAAAGCACTTTCACCATTTTGTAGAGCATAAAATTCTCTACAACATGCAGCATTCATGTTTGTAAATTGTCCAAATAGGGGGTAAGATGATATGCCGGGAAAATAGACAAACATGAATACTGCATGTTGTAGAGAATTTTATGCTCTACAAAATGGTGAAAGTGCTTTTGTCTCTAAAACGCACTAAAAGTACGTTATTAAGCAAAAACTAACGTTATTTGTGGATTTTTACATTTTTTTCCAAATTTAACCCTATTTTCCCGGCTCCGTATCTTACCCCCTATTTGGACAATTTACAAACATGAATACTGCATGTTGTAGAGAATTTTATGCTCTACAAAATGGTGACTGTTCTTTTTTCTGTAAAATTGAGTTATTGAAGAAAAATCGAAAAAAGTGCCGAAGAATATTGGTTTTTCAATATTGTGAAAAATGCACAAGTTCTAGAAGGTCGAAAACTTGGTTTTTTTAGAGGGTCAACCTTTACAACATACCCAAAAATCATAACTACCCGAATTTTTGTAAGGTAAAATGCTATTTCTACTGGACTACAATGTTACCGCCTCTTAGAATACGAGTTCTCCGGAGGAGTAGCACTTTCGACTCATGAGAGTAGCTGGATCTGCCCCACTGCTCCCACCTTCAACTGATGTCGGATCCGCGCTTTTCCTCTACCTCAAATGCATAAAATATAGTCAAACATATAATCTTTAGTAACATTAATAGTTAACATTTGCGTAAAAGGATTAGTTTCTATGTTACATTGACATACAGTACCGTAATTCCCGTTTTTTTCCGGTTTTTTGTTTTTTCCACCCATTTTTGAGGCACTCTCACGGCTAAACTATTGATCAGAGAAAAAAACTTTCAATACATAAAATGTAAGAAATTTTATTTTCTTTAATTCATATACTGCCGACTTTCACGTAAAATGCACAATTTTGGAATTATTTGGAAAAAAACGGAAAAAAATCCGTTTTTTTACACGTTTTTTGTAAAAAAAACATTTCCCGAAAAAAAATTTGTTGGAAAACCTCGGATTCATGTTCAGCGACCCCCCAAAAAAACTACACCAAAACTTTCCTTTATTTTCTACCAAATGCCTGGACTAATAGTGGTTAGGATCCCTGCCCTCCATCCAGATGACGCGGGTTTAAATCAGGGCTGTGGAGGACGAAGCCATTCTTGTAAAGCCTTCAGTTACGGCTATTAGAATCCATTCAAGTAATTCTAACAGCATCCATAACTGGCGCAAAATCGGTGTTTTCTGTCAATTTTTATTTTTTTTATAAGTAATAATAAAGATTTTTTTTTAACAGAAAAATTTACAGTAGACTCTGTAAATTTACAAAATAATTTCTCTGTTATTTAACAGAATCTCTGTTTTCTAATCTCTGTAATTTTACATAAGACTTAAGATAACAGATTACCAGTAGATTCTCCGTAATTTCACAGAAATTTTTTTAACAGTGTACAACTAAAGAACGGTTTATTTCAGATATACAAATTAATGCAATAAATCCAACACGAGTGAAAAATTAGCCGGGACCAATACTTAAACCTGGGTCTACAGCCTTGGGTTTATTGTATTAATTTGTGTATCTGAAAGAAATCGCTTTTTAAGTGTACCTTTAATGAATTCAGACATTAATGTATGTGCTTTAATATTATCGTAAATACACTGCTCAAAACAATTAAAGGATATTGCAGTTTTAGGTGGATTTTGTATCTGGGAAACTTTTTAGCTGATTGATACATGGTCGACAGACATAGTAGGTTATATGAGAATAAATTACACATGTTTGGCAGAAAAAAATGCATTTTATTGCGCATTTGTGTACAAAAGGAAAAAAACACAATTTGTGCATATGAGAAAAAAAGATAAGAAAAGGTGTTTTCTTCAAAGAAAATCATTTTCAGTCGGGGGTATGGTTTCCACGGGCGGCCAGCAACGTTGAACACCTTTGAGGCATGGACTCAATGAGGCTATTAATGACGAGTTGGGGTATTCTGCCCCACTCTTCCAGAAGAGCTCTTTCCAGTTCTTGGAGAGTTTGTGGGGGTTGTTGGCGGCCAGAAACTCGTCTTCCTAGAGCGTCCCAAACGTGCTCGATTGGATTCATGTCTGGAGAACACGCTAGCCATTCCATTCGAACGATTCCTTCCTCGAAAAGAAAATCCTCCACCAGGTTTGCACGATGTGGCCTGCAGTTATCGTCCATTAAAATGAAGTTATCTCCGATTGCTGCAGCGTAAGGGACTACAATAGGTCTGAGGATCTCATCCCTATATCGGCGACCAGTCAGAGCTCCATCTCGAATGATGTAGAGGTCAGTGCGCCCGTCAATGGAGATGCCACCGTACACCAACAGTCCTCCACCGCCAAATCTGACACTTTCGTGCACGAACGCAGGATTATTCCTACTGCCACGGTCCCTCCAGATGAAAATACGCCTATTATCCGGATGCACAGAAAAACGGGACTCGTCAGAAAACAGAATATTGCTCCATTCATTTCTCCTCCAGTTGACATGCTCGGTTGCCCACTCCCTGCGGTCGCGACGATGCCTTGATGTTAATCTAACACATACCATCGGTCGGCGAGCATACAGACCTACAGCATGGAGCCGGTTTCGGACAGTCTGAGTTGAAATCGTGGTGCCTGTAGGCGAGCGAAGGTGTTGTTGGAGAAGAGTAGCGTTCATGTTTCGGTGTCTCCAAGCTGTTAACGCTAAATACCGATCTTCATTGGGCGTTGTTGCCCGTCTACGACCTTGCCCTGGTCTTCGGCATGCACATCCGCTCTCCAAAAAACGGTTCCAGATCCTGGAAATGACACTTTGTGACACTCCAATGGCTTGCGCTACTTCGGCTTGAGTTTGGCCCCCTTCTAACCTACCAACAATTCTCTAAGCTTCTGAATCTGTCAAATGACTTCGCTGAGACATCGTACTCATCGAAACAAAGCAATCACTGAATGCCGATCATCCTTGTCTTCATTCTCTTTTATCCAGTTGAAAGTCAAATTTCATTCGCTGCCGCTGAAGCGACGTTTTTGACATCGAACTCAAAATTTGCATACTCCACAGTTTGAAAACCAGAAAAATTTGCATTTGTGATTCTCTTCTATTTTCGGCAAAAAAAATTTCGTTTATATCTTTATTTTATATAAAACTTCAAATATCCTTTAATTGTTTTGAGCAGTGTATTTGTAAATGGTTTTATTTCTAGCATTTCTTTCTTTTTTTCTCTTACAAAAATAAATAAAAATAGAACGTGTGAACATCGTGTATTCAAATCCAAACTGCTTATTTTGAGACACATTTTTAAATTCATTTTTGCTCTAAAATGCATCCAGTTGGCAGGTTCTCTTATTCAGAAACTTTATAATGTCCGTATTGTCTCGATGTTTTGATAAAGGCAGAATACATTAAAAAAATGTTGTCAAAGTGGACATTTTGAACTGAATTTCCCGAAGCGATAGCGCTGAAAACAAAAGAAAATTATCGTACTGTGAAAATAATTGTTTGTAAACTAATTTCTAATTAATTGAATGAAAAATAAAAACATATGTCCCTTATAAATCTCTTCATTAATCACGCCGCCAAGTTTCATGTTTTTACTTTTAAAAATGAGTCTGAAAATGTGTCTCAAAAATTTGAGTTGTTGAGCGCGGAAAAATATATATTTTTAGGTGTGTTCGTAATTATATACATACGTAGCACCTATTGTCGTCGCTTGGTCCGACCGTCCGTCCGCATATAACAACGCAAAAACTACCCAACCGAATGGTTTAAAATTTAAGATATATTATCTTTGCAGAATTTTGTTACATTTCAAATTTTATAAAAATCGAAACAAAACTTTAGGAGATATTAATAAAAATATTTATTAATAAATTTGAATGTTTCTTAAAAAAATCGGTGCTTTTTTGTTGTAGGAGTTTCGGAGGTTTAATCGTCAAGTGACCGAGATACTTATTTTATTACAGAAATCAATCTGCAGACGATATAATTTATTTCACAGAATAAAAAATCATCAAGATTTGAATATTCATATAACTAGGTATAGTACGAACGCACCTCATTTGTTACGTTTGACGTACAATTTCCAACTTGTTTAATACCGCCTTAAGTTGCATAATATTATGTTATCAATTCTTCACAGTTACAAAAACTTCAACTTTAAAATATCCTTAATTTTTTTTTAAGTTACATGTACTACGCACTGTTTCTCTGTAGTGTTATATATTACATTTTGTCATTATTCAAATATTATTTCATTTTCACTAAAATCAGTAATTTCTCGAAAATATTTATGAATAAGACATACTTTACCGAGAAATAAATTTCCAAAGCTTCCAATCTCTGCTAGGGAAACGCTTACTAGACACATATTAAATAGCATAAAAACCTTTGACTGTTCCTTTTCCACTCATTTGATTTATTTGCAGGTAAAAGTGAATACAAAGACAGGTGAGCGCACAATTTTCATGCATCAGGGATCTTTTCTTTTCTCCTTTTATTGAATGTCAGTGAAATAAAAATCTATCTTTAAATCTTCGCCCCGTGCGAGACTTTTGCACTGCAATGTTTGAGATTATTCGCTGAGACGTTTTTCTTTCATTTTTAAATTTCCAATATAGTTAACAAGAACGAAAAATCATGCGCCAAGCATAGATTATGAAACACTTTCCAACACTTTCAGAATACTTTTAACAAAATTCCCGTACTTTAATAGAACATTTTAATAGTATTATTTTATATATGCTTTATACAGAGTTGCCAAGCTCTAACTATTCTTTCATAATATGTGTGTTAATTTAACCCAAATTTAATATGTTTCGCACCAGAAATTTTTTAAAGAAATGAAATAAAATATATTGCATGTAGAAATCTGAAATTAACTAAATAAAGATTCGTCTAATAATTTTTCTGGTTCGAAAAGTTGTTATACTGGGTCAAATTAATTCATATATTACGGACGATTAGTGAGAACTTGGCACCTCTCCTTTATATATACTTTAATATAATACTTTAATTTAAATATAATACTTTAATAACATACCCGTTATGCATTGGATCCGTGCGAGACTTTCGCACTGCAATGTTTGAGATTATTTGCTGAGACGTTTTTCTGACATTTTAAAATTTCCAACCTAGTTAACAAGAACGAAAATCATGCGTCACGCATAGATTATGAAACACTTTCAAACATTTCTAAAATACTTCAACAAAATTTTACCGAATTAATAAGGTGAAATTTGATGTCGAAGTAAACTATTTAGAAAACGCATGCCACGTTTCAAAACCCAATTTCAGCAATTGCCATGAATACTCGGAAAAATATCCGAAATCTTTTGTGCAGCCCTGTATATGATTTATAGATTTCTATATATACTACATAGTATTCTAAAATTTAGTTCAGTTAGGAAACACATCACACAGTTAAAAATCCCTCTTCAGCAATTTCCCGCAATAAACCGAAATGTATTCGATATCTTTTGTGCTGCCCTGTGTATGATCTATAGCATTTATACATACCAAGTAATATTTAAAAAAATAGTTAAATTTAAAATGCGTACCGCTGAAAACCACAGTTCCAGCAATTATTGAACATAGACAGTACTGTAACCGAATTCTTTTGTGTGTCCCTGTAAATGGGCGATGACTGCTATGCCCATCATATTCTATAGTAAGCCTCTTGTAGTGCACCTCAGTAATATATATCAATTTCATTTTGTTTGAAACTGTGTAACATCATTAAAATACATCTCAAACCATTTTTCTTCATAGACCATAATGTAGCAGAATTCTTTTGAGTGTCCCTGGAACTATAAAAGAAGCACACAGCACTGTCAATATCAAACATGTCATAGTAAACCTCAATAACATGTATCAATTGCATGAAAATCTGAGAATAATTACGCGAGTTGGAGCACATACAGACGGCAGGCAAACCGAATTCATAAAGACTTTTCATCATCTATATTGGAAAGTGTTAAAAAATGTTTATGAATTAGGTTTGTCTGGTGGTCTGTCTGGCCGTCTGGTCGAACTCTAACTCGCGTAAATACAGTCTGCCATGTAATTTATATATGTTATTGAGGTTTACTACGGCATGTTTGGTATTGAAAATGAAGTGTGTAGCGTTTATACTTCGTTTACCAGGGCACTCAAAAGAATGCCGTTACATTGTAGTATAATGGGAAAAATCGTTTGCAGTGTATTTCAGTGATGTTAAACTATTTCAAACATATTGAAATTGATATACATCACTGACGTGCATTCAAAGATGCTTACTATAGATTAGGTTGTGCATAGAATTTATCTGTCATTTACAGGGGACACACACAAAATAATTGGATTACAGTCCTGTCTATGAGCAATAATTGCTGAAAATGCGTTTTCAGTTGTGGTGTGCGTTTTACTTACTCATCATACGTAGTATAGGGTAAGTCTTGTAATCGTTTTGAAAATCGAATTTTTTTTTTTGACGGATTTACATGTTTCAGAGACTGGAGATTCCAAAAAACATATTTTTAGAATTTTTTTTTTTTTTTTTTTTTTTTTTGCCGTCCGTCTGTGTGTCTGTAAACGCTCTATCTCCCGAACAAATTGAGATAGAGACTTGAAATTCGGTATGTACTTAGTATGTAATAATGGGAATAAGCTTATTGAATTTCAGTAATCTCGATTATCCGCAACTATTTTTTTCGGACTCTCGAAATATTCGTTCTGATAAAAGGTATATAAAAAATTTCGAAATTGTTTATTTTAAGGAGTGAATATAAAAGACAATAAAAAACATAAATTTTGCATAAAGCATGAAGTCGATCGGATAATGAATTGCCGAGATATTTGTAATCCTATTTTTCCACACTCTTCGATTTTTCATGACCCTGTATTTTATTCAAATTTCAATTCAAAGATCTATTTTAATTGGAAATGAGACGTTTAATCCGACGCAGTAAACATTTAGTTAATAGGATTATCAATTTTGGAGTTATAAGGATGTTTCTTTTCCTCAATTCAGTAATCGAGCATTTAAAGTTTATGACGTCATCAATCCACGAATTTATTCGAATTGCAATGCATTTTATATGTAGTTTACACATGTTTTATTTTCATATTTTACATTATGCATATCCCTGATGGGTAAGTATTACGGTGACCCCCAACGACTATAGTTTAAATTGAACTAAGTTTCCGCACATTACTTGATGTGTATAAATTCTATAGATCTAGAATAGATCTATAAGACTACGCAAAATAATTTACGTGCATTTCCGCTTGCTAACGGAAATTGCTGAAGGGAAATTTTGAACTGCTTTGTGAGTTTCCTAACTGAACTGAAGTTTTGCATATAATGTAGTATATATACAAATCTACAGGTCATATATATGTAAGCACAAAAGATTTCGGATAGTTTTCTGATTGTAAGTGGCAATTGTTGAAATTGGGTTTTCAAATATGTTATGCGTTTTCAAAATTCTGTACTTAGACGTCAGCTTTCAGTTTATTAAATGGTGAAGTATTTTTTACTTAAATTAATCTGTCATGCGGATGATTCAGTGGTCCTTGAGGGCACTGATACCAGACAGGTACTGGAATACTAGATCAACAGGTGTGTTGCACTATTTAACAATACAGTAACACAGCTTTCTTTAAGCGATGAAGACTACTAAGCTTTTAAGCCGTTTTAATATTTTAAGTAGATGTCCGATCTTTAAGTTATCTGGCATTTTGATATCGTTTAAGGTCACACTATTACACCAGGTAGTAGTCTCTTAAAAGTGTTAAAGATACTACACACACTATATATATCACAGTATCATATTGATACGTAATACATAAAGTATACATGGTACATTCATGAAATTTAAAAACAAACACTAAGTCTATCTAAAATCATTGTACGTATATGATAATGGTTCAACCGATTGATAATAAATTCTACTATTAAATGTTATGTGTGGATTAAAGCTTGGGATCCGTCTCATATTAAAAATAGTTCCAGCTTTTCTTTAAGAGTATCAACTAACTTCTGACACCATAAATGATTATTTAAAACCAAACCAGCCCGAAAGAGTATATGTTGTCACACTATATGGCCAATGATGACCGGTCACTTGCGAGTTTAGACGTTTTGTTAAATATCTGGAAAGATACATGAGGAATTATACTGAAACTTCAGGAGTGTAAACAGCATGATAGACGTTATATATTTCCGTGAAGATTTTTTCCCGAAACTCTATAAGGGGATGTCAACAAATTGAAGAAAAACGAATATATTTTGGATAACCCTGTAAAAACTAATATCGCAAAAGCGTTGAAACGGTAGCACATGCTTAGGAGGCTTCTTTTAATAAACTATGTTCATTTTTATGAGGATAGCACGTATAATCGTAGAGAAATTAAGGTTTTTATAAAAACAATCCCAATTTCACCAAGTGTTTTGCTTATAATTTTCAAAGTTCCTAATATAAAAGAATGTTTTTTTCAGAAACGATGACACACAACATTATATACAATACCCTGCAATCAGAATAAAAAAAAATAAATATTGGATGAAAAATGAGCAGGTTCACTAAATATTGTTTAACTGCGCATGCCCAAATTCAATCAAAATATACTGTGTATAATATATTAGCTAAATGTATAGAGCAACTTTTGTGAAAGTCACAAAAACATAGCTTGAAAATTCTGATAGTAATCGTCGATGGAATAAGCTCGAAATTCGCTGTTCCTAAAAGAAAGCAAAAATATGAGGGGTTGTATCCAAATATACTAGCTTATGAAGGTTGACATAATAAGAATGAAATGTCTCTCATTGTATATTTGGATACCCTCTCATCTTTTTGCTTCCTTTTGGGAACAGCGCGTTTCAAGCTTATTCTATCGACTATTCTATCAGAATTTTCAAGCTATGTTTTTGAAACTTTCACGAAAGTTGCTCTATATATTTACCTAATATATTATGCACAGTACATTTTGATTGCATTCGCGCATGCGCAGGGAAACAATATTTAGTGAACTTGCTCATTTTTCATCCAATATTTATTATTTTTTAATTATGATTGCAGGGTATTGTATATAATGATGTTTGTCATCGTTCCTGAAAAGAACATTATTTTATATTAAGAACTAAACACTTGGTGAAATTTGAGATTGTTTTTATAAAAACCTTAATTTCTCCACGAGTATACGTGCTATTCTCATAAAAATGAACATAGTTTATTAAAAGAAGCCTCCCAAGCATGTGCTACTGTTTTAACGTTTTTACGATATTAGTTTTTACAGGGTTATCCAAAAGATATTCGTGTTTCTTCAATTTATTGACGGCCCCCTATGGGGTTTCGGGAAAAAATCTTCGCCGAAATATATGACGTCGACTACGCTGTTTACACGCCAGAAGTTTCAGAATAATTCCTTATGTATTTTTCTAGATATTAACAAAACGTCTAAAATTGCAAGTGATCGGTTATCATTGGCCATATAGTGTAGCTTGCGCAATTTTTGTCATTTTATGCATTGCTGTCAAGCCTCCCTTCAGAAAAAAAGAAAAAAAACCCTTTTTAAATTTTTGAAATAAACAACTTTTAGTTGGTCCTTTCTGGGTAACACCCGACCCAATGCAAGGTCTATAATGAGAAGCACTAATCAGTAGATGGGATATGCCACTTCTAAACAACACAAAATAATTCCCATCGTTGCTACGATTGGTCCCTACTCATTAATGTTCTACATACATATTTGGATTTGTTGTGCTAAGACGCTTCGAAAACCTTTTTTTAATTTCGGGGAATATATTTTTTTTTTTGTTGTTGTTATGGCGGTCACTTAAATACTCTAGGCGGGCAACATCACACATCCGTCACATATTAAAAATAGTACCAACTTTTCTTTAAGAGTATCAACTACCTTCTGACACCATAAATGATTATTTAAAACCAAAACAGCCCGGAAGAGTATATAGTTTTGCATATACTCTTGGGTTGAAGTCACCTACTTTAAAGAGTACTTGATTACTTTTTTTCGTATTATTACTTTTGATCTGATTCCCATTATATAACGACGGCGGGTTGCCACCGTTTGGAGGCATCCATGATGCAAACGATGCCTTTTAACGTACTCCTATGCTATCACACACGCATCTGGCGGGATCTGACGATATCGCATGCATTCCCAGCACTCTGCGGCCTCTATAGGATCATGCGCAATCATCTTTCTCTTCAAATGGCGGAGTTATTACAGCAATGACACTTTTATTTGGGCGACACTTATAGTTATAACTAGGGATGTAAAAACTGGGTGCTAATGGACCGATTGTCCCCACTAAATTTTATTAGTAATTTTCACCTAAATTTTAATAGTATACTTCGCCTAAATTTTATTAGTATTCTTATTAGGCGAAGAATACTAAAAATTTAGTGTTGACAATTGGCCCATTGGCGCCTAGTTTTCACACCCTTGGTTATAACACTACTGTCTTTCTTAACATTAAATATACTAACAACCATCCATTTACTTGCACCCAATTAAAATATTTCGATTCGAACCAGAAAATGTTTTTATAAAATAAATGGAATATAAAACGTTTAATAAGTTGAACATAATAGTTAAATAGTTTTAAATAAAAATACTGGTGTGAAATATTTTTATAAAACGTGAGTAAAATTCCCTGTATGTTTAATGTTAAAATATGCTATACTAAAAATTCTGTTCATGAAAGAAACTTTCTTTTGATTTAGATACTTTTTTTTTTTTACTCTACCTGTTCAATTTTTAATATAATACTTTAAAGAGTATTTGATTCCTTTTATTCCTGTAATTATTTTTGATCTGATTGATATTGCATAATCAAACCCAACCAACACCCTTCAAAGTTACCGAGACGCTTTCGTAAAATATATATTTTATTGCTTCAAATTTGTACGTACTGGGTGATTTAATTCCTGACAATATTGAAAGTTATTTCATTTTAAATAAAATGAGTAATTTCTTGGAAATACTTATCAATGAAATTCATTCCAGCGTAAAATAAAGTTTGTTAAAAGCATTTTCAACTCTTTGCTGGAGATTCGCTTCCTAGACTTTTATTAAATCGGTGAAATCCCTTTGAAACGTTCACTTGCATTTATTTCCTGGTAAAAGTGAAGACGAAGACAGGTGAGCGCACAATTTTCATGCATCAGGGCGCTTTTCTTTTCACCTTTTATTGGATGTCAGCGAAATAAGAATCCATCTTTGTGAATTTATTAATATATTCTGTACATAGGGTATTTTCCAACAAGGAAATTAGTGAAGCTATCGCCAAATAAAGGAAATACAACCGGGTGCAAAATGATAAGAACAACACAAAAATATTAAAATAATTTCGTATTTGATATATAAATGGCGCAAAGCTTTGTGTTAAAATTATATACCGATACTCCAATTAATATAAAAACAACAGTTTACAAAAATTGTATATATATTTTTTAATCTATTTTGAAATATATGTATTTTGCTGAATTTACGCTGGAGCAAAATGATAAGAACGTCGTAATTATTTTGAAACTGCGATTCGTCATTGGTGGATAGTTTCGCATATCATTTAGCAAATCATTTAAAAGAGATTCTGATCGCATTCATTCAGTTCACAAATCTTTTAGACGATGGGCAGAGGAAAAATGCTTTTTAACTTCGAAAGAACCCAAATCTAGCTTATAACAACACAGGAATGTTACTTCAAAGAATTGCTGATAAAATTCAAAAACTGCCATTTTAAATTTATTACAGAATCCAACTATTTATGGTACTGCAAAATCTACAGGAAGGCCGAGAATTTTTCAAAACGATCCGTAAGTTTGTTTGATCGCACGGTCGGAAGCAAAAGAATGACAGCACAGGAAAGTGGAAGCCAGATCATAAGACTCCAGAATCTGTATGGACAATAAAATGAACAATAAAAATGCATTGAGTTTCATATAAAACAGGGGCTCTGAGTCGGAGGTCCGAGGCATGAAAGGCAAATGAAGCTTGCAAGGCAAAAGTAAAAAATATTCTGCTTTGTCAATGTTAGATATTAGTATTCTCATTTACTATTATCCTACGCTGTTGGTTTGTTTTAATGAGTTGTTCCATCCTCCAGCAGTAAAACGATGTATTTCACTGTATTTTGTTGATGTGTATTTGTGTTCGGTTGTAACTCTGATGATGAGCAAGTGTTTGCTCGAAAGAACTCGGTTTTATATGAAAATACAGTTTTTTACATAATGTATAATTTTTTAAACATTTTCAGTAAAGCTTTTATAAAATTATTATTTTTTTTTTTAGTTATTCTTAGTTATTAGTTTTGTATAAAAGATGAATCTGGATTCTATGAGTATGTTTTTATCATATCACAAGTTTTTGCAACTTTGTATGACGCAATGCTTACGTTAACATCACATCGATGTTTATTGTATCGAATGTTCTTGGTGCACAGATACATTTAGCAAATGTTTCAGAATTTGACGAGCAAATTCCTAAGCACTGGAATTGGTCTATGGTGAAAGTAGACACTGACGGGCCATAATTTTTTTATATATATATATAAATTATAGTTACTTTTTAATGAGATATAAAAAGAAGAAGAAGAAGAATTCAAAAAATAAAATTTAAGAGAAGGTGAACTATACCCGAGTGCCAAACGCCTGGTCAGGAAGATATCAAAACTACAACTTGAGTTAAAAATATAAAGTCAGAGGGAAAAACGCAAATATAAAGCAATTTTGAAGTTAGAATAACCGAAAGTATGCGTTTAGGGTGGTTCTCTCCTTCGCATTTTCGACAAAATAGAGATGCATGTATCCATATTTGGAATGCCATTTTGTTGAGCCAGAGTGAAAGAAATTACTGGCTTGAACTGTGTTTTTCAACAAGACAACTTCTCAACTCACTCTGGAAAAGACGCAAAGAAGTAGTTTGTTGATAATAAGATTCCTACACTTGATGATTGCCCGACCCATAGACGGACTTAGATACCACGGAGAACGTTGGGGTTAGTGCGCAATATCTATCGAAAAAATGATCAAATGGTTCAATGTAACTCGAAAGCAGAATTAACAGCTTCGATATGTGAGGTACGGCGAGTTTTATCATCTCGACAAATTCGAAACCTTGTGAACTCCACGCCACAATGTTTCAGTAAAACTAAAAAACAAAGAGGCTGACAATTGACGTGTGATATTTCTATAATTCAGAAAAATCTTTGTCGTTCTTAACATATTGCTCCTACTGCATATCCAGCGAATATGCTATTTATTATATTGTAATAATAAAAATTGTTTTGCAATGTTAATATATTATAAAGCTTCAAATATCTTTTCCACCTTTGTGAACAAACTAAACTAACTTTCTAATAACTGTTAAAAAATATAATTACACAGAAAAAAATAAATAAACTAAACATAACTAGGTTTTTGTCGGGAAGAAAAAAATAATTAAACATGCTTATGTTATATTTAAAGAAATATTTAACAAGCAGTAAAATTATGCCGCCGCTTGTTCCACGAGTAGCAGCGTTCGGGACTTCGCGGAACTGGCAGCGCGCGGCGGCATCGGAGTTCCTTTCTTTTAATCACTGACCGGCTTGGCCATATTTCTTATGCACGTAACGACCACGGTTTTTTTTTTTTTTTTGAAAGTGCGAGCTGATAGATAGCCAAATTAGACTTTTACATTCTTTGTAATTTCCAGATCGATGTAATTTGGTTTAAATTTTATATTTAACAACAAAATAAATAAATAAATAAAAAATAAAAAAATAAAAGAAAGAAATCCGACCGTACGCCAACGGATAATAAACAAAAGATCGAGAAAAATATAATGTCATGTATGTATTCATTATATGTACTATTGTGTACACATATTTTTATTCATATGTATGCATGTTTGTATAGGGAAATTTCCGTAATCGGGGTCGCAGACAACTAACGTATTTTAGTGAGCGTGGATTAAAGAACTGGGAAGAGATTAACTTCGCAAGTGACGAAAGACCATCTAATTACGGATTAATTACTAATACATATGTACTAATAAGTTATATATATTCAAGTATATGCCCGCTGGCGGTGAAAGGTAGAACTAAAAGCTGCTTTAATCATTCGAGATTCGTTTGGAAAAATCGGCTAGTCAAGCGAGCGTAGTCTGCTAGTATATAGAAATCTAAATCATATACAGGACTGCACATACAAATTCGGATATTTTTCCGTGTATAGATGTTAATTGCTGAAATTGGGTTTTTAGCTCACAGGCTATCAAAGCCTGAGAGCTAATATGCCCGCCCGTTCTGTATGTAATGTATGTATGTATGTATGTACGTATGTATGTACGTAACGCGATAACTCTTGATATAAATAACCGTTTTGCTTAAAACTTTGTTTATAGGTTCATTGTGATAAGGCGCTTCCCTGATTAGTTTTGGGGGTTCACTGGTTAAGTATAAAAGGGGGGAATCGGGGCTAACCCCCCTTAATTTAGATAAATGGGTTTTTCATGCAGAATTATCCCATTTTCTTCAAATTTTGTATATAGGTTCAATTTGATAATGCGCTTCTGTGAATAGTTTTGGGGTTCATTGGTTAAGTATAAAGGGGGAAAGGGGGGGGCTAATCCCCTTAATTCAGATAAATGGGTTTTTCATGCAGAATTATCCGATTTTCTTCAAATTTTGTATATATATTCATTGTAATTAGAGGCTTTCCTGATTAGTTTAAGGGGCTTATTAGTTAACTATGAAAGGGCGGGAGGTAACGGGGGGATACCCCCCATAATATATTGTCGATTTCTTTATTTTCGAGGGGCTTATTTCAAAAGCGTGAATAGCCTGTGAGCTCAATGCCCTCAGTTTAACTGGGCAGTTTTCTTTTTATTGGAATGTGTTACGCGTTATGCAAGAAAATGCACCTCTGTGTCTTCATTCATAAATCCTACATATTGTGTGAAATTAAGGAAATTAATTATAAGTGAAGCAAGGAATTACATAATTTGCTTAATTTAATTGAAATTAAATTATTATTGCATTGATTACTAGATAAATAGATAACAAACGAGATATGTAATCTAAAATATTATTTACGTTAAAAAATGTGTTAGCATTCGAAATGTTTTTAGAAATGTGTTTCATTTTGAAAGTTTAGTTTTTGACACAATATAGCTCTGAGGTTTTCATGACTGAGTATTTACTTATAACACATTGTTTTCATTCATGCTTAGGGTACAATCAATTTAGAGTTCAATAGAGAAAAGCAACTTGCCAATATTTTAAATGTTAATTTTTTAATTTTTTTTTAAATAGTATATTATAGAAAAAACTCGGAATCTAGATAGCATAAATATTTTGATTTGTATAATATCATATTATATGTCCTTTCATAGTTACCAAAAGTATTTTTATTCCATCTTCAGATACTTTATTCAAAATATTTTTATTCCATCTTCAGGTATACTTTATTCAAAATAATTTTATTCCATCTTCAGGTATACTTTATTCAAAATAATTTTATTCCATCTTCAGGTATACTTTATTCAAAATATTTTTATTCCATCTTCAGATACTTTCACTGGACAATACACTTCTGCATTAACGTCTGACTGGATTATTATTTTTTTTTTTAAATCTATATTATACATAAGAAAAGATTGTTGCCCCGATTTCTCTAAAATTCTTAACCAATTTCAAAAATTATTTCAGTATTATAATGGTTAACTATCAGTATTGAATGGTATCTCTTAAACAAAAACTTCCTTTTATATCGTGATACCTGCCTCCCAGGAAGTGCAAGAAAAACGCTCTAAAAATGCGATTTTTAAAAACTGTTGGGGGCTAGAAACTTGAAAGTTTACATGTTGATTACTTTTAAGTTATAAACGCTTGCAAATTATATATATATATATATTAATCAAAATTGAAAATTTCAAATAAGTTGAAAAGTTTCCAAAATCACGATTACACTCAAACTACGGTACCGATGTGGAAAATCTTTTCAGAATTATACGCGTGGCAATGCCCCTGGCTTTCAATAAACTGAATAAGATCACGAAAACATTTATGAATAAGACTTATTTAACCATAAAATACAATTTCTGAAGCTTTTTCACATCTTATCTGGAAAAACGCTTATTAGACAAACTTATTAAAGAGGTGAAATCCTTTTGCTTTTTTACTTTCTACTCCTTTCCAGGTAAAAGTGGTGCAGAAAGAAAAAGGTAAAAATAATGAAGGAAAGGTGCGTGCACAATTTTAATGCCCCAGAGTCTTTTCTTTTCAAGTTTCATTGCAAGTCAGCGAAATGAAAATCCATCTTCGTGTCTTTGTTAATAGATATTGCATATCGCTCGCCCTGAAGAAAGACAACTCCAAAAAAAAATTTTTTACGTATTATTACACTAATAGGTCTGACTTACGTGCGTCTTGCTGCAGGAAAATTGTCATAAGTGTAGTTATCTCAGAAGACTGTTAGATTATGCTATGTGTCCCTTTGCCACTACAGAAGGGGGCAAAGGATGCGGGGGAGTTAAATTTATTGAATCCTCCCTATTTTCTACTACGTCTTGATTAAAAAGGGGCCGCTTCACTGAAACTCCCTGATCGCGAAATCCCATGTTAACTTAACGGAAAATTTAGAAGCGCGTTTACTCATTACCTAATATAATTATTGAAATACGGATTTCACCATCAGAAAGTAGACGTCGGATGCCGATGATGTGAGTTTTTAAAATTTTGCCTCCGTAAAATTTAAGTATTTTTTTAAAAAACGATAAAATTTCCTGAAGTGAAAATTTCAAAGTTTATGTGGATTTTGTAAATACTTAAAAATTAAGGAGATAATTTTTAAAAACGCACAACGTCGGCATCTCACTTCTTCTCTTTGATAGTGAAAACCGTATTTTAATAATTATATAAGGTAATGAGTCATTGTGCTTTTAAGTTTTCCCATTGATTAACAATGGACTTTGCGATCGGGGAATTACAGTGAAGCGGCCCCTTAAGGGTTTTCCTCTTTTATGTATGCTTTTACAGCTGCATGTAGTGCTAAGTACTATAGTTTTATGTTACAGTTACAAACAAGACCGTAACTGGATGGAGAGTGGGTGGCCTCTCCCTTGCCCCTAGCAATTTCTTAAGCAGCCTCTAGCCTTTCAACACTGATATACACTAAGTGGCCAAAAAATTAGAGACATCTTTTATTTGAAAGTAAACCAGTTTGATTGTGATGTAAAATGATGTAAAAACGCAGAATTGCTTATATAAGAAACTCTCAGCTTCGTACGACGTAATTATTACGGAAGTTACTGTAAAAATGGGTAAGACGAAATATTGAATTGACTTTACTCAATTCTCCCTATCTTCTACTACGTCTTGATTCATAAGGGGTCGCTTCACTGAAACTCCCTGATCGTGAAATCCCATGTTAGCTTACCGGAAAATTTAGAAGCGCGTTTACTCATTACCTAATATAATTATTGAAATACGGATTTCACCATCAGAAAGTAGACGTCGGATGCCGATGATGTGCGTTTTTAAAATTTGTCTCCGTAAAATTTAAGTATTTTTTTAAAAAAACGATAAAATTTCACGAAGTGAAAATTTCAAAGTTTATATAGATTTTTTAAATACTTAAAAATTAAGGAAACAATTTTTGAAGCAGACGCGTTTGTGCAAGCAGAGCTTGAGCCAGCATCTCTTTAAAGACGCCTTTCTTCTCTTTTCTAGCCGAACAGTATCTCAAGTGTTACAGAGTGGAAGTTGCGCATCAGAAACGCGATGACATTTACATACCCCTATTAATGTTATTTGCTCTCTGAGGAAAGCGAAGGCAAAATTCAAATATTTTTTTAATAGAATATTGTATTGTTACCGAAAATACGCCATACTACCAAAAATTAGGTCACTTGTCGCACAGAAAGTGTGTTAGAATTGGATTGGAAGATTTAAGCCGAATGGACAGACAGACAATCAAGTTAAATAAAAGCTAGTAATAAAAGGGCATAAAAAGGTAACAGGAGCAATATTACGCGCAAAAGATTTGTTAAGTATAATGCGGCTACACGACTTTTTGTGGAATAGTGAGATGTCAGTGATTGAGAAATGTACTCATTATAGAGGGTGATCATAAAATCTTTCCCTGATTACAAAAAAAAAAACATTACGAAATAACCATTGAATGTTATATTGTAAAATTTTTATTATGTAAAAGTCATGTCCTTAAATTGTTTTTAGTGCAGTCTCTACCGTCGTTCGTGAATTCCTTGATGACAAATTTCCTGGATGATGGATTGGGCGAAGTGGACCAACTACTCCAGATTTTTTTCTTTTGGGTGTATATAAAAGACAGAGTGTTTGCAACACCAGTAAAACATATTGAAGCACTCAAGGTCAGGATCACAGATGCCGTGTCTAGTGTGACAGCCCAAATGTTGGGCAATACGTGGCCAGAAATTCAATACCGCCTTGACATTGGCGCTACCAAGCGTGCTCACATCGAAATTCGCTGACGTAAATACTTGTATTAAAAACTTCATAAATATCTTTACAATATGTTAAAACAAGCATATGCCTAATTATATTAGTTTTTCTATATTATTATAATTAGGGAAAGACTTTATGACCACCCTGTATATTTATACGCGGCTTTACGTTTAATTTTACGCTTAATTTTTATTTTACGTTTAATTTTTGGCTTATTTTAAAGACTTTTTGAGGCAGAATTTCTGCCAAAAATAAGATAAAAGTTTTTTTTGTAGTTTTTTCCTGGTGGAAGTTTGCCTCGCCAGCAATCAGGTCTTGCTACAGGCATCTTTCCTTTACTTATACGTCGTACATACTAGCATCCGTATTAGAATATGTATACATACTGACATACAACAACTTCTAATACATACGATAGATGTAACAACTTTTTTTCAACAAATAAAAATTCTAGTGAATAATGTGAGAACTTTCTTAACCCTTAAATTTCTATGACAAAAAATGTCACATAAATAATGTGAGCGGTCTGAGAGACCGTTTGATCTAAGGGTGAAAAAACGGTTTAATTAACTCATAGGATACTGTTACTGTACTAAACTTTATGTACGGGATTTTTATAAGTAAAATTCACCTATTCAGAAGTCTCTAGCAATAGTACTACGGCTTCAGACGAAACGAAATTTCACTAGTATTTATAGTTAAACTAAAAATAAGTTAGACTGTAAAAAAATAAAAATAGCAACAGTCTGTGAGACCGGAAACAACGGTTAAGGATTAATCTCAATCCAGAACACAACAATCGATACAATAATGTTTTTTTCCGTAATTGCAGTGCTTTTAGAATAAATGATACCATTTTCTTTCGATTGGAAATAATAAACAATCCTATGAATTAAGATTTATATTCTTGCTTACTCTGTCTGTTTGTCCGAAATAGGCTCAGAAACAGTTGTATTACAAATACTAAACTAATCAGGGGCAGATGGAAAATGTTTCTGGCTACAATCTGCAGTTTGACACATTCCGATATCTAAAATAGTTTTTGAGAAGGCATGGGAAAACCGGGAGAATCAATAGAGCAACAAAAATCTTTCAATAATCAAGAAATCGAGAACTAATTGGTCAATTTTTAAGGAATCTCATGGCGATTGAAAGGTCTAAATAAGTAATTAAAGTAATAATTCTGGCTAAATCTACACTGCAAAAAAAGTGTTGATTTCACAGTATAATACTGACACCCCAACTGACAGTATTATACCGTAAAATTAACAGTAATACTGGCAGCTGGGGTGCCAGTATTATACTGTAAAATCAACACTTTTTTTTTTTCCCCAGTGTTGAATGCAATAAGTAGTTCTGTCGTTAGCCTACTTTTCATTTTTTAAACGAAAATATTGGGCTGTATTTTTGGAATTTCTTACAGTGGTTCTCAAATGACCTGCTCAACAACGCGAAACTTTCTGATACAATTTCAGACTCATTTTTAAACGAAAAGGCGTAAAATTGGCATGTCTAACTATTGAAGCGATTTGTAATCTAAATGACTTTTCCTTTTTTGATAAATAAATTACTTATTGAGTTATAACCGATTTGTGACACGTGACAACGCGTTTTACCCCTACGCTTACCATTTCGGCGTTACCAGAAATCGGTTCAAAACGTCGACTTTGACAGTATTTTCTGAAATATCTGCTGCTTTTACCAAAAAATAGAAAAGGTGTTTGAATTACACAGTATCTGAATAAGAACATCTGCCAATTTAATACATTTCCGAACAAAAATGAATTAAAAAAATGTGTCATAAAGTAGTCAGTTTGGATTTGAGAACAGCCAACGAAATTCATAAAACTGAAAAAAAAGGAAGATTGAAAAAAAAACAGTAATGAAATATTGTAAACAAAACAAAGACATATCTTCCGAAATATATATTTGCTGCTTTTACCAAAAATTAGAAAAAGTGTTTGAATTACACAGTATCTGAATAAGAACACCTGCCAATTTCATGCATTTCCGAACAAAAATGAATTTAAAAAATGTGTCATAAAGTAGCCAGTTTGGATTTGAGAACAGCCAACGAAATTTATAAAACTGAAACAAAAGAAATAGTGAAATATTGTAAACAAAACAAACACATATCTTCCGAAATATATATCTGTTTTTTCCTCTTTAAATAAACTGATATTCTCAAACAAAGATGTCCTTTGTTAATTTGAATATTTAAAAAAAAAAAAAAAAAAAAAAAAAAAAAAAAAAAAAACATAAAAGCAGTTCTGAGAAAATGTCTGTAAGTTGCGTAATAAAAGATACATAACAAAGTATAAAATGACGATTAACTCTTTTGTTTCAGGCGCGAACTTACAGGTAACTGAGAAACAAGAGAAACGGAATTGCTGCGTGTGCGGTCCGATTCAACAAAAAGTAACTGAATTAATATGACTAGGAAAAAAAAAAATACTATCTATCTATATTATAAAGGACAAAGGTGTTCGTGCGTAACGCTGACGCCATTTTACGAATGGCAACACTTAACGATCGAATTTCGGTTTTTGCGATTTTTGCTACTGCAATTTTTTTTATTTCTAAATATCGCACATTTTTAATTTTTACGCCGTTATATAGGGGAAAAAATCTACTTCCAAATGCAATTTGTTTGAAACTGTATCTTATTTGACTGATTTATTATAGCCTTTAAATTAAATTTCAAGCCTTTTTTTTTCTTTTTTTAATTTATCTTTGCACTTTAAACAATATAAAAAGTTCACTGGTTGTTTCCAGCTAATATTCAGTAATGATAGTATAAATAAAACACAAATTTACAGACATGTAATTGAAATAAGCGCTTAAAACCGCTGAAATTATCTGAATAATAATAATAAAAAGAACTGCTGTAGATAAAGAATTTTTAACGATTTCTTCGGTTATTAATTTCTGGTACGCGGCCAATATGGAGTTATCGCTTTTAATAAATTTCAACATTTTATTTGAATATATAATTGATATATTTCATATAAAAATGCTCTTTTTGTGTTGTTAGGGGACAATCTAAAAAAAAAAAAAAAAAAAAAAAAAACTAAATGTAAAAAAATCTATTAGAGTTTTCAATGAAAAAAATAAATCATTTTCACATATATTCTGTATTCGGAGAAGTACAGGTCGGATGTCCTAAGTCTATATTATAAAGGACAAACGTGTCCGTGCGTAACGTTGACGTCATTTTGCGAATGGCAACACTAGACGATGAAATTTCGGTTTGTGATTTTTGCTACAGCAATTTTTTTAAATTTCTAAACCTCGCACATTTTCAACTTATACACGGTTATATAGGGAAAAAATCTACTTTCAAATGCAATTTGTTTGAAAACTGTATATTAATTGGCTGATTTATTATAGCTTTTAAAATAATTTTAAAGCGTGGATTTTTAATATTTTACTTTTCAATTTCTAACGCAATTATTCTTTCCTGTTGCCACAACCTAAAAAATGGCACAATAATTAATTAAAAAAATAATAACACGTGTACTTTGTTTTTATAATCCAATAAAAATTCAGAATGAATCGCTATATTTTTTCTTTGAAATCGACGTCATTATAAGGAAAAAATACATATTTTTCATATATAAATAGAAAATGATAACAATAAGTGCGTTAAAATTATGTAGTATTTTAATTTAAATTTATTTGAAGCTAAACATCTATTATACTTTAATACAGATGTTTGAATTTCATTATAACAATTTAGAAAAAGGCAAAAAGAAACATGATTGCTAGATATGACGTCACATCCCCTTAAAGGTTTTTAATTTGACGTCAAACTTACTAAATAAACAGTTGCTATGTTTTAAATAATATAATACAATCACTTGTTAACTTTAAATTAATGTCCAATAATGCTTAAAGTGATAAAAAAACATAACACAGAATATTTAAAATACCTTTTTTAATGTAGATAACTTATGTTTCGTTCACAACTATCGGTGACATCTTCAGATCTTAATGTTAAATACAAAATTCTCGCATATTTGAAAATAGTAAAACATATACCACGAGATCGCATGTCCAAGGTTAGTAGGTGCTTAAATTGGCCAAAACTGGAAAAAGTGAAAAAATTATTATTTATTTTTATTTGTATTGCTTTTCCATCTATCGATCATCGCGTGCCAAATTTGAGCTAATTCAAAGGAAACGGTTTCGTTACAAATGCAATCTTTTCGCAAATATATTTCTATAGATTCACGGATAATGGATGGGAAATAAGCTCTTGATTGAAAAATTATTTTACTATTATTGAAATCTATCTGCAACTGCTCCTTACTATATTGTCTGGCTAAAGCGGTGGTTCTTCTGTCATGTTTGATATCTGCCATATGTTCTTTTATTCTTGTTTTAAATTTTCTGTTTGTCATTCCTATATAGTACTGTATTGTTCCATCTGCCTTGGTAAATGGGATTTCATAAACACCGGAAAGTTGGTTAGGTTCTAGTGGGTCTGTTTTTTTACATACTATGTTTTTTAATTTTGTGGAAGGTTTTGCAATAAGACAGATATTAAATTTTCTAAGTTTATATTTTAATCTTTCAAAGAATCCTGGAAATCTCCAGGATTCTTTCCAGGATCAAATATCTGTTGATTAGTGCCAAGATAGCGTACACAATATTGCACGTACTACTATATTCGGATACAACCCCTCATCTTTTTTCTTCCTTTTGGGAACAACGGATTTCGAGCTTATTCTATCGACGATAATTTTCAGAATTTTCAAGCTATGATTTTGATACTTTCACAAAAGTTGCTCTATATACTTAGCTATTACATTATGCATATTATATTTTATTGCATTCGCGCATGCGCAGTGAAACATTTTTTAGTAAACCTGCTCATTTTTCATCCAATTTTTATTATTTCTTAATTATTACAGAGTATTATGTACAATGATGTTGGACATATTTTTTCAAAATAACTTTTTTTTTAATTAAGAACTCTGCAAATTATAAGCAAAAAAACTAGGTGAAATTTGGGACTGTTTTAAAACCTTAATTTCTCTTCGAGTATACATGCTATCCGCATAAAAATGAACACAGTATATTACAATAAGCCACTTATTAATAATCTCGAGTTTGAACGCTTTTGCTACATTAGTTTTTACAGTGTAACCCAAAAGATATTCGTTCTTTTTCAATTTGTTGACAGTCCCCTATGGGGTTTCGGCTAAAAATCTTCGCGTAAATATATAATCTATACTATACTGTTTACACACCTGCAGTTTCAGGTTAATTCCTCATGTATTTTTCTAGATAGTTAACAAAACGTCTAAAATCGCAAGTGACCGGTCACCTTTGGCAATATAGTGTATTAGTGACACAGATAGAACAATGAAATACCCTTTAAAATGTATACGTATCCCTAAGTTAGCTGACGTTTTAAAACAAATATTTGAATACTAAAAACATGAATGCAGTTCTGCGAAAATGTATGTAAGTTATGTAATAAAGGGCACACTATCAAGTATAAAATGACGATTAACTCTATTTTTTTAAGACTCTAAATTTCAGGTAACTGAGAAACAATCGAAACAGATTTGCTACATGTGTGGTCTAATGCAACAAAAAATAATATCACGTACAAAAAATTTTGTTAGTAGGAAGGAGATACACACTTTTGCAAAGTTAAATGTCAATGAATGTTTTTGGCTAAACCAACTGGAAGAGTGAATACGACGCTATATCAACGAAGATCACCGAAACAGAAAAATGTATTGTGACAAGCAGTTCAAATTCACCATGAAGTGACATTGTCTTTCAGTGTGACAGCACTATCTCGGATTACTTTTTAATCCTTCTGTTTTGGTTATTCGAAAAAAAAAAAAAAGTGAAGGACAATGAGAAATAGATTGAACAGAATAAGTTTGATATTTGAAGATAAAATTGCTCGGAATACTGTATTTACTTGCGTATTTTTTTATACTACGTATTTTTCATACCTCGTGAATGGACTTCCTCTAAGTGGGTGGGGGAAGCAGGGGTGGACATCTCTGGATTTTCAAATTTAATTAACTAAATTTCCCTTTTCTCTCGTGATTTTTTAAAAATGAAAAAATATATAATTTATTCTTCTCATGTGATTTAAACTAATTAAAAACTAAGGAAAAAAAATAAACTAAAGATTTTTCGTAACAATTTTTAGAAGACAATTCTAAAGACCTTCAGAAGTTTTAGCTAAATAATTATTGAATCTTTATTTTGTAATTTCTTTTATGTTTGTGTATTTTGTTTGATACATTAAAAAAATATTAATGATACAGCTTTAAAATTCTGATTAAAATGTATAATATTTTATTGTTAGTTGTATAGAGAGTACTGATTATTATGGGTCGTAGTTTACAGGAAAATTTTATTTTCCCTTTCACTAAACCTAATCGATAATCTGCAGCCTACATTTCTTTATGATATGCAGTAAAAATACTCCATGCAGTTAATTATTTCAAAATAGTGGTAAGAACAATAAAATTTCTCTTACACTGCGAGGCCTGTGATTCCATACGTTTTGTCAGGAATTGTATATTGCTGCCATTTAATACATATGATTGTTCAATATAACCTTGGTACATGTAGTGCAACTGCAATATAGCATTTATTGACATGCATCATACATGATACAAAATGCAGTGAAATATTAAAATAATTATTTTGCACTTCCTAATAAAATTTAATCAAAACTACCATAAAAAAGTTAAATAATTTTATAATAAATTTTTGCATTAATTGACTCAAGTAATGTAGGAAGTACATAATAATTATTTTAATATTCCACTGCATTTTGTATCGTGCAGAATGTATGTCAATAAATGTAATACATTTTTTGCATTAATTGACTCAAGTAATGTAGGAAGTACATAATAATTAGTTTAATATTCCACTGCATTTTGTATCGTGCATGATGCATGTCAATAAATGTAATACATTTTTTGCATTAATTGACTCAAGTAATGTAGGAAGTACATTATAATTAGTTTAATATTCCACTGCATTTTGTATCGTGCATAATGCATGTCAATAAATGTAATACATTTTTTGCATTAATTGACTCAAGTAATGTAGGAAGTACATAATAATTAGTTTAATATTCCACTGCATTTTGTATCGTGCATAATGCATGTCAATTAATGTAATACATTTTTTGCATTAATTGACTCAAGTAATGTAGGAAGTACATAATAATTAGTTTAATATTCCACTGCATTTTCTATCGTGCATAATGCATGTCAATCAATGTAATACATTTTTTGCATTCATTGAATCAAGTAATGCACTTAATGTACTATCCTCACTTAATTTGTAAATTTTTATAAGTTATATTTTCTTAAATCTTAGTCTTTTCGGACTTCCTAGCATCTGCTAGCAAAGCTAGTCTATAACTTCCTATTTTCGGATTGGTTGCTCGCGGCTCGAGCATCAAGTTCGTATGAGACCTTTCGACTCATTTCGTCATCTGTCTCAGTGAGCTGAATACTTTTTTCTCTCCTTTTTATCTCTATATTTATCTTTTTATAGTAATATATCATCGTATATATTATTTCTCTTGTCAACATCCCTTTTTATAAGAAAATAGGAAACGCAGAACGACGAATGAGGTAGCATATGAAAGGGTTGTGAACAGGCTTCTGACATGGCACACTTAACATTTCGTTAAAACATGTTCTTGGTTAAAAATTGCAGTTAATTAAAAATTAAACCGGCATTGTTTTCATAAATGAAATGAAAGGTTTTCCTAAAATCAGTGTCGCCACAAAAATAAAATACGGCATTATCAGATGACGTCATCCTATAATGCAATTAAAGTACGATTGTTAATTTATTTCTTGCGCGTACTTTTTGAAAAAATATCGAGATTTTAATCGGGTTTTTATTTAATTTTTACGCGTGCGTAACCTATTGTTTATTTGTTTACTTTGTTTAATCATGGCTGTGTATATGCGTACTGTATCGGATCACCAGTAGATTACATAATTTAAGAATTATCTTCCATTTAGATATACAGTTCATTAGGATTCACAAAAATTGTAAGTATTTATTTTTTAATATTTCATTACACTGTTAATACGCCAGCGAAGTCTGACGTCACTTAAAGGGCTGCTGTACCACAAAGTTTGAACATCCCATATTTAAGTTCTCATGGGCTTGCAAAAAAGTGGTGTACCAAATATTGATTTATGTATTTAAGACATTTCTACAACAGTTTTGGAGAATCTGAGGAAATGCTTTCATATTAATTCCCTAAATGTCTGATTCAGTGTTTCAATTTTTTTTATAATTCGTTTTTTTAGTATAAGATCCTTGGCAACCTAGAGAAACAACCTTGGCGAGAGAAGAAAATTTGACAAAATATTTTCTGGCAATCTATTCTCATTTTCTTATACACAAGCAATCATCCTATACACTATTTCTGTTGTCAATATCCTTTTTTCTATACGCATACAAAACATACAACGAGGAATGTGGTATCATTCGAAAAGTGTTTGAACAAGTTACTGAGATAGTACACCTACATTTCGTTAAAACGCGGTGATTGAATTAAAAAAAATCAGTTAATTAAAAATTAGTGCTAAAACGTACCAGGAAATAATTTCAAAGGTTGCAGTGCGAAAGCTTCGTACGGGTTCTTCTGGTATGTATTGTATTTTTCGGATAGACATTTTTCGTGGTTTCTCTAAGGTGTGTTACACAAATTCTCATCTACAGGGCATGGAGTTGCTTTGTAACTAGGAAGCCCCTGAACTCCTCCACTGTTCACTACATTACTGTTCAAGTAATGTATGAAAAAAATATTAGGTGAATCCAACAAACTACTTTTTTTTGTAATCGTTTAAAAATAAGTTTATTTTCTAATGCGTAAAATTAGCTCTTGAGTACATTAGCAAGTTGCTGCTTGCGTTATAATAATTATAGAAGCCTCAAAATCTTGGAAAAAAAATCCCTTTTTTTTTCTGAAATTAAAATGTTTTACTCAAAATAAAGCCGAAGTTTATAAGACTGAATTTCTATCTAACAACTTGATCTTTTCTATAAAAAATAAATAGAAATCAATAACTTTTTCCATGCAATACATGCAAATACATGCAACTTGTCACAAGTGAGAAGTATATCTATTTTAATTACAGTAATAAGTTAAGCAATTTTTGCATCGGAGAAACTTAACGGACCGTTTTCTCATTGATTGAAAATATCATTAAAGGAAAAGAAATTTCCCAAAGCCAGTTAATAAACTTTAATGATGTATGTTAAAATGTCAAAAACAGTTAATGGATTTTTAATGTGCATTTATATTTTGTGAAAATATATAATCTGTAAACATGACTGCAAAAATTTTAAGATTTTTTTTTAAAGTCAAAGCATTTATTTTATTTGCAGATTTTGGCCTGTATAAAAATTTAAATAGAAAAAAAATCATGTAAGTTTATATTTGCTTTTAAATTTAAAATAAAACAATCTAAGATATCATCACTATGAATGATGACGACGGTGATGAAGATGAGAGAAATTATAACTAAAATAATATATTATAATATTGGTAATAGTAATTTACTTTTTGATTTACATTTATTTTGAAGTCTCTACAACTGAAATTATTTCTAAAAGGAAATATTCAATAGGAGGTATCGTACAACAAAATTGAACATATTGAAAATGAAACAGACTGTAAAAATTAATTTATTAAATTTACTTCTTATATAAGTTTTTAAAATTTGTACCAATAACGAATGAGGAATATTATTCAGTACTACATTATTATACATGCAGAAGTTCGTGTTATAAGATATTTAACCCTTTCGCGACGAGCGTCCTTTACAGAATTTTTAATCTTTTACCACGGGTTTTTTAAAACAGATATTTTCTTCTAATCGAATCGTAGAAAGGCTGTCATTAAATAAGGCAGAGTTTACAATAAAAAGTAACTGTTGGGAATAATCGTGGATTCTGATAATCTTATGCGTCACGTATACGTGTCGCTCGTCCCCAAGGGGTTAACTGGTATGTGCCCTTGGAATGATAAAAACAAAATATGAGTTCACATAAAACTTACTATCCAAAACACTACTACGATCGAAAAGATTGGTGACTGGCTTCCTAACAGATATGATTTATTAATATCATATGTTATAAAAACTACTTTTAAAGCACTCCATCTCCCCTTCTGTACTTCCTTGCTCTTCTGCCAGCGCAAATACAATTGCTGAATGCATTCCTGGAAGCCATTGGACAAAATGATCTTTTTTGCAAATTTCTAACCTTAGAATCCATCTTAAAATTTCGTCATTAAAACACTGTCGCAATGCACATTGCTGTTTAACCGTACACCTGCATCAACGTGTGCTATGTTTCTGTCGTCGATTTCTCCCCAAAACGCTGACAGAATTTAATTTTCACAAGTGGTTTTCCAAGTACCATTTTTGCTTTCGACGAATACAAACAACTACAGTTCATAGACACTTGTTGTCTGGAAAAATCTTGCACTGCGGATATTTTTGTTCCTCACATCAATATCTTTAACACATGGGCTGATAAGTTCCCGGTCTAGTAAAGAAAACACAACTTTTTAACATAACTTTATAACTTTAATAAATAACATAACTTTAATAATAAATAATAATAATTTAATAATAATAATAATAATAATAATAATAATAATTTAATATTAATAATTTAATAAATAAATAATAATAATAATTTTATAATAAATAACATAATTTTATAACGAAAAAGCTCCAAACAGTTCTCAGAATCATCGGCTTGTGTTGTTTTTGGTCAAAAGTAAACATGCGCGGCACCCACTTTGACAACAACTTTTTCATAGACAAATGTTCATTCAAAATAAAACCTACACATTCCTTGAATATCTTCAGAGTCTGAGCTATCTCTTGCAACTTCACTTTGCGGTTCCACAAAACGATTTTGTGGACTTTTTTTTAATGTTTTCTGGAGTATTTACCTCTTTTGTGTGGTACATCACTGGTGTCCGTACGACCACGTTTAAATTCAGCAAACCACTCAATAATAGTTGATATACCTGGTGCATTGTCCGGATAACGCTTATAAAGCCAAACTTTTGTTTGAACGGTGTTTTTTCCCATTAAATAACAATTCTTGAAATTCTTGTTTATCCATTTTTTTTTGTTTATTAACAAAGTCGTTCAACTAAAACCACTCTAACGTTTTATCCACATGGCAAATCGTCATAACATTTTTTCTGCTACCTTTTAAAGGTTAGTATTTACTAAATAAAGCATCGGTTCGGCGATTGCAACGCCATCTGTGTACCAGACCGGAAACTTTTCAGCCCATGTGTTAAAATACTTCCCCGCCAATCTAGCCTATAGATATCAGCGTAGTCTTCGATCTTTTTTTATCCTAATAGTGTAAGAATTAAAATGAAATATAATACAGGATGATTTATAATGAATTATTATACATTTTTACTTTCTTCGATCTATAATAGAAGAAAGTGTTGTAATCGAAATCTTTTTCGACTTCCGGTTTTCGATGGATTCACATGTTTTAGGGGTCAGAGATCCCAAAAAACATGTGTTTGGAAGTTACTATTAGTAGACGATCACACAGTACGTTTTCGATCATTTTCATCTTGAAAAATCTGTTTATGAGGAAATATCTGATATTTCCTATGCTAGGAAATTACGTGAAATTGCAGCGTTACGCTGGCTTCTGGTTGTCAGCGGTGATGTGGAGCGAAATGCTGAGAGTTCGCTTTCTATTCAGAACAGGTTAACCTAATACAATGCCATCTGTTAACGCAAATTTGAACTAGATTTAAATTTCTGTTTGCAAAATTTGTGAGTTTTTTTTATAAACATATATCACTTATTTGAAATTTATATTTAATCTAGATAATGAATTATTAATCTTTAAAATTCTGTAGTCATGTTTCATACACCCTGTATATACAACTATTTTTGCGTGTTACAGTCCAATGGAGAAATGTATGATACTGAACAATTTTTTAAAAAAGAAATGCTGCTTATTATCTATCATAAAATTATACAGCAAACAGAGTAGTTATAGGAAATTTAGAGTAGGGATGAGAGTGGGGGAGGGGTGATGAGTAGATATAAATTAGGGGTTCTACGCCAGTTCCGACGGTACCGTCGACTTCAAGGTCGAATGAAGGTCACGGTACGGCGCGGCGGAAATACGTCACAGAGATAAGCGGAGTGGAGAGATAAGGGAATGGGAGAGATAAGGGAGTGGGGGAGATAAGGGAATGGGGGAGATAAGGGAATGGGGGAGATAACGAGTTCTAAGAGGGGGTTATTTTAATTAATGGAATTAGTTTAATTAATGAATCGTTGAATGCTCCTTGGGTAATTATTGAGGGGAGGATTTTTTTAGTAGAATTATCATGCTATAGTAGGACGAGGTATTTTTCTAAGTTGTTAGAAAATAGATTTTTTATGGATTTTCCAAAAATTAAAAAAAATTCCAAAAATTATTTTTTAGAGAATTATTTTTTTTTAATTGTGGACCCACCATAACCACCCGCTATGAAAACAATTCATAACGCCACAATTTTTTTAATGTCCGGTATAACCTATTTTTAATAACCGGTATAAACTTTTTCACCAGTTTTACGCATCCTCTTCAACTGCAAGGAACCTGTAACGAAAAAAAAAAATAAATATTATGTTGCTTTAACACTCTATATTCATAAAATGAGAAAAAACATATAGTTACCACTCTTTAGGTGTTCTGTTTGGACCCGCTTGGTGTTCTCTGCAGAAGCCTTCTGTTTGGACCCGGCTGGTGTTCTGTTCTGAGCCTTCGGTTCTAAGCCTTCTGTTTGGATCCGCATGGTGTTCTCAGCAGAAACTTTCTGTTTAGACCTGTCTGGTAGACTGTTTGTACCAGCATGGTGTTCTGAGCTTGATTCCAGTAAGTCATTCGCAGCAAGTTTTAAGCAAAAGAAACAAGTTTTAAGCAAGAAAGTTTTTAAACAAAAGTTTTTACGTTTAAGGCACCCTGAAGCATAAATCCCCTCCCCCTACTTTTTTATTTTAGCAGAGTGCCCTTTGACACAAGTGAGGCTAAAAATATAAGGTCCCTTCAAAAAATTCAAAGTGCCACACAAAAATGGTATAGGGGAATAAATTGAGGAAGTAGCTCCTCCACCCCCCTTTTGCCTCAGTGGGCACTTTGATGTAAGTTAGGCTAACAATATAGCATACCCTGCAAAAAATACAAGAGTACCCATAAAAAATACAGTGTACCCTATAAATTTGATTCACCATACCAAATTTAAATACCCCCCACCCTTTTTTATTTTAGCAGAGAGCCCTTTGACACAAGTGAGGCTAAAAATGTAAAGGCCCTTCACAAAATACAAAGTGCCACACAAAAATTGTATAGGGAATAAATTGAGGAAATAGCCCCCCCACCCCCTTTTGCCCCAAGTGGGCCCTTCGATGTAAATTAGGCTAACAATACAATAGGGTGTATTGAAAATACAGGGATACCCGAATAACATGATTCACAATACCAAATTTAAGTGTCTCCCCTCTCTTTTTTATTTTAGCAGAGTACCCTTTGATAAACGCTAGGGGGAAAATGTAAAGCCCCTTCGAAAAATGCAGAGTGACACAAAAAAATTCTATAGGGTAATAAATTAAGGAAATAGACTCAACCTCCCTTCTAACCCAGAGAGTCCTTCGATGTAAATTCTGCTAACAATATAGTATACCCTGCAAAAAATACAGAGTACCCATAAAACATACAGGGTACACTATAAACATGATTCAACCATACTAAATTTTAGTGTCCCCCCCCCTCCCTATTTTTATTTTAGCAGAGTGTTCTTTGATACAAGTGAGACTAAAAATGTAAGGCCCCTTCAACAAAAGTTCTATAGGGGAATACATTGAGGAAATAGCCCCCACTCCCTTTGTCCTAGAGGGTCCTTCGATATAAATGAGGCTAAAAATATAGGGCCACTTAAAAAAAAAAATACAGAGTGCCCACAAAAGGAAAACTATTGAATGAAGAATTCCAATGTTAATGCAAAATTGGATCTATAGTAAATAGCAAAATAATAATAATAAAATAAATAGGATAAATAAAATAAATTTTAAAACCATAATAAAATTTAAAACCACCCTTTAAAACCATAAGAAAGTAAAATTTCAAAACTCGATAGAGTCCAAATTTTGGGGTCTATTTAGGACACCTTCACAAAAATACATTTAATAAAATACCACCCTTCACAAAATTCCGTTCTATAAAAACATACTCTTCATTTTATTATTATTATTATTATTATTATTTTATGTATAATTTGAAAGAAAATACCACTTAGATATTATATTCAAAATTCAGTGATTCTATGTAGGGGAGATAATTATATTAGAATTTTTTGGGTTTTTAAAACTGTTGGCTAAGGGTTTGTTATCGACTTGGAGAAGAAAAATCATTATCACAGTAAGTATGCGTCACTAAACTTGAGGGGATGTTTGATAAGATATTGAAGATTAATGATAAGAGAATTTTCTATTGTTAAAGAACTTTCTCAGATAATTAGTATTCAAATTAGTAATTGGATAATGATATCACTAAATAAAATGAAAAATAAATAAACTTATTTGTTTCATTTGTACATCATATATCATATTATATACATTACTTTAAAAATTTTAAATGTTTATTCACTGATATAAATTACTCCGTTTTCACATAATAGGGGATCTCACTTGTTATTTCAACATATAAAATAAAACTGACTGTTATTAAAAAATGTATAACTAAGAATTTTACAAATATCAAAAGAAAAAATAACTAATTATTTTAACTGTTAATATAATTAATCAATACTTTTTTCATGTGGTATTAATAACTGACGAGAAGGGGAATATATATAAAAAAAAAACAATAATAATATATATATACTAAAATTAGAAAAAGAAACATGATTCATAAATAATAAAAAGAAATACATTGTGGTGTACTTTATGAAATATTTTCCAATATATATATATATATATATATATATATATTACATATATATATATATATATATATATTACATATATATATATATATATATATATATATATATATGTATATATTACATATATATATATATATATATATATATATATTGTTATACTTATAACCCTTAATGTATGCGATTTCTTGCATGTAGCCCTGTGTATGTACTACTCATCTCATTACATACACTAAAATTAGTTAAGTTTTAAAATGCATTAAGATCGAGATAAAGTAAATATTCTTTATTTTCCTATAGTCTAAGAATATGTGCTACATATCTTGTTTACACTAAAATTACTAGTTAAGTTTTAAAAGGTGTTAGGATCAAGATAAAGTTAATTTCCTGAACACATATCTTTGTATATAATTTATATTAACACACATATATATATATATTTCAAACGACACATATTTTTACATATATAACAGAAAATAAAGCATTTATTTTATAACCATAAATAAATAGTATGTGAGTGAAAAAGCTTAGAGTTTCTATTTTTACATTTATTATTTACTTATTAACTAGCCTGCATAAATTATTTTCGCCATGTACTACATTACTTGCTTATTAGCATTTTGAATGTGTTAAGATACACTAAAATGTAACTGAACTTATAAATTTATTCAAACCATATTAACTATCTTTCATAAATTACATTTATTATCATAATGCTATTAAACCTAAACTACTTTTCAAGATTTTAATTATGTTAGCTAAATTAAAAAGTATATATTTCAACACATATGTATATTTATAAATCACATACAATGCATAAGACAAATAAACATTCATATAAACTTTATATAGTATAGAAAGACAAATTATGCTTACCTAAACCAAACAGATCTGTAATCACATGCTCGCATCAAGTCTTCATCATATGATGGGAGCAGGATAACCATACGTGCTTCTTCTGGAATATCTTGGATTTGAATGATTTTAGTACAACTCCTTATCAGCTTATCTTATCTTTAATCTATCACGTGGTATGTGACGTCACTGAAAAAGGGATTCACATCGATAAGGAATAGATGTAAGGCTATCTTAGATGTCTTAATGAATCGATATAATTATTTAATTATTTTAAAACTACAAATTAACTATTCTATTTTTTTCTTAATCAAAGTTTCAAATAATACATGAAACATATTGTTCACATAGAAGTTAGTATATTCCTACAATGAAGCGAGGTTGATACTTAAAACCGTTAATGCATGAGAATTCTTTAGTATAGCCCTGTATATGTGCTACTCACCATATATGTATATATCGCGATATATATATATATATATATATATATATATATATATATAAACTAAAATCTGTTAAGTTTTAAAATGCTTCATTAAGTAGACAATGAAAAATAATAACTGAGAAATAAATTAAAAATATTAATTAAGAGATACCTTAATGATCAGACTTAAAAAAATTTGGGGGAAAGAGTTAGGTTTTAATTAAATATGTTAATGAATCTAATCTAATACAAGTTTTGCTAAAATAGAGATTATAGTGAAAATACAGGGTCCCCTATAACATATATATTAATTATACTACACTAATGTGTTAATTCACCTATATTTTCATAGAAATACCTTCGATAAAATTTAGGCTCATAGAAAAAAAAGTACAGAGTGTCCACAAAAAGGGTACGAATGAATGAAAAATTTTAACGTAAATATAAAATAGGGTCAACAGTAAGTGACAATACATAAATAAATAAATACGAAGGAAAAATCATGCGTCGTGGTATAGTTTATGAAACACTTTCCAATGCTATCAGACTATTGTTAAAAATTTGAAAAACTATTGAAGTAAATGAATTAGATTTATGAAAATTTAATTATTCACGCTGGAAATGTATTTTAAAAATTATAGCTTTCGTTTCTTTTTCCACTTATATATAATTATAAGGCTTCTTTTGCAATGAAGACTTGACTGCTGTGCAGAGATTGAAAACTAGCATACTTATGAATCGACCGATATACGTCGGGTTCGCTATTTTAGAATTATCTAAATTAGTTATGTATGATTTTCACTATAACTTCATAAAGAAAACATATAAAGATCGGGAAACCTTATTATTTACTAATCAGACTCCTTGACTTACCATATTGAAGCACATAATATTTATAAGGATATGGAACAATATCGAGATTTCTTTGAAACCTCTGAGTATTCAAAATCCCATCGTTTGAACCACGCAAGTTTCGAACGCAAACAAACATATGATTCTCATTTTATGGGCATCACGCGTATATAATAACTAGGCTGAGTGAGCCCCCGTTATTTAGTCACATGAATGTGATTTCTATCTTTTGTGATTTACAGTTATTTACTAATACTTGAATACGCTATACGTATGCTACATTAATCTTAGGAAAGTATTTTTATCAATATAAATATAATTTTCTCAGTTTAGTGGTTATACATTTTAACTAAAATCCCTGGTGGATATAACTCGACCCTTCAGATTTTTTAACATACACTATTAGATAACATTTACTAACTTACATTTTATTTTAAACAATGGTTAGATCACGTGATAGTATTTAACTTAATGTTTTTAGAAATGACATATATTTACTTTACAATTAATTGCATATACATCTGGACAAGTTTTGCAAAAATTTTACAAGATAATAAAAAAGTTCTGATACAAACTTATAATAAAAGACTACAAATATATAACATAAACTACAAACTTATGTTAAAAGGTTACAAGAAAAGTACAAGTTAAAAAAGAAAATTCAATTTAATAATTTAAAAAAAATAATTTTTAAAAAAGTTAAAAAAATAATTTAAAAAAAAGTTTAAAAAATTTAAAAGTAAAAAAAAATACATCTTAAGAAAAAAAAAATTAAAAATTCACAAAAATATTTTTAATTTATTTATACGCTAATATATATATATATATATATATATGTATGTTTGTGCTTGTATAGGTATGTATATACATACATGTGTGGGTGTGTATGTATGTATATACATACATACGTATTTATATACATACATGTACATGTATGTACATACATGTATATTCATGTTTGTACATTAAGTACATACATGTATATACATGTGTATACGTATCCATATGTACGTACATGTGTATGAACGCATGTCTAATATTATAGGGTAAAGCGGTTTTATTTAGCTCTCTCACTATATGTATATATATATATATATATATACATGTGTATACATATCCATATGTACATACATGTGTATGAGCATGTGTCTAATATTGTAAGGCAAAGCGATTTTATTTAGTTCTCTCACTATATGTATATGTATGTGCATACATGCGTGCATGTATATGTACATACGTGTGTATGGGCATATGTCTGATATTATAAGACGATCAAAGCGATTTTATTTATCTCTCTCTCTTTCTCTCTAAATACATACATATATATATATATATATATATATATATATATATATATGTATGCACGTAAATTTATATGTTTATAAAATTCCAATGTTTGAAGTTTTAACCATCGAAAGAATATCCAAAACCATACAATTGTTTATCGTAGTAACCATTTGCATACTCCATCAATAAACCAACCAACCAACTGCTTACCCAAACAAACACATATTCACTAACTGCGCATGTGTGGAAATTAATTAGAAACTAGAGTAAAGACATGTTTAATAAAAAAAAAAGTGACTAATCAAATAGGATATGTCCTAACTTGATTTAGAGAATTACAGATGATAAGATAGGGCTTGGAATTAAAGCTTAGAAGTAAAATTGCTAAACTCTGTACATTTCTCACGAAAACTCACTTGTATTTTATTAAATATCTGTAGAAAATACCATAGTTTATTATAAAAATTAAATACATTCTCACTAATTCTTATTGCTTTGTGAATCTACTAACTTATAATATTAGTATGGTAACTTGGATTATTAGTATTCAGACTTAAAAAATTCTTTTATAGATTTAATATGATAAACACTGACATGAGTCTAACTAAACTTTCACCATTTTCATTTCAACTTAGTTTTAGGAAATTTATCTACATAGCTTTAAATTTTACTGTTTAGTTAGTCTATTATTTCAAATTATTATTATTTTAGTTCTAATATTTAAAACATATTCATATCGTTTAACATAACATGTATCAAATTACTTTAAAATCATATTAATATATATATATATATATATAGACAGATACTATTCTTACCTAATACGCCCGCTTGCTGAACACACAACCGTCTCACACGAAGACTCTGAGAGAAGTGAATGCCCGTTCAAGGCCTTATCAGCTAATCTAATCACTAATAAGAATGATCACGTGATATATGACGTCACTGATTAAATGATATCATCCACCTAGGGTTTTACCGTCTTATCATGTGACCATGTGATTCATTCAATATGTCACCAGTGATGTCACAGATCACGTGACTATGTCATAAAAGAACTAATTAGTAATTGCAATTAACACATTACCTCTAATTGATTTGCATAATATATAGATAAGTTATTACATGATTTATCTGCGTATTATTTTGTAATACATAGCATATATCCTAAAATATCCATAAATGAAGAGTATGTTTTTATAGAACGGAATTTTGTGAAGGGTGGTATTTTATTAAATGTATTTTTGTGAAGGGATACTAAATAGACCCCAAAATTTGGACTCTATCGAGTTTTGAAATTTTACTTTCATATGGTTTTTAAAGGGTGGTTTTAAATTTTATTATGGTTTTAAAATTTATTTTATTTATCCTATTTACTTTATTATTATTATTTTGTTATTTACTATAGATCCAATTTTGCATTAACATTGGAATTCTTCATTCAATAGTTTTCCTTTTGTGGGCACTCTGTATATTTTTTTTTAAGTGGCCCTATATTTTTAGTCTCATTTATATCGAAGGACCTTCTGGGACAAAGAGGGTGGGGGCTATTTCCTCAATGTATTCCCCTATAGAACTTTTGTTGAAGGGGCCTTACATTTTTAGTCCGACTTGTATCAAAGAACACTCTGCTAAAATAAAAATAGGGAGGGGGGGACACTTAAATTTAGTATGGTGAATCATGTTTATAGTGTACCCTGTATGTTTTATGGGTACTCTGTATTTTTCACAGGGTATCCTATATTGTTAGCCTAATTTACATCGAAGGACTCTCTGGGTTAGAAGGGAGGTTGGTGGCTATTTCCTTAATTTATTCCCCTATAGAATTTTTGTGTGTCACTCTGTATTTTTCGAAGGGGCTTTACATTTTTCCCCTAGCGTTTATCAAAGGGTACTCTGTTAAAATAAAAAAAGGGAGGGGAGACACTTAAATTTGGTATTGTGAATCATGTTATTGGGGTATCCCTGTATTTTCCATACACCCTGTTGTATTGTTAGCCTAATTTACATTGAAGGGCCCACTTGGGGCAAAAGGGGGTGGGGGGCTATTTCCTCAATTTATTCCCTATACAATTTTTGTGTGGCACTTTGTATTTTGTGAAGGAACCTTATATTTTTAGCCTCACTTGTGTCAAAGGGCTTTCTGCTAAAATAAAAAAGGGGTGGGGGGTACTTAAATTTGGTATGGTGAATCAAGTTTATAGGGTACCCTGTATTTTTTATGGGTACTCTTGTATTTTTTGCAGGGTATACTATATTGTTAGCCTAACTTACATCAAAGTGCCCACTGGGGCAAAAGGTGGGTGGGGGAGCTATTTCCTCAATTTATTCCCCTATACCATTTTTGTGTAGCACTTTGAATTTTTTGAAGGGACCTTATATTTTTAGCCTCACTTGTGTCAAAGGGCACTCTGCTAAAATAAAAAAGTAGGGGGAGGGGATTTATGCTTCAGGGTGCCTTAAAAGTAAAAACTTTTGCTACTCTTAAAACTTGCTGCGAATGACTTATTGGAATCAAGCTGAGAACACCATGCTGGTCCAAACAGTCTACCAGACAGGTCTAAACAGAAAGTTTCTGCTGAGAACACCATGCGGATCCAAACAGAAGGCTTAGAACCGAAGGCTCAGAACAGAACATTAGCCGGGTCCAAACAGAAGGCTTCTGCAGAGAACACCAAGCGGGTCCAAACAGAACACCTAAAGATGTGGTAACTATATGTTTTTTCTCATTTTATGAAAATAGAGTGTTAAAGCAACATAATATTTATTATTATTTTTTTTTCGTTACAGGCTCTTTGCAGCTGAAGAGGATGCGTAAAACTGGTGAAAAAGGTTATACCGGTTATTAAAAACAGGTTATACCGGACATTAAAAAAATTGTGGCGTTATGAATTGTTTTCATAGCGGGTGGTTATGGTGGGTCCACAATTAAAAAAAAATAATTCTCTAAAAAATAATTTTTGGATTTTTTTTTAATTTTTGGAAAATCCATAAAAAATCTACTTTTTAACAACTTAGAAAAATACCTCGTCCTACTATAGCATGATAATTCTACTAAAAAAATCCTCCCCTCAATAATTACCCAAGGAGCATTCCACGATTCATTAATTAAACTAATTCCATTAATTAAAATAATCCCCCTCTTAGAACTCGTTATCTCCCCCATTCCCTTATCTCCCCCATTCCCTTATCTCTCCCACTCCCTTATCTCCCCCATTCCCTTATCTCTCCACTCCGCTTATCTCTGTGACGTATTTCTGCCGCGCCGTACCGTGACCTTCATTCGACCTTGAGGTCGACGGTACCGACGGTACTGGCGTAGGACCCCTAATTTATATCTACTGTGATGGAAGATAGCCTAATAAACACAAATAATTTTTTTTAAGAAAAAAATTATCGAAATTTAAAAAAACTATTTTGGAAGTGTTATCTTATTGCATTGATATTTACTTGCTACATTAAAGTTGCCACCTTTTAGCGAAAGTGATTTAGCACAATGAGGCGATTTTTTGGACAATCCTTTATTGTTATTCGCATTCAATTTAAACACTATTATTAAAAATATCGCTCATTATGTCGAGTATAGGACAATCCTTTATTAAAATATTGACGTGACCCTGTAGGTACGATACGATGACTATTTAAAATATATATAAATTAGTACTTTTTATAACAACATATTAAGGTTTCGTGGCAATTTGCCACTATTTTATGAAAGTTATAGCCTAGAGAGTAAAAAATGTATAGAATATATAAATAAATGAACAAGCAGATAAACATAATAATTTTGCATCTTGATGAAATTGACAATGGAACTATACCACCAAAGTGAGCCTTTTCCAAAAAAAAGAGAATGATGAAAAGTTATACGTGGACATATATTAAGCAAGAACGAAAAACCGTGCATCAGGCATAAATTATAAAACACTTTCTAACAGTAACAGAATATTATTAAGAAATTTCCTATTTTTTTAACGCTTTCCAAACTAGTTGAAAAGTTTTTATTACTTCGGTTTGTCTGCCATCTGGCCGTGCTCTAACTAGCGTAAATATACTGGGATTGCCCTGAAATGCTTGTATGTTATTGTCGTTTACTATAGCATGTTCCCTATTTCAACTGTAAAAATAAAATCATTTTTGCTCAAACTCCTCAAAAACAGTATTTTCCTCATCTGCATCTGAGTCATAGCTGTAAGAGTCAAACTCCATAGCCTCTTCCACATAGTAGAGTAGCTATTTGGAATTCTCTGTATTGGTTATTAATAGGCTGGGACATGATTTCCTGTTTTTTCTCTTCACAGTTTTCCATTGTGAAGAGGCTTGGGTTGAGGTTTTCTTTCTCTTTTTCTGTGCACATGATTTTTGTTTTGCTTTTTGAGTAGGGGGAACAGGTTTTTCTAATTTGTTTGCAGATGAAACAGAAGTTGGACCTGACTCATGTTCGGTTGACTGTTTAAATTGACGATTATTAGGGTATTCTATTTTCACAGGTTCTGATGATGGTGCCCAAAGTTCTAATGCAGGTACAGCTTTTATAATAGTGGCAGAGGACACATTACGGGGTTTCTTTTTTTTTAGTACTGGTTAGTGTCATAGAAGGATCATTTGGTGGTAAAGATAATTCAGTTTGGGTGCTTATATGTCTTAAGGATTTTGTTTGTTGCTTAAGTAAACTGGAATAAGAAACTTCTACAGATAACGCTTAAGCAATTAAGCATACAGACGATTTGTATTACCACCTCTCTCGGAATTTGGTTAAAAAACATGCATGCGTTTATCTGTTCGTAAATAATTAATCCGGTGTACTTTGAAAACAAATTCTTTCAAACTGGAAAAAAGTTGATTCATCTTTCCTCCACGCTATGCTTAAACATACATATTTATATACATATAGAGAAATTGAGTAACCTTTTTTACATTTATTTGACGTCTAGGTAAAAATATGTAAAATAGCACATTTATCTTAAAGGCTTCCATTTGTGGTTTTTCTCAGTGTAACAAGAAAAAAATATATATACGGATGCATTTTATCCCAATCACAAAACATTACTTACATATAATCGAATTTATTTTTTCTGTTCAAAACATGAAAATTTCAGAAGTGGAAGTTTAAAATATTCAAGTACAGTTCATCGTCCCCCCACGAAATTTTTGAAAAATATAAACATTATTTAAATCGCTTGAACTGATGCCAAGAGACAACTTTAAAATACAGTAAATATTCTTTTAAAGTAATATTTCAGAAACTACATTAAGTGAGTGGGACTAATAAGTGCTCTTGATGGGAACATATTTTTACCTACATTCGAAATAGCCTGTTAGACATTTTTGACGATATATTTAAACATATGTTACGAACTAGTAAATCTGCAGATCAAGTGCTTCAACGTAAACTCTACAAGTTATTGTTTATTAATCTAACTTTGCATAATATTTAATATCCTATAATTCGAAATTTGCATTTTTTAAGGTTATATATGTTGTAAGGTTAATATGTTTATAAGCAGGGCTTGACAAATGCGGTCGCCAGGTCGCCATTGGCGACCAAATTATTTAATCTGGCATTATAAAACAATTAACATTGACTCAAGAAATGAGCACAAACGGCATTTTCCTTTCCCCTACCCCAACTCGTGCGCGGCAAATAGTGATCTTTTGTCTTAACTCATACTTAATATAAGAATAATAGAAGAATAAAGTTTAAAATTTATTTTTCACAGAAAGTGCCATTTCTTGCCGCTCTAGCCAGCTTGCATGTCAGGGTAAAAGAAAGTGGGGAAGGGTATGGTTCAATAAAACAGTATAAAATAGTGTCTATCCAGCTTTTACGGTATCTAAAATTGGATACAGTGCTAAAAAATACTCAAAAGTTTTTGTAAGCTTAAAATCAGACTTTTGTGTCCAGAATTAAAACTGATTAATAAATCAGATTCATTTTAAAGAATAAGAACGTATATATAAGTGATTATAAGTAATTGATTTCAAGTAAATCTATAAAACTAAATTATATACTATTCCGAAGTATGTAACTAGTAATTCTAAACTATGCTTGTTATTATTTTTTCTCAATTAATTCATAAAAAACTTTATGGTTTATGAAAATCAATGACGGAGGTGGGTATGGGTCAATAAATATTTTTTACTAGTGATATATTTTTTTTGTTGGCTACCCGATTTTATGAAATTTGTAAAGCCTTATTTATAAGTATATAAGATTTCTCGAAGCTTCCGAAAATTTTAGAATCGTTACATTAAACACGGTTTTATGCAATGATATTCTGATTAACTGTTTTTCTTGTAAATTTTTCAGAATGAAATGTATACATTTCTTCAGAGGGGCTCCGCCCCCTGTACCCGTCGTTGTCACCTTAATTTTTTGTTCTCAATTTTCATTAATTGTGCCATTTTAGGATTCAAGTATTATATGTATGAGTGCGACACTTTAATTTCATTAGAACAAGCATCTTCTTGTACAGGGGAATTTGTCTTATCTTTAAAGGAATACTTACCTTTCAACCACGGGACATCAGTGTATGTTAGAGAAATTGGATAAAATCTCGTGTAAAAAAGATACTTATACAAATGTAAACTTCTCTTACGAGACTTATAACTAATTTAGACGTCCGAGTTTTTTTTATAATTTTTGTTTGGTGAAAACCGTTTTGTTGATAATTCTATGATGTGCCGACTACTCTGATTATAAGAGTAGGCGAAGTTTTGATTGCGAACGTACTTTTTGTCCAATAATTGTCAATGAGCGTGAAAGTTATCAAGGCTATCTTTCTCTAACTTTCGATGGATGAGTGTGAAAACCTCAGAGCTTGTGATCTTTTTCTTCGTATCGATATTTATACAAATTTCTACATCTGGTCAATCGATCTGGCAGTATTTAAGCACTGGCATGCAATGGGAAAGTGGAACTTTGGATCAAGTTCTTCTCCCAGTAAGGTGCTCTTAGATCCGACTAGTGAAATCAACTATCCGCAGCTGAGAAGGAAGAGTGTCTGTTGGTAAGCGTGAATTACGTTATTTTGTGCTAATTGAAATAAAGGCGTTTTGGTGCTCACGGAGTGCCACTTTCAGTGTTATCGTAGGCGGACATCTTGACGTCGGAGTTTGACAAGCTTGCACAGTGGACATTCAATTTCGCTGAAGGTATCTCGTGTTGCCGCCTCGTCAAAGTTGTAAGTGAAATTTTGTGTTATCTCTAATTGCTATTGGAAACTTTTTTTTTCCGAGTGAAGTTTTGTGGAAACTGATTTCTTTCTGACCTGAGGAAAATTTGTAGAGCTTTTCTTAAAACTCCTGCCCTTTTAAAGATTTTAATAAAAGTGACTCTGATTTTATACATCTTGTGCTCATTTTCGACTAGCTAGCATTGCTCACTGTCAATAACAGCGACATGGCTGTTACAATTTTATAGTACATTAATCATTTATCATTCGGAAAGGTTACTTTCGAGGAAAACCTCGTGAATGTTGAGTCTATCTCTCTGCACTAAAAAAGGAGTAACGTTCTATGACATTTTATTTAGAGTGGTACAGGATTTCAAAGAAAAAAAATGATATATGCATTAACAATACGTTATGCCTAACATATATGTAGATAGTGAATGTACACACATATCCTTAAGTATGAAATTTATTTATTGAAGATAATTCAAATTAACTGTCAGGAGAAATAATTGCAGCTAAAAAAATCATATGATTTTGTATAAAGTAATTTCGGCTCTCTCTATTCGCAAAGAGATGATAATGTATTAGTGGGTCAGTATGCGATACAATATTAAAATACAGTCAAATGCTTCAGAAATGCTTGTATTTTCTATCTAAGTCCTGCTTCTGCACCATCTGTACAAGAACCGGCACATTTTAAATTAATAGATTGAAGATGACTTTACCTTAGTCACTTCTAATATCCCCATTGCAATGAGTATTCCTCTGTTATTATTTTGCTTTCCTACAACATTCGCTCCTTTTACAGTTGACAACTGAAAGTTGATTTGTAAATAGATACTAAGAAAACACAGGGGAAATAATCTTTAACTACTATAAATTCTAAAAAAGAAAGAGATAATAATTAAAAAAATATCGCGCATAATCAAGTCTCGCGAATGTTAAGTTTTCATATTCGCGAATAATCAAAACTCACAAATTTAACATTCGCAAGTGTTGAGGGATTACTGTATTTAAAAAAAACTCTTATCCAAATGAATTCCCATCTATGTCAATAGAAAAATCCTACTAAAATCACCCGAAAGTAAACTATTTTTCTAATAAAAATATTCAGGGTTCGTACGTTTTTATCACAATTTTTAATAGAGTTTTTCTATTTAATATTTAAATAGCAGAAATTGCAGCCGCGTCGTTGACTTGCCGCATTTCTAATATTTTTCTGATTTTAAATAAGGTGAAAAATTCTATTAAAAATGATGGTAAAACCCTACAAACCCTGATATCGTATCAAAATAGCGCGATATTTTTTAATTTAATTTTTTTTATATAGGCTATGAAATACAGTGTCTAGTCAACGATTAAATTAACAAGTTGGAAATTGTACGTCAAACGTTACAAACGAGGTGCGTTCGTACTATAGCTAGTTATATAAATATTCAGATCTTGATGATTTTTAATTCTGTGAAATGAATTATATCGTCTGCAGATTAATTTCTGTCATAAAATAAGTATCTCGGTCACTTGACGATTAAACCTCGGAAGCTCCTATAAAAAGAAAGCACCGATTTAAAAAAAGAAATCAAATTTCTTAATAAATATTTTTATTAATATTTTCTAAAGTTTTGATTCGATTTAAAAAAAAATTCAAATGTCTCGACAAAATTCTGCAAAGATAATATATCTTAAATTTCAAACCATTCGGTTGGGTAGTTTTTGCGTTGTTATATGCGGACGGACGGACCAAACGACGACAATAGGTGCAACGTATGTATATAATTACGAACGCACCTGAAAAGGTAAAAGAAAATGACATGCGTTGCAAAAATTGTAAAAAGTGAGACAGTAAAATGTTTTATATTTCTTGAACAAACGGATTGGGAAAATGTGAACGAAAATATAGATTGGGCTTGGTGTGAGACCCCCTGAATTATTGATTTAATAAGCGGATTGCGACCCTTGTTTCCTATACAAAATTGGTTTGTCTTGACATGTATTACCAACCCTTACATTTCTGACCATCGATTCAGTTACACCCTGTATATGGTACTATATATAATTATTATTTAGATTTTTTTTAAAAATAATGCGCATATATTTTTGTTTTCGAATAACTATTTATTGAAGTCAAAAATCGGAGGACTTGGCAAACGATGTATATTTCTTTTTTGAAATGGTCATTGCACGACACTTTTTCTAGATTCACGACATTCACAAAGTGTCATTCACTTCGAACTTTGATGTTAAATTGTTCTTTAACTTATTCACACAGGATATTGCAAGTTGAAGACACCTTCCTTTAAGGCATATTATAAATTCAAAAAAAAAAAAAAAAAAAAAAAAGAAGAAAAGAATTTTTTTTTTTTGTTTTTGCATATTTTTACTCTTTATACCTTTAAAAATTCTTTATGGTAAAGCAGTTTTTTTCGAAATTCGTATTGGTACAAAAGTTTTCCGCCTTTCGGTGCTGCAGTGCACAGGCTCATTTTTAGCGTAGTGTGTAGGTAGAATAAAAAGAACTGAGAAAGAGGAAGTTCAGGAGGGTTCATTATATAGGCCTGGTATAGATTTTATGTAAGTTGAAAATTGTCACTGTTATCTGTGTTTGTTTAAAAACATTGTAAAACTTCAATACTCAAATTCTTCAATTTTCAAATCGGTAGCAGGTAGAAATCCAGAATAGATCGACCAATTTTGTTAAAACTTTTTTTTTCTTTTTTTTTTCTTTTTCCTTTTTTTTTTTTTTTGTTACAGATAAGCAGATTCCGAGATTCATTTGGTACCGCAGAACGCTTCATTTTTTGCGTACTCCAGTATCAACGTCCGTCAGAGATCCATTTTATTGTAAATATTAACCTCATCCGAGAAATTAATAAACAAAAAACCTAATTTTCACTTCCTCTTGCAATGGGGAAAAATAGAAAGACCTTGATTGTGTCGAGTAATCAACAATTCTTTCAACGCATAGTGAATTACAAAATAAGATTTATGACCACTCAACTTCAACTAAATGATCAAAAGCTTTTCTAAATTGATGAACTATTATTATATGAAATATGTTAAAGACATTGGAACAATAATTATAGCAGGAAATAAAACATTATTACTCCGATTACGTTATTACACAGAAACCTTGCAATATGTGTAATTTCCACTGACGTAAGAATGATTAATGATAAACTCTGAACTCTGTTTTTATGACTTCAGTTTTTATGACTTCTTCAGTCCTGTATCAAAATGTAAACGCTTAAACATGTAGAGCGAATAAGCTCAAAGATGTCAACTAAAATATAATCTAATGTTAATGTTAATTCTTGTAACGTCCATATGCTCTAAATTAATATATTTTTAATAAAGATTGAAAAAGATGTGTGAATTTATTTAGCCTCATACTAATATATAAACTTAGATTTCAGCAAAAAGGTAATATGCAGTGCGATCGATTTCAAACCTGGATTACAACTAAAAATTGGATGACAATCAGAAGTAAAATGCACCTTCGGAAAAGGTAAGAAAATTTTATCTTATCCTTTTTCTAAGAACCTTTTGAGACAGTTTCGCGTTGCACGAACTCCCCCTTCAAAGATTATGAGACTGAAAAATTGTCTCAGAAGGAAGGTGTGATTTTAAAGCTTAAAAACTGAAAACATTTTAAAACTAATTTAGAAATCAATTAGAACTATTTCGAAAGAAAGAAAATAAATATAAGCATCTTTATAGAACTAATTAAATAAAACTTAATAAAAAACAATAAAGAAAAATCAATCGAAGAAATGGCGTTTTCAAAAGAAACACAGATAATTGAAAAATTAAATACAAATAATTATTCCATTTGGAAGTTCAAGGTCCAAATGTTATTAATAAAAGAAGATTTATCAGAATTAATAACAGAAGAACCGCCAAACCCCATAACACCAGATTGGCAAAAGAAAGACAAGAAAGCCAGGGCGATAATAAGTTTAAGTCTTGAGGACTCGCAAATTGTCCATATAAGAAATTTAAACACGGCAAAAGAAACATGGGACCCATTAAAGAATATTCATGAAAGAGACAATCTTTCAAGTAAGCCTTATCTACTTGGAAAATTATATGGAGCTAAATTACAAGAACACGGTAACATGCAACGTCACATCACAAATATTCTTGAAACCATCGACAAACTCTCCGCAATTGGAGAAAATATTAGTGAATCGCACATATCAGCACTACTACTGTGTTCACTTCCACCTAGTTATAACACACTCATAACGGCTCTGGAAGCCAGGCCAGAAAACGAATTAACACCAGATTATATAAAAAGTAAACTTGTTGACGAATATAATAAACGAGTAGAAAACTCGGAACAAACCGAAAATTCGGCAAAAGCGTTTAAAACACAAAAAAAGTTCGTAAATAATGATTACAAAAATCATAATAAATATTGTACGTACTGTAAGCAAAATAATCATAACTATAAAGAATGCTGGCACTTAAAAAACCACAAAAAGCTACACCAAAACAACAAACATTTAAACCAAAGAAGTTTACATCGTCGCTCTGCTTCGAAAACATAAACGGTGATAGTGAAAATGATAGGTACGAAACGAAAGAAAAAATAAATAAAAACGTACAAATAAATCATAACAAAAATCAAGATGCAGCATTTATAATCGAAAAGCCCGGAAAACCAACCTGGATTATTGATTACGGAGCATCTTTCCATATTGCTAACAGCAAAGAAATATTTACTGAAATAAACAACACCGAACAAACATCCGTAATAATCGCGAACGGAAACACACTCAATTCCTACGGATCCGGTGAAGTTATGATAACAACAAAAACATCAAACAAAAACATCAAAAAACAAACAAAAACATCAAACAAAAACATCAAAAAACAAACAAAAACATCAAACAAAAACATCAAACATCAAACGCCTAGGTCATAGGAATTACGAAAGTATAAAACAAATGATGAAAAAAAACTTGGCCAATGGCATAAAAATAAACAACTGCAGTCACGCTACTCACTGCGAAACATGCATCAAAACAAAAACTACTGATGCACCATATCCGAAATTATCTGAACATAAAACGACTGAGGTACTCGACCTGATACATACACACGTCTGTGGACCGATTAGAACAACCTCTTTAGGGGAAAAAGTACTTCGTCACATTCATTGGCGACCACTCAAGATTTTCTGTACTATCTCACAAAGATGAGGTCTCAGACAAAATAAAGGACTATACACAAATCGTTCACACACAATTTGGGAGATATCCCAAAGCATTCAGATCGGATAACGGGGGCGAATATATTGGTAAAAATACGGAGGACTTTCTTAGAAAAAGAGGTATAAAACACCAATTTACTGTTCCACACTGCTCGAGTCAAAACGGGATTGCCGAGAGAAAGAATAGGAGCTTGATAGAAATGACCCGAGCTATGCTCTCAGAAGCTGGGTTACCCCACAGATTCTGGGGTGAAGCCATAAATACAGCAACACATCTCCAAAACAGACTACCAACAAAGGCTACAAATAAAACTTCGTACGAAATTTGGTTCAAGAGAAAACCAAACTTACATTACCTTCGAGTATTTGGCTGTAAAGCTTATATATACATAAACAAGATACATAGAGGAAAATTAGATAACACAGCCAGGGAAGGAATATATATGGGATATGATAACCACTCAAAGGGTTATAGAATATTCAATAAAAATAATGAAATCATAATCGGGAGACCAAGAAAATTCTTAGAGAATAACACACACATTCTGAATGAAGAAAATAATGAACCAGAATACCTGCTTGATAACAAAAATTATATTGAAACGGAAATAAACAATACAGAACAAACACAAGCAGAACCCGATCAAAACATCCCTACATTAAGAAGATCAGGAAGGACAAACAGGGGAGTTCCACCTGATAGATATACATCCGACAGTTATATCAGTATAGTAAAAAACGATGAAATAATCGAACCGAAAAATTGGAAAGGAATCAATGAAATAAAAAATCCTAGAGAAAAGGAAAATTGACTCAAAGCCACAGATGCGGAAACAGAAGCACTGTGGAAAAACAAAACATGGGAACTGGTAGAACCACCACCAAATAGAAAAATAATAGGATCAAAATGGATCTTTAAAAGAAAAGTCGATAGCTCAGAAAAATCCCCCATCCATAAAGCAAGACTAGTTGCTAAAGGTTTTAGTCAAAAATTTGGTGAAGACTATGATGAAACGTTTGCACCAGTAGTGCAACACACCACCATTCGTGCATTTTTATCCGCAGCCGCTTATAAAAAACTAGAAGTACACCACATAGACATAAACGCAGCATTCCTTCACGCAAATTTACCAGAGGAAATTTACATGCAACAACCAGAGGGTTACATAGAAACCAACTCTAATTATAAAGTTTGTAAACTAAACAAGACCATATATGGTCTCAAACAGGCAGCAAGAGCCTGGCACATAAAAATAGAAAATTCATTAAAAGCACGTAATTTCACGCAAAGCACAGCCGATACATGCTTATTCATAAGAAAAGAAAAAGAAAATTTCACATACGTAATAATTTACGTCGACGATATTCTTATAGCAAGTAAACCGGAAATAATAAAAGAAATCTTAAAAACCCTAAACAAAGAATATGAATTGAAAAACTTAGGACAAATAAAGAAATGCTTAGGGACCGAAATAGAAAAAATACCGGACGGTTACGCACAAAACCAAAAATCATAAATTGAAGAATTAGCTAAGAAATTTAATCTTGAAAATGCAAAACCATACGGAACACCAATGGAAGCCGGTTTTAATAAATTAGAAGATGACGTAAATTTGTTACCAAATAGCACAGAATACCGAAAAGCTATAGGTTCACTTCTTTACATAGCGACAGATACTAGACCCGACATATCAGGACCAGTCAACATCCTTAGTAGATGTAATGAAGCACCGCGAAACAAGGATTGGAATGCAGTGAAGAGAATAATCAAATATTTACACCAGTGGTTCCCAAACTTTTGGGCTCGCGGAGCCCTTTTTGGGAAGAATTTGTAAGGCGGAGCCCCTTAACCCCACGCTACTCTATGGTTTACAAATTAGTGTTTTTTTTTTATGCCTATAGAGATAGAGCAGAGCTCTGCGGGATAAGAATTCGAACCAGTAGTTTCCAACATGGGGCCAAGGTTCTCAGTTTGGCTCTTTTCTTGATACAGAAATTCTGAATTCATACTAGAGAGATTGAAAATCAAATTTTCTATTATGTAACCCCGTTTACAGTTTTATTTAACATTACTATTATTGAACCCAATAAATTAAAAAGAAGGACTAAAAACCACTTTTGTTATTATTAAAATACAGGGTGGTTATAATATAAGTATCTCTATTTGGAGCTGTGTGTAGCTCGAAGAAATAACCCGAATGAAACCAAAATCGGTACACCGACTACTCAAGAAGGCAGAAGAAGAATGGAACAATAAAAAAAAATAATTGCAATAATCACCGACAGATGGCGCTACCGAGTGTGAAATGCATTGTGTAATTCAAGAAGAAAGAATTAAGGCGTCAAACCGGATGACACACCTAATTTATTGGAAAATGTCACAGTGAATGTGATTACGCTTTTGCATGGCGGTGCCAAACATGTTCAGGTTCCACATGGGCATTGTGCTGGAGGAAACAATCCAGGCGGTGCACGACATGCTCAACTGCGGAATGTAACGCATCAGGAGTGGTGTTTTCCACATGTTGTGATGAGCGGTAAAGTCATCGAGGTTTGCGACACCTCCATGGTACACAATATTACCCATTACATTTCACACAAAAAAGCGCCATCTGTCGGCGATTATTGCAATTAATTTTTATTGTTCCATTTTTCTTCCCCCTTGAATAGTAAGTGTACCGATTTTGGTTTCATTTCGGTTATTCCTTCAAGCTACAAAGAGCTCCAAATAGAGATACTTATATTAAAACCACCCGATATCTGTTTAGTATAATCGAGATATGTCCACCAAATACAGTAAATATTATAGTTTAAAAATTTGGGGTTTCTGAAAGCTTTTAGTAACGAAGAAAACAAACTCTTCTTACCCGAGCGACGTTTGAGCAGTACTGTTAAGGGGTTAATGACATCCATTCTTTCGATAGTTCCCGTATGAACTCGGAATTAAAGATCAAAATGGTAACCCTCTCTGGGTCATGCATTGCATTGAGGCTTACGTGAAACTATTATTATTTATGCGAAAACCGCACACCCACAGAAAAAAAGCTAAGTTGTACAGTTTTCGTTCACAAAGATAGACTTCTGTATAATTCCAATACTCGCGAAAAGAAAGAAAAAGCTTCGGCCCAGTCGCCCATGAGTAATAATACAACACGTTTTCGCTAGTCCCGCCAACCAGTAATAGAATCATGCGATCACGGACTCTTTTTTCTTTCTTCTTTACGTTTCTAGTAGTTCTAAACATGCAACGAAAACTAATCGCCTCTGAGCTTCTTCTTTTGAACCATTTTTTAAAAATACATTTAGAAGCAGATCATCGTTTTATTGTTTAAGTGGGCGGGGCAAAATTTATAACCTGTATTGTTAGGTGCAGCATCGTTCATGTTTTGTGGATGTTTTATTTGAAACATTTAGCTATTAATTATAGTTTTGAAAGAAACTTTCTTTCACCATTGTTTTTGCCTCCAAATAGATATACGGTTAAAAACTACACATGCCAAAAGAACTGCAACTAGTAGAAAAATTTACTAACTATTATGACTATTTACTAACGAGATATATGGGTGGGGTTAACTTTGTATCAGGGCGGGTACTCATTGACGAAAAGTCTAAGCAAGGGGTGGAGCTGAGCAAAAGTTTAGATTGTTAGTGTGATGACAAATGTAAAGAACCAATATATATATTTTAAATTGCTACAGCCATATTCCTGATAGGAAAATGTGGCATCATAACATAAGAATCTTAGCCAATGCCAAGACGAATTAAAACAAAATTTTAAAGAGGGGTTGTTAAGTGATAAAAGATGTTAAAAAATGTGTTTTCAGCAACATACATTGCTTTAAAACTTAAGTAGAGTTATGTAAAACAGCATAGAAAATTTTAAAAACTAAGAATTAATAAAAATAAAATAAACAGATTAAAGGAATTAATCTAATAAAGTTACAAAAAGAAAACTATATACACAACGTATACACATATTAAATTAATCTAATGAGGGGTTTATTAAATGACACAAGATGTTACAAAAAATAGGCTTTTAATCGACAAACATTGTTTTACTATGAAAAATACTATAGAAAATTTAAATATAGAAATAACATAAACAGATTAAAGAAATTAAATTTATATAAAAAAAAAGAAATATATATAAATAATATACTCAAATGTAAAATGAATCTAATGAGGGTCTTTAAATTATACAAGTTGTTATAAAAAAGATGTTTTAAGCGACAACCCTTATTTTACTACGAAAAACGGTATAGAAAATTTAAATAACTAAAAATTAATACATAACAGATTACACAAATGTAAAATGAGTCAAGTGAAGTGCTTTAAATGATACAAGATCTTATAAAAAAGACGTTTTAAGTGACAAACATTGTTTTAAAAATTAAATACAATTATGAAAAATAGGATAGAAGATTTAAATAACTAAAATTTAATAAAATAAAATAAACAGTTTAAGGAAATTAAAATTCCAAAAATAAGAATAATACAATATACAGTATATACAAATATTAAATGCCGATAAAAAAAATTTATTCTGCACAAAGTGTGACGAGCAATAACGTATAAAGTTTAGTGTGAAAAATGTGGTTGAATTGTTTTGCACAGTTTTTTGATATGTGGTGCAATTTTTGCCAATTGTAAGCGAATGTCTTGCTCTGCATTTAAGCGGCTTCTGTACTTTGTTTTCATACTTGTGTAAGCGGAAAATCCAGCTTCACACCGATAAGTCGTTGAGAATGGGAGTAAAATTAATTTTGCTTTGTCTGACAAGATTTTGTATTCCTCTATCAAATGACACCAAATTTCTGTGATGCGTTGGTTTTGAAAAAAGATTTCTATATCTCTTTGAGATGTTAAATCAGTAAGAGTATCGTATTCCTCAGAGCTTAAGCTGTGCGGGTATTTTATTATTATTATTATTTTTTTTTTAACATTGAATGGATTTAGTACGCATTTAAAATCATCCAGCATCTTATTTTGAGCAGTCGGAGAGTAATGCTCAAACGAATCTATAACTTACCTAAATTAGGAAGTTAGAACCCGGTAACTAAACAAAAAAGAACTAGCTTAGTTTGAATCGAATCTTAGTTTGTAGCTTAGTTTGAATCGAATTTTTAAACATATTAAATCCAGAAACATAAAATAAAGTAGTACATATGAATAGGCTGAACATCAAAGAACAAAATTGTACTCCCTTTTGTTCGGCAAGCAGAGACAACAACCCTGGCACGCCTTTGCTCTTTCCGTTCACTTTGTGCATTCGATTCAGAATACTATTTCTTGTAGCTTAGTTTGAATCGAATTTTTAAACATATTAAATCCAGAAACATAAAATAAAGTAGTTCAAACCAAAAATATTATATAGAAAATGGATACCTGTATAATGCAAATATTTATATTATTTACATAAATATATCATAGTATTTTTCAGCCCAGATATAGATGTATTTATTTTTGACACACACACACGCAAATTCCTTACATACTTTCGAAAACTTTTCCCTTGCAATATGTTAAGCATGATATATGTTGCAATATGTCTTTCATGTTTTGTTTATTTTCCTGGAACGCCGCGGAGCCCCTGAAAAGTATAGACGGAGCCCCAAGGGCTCCGCGGAGCACACTTTGGGAACCTCTGATTTACACTGTACGAAAAATCTCAGTTTAATTTTAAATACAAAAAAGAAACCATAGTTAGAAGTTTATACCGACTCCGATTGGGCGGGAGATAGAAAAACGAGAAAATCAACTTCTGGCAGTATTTACATGTTGCGAGACAACCCAATACAGTAGATCACAAAGAGGCAGACATGCATCGCCTTATCATCTGCTGAAGCTGAATATATAACTACAGCAAACGCTTGTCAAGAAACTTTATGGCTAATTAAATTATAAGAAGATTTAGGATTAACTCAAGAAAAACCAATTATAATGCATGAAGACAACCAAAACTGCATAAAGATGATACACAACGAAAAGTTTGGTAAGCGTACCAAACACATTGACGTCAAATTCCATGCCATAAAACAGCTTAAAGAAGAAGGTATAGAAACAAAATATTGTCCGACAGATCAGATGATAGCTGACTCGTTAACTAAGCCCATATCCAAGCCTGCACTGGAAAGACATAGAAATTCAATGAAACTCTTTATGATCAATTAATTCCTCGGAGGAGCTTAAGGGGGAATATTGTAAATATTAACCTCATCCGAGAAATTAATAAACAAAAAATCTAATTTTCACTTCCTCTTGCAATGGGGAAAAATAAAAATACCTTGATCGCGTCAAGTAATCAACAATTCTTTCAACGCATGGTGAATTACAAAGTAAGATTTATGACCACTCAACTTCAAGTAAATGATCAAAATCTTTTCTAAATTGATGAACTATTATTATATGAAATATGTTAAAGACATTGGAACAATAATTATAGCAGGAAATAAAACATTATTACTCCGATTACGTTCTTACACAGAAACCTTGCAATATGTGTAATTTCCACTGACGTAAGAATGATGTAATGATAAACTCTGAATTCTGTTTTTATGACTTCAGTTTTTATGACTTCTTCAGTCCTGTATCAAAATGTAAACGCTTAAACACGTAGAGCGAATAAGCTCAAAGATGTCAACTAAAATATAATCTAATGTCAATGTTAATTCTTGTAACGTCCATATGCTCTAAATTACTTAATATATTTTTAATCAAGATTGAAAAAGATGTGTGAATTTATTTAGCCTCATACTAATATATAAACTTAGATTTCAGCAAAAATGTAATATGCAGTGCGATCGATTTCAAACCTGGATTACAACTAAAAATTGGATGACAATCAGAAGTAAGATGCACCTTCAGAAAAGGTAAGAGAATTTTATCTTATCCTTTTTCCAAGAACCTTTTGAGACAGTTTCGCGTTGCACGAACTCCTCCTTCACATTGTTCAACAAATTTTCAAATAAAAAATTGTTTTTAAAACTTCAAGATTTGCTGTTTTATTTGCAAAAATCTCCGTTATTATTACTGTATAATTGCGCTAAAAAAATCAAATAAATGATGAAATTAATATATATATATATTAAATTAGGTATATAAATTTCGTATGATGTCGTAATTATGGACGTATTAGGTATATGAATTTCGTATGATCAAAAATTAGGTATGATGAAATTAATATATATGTATTAAATTAGGTATATTTGATAAAAACACTGAAAAAAAATCAATCAAAAATTTATATAAAAAGAAGTTCTGGTTTAGTACTCTTTACTAAACCAAAACTTCTTTTTATATTAATTTTTGATTGATGTGTTTTTCAGTGTTTTTATCAAATATTTCGCTCTCATGCAGCAAATTCTGAAGAATTATTACAAACTAGATGGGACCCGTCAAAATTTAACAGAAAAAAATACTATAACAATATCAGTAAAATAAGCTTCTTTATTGTTTAAGAAGGGGTGCGTATGAAACAGTCTTTCAAATATTTTATTTAAAAGTTTTTTTCCCCCAGTGAAATGCAGTACTATTTCCGATGCAAACTCTAAAGAAACAATCCGTAAACAACTGTGTAATGCAAATCAGTTTGACATTACCGCCGTATTCCCCACGGTAAGAAAGAAAATTTCATGGACTTATGAAGTATCATACAAATAGTATATTCCTACGTTCATCTCATATTCAGTAAATAAAAGAACATAGTAAACTAAAGCACACATCTACAACACTATTTTTAATAATTTTAATTTTCCTGAAACTTTTTTACTTTAGCGATTTTTTTTATTAAAAAAGGAAATCTTCTAATCTATAATTTTTTTTAAAAGTAATTGGTAACAAGTAATCAAGGTATGCAATCAATAAAGGCTCCAATTCTAATCTTTATAATTAAGAATGGAAAAATCAGTTAAAATTACGTCATGTTGACACAATCATATAAATGTTTCACTTTAGTTTTATCAATGTTAAAATGCATTTCAACCTAAGCATAACGTCATTTTCACCGGCGCAAACTTTTCACACGTACTTTATATACGTTACTTTTATGCTTAAACACCATGTATACAATATATATTGTATTTAATTGTAATGAAAAATGGCATCAATAAAGTTATAATACATAATGATAAAATAAACCCAGTGGGCAATATTCCCGTGACGTCACAATAAATATGAATTTTTATTCGCTAATAAAAATAAAGTGCACGCGATAAATATTTTTACCGAAATTTATCTTGCAAATTAAGAAATTCGGCCTAAAAGCCACGTGCCTTTAATATTTATTATTTCTCATTTATCCACGCAACCACAGAGTTTCTCGTTACTCTGTGCCTCGCAACAGTGGAAGTTATCCGACTGCCGACTTTACGACGTCATACGCAGAAGCAAAAGTTTAATTTAAAATTACGGCTTATTAATAAAACTTTCAAACAAACGAATGTACGATAAAAAATCTGTGTCCAAATATCTTTTTTTAAAAAAAAGAATGATGTAATTTGATGCTGTAGTTTGTTCTAGCGGACTGTCGAAAGGAAACGCTTAGCGTTTTAAATATATAGATGACTTGCAATAAGTTATTTGCAATATTAAGTAGAAATTACTTGCAATATGTGGTATTAGTTACATGTACTATCTAAGCTGCCTAATCATTATAACATTTATCTACAGAACACAAGCGTGTCTTTAATAACATACAAAAGAAAAAGGAATAAGTTAAACACATAATTGAAATTTTTAGCCTTTAACATTCTTAATATTTTCAATATTTATTTTCTTGTATTATGTTTTTAGATTTATTAAAAATAGTTATATTTTTCTAATTTATTATCTAGTTAGTGAACATCTTTCACAGGTGGGAACTACTAATGTGTTCAGGCAAACTAATTTTAATATAAAAGAATAAATATCAGAAAAGGAAATCGCTCTTTATCATGTTTAGTACTGCAGATCTCAATATTCTAATTTATTTTTGTGTTATTCTAGTAATTTAAAGTATTTTTTTCTCTCTCAAAATCACCCGCAGGCAATTTTTGACTGCAAAATTAATACTCATAATGTTAACGAAATGTAATTCAACTGACTAATGATTGCGTAAATCATTGAATGGAGAAACGAAACAAAACAGCAATATTATAATTTTCTGTAAATTGCAAAAGTAAGCAAGTATTTTTAATTTGCAGGCAAAGCACTATTCGAAAAGCTCATTTAATATAATTGTTCCCATTAAGTTACTTTCAGATGAAGGAACTATCAATTCATTTATGCAAAATGATTTTAATTAAAAATAAAAGTAAAATAAAAAAGAAACTGCCTTGTTGGCAGATTTTATTTAAGATATGCATTTTTTTTAAAGATTAAAAAATATATTTTTAAAATTCATTTATGCTGAATACTTCATACACAGTGCAGGGTTGCCACTGGCGACTGTTTTTAGGTGCGTTCGTAATTATATAAATACGTAGCACCTATAGTCATCGTCTGATCCGTCCGTCTGTCTCTCCCTTCGTCCGTCTGTCCGCATATAACAGCTCAAAAACTACCCAGCCAAATGGTTTGAAATTTAAGATATATTATCTTTGCAGAATTTTGTCGAGACATTTCAAATTTTAGGAAAATCGAATCAAAACTTTAGAAGATATTAATAAAAGTATTTATTAAGAAATTTGAATAAAAAAAAAAGGTGCTTTTTTGTTATAGGAGCTTCCGAAGTTTAACCGTCAAGCGACCGAGATACTTATTTTATGACAGAAATGAATCTGCAGACGATATAATTCATTTCACAGAATTAAAAATCATCAAGATCCGAATATTTATATAACTAGCTATAGTATGAACGCACCTCGTTTGTCACGTTTGACGTACAATTTCCAACTTGTTTAATTCTATCTCGCACCACTTTTTCAAAACAAAATTTTTTCACACACTTTGGTAACATGCGCAAAAGAAATCTACTACAAAATTTATACTTTTAAAATAGTGGTGCGAATAGAATATAAAAATACTCGCTAGTGGCATCCTTGACGGTGTGTCCCAAAATTTCCCGGACTGATCATGTAAATAAAAAATTAAGAACCGAAATTAAAATTTTGACCTATGTTTATTAGAAATAATCCTCGCTGGACTCAACACACTTTTTACAACGATTGTAATAGTCATCAAAACACTTTGTGAAGTCCGCCTCTGAAACGTGCGTCAAACAGTCGGTCGCAGTCCGTTGAGGTAGTCCGTTTTAGGTGTAATTTCAACTTGCGGAACATGAACTAGTCACAGGGCAATAAATCTGGGGAGTAAGGAGGATGATTGAGCTCGACGACCCCTTAAGAAGCCAGAAACTCGCGTACAATGATCGAAGTGTGCTGGTGCGTTGTCGTGCAAAAACTTCCAACTGCCTTGCTGTCGGGACCGGGAACGAACTCTGCGTACTCCGGCCAGGAAACACTTCAACGCTTCCAAATAGCAACGTCCAGTAACAGTAGTATCTAAAATTTTATATTCGTTCGTTGTTCGACCTTCGCGAACTCCGACATGGGCACGTTACACTGTTATTACAAACCGGATGCACTTACCATCACACAACAGACAATAACTTGAAATTATACCGCTTTACAAGACGAAGTGTGGTCCTGCTTTCGATATCACCTGCGGACACACAGCGCCACCTTTGGCCAGTAAGTTAACCAGTCCGGGAAATTTTGGGATGGACTGTGTGCTTATACATTTTTTCCAAAATTACGTTTACAATTTTCTTACTTACATTGTAAAAAAAGAAAGAAATACAGATGTTTCTTAATCTCCAAAAATATAATATAACCAGGAACGAACATGTACAATAACTTCTTCCGATTTACTAAAGATTCCGAAATTCCTTCTTTATCTTTAGAAACTTCAGAAACCAATATACTTTCGATATTTAAAAAAGCATTTATGAAACAAAGTTTCTTTTGCAGCTATTGATTTTCGGAACCGTTTCCGAATAGTTTTTGTAGTCTATCAATAAAATTTTCAATCCGGAATATAGGTTTTTCGGATGCTATCCATTCGCAAGTGAACATTTTCATGTTCATGAAACATATTTTAGAGACAAACATGAAAAATTAACAGTATTGACATGAACATTAAAATTAATATTGTTTTTTGTTAATCTTGGATGTATGAATTCAATTACGCCGCTGAAAATGTTTAATTGAAAATTAATAGCATCCTAGAAAAACGATATTCCGGCTTTTACGATTGATTAATACACTATAAAACTACTCGGAAATGTTTTCCGAAAATCAGTGGCGGTAAAAGAAGCTTTCTTTAAATTTTAAAAATATATTGGTTTTTCAGGTCTCTAAAGATAAAGAACGATTTTTGGAATCGCGGGTAGCACGAAAGAGGTTGTTTTATATTTTCTTTCGCGGTTACTTTATATTTTGGTAGAATAAGAAATATTTGTCTTATTTTATAGTGTATACGCTTACATACACACGTCTTACATACTTATATCCGTTTTATAACACTCCTACATACTAACATACTTACATTATACATATAACAATCATATATTCAACAAATAAAAATAATAATCATTAATGGGAAATCTTTCATAATCCAAGTTTCACTAAAACATTAATCTATTAGTTTGATGCAAAAGTTAAGGTACTTCGATGATATAGCGACCCTTGCATTTGCGATTATGCCAAGGTTGCAATTACGATTTCGGCAAGGCCGTCAAGCTTCTCGTCGATGACAATGAAATATTCAGGTAGTTTCAAAAGCGCATCTCATCAAAGGGAAGGAGGCTCCATGTGTAAAAATATTCTTTTACGTTTTTGATTGTAATAACATCGCTAACCAAATGATTTTGCACAAATGTTTGCACACAAGTTCATTACCGATAACAATGAAATATTCTAGTAGTTTCAAAGTCGCATCTCAACAACTGGGTAGGCACTTTTTGTAAAAAACATTCTTTTACATTTTTGATTGAAATCACGTTGCTAACCAAATGATTTTTCTAAAATTGCTCACACAAGTTCATTGTCGATGACAATAAAATATTCAGGTAGTTTTAAGTGCGCATTTCATCAAAGAGCAGGAGGCTCCATATGTAAAAACATTATTTTATGTTTTTGATTGAAATCACATTGTTGACCAAATGATTTTGCTCAAATTTTGATAACGTATTCACTGTCGATGACAATGAAATATTCAGGTAAGTTCCAAGGGCGCATCTCAATAAGTGGGCAGGCTCCATGTGTAAAAACATTATTTTAAGATTTGGATTGAAATCACATAGGCTGACCAAATGATTTTGATCAAATTTTACACACAAGTTCAGTGTCGATGACAATGAAATATTCATGTAGTTCCAGTGTCTTACCATATCAGCGGGATGCTCCATAGACAGAAACATTTTTTTATGTTTTTGATTGAAATCGCATATTTATCGAGACTATTGCTCATTATTGCTCAACTTTTGCATGTAAAGTTTATTGTCTACAGAACAATATGTATTGAAATATTTTGTGGGCTAGACTTCAACAGGGATAGGAGCCACAAAAGAAATTCTACATTAAATGTTTGACTGAAATCACATATTTTGGTTATCAACTGGAAAGAAGACCGTGACACATATTTAACGAAACACAAGAATTTATTGATAGCTTTAAACAAATAATTAGCAGTGGAGCGGGTGGATTTAGTGCAGACAATCAGAAATAAGCTCAGTGAAAGACTGAAAGGGGTAAAATCTTTTCCCAAATCTTATTGCATTTAACTCACTTATCTTGGATTGAAATGATCTCCGCGTTCGTTCTTCAGGATCCTAACAAATTCATTTTAGCAGATAATCTCATTGTAAATGGAATCCCGTAGATTCCGATGATTCTTTATTCAAGTAGAACGCTCAACGTCTTACCAAATTTGCAAAAACTCACAACCAAAGCTCTATTGAAACTGCTAATCGGAAACTACTCTTGAAATCAACACGTGGCTGGAAATTCACGAGAGAACCCAAAAACCCGAGGGTAAGATCCGTCCCAAATTCTCTGATTCCATCTACTAAAGCACTATATATAGCTACTACACAACCAGAATTACCTCACTGCAAAAACAATCGTGATAACCAGATTTCCGGAAATACATATTCACTTTGTGAAACTTAAAGAAATGACAGAATAGGCTTCATTCACTGACGAATGTTATTGGGTTGTTCGGAAAGTTCTTTCCGTTTGGGAAAGTTGGTTTGTACCGGAAAATTCTATCATTTAATTATCAGACATTAATTCCGACATAGATACAAAGGGACGAACCCATATGAAATGGGTATGCATGGTTTCGTCCCTCGGTAGAGTTTTATCTGTCATGTGGATCAATGAAATTTTTTATTTAATTGTTAAACTTTCTCTTGTGTTTTCTGCATTTCAATTCTATTTTAAACTTTATTGAAATTTTTAAAATAGTTTTTACTACACTTATATATATATATATATTTACAGCTCCCCATTTGCTTTGAAAGTCGCTAACCTTTATACTGGATATTAAGTTGCTTCGCAACTAGGTGATCCATGAAGTTCACATCCTTGTTCCTTGTTCCATGTTTTTTTAGACCGCTGACCAGGCCCCTACCTGCCAGGCTTTTTCCTAGCTTAACGAGTTGATACCTGGCAACGGGGTGGGATTCGCCTGCTCTCCGCTTGGCGAAGATGTGCTTGTTAAATCTATAGGCCAACGTGGCTTCAGTGCGTCTTGTTGCTTTAAATATTTATAGTTGCTTTAAATGTTTATAGTGCTTTAAATGTTTATGTGCGTCTTGTTGCTTTTAATGTTTAATAATTGACAGGCAGAATTTTCCGCTACGAATTGTTTTCCCAAAAGAAGGAACTTTCCGAACAACCCAATAGAATTCAAGACACCACGATCGCCTCGTCGACTAGAGTACATAGATAAAGGAGTAGTTAGCACTCTGCCACGAACTAATAAACTGATCTTGTTCAAATTTTACACAATATTCAAGTATTTTCAGCGCCATAACCGCACAAGTTTAAGATTGTAAAAAAAAAAAAAGGGGGGGGGTGTGCTATAGAGGTTAAAATTCCCATTTTATTTTTAACTGGAATCTCATATCTAATCCCTTAAGATTTCAAAAGTGCTATTTTTATTGCTGTATTCCCATTACTTAATTAGTTTTAATTGAGTTTAAAACAAAACTGCTTTTATGTTTCATTTGAAATCATATCAAATTTTAGATTAAAAATGTGTTACTTTTTAGTTTATGTTTCTTTTTTATTGTTAAATTGATATTCGTAATGTTAACGAACTGCAATTCAGCTGACTAAGGTCTATATAAATCGTTAAATGGAGAAATGAAACAAAACAGCATATTATAACTTTCTGAAAACTGCATATATAAGCAACTATTTTTAATTTGCACTAAAAGCACAATTTGAAAAACTCATTTAACATAATGTGTTCTAAAAAAATGAAGAATTATGTTGATGAGTTTAGAAAGTGCTTTTCCTTTTTCTGTGGAAAAAGGTTTCATTTCTTTTTATACTAGTTTAAAAAATAAAAGTCGCAAATAGAAAATTTTTATTATCTAAAAAAAATAAATACATTATTATATTGAAATTAGGAATGTAGGTAGCTTATACATGTTATCGGAAAAATGAGTAACTAATTTTAAAATTATATAATTAAAAAACAGGTAATAATAAAATATTAATGTTGAAATACATAAATTTTAAGATGGTTTAGAACAGGGATTCCCAAACTATGGTACGGGTAAACAGTAGTGGTATGCAAAGCTCTGCTACTGGTACGCAATAGTGCGATGTTTGTACATAAAATGAAATACCAGCATAATACAGGGTGTTTCTAAATGAATATCGGGGTTTTAACGCTTGGTAGTATTTATTACATAAAACTTAAAATTATAATTAATACATAAAATGAAAGAGGAACTCAAACAGTTTTACCTACAAGCTTACAAGTGTTCAATGTGAACACCTTTCGTCACACGGCACACATCAAGTTGATAGCTCAGTTCTTCCCAGACGTTAATTAGTGTTTGTAGGTAATTGTTGCCACAGCTGTCTCAATTTGGGGGATCATATCTGAACTTTATTCAGAACGCACGTTGCACAGTAACTACAGATTACATGACAATGCGAGTATCTTTACGCGAATTAGAGCTTGGACAGACAGACAGACAAATCGAATTCATAAACACTTTTCAACTATGTTGGAAAGTGTTAAAAATACATACCAGAAAACACAGTGCAAAGTTTCACGGATTTAGCTTTCACCCAAATTTAGATGTATCATTTTAAATACGGCAAATCATGAAGATACATCGTGAAATAAAAAGATTTAAATTGTGGTAATCGCAGACAATATGACATAAAAACTATTATTTATTTTTATGAAATTCTTGTGTTTACACGCGATTTGCATCCAGGGACGCCATTTTAAGGGTTTCGTGAGATGAACGAAACCCTATTACTCCCGCTTCGTTGTCTGTCCGTCACTGAGCCTGTTCTCCGAAACTATGTAACTTACAATCATGAAATTTTGTGTACTTATAGCTAAATACCTATTATGAAGCTCAAAATCATAAAATTTGAAAATATCGTAATATTTTAATACATAGAGATAAAAAATAAAAATTCTAAAAGCCTTTTTCTATTAAATTTAAACCTTTTTCGTTATAGTAGTCGCCAACAATTAAAAATACACAATGAAATTCTTTCTACAATAATTAATTTTCTGTTGAAAGTTTTCCACGTGAAAAAGGAAAATGAAATAAAAAGTTTCACACATTGAAAAAAGGATTAATATGACGTCCTATTGGTAATAAAACGGAAATTTTCAAACATTTCTCAATAATACAAGGAGTATGAGTACGTGTAAATACAGAAAGCAGCTTAATATGACGTCATTAGAGAATTAAAAAGAAAATTAATCTGACGTCTAACATATCTTTAATTTTGAAAATGATTTTTTTAAATATCGCATTTAGTCCACATGACAGATATTAATATGACACAGTATAATACAGATTTTCGAAAAAACGAGAAAAATAGACCGGTAAATTTTTATTTTATAAAAACCATGATTTTTTTTTTTTTTTTTTTTTTTTTTGAAAATGAAATTTATTTGGATTTATTAAAGGAAGGATAAAGCGTTTTGAAAGGAATATTAAACGATACCCTTTGTGCGATCTTCGATCACACTTACGCACTTGTTTTTAGTCGCTCCCTCAAGGAATTTGAAATTTCAGAATGTATCACAGTGTTGCCAAATCTGGGAATTTTTGTATTCAGAAATTCGGAATACTTACCAGAAAGTTTAAATTGTTATTTTTTTTATATAGTGATAAATGTTCCTTGAATAAAACTAAATAGCCCCCCCCCCCCCCGTGAAATTGATTAGGCACATGTTTTTCAGTTTTCTGAATTATTCTGACGCGTTCCCGAGATAGAGAGGGGTGGATGGGACTTTTGGGAGACTTTACACATGTTTTACACCCATTTTTTATTCTTCACAAAGAAAACACTATGTTTTTACCCGTATGTAATTAGATTTATTTTTCGATTTAAGGCATGAAAAACTACCATTTAAATATGGAAATTTAAATTCTGCAAATACAGTTCATCGTCCTTCAATGAAAATTTCCCTTTTCTAAATACTATTATTTAAATTTCTTGAATGCATGCCAGAATAGCTAGTTTAAAACTTTAAAACGCATTAAGCAAGTTTTTCTCCCAACATTTCAGAAATTACATTAAATGTGTTGTCAGGATGGTACACTGATTTTGAGTTAGAAATAAATGTTTTAAAATCACCGAGGTGTGAAGATTATTTTATGTGTAATGACAATGTTATCGATAAACAATGCTATGCCTATAAGTTAAAGGGAAAACTTTTAATGTTTTGAATGAATGAAATATTTAGAAAATGTTACTTTAATGGCTTTTTAAAAACATTAAACATTAAACATTAAAACAATTCAAGATCGACATATTCTTTTCAATTTATTTCGATAGTTAAAAATTATTGTGGTGAAAAATATTTTGCGATGGTGTCATATAAAAATCTTTAATTTAAGAATAAATCTTCGGAATTACGTTACAGGTTTATTTTATTCGGTTTCATGTGACTGTTATTTATCAGTATCTTTTGATTTAAAAAAAATTGAAAATGTTTACCTAAGTAACTAATTTTCCAACTAATTTTTAATTCAATTTTCTCGTTAAAATTATCCATTTTTTATTTCTGTAATTTGTGCCATAAAGAACAAAACATTCTACAAATATTGTTTTAATATTTGTTTTCTTTTTCCATTTCTTCTTTCTTTCTTTCTTTCATTTTCACAAAATAAATGAAAAAATAGTATTTCAATTAACATTTTGGTGTATTTAAATTAATAATAAACAAAATATTTACTTTCAAAGTAATTATACATTTAACAACCACAAATACCTGTAGAGATAAATTGAAAAAAAATAATGAAAAAGAAAAAGAAAAATTAGAAAATGTTATTTTCAGAAATAATAAAAGTATTAAAATGTTACAAAACAAAATGCTAAAAGAATGAATTTAAAAGCTGAAATTTTCGTAATGTTTGAATTAGGTAGAACTATTCTAAAAGGAGTAGAAAAATAAAAATAGTCACAATTCAAGTAGATACATGCCTGGATGTATTTCACAAAACTGGTGCATAAACACGACAGAATATTATGGAACTCATTTAAATCTTCATATCTTATCAGAGAGTGTTCAATACCATCATCATATTGCATTAGAAAGTACACAATAATTTCATTTGCACAATGGTTTTTCTATGGTATAAATATGTTGGAAATTGTACGTCAAACGTGAGAAATGAGGTGCGTTCGTGCTATAACTAGTTTTATAAACATTCAGATCTTGGTGCAATAGCAGTTGCACTCTTATGCAAAAGTGCATGAATACAAAAAAAAATTTATGTGCAGGTTTTCATATTATAGATATTAATTTTATTTTATGAAATTAAGTTTCAATATACACTTTTACAAACAATTAATTACAATTCTGTTACATTAAAATTATACTATACACAAATATCCAATACAAGACAATGTTAAATAAAAAGAAAACTGCCCAGTTAAACTGAGGGCATTGAGCTCACAGGCTATTCACACTAATTGCATATTATACTCGTATTTCAAAGAATTTGAAATAAGCCCCTAGAAAAATAAAGAAATCGACAATATATTAAGGGGGTCATCCCCCCCGTTACCCCCTCATAGTTAACTAATGAACCCCTTAAACTAATCAGGGACGCCTCTTATTACAATGAATATATATATATACAAAATTTGAAGAAAATCGGATAATGCTGCAATTTATCTAAATTAAGGGGGGATTAGCCCCACCCCTTCCCCCTTTATACTTAACCAATGAACCCCCAAAACTATTCAGAGAAGCGCATTATCACAATGAACCTATATACAAATTTTGAAGCAAATGGGATAATTCTGCTTGAAAAACCCATTTATATAAATTAAGGGGGGATTAGCCCGCCCCGTTCCCCCCCCCCTTATACTTAACCAATCAATCCCGAAAACTAATCAGGGAAGCGTTTTAAACCAATGAACCTATAAACAAATTTTGAAGAAAATGGGATAACTCTGCATAAAAAACCCATTTATATAAATTAAGGGGGGGGGGATTAGCCCCCCGTTCTCCCCCTTTATACTGAACCAATCAATCCCGAAAACTAATCAGGGAAGCGTTTTAACCCAATGAACCTATAAACAAATTTTGAAGGAAATGGGATAATTCTGCATGAAAAACCCATTTATATAAATTAAGGGGGGATTAGCCCCCCGTTCTCCCCCTTTATACTTAACCAATCAATCCCGAAAACTAATCAGGGAAGCGTCTTAACACAGTGAACCTATAAACAAAATTTGAAGGAAAACGGAATAATTCTGCATGAAAAACCCATTTATATAAATTAGGGGGGATTAGCGCCCCCGTTCCCCCCCTTTATACTTAACCAATTAATCCCAAAAACTAATCAAGGAAGCGCCTTACACAGTGAACCTATAAACAAAATTTGAAGGAAAACGGAATAATTCTGCATGAAAAACCCATTTATATAAATTAGGGGGGATTAGCCCCCCGTTCCCCCCTTTATATTTAACCAATCAATCCCAAAAACTAATCAGGGAAGCGCCTTAACACAGTGAACCTATAAACAAAATTTGAAGGAAAACGGAATAATTCTGCATGAAAAACCCATTTATATAAATTAGGGGGGATTAGACCCCGTTCCCCCCTTTATACTTAACCAATCAATCCCAAGAACTAATCAGGGAAGCGCCTTAACACAGTGAACCTACAAACAAAATTTGAAGGAAAACGAAATAATTCTGCATGAAAAACCCATTTGTATAAATTAGGGGGGGATTAGTCCCCCCCGTTCCCCCCTTTATACTTAACCAATCAATCCCAAAAACTAATCAGGGAAGCGCCTTAACACAATGAACCTACAAACAAAATTTGAAGGAAAACGGAATAATTCTGCATGAAAAACGCATTTGTATAAATTAGGGGGCATTAGTCCCCCCCGTTCCCCCCTTTATACTTAACCAATCAATCCCAAAAACTAATCAGGGAAGTGCCTTAACACAGTGAACCTATAAACAAAATTTGAAGGAAAATGGATATTTCTATGAAGAGTTATCGCGTTACGTACATACATACGTACATACGTACATACATACAGAACCGGCGGGCACATAAGCTCTCAGGCTTTGATAGCCTGTGAGCTAAAAATCATCGTTATTATTTCAGTGAAATGAATTATATCGTCTGTTATTATGATATGATTAATTTTCGTAATAAAGTAAGTACATTTTAAGTTGGCAATATTTTATTAGTTGTTGACTTTTACTGAAAATTCCAATGGGAAACTTAAGACTTAGCTTTGAAAATTTCAGAACTTGAAATTCATATTTAAACTCTTTTTCAATTTAATACTTATTTCTCCGGAAATATCTATCCAAAAAACTGTCGATAGATTATAGGATTGCTATAATTAAACAATTTTAGTATACAAGTTCGGTTTTTAAATTCAGTAATACGGAAATAATATGATTCCATCCTAAATAGGACGTAATCACCATGGCAACCTAAAATAATTACCGATTATGGGATATCATTGAATTACTTACGTATGATGGGATTTAATAGAATGAAGAAAACTTTTATTAATGTCTTTTTAAGCTTTAACTCGATTTTCATAAATCGATTTTATTTTAAATGATTTGACAGAATTCTGCAACGATTATAAATATAAAATTTCAAACCTTTCGGTTGGGTAGTTTTTGCGCTGTTATATGCGGGCAGACGGACTGACCAGGCGACGCCTATAGGTGATAGTTTTTATATAATTACGAACGCACCTAAAAAGATCAGATCTCATTGAAAAAAATTTCTATACTGTGTAACAAAATACAATATAATCAAATCAATGTATTTTGCAGGATACAGCGCCGATATGTCAGGTTTTTAGGACGGGCCATTATATGATTGAGTTTATGAACTGAAATTGTTAACTGATTTGACGAATTTCATATAGGACAGTCAATGTTAACCGACTGATCGTCCAGGTAAATTTCCAATGTTGTTTTCACCGTAATTTTTTAAATGCTATAAAAAGGATGATTATTACAATATGATATAAAAAACAATTATGACGATGAAGACGAGGCTTGAGCTTGAGAGCATTAACCATGATTCAATGTTTCAAAACAGTGCAAAATCTGTGAAATGAGATGAATTTAAATAATGCAAGTACAGCAGAATACCAATTATCCGAATCAATTGGGACCGAACCCTATTCGGATAATCAAATATTCGGATAATTGGATTTTTTTCCGAAAAAAAGGTCTATTTTAATTAATTACTGTATGTATGGTGAAAATGGGAGAAAAAAAAACAATTTTTAAAGTAAAACCAAGCTTCTGGGCTAAGATTTTAGCTTTTTCACAAAGAATCGGAACCGAAATTGGGTTTCCCATAGAACGTTGCTGCAAAAACCACTTGAAAGCAGCATCTTCTAAATCTTTGTTTGTTGCTGCCTTCATTGATTTTCTTGAAGAACTTCCATCTTCGTTTTCAAGCACTGACACGAAGTTTAAAAGTGTAGGTTTGCTCCTTTTAATGTCTGAAATCGTTGATTGTCCAACACCGTACATCTCAGCCAACTGTTTACCCGCAAAGCTTTTATCTGATTGCTATAATGTTTAGCTTATCCGCTAACGATAACACAACACGTTTTCTTTTAGAAGCTATGGTGAATGACGAAACGCACTCACAAACAGAATAACGCACCGACGCGAAAGAGTACCATCCCAGTAGCAGGTCAAGTATTCAACTAGCAGGTCACGTCTCAGTCTCACTGACTGACTAATCAGAACGAACAGTAACTGGTGGGCCGGGCTGGCTACCTGGCGATGGACGGCATCCATTAATCGAACTGCACTATTCGACGGTGACTCATCGTCCCAATAATGTTCGCACTGCGCCTACACTAGCTCCAGGAAGGACAATAGCGCGCGTAGACAGAATCATTATATTGCGAATCGCAGTACGTTTCCGTCTTAATTTTTTTTCTGAAATTCTGAAAGCGATTAGGATAATCAGCGATTCAGATAGTTGGAGTTCGGATAATTGGAGTTCTACTGTATTGAAGTAAAAATATAAGATCAGTGAACGAGTTATCTCGGGTTTGACAGTCAGAGGATTAATTTGTGGGATTGTAGAAGCATAGAGCCAAAAAATGTCTGAATACTCCTCCAGTAACCGTATTTCTGGTCCTATCGAATAAGTAACAACTAAGCACAACCGCTCTGTCGAGACAAAATTGTACAAAAAAGAAGTAGTAAACCAATTAGGTTGGCTGTCTCAAACTCAAACGGAAACTTTGACATTCATTCAACATAGTGGCAAAGAGCACTGTTATTCGACTCCGGATAAATATAATAAAAATCTGTTCATGATCTGATGGTATGAGTTAACTATTTCTGGAAAATTATGTATAATCGAGTGAACTTCGCTCAACTAGATAAGCGGTTTATAGATAACGCGTGAAAATATACTAGTGGGCAAAACTCAAGCAACAAACACAAAATGCTAATTTCTGAACACATAAGTACTCAAAAGGAAATTCTATAAAGAACAAGTGTACAAAATATGTACTAATCCTAACAGCACAGCCAGTCAATTTGAAGTCTGCTTTACGTCACACATGGTTACAGGCGTCACAGTCACTACGGTGAATCAAAATATGGGATCTTTCACTTATTTCATTATTATTCTCAAATGATTGTTATGATTGAAAAGTCACTGTGACTGTTGCTTTGTGATGGTTCAACAGGTGACATTGCAATGAAGTCACCTTGTCATTCTCCTGTGCCTGTCAATTGAAGACTCAACTTTGAAGTCACTGTGAGCATTGCATTGTGATGAGTCACCAAATAATGTAGCAATGAAGTTGTATTTTGAGACTGTACTGTGAAGTCACCATTTGTGAAAAGTCACCAGATGATTTTATTTTCTGCCACTGGGGAACTCGTCACAGAACAGCTGTCTTGATGACTTTAGAATGGAATGTCCAAATGACAATCCCAAGAGTCACCAGCTAATTTCACTGTAAAGTCACCTGGTGACTCATCAAAAAGCAGCAGTCATGGTGACTTCTCAGTGGAGTGATCAAATGAGATTATAAATGAGACGAATGAAAGATACCACATTTCAGTCCATTGTAGTGACTGTGACACTTGTGATGTCAAGAAGACTTCACATCGACTGACTGTGGTTGTTATGGTAGTACTTATTTTCTACACTTGCTGTTTATAGAATTACCTTTTGAGTACTCACGTGTTCAGAAATTAGCATTTTGTGTTTGTTGCAATAACTTTATACTATAACATTAACTCTATAATATCTAGTAAAATGATTCAATTTTATGCAAGCTTACAAATTGCTCAACGGCAAAAAGAGTACATGTAAGTAGTGTTTCACTTATCCTGTAACCCAAACTTTAGTTAATCATTTTCATATTCCTACAACCTTACAATATATGTCCCGCAACTTTTGAAACTTCCCGTGAAGAATCAAGGATGACAATTTTCAGCAACTTTTTCAGAGCTTGGATAACATTTAAGAGTAAATATATGTATATTGCATAAGTTTTCTGTGAGTTTCAAAATAAATGAAACACTCTAAACTTTATTATTTTTAACTCAATCACATTGATTGGTAAAAATATCATACGGTTTGACATTTTCCCAACTGAGTAAAAAAGTGTCCAGACCTGGAGTCAAACCCCCAGCTGTCTCCACGACATACCACATACTATTACTAAAAGTTAGTCTGGGTGAATTGTGTCGGCCGGTTGTCCAGATAGCTCAATAGGCAGAGCTTTGACAATTTAAGCCAAAAGTCTGGAGTTTTTAAGACGTGCTGGGGAAATTTAAGCTGAAAGGCTTCAGCTCCCGGCCTAGACATTTTTTCTTTCATTTGGATAAATGCAAAATTGTATGTTATCGTTTCCAATCAATATAATTGAGTTAAAAATATTAATGTGTATATACGTATCCCTCATTTAATGGAGTTCCATTGAACAAGCCATATATTCTGTTGAGCTGTTCACATGACAGACCAGATTCTATTGCCAAATAGATAATCTGAGTGAATTGTGTCGGCTGGTTGTCGGTCCAGGTAGCTCAATAAGCAGAGCGTTGGCAATTTAAGCCAAAGGTCTGGGATTTTACTGCCGGTATAGATTTCACTCAATATAAAAAATGTCAAATCGTACTATGTGCTTTAACACCTTATTTACTTAACAATGTTACTTTTCTAATTTAAATAGTTATTTTCACACTCTATATACATTACGAAATGAAGAATATTTTTTCATCATCACCACATTTTATGTATTTTACTGTTAAGCACACGCAATACAACTTCTTTTGTGTTTGTATTTGTGATTAAAATTCTCCTTTTGTGGATAAAATATTTAAAAATTAAATTAAGTGCGTCTATTCATTTACTGTTTGGTTTGCATAAATTATTATCGTTTATTTAAATGAAAGAATAAAAATGCGTCGAGTTAATTAGTGTCAAGAGAGCAAGTTATTATTGTCACGCGAACTAATTACGGAAATTCATATCACTATGACAACATAAACATTTAAAATCTCTCGACACATTCATCAAAACCTTTTTCCAGACTAAAATTTTCTAGGCTATAAGACTCATTGTAAATATTTCCGACGGAACGCAAACTTGTTTATACATTAACTTTACACTGGAATTATTTACAATGAAATAACAATATTGTAAAAATATTTTTTATTGGCTTTTCGTATCTCAAGTATTTTTTGCGAATATCAGGGAAATATTTCATGACAATATTTAGTAAAGGCCCAATATTTAGCGAAGATATAGTCAATATTGGCCCATTATTGTTTTATTATTAGGGAGCTAAGCGATAATTAGTTAATGCGTCAAAAATTTCAATCCTATAATTCTATAATAACCCAACCTATAATAACTCTCGAAATAACCCAATTTTATGAAAGCCTACAAAATGATTGATAGCAAAAAGAGTAACTGAAATAGCAACCGATTCTTTAGAGAAAATCACGAAGAAAATGTGACAGAGAATAATTCATAAATATTGCAGTGATGTAATCAGACATTATCAGCACAGAGGATGTGTCAAGTGCCAAGCTACTCTTTCATAAGGGTAATTTAGTGAACGAATCAGTTTTGAGATTTCAACGTGCGATCGTGGCATCCTGAATTCTAAGACTTGTGTGTGAATCTGAGACCTATTCTGTCTCTTCTTTAAGTATTGTAAGGTGCATATGTATCTCCGGGAATCTATTTATCTAAGGTTATTTTTGAAATGATATGTTAAGTAGGTAACTGTGGTTGTGTAGTAGCAATATATAGTGCGATAGTAAATGGAACTAGTGGATTTGGAACTCATCTCGCTCTCTTGCTTGTGAGTTCAATTCGACGCACGGGTTGACTTTAAGTGGAGTTTCTTATTAGCTGTTTGGATAAAATCTTCGTATGCGAGTTTTCGCCAAGTTGGCGAATTTGAGCTTTCTACTCGAATAAAAAGCCATCGAAATCCATGGGTTTCCATTTATAGTGATAGCATCTGATAAGTTAATTTCTTAAATTCCTGTAGAACGAACAGTGAGGTCATTTTGAGCCAAGTTAATTGAAATAAATTTAATAAATTTTGGGAAAGGATTTCCCCTTCTCAGTCCTTCATAACATTAAGCTTATGTTTGATCGTCCGCATTTAAATCTACCCGCTCTACTGATAATTACCTGTTTACTGTTATAAAAAAATATTGTGTTTGGTTAAATCGGTGTAAATGGCCTTCTTTCTAGTTGACGGACCCGAAGTGTATGTTACAAGGTAACGAAGTAAAAAAAAAAGGAGTTTAACATCTTGTGCTGTGTAGTAAAAGGAGTTTTTTAACATCTTGCTGTTGGTGAGAAGAGATGTTAAAAAACTCCTTTTACAACATAGCACAAGATGTTAAACTCCTTTTTTTTACATATTGCGCTGTATTGTATATGTGCTACTATGGTGCACAGACGTCTTCACAAATAAAGACTCTATGCAAGGCGACCAGTTGTGTGTGGCCCTCTTAATCGACAACACAGAAGTGCTGTTTATGTTGGTCAAGGGAGCACGTTACCTGGAACAGACAACAATGGGCTTTCGTACTGTTCACAGACGAGTGCCCCTTTGCTTTGGAGAGTAACTCATTTCGTGTGCAGATCTGGACAAAGCATGACATCAGATTCTACCTATATTGAAAGACACATAGAAGAAGTGGAATCACGATTTGAGCTGGAATCTCTCTTGTGGTCACAGTAACTTCAATGTGTGGCACGGAAGAACTCTGACTGATATGAAATATCGAGACAAGATCCTTGCTCCGTTTGTCACACCGTATGCTGGTACTATTAGTAATGGATTAATCTTAATGAATGATAATGCCCGATCGTATTGCGCTAGAGTTGTTGATGAATATTTTAAGTATAAAGGTTTGGATCGAATGGAATGGCCAGCTCAATTTTCGGGCTTTAATCCGATAGAGCATCTTTGAAACTATCTCGGCAGACAGGTAGCTACCACAAGTCCTTCTCAAAAGTTGTAAAATGAACTGGAAGCAGTGTTTATCCATATATAATCGTTATTTCCCATTCCAGTGTTCGACAACATAATTGACAGTATGGAAGGTCGATGCAATCAATGCATCACAAGTAGAGCTGGACACATTACTTATAAAAAACCGTTTATCTAATTTTTTTTTCACAAAAAACTGCAATGAATTATTTTTTTTTATCAAACAGTGGCCGTTTGCAAAAAAAATATTTTTTTATTTGTAAATCATTCTTGACATCAAAATTAAGCAAAGTTAATTAAGCACAATTTCTCTAAAGCACAATTTCTTTAAAGCACAATTCCACTAAATTTATGTCTGTTTGTTCATTGTTTTTCAAATTAGACACAAAAGACTGCTTGTACCTTAACTTTTGAAGCAAAGTGTATTTGCAATAGCGTTTGTACACTATATTTTCCTTACGAAATGAAGAAGCTATTTTTTTCATAAAGAGCAGTCTTTTGTGTAGGGTGTCTATAAAGTCTCCGTAGAATGTCAACCTTTTATTACAAACACAAATGAACAAATACTTGTGTGGAAAGAAGTGCAATATTATGAGTATATATTGAAAGTTTTTGGCATCAATTAATAAACTTCTATATGTACAACATTAGTTTCACGAAGCACGTCAAGGTGATAATCGTTGACGTTTTCCTCTGATACTCTTTTTCGTCCAATCCTTGCTCCTTCCAATACTAAGGCGTGACACACACCAAGGAGACAAGAGAGGTGGCACACGTTGCATGTCTCATGAAATTGCGAGTCACGACAGAGGAAAGTTGCATTTTGAATTTTTTCATCCTCACACCAGAGTGACACGAGCACACGAAATACAATCGCCTTGGCGGTATCGATCGGCAATTAATATAAATAAACCTTCTCGAGTAGTATTTTAGGTGCATTAAAGAAAAGCCATATAACTTTAAAATTTTATTCAATATTAATAAAAATTAATAAAATGAAAATTATTACTATTTCTCATAAAATTTTAATTTAGTGTTATCATTTTTTTAAACTTAGCTTATACTCTCTTAAATTTTGCTTGCATTGTAAATAAAATGAATATTTCTTTTAAAAAGTAGTTAAAATGACGAATATATAATACCATTTGCTTAAATTGATAACACTAAATAAAAATTTTGTAAAAAAAGAATAATAATTTTCATTTTATTTACATTGAATAAAATTTTAAAGTTATATGGCTTTTTTTAATAAATGTACCTAAAATAGAGAGATTTCTTCATATTAATTGCCAATAGATGGCGCCAAAACGATATTTTCTTGAGACACAAATAAATGAAAATTGCAGCTTGTAACTTATCTGAGAGGAGAGACTAAAGAACGACGGAACTAAAAAACACGTGTGACATAGGTCCTTCGTCGCATGCGTTTTCGGTGTGTGGGCTCAGTGAAGAAACAATAGATTGCAACCGTAGATTTGTCACACGATTCGCAGAAATGTCACTTGTCTCCTTGGTGTGTGGCGCGCCTTAGTCTGTTTCCATGGATACCTTCGGCCTGCGTCCATCAGTTCGTAAAAAGCACAAAAAAGTCATGGAAACAGACACAGTATTTGATAAAGCAAGGGGTGGATGAAAAAGAATTTCAGAAAAAACGTTGACGGTTATCGCCTTAACATATAGAGGTTTATTAATTGATGGAAAAAAAAAACTTCAATACATATTCCTAATATTGTACTGCTTTCCATACATGAATTACATTCATTTATGTTTTTAATAAAAGTTTGAAAGACATTGTGGAGATCCAGTATATTTTATTACTAAAACCACGCAATGCAGTTTTTGATGTGTTTGTATTTGTAATTAAAAGTCTCCCTCCATACATAAAATAAGTCACTAAATGAGTAAATTAGATGCGTGTATTCATTTACTGCTTAGTTTGCAGAAGTTATTATCATTTATTTAAATCAGAAGATAATAATGCGTCGAGTTAATTAGTGTCAAGCGAACAATTCATTGTTGTCACGTAAACTAATTATCGAATTTTATGTCATTATGAAAATGCTAGCATAAATCTTACGACATTTCGTTATTTACATTTCCAGACTAAAACTTAGCACGCTATAGTGCAATAATAAACACATAATTTTATTAAATCTATTACTTCCTGCCCAGTCATTTGCATATCAATGCAAGGAGAGCGAGCTTTTTATGAGTTTCTGTTTTTACTGGTATAAAGTTTTAATATAGAGTTAATACATATAGCTTATATATATATATATATATATATATATATATATATATATATATATATATATATATATATATACAGCCCTGGACAAAATTATAAACTCATAAACATTTCAATTTCTTTAAATCGTAACATAAATAAGCTTAGCTTTACATTAACAAAATAAACATGAATATTTATAAAAAGACATCTAAATTTAATATAACTCATAAATAAAATGGAGCAAATAATTTAAATAAGAAAATACATAACTTAAAAAAAATAACATGTGAGACCGGGACAAAATTATAAACTCAGAATATTGAATCTCTATATTCTGGTATTTTTAATCTGAATAAATGCATTTTATGATAAGAAATAAATAAATGAGTCATTAAGGATCAATACATTTCAATACATCAATGCACTTTTTTAAATTTTCTCAAAAAGATGTGTAATTTGGATATAGCACATAACTGAACCGAAAACAGTAAATTACTGAATTTAAGAAATGAACATAATTTGAATCCTGGTGCTAAGTATTAATGGACACATTCAAAATTGAGTTGGACCGCCATTTTATCGAATTACTTCGAGTAAGTGTCAGGGCATAGATTGAACAAGTTTTTCTAACTGCTCCATTGACAACTGGTTCCGTGCTAAAAGTATAGTCATTTTTAAATCATTTGTGTTTTGATATTGACGTCCATCATGAACCTTTGCACCATAAACCCGCGAACCGTTGCACCCCAACAATTTTTAATGGGGTTTAGATCAGGGCTGCGGCCTGGCCATTTAATAACATTCACATACCAGCGCTCAAGCCACTCTTTTGTACTTTTTACAGTGTGTATTGCTGCTTTATATGGAGGAAAAACCCAGTTTTCTCCAGCAGTCAATGGTGCATGTCAATAGATTATCTTCTAGCATTAACTGGTGGTCTTTTGCTTTTCGTTTTCCATTAAGGAAAACCAGAGTAGTGTTACCATTCTAAATAAAACCAGCCCATAGCATCACAGATCTTCCACCAGAGTTTCTACTATATGCCGTTCTTCATGCCTAATATTGTGCCAGTAATATGTTAAGCTATCTGGGCCGTCTAAATGAAACTTCTTTTTAAATTCCTAGTATTAGCTCACACTCTCTCTATATATATCTTGTTCAAATATTCAATCGTTAATAAAATATTTTCTATTCATCCACATCAAGTTCAAATAAATTTTTTTAAACTTGTAGTGGATGACACTTTATGTTAATACAGTTTTTTCAAATATTAATTCATTAATTAAATTTAATTAATTAATTTTAGTTTTAAATGGGAGAAAAAAATTCCTCCCATTGTTTTCATAAATGAAATGAAAGATTTTCCTCAAATTAGTGATGCCAACAAAAAATAAAATACCGCAACGATGATTATAAAATAATGTTCAATGAAGATAACGTGGGACATTAATGCTGCACGGGTTTATTTTATATATTTATGATTAAAATGTAGCAATTGATTTAATTTTTTTTATATTGCTTGTTATCTGACCAGATGACTGTGCTCCACTCCGTTGTCCATTACATGTGCTGCTGCGCAGAGTTAAGTCTGGCTTTTATGTGATGAGACTCAAGTTTTGGCTTAACTTTCAATTTCTTCCATTTCATATTCTGGGCTCGTTGAAGAATTTGTTTAACAGTTCAAAAGCTTACATTTAACTTTAAATCATTTACAGATTGATTAAAAGGAGTTCCAGTACTAGATGATGTTCGTAAGATTAGTCTATCATGATGTACGTCAATATCAAACCACAAATGATTTACAAATGGATATGCTTTCAACATGGAACCAGTTGTCAATGGAGCAGTTGGAAAAACTTGTCCAATCTGTGCAGAGCCGCATATTCGAAGTAATTCAGAAAAATGGCGGTCCAACTCATTTTTAAATGTGTGCATTAATACTTAGCACCAGGATTCAAATTATGTTCATTTCTTAAACTAAGTAATTTACTGTTTTCGGTTTAGCCATGTGCTGTATTGAAATTACTCATATTTTTGAGAAATTAAAAAAATGCATTGATGTATTGGAATGCATTGATTCCTAATGACTCTATTTATTAGTTTCTTATCATAAAATGCATTTATTCAGATCAAAAATACCAGAACATAGAAATTTATAACTTTGAGTTTATAATTTTGTCCAGGTCTCATATAATGTTTTTTTTTAAGTTATGTATTTTCTTATTTAAATTATTTGCTCCATTTTATTTATGAGCTGTATTAAATTTAGATGTCTTTTTATAAATATTCATCATTATTTTATTAATGTGAAGCTAAGTTTATTTATATTATGATTTAAACAAACTGAGAATGTTCTGAGTTTTTAATTTTGTCCAGGGCTGTACTGTACATACACACACACACACACACACACACACACATATATATATATATCAGGGTTGTATTGATTTTCACAATGAAAAAAAAGGTTTATAGATGTTTTGACCATTAGTGGGAAAACGCATTATAACTTGGAAAATAGATGAAAATTTTCTTTGTTAAATTATAAATTTAGTACAAAATTTGGAAGGATTTGTCGAAATAACATCTAACCTTTTTTAATAGAACATTAGAAAGATTTGGTAACTTATTTTACTCAGCACTATACTTTAATTTCCTGAACTTTATAATTTAATACCACAAATACTTCTAAAGATAAGCAATTATAGTAAGTATTGAATTATTTTTAATTTTTTGATTATGCATCTAATTTTATATAAAAAGTGAAGGAAATTATATACAGTATAATAAAGGTCTGAATTTTCACTTGCTACAAACCGTACAATGGACAGAGAGAAAAATGTCCAGGAATCGAACCTGGATCCTTGGCATAACGCACCAATGCTCCACCAGGACGATATCCAGTCTGGCATTTCCTACTCTTATATATTGGCAAGGCTGCCACTTTGCAGCACACGATGGAAAATCATTCATGAGCAACCATCTTTTGTGGCATACGTGAGACGAACTAAATCCCAGCATAGGAGAACATATCTGCAATTAATTATTGCACTCGGTTGGTTGTACGCTTCGTTGCAAGTGATTCACACCTTTATTAAATTCATTAATTTCGAGCGTAATTTTAGCTCTGCAGAAAAATTAATTGCAAAAGAAACAATTAAAAAATTTTACGAAAAGCTAAAAAAAGAAAAAAATCATTACGAGAAACATGTGTTGCTACATTAAATTAAGACAATTTTGTCGTTTATTCTGGATGAGATGCAATTGGAAAATAATCTGTCTACTGATGAAGAGCTTGCACAACTATTCATCGGATGCATTATGACACCTACAAATTCCAAATCAATATTTTTCAATATTTCAATACCGCCCACTACACATCGTTATTTATTAGTCTCACTTTAAGAAAATTAAGATTTAGGAAATATATGTTTCTCTTTCAAAACGCCAATACATAAGGCAAAGAAGTACCATCTATATTTAATAATTATAAAAATATTAATATTTATTACATATATGTAATATATAATAGGACATTAACATTCACATAAATATACAATAGGATCAATTTATGTAAGCTGATGTTATTTAATAGAGACCACTCCGTTTGGTTAAAACCAATTTTGACCAGTTTCGAACAGCTAAAACCAGTTTTGACCACTGCCCTGCTTAAAATTAGTTTTGATTAGTTAAAATTTATATATATGTACAATTTTTATATATATACATTTATATATATACAAAATTTATGTATATACAAGCAGGGAAGACCGAGCTATGCTCGGTCAAAGTTAGCTTTGAGTTCAAATATCATGACCCATGACAAAAATGACCCACTAATCGAAATTTCTTGAACATGTGACCTACCCCAATAGTCTTCTCGTTCCATAAAACTGCTGGATACAAAATTTATTTCAAATCTTCTGAGCCTTTTTTAAGATAAAAATAGCTTGACATATGATCAAAATGACCCACTAATAGAAATTTCTCAAACATGTGACCTAGCCCAATAGACTTCTCGTCCCATAAAATTGCTGGACACAAATTTATTTCAAATCTTCTGAGCCGTTTTTAAGATAAAAATAGCTTGACCAATGATCAAAATGACCCACTAATCGAAATTTCTCGAACATGTGACCTACCCCAATAGTCTTCTCGTTCCATAAAACTGTTGGATACTAAATTTAGTTCACATCCTCTGAGCCGTTTGTAAGATAAAAATAGCTTGTACCATAATGACCCATGAGCAAAATGACGCACTAATTGAATTTTCTCGGACATGTGTCTTTAGCCCAACAGTCTTCTCGTGCCCGAAAACCATAGGATGCAAAATTTAGTCTAAATAGTCTGAGCCGTTTTCAGCCGTTCTGAGCCAAGATAAAATTAGCTTGACCCACAGTGACCCAAAAATGACCCACTAATCGAATTTTCTAGGATATGTGACCTAGTCCAATGCTTTTCTCGTGCCCGAAACTCGTAGGATACAAAATTTAATCAAAATCGTTAGAGCTGTTTTTTAGATAAAATTAACTTGATCCACGTTTACCCCAAAATGACCCACTAATCGAATTTTCTCAAACATGTGACCTAGCCCAATGGTTTTAATGGTGTCCCAAAACGGTAGGAAACAAAATTTTGTCAAAATCGCTAGATAAAATTTGCACATCTATCTATCTATCTATCTATCTATCTATCTATCTATATATCTATAACCACACACACAAGATTTGCTCGTATTAGAACATATGATATATGTCTGTATATATATTTAAAATGAAATCACATGTGAATAACTAATGATGAGATATAAAATTCAATGGAAAGGTTACTGCAAGAATTAAACTTAATAATATGAAAAATAAAAAATGAATGCCATGAATATCTTATGGAATCTTCAGAGGAGCATCATAAGAATAATTAATAGTAAATATATGTTATTTCATCAAATATTCTCAGCATTATGCCAAAATCGGCAATATTAAGCTCCTTATAACATATATAAGAACCAAAATAAGATAAAAACACAAGAGATAAAAAACTAACTAAATAAACCAGTAGGTAACAGCAATAGAAATTAAATCATAAAGCAATGCATAAAAATAACCAAATAAATGAAGAGTAAAGATGATGGAATAGAATTAGTATATATATATATATATATATATATATATATATACAAGGTGGTTATAATATAAGTATCTGTACTTGAAGCTGTCTGTAGCTCAAAGGAATAACCCGAATGGAACCAAAATCGGTATACTTACTATTTGAGAAGAGAGAAGAAGAATGGAATAAAAAAAATATAATAACTGCAATAATAACCGACAGATGCCGCGACCGAGTGTGAAATGTAATGTGTAACACAAGAACAAAGAATTAAAGCGTCAAACATGATGGCACACCTAATTTATTGGAAAATGTCAAGGTGAATGTGGTTTCGCTTTCGTATGGCGGAGCTGATCATGTTCAGGTTCCTTATGTCCATTGTGCTGGAAGACACAATTCAGGCGGTGCACGACATGCTCAAATGCGGATGGTAACGGATCAGGAGCGATGTTTCGAACATGTTGTGATATGCAGTAAAGTCAATGAGGTTTGTGACACCTGCGTGGTACACAATATTACATATTACATTTCAAACTCAAAAGCGCCATCTGTTGGCGATTATTACAATTTTTTTTATTATTCCATTTTTCTTCCCCCTTCTCGAATGGTACATTTACCGGTTTTCGTTTCAAACCGGCTACTCCTTCAAGCTACAGGCAGCTCCAAATAGAGATACTTATATTATAACCACCCGGTATATATATATATATATATATATATATGTAACAATTTAAATAATTTTTCGCTGTTGACCTCATTAAAACTACAATTCTGTGTAAATCCCATTATTCTAAATTATTTTCTCGCTCCAGTATTTCGATTGTCAAAATTACATCTAGCGAAATATAGTTTATTCCAAATTCATTCTCTTAAAAAATGGCGCTGATAGAATGCTCTATTAAATTTACGCACTTTTATTTTCTTTAAATAAAAAGCATCCTAGAATTTAATACTTAAAAAAAAATACCCATCTCCCAGCTAAAAACATTTTACTCTTTTGAAATAACAACTTATGAATTTCTTTTCTTTAATTTTTATTTCCCTACGATTCCTGACAAAATATTACTTTTCAAATTCTGAAAGATTTTAATCTCAATGTAAAAATTATTTTGGCATATTGCCATACTTGATAAAACATATGTACTCCTTTTCTCTCTGCTTTTATTTATTCGAAGGAATTGGATTTCGAGATTGTTCTAGAAGTTTTTTTTTTTTTTTGGCGCGCTTTTACCAGCTTCGGTAAGTTCACTTCGATATTAATTCGCCGAAGAAATTAAGCCGTGAGCGTTGATTGGCCTAGAGGCTTTTTAGATAGAATGTATTCTGGCGCGCTCGGGAAATGATATACGGATTTTTTCCCGCGTTTAGAGCAGAAGGTTCCGGGATTCGGTGGTGGATGCAGCTCGTCATGTACTTCCTAATCTTCGAATGTTCTCCTTGGCCGCCGATTGATTTCAAAGAATAACTGCCTATAAGAACCTACGTATCTCTTTAATATAATAACTTAAATCATCAAGTCTTCTTCACTGTGTTAAAATCAGCATGGATAAATTTAGCTACGTTGAAGTAAAGCATAACCAATTCTCTTTGTGATTTTCGAATAAAATGTGAACTGGAACGAACTGCCTCTTCTATTGAGTTCTACGTACACAACGAAGTAAATCTTGGTGCACGACTGAAAATTTCCTCGGAGAAATCCCTTGCCTTTTAGACGACAAAAAGTATGGTAATAAAAGTCGAATCGCCACGGTATTTTTACATATATATATATATATATATGTATATATACCGGGTGGTTATAATATAAGTATCTCTATTTGGATTATATATATATATATATATATATATATATATATATATATATATATATATATATATATATATATATATATATTATAAACATTTTTAAAATTTTATCTGAAACTCAAAAAATATTACGAGTTATGTATATATATTATCGTATTATCGTATACCTAGTGATACGAAACTGAAACGTTTAGACAATAGAAAACATTTTTTTTTTGTGTTAAGGCGGTATTAAAAAAAATTATTTTTCCACGCTCAACAACTCAAAAATTTGAGACACATTCCCAGACTCATTTTTAAAAGTAACAACAGGAAACTTGGTGGCGTGATTTATAAAGACATTTATAAGGGCCCCATGTTTTTATTTTTCGTTCAATTAATTAGAAATTGATTTACAGACAATTATTTTCACAGTACGATAATTTTTTTTTGTTTCCAGCGCTATCGCTTCTCGAAATTTGGTTCAAAATGTCCACTTTGACAGCCTTTTTTGAAATGTATTCTGCCTTTATCAAAAAATCGAGACGATACAGACATTATAAAGTTTCTGAATAAGAGAACCTGCCAATTGGATGCATTTTAGAGCAAAAATGAATTTACAAATGTGTCTCAAAATAAGCAGTTTGGATTTGAATACACCCTTAAAAGACGTAATTATGGAAAAAATTTCAGAAGTTGATTGCTGGAATTTATTTTATGTAAAACTGTGCATAAAGACATGCTTAAACAGAAAAATAGAAGAAAATATTTAATTAAAATTTTTTCTAATTAAATTATTCAATTCTATAATCTTTCCTTACATTTGCATATTTCATGGTATTAAAAAGCCTTAGCATTCAATAACATCTAATTAATTTATGCTAACTAACCTAAATTAGAAAAACTACCACAAAAGGTACCTTCTATTTTATAAAGTATAATGAGTCAGGGAGACGCTAGGCTTTTTTGTGTTTCCGAGTTAATTTAGTTTACTTCAATTTCCTTCTTTTTTTCCTTTTTAGAACTTCAAAATAATTGTTGCCTGCGCAATCGATACATGAAACTATAACCCAAAAATTAGTCTTCTCCTTATATAAAAATATTTTAACAGATTGAGAGAGTAATATGATAAAATGTTATAAGTAAAAATTCTTAATTTGCATGAAGAGCACTGCTTATCGACGATTAAATATAATTGCTTCTAATGAAAGTGAAATGATATTTTAATGAGACTGAAAATCAATCTCGGTTGGTTAAATGCTAAATAACGAAATGAAACAAAATAGGAAATTATATGTTTCTGCAAACTGAACAGAATTATTCAAGCACTCTTAATTTGAATGTAAAGCACACTTTAAAATTATTAGGAAATATAATTGCTCCTACTGAAAGCGAAAAGTTATAATGAGACAGGAAATTAACCTTAGTTTATTAAATGTTAAATTTAGAAATGAAATGAAATCAGAAATCTGCATGTAGACCCAAGTGAGTTAAGCAAGCATTCTTAATTTGCTGTTTAATGCTTATTAAATATAATTACTTCTATTGAATGTAAAGAGGCAAATTAATGACACTATAAATTAATCTTTGTTGATGCAATGTTAGAAAAGAAAAAACGAACAAAATCGAAATTTATGTCTTTCGGCGAGCTGGGGAAGATAAGGCAAGAATTATTAATCTGCATGAAAAACGCTACTTAATGCTCATTAAATATAATTGCTTCTATTGATTGTGAAGAGTAATATTAATAAGACCAGAAATTAATCTTTGTTGGTTAAATGTTAAGTAACAAAAGTGAACAAAATCAAAATTTATGTTTTTCTATAAACTGGGATAGAAAAAAAGCAAGCATTATTAATTTTCTTGAAAAGTGATGTTTAATGCTTTTTAAATATTATTGTTTCTATTGAATGTAAAGATGCATATTAATGAGATTATAAATTAATCTTTGCTGGTACAATGGTAAATTAAAAAAGTGAACAAAATCGAAATTTATGCCTTTCTGTGAACTGGGGAGAACATGGCAAGCATTCTTAATCTGCATGAAAAACGCTACGTAATGCTTATTAAATATAATTGCTTCTATTGAATGTGAAGAGTGATATTAATCAAACCAGAAATTAATCTTTGTTGGTTAAATGTTAAGTAACAAAAGTGAACAAAAGCGAAATTTATGTTTTTCTATAAACTGGGGGGAAATAAGCAAGTATTCTTAATTTGCTTGAAAAGCGCTGTTTAATGCTTATTAAATATAGTTGCCTCTATTGAATGCGAAGAGGCATATTAATGAGACTATAAATTAATCTTTGCTGGTGAAATGTTAAATAACAAAAGTATACATACCGAATTCTTTGTCTTTCTGTAAACTGGGGAGAACAAAGCAAGCATTCTTAATCTGCATGGAAAACGCTGTTTAATGCTTATTAAATATAATTACTTCGATAGCATGTGGAGAGTTACCTTCATGAGACCAGAAATTTACTCTGTTGGTGAAATGTTAAATAACAAAAGTATACAAAATCTAAATTTATGTCTTTCTGTGAAATGGGGAGAAAAAGGCAAGCATTCTTAATCTGCATGAAAAACGCTGTTTAATGCTTATTAAATATGATTACTACGATTGCATCTGAAGAGTTATATTCATGAAACCAGAAATTAATATCTGTTGGTTAAATGTTACATAACTAAAATGAACAAAATCGAAAATTATATCTTACAGTAAACTGGGAAAAATAAGACAAGGCATTCTTAATTTGCAAGAAAAGCGTTATTTAATGCTCTCGAAGCATAATTGCTTCTGTTAGAAATAAATTGTTATATTAATGTGTTATAATAAAGTTTATAGATAATAATAAACTGCTATATTATTAGTTATTACTTACAACTGTGTTGCACAATATTTCATTAATTATGCGGAAATTAATTCTGGTTAGTTAAATATTAAATAGCAAAATCAAGTGAAAAAAAATATATATTTTTGTAAACTGGGGAGAAAAAGGCAAGCATTTCTTAATTTGCATTTAAAAGGCAAGCATTTCTTAATTTGCATGTAAAAGGCAAGCATTTCTGAATTTGCATGTAAAAGGCTATTTAATGCTCATAAAGCATAATTGCATTTGTTGAAAGCAAAATATTATATTAATGAGTTATAAAGTCTATAAATATCAATAAACTGTTATTATTTATGCTTGTTATAATTGCGTTGCACAATAATTCATTAAATGTACAGATATTAATTCTGGCTTTTAAAATATTAAATAACGCAATCAAACGAAATAAAAAATTACTACTGTTTGTCGACCACAAGAATAGCTCCCGCCATAAAGTCTGGTTGGTGGCGGTCGCTATAGTAACAAGACCGGTCCATTTCGAATGGGGAATACGCGTGTGAGGAATTGGCGGAATAAAAGGTTAGATCACGTCATTCGTCTTCTCGGATCTACAGCAGTTGCGTTATCTTATTTTTGATTTAATTTTGCTTTTGCTTTTTTAAAATTATTTGTTCCCATTTGATTAAATAATTTTGCTAATTTGTTAAACTGCCCTTTCAGTTTAGAAAAGGTGAAGTCTTGAAATCGCAAGCACGTAAAATCATATATAATGTTGCGGAATTTCGTTCCAGTGAAGCTTCATCTAAAGATGTTTTAATTCCACTCCCACAAGCTCTGAAACGAGCTTCCCGAGCAAGTGGAGTTTCTGAAGCTACAATAAAAAAAATAAGAAATGAAGTTTCTGCATTGGGCTCATCGACAGATTTAATATCACCTGGTAAACATCGTAAAAGACCTAGTGAGCGGAACTGCGAAATAGATGACTTTGACAAGTGCGTTATACGTCAAACGATTCAAGATTTTTATATAAGAGAAAGAAAAGTACCATCTCTCAGAAAATTATTACCCGTGTTGAAAGAAAAAATTGGATTTTCGTGGAAAAGAGACACATTGTGCAAAGTCTTACATTCAATGAATTTTCGATGGAAAAAGTGCGTGAATAAAAGAAAAGTTCTCATGGAAAGGCCAGATATTGTTTTTTGGAGACACAAATATTTGAGAGAAATGAGACGTCATAGGAACACTGGACGACCGATTGTCTATATTGATGAAACTTGGGTCGATAGCAACTTGACATTTAAGAAATGTTGGCAAGACGACACAGTTTTGGGAGTTACAGCAAATGTTAATGCGAAAAATAGACTTATAGTTATTCATGCTGGATCATCAACAGGTTTTCTTACGGATGCTCAACTAGTATATAAAGCATCGACAAAAAGCGGTGACTATCACTGGCAAATGAACTATGAAAACTTCAAAAAATGGGTGTTGGAAAAACTTCTTCCTAATTTGCAACCAAAGAGTGTCGTATGTAGGGATAATGCTCCGTATCATAAAACTGTTGAAAACCTCACTCCTACAAAGTATTCTACAAAAAAAGTTATGATTGACTGGCTGAAAAACAACAAAATATACTGCGACGAACAAATGCGGAAAGCGGAACTATTCTCTCTTATAGACAGCAATCGTCCAAAGAAAATCGTCTATAAAATTGATAATTTAATAGAAAAAGATGGACATGAAGTTCTACGACTCCCCCCTTATCATTGTGATCTAAACGCAATAGAATTTGTGTGGTCCTCTGTAAAAAGAAAAGTAAAAGAACGAAATGTTACTGGTGATTTAAGTTTGGACAATCTAAAATCTTTACTTCAAACAGCTATCACTGAGGTTACTTTGGCAGAATGGGCAGCACATTGCAAACACGTGGAAAACGTTGAAAATAATTACTGGGAAAAAGATGGACTGTTAGAGGATCTATTAGACGAACTGTCATTTAACATTAATACCGACGACTCTGATTCAGAAGAAACTGAGACTGCTGAGAGTGATTCAGAAGAAACCGAGACTGCTGAGAGTGATTCAGAGAATTTTCACATGCTTGAATAAATTCTAAAAGTTTAGAAGGTATTATTATTTTTTCTATTTTTAATGATAAAAAAAAATTTCCGTCCTTGCAAATTGTTTGAAAATACATACTGAAATCTATAATAATCACTGAAGTTCGGTCATTGTATTAATAATTTAAAGTCATTGATAATTATTAATGGTTATGAAAATATCAATTTTTAAACAATTATTTAAGTTAATTTAATTTCATTTTTATAGTAATAAATGATTAATTCATATTGATTCATATTTTATTTTCATTTGTAAAATCTAAATATTATAATATAAATAATATATGAAACAGTTTTCTTTCACTCGATGAATCGATTAAAAAAATTACAAAAAAAAAAACAAAAAACAATAATAATAAAAGCGTTTAGTAAACTATTGTGAATGCCTATCTTCTGGTTTCCCCTGTCGAAAATGGAGCGAGTCTTGTTTCCACGGCAACAGACAGGCGCAGACTTCTCGGCGAGAGCTATTCTTGTGATCGACAAACAGTAGGTGGAACCCGTCAAAACTTGGCGGAAAAACATTACTATAACAATATCAGTAAAATAAACTTCTTTATTATTTAAGAAAGGGTGCATATGAAACAGCCTTTCAAACATTTTATTTTAAAAGCTTTTTCCCCCCAGTGAAATACATTTTTGGATTTTTGGATCCGGAAAATTTGAGATTTTATACTTTCAAAGGTCAAAAAGCGCAATCCCCCCCCCCTGAATTGTAAATTGCCCCCCCACGTTTCCTCAGAATCCCTCCCGGGGAAAAGTGTCTGAATTGAACACTGTTTCCTTTTTACATAATCAGGATGATTATTCCTTTTCCATCACAGTCGGGGACATTTTCCCTCTTATACAGTTAAATATCCAATAGATCTTAAAAAAATAATAAAATATAAGTCCCTAGCATATTCTGATGCAACATATACATCAACAAATTCAACATATCAATTTTATGTTAGTCATAAACTAAATATATATATATATATATATATATATATTTATATATATTTTTTTTTTTTTGGGGGGGGGGGCAGATTTTAGTTTAGCGCCAAAATGGATAATCTGATCTTATGATTTATCAGGGTTTTTTTTATAATTATTATTATTTTTCACTTTTCATGATGGTTAGGGAAATCTATTTTCAATTTTCCAAGGGGCTATTTTACATTATTAAAGCAAACTGATAGTCATTGTTGAGATAGAATTGAAAAATATTTCATGCTTGAAAATTATTTAAAAAGCCGTTAAATTAGGCGGCAGTTTTCAAATAAGTTTCAATCGAACGCTTTTTTTTTCTTTTTTTTTTTTTTTTTTTTGTAACTGATGATGTAAGAATTGAAATTGTAAAATGTAGTAAAAAATTTAAATTTGTAGTACTTAGAAGTGATGCAAGCTGGATGAAAGCTAAAGCGATAGCGCCGTTTTTTGTCACAACCATTATGCTTTTCTAAAAATTGTCACTGTGTTTTGGCTGGCGTCCAAATGTACGCTACCATTTTTTTGACATCGAAAGAGAAATTCACAGTGAAAGAAATAGGACTTTGCCGCTAATAAGGAACTGTTAAATGAACTTATAATAAACGTACCAAAATAATTCCAATAAAGTATTAACTTTACACTGTTTATTCTAGCTAAAAATATAATTATTATTTCAAGTTTTTTTTTTCTACCATAACACTATTTTTTAATAATTTTAATTTTCCTGAAATCCTTTACTTCTGTGAATTTTTTTTATTAAAAAATGAAATCTAACTTATAATCTAAAAAAAAAATTGGTAACATGTAATCAAGGTATACAATCAAGATGAAGCTAATCTTTAAAATTAAAATTGAAAAATTAGTTAAAATTACGTCATCTTTACACAATTATATAATTTTTTCTTTTTATCTTTATCAAGGTTAAAATGCATTTCAAGCTAAGCAAAACGTCTTTTTCACCGGCGCAAACTTTTCACACGCACTTTGTATACGTTACTTTTATGCTTAAATACCACGTATACAAATAAAAATAAATTTTGTATTTAATTGTAATGAAAAAATGGCATAACAAAGTTATAATGCATGATGATAAAATATACCCAATGAACAATATTCCCGTGACTCCACAATAAATATCAATTTTTATTCGCTTATAAAACTCGCAGATAAATATTTTTACCGAAATTTAACTTGCAAATTAAAAAAATCGGCCTAAAAGCCACGTGCTTTTAATATTTATTATGTCTCTTTTATCCTTGTAACCATAGGGTTTCTCGTTACTCTGTGCTTTGCAACAGTGGGCGTTAATCCGATTGCCGACTTTATGACGTCATACGCAGAAGTAAAAGTTTAATTTAAAATTACGGTTAATTAATTAAATTTTCGAACAAACGAATGTACGATAACAAATCTGTGTCCAAATATCTTTCATTTAAAAAAAGAATGATGTAATTTGATGCAGTAGTTTATTCTCACGGATTGTCGAAAGAAATCGCTTAGCGTTTTAAATATATAGATAACTCTTTGTAAACTGACGATAATAAGGCAAACATGCTTAACTTTCATGAAAAGCACGAATTAATGTTTAAAAAGCATAATTGCTTCTGTGAAATGTAAAGTGTTACATTAATGCTTTATAATAAATTATGTAAATATTAATAAACTGTTATAAGTTATTATTATTAAGTTATATTATAGTTTCTTATGGAAATTAATCTCTTTTCGTTAATTATTAAATAACGAAATCGAAAATTACACCTTTCTATTAACTATGAAAAAGAAAACACAAGTACTTTTAATTTTCATGAAAAGCCCTTTTAAAAATACATATTAAATGTAATTGGTTCTGTTAAAATTGAAGAATTACATTAATGAAAGCGAAAATTAATAATGGTTCGGTTTAATATTACTTGACAAAATGAAAAGAAATCGGAAATTATAGTTGAACGGTTTCTGACGAATCTCATGGTTCCTCCAGCAAAATTCGTAACGTAAAAGTTTCGGTAAATAAAAATTCAGTCATCATTTTCAAAGTAAGAAAATTTTTGCATCGCTTTTAGCCCTATTTTAACAACTACATTTTAGAGAAGTTATTTTAACTGGTTACTACATATGTAAATATTTTTTATATGTATACTGAGTGTAAGTGGCCAAAATATTATGACCACTCCTCACTGACACTTCGACTCGTTCATGCAGCATGTGAACTTATGCAATGAACTGGATTTTCTGACAAAAAATGTTTGCCCTTGGTCAGTAGTACCAGTGAACTTTGCACTTTGTTTATTCATGGGAAAATTAAAAAATTTGACTGACTTTGAAGTTGTGAGCGCCTGAAATATCGATTCCAGTTTTTCCGAAATCGATAATTTTCTTGGCATTTCTCGTACATAAATGTCTGGAGACGCCAAAGAATTACATCTAAGCCAAAAAACTTTTATCTAAAAGTAGAAATGTGAAGGAAAATTGTTTGTGAACACAAGAGATGCTAGGCGACGGACACACATTGTTTGCAGCAACAGTAGAGCTTGTGCACAACAAATTGTAGCGTAATACAAATTAGAGTCATCGCAAAGCATATCTATAAACCGTTCTTAAGAATATGTTCCGTCATAAAATTCAGAGAATACAAGCTATTAGTTCTGCGTAGCAGGAGGTCATAATGTTTTGGCCCCTCAGTGTATTTACTATGTTTTTTATGATATAAAAAAAAATGATGCTTAGTTTCTATAATTTTATCTTTCGAAGTTTACGGCATTAGGAAACAAGCAATTCGCAATACAAATTTGAATACCATTTTTTTTTTTTTTTTGCAAAACATGATTCCAATAGAAGTATTAAAGATGGACGTGTATACTTTTAATTAATATATAGACTAAAAATATAAACAGCACAAAATTGTACTTGTACTTTGCTAAAACATTGTAAAATGGGAATGTTAAAACTTAGTTAAAAGTTAATTTATTCCAGCAGTTTCGGCTAAAATTTCATAGCCATCATCAGGGACATCAAAGAACTAAACTGGTGAGCTTATACTAGCTTGAGAGAGAAATGAGAAATGGTAGGGAAAGTGTAGGGAAAACCAAAAATGAAGAAAGGGGGAAAACATATAATATATTGGAGCCATCAGTGACGTTGTAATAGGAACAATCAAGATTATTTATGAGAAATAAAAATTAATAAATGCTATTTTATTATTAAAACTGTCAACATTTAAAAGATTAATAATATCTGAAATGAGAATTGGATTATTTTTTGCATGAATATAATATAAAAATGGGTGATAAAATAATGACCACTGAATTTATATTAGACTGGCTGACCCGCCCGGCGTTGCCCGGGCCCGAGATAATTACAATATCAGAGAAAGGCGTTAACCCCCCTCCTTCCCGATACCCGCAAATATAATGAATAATTTGTTCAAGAGAACCACCGTCACCTACATTAACGCGATCATTAAAAAAAGAATTACATTTTTCTGATAATTAGAACATAACGAAGACGCTACGCTAAAATAGTTGGCAGATGACACCCCTTCCCGACCTCAATTTCAAATCTATATCTTAATGAGTTACCTAAATTTTTGTTCATTAGTAAAAATTGGCAATTATTTCCTTTCATTTTCGCAAACTAAATGGCCCGAGAAACAGATCATTTTGCAGTTCAGTTTTTAATGAAAGCAGATCCCAGTCTGAAAATTTCTCGGATCATTTTCACTGGCGGCGGCAGATTTTTGGCAGTTTTTTGCATAAATTAAAATAAATTATCGACCTAATTTTTCAAAAATCACATAGTCAGATGCAGAATATTTTTTTACATAGGCTCAGAAATTTTCAAATTGATATCTCAATTAGTTTTCTTAAAATTCGCTAATTAGTAAAATAATTTCGAATTCGTTCTATTTCCGTTTGCAAATCCAATGCACCGGTTCGTTCCTTTCGCCATTTTGATTTAAAAGATGTCATTTTACAAGCGATGATTAATGAGAATCTAATTAATATCTAGGCTAATTATCAAAATATTAAAATTCTGAGACTCAGGTATACCAGGAGAGGGTTTGGACTACCTAAATCTAAATTTACAGACTTCTAGGTGCGCTAAATTTTCCTAGCCATCGCAGACAGACAGACACACACACACACACACACACACACACACACACACACACACACACACACACACACACACACACACACACACACACACACACACAGAGAGAGAGAGAGAGAGAGAGAGAGAGAGAGACACAGAGCAAAACTTTCTTTTATTAGTATAGATATGTATATTATGTCACTTTCCCAACCATTTCTCATTTATGTATTAAGCTCACCAGTTTAGTCCTTTGATATCCCTGATGATGGCTATAAAATTATAGCCGAAACTGTTGTAAAAATTTAACTTTTAATTAAATTTTAACGCTTCCATTTTACACTGTTTTATCAAAGTACAATTATGTACTGTTTATATTTTTAATCTGTATAAACATGATTTCGTTCGTAAAATTATTCACATTTCTCAAATGCTCTGTTTGAAGTGCTTGCTTTGAACGCATTTTCGGGGAAAACCAACCAAAATTAGAAACACGTATTGTGTTCTTGATTATGCATATAAGGAGATGGGTAAATAGTTTATCATATGAAAATCAGTTGAGAATTTGGGGTCATAGGACTTTTAAACTTTCAAAAATTCGACGTTTTCAAAAAAATATATATATATATGTTAAAGGATAATATTTTCTGAACATCTTAAAACAAACCGCGTTAAAAAAATTAGTATAATTTCTCGAGTTATTCCCCAAAGCGTACGCCCCAAAGCAATGCAAATAAGTTTAAAAATAAAATTCTTATGCCAATTTTTTCAAAATGGCGTTTTTGAACATAAGGCGAAGGATAGCTCAAAAACAGACTAGGAAGAAAAATGAAAACAATCAATAAAGGACAGAGAAGCAACAGAAAATAAAACATTTTATTGTTCAGTGGTATCCACCATCTGCCGCATATAAAGTGTCGTCGTGTGTGAAATGGAAAATGTATAAACACAATAAAATGTTTTGTTTTCTGTTGCTTCTCTGTCCTTATTGGTTGTTTTCACTATTCTTCTTAGTCTGTCTAGCGCCGGCCATTTTCGTGATACAGGTACCGTTCCAACGCTTTTTATGGTTTTTCACTATGAAAATCACATTCCAATTTAAAAAAAAATAGGTATTGCCATTTGAAATTTTGGAAATTTTGTCACTGTAACCGTAACTGTTAGAATTTAACTGTTGTTGTTCACATGATTCTTGAGCTCATACCTCAAAATACTTTAAACCAAAATTTCATTCAGTTTCTGTGAACGATATGACAGTTAGGGACTCATATATCGCGATAGTTTTTTTATAATCACCCTGTATAATTAGTCACCAAAAGTTCTATTCTAGATGCAAAATTTCTTTTGTAATCCTGCACGTAAGTTGTTATGCCAATTTTCTGCTCTACAAATCTCTGGTAGTTTCAAGCCCCCCCCCCCCCCAGACACACATAAATATTAGTTCTGCATATTGCAATTTTTTAAATATCTGGAATGAAAGAACAATCTTCCTTTGCTCTAAAAATTGTGTTTTAAAATTATATGCACTTTAATATATTAAATGTTGAAAATGGTCTTTTTTTTTTCTTTTTTCCCGTTTTAACATATTGACCGCCGAGCAAAAGGGTACAATTGTATTTTTTTTTTCTCTGTAAGTTTTTTATAATGCTAAAAAACATGATATTTCAAACGTGATATAAAAAACATAATTACGTATATGAATATAATCATTACTTAATGTTTTAAAACTACATTATATTTACAGAATTATATTAATTTAAATAATACTAATATTGCAGTGAAACCTACATAAAAATAAGCGGATATATCAGAAGCTAAAAGGTGAATTAGATCTAGGACTGCTTGTATATAGAAGGTATTGTTAAAAGCGTACTACGAATGGTGAGGAAAAATATTTTCGAAAATAGCTCCTTTATTATATTGTAAATAATTAAAATTTTGAAAATTTTGGTCTGAAAATCCTTTATTATATAGCGATCCTTGTTCATCACTTAGAGATTTTATTTGTTGCTTTATTTTTATTCAAAATCAAAGTTCCAAAGAAAACTTCGTTAAAAGATAATTTCGCAAAATAAAAGCTTGTTAAATAGAAGTTCAGCGGTATATATTTCTGTAAATAGAATAAAAATAAACAAGCATTCTTAATTTGCACGAAAAAGCACCATTTGAAATGCTCATTAATTAAAATTGCTTTCGTTGAAAGTAGAAACATTTATTAATGAGAACGGAAATTAATTTTGGTTGGTTAAATGTTGAATAACGAAAGGATACGAAATTAGAATTTATATCTTTTTAAAATCGAAGAAAAATACGCAAGTATTCATAAATTTGCAAAAAAAAAAAAAAAAAAGCGATGACTGAAATGCTCATTAAATATACTTACATGCATATATAAACAAGAACGAAAAATCTTGCATAAAGCATAGATTATGTAACACTTTCCAACACTTGTAAAATAATTTTACAAATCATAACCGTTTAATAAGCTGAAAGATAACATCTAAGTAAACAATTTGGAAAACGCATAACATATTTAAAAACGTAATGTCAGGAATTTCCAACATATATTTCCAACATATACAATATTCGGAAAAATATCCGAATACTTTTATTCAGTCCTGTATATGATATATAGATTTGTATATATACTACACAGAATGCTAAATTTTAGTTTAGTTAGGAAACGCGTAGCGCAGTTTAAAATTCTCCTGCTGGAGTTTCTTTCAATAAACGGAAATGTGTTCGCGAAGTGTTGTGCTGCTATGTATATGAAATACAGAATTTATACACACCCAGTAATAGACAAAAAGTGAGTTAAATTTAAAATCGCGTTCAGCAACTTAAAACGCTTTTCCAGGAATTAATTGTTAACAGACAGTAGAGAATTCTCTTGTGTGTCCCTGTAAAAGAATGAAGACTGCTATACACACACTATTCTGTAGTAAGTCTCTTGTCATGCACCTTAGTGATATATATAAATTTCAATGTGTTTTAAATAGTGAAACATTATTTAAATAAACCGCAAACGAATTTTCTCCATAGACGTAATGTAACGGAATTCCTTTGACTGTCCCTGTAAAGTAACTATAAGTGCTATGCACACCATATTCCATATTAAGCTTCTTGTAATGCACCTTATTGATATATATCAATTACAATGTATTTGAAATTGTGTAACATCATTAAAATAAACCGCAAATGATTTTTCCCCATAGACCGCAATGTAACGGAATTCTTTTGAGTCTCCCTGTAAAAAAACTATAAGTGCTACACACTTCAGTTGAAATAGGGAACATGCTATAGATAACGACAGTAACATATAAAAATTGCAGGGCAATCCGAGCCTATTTACGGGAGTTAGAGCACGGGCAGACGGCCATACGGCCATACGGCAGACAAACCGAAGTCATAAACACTTTTCAACTAGGTTGGAAAGTGTTAAAAACGAGGTGTTGTATTAATGAGACCGGAAATTAATTTTTGTTGGTTATACGTTAAATAACAAAAGGAAACGAAATCAGAAATTATCTGTTTCTGTAAAGTGAAAACAAATAAACAATATTCTTAACTTTCATAAACACTTTGAAATGCCCATTAAATATAATGGCTTCTATGGAAAGTGAAGTGTTATTTTAATGAGACCGGAAATTAATTTTGGTTGGATAAATAGCACAATGAAACGAAATCGGAAATTACATATTTGTGTTAACTAGAGAGAGTGAGACAAGCATTCTTAAATTACATTTAAATAAACTAGTACAATGGGCCAATCCCAAAACTTTCTTCTTTCTCACACAGATTTCGCATACACTAAAACGAATCAGCACCAATTTACATCAAGATCTAACTGAACCTAAAGTTTTGTTCAATTCCGTGCATTAGTTATTGAGATATGACTATTGCCAAAATCGTGTAAATCCTGCAAAATGCAGTATAGCAGAGCCACCTGTTATGCGATTTAGACCAAAACCTAATCAGCAACAACTTATGTCAACGTCTAACTGAATCTGAAGTTTGATGAAAATCCATGCATTAGTTCTTGTTATCGTGATAATAATGATAAAAGTAGCATAGCATCGCCACTTGTTGGGCTAGTTACACCAAAACGTAAGCAGCATCTCTTTATGTCAAGGGCTAACAGAATCTATGGATTGATGAAATTCCCTGCAATAATTTTTGAGATATGGCTATCGTAAAAATCGAGAAAAAAGGGGTATAGCAGCGCCACCTGTTGGGATATATACACCAAAACATAATCCGCGTCTATTTATGTCAACCTCTAATTTAACCTGAAGTTTGATGAAAATAAGTACAATAGTTCCTGAGATAGAGCTATTGCGGAAATCGCAAAAAATGCAGCATAGCAGCGCGACCTGTCGGGCGATTTTTACCAAAAACTAATCAGCTCCAATTTATATCAGGAACTAACAGATTATAAAGTTTTATTAAATTTCTCGCATTAGTTCTTGAGATAGAGTGCCCTCAAATTTTTTGTCACATACAGACAGACAGACACAGTCACAGAGAGACATTTTTTTAAAACAGTCCAATCGTGTTCAGGACCTTCTAAAACGTATAAATCCGTCAAAAATTTCATGAATACAATACATTTTTCTTATAAAGATAGAAGAAAGTAAAAAAGTTTGTATTGCTCATTAAATATAATTGTCTCTGTTAAGAGTAGAAAGACTTATTAATGAGAGCGGAAATTAATTTTGGTTGGTTAAATGTTAAATAACGAAATGATACGAAATAAGAAATCATACCTTTTTGTAAAACAAGGAGAATTAAGGAAGTATTTATAAATCTGCAAGTAAAGCAATGATTGAAATGATCATTAAATATAATTGCATCTATTGAAAGCGAGGTGTTATAATAATGAGAGCGGAAATTAATCTTTGTTGGTTAAATAACAAAATGAAACAAAATCAGGAATTATATGTTTTTGTTAACTGCAGAGAAATAAACAATATTCTTAACTTGCATAAAAACTTTGAAATGCCAGTTAAACATAATTGCTTCTAATGAAAGTAATGTTATTTTTATGATTGCATATATAGAAAACGAGGTGTTGTATTAAAGAGAACGGAAATTAATCTTTGTTGGTTAGACGTTAAATAACAAAAGGAAACGAAATCAGAAATTATGTGTTTCTGTAAAGTGAAAACAAATAAACAATATTCTCAACTTTCATAAACACTTTGAAATGCCCATTAAATATAATGTCTTCTATTGAAAGTGAAGTGTTATTTTAATGAGACCGGAAATTAATTTTGGTTGGATAAATAACAAAATGAACCGAATCAGAAATTATATATTTGTGTAAACTAGAGAGAGTGAAACAAGCATTCTTAAATTACATTAAAAAAAAAGTTTGTCTTGCTCAGTAAATATAATTGTTTCTTTTAAGAGTAGAAAGACTTATTAATGAGAGCGGAAATTATTTTTGGTTGGTTAAATGTTAAGTAACGAAATGATACGAAATCAGAAATCACAGATTTGTGTAAAACAACAAGAATTAAGGAAGTATTAATAAATCTGCAAGAAATGCAATGATTGAAATGATCATTAAATATAGTTGCATCTATTGAAAGCGAGGTGTTAAAATAATGAGAGCGGAAATTAATCTTTGCTGGTTGAATAGCAAAATGAAACAAAATCAGAAATTATATGTTTCTGTAAACTGAAGAGAAATAAACAATATTCTTAACTTGCATAAAAACTTTGAAATGCCAGTTAAACATAATTGTTTCTAATGAAAGTAATGTTATTTTTATGATTGCATCTACAGAAAGCGAGGTGCCATATTAATGAGAGCGGAAATTAATCTTTGTTGGTTAGATGTTAAATAACAAACGGAAACGAAACCAGAAATTATGTGTTTCTCTAAAATGAATGAAATAAACAATATTCTTAACTGCCATAAACACTTTGAAATGCCCATTAAATATAATTGCTTCTATTGAAAGTAAAGTGTTATTTTAATGAGACCGGAAATTAATTTTGGTTGGATAAATAACAAAATGAAACTTAATCGGAAATTATATATTTGTGTAAACTAGAGAGAGAGAAACAAGCATTCTTAAATTACATAAAAAAATCTTGTATTGCTCATTAAATATAATTGTTTCTGTTAAGAGTAGAAAGACTAATTAATGAGAGCGGAAAGTAGTTTTGGTCGGTTAAATGTTAAGTAACGAAATGATGCGAAATCAGAAATCACAGATTTTTGTAAAACAACGAGAATTAAGGAAGTATTCATAAATCTGCAAGTAAAGCAATGATCGAAATGATCATTAAATATAATTGCATCTATTGAAAGCGAGGTGTTATAACAATGAGATCGGAAATTAATCTTTGCTGGTTAAATAACAAAATGAAACAAAATCAGGAATTATATGTTTTTGTTAACTGCAGAGAAATAAACAATATTCTTAACTTGCATAAAAACTTTGAAATGCCAGTTAAACATAATTGCTTCCAATGAAAGTAATGCCATTTTTATGATTGCATATATAGAAAACGAGGTGTTGTATTAAAGAGAACGGAAATTAATCTTTGTTGGTTAGACGTTAAATAACAAAAGGAAACGAAATCAGAAATTATGTGTTTCTGTAAAGTGAAAACAAATAAACAATATTCTCAACTTTCCTAAACACTTTGAAATGCCCATTAAATATAATGGCTTCTATTGAAAGTGAAGTGTTATTTTAATGAGACCGGAAATTAATTTTGGTTGGATAAATAACAAAATGAAACGAAATCGGAAATTATATATTTGTGTAAACTAGAGAGAGTGAAACAAGCATTTTTAAATTACATTAAAAAAAAAGTTTGTCTTGCTCAGTAAATATAATTGTTTCTGTTAAGAGTAGAAAGACTTATTAATGAGAGCGGAAATTATTTTTGGTTGGTTAAATGTTAAGTAACGAAATGATACGAAATCAGAAATCATAGATTTTTGTAAAACAACAAGAATTAAGGAAGTATTAATAAATCTGCAAGTAATGCAATGATTGAAATGATCATTAAGTATAATTGCATCTATTGAAAGCTAGGTGTTATAATAATAAGAGCGGAAATTAATTTTTGCTGGTTAAATAACAAAATGAAACAAAATCAGAAATTATATGTTTTTGTAAACTAAAAAGAAATAAACAATGTTCTTAACTTGCATAAAAAATTTGAAATGCCAGTTAAACATAATTGATTCTAAAGAAAGTAATGCATTTTTATGATTGCATATATTAGAAAACGAGGTGTTATAATAATGAGAGCAGAAATTAATCTTTGCTGGTTAAATAACAAAATGAAACAAAATCAGAAATTATATGTTTTTTTAAACTGGAGAGAAACAAACAATATTCTTAACTTGCATAAAACTTTGAAATACCAGTTAAACATAATTGCTTCTAATGAAAGTAATGTCATTTTTATGATTGCATATATAGAAAACGAGGTGTTATATTAATGAGAACGGAAATTAATATTTGTTGGTTAGATGTTAAATAACAAAAGGAAACGAAATCAGAAATTATGTGTTTCTGTAAAATGAAAAGAAATAAACAATATTCTTAACTTCCATAAACACTTTGAAATGCCCATTAAATATAATTGCTTCTATTGAAAGTAAAGTGTTATTTTAATGAGACCGGAAATTAATTTTGGTTGGATAAATAACAAAATTAACCGATTTCAGAAATTATATATTTGTGTAAACTAGAGAGAGTGAAACAAGCATTCTTAAATTACTTTAAAAAAAAAATTGTCTTGCTCATTAAATATAATTGTTTCTGTTAAGAGTAGAAAGACTTACTAATGAGAGCGGAAATTATTTTTGGTTGGTTAAATGTTAAGTAACGAAATGATACGAAATCAGAAATCACAGATTTGTGTAAAACAACAAGAATTAAGGAAGTATTAATAAATCTACAAGAAATGCAATGATTGAAATGATCATTAAATATAGTTGCATCTATTGAAAGCGAGGTGTTAAAATAATGAGAGAGGAAATTAATCTTTGCTGGTTGAATAGCAAAATGAAACAAAATCAGAAATTATATGTTTTTGTAAACTGAAGAGAAATAAACAATATTCTTAACTTGCATAAAAACTTTGAAATGCCAGTTAAACATAATTGTTTCTAATGAAAGTGATGTTATTTTTATGATTGCAGCTACAGAAAGCGAGGTGCCATATTAATGAGAGCGGAAATTAATCTTTGTTGGTTAGATGTTAAATAACAAACGGAAACGAAACCAGAAATTATGTGTTTCTCTAAAATGAAAGAAATAAACAATATTCTTAACTGCCATAAACACTTTAAAATGCCCATTAAATATAATTGCTTCTATTGAAAGTAAAGTGTTATTTTAATGAGACCGGAAATTAATTTTGGTTGGATAAATAACAAAATGAAACTTAATCGGAAATTATATATTTGTGTAAACTAGAGAGAGAGAAACAAGCATTCTTAAATTACATAAAAAAATCTTGTATTGCTCATTAAATATAATTGTTTCTGTTAAGAGTAGAAAGACTTATTAATGAGAGCGGAAAGTAGTTTTGGTCGGTTAAATGTTAAGTAACGAAATGATGCGAAATCAGAAATCACAGATTTTTGTAAAACAACGAGAATTAAGGAAGTATTCATAAATCTGCAAGAAAAGCAATGATTCAAATGATCATTAAATATAATTGCATTTATTGAAAACGAGGTGTTATAATAATGAGAGCGGAAATTAACCTTTGCTGGTTGAATAACAAAATGAAACAAAATCAGAAATTATATGTTTTTGTAAACTGAAGAGAAATAAACAATATTTTTATGTTGCATAAAAGCTTTGAAACGCCAGCTAAATACAATTGCTTCTAATGAAAGTAATGTTATTTTAATGAAACCGGAAATTAATTTCAGTTGAATAAATGTTAATTAACAAAATGAAACGAAATCAGAAATTATGCCTTTGTGTATACTAGATCTGAAAATAGAAATTAAGAACATCCAACAATTTTACAATATACTTTTTTTAATTTTTGTATAGAATTCTATCAATGAAATATGTTTTTTGACTTATTACTCAACATCTATCTCAGCTATTCAATGCTAAAATTTTATTTATTCATTCGCTTTATACCAGTTCAACATCTGCCATTTTCACACTAACAATTTTTTTCGCTAATTTTGCTGTAGAATTCTATTAATCAAGTGTGTATTTTTAATCATATAAATAAAATACTCATTGCCATACGGATGCATATGTTTTACACGTTCGCAGGACAAACAAGTTGGAAATTGTACGTTAAACGGGACATATGAGGTGCGTCGGTTTTATAACTAGTTTCACAATATAAAAAAATCATCCTTATTATTTCAGTGAAATAAATTATATCGTCTGCTGTGAGCGAAATGAGCATGCGTTTTTTTTTATTACGCATGCCACGTTTACAAATGCGATTTTTTTTTCTACATCAAACAGCGTTGCAAAATTCACCATGGAGATCTTGCTTTGCGAATGATTACCTCCATGGTTTAATATTTTTATGACTCATAATGAACGAATCTCCTGTATTTATTTACTCTAATGGATTGAGATATTCGGCTGTTAACCTAATTTCCACTGAAATTATCTCCGAATCTATACATTTTTGAATGTAACTCATCTCTCAAGCAAACAATTTTTTTGAACGATCTTTCTAGAAATGTAACTTTTATGGAATTTTATTTTAAAACATAATTTTGAATAAAAATAGCCGCCTAGCATATGAAAAAAAGTGGTTTGCCCGTATTTCTTTACCTCAGTCACATGATTTGCGCTTTTATTATATAGATTACGTATGATAGGGTTTAATAGCTATAATTAATATTATATTGATCAAATATGCTTTTAACCCTTTTACGCTCAAGGGGAATATTTTTCCCTTCTACAAAAATCGTTATCGATTGTTCAATTATTATTGAATCGATATTTTTTTTACTGAATGTCAAAATAAAACGTATGTCCAAGGCGGCAAATGTGTTTCTGAACGAATAATAATAATAAAAAAATTGTGAAACTTTATTGCGCCAAAACCAAAACATTCGCGGGCTGAACTAATAATATCTTGAAAGTGTTTTGGACTTGAGAAAATTAGAATACCATAGAATACCATAACTAACTATTTATTTTACTTTTCTGATAATTTTTATTATGTTTTTTGTATTACAAAGCAATAAATTAAATAGCGATATAATAAACCTAACTCTTCGTTTATTTACTTTTATGGTCCATAGGGAAAAATATTTCCCATGAAATTATAGGAAACCTATACACCCTGCTATGTTTTTCTGGTGATATTCTCTTACTTTACACCAACAATAGCTAAAATATTGTGTTGTATTGGCATATTTAGTCTTGGACATCTTATGGTCCTGTAAGGGTTAACACTTTCCAACAGAGGTGAAAAATGTTTATGACTTCGGTTTGCCTGGCCGTCTGTCTGACCGGGCTCTATCTCTCGTAAATATAATTTGATTTCTACGTGATTTATATATGTTATCGAGATTGACAGTGACATCTTCCCTATTGAAAACGAAGTATGTAGCATTTATAGTTCGGTTACAGGGACATCGAAAATAATTCTTTTGCATTGTGATCTATAGAAAAAAAAATATTACCGCGTGTTTTAATGATGCTACATTATTTCAAAAATTATACAATTGTTGTTGTTGTTGGTGTGCCACAGAAAGTGCTAAGGCACTTCCCTGAAAGAAGGGGTGCCAGAGCCTCAAGAGAGGTTGGACTTCTAGAACTGGTCTCCTAATTTTAAACCAATTCCAGATTAGAGACCTGCACCTGGATTGGCACCCCCAGAGGAAACGCTCATACTAAACTTGGAGGACATTGGAGCCACGAACAGATTTTACGTGCACCAGCTCCCATTAACGTACACGGTCACTGACCTTGGTCGATGCTGCTTCGTTTTCGATGATCTTACGGGAACCGAGCTTAACCGACCGCACCACTGCGGGACAATTATACAACTGATATGCATTTATGAGATGCTGTAAATTTTTTCTCTCTGTAGAATAAGGAGTGTAAAGTATTTATCCTTCAATTATTGGGTAAAAGTACAGAAATCAAATACATAAAGGTCTACCAAGAAAAATCGTTTCCAGCATATTTTAATGATGTTACATTATTTCAAACATAATAAAATTTGTACACGTTACTGAGCTGCATTACAATGCTTACTGTGGAATATAGACCGCGTAGCATTTAAAGTTATTTTGCAAGGACACAAAAGGAATCGGCTTCAGTACTGTATATGACGATAATTGATGGAAGTGCGTTCTCAACTTTGGTTTGCATTTTTATGTTTAACTAAATACAGGGTGAATATAAAAAAACTATCCCGATATATGAGCCCCTAACTGTCATACCGTTCACAGAAACTGAATGAAATTCTGGCGTAAAGTATTTTGAGGTATGCGCTCAAGAATCACGTGAAAAACAACAGTTAAATTCTAACAGTTACGGTTACAGTGACAAAATTTCGAAAATCTCAAATGGCAACACCTTCTATTTAGCACTTTCCAACCTAGTTGAAAAGTACTTATGACTTCGGTTTGTCTGGCCGTCTGCCGTCTGCCGTCTGTCCGTGCTCTAACTCCCGTAAATAGGCTCGGATTGCTCTGCAATTTTTATATGTTATTGTCGTTATCTATAGCATGTTCCCTATTTCAACGGAAGTGTGTAGCACTTATAGTTTTTTTACAGGGACACTACAGGGACAGTCAAAAGAATTTCATTATATTACGTCTATGGAGAAAAATCGTCTGCGGTTTATTTAAATAATGTTTCACTATTTTAAACGCATTGAAATTTATATATATTACTAAGGTGCATTACAAGAGGCTTACTACAGAATAGTGTGTGTATAGCAGTCATCGTTCATTTACAGGGACACACAAAAGAATTCTCTACTGCCTGTTAACAATAATTCCTGGAAGTGCGTTTTAAGTTACTGAACGCGATTTTAATTTTAATTCGCTTTTTGTCTATTACGTGATGTGTATAAATTCTGTAGATCCTATACAGGGCAGCACAAAGGTTCGCGAACACATTTCCGTTTATTGACAGAAACTCCAGAAGGATAATTTTAAACTGTGCTACGCGTTTCCTAACTAAAACTAAAATTTAGCATCCTATATAGTATATATACAAATCTATAGATCATATACAGGGCTGAATAAAAGTATTCGGATATTTTTCCGAATATTTTATCTATTGGAAATTCCTGAAATTATGTTTTTAAATATGTTATGCGTTTTCCAAATTGTTTACTTAGATGTTATCTTTTAGCTTATTAAACGGTATGTTTTGTAAAATTATTTTGGAAGCGTTGGAAAGTGCTACATAATCTATACTTGACGCATGATTTTTCGTTCTTTTTTTTTATTGGAATGTGATCTTCACAGTGAAAAACCATAAAAAGCGTTGGAACGGTACCTGTAGCACGAAAATCGCCGGCGCTAGACAGATAAGAAGAAAAGTGAAAACAACCAATAAAGGACAGAGAAGCAACAGAGAGTAAAACATTTTATTGTTCAGTGCTATCCACCATCTGCCGCATGTAAAGTGTCGTCGTGTGTAAACTGGAAAATGTATGAAACACAATAAAATGTTTTGTTTTCTCTTGCTTCTCTGTCCTTATTGGTTGTTTTTACTATTCTTCTTAGTCAGTCTAGCGCCGGCGATTTTCGTGCTACAGATACCGTTCCAACGCTTTTTATGGTTTTTCACATTCCAATAAAAAAAGTAGGTGTTGCCTTTTGAAATTTTGTCACTGTAATCGTAACTGTTAGAATTTAACTGTTGTTTTTCACATGATTCTTGAGCGCATACCTCAAAATACTTTAGGCCAGAATTTCATTCAGTTTCTGTGAACGGTATGACAGTTAGGGGCTCATATATCGGGATAGATTTTTTTTTAATCACCCTGTATACATGGTGTCCCAAAAGTCTCCGTACAACTTCAAAAATTTATTACAAAAAAAAATAATAGGCCTACTACAAAAATAATTACAACAGTACATAGAGTGACTTAAAAAGTTTTTTTTGTACTACCTTAGTATACTTGTACATGAGATCCATTCGTTGCACGAAGAATATCAAGTCGTTATTCGAATTTCATCCACGTGCGTTTCAGCATGCTAACATCAACAGTAGTTACAACTGTTTGGATCTTTTGTTTCAAGTAAAGTTTTCCACTCAAGTAAGTTTTGTTTGAAATAAAAGATCCAAACAGTTATAACTACTGTTGATGTTAGCATGGTGAAACGCATGTGGATGGAATTGGAATATCGACTTGATATTCTTCGTGCAACGAAAGGATCTCATATACAAGTATATTAAGGTAGTAGAAAAAAAACTTTTTAAGTTACTCTATGTACTATTGTAATCATTTTTGCTGTAGGCCTCTTATTTTTTTTTGTAATAAATTTTGAAGTTGTACGTAGACTTTTGGGACACCCTGTATCTATGAACTATCATTCGTTTCATACAATTGAATATCCATCATTTTTATAAATTCCACATTGTATTTTTAATGGCATTATATTGATCACACATGCTTTTAATTTACTTAACAACTATCTCAAGTATTGAATGTTGATATCTTATTTATGCATTGGTATTATTCTGTTAATTAAGTTGTCTTAACATGCAGGAAGAACTTTTCATTTTATATGAACTCCGTTTAATTAGAGAATCTATTACAAAAGGTATTCATTCTTTTATCAAGTCTAATGCAGTAACCGTCATTAATCATTTCTAACCTAACTTCTTTCTGAACAACTTTAAACAAATGGGTTTAAACAATTTGTTTGTATTTTGCTTTAATGTACAGGTTCTACTAAAATGAACTGACAGCTTTTTAAAATTCAATTACAAATTGATTAAAATTAAAGCGATTAAAAAATTGATTAAAACGGTGACAGTTATTAAAGTTATTCTTGCATGTGAATAAAGTACGAAATTCGGATTTTCTTCAGTACCTACCATGATTTAATGATATTACGAATTTCGAACAAAACTTAAAACGCACGGAACATTTTAAAGAGGCATAGACAGCAGAAATTTTGTTATGAGAAAAATGCATCGTAAATACACCCTGACATGATATTTTTATTTCTTACCTTATGGATAGTATGAAAACACCATTTTTCTGCAAAGTGTATTGCAATAATATCTTTTAATTTCTATTCATCTATAAGGCAAAAACATGTCCGCGAGTAGCGCTGATGCCATATTGACGGTCTCCACCAAAACCTGCTCAATAAATCCGGTTTTACTGCAATTTTTATTTAACTTCTAAACCAGAGGTTCCCAAAGTGTGCTCCGCGGAGCCCTTGGGGCTCCGCCTATACTTTTCAGGGGCTCCGCGGCGTTATAGGAAAATAAACAAAACATGAAAGAAATTAGCATATTGCTAGGGAAAATTTTTCGAAAGTATGTAGGAATTTGTGTATGTGTGTGTCAAAAATAAATATATCTATCACTGGGTTGAAAAATACTATAATATCTTTTTAAAGCATATGAAAATTTGCATTATACATGTATCCCTTCTCTATATAATATTTTTGGTTTGAACTACTTTATTTTATGTTTCTGCATTTAATGTGTTTGTGTTTTGAAAATTCTATTCAAAATAAGCTACAAGAAATAGCATTCTGAATCACACTAAACTTTTATACGTTATTGCTCGTCCCACTTTGTGCAGAATTAAAAAAAATCTATCGGCATTTAATATTTGTATATATTGTATATTGTATTATTTTTATTTTTGGAATTTTAATTTCCTTAAACTGTTTATTTTTATGAAATTTTAGTAATTTAAATCTTCAATCCTACTTTTCACAATTGTATTTAATTTTTGAAACAATGTTTGTCGCTTAAAATGTCTTTTTTATAAGATCTTGTATCATTTAAAGCCCGTCACTAGATTCATTTTACATTTGAGTATAATTATATATTTCCTCTTCTTTTTATAACTTTGATTTCTTTAATCTGTTTATGTTATTTGTATTAATTTTCAGTTATTTAAATTTCTATACTGTTTTTCATAGTAAGACAATATTTGTCGCTTAAAACATCTTTTTTATAACATCTTGTATCATTTAAAGCCCCTCATTAGATTCATTTTATATTTGTGTATATTGTGTATACATATTTCTTTTATTTATAACTTTAATTTCTTTAATCTGTTTATTTCATTCGTATATTTAAATTTTCTATACTGTTTTTCATAGTAAAACAATGTTTGTCGATTAGAACGCCTTTTTTGTAACATCTTGTATCATTTAATGAACCCCTCACTAGATTAATTTAATATTTGTATACGTTGTGAAAATAGTTTTCTTTTTGTAACTTTAATTCCTTTAATCTGTTTATTTTATTTTTATTAATTCTTAGTTATTTAATTTTTCTATGCTGTTTTACATAATTGTACTTAATTTTTAAAGCTATGTATGTTGCTGAAAACGCATTTTTTAACATCTTGTATCACTTAACAACCCCTCTTTAAAATTTTGATTTAATTGGTCTTGGCATTGGCTAAGATTCTTATGTTATGATGCCACATTTTCCTATCAGAAATAAGGCTGTAGCAATTTAAAAAATATATATTTGTTCTTTACATTTGTCATCTCACTAACAATATAAACTTTTGCTCAGCTCCACCCCTTTCTTAGACTTTTTGTTAATGAGTACCCACCCTGAGTACCCACCCAAATTTAACCCCACCCGTATCCCGTTTTGTTAGTAAAGTTTTTCTACTAGTTGCAGTTATTTTAACATGTGTAGTTTTTAACCGTATATCTATTTTGAGGCAAAAACAATGGTGAAAGAAAGTTTATTTCAAATCTGTAATTAATAGCTAAATACTTCAAATAAAACATTAAAAAAAAGTGAACGATATTACACAGAAGATTTTGCCTCGTCCACTTAAACACTAAAACGATGAAACGATGATCTGCTTCTAAATGTATTTTTACAAAATGGTTCAAAAGAAGAAACTCAGAGGCGATTCGTTTTCGTTGCATGTTTAGAAGTACTAGAAACGTAGAGAAGAACGAAAAAAGAGTCCGTAATCGCATAATTCTATTACGGATGGGCGGGACTAGCGGAAACGTGTTATATAATTACACATGGGCGACTGGGCCTACGCATTTTCTTTCTTTTCTCAAGTAGCCTATTGGGATTATACAGAAGTCTCTCTTTGTAAACGAAAACTGTACAACTTACCTTTTTTTCTCTCTGTGTGTAGTTTTTGCCATAAATAATAATAGTTTCACGTAAGCCCCAATGCAATGCATGACCCAGACAGGGTTACCATTTTGATCTTTAATTCCGAGTTCATACTGGAAGTCCCGAAAGAATATATTTTTATTTTAAAAATGGATGTCATTAACCCTTTAACAGTATTGCTCGAACGTCGCTCGGGTAAGAACAGTTTGTTTTATTCGTTACTAAAAGCTTTCAGAAACCACAACTTTTTAACTATAATTTTTGCTGTATTTGGCGGACATATCTCGATCATACGAGACAGTTACTTTAATACTAAAAAAGTGGTTTTTAGTCCTTATGTTTAATTTATTGTATCCAATAATAGTAATATTAAATAAAACTGTTAAAGGGGTTAAATAATAGAAAATTTGATTTTCAAAATTTCTAGTATGAATTCAGAATTTCTGTCTCAAGAAAAGGGCCAAATTGAGAGCCTAGGCTCCATGTTGGAAAATACTGGTACGGACTCTTATCCAGCAGAACTTTCTCTGCTCCATAGGCATAAAGAACATTAATTTGTAAACCATAGAGTACCCTGGGGTTAAGGGGCTCCGCCTTAGAAATTTTCCCCAAAAAGGGCTCCGCGAGCCCAAAAGTTTGGGAACCACTGTTCTAAACATTGTGCAAACTTAAATTTTTACACTGTCTAGCAGAAAGAAAATTCAATTTGCTTGTAAAATGTATCTCAATTTATTTATATTTTATTGCTTGAAAAAATTATCAAGCATGAATTTTCATCAAATCTATCTTTATAGCGTGCAGTCCGTTTACAGAAGATTAACCCGTTTGCACTTAAACATGTGAGCGTGTTAGAATGACAGTGGAGTAAGTCAATATTTAGTAATTTGATAAATGAAGGCTTTTGTGAAACTTGTCGTATTGCGGTTGCTTTAAGTGGTCCAACTGCTTTTTCCCTCTAGCGACTCCCTAAGTGAACTATGACTTATTTGACTGACACTCTGAACAGAAATTAATATGCATTCAATGAAAAGATGGTTATCTATATATTTCAAATTTTTGACTTACTCCACTGTCATTCTAACCCCCTCATATATGCATAGCTCAGGATTTGTTTAAGGCTAATATTTCATAAAGAAATTAAAACTTCATCAATCAATAAATAAAATAATATACTAAATAAAACACAAATTTAACATACATCTGATCGAAGAAACCACTGAAATTATCAGAATAAAAAAGGTTGCTATAAATAATGAAAACTTTGTTAGCTATCAACCACTGGCATGAGGCAAATACGAAAGTACATTTTAATTTCAAAACTATATTTAAGTACATAATTGATATTTTTCATCTTTTTAGTGTTTTTAAAGGGCAATTTCAAATTATTAAGCAAAAACATGTCCGCGAGTAACGCTGACACCGTATTGACGGTGATAACAACTTGCTCAATAAATTTCGCTTTTACTGCAAGTATTTTAACTTTTAACCATCGCTCAATTTCAATTTTTAAGTCGTCGAATAGAAAAAGATAATGTACTTTCAAAAGTAATTTGTTTGAAAATTGTATCTCAATTTACTTATCTTTTATGGCTTTTTAAATAATTTTCAAGCATAAGTTTTTCTTAAATCTGTCTGTATCGTGTGCAATCCGATTACGGAAGATTCACTCGTTTGTACTTAAAACAATATAAATAGTTCACCATTTGTTTCCTGCATATATTTCATAACGAGATTAAAAGTTCATAAAAAAATAATTAAATAAATAAAATAATATAAACAAAACACAAATTTAACAGACATGTAACACGCTTAATCACTGAAATAATCAGAATAAAAATGTCTGATTTAAGTTACGAAATTTTTGGCGTTCTTTTTGGCTATTAACTACTGGCATGCGGCTAATACAAAAGTATCACATTTTACTAAACCTCAAATTTTATTTGACTGCATAATCGATATTTTTCGTATAAAATTTTTTTAGTATGCTTCGTATGCAATCTAAAACAATATATTGAATGTCAAAAATCTATTAGAGTTTTCAATAAGAAACAAAAATAAAGGTTTTCAATATTAAATACGTGAATTTTCACATTGCTACTAAGCATGAAACAGAGTGAAAAATGTACAAGCCGGGAATCGAACTCGAATCCTTGAAATAACACTCCAATGCTCTACCATTGAGCTACGGAGACTATACGCAGCCTGGCCCATATGTGAGTGAAAGATGCCAGGCTGGGTATCGTCTCCGTAGCTCAATGATAGAGCACCGCCCCTTGAATACTAGGCCTGACCGCTGACTCAAAAAATTTTGGGGCGGATTTTTTTTAGCTTTTGCACAGTCCTCTGAATTTACACACCAGTAATTTCTAAAAGCTTTGTTTGAGTTATTTGATCTCAGAAATATATACCGAAGGAAAGTTTTAGAAATTCGAGGGACCGTACAAACGCTGAAAAAAAATCCGCTCACAACATCCGCCATTTTTGTGTGAGTGCGTAGGCCTAGTACTCAGGGGGCGGTGGATAGAGCATTGGATTGTTATTCCAAGGATCCGAGTTCGATTCCCAGTTTGGACATTATTCTCTCTGTTGGTTCTATGCTTAGTTAGCAATGTGAAAATTCACGTATTTGAGATTATATAATTTAAAGCGTAATATCACTTATGAAAATTAATTGAAAAATTAATAAAAAAAAATATAAAGGTTTGCATTTATGTTCTCTTACCCGGGAAGCCGAGGTTAGATCCCTAAATTTAAACACGCACACACAAGCAAAAAAAAAACCTTATTTTTGTTCTTTTCGAAGTCCAACATTATGTTAAGTGGATACATGAAATGATAACAGAAAATGTAATTATGCTTTCAAACAATAACTGAACATACTGATAGTTACTTGAAATGTTAAATATACAAGCGAAACAAACCGGAAATTATGGCTTTCCGTAAACTGGAGAGTTAAGTAAATATTCCAGTAATTCTTACAAAATTAACTGTTCGAACTTGCTCATTCAACATAATTGCTTCTATTAAAACTGAAGCGTTGCACTAATGAAACGAGAAATAGCTTTTGAGTTGCTCATAAAAAAATTAATTTTTTTTTCGGGCTACAGTAAAATTCCATTTATCCGAACTAAAGTCGGCTGGATCTCGAAATATCCGTATTAGTTTCAAGAACTAAAATTTTACATTTTCCAAAATAGGTAAAAGGTAATTTTTTATTTCAATACATCTTATACTTTAGTCATGATTAGTTTTACTACAGATATTTATATTTAGATTAAAAAGTTGTGTTTAAAAAATAAATTTATTAATTTATTTGAAATTATGTTTAATTTCTTAGTTTTTTTAAATATACATTGGAGCATGCGAGCTGGCGTTACCTTGCGAAACCTGATAGTCTTCAAATATTTTTGATTATATGCTCCTCCCACCGACCGAAAAGCTAGAAGGTGTTGATTTTTTTAATTGTGGTTTATGGTTCATGTTCTTTATATTCAAAGTTTTGAATCTTGTTATTTAACCTGCATTTCATTAAATTTCATTATCTATCATCTTCTATTAAAATATTTATAATAAGCATTATAGCATAAACCCCAATTATTGAAGATTTATCTATAAGAGAATCACTGTTTATAGTATAGAATTTAAAATACTGTATACTAATGCAACGTATTTTTTAAGTAATTTAACTTAACTTGATATTAATCTTATGTTCAACATAAAATGAAAATCTGTCTGTTCGAGTGACAGATTACTGTTTAGCTCTAAAATGCGGATTTTTATGTTAATCTGCCACCCCTACTCGTGCGCGAAAAGCAATGATCTTCCTGTCGTACTTTATATAGAAGAACCAAGTTTAAAAGGTATTTTCCATCTCATGCACAGAAAATGTCATTCTTCTGTGCTCTAGTCAGCTAGCATTTCACATGATTAGAAAGTGGGGGGAGGTTCCAATAAAACTAAGAAATATGCCACTATAGCCTCTGTGTCATCCAAAATTGGGCACAACGCTAAAAAATGCTCACGTTTTTCTATAAGTTTCAAATCAGATTTTTGTGTTCATAATTAAAGCCGATTAATCTATCACATTCTTTAAAAAATAACAATAACATATAAGTGATTATATGTAATTCATTTGAAGTGAATCTATAAAACTTAATTAAAATTCGATATCTTCAGTTTCATTAGAAAACTTATTTTATATTATCTTTCTAAATTATGTAACTAATAATTCTAATCTATGTTTATTATTTTTTTCTTAATTAATTCATAAAAAACTTTTGTGTTTTATTTTGAAAATGAATGACAAGAAAGGGGGCGGGGGTATTTTTTACTGACAACTAGATATTTTTGTTGGCTACCAGCTTTTATCAAATTTTTAAGGCACTGTTCCAGAATATGCTTTTAACCTTCACTCTCCATTTTCATCACTTGTTGCAGATATAAAAATATTTGAAAATAATAAATAACACCTACTCTATGTTCATTTCAGGGTTATAATCAATCTATATGCAAAGATACAGGGCCATTAAATCATCCGTTTTGACGTTTACTTCAACCAAACATTCGCACACACAATCGCATTTATATTATTAGGATAGTTGTATGAATACACAAGTTTACTCGGGATTCGGAATAGCATGTTAGTGGGTTAAATGAAAACGAATAAATACGTAAAAATTTAAATATATTAATGTGAATAACTAAAAAAAAAAAAACACAAAAAAAAACACAAAAAAATAAGTTACGCAGAAAAATTTCAATTGTCCAATAATAATATTGAGAGTGTGACCGAAAGGAAAAGAAAAAGAAAGAAAAAAGAAAAACCTCTGAAAAATTGGCTATTCGAGTCATTTGTTTTCTCGCCAAATGAAACATTTTGTCGCGATTTACCGCAATTGCGCTCGGCAGCGAGAACCTTGGCTGTAATAAATCGAATTTACATGACTGACTTATTGAGTTTTTCTTGCGAATAGCATTTTGATTGACCTATAGCATATTTTGTGCATTCAGCTCACCTTTACTAATATCTCTTCATTTAACGGGTTATTTTTAACAATTTTTATGAATATACTTTGCACCCAGAATATGGCTTTAACCTCTCACTCCCTTTTTAATCATTATTGCAGTTATAAAATCTAATCGGTCTATTATTTTCCCGATCGATATTTCAAAACCCATTATATTCATTGACGCATTGCAGTAAAAATTACTAAAATTGATTTATTTTGAAATCGGAGCTTCCTGATTAGCTGCACTTTACAATTGCTACTTTTGAAGTGATAATTTTGTGCTAAAAGGTTAAAAAAAAAAGAAAAAAATGTAATCCTAAAATTGCTATATTACAAATTTAAGGCACATTATCATTTGGAGATTGAATTTCACTCTCTAATGTTAAATCTATGGATAATGAACGAGTTTTAGTTTTCATATTTCTTATCAAAAAATTCAAATTTCTTTTTTCTCTATACTCTTCTTCACGACCATCTTAGTGATTTATTCGACAAAATATTTAAAAAATATCTATATTAAGTGTTAGAATCTATGTTAAGTGTTAAATAATATAAGGGATAATGATAATAATATTAATGGTATTAATAATATTATTAATTAAATAATAATAATAATAATTAAAGAATAGTAATAATAATAATAATTAAGGAATAATAATAATAATAATAAATAAGGAATAATAATAATAATAATAATAATAATAATAATAATAATAATAATAATAATAATAATAATTAAGGAATACTACTACTAATAATAATAATCATTAAAGAATGTTAATAATAAATTATAAAAATTAATTATCTATATTAAGTGTTAAAATATTATTTAATTAATAACAATAATTTAAAAAATACATAAATGTATAATAATAGAAATATTTAATAAATATATACATGTTTAATAATATAAATGTTTGATAAATAATAATAATAGTAATAATAAATAATTATAATAATAATCTACATAAACAATTCTAAAAAAATAAATATTGTTGAAATCCTAGAGAAAATGACGATTTGTAAATTGACGAATTGACGATTATTATTATTTTGTAGTATTGTCTTTTTCACTAATATTGTTTCCGTTTTATTCATATATTCATTTATCTATTGTTCGCCACTGGCCCTCTGTCGCTTTTACCGGCGATCTTACCTTCGGCTGAATTTTGAATTTTTTTTAAACCTCAGTAAAGGGGACCGTGTGGGACATCTTTGCTCTACAGACCTTAGTCCCTAGTCTGAGCTGTCCTTCTCGAGCAGTAAAGTTTTGTTCTGAAGTTTGCTTGTAATTCCCAGACTCTATTCTTACACTGCAACGAAATCAACATTGCAGTATCGAAGGCAATCGGATAAATTTTCGCTTTTGATTCAGGCTATTTGTCATTTCCTACTAAATTTAGTACGCTGAACAACTTTCTATTTGCCTTTTTTCTCATACATCTAGTGGCTTTGAGTTAGCATCATTAAGTACCACACATCAACGTTCAGGGAGCTGCGAGCACTCGCACTGAGTAACGCATATTCACTTTTCTATGTGTAGACACAATTTTTATAAGTGTAGCATAGCTGCCAACTTCTTGGGTTTTTCTTTCTATTCATTTTCAAGCAAAAGTTTTATTAAATAAAATATTTTAATAATTAACCATACAGCAGATTAAATGCGTTTTATTAAATAATTTTTCTGATTCAAATTATATTTATTTAATATAAAAAAAACCCGGAATATTTGTAGATATTCTATATCTATATCCGTTCACATGGGCAGATTATACGCTTCACACACTATATAACTCTTTCTGAAAAAAATTCTTACCTAATCTATCTTTTCCTGTTTAACAACTTCCAGTCAGAGAATAATTTCCCGACGTGCCTTTAATTACAACCCTGAAGCAGTATTTATGCATTTCTATAAATGCGCAACAATATGATTATATTCCGTTACTCTTTCGTAAAATTGCGGAAACACAGCGATACGTCATACAAAACAGTTTATTTTCGGCGCTCTGTAAGGTGATAAATTAAGCAACAGCTTTTGTTTAGTTCGGGATTTATCATTAAGTTTAATGCTCCTTAGATGAGGACTAACGCTTTACCAACGAATTATGGAAATAACTTTTTATTGATATATAGCTGCTGTAGCGTATTTTCATTTCTTTTAAAAGAACCGATAATCAAATTTTACTGTAAAAATTGAATAAATGTCAGTTAAATAAGACAGAGCAAATCATCAAAGCAAATTTTAAGTTTTTTTTTTTTTTTTTTTTTTTTTTAATTTTGTTGGATATTCTGATTTTTGGAACTCTAATATTAAGAATTAAACAATCCATTAATCAAATAGATGATTTAAGGACGATTATATGAACAAGATTTAAGGACGATTATATGAAGAAGGAAAATCCATCTTTTTCAATTCCTACTATTAGATCACACTCTCTATATATTTATATAGCTTGTTCAAATTTTCAATCGTTAATAAAATATTTTCTATTCATCCTATCAAGTTCAAATAAATTTTTTTAAACTTGTACTGAATGACAACTGATGTTAATACAGTTTTTTTCAAATATTAATTCAGTAATTAAATTTAATTAATTAATTTTAATTTTATATTTCATTTCTGTTCAAAAGTATAGACTCACTCCATATTTATAGTCTCACCTTCACACGTAAAAAGATAATGGGGCTGTTCACGGACGAAGATCAGGTGGCTCACCGGCGAAGGAGACTAAAAATGTGGATTGAGTCTATACTTTTGAACAGAAATGAAGTATAAAACTAAAATTAAATAATAAAATTTAATTAATTAATTAATATTTGAAAAAAACTGTATTATCGTTAACTGTAACATCGTTATGGCACTTTTGTGAAGTTTGATAATTTTTGAAATACAATATTTGAAAAACGGCATAATCATTAGATTTTAAATTTATATCAAGAAAAATACAATTTTTTTAACTTTCTAACGCAGTTTGTCTAACAATTTTGTGAGAAATACTTTTCGAGCTATTAATTTTTGGTATTTTAGCTATTTATTTTTTATTTAATTTTTAATACATTTCAAAAATTTCTCTTATGTAAGATATTTAGCAGGATATAAATTTAGGAATAAATACCGTCAGTGGCGAAGCGTGTAGATCGCTGGAAAGAAATTTCTATTTGACCTAATTCGGAATTGACTTTAAAAAAAAAAGTTTTTATATTACTTGTTCATCTATATCTTTCACCGACTGAAAGCAATATCATAACTACCTACTCAAGTGAAATCACATAGAACATATATCGAGGATACCAATAATGAACTAAAAAACTTTAGCAAAAAACTCTTAAAGTGAAGATAATGATTATTATGTAATGATCAGTTATTATACATCCATTTTAAGAATCTAGATACTATTTTTTTTCTCTATAAACGTACACTCTAACTTTGTAACTCGCAATGTAATAATATGCTTTCTAATAATCCCCTAAATAAATAAGTAAAATAATATTTCTAACGTTAACATAATTTTTAACGTAATAGTAATTAATCATATTAAATATACATTTTCAAGGAAAAAGATCTTCAAGTTATATAAGAAAATAGTGCCAAATTAAAATATTAATGTGATTACTGTTGGATACACTGACAACAATATTTTAGATTATAACAGCTCATTTTGGATTAATCATCGATGTCCTACTCCTCGCGAATACAAGGTAAGCGATTTATCTTACCTTATTTACTTAATGACTGTTTTATTAACAGCAAATTTTAAATGAACATTGTAACCCAAAATTAAATTCAAATATTTAAATGGAAATTAGTAAGAAAATATCAAAGTTCGTTAAAAGTTTACCAAGCATTTTTGCTATGAAAAGTCCATTAATCCTCCTTTCTTGAAAATTTTCCTATCAGAATCCATCTTTTATTTATTTCGCGAAATTTTTCTATAGCAATCTTTAGCATTAGGATAATTTCAATAAGTACATATAATTACAATCGTCTAACAATAGATATACCAGGTGCTCCGAAAGTTCGCTGAAACTTTAAAAATGGATTAAAAAGAAACAAATGATGCTAAAAACTTGCAGTTTGCAAAAATGGGATTCGAGGGAGATCGGATTTTTTTTATTAACAAAAAAAGTTATAGTTAAAATATTACCGATAGATGGCTCTGGCATACATAATAGAAAGCAGATGTACATAAACTAGGTTTATAGTAAAAGACCCATTTCTGCGAAGCGTCTGACAAGCTTCAGTATCCCAGCACATGGAACAGGCCCTTTTCTCGTCTTTAGTCAGTTTGCCGTGCATAATTTTTGCAATGCGCTAGTTGCCGATTCCCCGTTCTTGTAAAAGAGTATAACCAACAGTGCTTGATCTGGTAACGATAGCATACTGCTGGCATCGAATGAAGAATCTCTGTGCATTGAAGGGTTTTATTGACAGCTTGATCTGCATAAATCGGCTTCATATTATCCATTCATCGCCATCTATCGGTAATTTCTGAACCATAATTTTTTTTAATTAAAAAAATTCCTATATCCCTCTAATTCAATTACTGCAAACCACAATTTTTTAGCATCGTTTTTTTTTTTTAAATGAATTTTTAAAGTTTTAACGAACTTTTGGCGCACCGAGTACATTTACTTAAATGCAATTTGATAAACCCTGTTACTATTTTACTGTTGTAAATTTCGAATATCGATAATCTTCCACATTTTTATTTTGAATTGTTGATTTAAATAATATTAGACACAATATAACATTTCGCCATTTTCTTTTTTACATTTTCATTAATCTTTGTTTTTGAAAATATTTATAAAACTCATCAACATTTATAAATAATTAAATAAGAAAATTTACAAAACACATATTTAAAAAAAAAAAAAAAAAAAAAAAAAACCCGAAAAATTTCTTATGAAAATTCCTTTTTCCTTTAATTTTTCCAATCAGAATCAATCTTTATATCTTTCGCGAAATTATAATTTTCATTAACAAAATTTCTCTTTTTCTCCTGTTTATTATTCTTCAGTCTTAGAATAATTTCAATAAGTGCATATAATTATAACTATAACACTCCAATAAAAGATATACATTTGATTACGTCCACAAGGATTCCATACACTCCGCAATTCTTTTGCAAAATTGCGGAGAAACTCTATACATCATGCAAAAGAGTTTATATTCTATGCTAGATAAGTTGACATATTATACAACCGTTCGTGATAAGTTTACGATGCAATATTTATCATGCCATTACATTTACTGCTCTTTACATAATCACTAACTCCTTAGCAACGAATTGTGGACATTTCTTTTTATTGATTCATAGTGAATTTTCACTATTCATTTAAATAAATACTGTACCAAATTTTGATTCAAAACTTGAATAAAAGTGTATTGCAAAAATATGTTTTTAAGTAGAATAAATTAATTGTTTAAAATATTGTTAAATGTCCATTTTTAAAATAGGGAAGAGCAGGTGGGGCTTACACAAATAATATCTGACCGAATTAATTTGCAAGCATTCATTTGAGGTCGTCAAGCAGATATTGATAATTTCTAATTTTGAAATGAGCATTAAGATTTCTTTAGTTGACGAAAGAAAGTTTGTCTTCGAGCATTTGAAAAACGCCACTTTTCGCACTTGCACTACAGACATAATATTTTGACACATTTGTCACTATATGTCTTTTCTTTAAAAGACAGTACGTTCACCCTTACTATATCCCTGAAATAAGGTGAATAACATATACTTTATTAAACAACGAAAATAAAAGTAAAAATGAGCATTTTCGAAACGTAGCATGCTATCTATGAACGATCGAGAACTCTGGGAGTCAAATTTCGTGCCTTTCATGTAAATTGTAGTTCTAAAATTAAAAATTTGGTCGAAAAGCATCATTAAAAACTGCTAATTTATAACACGGTGTAAGACGATATCATGTCCTTGATACTACCTTTAAAATGCAATTAAATTGTTGTATCAATTCTTAAAAAGAAGGGTAAATTTATCGCAATACCTTGAAGCGGCCATTATTGACATGTGGAGGAGTGCCCCAAGTCTAAACTTCACACTTTCTAAATTATGTAGACAATCACGCACGCGGGTTTCAATTTAAGCCTTTAGAGTTACGTCTATGTCACTTATGATCCATAATTATTCCTTAAGGGCACGATTTGTGCCCGATTTTTTACGCGAACAATGCCGGTCATAGCAGATATCACCGTGTTGAATTTATTGGTCATCGTCCAAAGAGTATAGAAGGAGTAACGTCACAAAGAAAACATTGAGGTGGACGCATACGAGCTTTTCTCGCTCAATTCAATAAAGATTTTTTACTAACGGCACAGGATTGAGAAACGAAATTCAATAATATCATTCTTAGTTCAAAACTTCAGTACGTTGTTCTGACATATCTATCTATATATATAAAAGCCGTTCTTGGTATGTATGTATGTATGTATGTTCCTTATACAAATCTACAGTTTCTGTCCGATTAGAACGAAACTTTATATACATATAGTTTAGAACATGAGTAAAATTACTGTCAACTTTAAAAATTTCTCAGATCATTCTTTACCACTTTTTTCAAACATTTTCCATAGTTTATCATAACAGAAATCTATTTTTTTCCCTCAATTTCTAATTCAATTTCTTTCCCGTTGCCATTCAAAGGAACTGCGTATGGGCAATATATTTATAAACCAATTTCAGTTTAACTCGCTATAATGTGAAATCTGAAAGTGACGTCAATTTTGTCAGTTGTAATTTTTTTCGCATATTACAAAGATTGCTATAAGTGCTTTAAACGGCATAGTACTTATATTTAAATGAGTTTGGAGAAAAATAAATAACTTAGCTCTTAATTTTACAAAGTCAAATTGTTTCCACTGGTTTTTTAATATTAAAGTAAATTTTCTAAGAAATAAAAACATATTTTTTGCGCATTGAAACTTCATGATTCAATTTAATCAACATAATCAAAATCGTCTGTCAAATATTGACATTTAGAAATCATTGCATCGTAACTTTTTTAAGCTTGAGCCTCAACCAAGGAGGCATATTTAAATTCCTTAATGTATGTGGACAGTAGATATCCTATTAATAAAAATTGAATTTAAAGAAAACAATACGGTATTTTCCATTATTTTTTCTTCAAAAATAGGTGTTAAAACAAATGGGATTAAAAGTAAAATGGTTTATCGGGAAAAAAAAATTAAATGCATTTATTTAAATAAAAAACATTTATTTTAATAATAAAAAAAATAATATATTTCTTATACGTTCGACAACGTGGCGACATTTTCATTTCACCAGTTTCGAAATTATTATCCAATTCTTAAGATAACACTATATTTTTGAAAAATAATGTTTTGCATCAAAAATCGCATAGTTTCAAAACGCAATTTTATCAAATTCTGTTTAAATTACATTGTAAATATAATTTCGGAGTTAAATATAGTATTTAAGAATATTGTTTAAAATTTTTCTATGAGTACAGTAGTATTGGATTTCTTTAATTGCTTTCATGTTTTAAATACAAATGAGCATGTGACGTCACGCACTCAAGTAAAGTCGTTTTTCTCAATTAACTGTAGGCGAAAATTAACAATTCTTGCGAAGTTAGTAATTCATAATTTATTATTTCCTACACATAATATAATGTATTTAACTATTTGAAAATTACGAGAAACTTGGCGAAACTTCAAGCAATTTAGCTCAACGTTTTCTCTACGTTAAGTTGACAAACGTGTACATTATCTATAAATATAAATGCAGATTTGTGCATGATTCATGAGGTGAAAGAATTTGTTTTAACTAGACACGTATCGGTTCAGAGGAAAATCTACCTCGGTGAAAGTGTCGTCATATTTTAAATCATGTGCCGGTTTTCATTCACAAAATATTAGTATTTTATAGCGATTACACAAAGTAGCGTAATTTCCACAGAATGTATTGGTTGCCAAAGAATAAGTTTAACATCCTTTTACCGTACAATTTTCCAGAATATTAAATTACTTTAAAATTAATTTAAAATCGAAAAACTCAGTAAATTTAGACACGCTTTTGAAACGAATAACATTGAGAGTGCATTTATTTTATTCGACTGCATAAAAATTGAATGTGCTATGTTTAGAAATAAATGTCTTTACTTTATAACGACCAAATAAGATAATCTTTCGTAATTGGATTGGACGCAGATTTAAAAATATACATGCTTTAAACTTACTTTAAAGTCCATAAAACGTCAGTAACTTGAGATAAATTTTACAAACTACATTTGAAAGTGCATTTTTTTCTAATTGATAGGTTAAAAAATGAAATTATGCGATATTTAGTAGTTACAAATATGCAGTTCAAGCAAAATTTAATGGTTAGGTCGTTGCTACCGTCAATAGGATGTCGACATTACTCACGGATATGTTTTTGTTTTATAATATAGATAGATGCCATATGAAAGCGAATTTGGCAAAATGTTACGACATTTGGTAATTTTTTTTCACTGTCAGGAAAATCGTATATTTTTATATTGTATGCGCAAAGAAAACGCTCATTCTCATTTATAATGCTGAGAAATTTTGGAATTGTTGAGTTAAAGTAATGCTTTTTTTTTTCTAATTATCTTTTTTATCGATTTATGGTTGAGTATGCACAAGTCATATTGTCGTCATTGTTCTTGTCGTATTATTGTATTTTAATTTATGTTAACCCGGGCAAAGCCGGGTGTTTCTGCTAGTAATTCATAATGTTGGAAGTCTGTGCAAAAGTAAATATGCACATTTATATATTTTCAAGGAACTATAACATATTTATAAGATTTACGAATAACTGTAAATTTATAAATTTCGATAATATCACACATTTACGTTTTGTACTAATGATTTAAATTATATAGTAATAATATCAAACATATTTATTATTTCATCCTTTTTCTTAAATATACTGTAATATCTTTTATATATTCTGCTATCACTTATCTATTTTTGTAACTATATGAAAAGTTTGCGTAAAAAATCTACAAGACTGTTACATGAGACAGAGAGACAACGCTAACAAAGCAAGTTCTTTTTTACAAAGCAAATGTTAAACTAAACTTTTCTTGAAATTTTTGCTAACAAGCAACGAATTTTGGAAATTGCTCGTTATTGATTTATAGTGCCTTTCCTTTAAAAAAGTAAAAGCAGGATCTAATTTTGATGTAAAAATCGAATAAATGTGTATTGTAAGAATATGCTTTTAAGTAAAATAAATTAATTTTTTGAAATAGCTCTAAACTTTATTTTATAGAAGGATTTCCTCTAACTTCACAGTATTCAAGAAATAAAATATGATTCATTTATTTTCAGCCCAATACTTCAGCTTAATTAGTCTGACACATTTTAAATAATAATATTACATAAATGCGCAAAAAAGGTAGATGCGCATTTATATATTTTTGAAGACTTATGCGTACATTTCTACCACAATTTTGTATTAGAAATTTTTGCTACATTTAATTATTGAAAAACATTAAAAATTCTACGATTAAGCAAGGTGAATGATAATTCTGTGATTTAAATATTAAATAGAAATTTTCTAACATGTAATAGTGGTTTCATACTCCTTGGAAATTCCAAGGGGTGTACGCACCTTGCTTATACAAAGAAAATAATATTAGTTAATATTATGTAGGGGTGCACAACCTTTTTAAGCGAAGGACCACTTATAAAACAGACTGAGTTGACGAGGGCCACCATCGGTAGCACAGGGAAAATTTTGTTTTAAGGAGGTGTGTGTGTGTGGGGAGGGAGGGGGAATCTAAGTCTCTAATCAGATAAATAAAGAAAAACATTAATTTCGCAAGGGTAGTTTTAGCCCCCTACGTTCCCTCCTTCCCAGTCAATATATCCAAAAATGTTGGCAATGATACATCAAGAAGTGAAAATATTAATACGAAATTCGTGATTTTTCCGCGCTCATTTGACGAAATTCGAAAATTTTACGTGGCCGACCGGCGAAATTAGTGATTTTTACGAAAACTGATCGGTGGAATTCGCGATTTTTACTCATCCGATTGGCAAAATTTGCAACTTTTACGCACCCGATCGGCAAAATTTGTGGTTTTTACGCGTCCGATCGACGAAATTTGAGGTTTGTACGTACCCGATCGGCGAAATTTGCGATTTTTACGCGCCCGATCAGCAAAATTTTTGATTTTTACGTGCCCGATCGGCAAAATTTTCGATTTTTACGTACCCGATCGGCGATTTTTACTCGTCCGATCGACGAGATTTGTGATTTTTACGCGCCTGATCGATCAAATTCATGATGTTTTTCTGTGACCTATGGACAAAATTTGCAATGTTTTCCACGACTAATTGATGAAATTCGCAATTTCTGGAGATTTTCGCATCTAGGGTTTCCGCGGGCACCATTTAACCCATTGCGAGCATATTTTGGCTCGCAGGTAACAGGTTGTGCATCCCTAGTAATAAAGTAAAACTAACAAGAAAGTTAGTAAACTAGGTACCTTATGAAACTAGGGAAAATCCCAGTAAACTAGTCTAACTAGGAGATTCCCAGAAAAGGAAAATAATTTAGGAAACTAAAATAAGTTTTAATAATATTTTAATAATAAGAATAATAGTAATGATGATTTTTTTAATAATTTAGGAAACTATAATGGAAACAATTTTAATTAGCTTCCCTAGGAAACTAGGGTCCCTGAGGACTAGGTACGGTTTGTCTTCACCTGTCTTCACTGTGTCTTTAGTTTGCTTTGCACTTGTAAATGTTAGTGTTTTCGAATAGTGTAAATACACATAAAAAGAAAACATTCATTCATTAAATTCATTCATTTCCTAAATGCATTCGTATTCAGTTGAGTGTTGTGTGAATGCCAGTGTTACCCCATATCTATGTTTACTTTTGTGAAAATTTTCTTATCAGAATCAATCTTCACTCTTTCATAAAAATTCCCCAATCAAATGTCTTTTTTTCTCCTTGTTTAACAATCTTTAGTCTTAGGATAATTTAATTAAATTATAAATTTACTTAAATGCACAACAATTTGATACACTCTGTAACTCTTTCGTAAAATTGCGCAGATGCACGATACGTCATGTCAAAGAGTTTATATTCGGCTGCCCATAAGTTGATAAATTAAGCAACCACTCTTCTTTAGTTTGGGATGCAATATTTAACATGTCATTAAATTTCCTGTTCATTAAATGAGGATCAACGCTTTAGCTTCGAATTATGAAAATTTCTTTTTATTGCTTCATAGCAACATTTCATTTCTTTTATACTATAAACGCAAGGATTTAATTTTGATACAAAGTTTAAATAGACGTGTATTGTGAAAGTATGTATTAAAATAGAATATATTAATCGTTGAAAATATCTTTAAAACTCCAATTTTACATATGGATTTTTTTACGAACGGCACAGCGTTTAAGGATATGAAGTTTGGAAAATTTATCATCTATTAAATTCTTCAACTGGATTAGTCTGATGCATTATATATCAGAATATTAGAAAGCTTTACAAAAAATATGTATACATTTTTGCAAGACTTTCGGCATATTTCTATAATTCATGAATAACCGCAATTTTCAAATTCTTGATAACTGTATTTTACATGCGAAATATCTGTTAAAATTTTTAATTTAAGAGGTCAGGTACTTTTTAAAGTATAAAAATACATTTTTTTAATAACTTATAATTAAATATGATTTTTTAGCAGTATTTGAAAAAGATCCAAAATTCGCTTTAGAAGTGAATTTGTGTCTAAAACAGTTTGAGATCTTTTTATATGATCAAGGTGTAATGTAATCTTTAAAATCAATTTTCTCAAAACGGCGATTTCGGTCATTGCGCTCACGATTTCTGAAAAATGGTTGGTTAGAATTTCATGAAATTTTGACTGTATGTATTAACCGTATACATGCACAAATGACCTATTATTATGTTTCTAAAGTAAGAAGTTTAGAATTCACGACTCTTTTGAAAAGAAAAAACTCAATATTTCGAATTTCTTAAAAAAAAATTCTACCTATTTTATTATTATTTTTTATTGTAGGTCATTTTGAGAACAAATTATATCTGTACTCATTATTATTATTATTATTATTATTATTATTATTATTATTATTATTATTATTATTGCTGGTTTTAGCAATTTAAATGGGAAAAATCATACACGCGATGCATGCAATAATAATTCTGTCGTAAAAAGTGTATTATATTTTTAAATATATCAAAAAACTTTATATATGTGTATACTTTTTTTTTTAGAAATTTAATTGATAAATTAAACTTTTATTAATTTTTTTTTAAATTTTATAAATCAAAGTCAATTATTTATGGAGTGATTGTAGTTCTTACAGAGGTCACTTTTTTATGTATTTTGTGAATTCAAAGGGTACCTGACCCTTTAAAAAAAGGGTTTTTAATTATATTCCGTAACCCTGGTTAGATAGTTTACTTAAACGTGTAATAATTCGTTTCACCCAGTACTAATTCTTTCATAAAAATGGGACGTGTGCTAATGATCATCATCCAAAATAGTTTATTTTTGACGCTCGATAAACTGATAAATAATTAAGCAATTGCTCATTTTGTTTAAATAGGGTAGACCATGGAAATCCCGACACCGTAACAAATTTTTAATTTTATAATATTTACCATAACATTTTTTAGTATCCGAGATAGAATATAAAAATACCTGGATACTTTTCCCGTCTATTTTGTAACATTCGTCTAATTAAATATAAGGGAAGTATTTTTTTTTTTTTTTTATGTTAATGCTACCAAATGGCGATATTTCCCCGGTTACCGGGATAATAAACAACATGCCTACGGATTAATGTCGACATGTGTTGATTATTGTGAAGTAACAAGTAAAATCACGATTTTTTTTTATTTAAAACAATTACACAATGTTTAGATATAATAGATTCACATTTTTTGAAGGCAAGGACCTTGTTAAGATTTGTTACGGAGGGCTTTCTCAAATTTTAGCTTATGTTTCTTTTTTTAAATCACAGCTCTGTCGAGCCCTTTTCTTATCTTTGTTAAAATTGTGTCTTATTTTTAAATTTTCATATAATTAATAGTCATGTTGTCCCAATTCAATTAAAGTAATACCATAGAATGTGTTAGATAATTGCTTGATATCGTTTGTTAACCTGTCAACCCTGTTGAAATTTATGGAGTTAATTAATTATTTAATTAATTGATAAGGTTAGAATTCGACTATTCAGTAGAATTCGACTTCAAACGGTCATGTACGGTGAAGAATTCCAAAATCGAACTTACTTATTCTTCTTGGAATCAGATGATTGTCATGCTAAAAAAAAATCACTGTCTTTTTGTTTTAATAAATGACTTTTCATTCACCTTTACGCATCAAATATGTATATCATGAATTCACATAAATTAAAGTTCAGATAAATTAAAACTAACAAATTTTATTATTACCAAGCAAAAGCCTGGTTCATACAAAAGCCGGATATACCCCCGACTACTCGGTTCAAAAATTACATCACATTTAAATCTGAATTAAAACCGAAAAAACAGTAAAAGAAAGGGTTACAATAATTATTATTGGCGATGTCTAATTTCACCAATCCTACAACAGAAAGGGTTTTTTTACATAGGGTAAATCTTGGAATATTTTATTCACCAGCTACGCTTTCAGTTTCAACTGATCTGCCACTTTGAACTATATCAAAAGCACGTTTTAGTGTTTCATCGTTACATTTATCTCTCTCCGTATTTCTTTTTCTGGATCTCACCATCTAACAGACAAAACGAACCAATATTTGGGCGATTAAAAATCTCATTTCAAAGGACATGGAGAAATACCGACAGTATATCGGTATTTCGCCGTGAAGTGATGTCGGCATTATCCCGTATGAACAATACAACGTACAAAGTGGCCGTGAGGCTAACCTATTCACTCACAACCAACAAATATTACACTAAAATGTTCACTGAATTCCATACTTTCTAAAGATTGAACTAGTTAGAACATTTAAATGACTGTTGAAACAATTCTCTTAATTTTCGTAGAATTCAGAGTTCGCCAAAAGCACGTTTTTCAAAGAGCAGGAAAAATACTACTTAACAAGAAAAAGTCTACTTAACAACAACACTCTTTGAAAAGTCTACTTAGCAACAATAATCTCACTCGGCACTAGTTGCCCCGACTTCCGCTACGCGACTTGGCGAACCAAGAGCGATCTGAATGTCAAATTTCGGCTATGATGTCATACACTCACGCACAGTTTTTTTTAAAATCGGTTATAAAAAGGAAAAAAACTCGCCAAATTTAGGGGATTCTTTCCTTTAATGGCAACCTAGCCATTGTATTAAGTTATTCGTTTGGCGCGGTCCTGAAAATCGCGCCAACCAAAAAGTCGCCAAGCTTATGTTTATATGTTTGCGTTAGTGTAAAGCATCTGTTCCCAAATTTCCGGCAAAATTCAAAGTCGGTATTGTTCTAATCAGTCGGTATTCTCCTACAAAGTCGATTTTCCTCTGGTCTTCCCTACATTATTTGGCACATCATTAAATTTAATACTCATTACATGATAACAAACGCCTTAGCAACGAATAACAGAAATTGCTTTATAGTAATTCACGTGCCGTTTCATTTTCTTTAAATAAATACAGTAATTTTGATTTCGAAATTGAATACCAGTGTATTGCAAAACCATTTATCTAAGTACACGTTAGTATTTTGAAGTATCGTATTTCGTAAAGTATAGCTGTTACTTTGCACCAAACTTGCGAAAAGATTTTCTGCTAGCTAGCGACTACTTTAATGGATGTTTCCAAATACATTCGATTCCGCCTAACAGATGGACCACCTTTAACTGATATATTTGTGTTTATGATGCATCTGCCATTTTTAATATTTTCTCATAAATATATCCGTACTTCTTGATTTAAGCTTAAATGTTTCTCAACAAAAAGTTCAATTTTGTTGTTAGAAAATGACTTAATTAGAGAGTGCAAATGTATGTACACTGTATAGCAAGAAAACCCCCCATGTATTTCTTAATCTACAAACATTACCACGAACAAAAATATACAATAACTTCGTCTGAGTTACCCATGATTCCGAAAATTGTTATTTATCATAAGGAACCTCAGAAACCAATATGTTTTCGAGATTAAAAGAAGAAGTTATAAAAATAAAGTTTATTTTACTGAAACGTTTCCGAGTAGTTTTTACAGTGTTTTTTATAATGTTTTTTATAATGGTTATAAATTGGTTACCTAAAACCGGAGTATCGGTTTTAGGGATACTATTAATTCTCAATTAAAGATTTTCAGCTGTATAATTGAATTTATATGTGTAAAAGTAACAAAATAATATTAATTTTAATGTTAATATTAATGCTGTTAATTAATTATGTTTGTCTGTAAAACATGTTTGTTGAACATGAAAATCTCTACGTGGGAATTGGTAGCATCCGAAAAACCAATACTTAATATACCTAATAATGTATACCTAATAATTCTTTGTACTACCTATTTTGACAGACATAAACAAGCATTGTACATATCTAAAAGTCTTAAAAAACATCTTTAAAACCATATAAAACCAGTCGATCTGTTAAAAATTGTAAAAAAGTAAAAATATTATCACCTGTCGCTCTCAGGCATCTTCAGTCACTGATGTTATGTTTTCTACTCTGTCAGTCAATCTGTTGAAAACCTCCATTTTGTTTCTTCTTAATAACATCTGGCGCTATCTGTTATCAATTTTTGCGTGGGCCATATCGTTGCATCTTTCTAAATTCGATGTGCATATTTCTATGGCTTCCCTCTGTAATGCGTAGTTAAAATTATTATAATTGGCTAATTTTAATTAAAAAAATAAACCTATCTACCTGATTGCTTGAACTGATTAATACACTATAAAAACTACTCGGAAACTACAAAAGAAACTTTGTTTTTATAAGTGATTCTTTAAATCTCAAACATATATTCGTTTCTGAGGTTTCTACATGTAAAGAAAGCTTTTCGGAATTGTTAGTAACTCGAAAGAGGTTATTGTATATTTTCGTTCGTGTTATATTATATTTTCTTAGATTAAGAAGCATCTGGTTTTTTGTAGTGTTGTTTATTCATGTATAAAAACTGATTATTTTTTAAGTCAACCCAATAAAATCCTAATTTAACTGATTATTTATCATTATATGACAGGTAGTTATTTCTAAAAAAACCTTTGTATTACCTAAAAAGGGGTGAAAATAACCTTGTCTATTTTGTTTTCTTTTACATTCAGTAACTAGACAGTGGACGAGCTAGCGTCATCTACACAGTGTGTTCGCACATTTTTCAAACAATTTCGGAGTTGTTTTTGAGGTTTAAAATGTGCTATCTGATAATCTTGGTTCTGGATTCTAATTCTCCGACATGCTTTCCACGTTAGGATGTTTTTTGTAAAATTTACAGGGGTATTACTTCCCATGGCGCTTTAAAAACATTCTAGAGTCCATCATTCGTGGTGGTTTTGCGCTTTGAAACAGCTCTTTTCAGCAGACCAAATGCACAATAAAAGATAAGTGAAACGTCAGATGACTTCTTAGAAATATGTTAAAAGGTATAAATGGAATACCTGTGTGAGTTTTTATTTTTTCAACCAATACAACGGTAGTTTTTGAAGTATGATTTATAATCTTCGACAATATTGAGCATGTATATTTTGCTTTAATTATTTATATGTAATACAAAATCATCACATCTAATCTAAATATCACCACTAAAAATGCATTGCATTTAATATCTAAATAACTTCATAGCTTAACGAATTTCAGTGGCTTAATATGACACATTACGGTTAACTTAAAAATGAATTAAAAATCCTTGACAATATTGAGAAGGAATATTTTGGTTTAAGTATTTATATGTTATTCAAAAATTATCACAAAAATTACCTCTAAAATGTATCATATCTAATATACTTAATTCTACCTATTTTCGTTTTATTCGTTTATTATGCAGTGTGATAAGTTTTGTGAATATATCTCACTTTTTCTAAAAATATATACCATATTTCAACAAAAAACTCTTCTTCCCTTGTTTAACAATCTTTATTCTCAGATTAATTTCATTATATACATATATTTATAAACCTCTAGCAATTCATATCCATTTATTTAAACGCTTAGTATTCGATACACTCAGTGAAATTGCGCTGACATATGATCCGTCATGTAAGAGAAGTTACATTTGACGATTACCAAATTGATAAATTGAGAAACTGTGCTCCTTTTTTTTTTGTATGAGATGGCATATTTATCATGTCATTAAATTTATTGCTTTTTATAAAAGGACTCCTTAGGAACGAATAATGGAAATTACTTTTTATTGATTGATAGTGTCGTTTCATTTCTTTTAAATAAACGCTGGATCTAATTTTGATGCAGAGCTACACATTAACAAGTGGGTAAATGTGATAGAAGATCGCACAAAGGGTTTAATATTCCTTTCAAAACACTTTATCCTTTCTTTAATAAATCCAAATAAATTTCATTTAGCGAAAAAAAAAAAAAAAAAGAACAGTCGCGTTTTTTAAAAAGTAAAAATTTACCGGTCTATTTTTTCGTTTTTTCTAATATTTAAACCGGCCCGAGCCCGCTATCATACTCTGTCATAATAATATCTGTCATATGGACTAAATGCGATATTAAAAAAAAAATAAACATGCTGTACATCTTCAAAATGTTAAAATATGCGAATATTTCCAAAATCGGGTTTTTATCATGATTCAATACGTTCCTCAAACTCATATATTTATTGTTCTCTATTATTCATATTGATACTCGCTTTGTATTATTTTCAAACATTTGAAAAATCCGTTAAGCTTCCGATATGACGTCAGATTAATTTTCTTTTTTATTCTCTAATGACGTGATATAAATCTGCTTTCTGTACATACACATACTCATACTCCTTGTATTATTGAGAAATCTTTGAAAATTTCCATTTTATTAGCAATATGATGTCATATTATTCTTTTTAGGTGTATTCGTAATTATATAAATACGTATCACCTATTGTCGTCGTCTTGTCCGTCCGTCTGTCTGTCTGTCCGTCTGTCCGCATATAACAACGCAAAAACTACCCAAACGAATGGTTTGAAATTTAAGATATATTATTTTTGCAGAATTTTGTCAAGTAATTTCAAATTTTATGAAAATCGAATCAAAACTTTAGAAGATATTAATAAAAATATTTATTAAGAAATTTGAATTTTTTTTTTTTAATCGGTGTTTTCTTGTTATAGGAGATTCCGAGGTTTAATCGTCAAGTGATCGAGATACTTATTTTATTACAGAAATTAATCTGCAGACTGTATAAATAATTTCACAGATTTAAAAATCATCAAGATCTTAATACTTATATAACTAGCTATAGTACGAACACACCTCATTTGACACGTTTGACGTACAAATTGCAACTTGTTTCAATTGGTCAAACTTTTTATTTCATTTTCATTTTTCACGTGGAAATCTTTCAACAGAAAATTAATTATTCTAGAAAGAATTTTATTGTGGATTTTTAATTGTTGGCAGCTGCTATAACGAAAAATGTTTAAATTTAATAGGAAAAGGCTGTTAGAATTTTGGTTTTTTATCTCTCTATATTAAATTAATACGATTTTTTCAAATTTTAGTATTTTGAGCTTCCTAGTAGGTATTTAGCTATAAGTACACAAATTTTCATGCCTGTAAGTTATATAGTTTCTGAGAACGGCTCTGTGACGGACAGACTAATAGGGTTTCGTTCATCTCACGAAACCCTAAAAAAGGATAAATGTTTCTTAATCTACCTAAATATAACGTAACCATGAAGGAAAATTAACAATAACCTTTACCGATCTACCCACGATTCGAAGAGTGTTTTTTTTTTCTTATCTTTCGAAACATAAAAAAAAATATATATATTTTCGAGGTTTGAAAAAGCATTTATAAAAACAAAGTTTTTTTTTCTGGTACTGATTTTTGGAAACTTTTGTGAGTAATCTTTATATTACATTAATAGGTTTCTCAAACAGGAATAGCGATTTTTCGGATGTTATCCATTTCCAATAAAACATTTTCAGCTGCGAACATGAAAATGTATCCTTGAGAACTGATAGCATCCGAAAAACTTTCATTCCTGGTTGAAAAAACCGATTAATACACAATTAAAACTACTCGGAAACATTTTCGAAAATCAGTGGTAGCAAAAGAAACTTTGTTTTTATAAATGCTTCTTTAAACCTCGAAAATAAATTGGTTTCTGAGGGTTTTATAGCCAAAGAAAACTTTTCGGAATCATTGGTAGCTCGGAAAAAGTTGCAGTATATTTTCATTTGCGGTTATATTGTATTTTCCTAGATTACGAAACATTTGTCTTTTTTTTTTTGTCTTACAGATTATGTAATTAAAAATTCATCACATCTAATCAAAATATCATTACTAAAAATGCACCACACATATTATACTTAAAATTACAATTTTTTTATATGTATGTTATGTATTCTGAGTATTTTTGTGAATATATTTGTTTTCTAAAAATATATACAATATTTCAACAACAAAAAAAAAAAAACATCTTCTTTCCTTGTTCTCGGATTAATGTCATTAAACACACGTATTTGTAAATCTCTAGCAGTTTATATCCATTTATTTAAACGCGCAGTAATTCGATACACTTAATGAAATTGCGCTGACACATGATCCGTCAAGTAAAAGAAGTTACCTTCGACTATTACTAAACTGATAAATTGAGGAACCGCGCTCTTGTTCATATGAGATGGCATATTAATCATGTCATTAAATTTATTGCTTTTTATAAGAGGACAAACTACTTTTTTATTGATTGATAGTGTCATTTAATTTCTTTTAAATGAACGCTAGAACTAATTTTGGTGTGGAGTTACGCCATAAGAAAAGACAAATGTTTAGTAATATAAGAAAAGATAATATAACCACGAACGAAGATAAACTATTATCTTTAGGAGCTACCCACGATACCAAAAAGAGTACATTATTAGAAACCTCACAAACAATATAAGGTATCTGATGGTAATATGGTATAATAAGGTATCTGATGGTAATCCAAAGGATGGCGCTTGAATCTAGTCGCTGGAAGTCAGAAGAACATAGTTTAGTACAGGGTTGCCTGCAATATTTCATCACGTGCACGAGAGGGTAGTCATTTTTGATTCGTTGTTAGTTGCATTGGTATATTATAAATTTGTCTCTGGTAACTTTGTTACTTTTCTTATTTAAACAAAGTATTTGTATTTACTGTTATACATAATATTTTATCTGGTTTAATGCTCTTTTTAAATGTATAAACGAATTTCAATATCGGAGTGCGTAGACAGAATTGCGAACACTTTTATAAAATTGTTTTTTGTTGGCAATGGGGCCAAATGGGCGCAAAAAACTGCAGATATGAGATTATGTGTCGTTTGTCGCAGTTAAGTACATGATAAATGTGTCGGCTTACCAGTTAAGACACAGAAATTTTCATTTGCTCTACGCGTTAAAATACAAATTAAAAATACTTTTTTCCATATATATATATACAGGGTGTTTTTTTTTAACTGACACTATTCAGAGCCGTCTGTAGCTCGTTCTAATAACTGGATTGACACAAAATTTTGTGAATGGACTAAGAAAACTATGGGAAAAAAGATTCCAACAAAAAAAAATTAGTTCCAATCACCGCCGATAGGGGGAAATGTGGCGCTGTACATTGAAAAAAACCCATCAGAAACAGACAAAATTAATAATTTGGATAAAATGTCACGTTTTATTCATCATTTACACTTTCCCTTTCGTTGATCGTATTTGACACATCCATTATCACTTTTTCTGCCACCGGTTTACGTCCTCTGCCTGACCGAACTGCTAGCGAGCCTGTTTCTTCGAATTTCAGAATCATTGCTTTCAATACATTAACGGATAAAGGTCCTTTGCGCAGTTTATGGCGTGTTCTAAGTAAACGAAGAGCGGCTGGTGCATTGTACTGGTTACAATATAAGAACTTCACAAGTAACGCGCGCTGCGGTAACGTGAGATTCATTTTCAACCTGAGCTGAAATTGTTTCTCGGTGTTTTTCGCATGCATTTATAACTTAAATTATTGGCGCTACTGTCGCTTGCGTAAGTAAAAATTTGCATTTTCATTTTTGCCCGTATTTTATGCTAATTCCCAGTTGCATAAATGACCACAGCGCCACATTTCCCCCTATCGGTGGTGATTGGAACTAATTTTTTTTTTTTTTGGAATCTTTTTTCCATGGTTTTCTTAGTCCATTCACAAAATTTTGTGTCAATCCAGTTATTAGAACGAGCTACAGACGGCTCTGAACAGTGTCAGTTTTAAAAAAAACACCCTATATATATCATAGTAAACGCGGTAGCGTTTGCTATAATATGTTTAAGAAATAGAAAATGCAAACGTGTTTCTGAAATATCTGGCGAACCAGTTGACATACGACAGTGATTTTTTTTAAAGATAGAACTCGACGAGACGAATAAAATGATAGAATTGAAAAAATTACTGTTGCTTACTGTAGTTTTTTATTTAACTTCGAACGAAAAAATGAAGACGCAAAGTTCAACAAAGTCTAGCTAACGTTTACCTGGAAGGATTAACTTCGTTTTTGTTTTATTTTTTTCCTCTTGGTAAAACTTAGAATAGGTTTTTTTTTTATCTTTGTATGTTTGAGGGTCGCTGAGGAAATCGAATTTATGTTGTAAAGCTCCGGTTGAACATTGGTTTTTATTTTCTTAAAATTTAAATAAATATTATTATTATATATGCAACAGAATTCATTCAAATTAAATAAATCACGTGTCATGCTTATTTGTTTTTATTTTCTTACTAGCGTAAATGCCCGTTATAGGACGGTGGGTAGAAATCGTGGTTTTCACATTATATTTGAAATAATTGATAAATATTATCATAGTAAACGCGGTAGCGTTTGCTGTAATATGTTTAAGAAATAGAAAATGCAAACGTTTTTCTTAAATTTCTGGCGAACCAGTTGACATACGACAGTGATTTTTTTTTGAAAGAAAGAACTCGACGAGACGAATAAAATGTTAGCATTCAAAAAATTATTGTAGCTTACTGTAGTTTTCTATTTAACTTTAAACGAAAAAATGAAGACGCAAAGTTCAACAAACTGCCAGTAACGTTCCACTGTGTGGATTAACTTCGTTTTTGTTTTATTTTTTTCCCTCTTGGTAAAACTTAATTTAGATTTTTTTTTTATCTTTGTATGTTTGTCGGTCGCTGTGAAAATCGAATTTATGTTGTAAAGCTCCAGTTGAACATTGGTTTTTATTTTCTTTTTTTTTTATCATAGCAAACGTGCGCGTTTGCACGAAAGTTTAAATAAATATTATTATTATGTATGTAACAAAATTCATTCAAATTAAATAAATCACGTGACAAACATGCCTATTTGTTTTTATTTTCTAACTAGCGTAAATGCCCGTTATAGGACGGTTGGTAGAAATCGTGGTTTTCACATTAAATTTGAAATAATTGATAAATATACTCATATACTATTAATCGACAATGAGAAATATATATATTGGAAAATTGTTTCACCTAACATGCTCCCGATATTCACGTTCAAACTCACTAAGCATTTTATATGCTTGTGTAAAAGAATTGTGTCTCATAATTTCATCTAATTCACGTAAAATATGTGGCAAACAATTTTCAATGTCGTCGATATTAAGTCGTTATTCCTGTACAGCTTGTGCTGTATATTTCATTTTGGTACTTTTTCGTTATACCAACACCATGCCAAAATGTTTGCTAATGCACCAATTATTTCACCCCTGATCGAACAGTTATTGTCTACAAACCGTGTTGTCATGCAAACCGTGTCAAACATTGTGATTTGTTATGTATTGAATGTAAATCATTTTTTCGGCACTTTTCCGTTATGCAAAAACCATTGTCGCCAAGCGTAATGATTGGCGCAAAATAAAATTCCCGTGAATCAAAACATTTGAAAAAAAAAACACAATGTTGAAACGAAAGTGAGCATTTAAAAAATATAACGTTTGAAAATTACAAACTTTTAAGCACTATTTTATTAAAATACATATATCTATAATTAAAAAAAACCATAATTGTTATACAATAAAATGGAAAGTTCTGCGCCGGTAGATTTAGTGGGCTTTTATTGGCGATAAATGTTTGATGTGATTTTTGCGACCTTCAGCCTTTGCTGTTGCATTTTAACTACTGGAATGTACTTTATCTACGTGACGTCACACCCCTTTTGCCTTTTGGCAACATTTTGTGTTTTTTCGCCAATCACGCCAACCGGCGCAGGATATGGAACTCTTCCCCAATAAAGTAATAAAATAAAATTCTTATTAAACTGCTGGCATGAAATTACAAATGTGTTTTAGCATCGCAGTAAACATTTCATTTTTTGAATGAAGACGTCGCCATATGAACTCTATGAGATAAGACTGTAAATGATGACGAACAGTTCCCCGATGTGTTTTATTGCACCAGTTTGCAATGCCCAATAATCTCTCAACAATTTTCGTATGACATTCGTTAGGGTCATTAAAATTATATTTGTGATTTAATGTGAAATGATCATATCCAACATCTCGCAGTTCATCTGTTTTATATGTTCTCCAGCAATCTGTGTAGATAATACTTACATCAACTACATTGTTTTCTATTGCCACCAGTATGCCTGCCAGGTCATGAATAATGTGCCATAATCAGGCTGCATATTATTACACGTAATTTTCAAGTATGGGTTGGCGAAACATTGAACTTTAAATTCTGTTAAAGACTGCATTTTATCGCGAAAAGGTCGACACCATGTTACAAAGTTATATGATTTGAAACAATCAGAACAAAATTGGATCAATGATTATAATCCCTCGATTTTGTTCATGTGAGCTGCCAATATTGTCATCCAGTTTGTTGGAGAACCTAGTTTGGTGTTAATCGTTACATTACGCATTATATAACCAAACCGGAAAAAAAGTCGTAGTGAAGAGATTTGGAAGGCCATTGACGAAAACAAAGTCTTGGTGCCAGATTACGCGCTTTTGCCAGATAAAAGTTGCTTAGTCCAGAAACTGGAAATTACGAAGCCGTACACAAAATTCTTGGCCATAAATGTTTCTATTCAGGGGATGCTCTGCAATACTTAAATACTAGCATGAAAAAAGACCAATGAAGAAAGCTGAAAGTCACCATGATTTGGTTTTATTGGCAAAAGAGGATGAACGATCTACTGAAATTTACTGTCGGAATATGATTCATGATTATTACCCGAATCGACATGACAAATTGGAAAACATGTGTTTATACGAATTGGCCACTACGTACTAATACGAACGAAATAAACCAAAATCTGTAGAATATTACGAATTAAAAAAGAACCTCAGTTGGTTCAGAAAGCATTTGAAACCAGTTGTTTTGAAAACGCTCTATCATAACACGAAAATGGACGCTGGAATTGAGTTTCACTATAATTCATTGCTGATGTTGTTTAAGCCTTGGCGAAACGAAAAAGACCGATTGGGAGAATTTAAACTCTACCGGGAAACCTTTGAGCACAATGTGAAAATTTTTCCAGAGATGGAAGAATGTCACGAAACAAAACAACGACTACAAGCTGCAATCGACTTGGCTTAAAAGTTGCAACAAGAAAGTGATTTGCACGACCAGCTTGAAAATATCGAAGAACCAAATGAATACATTGATATGATAGCTGCACATTTTGAGAACATGGAAACTCACCAAGAAATTGTTATTAATGAAGATAAATTTAACAAAAAAAATGAATGCCGACCAATGGAAAATATTTGAATCATTATAAAGCAAATAGAAGAAGAAAAGAAAGACCCGTCTGTTCCACCCACAAATCTGATTATAAGCAGAGTTGCTGGTACAGGAAAAAGCTTTCTAATTTAATTACTCAGTCAGAAAGTTCGTTTAATGAGTAATCACAATAATGATGCTGCTGCAGTACTAGCACCAGCGGGAATTGCTGCCTTCAGCATTGGAAGAAGTACAATTCACACGTTTTTCAAATTGCCTGTCCAACATACGAATGAAGCAGAATAATTTAAGCTTAATTCTGACGATTTGAAATTATTTAAGCAACAATGGAAATCATTGGATTTAGTAATTATCGATGAGTGCAGTATGGTTTCGAATGCTACTTTGGCGATGATCAGCTTACGATATGGCGAATGTTGTAAAAACAAGCGAGATTACAGTTTTGGTGGCAAAAACATTATTTTGTTAGGGGATTTATTGCAGCTAGCACCCGTAAATGCGCAATTTTGATTTCAGGAACTGCCTTTGAACAAAGTAAAACAATTGTTTGGTGGTGTTTGTATGTACATACAACTTTTGATACGAATTGGAATACAGAGAGCTAACAATGAACATTGTGTTATATACATAAATATATATATATATATATATATATATTGCGGCATAACTCTCTTAAATAACAGTCTCATACACCAAAAAACGATGCAAAATCAAAACTCAATTTTTATAGCCTCATCACTGAACTGTTCGTTACTATAATTATCAGAACCTAATATTCAGCCCCATTCAGCGATTTAAAGAAGACTAAGAAGAGTAGTAAGGAAAGATACCACTGAAAGAACAACTCAGCGTATAGCAGGCGACTTCAGTGCAGCAGAATCAGTCCATGGATACGACCGAGACAATGATAGAAACCAGTTTTTTTATGAGGTGATAGCTATAGAAAACCATAATTTAATTATTGATGTGGACGGTCCCGTGACATTTGAGAGAGCAGGTAGACATGAAAAACTGCTACTTTGGCAATGAACAATCAACGATTTGGCGAGTGTTGTAAAAACTATGTAACAATAAAATTTTGACAGCAGCAAATTTTTTGCTTTTCAAGATATTAAAAAATCTTCAGTTTTTATCAAAAAATTTAAATGACTAGTATTAAAAAATGCTCTAAAGAGCAACAAAAAAGGTTAATATGTTTAAGTATGAAAAAGGGTTGGACAAGTGCTTCTAATTGACCATGAGAAAGGAAAGGGGTTCCTTCTTGGCTGCAGCTCACTGTCAATGCCAACTTTTGAAAAAATCATATTCGCGCTTTTTTCGTATAAATGAAATCACTCACAGTTACGATAAAAATGTATAGTGTAAAGACACAGCTTGATTAAACATGAATGTAAGGCGACATAGTACCAAAAACCGTAGTTCATGCAGCGTATCACACTCATGCATCAAGCATGCACGCAGTGTAGAACTGCGCAGAAAATTGATTTGTATTGCAGTGCAGAGTGTTAGAGCACTCTGAACAGGTACCATTCCACATATGCATGCATGACAGTATAATACATTCATTGATTGTTGAAATTATATGCAAGTGGGTGTGGCTCCACAATGCAATATGAAGTACAGCAATGCATATGTTAGTTATAAACGAACATTAGACGCACATACCTTTAATACGGAAGTACAAAAGAACAGTGCGGACGTGCACTGAGGCTCAAAAGTATAATGGGAGTGTACAGTGTAGTATAGTCTGTAGAGCAATAATGGTACACAATGCACTGTACAAAGTTGCATTGCAGACGCACGCACAGTACAACAGTAGAACAGTGCAGTTGTAAAACACGTTGGGAAGTTTTACTTCGGCACAGCAAATTTCTATTATATGAAAAAGCACGAATATGATTTTTTCAAAAGTTGGCATTGACAGTGAGCTGCAGCCAAGAAGGAACCCCTTTCCTTTCTCATGCTCAATTAGAAGCACTTGTCCAACCCTTTTTCATACTTAAACATATTAACCTTTTTTGTTGCTCTTTAGAGCATTTTTTTAATACTAGTATATATATGTATTGCCTAAATTTATTTCATATTAATTTTTCTATTATTTGTATAAATTTTCAAAATATAAATTTTTTTATTAAGTGGTGCTTTTTCTGTGTTAAATATAGGTTTTTCTATTTTATGACACCTATGGGAAAATTACCTGTATATGGCCATATTACCCCTTCATTCCCAATAATAATTCAAGTAGCATTTTTTTTAACAAACTGCAACAGGTGTAAATTTTGACTAACTGAAATTTAAAAATATTTTTCCAGTGCTAAAAACGGCCTACTTTCTTAGTCAATTATTGTTAATGTTTTAAATCAGTTAATACTACTGTTTAAAAATGTTTAACTTTAGGGTGGCCATATTACCTGCAAATACTTTATTTTCGAGATTTAATGAAGCATGTATAAAAATAAAGTTATTTTTGCTGCAATTGATTTTTGGAAAAATTTCTGTGTAATTTTTCAAGTTCATTAATAGGTTTGCTTTAACCGGAATATCTGTTTTTAGAATGTTTTTAATTCTTAATTAAACAATTTCAGCTGCGTAACTGAAATTATACATGCAAGAATAATAAGATAATATTAATTTTAATGCGAATGTTAATATGGTCAATTTATTATGTTTGTCTCTAAAACATGTTTGTTCAACATGAAAATCTTTACTTGAGAATTTATAGCACCCCGAAAACCGATATTTCGGTTTGAGAAAACGGATTAATACACCATGAAGACTATTCGGACGCATTTCCGAAAATCTGTTGCAGCAAAAGAGACAGTGTTTTTTATAAATGCTTCTTTAAATTTCCAAAATTTATTGGTTTCTGAGGGTTCCAAAGAATGCTTTTAGGATTCATGGGTAACTCAGAAAAAGCTATTGAAGTTTTTCTTAGTGGTTACATTAAATTTTCCTAGTTTAAAAAACGTTTGTCTTTTTTACAGGGTATGTAATAAAAAATCGTCACATCTAATGCAAAAATTTTCAAAAAAAAAATTAATTACCACATTTAATATACACTTACCTTTTCATATATATGAATTACCCTTAATTTCTGGCATATAATCGGTGGCGCAAATAAATCTGTTTCGAACCAGAAATTTTATTTAAGAAAAATGTAACTCGTTTCTACTTGGTAGTTATTTGATTTTATTTATTAAATAAAATTTCTGGTTTTGTAACTGATTTAATTGAGCTACGGGTTATATACTACTAGAAATTACGGATTGTGTTCCGATTATTTTTTTTAATATATTACATGTTTTATAAACATATACGCCATATGTGAACAAAAAAATATTTTTCTCTTGTTTAACCATCTTTATTTTCGGATTAATTTCATTAAATATACACATATTTAGAAACTTTTATCAGCTGATATCAATTTATAGCAGCCGATATCCAATTTGGTACCACTCAATAAAATTGCGCTGACACATGATCTGTCATGTAAAAGGTGTCATATTCGACGATCACCAAACTGTTAAGTTGAGAAACCGCGCTTTTATCTGTATGAGATGGCAAATTCACCACGTCATTAAATTTATTGCTTTTTATAAGAGAACAAGTTCCTGAGAAGCGAATAATAAAAATTAGCGAATAATGGAAATTACTTTTTATTGATTGATATTGTCATTTCATTTTAAATAAACGCTGGATCTAATTTTGATGTGGAGCTAGCGTAAAAATGTATTGTAAATTAATAATTGATTCAGCTGGGTTGATGTGAAAGTTACGTGTAGGAATGAGCGTTCAGGTAGAGAACGAAAAAATTTATAACAAGAAAGAAAAGTCATGCGCCAAATACAGATTATGTAACAACTTCTAACAGATTCTACACAAAACTTCATGCATGCTGTTTCGGAAACTTCACCGCTTAGTAAGGTAAAATATGATATATAAATACACGATTTGGAAAACGCATAACACATTTGGAAACCCAATTTCAACAATTGCCATCTTCAGCTATAGCCGGAAAAGTATTTGAATTATTTTCTGAAGAACTATATGTGATCTATAGATTTGTATATACACCACATAGTATGCAAAAATTTAGTTCAGTTTAGAAAAACATGACACAGTTGAAAATTCCTTTTCAGCAATTTCCAGCCAATAAGCGGCAATGTACTCGAATTCTTTTGTGCAGCCCTGTATATGATCTATGGAATTTATACACACCAATTAATATTTTAAAAAAATTTAAAAACGCATGCCACAATTGAAAACGTACTTCCAGCAATTATTGCTTCATAAACAATACTGTAACCTAATTATTTTATGTGTCCCTCTAAATGAACGATGAATGCTATACACACCATATACTATAGTAAGCATTTTGTAGTGCACCTCAGTGATGTATATAAATTTCAATATATTTGAAATAGTATAACATCATTAAAATAAACTGCAAACGATTTTTAACCATATATCCTAATTTAATAGCATTCTTTTGAGTGTTCCTGTAAACGAATTATAAATTCTGAACACTTCGCTGTCATTTTCGAGTATGCCTTGGTAAACCTCAATAATATAAATCAATTACATTGCAACCCAAGTATATTGTACCGTAAAATTTCTTAAACAAACAGTAATCTTAATTACTAATGGAGAACTAAGAGTTCTTTTCTAATCACTTTTATTTTACAATACATTCAAACATACACAAACCACACAAGAAATATTTTTACATGAAACTTAATGTCTTAGAGTTTCTAGGAGCATGGCGCCCCAACACACTTTTCGGTGCTAAAACCAAAAGCGACCGAACTCTGTCGTTTCAAAAGCACATCTCAAAACGGGGCTGCTTCGATTCATGTTCTCTGAGTTTTTTAATTGGATGACCACGTGGTATATCTGGGGTCTTATTAACAAGGTTTAGTGCTAAACTGTCACCAATCCACTTTGGCATGGAAAATAAGTATCTCGTTAAAATTGTTTATAACGTCATCCAGCTGGATTTTGCAAGATTTTCGAGTGCCCATATGGGACTCGGCAGATGCAATTAGAATGTTTATTAGCACTTAGAAACAATCTGGTTTTGAGAAACGTTACAATATGTATAAAAGTTAGAGCACTGGCAGACAAACAGACGGACGGACAGACCGACAAACAGACGGGTGGCTAAACAGACAGCCAGACAAACCGAATTCATACGCAATTTTCAACCATGTGGTAAGGTATGGCTCTTCAACCAAAAGGCCGCTGGCAATGGGTAGCTCGTCGATAGCATTTTAGTGGCCCGCCATGTGCTTTCGAATAGTAGAGAAAATTGTCCAAAACACCACTTACATTTTGATACGTACCGATTTACCTGCTAACTCAAAATGGATAAATTTGTGTTACCTACTTCTAAAAATAGTCCTGAATGTGATATGATGGTTTGAAATGGTAACAACTAGTCTTAGTATTCCAAAGCTATTTTATAAACAAGTAATATAAAAACTTTTTTTTTTAAAATCAATTCCTACTTAGGTCAAATAGAAATTTTTTTCCAGCGATCTACACGCTTCGCCACTGACGGTATTTATTCCGAAATTTATATCCTGCTAAATATCTTACATAAGAGAAATTTTTGAAATGTATTAAAAATTAAATAAAAAATAAATAGCTAAAATACCAAAAATTAATAGCTCGAAAAGTATTTCTCACAAAATTATTAGACAAACTGCGTTAGAAAGTTAAAAAAATTGTATTTTTCTTGATATAAATTTAAAATCTAATGATTATGCCGTTTTTCAAATATTGAATTTCAAAAATTACCAAACTTCACAATAAAGTGCCATAGCGATGTTACAGTTAACGATAATGCAGTTTTTTTTCAAATATTAATTAATTAAATTTTATTATTTAATTTTAGTTTTATACTTCATTTCTGTTCAAAAGTATAGACTCACTTCACATTTATAGTCTCCTTCGCCCGCGAGCCGCCTGATCTTCGTCCGTGAACAGCCCCATTATCTTTTACGTGTGAAGGTGACTATAAATATGGAGTGAGTCTATACTTTTGAACAGAAATGAAATATAAAATTAAATTTAATTAATTAAATTTAATTAATGAATTAATATTTGAAAAAACTGTATTAACATCAATTGTCATCCAGTACAAGTTTTAAAAAAATTATTTGAACTTGATAGGATGAATAGAAAATATTTTATTAACGATTGAAAATTTGAACAAGATATATAAATATAGAGAGTGTGTGAGCTAATAGTAGGAATTGAAAAAAAAAAAGTGAAAGTGGGTGTTTTTCAAGGGGAGGTCCAAATACGGGCTCCTTAGTAATTTATCTCGCAATAAATCAAAAAACACTAAATTTTGTTCAAAAAGCATTCGTAGTCACATTGGGAAAAGTTTAGCATTTTTAAAAAGTAATATAGCCGGACTACGAACGACCGCTTTTCATTCTAGACTAGACTTTTGCATCGAGTTGGCTGATGGCTCTGCGAAGGATCAGAAAGTTATCTATACTTACAAAAGAACATGTCTGATGACTCATAATCAACTCCGAGCCTCAACCGTTGCTCTTAGGACAATGGAATTTGGAAGACATGTTCCCGATACAATTTAGGCTCCCACTAAGAAAGTATTTGTGAAAATTTACCATCTAAGAGGGTTAAAGGGGGTTGGAAAGGCTTAGGTCATTTCGCCATATCTCAGCAGCAGTTTTAGGTAGGATCGTGAAATTCAAAATGACAAATCTACTTAAAAAGTAATTAAACACGTATTTCAGCGTTTTTAGAAATTCAACCACTGAGGATGTTAAATGGGGTTAACTAACTACATTCTGAAAAGGAATGAAAATAAAGTGCAAAAGTCAAACAAAAAAACGCGCCATTTTGTTATTATTTAAAGCATTAGCTACATTGTTGTACCTTATGCAGTTTAACCTCATTGTTGTCCGCATCGTAATGACGTCAACGTTACTGATGCACATATTTGTGATTTATAATATAGATTTGATTTTTAGAAGTTTTACTTCTTACGTACGTAACGACCAAGTGTCTTTTTTTTCTTTGAAAGTGCTAGCTGATAGGTAGCCAAATTACTACATTCTTTCTAACTTCCAAATCAATGTAATTTTGTTTAAATTTTATATTTAAAAAAAAAAAATAAAAAAAAAAGGAAAGAGAGAGAAAAGAAATTAGATACGAATACGGAGAATATGAATTTCGATACTTCCATATTTGCCACATGCCAACGTTTACTGAACAAATTAAATCGAGAAAAATATAATGTCATTGTGTATACATTATATGTATGTATCTAAGTATTAATGTGTACCCATGTTTGTATTCATATGTATGTAGGTTTGTATAGGGAAATTTCCGTAATCGGGATCTCAGACAACTTGCGTATTGTAATGAGCGTTGTTTGACATGAGAGTGGATTAAAGAATTGGAAACAGATTAACATTGCAAGCGACGTAAGACCATCTAATTATGTACTAATACATACGTACTAATAAGTTATATATACACTGGTGGAAATTGATTTATGAAAACACGGTTTTTTGACAAAAACTTCTATAATATTCATTAAAAATGAATGAAATTTCATGGGATATACATAATACGTATGACAAATCTGTTACAAAAATAAATTTTCACACATAATATTAAACATAAACAAAAAGTCAAAAATTAAATTTTCGTAATATGCGAACATGGAAATTGATTTATGAAATATCACATTTCATTGGTTATTCCGAAGCAATGTGACAAAAATTTGCATAAAACAAGGTAACGTGACCTGCAAAGTAGACATAAAAAGCGTTATACAGTGAAAGCAATACGTTTCATTTACAAATTTCTCGATGGGTAAACGAAAGATTTTGTCTAAGGAAGAAAGAGGTAAAATCGATGCATATTTAGAATGAGGAAAGTCTGTCCCGGAAATTAGTAAATTAATTAAAAGATCTGTTGGTGTGATATATAACTATAGAAAAGATCCAGCAAATTATGGCAAAAATTTTAACAAAAAAGGTAATCCATGTTTAAACAAGAGACAGAAAAGGGGGGATTCTTCAACTTACATCAAACGCTGGTCACAGTTCAAAGCAGATTTGTGCATATCTATCCCTGCCTGTTACTTCTAGAAGAGTTAGGCAAATTTTACATTCTTCACGGAGCTTGAAAGGGTCGAAAATGAAGTCGTGTCCAAAGTTACTTCTGCGTCACAAGCAGATGTGTTTGCAGTATTGCGAGAAGTACATGGCAATGGGTGACAATTGGAAGAAAGTAATTTTCTCTGACGAAAATAGATTTAATTTGGATGGCCCAGATGGCTTGAGGTATTATTAGAGAGATCTCAGAAAAGAACCGAAATCTACATTCAGCAGAAATTTTGGTGGCGGAAGTTTGATGATTTGGGCAGCGATTGCTTATGATGGCAAAAGTGAAATTGTATTTTTAAACGGTCGCCAGAACTCTTTTGATTATAGTTTAGTTTAAAAAAATTCACTTCTTCCATTTGCATGGCAATATTATGGTTTAGATTATATCTTCATGCAAGACAATGGAAGTATTCACATTTCAAATACAATGAATGATTGGTTTGACGAACAGAATATTGTTCTTTTAGAACATTCACCTATTAGTCCTGATCTGAACCCCATTGAAAACGTTGGGGGACAGATTGTTCGAATGGTTTATGCAAATGGGATGCAGTACACATCACTTGTAGATTTGAAAGATTCAATCTGTGAAAACTGGAAACTAATTGATCAGAAATACATCCAAAATCTTGTTTTATCAATGCCATCTAGAATAAAAGAAACTCTAATGAATAAAGGCGGCTTTACTAATTATTAATTTCAGTTAAATGCGACATTTCATAAATCAATTTCCATATTTTTATGTTACTAAAATCTAATTTTTGATGTTATGTTTTAGTTTATTAACTTGTATGAAATTTTATTTTTCTAAATTATTTGTTGTACATAGCATGTATAATGTATGAAAATTCATTCATATTTAGTTAATATTATAAATGTTTTGATTAAAAAACCGTGTTTTCATAATTCAATTTCCACCAGTGTATATATATATATATATATATATATATATATATATACAGGTAAGGGAAAGTAGGGTAAAACCGGATATCTAACGGTTTTTTATTGTTCACAAAAGCCTAGAAGTGCGAAAAAATAGGATCACAGCACAAAAGTGTTTTGGGACATCTGGTCTATTAAAAAACAAAACCTGTTGCCACAGGAAAATTGCAATCTCTTCTTGGGAAAATGGCATTTTCTAGGACCATCTGAAACAGCTCCGAATTCTAGTGATAAAGTAAAATCGGGTACTAATCAGAAATTAAGTTTTTACACTTCCAGTAACTAAAAGCTTTACTGCAATAAGTTATGAATAAAACTTGAAATTATATCTATACATTTTTTAAGGTCAGTAACATTTTTTCGTTAGGTTTTCTAGTAATTTTTAATGTTGCCATGTAATAGCTTTCTCAGTTTTTACTTCTCGTATCCGCTGCAATCGTCATGTGCCCACCTTTTTCAGACTGAACATTGTATTCATCTTTCACCACCTGTTGAGGGAAGAAAATTAATTCATTGCAGAATTCAATGCAAAACCATGTGTACCCTGTTTTTCCCAACAGGTTACCAAAAATCCACATGGTCGACATCTTTGATAGCTAGATGTACACGGTCATTCCATGCAAAATAAGCAAAAATTAAAAAAAAGTCGTGGCCACATTGTAATCGATTTTAATAAAATTTGGTACAGAGATTCAATTCCTATTTATATAGAGCTATTCAAAATATCTTCACAAAAAATAAAATATTTTGGAAGTTCTGGACATTTAAAAAACTTGTGACATAGAATGGCTTGTATGGAATCGTTCAAAGTTGCAAGTTTAAAGTTCCGTATCTTGAAAACTATTTAACATAAATAAAATTTTTTCATAATATTGTAACCCGTGGACAGTTATTATCATATTTATTTAGTAATAATAATTTCGTAACACCATGGTTGACCTTAAATTGGTTGTAAAAATTGAAGAATTGAAAATTTTGAGAAAATTAAAGGTGTTATAAAAATCAAAGTAATTTAAAAACATGTGGAATTGATGTATGATGCAATGTTACATATGAAAACCAATTTCTCAAATTTAGAAGTTCATCTTCAAAATAGCTTAGAAACTTTAAAAAAAATTACTAAATCACAATTTTTTCTCTTATGTATACTTAAAAAATCAAATGAAGGAAAAGCCTGACATTAACAATATTGCAGTAGCATAAAGTTCAATAAGCCCATGATATGCTGAAAAAAAATTCAAGATTGCCTTTTGATTCCTAACATAACAAAATAAGTTCAGAAAGGTAATATCTGTTACGTTCAATGGGCTATTTCACTTCAAATTTGAGCGCCTTCTCTGCCATCTTGCAAAAAAATGTAGTGCTGCCATCTATATAGAGATTTAATTACTATATAATTGTTTGCCCCGTTTAAATCAATAATTTATTCTACTCTAATTTAAAATATTGTTGAGGAAAAATAAACTGAATGCAAGAATGAAAGTTTCTATATCTAAAATATATACTTTTATCTATAACGTCAAACAATTTTAAAATCTTAAGACCTTTCCTTCAAGTTCAAACAAGCAATAGAAATATTGCATTTTCCTCTCAAAATTTTCCTCTCAAAATTTTTCACTATTTATTTTTTTTTCATTATGGAATAAAAGGACAGTTACTAAATCACTCCAATCTGTTACTTATTATTCATTCTTAATTATAAATAATTTTTGATAAAGTCTTTCCACTCCTACGGCTAATAATGAAAATTGAAATTTCAAGCATGTAGACAAAACCTCAATCTTATATCAACTTGTAATGTAAGTTTTAATACTTAAATAAACAATCCTGAAATCTATTATTTTACATTTACTCATAAATAAATATGATCTACTTATATGCTGATTTTCATTAACATCTATGATATGTCAGCCACAGCTGATTTGCTCATTTAGCATGGAATAACCCACACACTTTTACTTGGCCTCAAAATATCGTTTGAAAGCTATAGAAAACAGTGGTTTATTTATCTAAATCGATCCGCCAGGCTCGATTTATTTAACTGGTGCTGCCCACAAGGTAGCGCGCACCAACGAGAAAACGGGGTACCCTGTTTGGTTCGCGTAGCCGGTTTTACCCTGCTCTTCCCTACTAATAATATTTACGTCCCTAGCGGTGGAAGTTGGAACTAAAACATGTTTTAATCAGTCGAGTTTTGTTTGGAAAAATCGACCAGCGAAGCGGGTGTAGCCTGCTAGTCTATTATAAAAATTGAATGAGTTTCCTTATTGTGAAATTAAAAATGACTACAAAGCATAAAATGACAAAAATGCGTAAGATATTTTATTCCCTTCCATATTGATTTGATTAAAGAAACTGAAATATGGTGTCAAAAGTGGTTGTTACTATTTGAAAAAAAAAATCAAAGTGCAATTTTAAATATGTAGATGGCACCATAATAAATACGCAGCATTTAATGGTGCACATTATTACCAGTCAGTTGGAACCAGTATCATTAATATACAATGATTTGATGTAGAATCAATGTGTTGGGGAAGGTATCCTTTATTCCCATAACTATATCATGTATGTTTAGTGTACCATATATAAATATGGTATTGTGTTAAACATAGTCTTGCTAGCATTTTCAGCTTTTCGAGTGGGCTGCTTCCTGTTAAATTATTAAACTCATTATTACTGTTATTATTACTGCTATTAGTAGTACTATTAAATGAGGGAATTGTACAGAATTGCTAAGGACAAATTTACCCATTGCTTACAAATAAATAAATATATATTTTATGAATTAAGAAGAAAGTAGGAATTTTTTTATTCTTTGGCGATTGCAGAAATTTACCACCCCTTTCCTTAAAAACAAAAGTATGCATGCGCATGCGTTTCTTGCTTGTTTATTTAACTGACCTTTGGTTGTTCAGATAATTTCAATAGTTTGCTAAAGTGGCTCTCAAGTGTCTCAAGACACCAGTGGTAAAGTTTTAAAAATACTTTATTATTATTTTTAAGTGTGTAAAATAAAGCCGATTTGCTAGTTCTTTAGTTGTGACACATTAAACTGACTCAACAAATGCTTTAAAATCATAAGAAATTGTTTCGAATTCACACTTCTCAGGTCATTTTGTAGTTTAATGTTTTCATCATGCAATCGTTTCAAATGTCTATTTTCAATTCGATATTCACATAGATTGGATATAATGAACGAATCGTTCTATTTTCTTCTGTTGCATTTCCACGAAGCCTAACTAAACTAGTCGTTGGGGGTCACCGTAATACTTACCCATCATGGATATGGATAATGTAAAATATTAAAATAAAAAATGTGTAAGCGACTTATAAAATGCATTGCAATTCGAATAAAATCGTGGCTTGATGACGTCATAAACTTTAAAGGCTCGATTACTGAATTGCTTAAAAGAAACATCCTTATAACTCCAAAAACAATAATCCTACTAGGACTTCACTCAAAGGGATTAGTCTGAGTGATATTGCTGAGAACATAAAGTTAACAATTACGATATAAAGAAGATATCAACAAGAATCTAAGTGAATATACAGCATATGATAGACAAGAGATAGATAAAGATACAACATATGAAAAATAGCAAATTAAATGATATAATTACAAAATATCATATATAAATTCATATACTGTTATGTTTTCATATGCATTTTTTTATAACATTTGGCAAATCATCTCAATTTCTTAAGCGGGAATTGCCCAAAACTTAAAAAAAAAAACCGCCGGATCTTTTAAAACGATATTTTTAAAGTCACATAATCTGATTTGCAGCCAATAGCGTATTTTAGCAAGCGTAGTTTAACGCAAATTTAATTTAATTTTTGCAACATTTTCTTTGTGACAAATATCTAAATAAAATATTAAAAAATAAAATATTAAATATTGAAATATTAAATCAAATATTTAATATTTGAATTAAAAAAATTTCCTTTGTTTATTTGTATAACTATTTATAGAAACTCGTATACTTCAAACCACATTGATAACATGCTTTGCTACAAACGTGTCTACCACTCTAACTACTCGTATGTCTTAGCTGTGTCTCTCTCCGAACTCATCTGTCTACTGTCTCTCTACTCTTCTGTATACTCGTCTCAGTATCCGTCTGTCTTTCTATCCGACTTTTTAATCGTGTCTCTACCTGTCTCGCTTCCCGTTACACTACCCGTCTATCAACACGTCTGTCTGTCTGTCTGTCTATATACCCCTCTCTCTATCCGTCTGTCAAGTCGTCTCTGTACTCGTCTCTATCCACCACGCTACCCGTCTCCCTACCCATCTCACTACCCCTCTGTCAACCCTTTTTTTCACCTGCCTCGCTACCCGTCTGTCTATTCGTTTCGCTACCCGTTAGCTTATCTCTGTCGCTATCCGTCTCTCTACCCGTCTGTCTACCCGTTTGTTTACACGTCTATCTATCTCTCGCCAACTCTTCCCAATATTTAAACAATTTAGTAAACGGAAGCCGTTTATCTGTTATTAAATGCAAACAGGAGTAATTTATCTAAAAAGTGTAATCAGATGCAATTTTTTTAAATACATACATAAACCAGCATAATAATTCACCAGTTTTATTTCCATAGTAGTTTATGTCATTTGACAGTAAATCTCAACTTCTTCAACCCGAACTGCGTCAAGCTTTTTAAAAAAGCCCCAAGGTCTGTATAACTGGGAAGGGGAATTGTCCTCAGGGCTATTAGATACATGTTATTAAGTTAAGTGAAAGTTTCGTAATCGGGTTCGCAGCCAATTTCTTATGTCAGAAAGCGTGGCTTCACGCCATTTTAAATTCATTTCTGTAACTTTCTTTTTCTTTTTTTGGTGGGTGGTTGGGGGGGGGGGGGGGGGAGAGGGTTCCAAATATATACACTTAAATTCAAACTTTTGCCCCCATGTTAATATTAGTGTTGTTTGTATTATCAATTAATACTTTGTTGATCGAGCTTCATTCGAAACAAATGTAAAAGACATCTACAGTTTTTTTTTCTAGGAGAAAGTTCCGTAATCGGGCCCTAAGCTAATCGGGGAATTTAATATCATTATTGTTTCTAACTCTTATAGAGTTAAAACAATATTGTAGCTAGCATTATTACTCTTGTTTGTGACCAACCTCTTCTGTGTATCGGAATGGGGAAAAGTTCCGTATCATGTACTGGTTGGTGCCAAAGGCAGTTTTAGAATCTTACCAAATTTTTCTAGAGAGCGGAAAAACATGTTTTTTAAAATATTTACAAATATACGTTTATTAAGCCATGTTTTTGAGCCATTTTAAAAAATTAAGTACGGAGCTAAAATAAAATTTTATTGCCATTTTCGATATTTTAATAAGAAATGAAAATACGTAACAAACAAATTTAACAAAACTAAGCCATTTTTGGGTACTTCTCTATTATCCCGTCGACCACTTTTCATAACAAAAAACTATCGCCAAACTGTAAGATTAAACGCCAAAAATACAGTCCCATTCACTTGATGCCAGAAGCATTATACGTATTTGTTATGCCATCAAGTAGTTTTTAATTCGACATTTGCGTGTATTTTTCATTATGTTTTTTTGATTTATTAGTTATTTCATTCATTAAAATAACAATTGTGTCCTTAAATTCTTATATTTTATTTATTTTGATATTTCAATGGCAACGTTCTTCCGTTTATTTAGCGTTACAGTTTGGCGATAGTTTTTTGTTATGAAAAGTGGTCGACGGGATAATAGAGAAGTACCCATTTTTGTGATAAATAATTGTTATTGCCAGGGGGGCAAATTGTAAACAATTAATAAGCGAACTAAAAAAATTACCGGAAATAATTTGTGGGAATCTCAGGAAAGAAATATCTGATATATATAGCATTTAAAATCTTAAAATGGAGAAGTGGTCCGTATAAAAATGCAAAACATTATACACCTGATATAAGAATTTTTTAATTTTTTTATATTTCCGAAAGCACAGATAAAAGGGTAAAAATCCCGGCACAGATGCCATATACTCACCACGTTGGCGCGATTTTTCCCCGCCTCTTTGGCGAAAACTGTTTGTTGTGTTTGTTTACTTTTATTTTTTATTTTAATTCTATAGATTATTTTTATATGTATATCAATATTAATTTAGGCACAGATGTCATATACGCACCAGATTGGCGCGATTTTTTCCCCCGCCAATTTGGCGAAAACTTTGTTTTTGAATATTAGTTACAAATACCATACAATAATAGCACGTAATTTTTTATTTCAATATAAAAATAAAATAACGTAATAAATGAAATAGCTCCTATTATTCAAAAATGGGAAATAAAAATAAATGATAGTTTGATATAAATAAATATTGATATATATAATAAAAACAATTTATATAATTAAAATAAAAAATAAAAGTTAATAAACAACAATTGAAACAAAATAACCGGGTTACCATGTGAGGCATAAAATTGCCATTTTGTTGCAATCGCGCCAATGTGGTGCGTATATGACATACGCGCCTTTATTTATATCAAACTATTATTTATTTATTTTTATTTACTTTTTTAAAATAATAGAAGCTGTTTCATTTATTACGTTATTTTATATTTATATTGAAATAAAAAATCACGTGTACTATTTGTCACACTATTTGTAACTAATATTCAGAAACAAAGTTTTCCCCAAGCTGGTGGAGAGAAAAATCGCGCCAAAGTGGTGCGTATATGACATCTGTGCCTTGTTTCATTTCACATAGAGGTACTGCTCTATTATCCCGTCGACCACTTTTCATAACAAAAAACTATCGCCAAACTGTTAGATTAAACACCAAAAATGCAGTCCCATTTACTTGATATCAGAAGCATTATACGTGTTTGTTACGTCATCAAGTGGTTTTTAAAGCGCCATTTGCGTGTATTTTTCATTATGTTTTACTGATTTATTAGTTATTTCATTCATTAAAATAACAATTGTGTCACTAAATTCTTATATTTTATTTATTTTGATATTTCAATGACAACGTTCTCCCGTTTATTTGGCGATAGTTTTTTGTTATGAAAAGTGGTCGACGGGATAATAGAGAAGTACCCACATATGTATTGGTACTTTTATGTTAACTTGGCGCAGTTGATAAATCGCCAAATATTTTTCTCATAACATCTTCATATTGCATTCATTTCATTTAAATATAAATCTTTCACTGATTTCATTTGACATACATACATTAAAAATGCATGTCTTTCACTCATTTAATTTAAAATACACGCCTTTCACTAATTCCATTTAAAATACTAAAAAGGAAAAGAAAATATGAAATAATGCCACAAATCGAAACTTTTTATCTAAACATCAAAGAATTGTTCCTAACATACACACGCGAAATAAAAAAGCTGCTAATGGTGTGATTTACGCCAAATCTCTAATACTAATACTACTCTTACTAATCTCTAATACTTTTCAAACAGAAAAAATTCCAGATTAACTTTCCATTTTTATTAAATTGAAATATATTTCATTGTGCTGAATATTAGTGCTTGCATATTTTTTTGCTACATGTACTCCATGAACTTTTCAATTCCGATTGTCTACGAAAATTTCCCACCGGTGAAAATGTACGCACAAAATTTAGTGACGTATGTACTTTAATTGTGCTTTTTTATCTATTTTTTTAATATAACTTCCAAACGGTTTGACACTTATTCTTGGTAATAAATAGACGTCGTTGTCACCTTTATATGTACCTGCTGTAAAAATTTGAACGAAATCCGTTAAATATTTTTTGAGTTATGCTTGACGAAAGGTTTTAATATCCATCGTAGCTATATATGGGGCAAAGTAATACTGCGCTGTGTATGAGTCTTCGTTGCACTCAGACAATTAACTAGCTGTTTATTGCATCTGATTAAGCGTCTCATTTCCAATTAAAATATATCTTTGAATTGAAATTTGGATGAAATACAGGGTCTTGAAAAATCGAAGACTGTGGGAAATAGGAATACAAATATCTCGGCAACTAATTACCTTATCGACTTCATGTTTTATGCAAAATTTATGTTTTTGTATTGTCTTTTATATTCACTCCTTAAAATAAACAATTTCGAAAATTTTTATGTACCTTTTATCAGAACGAATATTTCGAGAGTCCGAAAAAATTAGTTCTGGATAATCGAGGTTACTGAAATTCAGTAAGCTTCTTCCCATTTTTACATACTAAGTACATACTAAATTTCAAGTCCCTATCTCAATTTTTCAGGGAGATGGAGCGTTTACAGACACACAGACACACAGACATACAGACACACAGACGGACGGCAAAATTTTCGGAATCTCCAGTGTCTGAAACGTGTAAATCCGTCATTTTTTTTTTTTTCGATTTTCAAAACGATTACAAGACTTACCCTATACTACGTATGATGGGTAAGTAAAAACAATAACAAGTAAATGTACCTTATCATATTTTAAAAGTTACCTTTAAAAAACTGATGTACGAATAACCTTAATATATTAGCTGAGATGACACGCAAATATGTGTGCCATCAATATTTCCCGGCGCGCCATAGCACACAAATATGTGTGCCATCAATATTTTCATCGAAGACAATTTATTGCTATGAAACAAGACTAGTGATAATTTATTATCATGTATATAAAAACTAGTCGTTGGGGGCCACCGAAATACTTACCCATCATGGATATGCATAATATAAAACATGAAAATAAAACATGTGTGAACTATTTATAAAATGCATTGCTATTCGAATAAAATCGTGGTTTGATGACGTCATAAACTTTGAATGTTCTATTACTGAATTGCGTAAAAGAAATATCCTTATAACTCCAAAATTAATAATTATATTAACTAACGGTTTACTGCGTCGGATGAAGCGTCTCATTTCCAATTAAAATATATCTTTGAATTGAAATTTGAATGAAATACAGGGTCAGGAAAAATCGAAGAGTGTGGAAATAGGATTACAAATATCTCCGCAACTCATTATCCGATCGACTTCATTCTTTATGCAAAATTTGTTTTTTTTATTGTCTTTTATAGTCACTCCTTAAAATAAACAATTTCGAAAATTTTTATGTACCTTTTATCAGAACGAATATTTCGAGAGTTTGAAAAAAAATAGTTCCGGATAATCGAGGCTACTGAAATTCAATAAGCTTCGTCCCATTATCACATACTAAGTACATACCAAATTTCAACTCTCTATCTCAATTTGTTCGTTTACAAACACACACACAGACAGACGGACGGCAAGGGTTTTTTTTTCTGAAAATATGTTTTAGGAATGTTTAGTGTCTGAAACTTGTAAATCCGTCATTTTTTTTTTTCGATTTTCAAAACGATTACAAGATCTTCCCTATACTACGTATGATGGGTGGGTAAAAGGACCCGCGTGCCCCAACCTCCCTTACATGTTGGTGATTTCAGCTAAACGTGTAAAAATAACTAAAATTTAATATTTTTGATAACACACATGGCCGCGATTGGAAATTGTGAGCAGACTCAATAAACAATGAAAATCACTTTAAGTCGGCCAAAAATGCGACTTCGTTAAAATCTGTGATGGTCAATGCGTTAATACTCAAATTCGCAAAATGATTGTGCATTTATATATGTTGCATTTATGTATTTAAATATTATAGTAATCCTATCCAATCTCCTTAATATTCTTCTAGATATAGGGGAAAGGGGGGCACAGTGGGACACGGGGCACAGTAGGACAAAAGGCATTTTTCCTACCATTGAAATACTCAACAATTAGAAAGGTATGCATCATTTAGTTAACCTGTATGGCAACACTGTGTAAACTAGTCTCAGTCACATTTCATTTTGAAGGGAAGTTACAGACATTTTTGTTTTTACTATCACTGTTGAAAAAATCTATCTATATATATATATATTACGCTATCGTACGTTGCACAGAAATCGCGATTATTTATCATTTGCCGATGGCAACGAGAGGTTTGTTTTCACTAAAGTTTTTATGTATGATATTTACATTATATAATGCTGAAATTCGTGTATTCTAATATGCATATAGTATTTAAAAGAGTAGACACTAGAGTGCAGACACACTGCGCGGGATCGGCTAGTCAGGTAAGTTTTACTTTCTTGGATTTGAGCAATAAAATATCATGCAATAATGAATATCATTACATTAATTTAAAGCTTAAACTTTCTTCATTACATGTGTGCAATGTTCTTATTTGTATTAATAAATTTTGTGCAACTTTTTACTTTGGATTTAAAAATACTCCTTGGGGGGGTACAGTGGGACATGTTGATAGGGGCACAGTGGGACACGTCCCACTGTACTCCGATGTAAATATATTTTAGACTATCACAATTTAAAATTCAATTATTCATATAAAGTGATTTTATTTAAACACGGTCTCTAAAAAGGCCTCTGCCAAAATGCCATGCACCTGATAATTCTAAGAGGACCCGAAGGAAGAGGAAATCAGAAGTATTGACTGATACACTTGTAAAAAGTAGAATAGAGCGGGAAACTGTTGAAAGAATTGAAAAGCAAAATAAAGGTAAAAAGAAGTATCCTTCTAATGTTTCGAAATTGATAACAAAAAAAAAAAAAAAAAGATTGTAAATAAAAATTTATTGGAAAGACGAAGATTGGAAGCTCTCTTCAAGTGATAGTGTTTCTGACGATGAGGTGGAAGAAAGAGAAAGTATTTTTGAGGATGATATGGAAGAAAGAGAAAGCGTTTCTATTAATATTGGAGATTTTGTATTACTCAAAGTGTGTGGGAAAAAGAAAGGAGCATATGCTATTATGTTGCAGAAATCATAAATAAAAGTGAAAATGAGTTTGAAGTGAAGTATATTAAAAGACTTTTGCCAGCATACAATTTTGTCTTTGATGATGACACAACCTATTCAGCTGTTCTTGCTGACATTGAAATGAAATTACCAAAACCAATGGCTTGCGGAGGGACAGAAAGAACAATGACACAATTATCATTTCCTGTAGACTTCAAGGTTATTCCATGATAAAATGAACTTTTGAGAACTTTTTGTCATCCTTTAATGTTTAATTTGATGTTACTTTATTATTTTCAATTCATCATACATTATTTTGCAAAGAATTTTTCAACTCATAAATGTGTTCCATTATTATAAGTATTTTTAAGTCTTATCATTTGTAAATGGCTTTCATATCTTCTATGTTCAATATCTAAACCTGTATTTAATAATAATAAATGTGTTGTGATAATGTAGCTAATTTTGTATGTTCCTTACTCACCGTCCCACTGTACCCCATTGCCTGTCCCACTGTGCCCCACTTGGGGACACAATGGGACATCTTGAGTAGCTTTTGAAAATTAGCTTTTTTTAAGAATAAAATAAGTATAAGTTATGAAAAAACTTACAATGAAAGCTAAAAGTTGCCGAAATATTGCTCTGTATTTGTTTTATTTTTTTAATTAAAAGGGAAGAAATTATCATAAAACAAGTGAAAATTGTCCCACTGTGCCCCCCCTCTCCCCTACTCAGAATTTTTCTTCTTTCTATGAAAATTAATCTTTTCTTCTTTCACGACTTTCCCTATCAAAAGTTATATTTTGCTCCAGTTTAATAATCTTTATTCTAAATATAATTTGATTAAATTCGTATAATTTTTACCCTCTAAAAATTAATAGACACTTACTTAAACGTTAAAAAATTCGATACACTCCATATCTCTTTCGTAAAATTGAAGAGACCCCCGATACGTAATGCAAAAGAATTTATATTCCGCGCTAAATGAACTGATAAATTGAGCAACCGTTGTTGTTTTGCACAAGATGGCATATTTATCATGTCATTAAATTTAATGCTTTTTACAAAAGGACCAACGCCTTAGTAACGAATTATGGAAATTGCTTTTTATTGATTCGTAATGTCTTTTCCTTTTATTTAAATAAATGCCGAATCTATTTTTGTTGAAGTGTTTGAATAAAAGCATGTTTTCAAGTGTAATAAATTAAATGTTTCAAGTGGTTTATACAATTTTCCATTGTAAATAACGATTTTTACTTTCTTCTATTTTTACAAGATGGTAGTGGATCCATGCAAAGTTTCTTCTTCCGGTTTTCGACGTATTAATACGTTTTAACAGGTCCTGAATACGAGTTGAACGTTTTTAGAAAATGTCTGTCCGTGATTTTGCGTGTCTGTCTGTCACAAATTTTGTGGGAGCTGATAATGTTTAGGTGCACATCGCCCAAAAAGGTGGCGTTGCTATCCTTCACGATTTCTGCGATAGTTATACCTCAAGAATTAATGCGTGTAATTTCATCAAAATTAATATTAATATTAATTTTGATCCAATTAATTTGACCAATTTATGTCAAGGTCTGACAGAATTCTGTCAGACCTTGACATAAATTGGTGCTGATTAAAGTTTGGTGTAAATCGCCCAACAGATGGTGGTGCTATGCTGGATTTTTCACGATTTCTGCGATAGGTATATCTGAAGAATTTATGCTCGGAATTTTATTAAACTTCATATTCTGTTAGATCTTGACATAAATAGATCCTTATAAGTTTTGTGTGTATACCGCCTAACAGGTGTCACTGCTATCGCGCATGCGAGGTAGCGTATTATTGCTTATTTTACTGTTTTTTACTGTTAATTTTACGGTACAATACTGGCAGCTGGGATGCCAGTATTATACTGTAAAATCAACACTTTTTTTTTTTCAGCGTATCACTAAGCTTGGCAAGAATTTGACGCTGTCGGACACCGTTAAGTACGTACGTATACGATGGCTTGTGTGTGTACGAATTTTTATGAATACCAATGAATTTATTCTTCTAAATGTGACGTCATTTTATCATATTAAAGTAAGTTTCAGGCGCATGAAAGTTGCTACAATGGTTAGAACAATGAAAGTAAATTTGCACTAAACCATATGCGATAAAACGCATAAAATAAGCCTGATTGTGGAAGAATCTCTGATTTTTAATCCACTGTTTTATTGCAAAATGTCAGCTACTCTAGCATTTTAAACCGCTATATCTCAACATTTTTTTAAGATAGAGACGAAAAAAAATGTATTTCTTGTATCAAGGCCTAACACTTATAGGGGAAAAAATCGGATTTCTATTTTTTTTGTATATTTGTTTGACTTTTTAAAACAAAATGTCTGATCAAGATTGGCAACAAACTCGGACGAGATCTTAATTAGCCCTATACACATGCGTAGTCACATCCAAATCGGTATGATACCTATCGCATGACAAAAAATCAGAGGGAGACGTTTGTACGTAGCGCCACTTTTTGTTTAATGTATAAAAACTGAGCTACTAATCACTCTTAAAACTATTAAATTAATTTGTACACATGCTTATATTTTTTACTTCGTATTGGTAGTATCGTACATGCTTAAAATTTGAAATTCTGTTAAAGAGAATCGTACATTTCCTAAAACAATGTAAAAGGCCCTATCTAGAGACATGAATTATAAAAAAAAAATGGAGCACCTCCAACAAACTTTGCCAAAAATCATCGTATAAAAAAACGATACGATGTACCAATCGGTTAGTAGTAATCTCTGCCAATTAATTCTATACTTAAATTCTGCTAGGGAATCGTCAATTTTGACATCATATTTGGATTCTTCGGTAAATGTTACCTTCGGATACGAAACGGAAAGTCATTTAGTCAAGTAATTTAGGAATTATGCATGTTTAGCACACGTAATGTTAAATTTATTTTTAATCGTTTCAAAGTAGACTGCAATGCTAGAAGTTTTTAAAGCATAACTCAAAACCTACTTCGCAGAGTGTGCTGCAATTTTTTATTCGCATATTTGAAGCTTCTAGAAATCGATTTTTGTTATCATTGGTTACAATTAATATTTTTCTCGAAAATTAATTTCGAAAAATATACCATAATAGTCTATAATTAAACGACCGTACGTTAAAGTTGTCTACAGACGAAACTAGTGATCAGAAAGTTTGAAATTTTATGAAAGACATAATAAAGGAATAGGAATTTGTTCAAGCGAAAAAAAAATTGGTTCAAATTTTCGCCTCCAGATGGCGCTTTTAATGAATTGCACATTTAGCATACATTTACGATAGTTTACATATTTTATTGCAACAAAACATTTTCCATATGACGGCCATCATTTTCAGCTGCCATCTGGAATCGTAAGATAGCATGTTCCACAGTCGCCCGTAGTGTGTTTTGGAAAATGCCAAGAACATGTCCTAAAAAAAGTTTGTTGAACATTTTTTGTCGTAATAAAAATTTGTAAACTATCGTACGTGTATGATAAATGTGTAATTCATTAAAAACGCCATCTGGTGGCGAAATTTTGAACTAATTTCTTTTCCTATGTAAACAAATACCCATCCCTTCATTATGTCTTATACAAAATTTCACAACTTTCTGACCAATAGTTTCGTATGTAGACAACTTTAAAGTAGGGTCGTTTAATTATGGACCACCTGTATTTTAAAATTTTATCGAAGGCTATGTATGGTGTACAGGCTGTGTATGATGGACAGGGTAATTATATGGCTCTATGTAAAACATTTAGTGATTTTGCACAGTGATGTACCAATGATGTACAATGATCGTGTAAGGAAATACACTCGATTAAATATTCTACTTGGATAGGTGATATATTCGATATCGCACTTAGCATTTCAGATAACAATTAAAACTAGGTGTAGTTAAAAGAAAAACATTTTCTTAACTTTCTAAAATAATAAAACGATTCAGCAGCAAAATTTTATTTTTGAGCGTTTTACAACAATTTTATCTTTAATTTCTCTATACGTCACTCTTTTAAAATTCAAAATGGGCGTAGTAACAAAAACTGATGTTGCCATTTACACAGATAAAAAATAGAACTTAGATACAAATACTATAAATTAAGGGCATATGCCCTGGAAACAAAAGGTCTTCCTTATATATGTATTTATATGCGCGTGTGTGTATATGCGTGTCTGTGTATATATATAAATAAACATTTAAACAGAGGGATGAGGATGATTTTGGGGTATGAGGGTCATGATAGGTGAAAATGTACAGAAGATTTTTTTTAAAAATGCTTGCCTCCGAACGGCTGCAATAAGTAGTTTCTTACTTTTTATATTGGAATCTACCTAAAATACGGAAAATTTGGAAATAAGTCGTAAGTAGTATATTATAAAATTAATATTCGAAAAAAATATGTATTATAACTTACAAAAAATTAACAAAAATCGTTTTCTATAAGCTTTAAATATGTGAATTCAAAATTATAGCTCATTTCGTCAAGTAGATTTTAAGTTATGCATAACAAACTACAAGCGTTGTATCTTGTTTTGCTACAAAAAAAAAAAAAAAAAAAAAAAAAAAAAAAAAAAAAAACACTAGGAGTTCAAAACTGTATATCTGCATAATTCCTCCGAATAACTTCCCGTTGGTGTCCCAAAGTAAAATTTATCAAAAAAATCCAAATATGATCTCAAAATTAGTTTTTGCATTACAAATTTCAAAGATTGATACAATTTCTGTGTGATGACGGATCCCTAAGCTTAACTTTTTAACATACATTGAAAGAAGACGTAATTACCAATAGTATGGCTATTTTAGTTTTCTCGCCTTTTTTCCCGTTAAATATCTGGGGAAGGGATTCCGTTTTTTTGACCGATAATTGAAATGGAATAAAATGAAAGGATAGGGATATTCAAGCTATGATTTCTTGGTGGAAATTTCAGCTTTCGAAGTTAGAAGTTCAAGTGGGAATTACGAATGTGATCATTAATCCTGATCCGACTTCAGCGCTTTTCAAAAGTATGAAATTTACATCATTTAAATGTATTAAATTTGTTTTATAGAGCCTTAATTCTTGATTGAGTAAGTGGCGATATGCGATTTTCTATGCATTTATTTTATAGTGCCATAAGGACCTTATTGACGAATTATATTAAAGCGCTATAAAAATAATCATCAGCCACGATAAAGAAAGATATCGAGTCCTAATAATGCTGCGGATTAAATGAATGAACTGTCAATAGCTGGCATAGACCACAGTCAGTGTTTTGCAGATCATAATAATAACTGGCTCTGGTGAAACTTGACGGTATGGTTACGCTTAATTTGGCAACCGAAAAATTAAGATCGATAGATGTTAAACTCACACCTTCAGCTATGAAGATACAACAAGCAGTCGAGACTTGATTCCGTGTGATTTATGGAAGACACAGGAAGTCTTAAAACACAGGAGATTTACCTCATGAAAAAGTCAATATCGTCTTAATCACATCTTAAAAAAAAAGTCATTATCAACTGGTAGAATCTTCAGTAATTATTAATTTTATAGGCGTTTAAAAGAAGCACCTTTATAATTTCACTTAGACATGTATTAAATAAATTAAAAAATACTTCCCCCAATATGGCATAAAATTCCAAAACTAGCAGCTAGTTTGTTAGACAGGGAGTAAAGGCGAAAAAGTAAGCTCCCGACTCATCTTTACTAACAATGCGCAATAGTACATATTCTGGAAAAAGAACGCATTGCATAAAATCTGTAATCCAATGAGAAGACTCGTCTCTGAGCTCCGCTGGCAGAAGGTGAAAACTGGTGTAATTCGGCAAAGCTTTTGGCGGGAAGAACTTCCGAAGCGTCCCCAGAAGAAAAATAGTGGGGGGGAAATTTAGTCAAATTAATATATGTTAATGCATTACAGTATTTTTTCTATAGAAAATAATATGTAGACCGATTAACGTTTATACTTATTTTATAGAATCACAGAAAAAAGTTACATTCTGATTGCATTAGTTATTATCTATCGGAAGGTAACGTTTTATTTTGATTTTAATGACGTTGTACAATTTTAACTCATTCATATTTATGTAACTATATATGGCATTAGACTAGTTCTTCGCTCCGGAGAAAAAAATAAAAAATGCATAGAACAGCCAGTTTGTTCAAGAAATGTGTAAAACTTAAAACAACAAATACACGTGCATTAGACTAGTTCTTCGCTTCGGAGAAAAAAATTAAAAATACATAAAACAGCCAATTTGTTCAAGAAATGTGTAAAACTTAAAACAACAAATACACGTGCATTAGACTCTGAGTTCACATTGAAACTCTTTCCCTATAAAAATGGTACTAAAATGCATTTTTAAGTAATGTTACTTGTTTTCAAACTTAACGAAAACATGTTATAGCTGCAAAATGTCAAAATGGTTTCTCCGGGTGCATACGTCTGCGGCTGAAAATCTGGAGGCACGGCAGTGCCTCCGCCAAGTCGACAGAGGACAGCCGTAAGCATACTTTTCTGGAAGCAACTCAGGGCACTTTTGACCCCCCCATATCTCCGTGCTGGAGTATTCCAAAAATTTTAAACTTCAATTATAGAGAGTATTTGGCCCACAGGACCAAAATTTAAAATTACAACTTTCTGTCTTTTCTAGTTCAGGCGATATATGAACTCAAACATTCGATTTTTTGTCACTTCTTACTCACTCGTTCACGCGTCATCAAAAAGATTGGGTAGATCCCGCAGCCCCAGAAACTTAACATTTGGAAAAAAGGTAGTGTTTAGGATACAAAGAAAGGAAAAATTATAAAATCCAGAAAATTCGAAAAAAAAACATTCGAAAATTCAACAAATTCCATCAAAATTGAAAATTGAAAATAATACGATCTTGTAGTCTTGGAAACTTAAGATTTGGTGTGAAGGTAGTGTTTAACATCCAGAAAAAGAAAACATCAAAAACACCAAAAAAATCGAAAGCAAAACTGAAAAAATCGAAGAAATTGAAAAGAACCGAAAATTTGAAGACAATCCGATTTTGTTGCGCTAGAAAATTCAAATTAGGAATAAAGGTAGTATTTAGGATACAGAAAAAGAAAAATTAAAAAAATCCAGAAAATTCGAAAAAAAGATAAAAAAATGCGAAAAAATTTGAAAAAATGAAAATAATTTGATACGATAACGCTCGTATTTATAAATTAATTTGGATGAAACTAATTGTGTGTATTAAGCTCACCAATGCCTCGACCGAGTTCGTTGGCCAGCTTGGTCCGCCATCTTGTTTCAAGATGGCGGCCACGGAAAATTTTTAAACTAAAATAAATATACAAAAAAGTTAAAAAATCAAGTTTATTTTTTAATTAGGTGTTAGGACTTGATCCAAGGATTCCAGAGCATTTTTTGTTTTACCTCTATCTTAAAAATTGGCTGAGATAGAGCAGTTTGAAATTCTAGGGTGGCTGACATTTTGAAACAAAACAGCACATTACAAAAAACCAATGATAAATTTATGGTCAATAATGGTCAAGCAGGTGCAATCCCGAATGAATACTCCGTGTTATTATAACTGTAACTTTGACTTCGAAATTTTGATACGTTGCATTTTCTATTTGTTGATATTTTTGAACTATGATTTACGCTAAGTGAAATGTTGTTGTTGAAGAGGGATTTTCCATGTAAATCCGAAATGTCCAATTTTAATATGTTTTTAATGTTTTATGAAAGTGTATTGTAATGTCTGTAATTTTAATGATTTTAATATAAATTTATAAGTTTTAGTGAACGCGATTTCTCGCAAATTATTTTCTTTCATTGTTGTAATCATTTTCCCAATCATACGCATAAAACTATATATTCATATCCATTAGCGCCAAATTCTCGCCAAACTTGGCGACAATTGGCGAAATCTCGCCAAGTTTGGCGACAAAAATAAGTCTTCATAAATGAAGCCAACTTGGCTATAGCTCAATAATTTGGCGAATTTCTTATTCAAATTCAGTGTAAACGAATCTTTTGTAAACGGTTTCTTTGCATTTTAACTTGCTGTTTTCGAGTAACATTAGCTAAAATTTTAAAACGGAGATATAGGAAAGCTACCTTTTCCTGCCGGTACAGGCCGGAGGACTTTTTTATGAGTTGTCGGATGCAATCTATGTTTTGCATTAAATAAAGTAAAACATTGAAAAACAAATCCCACAGGATGGGGATAGTTTGTTTTAGATAGATTTTAAGATAATTGTCCTATTAGCTAGTACACCTTCCGTTATTGTTTTGTGTTATTTTCCCCGGATTATGCTTTTCTTTTCTTTTGTTTACGAATTTTGTAATAGAAAAGTTCCGCTATAGACTGGCTACGTTATAGACCTTTTTTTTTATAGACAGGTTCATTTTCTTTCACAGGCTTTACTCTATTTAATTTATATATGAAATATTTGTTGTTAAAAGATGTTGGTCGCACAAAAATTTTCACATCTCTCCCTCCCTCCTGACATTACTGGTTGGTTATGGCTTGATAGTCCTTTCTAAATAAAATCATGGTGATTCTAAGATTCTCTTGATTTATCTCTAAATTGAACATAAACGATCCTAAGAAAACGGATCAATGAATTACTATATTGGCATGAGGAAATTTAGTTGCATAAAAATGGAGCATATAGCTAATATTAAGTCTAATAGGAAAACCACAGCCTTGGCAAGATCTGAAGGCACGGCAGTGCCTCCGCCAAGTCGAGAGAGGACAGCCGTAAGCATACTTTTCTGGAAGCAACTCAGGGCACTTTTGACCCCCTCATATCTCCGCGCTGGAGTATCCCAAAAATTTGAAACTTTGTTTTTCTAGAGTATTTGGCACACAGAACCAAAATTTAAAATTACAACTTTCTGTCTTTTCTAGTTCAGACGATATATGAACTCAAACATTCGATTTTTTGTCACTCACTCACTCACTCGTTCACGCGTCATCAAAAAGATTAGGTTGATCCCGTAGCCCTAGAAACTTGACATTTGGAAAAAAGGTAGTGTTTAGGATACAAAGAAAGGAAAAATTATAAAATCCGGAAAATAATAATAAAAAAAAAACATTCGAAATTTCAACAAATTCCATCAAAATTGAAAATTGAAAATAATACGATCTTGTAGTCTTAGAAACTTAAGATTTGGTGTGAAGGTAGTGTTTAGTATCCAGAAAAAGAAAACATCAAAAACACCAAAAAAATCGAAAGCAAAATTGAAAAAATCGAAAAATTTCAAATAATCCGATTTTGTTGCGCTAGAAACTTGGAATTCGGAATAAAGGTAGTATTTAGGATGCAAAATAAGGAAAAATTAAAAAATCCAGAAAATTCGAAAAAAAATTCAAAAATTCGAAAAATTCGTAAAATATTGAAAAAATTAAAATAATTTGATTTTTTAGCCTTAGAAACTTAAAATTCGCAGTAAACATACTGTTTAGGATTCAGAATAAGTTAAAATAAAAAACGCAATAAAATTCGAAAATAAAATCCAAAAGCCAGAAAAATCAAAAAATAAGGAAAATTTGAAAATAATTCGATTTCATAGCGCTAGAAACTTGAAATTTGGAATAAAGGTAATATTTAAGATACTAAATAAGGAAAAATTAAAAAATATGCATAATTAAAAAAATACCCATAAATTAGTGCAGACGATATATGAACTCAAAGTTTCGATTTTTTGTCACTCACTCACTTTTGCGTCATCAAAAAAATTGGGTAGATCCCGCAGCGACAGAAACTTAAAATTTGGAATAAAGCTAGTGTTTCGGATACAAAGAAAGGAAAAATTATAAAATCCGGAAAATTAAAAAAAAAAAAAAAAAACCATTCAAAAATTCAAAAAAATCGAACAAAATTGAAAATTGAAAATAACACGATCTTGTAGTCTTAAAAACTTAAAATTAGGTGTGAAGGTAGTGTTTAGAATTCAGAAAAAGAAAACATAAAAACACACAAAAAAAAAAAAAAAAATAAAATAAAAATAAAAATAAAATCGAAAAATCGAAAAAAATGGAAAAATTTCAAATAATCAAATTTTGTTGCGCTAGAAACTTGGAATTCTGAATAAAGGTAGTATTTAGGATGCAAAATAAGGAAAAATTAAAAAATCCAGAAAATTCGAAAAAAAAATCAAAAATTCGAAAAATCGGAAAAAAATTGAAAAAAATTAAAATAATTTGATCTTTTGGCCTTAGAAATTTAAAATTCGCAGAAAAGATAGTGTTTAGGATTCAGAATTTCTATATAATAAAAGCCTAAGTCATGTGACTGTCATCAACAGTTCCGGGATGTCCGCTTCACTATTTCATATGCCAGGCGGCCATTTTCATTCAAAATTATTTTTTAGAATAAAACAGCATGAAAGTTACATTTTTAGAAAGATCGTTTAAAATAAATTAATATTTGAGAGATGACTTACGTTCAATTATGTATATATTCTCCAATAACTTCAGTTGAAATTAAGTTCGCAAGTTCAAATTCTCTATCCATGAAAGTAAACAAAAAACAAAAAACAAAAAAAAAAACATTCATTCGTCGTGAACGTTTAAAATATTAAACCATGGAGTTAATCGTTCGTAAAGCAAGTTCTCCGCGAATGAATTTTTGGACCGCTGCCTGGTGTCAAAAAATAATTCGCACCAGTGAGACAATCAAAGTTTACCATAATTATGCGCTATACAACCCAACTTCCTTCCAGATCTTTTCTTGACGTAAGTTGAACTCATGTACTGATAATATTTAATGAATAAAATTTCGAAACGAATTATCAGTTAATTTGGTATTTATGTATTATTCTCGCCAGGAAGAGAGATCACGGAAAATGATTGGTAATCGCCAATCATATTTACCATAGTTATGACCAATCGCGTTCAAAATAGTAATTTAATATACATTTATAAAATACATAACATCATTAAATACTTTTATGTTAATTTGCGCAAATCTCGCCAATACCATTTTTTAAATCGCCGATACCAAGTTTTATTTTTCGCGTGTTCGAATTAGAAAATATATTTTGATTTTTAAATCAAATATTTTGATTTATGATATTATTTCTTATTTATTTATTTATTTTCTATTTTAAGTGAAAAGTGTGAATGGCATGTATTTTAAATTGTATGTAATATAAGTATTTGAAATTAAAGCTAAGTATTTTAACTGAAATGGATGACAGGTTTAAAATTTAAAATTAAATTAATGCAGTATGAATGGTTGTGATAAGAGCAATATTTGGCGATTTAGCATTTGCTCCCGGCTAATAAAAATACCCATCATTAAAAATGGTAAATAATATGGAATCAAACTAAAACAATACAAAAAATATCAATGCGCGTTACAATGCTTAACATACATTTAAGGGAGACCAAACTGGTCGCCAGTGGCGGCTAGTAAGTTAAAATAAAAACGCAATAAAATTCGAAAATAAAATCAAGAAATCGAAAGAAATCGAAAAATAAGGAAATTTTGAAAATAATTCGATTTCATAGCGCTAGAAACTTGAAATTTGGAATAAAGGTAATATTTAAGATACTAAATAAGGAAACATTAAAAAATATGGATAGTTAAAAAAAATCGAAAATTTCATATTAAAAAAAAAAAAAAAAAAAAAAAAAAAAAAGAGAGAGAGAAAATGAAAATAATATGATCTCGTAGTCTTAGAAACTGAAAATTTTGTGTAAAGGTAGTGTTTAGGATTCAGAAAAAGAAAAAAGAAAAAACACAACAAAAATTGAAAAAAAAAATCGAAAAAAAAAAAACGGAAATTTGAAAATAATTTGATTTTGTAAAGCTAGAAACTTAAAATTTGGAATAAAGGTAGTATTTAGGATACAAAAACAGAAATAAATAAAAAATCTGTAAAATTCGAAAAAAAATTCGAAAATCCGAAAAATTGAAAAAAAATCGATTTTGTAGCTTTAGAACTTAAAATTCGGCGTAAACTTATTGTTTAGGATACAGAAAAAGGAAAAATTAAAACACAATAAATTCGAAAATAGAATAAAAAAACTCGAAAAAGATCGGAAATTTCAAAATAATTCGATTTTGCAGCGCTAGAAACTTGAAATTTGTAATAAAGGATACAAAATAAGAAAAAATTAAAAAATCCAGAAAATTATAAAAAAAATTCGAAAATATCAAAAATTGAAAATAATTTTATCTTGTTGTCTTAGAAACTTAAAACTTGGTGTAAAAGTAGTATTTACTATTCAATAAAAGGAACAATTAAAATATTCGTTAAATTCGAAAATAAAATCGAAAAATCTTTAAGAAATCGAAAATTCGAAAAAAATTTGATTTTGTACTGCTAGAAACATTAGTTTTAGGATAATTGTCCTATTAGCAAGTACAACGCCCCTAATTGTTTTATGTTATTTCCCCCGGATTATGGTTTTCTTTTCTTTCGTTTACGAATTTCGTTATAGAGAAGTTCCGCTATAGACTGGCTACGATATAGGCGATTTCTTTATAGACAGGTTTGTTTTCTTTCACAGGTTGTACTCTATGTACTTCACATATGAAATATGGATTGTTAAATGTTGTCATCCCCACAAAAATTTTCACAGCTCCCCCTACCCTCCCGACATTACTGGCTGGTTATGGCTTGATAGTCCTTTCTAAATAAAGTCATGGTAACTCTAAGATTCACTTGATGTATCTCTAAATTGAACCTAAATGATCCTAAGAAGACGGATCAAATAATTACTATATTGGCATAACAATCAGGTAACTTAGAATTAAAATCGAAAAATCAATAAATTTATAAAAAGTCGAAAATTTGAAAATAATTCGATTTTGTAGTCCTAGAAGCTTGACATTTGGCAGAAAGGCAGGGTTTAGTACACAAAGTAAGGAAAAATTAAAAAATCTGTAAATAATAATAAAAAAAAGACTAAAAAAAACGAAAAAAAACATCGAATAAAGGAATATAATTTGATTTATTGGAAATTTCCGGAAATTTTAATTTTGGCTTTCTTTTCACACTAAAAAGTTCTTTTATGTTAAATATCAAGTATCTAGGGCTGCGAGTAATATCTCAGATGGATAGCACCTATCCTGGAAGCAATTGAGAGTACTTTTGATACCCCCCCTCCCATAACTTAGTGCTTGCCTAGGAACCTGAAATCTCTTTTTATCTACAGTACTTTGCAAACGAAACTAAAGCTTCAAATTTTTTATACCTGTAAATAATAGGGAGAGAGTGTGGGATTAGCGAAAATCAGTGGATGATCTCAAGAAAAGGAGAAAATCAAGAAAAGGAGGATTACTTACAAAAAGAAGTGAAATCTCATCAAAAAGTCACCTGTAAAAAATGCAGCCAAGTCTCGTAACTCATTTACCGTAAAAAGTACTGAGATCATATAAAGCCAAGTTTAACTATCTTATTAACTCTGAAATTTTCATTCGCAAATCACTCCTAGTCTCTACATCTTTAGTTAATTATTATTTTGTGACTTGGCAATTACGCATCACAGGGAAGTTATTACACCTTACTATGTTATGGAATAGGATGTGGGATAATTTAATTAAGGCAAATTATATACGCACAGGGAAGTTATTACACTTTAATATGTTATAGTATTACTAGGGGGGCTACCCCCTGCGAGCTACGCTCGCCAACCCCCACTCAGACTTCGAAGCCTCTAAAAACATGGCAGCGTTCTTTGTTTTAAAAATATTCGTAAATCTGTAATTGGGTTGCCATGCTTTTAACGTTTTAATGGGGCATTTTTTGATTACCATGGCCTCATACACAGCTGTTGCGACAACTGACGACTGTTTTCGGGATTGATAAGTAAAATCAATTACAACTTGAAAACCAGCTTGTATAAAATGGTTAGGTTTAAATTGTGGCTACCTCTCGGACTTTTATAACAACGATCTGTATTCTATTCTTCCTTTGCGTTTAAGGATGAGAAAAATTCCATCTGCTTGTGAATAACATTAAGAACCACGGTATTGAAAAGTACTGTTGACATTTTCAGTAACAGGTTTTAATTTTCTCTCTATTTTAGTGCACCATCATGCATATTTTCATGTTATTTTAAATATGTAAATTATTTATTTTAATGAATATGTATATACGAATTTTCTAATAATTATTTATCATACAAAATTAATTAAATATTTTGTGCATGCATGTCTGCATTTATTCGGCATCAATTGATGACATATTTAAACAAATTTGCTATCCGCGATAATTTTACACCTTGTTATGTCACTTGAATATTGTCCATAAGAAAATAGGGTACTTTTCCAGTATAGGATCCTTTGCTTTTAGGTTTGGCGTAATTCGAGCTTCGAAAAGGGATAGATTCGTTAATATACATAGATTTGTTGCCAAAAGTTATAAAAACAAACCCAATGAGCATATTACTTTTAAATGCTAAAGGTGTAAAATTAACAACTATAATATAAATTAAAATAACTTTTATTAGTTGTTTTACATGTTTCGACTCTTTCAGAGTCATTTTCAAAAACAAAATGAGAATATTCTAAAACTTTAGAATATTCTCATTTTGTTTTTGAAAATGACTCGGAAAGAGTCGAAACATGTAAAACAACTAATAAAAGTTATTTTAATTTATATTATAGTTGTTAATTTTACACCTTTCGCATTTAAAAGTAATATACTATTACAAGGTGTTATATTTTATTATATTGTTAAACCCAATGAGCTTTTGTTGCTTTTCTATTATAGGGGTCTTGACGCTTTTTTAAAAAGCTTGGCGCAATTCGGGCATCAGAAAGTGAGATTTGGTGCCAAATGACATAAACAGCCATGGAAACAAATTCGACGATTTTTTTGCTTACATGCGTATTTTAATTATACGTATATTATTATTGTTTTTTCTATACAAATTACTTCTGATTATATATAAAATAGGATAAATGACATTTTACGCTAAACAAATTGTATAAATATTTTTTTGCTCCTTTCTTTTGCGTTTACATAAATGACGTCATTTGGACGAATTTATTCAAAATATTTTCAGTTTATAAATTAAATTAAATGCTGACATACGATTGAATCCTAACGATAGAAATGTGATTTTTTTTTTTTTTTTTTTTTTTTTTTTTCAAATTTTCCTGAAAAACATAATTTAATCACAATCTTGTCTTCGTTATCGATTGAAATAAAAGATAAATTCAATTTCAATTTGAAAATGACGAATAAAAAGAAATCAATAATCCCTATCGGGATCCTTTTCAATTTTTTTCTCTTTTTTGTCACAAAAAAACTGAGTAATTAGTTGCCATCATTACAGAAATGTCATTAAAATTAGAAAAATATTAATATCTCGAAAACTAATTCCAATTTCAAAATTCTATTACCAGTTTTGACATCCGCGGATTTTTATGGACAATTGGTATTAATTTCACCATCAAGCGTTTAATATTTTATTAAAAATATCCCTGAAACATAATCAGTCGTTTAATCAGTCGTTTCATAAAATCGTTTCATAAATTCGTTTCATAAAATCGTTTCACAAATTCGTTTCATTAGGATTTTATATATATAGGGTAGATTTGATTAAGACTAACTATATACATCACATTCTCGTGCTACGTAATTGCCAAGTCACAAAATAATAATTAACTAAAGATGTAGAGACTAGGAGTGATTTGCGAATGAAAATTTCAGAGTTAATAAGATAGTTAAACTTGGCTTTATATGATCTCAGTACTTTTTACGGTAAATGAGTTATGAGACTTGGCTGCATTTTTTACAGGTGACTTTTTGATGAGATATAGTTTTATGGACTTTATTGAATAATGAGAATAACCTGTTGTCCAATACAGAGGTGGGTTTTTGAGAAAATTTTGCAATAATTTTTTCATAATGTTCGAAGGTCTCATAAACAGTGGAATGACGTATAATTTTATTTCTTGTTTTGTTTATATTTTCTGTTTCGATTTTGGAATATGTTCTGTTTTGAGAACAGCTTTTCATCGTCTCAGCGGCATACTTTAAAATTAATCATAACAGATTAAAATCCGTTAACAACTGTGGGAGGGAAACATTTAATGTAAATACAAGGTATGGCTATAAATTTCCAAGACTATAACAACAATTATTATAATTGAAAGTTCGTTGGTTGGTTAACGATTGTGGTTGAATGGTCACGTAACTGCGCACAATACTGGCTTACGCGCTATTTTCGTCTTACTTTCTGTTGTTGAAGTACGCAAGCAAACGTTAGCTGTCGCATCGCTCTTGAAGTGAAAATAATGAAGCAGAGAATAAACATTAAATTTTGTTTCAAATTGGGAAAAAGTTCTTGTTAAACATGTAAAATTTTGCAGCAAGTGTACGGTGTTGATGCATTATCACGTTTTCGCATTTCGGAATAATGTCGACGTTTTCATGATGGTGTACCTGAGAAGCGTTTTTTGGCCATCTTGCAGTTAAACCACCCTTCAAACTCTCCGGACTTGGCACACGCAGACTATTTCCTGTTTCCCAAACTTAAACCATCACTAAAGGGAAAAATATTTCTGGATATTGATAACATCAAGGCAAATGTAACGTCCGAAATTAAGAGTATTCCCTTGCAAAACTAATCAAAATTCGTTAATATGATTATTAAACCTGAATAAATGATATACGGAAATTGAATAAGGTGTTTTTGTATTGTGACTTTTTGAAATCGATATTTTAACGCCATTTACAGATGTTTTTTCAGCACTTTTTTATTGTGGTCAAAGGATTATGCCCGGAGTTAATAGGTTTTAAAGCGCTTGAATTATATACGAAATTTTTTTAACTTGAACGATCTCTGTTGTTATATAGCAAAGATAATAAATAATAACAAAGGGATTTTAAAAGCAAATACCGATGAACGAAATATGGACGCATTGCGTATTTATTTCTCTCAATTTTCTTGTAAATTATTCATAAGGTTATTGTGAATTATTCATAAGTTTTCTGAACAAAATGAAAAAATATTTCTTACTTCGTTCGTTTTCCATTATATATATATACAAAAATTCGGCTTTCATTTTAATTTTTATTTTAAATTTGGCTAACATTTTTCAGACTTCGATAATATATTGTATTATTTTTTGAGTTGTTTCCGACTTTTCCATTTTAATGCAAAGGAAAGAACATTTTAAATGCACCATAAAAATTATAAAAAAAAAAAAAAAAAAAAAAAAAAAAAAAAGAAAAAACGCAGGAAGTTTTGAATAATTAAATCTTTCCTTTTCAAATGCAAAAAGAATTGCCACAATTTTGAGAGCAGAAGCAAGGCCGGAAATATAAGTATTTATATTCTGACTTTTTACATTTATTTTAAATACGAATTCTCTGTTATAACGACCCGGGTGTAACGAGAACTCGGTATTAACGTGGAATTAGTCAGTAAAAGATTAGTCCATTATAAAAATACATTGCAAGAAACTTATTTATTACGAGTAAACCACGGATGTAACGAGAAAAATTATTTAAAAGTGCCGTTTTTAAAGAATGATTCCTTCAAGGAAATATATCATTTCATAGTGCCTATGTTGCCAAAAATGATGAAAATAAGGATTATTGTTTTCATCCTGCTTTTTCTATTGGCTGTACCTTCCATCGTTTTATTTTTCTCTTCTTCAAGAGAGAAAGAGCTGCCAATAGGCATGCAGGAAACAACCAACCAACCAGAAGATGACGCGACAATGAGAGTGAAACAATAACCTTTCCATTCACATATATGCAGTTCGTTTAGATTGTTGTGTGAAACTTTAGTTTCTTAGAGCCCAAATAGGAAGTGATAATGTTTTTCATAGCTTAATTAGACAAAATGTAAATGATGAATAAGATTCTTAAAAAAAAAAAAAAAAAAAAACAAAAAAAAAAAAAAAAACCCAGATTGAAATTATTTTTTTCTTCGAACTTGCTAATAAAGTAAAAAAATGGCAAGAGTGATTTATTTCCTTTCTTTCATTGGATTGTTCTTTATTAATTTACCTAAGCAATCAAATACTATCAGGATAAAATTAAACACGGCATTTTAATTAAATTTATTTTCATGCTTTTAATTAAAAGACATAAAATACCTCTGCAAGTTAAATAATTCATATGTTTTTACTGATTTAATCACACTTTTATCTATTTTTTGTGATTTAAATACAGAACAAATGATTAGAGCTTGAACTTGTTTACTGCGAGAATTTGGTTTAAGGGTGTGTTCAAATCCAAACTAATTATTTTGAGACACATTTTTAAATTCATTTTTGCTCTAAAATGCATTCAATTGGCAGGTTCTCTTATTCAGAAACTTTATAATGTCCGAAATTGGTCGATTTTTTGATAAAGGCAGAATATATTTCAAAAAATGCTGTCAAAGTGGACATTGTGAATTTCCCGAATCGATAACGCTGGAAACAAAAAAATATATATATCGTACTGTGAAAATAATTGTTTGTAAATCAATTTCTAATTTATTGAACTAAAAATAAAAACATAGGTCCCTCATAAATCTCTTCATAAATCTCGCCGCCAAGTTTCATGTTTTTACTTTTAAAAATGAGTCTGAAAATGTATCTCAAAATTTTGAGTTGTTGAGCGTGGAAAAATATTTTTTTAATACCGCCTTAAACAAAATAACTGGTTCCTTGATCTGCCTTATGACCAACTGTACTAGTTTTCTTCCCCCTCCCCGTTGTTTCTTTGTTAAGTTTGTTATTTGATTCATATTTTCTCTTTTATTGTTCTTGTCTCTTCCACTTCACTTATTGTTTGCACCCTGTTTTACCTAATGTGGGTGTTACTTCCCCTTTTTTTTCACTTCTCTTGTATAAGAGGGAAATAACAGTCAATAATCAAGCAGGAAGAAAACAACTAATCAGAAGCTGACACTACAAGTATGGTAGGAAAACCACGAGCCAAAAGGAAAAAAAAAAAAAATCAGAACCAAACGTAAAGACGACCGTCTAATCGTCGAGGTAAATTAAAGCAAGTTGGAAATTGTACGTTAAACGTGATAAATGAGGTGCGTTCTTACTATAACTAGATTTACAATGTATAACAAATATCGGTATTATTTCAGTAAAATGAATTATATCGTCTGTTATGAGCGAAATGAGCGTGCCTTTTCCCTTATTTCGTATGTCACGTTTACAAATGCGAATTTCTTTTTTCGACATCAGATAGCACTACAAAACTCACCATGGAGATCTTGCTTTGCGAATGATTACCTCAATGGTTTAATATTTCTATGATTCACGATGAACAAATCTCTTGTGTTTATTTACTTTAATGGATATTTAGATAAATATTGGGCTGTTAACTTAAATTCACCTGAAGTTATCTCATAATCTATACATTTTTTAATGTAACTCATCTCTCAAACAATTTTTTGGAACGATCTTTCTAAAAATGTAACTTTATGCAATTTTATTAGAAAAAAACATTTTGAATAAAAATGGCATTCTGGCATATGAACAAAGAAGTTGTTAGCCTGTATTTGTTTTCCTCAGTCACATGACTTGTGCTTTTATTATATAGATTACGTATGATGGGATTTAATAGAATAAAGAAAACTTTTGTTAATATCTTTTTAAGTTTTGATTCGATTTTCATAAAATTTGAAATGACTCGACAAAATTTTGCAACGATTATATATATTAAATTTCAAACTATTCGGTTGGGTAGTTTTTGCGCTTTTATATGCGGACGGACGGACCAAACGACGACTATAGCTGCTACGTATTTAGTATTTATATAATTACGAACGCACCTAAAAATGAAGGTATATAAAATAAAAATAAACAGATAATTGATTAAAAAAATTATGGAAAAGAAACGTCATTGGAAAATGGTAGCAGAGGTACAATAAATGAAATGACTTTACTTCTTTATAATATTAGTAATATTAGTATCAATGAAGCAAAGATTCGGGAATTTCTTAAGCTATTTTGATCCATACATGAAGAAAGATGCGATCTCTTCGACTTTATCAAGAACTTTTTTGTTAAATAAGATGAATGGATTTAGGTTACAGTTGAAGCTATGAAAAGACATCCTCAGATCATTGATGACCCCAGTGTACAGGTGAAGGAACATTGCCAACTCCGTCTCTCTATATGTAGGACATTAAACGCTCAACGGCTGGGTTCGCCCTCAGCCGAGTGGTCTTCCTCAGGCATTAAAATTAAAATTAAAATATAAAAAGATTTTTTTTTTGAGATTTTTCCACTTTTGGTAATCCAGGACTACTCGTGTATATATTTTTAAACCCTTAAAAAACAAACAGAAAAAAAACAGCGCCCAGCTATATTATAATTTGTTATAAAACCATATTCATACACATGGTAATTAGTATACCGTTTTCTTTTTTGACAATCCAAACAATTATCCATCCTATTAAAATCCGCGCGCTTAACCCCAAAAGCTCGTAAACCACAGGGCGCAGGGATACGAAATTTCGCACACGGTTTGCTGGTAGGGGGCCCATGAACGATTGGGGCAAAGAATTCGAAAATTTTAAATAGAATTTTTTTATTTTATGTTTTTGACAAATGTTTGCCTTTTTTATGTTTAACACGTAATCGCGCGAGTTCTAACCAGTTCTAAATGTTTACTGCAATGTGAGATATACATATTACGTACGCCACGCTGCAATACTAAGAAGCTGTAGCGGGTATTACGATAATTCTTTTACCTCGCATGCAAATAATTATAGATTATTTAGTTGCGCTTAATTATTACCTTTTTCAAAAAATAAAGAAAAACATTTTATCACAAACATCAACAAAACTTTTTATTCTATTTATTCCTTTATTCCAAAGATATCGTTTTATCGTCTGCTGCCATAGCAACATGATAAATTTAATTTAATTAAAAAATGCACTGTAGTAGAAAAATATTTTTATTTTAAATTTTGGTTTTATAATTAAATTCATGAACTCCCGTGCGTAGAACGGGTTAAACAGCTGGTTAATATTGAAATCAGTATTTTGAAGTACTCTAGAGTCTAATAAGCTTATCCCTTTAAAATCACACACACAATATACAAATATTTTAGCACCCCGTTTCTCGTATTAATCTGTTCCATTATTGTAATATTTTATGCGAATTGCTTTTCTCAGACTCGTTGACTTACTTTATAGTTAACATTAAAAGACTAAAATGTTTGAATTTCTGAGAGAAGTTTAAAAACTCAAGCGATTTCCGTTGTTGCATAGAAAGTTCATAAATAATAAAAAAGGCGTTTTATATGCTAATAACTGCTGAACGATATATTTCCGCATTGCGTATTCATTTTCGTCAATTTTCTCGTGAATTATTCATTTGGTATACCGTAAAGTTTTTAGGTAAAAGGGAAAATATGTGTCTTGCTTCATCTTTTTCCAAAAGTTTTAAATTTCGTATTTATTTTTATTTTTATTTTTATTTTAACATATTTCAAAACTGAGGTGTTTGAGCTATATAGTATATTGCTTTATTTTGAAAGTAAGTTTAAACTTTCCCATCTCATGAAATCCAGGAATAACCAGGTATATATTCCCCCTTTTTTTTCTTTTTTGGTTTTTTGCTATATCGTTTTCATTTATAATAATTTGTTTAGTAAAAAATAATGGAGGTAATAGCTTGTACTGTGCTTTTTTCTGTGTTGAAACAAATAATACACGTAATTCCTATATTTTGAAAATTTGTCATTATTATGAAATGATGGAAGAAATTCGATAATATGCAAATATTTATGAAAGAAATGTTTCATTATTGTGAATTCATTTCAGACAAATTTGTAATGAATTATACCTAATATTTAACACTAAATTTCTAAGCAAAAAGAAAGTTATGTATCTCTTATTTTTTTGTTTTCTATTACATGAAGAAAAATTTGAATATCGTTTTTATTTATATTTTAAATTTGACAATCCAATTTAAACTCAATTATGGCTGATAGTTATTGATTTGTTTCAATAGATGTTTTAAACGTTTAAATTTTAAGTAATTCAGGACTAACCATCATGCATATGTTTTGAAGGGGTTTTTTTCCTTAATAGCTCAATATATGGATCATACTTAATAGTTCTAGTTTAGTATAATTTATTTTTAAAGAACTTTAACACTATTCCCTGGTCCGCGATAGACAGGTTTGCATAACGTCGGACTCGTGATCGGAGGATTGTAGGTTCGAGGCTTGACGACAACCACATGTCGCCATGTATGCTAATCGCATCTGGTTAGAGTACCTCTGTCTGAGAGTAGTGACATATAGGATATAAAATTTGATTGATTGAGAAGATTCTGGAGAAAACCGAATCGCCAAGCATCTTGGCGAGCCTGCTATTATCGCCACGATATTTCTTGTCAACTTGTCTGACTCATATATTCAAACTCGTCCACGCGATTATCGCCAAGTTCTGGAACAAAAAAGTGCTTAGTTTTTCCAAAGTTATGAGAAACGTGTCTGCCTAAACACTGTCAGGGCATCGTGTGTCGCCACTTTCATATAGAGGCACCCTGCATCTCGTGCACGCTCAATTCGTCGCCAATACAAAATCCTCGTGGCGCCAATTGCCAGTCTCTGGGGTATCCAACAAGACGCGGTTCCGATCGTCTGGCCTATGAGCAAAATTACTGGGCCGCTTTAGGCAGGCTGCATACCCAGGCGACAAGCGACGCAACGGACGCGACATAAGAAAAGAGACAGATTAAAAACAATGAAGAGACAGGTTTGAATTTCAGAATTTTTCTCTAAAGTCACGCGTTGTGTCGTTTGTCAGCTCGGTGTGCTGCCTGCTTTAGAAGTCCAACCCCGTTCAAGTATCTGACAATCTTATTCCCAGAAGGAGCAATGGCATTTGCTAGGACACGATAACGACATCCTTCGTTTGGAGCAATTCCAATACGTAACGCTTGAGAGCTTTTTCTTCTGAGCCCAGCGATGTTTCTTTGTTATGAGCTTGAGTGCAATTATTTGATTTGCGTTTTGAATTTTTGCATTTAAAAAAAATCAAAAATATTATATACAAAAATCAAGGTAACGTATAGGAATTTCATGCAGGAATCCTAAAATGTTTAACGTCTATCATAAAAAGCTTAACAAGCTTTATATATTTATTATTTTAACTCAAACATGTGAGAAAAACGCTAACATCTCAACTCAATGGAGTATAAAAAAGACATATGAGCCATGATAGATCCACGGGCCATGATGATAGATAATGTCATTATCAGACCAGCATTGATAGTATTCGGTTGGATTTTATGAAAGGTAGCTAGCAATTTTTATTTGATGAGAGTAAGCAAAAGTGCTTCTCCGTAACGTTATTATGGCAAAGTTGGCAAATGGGCATTTTAAGTTTCTGGTGTTTACTTCTGCATGTATTAGGTTGTTCGGAAAATTCCTTCCGTTTAGGAAAACCAATTCGTACCGGAAAATTCTTCCCTTCAATTATTATACATTAGATATCGGAATTGATATCTAATAATTAAGTGACAGAATTTTTCGGTACGAATCAAATTTCCCAAACGGAAAGAACTTTCCGAACAACCCAATATTTTGTGTCTTACTAAATGTTTGTTATCGACTTCAAACCAAGTGTAATCAGTTGAATTATTGTGATTATGTTATTATACTATTTACGAATCCCACATACATATACACATTATTAAAATATGTTATCCTCCTTTTGACACTCTTTTACTTAATTTATCTTGGTTTTTAAATGTAAAGATGAAATTTTATAATCGATGTTTCACTCCCTTTTCGATATGCTATAACTGTAAAAATCATGTACACAAGTGTGTTTCCGATAACAATACAACATTTTAATATTTTTAAACTTAATTATAAATTAATAAGTTAATTTTAATGCATTTTTTCGTTACCCGGCTACAGAGGATAAATCGTCAAATAATCTTTCTGGTTACAGTTATTTACTATTTTCAAAAACAATGGATTTCACTCTGAGCCGAACCACTCTCGCCAAAATATGCCTAATGGCTATAAAATTTCAACAACGAAATACTTTAAATTCTAAAAAGTAGAAAATATAATTAAAAAAGAGTGCAATAACTGTTTTAAAAAATGCTCTGTTATCATTTAAAAGTTTAATATTATTTAAATTATATGTATAAGTTTAGAAAACAAATTAGAAATCCAAAAAATATAGTTGAAATATTGCTTTTTGTTTCTTTCCTGTTTGCCATATTTTAAAAGTACCTGAACTGAACCAAAAATATAATTTGTTTAATAAATTCACACTCTATCAAGCGAAAATCAAAGCTTGTGTTATTTCCAAAAATCGGGGCCCACGCCAAATTAACCTTTCGCTTAGGGGCTAGGACTGGCGACTATTTTTATATTATCTCGTGCCACAAAATTTTAATTTACAAAAAAAATAAATTTCTGCTAGATTTCTCTTGAAAATATCCTAGTATAAGTGTATGGCAGAGACTATATTTCGAAAAGTGGTGCGAGTAGAATAAAGAAATAGTCGTTGGGACGACATATATCCCAACCGCGTACAGAACATTTTTTAAATAACGTGAATTTCAGTCATAAAATTGGGCATGATCTTTAAGATAAACATTGGATGGTTATAAAATGCATTTTTTTTAAAATATATATGAGCGAAAATCTCATTGTGTGATTTCTCAGTCCCTACTGTCCTCTGTTCTCATCATAATATTTGATGATTATAAAATGCGTTTTTTTGAAAATATATATGAGCGAAAATCATATAGTGTGATTTCTCAGTCACTACTCTTCCCAGTTCTCATCCCATAATAACTTGATCCTTAAAACCATCAATAAATTATTAAAAAAATTAAAAAAACAATGAATTTATTATAAATATGAATATTATGTAGCATAATAATAGTATAATTTTTATAGGAGTGACATGTGTAATATTTGCTTTTGTTGGGTTTAAATTTGTGTCCCTTATTTTTTTAGCCACTACTGTCCCGTTGTATGAATTTCCTCATATTTCCACCAGATGACAGTATGCAGTCATTTTCAGTAGGGAAGCACATATTCTTAAAATATCGCCATTGCTTACTGTTTGTCCGTTCAAAAGATTTTCCAGATTGAAAAGAATGGGGAAAAGGTAAGCGTACCTTTATTAACCGTCACTACTGTCCCCGTTGTTAATTTAAATATTGATAGTCATAGATTAACCAATAACTAGCTATTTAATCGAAGGTCTGATATGTCTTTGAAAATAGAGCATTCCTAACCACAACATTCCAAAAATGTTCTCTTTTAAGTAAAGTGGCAAAATCGCAAAAAAATTTACTTCTGCCCCTGTTACAATTTATGTTTTGTCTAATAAAAACTGCCGTATCATATTTACGAGGGTGGGCTGATAAGTTCGAGGCCTCACAGTGAAAGCACAATATTTTTGACAAAATTTCATATTATTTTTTAAATGTAGTCCACTACAACTTAATACATTTAAGACACACTATTGTGTGCAAATTCTTTAGTGCAGCACTGTACGAGGGTGGTTCGAAAGGTTCTCGGCCTGACAAAGAAAATACAAGATTTTTGACAATATTCCATTTTATTTGTCAACTTGCAACACAATACATTTCAGACAACTTTTGAGAAATGTTCCATCTTCGGCGTTTTTGGTCGACGTTCAAAAAACGCGGCACGCATCGAGCGGAAAGCTTTCTCATACCCAAAACATCGTGAAAAATGTAGTGGACACGATCTATCGAGATGTTTGCAATGTCAGCAAGTTCGCGTATCTCAATCGGCGATCATTTAATACGGCATTGTGAATTTTTGAGAGTGGTTGTTGAACGTCCTGACCATTCATCATTGTGAATTGATTTCCTACCATGTTTAAATTCAGCAGCCCACTTATTTATTGTCGAATATGAAGGACAAGAATCTTTTAGGGTGGAATGTAACTCTTTTTGTATATCCGTGGGGATAAAACCTTTTTAAACAAAGTATTTTCTTACAGCTCGAACTTCAATTTTTTTCAATTTTTAGAAATTGTCAAAACGTGTTTACTTTATTTTATCGCCCAGCAAAAAACAATAAACTCACGCGTCTGCAACTCGGCAGCATGTCGTCTAAAGAATCATACTTTACTAACATCATTGTCATTTAGTCATACTTGTTCCATCTCTGTGTCAGGCCGAGAACTTATCGAACAACCCTCGTATTTTTCAGTAAAGTTTGTGACCATCTACTAATTATTAGTCTGAAATATATCAGTAGTCTCTAAAAAATTCAAATTGAGCCTAATATGAGACACTTAAAAATCAGATATCAGCCGAAAATCACGCTTATGATATTTTGGCTCATATATTTACTGTTTTTTCACATGATCCAAATAGATTGTTTGTGTTAGTAAATTTTGAAGGTAGCTAGTAGTTTTGCGCGCTCTAAAGTAATTAGCAATATATAAATAAACAATTGTACTTTAGCCAAAGATAGGTAAGATATTGGCTTACCTCCTTTTTCAGCATTCATAGTCACTCCTCATTTTTCCGCGTGCCAGGTCTGCCAGTCTCCATGTCGATGAATCCGTTTATTAATGATGTACACTAATTAATCCATGGTAATGAATTATCCATTATATGTGGCACACACTATGTTTTAAATCCTTGATGATTCACTATGTGATTGTGAAATGTGAAAATATTGTTAATTAATAAAACATTATTCATTATACAGTTTAAAGTATTTAATTTACATTTCTTATATTTAACAGTTACATAATTTTAATTTTAAACATTAGTTAAATTTAATTTAATTTAAGGGAGAACGAAATTACATGTTCGTTTCCAATACGCGAGAAAAAGCTTCTATTTTTAAAGTTCTATATAGCAGAAAGAAACAATCTTTTAGTCCTTTTTATATGATGTCAATTTTTAGTTCTTTGATTGGTTAGAAAATGACGTAAAGTCAACTCACGTCATTCATACGAATTTTACTTCTTACTTCCTTGTTCAGTTCACATTCACGAGTTTGTAAAAATCTCTTCATATTGCATCATGGATTTCACTTCCTCTTTGAAATTGAGTTAAGTACTTTTTATCTTGATGAGTTTAAATGAAGTAAATAAACTGTCATAAAATCAATTTGCGGAGATTATTTTCATGATATATTACCAACAATCTCCTCCTTAATCTCTGGAATTTGATTTCTTAAATTTAAATTTCTCCTGTGAACTTCAAAGATAGGTTTGGGAGTGGGCTTAGTTAGGATGTCCGCTATCATGTTCTTTGATTCACAATACTTTAGATTAATTGTACCATTGTCCCTTAAGTGTTTAATGGAATGATATCGAATATCGATATGTTTGGTGCGACGAGTATACTTTTCTGATTCGATCATTTTTATGCAGGACTGATTGTCCTCATGCACAGTTATTGGTAATGTCTGTTCTAAGTCGAATTCTTGTAGGAGTCTAATTAACCATAAAATTTCTTGCGACTCATTTGCTGTTGAAATATACTCAGCTTCAGCACTCGACATGGCTATACATTGTTGTTTTTTGCTAACCCATAATAACGGATTTTTCCCCAACAAAAATAGGTTTCCGCTGGTGGACTTTCTAGTTTGTATATCTCCAGCTTAGTCCGAGTCACAATACACTTCTAGTTTAGGTTGGTGTGTTGTATTTATTTCTAATTTAAAGTTTTTAGTGTGATTTAAATAGGATATTACTCTTTTAGTTGCCTTCCAATCCTTCTGTGAAGGGTTTTCGTTTTTTTCTACTTAGGATGTTAACGGCGGCTGAAATATCTGGTCTTGTTACAGTAGCGATGTACAAAAGCGCTCCAATTGCCTTTCTGTAGTCGATGTTGTTTGGCAATGGTATTTCATCATTATCATAATTTAAGTAACCTGTTTCCATGGGCGTTTTGTAAGGTTTTGCATCTTCTAATTTAAATTTTCTAACTAATTCTTCAATTTTAATTTTTTGATTTAGCTTATATCCTTCGTTTTTTTTTCGACTTTAATTCCTAGGTAGTAGTTTAACTGACCTAAATCCTTTAGTTCATATTCAGTTTTAAGTTTCTGTATAATTTCTTTAATTTCATTTTCTTTTGCAGATATTAATATGTCGTCTACATACACGATAATATAAGCTTTTCTGGTTTTTGTATTACGTATGAATAAACACGTGTCTGAAGTTGATTGTTTGAAATTTAACTTTTCTAATGATTCTGAAATTTTTGTGTGTTTTTCCGTCTGAGGTTATCGTGGTAATGTTTACATTACCTGACCCGTAGGATTTTAGTTTATTGCCGTTGGCAATCCCGACGTTAGATTGTTCTCTGTTATTAAATTCTTCAAATAATTTTTCATCATTTGATATATGGGAGGACGAGCCAGAATCTATGATTCATGCTTTATTTTGCGATTTGTTAGTTAAAAATGCGCAATTTTTCTTTTCTTCGGTTCCAAGATAAGCTGTGTTTTTATTGTTCGGTTTATTTGAGTCCGCGCTTCTAAACTTATTTTCGTCTTTTTGAAAGACTAATGAAAAAGAGAAATGTTTTTTGTTGTTTTGTTTAAAGTTAGTTGTTTTATTTCTGTTGTGCCAGCAATTAACTGTGTTATGATTTTTCATACGACAAATCGTGCAGTATTTTTCTTCCTTTTTATAAACCGTGGGTTTAAATTTTCTTTCGGCTCTAAAGGCTTTATTTGAATTGTCACTGGTATTGGAATGCTCATTTCTTTTATTGAATTCATCAGTCAATTTACTCTTGATGAATTCAGGAGTTAATTCGTCTTCCTGCCTGGCTTCTAATGCGGTTAAGGAGGTAGCGAGCAAAGCAGTAATGCTGAAATATGATTAGATTTAATTTCTTCGCCTATGGCTGATAATTTATCTATAATTTCTAATATTTTGGTTATATGTGTGATCACATTTCCTCCTTCAGATAATTTTGTTCCGTAAAATTTCCTTAGTAGGAAGAGTTTGCTGGAGAGATTCGATCTCTCATGGATGTTTTTTAGCGTATTCCATGTGTCCCGTGCATTTTGTAAATGCTTAATATGGATGATTTGGTTATCCTCAATACTTAAATTAATAAGAGCCCTTGCTTTTTTATCTTTTTTCAACCAATCGGGTGTCATTGGATTAGGTGGGTCGTCTGTGACGACTTCAAAGAGCTCTTCTCTTATTAAGAGCATTTCCACTTTAAATTTCCAATTTGCATAGTTACTTGAATTTAATTTTTCAATTATACTACCTTCTTTGAAGGTTGCCATTTATCTATTTTAGAATATATCTAAAATTAATTTATTTTCCTTTAAGTATTCGAGGATTCTAGGACACTATATTTTTATTTTTTATTTTTTCCCCTTTATATACTTTAGAATATTCAGTCTCATTATCTTGTTAGTAAATTTTGAAGGTAGCTAGTAGTTTTGCGCGCTCTAAAGTAATTAGCAATATATAAATAAACAATTGTACTTTAGCAAAAGATAGGTAAGATATTTGCTTACCTCCTTTTTCAGTATTCATAGTCACTCCTCATTTTTCCGCGTGCCAGGTCTACCAGTCTCCATGTCGATGAATCCGTTTATTAATGATGTACACTAATTAATCCATGGTAATGAATTATCCATTATATGTGGCACACACTATGTTTTAAATCCTTGATGATTCACTAAGTGACTATGAATGCTGAAAAAGGAGGTAAGCAAATATCTTACCTATCTTTTGAAAAAGTACAATTGTTTATTTATATATTGCTAATTACTTTAGAGCACGCAAAACTACTATCTACCTTCAAAATTTACTAACAATTTGAATATATATTCTTAGACCGGTTAGCATTGTTTATAGTTCAGCAATTCAAACGTTTGATTTTCATATGAAAGTTTTAAAGTTTGAACAGCATACATTGTTGTATAGAAAGTTCATAAATAATAAAAAGACGTTTTATATGTAAATATTGATGAAATAAACATTGCGGTATAGCGTATGTGTTTTCGTCGATGTTCTCATGAATTATTCATATGATGTATATCGTAAACTTTATAAGTAAAGTGAAAAATGGGTATCATATTAATAAACACACACACGTACGGTTCGTTTAACTGGTTGTCACGACTAAGACATTGGGTGGAACAAAAAAAGGTTTGAAGGCACATTCTATACACTGTAAAGTTTCTAAAAATGTAAAACAAATAGATAAATGAAATAAAATAATTACAAAAGTAAAAATAGTTTAAAAAAACATTGTAATTTGAGCGGGTTTTACGCATGTCTATCTGTTCAGCTACTTTGAATATATAAAGTGCATTTTGTGTCACTTGTGTCGCAAACGATATAATTCCAAAATTTAAATTTAAAATTCGAAATAATATATTTTTTTAATCTTCTTTTCTTTGTTTCAATCCCTCAAAGACTATCAAGTAACTTTTTTTTAATAATAGAAAAAAAATCAAGCAGTGCAGTAAAGGGCTAAATGATGCAAGCATTTTGTCATGTTGTGACATATTGTTTTTCCTTTCCACCCCATCGTAATATTCTCATATTTTATTTATCTTTCAAGTTCATCCAATTTAATTATTTATTTAACTATTCATTAATTTTGATCCCTTGTAACCTGTGTTTACATTTCATTTTATCGATCGTCCTGTCTGCGTTACGTTAATTTAAAATCTGCCGTTCTCGTTTCTCTTTTGGCCCAGAGCCAAAGTGCGCAGACATGCATCCTCTTTCTTCATTTGTGACCGTAAGCCAACGTACTTCATTGAAGCGGTTCGTAGTTCCTTCACCTAGGCAGCCGGTTCTCACCGCGCATGCGCGTAAGGTCTCGCTTCAGTCTTCTCCTTGGCGCAACGTTTAGGCGTGCGCATCTTCCATTTGGCGCGGTCTTGGCGGTTTTTAACTCCCGCAATTTTCGGCAACCACGTTTTTAGCTCCTGCAGTCAGTCAGTGCAGAAACCAGCCTGAGAGATGTAGGTGTTTCTCAGAAGAACCGTGTCCGGGTGTTCCCGACACGCGATAATACTTCGAGCGTGCGAAGCGTGTTAGCAGTAGAAATGAGAAGTTGACAGAGCAGAAGTTTAGTGCTTTTCAAGACTTGTATTAAGGACAAGCTATCTACATATAGTGAATGAGACGCACTAGATGCCAATCAGGGGATCCCAAATTTCCCTTCGAAAGATCCCAAATAAAGAGTAATTAATTCCATGCAACTTTGTGTCTTCTCTTATCTACTTCCTGAAGGTATGTCTTTATTTATATTTACTGTCCTCTCTGTTCAAGACACACGAACCTGAAAAATCCCAGCCACTATTTTATTACTAAGAAAACGATCACTTAAGCCTTAGCTTCTAACGTTATGACAAATAACAATTCTACACATTTGAATTTCATAAGGGAGTTTTAAGGCTTGGACGACCGGTGTTTTTGCTTAGAAAAGTCAGAAACAATAATAAGCTGCTTTATATGCAAGCAAGAATGAACATCGCATCGCGTATATATTTGCGTCAATTTTCTCGTGAATTATTTATACGGTACATCGTAAATTTTTCAGGTTAAGTAAAAAATAATTTGAGCGGGTTTTACGCATATCTGTTTATCTACTTTGAATAAATAAAGTACATTTTGCTCATATGTGTCGCAAATGATAAAATTCCAAAATTTATACTTAAAATTCAAAATAATATTTAAAAAAAATCTTCTTTTCTTTGTTTCAATCACTCAAAGACTATTAAGTAACTTTTTCTTAATTATAGAAAAAAAATCAAGCAGTAAAGGGCTAAATGATTCAAGCATTTTAATTTCATAAGGAAGTTTTAAAGCTTGGACGACCGATGTTTTTGCTTAGAAAAGTCAGAAATAATAATAAGCTGCTTTATATGCAAGCAAGAATGAACATCGCATGCCGTATATATTTGCGTGAATTTTCTCGTGAATTATTAACAAGGTGCGTCGTAAATTTTTCAGGTAAAGTAAAAAATAATTTGAGCGGGTTTTAAATCATATCTATTTATCTACTAATAAATAAAGTACATTTTGCTCATATGTGTCGCAAACGATAAAATTCCAAAATTTATACTTAAAATTCAAAATAATATTTTTAAAAAATCTTCTTTTCTTTGTTTTAATCACTGAAAGACTATTAAGTAACTTTTTCTTAATTATAGAAAAAAATCAAGCAGTAAAGGGCTAAATGATTCAAGCATTTTAATTTCATAAGGAAGTTTTAAAGCTTGGACGACCGATGTTTTTGCTTAGAAAAGTCAGAAATAATAATAAGCTGCTTTATATGCAAGCAAGAATGAACATCGCATGCCGTATATATTTGCGTGAATTTTCTCGTGAATTATTAACAAGGTGCGTCGTAAACTTTTCAGGTAAAGTAAAAAATAATTTGAGCGGGTTTTAAATCATATCTATTTATCTACTAATAAATAAAGTACATTTTGCTCATATGTGTCGCAAACAATAAAATTCCAAAATTTATACTTAAAATTCAAAATAATATTTTTAAAAAATCTTCTTTTCTTTGTTTTAATCACTGAAAGACTATTAAGTAACTTTTTCTTAATTATAGAAAAAAATCAAGCAGTAAAGGGCTAAATGATTCAAGCATTTTAATTTCATAAGGAAGTTTTAAAGCTTGGACGACCGATGTTTTTGCTTAGAAAAGTCAGAAATAATAATAAGCTGCTTTATATGCAAGCAAGAATGAACATCGCATGCCGTATATATTTGCGTGAATTTTCTCGTGAATTATTAACAAGGTGCGTCGTAAACTTTTCAGGTAAAGTAAAAAATAATTTGAGCGGGTTTTAACGCATATCTATTTATCTACTAATAAATAAAGTACATTTTGCTCATATGTGTCGCAAACGATAAAATTCCAAACTTTATACTTAAAATTCAAAATAATATTTAAAAAAAAATCTTCTTTCTTTTTTGTTTCAATCACTCAAAGACTATTAAGTAACTTTTTAATAAACTATAACTTTTTAAAAATATAAAATATAACTTTTTAAAAGACTATTAAGTAACTTTAAAAAAAATAAACCAGCAAAGGGTTAAGCGATTCAAGCACTTGAATTTCATAAGGAAGTTTTACAGATTGGAAGATCAGTGTTGTTTCTTAGGAAAGTCAGAAACAATAATAAGTCGCTTTATATGCAAGCAATAATGAATATCGCATGGCGTATTTATTATCGTCAATTTTCTCGTAAATTATTTATAAGGTACATCGTAAATTTTTCAGGTAAAGTAAAAATAAATTTCCCTTATTCCATTCGTTTTACGTTATATGAAAAGGTTTTTATCTTTTTTCTCTTACGGTATGTGTAGTTATTGCTTAATCTTGAAATTCGTTTTGAACTTTTTCACTTTAAGAAATTTAAGAAATACCCTACTTTTACTTTCTACTATCTTTACAAGAAAAAACTACTGGTTTCATGAAAATTTTCGACTTCCGGTTTTCGACGGATTTATCCGTTTTAGAAGTCCTGGACACGATTTGACTGTTTTTTATAAAATATCTGTCTGTGAGTCTGTCTGTCTGTCTATGTGCCAGTAGGTGACAAAATGATTGTGGGTGCTCTATCTCAAGAACTAATGTACGGAATTTAATAAACCTTTAGATTCAGTTAGATCTTGATATAAATTGGTGCCGATTAGGTTTTGATGTAAATCGCGTAACAGGTGGTGCTGCTATGCTTATTCACGATTCTCAAGGTAGCTATATCTCAAGAACTAATCAACGGATTTTCATCAAACTTCAGATTCAGTTAGACGTTGACATAAGTTGCTTCTGATTACGTTTTCGTGTAAATTATATAACAGGAGGCGCTGTTATGCTGAATTTTCGGATTCTAAAATGGATAATTAAAATAATTACGCTTTTTGAAATATTAACATGGATGAGATAGGAGAAAGTCTTATGATTGGAACATCCAACTAGTTTTAAAGTATTTTTGGCATTTTGTTTTATTTACAACTAGCTAACCCGCCCGGCATTGCCCGGGCCCGAGATAATTACAATCTCACAGAAAGGCGTTAACCCCCTCCCTCCCCATACCCGCAAATATAATGAACAATTTGTTCAAGAAAGCCACCGTCACCTACATTAACGCGATCATTAAAAAAAATAATTACATTTTTCTGATAATTAGAACATAACGAAGACGCTACGCTAAAATAGCCGGTAGATGACACCACTTCCCGACATCAATTTCAAATCTATATCTTAATTAGTTACCTAAATTTTTGTTCATTAGTAAAAATTGGCAATTATTTCCTTTCATTTTCAAAAACTAAATGGAGGGATCGACCAGAGAAACAGATTCAGTTTTTAATGAGAGCAGATCCCTGTCTGAAACTGTCTCTGATTGTTTTCACTGGCGCCGGCAGATTTTTGGTAGTTTTTAGCATAAATTAAGAAAAATTACCGCCCGAATTTTTCAAAAATCACATAGCCAGATGCAGATTTTTTTTTTTTTTTTTTTTTTTTTTTTTTACATATGCTCAGAAATTTTCAAATTGATATCTCAATTAGTTTTCTTAAAATTTGCTAATTAGTAAAATAATTTCAAATTTGTTCATTTCCTCTTGCAAATCCAATGCGCCTGTCCGTTTCTTTAGCTATTTTGATTTAAAAGATGTCATTTTAGAAGCGATGGTTAATGAGAATCTAATTAATATCTTGGGTAATTATCAAAATATTAAAATTCTGAGACTCAGGGGCACATGGCCAGACCTTGGACTATCCACACCTAAATTTTCAGACTTCTAGGTGGGCTAGATTTTGCTAGCCATCGCAGACAAATACAGACACACACACACACAGAGCGAAACTTTCTTTTATTAATATAGATGGTTTATTATTAGAAAAATTCAATAGAAATAGTAGTTTAAAATAGATCACGTGAAGTGCTTTTCTAAGATTCATTTACATATTTATAATTAATCGTAAACGATTCAAGTATTTAAATATCTCAGTAAAGTTTTAAAGCGCGAACTATCTGTGTTGTTGCATAGAAAAGTCATAGATAATGAAAAGGCACTTTATATGCAAATACTGATGAAATAAATATTGCCGCATTGCATATTCATTTTCGTAAATTTACTCATGAATTATTCATAAAGTATAACGTAAAATTCCCAGGTAAAGTGAAAAATATGTATTTTAATCCATTAGCTTCTCATTTTACGATTTTTTTTTTGTCTTTGCTTTAATTTGTATTTTAATTTAGAGAAGTCATAGTACCTCAGCACTTTCAAAATAAAAGTTTTTAAAAAATATTAAAAAATAATATTTTGGAACTGTAGGAACGTTTTAAAGAAAGTCGTATTAAAATCGGTAAAAAGAATTCACGCTTGAAGTAATAAAAAAACACAAATATTAACCGTGACTTTCTTTTTTTCAAGTAAATATGTAAACTTGATTTTCTGAGTTTCTAATTTGTGTACATTCCCTCAGGACTAATGAAACAGTTATGATCGTAGAATTACGAAATTATACATTTATGCTGTATAGATAGTGTTCGCACTGGCTTTTGACTAACATTAGTAATTTGCCTATCATTGCCTAATATTAATTATCAAAGATAAAATCTAGCCAAATGAAAATAATGTTAGAAATAGATTTGTCACGAAACATTGATTCAAAAATTGTTCTTTAAACTCTTTACCATCTTTTTTTTCCTTTTCAATGTATGTTTCAATTTTTGTAATTGTTTTTAGAGCAGTTATCGATCTAAATTGAGCTACTGGCTATAGAAAGTAATTAAACAAGTGTATTATAGAGGTTTTGTAAAGTGTCGAAAAAGTTGTTGTTGTTGTGGCCTATCCTCCAAATGTCTGACGAAGTCAGACAAGATCCAATATTCCGTTAATCCTTAGAAAATCCAGAACCAGAAGGGGAGAATCATATAAGTCCTCTCTGGAAAGACCTAAGTCCAGGTCCAGGATGTGTTCAGCAGAAGCTTGTTGAGCTTGACATTTAATGCAGATTTTAAAAATCTTTCTGCCCTCAAAGAACGAGAGACTTTTCGTGTGTCCGCTTGCCAATCTTGAAATCGCCGTTCGAGAGGCTCTGTCACAGTTGATAGCGAACGAAGAGCCCGGCTCTTTGCCCGCGTACAGTGATGGCTGGGAGGGACCTTCCACTCCTTTGAAATTTCAGATATAACTCTAGATTGATGTTCTGAGTAGGTAAGGGCTGAAGAGAAAGATATAGATTGACAACAACCGTCCTTGTCTAAGCGATCAGCTTGCTCATTGCCATAAATGTCTACATGGGATGGAATCCACTGAAAGTGTCGAAAAAGAAATTATATATATATATATATTCGATTGAGCTCTCACTTGGTGAATATGCGATAGGCCACAATCGCAAAAGCTGTATTTATTTTCGTACAAATCTGACAACGGATTTGGTATGTAAACCATTTTTAACCATTTTGTAACCAAAGAAAAACAATAAGTATTTTCTTAACTAAGTTATTCGGTTAAATATTTTTTATTGCTCACGCTCATCTTATATCGATGCAATAATGATATTTTACCAGAACTTTACTTAATTTAATTAAATGTTTTGTTGTTTAAAAAAAATCAGAAACAATTAAAGTGGGTTTTATTGGCGTGATAAATGCGCGTGGAAATATAAGTATTTTCTTGAAGAAAAAGGCAAAATACATGGATTTAAAAAACTTAAAACTCCTATTACCATGGCTATATATATTCAATTTCAATATTTATTACTTTCCGAACACATATAGTGTAAGGAAAGTGTTGTAATAGTGATACATGTAATTTTGTGAGTGAACGCGATAACGGCCGAACGGTGTTTTCGATTTAGCTGTCGGTTGGCAGGTAAGTTATAGTACCCTGCCACAAGAGCTGTATAGATTCACGATAAAATCGACCGATGTTGTTGCTATCTAAACCACTTTTATACTGTTTTTCAACCATTTTTTGACCAGAAGTAACTGATAAGTACGCTTTCGATAGGGAAAGTCACCAAGGAAATGCATATTTGCATGTAGATATACACTGATATACGCATACACGCTCGCTTCAAAATTTTAGCCAAACTTGGCTAAAAATAGCGAAATACCTCAAATTAGGCGTCCAAAATAAGTCGACAAATACAATGACAAATTTGCACTTATTCCAGAATTTGGCGAAATTCCCATATAATCGCAGTTATTATAAAAAACATCTTTTGTCAACTCAAAGAGTACCTTGAAGTTGAAGGTTCCTTTGTAATAGAGTCTACAGCCAATTTACATATGCTAGCGAATGTGGTTTGGCGCAAAATTAATTAAAATATTGTAACCATTGCTGTAATCCTAATACATATGAAACTCATTATATTGCCATGGGTGGCTCATGTTTGACGCTAACTTTGGCTCTGAATCCGATTATGGAAGATTAGCTCTATAATTAAGGTTTTTAGTATAAAAAATTGCACATATTGTGTTAGATATTTTTTCAGTTACATTTGGATTATCATTTATGAATTACCATTTCTGAATGCATAGTATTCTATAAAGTTTTCGGAAAATCGAAAGGAGACCCTCCTGATTTTTAAAATTTTTATGTACGTATTTTATATTGTTGAAAATAGTATATTTCTTGAAATGTAAAAGTATATTTAAATATTCAAACTTTGTATTATTTTGTACAAGTTATACTAATTATATTTTTGCAGGAGTAAAAGTTTTTTCTTTATCATAAATCAAAAAAAGTATCATAAGGTAAAATTTCTTGTTTCGAAAGGTACTACGTCAATTTATTTAATACTTTGCAAGCTAAGATAGATATATGTAAATATTGCTTTATCTTTAGAGTGTTTCTAAGAAATATCGGAATTACCGTGTATAGGTTTTTAATAAAGTACTTTTGCACTATTGTTTTCATTTACAACCAATTGACCCGTGTGTGACTTTCGCACTGCAATCTTCAAGCTTATTGAGCAGGTTACATTTTCCATTAATTTTTAATTGGCTGCAATTTTTAATGAAACAATGTGTTTTTACGAAATGTGAGTGTATTATGTCAAAAGTCTGTTTCAAAAATATTTTGTATAATAGTGACCAAAATTGTGGAAACATTTTGAAAAGGTGTATTTTTTAAATTTGATGTTGATAATAACACCATTTTCTCTTTAAGTATATCCTAAAAGTACATATATAAATGGAAAGATAATTTGATCAAAAATGTAATGCAATAAATTTCATGAAGCAACATTTATTAGAACATCAGTTATAAAGAAGAAAAGTGAAACATATCGAAAAAGTGAGACATACAAAAATTGTCACACTGTCAGTTAATACTTAGATGGATAACCTTTGCTCTTAATTACGGCCTTAAAAAGCGTTCCCATTGCCCGTTAACACTCTGGGTACTGATTTATTTTTAAAAAAAACATACAGAACAGACACACCAGATTTTAGAATAATGCTTATTCTGTATTTGTTGACAGATATTCCCTGATTAAAAAGAAGCGAGAAGTACTGTTTGAATTTTCTAATATAAATTCGAGATTTCTGAATTTTAAAAAAATCCGTGGATAATACTGATGACGAGTCACAGTCGTCAAATGTACCCAAGGGGTTAACCAAGTCTTTTAGTTCTGAAGCTGTTGTAATGTGATATCAAGATTGAATAACTGCTTCTATTAATTGGATTTTTAGGTTACTTCTGTGCAACAAGTTTCTTTAATCAGCTCCATAGATTTTCAATAGCGTTAAGATCTGGGATATTTCCGGGCCATTCCGATATTGGAATGTGAATACCTTGAAACCAATTTTTGCACACTTTAGCAACATGACAGGGAGCTGAATCTTGTTGAAATATAAATGCTTCATTATCTTGGAAAAGGTCAGATGCAGAAAGTTTCAGTTACGATTGAAGTATTTCATTTAAGTATTTTTGGGCATTCATATTCCCGTTAATCACACAAATTCTGCCCGCAATTTTTGATGTCTTAAAACCTCCTATCATAACACTTACCGGATGCTTCACGGTGTGTGTAATGCAGTTAGGATGTAAATCTTCTCCGAATAATCACCTTCCGTATTTTATGCCATCACGGCAAAAACAGGGGATTTTTGGTCTCGTTAGAACAAATAATAATGTCCCATTGTTCCGCTGCTTTGTGAACATGAGTTTTAGCCCAGTTTAATCTTATCAACCTCTATTGGAAAGATAAAAATGGATTTTTTCATGGAATTCTAGTATTTAAACCAACCCTTGCATTCTGCTCCTAACAGTCGTTGCACTCAACATCACATTGGCATGTGCCATTTCACCTGGTATACATTAAGATGATTTCCTTCTGTCACCTATATACAGTCTCTTATCATCACTTCATCTATCATCACTTGTTGTTGTACCCCTTTTCCTAGTTTTCACAGTTTGGTTTGTTGTGACATAGTCTCCTTATACCGCTTCAAAAATTTAGAACTGCCACCTTTGGTTTCTTTTCCACCAATTTGCCTTGTAATTTCTTTATAACTTTAACCATGTCCATTTAATAGTACTATTTTACATCGTCTTTAAGGTGACCAGGCAACTCTTTGTGCCATTTGTTTAATTATCTTGCGTTTTACATCCAACTCTATTATCAATCACATAAAGCTCTGACTAATGTCCTCCTCATAGCCACAAAATATATCAACAACAGTTAAAACCTATTGATATCTGATTGTTATCCGACTCATTGCCAAAACTGGATGACACCTGGTCGGCTCTCTAAATACTTATGCTCATTGGCTGCATTCAAATAAAGGAAAGATACTACATGTTATTTGTGTTTCTTTTTTGTTTGTTTGTCTGTCTATAACTTTTAATTAAATACTAATAATTGAATAAAATTTATGTCATTACATATCTTTCTAGTAATATATAATTTTATGGTATTATTTAAACAGAAAGTGGTGCTATGTGCCATCAAACCACAAAAATACACCTTTTTAAAAAAGTTTCCACAATTATGACCAGTACTGTATGATACCGGATTCATATTTATGCGTTTCGTATATGCATAGTTCACATCAGAAATAATATACATCATATACTATATTTTTTAAGAATATTAATAGAAATAGTAGTTCCAGAGAGGATATGGAAAATTCTTTTCTCAGATTCGTTAATATGTTTCATAGCTAATCTTAAAAGATTCAAGTATTTGAATTTCATAAAGAAGTTTTAAACCTCGAACCATGTATGTTATACAGAAAGGTCATAATAGTAAAAAGGCATTTTATATGCCAAAAACTGATGAAATGCATTGCTACATTACTTATTCATTTTTCGTCAATTTTCTTGTGAATTATTCATAAGGTATATCGTAAAGCTACTGGGTAAAGTTAAAAATATTTCCCTTATTTCATTCGGTTTCTATTAAATGAAATAAATTTAGTTTAGTTTTTAATATATTTATTATGTAATTAAAAATTTTTAAATTCTACTACTGTATATTCCGGAATATAACGCGCACTTTTAATACAAAAATAAATTCATCTTAAATTTACAGGTGCACGTTATGCGTCTGATATAAAAATGAAAGATTAAAAACTAAGAAAAGATGACTAAAAAACTTGAGATTTATAGTACATTAAAAAGTTAAAGAAAAATACTTTAAGCATTTGCAAGGATCTATTAAGGTCTATTAAAATATATATATATATGTTACACATATCGAATATTCCGGCATATTACGCTCCACTATGTTTTCCACACCGACAAGGGCGGATTAAAAATAAAATAAAATTTAATAAAAATTTTTAACACTTAATTTTTCTATATTGGACTATTAAGAAGTTGAAGAAAATACTTTAAGCCTTTACTAGGCTCTGTTAAGGTCTATTAAAAAAGATATATATGTTACACATACCGTATATTCCGGCGTATTACACTCACATATGATTGAACAATTTATTTTTTTATTTTTTGGTATATTCGGCTTATTACACGCACTTCTTTCTTTGCGAAAAACTCTTTATGAAATATGTAGCATGAAATAAAGAACATTATTTGTACTCATCATACGTTTTCCCTTCACATTATCTTTGTTTTCGCTTATGTTTATAGTAGTTATACTACGTTTTAATGTTCTTTGTTTTGCGTATGTAATGTTCTTTATTTCATGCTACATATTTCATAAAGAGTTTTTCGCAAAGAAAGAAGTGCGTGTAATAAGCCGAATGTACCAAAAAAGTAAAAAAAATAAATTGTTCAATCATAGGTGAGCGTAATACGCCGGAATATACGGTATGTGTAACATATATATCTTTTTTAATAGACCTTAATAGAGCTTAGTAAAGGCTTAAAGTATTTTACACAAGTTATCCACGAATACGAAATACGTTCGTGCTCAGAAACCAATTTACTTTCGAGATTTAGAATAACATTTATAAAAACAAAGTTCCTTTTGCTGCCACTTATTTTCGGTGAAGTTTCCGAGTCGTTTTTAAAGTGCATCAGTCAATTTTCTCAACCAGCAATATACGCTTTTCGTATGTTATAACTTCTTAAGTAAACATTTTCCTGTTCAACAAACAGGTCTTACATACAAACATGATAAATTAACAGAATCTGCACTAACTAATCTGCACCAATCAAAACTATAATATAACAACGAAAGCAAATATGCAACAACCTCTTCAGAGTTATCTACGATTCCGAAATGCATTCGTGCTCAGAAACCAATTTACTTTCGAGATTTAGAGTAACATTTATAAAACAAAGTTCCTTTTGCTGCCACTCATTTTCGGTAAAGTTTCCGAGTTGTTTTTAAAGTGCATCAGTCAATTTTCTCAACCCGCAATATACGCTTTTCGTATGTTATAACTTCTTAAGTAAACATTTTCCTGTTCAACAAACAGGTCTTACATACAAACATGATAAATTAACAGAATCTGCACTAACTAATCTGCACCAATCAAAACTATAATATAACAACGAAAGCAAATATGCAACAACCTCTTCAGAGTTATCTACGATTCCGAAATGCATTCGTGCTCAGAAACCAATTTACTTTCGAGATTTAGAGTAACATTTATAAAACAAAGTTCCTTTTGCTGCCACTAATTTTCGGTAAAGTTTCCGAGTTGTTTTTAAAGTGCATGAGTCAATTTTCTCAATCCGCAATATACGCTTTTCGTATGTTATAACTTCTTAAGTAAACATTTTCCTGTTCAACAAACAGGTCTTACATACAAACATGATAAATTAACAGAATCTGCACTAACTAATCTGCACCAATCAAAAGTATAATATAACAACGAAAGCAAATATGCAACAACCTTTTCAGAGTTATCTACGATTCCGAAATACATTCGTGCTCAGAAACCAATTTACTTTCGAGATTTAGAGTAACATTTATAAAACAAAGTTCCTTTTGCTGCCACTCATTTTCGGTAAAGTTTCCGAGTTGTTTTTAAAGTGCATCAGTCAATTTTCTCAACCCGCAATATACGCTTTTCGTATGTTATAACTTCTTAAGTAAACATTTTCCTGTTCAACAAACAGGTCTTACATACAAACATGATAAATTAACAGAATCTGCATTAACTAATCTGCACCAATCAAAAGTATAATATAACAACGAAAGCAAATATGCAACAACCTCTTCAGAGTTATCTACGATTCCGAAATACATTCGTGCTCAGAAACCAATTTACTTTCGAGATTTAGAGTAACATTTATAAAACAAAGTTCCTTTTGCTGCCACTCATTTTCGGTAAAGTTTCCGAGTTGTTTTTAAAGTGCATCAGTCAATTTTCTCAACCCGCAATATACGCTTTTCGTATGTTATAACTTCTTAAGTAAACATTTTCCTGTTCAACAAACAGGTCTTACATACAAACATGATAAATTAACAGAATCTGCACTAACTAATCTGCCCCAATCAAAAGTATAATATAACAACGAAAGCAAATATGCAACAACCTCTTCAGAGTTATCTACGATTCCGAAATGCATTCGTGCTCAGAAACCAATTTACTTTCGAGATTTAGAGTAACATTTATAAAACAAAGTTCCTTTTGCTGCCACTCATTTTCGGTAAAGTTTCCGAGTTGTTTTTAAAGTGCATCAGTCAATTTTCTCAACCCGCAATATACGCTTTTCGTATGTTATAACTTCTTAAGTAAACATTTTCCTGTTCAACAAACAGGTCTTACATACAAACATGATAAATTAACAGAATCTGCACTAACTAATCTGCACCAATCAAAACTATAATATAACAACGAAAGCAAATATGCAACAACCTCTTCAGAGTTATCTACGATTCCGAAATGCATTCGTGCTCAGAAACCAATTTACTTTCGAGATTTAGAGTAACATTTATAAAACAAAGTTCCTTTTGCTGCCACTCATTTTCGGTAAAGTTTTCGAGTTGTTTTTTAAGTGCATCAGTCAATTTTCTCAACCCGCAATATACGCTTTTCGTATGTTATAACTTCTTAAGTAAACATTTTCCTGTTCAACAAACAGGTCTTACATACAAACATGATAAATTAACAGAATCTGCACCAACGTATGTCAAGGTCTAACAGAATATGAAGTTTGATGAAATGTATGAATATCACACATGGATATTTACAGACTCAAAGACAGACATTTTCTCAAAACAGTCAAATTATGTTCAGGGCCTTCTAAAACGTATGAATCCGTTGAAAACCGGAAGTCGAATTTTTTTATGTATGCGATACTTTCTTATTTTAAAAATAAAAGAAAGTATAAATAAGTATTGAAACTTTTTAGTGTTCAGAATTTAAGAATAAAAAATCCGTCAATTTTAGCAACACTGATTATAATATATAGAAAAATGAGTAACATCAAAAATATAAGTGCCACCCTATAGCTCACTTCTCTATACCATATTTAGGCTCTTACGGAAATTTTAATGGGTGCACCACTGATTTACAGTTATTTATCTCTATAGTAAACGTTAAAACATTTCGAGTGTTTGAATATCATGAGAAAATTTTAAAGCTCGAACGATGCGTGTTGTTGCTTAGAGAAGGTCATAAATAATACAAAAAAGGCACTTTATATGCAAATACTGACGAAAGAAATATTGCCGCATTACATGTTTATTTTTATCAATATTCTCTTGAATTATTCATAATATTTTACGGAAAGTTTTTAAGCAAAAGGAAAAATATATATGGCCTAATTCATTCGTTTTCCTTTGCATAAAATAACTTTGTTTTTTGTTTTACTGTATACTTTAAATTTCATTATCATATTTCTAGCACTAATACGTGTAATAATGTACTTTTTTTATTTTGAAAGTTCTTTTAAATTTCGCTAATAATCGTCCGCGTGTTCTTTCGTTGTTTTTGCTAAAGAGTTTGCTAAAAATTTTACTAAAAGAAATTCAATAATACTTTTGGAAAAATTATTATATACAGTAGTTAGTTGCTAATTATATTTATACACAATTAACAACCCTTTTATATACGAAATCACTTCAAAAAACTAGTCGGATGTGCTAATCCCAAAACTTTCTTCTGTCTCATACAAGTTAATACTTCAAAAAGCGTAATTTTTTTAATTTTACATTTTAGAATACAAACAGACAGCAGAACAGCGCAATCTGTTATATGATTTATTCGAAAACCTAATCAGCACTAACTTATTTCAAGGTATAACAGAATATGAAATTTGATGAAATTCCGTGCATTAGTTCTTGAGACATGACTATATTACTAAAATATTGTGAATATCCTGAAAAATGCAGCATAGCAGCGCAACCTGTTGGGCGATTTACACAAAAACCTAATCAGACACAACTTATGAACTTCTAATTGAATATGAAGTTTTACGAAAATCCGTGCATTAGACTATTGCGGTAATTGTGAAAAATGCAGCATAAGCAGAGCCACTTGTTGGACGATTTACACCAGAAAATAATCAGCATCATTCTATATTAATGTCTATAGAATCTATAGTTTTATTAAATTCCGTTCATTAGTTCTTGATATATGACATCGTGTAAATTTTAAAAAATGCAGAATAGTAGCGCCACGTGTAGGGAGATTTACATCAAAACCTAATCAGCTACATTTTATGTCAGCGTCTAACTGAATGTAATGTTTGATGAAAATCCGTGAATTAGTTTTCGAGATGGAACTATTGCACTATTAAGGAAATCACGAAAAATGCAGCATAGCAGAACCATTTTTTGGGCGATTTACACCAAAAACTAATCAGCACCAATGTATTTCAAAGACGAACGGAATCTAAAGTTTTATTAAATTCCGTGCGCTAGTTTTTGAAGTAGAGCGCTCACAAAATTTTTGTCACAAGCAGACACACAGACAGACAGACTCACCGACAGATATTTTTTAAAAAACAATCGAATAGGTTTCGGGACCTTCTAAAACGTATAAATCCGTCGAAAACCGAAAGTCGAAATTTTTCATGAATCCAATACTTTCTGCTTGTAAAGATAGAAGAAAGTAATTATAAAAATTTAATAAGTTTTTAGTTTCGTCTTGTATGATACATGCCCAGCATTAAAATATGTTCTAGGTATTTTATATAACTGTAACATGTCCAAGAAGAAAATGTGTTTATCAGTCTAGGTACGTTATAAGATCCAAAATTTTAAAGCATTCCGTACAAAAAGTTTATTAGAAAACAAATTACTCTTGCAAGTATGTAGTGCATTTAAAATGTAATTTTTCTTTTGCTAATTGGTTTTCACATATTTACGATAATTTATTTACAGAAGAAAGCAATCTTAGAATCAGTGGTAACTTCTCTTTTACACATGTTGTGAATGAAATTCAAAAATTTCACCCACTATTAAAACGTACTGAAGTAGGGAGAAAATGGGGATCCGGCCTCAGGAGGTGGGCTGTGGGCACGGAGGAGGGAGGAGGGAAGGCTGCCCACCTCCCGAAGTGCAGCTCAGCTCCTCCTCCCAAACTGCAGCTCAGCTCCTCCCGAAGTGCCCTCCTCCACCACCTAAGATAAGGGGATTAATGATAATTAATTTTAATTAGGGGACTTAGAAATTTTTTGAAGCAATTTTTTTTTTCGCGGAGAATTTCCTACTAGAGTACGAGGTGAGTTTCAAGGGATTTATTTTAACGAATTACAAATTTAATTAATTTTAATTGGGGAACTTAGAAATTTTTCGAAGCAATTTTTTTTTTTAACGAGAGTAGGGTATTCGATATACATGTTAGAGGAGAATTTGAAAAGTCAATAATGGTTTAATTAAAAATGGTGATTAATTTTAATTGGGGAACTTAGAAAATTTTCGAAGCAATTTTTTTTTCAACGAGAGTATACAGTTTGAATATGAGTGTATGCAGTAGAAGTGAATGAATAATTAAAAATAATAATTAAAAAGGGTCATTAATTCTAATTGGGGAACTTAGAAATTCTTCGAAACAAATTTTTTTTTCAACTAGAGTAGGGTATTTTATATACATGTTAGAGTATATTTGAGGTGAATTTTAAAAGTTAATAATGGTTTAATTAAAAAGGGTCATTCATTAATTTTAGTTGGAGAACTTAGACATTTTTTTTTTATTAAACCAAACGTAGAATTTTTAGAGTTAAAAGTCACCAAAAGTAAGATTTTCAGCTGAAAGTAATCTAATATATAAACTCTCAAATGAAATGAATTTTGCCTTAAGGTGTGAGCTTTTAGCTAGAAGTGACCTAGAGTCAAAACTTCCTGGTCCCAGGAATCACCACGGGGAGGTAGTTCACACGAACGATTCCCAAAAATATTTTTGGAAGATTTAGATATCTTCACGCACCCAGCACTCTCGTCTATCTCTTGTGAGTGTGAAACGAAAAATAGCTTTATCAAATATAAAGTCTAGAAAACCGAAGCCAGTCTGATGCACTCAATGTGTTTAAAACAATGATGCTCTACCCTGATGAACGTGAAGAATGTGACTTAGAAGTGTTTCACAAACACTTACAATCTGAAATACAAGAACGTTTAATTAGTGAAATTTATGAAAAGAGTGTGATTAAATGGCACATGGTGGAAAAAATAGCACTTGAGCGTGTGGTCGTTAATGAAGAGATTGAGGAAATTGAAGAAATTCAATCGTATTTTCGATGTTCATGCTTCACCGAGCTCACCGAAGATACTATCTCACAACATATTGAAGAAGGATTTTCAAAGATAACTAAGTCCTTTGAAGAATTTGTACAAAGAGGCTCTGGGTGGAAACTTAGAAAAATCCATCATTTGGAGCTCAAGATTGCTAAATATCATCCCCTTGCTGCGCGTTCCTACATTCCTCTGTCTAAAAAAATGGATGATAAAAAAGCCAGAATTTTAATGTATATATAAAGTAGTAAATAAACAAGAATGAAAAATCATGCGTTGCGGTATAGTTTATGAATCACTTTCCAACATTATCGAAATACTATGTGAACAAAATATAATTTTACCATATAGTGCATAGTTAATTAAAATAGTGAACAGATCCCCTTTGGAATAAAAAAGCATCCTTCACAAAAAATCCATTTATGCATAACAGCCCTTCCTAAAATCAGATAATTTACACTTTACCCTTTTTTAAAATTCAAGTTAGGCTAAAAGTACAGCTTACACATCGATATGTTCAAAATACAGGGACCCTTCGAAAGAAACTGGAATAGCGCGCCCTATTTGATTTCCAGGGCCCTTCACAAATTAATGTAAAAGATACACTAGTTGAATCCCAATATGACCCTTCACAAAATAAATACAATAGATTCATGTTATATTACGGCGACAGAAATACGTGGGACATTAACCTTTCTTAAAAATCCAAGATCCCCTGTTTGAATGAAAAGGGCCCCTTCACGTACCCTGTAAAAATACTATGATTGTCCAGTTATTTTAAGAAATAGAGTACGTATTTTCAAATGAGTACGTATTCATACAATATAAAAATAAGTTTTACAAGAATGTATTTTTAGTTTAAAGTTCAAAATATGTTTTAGAAATGAAATTAAGAAAAACCGAAGGCTATCCTTTATCCCCTCAACAGACGGAATGCTGAATCACAATGAGTCATATTAGTAGATAAGCAAAGACCTTGCTTTGACTTGTTCCCTTTCTTAGATTATGAATCACTCACGATAACAAATACCTGATGCTCGAAGTTTCTGACGCATTTTTTGTAGCCAAATGTATGAAATTAGCTATATAGTTATCAATCTGTTAAGTTTTAAAATGCTTCGATGAAAAATAATAACTAAGAAATAGCCATTAAGAGATATCCTTAAGAATTTTTGGGATAAGAGATGTGTTTAAATGAATTTGATACATGTTATGGTAGAAAAATACAGGGTCCCCTATAAGATATATGAATTAAACTTTAAATATTTTAAAATTACATCGTTTATGCTTTTTGTATAGTAAAGTATAGAAAAATTATACTAAATTGGGTTTATACTATTCTAACATAAAAATTTCTTTTGACGAATGAATAGAATAACTAACCTTTTGACTTTGTTATTACAAAATATATATATTGTACTATTTAGTTAGGGCAATATTTAAAAAAATTTTGTTTTTAATATTGAAAAAAAATATATATATAAATGTATCTTACCTATATAGTTTAACCATTATGTACTGGACTTAATCCAAACTCGAATGTATTCTTGTCTTACAACAACTGAACGGTAACGTATTCGCTTATCTCTTAAAACCACGGGATATTGTGACGTCATTGATAAGGCATATGGTAGAATACAGAATGAATATGTATTATAAGACAGAAAAATAAAATAATCATAAATCATAAATTTTGCATACTTCATACAAACACTTACAGTATGAGAAATGATTGCTACTATTAAACATATGAGAAAATGAATCATTAGCTAATCTTATTAGTGTATGTCATATTTAACTAACAGGCTCAAACATGCGTGAATTTTGACTAGAATTATTCACTGAATGTAAAAAAAATGATTTATATTTAGATCTAATATTTATATCGTTTAACATTTTAAAATCCTACTAAAAGTATATACATTAGTATGCTTGTGAAAGGTCTATTTTTAAGACGAAACATTGTGTGAAGTGTCCTGTTTTAGGGTTAAAAGTTTCGTGAAGGGGTCTGTTTGAAGGACCCTGTTTCGAAATGACTTAAGAAAGCGCAATTTATTCCTAAACATTCAACTCGATTCGTTAGATATGCTTTATTGAGTATTCAATGAAAAATAATAACTAAGAAATAAAATTAAAAATAGTAATTAAGAGATGCACTTAAGAATTCTCGCGATAGGAGATTTGTTTTAATTAAATAGGTTAATGAATCTAATTCGATACAAGTTATACTAAACTAGAAATTACACTAAAAATACAGAGTCCCCCACAATATATATGAATTATACTCCACTAAATTTAATAGCACCCTTCCCTATTTTCATAGAAATGGCTTCAATATAATTTAGGCTAACAATATACAATTAAAAAAATACATAGTGACCACAAGAAGAATATGAATTCAATATGTACTACTACTTAAGTAAAATATAATTTATCTTATCGCATAAAATATATTAACAAGTCCTGTAAAAATATATTGACAAGACATGAACTATTAATACATGAGTTAAAACATATTGGTTATACAAAACATATATATAGAAATATATATAAATTTATCATTACCTAAAAATGTCAAACACGATTTACTGGACTTCATCTAAATTCAACTAGATTCTTCACCACATGGTTTGATGATATCACTGATCGCGATAACATTCTAGATAAGATTCACTGATAAGAACACAGTTCAATTCATTTTTTCTAAAGAAAGTATACGAGTTGATTCTAAGGTCTAGGTATGTAGATGTATAGTAGGTTAGTAGTAATATATTTTTTAAGTACTTTTTATTTTGTTTTAAAAGTAATGGTTATTTTTCTCTTTACGTAGGGTAGTCAAAATTAAAACATAAAATATTAAATTTAATCTTTAGTAATACAAAGACTATATAATCTGTGTTCTAATTGTGAAAAAGTATTAGGTTGGAAACGCATACATGATTACAATCATCTATCAGAGATGTATACAGGGGAGCTGTACATATGGAATGTAACTTGAACTATAAGCAGTGTAAAACAATTCCTGTTATATTCCATAACTCGAAAAACTATGATGGTCATCATATTATGACATAGCTAGGAAAGTTCAAAGATCATGAAATCGACGTGATTGTCTCTTCTTCTATGAAGAATTATATAACCTTTAATATCAGAAAGCCAACATGTCCTATTTATAGGGCCTTCATATATTATTTTCGTTTGCGCTGGTTTTGAACCCGCGAACTTCAGCTTGGACTTATTATTGATACGCTAACCATTGTGATGTCCGTGCCCTGATGCTTTCTCGCTTTCTTTTAAATACTAACTATTACAATCACACTTTTTTCAACTCGTGATATATCATTTGAATCGACCTATATTTATGTTGCGTTTGCTATACTAGAGGTCTCTAAACTTTGTATATATGACTTTCATTATAACTTGATATATAATACTTAACTTACCATATTCAAACACATAATATTTATAAGGATATAGAACAATGTCGTGATTTCTTTAACTTCTCTAAGTATTCAAAATCCCATCGTCTAAACCGCACAAGTTTCGAACCCACAAACATATAATCAGACTTGTCATTTTATAGCCAGGACGCTAACCACAGACCTAAGTGAGCCCCCGCCTATTTTACAGTCACCACGCTAACTATTGGGCTTAGTAAGCCCCAGGCTAATTTATATCCACCACGCTAACTATTGAGCTTAGTGAGCCCCTGCTTATTTTATAGTCAACATGCTAACTATTGGGCTTAGTGAACCCCAGACTAACTTATAACCACCACGCAAACTATTGGGCTTAGTGTACCCCCGCTTATTTTATAGCCACCATGCTAACCACAAGGCTAAGTGAGCCCCCGCTTATTTTATAGTCACCATGCCCAGGCTATTTTATACCCACCACGCTAACTATTGGGCTTAGTGAACCCCCACTTATTTTATACCCACCATGCTAACCACAGGGCTAAGTGAGCCCCCGCTTATTTTATAGTCACCATGCTTACTATTAGGCTGAGTGAGCACCATGCTATTTTATACCCACCACGCTAACTACTGGGCTGAGTGAGCCCCAGTCTATTTCATACCCACCACGCTAACTACTGGGCTGAGTGAGCCCCAGGCTATTTTATACCCACCACGCTTACTAGGCTTAGTGAGTCCCCGCTTATTTTATAGCCACCACGCTAACCACAGGGCTAAGTGACCCCCCGCTTATTATATAGTCAACACGCTAACTGCTGGGCTGATTAAGCCCCAAGTATTTTATAGCCATCACGCTAACTACTGGGCTGAGTGAGCCCCAGGTTATTTAGTCGCATGAATATGATTTCCAGGGCATATGTCCTAACTTGATTTAGACCTTTGCCTATGGTAAGATAAAGCTGGGAAGTAAATTGATAAACTCTGTACATTTCCCTCGGAAGCTCACTTCTATTTTATTAAATATCTGTAGAATTCAGCATAGTTTATTAAAATTATATTCATTCTCATTAGTTTATGAATCTACTAACTTATAATATCTATATTGTAACTTGGATTATTAGTATTCCCACTTAAAAATTTATTTTGTAGATTTAATATGATAAAAACTAACATGAGACTGACTAAACTTTTACCATTTTCATTTCAACTTAGTTTTAGGAAATTTATCTACATAGCTTTAAATTTTACTGTTTAGTAAGTCTATTATTTCAAAGTATTATTTTTTAGTTCTAATATTCAAACATATTCATATCGTTTTACATAGTAGGTATCAAATTAATTTAAAGTCATATTAAAAATATATATACAAATACTATTCTTACCTAATACGCTAGCTAGCTAAGCACCCAACCGTCTCACACCAAGACTCTGAGAAAAGTGAATGATTGTTCTTGGCCTTATCAGCTAATATAATCACTGATAAGATTTGATCACGTGACATGTGACGTCACTGATTAAGTGATATCACGTGACCATGTGGTATCATCCAATATGTCACCAGTGACGTCAGAGATCACGTGACTAGGTCATAAAAGAACCAATTACTAATTGCAATTAACAATTTACCTCTAATTGATTTGTATAATATATATAGATAAATTAATACAAGATTTATCTATGTATTATTTCGTAATACATAGCACATGTACTATGTTTTACGAAATAATAGAAAAATCATGTATTAATTTATCTATATATATTATGCAAATCAATTAGAGGTAAATTGTTAATTGCAATTAGTAATTGGTTCTTTTATGACCCAGTCACGTGATCTCTGACGTCACTGGTGACATATTGGATGATACCACATGGTCACGTGATATCACTTAATCAGTCACGTCACATGTCACGTGATCAAATCTTATCAGTGATTATATTAGCTGATATGGCCAAGAACAAGCATTCACTTTTCTCAGAGTCTTGGTGTGAGACGGTTGGGTGCTTAGCTAGCTGGCGTATTAGGTAAGAATAGTATTTGTATATATATTTTTAATATGAGTTTAAATTAATTTGATACCTACTATGTAAAACGATATGAATATGTTTTGAATATTAGAACTAAAAAATAATACTTTGAAATAATAGACTTACTAAACAGTAAAATTTAAAGCTATGTAGATAAATTTCCTAAAACTAAGTTGAAATGAAAATGATAAAAGTTTAGTCAGTCTCATGTTAGTGTTTATCATATTAAATCTACAAAAGAAATTTTTAAGTGGGAATACTAATAATCCAAGTTACCATATAGATATTATAAGTTAGTAGATTCATAAACTAATGAGAATGAATATAATTTTAATAAACTATGCTGAATTCTACAGATATTTAATAAAATAGAAGTGAGTTTTCGAGGGAAATGTACAGAGTTTATCCATTTACTTCCCAGCTTTATCTTACCATAGGCAATGGTCTAAACCAAGTTAGGACATATACCTTGGAAATCATATTCATGCGACTAAATAACCTGGGGCTCACTCAGCCCAGTAGTTAGCGTGATGGCTATAAAATACCTGTGGCTTAATCAGCCCAGTAGTTAGCGTGTTGACTATATAATAAGCGGGGGGTCACTAACCCCTGTGGTTAGCGTGGTGGCTATAAAATAAGCGGGGACTCACTAAGAACAGTAAGCGTGGTGGGTATAAAATAGCCTGGGGCTCACTCAGCCCAGTAGTTAGCGTGGTGGGTATAAAATAGCCTGGGGCTCACTCAGCCCAGTAGTTAGCGGGCTGGGTATAAAATACCTGGGGCTTAATCAGCCCAGTAGTTAGCGTGTTGACTATATAATAAGAGGGGGGTCACTAACCCCTGTGGTTAGCGTGGTGGCTATAAAATAAGCGAGGACTCACTAAGAACAGTAAGCGTGGTGGGTATAAAATAGCCTGGGGCTCACTCAGCCCAGTAGTTAGCGTGGTGGGTATAAAATAGCCTGGGGCTCACTCAGCCCAGTAGTTAGCGTGGTGGGTATAAAATAACTTGGTGCTCACTCAGCCTAATACTTAGCATGGTGACTATAAAATAATCGGGGCTCACTTAGCCTTGTGGTTAGCATGGTGGCTATAAAATAAGCGGGGGTTCACTAGGCCCAATAGTTAGCGTGGTGGGTATAAGTTAGTCTGGGGTTCACTAAGCCCAATAGTTAGCATGTTGACTATAAAATAAGCAGGGGCTCACTAAGACCAATAGTTAGCGTGGTAGATATAAATTAGCCTGGGGCTTACTAAGCCAAATAGTTAGCATGGTGACTATAAAATAAGCGGGGGCTCACTTAGCCCTGTGGTTAGCGTCCTGGCTATAAAATGACAAGTCTGATTATATGTTTGTGGGTTCGAAACTTGTGCGGTTTAGACGATGGGATTTTGAATACTTAGAGAAGTTAAAGAAATCACGACATTTTTCTATATCCTTATAAATATTATGTGTTTGAATATAATAAATTAAGTATTCTATATCAAGTTATAATGAAAGTCATATATGCAAAGTATAGAGACCTCCAGTATAGCAAACCCAACGTAAATATAGGTCGATTCAAATGATATATCACGAGTTGAAAAAAGTGTGATTGTAATAGATAGTATTTATAAGAAAGCGAGAAAGCATCAGGGCACGGACATCCCAATGGTTAGCGTATCAATAATAAGTCCAAGCTGAATTTCACGGGTTCAAAACCAGCGCAAACGAAAATAATATATCAAGGCCCTATAAATAGGACATGTTGGCTTTCTGATAATCACGGCTGACAATCACGTCGATTTCATGATCTTTGAACTTTCCTAGCTATGTCATAATATGATGACCATCATAGTTTTTCGAGTTATGGAATATAACAGGAATTGTTTTACACTGCTTATAGTTCAAGTTACATTCCATATGTACAGCTACCCTGTATACATCTCTGATAGATAATTGTAATCATGTATGCGTTTTCAACCTAATACTTTTTCACAATTAGAACACAGATTATATAGTCTTTGTATTGCAAAAGATTAAATTTAATATTTTATGTTTTAATTGTGACTACCCTACGTAAAGAGAAAAATAACCATTACTTTTAAAACAAAATAAAAAATACTTAAAAATATATATTACTACTAACCTACTATATATCTACATACCTAGACCTTAGAATCAACTTGTATACTTTCTTTAGAAAAAATGAATTGAACTGTGTTCTTATCAGTGAATCGTATCTAGAATGTTATTGCGATCAGTGATATCATCAAACCATGTGGTGAAGAATCTAGTTGAATTTAGATGAAGTCCAGTAAGTCCAGCTTGACATTTTTAGGTAATGATAAATTTATATATATTTCTATATATATGTTTTGTATAACCAATATGTTTTAACTCATGTATTAATAGTTCATGTCTTGTCAATATATTTTTACAGGACTCGTTAATATATTTTATGCGATAAGATAAATTATATTTTACTTAAGTAGTAGTACATATTGAATTCATATCTTTCTTGTGGTCACTGTGTATTTTTTGAATTGTATATTGTTAGCCTAAATTATATTGAAGCCATTTCTATGAAAATAGGGAAGGGTGCTATTAAATTTAGTGGAGTATAATTCATATATATTGTGGGGGACTCTGTATTTTTAGTGTAATTTCTAGTTTAGTATAACTTGTATCGAATTAGATTCATTAACCTATTTAATTAAAACCAATCTCCTATCGCAAGAATTCTTAAGGGTATCTCTTAATTACTATTTTTAATTTTATTTCTTAGTTATTATTTTTCAGTGAATACTCAATAAAGCATATATAACGAATCGAGTTGAATGTTTAGGAATAAATTGTGCGTTCTTAAGTCATTTCGAAACAGGGTCCTTCAAACAGACCCCTTCACGAAACTTTTAACCCTAAAACAGGACACATCACACAATGTTTCGTCTTAAAAATAGACCTTTCACAAGCATACTAATGTATATACTTTTAATAGGATTTTAAAATGTTAAACGATATAAATATTAGATCTAAATATAAATCATTTTTTTTACATTCAGTGAATAATTCTAGTCAAAATTCACGCATGTTTGAGCCTGTTAGTTAAATATGACATACACTAATAAGATTAGCTAATGATTCATTTTCTCATATGTTTAATAGTAGCAATCATTTCTCATACTGTAAGTGTTTGTATGAAGTATGCAAAATTTATGATTTATGATTATTTTATTTTTCTGTCTTATAATACATATTCATTCTGTATTCTACCATATGCCTTATCAATGACGTCACAATATCCCGTGGTTTTAAGAGATAAGCGAATACGTTACCGTTCAGTTGTTGTAAGACAAGAATACATTCGAGTTTGGATTAAGTCCAGTACATTATGGTTAAACTGTATAGGTAAGATACATTTATATATATATATTTTTTCAATATTAAAAACAAATTTTTTTTAAATATTGCCCTAACTAAATAGTACAATATATATATTTTATAATAACAAAGTCAAAAGGTTAGTTATTCTATTCATTCGTCAAAAGAAATTTTTAAGTTAGAATAGTATAAATCCAATTTAGTATAATTCTATTTCTATACTTTACTATACAAAAAGCATAAACGAATGTAATTATAAAATATTTAAAGTTTAATTCATATATCTTATAGGGGACCCTGTATTTTTCTACCATAACATGTATCAAATTCATTTAAACACATCTCTTATCCCAAAAATTCTTAAGGATATCTCTTAATGGCTATTTCTTAGTTATTATTTTTCATCGAAGCATTTTAAAACTTAACAGATTGATAACTATATAGCTAATTTCATACATTTGGCTACAAAAAATGCGTCAGAAACTTCGAGCATCAGGTATTTGTTATCGTGAGTGATTCATAATCTAAGAAAGGGAACAAGTCAAAGCAAGGTCTTTGCTTATCTACTAATATGACTCATTGTGATTCAGCATTCCGTCTGTTGAGGGGATAAAGGATAGCCTTCGGTTTTTCTTAATTTCATTTCTAAAACATATTTTGAACTTTAAACTAAAAATACATTCGTGTAAAACTTATTTTTATATTGTATGAATACGTACTCATTTGAGAATAGCACTCTATTTCTTAAAATAACTGGACAATCATAGTATTTTTACAGGGTACGTAAAGGGGCCCTTTTCATTCAAACAGGGGATATTGGATTTTTAAGAAAGGTTAATGTACCACGTATTTCTGTCGCCGTAATATAACATGAATCTATTGGATTTATTTTGTGAAGGGTCATATTGGGATTCAACTAGTGTATCTTTTACATTAATTTGTGAAGGACCCTGGAAATCAAATAGGGCGCGCTATTCCAGTTTCTTTCGAAGGGTCCCTGTATTTTGAACATATCGATGTGTAAGCTGTACTTTTAGCCTAACTTGAATTTTAAAAAAGGGTAAAGTGTAAATTATCTGATTTTAGGAAGGGCTGTTATGCATAAATGGATTTTTTGTGAAGGATGCTTTTTTATTCCAAAGGGGATCTGTTCACTATTTTAATTAACTATGCACTATATGGTAAAATTATATTTTGTTCACATAGTATTTCGATAATGTTGGAAAGTGATTCATAAACTATACCGCTACGCATGAATTTTCATTCTTGTTTATTTACTACTTTATATATACATTAAAATTCTGGCTTTTTTATCATCCAGTTTTTTAGACAGAGGAATGTAGGAACGCGCAGCAAGGGTATGATATTTAGCAATCTTGAGCTCCAAATGATGGATTTTTCTAAGTTTCCACCCAGAGCCTATTTGTACAAATTCTTTAAAGGACTTAGTTATCTTTGAAAATCCTTCTTCAATACGTTGTGAGAGAGTATCTTCGGTGAGCTCGGTGAAGCATGAACATCGAAAATACGATTGAATTTCTTCAATTTCCTCAATCTCTTCATTAACGACCACACGCTCAAGTGCTATTTTTTCCACCATGTGCCATTTAATCACACTCTTTTCATAAATTTCACTAATTAAACGTTCCTGTATTTCAGATTGTAAGTGTCTGTGAAACACTTCTAAGTCACATTCTTCAAGTTCATCAGGGTAGAGTATCATTGTGTTAAACACATTGAGTGCATCAGACTGGCTTCGGTTTTCTAGACTTTATATTAGATAAAGCTATTTTTCGTTTCACACTCACAAGAGATAGACGAGAGTGCTGTGTGCGTGAAGATATCTAAATCTTCCAAAAATATTTTTGGGAATCGTTCGTGTGAACTACCTCCCCGTGGTGATTCCTGGGACCAGGAAGTTTTGACTCTAGGTCACTTCTAGCTAAAAGCTCATACCTTAAGGCAAAATTCATTTCAGTTGAGAGTTTATATCTTAGATTACTTTCAGCTGAAAATCCTACTTTTGGTGACTTTTAACTCTAAAAATTCTACGTTTGGTTTAATAAAAAAAAATTGTCTAAGTTCTCCAACTAAAATTAATGAATGACCCTTTTTAATTAAACCATTATTAACTTTTAAAATTCACCTCAAATATACTCTAACATGTATATAAAATACCCTACTCTAGTTGAAAAAATAAATTTGTTTCGAAGAATTTCTAAGTTCCCCAATTAGAATTAATGACCCTTTTTAATTATTATTTTTAATTATTCATTCACTTCTACTGCATACACTCATATTCAAACTGTATACTCTCGTTGAAAAAAAAAATGCTTCGAAAAATTTCTAAGTTCCCCAATTAAAATTAATCACCATTTTTAATTAAACCATTATTGACTTTTAAAATTCTTCTCTAACATGTATATCGAATACCCTACTCTCGTGGGGAAAAAAATGCTTCGAAAAATTTCTAAGTTCCCCAATTAAAATTAATCACCATTTTTAATTAAACCATTATTGACTTTTAAAATTCTCCTCTAACATGTATATCGAATACCTTACTCTCGTGGGAAAAAAAATGCTTCGAAAAATTTCTAAGTTCCCCAATTAAAATAATTAAATTTGTAATTCGTTAAAATAAATCCCTTGAAACACACCTCGTACTCTAGTAGGAAATTCTCCGCGAAAAAAAAAATTGCTTCAAAAAATTTCTAAGTCCCCTAATTAAAATTAATTATCATTAATCCCCTTATCTTAGGTGGTGGAGGAGGGCACTTCGGGAGGAGCTGAGCTGCACTTTGGGAGGAGGAGCTGAGCTGCACTTCGGGAGGTGGGCAGCCTTCCCTCCTCCCTCCTCCGTGCCCACGGCCCACCTCCTGAGGCCGGATCCCCATTTTCTCTCTACTTACTGAAAAAGTTTCAAATGTGTTTAATACGATTTTTGTTGTTGCATTGTTTTTTTTATTATTATTATTATTAAAAATAAAATACCAGTGGAGCCATGCGAGAATTTCGCACTGCAGTCTAATATTTTTTAGCAAAATTTAAAATTTAATCAATGCAAGTTTAAATTTCTAAAGAAACATTTAAAATAAAAATTTCGGCAAACAACATTATTCAAACCAGAATATCACATCATTTATTGCATCAATGTTACAGTAAAAATTGATCGAAGGCAGAAAAGGCCGGTGCGAGAAAAAAATAATAACAATCGTATTTTAACTGCATTTGAGGATGACGTCATTCGCTTCTAGAAAAAACATCAAATTTCGGATGAATTATTCAAAAAACGTTAAGTTTATAAGCAAAAGAAAAATAGCCCTTCTTTCTTCTTTTTCTTCTTCTTCTTTTTTTTTCTTTTCGGCTTCTTCTTTTTTAAATTATCGAGTTAAAGTGAAGTTATAAAAATTCCTTTCTTCTGACTCTTTGACATACTTTAGAGCTAATCTTAAAAGAATCAAACGTTGAAATTCCACGAGAAAATGTTTAAGGCACGAAGGATTTGTGTTGTTGTTTAGAAAGATAATAATAGATAATAATAAACTAAGATGCTTTATATGGAAATACTGACGAAATAAATATTGCCGCATTGTAAACTTATTTTTATAAATTTTCACAAGAATTATTTATAAAATTTAACATTAAGTTTATAAACAAAAGAAAAAATCCTTTCTTTCTTCTTTTTTACTTTTTTTCAAATTATCTTCTTAAAGTGAAGTTATAAAAATTGCTTTCTTCTGACTCTTTGACATATACTTTAGAGCTAATCTTAAAAGAATCAAACGTTGAAATTTCACGAGAAAATGTTTAAGGCATGAAGGATTTGTGTTGTTGTTTAGAAAGATAATAGATAACAATAAACTAAGATGCTTTATATGGAAATACTGACGAAATAAATATTGCCGCATTGTAAACTTATTTTTATAAATTTTCACAAGGATTATTTATAAAATTTAACATTAAGTTTATAAGCAAAAGAAAATAACCCTTCGTTCTTCTTTTTTACTTTTTTTTCAAATTATCGTCTTAAAGTGAAGTTATAAAAATTGCTTTCTTCTGACACTTTGGTATACTTTATAGCTAATCTTAAAAGAGTCAAATGTTTAAATTTCATTAGAAAATTTTTAAGGCACGAAGGATTGGGTTGTTGTTTAAGAAAGTTAATAGATAATAATAAACTAACGTGCTTTATATGCAAATACTGACGAAAGAAATATTGATACGTTGCAAAAAAATTTTTTACCAATTTTCAGATGATTTATTCAAAAAAACGTTAAGTTTATAAGCAAAAGAAAAATATCCCTTCTTTCTTCTTTTTTTTGCTTTTTTCAAATTATCGTTTTAAAGTGAAATTGTAAAAATTGCTTTATTCTGACTCTTTGATATACTTTAGAGATAATCTTAAGAGTCAAACATTTGAAATTTCACTAGAAAATGTTTAAGGCACGAAGGATTTGTGTTGTTGTTTAGAAAGATAATAGATAATAATATACTAAGATGCTTTATATGCAAATGCTAACGAAAGACATATTGCCGCATTGCAAACTTATTTTTATCAATTTTCAGATGAATTATTTATAAAATTTAATGTTAAGTTTATATGCTAAAGAAAAATATCACTTCTTTTTTCTTTTTCTTTTCTTTTTTTTTCTTTTTTTTTCCCGCCAAAGTATCGTTTTAAAGTGAAATTATAAAAATTGCTTTCTTCTGACTGTTTGGCCTACTTTAGAACTAATCTTAAAAGATTCAAATGTTTAAATTTCATGAGAAAATTTTAAGGCATGAAGGATTTACGTTGTTCTTTAAGAAAGGTAACAGATAATAATAAACTACGCAACATTACATGCAAATACTGACGAAAGATATATTGCCGCATTGCATGCTTATTTTTATCAATTTTTAGATGAATAATATTCATAACATTTAACGTTAAGATTATAAGCAAAAGAAAATTTTCTTTCATGTTTTTTTTTTTTTTTTTTTTTTTTTTTGTCTTTGTTTCTTTTTAACATTATCGTGTTAAGGAAAGATTATAAAAATTGCTTTCTTCTGACTTTTTGGCATACTTTATAGCTAATCTTATGATCTAAGTCTTTGAATTTTACGAGGAAATTTTAAAGTACGAACGATTTGTGTTGTTCTTTAAAAAGTTAAAAAAAAAAAAAAAAGTTGTGTAGGAAAATACTGTCAAAATAAAATATTGCTGCATTGCATATTTCTTGTTATGAATGTTTTCTTAAATTATTCATAAGAGTTGGCGTTAAGTTGAAACATAAGGTAAAATAGTGTATGGCTTACTTCAGTCGTTTTCGTTACATAAACAATACTTTTTTCTATTTTTAATGCATATTTCAAAGTTCGCTAACATTTTTCTAACACTAATATCTGTAATATGCACACATATAAATATTTGTTTAGGAAAATTAAAAGCATAGCAGCCAAACGTCTCTAATTTTAGTTATAACTATTTCCAAATAAACAAATCCTTGTTATTTAATAACAGAAATTTGCGCTTAAGCAAGACAAACATTATTATTCAGAATAGCTATAATAGAAAATCGGAAGGTTTTGTACTGTATAATAGATATAGTAGTTTGTTGCCGTTCATCTTTTCCGGCAAATATTTACATCTTTATTGTATAAATCGCTTCAAAAAATTTTGGTTTACCTTCTGTATGTGCTTCCACAGAATTAAAATATGTTCTATTTTGCAAGAAGACTTTTTTAAATCAATTTATATACATTGCAAGATCCAAAATTTTAAAGCGTCACATGCACACACACACACACACACATATATATATATATATATGTATGTTAGACAGCACAAGCTCAAAGTTCGTATTATTCGTATTTTTTATGAAAAATACGCAATTTCTCCTAATTTTACTACAATTATTTATGTGAGCGCGATCGTGCAACACTTTCTTCTTTACATATATCATAAAATACATCAAAATGTACAATATATGTAAAAATAAAAGTGTTGCAAAGCTGCGCTCATAGTAAAATATTAAAAGATATATTAGAAATTGAGGTAAAATTAGGAGAAATTGCGTATTTTTCATCAAAAACTACGAATAGTACGAACTTTGAGCGTGTGCAAGTTATATAAAACGAATAAAATGCAAAAAATATTGTTGAAATCGAATAGGATAATCCTTCTAATATTAAAAAGTGAAATAATTAAGTCAGTATAACAAAATCGAATTTTAGTCTTATTTCATAGGCCAAAAACACGGCTTATGGACCCTGATCCTTTAAAATTTGTATATTTTTTCTTCTAAAATATATCAACTTATTTACAATAATCTATTTATTTAATAGAAATACAGTAAAATCCGCTGAAACTGAAAATCAAGGTATCAGGGTGAAGGGTTGGGATCCGTTTTAGATAGATTCTTCCTTAGCAGGTACACAGTCTATTTTAAATGTATGGTGTTCTTTTTGTCGGAGCCGTGAAAATTGTTCGTTTAAATCAGTATTTACGTTATAGCCCAGTTCCGTTGCGGTATGTTTACTCTAGCAGGTTGAAGTCATTTCTCTTTTTAAACAAAAACTCCATGCAGTTCAAATATTGAGGTCTCTCTGTAAGACAGATTGAAAAAGATACAATGTGTTTAATATGCTCTTTTTTTTCTATTTATTAACCAGTGGACGCATGCGAGGTTTTCGTTACTGCATTTTTGAAAAAAATAATTTCTGGTATGTTTCTTTATTTGTTTTTATTTAACTGCAGTTTTTTTTTTTTTTTTTTTAATCAAACGATGTGTTTTAACGAAATGTGAGTGTACTTATTCAAAAACCTGTCCCGAAAACTTTCGAATGATACTTCACTCATCGTTGTGCATTTTGTATGTATAGGCACCGACTTCACGGGGCAACGAGGCAATAGGCATAGTTACACCACAAATTTTAAAAGATTGTTTGTCCTATTTAATTCACTGTGATTAATTAAGACACAAATACCATTTTAGCCCTTTGTATCACCACGTTGCATACCTACAACATACCCAAAAGTTAATATTACTTATAAAGTGGGTTTTGAAAGACGATTTTATTAGATGTTGTTATCGCCAACACAACAGTTAATATAAACTGTTCATATCATTCTCAACAGTCGGCGATACTGACAAGGGAACAACTTTTAGTGCAGCTCGCACCGAGCATTGAGACCGGGTGCATTTTAAAGGCCTATATTTGGAAGTTTGAGAATCGATGAAATTTTTCTGTTAAAATCATATATATATATATATATATATATATATATATATATATATATATATATATATATATATATATATATATATTTTTTTTTTTTTTTTTTTTTTTTTTTACAGCAGCATACCTTTCTGAAAATGCAATTTTCGAGACCACTTATCGGACTATTAATATAGAAGTTTTTTGTGAAAAAAGTTCTTTAAATTACAAATTTGTTAATAGTAAGAATAAAATATTGAATAAAGTTAAAACATTCTTTTAAAAATCTACGAATTTCATTAAAAAAAAATACAACAGTATATTTGCATATTAGACGGCGTGACTTTGGCAGGAGAAATTTTTCCAGCTACCCTGGCTGAATGTCATAATATTTTGCTGTGTGAGTGAGAAGTGGTTCGGATTCGTAGTACCCTATTTGGCGACTTAACTCACTTTTGGCGTGAAATTAACGATTAAAAATCCAATAATAAAAAAATAATAGTATAAGAAAATATGTAAAATACGATTTTAACAGGAAAATTTTATCTGTTCTCTAACTTTTATGTATAGGGCTAAAAAATGCACCAGGTGTCGATACTAGATGCGAGCTGCACCAAAAGTGAATCCCTTTTGAGTTATTTTTTATGCCAAAGTTTTATTTATCATTTGAGCAGTTTCGCATCGTTATTGCTAATATGAATTTCATAATTTTTTTTAAATGTAAAAGCTGGAGACGTCCAAAAGTAGATTTTTTTACAAAGATAAGTTTGTATACTTTGCAATTTTGTATTAAAAAATTGACAATATATATGAGAAGTATGAAGCTTTTTCAGTTTATTGCAGATGTGAAAAAAGTACCTTTTAGTACCTTTATTTTTTTTTATGTTCTAATTTTTTTATTATTTTTTACATGCTTAAAAAGATTTATTCTATCATCTGAGTAAATATTTTCAAAATCGGACTGTTGAGCCATAAAGGGTTAAAATTAGTGGTGCAAGTTTACCAGATTTGCTGCCATCGTTCCATTAAGTTGGCGTTTAACCCAGACAACCACAATCGTCCTTCGGACGATCTATAATGATCCTGAAAATCCTGTAGTTGTCATATCCTATAAAACTATCCAGTGAATATCCGGAAGATAGTTGACAACGGACCGTCTGAATACATTGTCCACAAAGCAGCCGGCGAATGTCATAGAACGCACATCCGCAAATTGACTTTCTTCCTTGGCTTCCTTCCTCTGCACGCTACGCTAACGTATCAACCAACCTACCTACCAGACAAGTTTATTTTGCTTTTTCGTGAATGAAGAAACGTGATCGGCTTTTCGGAATCTGATTAATAAATAGTAATCTGATGTCAATAAAGGTAAGAATTATCTTTTTCATTTGTAATTCTATTCTTTATAACTTCCGTTTATATACTTATATTTTCTTGTGTAAAAGCGAAGTGTATATCAGACCTAATTATTCATGTAGGCTTAATGGTAAATATTAATAGAGATGGTAGTGCAAACGCAACAGTAGTGATTTGTATTTAACAGTTTGATAAATTATTAAAGAAAATACAACCACTTTGAGTACTTTCTGAGAATTTTCAAGTTTAGATTACATTTTCTGTGTGAAAATGAAGATTTACTTACAACTCCAGTTTAAACTCCCTTTTTTTTTTTTTTTTTTTTTTTTTTTTTTAAACTTCAAACACTTAAAAAACCAAAAATATGTTTTTCCCTCATTCTTTTTAACTTAAAACACTTTAAAAGCAATTAAAAAATGCCCCCCCCCCCCTCTTTTTTCTTTTACAATTAATTCCCATTACTTTAGAAATACTTATTTCTTTACATAGATTTTAATGCATATTGATATATATTAATTAAAGCAAATGTATATATTCAAATATATATATAATATATATGTATGTATTTGCTAAACATTTTAATAATATTTATTAAATCTTAACAAATTAATACATTTTTAACCACTTTAAAATTATTGTCACTTAAAAAGAAAAACATACTTCTAAACGTAACATTTAATATGTTTTAACTTAGATGACAATGTCAGATTTTCTCACAGTTTTAGAAAAGCGTAGAGTGCTGGTAGTTGGAAAAGGGCACATTTTTGACTCTGAAGGGTATTTTTTAAATCCATATGAGCACTTTTTATATTTTTTAAATTCATTCTTTCAATTTTAAATGCACTTTTGATATTTAAATGTTACAACACTCCTATCGAATTGCAACAATGTGTCAATTTTTACTATGCAAATAATTTTTTTTTTACAAAACTGTAAAGGCTTAATTTTCTTGGTTGAAGGGCAAGAAGAGCACTAATTTTTTGATGAGGGGCAAGAAGGGGGATGTTTTTTAAACCAAAGGGCAGCCAGGGTGCAGCACCTTCCTGAAACTGCCTACAGGAAACTCTGCAATTTGAATATAAAATAGCTTGTGATCAAAAATAGTGAAATTACTGTAGCTGCTAATTATTTTCTTAGTTTTGTGTAACACGTTACTTTTTGAATAAAAGTGAATGGGGCGAATAGCACAATACAAAATTTAGTTGTTTGTTTGTAGCAAGCATCAACATTTCTTTGAACACAATTTCCAGAAACAAATGAAAGTCTTCTTTAACAATTGTGTGGTCACCCATGGTACTATTATTTAGGAAATTGGTAAAAAATTGGCAGTGGGAACTGCCATATATCTGTAAACAAATACCAGTTTTAGAGTTTAACAAAGCACTATATAACCATTGTATGTCAGAAATGTTCTTGTTTATGGGGTTATAATTTTGGAATGCAACTTTTGTGAAAAATGAACAAACATATTTTTAAATAAGCAATTTTTACTTTGAGATAGTGCTAAAACAGAAGATGCTCTGATGATCACACTAAAAACATTATTATCCTTTAACTGTTTTTTATTTTCATAATTTTCAGGGTTAAAGTTTACTTGTATTTTACACAGAAATCGTAGAAAATTTTTGAACCATCACTCAGATTTTACAACAGTGAGTCAAAAAGTGACTCGCAGATATATTATATATCCCACTTCTCTCTTTTTTTTAAAACTTTAAACACTTGAAAAACAGTTAAAAGATCACCCCCCCCCCTCCTTTCTTTCGCTTTCAAAACAATTTCTGAAAGTGAAAGTATCTTAATAAAAAAAACTTGTAATCAAAATCGAAAAAGTATAAAGGAGTGTGGATAGAGATTGACCTCAGCTATCCAATGCGAAAAAAATCATTTATAAATATTGAAATGTGAACGAGATATCATAAATTATTTCCCCCATAGAATTAGCATTAGTGAGTGGGTGTTTTGGCCTAAGTGAAGTAGCCTCTTAAAGCTAAATAAAGAAATTGGTATTAAAATTTACTAATTTTTTTCCCTACATTCACTATGAGTTTCTCTTATGCATGTGTGACTTTAATACTGATGTTTTCAATATTGATAAATAATGCTATTAAATTCTGGTGCAATAAAATGCCTAATATATATATTAGTTAAGGGGTCGATGCAGGTTTTTTTTCTTGGGGTCCATTTTGTGAAAAGTAAAGGTTATTTTTGTGTAATTTATTATATTTTTGTGAAAAACAACATTTTGTAACGAAAGTTGAAATCCAGTTAGTCAAATTTGAACCAAGCATTTATAAACAAAAACTTTTTTTTAATCCTTTTGCTGAATTTTTCCTCTCTGGTGAACTTGTTATCTCTGTATCGACCCCCGAGTTAAGCTATAAAAAATTTTATCTAAAGAATTATAGTTTATAAGTAAAATGCTTTAAAATGTAAAAGCTAATGATAGTTAAAACTAAAATTAGTAAAAGCCACTTTTTAAACATTTCAAGCTGACTTTTTTGTAATCCTGCTTTATATAATACACAACTAATTTGAAATTGATACTTTTAGCCTGAGCTGGTTTTTGAATTCGTACAAGTACATTATTATTAAATAATACTAGGGAATTGAACTCGGGCTTCCCGGGTTACAGAACATCGCTGAAAACTGTTTTTTTTTAATTTAAAATTCTAACAGATTTTTTATATTTAATATATATATATACTAAAAATAAATGGCGCATCTAGTATTTGTCGAGAATTAACAATTTTCTTACAAATACTTTACGAGCTATTAATTTTTTCAGTAACTTCAAATCTCTCATTTTCTGAAATTAATCTCTGGCAACGATAAGCTAAAAAACCAGTCATCAGCAACACGTAGCTTTTTATTAAAAAAGATTATGTATTAATTTATCTTTTTTTTTTTTTTTTCTAAAGTCTGTTCTATAAAACTCAATCTATTTGAGATTACTTTCATAAAGAGAACTCTGTTACTTTCCTTAATTTCAGATATTTCAATTTCAAATCATAATTAAATCCTAGTGCTAATTAATAATTAAATAAAAATTGGAAACATTTCTATTGAAAACTTGGTTCTTAACCCGTCAGCACATGCGCCCCTTTCCATTACGTTACTACACGCGCAGGATAAATTTTACCCCAATGGGTTTTCTTGTGTCAATTTCCCCCCGGTTTGTTTATAAGCAAAAATTTATATTTTGAAATAAACTGTAAATCAATAAAGAAAATAATTTAACTTAAAATAAGAGGTTTTTTCATATTAAAAAAAAAAAAAAAAAAAAAAAAAAAAATCTAGCACTAAGATTTTTTTCTGCATATCATTACATACAAAGTTTTTTCAATCCAAATTTAGCCATAAAAATACAAAAAAATATAAAACTGATATATAGAAACTGTATGTGCAAGAGTTGTTAACGTTTAAAAGAAAAATTATATTATTATTTGCACACTATATTTTTTACATAAACATTTGCATTAACATTTTCTTATCATTATGGTTACGTTATAACACACGTGGGGTAAATTTCCTCCCACGTGACATTTTTATAACAAAAGAATGGAAAATCTCACAACCGGAGGTAAATTCTTTTTGGCCACATCTTGATCTCTTTCAGCTTGAAAGGTACTGTAAAGCTCAGAATGATCCGAACGATTTACGCACATTTTTAAGTAATAGTTCTGAGCTGGGGTAGATTTTATCCCAGTGTGTGTGCTGACGGGTTAAAATGTTAATTTGACACATTTATTTACACATGCTTCATTTCAAAGTTATTTCTTTATTTTAGGGACTATGCAAGTAATTTTTGAAAAATCCAGCTGTAAATTGAGCTGAATGCTGGAAAAGAAGTCTGCAATGGACTCTTAAGCAGTGGTATGTTTAATTGATTTATTATTATTATTTCTTTTTCTTAAAAATAAAAGAATATGTGAGCATGTAGTTTTATAGCTTTTATTGAATTGTCATATTTTTGCATTTAAGCATATTTATGAATTGTTGTGCTTTGGAACATTTTTACTTATTTATTTATTTAAATGGGCAATTCCATTGTAACAGACTAATTGACATAGCGGAAAAAAAGGCTTTATCTCATTTGAAAAATAATAATTATGTAATTCAACAAGGGCTACAATTAGCATGATGATATTTATTAGAAGATAAATTAATATAGTTATGAATAAATTATTTAATGTAAATAATTGTGGTTAAAAAAATGTTAATGTAACAGACAAACATGAATTACCATGCTTTTCAGATACCTTGATGTTTATCGATATATTACTTATAAAATAATTTACAATTTATTATTATAAAAATGTATTTTCATTCAGAGGGCGTTCTGAAACATATATCTTTCTCAAAATTTGACTGTTGCCATAAGATAGTCATGAAAAATATGTAATCTTACCTGTAATAGACCAACATTTAACATGTAACAGACAAACAAATAAACACGTAAACAGAAGCGATTATAATGAATTTTATTGATTTTGACTATTCAAAATTTTATAAAATGCATTGCAAATATAAAAAATATAGGTATAATACTATCAGAAAAAATATATATTACCTATTTGATCTAAAATATAAAATTCTAGAAATGGTAAATTGGCTTGGAATTGCCCAAATGTTTATATTCCATGGCTGGTTTTTGAAAACTGATTTTTTTTTTGGTAATTTCTAAAATATTCAGTTAACATTGATAGATCACCCAAATTAATTTTTGTATTGGTACCCATACAAAAAAAAATTCAGCCCGGCCCGATACAAAAATTAAAAGTTCTACTAGCATACCTGTCAAAAGGCAATAAATATCTTTTTAGCAGTCATATAAGTATAGAAAATCTTCATTTTATCTTAAAGTACATTTAATTCAAACTATTTTTTTTTCAGAAGAAATAAACCGTAATTTTATGTTAAATTTTTTGGTACTTTTCGGTTAGCCGGGTGCCAGTGACATATGTACATATATAAATACATATGTATATACATATATATAATATGTATTTGCAGATATATGGTATATATATACATGTACATATATCAGTGGTAGAGGTCTGCACGGGCCGAAATTTCCAGGCTTGGCCTGATACAAAAATCAAAAGTTCGGCCCGAGCAAAAAAAAATATTGGCCTGACCCGGCCCGATTTAAAAGTAAGTTCGTCCCGGTATAAAAGCTAAAAGGCCGGCCCAAGTTAATTTCCACAAAACATTGATTTTTACGATGATTTGGTTAAAAATTTGCCTTGTAGGAGTAGATCTAACCAAAAATTCCTATCTAAGCTCTTTTTTTTTTTTCATGTTTACAATCTTCATTTTTATAGAAGTGCCGCAGTCTGCGATATTTATTTTTTTAATAAATCTCTATTTGTTGTATGTATGTGTTTAAGTAATCAGAAAAATGCTATACATTAAAATCTTCTTCTAAGACGGAATTGCATAGGGAAAAAAAAAATAAGTTATAGACAATTTGCCTTCTTAGCAGGTGTAAATATATTATATATTCTTTTCTTACGTATTAGTATATTCATTTTGCATGGATCAACACATTTTTCAGTTTAAGACAGGATTCCGTCATAAGCAGGTTCTTTTTCACACGTTTCACTATATTTTAATTTAGCCATATTTTAATAAGTGTACAAATCTACTTATCTTTAAAAATAATAAATTTTAATGTTTAATTGTAGAATAATGGTAATTTAAAAATATTTGCATTTTTTTCAAAGATTTTTGTGCCAGGTCTTATTTTACTGACCTTCGAACGGACCAGGCCAAGCCGAGGCAATGATTTTTATAGGGTCAAAACCAGGACTGAAAATTTTGGGGTGTGAAGTCTAGGAAGGATGAAACCAGTCCCGGCTCTGTACAGAAAAAATAATTTAAGACATGGCCTGATCCTTCAGGAAAAAAGAAAGGCCCGAACCCGGGCCATAAAGAGTAATCACTAGGCCCAAGCTCGGCCCAAAACGAGTGGAGACCAGTCCTAGCCCGAGTGCAGTGAAGGAAAATAGGCCCAAGCCCGGCCTGTGCAGATCTCTAATTAGTGGTGCCTGGCTAACCGAAAAGTACCAAGATTTTAAGTATATTGACATTTATTTTAAATGTAAACAAACATTCTGCAGCACTTTTTGATTATTAATATTCAGGGCTGAAACTAAAGGCAGCACAGAGGGGGCATGTGCCCCGGGCGCCAGAATGGAAGGCATGGGGGACGACAAATGACCATTTGGTTTGTTGCTTGATACAAAAAAAAGTATATGAAATTTGGGCAAAAATGTTTTGTAAGTTGGAAAATTCAAAAGAAAAACTGAGAATTCATGGGACACTAAAAAATAAAAGGTAGAAAATTCACATAATGAAATACTTATTAAAAACTTAATTTTTTTTTTTTGTTCCGAGTCACTATTATAATTTGGAATTTAGGTTCAGGAAAGTATCTAAACATATTAGTCTATAAATAGAAAGTGCAGTATAAATGACAGCTCCATGAAACTGTATGTAGATAACATACAAAGATGTTTTACAGTATTAGAATTCATTGTTATATTCTTACAGAAAATTCTGGTTTTTCAGTTCTTAAGACATTGTGACTTATAACACTAGGACTTTAAACATCTGTTCAATTGTAATGTAATACTATAACTATAGTAAAATCTTTCTGTAATAGAATCCTGTCTTAAATGAAAAAAATACACGGATCCAACAGTAACAATAGCATCAATTCTATTTGCTAAGACGAAAACTTGTATAAAACTGAATTTTGTCTTGTTCCTTTTGATTCTGTACTCACAGGTTTTATTGAATAAGTATTTGACAAAGCACAGAGTTCACTATTACGTATTTTATGATTACATATTTTTCAGTTTAAAATAAGTCAGCTATTAAAAACTTGGTAAAATTATCTTTGTAAATTTACTTTGCGAGAAAGGTAGGGTTAGTGGGGGTGCCAAAATCCCTGTTTGCCCTTGTGAAAAAAAAGCTAATTTCGGCCCTGAATATTTAAATTCTAGGTATCTCTAAACTGTGTTATATCAACACTATTGTCGTCAAGCGTAATAGTTAGTGCCAAATGGGGAAAAAAATTGAGCTTCAAGCAAACGGAAAAAATAATTAAAAGAAAAAGAATGAAAAGCAAAACCTGTTTTTACCTTACTATTAAAAAAAATAATTTATATCTCCATCGTCAATTGACGAAATTTGTTCAAGTTTTCAGCAAGTTCAATAATAGTAAATTAGGCTGTGTAACAAACTTTTATTAAAAAATAATCAATTATTAGAAAATGAGAGCATCCCCACAAAAAAAGCAACTGCAAAGAAAAAGGAGAGAACTATCTGTGGTTTTTGTTTTGTTTATTAAACTATTTGCAGTCGGAAGTCGCCGAACGTTATCAGAATAAGATCATCAGCTTCTGATGGTATAGATTAAATACTGTATTTTTCTCTGTTTGATTATTGCTTCGGTGACGAAAAGGTGCTTTTAGCAGTAGTCAGGGGAGTTAACATAAAACTACATATTTTAAAAATGTTTTCATAATGGTTTATTACATAACATTTTTCAGTAATATTTTGCTTGTTTAAATTTTTTTGTCATTTGCATACCTTAAATCTAACATGTCTTTTGTCAAAAAAAATCTCCCTCCACCCTTAAAAAAAAAAAAAAAAAAAAAAATTACAGGAACACCGTTCTAGTTATGCTACAGTAGTTTCGGCACAAAGTCTCTATATGATAGCCTTATATATATATATATATATACATACATTTTTTTTTCAGCACTTAAGTTAAATTATTTATATATTACTATACTAATATTACAATAGTTCTTTATATTTAATTACTAGTTTAAATTTTTTTGTGTGTGGCATTTAAGTGAAAATATTTATACGTAAATTTGAGTTCCTTGGGTGCGGCACTATACATTTTTAAAAAAGAGATTTTTACAGGTGTGCCGCTTACGTGGATATACTTTTTTTGAAACAGATATTCATTGGTACGGCTGATATTCCCAATAATACGGTAGATATGTAAGTATATTAAGCCCTGACATTATTTTAATGGTTAAAAAAGCATTTTCTCACCATATTACATATTTGCCGTGTGTTCAAATACTGCACACATTGTTATTTTCTTTTTGAATTTTTTACTCCATACAAAAATAAGTCTTATTTTAGAGCATTATAACTTTGATAAATCATTGTTTGATAAATCATAGCTTTTATAAAAATAAATCTTATGCTCTCATAACAAACACCAATTCAGCATAAGTGCAACAAGCATTTTAAAATGAAACACCAGGGGTCGATCCAGGAAAAATTTGGGGCCTATTTAGGGCCCCTTCAATAAAATCTATTTAATGAAATCGGACCCTTCACAAAATTCAATTTGATAAAATGGAATCCCTTCACAAAAATCAATTTGATAAAATGGGCTCCTTCACAAAAATCAATTTGATAAAATGGGCTCCTTCACAAAATGCTATTCCATAAAAACTTACTATTTATTATTTATTTATTATTTTGTGATTTTTAAAATATGTAATTTGTAAACAAGCAAGTTCACCAGAGAGGAAAACTTCAGCAAAAGGATTTTAAACGGTTTTTGTTTTTAAATGCTTGGTCTGAATTTGATTAACTGGATATCAACTTTCGCCACAAAATGTTATTTTTCACAAAAATATAATAAATTTCACAAAAATAACCTTTACTTTTCACAAAATGGGCCCCAAGAAAAAAAAAACCTGCATCGACCCCTGAACACACAAGTTGTAGTTTGTTAATCTGTAAAGTATAGGATTGCTGTACTAAATCTGGTGCAGCGGAACGGCAAATACCGTTTAGTGTCAAACCAATATTGATGACTAAAATTGTGCTTCTACAGAAACTTCTCCATCAAGTGTTTCCTTCACTAACGCAACCCGGTATCCGAACCTGAACACAGCGAAGTATAGAAAGATGTACGCTAGGCATAACTAGAAGAGACAGAAAGAGAATAACCTGGATGAGAAGTTAGACGAAAGTTTTTGACGCCATTGAAAGAATTAAACGTCTAAAATGGAAAATGGGTGGGGCACATTGCAAAAAGATAACAGTAGATGGAGCATAAACACCCTACAGTAGTATCCCAGTGATGTAAAACGACCAAGAAGATGACCTCAAGTAAGATGGAGTGACGAAATCAGATAAGTGGTCAGTGTTAATTGGATGACTAAAACCACTAGACAGGAAACAATGGAAAAATCTGGGTGAGAATCCAGCAGTGGATTGAAAACAGTTGTTGATGATGATGATATCTAAACTTTATTTAGCATACTTACGCCTTACACATTACTAAATACATACTTGATCTTTACTTTTTATATTTTAATCAAGTTTTACATTTTCTTAATATTTAGTACTTTATTGTTTTACTTAATAATTTACTTTATTATAGACATATTCATTGTAATTTCAAATGCATTATTACATTCGTATTACTGCTTAAAAAATGTAAATAAACCAGAAATCTGCAAATAATTCAAAAATTTGCACAATTTCAGTGTTATGATGGACTCATGTGGATTTGGGGAGTCTACTGTAGTACATTTTGCTTGTAATTACCATCATTTTTAATTATTAAAAATATGACATTACCATCAGTTATAAATATTAAGATTTTTTTTTTTTTATTCGACACAAAACAAGGCGGGTGCTTTCATGCTGTATGACGTTTTTCGACATAAAATAAGATGTGCTTTTACTTTTTCATAGTTGTTCAAATATCCCATAAGGCTTAAATAGTAAAGTTCCTAAAAATAACTTAATAAATTTTACTGTAAGATCTTTTGAAGAAACAAACGGTAAGAAATTATTGTATATCTTGTGTATATATGCTGATTTATTCATTTTGAATGAATGTGATGCACTTATAAAGTTAGGTAGAAATGCATATTTTTTCTTTTCTTCTTTACAGACGTATGCCGAGCAGAAATTTCTGTGACAACAGCAAGGTGGAAGAAACCAGATTGTTGCAAAGAAAAAAAAAATTATGTTTTGTGATGTGGAAAGTTGTAAATAAATATTTGTTTTGTATTTTATTGTGGAAAGTTATAAATAAATATTTGTTTTGTATTTTATCGTGAAAGTTGTAAATAAATATTTGTTTTGTTTTTAATGTGAATTTTTTTATTGTGCAATTTGTAACATTAAAGAATTTTTTAAAAATAATAAGATTATTCAACAGCGGTTATCATTTTCCCCATACTATCTTTCATGACATTGTGAAATATATATTTTTATTTTTATTCCTTTACTGATTTCCAATTAAATTGGGAGTAAAATTTTAAAATTTTCAGGTATTCACTTCTGATGACTTTTGCATAAAGATTTAATTTTTGTATGTCATATAATTTAAGTTTATTATTTTATATTGAGCACTTAGTGTAATATGTGCAATTATTTAAAATACAGAAGTTGTTTATTCATTAAAGTTAGAACAATGAAAGCAAACAATATCTTAATATTGCTCAAATTTGTGTTAATACTTTGTGACATATATCAAATGCACTTTCTAGGCCATTAGCATTTACATAATCATGGTACTGTCTCATTTTGTTAAAGTAAGGTAATGTATTTAAGTACAAAGTAAGTAAAACAAATTGAATCTGAAGCTGTATAGCCAAATTATCACAGCAGTAAATGTGTGCTTCGGTCACTAAATATGAAAGGGCATACTTTTCTGTCCTTTATTTGTTTTGAATGCAAAAGTATTAACAGATGACTTATGCAGTAGCTTTATTCTAGAAAAACAATGTAAAACCATCATCAGAGGGACAAAACGATACTTTAATTTCATGTGGCACCTTATCAGAGGACAATCAAATGCATAACATTTGTTGTATATACCGGGTGTTCCTAAAGTGGATCAGGTATTTACATGCTTTTTTTAGTAAGTAAAACAAATAATTGCAAAGTAAAAAAAAAAATTGTTATTTAAAAAAAACTTAAGGCTGTATTCAAATCCAAACTGCTTATTTTGAGACACATTTTTAAATTCATTTTTGCTCGAAAATGCATCCATTTGGCAGGTTCTCTTATTCAGAAACTTTATAATGTCCGTGTTGTCTCGATTTTTTGATAAAGGCAGAATATATTTTTAAAAGTGCTGTCAAAGTGGACATTTTGAACCGAATTTCCCGAAGCGATAGCGCTGGAAAAAAAAAAGTACTTTGAAAATATTTGTTTGTAAATCAATTTCTAATTAATTGAACGAAAAATAAAAACGTAGGTCCCTTATAAATCTCTTCATAAATCACGCCGCCAAGTTTCATGTTTTTACTTTTAAAAATGAGTTTGAAAATGTGTCATAAAATTTTGAGTTGTTGAGCATGGAAAAATATTTTTTTTGAATACTGCCATAAGTTTTTATATGACTTCTTACGACAAGAATGATGAAGTTCCACTTCAGACATAGCACTTAAAAAAAAGTCATGAAAAAATTTTAAATTGCATCATTTTATATAATATTTGCTCAAATTAAGAATAAAATATGTAAAAAATAATTATATACAAGTAAGGAATTTTACAAAATATCTTAAATTTTCTTGAATTTTATCGAGAATATAAGATATCTTCTGCCTTCAATTTGCATTTTTAAAATTCATATATACCTCAATATATTGTTACTGAAAACATTTTTTATTAAATAAATTATATAGAGTATGAGATTTTTGTTAGATTGGATATTTTTTTTAAAAGAAAGATTATTCAATAACCTTTCTTAAAAAATAAAAACTTTTATTCCGTCTAATAAATCTAATAAATGAAGATATTTTTAAACTATAAAATTTATTAAATAAATGTTTTCAGTAACAATAGATCTATGCATTGTCATATGTTTATGTACATATGAATTTCAAAAATGCAAATTGAAGGCAGTAATATCATGAAAACCATCCACAGGATGCTGACAGGTGTGACATTTTGACACCCAGAGGATGCCCTATAACCATCCATAAGGTGTTGTGTAATGACATCCATAGGATATTGACAGGTGTGACATTTCGACACCCAGGGGATATCCTATAACTGTCTACAGGATGATTTCATCCATCCGCAGGATATCAGCTTATCCTAAATATGACATTATGTGGATGCTTTTAGGATATCAATAGGACCATCCAGAGGATGTAATGCAAGTGTCCAAAATGTGTCATGAGATGACATCCATAGGACGTTGAAAGGTGTGACATTTCGAAACTTAGGGGATGTCCTGTAACTGTCGAGAGGACCATTTCATCGGTCCACAGGATATCAGCTTGTCCTAAATATGACATCTTTTGGATGTTTTTAGGATGTGTTTGTGTTGTCTGGGAAGTTAGTATGTGCATGGAAAAAATATGTTAACATCAAAAATAGTATTTATGATATCACACATGGCTATTTTTAAAATACTCCTTCTCATGTTTCTTTTTTGATTTTTTTATATTATGACATTTTACGGACAGTTTATAAAAAATTACATTCCTCTGACTCTTTGGCATACTTTACCGCTGATCTTAAGGTTTAAAGTTCTAAGAACAAACGATATGTGTTTTTGCTGAGAAAATATAATAAATAGTAACGGAAGAAAGCGCTTTATATGCAAATACTGACAAAATAAATGCAGTCGCATTACATGCTTACTTTATCAATATTTTCTTGAATTATTCATAACACCTACCCTTAAGTTTCTAAGCAAAAGAAAATATTTATCGGTTGTTTCATTCGTTTTCGTTATAGAAAAAATAACTGTTTTCAGTTTTAATGTAAATTTTAAATTGCGTTGAAACTTTTTCAATTTGTGTGATATGTACTGTTTATTACGAATGTTCATTGAAAGTTTTCTATTATCAACATTACAGAAAAAAACCATATATGCGTTTTTTCTTTTTTTTTTTTTTTCAATATTTTTTAAAGAAATTAATAGATATACTAGTTTGGCAGTAGAATCAAGACTTTTTTTCTGTTAGTGTGTAACATACGTAAGGCAATATATTCTGTTTTGTAGAAATGAAAGGGAAACATTAAATTATTCAATTTTAAAATTTCATTTAACTGTATTTTTTTATTTGCTGAATGAAATGATGTGCTACTTTGTCCTAAACTGTTTAAAATGTTAAAATATGAGTAAAATTCTGTGAATCATTCTATAAGATAATTTTTATATGATTCCATACTTTTCGTCTTGATTATTATTAGAGATTGGGCGAATATTCGGCTAATATTCGCTTTTCGGTGCTTTTTCCGAATACTGAAGACGGTTAGCCGAATACTGAAAACAAGTTGGCCGAATACCTGCAGCCGAATATTGCGAGATATCTCGCTGAATATTGCTGATATCTCGTCAGATATTACTAGATATCTCGCCAAATAAATTCAGAATAATAATCCTCATTTCATTTTTTGCAATTTTTTCTGTAATACAAATTGGTTACTTTCTGAAAGATTCATATTTGGCATTTTCATTCTTAATTCCACAAAATGACAGTTATTCAGATGCTACTATTATTACATGTATATATTTTTATTCACTTCTTCCTTCTTTCATACTGTTGTTATTAGTTTTTATGTATGCTTTTAATGCATGTTGAGTAAGTTGTAGAACTTTGTGTTTTTGTATATTTATTATGGGAAGCCTAATACCAAAGAACTAAAAGAACGCACGAATCATTTTTATTATGACTCGTTTCTTTCCTGTTTTACAGTGAAATAATGGCAAAACAATTTCACATGAGCCCCAAGATCCATAGAAGATAACCATCGTCAAGTACAATCCTTGGTGACATTGATTAAAAAAAAAAAAAAAAATAAAAAATATATATATATATAGTTTTCGATCTGAAGGAAATATCTGGTATCAGGAGATTAAAAGTTAAAGAGAATGCAGTAAAATTAGATTAAGGTGAATATATTCTATAAATGCCTCCTTTAACCCAATTTCTTATTTATTTTGTGTTTTATATTGTATAGATCAATTTCCACCACGTGATCACAATCTTTCAGTTTGTATCCAACTCATCGAAATCGTCAGTTTGTCAGCCTGTATTACCGCTTAACCAATCAAATTCCAGAAAAATCAGTGAGCAAACAAACTGCCCACCATGTAATTAAGGTGGTTACTAGGGTGTGACGTCAGTTGAAAGTCATATCTTCCCTTCATTCGTGTACACTTTCCTCTTCTTCACTTCTCCTCACACTAGATCTCTCCGTCTCCCACTTCAAGTCGTCCGTTTATTCCATAATACTTCCTCCTGTGCGGTTGCCTTCTATCCACGTGTGGCTTTACACCTAGTGAATGTGAAAGATAATTTTTATATGATTCCATACGGTTCGTCTTCATTATTATTAGAGATTGGACGAATATTCGGACAGTATTCGGCATTCGGCCCTTTTGCCGAATACTGAAGACTTGTTGGACGAATACCTGCAGCCGAATACTGCGAGATATCTCGTTGAATATTGCTGATATCTCGTCGGATATTACTAAATACCTCGCCGAATAAATTCAGAATTATAATTATTTTTTTCATTTTTTGCAATATTTGTCTTTAATACAAATTGGCTACTTTCTAACATATTCATGAAGTCATTTTCTTTCTTAATTCCACAAAAGGACAATTATTCAGATGCTACTATTATTACATATCGTATATATTATTTCTCCTGTCAACATTCCTTTTTCTAAGAAAATACGAAACGCAGAACGACGAATGAGATACCATATGAAAGGATTTTGAACAGGCTTCTGACATAGTACAAATACATTTTCCTAAAACATGTTTTTTGATTAAAATTTGCTGATAATTAAAAATTAAATCGGCATTGTTTTCATAAATGAAATGAAAGGTTTCCCTCAAATCAGTGTTGCCACAAAAATAAAATACTGCATTATCAGATGACGTCATCCTATAATGCAATTAAAATACGATTGTTAATTTATTTCTTGCGCGTACTTTAAAAAATATATATATCGAGCTTTTAATCGGGTTTTTATTTAATTTTTACGCGTGGGTGACCTATTGTTTACTTGTATTTTTTATTTAATCACGGCTGTGTATATGCGTACTGTATCGGAGCACCAGTAGATTACGTAATTTAAGGATTATCTTCCATTAAATATGCAGTTCATTAGGATTCACAAAAATTGTAAGTGTTTATTTTTTAATATTGTATTAAGCTGTTAATACGCCAGCGAAGTCTGGCGTCACTTAAATGGCTGCTGGACCACAAAGTTTGAACATCCCATGTTTAAGTTCTCATAGGCTTGCAAAAAAGTGATGTATCAAATACTGATTTATGTATTTAAGACATTTTGCAAAATCTGAGGAAATGCTTTCATATAAATTCCCCAAACGTCTGATTCAGTGTTCCAATTTTTTTTTTCAGTATCTTTTTTCAGTATATTTTTCAGTCTTGGCAACGTAGAGAAATGACCTTGGCGAGGGAAGAAAATTCGGCAAAATATTTTCTGGCAATCTATTCCCATTTTCTTATACACAAGCAATCATTATATATATTATTTCTGTTGTCAACATCCTTTTTTCTATGCACATACAAAACATACAACGATGAATGAGGTATTAGTCGAAAAGTTTTTGAACAAGTTTCTGAGATAGTACAACCACATTTCGTTAAAACGCGTTGTTTGATTAAAGAAAAAAAATCAGTTAATTAAAAATTAGTGCTAAAACGTACCAGGAAGTAATCTCAAAGATTGCAGTGCGAATGCTTCGCACGCGTCCTTCTGGTATTTTTTTAAATTCACATCTTCCTTCTTTCATACTGTTGTTATTAGTTTCTATGTATGCTTTTAATGCATGTTGAGTAAGTTGTAGAACTTTGTGTTATTGTATATTGTATATGCTGGTTCAACTGTCAAATATTTTGTTAAACATATATATTCTACTTTAACCATACATCTTGCTTTTAATTTAATATGTAATTTAAGACTGGAGACTGATTTCAGAACAAAGACTCATTCTTAAAAACTTGTTGTCCACTAGGCACACAAACCCCCCACAATACAATTTACTTGACTAAAGATTATTCCATGTAATATCTCACTATGAATTATGAAAGAGAGTAAGTATTATTGTTTTGAATGTAAACAATAAGGGATAAGTGGATGGTAAATGTTAAGTACATTCTTCATTTTTTAATGGAAACAACTTAACTTACCATCCTGATTTACAGAAAATCAATTTGATATATCTAAGAATAAAACGATAAAATGCAATTTCTTCACTTTTTGTGCAAAAATAAATTTTCTGAATAAAAAAAATAAATCTACAAAGTACATTTGACAATGAAAATAAAGTTTTTATCAACTCAACTTAAATTGGTTAAAAGATACGTTATCACAGAATACCTTCAGATTTGTATTTTCATCTTTTAGGTAGATTTCGTAAGAAATACTACCTTTTACCTTTCCCCTAAGTTTGATTTTTTGAAAAAATTTTGCAGATCTACGCCGATCATGACTCCCAGAACCCAAAACCAACCCCAGTTTAAAACTTTATCTATCTATCTATCTATGTCACTTTTTTATGGACAAGATAACTTCAATAATTTTGCACAAATCTCTTCCAAACTGACACATAAAATCAAAGGGCATAAAACCTCGGTCAAATTCGTTAATGGGCAGAATAGAACCAAGGGGGGGGGGGGGAGAGAGAAATGTGGGTGCTTTTTGTGAAAACAGAAAAAAACCCCATAACTTCTTAATTATTCTACGAATCAAATCCGTTTAAAGTTATTATTACTTCTAGGAAAAGGGCTGAAAATTTATGTATGACAGATTTTTTGTATCATTAAAAATGGCCCCAAGGGAGTAAAAAGGTGGGTTTTAGAAGAATTCATAAAAAAAAAAAATCATTCAAATTCATAACTTCGTCAATTCACAAGATATCGAATAAATTTATTATAAATCCTCTTAATATTATCTAAAACTTTTATATTGACAAGTTTTTTTTATAGGACCAACGCTTATAGCAAAATAAATAAATAAATCCCTGCCGGTACCGCCTGCAAACAAGTTAGATTTCGAAGTGGGCGGTCCCAAAGGTGGCATCATCGCAAAAAGTTCATTTCTTCCGCAATTCCCAACAAACAGGCGCCCCACGGTCTGCGTCTTCGAAATCTACCTGTGCCTGTAGGCCAAGCCGTCAGGGATTTTTTTTTTTAGACTTTTACTGAAACACGTCAAAATTTTAATATATACTAACCTCAAACACGAGTGATTCCAGAAACAGGTATAGAGCAAGTGTAGAACATTAAAATATTGTCAAAAAATATATTTTATTGTAAAAAAAATCATTCTTTCTAAAATGCATAAACTAAAGTATTTAAAGTCGGTTTTATGTCTCATTTAAGAAGCACTTGCTTAAATAATAATAATAATTAATCATACATATATATATATATATATATATATATATATATATATATATGTGTGTGTGTGTGTGTGTGTGTGTGTGCGTGTGTGTGTGTGTGTGTGTGTGTGTGTGTGTGTGTGTGTGTGTGTGTGTGTTAGAATCTTACCGTATTTCAAATAAACTATGAAAATTGCATTTCTCTGACTTATCAGTATGGCTTATAATTAATCTTAAAAGGTTCAAGCGTTTCACAGAAAATTTCATAGAAAAATGTTACAGTTTAGGAATTAGGATTGTTGCATGGGAAAGCACATAAATAATGAAAGGTATTTTGCATGCTAATAAAGATAAAAGCAATATTGTCGCACATTACGTATTCCTTTTAGTTCATTTTCTCGTCAATTATTCACGAGATACGCCGCAAAATTTCTAGGCATAGAGATAAAATATAAATTACTGTTCACTGTCAAAAATATTTCTGTTTATTTTTTTTCTTTATTAAACAATATTGCAGGAAGGAATATATATAGTAAAGTGGTCTGGTATTTTTAAACAGACAAAATTTTGTAGGCTTGTTAGATTTAAAATTATTAGCCCCATTTATACAAAACTGAATAATTAAACAAACCTACTCTTTTGAACCTCGCTTTTTCAGAAATAGTTTTTTAATTTTTCAGTTGTAAAGTAGACCCGTAAGAAGGACATTCAAACGAAAATGAGTAAGAAAATTTCGTTTACGTGAAACGTCTTTAAACACATCGAAACCGAAACATACGGGTACCAGAACAGAAATTTAGACTGCAACAAAAATCTATATAGTCTTGTCTTAATAACTCCCTAAAAATTAGCCTCAGAGACGAGAAGTGTGGTGTCATGTTCTAACACGTACTATCAGATCGCTAATGCAATCTTGAGTTTGCATCACTCGCAAACGGAGCGTCGGGAAAAGCTCGCAATGCAAAGTATCCAAAACCGGCACTATAGTTCCTTTCCATTCAGTGTAACGCATGGTGTCTTGACCAGGGCTTAATTTCTATCATAAAAAAGTACCGAAACTGTAATATTCTGCAGTAATAACAATCGTAGAGTATCACTCTGTCCCTTCTAACGGATATTTATTTTTCATACATTATTTTCAAAATTTAAAGTAATTTCGTCTTCAGCAAAAGAAAAATATTAATATATTTCGAATATATCTATTTGCATGTATATACAGTAAAATGTAATAAATGAACAGATCAACGGCGGAAATTAAGCACCGCGTGAAACTAAAAAGTTGATCAGTAAGAATATTTTACAAACACGAACAAAAAGTAGCAAGTAAACATAACACGACCACGAGTAAAACGGCAGATATGGTTCCGGTTAATTCAGGATTCCACGTCGCCGTTCGGAAACCATTGAGGTAGAAAACATACAGTCTATGCTTGGAAGCGCGACTCGCTACGCCACATATGTACAGCGCCTTAGAATATATAGTGTGGAAACCGGCAAATGGTGTAATGCTTTAAAAAGTGCTAAAAAGTTGTAGCCTATAAATGTGTAACGGCGCTCCTACGAAGCCTACGATAATGTTGCAACCAGAGACAAAAAAAAAATGCGTATCACGTTTTTTAGCCATGCTTTCATAATTTTAAAAAAAACTTATAAAAATCACTAAGTCAGAGGAGAAAATGATATAATTTAAGTATTTAAAATACTTACCACCAGCCGAAACATTCTAGTACAATGTCAAGAGCTAGCAGATGGCGCTGCGAACCCATCCTAATATTTTCAGCAACGTTGTGCATTTATTGGATACAATTTTTTAGTACTATTTTGTAGCCGGTTTCCACACTATGTATTCTAGGCGCTGTAACATATGTAAGCACTTTGGTTGGAAAGAACGCAAAAGGTTGGAGATGGGAGGAAAAGTTACAATATAATTCAAAAATCGGTTTTTCGGAAGCGCCGTTCAGCCGGGGTTCGGAGCGCAGTACTTTTAAGCTCCGGTGAATTCAACCAATATTTAAATATTCACTAAAAACAAGAAAATACAGGAGCGAAGTTCCACTAAGCTCCAGCGCAAATTAAGCACTGGTCATCACTAGGACATGGAAGCACGGTGATAAAGGTGTTTCTGTATAGAGTTTATCGAGATCGATCGATTTAAATAATACTAATTGAGTTTTGGACAATATTTTCGTGTAAAACTTAAAATAAGTGTGCGAAAAAGTAAAAAAAATCAATATGTTGACCTTACCCCCACAAGAGCTGACCGAAGATATAGATCACCCATATCGCTGGAAACGGAGGTTATGGGCCGTGCCCAGAGTCCGGCGCCGAGTGAGCGAGAATGGTTTGAGAACGACGGAATTTGAGCGCAGGGCACTCTGTAAACGACGGCGCGAGCATCTCCACCGCTGCTGTACCCGAATCGATGGACATAGCTAGTGAAGATGTGACCCATTCATCTGTCTTAGATGTCTTCCAGCTCATGGATATCAACATCAGTCGAAATGATACGATGCAGTACCACTGATGTGCAGCAGACAAACACTTAAAAAGTTTCGACCTCACCTACATGCCTACAGAACCAACAACACTGGGCAATACCACGATCGATTGTACGTTCCCCAGGTACATCGATGCCAATATTATGCACTTATGCCTCTTACTTCTCATGTCACAGGCCAATGTTAAACAAAATTGCCGTTGAATACTAGTCGAAATAAATTTCACATAGCTTTCAGTGTCTGTTTTCAATCTGTAATTTCTTTTAACATCTTTTTGAATTTTAACAAAATTTAAATTTTTTAACTGGCCGTCATTTTGAAACAAGATGGCGGATGAAGCTGACCAACGTACTCGGTCGAGACCTTGGTATCTTCTATACACATATTCAGTCACATCCAAATCGGTTCATAAATAAGAGAGTTACAGCACGACAAATGTCAGATATATATATATATATATATATATATATATATATATATTCTATCTGACCTCCGCCCGGAGTTGTCCGGGCCCGTGCTAATAAATTTAAAAAGAAACAACGTTTTAATTACTTTATATCATTAACCGAATTTTGTATAAAATTATATTTTAAAATAAAAAATCGCGAAAAAATATTGATATTTAGTGATAAAAGCGCTCATTTTCTTGTTTTTTTACGTAAGGTCGTTTCAAAGTTTTAAAATAAAAAGTTATTTTTGTCCGAACTCTTTAAAATCTTTATTGGTGATAAATAAAACGGTTTTACAGCCCGTGTAAAAATTTCGTGAAAAAATATTGTTATCTAGTTGCAAAATAAATGTTTTTTTTCCTCGCTTTTTTGTTTGTTCTTTTGTTTTTGCGTCGGCTCCCTTAACATAGCAATAAAAAAATTGTTTTCATCTTTCGAACTCTCTCACATTTCAATCCGTTATAAATATATAACTGTATCCCAGCTCTCTTTAAAATTTCTGGTGTCTGGGTCATGATCTGTAACGATATACCAAAATTTTCTGAAATTGCTTTCCTCCGAATGGTTGCAATAGGTAGCTTTTTGTAATGAAAGCTACCTAAAAAAAGTTGAAATTAAAACTTTGTTATTATTATTCTGTTAAAATAAAAACAGTCAAAACACATGAAAGTTTTTTGAGACAATTTACTAAATTTTCTATTTATATTTTTCCATTTCCTTTTTGCTCCCATAAACTTAAATGAGCAATTAAAAATATAATTGAGTGCACTAAATCAATATACGTTTTAAAAAACTCTTTTGTCTATTTGAAAGCCTATTTATAACTTTTTAATTTCATACATTCGTGAAAAAGTTATCTGTTATAATTAACTATTTTAAAACACAGAGAGAAAAAAAATTCATAACGTTTGTTCATACTTCAGTGACTAAAAATGTAATTAGCATGTCATTAATATTTTTTTCATTTTTTAATTTGCTAAGATGAACTACCAAATTAAATCACTCTCTTTTCCCTAGGCTTGAATATTACTGCACTTTTTATATTAATCATTGTAATCATTTTCTCCTTCATGGAAATTAAAGGTAAAAAACTTTTTTAGTAAACAGCTACATCAATATATAAAGAAGAGTTATTTGGAAAAATATGAAATAACAATTATTCGGAAGTAATAAGTAAATAATTACTCAACTTCAGATGTTGACGATATTAAAACAATTAATATTTCTGTACAAATAACTGCAAAAAGTTGTCTTTATAGTTTTTGATTTATATGTCTTCACGTTATTTATAATAAAATTTGTATACCTGACAGAAATTTAAAAAAAATAATATCATTATATATTAGATAAAAATATATTTAAAAATAAATCTGTTAGTTTTTTATTTTGCTTAATCTCTGATATTTGCATATAAAACATACGCATTCATGCAGATTAATATGCTAAAACACAATAATATAAACAAATATGATAAACTAAATGAAAAATGAATGTTAAGATTTTCATTCTTATATAATGCGTTTCTAACATGATTTATTCATATTTTACCTGTTTAGAGTAGTATTTTTTTAATTAAGTACCGGTTTCATATTTAAAAAGCACGAGACCATTTTCTTCAACAATTTTATTTTCATATGAAAGTCTGGACTTTAATCTAGTTTTCAATGTGATTTCCGCCTACATTAAGGCATTTATAGTTTCGTAGAACCAGCGTTTGTATCCCATCCTCATTGAAATCTGCCACCTGCTGTGCTAACCACTGCGTCACAGTCGTTTTGACGTGGTCATCACATTGACTTCTAATATAAATGGACACTGGATCCCTTTCTTCTCTCCCGAGAGAGTTGAAGAAAACATCTTTCACCTTTCATCGCCAAAAAACGGCGAAAGGGTACCGCTTTCTGGCAGTAATCTCTTTCTTGGCAACTTTCTGTTTCCGTTCTCGTAATAAAAGAAACAGACGGTGGAATTCCAGTGACAGTTTGGCAGGAAAAAAACCTGTATGGCATAAAATTCTCCCACCAGCACCTGCTGGTGGGAAGAGACATGTTTATTTCAAAAAAGGGCTGCTGGTCCGGCGTCTATTTGTATGAGATGTCAATGGGTCATCATCGTAAAATGCGTCGAGCAAACCAAAACAAAAGGGGTGACATCCTCAGTAGAGGGGCCACTTTGCTTCATGACAATACTCGTACCTCATTGAACCCAGGATCTCATCGCGTCATATGAATTGGAACAACTTCATCACTCTCCGTATAGCCCTAAACTAGCACCAAGTAATTATCACTTGTCCCTGCACTTAAAGAAGTACTTTGGAGGTCAGCGCTACAACGACGATGACAACGTCAAAACGGCGGCGATGCAGTAGTTAGCACAGAAGGCGGCAGATTTTTATGAGGATGGGATACAGATACAGAAGCTGGTCGTACGATATGACAAGAACTTTAATATTAGTGGAAATCGTGTTTTTTTGTAACTTAAGGTCGCTTGCATGTAAAAATTATTGTTAAAAAAATGGTCTTATGTTTATTTAATATGAAAACGGCACTTACTTAAAAACACGCCTTATTCATATATTTTTATTATTTTGTATTCAATCATACTAATTGCTAAGATATCATAGGAGCTGAATTTTTCCAAATGGATGACAAAATGCCCGGGAATCGAACCCAAGACCTTTTGACTTAAATTGTCACCACGCTACCGATTGAGGTACCTAGAACGACAACCGGCGGACATATTTCACTCAGATAATTTGATTAAAGTTTGATAAAATGATTAAAGTTTTATAAAAGTTTCTTTAAATCTAGAAAATATATTGTTTTCTGAGGTTTCTAAAGATAAAGAACGCTTTTTGGAATAGTAGGTAACTCGGAAGAGGTTATTGCATATTTTCGTCTGTGGTTATATTATATTTTCGTAGCTTAAGAAATAGTATTTGTCTTTTTTAACAATGTACTTTAGACAGAACTCACGAAATTCGCTAGTAAAAAAAAAAAAGTAATATATTTTTCTGTTTTTATGAAAATAGCACACGTGTAATAGTATCATAAAATTTGAAGAGAAAAGAGTAACGTTACAATGACGTCGCATAATTTTTGAATAAATGACCCTATTTTGATAATTCTATTTTAGTTTGTTTGAAAGCATTGGTTTTCCAGTGTTAATTTAACCCTCTCGCTCATACCTAGAAATCGTAGGAGGCCCCTTATTTAAGTCCTAAAAACAGTGGTATGATACCTTCTTCTGACTAACTTTTACTTTGAGTGTCATGTCTTAAACATTCAAATTTGATGTGTGGCTTCGAATTCGTTTTACCTTTTGATAACAATGGCACCAAAATATGTAAAAGTTGATGCTCTACAGAACCATTCAAGAAGTGAATACAAAAAGAAAACCTTTTGTTTATTCCAATAATGTACTTTTAAATGAGGTGAGTAAATTTTGTCTTCTTATTTCAAGACATACCTGTGTTGCAATAACCAGGGCTTGACAAATACGGTCGCCAGATCATCAATGGCGACCAATTGTTTTTAATCGGCGGCCAAGTAGTTTAATTTGGCGAGTTTTTTGTTTATGTTATTTTTCTTTTTTACAAAATTTGACCAAAGATTTCTTGAAATGAGCACACATGTCATTTTCTCTCTCCCCCCCCCCCCCTCCCAATATTAAAACATAAACTTAGAATCTATATTCAAACAAAAAATATTTTTAACTTTAATCTTTAATTTGTCAAAAAATAAGTTCATCAAATGTAAATTTTTAAATTAATAAAATCAGAATTATATGAGACTTCGACAGAAAAATAGGCAAAAACTTGTTTTCCTGCTTCACTGTTTCACTATTTTTCCACTATCCATAGATACCCTTCTCACCAGATATAGAGTTTTTAGCATTCAACTATCCGGACATTTGAAGCATTCGGCAATCAGCAAAATCTGCAATTTGGTTGACATCAACATGCCGGTTGATTCACAGCCTTTACAGTATTTCTTTTTTTTTTCAAATATATATATATGTATATATTCAAATATATATATTATATTTGATAAGTTTCATTAAAAAACTTAGTTTATATTATCTTTCTAAACTATGTAACTAATAATTCTAAACTGTGCTTGTTATTACTTTTTCTCAATTAATCCATAAACATTTTTGGGCTTTTTGAAAATCAATGATGTGGGAGGAGGGGGTGGTAAATATTTTTTTACTGGCGACTAGAATTTTTTGCTAAGCTACCACATTTTATTAAATTTGTAAAGCCCTGGTAATAACCTATTAAATTTTTTCCTTTTAAAAAGATAAAGAATGTTTTTCGGAATCGGGGGTAACTCGGAACAGGTTGTTGTATATTTTCGTTAGTGCTATTAACCTCATCCGAGAAATTAAATCCAAAAAACCTACTTTCCATTTCCTCTTGCGATGGGGAAAATAAAAAGAACTTGATCATCTAAAGAGAAGATATAGCGTCGAGTGACCAACTATTCCTTCAACTCCTAGTGAATTACAAATTAAGATTAATAGCCACTCAACTTCAAATAAATGATCAAAAACTATTCTAAATTGATAAACTCTTATTATGTGAAATATGTTAAAGATATTGAAACAATAATTATAGCAGGAAGTAAAGAACATTATTTGTCCGATTGCATTCTTACGGAGAAACCTTGTGTAACACATGTAATTTCCACTGACGTAAGAGTGACGTAAATGAAAAACTCTGAACTATAAACTTATAACTTTAATTCTTCAGTCCTGTAACAAAATGTAATCCAGATAACTCGTAGAGCTTTTAAGCTCTAAGATGTTAATATATTATATAATACTTTATCATTTAAACCTAAATTTAAGTGTAACATGTAATTGTTATTATTATCCGCGTTATTAAAAATATATTAAAGATTGTGTTAAAAAGTACAGAAGTTCGATTTATTTGTGGTTAGAGCTTAATTAAATTATTTAGCCTTTCAGTGTATCCTAAATGAAGCAGATATGATCAACAACTGATGAAATAAGAAGTGTGTGCCATGACAAAATAAGTATGGATTACCAATTGGATATTTCGCAGTTGTAAGCAACTTCAGAAAAGGTAAGAGAATTTTATCTTATCCTTTTTCAAGTACTTTTGAGACATCGAGTTGCACGAACTCCTCCTTCAGTTATCATATATTTAGAAGATTGAGAAACATTTGTCTTTCTTAAAGTGCATGTGTGTACATACTCTCTCAAAAAATTAAACAAACTTTTATAAATCGTATCGAATAAGTGACAATCAGTTTTAAAAAATATACAAAGAGACCACGTTATTCCCAGTCGTATAAAAAATATGAAAAATATTTATGTCTGATAAAAGAAAAAAAAACGCACAGCAATTATTATTTTTCTGCGAAACAGTACTGGAATGTAAGATAATTTATCACAACATTCTATTCAAAGTTTCTCTGAAGATCCTAACATGCTGCAGAGGAAATTTGACATCCACCAATTATAAGTTTGAAGAAGAATTCTTGAATAAAGATGCGAATTTGTTTAAAAAGAACAAAATGATTTGATTTTGACACATTAATGAGTACTTTATATAAAAAGAAAAAGAGCAAAGTTCGACAGCTTATTGGAAGATAAAATAGGAGAAAAAATAATTTGAGTTAGGGTGTACAAAATAGTTTTTTTTTAACCACTTTATGTATATATTCTCTAAAAATGTTAGTTAGATAATCTAAAAATTCATAAAAGTACAGCCAGTTTTATAAAATCTCGATTATTGAATCCTTCATTTAAAGCTATAAACAGCTTTTTTCTAACTTGTTATTTCCTATAGCAGTACTCAAAATATACGCGAATCAAAACTAAATAAAATGATTGATTTTAAATTTGGCTTTTATAATATAAATAAAAGGAAATTTTATCTCGCATTCATATAAGTGTGCAAATGTATAAATTTAATCCCGAATAAATGAATGCCAGTGGAGCCGTGCGAGGATTTTGCACTGCAGTCTAATATTTTTAGCAATATCTAATATTTTTTATATGCAGGTTTAAACGTCTAAAGAAAAAAATAAGGGTAAAAATATCTTCAAACAACATTAGTCAAGCCACAATATCATCTCATTTATTCCATCAAAGTTACAGTAAAAACTGATCGAAGATAGCAAAAGGCAAGCGCGAGGGGAAAGAATAACACTCGTATTTTCACTGTATTAGATTATAACGTCAATAGGTGAAATGGCACTGCTTTGATCGATCAATGGTTTATTTTTCTTCTAACACATTTGAATTTAAATTTTGCTTTTTAATCATAAATATAAAATAAGCCCATGCATGGACCTCCCACTTTATTTCTTTTTACTATTAATTTTTGTTTGCAATCATTGAGCATGATATAATGTGGTATTTTATTTTGTGGTAACATTGATTGGAGAAAAACCTTTCATTTCCCAATTGAATCCATTTGGACACTACACTGTTAACTAGTATTTTAAAAACACAAATTGCACAAATTGTGCTTATTAGTTGCTAAAATCAGTGTAAAAATTGTTTTAAACTCATAAAAGAGCTAAAATCCTACATGTTTCGGCTTTAAACTTAAAGCCATCATCGGGGAAGAGGAACAACACAAACGACTACTGATCTTTTAATTTTCGACACGAGAAAATTGAAATCAACAGTATGGAAAAATTTAAATAAATTCTTAAAAATAAAAATTAAAAATAATTTTTCGCTCTTTGGCAACAGAGAGCACCCGCTTATTTTATTTAAATTTTTCCATACTGTTGATTTCAATTTTCTCGTGTCGAAAATTAAAAGATCAGTAGTCGTTTGTGTTGTTCCTCTTCCCCGATGATGGCTTTAAGTTTAAAGCCGAAACATGTAGGATTTTAGCTCTTTTATGAGTTTAAAACAATTTTTACACTGATTTTAGCAACTAATAAGCACAATTTGTGCAATTTGTGCCTTTCATTTCCTTTATGAAAACATCGCCGACTTAATTTTTAATTAACTGCAATGTTTTAATTGGAAAACATGTTTTAACGAAATGTGAGTGTACTATGTCAGAAGCCTGTTCAAATTCCTTTCATATTGTATCTCATTTATCGTTCAGCGTCTTGCATTTGCTTAAAAAAATGGATGTTGACAACAGAAATAATAGATACACTGGTTTCCAAAAATTAAGGAAAAATCACAAAAATAGCAATGACTCGTTCAAAAGTAAAGAAATCCGTATGAAATTTGCATACGTTGTTAAATAAAAGATGCTGAATAAATATAGCAAATGCAAATCAGTGGCGCTGCAATCGCATTGCGTCATCTGTAAGAAACATAAAAATGCACGTTAGGGAGTAAGTCTGCAGCTGTCGCTGTGATAGTGATATTATAAATCTGGGATAGCCAATTCATAACAATGACTTCAGGGCATCAGTTGCCCGCAGAACTGCGATTTAGAGCTATTGGGAGATTGGAGGCAGGACAAAGTTAGATAGAGGTGGCTAGATGGCTAAATGTAAGTCCTTCTGTGTTTCATAGGCTTTGCCAACGATTGCAATCCACTGGTTCGGACTCAAGAAGATTCAGCCATGAACGGCCAAGGGTTTCGGCAAGCGCCGATGACCGATATTTGCGTTTATGTGTACGAAGATACAGAACCCCATATCAGCTTAGATCCTCCCTTGCTGCAGCCACTGGAAGGTTGGTGCCAATGTCTACTGTGCGTAGAAGGCTTCACGAAGGTGGACTTTACGCAAGGACACTAGCAATTTGTGTGCCGCTCACGTCACGTCACCGGAGGGAACGTTTGATGTGGGCACGTCAACATGTCCACTGGACGGCTGAGCAATGGAGACGTGTTCTCTTCACGGATGAGTCCCAGTTTGCCTCTAAAGCGACAGTAGGCATGGTTTGATTTGGAGAGAACAGGGAACACGTTATCATCCACCAGACATTCGTGAAAGAGATTCATACGGAGGAGGCAGTGTCTGCGTTTGGGGTAGTATCTCTTTGGGTGGACGCACAGACCTCCATGTCTTTCCACGAGGAACCGTGAATGCTTACACCTATAGAGATGACATCATTGATGCTTATGTGCCCCCTTAAACAGGTGCAATAGGTAATGATTCCCTTTTACAGGACGACAACGCTAGACAGCACAGGACTCGCATCGTGAAATATTATCTTCAGCACCAGATAATTCAGCGCATGGGATGGCCTGTTCGATCGCCGGACTTGAATCCCATCGAGCATGTTTGGGATGCTTTAGGGAGATGTGTTGCTACTCTCAATCCCCCTCCTGAGACCTTTGCCATGCTTACAACTGCTTTGCTAGAGCAATGGCTCGCACTTCCTAGCGAACTCATCGACCGCATAATTGACAATATTACACATCGCTGTATGTGCTGTATTGCTATTAAGGGTGATCTGATCATACGGCATATTAAAGGTACTTTTCCTATACCAAACTGACAAATTGATATTGCTAATTTTATAATTATGCTATTTTTTTAAACACCATAATTGTGTGGTAATTTCTTTTCATGTTATTTTATACCTTACTATGAGTTGTATATTGTGGCTGAGTTTCATTAAAATCTACATGTAATATTTTGAGTTATCGCTATTTTTATGATTTTTTCTTAATTTTTGGAAACCAGTGTATATATGATTAATATCTTTATGTATACAGAAGAGAGTAAAAAATATATAAAACAATATTTTATAACCAAGTATCTACATAGTTTTTCTTAGCATTCCGAGTTAGTGAAGAAACAAATTACCGAAAATATGTTTATAAGTAAGCTTTATGAAAAATAACTAAGTTTTAAGCGAATAACTCATAACAATAATCATTTTTCTACTAAAAAACATTTGCAGAATGCAAAATTATTCATCCCATATTTTTATACAAAATCACAAAAAACTGAGGAATGAACTTTAATTACAAGTCTGAAAGAAAAGTTCCGGAATAAAATATCGCATTTGTTCGACAAGAAGAAATCATTTTATTTTGACACATTAATAAGCACTGTACTGAAAAAGAAAGATCTAGAATCTATAGCTATATATAAAATGAAATATGAGGCAGAATACTTTCAGATAGGTGGGTACAAAGTACACATACATTTTTATTTTAGGTAGATTCCGTAAGAAATACTACCTATTACATTTTCCCCTAAGTTGGAATTTTTGAAAAATTTTTGCAGATCTACGCCGATCATGACTCCCAGAACCCAAAACCGGACCCAGAAACCCAGTTCACAACTTTATCTATCTATCTATCTATCTATATCACTTTTTTATGGACACGATAGCTTCAATAATTCTACCAAAATCTCTTCCAAACTGATACATAAAATCACGGGGCTTAAAACCTCGGTCAAATTCGTTAACGGGAAAAATCGGACTAGAAGGGGAGGGGAGATGTGGGGCTTTTTGTGGAAACAGAAAAAAAAACATAATTTCTTAATTATGATACGTATCGAATCCGTTTAAAGTTATTATAACTTCTAGGAAAAGGGCCGAAAATTTATGTATGACAGATTTTTGATATCATTAAAAATGAACCCAAAGGGGGGAAAAAGAGGTGTTTTAGAAGAAAAAAAATCATAACTTCGTCAATTCAAAAGATATCAAATTCACTTAAATTTATTATAACTCCTCTTAATATTATCTAAAACATTTATACTGACAAGTTTTTTTATAGGACCAACCCTTATAGCAAAAATAAAATAAAATAAAAACAAAAAAAAATCCCTGCCGGCTCCGCCCGCAAACAAGATAGGTTTCGAAGTGGACGGTTCCAACTGTCGCATCAGGGCAGAAAGGTAATTTCTTTCAAAATTCCCAACAAACAGGCGCCCCACGGTCTGCGTCTTCGAAATTTACCTGTGCCTGTAGGCCGAGCCGTCAGGGATTTTTTCAATTATTAAGTACTCTGCGGACATTCGATGAAAATGTTACGTCAAAAGTAAAAATATTCATGAATGTACAGCCAACTTTATAAAAACTTCATTACTGGAACCTTTGAACTGTAAAAGAACTTCTCTGTAACGTGTTATCTCCTACAGTGGTGAAAAAAATTATAAAGCCACTTGAAAATATGATATAATTAAAAAACAAAATATAGAACATTTATGAAATTTCATACGTATATATTATATGCTACAAGGAAGTAAAGAAAAAAATAAATTCCTTAATAACTACATTAATAAAAGAGTAATATACTTAAGAAAATTTTCTATACAAAGAAAGTTGGAAATAATTATAAAGTCGAATCATGTATTTCATCAATAATCGATGTGACATCCATTTTTTTCGATGACTTTGACTAGTCTTTTGTGCATTGAATCTATCAGACCACACAAAGTACTTGCATCAGTATTATTCCAGCAGTTTTTAGAAGCATTCATCAAATCTAACTTTAAATTGAATTTTCTTCCATTTTTGTAAACATTTCGAGCTAAAATTCCCCAATGATTTTCTATTACATTCAGATCGGGTCTATGAGCTGGCCATTGAAGGCATTTCACCTGATTAGCTTCGAGCCAAGATTTAGTTGACTTCGAAACATGAACGGAAGCGTTGTCCTGCTAAAACGTCCAGTCTCCTGAAGTTATAAGAGGAGCAAATGGGTAATAAATTATCTCCTAACATTTTTTGATACATAACCCAATTCTTTTTGTTATGCTAGAAAACAATTGGAGTGGTTCCACAGGCAGCTAATATAGCCCAAACCATTACTGAGCCACCTCCAAATTGACGCTTTGAAAAAATATCAGGCTCCTGTCGTAAATCATGCCAAGAATATTTATAGCCGTCGGGTCCATCGAAATTAAATTTCTTTTCATCGGAAAAGACAACATCTCTCCAATTTGTGGCTTCGGTTACATGTTTTCGTGCAAAGTCTAAGCGAGCAGTTTTGTAGTACTTAGAAAGAGGTGGTTTTCCTTTAATATTTTTAAATTGAACAATGGGATTGTTACTTTAAACATTTCTTACCGTTCGGCTTGTACATGGTAATTGTAACTGTTCTTGAATTTGGGCATACGACAATTTTTGTCCGCAAACTAGCTTCCGGATTTGTCTTGATTGCCTTACAGTGAAGGATTTCGGTCTTCCTGTATGCTTCTTACTGCCGTAATCTTCGGGATTTCTGAGAAGACTGTTTACGGCTGCCTTGGACCTTCCTTTTTTTCTTGCAATATTAGTACCAGACATTCCAACTTCATTTAAAGTTAATATTTTAATTTGTTGACCATCGGATAACTTTTTTCCTCTTGGCATTGTATTAAACAAACCAAATACAAAATGAATGCACGTAACGCGTTTACATTTACCTAAACTTTCATGACTTCAAACTTTTCAAAAACCTATTTTCTTAAGTCTGGCATTATGCCAAATGAGGCTAGAACCATCGGCTTTATACTTTTTTCCAAGTTGTTTTTCATTGGTTGTAAGAAATTAGCTTAATTTATGTTCCCCCGTCCATTTTTCAAAATAAAGTTTATGTGTATTATTACAATGTTGATCATGCAAATGAAAATAGAATTTGCGTTATCAACAATACCATTACTTTTCGAATTTTGTAAATTTTTCTATCGGCTTTATAATTTTTTCCAGCACTGTATAAGGTTACTCAAAATATACGCGTATCACAAAATAAATAAAAAATTGAAATTTTACTTCTATAATGTAAATGAATTTTTATTTGCCATTTATATAACTGGAATAATGAAAAAAATTAAATTTTATAACCATTAAATGAAATTGTATCTCTTTATGTATGTAGAAAAAAGTAAAAAAAATATATATGTAAAATATTATTTTGATAAACACGGTATTTACAAAGTTTATCTTTAGATCCAGAGTTAGATAGAAAAAAAAATCCTAAAAATTTGTTTATAAGTAAGTTTTATGAAAATTATCTAAGATTTATAACAATGATTCTTTTTCACTAAACCATACTTGCAGAATGCAAGATAATTTATCAGAAAACTTTAATTACAGGTTTGAAAGAACAGTACCTGAATAAAGGGGCGCATTTGTTTGAAAAGAAAATATGATTTTATTTCGACACATTACTGAGTACTCAGAAAGAAAGCGCAAAATTTTATAGTTAAATGGAAGATAAAATACTTTCAGACTGGTAGGAACAAAAAATAATATTCATTTTTTAGTTTTAAAGCACTTGATGGACATTCTCTGAAAATCTTACACTGTTAAAAATTTGCAGCAAACTGTTCATTCATTTGACCGTTTTTATAGAAAACTGTTTCATAACCGTAATTTAACACTATTTTGACAATAATATGGGCAATAATATAGTCAGAACAGAGTTAAATTACGGTTATGTAACCGTTTTCTCTAAAAACGGTCAAATGAATGGACAGTTTGCTGCAAATTTTTAACAGTGTACTTCAAGAATCGTAACATTCTTGAAAGTACAGCCAATTTTAACAAATCTCTATAATGAAACCTTTAACAATAAAAGAAAATTCGAAACTAAAGATTCGCCTTTGTTTATTCACTATAAGAAAATCATTTTATAAAAATCATTTTAATTTATATATTACTAAAATAGACGTAATATAAAACCAATGTACCCATGTCTTAAAAACTTTAAAACATAAGATCTTAGTAGTACCGTAATTTCCGGTGTATAAGCCGCGGCTCAAATAAATCTGTTTCCGACCAGACATTTTTTTAAATAAAATATAACCTATTTGTGCATGGAACTTATTTGACATTTTTAGTAAATAAAATTTCTGGAGGGTAACAGAATTTTTTTAGCCGCGGCTTATACACCGGAAATGACGGTACATAATTCCTAGTACTTTCGGCTATATACTAAGCCATTATCAAGGACACTCGACCAGCGGAGACCACAGCACAGATGTTGTTCAAGATCTGAACTGAAAAATGACAGGAGAAACTCATTATGGATACGTGCCGGTGGATGAACCCATTGTTGGTTTAATCTTTAAAGTTCAAAATGAGAATCAATGAACATAATCAAGATATTAGCAAAAATAGAGCTGTTACTGCCCTATCTAGATTATTCCAAATAAGAGATATTAAGATATTTTTTCATAAAGTAAGAATCATTATGCGGGCTACTGATTTTTAAAAGTTGTGTAATTTTAGAGTCACTAGAAATTTTATCGCAAGCAAACAACTGCTGCAATGACGTATTATCATACCAAATACCAAGTATTTGGTACGAACTGCTTCGAGTTAAGAGAAAGTATGGTCGCCCGAAAGTGTCGTGATTTGGGTCTCCCCCTTACCAACATTGGGTTCATCCACCGGCACGTGTCCAAAATGAGTTTGTCCTGTCATCTTTCAGTTCAGATCTTGAACAACATCTGTGCTGTGGTCTCCGCTGGTCGAATGTCCTTGATAATGGCTTAGTGTATAACCGAAAGTACTAGGAATTATGTACTACTAAGATCTTATGTTTTAAAGTTTTTAAGAAATGTGTACATTGGTTTTATCTTACGTCTATTTTAGTAACATATAAATTAAAATCATTTTTATAAAATGTTTTTCTTATAGTGAAACCTTTTCTTTAAACTGTAAAAAAGTTTATCTCCAAGGGGTTATTTCTTATAACGGCACTCAAAATGTACGTTTATAAAAACTAAATAAAAATATTGACTTGAAATTTGACTTTTATAATATAAATAAAAGAAATTTTATTTTCCATTTATATAAATTGGATAATGAAAAGGTGAAATTTTATGTCCTTATGTATATACAAAAAACTAAAAAATATAAAATAATATTTTTAAACATAATATCTGCAAAGTGTTTCTTAGGATTTCGAGTTAGGGAAAAAAATATTCCTAAAAATGTGTTTATAAGTACGTTTTATGAAACATATTTAAGTTTTATAACAATGATTCTCTTTCCACTAAAACGTATTTGTACAATGCAAGATAATTTATCTGAAAACACTATAAAATGTCGTAAGAAACTGCAGAAAACCTTAATTACAAGCTTGAAAGTACCTGAATTAAGGAACGCATATGTTATAAAAGAAAAAAATGATTTTATTTTGACACATTAATGAGTACTTAGAAAGAAAGGGCAAAATTACACAGCTAAATGGAAGATAAAATGTGAGAGAAAATGCTTTCAGATAGGTAAGTACAAAATATACATATTTTTTAATTTTAAAGCACTTCATGGACATTCTCCTTTTCTTAAAACTGTAAAACAGTTTATCTCTAAGGGGTTATTTCTTATAACGGTCATCAAAATGTACTCCTATCAAAAATAAGTAAAAAGATTGACTGGAAATTTGACTTTTATACTATAAATAAAAGAAATTTTATCTTCCATTTATATAAATGGGAAAACGAAAAATTGAAACTTTATCCCCAATGAATCTCCTTATATATATAGAAGAAAGTAAAAAATATAAAATAATATTTTTAAACATAGTATCTGCAAAGTGTTTCTTAGAATTCCGAGTTAATGAAAAAAGAAATCCAAAAAATATGTTTATAAGTACATTTTATGAAAAATAAGGTATCTGATGATAATATGGCCAATGCTGGTAATATGACCAACCCTCAATAATTTCATTAATTTCAGTAGAATCCAAAGGATAGCGCTTGCATCTAGTCGCTGGAAGTCAGAAGAACATAGTTTAGTACCGGGTTGCCTGCAATCCTTGATCACGTGACCGGGAGGGCAGTCATTGTTGGTTCGTTGTTAGTTACGTTGGCATTATAAAGCGCCGAAGATGGACGATAAACACTTAAGGTTCCCGTTGAGCAAGCGCTCGCGAACACGGTGCTAATGTTAATCCTATGGAAGACCATTGTGCTGATTTCTCACTGGCATTTGCATATTTTTGAATTTTTCTTTTTGCACATGATATTTGAGATCATAATACATTTTTGCCGTTGATTAAATTTTCGATTTTTGTTGCTGTTTGATTATGATATTATTTACAATTTTGGAACTCGAAAAACGGGAGGTATATTTTCATTCATAGCTTTGTAAAAAATTATCCATGAAAAATTTTGGAAATTTAAGCACTAATATGTGTAGCTTAAACCTTGAACTTTTCAGCTAATTTTGTTTCATAATTTTATACCAATTAGGGAATGTAAAATCAGCGCAATGAACAGCAATTTTTAATGAAAATCTAAGCAAAAACGCTAAAATGCACACCCCGTACAAACCCCACCCATCTCAAATTGATTGATGAGAAAAGCTCCCTTCCCTTCCCTACTCCAGTCCAAAGGACTGTTTGTTTTGTAGAGGCGTGAAAGAAGAAACCAATTTTTTTTTCAAATGGACATCTGCTTTTTAAACTGTACTAAACATTAGAACATCATTATCCCAAAGGAAAATTGAGCAGGTTTATTATTTTCTCTCTGTATAAAGGTAACAGCTTTTTTGGATCTTTGTGAAAGTACATTACGTTTAAAGAATTTTGCCGACAGTAAACCAACTGTTTCTAATGAGAGGAGAAGGTTATGTCACAAGGAAACTCCCGGGAAACTCCCGGGAGCTCCCGGCTAGCTCAGTCGGTAGAGCACGAGACTCTTAATCTCGGGGTCGTGGGTTCGAGCCCCACGTTGGGAGATGCATTTAACAGGTGGCTCCAAGAAAACTGCGACAGCATCACGACACTAATACAAAACAACACACAATAATATTTAGCACCCCAGCAGCAGTCGAAGGTGGAAGGTAACATAACGATAAAATGAATATGTATATGTGTTTATGTGTTATATGTTTAAAAAAAAAAGGCCTAGGAGCAATCCAAAGCCACCAAAAAATTATAAAATTGTCCATGGGTATTGTCCAATGGCAGTGTGCGGTAGTCGCACAACATCAGCTGCTTCCAAGGCCCGAAAAAGGAGCCCCGTAATCACAGAATTACCAGCACGACGTTCGTCACCAACGGATCAGCAAGTTGTGCATTATGACACAGTAAGAAGCTTATAATAGCCCCCGGCACTGTCTGTCCGTCCTAGTGTAAAAGGAAAAAAAAGTGTTTATTTATGTGCTTATGTGTTATATGTTAAAAAAAAGGCCCAGGAGCAATCCAAAGCCACCAAAAAAATATATAAAATGTCTATGTGTTTTGTCCTAGTAGCAGTGTGCGGTAGTCGCACAATATCAGCTGGCACCACGGCCCGAAACAAGAGCCCCGTAATCACAGTATTACCAGCACGACGCATGTCATCAACGGTCCAGCAAGTTGTGCACCATGACACAGTAAGAAGCTTATAATAGCCCCCGGCACTGTTTGTCCGTCCTTGTGTTAAAAAATATTATAAAAAGAAGGGGAAGAAGACAGATGAGAAAGAAGAAGAAGAAGAAGAACTGGAAGGAAAGAGGTGATAAGTATAAAGGATAAGTATGGAAAGTAGACCGTGTACGTTAATGGGAGCTGGTGCACGTTAAATCTGTTCGTGGCTCTAATGTCCTCCAAGTTCTATATAAGCGCTACCTCTGGGGGTGCCAATCCAGATGCAGGTCTCTCATCTGGAATTGGTTCAAAATTAGGAGACTAGTTTCACAGTTATATGGATCATGTCAGCTATATAGAAATAAAAAGCTGCAAAACCGGGCCCTTGGGCCAAACCAACAACAACAACAACAACCCATTATGATTTAGTCAGTTAACGGCAATAGTACATATTTTAAATTACAAATTGTTAATTATTTAACAACCTTTCATGGGCCCAATGGACGGGTAGCCAAGTCAATTAGCACAATAAAAGTAAATTAATTTCAATAATGTAGTTAAAGTGTAATTCAGAATAAGTTCAGTTTAAAATGTAACATTCTTCTCTTCCAGGTTCCCCTTGCAGTTCCTCGTGCTGCCAGGGTTGGGACGAGCCAATGGCCGGCCCCAACTGGTAGCACAAGGGTTTTTTTAGCAGCAGTTTTTTTATTCATTTTATTTTTGACTGTTCGCCTCTTTATTAGGTGCAAATGGACATTGTCCGCAAAAGCTACCGGACCCGCTCTAATGGGACAGCCCACGGAGCCAGTTTTTACCATTTGGGGTACGGTAGAAAGGCGCAGTCCCGTCAGCCCCCGCAGCGTTTTCGTCTGCCTTGCAACTCGGCCCAAAAATTTTCCCCGATGGTACGACTTAGCTATTGGCTAATTATATGTTCATTTCAGTGGTTTCATTATCTAGTTAATTTTTTTATTTAGTTTCCCTCAAAATTCTCTCCCCTTTTTCAAGCTAAGTTCAGTACCAACGTTTCGGCACTAAATTGTCCAGCCCCATTTCAACTGTCATGACGAGTACGTGGTGTGCGGCGTCAGATCTCAGAACATTTAAATTTAGGAGTGAACAACACAGAAAAATCCAGACTCAGTTGATTGGCCGAACTGGGTACTTGTCTTTGTGGACCGCCCCAATAGGGCGATCAGGCGAATTTCGCCCCAATGACCAGGCACTCGAACCCGTCAAACTGGGTCGAATCCCGGTAGGTAGGGGCCTGGTCAGTGGTCGCCAAGGTTATGTCACCTGTAGCACAAACAATTGCATCTGTTGGTGTGCTGTGCACCAAAAAAAAAATTGGCAAAGTACATTTTAATTCGATAACATACATGAGTGTATAAAATATTCATATATTTGTAGAAATCATGTAGTTTTTTTATTTTTTTTTATTGTTGGTATTTTGTCTACCTATGTGCTGTATATACTCATGCATCTATAATAAGAGTTAAATAATTTTATTAGTCAGACAATAAAGTATGAATCAGGCCCACAAGAAAAGGATCTGCCGTCAGCTGTTCACTAAATTAGGAGATAAAACTGTTGTGTTCCAATTCCGTTCGAACTCATCTACCTAAATTTTGAATTTTAAGTAATTTTCTTGTAGTAAAATATGAATATGTTTTCGAATCTTATAGAAAGTTACCCACCCAGGGCAGTCCCCTTCCCTCAGAGCCCCAAGTTAGCTTTGCCTGACCAAAACAAACAAACACACAAGATATGAATTGCGGCGATAGTGTTTATTTGAAATTAAAACAATTCAATTGCTAGAATTAAAATATTTTATAATGATGTACGTTCATAGGCGCCCACTAGAAGAGGGTGACACGGGGTCACGAGTCTTCCTTAGAGATGCAACAAACAGCCATTTAGCCGAAAACCGAACATCTCATAATATAAAATTACTAATGCGGACTAAATTTTAGTATTTTTGAAAATGTTATGTCTAGTTCAAATGTAATCTTTTTTAATTAAGAAAATTTGATATTGTTTATTATTTAGAAAAAATAATTCCGTAAAAAATAATTCATTTACAATGAGCTGTATATATACATTATACTTGCTTGTGTTCGTCCAAAAATAGCACGAAATACGAAAAAACTCCAATATATATTGGAGTATAATTAAATGTTTTATAAGATTGGCTTACTCGATACTTTATACCATATTTTTTAATTCATTTTTGTTCGGAAACGCATAACATTTTCATGTGTTCTTATTCAGAAACGTCGTAATCGAAAGACATTTTCCATCCCTCCCCCCGTAAAGTCAGAAGATGTTACAGAAAATACTGTCAAAGTCAGCGTTTTGTACCGAATTTCCGACGCTGCATCTCGAAAAAGAAGAAAATTATGTCGTCACATGACAAGAATCGCTTACAAATAAACACAAAAATATAAAATAACCAACATGACAGGGTATACATATTAAAACTGTTAATGAATATACAAAAACTACAGAGAAGACTACAAAACGATCTATATATACACTTGCAATATTATTATGGATGCATGATTATATACAGCACATAATTCGATAAGTAATTTATTAATGAAAAAAAAAGTGGACAACTCATTTCTATTCCAAATCGCTTCTTTGGTCAGGACTGCAAATTTTATGCTTTTGCGTTTAACGTTATACTTTTCACGTTATACTGTCGCACCCGTACATTGTTATTCTTTTTAACTTTTGATTGCTTGTAATTCTACAATTTGCTGTCTACTTTTTAATTTGTATTGCGTGTAATATATCGTATGTTAGTGTATTCTGATTAGTGATAAAATTAGTGTATTGTTAGGGTCTTACATTATTATAATTATTATTATTATTTGTAGTTGTACAATTTGCTGTTTATTTCTAATGTGCATTTATGTGTGTATATTTAATTTCACAATTTTATATTGTTGATATTAGTTTTGATGGTCTTGAAAGATATTGTCTGAACAATAGCAATGATAAAACTACACCGAATTAAAAATTTAGCTGAATTTAAACCAGGCTTGTTAAAATTAAACAAACCTAAATAATCCTAATGTATTCTTCTGCCATATTATCATAGAATGACAATATGAATTACAAAAAATGTAGGTAAAAAACAAAAAAGTGTTTGTAATGCAAATACGTTTTATTATACTTTATTTGAAATATAATAACATTTGAATCGTTTTATTATAATTATTGTTAGGGGAACCGTCGGTAGCATGATTAATTTACTATTGTAATAAATTGTTATATCAGTCTTCATATTTTAATATACATTTTCATCTTTCGATAATGGTAAAGAATATTGTTTCGGCTTACCTGAGATTTTCCTTTAGCGCACAGAATATCCACAGTGTATCCAAATATTTATCCCTTTGAATGATCGTCGTGTCACTGTATTTGAATAGTAAGAAACATTATTATTAGAAAATAACATTGTGTGAAATAAGAAGTAGATCCATTTTCCTTTGAATATAATATTATAATTCTTGGCTAGATATGTACATTTTTATCGCGTTTTGGAGACTGCATATAGGTGCTCCAATTTTACATTATATTTGATATATATTTACATCATATATATACAAGAGCGTCTTAACTGCTCGGATACATTTTGGAAAACTGAGGGAGAATTGTTATTAAGTTCAGTGCACGCGCGCGGGATATCAGCTATAGGTTGAAGTAGGGAGGTCTGCAGAATTTCACAATTAATTGGTTTCGACAGTCTCTGGTTTTATTCACTATGTTTTGCATCTGCGGTTATCACTTAAAGTACTAATAGTTAATTGGGGTTTGGTTTTTAACATGTTCTTTCGATCGTTCACTGCACGTGGAGATTATTAACTGCATAAAAAAGGTTTCTCCGTCAATTATTTTTAATGTTTTATTCTTCAAATTTTTCTGTTGGTAATGAGAGGCTGGTAAATAAAATTTAATTCCTTCTGTTATTGGATTTTTTCGTTTTTTAGGTAATTTTTTAATATATATTATAAGCAAATAAGTAAAAAAAAATCATATTGATATAATAAAATATTCACGTTTTAAAAGAAACTGGTGTGTGTCTCCTTGTTCGTCTGCAAGTACGATTCAGAGCATTTTGACCGAAATTTCAGCGGTCAGCGGAGTTTTTGTTCTGCACAAATGAAATAATGCATTTAACTGAAATATATTTAAAATCTGGTTTAAAGTTTAATTTTTGTTTTCAAATATTACAAACAAATTCTGAGTTTTTTCAAATGTTTTGAGCTTTATATATATAGAGAGGCATTCCTTGAACCAAGGCGTCGCACACTTTACACACTCTCCGCGCCGGTTTAGTTATATTTATGTAATGTATATATATATATATATATATATATATATATATATATATATATATATATATATATATATATATATATATATATATATATATATATTTATTTATTTATTTATTTATTTATTTATATATTATAACGCACATACACACGCATATATATATATAAATATATATTATAAGAATTCTGCGATTAAATTCACTGTAATTTACAATTTATGATTATAAGCTCTCGCTTCCTAGCTCAACAAAGCCAAACTTTCTGACATATTTTCTGATAAATACTAAGAAATATGGGTACCGGCAAAATTAAATCTAGGAGTAAGATTGTACAAATGTGCCTATGGCCCACAGTCTAGAATATAAACATGAAATAAACTAAACTAAAAGCTTTTTCTTGGGGGGGGGGGAGGAAAAACAGTGTTTAATTATCCTAAAAGCACACACACACACACAAAATAATAAATAAAAAATTGCTGTGTATGAGCGATGAATGTTACAAATACCGTTTGAGGATGTTAAAACTTTTTCAAACACAGCGAAATTGAAATATTTTATTATAGCTGACTACAGATGATTTCCTACAGAGACTAATACACATAATGTTTATAATTATTTTAGAGATTCAAACAAAATGATTTTGATCTCTGTCATCTTGCCCCCCTCCCCCCCCCAACTTTCCTTTTAAGGCAAATTTTAGATACATGAAGGTAAAACGGCAGTCCGAATTAAAAATTATTATTCTTTAAATTTTTCTGTTGATAATGAGAGGCTGGTAAATAAAATTTAATTCCTTCTGTTATTGGATTTTTTCTTTTTTTTTTTAGGTAATTTTTTAATCTATATAATAAGCAAATAAGTAAAAAAAAAAAAAAATCATATTGATATAATAAAATTATTCATGTTTTAAAAGAAACTGGTGTGTGTCTCCTTGTGCGTCTGCAAGTACGATTCAGAGCATTTTGACCTAAATTTCAGCGGTCAGCGGGGTTTTTGTCCTGCACAAATGAAATAATGCATTTGCTCTTAATATAACTGAAATATATTTAAAATCTAGTTTAAAGTTTAATTTTTGTTTTCAAATATTACAAACAAATTCTGAGTTTTTTTCAAATGTTTTGAGCTTTATATATATAGAGAGAGGCATTCCTTGAAACAAGGCACACTTACACACTCTCCGCGCCGGTTTAGTTATATTTATGTAATGTATATATATTTATTTATTTATTTATATATATATTATAACGCACATACACACGCATATATATATATATATATATATATATATATTATAAGAATTCTGCGATTAAATTCACTGTAATTTACAATTTATGATTATAAGTTCTCGCTTCCTAGCTCAACAAAGCCAAACTTTCTGACATATTTTCTGATAAATACTAAGAAATATGGGTACCGGCAAAATTAAATCTAGGGGTAAGATTGTACAGATGTGCCTATGGCCCACAGTCTAGAATATAAACATGAAATAAACTAAACTAAAAGCTTTTCTTTTTTTTTTTGGGGGGGGGAAGGAAAAACAGTGTTTAATTATCATAAAAGCACACACACACACACACAAAATAATAAATAAAAAATTGCTGTGTATGAGCGATGAATGTTACAAATGCCGTTTGGAGATGTTAAAACTTTTTCAAACACAGCGAAATTGAAATGTTTTATTATAGCTGACTACAGATGATTTCCTACAGAGACAAATACGCATAATGTTTATAATTGTTTTAGAGATTCAAACAAAATAATTTTGATCCCTGTCATCTTGCCCCCCCCCCCCCCAGCTTTCCAAATTTTAGATACATGAAGGTAAAACGGCAGTCCGAATTAAAACTTTTTTTTTTTGGGGGGGGGGGGGGGCAGGGTGTAGTTTCACTTTTTATTAGTATTTAATTATTCTAATAGCGCACACACACACACACACACACACACAGACACAAAATGGATGTTAAAAGTGGCTTTTGAAAATGTTGAAACTTTTCAAACACAGCGAAATTGAAATATTTTATTACAGCTGACTACAGCTCATTTCCGCCAGAAATATACGTATAACATATTAGATATTCAACAAAATAATTTTTATTTCTGCCATCCTGCCCCCCCCCCCTCCCTACCTTCCTTCTAAGACAAATTTTAAATACATGAAGGTAAAATGGCAAACAAATTTAAACTTATCTTTTTCATCTTTAGAGAAACAATGCATGGAGATTTTATTATCATCTGGATCAAAATAGTCAGCTCTGCTGTCGATATTCCAGAAAGGCAAGCAGCACCTCATATTTGTGGAAATAAAGGCCAAATTAAAAAAAATCATATCTTAGCACGAATTCCTCAAAGTGCAGTTGTCCTCAGGCAACTCTTTTGGGGTTACTTAATGAGTTTTTTGTGACAGGTGGTTTCCGGTGCAGAAAGAAGGAAAAAAACACGCCCTCGTCATAATATATCACTATAAGTTGACAGCCAGACAATTTTTTTTCACCGTGATTGGATGCAAAATTCCCACAATGACCCGCCTACCCTGGTGGTCACAGCTTGAAGGAAATTTCTGAAACACGGACTTGCTATTATCTTTTTTGAGGAGAGGACCCTTAAGAGGTGGATGTAATACTACTAAGAAGACATCTTGTCCTTTTTTAATTTTATTTACACATTCACAAGCACAAGTTACAACACAAAAACGAAATACACGTAGTAACATTTACACTTTTTGTTTCATTCCACTCAACTATACATAACTTCACCTTCATACATCCAGCTCCGGCCGCTAACTCACGTTCTGAGATTCTTCTTTTGCAAAACAGTTCAATTTAATCTCTCATTGGATGAGTACTGCCATCTATCGGTGGCCTGGAGAAAATAAATTCTGTGAAAGTGAGTTCTTTACACTGAAAAATAAGTTATCTGCAAGTAAGTTCTTTACAGACTCCTCCCCACCTGGAGAAAATTTTCACGGTCTTGACGGGGAAAAGTTTCTTTCTAAATTATTGTTCTTCAAGCACTAGTTCAAAAAAAAATAGATTAGTACCTTGAACCATACCTGACTTATTCCCACCGTGAAAAAAAATATATGTAATTAATACAAATAAAATTTACAAATAAACATACATTATACAATTGAAACATACAATTGAAAAATAATTTATGCATATTCAAAATAATAAATTAAAAATTAACTGTCATACAAATTAGCATATTTACTTTTTAGCATTCTATTCAAATTTAGGCTTTCATGGCACGACTCAAACTATCAGCATTCTGATGTTGTTTTCCCTTTTTATGAACAATTTCATAATTGAAGGACTGTAGAAGTAAGGCCCAACTTAAAAGTCTAGGATTAGTTCCGCTGTTTTTGTTTTTGCTTTCAGTATCCCTATTTGAGTCCAGAAATTCTGAAAGACAGGGAAGAAACTGTTTCGCCCTTCAGGAAGAATTTCCCGTAGGAATTTGGACATATGTTGCAGTATCCCTATGCGAACTTCATCCAGATCTTTGATGAAGCGTGAAAACACAGTCAGTAAGTCCTGGGATGTTATTTTAGGACCAAGTATCACAGCTAGTTGATGCATGGAAGAGGCAACAGTGTGACGGACTTTCCTCATCATTATAAAATCCTGCAAGTCTGATGAAAGAGCATCAAACGTTTCTTTGAGGCATGGCCAAAATTTACGCCCAAGAGTAATTGCAACTCCTGATAAACTATTAGCACATTTGTGAGCAATTTCAGTCCAGTTCACATCAATCATTTTTAAATAGCACCATAACAACTCAGGGGGATCAATATCATGATCATATGCAGTAATAGTATTCTGAAAAAGAGGAGGTTCACCTTTATTATTTTCTAACATTTTATCAAACTCTAAAGTTTTATTTCAATTCTACAACTTGGCTTTAAAATTGAGTTCTCCGCATCGAGTTCTTTGAGTCGACTGCATCTAAAATCTAGATCTGGTGTGGAAGTACTGGAATCAAACATATTGTTGCTTTTAGACTGAGACTTTATCCTGTTAAGAAAAACATTTATGTCTACGCAAGGCTCACGTATATTTGAAGGATCTACATCTGGAAAAGGAATGCGCCAATGCTGGAAACTGTTAAAGGCACTTTCATCATTTAAAGAAACTGTACTACTGCTATCATTTTGATCTTCTTTTGCTCTGGATTGAGAATCTAAGTCTAATATAGCACCAGCTGAATGTAAAGATGTATGATTTTCATTACTTTGAGATACGTCTAATGAATAACACAATTTATCTGCTTTCTCACAGTCTTCTTCATTTTCATCAGTAATTAGCTTACTCATACTGCAGTTTATTATCGATAGTGGTTCACAAGTTAGTGTTTCAGACAGCACTTCACTCACACAGACACCGTTAATAGCAACAGAGTTCTGAACTGTATCAAAATCAACAGGATCAGTTTCTTTCGCTTCACTACAGTCACCGTTAACAAGAGGACTCTGTTTTTCTATGTAATAATTATACCATATATAAGATTCTCTCACTGAATCTCCAGACTCGTTCAAATCATTCAGGCAACAAAGGTGATTAGCCCTACTGTTTATTGCAATTCGCCTCAAACGAGTTTGTGACAACGGTTGTGAACCATTCTCCATTCGAGAGACATCTATTGCATCATTTATCACACTGTCGTTGGCAGACTTGCTTTGACAGCTTACTTCTATCACAGTGGAATAGTTTCCTACATGGCTCGAGATATCCGGAATTTCCGAAACAGAAGTGGGAGACTTTTCAGAACAGCTCAAAGGAACTATGCTATCACAGGGTTCTGAAACATTAGTCTTGTCTACATCAGAGGAATTATTGTCAGCACTTTGTTGAACAGTTTCAGTTCTGTCGTTAGGAGAATTTTGTACTGGAGGAGAGTTTGAAACATCACAAACAACTAATTTTCCTTCAGTATAATATAAACCGGTTTCAGATGGCTCAGCAAATGTAGAAATGAAGGGACCAAGACACTGATAAGCAGTTACCTTTACCCATCTACTTTGATCCTTTAATAGAAGCATATAAATATCTGTAAGCTCATTGCAACAAGTATCCCTGGAAACTACAGAAGACACAGCCATGAAGTTCTGAGCACATGCCTTGTGAACATAATTTTCGATATATTTAAAGCATTTTGGCCAATAGAAGGTATTAAACAAAGCACCTTTAGTTTTAGCTACACCCAAATGGTTTGCAACCGTTTCATGACAAAAAATTTTTAACTGCTCACGAAATCTTTCTGGAACAACTAATAATTTTCTTTCAGTACCATTCCTATCTTTCCTTATATAAAAAAGCATATTTTTCTCCAAAATAAATTTGCTATCTTTGGTATTTTCCTTTTAGCTTCTTCAATAAGAAGTTTTAGCTCTTTGCTCTTCAGAAAATGTTTTAGAAGTTTCTATAAGCTCTTGTACTGAGACAGTTTGACATACTGGCAAAATTTAGTCTTTTTTTATTTCCAACTTCTCTTCTTCAGATTGATCTTTATTATTTTTCGCATCCATTTTTTTGTTTTCATTTTCTATATTATTGCTATGATTCTTTGCAGAAGTTTCATCAGAAATTTCGTGCATTTCAGGTTCTTCAAGAGAAACCTTCTCTGCTTCCAGAATTTTCTTCTGAGCTCTGGTTTGAACAGCATTAATCACATGCTCTTTCATTGCCTTCTCTTTCTTACAATGTTCGAATAAAGCGGCTGTTTTATTTCCTAATAAATATCTTCCTAAATCTACAGAGTCTCTAGAGACAGCAGCTTTAGTTATGACATGCCCCATTTCACAGTCTAATTCAATTTCTGCGAGAGGTAAACAGAATAGACCATCGTGTAAGGGCACCCGAACCCACACTTTTTCATTCAGATACATATGTGGTTTGACATACCTTTGTGCAACTAAATCTATTGTCGCACCTGTATCTCTCAAAATTTCCATTTGTACGCCGTTTACTTTCCCCACACTAAGATAAGGCGTTATCGAAGAATCTTGTCCAACTCCAACCTTAACATGAGAAATGATTTCTGTGGATTTCTTAAGTTTATCGCATTGAGGACGAAGATGATTGCTTGATCCACATTCGTAACAACGTAATGTTTTCCTCTTATCAAATTCTCTTTCTTTATGGTTCCCGGAAAATGATTCTGATTTAGTTTGCAATTTTGGCTTATTATCCTTAGCTTCTTTCTTGTAGTCAAAATTATTTGAATTCTTAAACTGGGGTCGAGAATTAAACATGTTCTTTTTCGGAAGTTCTTTCTTTTTAAAACTATCTTTGATACTTTCATAGTCATCCAATTTCTTAGCCAAATCTAAAGGCGTCACAAAATTTAACCAATTATCAAGAAAATGTTCTTTTGTTTCTGCAGGGACTCGAAACTTTAACTGTTCTGTAATAATTAGATTTTTAAGTTCATCAAACTTTTCAATACCTAATTCTGTAATCCAGGCGTTAAAATAACTAGTGAGCTCCTGCGCATAATTCCTCCAAGACTTGTCTGGCGTTTTATGATGCCGATAAAAACATTGCTTTAATTTTTCGCTATTCAACTTATATCTTTCTAAGATAAGAATTTTAACGAATTTATAGTTAATCGCATCTTCGGGCGATTCCCTGGCTAACATGTTCGTAATTTCTGAGGGCAAAACAGCTAACGTATGCAACCCAATCAGTCTTCGAAACTTTAGCCATCTCTGCTCTTCTCTCAAAATTAATTAAAAAGAGACCCATCTCATCAGATTTTTCGTCAAATTTTGGAACTATTTGCGCCAACTGTATCTTAGGTCCGACATCAGCCTTTCTTTCTGACCCATCGTTCTGTGCAGAAGTTCTTTGCGATTGCTCGAGCTTCTTTAATTGTAGTGCATGTTCTTGAGCTTCCCTAGTTCTTCCCTTTCTTCTTGTCGAATTCTTTCTTCTCTTTCTTTCTCTTCTTGTCGAATTCTTTCTTCTCTTTCTTTCTCCTTTTCCTCTCTCTCTTCTTGCGCTTTCCTATCTTCTATTACTCGGTCTAGCATGATTTTAACCTCTTCTTCCTTGTAAACTTCACTTTCCAGAATTAGTTTTTTAATTTCTGGAATCGTCCTCACAGGATCAATCTTCAACGCCAATTCATCACAAATTTCTAATAAATCTATCTTTCTAGCTTTTGCTAAAAAGGCCATCGCAATTTTTGACTAAACTAAACAAAATCAGAATGCTTAACTTCTTATTATAGAACTCCTAAGTCTCTCCTACTTAAAACTAACAACAAAAATTTCTAGCAGATAGAATAAATTTCAATTAATAAAGCAATTCTAAAATCCACTTCTATTAAATCCTCTGCTTAGACCTATCCTTTTTCAAACAAATTAAAATCTTAACCACGTACGAAAATCGAACATATAACGTTTTACCAAAATTTTTATTAAATTAAGCACTATGCAAATATTTTAAACAATCTAAATGAGCATATGTAATTATCACAAAAATACGATTCAGATAGATAAAAGAATATTTTTTTAAACTCTCAAAATTCACAACTGTACGTTATGTTCAATAAACAAAATTATTTCAAATCAATAATTAAATTACGCAATTAAAATTAAACCAATCAAAGCTACGTAAATGCGAGAATTTTTCTAATTTTCTCAAACCTTTTATACAAGCATAACAAATTACTCGCAAAAAAAAAAACATTTAAAATAATCCACGAAACATTTTTTTTTTTTTTTTTTTTTTTTTTTTTTTTTTACATAAAAAGAATAAATGTTAAAATATTCAACTCAAGTTTTTTTGCAAATGAAAGTAACACTTTTCTGTTTACTAGATACTTTATCAAGTTTTTATTTTCTTTTTACATAAATCTAACAAACAAAACAGAATTATTACTATTTCAGTTTTTAACTCAGTTTGTTACCTTTGCCTTTTTAACAAGAACAAAACAAATATCAAATCTGATAATTTTCAACTCAGATATAAAAGAACAAAAAATCATTTATCCTATTTTTAGAATAAACAAATAACCAAATAAAGAAATACTCTAAAATAAAACAGAATAAACCAGCACTTTATAATTTTGGCATTGATCCAAATGACAAATTGGTAAGATAGGAAAATTTTATTCTATTTCCTTCAAAGAATGAAATGATACCATTTTACATAATAAACCATTTTAATTCAAAAGAATTATGACATCATAATTATCCCCAACAAAAATAAATAAACTGTATTATTTATTCTTCAAATTTACTCTCAGAACAATTTTTAATATTTTATAAAATAAAATAGCTTACGAATTCGAAATTCACACTATTTATCAAGAAAACTATTTAATAACTTTTCAATATTCCGATTAATTTTATTTGATGGGAATAAGTCCAGTATATTTCAGTACTTGAATTTTTGTTCCAATTAACTCACAACTTTTACTAAAGTCTGAAATTAATTTACGAAAGCAAAATAAATGAATCAAATTAATCCAGATTAAAAAGAAATTTTATAATCGATAATAGATTCAATTCAAGGTACTAAAAAATACGAAAAAAATTGGAACTGGCTTACTCGCTTCATAGACGACTTGCATCTTTTTAGAGAACAGCACTGGTTCTAAATTACCTATGTATCGCACCGGAACTGCCACCAAATTGGTTGTAAAGCGCCGAAGATGGACGATAAACACTTAAGAGGTTGATGTAATACTACTAAGAAGCCATATTGTCCTTTTTTAATTTTATTTACACATTCACAAGTACCAAGTTACAACACAAAAACGAAATACACGTAGTAACATTTACACTTTTTGTTTCATTCCACTCAACTATACATAACTTCACCTTCATACATCCAGCTCCGGCCGCTAACTCACGTTCTGAGATTCTTCTTTTGAAAAACAGTTCAATTTAATCTCTCATTGGATGAGTACTGCCATCTATCGGTGGCCTGGAGAAAATAAGTTCTGTGAAAGTGAGTTCTTTACACTGAAAAATAAGTTATCTGCAAGTAAGTTCTTTACAGCATAGTATAAATTTGGCTCTGGTAAGTTTGTTACTTTTCTTATTTAAACAAAGTATTTGTATTTACTGTTATACATAATATTTTAGCTGGTTTAATTCTCTTTTTAACCACATAAAAGAATTTCAATATCGGAAAGCGCAGACAAAATTACGAACACCTGTTTTTTGTTGGCAATATGGTCAAATGGGCGAAAAATCTGTAGTTATGAGATTATGTGTTGTTTGTCGTAATTAAGCGCATGATAAATGTGTTGGCCTTATCATTTAAGATACAAAAGATTTCATTTGCTCTAAGCGTTTAAAAACAAATAAAAAATTATTTTTACGTATTTTTTTTGTCTAAATTTACTTTATATTCATTTTTCTATTATGTTTATAAATTTTTAAAATATAATTTTTATGACTAATTGGTGTTTTTTCTACTTTAAATATAGATCTTTCCATATTATGACACCTATGGGCACATAACCTGCATATGTCCATATTACCTTCATCAACTAGCATTTATTTTAACAAACTGCAACAGGTGTAATTTTTGACTAACTTAAATTTCAAAATATTTTTCCAGTGCTAAAAAGAGTTCACTTTATTAGTCAATTATTATTATTATTTTAAATCAGTTATTACTACTGTTTAAAAATATCGAACCTAATGGTGACCATATTACCTGCAGATACCTTATCTAAGTTTTATAACAATAATTCTATTTTCACTAAAATATATTTTCAAAATGCAAGATAATTAATTAGAAAACTTTATGTAAACTGCATAAATCTTTAATTACAAGTTTGAAAGAAAAGTTCCTCAATAAAAAAAAAACGTATTTGTTTGAAAAGAAGAAAATGATTTCATTTTGGCGCATTAATTAGCACTGTACTAAGAAAGAAAGAACAAAATTCCATAGCTAAATGGAAGATAAATTATGAGGAAAATACTTTCAGATAGGTGGGTAAAATAAATACATACATTTTGATTTCAATTTTAAAGCACATCACGAACATTCTCTGTTGTTTCAAGAATCAAGTTTGAGAATCAAGTCAAGAGTTTCAAGAATCAAGTCATTCAAGTTTCAGAGAAATGTTGTTTCAAGAATCATAAAATTCATAAAAGTACAGCCAGTTTTATAATATCTCCATTGATGAAACCTTTACTGTAAACAGAAAAAAAATCTAAGCTGCTACTGCCTAAATAGCTAAGTTTTTTAACAATGTGAAAGAAGCCGATGTTGTATTTTAAGTGGTAGCGTAAAATTTCAGTAATCTGTTCCCATTAAAATAAAATTAACAATTTATTATATTGAAAAAGCATATAAAATGAACGTCTTTGTCAAATGATGTTCACAACAATATTTTGGGTTCTTGAAAGCTTAAAATCCAGAGTGTTAATTATTGAAAATGCCTATCAAGCACGCCACTGATTTAGGGCAAATCAGAAATAATAAAGTTCGATAAAGTTTATCTCGCGAGAGAATCTGGTTTCTCTCCTGACATTTTTTCGTGGCGTCTCCTTCCGCAGAAAATTAGGTGTGAGGGGATCTTTCTAGCTGACGGAGTGTCAACTCTTCTTTTACTAATCACAGTCACGGGCGGACTTTACTTCACATTCGTTACCGGTTGATATTCACAACCTATGAGCACGAGCCTTGTCGACTCGCTGATAACTATTTATAATGGGATCCTTGTGATCCCTAAAGAATTAAATCTCTACCGAGATTTCCTCAGGGTTAACACTCTGAATCCGAATCAAGCTCATTCTCAATTTCTATCTAAAACTATAAGTTGTCTAAAATCTCTGTTCATCAACTTATATGACTAGGTCTTAGGTCGCACAGATCAAAGGCTCACTACTCGGAGCACTAGAAAGTGAGCTCATGAGCATGGTCCCTTCTCATAGGACGAGAAAATATTGCACCAATTGTCAACTAAAAGTTACGTTTTCACTTAGGACTCTCAGCTTGGTGACCTTCGACGAGTTGAAAGACGTGCGTCCCCACCTTGGCTATTGAAACAAGTGTTCGCTGTAGTGTCAACTGGGATGATTGGTGATGATGGAACAAACATTTGAAGTTTTGAAATAGAATGCTGAACTTAGTCAAAATTTCGAGCGCAGTTCTTTTTATTTTGGTTTTCCTATACTGGATTCTCAGCCGTATACAGGGGTTCTTACTGAGATATTGCAAAGTTATCACAACAATAAATATTTTTCTAAAAAAAAAAAAAAAAAAAAAAAAAAAAATGCAGAATGCAAGATAATCTATCAGAACATTTTATTTTAAATCATAAGAAACTGCAGGATGACTTTAATTAAAGTTTCAAAGAAACACTCCTGAATATATGAATAATGTGTTTGAAAGGAAGAAATAATATATTCCATTAATTGCTAAAAAGTGTTAAATAAAAACTATAAAAACTGTAAAAAAAGTTTTTTTAATATCATGTGTTTATTTTACGTGTTTTGGTTCCTCTGAAGCCATTATCTAAGGAAATAAGAATAATCTATTCAATGGTTGGATTATCATAGTTGAGGTTTATTCCAACAGAGCGAAAAATGACCGGGACAGGACTCGAACCTGGGAACCTTGTATTCGGTATTACCCGTGCCAATGCTCTCCCTACTGAGTTACCCGAACGATATTCTAGATGGCATAATTCACTCTTATTTGTTGGACATCGTTGCGAACTGCAGCGCTAATTTTATTCATCCGAGCTCTATCTATAGTATTTACACGATGAAAGTGTGATATAACATGGAAACTCCTGTATGGACTCTCCTTCTCTAAGAGTTTCTTCCCTATAACGACAACCAAAACGTACGCGTATCAAAAATTATATCATATATTCTAATACGAGCAAATCTTGTGTGTGGTTATATATATATATATATATGCAAATTTTATCTGAAAAACGGCTCTAACGATTTTGACGAAATTTTGTATCCTACCATTTTGGGGCACCAGAAAACCAATGGGCTAGGTCATATGTTCGAGAAAATTCGATTAGTGGGTCATTTTAGGTCATTTTTGGTCATGGTCTAGCTAATTGTATCTTAAAAACGGTTCAAACGATTTTGACGAAATTTTGTATCCGACCATTTTCGGCCACGAGAAGATTATTGGGCTGGGTCACATGTTCGAGAACTTTCGATTAGTGGGTCATTTTTGGGTCAACGCGGCTGAAATTAATTTTATCTGAAAAACGACTCTAACGATTTTGATTAAATTTTGTATCCTACGAGTTTCGGACACGCGAAAATCATTGGGCTAGGTCACATGTTCGAGAAAATTTGATTAGTGGGTCATTTCTGGGTCATTGTGGGTCAAGATCTAAAAAGCGGCTCAATTTACACTAAATTCTGCATCCAATGGTTTTCGGGCACGAGAAGACTGTTGGGCTAAGTCACATGTTCGAGAAAATTCAATTAGTGGGTCATTTTGGTCATGGGTCATGATATTTGAACTCAAATTTAATTTTGACCGAGCATAGCTCGGACTTCCCTGCTCGTAAAATAAAAAGAGACGAAATTTGACTTTTGCAATGTAACTAAAGGAAATTTTATCTCCCATTTCTCTAAAAGGGATAGTGAAATAAATGTAATGTCATACCCAATAAATCAAATTTTATCTCCCAGTGGATGAAATTGTATCTCTTTAAGCATGTAGAAGAAAATAAAAATTAATATTTTAAAACACATTACTTCAATGTTTTTATTTAGACTTCGAAAAGAAAATAAACAATTCCAAAAAGATCTTTACAAGTAAGTTTTCAGAAGAATACCTAAGTTTTATAACAATTAACACACAGAAATTATTCTTTTTCTGCTAACAAATATTTGTAGAATGAAAGATGATTTATCAGAAAATTTTACGCAAAATCATAAGAAACTGCACAACTTTGCCATCTAGCAATTATAAGTTTGAAAGAAAAGTTTCTGAATAAAAGAACATTTTTTTGAAAAGAAAAAGAATGCTATGATTTTTGACACATTAATGAGTGCTTTACTTAGAAAGAAAGGGCAAAATTTTAAATACAACAGAAAAAAAAATTATATGTAAAATGCGTGGCAAAATATTTTCAGTGGAACAGAAAAGTCGACTTAAAAAAAAGTTTTTAAATTTTACAATATTTCACACATGTACTCTGACAAGTTTACTTTAAAGATCATAAAGTTGACGAAAAAACAGTCAGTTTTATATAAAAACAATACTATTAAAGAGACATTCACTTAAAACTTAAAATACAGATGGGTGACAAAATAATACGAACACTCATGAAAAAGGGTGAAATGAGCAATATCTAGTAAAATATTTGAAGAATGATCCTGAAACTTCACGCGTGTAAACAGCACAGTTGACGTCATGTATTTCCGTGAAAATTTTTTCCAATAACCTCATTGGGTACCGTCAACAAATTGTAGAAAAACGAATATATTTTGGATAACCCTGTAAAAAGTAATGTCACTTAAGCTTTGAAACTTTAGCACGTGATTAAGAGGCTTATAATAAACTGTGTTTATTTTCACGAGTACAACATATATACCCTTAGAGAAATTAAGTTTTATTTTAAAAAACAATCCCGAATTTCACCAAGTGTTTTGCCTATAATTTGCAGAGTTCTTAATATAAAAGAATGTTTTTTTCAGAAAATATTACAAACAACATTGTACACAATACCCGGCAATCAGAAATAAAAAATAAAAAATATTGGATGAAAAACGGGCAGGTTTATTAAATAACGTTTCACTTGCGCATGCGCGAATGTTATCAAAATATAATGTGCATAATATTTTACCCAAATGTATAGAGCAACTTTTACGAAAGTCTCAAAAACAATACTTCAAAATTCTGAAAGTGATCGTCTCTATAGAATGAGTTCGAAATCCGTTGTTACCAAAATGAAGCAAAAATATGAGGGGTTGGATCCAAAGTATGACAAGTACAGAAGTATTTCTTAAAAAATACTTGTCATCATTTGGATACAGCCCCTGATATTTTTGCTTTTTGGGAGAACAACGAATTTCGAGCTTATTCTATGAATGACCACTTTCAAAATTTTCAAGCTATGTTTTTGAGACATACACAAAAGTTGCTCTATACACTTGGGTAAAATACAGTGTGTTTCTAAATGAATATCGGGGTTTTAACGCTTTGTAGCATCTATTATAAAAAACTTAAAATTATACTTAATACATAAAATGAAAGAGCAACTCAAACAGTTTTACTGGATTATTTTTTAACACAATTTTTCAAATTGGTAAAGTAATCATACAAGTTGTAAATTTCCAACTGGACGAAAAATGTCCGGGCCAGGATTCGAACCTGGGATCGCTTGGCTGAAGCCGCCACGCTCTACCACTGAGCTATCCCGGTCGAAACTCGAGGGCATAATTCATCCAGTTAACCTTATTGATCAAAGCATCTGGTCTGATATTTTAATCAGCTCAACAGAAAAGATCGCAGGTAATGGAGCTCCAGTAAACGCTGGATACGTGAATACACTAGATTATTTTTTAACACAAATTTTCAAATTGGTAAAGTAATCAACAAGTTGTAAATTTCCAACTGGACGAAAAATGTCCGGGCCAGGATTCGAACCTGGGATCGCTTGGCTGAAGCCGCCACGCTCTACCACTGAGCTATCCCGGTCGAATCTGGAGGGCATAATTCATCCAGTTAACCTTATTGATCAAAGCATCTGGTCTGATATTTTAATCAACACAACAGAAAAGATATCGCAGGCAATGGAACTCCAGTAAACGCTGGATACGTGAATACACTAGATTATTTTTTAACACAATTTTTCAAATTGGTAAAGTAATCATACAAGTTGTAAATTTCCAACTGGACGAAAAATGTCCGGGCCAGAATTCGATTTTTCGTCCAGTTGGAAATTTACAACTTGTATGATTACTTTACCAATTTGAAAAATTTTGTTAAAAAATAATCTAGTGTATTCACGTATCCAGCGTTTACTGGAGTTCCATTACCTGCGATATCTTTTCTGTTGTGTTGATTAAAATATCAGACCAGATGCTTTGATCAATAAGGTTAACTGGATGAATTATGCCCTCCAGATTCGACCGGGATAGCTCAGTGGTAGAGCGTGGCGGCTTCAGCCAAGCGATCCCAGGTTCGAATCCTGGCCCGGACATTTTTCGTCCAGTTGGAAATTTACAACTCGTATGATTACTTTACCAATTTGAAAAATTGTGTTAAAAAATAATCTAGTGTATTTACGTATCCAGCGTTTACTGGAGTTCCATTACCTGCGATCTTTTCTGTTGAGCTGATTAAAATATCAGACCAGATGCTTTGATCAATAAGGTTAACTGGATGAATTATGCCCTCCAGATTCGACCGGGATAGCTCAGTGGTAGAGCGTGGCGGCTTCAGCCAAGCGATCCCAGGTTCGAATCCTGGCCCGGACATTTTTCGTCCAGTTGGAAATTTACAACTTGTATGTCAAACAGTTTTACCCGCAAGCTTACAAGTGTTCAATGTGAACACCTTTCGTCACACGGCACACATCAATTCGATAGCTCAGTTCTTCCCAAACGCCACTCTACGCTCAACCGATCTGACTCCATGTGATTTCTTCCTGTTGGGGCTCATAAAGCATCGATTGTATGTGCCTCCACTACCAGCTGACCTACCTAACCTAATAAACAGGGTTGAGGCAGCTGTTGCAACAATTGCCCCACAAACACTAATTAACGTTTGGGAAGAACTGAGCTATCGACTTCATTTGTGCTGTGTGACGAAAGGTGTTCACATTGAACACTTGTAAGCTTGTAGGTAAAACTGTTTGAGTTGCTCTTTCATTTTATGTATTAATTATAATTTTAAGTTGTATGTAATAAATACTACCAAGCGTTAAAACCCCAATATTCATTTAGAAACAACCTGTATTATGCACATTACATTTTGATAGCATTTGCACTTGGCCAGTGAAACATTAATTCTTAAACCGGCCCTTTTTTCATCCAATATTTATTATTTTTTATTTCTGATTGCGGGGTATTGTGTACAATGTTGTTAGTCATATTTTCTGGAAAAAAAAAACATTCTTTTATATTAAGAATTCTGCAAATTATAAGCAAAGCACTTGGTGAAATTCGGGATTGTTCTTATAAAACCTTAATTTATCTACGGATATATATGTTATACTCATAAAAATGAACACAGTTTATCACAATAAGCCTCTTAATCATGTGCTAAAGATTCAGTGCTTAAGAGGCATTACTTTTTACAGGTTTATCTAAAAGATATTCGTTTTGGATTCGTTTCTTCAATTTGTTGACGGTCCAAAATGGGGTTTTTTGAAAAAAATTTCACGGAAATATATGACACCAGCAGTGCTGTTTACATGCCTGAAGATTCAGGATCATTCTTCATAGATTTTTTCTAGATATTGCTCTTTCACTCTTTTTCATGGGTGTTCGTATTATTTTGTCACCCATGTGTAAATAAATACTTGACTTGAAATGTAAATTTTATAATGTCAAAATTTGAACTTTTATTGCCCTAGCAACAGTTCCATATTTGAGTTTCCTATGAGGAAAAAATTGCTTTACAAAAGAAAAAATTTAGATGTAAAAGTTATTTACATTAACAAATAATATTTACATAATATGTAAAGTTGAAAATCACAAAGCAATAAGGTAAGGTAAAACTTTTAAAAGAATATAAATTTTATTTTCTTAACAGGTAACCACGCCATTAGTGTAATAATGGAAAAAATCTAAATAAGCAGCAATCGAAAGAGCATAGTGAAACGTGTTTTTTGACGCATAAATCATTTACGCTCGTCTCCCCGTTATCGAGATATAAAGTCTTAAAATTTTATAATTTATTTATTTAATAGGATGGAAGGAAGAGTCGATATTTTTCTTTCGGAATTATTAATCTCATATCGGGATTATAAAAACTATTTCACCCAACAAAGTAACAACCATAAGGCAGATGTTCTATAAAAGTAAAATTGTATCGCAGCGGAAAACTACATTCATTTATCATATCCGAAACGCGGAAGTAATTAACGGTGATTAGTAACTTTTCAACATCGACTCGCAATAGTGAAAGTAACATTTAAAGTGTAACGATTGTTTGTGAAATATGCTGAAGAATAAATATTAATTACTTTATATCTTTAATACTATGGATAATTAACTATTTCGTATTCTTGCAAGGAAACCCAATAACAGTACCCCCGTTCTGACACCCCAAACTCTAAAAACACGCTAATTTGAACAACTATAAGACCAGTATTCTGACAGTGTATTAGTATTCCGACTAGAAAGATCTTAAAGATGACTTAACACATCGGCTGATAAGTTCCCAGTCTGACACACAGATGGCTTTGCAATCGCCGAACCGATGCTTTTTTAGTAAATGCTAACTTTAAAAGGTAGCAGAAAAAATGTCACGACGATTCGCCGTGTGGATAAAACATTACAGTGGTTTTAGTTGAACGACTTTGTTGATAAATAAAAAAATGGATAAACAAGAATTTCAAGAATTGTTATTTGATGGGAAAAAACACCGTTCAAACAAAATCTTGGCTTGATAAGCGTTATCCGGGCACTGCACCAGGTGAATCAACCATTATTAACTGGTTTGCTGAATTTAAACGTGGTCTAACGGACACCAGTGATGCACCACGCAAAAGAGGTGGTTATTCCGGAAAACATAAAAAAAAAGTCCACAAAATCGTTTTGGGGAAACGTAAAGTGAAGTTCCAGGAGATAGCGCAGACTCTGAAGATATCCGAGGAACGTGTAGGTTTTATTTTAAATGAACATTTGTCTATGAAAAAGCTGTTGTCAAAGTGGGTGCCGCGCGTGTTGACTTTTGAACAAAAACAACAACGAATCGATGATTCTGAGCACTGTTTGGAGCTTTTTCGTTATAAAATTATGTTATTTATTATAAAATTATTATTATTATTTATTAAATTATTATTATTAAATTATTATTATTAAATTATTATTCTTAAATTATTATTATTATTATTATTATTAAATTAATATTATTTATTATTAAAGTTATGTTATTTATTAAAGTTATAAAGTTATAAAGCTATAAAGTTATAAAGTTATGTCAAAAAGTTGTGTTTTCTTTATTAGACCGGGAACTTATCAGCCCATGCGTTATGATAGTACCTCATGAAATTAACAACGAAAATTCAACAAATATTACTAGCTATAAACAAATGCAAACGTTACATTATAAAACTTGCCTTCTGTAATGCTTACATTATATGTAAATATAAGTATTTCTCTATTCAAGACTTCCACAAGTAAAAAGTATATATAACAGTAAACAAGTATCTTCTAGTAAATCTCAGTAATGTATATGAATTTCATAATATCTGAATTAGTCTAACATAATTAAAATATGTTGCAAACAGTTTTTCCCCGATAACCTTTATGTAACCGAATACCCTTCCGTGGCCCTCTAATGAATGATAAATGCTTTACACTCCATATTCTACAGAAAGCATGTTTCAGTGCACCTGGCAAATTCATATAAATTTCATTATGTTTGTAATAGTGTAACATGATTAAAATGCACCGCAAACGATTGACCTGAATTTTTTTTCGGTAAATAAGAAGGAAGTGAAAAAAAGAAATTTTGATGACTATTGTATTTCGAAATTATGAACTTTAATTTACATGACTAGGGGGCTCTGCCCCCTACGAGCTACGCTCGCCAACCCCCGTTCTAAAACCGCAAACTCTAAAAACACGCTAATTTGATAAACTCTAAAATGATTACGGAAGATTGAATTATAATTAAGCGACCAGTGGCGATTTTCTGTAATCGGGTTTCCATTCATTTTCCTTTTACTGTGGGATTGTAAGTTCGATTCAACTGGTGTCGAAAGAGTTAACAACTGTTTTAGTGAATGATTAAATAAGATCTTGTGTAAAATGGCTAAGTAAACAATGTAGCTGCATCGGAGAATTTTATAATGGTGTTATAAAAAATTGGGTATTTATCTGCTATCTCGTGGACTACTATCCAAAAAAGAAAAAAACTGTTGCCAAAATATAGGATTTAACGCCAAAAGTGTGTTACCGTAGCGTGACATTCAATTGACATCAGATGCGTTACACGTTCTTGTTATGTCATCGAAAGATTTTTATTCGACATTTATCTGTAGTTTAAATGATATTTTACCAATTTATTAATTATTTCGTTAATTTAAGTAATAATTACGACCTCAAACGGCGCGCCATGATATTAAAACAGAAAAAAACGTTGAAAAAGTATTGCTATGAATAGTTACGAACAACAGATCCGTTTCAACTGACGTCATAAACACTTATACATCATCCAAGGGGGATAATTAAGAAAAATATTGTAAATAAATATATATTAAAGATTACTTTTTTTTCTCTTTTCATTAATGTATTATAAATTTTGTTGTTTAAAGTTACTGATAGTTGACACTTTAGTGAGTGGGGCTTTAGATTCCAATGGCACCGTTTTTCCGTTGGTTTTTTGGGCATTAGATTTTGGTGAATAGTTTGGCGATAGTTTTTTTTTACTGGAAAGTTGTCATCGGTTTAATGGAGAAGTACCGAAAATCGTTTCCAGACGTTTTAAATGTATCGTTTCCAATATGACGTAATTTTCAAAGGTTTCTTCCTATTATTAAACGTAAAAATACAGTTTTTAATTGAAGGGAAATATTATTTACGCTGTATTAAAATTTGCAATAATAGGTAAAAGATTTTGTCGAAATAAATTAATCTTTCGTGTAAGTATATTTTAAATTGAAACTGTTTGGAAATATTGTTATTTGAGCATATTATATATGACGTAAGTTTCCCCATTTAATGCTTTGAAAGCGTAATAATTTAATTATTCACGTGCAAGTATATTTTTTTCACGTAATTTTCTACAATTATTGCTTTTAACACGTTATCATTTAATTATTTTTTTAAGTTTTATTTTTTATACTCACGTGTAAATACATTTATTAATTGAGAGGGAATATTATCATGTACGCTAGTTTACAAATTGGCAACAATTCAAACAATGGACTTTTTGAAATATGAAATAAATCCCAATCAAAATAATCAAAATTTGAATAAAAAAATTTAAATATAACCTCAAAAAATTACTCAAAAAAATAATTGCACTCTGCCAATCGCAAGCTTGTCAACTACATCCTTTGAAATTATAATTAAACTAGCTGTTACCCGTGACTTCGTTCACGTAACATTAAAAAAGAATAAATGCATTAATTTAGCAAAACATTTCACTTGATAATTAACAACATATATAATTAACCAAAGCTTTATCACATTTTATAATAGACCATGTAAATAGTGAACAAACTGCTTGTGGATTTTATACATTGATAGATATTTCACAAAGATATAACAATCTGATGCGATTCTAAAATGTAAATAAATGTTGCTAGAAAGTACTTTAAATTCTGCCCAATTTAACCTCGATATTTTCTCTATCGCGTCAAGAACACTATAAGCAAATAAATACCGACGACACAAATCTGATGATCTAAATTTACATATTTTTGTTAGTATATATAGGATTATTTTAATTTATTTCATGCGCTTGAAATTTTTTACGCTTTCTCTAGGGTTAGGTGTCGAATAAATGTACTTTCTTGTTATTTTATTTTGCCATTTCAATTTATTCTATTTTTCATTCATTCCATTTATGGATATTGATTTAATTTACATATTCGTGTCAAAGAATATTCTTTAAAGTTATTATCAGGATTTGGATAGGATACGATTAGGGTTAGGATTAGGAATAAAAATTGAACGACAATGGCATGACCGATTCAGGTTTAAAGTATGAACCATCATGAAGCAATAAGAAAATTAGAAAATTATCGGCTAATAGTTTTTAATATGCTTTACAGTCATAGTTGGCATCAAAGGTGAGCGGGGAAATGATCATCTAAAATACCATTAAGTGTTTACCACGCAAAAAACAAATCAGGTTACAACAATGTATTTAATTTTGCGCCAAATTTCACTTGATAAAAAAAAAAGCAAATTGACTATGGATTTAATTACAGACCCCTAACCTTGTTATTCTCGGAAATTTTCTACCTATATGTAAAAAAAATTCTACTATATAGAACGCGCTTTCACGTTTATAATGTTATGAATTGGCACGATCGGCTTGTTCAAGTTTACACAATTCGGCTGGAAGAAAAGATTCATTACTTTTTGATTTCTTCTTTGCTTTTGCATTACGCGAATTTATTGGTAAAATCGATTTTCTTTTCGATAACATTGTTGTTTTTTAAGTTTAAAAAATACTGTAATTTTACTTAAACATTGCTTTAAAATCTATGCAATTTTTCTTATCCTACAAGACTTTACAAAAATCTATTATGAAACAACTTTAAAAAAAGCTATATTTAAAAACGACAACAAAGTTTTTCCTATTTTAAAACTAAAAGAAATGTAAAATTAAATTCCGGTTCGAAACGACGATTTACAAATGTGTTTCGATTGTGGGAAAATGATAGAGGGAAAATGCTGTTACTTCGACACAATCATATTAAATCTTTAGCTTTTATGAGAAAAGCAACTTTCTTTTAAAAATTATAGTTATTTTTATTAAGATTTTCTGATTTTCGATACGGATAATTTTGCGATGCATATCATTGACATTTGCCATCCAATATTTTTTTTTATTATTTATTTTTTTACTTTTTAAAATTTAAATTAAAAATATGGTATATTTATGTTAGCCGTGTGCAGACGATAAATTTGCCAACCTATCCCATCATTCGTATTGAATTCATTAAAAATATAAATCTTTCATTCATTTCATTTGAAACACAGAACTTTAATTTACAACACATACATTTAAAATACATTATATTACGTACATTTAAAATAATTCCTTTCATGTCAAAAATAAAAAGAAAAAAAAGACAAATTAATCACAAATAATTTGATAACCCAAGATCATTTTATTTCAACATCAAAACAAATCTGTTTTATTTTTCTATATATGACATCATATTCGCTTGTTTTCCATACTTACTCGTATTTATGCACTTTGTATTATTATCAAAGATTTGAAAACGCACGTTTTGTTTTTAATATGACATAATTTCATATTCTGTTTAATTCTTAAATAATTCATTTCCTTTTCATTTTTCACGTGGAAATTTTTCACTTGAAAATAAATTGTTGATTAAAAATTATTACTCAGGGATTTTATTTTATATTGGCAACGATAAAGTATTAGCAACGGTAAAATAAATTTAACCATTTTAAAAAAAGCTGCAAAACCGGGCCCTTTGGGCCAAACCAACCAAACCAACCAACCATTTTAAAATATACGAAAAAATGTCCATTTATTCTCTATGAAAATAATGAAATTTTGAATTATTAAGAAAAATATTGAAATAAAATAAACAAAAATCATTCTATGTTCATTTGAGGGTTATAATCAACTTATATGCAAAGATACAGGATAATAAAATGCTTCATTTTGACGCTGGCTTCAGCCTAACATTTGCACACAATCAGATTTATAATATTATTAGGATTCCTGTGCATAGTTTTCGTTCCTATAAAACTTTTTTAAGAGAACTATTTTGACCTACTTTAAAATTAAATATCTCTTAAAATAATTCTTCGATTTAAAAACTGTCTACTTCAGCGTGTTTAACAAACATTTCTCTATAAAACTACCAATTTTCATATTTTTATATGCAATAGTTTTCTGGACATTAGTCCAGAAAGACCTCGAGACACAAAATCTTCAATGACAGCTGCTGCAGCAGGTGGTTATCTTTTTTAATATAGAAAGATACGTCACAATTTGCTGGCAATTTTAGTAATTTCAGGTCGTGATAGAAGGCTGAAGACATTAACGATTTATTTTAAACTTTTTTCTGTTAAATAGTAAGTGAAAAGGCATATTTTAGTCACTATTGTAATTCGAAATTGTAAACTTTATTTTTTGCACTCCACCCTAATGATCACATTATGCATATTATTGTAAAAGAAAGGATTTTTCAACAAACGATTTTTTTTTCATCGCAAGCAAGTTGGAAAGTTCCAGTAAAGCGTATGCAAAGCTAAAATCAATTGAAGGCAAAATAGTTAGAGGAGTTAAAGTAAACATTTTCAAACTGACTCATTCTTATTTGAATATTTTCCTACGGTTTGTTTTGATAAAAAAAATATATGAATAACAAAAAAAGCGATTTTTTGAAGTTTTAAAAACTGGTGATTAAACTATAGAAATAAAATTTCGCAAAAGACATCCTCGAAGTTAATTTTATATTACTAAATGATTACGACAAATAATACTTAACAATATCTAAATTCGAAAACCACCAAGAAAATTAAGATAAGTCTTTTAAAAGAAAATGAATTTTATCTTCTGAGTAATTGGTCTGAAATAAAATCCAACTCATTGTTTTTGGATAAATTTTACGACGGAAGACAATAATTTTTAATGATTTCTTCCGGATTCCATTCCTGCAAATTTCCGGATATTTTTCGGGATCCAGACACTTTATCTCTCAAACATCGTCTGGATAAGAGATTCTTTTTTAACTGTGACTGTATTATTATTTGACCGTACGGAAGAAAATAAAAATTGTTTGCGGATTGTAAACTTTGGAAATAAATGCAGAGTATTCATTGTGAAACTAATGTTAATGTGTTGTTAATGTTATTAAGTTTAAATTTACAAAAAAAAAAAAGAAAAAGAAAATGAAAATGAAAAAGAAAAAAAATGTAATTTAACAAATTACAACAATTATTGGAAAACTGTTCCGAAAACTTTAAAAAAAATAATTAAAAATATTAATTATTCAAACATATTCATCGGAACCATCTACAAATAAGCCCATTTTCCATTACTACAGTTGAAGAGATCTTGGTATTCTCTGTCCTCGCAAAAATATTCGTTTGAACCATCGCCGCAGTTATTGAAACGCATTTTCTATTATTTATCCTTAATATATATCTTAATATTTTGTCGGGTCCTTCCTACAGTAACTTTAACTCTTGTTTAAATTGATGTATGAGCTAAAGGTATTTTGAGGAAATTAAAGATGTAGATCACGTTTTTTGCCTTATAAGACGATTTCTCATCCGACGTCAATTTTTGAAGTCGGCTTTTTTTTCATACTTGATAGTTTGCATCTATCCTTTTGTAACTTAAGTAACTAAAGTAACGGAAGAAATTTACAAAATTATAGAAAATTTAGCTTAGAATTATAGACTAGTTTTAGAAAGACTGCCGTTTCGATGTAGTCTCTATGTTAGAAAATTAGAATAAAAAAATGACTGTTTCATTTCACATAATATAGATATATATGTGAAATAGTTTGAAAACTTTTGACGAAAACATACATATAGCAAAATACTAAAACAATTAAATTCAATTAAATTTACTTCTCCAATTTAAATAAATTCAAAAACATTCAAAAATAAGCTAAACAAACGTCATTAATACACTTAATTTCAAATTACATTAAATATAAGGAAAAATAATACTTATCCTAATAATATTATAAATCTGATTGTGTGCAAATGTTAGGCTGAAGCCAGCGTCCAAATGGAGCATTTAATGATCCTGTATTTTTGCATATAGATTGATATTAACCGTCAGATGAACATAGGCTGGTTTTTGTTTATTTTCTTCAAATATATTTCTTAAAAATTCAAAATTTCGTTATTTTCATAGAGAATAAATGGACATTTTTTCGTATAATATTTTAAAATGGTTAAATTTACTTTACCGTTGCTAATACTTCATCGTTGCCAAAACTAAATAAACCCGGAATAATAATTTTTACTCAACAATTTAGTTTCAATTGAAAAATTTTCACGTGAAAAATGAAAATGAAATTAAAAAATTAAAGAATTAAAAATAAGATTAAAGAATATTATTAGAAATAAAACGTACTTTTTTTAGTTTTTGATAATAATACAAGGTTTCAATATGCGTAACCATAGGAAACAAGCGAATATGACGTCATACATCGCAAAATTAGCGGATAGACTTTGATTGGTGAAATAAAATGATCTTGGGTTTTTCTTCACTTATTTTTCTTTTGTATGGTAAAATTACCGTCTGCGCACGGCAAATATAACTATACCGTATTTTTTATTTAAATTTTGAAAAAGTAAAAAGAAGTTTCAAAAGAAAATGATTAGCAAATGTCAATAATATGCTCCGCAAAATTATCTATGTCGAAAATGATGTCATGGATAGCGAGAAATAGCTATTTTCATTCTTAAAACTAAAAGAAATAACTCGATTACCTAAAAAAAATGACGAATGTTAATAGTTCCATTTTTGTTGATAAAACATAAGATTTAATATCGGTTATCATTGATCTGAGGATGTCACACAAACTCTCAGAATTAAAAAAATTAAATTAGATGCCAAGATTTTTTTTTTTGTAAATTTTTAAATTTTAGCGAAGTTTCTCTAAAAACGGAAAGTAAATTACTCCTTATTTGTATTTAAAAAAGAAGAAATAAAACAGATCAGTACATTTTTTACAATATTTTCTCATTAAAACTGAAAAACGAAATTTATTTTCACTTTGAATAGATGGTGAAAATAAAATCTTGATTTCAGTAAATTATCCGAAAAATAAAAACATATTTTTACATATTCAAACTTCATGAATCAATTTATTCTGGAGAACAAAAATTACCTGTCAACATACTGTCATTTAGAAAACAAGATTTGTTTCAGCTATACATTAAACCAAGGAGGCAGAATTGAATTTAAAGAAAAAGCATATACTATTTCCAATTAATGTTTTTTTTTTGAAGGATGGCTGTTAAAACGTTTCACAAAGGCGTTAAAAGTAAAATTGTCTATCAGGTAAAATTGACATTTGTTTTTACCCAATTCGTCTATTTCTACGATTTTATTTGGCTCTCCTTTTTGCATTGGTTGCAATTTCATTTTCGCGATTATTTGGCACAAAATTACACTTTTTAAAGACTGAGTTATATCAAGGTCCCTATAACAAAAAGTACCGTATTGTCTCCTGTGAAATGTGATAAATAGTTAATTATTAACGTTTTTAATTATCGGGAGTGAAATATTTTGCTTAATTTATGTATTTATTATTCTTTTAATGTTGCGTGAACGAAGTCACGGGTAACAGCTAGTAGTATCTAAATTTAAGAGAAATGACATAAAATTTATCGAAGAAAACAGGCTTTATCTTATTAATAATTAGTCTTAAAGGGAAATTTAAACAACCATATTTGTTTACTTAATGTTTCTGTAACAACAGACCAGACATTTGAATTGATATTTTCCGGATTTTATTCGTATCTTTCCCACTACTCTATCTATATTTTATAATAACAAACGTGTCCGTGCGTAATGCTGACGTCATTTTGCGAATGGCAACAGTTGACGATGGAATTTCGGTTTTGCGATTTTTGCTACTGCAATTTTATAAATTTCTAAACATTGCACATTTTTTATTTTTACACCGTTATATAGGGAAAAAAATCTACTTTCAAATTCAATTTGTTTGAAAATTGCATCTTAATTGACTGATTTATTATGGCTTAAAAAAAAAAAAAAAAAAAAAAAAAAAAATGCATTTCTCATTTTTTCCGGCTTAATGGTTGCCATTGGTAATTTTTCCCCCTCTTGGCGACCGCATATTATCGTTGGTTAAAGAATTGAAATGGCTATAATTATTTAGAAAATAATAGACACCTCGAAAAGTAAAAGAAAAAAGCCTGTTACTGATTTATATAAAATACAAAGAATAAAATAAAATAAAAATAATTATAAACGTTTTGATGAGTGATAATTTTATAAATCGAAATTATTTAATTTAAACATGTAAGTAATGTTTGTGATTACTTAAAAAAAATAAATGTAAAAATTGTGACTCAAACAATATTTGGCTATTTATCGTCTGCGCCTGGATAATCATGATCAAAAATCCCATGGTGATATTTTGTTTGCTGTTTAAAATAGAAATTCTATGGTTTAGTTTACTGACGCGACAGGAGGCACTGACAAAACATTTTTACTTAATGCAGTTTTAAAAAAGGTGCGATTATATAATATGGTTGCGTTAGCTGTTGCAATGTTTTGGGATCACAGCTTTGTTATTAGATTAGCACATTGAACATTTAAAATACCGCTGAATTTGAACGAAACATCTACATGTGCCATTAGTAAGCAATCTGGCCCTGCTGAATTAATAAAAGAAATAAGAATTAATAAGAGAAAATAATAAAACTAGGTAAAATTCTGTCAAGTATTACGAAAAAAAATATGTAGGCTAAAAAGAAAATATTTCATTATATTCACTGAAAAGTCTTAAAATGTCTTAGATATGCATACGATAGATGTGGTGAAATAAAAACTTATTTTGATTTCATATATTTGATTCAAACATAAAGAATAAAATTCATTTATTAAATTTTGATGCTAATCTTACGTAATCGGGTCCATGTCAAGGGATAATGTCACACATGAATGATGTTGTTAAGAATATGGTTTAACGTTAATAATAATCTATATTATGAACCAAACACATTTCTGATTTCATTGCTGAAGTCATTTTGATAGTAGCAACGATTTGACTAATAAATTTCGTTTTTACTGCATTTTCTACTACTGCATTTTCACAACTTCTAAACATTGCACAATTTCAATTTTTACACCATCAAATATGGAAAAATGCAATTTCTTTGAAAACTATATTTGAATTTACCGATTTCTTATGGTTTTTAAAATCATTTCCAAGCATGAATGATTTTTAAATCTATCTTTATCACGTGCAGCCCGATTGTGAAAGATTAATCCCTTTGAATTTAAAGTAATATAAATAGTCAACATTTATTCTCGACTAATATTACAGAACAAAATTAAAACTTCATCAAAATTTAAATATAAATAATAATATAACATAAATAAAATGCAAATTTAACAGACATGTTATCGAACTACGTGCTTAAACAGTTGAAAATTTCAAAATAAAAATCCTGCAGTAAGCAGCAAAATCTTGGACGATTTTTTTGGCCATTAACTCCTTTCATGCGGCTAATGCAAAAGTATCGCTTTATTAAATTTCATTTAAATATATTTTCCCTAAAAATTTTATTTGAATATATTACTGATATTTTTCTTATAGAAATTCTTTTGGCGTTGTTAATGAATCAGTTAAAAAATATGTATTGAATATGGAAAATCTATTATAATTAGAAAAAAATTGTTTTCGAACATTTTTTGCAACTCGGGAAGCCCGGGTTCGATTCCCTAGTACTTATAATATCTAAATTTAGAAGAAATACTATAAAACTTAAAAAAGACTTTGTCTTCTAAGTATTTGTCTTCTAAGTATTTGTATTCTAAGTAATTCGTCTCAAAGGGAAAATTAAGCGACCATAATGTTTCTGTAACAGACTTTTCAATTCAACAGACTTTCTAACCAGACTTTTCAATTAATATTTTCAGGATTTTATTCGTTTATTTTCCACTACTCGATACTTGTATTATCTTGATTTAGGAGAAATAATATAAAACTTATCAAAGAAAACAGGCTATATCTTCTTAATAATTTATCCTAAAGGAAAGTTTTAGCGACTGCGACCATATTTGTTTACATAATGTTTTTGTAACAGCAGACCAGACTTTTGTATTGTTTTTTTCTGCATTTTATTTGTCTCTTTCCCACCACTCTATATTTATAACATCTAAATTTAGGAGAAATAATATAAAGCTTAGAAAACTGTCTTTATCTTCTTAGTAATTCGCCACAAAGAAAAATTTTAGCGACCATAATGTTTCTGTATAACAACGCGCCAGACTTTTGTATTGATATTTTCTGGATTTTTTGTCTCTTTCCCACTACTCGATACTTATAGTATCTAAATTTAGGAGAAATAATATAAAACGTATAAAAGAAAACTGGCTTTATCTTCTTAATAATTTATCCTAAAGTAGACTTGCAAATGATAGAATAAACCTGGGAATAAACCGGGTTTTTTGGAAATAAACCGGCGTTTTTTGGGAATAAACCTGGGAATAAACCGGTTCTTTGCAACTCTATCCTAAAGGAAAGTTTCAGCGACTGCGACCATATTTGTTTACATAATGTTTCTCCAACAGCAGACCAGACTTTTGTATTGTTTTTTTCTGCATTTTATTTGTCTCTTTCCCACCACTCTATGTTTATAACATCTAAATTTAGGAGAAATAATATAAAGCTTAGAAAACTGTCTTTATCTTCTAAGTAATTCGTCACAAAGAAAAATTTTAGCGACCATAATGTTTCTGTAACAACAGACCAGGCTTTTGTATTCATATTTTCTGGATTTTATTTGTCTCTTTCCCACTATGGATACTTATAGAGTCTAAATTTAGGAGAAGTAATATAAAACTTATAAAAGAAAACAGGCTTTATCTTCTTAACACTTCGTCATAAAGGTAAATTTAAATGACGATATATGTTTACATAACGTTTCTGTAACAGCAGACCAGACATTTTTATTGATATTTTCTGGATTGTATTTGTCTCTTTCTCACTACTCTATACTTATATCTAAATCTAGTAGAAATAATATAAAATTTATGAAAAAAACAGGCATTTTCTTCTTAATACTTCGCCCTGAAAAAAAAATTGAACGACTATACTTGTTTACGCAATGTTTCTGTACCGGCAAACCAAACTCTTGCATTGATATATTTCAAATTTTATTTGTCTTTTTCCCCACTACCCGATACTTTAGGAAAAAATATTATAAAAGTTATAAAATAAAACAGGCTTTATATTCTTAATAATTCGCCCCAATGGAAAATTTAAGATACCACATTTGTTTACAAGTTCCTGCAATAGCAGGCCAGACTTTTGTATTAATATTTTCCGAATTTTATTAGTATCTTTCCCACTGCTCGATATTTATAAAATATAAATTTAGAAGAAATAATATAAAACTTAAAAAAAAAGAAACGGGCTTTATCTTCTTATTAACTCGTCCCAAGGGAATATTTAATTGTATAATGTTTCAATAACAAGAGATTAGACTTTTGTAATGATATTTCCCGGATTTCATTTGTCCCTTTACCACTACTCGATACCAATCACAATACAAACATGCATACTCTCCGAAATAACATTCCAAGGGGAAAACAAAAGACTATTCGCTAAATATTATTATTTCATTATTTGTTGATTTTAAATTTTAAAGAAAAATGAAAAAAGTCGTAATAAATAACAACATTATTCTTGAATAGTTGTACACTCACTACCCGCACTAACCCCACTTTGGATAAATCTCGTTAAAAAAATATTCAAACAGCCACGTGCTTAATCGCGACCTGCGTTATACACGGCTGGTGCATGACGTTTAAAACGTCACATGTAGTGGATCATTTTTACACAGCGATTGGTGCAAAACGGGGGGCGCGTCGCTTTGCACCAATCACTATGTAAAAATGATCCACTCCATGTGACATTTTAAACGTCATGCACCGACCGTGTATAACGCGCGGCTGAATCCATGTTTTCATAAAATATACTATTTTTCAAAACTCGTATTTTGATGACATTCAATCACTACTTCGTAAAGTTAGAGTACTTTTATAGGAGAGTGATGTCCAGTTACGCACACAGACAGCACTACACTAGATACCGGGCTGGCTCATTCATTATCATGACGCCACAAATGGTGGCTGGTCGCGACCAGTGATTGGTACAAAGCGAAACGCCCTTCGTTTTTTGCCAATCACTGTATGTCTTCCGTTTTGTCGTTTCGCTTTGTACCAATCGCTGGTCGCGGCCAGCCACCATTTGTGACGTCATGATAATAAATGAGCCCGCGCGATATCTAGTGTAGCCCTGACACAGAGCTTTAACGAAAGAAAAAAACACATCCAAATTAGAAAAAAAAACTTTCGTAGAATATGAATTCTTTTTTTACATGGAAAGCAATTTGCATATTTTTTAAAAGTCCTGTATCGATAGAGATTTCTTTTTATCTATTTATTTATTTATTGGCTGCAGGATAAAGATAAGCGTACGTCATTATCAAATTTAATCTTAAATTAGAAAAAATATATATAAAAAGAATTGATGTTTATCATATCTAAATTAGGGAACAACAAAGCGAATTAAGATATCCTTCTAAAAGAAAATGTTTCATTTTCTAAGTAATTCGTCTCAAAGGAAAAGCTTAACGACCGCTTATGTTTATATATATTTATTTATTTGTTTATTCTGACAGCAGGCTAGACTTTTATAATGATATCTTTCGGATTTTATTTGTCCCCCCACCCCCTCCACCTACGCCCTGCTTGATACCAATCGAAATCTAAGAAATAATATCCAGAAGAATAAAACATGGATGGTTAAATATTATTATTTCTTTGCTGCATAAAAAACAAAAATGTATGCTATTTTTATTTTTTATTTATTTATTTATTCATTTATTTTTTTTTTTTTAAAGAGAAGTGGAATTTTTACAATTAAATAATACCGTTTATTCTGAAAGTGAAACAAGTCCATTTTGTGAAAAAAAAAATAATTGAAGCATAATCTTATTACAAATTAACATAACATTTACTTTAAATCAATTCACAATAAATATCAGTATCAATTTTTTATTGGCAATTTCTTAATCAACGATATTTCAAATAAGTTGATTTTGAAAGTGAGAGGAAGCCTACTTTGAGTAGAATTATTTTTTGTTTTGCATAATATTAGCACAATCAGAATTTCTTCATGATTACTTTAAAAATCTTCACTATCTAAATTAAGGTATGATATATGCATTTTAATATTTTTAAATGATTTTTTTTTTTTTTTTTTTTTTTTTTTTTTTGGATAGCTGACGCCGATCCCTAACGTTGTTAGATTTTACTTTTTCGATTTTGGTTTCAGTCTTTTTTTTTTTTTATATATAAAGGTACTTTCACTTTCAGAACCGGTTCTGAAATTGAAAATGTCCACTTATAAAAAAAAGAGTAACTAAAGTCCAAAAAGTAAAAACTAACAACGATAGGGATGCAGCTGTCGTATGCAAAAAAAAAAATCATTTAAAAATATTAAAATACGAGCGAGAAATCACGCAAAAATCTTTCCATAGACTTAACATTAGCTTGCGCGTTTTTTTGCGTGACTGATGTAGGCTCTTAAGAGCCTACGCTAGTCACGCGAAGAAACGCCCCAGCTAATGTTAAGTGGAAGGTTATCGCGCAATTTCTCGTTCGCATTTTAATATTTTTAAATGATTTTTTTTGCATAGGATAACTGAGGTCGATCTCTAACGTTGTTAGTTTTTACTTTTTCGATTTTGGTTACGATTTTTTTTATAAGCGCACATTTTCAATTTTGGAACCGGTTGGAACCGGTTCTGAAAGAGAAAGTACCCTGATATAAAAATACTGGAACCAAAATCAAAAAAGTAAAAACTAACAACGTTAGAGATCGACCTCAGCTATCCTATGCAACAAAAAAAAATCATTTAAAAATATTAAAATGAGAGCGAGAAATCGCGCGATAACCTTCCCAGAGACATAACATTAGCTGGAGCGTTTTTTCGCGTGACTGATGTAGGCTCATAATATTTGCAAATTAGTGAAAACAAACCACTCGTTGCCATCGCAAAAGAGAATTAACCACTTATTCGCCGTATTGTACCTTAGTATTTTACATATATATAGATATTTTCAAATTAAAAATTAAACATTAATTTTTTGAAAATTTAGCTACATAAATGACAGGTTTAAAAATTATAGGACAACTGAAAATTTTTATATTGCATATTATGTCACATTATGTGTCAACATCCCTTTGTCTATGAATATACAAAACGGACAACAACGAATGAAGTATCATTCGAAAGGTTTTTGAAGCGGCTTCTGACATAGTACACTCACATTTCGTTAAAACATGTTTTTTGATTAAATTTGCTGTTAATAAAAAATTAAATCGGCATTATTTTTATAAATGAAATGAAAGGTTTTCATCAAATTAATGTTGCCACAAAAATAAAATACCGCAATATATAATGCTCAACAATGATTATAAAAAAATAAATAGTACAAAAAAGATAAAGTAGGATTTCTCCGCATTGGTTTATTTTATATATATGGTTAAAAAACAAAATTGAAATTGAAAGTTTAGAAGAAACAGACGCCATCAATCGATCAAAGCAGTGGTATTTCACGTGTAGAATAAATTATAAGCTTTGTTATATTAGATTAAATTGTATTTTAAATGCATTCAGTTTATGTTTCTTTGTTTCATGTTTTTCAAGAAGCGGATGAGGTCATCTTCTAATGCAGTTAATATACGATTTCTTTTTTTTTTTCTTTTTTTTTCGCGCGTGCTTTTTGTAATCTTCAATTAGTTTTTACTGTAACTTTGATGGAATAAATGAGACTATATTCTGTCTTGACTAATGTTGTTTGAAGATATTTTTATCTATATTTTTTCTTGAGAAGTTTAAACATGCATCTAAAAAATATTAGATATTGCTAAAAATTATTAGACTGCGCTGCGAAATCCTCGCATGGGTCCACTGGTATAATTATATGCATAACAACGTATTACTGAATATTTTTCTTATTTTTCCCACTTTGTTCCATAAAATAAATTTTTTTTTAAATTTTTCTAAGAACAATGAAATATTGAAATAAAATAAATATGTAAATAAACTAAAATAATCAACTATTTTTGGTTATTAAAAATTACATTCCATTCAAAGAAAATCAACGATTTCTATAAATCATTGCTTTTGAAAATGAGACAAGTCCTCTGGCGCAAATCAAAGCCACGATATTTTTTCAACTAACACGGATAACCCTTATTGCATGTTAAATTTACATGAAATAAAACCACAAAAAATATAAAATAAGTCTTGCAGTGTTTGTATTTCAGGTAATAAACTCTAGATGGCAGCACTACAAATTGTAAGGTGTCTGTTCGCTAACGCCTCCGTTTTCATATGCTTGATTGTACTGCAAAAGTAGTCACTGAATGTAGTGTAGTTATGTCTTGATGTCGTGTTGTTACGAACTGTGTTGTGAATTTTAATTAAATGTGTAAAAATGATTTAATTCGTCCACCTTTATTACATATGTGTGTTTATTTACTTTAATTAATAATCCAAGAGAGAATAAGTTTATTACTGCCTACGAATATTTTTAAACCTATTCAAATGCAAACCATTCAATATCTAGCAATAACATAAAACGGACTTGACGCAATCTCAAAGCTCAAATAGAAAACTCGGAAGCAACTCATTGACTTCTTTCATAGCAAACTGATATTGACCCAATATTTCACCAGTATTGCATTCATTGTAAACATTTTCAATGTCATCGATATTGGTTTTAAATATTGATTTTGGATTCTAAACATTTACAATGAAAATCTCATATTTCAGAAATATTGGCCTTACTTTCTAAAGGAAATATTTGAAATAAAATGCCAATATTGCAAAAATATTGGTTTTACGACGGCAATAATTATAATGAAATGTCAATATTCAAGAAATATTTCATTGGATACATTTTTTAAAAAGATTTCTTGCCGTTATTGGTGCAATACTGGCAAAATGTAAACGCAACAATGTTGGGACAATATTTCCCATTAATATTTAACTAAAATATATCAATTATTGGTTCAATAATGGGACGAGTCAAATTTTTTTTTACAGTAACTAGGGGGTTCTGCCCCCTACGAGCTACGCTCGCCAACCCCCGTTCTGAAACAGCATGATTTAAAAACACTCTGATTTGATCATCTCTAAAACGATTACGGAAGATTGTATTATAATTAAACAACCAGTGGCGATCTGCTGTAACAGGGTTTCTATTCATTTTCCTTTGACTGAGGAATTTTAAGGTCGAATCAACTGCTGTTGAAACAGATTACAACTGTAACTGTCACCAAAATATATGATTTAACGCCAAACGTGCATAATCGTGGCGTCGCGTCACATTCAGTTGATATCAGATGCGTTACACGGGTTAGTTTTTTCATCGAGGAATTTTTAATTCAACGCTTATTTGTCTTTTGATACTTCTCCATTACCCCGTCAATCAATTTTCATTAAAAAAAAAAAAAAAAAAAAAAAAAAAACTATCGCTAAACTGTAACACCAAATAAACAATAGAAGAATTTTGACATTGGAAAGGAAATTTTATTATTTACGCTGTTTTAAAATTTGCAATAATCTCTATAATAAAACCGTATGTCATGTGACTGTCCTCAACAGTTCCGGGATGCCGCTTCACTGTTTCATATGCCAGGCAGCCATTTTTATTCAAAATTATTTTTTTCTAATAAAACTGCATAAAAGTTACATTTTTAGAAAGATCGTTCAAAATAAATTAATATTTGAGAGATGACTTACGTTCAATTATGTATACATTCTGCAATAACTTCAGTTTCAATTAGGTTCGCTGTTCAAATTCTCTATCCATGAAAGTAAACAACAACAAAAAAAAAAAAGATTCATTCGTTGTGAACGTTTAAAATATTAAACCATGAATTTTTGGACCGCTGCCTGGTGTAAAAAAAAAATAATCAGCACCAGTGAGACAGTCAAAGTTTACCATAATTCTGTTCCATACAACTCAACTTCCTTCGGATCTTTTCTTGATGTAAGTTGAACTCCGTGGTTGAACTCATGTAATAATATTTAATGGATCAAATTTCGAAACAAATTGTCAGCTTTTATTTTTCGTGTGTATTAATTAGAAACGATATTTTAATTTTGAAATCAAATGTTTTGATTTATGATAATATTTCTTATTTATCTATTTTCTATTTTAAAGAAAAATGTGAACGTCATGTATTTTAAATTGGAACAGCTGTCACGGACGCACCAGGGTTGGCGGAATTTTTGTTTTGCGCCATTTTGGCGAGAAAATCCCATTTTCAGGTACCTATTAGAGATTACTAAAACAGCATATACTTTTATTTTATTATGAAATAGTTTATTTTATATTAAAAACACACACACAATGACTAATTTATTATAAAGTGGGTTAAGCGGTTTTTGTCAAGAAAGATGAAATACATAACAACAAAAAATATGCGAAATGCCACCACGATCGCAAAAGTTCTTGATTTGTCTATTAGATTTTTCCGGTTTGGCGAAGGATTAAGGAAAAAAATAAATTATGAATAAAAATAATTTGTTACAATGCTTAACATACATTTAAGGGCGACCAAACTGGTCGCCAGTGGCGGCTAGTAGGTAAAAGATTTGTCAAAATAAATTGATCTCTCATGAAAATATAATTATTAATTGAAATTGTTTGGAAATATTGTTATTTGATCATTTTAAATGTGACGTAAATTTCCCTAGTTACTCGTATTTCTCTTTTTAATATTCACGCGCAAGTATATTTTTATTACGTAATTTTCTACATTTAATGCTTTTAACACGTGATCATTTAGTTATTATTTTAAAGTTTTATTTCTGTTTTTAATAGTCATGTGTAAATACATTTCTAAATTGAAAGGGAATATTATTTTGTGCGCTATTTTACAAATTGTCAACAATTCAAATAATGGATTTAATGAAATATGAAGTAAATCTTCTTCAAAATACGTATTTCTCTTTTTAATATTCACGCGAACATATATTTTTATTAAGTAATTTTCTGCATTTAATGCTTTTAACACATGATCATTTAGTTATTATTTTAAAGTTTTATTTCTGTTTTTAATAGTCATGTGTAAATATATTTCTAAATTGAAAGGGAATATTATTTTCTGCGCTATTTTACAAATTGTCAACAATTCAAATAATGGATTTAATGAAATATGAAGTAAATCTTCTTCAAAATACGTATTTCTCTTTTTAATATTCACGCGAACGTATATTTTTATTAAGTAATTTTCTGCATTTAATGCTTTTAACACATGATCATTTAGTTATTATTTTAAAGTTTTATTTCTGTTTTTAATAGTGTCACGTGTAAACACATTTCTTAATTGAAAGGGAATATTATTTTGTGCGTTATTTTACAAATTGGCAACAATTCAAATAATGGATTTTATGAAATATGAAGTAAATCTTCTTCAAAATAACGAAAATTTTGAATAAAAAATTGAAATATAACCTCAAAAAATGAGTCCAATTGAAAAAATAATTGCAGTCTGCACACCGCAACTTTGTCAACTATATCCTTACAAATTATGGTTAAATTCCTGTGCATAGTTTTCGTTTCTATAAAACTTTTATAAGAAAATTATTTTGACCAACTTTAATATTAAATATCTCTTAAAATAATTCTTCGATTTAAAAACTGTCTACTTCAGCGTGTTTATCGAACATTTCTTTATAAAACCACCAATTTTTAAATTTTTATTTGCAATAGTTTTCTGGCTATTAGTCCAGAAAGACTTCAAGGCACAAAATCTTTATTGACAGCGGCTGCTGCTGCGGTGGTTACTTTTTTTTAATATAGAGAGATAATAAAGTTACAATCATTCTAAGAATTCTATGAATATTTAATTTGGGAAAAAGGTAAATTTGGATATTTTTTAGAGTCCTGACATCGAGTGAGGTTGACCTTTTAGCCACTTTCTAACAGAGGTGAAAAGTGTTTATGAATTCGGTTTGTCTGTCTGGCTGTCGTGCTGTAATTCGCGTAAATATACTCGGATTGCCATGTGATTGATATAAGTTATTGAAAATTACTAAGGCATGTTCGGTATTGAAAAGGAAATGTGTAGCATTTCGTTTACAGGGACATTCAAAAGAATTCCTTTACATTATTGTCCATGGATAAAAATCATTTGCAATGTTTGTTAATAATGTTACACTATTTCAAATATATTGAAATTGATATACGTAACTTTGGAGCACTAGAAGATGCTTTTTATGGGACAGGTCATGCATAGCATTCATCGTTCATTTACAGGTACACCAAAATAATTCGGTTACAGTACTGTCTATGAGTGATAATCACTGGAAGTGTGTTTTCATTAATTAATTTTGGGAAATTTACTTGTTGCGTTTAAATTCTATAGATCGTATACAGGGTTGCACAAAGTAATTCAATTCTGTTTATTGACGGAAATTGCAAAAGGACAATTTTCAACAGTGGTATGCGTTTCCTAATTGTACTAAATTCTATAGCATACTGTGTAGAATATGTACAAATTTCTAATCATATACAGGACTTCACAAAAGTATTATACTTTTCTGACTATAGATGATAATTGCTGTGATTGGATTTTCAAATGTGTCATGCATTTTTCAAATTGTTTACTTAAATATCATATTTCTCCCTATTAAAAGGGGGAGTTTTGTTACCGTATTCTAAATGTGTTGGAAAATGTTTCATAATCTATGCTTAATTTATCTATGCATGATTTTTTTTTCATGTTTCTTTCATTTTTTTTCTGTGTGGTGAATATAAACAAGTATCATTTTCGAACTTAATATCAAATTACAAAAATATAACAAGAAATGATATTTATAATATCTAAATTTGGGAACAACAAAGGGAATTAAGAAAAAATTTCTAGAAAGAAATATTTGATCTTCTTAGTAATTCGTCCCAAAGGAAAATCTAATCAGGTTTATATCGAGACAATTTTTATGACGGACGACCAGACTCTTGTAATGATTTCTGCCAGATTTATTTGTCTCTCCCCTCCCACTCAATAGCAATTACGATACGAACAGTCAAAATCTCAGAAATAATATCCTCAGGATAAAAGGCAGATTGCTAAATAGCATTAGGTTATTTCATTGCCTGCATGCGAAAAACTATTTTTTGTTGACTTTAAATTTTAAAGAGAAATGCAATTTTCCCGATAAAAAAAGATAAAGATAAAAAAGTCCTTCCGGCCTGTACCGGGAGGAACAGGTAGCTTTCCTATATCTTCGTTTTAAAATGTTAGCTAATGTTACACGAAAACAGCAAGTTAAAATGCAAAGAAACGTTTACAAAAGATTCGTTAATACTGAATTTGAATAAGAAATTCGCCAAATTATTGAGCAATAGCCAAATTGACTTCATTTATAAAGACTTATTTTGGTCGCCAAATTTGGCGATATTTCGCCAAATGTCGCCAATTTTGGCAATTTTGGCGCCAATTTTGGCGCTAACGGATATGAACATATACTTTTATGCGTATGATTGGGAAAATTATTACAACAATGAAAGAAAATAATTTGCGAGTAATCGCGTTAATGTGCTGTTTTGTTTCAAAATGTCAGCCACCCTAGAATTTCAAACTGCTCTATCTCAGCCACGTTTTAAGATAGAGGTAAACCAAAAAATGCTCTGGAATCCTTGTATCAAAGCCTAACACGTAATTAAAAATGTAACGTAATTAAATTTGAATTTTTAACTTTTTTGTATATTTATTTTAGTTTTTTTTTTCCCGATAAAAAAAGATAAAGATAAAAAAGTCCTTCCGGCCTGTAACGGGAGGAACAGGTAGCTTTCCTATATCTTCGTTTTAAAATGTTAGCTAATGTTACACGAAAACAGCAAGTTAAAATGCAAAGAAACGTTTACAAAAGATTCGTTAATACTGAATTAAAAAATAATTACTGAATTAAAAAATAAATTTGAATTTTTAACTTTTTTGTATATTTATTTTAGTTTTAAATTTTTAAATGACCGCCATCTTGAAACAAAATGGCGGACCAAGCTGGCCAACGAACTCGGTCGAGACATTGGTTAGCTTAATACACACAATTAGTTTCATCAAAATTGATTTATTAATACGAGCGTTATCGTATGACATAGGTCAGATATATATATATATATATGGATATATCTATATATATAAATCAACATTTGAACGGAGGGTGGTTTTGGGGTCTGGGGGTCATGATCGGTGAAAATATATCGAAATTTTCCGGAACTGCTTTCCTCCGAACGGCTGCAATAGGTAGCTTTATACTTTTTTGTATTGAAAGCTACCTAATAAATACGAAATCTCATGCATCACGCATAGATTATGAAACAATTTCTAACACAGACAGAATATTATTAAGAAATTTAATTTTTTCGTACGATGAAATAAAATATCTAAATAAGTAGGGGAAGGTGGACTAAAATGATCCTAACGAGCAAAATGATCCACACATGTTTTCTTCCAGACAGGTCGCACTATCTAGAGGGTAACACATAAACTAGTTGTGATACGTAAAGAAGAAGCAAAGGCGGTATTCGGGCGATCACAGCATTACGCGTCTGAATAGAATTCTTTGAAAAATTGGTTTTTATAACATCTTTCATAAGGTAGGCACTAACTTCCATATTTATTTAGATTACAGTCTTTCATGTACAGAAATAGGACTTGGTTTACTTAATGGAATATGTTTATAGATGTTAATTACACTTATGTATTGTCATAATTAATTTTATATCCTTTATTTTGCCGATAAAAAACAATTTACAATTATTTTTAAATGAAGGATCATTTTGCCCCTGGGTGAGGGTAAAATGATCCTTCGGAAACTTTTTAAAAAATCTATTTTTTTCATTACTCAATTTGGGTTTAAAATATAACGCAAAATATAGTGTTAAACATACTAGCAAAGGGCCAAAGTTTTATTTAAACAGTTATGTTATTTTACACAAGTTTTTTCCTTAAGGGGATCATTTTAGGCCACCTTTCCCTATTTAAAAAAAATACATAACAGTAAAAATCCATTTTCAGCTACTGCTGCCCATATTCGAAGTTTTTCGTGAAGCCCTGTATATAATCTACAGATTTTGTAAACAACACTTAATACACTAAAGATTACATAAAATTGCATGTCGCAGCGGAAAGAGAAATTCTAGCAATTACAGATTATAGTCAGTCCTTCAACAGAATTTTCATGTGTGTCTTTACATGAGCGATAAATCCTACACAATCCATAATCTATATAAAAAAATGTTGAATTGTACATTAGCGATCCTTTTAAATTTCATTATGTTTTAAGTATTATAACATTTTCAAAATGCACCAGCAATTGATTTTTCCCCATAGATCATAATGTAAAGGAATTATTTTGTACGTTCCTGTAATTGAACTATAAAGGCTACTAATTATATACGTCGGTAAAAACATGCTGTAGTTCACCTCAGTAATGCATATTAGTTTCATTATGTTTGAAATATCGTAACATCAATAAAATGCGCCGTAAACGAATTTTCCCCATAGATCATAATGTAAAGAAATTATTTTATACGTCCCTGTAATTGAACTATAAAGGCTACTAATTGTATAAACCGATAAAAGCATGCTGTAGTTCACCTCAGTAATGCATATTAATTTCATTACGTTTGAAATATCGTAACATCCATAAAATGCGCCGTAAACGATTTTTCCCCCATAGAGCATAATGTAATGGAATTCTTTTATGTGTCCCTGTAAATGGACTATTAATGTTACACGCTTCATTTTCAATACCGAACGTTCTATAGTAAAAGTCAATAATGCACACAAATTTCATGACAATCCGAGTATATTTACGACAGTTAGAGCACGAACAGTCGTACAGACGGACATACAGACAAACAGAGAGACAAAGCGATTTCATAAACACTTTTCAACTAAGTTGGAAAATGTTAAAAACGAAATTTCATGTATGATGCATAGATCATGAAACACTTTCCAACATTAACATTATAAAATTTCATTTTTTCAAAGGACTATCTATCATAGTCCATCCTGTTACCTAATACTTTTGTGCGTCTCTGTAAAAGCAGATAAATGCTAAGTACTCCTTAATCTACAGAAAAAATGTTGTAGTGTACCTCAGTGATAATTTTTAATTCCATTATGTATGAAGTATTGTAACATCAGTAAAATGCATAGCAAACAGTTTTTCCCCATTGATTATAATGTAATCGAAATCTTTTGTGCACCCCTATAAATGAAGTATATATATTACTTATTATATATTCCTGAGAAAGCATGTTTTAGTACACCCCAGTGATCCATATCAATTTCCTTATGTTTGAAGTATTGTAACATCGTTAATATGCATCGGAAATGATTTTTCCCCCAAACAAAATTATTTTGTGTTTCCTAGAAAACGAGCTGCAATTGCTAGATACTTTATTTTCAACACAGACTATTCTATGATAAACAACAATAATACATACAAATTTTCATGACAATCCGAGTACATTTACGGGAGTTAGAGTACGGACAGACGGCAGACAGACAGACAGACAAACCAAATTCATCCAAATCCATATCATTTTCATTATATTTGAGGTGTTGTAACAGGATTAAAATGCATAGAAAACATTTTTTGCCCATTGATTATAATTTAATTGATTTTTTTGTGCACCCCTATAAACGAATTATATATACGAGGGGCAGTCGGAAAATAAGTTTCCCCTGGTGACTGTGGACAGACAGGTGTGTATGAAAGACAAAAAATATAATGAGACATTAAAGATAAAACATAACTTTATTTTTCCACATAAGTACCAAGCACATTGAGACTTTTGTCATACCGCTTTATAAGCTTCAAAAAGCCCCCTATGAAAAAATCAGGGCTTTGCATACGGACGAAGCGTTGAACGGCTATGGGCGAAAGACGACACAGCAGGTGAACGCGAACGTGCAAGACACCGATACACCATTGGGTAGATGTCGACCGCGATCAAGCAGATGGCGCTGTTGCAGTGATACACCATTAGGTAGCTCTACCCAATTGTGTATCGGTGTCTTGCACGTTCGCGTTCACCTGCTGTGTCGTCTTTCGCCCATAGCCGTTCAACGCTTCGTCCGTATGCAAAGCCCTGTTTTTTTCCTGGAGGGCTTTTTGAAGCTTAAAAAGCGGTATGACAAATGTCTCAAAGTACTTGGTACTTATGTGGAAAAATAAAATTATTTTTTTGTCTTTCATACACACTTCTGTCCACAGTCGCCAGGGGAATCTTATTTTTCTACTGCTCCTCGTATTACTTATTCTATATTCCTGAGAAAGCATCTTTTAGTACACTCCAGTGATCCATATCAATTTCCTAATGTTTGAAGTATTGTAACATCATTAAAATGCATCGGAAACGATTTTTCCCCAAAGACCATAATGTAACAAAATTCTTTTGTGTGTTCTTGTAAACCAGCTATAATTGCTAGACACTTCATTTTCAAAACCGACCATTCTATGATAAACATATACAAATTTTCATGACGATCCGACTATATTTACGGACGTTAGAGTACAAATAGACGGAAGACAGACAGACAGACAAACCAAATTCATCCAAATCCATATCAATTTCATTATATTTGAAGTATTGTAACATCTCTAAAATGCATAGCAAACAGTTTTTCCTCATTGATTATAATGTAATAGAATTCTTTTTTGCACCCCTATAAACGAAGTATATGTATTACTTATTCTATATTCCCGAGAAAGCATGTTTTAGTACACTCCAGTGATCTATATCAATTTTCTTATGTTTGAATTATTGTAACATCGTTAATATGCATCGGAAATAATTTTTCCCCACAGACTATAATGTAACAAAATTATTTTGTGTGTCCTTGGAAACGAGCTATAAATGCTAAACACTTCATTTCAATACCGAACAAGCCATAGTAAACCCCAATGACGTATATCAATTACATGACAATCCGAATACATTTACGAGAGTTAGAATACGAACAGACGACAGACGGACAGACAAACCGAATTCATAAACACTTTTCAACTACGTTGGAAAGTGTTAAAAAAAACCCTCATCAGCAGTATTTATCTTCCTTATTGTCAAACCGATATAGGTCCAATATTTCGCCAATATTGCATTCATTGTAACTATTTCATTGTATTACCAATATTGGTTAACATTCGAATTATTTACAACGAAATGACAATATTACAAAAATATTGGATTTACGATAGAAATACGCATACAATGAAAAGATAATTTTGCAGAAAAATTGGCTTTACGATGAAAATACATACAATGAAATGTCAATATTGCAGAACTATTTGATTTATTGGTTTTACGCTAGGGAAATAGTTCTTGCCAATATTGATACATCATTGAAAAATGTAACACACTAATAATGATGTAGTATTTCCTTCCAATATTTCAACAATGATGGCTCAGTATTTCCTTCCAATATTTCAACAATGATCGCTCAGTATTTCCTTCCAATATTTCAACAGTGATGGCTCAGTATTTCCTTCCAATATTTCAACAATGATGGCTCAGTATTTCCTTCCAATATTTCAACAATGATGGCTCAGTATTTCCTTCCAATGTTTCAACAATGATGGCCCAGTATTTCCTTCCAATATTTCAACAATGATGGCTCAGTATTTCCTTCCAATATTTCAACAATGATGGCTCAGTATTTCCTTCCAATATTTCAACAATGATGGCTCAGTATTTCCTTCCAATATTTCAACAATGATGGCTCAGTATTTCCTTCCAATATTTCAACAATGATGGCTCAGTATTTCCTTCTAATATTTCAACAATGATGGCTCAGTATTTCCTTCCAATATTTCAACAATGATGGCTCAGTATTGTTTTAGAACTAGCGTCTTCTCTTATTCTAATAATAGAGAATTCGTGGAATGATTAATTTGTAAAAGAAAGTAATCTGTCTATATTTTAGAATCCTGAAATAGGGTGAGGTCGATTATTATTTTATTTATTTGCTGCGGGATAGTAAAAATAGAAAACGCCATTATCGAACTTAGTATCCAAAAATAAAAATATAAAAACAGATAATACTTATAATATCTAAATTTGGGAATAACAAAGCGAATTAAGATAGAACTTCTAAAATAAAAAATATTTTATCTCCTTAGCAATTGATCCCAAAGGAAAATAAAACGAGTGATTATGTTTAGAGCTTTTTTCTGACGGAAGTCCAGATTTTTCTAATGATATCTTTCTAATTTTATATGGCTCCCCCCTCTCCCTCATTCGACATCATTCAGGATACAAATAGCCAATATTTCCTAAATAATATTCCCAGGAAAAAGTATGTCTTACTAAATAGCATTATGTCATTACTTTATTGTCTGCTCGGGAAAAATTATTCTTTTCTGATTATAAAGGAGATATTTATAGATAAGATTTGATTTTTGCACTCCCCCCTCCTCCCCGCATCGCTTTCCCAGTTTACGATAGCGCCATGTTTAGCACTCTCACAATAATTGAAAAGTGTTTATGACATCGTTTTGTCTGGACGACTGTCTAGCCGTCTATCTGTTTAGCCGCCTGTCTGTTTGACCGTTCTATAACTCGCATAAATACACTAGGATTACCATGTAATTGATAGATGAAACTTAGTGTATAGCATTTATAGTTTGTTTACAGGGACGCTCAAAAGAATTCCGTTACATTACGGTCTATGGGGAAAAATCGTTTGCAGTGTATTTTAATGATGCTACACTATTCCAAACATATTGAAATTGATATACATCATTGAGATATATTACAAGTTGCTTATTATGGAATATAGTGTGCATAGGATTGGTAGTTCATTTGTAGGACACAAAAAATAATTCGGTTACAGTAATGTCTATGAACGTTAATTGCTGGAGATGACATTACAATGGCATACAATTATGGCATTCGTTTTAAAATTTAACTTCTTTTTTGCATATTTCTTTTGTGTATAAATTCTATAGATCATATACATGGCTTCACAAAAGTATTGGAGAAAATTTCCGCTTATTGACGGAAATTGCTGGAGGGAAATTTTCCCCCGTGTTATGCGTTTCCTAACTGAACAAAAGTTTCGCAAATTTTGTAGTATATATATATAAATATATAGATAATATATAGAGTTGCACAAAAGAAGTCGGAGATTTTCCGACTATAGATAGTAATTCCTGAAATTGGGTTTTCACATGTGTTATGCGTTTTCCAAATTGTTTACTTAGACCGACTCCCGCGGGATTGCACTTATACTCTAAAGCGAAAGCTGAGTTCCCGGGGCGGTCATCCATAGTCATTCCTTGTTTACTTGGACATAATTTTTCACATTATTAAACGGTGAAGTTTTGTTACATAACTCTGAATTTCGTACTCTCTGCTTTACGGTTGTTTTTTTATTTCATGTTCTAAGATATTTTGGCTGGTTTAATGTTATTTAGGATCTGTGTATATTTCCCTCTGATTGGCTTTTGTTTGAATAGTGTTTAAATATATTAGGCAAGATCATAAAAACAGGTTTATTCAGTAGATTTTAATGTATTTTAATTGTACAATGTTATATGAATCGTTCATAACATTATCGTAGTTTTTACGTGTGTTAATATGTGAAATATAAAATACCACAGAAAATGTATTATGGTCTTATGAGTGCTTCATGTAAAATAATAATATTAATATAACTGAAATACAAGGGTCGCCCAAGTGTGAGTGAGACTGTTGTCGGCTTGACAAACGGTTTATTGGTAAAAGTGTGTCATGCATACAGAATAAAGAATGATACATGCGGAAAAGATAGTTGCCGTGAAGGTTGAAAAAGGTGTCGCAGCGGTCCAAGAAATTCTGAATAGCTTCAACAAAGTACATCCGGGGCTGGGTGTGAAACCATTCTTCAACGGCAGCCCGGACCTCATTATTGCTTGTGAATCGTCTATCCTTAAGAACTTTCTTGAGTCGTTCAAAGACGTGTTAATCATGTAGGGATAGACCAGGACTATACGGGAGATGCTACAAGACTTGACATCGAAATCGCTGCATCAAATTCTTGTACACGGTAGCCACATGAGTGCGATGTTATCATGCAGAATAATAATCCCTTTGGACTGCATGCTACATCGACGATTCGTGATTGCTGTTTTCAGTTGGTTTCAGGTGGTGCAGGTAGCGCTGAAAATGTCTGAATGAATGATTCTTCCTGTTCCATTCCCCAACTAAATTCTACATTTTCATGAATTATCTCTCTTAATGGGACAGTAATTTTTGACACATTGGGTATAAATTTTGATAGGAAATTTATCATGCCTAGCAGTGTCCTAGGAGGCTCCATGATATGAACCGTTCCAATCATGTTGCTTCAACATTGGCTCATAACCATATTCTGCTGATACCAACTACCTTCATCACACTCAGTGTCTTCTATTGACGCATTCGCAGCGTTCCGCTTCTTCAAACGCGGACCATTATACATAAAAACTGCTGAATAGACCAATGTTTCTGGTCTTGTAAAAGACATTTAAAGAATCTTCGACCAAAAATCAATTAGAGAGGTGGTAAATACATATCTTAAATGACATTAAAGAAATCAAAAAATCTTAGAAATTTAAATTATTTTTAACCGTATCGGGAGGCCAAAATTTAATGCCTACCTACCCATCTCCTTTAAGAAGGAAATAGTATATTTAAGGTATAAAAAATATTCATAAGCAATGATTGTCTTTCCTGGAGGTAAACCGATATTGACCAATATTTCGATATATACCAATGTAATAGCAATATTGGTTTAATTTTGGCTTTACATTCAAAATACGAGTTATCCAAAAATCGCAAAAGTACCAAAAACAAATCAACAATTCGTAATGTATAGAAAGTACTTCGTTGTGGTTTTCATCGAAATATACAGAAAAGGATGAGATTTATTTTAATAATCAAAATTTTTTCGCCAGATTAATTACTTTTGCCTCTATTAAGTAGCGTTTCAGTTCGGTTTGTACACTGTGGCGCTGCATAGTTTGCAAAAGAGCTAGTTTTTCAAATGTTGGATTTGACGTATGTCATTGTATTAAAATACACTGCTCAAAACAATTAGGGAAGCAAGCAAAGAAATGAAGAGAACCTTGCGAGACAGACATGCATGGGCATAAAATGGAGATTATACGTGTATCAATGCGCAATACAAATAAAAAGACGCAAAAAATTGTATGGAAACTTTATTTTTTTCAAAAGATGGAAAGAATATGAAAAGATGGCTTAGAGCAACAATTTGGTTACATGTAAATGACGAAAAAAGCTTTGTTTAGAAATGATGCAAGATGTTTAATGTAGCGTGTGGTCCCCTCGAACAGCTAAGACTGCTACACCTGTTTTCCATGGATGCGATGAAGTTATCGATAAGACTTTGGGGAATACTGTTCCACTCCTAAAGAATTTCAATCTCCAAGTACTGGACAGTAAAAGGAGGCCTTGTTCTCGTTGCAATGCGTAGTTCGAGTGTGTCCCAAACATGCTTGATTGGATTCAGGCCAGGAGAGCATGCTAGCCATTGCATACGCTGCATTGTTTCAGCTTCAATAATGTTCTCCACATGACGAGCTGTATACGGTCTGACATTATCATGCATGAAAAAAAAATGAATCACCAATAGCTGCAGCGTCAGGTCCGACATGAGGTCTCAGTATTTCGTCTGCATACCTTTGGACCGTCAAAATGCCATTCCGAATGATATGCTAGTCCATACGTCCACTTATGCTGATTCCAGTTCATACCATCAACCCACCTCGTCTATAATGTGATCTTTCATGAACGAATATGGGGTTATTTCTAGTGCCCTTTTTCTTCTATACCAAAACACAGCGGGTGTGACACTTTAGACTGAATAGGGACTTGTCTGTAAACAGCACTTGGCTCCAATCACGTTGTCTCCAATCTCGATATTCAGCAGCCTATCTTCTTCAGGCCGCACGTTGGCTTGAGGTCAACAGAATACAGATCATAGGCCTATGTGCATAGAGACTACCCTGATGAAGCCTATTTCGGACTATTTGGCTGGATATCCTTCGTCCATTTGCCAAGAGAAACTGCCTTTGCAACTGAGTAGAATTGTCTGTTCTGTCTCGACGACCTGCTAACAGGATATATCGGTCATCAGATGCTGTGGTAGCACGTGGCCGACCTTGCCCTGGTAGACGTCTAACATTCCCTGTTTCTTGGAATTGATTCTACAGTTTTGCAATGACACTTCTTGCGACTCTAATAGCATCCACTACACTTCGTTGTGTTTGCCTGAATTAAAGTCTCCTGCCTGAATAATATACCAAGCCATGGATTCCGATAAATCACGTTGTTGTGACATTTGCAAATCACCTTGTCTCAAAACAAAAGCTGAGCAATTGAATTTCACAACTAAGACAGTGAAAAGGACGTTTCTTCGGAATCCCGATTTCTGCGCTTATCTTCTTTTTCTGATTTTGACGTGATGAACTTTGAACCGTATGAAGTTTTCTTTTTCTGTTTTCTGCTACGCTTTAAATATGTATGTTTTATTTTACGTTACTTATTGATGTAAGCATTTACGTAATTTCGTTAAAACCATACGCTCCCCTAATTGTTTTTAGCAGTGTAGCTTTCACACATAGCTAGATACCCTGCCGATTACTGTCAATGATTTCTGCTGCAATTCCTGCCACATGATGATATAAATAGTGACAGGTAGCAGCTTTGAGACCACTAGAGTGCTAACTGTTTGTGACAAATGTATCTATTCTGGCAATAATTTGTTTTGTTATTAAAAAATTCCTTGTCTTTCTGTATACAGTTCCCTTACTGCGGACTTCGAAGGGAAGCCATTTTTTGTCGCACTAATCAAAGTCTACATTAAACGATGTAAATATTTGGATACTGTAAATAATCCCTTTCGTTGCATAAATTGAATTCAGTTTTCGACAGGAATTAAATAATTACTAACTTAATGGTAAAATAAATAACTTTTTCTTCAATTTAGACAATTTAGTTAAAAAGCAAGTTAATAACAATTTATTAAGGCAAAAGGATAAATTACTGTGGAGAAATAAAATTGCAAAGAAATTATCGTAAATATATAATTTAACTTTAAATAAAGAAATCGCGCATTCTTCTACCTGTTACTTGTACAAATGATATGTTAACTACATCAATTTCCAGTTTTGGAAATCACTCGCAAATTTGGTCTGTTATATCACATTTTGATTGGTATTGGTAACATCCGTGTACAACTGTTAAAAATTTTCGAATCTCTCACGTTTTTTGATGGCAGACAGTTTTCTTTCTCTTCATTATTGTCACTGACAACTTCTTGATATAATAAAGAAGAAAGGAAAGTTTCTTCAACTAAGTAAATCATACTCAATGATTGGAGTATCATAGTTGAGGTTTTATTCCAACAGTGCGAAAAACGTCTGCACCAGGACTCGAACATGGGTACCTTGGCTTGCCGTGCCAATGCTCTTCCTACTGAGCTACCCGAAAGAGATCCTAGCTGGCATAATTTACTCTTATTTGTTGGACATGGCTGCAAACTGCAGAGCTAATTTCATTCGTACGAGCTATAACTATAACATTTACATGATGAAAGTGTCATATAACATGGAAACTCCTGTAAGATAAAGCCAGGAGAGATGGCGCGGTCGGAGAGATTGCGCACATAGAGATTCGAGGGGAAGCGTAGAGTGAGCGCGCAGAGACTCCAGGTAGTTGTACAACAGCAGTAGTGAAGTGTCTACTTGAAAGTGCACGTTGATTGTTTTGAGCGTCTAAGATAAAGCATTGCTATTTTGTTTTGTTTTCCCAAAGTAAGTGCTTGAATTTTCATAGCTATTCATCAGAATTTCTGTACAATGTCAGTAGCGCAAAATATTTTAAACTTAAACGATTTCTCATAAGCTACTAATCCAGGCTAACAATGTGAACATCAACGGTTCGTTTTAGTAGCGGCCATGTTTAAATAAAAAGCCGCGAAATCTCTCCTACCGAAATTGTATAGTTTGCGCATCTGCTACTTAAGAGAGATGGCGCATTGTTCCCATTAGTTTTCATGCTAGGAGAGATTACGCAGCTTATTGGTGAATTTGCATAAAAAAATGTAAAAAGGAAGTGGACTAATTTTAACTTAAACGTGTTATCAAGTAACTTAATGTTATTTTGTAATCTTCTCTGGACTTGCTTTTTCTGATTCTTTATTTTTTTCCTTTAATTAAAATTTTTTAATCGTTTTTAAAATTATTTCTATTTTTTGATTCTTTAATCATTAGGTTGAAATATTCACTTCTAATACAATAATATTTGTTCACAAAAATCTTACAACAACGTCATATAAGTGTACTTATTATTGTTAACAATTTAATTGTAGTTATTATTAGTAACAATCTCTTCTACCCATTTGCGCAATCACACCAACCCTGTAAGGACAGGTTGCGCAAAATAACTTTCTTGGTTTTATTACAACTGTTCTATTAAATTGCAACATAACAACAAAATAGCAGTGGAAATGCATAATAAACGAATGAAGTCAAAATTATTCATGGATAGTTTAGCAAAAAATTAATATTTAGATTTTTTATTGTTATTCTTTTGAATTGTGCGCAGACTCTCCTAGCTTTACCTTATGTTAACTACATCAATTTCCAGTTTTAGAAATCACTCGCAAATTTGGTCTGTTATATAACATTTTGATTGGTATTGGTAACATCGGTGAGCAACTGTTAAAAATTTTCGAATCTCTCACGTTTTTTGATGGCAGACAGTTTTTTTTTCTCTTCATTATTGTCACTGACAACTTCTTGATATAATAAAGAAGAAAGGAAAGTTTTTTCAACTAGGTAAATCATATTCAATTATTGGAGTATCATAGTTGAGGTTTTATTCCAACAGTGCGAAAAACGTCCGGACCAGGACTCAAACATGAGTGCTTTGGCTTGCCGTGCTTATGCTCTTCCTACTGAGCTACCCGAACGAGATCCTGGCTGGCATAATTTACTATTATTTGTAGGACATGGCTGCAAACTGCAGAGCTAATTTCATTCATACGAGCTATAAGTATAACATTTACATGATGAAAGTGTCACGTAACATGGAAACTCCTGTATACCATGTAATTACGTCATAATAATAAATGCCAGCTATGATATCGTTCGGGTAGCTCAGACGGAAGTGCATTGGCATGGAATGCCATGGTACCCATGTTCAAGTCCTGGTCCGGACATTTTTTGCTCTGTTGGAATAAACATCAACTATGATACTCCAACCATTGAATAAGAACGTCTTGATATCTCAATAACCAAAGTTACATCAAAGTTGCTTTTGAAAAAAATAATGGACAATATTGGCAAAATATAAACTTACCAATACTGGGCAATATTTCATGCCAATATTAGCCATGGTGTAAGAACTAGAGACATATATTACTCTAACAACGAAATTGCTGTGAATTTGAGAATTCAGACAATATTTAATTTGAAAAGGAAGAAATTTGTATATATTTTAAAAGTTTTGGCATTGGGTGAATTTAGTTATTCCTATTACTATTATTGTAGTAATATTATTAATATCAATTATTATTGCTGCGATATAGTAATAAACAAACGGTATTATCAAACTTAATTTAAGATTACGAAAATATAAAATTAAACAATATTTATCTGGACTTGGAACAACAAAGCGAATGAGTTAGAACTTTTGAAATTAAAATGTTTTATCTTCCCAGTAATGGGTCCCAAAAGATTTTATTTGCCCCCTGCCCTCTCTCCCTACACACACACTCGATATTCTTCAGGATACAAATAATCAAAATCTCCGAAATAACATTATCGGGAAAAAAAAGATTGCTAAACATATTTATGTTATAGTTTCGTTGTCTGTATGAGAAAAAAGTTGTTTCCTGATTTAAATTTTAAAGAGAAATTGAATATATATTATAAAAATATCTCATAAACAATAATTGGCTCTTTTATTTAATAACAAAGTTGCTGACAATTCATGGAATACTTAATATGAAAAAAGCATATAATTTGTATATATACTATTTCAGAGTCAACATTGGTGTTATTAATTACTTGGCAACTAATATTGCGCAAGTATGACATTCATTGTAGATACCTCCAATAAAACACCAATATTGGTTAAATATTGTCTTTACCATGGAAATATTTGTAATGAAATTCAATGTTGAAGAAATATTGGATATACATCGGAACTATTTGTAATTAAACTCCAATGTTGAAGAAATATTGGCTTTGCTTGGAACTATTTGTAATGAAACTCCAATGTTGAAGAAATATTGGCTTTGCTTGTAACTATTTGTAATGAAACTCCAATTTTGAAGAAATATTGGCTTTATTTCGTAAGTATTTGTAATGAAAGCTTGAAATTGAAGAAATATTGGCTTTACTTAAAATATTGGCAATGAGAAAACGAAATCTTTCTAGCTAATATTAGTGCAACATTTAAGAATTAAAAATGCCACAATATTAGGGCAATATTTCATACCAGTAATGTCCAGGATATAGCTAATACAAACAAGTCTGGCTCAACAATATTTTATTATTAGGGTTGCATGGATGTATTCCTAATTAAAAAAAAAATGGGTCTAACACATATACACATGTCAAACAATTTAATCATATTTACATGAAAATTATTATTTAGTGAAAGATTAAACTAAGTAATACGAAATTAAATTAAACTTGTTTCTCTAAGTTAATTAAGCTGAAGGGTTTCAAGAGTTGAGATAAACAATTTCTTTATCGAATGTATTTTCAAATTACGAAAATATAACAACGAATAATATTTATAATGTCTAAATTTAGAGACAATAGAGCGAATTAAGATAAAATTTCGAAAAGAAAATATATTCTCTTCCTAATTAGTCCCAAAGGAAAATAAATATAAACGACTGAATACGTTTGGTTATTTTTTCTGGCTGAGGACTAGACATTTGTAATGATATTTTCCGGATTTGTTTGTTTTTTCTTCCCATCCGATAGCAATCATGATACGAACAGTCAAAATCTCCGAAATAATATCCTCAAGGAAATAAGACTGATTACTAAATAACATTATGTTACTACTTGCTGTTTTTATGAGGGGGGGGGGGGAGTGTTCCTTTCTGATTTTGCACTTTAGAGGGATGTATAATATTGACAATTTAAAAAGAAATTAGCTCTATTTTAAGGAAAATAATAAAACTTCTATAATCTACATTATGTGATTGTATCAGTTGATAAATTAAGAGCACTAGGGACTTCACAAGTCATAAAACAATAGAAAATGCCCTTTTTTTTTTTTTTTTTTTTTTGAAAACGCTAATAGATTTTTTTACATTTAATATATATTTTTTAAATAAAACAATAGTTACGTTTTCAAATAAAGTTTCAAAATTTATTAAAAGCGATACTTTCGAATTAGCCGCATGCCAGAGAAATCGCCAAAGAAATAGCCAAAGAAATCGCCAAAAATTTCGCTCACTGTAAAAAAAAATTCGGAAAAGTTTCCGGTAGGAATAGGATTTCCAGTTGCCCGTATAGTACAGGAAACTTTTCCGAAACAACACGGAAAAAAAAACGGAAAAAAACGAAAGTTTTTTCTTTCCGTCAGGAAACTTTTCCCGTTTGATTCAGAAACTAATCTTTAGACACAGAATAAATTCCTGAGTCTTACGGAAATCTTTCCATTCACATAAAGAAACGTTTTGGAAGAATGGAAGAATAGATAGAAAGTATTCCGTTTAAAAAAGGAAAACTTTCCATTCACATAAAGAAACGTTTTGGAAGAATGGAAGAATAGATAGAAAGTATTCCGTTTTAAAAAGGAAAACTTTCCATTCACATAAAGAAACGTTTTGGAAGAATGGGAGAATAGATAGAAAGTATTCCGTTTTAAAAAGGAAACTTTTCCGAATCAGTCAGTAAACTAATCTTGAAAAAATTAAAAATTCCTGTGTAGAATAGAAACTTTTTCTTTGCTTTACGGAATTTTTTTTCATTATGATCGGAAAATTTTCTGTATTGTAAAGAAACTTTTGTTTTAAAGAGTAGGAACATTAACAGATGAAAATATTGCTTTTGGACACTGTTTTGATTTCCTTTTATCTCAATTAAATATTATTAAGAACTTTTTTGAATACATACACACATTTTAAGTATTTGTTATCATAAAATGCATTACATGTAATGCATTTTATGATAACAAAATGCATTTTATGATACGAAATGTGTGTATGTATTCAAAAAAGTTCTTAGTAATATTTAATTGAGATAAAAGGAAATCAAAACAGTGTCCAAAAGCAATATTTTTATCTGTTATTGGTCCTACTCTTTATAACAAAAGTTTCTTTACAATACAGAATCAGCTTGAAATTTTATTTATTTGTTACAAGTATACTGATGCGCTCATGGGTATAATATAACTAAATATTCAGATGATGCTAAACCCAGTGTTGAATTCAGAGCCTTTTCTGCGGCTCCGGCGGGGAGGGGGGGTGGGGAGGAACTATATATTTCCTTTTTGGAAATTGCACTTTTTAACCATTAAAAGCATAATATCTCAAATCTTCTGGGGGGGGGGGATTTCAATGTTCCAGGGGGGTCCCAGCGGGCCACCCCCTGAATTCAATACAGTGCCAAACAACTGTTCAATATTACTAAAAAAAAGGGGACAAGCCTGTATCCTCAAAAAGCTCAAATTTATTCCACTGGGTGTAGCACAAGTATGAAACATGTTCTATGCATATGAGGTGTATGCAACTACTTTGAAGTTTATTGTTGCTGGAAAGAATTTCTATAGCTATATTTCTAAAACAAAGGACATACAAAACCTATCTTTTTAAATCATAATATTGCCCACCCCTCCTTAAAAAACAGAAATAGCCCTATTTGACTGAAAATTATCTTCTTCCAATAATAGGTTTTAAAAAAATAAGCTTAGGGGGTCGTCATCATTCTTAAATTGTACCAAACTACAACTTTTCAATACATACACCTAATTTTGACGTTATACTTTTTTTTCTGTAAATTTCTCCCAAGGATACGAAACAAGAAATCACTTGGTCAAGTGGTTTAAGAAATATGAAGGTTTAAAATTTGGAAGTCTTAATGTGAAATTAATTTGCAATTGATGAAAAACAAATTGCAATGCGGGTAGCTTTTTAAGCGTAATTCAAAAACTACTTGACATAATAATTTTGGATTCGCTTATTTGAAGATTTTCAAAATCTATTTGTTAAAATAGTATAGATTATGTTTAGTTCTCTCTTATAAATAAAAAAAAAATGTATTTTTAAATTCATTTCAAAAAAGAAAAAAAATAACCTATGAATTTTTAATAGAGGTGGATTTCTGGAGGCTTCAAATATGCAAATCCAAAATCACAGATAGTTGGTAAGTAGTTTTTGAGTTATGCTTAAAACATAGAATTATATGAGACTTATTTCTCAATTTATCAATGTATTTATCAATGCTGTAACTATTTGAGTTTTCACGATAGTTCACTGGTCTTTTTATATGAGTTGCCCTATAGTATTGCTATCAAATCATAACAAAAATGTTTGCTGTTGTTTGCGCATGCGCAGTTAAAATTAATTTCATAAAAATACCTATATCTCATCAAATATTCAATATTTTAATATTTTAATCACAGTATACTATTTCTACGATTCTTTGTCAAGTTTTTGGAAAGTGGTGTTAAATTTGGCTGAAAACTCTGCATGTTATAAAAAAAACTTTTGAATTTTTCACAGAAACGTTAATATATTCACGAATATACATGCTATACTTACAAAAAAATGCACACAAATGTTGAACAGAACCTACATAGTCATTTACTACAAGTGACAGACCATTTTTAGCATTTTTCGTTACTTGGGTGATCGAAAATATTATTTTATTATTAAAGTTATTATCCCCCCCCCCCGCATAGTTGTCCTCGCGATAAAATATTCACTGAAAAACATCAAGTCAAACATGTTCTTTACATCCTCAAAGCTTAAGGGCATTCCGGGCATTTCCTCACGAGTTTCAGTAAGATAATCGACGAAACGTCTGAAATCGGTCACTGCCCCTTAATTTCTGGACACCAGTGTAATATTAATAAAGTAAATCTAAAAACTTTTGAAGCCATGTAACTTATAAGAATATACAGAATTCAGCTAATCCTAATAAATAGCTTGATGATAAAAAAAATTTAGAAGCCATGCAATTTGAAAATGTACAAGACTTTAAACTTGAAGCTCAACTGAAAATTATATAACAAAAAGCCTTGCTAAATGAAAATCTTTTTTAAAAACAGGGTTCGTGATTTTACTTATTTATTTAATCAAAAAATCATATATATTTTTAATTATTTAAATCAGCTATTTTTTTAAATTCAAAATACAATTTTAAAATTATACATTTTACAGTAAAATAAACTTTACTAAATAATTAAAATTAACAATTAGAAGTGTCCATTTAAATATATTTGAAATTAAAAAAATATATAGAAACTCATTCACTTGGTTAAATTAAAATATTTTAATCATATAAATAGTTAAAAATATACAGTTTAAAAAAATGGAGCTACAGAAAAAGATTTAATTTAGAAATGTGAATTCTCTTTTACTTTTGAAAACATGAAATAAATAAAACAAATTGTCTTGTGTCATCACTTATTTACAAAAACTGCAATTTAACAGATATCCTATTCTGTATAAAATACATATACCACCTTGAATTACCCCTTTGATAAAATAAAAAGCATATGCACTCTGCATTACTAAAAGCTAAAGCTTTTTGTTCTGACCAAATTTCTTTATTCATTTAATGAATTTAGAGCATATATTAAACACACTTAAGATGGTTATGATTATATTTTATAAATTTCAATGGATATGAAAAAAATATTCTTTGTTATTAAAATGTTTGAAAAGAAACATCAATTTTTCAGCTTTATGAGTTCCTAAGCGATTACAGAGTTTACAGTGAATTATAGTTTGATTGATTTGAATTTAAAATAAAAATAATTAAATCAGGCCTTTTTTTAAGATTTTAAAACTTTAGTTGTTTATGAGTTTACATTTGCAAGTAATTGAAATTGAATGAAAAAAAAATATATAACATTTCAAAGTATATTACTTACCATGCAATCTTTATTTTCCGAATCTTTCCATAAATAAATTACGTTGAAATATTGAACCATTTGTTATTTACATGTGCACAATGAAGTCATGAGATATCTACATAAATATCAATAAATATACTGTTGACTGACCTATATTTATTTTACTATATTTATGAAGTCCAGTTGCCTGTAAAAATTTATGTATATTTAAAGTCAAAATTTTATCATCATTAATGACAAAGAAAGAAATGTTTGTGAGTCTTTTATTCTTCAATGGCAGATCACTTAATAGAAGAATATTAAAAATTACAAATAATTCAGGAAAAATATATAAAAAATAAGTGTCTATTTAATAAAAAATCTGACTTCGCAAATGTGCATGTGCTATTTTTTTTAAACTTAAACTTAGTAAAAGAAATCAATCGCATTTAATCTGCACAAACATTAAATTGCACATACTAACAAAATACTATTTAAAAAAATATATATAAGTTACTCGATTTTTTTTTCTGGCTAACTACAAAAGACAGAAAAAATAAAACAAACATTTATACTGAAAAATAACATTTATTTGCAACAAAACTATCAATCAAAATGTTATAATGAATAAAAATTACAGCAATACTGATATTACTTCCATTGACAGTTCTTGCCTCCGAATAGCTGCACTTAGTAAAAAAGTAGGCCTAGGTTCTTTAATTTCTTCCAGGCCTTAATTGATTACACAATATGATGCTACCAAAACAAGATTGTCCTTAGGACATTTCTCCGAAAAAACTGTCAAACCATCAATATTATTCGAGAACAGCATGATTTCCTTTCTTACATCATCATTCGCTACTAAGCAAGGATGATATGCTCTAGCTGGAATGCGACACTGATCACTGCAGTATTATCCTGCAATAATAACAATAATAATATTAATATATTTTTATTTTACTAATTTCTAGTGATCATGTATATTTAATGGGACAAAAACAGCACAACAGTAATGAATGATTAAGAGGACTCTTCGTCTTCCGCGATAAGTATTTTTAAGAGCATAAAATTTGAAAATTTTCCTTTAAGTAAAAATTTCAAATTTCATAAGTTTTAAAAATACTTAAAAATTAAGGAAAATTTTTAAAATGTACAATTTTAAAATGTTAATTTAAAGATGCACATTGGACATCTGCTTCCTGCTGGTGAAAGCTATATTTTGATAATTGTATAAGGGAATTTACTACCTCTTTAAAATTTACATAGGTTACCATGGGATTTCACGATCAGCATTAAATGAAAAAAAATGGTGCCACAGTAATATAATAGAACTAGTGGGTAAGTGTGATCGAACATCGCTCAAAGGGTTTCGTTTAATATTCCTTTCAAAACACTTTGTCCTTTCTTTAATAAATCCAAATAAATTTCATTTAGCATCAACAACAAAAAAAACTCATGTTTTTTATAAAGTAAAAATTTACCGGTTCTGCATGAAAACCCATTTCTTTAAATTAGGGGGTGGAGAATAGCCCCGTTCCCTCTCTTTATACTTCACCAATTAAATTTCAAAACTGATCAGGGAAGCACCTTATCAAACTGAACCTATATACAAAATTTGAAGCAAATCGGATAATTCTGTATGAAAAACCCATTTATCTAAATTAAGGAGGGGAGATTAGCCTCCCGATCCCCCCTTTATACTTTACCATTGAACCCCCAAAACTAATCAAGGAAGCGCCTTATAACAATGAACCTATATACAAAATGTGAAGCAAATTGGATAATTCTGCATGAAAAACATATTTATCTAAATTAAGGGAGGGATTGGACCTTGTTCCCCCTTTCTATACTTAACCAATGAACCCCCAAAACTAAACAGAGAAGCAACTTGTCACATTGAACCTATTTACAAAATTTGAAGCAAATCGGATAATTCTGCATGAAATACCCATTTATCTAATTTAAGGAGGGGGATTTGCCTCCCTTCCCTACCCTTTATACTTAGCCAATGAACCCCTAAAACTGATCAGGGAAGCGCCTTATCAGAATGAACCTATATACAAAATTTGACACAAATCGGATAATTCTGCATTAAAAACCCATTTATCTAAATTAAGGGGGGATTGGACACAGTTCCCCCTTTATGCTTAATCAATGAACCCCCAAAACTGATAAGGAGAAGCGTCTTATGACAATTAACCTATATAAAAAATTTGAAGCAAATCGGATAATTCTGAATAAAAAAACCATTTATTTAAATTAAGAGTGGGGATTGGCCCCCTGGTTTCCCCTTTATACTTAACCAATGAACCCCCCAAAACTAATCAGGGAAGCGACTTATCACAATGAGCCTATGTACAAAATATGAAGCAAATTGCATAATTCTGCATTAAAAACCCATTTATCTAAATTAAGGGGGCGATTGGACACCGTTCTGTTGTTTATACTTAATCAAGGACCCCCAAAACTGATATAGGGAAGCGTCTTATCACAATTAACCTATATACAAAATTTGAAGCAAATCGGTTAATTCCGCATAAAAACCCATTTATCTAAATTAAGGGGGGGGGGGAATTAGCCGCCGTTCCCCTCTTTACACTTAGCAAATGAACCCCCAAAACTAATGAGGGAAGCGCCTTATCACAATGAAGCTTTATACAAAACTTGAAGCAAATTGGGTAATTTTGCATTAAAAACCCATTTATCTAAATTAGGGGTGATTAGTCCCTGTTCCCCCTTTATACTAAACCAATGAACCCCCAAAACTGATCAGGGAAGCGCCTTATCAGAATGAACCTATATACAAAATTTGAAACAAATCGGATAATTCTGCATAAAAAAACCCATTTATCTAAATTAAAGGGGTGATTGGACACCGTTTCCTCCTTTATACTTTATCAATCAATCTCCAAAATATATATGGGGAAACGTCTTATCACAATTAACCTATATACAAAATTTGAAACAAATCAGATAATTGTGCATAAAAACACATTTAGCTAAATTAAGGGGGGGGATTAGCCACCGTTCTCCTCTTTATACTTAACTAATGAACCCCCAAAACTGATCAGGGAAGCGCCTTATCAGAATGAACCTATATACAAAATTTGAAACAAATCGGGTAATTTTGCATTAAAAACCCATTTATCTAAATTAAGGGGGTGATTGGACACCATTTCCCCCTTTATACTTAATCAATCGACCTCCAAAATTAATATGGGGAAACGCCTTATCACAATTAACCTATATACAAAATTTGAAACAAATCAGATAATTGTGCATAAAACACATTTATCTAAATTAAGGGGGGGGGGGATTAGCCACCGTTCTCCTCTTTATACTTAACTAATGAACCCCAAAACTGATCAGGGAAGCGCCTTATCAGAATGAACATATATACAAAATTTGAAACAAATCGGACAATTCTGCATGAAAAACCCATTAGCCCCCAGTTCCCCCTGTATCTTTAACCAAAGAACCCCAAAACTAATCAGGGAAGCGACTTATTAGAAGGAACCTATATACAAAATTTTTAGCAAATACGATAATTCTGCATAAAAACCCCATTTATCTAAATAATGGGGGGGGGGATTAGCCCCCGTTCCCCTCTTTATGCTGAACGAAATAACTCCCAAAATTAATGAGGGACGCACCTTATCACAATGAAGCTATATACAAAATTTGAAGAAAATTGTGTAATTCTGCATGAAAAACCCATTTACCTAACTTAGAGGGGATTAGTCCCTGTTCCCTCCTTTATGCTTAACCAATGAACCCCTAAAACTGAGCAGGGTACCGCCTTATCAGAATGAACCTATATGCAAAATTTGAAACAAATCAGATGTTTCCGCATGGAAAACCCATTTATCTAAATTAAGGGGGTATCAGCTCCCCGTTCCCCCCTTTATACTTACCAATGAACCCCCAAAACTAATCAGGGAAGTGGCTTTTAACAATGAACCTATATACAAAATTTGAAGCAAATTGGATAATTCTGCATTAAAAACCCATTTATCTAAATTAAGGGGGGATTGGACACCGTTCCCCCCTTTATACTTAATCAATGAACAACCAAAATTGATAAGGGGAAGCGCCTTATCAGAATTAACCTATATACAAAATTTGAAGCAAATCGGATAATTCTGCATAAAAAACCCAATTATTTAAATTAAGGAGGAGGGTATCCGTTTCCCTCTTTAAACTTAACTAATGAACCTCCAAAACTAATGAGGGAAGCGCCTTTTCACAATGAAGCTTTATGCAAAATTTGAAGCAAATTGGGTAATTTTGCATGAAAAGCCCCTTTATCTAAATTAGGGGGGATTAGCCCCCCGTTCCCCTTTATACTTAACCAATAAACCCTCAAAACTGATCAGGGAAGCGCCTTATCAGAATGAACCTATATACAAAATTTCAAACAAATCGGATAATTCTGCATAAAAAAACCGTTTATCTAAATTAAGGGGGCTATCAGCCCCCGTTCCCTCCCCCTTTATATTTTAACCAATGAACCTCCATAACTAATCAAGGAACCGCCTTATCAGAATCAAACTATATACAAAATTTCAAAAATTGAAATCGGATAACTCTGCATGAAAAACCTATTTATCTAAATTAAGGGGGTGGCGAATTAGCCCCCCTTTCTGGCTTTGACAAACTGGGAGCTAAAAAAGGTTTCTATTACAATGGTATTTCGGGTTCTGTAGACTCCAAAAGTAGCAGAATTTTCCATTTTTGCCTTACCTCGGGTTCTGCAAACCCCAAAAAGCTGAGTGAAAAGACTGTATACTAAATGGAAAATATCAACGAGAGTTTTTAATTAAAAACAGTTTTCATCTATGCGGTATATAGTCCCGAAATAAAAATAATAATTCAGTTTATAAATTTAAAATCACATATAATTAATTTAATTTCACTTTGAATTGTCCATAAAACAAGCTAGAGACTGAGTCAAGTCGGCCAGTTTTTTAGCGACACCGAATCTCCCCCCCCCCCCCCCAAAAAAAAAAAAAAAAAAAAAAAAAAACGTGCCTGACTTATACTCAGACTCCACAGCCCTGGAAGAAATGATTGGATGAGGACGTATCACAAAAATTCTAAGCTTTGAGATTACTTAAGAGTAGTGCTTGGAAGGGCACGCAAAAATGCTGTGCCTAGGACTCTGAAGTTTAAAGTTGGGTTCTAGTGACATTTATGATTTATATGTTGACATCATGACTCTTTTGAACATTTTTTATTTCTTGAAATTTGAACAGTATTAACACGTGCATTTAAATACATGACAAGATTTAGTTAAATGAAAGCAGAAATATGAAATAAAATCAAGTAAGAAATTTTTTTGGCTAAAACACCACATTTTTTTTTTTTTTTTTTTTTTTTTTTTTTTTTTTAATGAATGAATGAAGAATTGAAGCTTTATATTTTTGAAATAAAAAAAATTCAAGCCTTTTGAGGGTTTATTCTCCCTGAAGCCCATTCAATATAATTTTTCAAGACATGAGCACGAAATAAAAATCTGAACAAAAAATTGTCTTCCTTTCCACATGTGACATGATGTTCAGCAGTGGAGATCTCCCCCATCCATCTCTACTGACAAAAATTCCCTGTTTGCTTTTTTTCTGTTTATTTTAAATTATTAGAAAATATTAAATGTCATTTTTTATTTTCAAAATAATGTAAGAAAAATAAAATTTAGTCAATTAAACTTGAATATCCAGAGCGAGGCAGTTGATCTCTGCTGCCCAAGATGTAAGCTTCTGCATGCAAGCTTTTACAGCATGAATATAGATAATATCAACCTCAAGATATTCAGCATATTCAACTTTACGTTTGTTACAACTAAAATTTTGTCTGACATGCAAAGAATACTGAAATTTATTTTACCATATACCAATATAAATTTTATTATATCGTCCTAACATAAAGTTCTCAATTTATTAATTAACATTATAGAATTTAAAGGACTCCCCTTTTCAATTGAATTTTAATACACTACAAATAATTAGGAATGTAAAGAATATTCGACCACTATTCGGTATTCGGCTTATTCGGCGCTTTTGCCGAATATTGAACAGATATTCTGCCGAATACCTGTAGCCGAATATATTTAGATATAATGTCGAATACTTGCTTATTTGGCCGAATATTCTAAGATATTTGGTGAAATAAGTTCCAGAAAATAAAAATAAAATGTGATTTTAAATATTTTTAACAAACAATATTAAAGAATGATATCTAAATACATTAATTATTATAAGAAAAATAAATCCTAATACTTACTCAATTTTAAAGCTTCATGACAACTTATAAATAACTGTATATAATGAAATTACATAAATAAAAAATATTTTTCTTGCTGCATATTTAGGCATCATATGAATTTAAGTAAGTATTGCAACATTAATTTATTTTACATTAAAATGCAAAATATATACTGCATTTAAAGTTTAAATCTCTCTCTCTCTCTCTCTCATCAGTGAATTTAAAAAAATTAACTTTATATCTATTTTTTTAATCTGATTTATAATGATGATAAGTTTCTTAAACAATAAAATTCATAAATATTAAAAACAAATATTTTACTGTCTTGTAAAAATGCTTAATCTTTCACAAATTAAATCATTTTTCTAGCTTTTAGTTTTACATTTAAATAATAAATATATGACTATATAATTACTTTACTAATTAAAAATTAAACATTAGATGTTGATTAAACGAACTAATGAGTTTGATACATTGAAAAGAAAAAAACTATTACCTATACTGAAAAAACATTTAATGAGTTACTTCAAAATAACATACAGGGGTAACAAAATTATTTATCACTGTAAAGCCTGAAATTGTGATGCAAAAATAACTTTTCAGCATTTTCAGGAAAAAGTCTGTTTCGTTTGATTTCATATATATTACCAGCTTCAGAAAACAAACGTTCACTATACACCGTGCTTACATACATTCAGCTGTTATGATTTTTGAACACTCAAACAAAAAATTTATTTCAATTAGTCCTTAATTTAATTTTTGATTTTAAAATTAGAAAAAAAAAATAAATAAACAAATAAAATAATTTTTTTTAAGTCAGTATTCGGCCGCCGAATATTCGGTATTCGGCTATTCGGCCAAATCACTATTCGTTACATCCCTACAAATAATAAAATGTAAAATTGATTCTATAATAATGCAGTACCTGAAAAAAGACAATATGATTCTGATATAGCATCGAACATAGAAAAATATCATCAATTTATTTTAAGATCATAGGTATGTTATTGATGTCTTCAGTGTTGAATTCAGACATACTTTTTGACTATTAAAAGCATAAAATGTTAAATCTTCCGGGGGGGACTGTCCCCCCACCCCCTGAATTCAACACTGGATGTCTTACAGAATCAAACAAATAAACAAGGAATTTAATTTAGAATAAGTTAAAAACTATTTAAAAAAACAGCCTACAAAAAATAAGTTTCATTAAGATAATATCTAAGTTAGATAATATTTTTTAAGATAATATTTTTTACTTCGGGGATATTTTTCTCATAAAAAATAAACTGAGCGAGAAATAAGATAACATGCATTTTATTTCAGGCTACGCAGCTCCTTAAACATGTTATTCGATTTGATAATCATGCACTATAAATATATGTACATATCAAATCCAAAATATTAAAAATCACATAAATTTTAGTACTTACCATTGCGAAGTTGTTGTTGTTGTTGTTGGTTTGGCCCATGGGCCCGGTGAGCAGCTTTATATTCCTATACAGCTGTCTTACTCCGCAAAAACCAGACTCCTACCAGAGGTAAAACTATTGCGAAGTTAGAAGTACGTAGAGCAGTTGTCCAATATTTAAAAACATGGCGTCTATCTTCATCCAAAAACTCGATTCTGTTCTGTTATCAATCACGTGACGCAACGCCTTTCATACGTCAGCAGAGAGCGAGACTGCGCAGTAAGTCCGGAGAAAGCTGTTTTCCATCCTTTCGGAAACTAATCCGATATAAATAGATTACTTTTATGGCTGTAGAAAACCTTTCTGTTGTGATTCGGAATAATTATTTTATCGGTTGTTTTCCGTATCGTAAAGGAAATTTATCTTTTACGAAACGGAAAAGGGTTGGAAATTTTTTACAGTGTACATACAGCCGTCTTTTTTATTCTGATAATTGCAGTGGTTTAAGCGCGTAATTCGATTAATTGTCTATTAAACATCAGTATTATTTACATTATTTTATTATATTTTTATTAATTGGTGAATGATTATGATTTCGATATGAATGATAATCATTTTGATTTCGTTATGGAGAATTAACTAGAAATAATAACTCTGGTTAATTTGTTAACCGGAACAACAGTTAACAAATTAACTGTTAACTAAACCGGTTAAATTGTTTATATTTGGAAATTATATAAACTGTAGATATAATTTATCAAACTATAAGACTGTTATAGTTTATTTAATTATAACACTCATATAGTTAACTATATAGTTCGTATACTGCAGTCTGTTTACGACTATAGTCGTAAGATGTTTAACTATACGTCTAGTCTGTTTATATCGTTTTAAATGCAAATGGACTAACCTTTTGTAATTGGACTACATGCGATAAAGATAGATTTCAAATAATTCATGCTTTAAAACTGCTTTAAAATGCATAAAATATCAGTAAATTGAAATACAATTTTCAAAGAAATTGCATGCACATTTTCCCCCATATTCGGTTGTATAAAAATTTGAAATTGTCCTAAGTTTAGAAGTTAAATAAAAATTGCAATAAAAATTAAATTTCTCCATGTATTGAGAATTCTAAATGTAACAACCACTAATAGATTTAAAATACATAATATAAATCATATAATAAATATAAGCAAATCTTGTGTGTGGTTATATATATATATATATGCAAATTTTATCTTAAAAACGGCTCTAACGATGTTGACGAAATTTTGTATCCCACCATTTTGGGGCATCAGAAGACCATTGGGCTATGTCACGTGTTCGAGAAAATTCGATTAGTGGGTCATTTTGTGTCACCATGGGTCAGAGTCAAGCTAATTGTATCTAAAAAGGGTTCAAACGGTTTTGACTAAATTTTGTATCCTATCATTTTTGGGCACGAGATGACTATTGGGCTATGTCACATGTTCGAGAATTTTAGATTAGTGAGTCATTTTTGGGTCAACGCGGGTCAAGTTAATTTTATCTAAAAAACTTACTATAAGGATTTTAATTAAATTTTGTGTCCTACGAGTTTCAGGCACGAGAAAATCATTGGGCTAGGTCACATGTACGAGAAAATTAGATGAGAGGGTCATTTTGGGGTCATTGTGGGTCAAGCTAATTTTATCTAAAAACGGCTCAGACTATTTTGACTAAATTTTATATCCTACGGGCTTCTGGCACGAGAAGACAATTGGGCTTGGTCACATGTTCCAGAAAATTTGATTTGTGGGTCATTTTGGTCATGGGTCATGATACTTGAACTCAACGCTAATTTTGACCGAGCTTAGCTCGGTCTTTCCTGCTCGTATTTTTTTTTTTTTTTTAAATAAAAACTATGGAGACAAAATAATGTGCACAAAATAAATGATTGATTTCAATATGTCTGTTTTTATCAGTTACATAATTATTTTAAGATCTTCCACACAAATATTACTACCAATCTTTCTGTAATACTTGTATTTCATTGGAAATATTTCGTGTATAAAACCAATATTTAACCAGTTTTGGTATTTCATTGAAATTATGTACGACGAATGAAATTTCGGCACAATATTGGGCCCAAAAATAAATAATATAATTAGCATTAAATTGCACAGCAAAACCTGCTCAATTGAACACCCTTGTATGCTGTCTAAGTTGACCCCCTTTAACACATCCCATTGCGGCAATAACGTTTTAATGAAATTTTCATTCCATATTAATAGTTTATGATAAATAAGTCATACTAGACAAAACTGCAAAGTGAAAAAAACTTGTAGTTGCGGACCACCGTAAAACTTACCCATCATGGATGGATATGCATAATATAAAATATGAAAATAAAACATGTGTAAATTATTTATAAAATGCATTGCAATTCGAATAAAATCGTGGCCGGGGCTAACGCAGAGGGCTACCGTGGTTGAAAGTCACGTGACAGTCGCGGTCTCACTGAAAACGTACTTTGACGCGCAGCTGTCACAAAGGAATTCCATTACTTTGATTTTCGTGTGTGTTTAAAAACCAATTGTTCCAACGTTCCAACCTTTATTAATAAATACAAACGCAATTTTCATTGCGATTCTTTTCTTTTCTTTTAAATGTGTTAAGAGGTTTTATTAAGTAGTTTCATCAATTAATATAAAGGACGAGATACTTAGGATAATCTATCGAATGTAAGTATTAACCATTTTTCCGTTTTGATGTAATATGCATAACATTTAATTGTGCAATGTTATATACTTTTAATCGTTGTAAATATGATAATTTAGTTAGCAGAATGCCGGTAACTTTACTTATATGAAATAAAACAGCAGAGTAAAATCGTAAGATTATTATTGATTATATATTTTTTTGTAAGGGCAGCTTCGGTGGGAGGACATTACAATGTTTCGGGATAATTTTTCATATCTAGACCATTAATAAATCTAAAATATGAAATCATTTGTAGGGAATGTCACTCCTTGAATTCACCACTGCATTACTGATCTTGGCGATGTTTTTTTTTTTTTTTTTTTTTTTTTTTTTTAAATGAAAGACACCTATGCATTATACGATAATGTTTGTTTTGTATTGTTTAAATATAAGTAAAGCTAATTTATTTTAAATGAATATGTATTTACTTGCACTATTTATTCTTAAAGTTTTTCGCTTATTGATATAAACAAGTCGAAATTTTTAATAAGTTCAGATTATTTTTAAAGATTTAATATTCAGAATACCACACGTGTAATATTATTACGGATTAATATTAAGAATACTATACATATGATACTTTGCATTTTGGTTCCTTTAAACAATTCATGATTTTTTAAATGTATATATGAATGAAATGTTATTTTAATTTATTTATTAACACATTGAATACAATTCCACTAATAAATGTGTTAATATGTTTTTAATTTAGTTTATAATAAAATAATAAATCAATAAATTGAGATTTTGACTGAAGCACAATGAACAAATTGCCAGATATTATTTCAAACTTTTACATTTGTACCATATATTTTCAATTATGTTGTGTATGAATTTCTAACAATCAAACTTTGTTTTACAAGGAAATCCGGCATGCTTAATTCTATATATGCTTATCATTTATGCCATAATTTCTGTTTAAAGTATTGCCATATTTTCCTATATTTGTCTTTGTGTATGTATCATTACTCAGGACTGATATAGTTCAAAAGTGTTTATGATTTCGGTTTGTCTGTCTGTCTGTCTGCCGTCTGACTGAACAAGAACTTTTGATGTAAAAAATTGCATGCACATACCTTTAAAATTAGTTCTGAATTATTAATATTATTAATATATGTCTACGTTAATATTTATTATTAACAGAACTTAAAAAGCTCTCTTATACAGTTTTTCATACCATTTAAATTCATATTGAATAATTGAAAATAGCGACATTAATGTCATTTTTTAGATAAAAAATATGTTAACAACTGTGAAAAAATTCCATCCCAAAATAAATACATCTAAATAAAGCAATACGCGGGCAGAGAACATGTCAAAAGACTAATATAGATTTAAATCCTACAAACGAATTTTTTTTTAAAGTAATTCTCAAAGCTCCTTATAATTTTCTATAAACTTCAATACATAACTAAGTTTTTATAATAATGCTTATCTAAATATTTTAGAGTACTACACAACTAATATTATTACGATACATTTTGTTTATGATCAGTTAGATTTATTGGTATTTGGTTGTAAAATAAATATGTTTTCTTCCCCAGAAAATGACCTTTTCCCAAATTCTATAGAAAGGAAGAACTCCCCCCTCCCATTTACCTTTCCAGCCTTCAAAAAAGTGAAAGCGCATCCCTTCCCTTTTCCTTTTGTTCACCACTCTCTCAAATAAAGCAGGTAGAAGAATGGATTCTCCCTCCAGGAAGGGGGAATAAAAATGGAATGAACAGGAATTTAGATAGAGTATTTCCTAGGGGTAGGGTTGTGAGCAGTGAAGGTTAATAGGCGAGCTGTTCTTTCCCCAACCGTCTTGATTCTTCTTAATTCTGTTCCCAGCTTTATCCACTACTCAAAAAAGTTGAGGCTTGCGAAGTAAAGTCAAATTTGCACTGAAAAATTAAGACTTTTGCTTCTCGTTTTAATATATTATATGCTCAGAAATAAATATTGAGCATATTTCACATTTCACATATGTTTTTTAAATACTTAAACTAAAATTTTGAAAATTTTATATATTATATAAAGTGTGTGTTCAAAGACCGTGTATAATTTTCATGCAAAAATATTGATATTATGGTATAAAAGTCCCCCCCCCACCTTTTTTGTCTCTCTCTTATTTTTCGACAATCGTATTTTTTTCTCAATAACTTAAATTGTTCTACATCATTGAAATTTGTATATGCTAAATAAATCATAGTATCTAGTATGTGTTATTTTTTTTTATATTTACAGTAACTTCTAGGGTACAGAGAGCTAGGTACAGTTGTATATACTTACATATATATATATATTTCACTTTTGACATTATAACTGTTTATAAATTATTTTATTTAATATACTTAAAATTATGATAGTATTTTGAACTTTGTATAAGATTTAATCACAATTCCTCTGGTAGGAAAAAATTATTGAAAAAATATTAATTTTTATATATTTTGTGTGTTAAAAATATTTTATTTATTCTCTGAGATAAGTATTGAGCACATTTCATTTTGTTTTAAATATTTATTTTTCTACTAAATCTTTAAATTTTTTTATATATTATATAAAATATATATCCCATGACCGTCTATAATTTTGGTGGAGAAATATTGATATTTATGGTATAAAATACCTGTTTGAAAATTTAAAAAAAAAATAATCGACAATTTTTATTTTCCAAAATCGTCAATTGTGCTTCAATTTTGAAATGTTAAATAAATTATATTTCCGTAGTTTGTGTTATATTTTGGTGTATTCACAATGATTTGTAGGATATAAAGGGTTGAATTATTTGTTTTTCAGTTTTAACAACTTTATACCTGGTTACAAATTATTTTAATTAGTACTTAAAATTATCCCAGTGTTTTGAAATATATGTAAGATTTGATAATCATGATTGTACTGCTCGGGGGCAGTAACGAATTTTATCAAATTAAAAAACAACTCGGGTATAATAGTAATCTAAAATATATTATGTCAATTGGTTTGCTTAGCTCAGCTGAGACCGGGAGCGTCACGTGACTACTCGAAATGGAAGAAGCGCGGTAGCCCGTCTTTCTCGTTAGCCCCGAATCGTGGCTTGCTGACGTCACAAACTTTAAATGCTCTATTACTGAATTGCGTTAGAGAAACATCATAATAACCTTAAAAATGATAATCATATTAACTAACGATTTACTGTGTCGAATTAAGCGTCTCATTTCCAATTAAAATATATCTTTGAATTGAAATTTGAATGAAATACAGGGTCATGAAAAATCGAAGAGTATGAAAAATAGGATTACAAATATCTCGGCAACTCATTATCTGATCAACTTCATTCTTTATGCAAAATTTATGTTTTTTTATTTTATTTTATATTTACTCCTTAAAATAAACAATTGCGAAAATTTTTAAAGCTTCTTCCCATTATTACATACTAAGTACATACCAAATTTCAAGTCCCTATCACAATTTGTTCGGGAGATAGAGCGTTTACAGACACACACAGAGAGACAGACGAACGGCATTTTTTTTTTTCTCAAAATGTGTTTTTCGGAATCTCCAGTGTCTGAAACGTGTAAATCCGTCAAAAAAAAAAAAAAATCCATTTGTAAAACGATTACAAGATTTACCCTATACTACGTATGATGGGTAAGTAATAATAACTTTTTCGTTTAAGAATTATAAAACAGTGCAAAAGCCCATTTTCAATAGGTATTATCAAAGAAACTATTCGTAAATGTTTCCGAAAATTACTGAAATCAAAATAAACATTGTTTTTTATAAATACTTCTTTAAATCTCGAAAATGTATTAATTAAACAAAAACGTAATTTGCAGAACAAATTATTTTTTTTTTTAAAAATGTCTGCAGTATTTAGACCCGAGAAGGCGCAGATATTAAGATATTTCATTCAGTTGTTTTTATATTTTATGTTAACCTTTTGGTAAAAGATATGATTAAACAAATTGAACTTTAAAAAATAAAAATAAAATTTTCATTTTGAGTACGGCCATCATACACTGAAATATAAAAAAAAAACCCATTTTTATTCAAATTTGGTTAATATATTTCTCGCTAAAGATCATTATTGGTGCAAAAGAGAGTTGAGATTAAATCACCTTATCTAATTTTAACTTGGAGTATGGTTGCTTATGAGAAAACATACAAATAAATCCATTTTTAAATTTTAGTTATGCAATTTTCTGTTTTGAAAATTTTTACGGCATCACGGACCAAACTGTGGGGGAGAGAAGCTTATTAGAAAATAAGATACTTTCGTGTTATAGCAGAAGAATTGCCAAGCCACTAAGATTTTTCGCCAAATTATAAAGGTTATATGACATTATAATAATATATCATGCATATCACATTTCGTGATGCATATGGCTAGGTTATAGTCATATATGACGCATATATGATTTATATATATGACATGTGCGTAAAACACATATGACGAAAATAGTACGTATATAATGAGGTATACTGGCACATATATGAGTTTTTCGAGTACATATATGCGTGTATATGATGTATATATATACGCTTTGAGATGATCTTTGCGAAATCATAGCTGCAACCTTGGCATATTCGTAATTCTGGGAGCCACTATAAAATGAAACTACTGAAAATAACTGGATTTATGTATGTTACTGTGTTAAAATAACATGGAGGAGTGATACTGGGAGATAAATAAGCAATGGCGATACCGCGTCATGCTTAAAGAATCAGAGTCCATAAGCCATGTTTTTGTCCCATGAAATAGCTTAAAACTCGATTTTGTTATACTGACTTAATTATTTCACTTTTTAATATTAGAAGGAGTATCCTGTACGATTTCAACAATAGTTTTTTCATTTTGTTCGGGTTTATATGACTTACAAAAGCTCAAAGTTCGTATTCTTGGTAGTTTTTGATGAAAAATATGCAATTCCTCCTAATTTTACCTCAATTATTTATATGAGCGCAATCGTGCAACACTTTCTTCTTAACATATATTAAAAAATACATCAAAATGTACAATATACGTAAAAATAAAAGTGTTGCAAAGCTGCGCTCATAGTAAAATATTAAAAAATATATTAAAAATTGAAGTACAATTAGGAGAAATTGCGTGTTTTTTAATCAAAAACTACGAATAATACGAACTTTGAGCTTGTGTAAGTTATATAAATCCGAACAAAATGCAAAAACTATTGTTGAAATGGTACAGGATAAACCTTCTAATATTAAAAAGTGAAATAATTAAGTCGGTATAACAAAATCGAATTTTAGTCTTATTTCATGGGCCAAAAACACGGCTTATGGACCCTGATCCTTTCTGAAGTTGCTAAAGGTAAAGAGCGCTTTTGGGAATCATGGGTAACTCTGAAGAGGTTATTGTATACATTCGTTCGTGGCTATGTCATATTTCCGTAGTTTAAGAAGCATTCTTTTTTTTTTTTACAGATAACCAGAGGTATTTTTCTGGTCATTCTGAGTTTTAGAGGGTTTTCTGAAATGGTTACTCAAACACAAGCCAGGCTATTATGAAGGTTTTCCACACTGTAAAAAATGGGTACTCAAAATTGAGTAAAAAGTACTCAATTTTGAATGCGTCACATACTCAAAATAGCTCCGATCCAAATGTACTCAAAATTGAGAAACACATGTACTCATTTTTGAACCCATGGATGTATTCAAATATGAACTCCTATGTACTCATTTTTGATCCCATGGATGTATTCAAATTTAAATTTTTTTATGTCGTTAAAATAAAATTTATAGGATAAAAAAAAAGTTACTTCGCGAGGACAACCTTATAAAGTATTATACATACATTTCTGCTCATTTTTTTCATTCCTGCGTGAGTTTATAGTAATTAACAAACCCTTGCCCAAGAGAGGAATCGAACCCGCGATGTCGTGTTTACTAACCTGACGACCCAAACCAACGTGCCATGAGGGGGACACGCCTTCTTCTCAAATGTTGTTAGTTATTTTGAAACTCTCCCTCTATCCCTTCCTAACAGTATCTGGCATCTGGCGCCATCTGTTAGGAAGGGATAGAGGTTTTAAATATGTTTTTAAGGATGTACAGTACAGTGCCTGTCTATATGTGTTAAAGATTAAAATAATGTCTGAAGTAACAGGTAGTTCGAAGAAATATTAATTAAAAAATGACATTAGAAAAGATCATAGATTGAAATACTAAAATTACAAACTTTGTAAAATTATAATTTATAAAATATTAAATTTTAGCGTAATTCATAAATTTGTAAGCCAAATCAGTTTAGTTTAATACCAATTTGCATAGCTATAATTTGCAAAGATATTATGTTATGAAACTTTTAAATAACACAATATTGTCTCACGTTAAAAAAGTTAAAATAAATTTTAAAAAAATTAGTGGGAAAAAAATCATAATTTTGTAGTACTATCAAGAAAAAAAAAAGATGTGTAAAATGTGAGGGGAAAAAAAAGAGTAAATGTGTTGTAGTGGATCCACTTTGATGAAAATCCTGAAGAATCAGATTCACTTTTCATTTCTCTTATTCTTCGTTTTTCTTTCAAATAATAGCTTTTTAGACTCCGTAATTTCGTCATTACACATTATGAAATATACAAGTATGTTGGGTTTGATCATATGTTCATTTTTGATCCAAAAATACTCATTTCGAAATGAGTACATGAACTTACTCATTTTTGAAAATACATATGTTCATTTTTGATCCAAAAATACTCATTTCGAAATGAGTACATGAACTTACTCATTTTTGAAAATACATATGTTCATTTTTGATCCAAAAATACTCATTTCGATATGAATACATGAACTTACTCATTTTTGAAAATGCACATGTTCATTTTTGATCCAAAAATACTCATTTCGAAATGAGTACATGGACTTACTCATTTTTGAGTACTTCATTTTTTACAGTGCACACATAACTCAATAAAGAAAGTTCCCGAATAGTAACATTTAATTAAACATGCCATCTTCTTATTCTTTTCAAACGTGAAAAAAAAAATCTTACTTTGAAACTTTTTATAAAAACAATAGAAAGTTTGCTTTATTTACTTTTAATCTGAGATATGAATCAAATAAAGATCTTGGTATTACATTAAGCTGGAAGAATCAAGAAAAATAACAAGGATATCATCTAACGTCAAATGTTATTTTCAAAAGAACTTCTCATGTTCAACCAGTACGGCATATCTCAAGACATTTTTTTTTATTTTGATTCAGTTTTATTGATACTAGGGGATCCATCCAGACTTCCCGGGATACAGAATTTATGTGACAATTATTTTTATTTTATTGAAAACTCAGATAAAACTTGATGAATCTTTTATTGAAAACTGAATTGATTTTTTACATTTAATATATATATATATTTTTACGTTGTCCACTAACAACACAAAAAAAGCATTTTTATATGAAAAATATCAATTACATGTTCAAATAAAGTTTTGGAAATTTATTGAAAATATTCGTATTAAGATTCAAAAGTCTTTAATAAAAATTTAATAAATGGTAGAACACATTTTACAACAAAAAGTTTTAGCATATGAAATCAGAATCGTAACTTATTTAAGTAAAAAAAAAACAAGGTCTCTTGCTCCAATCGGCATGCGAAATTTTTTTTAGAACTTGAAAAAATGAATATTTTGTGATATCTTTAACAATGAATATACATTGCAATGACTGTATTTTAACAAAATTTCCAACAAACTTTCCTTTCTTTTTCTTTGTAACAAATGTAACGCTATTGTGAGAAGCGATAGGAATAGCCATGATCCATGTCCCAGTAGAGTTGAACTAGACTACTTTTTTTTTGTAATTGACATTAAATACGTTCTCACTGAAACTTTTATCATAAAATTATTAATTGTTAACCATTGGGAAAATGGTTGTTGTTTTCGGTCGAGAATGAACCTCTTGGCGTCGTCACTTTATTTTATTAAGCGTTTTTAACGAAATTCTGTAACTTTTAGAAGAATTTTTTAAGCGTTTTTAACGAAATTCCTTACTTTTAGAAGAATTTTTTAAGCGTTTTTAACAAAATTCTTTACCTTTAGAAGACTTTTTTAAGCGTTTTTAACGAAATTCTTTACTTTTAGAAGAATTTTTCTTTGAATAGGCAATAGAAATGCATAAAATCTTTACAAAAACGTTAAAGTTACAAAAAGGATATATGCAAACTATCAGATATGAAAAAAAGCCGAATTCAAAAATGGACGTCGGATGAGAAATCGTCTTATAAAGCAAAAAACGTGATCTTCAACTTTAATTTCCTCAAAATACCTTTAGCTCATACATCAACCTAAACAAGAGTTAAAGTTATTGTAGAAAAGACCAGACAAAATATTAAGGTATATTGGTTAACATATATTGGTTAACATATATTGGTTAGCACTTTCCCTTTATTTGCACGACTTAATGTTACTCAATAGCGTTCAGTTGCTTCTGTTATCAACTTACTCGTTTGAACAATTCTTCCAGACAGTATGTTGTTAAATATTATTATGCATCGCGCAACGTTTATCGTTTGCTGGTTGAAACATCTGCGACATCGACATGCGATGATGGAAAGGCGCATTGCTTACAATCGAATGACGAATGCATTCAACGCTGTCAGGGGTGCGATGGAGAGATTGATTGTGTGATGGTTCAGACGAATACTTTTTCGAGGGCAGAGAATGCCAGGATCTCTTCAACTGTAGTAATGGAAAATGTGTTTATTTGTAGCAGTATGCAACGGTTATGATAACTGAGGCGATGGTTTAGACGAAATGTTTTTACATAGTTGTTCGTCGTTGTTAAATACTTTGATACAGCTTTCGGAACATTTTCCCAATGGTTGTTGTAATTTGTTAAATTACAATTATTATTATTATTATTATTGTTATTTATTTTACGTTTTAAGCGGTAGTTATGTTTGGTTTGGAGTGAGGCACTGTATTCATTGATTGGAAAAGTGCATTAAGACTCCCGTTCCTATACAATGTTTTTTGTTGTAGTGTACTCTACCACCTCTTAAAGTTTCTCTAAGTTACTTTTGACTAATCCTGTATATAAATTTGGCCATTGCCTTCCATTATTAGGTATTTTATGTTTCTGAGTTTCTAGTTGTAATATTATTGGGTGTATTTTTTCTATCGAATTCTTATTATAAGTTAATTTATATTGATTCGAATATCTTCTGATTTAATACTTATATTATTTGCAAAAAATTATATATATATATATATATATATATATATATATATATATATAATATAGATCAAATTGTATATCCTCTTTTATTTAAAGTTAGTTAAAAAGTATATTCATAATTCAAAATATCTGAAGCCAAAGTATTATTTTTAAATTTTGAATTTCCTTCGTAAAAACAATGCCTTATACTTTGTGTTTATTTACGTGTCATACTTTTATCGGAAATTATTTCACTTATAATAAAATAAATAAGTTAGTGAAAATATTCACGAATGATAATTATTTAACTGTAAAATGCGCTCAAAAGCTTCCCGAAGTCTTTATTACTCCAGAAACGCTTACTCGACGTTTATTACAGTGGGGAAATCCTACAGACAATATCTTGCACTCATTTTACGTATTTAAAGTAAAAATGAAGACGTAGATAGGTGCTCGCCCAATTTTCATGCCCCAGAGCTCTTTCTTTTATCTTTTGTTGAAAGTCAGCGAAATATGAATCCGTCTTTGGGGAAAACCAATTTTACTTGAACATTTCATGTCTACGACTACATTTTAGGTAGATTTCGTAAGAAATACTACCTGTTACATTCTGCCCTAAGTTGAAATTTTTGAAATATTTTGCAGATCTACACCGATCATGACTTCCAGAACCCAAAACCATCCCCAGTTCAAAACTTTATCTATCTATCTATCTATGTCACTTTTTTATGGACACGTTAAATTCAATAATTCTGCACAAATCTCTTCCAAACTGATACATAAAATCAAGGGGCATAAAATCTCGGTCAAGTTCGTTAATCGGCAAAATAGAACCAAAGGGGGGGGGGGGAATAGAGGGGCTTTTTGTGAAAACAGACAAAACCCCATAACTTCTTAATTATGGTACGTATCGAATCCGTTTAAAGCTATTGTTACTTCTAGGAAAAGGGCCGAAAATTTATGTATGACAGATTTTTGAGAACATTAAAAATGGCCCCAAGAGCGGGGAAACGAAAGAAAAAGAAAGAAGAAAAAAATTCATAAGATATCAAATTCACAATATATCAAATCCGCTTAAATTTATTATAAATCCTCTTAATATTATCTAAAACTTTTATATTGACAAGTTTTTATAAGACCAACCCTTATAGCAAAAATAATAATAATAATAATAATAAAAACAAAAAAAGCCCTGCCGGCTCCGCCTACAAACAAGTTAGATTTCGAAGTGGGCGGACTCAACTGTGGCATCATGGCAAAAAGGTCATTTCTTCCGCAATTCCCAACAAACAGCTGCCCCACGGTCTGCGTCTTCGAAATCTACCTGTGCCTGTAGGCCGAGCCATCAGGTGTTTTTTTTTACACTCTTTTATTTAACTCAATATGGTTTTTAATTGTAAAGATGAAATTTTGTTATCCATTTTTCACTAACATTCTTTCAAATGTACTAGAAGTCAAATAAAAGAAAACTGCCCAGTTAAACTGACGGCATTGAGCTCACAGGCTATTCACACTAACTGTAAATTATATTCTTATTTCAAAGAATTTGAAATAAGCCCTCGAAAAATGAAGAAATCGACAATATATCAAGAGGGGGGAACCATCCCCCGTTTCTCCTTCTTATAATTAACCAATGAACCCATATAAAACTAATCAGAGAAGCGCCTTACCACAATGAACCTATATACAAAATTTGAAAAAATCGGATAATTCTGCATGAAAAATCCATTTATCTAAATTAAGGGGGTGGGGGGTTAGCCCCCCGTCCCCCCTTTATACTTAACCAAAGAACCCCCAAAACTAATCAGAGAAGCGCCTTATCACAATGAACATATATATAAAATTTGAAGAAAATCGGATAATTCTGCTTAAAAAACCCATTTATCTATATCAAGGGGGGTTAGTCCCCCCCGTTCCCCCCTTTATACTTTACCAGTGAACCCCCAAAACTAATCGGGGAAGTGCCTTACCACAATGAGCCTATATACAAAATTTGGAGTAAATTGGATAATTCTGCATGAAAAACCCATTTATCAAAATTAAGGGGGGGGGGGGTAGCCCTCGTTTCCCTCCTTTACACTTCACCATTGAACCCCCAAAACTAATCAGGGAAGCCCCTTACCACAATGAGCCCATATAGAAAGTTTGAAGAAAATCGGATAACTCTGCATGAAAAAAATCATTTATCTAAAATAAGGGGGGAGGATTAACCCCCCCCCGTTACCCCCTTTATACTTAACCTATGAACCCCCAAAACTAATCAGGAAAGAACCTTATCACAATGAACCTATATGCAAAATTTGAAGAAAATTGGACAATTCTGCATGAAAAAACCATTTATCCAAATTAAGGGGGGTTAGACCCCCGTTCCCCCCCCTTTATAATTAACCAACGAATCCTCAAAACTAATCAGGGAAGCGCCTTATCACAATGAACCTATAAACAAAAGTGGAAGAAAATCGGATAACTCTGCATGAAAAATTCATTTATCTAAATTAAGGGGGAGGATTCCCCCCCCCCCGTTAGCCCCTTTATACTTAACCTATGAACCCCCAAAACTAATCAGGAAAGAACCTTATCACAATGAACCTATATACAAAATTTGAAGAAAATTGGACAATTCTGCATGAAAAAACCATTTATCTTAATTAAGGGGGGTTAGCCCCCCCGTTCCCCCCTTTATAGTTAAACAATCAATCCTCAAAACTAATCAGGGAAGCGCCTTATCACAAGGAACCTATAAACAAAATTGGAAGCAAAACGGTTATTTCTGTCAAGAGTTATCGCGTTACGTACGTACATACATACATACATACATACATACATACAGAACGGGCAGGCACATAAGCTCTCAGGCTTTGACAGCCTGTGAGCTAAAAAATGAAGTTCACAGGGTCTTTCAGATGGCAATACAACATTTCAATATCTTTAGAACTTAATTGCAAATTAACAAATTAATTTTAGGGTATTTTCTCCTTTTCCCGCCACAGCTTAATTTCCAAATATTCTTGAGGGTTACAATAGTATGCGAGTTATAACAACAATGGACTTAATGATGCGCCAAAACACGCTTGCCAAAATAGGCCAAATGACTGTGGCACTAAAACGATTCAATTTTAAACACTAAATAGGAGAAAATAAATGTAAATAAAAAATTAATGTGTAATAATAAAAAAAAATAAAAAAAGCTTTTATTAATTAATTTTTCATAAATATTAAATTATGATTATACGTTGAGAAATCAATTTAGAAAGCATAAAAGTAAAGTTTATATAATATTTGCTGTTTTTTCTTTTTTTGGCCATATATTAGGACCGATATCAGGACCGATCTTTTAGTTTTAAATTTAAATCTAAAATTTAATTTAAATTTAATAAAATTTAAATAATTATAGAAATTTAATTTAATTTAATAAAATTTAAATAATTATAAAAATTTAATTTAATTTAATAAAATTTGATTTCAATTTTAAAATTAAATCACTAACATTAAGGATTTCCGAAATTTAGCGAATGTGTCATTTAATGAAATTTTACGAATATCGTTATTTTGCGTTCTATCAATATGACAGTACGCTACGGAAGAATTTTTGAAGACGTTCGGAAAATGCTAAATTACGATATCGCTGAATAGACTTAACAACTTTCCAGTGTTTTATATTTTTTTAGCTCACAGGCTATCAAAGCCTGAGAGCTTATGTGCCCGCCCGTTCTATATGTATGTACGTATGTACGTATGTACGTAACGCGATAACTCTTGACAGAAATAACCGTTTTGCTTCCAATTTTGTTTATAGGTTCCTTGTGATAAGGCGCTTCCTTGATTAGTTTTGGGGATTGATTGGTTAACTATAAAGGGGGGGAACGGGGGGCTAACCCCCCTTAATTTAGATAAATGGTTTTTTCATGCAGAATTGTCCAATTTTCTTCAAATTTTGCATATAGGTTCATTGTGATAAGGTTCTTTCCTGATTAATTTTGGGGGTTCATAGGTTAAGTATAAAGGGGCTAACGGGGGGGTCTAATCCTCCCCCCTTAATTTAGATAAATGAATTTTTCATGCAGAATTATCCGATTTACTTCAAATTTTGTATATAGGCTCATTGTGGTAAGGCACTTCCCTGATTAGTTTTGGGGGTTCATTGGTTAAGTATAAAGGGGGGTCGGGGGGGCTAACCCCCGTTAATTTAGATAAATGGATTTTTCATGCAGAATTATCCGATTTTCTTCAAATTTTGTATATACGTTCATTGTGGTAAGGCGCTTCTCTGATTAGTTTTAGGGGTTCATTGGTTAATTATAAGAAGGAGAAACGGGGGGATGGTTCCCTCCCTTAATATATTGTCGATTTCTTCATTTTTCGAGGGCTTATTTCAAATTCTTTGAAATAAGAATATAATTTACAGTTAGTGTGAATAGCCTGTGAGCTCAATGCCGTCAGTTTAACTGGGCAGTTTTCTTTTATTATCATATGTTATTCGTTCAAAAAATAATCATCTACTTTAATTTTAAAAAAAATTAAATATACCGGGTGATTATAATTAAAGTTACGATTTCAAAAATCGATAATTTTAAAACTACTGGTCAGAATGACTTGATATTTTAGCAGAACAATCGTGAGGCAATGGAATTTTGTTTGGCGAAGGAAAAAATAGTTCCAAATTGTGCCGATAGATGGCGTTGTCAGGGTAATGTCAGGGGAAAGACCAAAAATGTATTCTTGAACCCTTTCCGGCGCGGTGTAAATTTGTTTGCAAAATGATGAAATAATAGACTGACACCGGAATTTACAAACGAATCCATTAGTAAAAAGAAACTTGCTTATTTTCTGGTTCTTAATGAAAGGAAAATTTTAATTAAATATTCTTGGTGCCGTTTGTCAGTTTTAGAATTAAAATTGGGTGTCCTTTTTTGTGACCACCGCCCGTTAAAGGGTTAAACATAGGAATGATGTTGCCAAAAGGAAAAAAATAGAGTTTAGAGATTTACTAAAAATTTATTAGCGAAAAGACAAGACTACGTGTTTACAGCGACGACAGCGATAATGACAAAAAATGAAAAAAAAAAAGAGCTTCATGGAACAAACACCTTACTGATTATTAAGGCATAAGTTGCTCAATATGCCCTCCGCCTTGTTCCGCTACTAATTGGAAGCGCAAAACGGCATGCTCCACAACAGATCGGAGGGTATCTGTACTAATGCAATAGGTGTGTTGTGTGATGCTTGCTTTCAAGTCGGCTAGATTCTGAATTCGCCCGCTATAAACAACATTCTTCAGGTACCCCCAAAGCCAGAAATCACACGGGTTTAAGTCGGGGGAACGTGGCGGCCACGTTGTTGGAAAATGGCGGCTTATGATCCTATCATCTCCGAAATTATCACTCAGTAGCTGCTTCACAGTAGTAGCAATGTGCGGAGGAGCGTCATCTTGCATGAATATTATGCGATCCACACACTGACGCTGTTGAAGTGCCGGAAGAACATGGTTACGCAAAAGTGCTTCATACCGCTTGCCAGTAACTGTGCAGGTAACGGGAGCCGCAGGTGTGATCTCCTCGAAGAAAAATGGACCGACGATAAACGCTGCCGTTATTCCGCACCACACAGTGACCTTTTCAGACTGAAGAGGTAATGGCTGTAGCTGGGACGGATTCTCGGTCTCCCATATCCTGCAATTTTGCGTATTTACAGAACCTTGCAAATGAAAGTGGGCTTCGTCAGACCACAGAATGTTCCATGGCCATCCGTTGTCCACTTCCATCCGGGCAAGAAATTGTAGTGCAAAAGATTGACGTGCTTCCAGGTCAGCAGGTAGCAACTCCTGCACATGAGTTATCTTGTACGGATAACAGCGTAAGACGTTCCGTAGGACTTTACGCACCGTGCTGTTCGGTATATCCAGCATTCGGCCAATCCCCCTTGCACTGCTGATTCCAGCATCACTGTCAGTATGTTCCTGTAATGCTGTAGCCACATCTTCCACTGCCGCAGCTGAAACTGGTTTCCTTCCTCTACCTCGTTTAATGTCAAATGAACCGGTCTCTTCGAATTTAGCAATCATTTTTTTCAGACCATTTGTTGTTATTGGACCTTTTTTTATGGATTTTAATGTCCGAAACTTCCTAATAGCTGTAAGTGCACAGTCATCGTTTTTATAAAAGAGCTTGAAGAGCAGAGCGCGATCCTTCATAGTCAGAGTCATGATGAAGCATTCAGGCAAAGAGCTGCTGCTCTGCATTTTTATGGTTGCTATGTCTGCGGTGCGCATGTCACGTATTAGTAATTTGTATATCTTCAGGCAATGTGAACCCAGACAGCGCCATCTATGGGCACATTTTGAAACTTTTTTTGTCCTTCGCCAAACAAAATTCCATTGCCTCACGATTGTTCTGCTAAAATATCAAGTCAATCTGACCAGTAGTTTTAATTAAAATTATCGATTTTTGAAATCGTAACTTTAATTATAATCACCCGGTATTTGATTAAAATTTTCCTTTCATTAAGAACCAGAAAAATAAGCAAGTTTCTTTTTACTAATGGATTCGTTTGTAAATTCCGGTGTCAGTCTATTATTTCATCATTTTGCAAACAAATTTACTCCGCGCCGGAAAGGGTTCAAGAATACATTTTTGGTCTTTCCCCTGACATTACCCTGACAACGCCATCTATCGGCACAATTTTGAACTATTTTTTTTCCTTCGCCAAACAAAATTCCATTGCCTCACGATTGTTCTGCTAAAATATCAAGTCATTCTGACCAGTAGTTTTAAAATTATCGATTTTTGAAATCGTAACTTTAATTATAATCACCCGGTATGTTTAAAATAAAAGGATCACCAATTTCACTTTTAATAAAATCCATAAGTTAGCGAAAATATTCACGAATGAGGATTTAATTATACTTCCATATTTTCCGAGAATAAGCCGTCAAATATCTAGAATTTTGAAAAGATTCGATTTTAAAGTAATTTATGAATCATTTAGCAAAATCAAATTTACAGATCTCAAATATCCAATTGACAGATTTTCACATTGAGGAATTTATAAGATATCTTGCGAGTGTGATTGAATGTACATAGGTCAAACTAAGCGACCCCTTAAGGTCCGCTTGGGAGAACATAAAAAATTTTTTTTTTAATTGTGACACTAAACGATCGGTGATTGCTAACCATAGATGGTCTAACAATCACAGTTTTAATTTTTCAGAGGGTTCAATAATTCAGAAATGCTCATCGATTTACGACCTTGATTTTTGGGAAGCTTATCATATACGGAAGAATTAAGTCAACTTAGTTAATAATATGTCCAGTACACCAGTTTTCAAATGTCTGGCTACCTTTCATTTAATTCATTCCCTTCGTCCCCCCCCCTTTTTTTTTCTCCTCCGTACTTAAACGAGTCCAGTCTGGCCGGGTGCTTCTATTGGTCTCCTACGTCACATGTGCTTCCTGCCTCCGCTGTTGTTTTGAAAAACTCACCGCTATTCAATCTAGGGCGTGTGGGGGGGGGGGGGGCACACAAGCATATTTACATGGCTGAACTTTAGAATCGGTTTTTTAATCTTTTAAATTTGGCACTGATGATGGAGCTTTTGGGGCTCCGAAACAGCTGTTTGCCCTTTTATATATTTTTATTTGTGCTATTTTACGTTGATCATTTATTTTTAATATTTTTAATATTTTTAATTATTTAACTGTAAAATACAATCGAAAGCTTCCCAAAATCTTTACTCCAGAAACGCTTACTCGACTTTTATTACAGTGGGGAAATACTACAGACAACATTTTCCACTCATTTCACGTATTTAAAGTAAAAACTAATCGGATGTGCCAATCTCAAAACTTTCTTCTATCTCTTTCCCATACACTAAAAAGAATCCGCAACAATTTATATCAAGGTCTAACTGAATCTAAAGTGTTATTAAATTCCGTGTATTAGTTCTTGAGCTATGACTATTGCTAAAATCGCGTAAATCGTGCAAAATGCAGCATAGCAGCGCCACCTGTTGGGAGATTTAGATCAAAACCTAATAAACAGCAACTTATGTCAACGTCTAACTGAATCTGAAGTTTGATGAACATCCGTGCAATAGTTCTTGAGATATAGTTATCGTGTTAATAATGAAAAAAAGAAGCATAGCAGCGCCACCTTTTGGGCAATTTACACCAAAACATAACCAGCATCTATTTATGCCAAGGTCTAACAGAATCTGAAGTTTGATGAACATCCGTGCAATAGTTCTTGAGATATAGTTATCGTGTTAATAATGAAAAAAGAAGCATAGCAGCGCCGCCTGTTGGGCAATTTACACCAAAACATAACCTGCATCTATTTATGCCAAGGTCTAACAGAATCTGAAGTTTGATGAACATCCGTGCAATAGTTCTTGAGATATAGTTATCGTGTTAATATTGAAAAATAGAAGCATAGCAGCGCCACCTGTTGGGCAATTTACACCAAAACATAACCAGCATCTATTTATGCCAAGGTCTAACAGAATCTGAAGTTTGATGAAATTCCTTGCATTAGTTCTTGAGATATAGCTATCGTAAAAGTCTACCGTAAAAAAAAGTGGTATAGCAGCGCCACCTGTTGGGATATGTACACCAAAACGTAATCCCGGTCTATTTATGTCAAGGTCTAACTGAACCTGAAGTTTGATGAAAATAAATGTATTAGTTCTTGAGATAAAGCTATTGCGGAAATCGCGAAAAATTCAGCATAGCAGCGCCACCTGTCGGGCGATTTTCACCAAAAACTAATCAACACCAATTTATTTCAGGGACTAACTGAATTTAAAGTTTTATTAAATTTCGTGCAATAATTCTTGAGATAGAGCGCTCACAAAATTTTTGCCACATACAGACATACAGACAGACAGAGTCACAGACAAACGTTCTAAAAATTGTCAAATCGTGTTCAGGACCTTCTAAAACGCGTAAATCCGTCGAAAACCGGAAGTCGAAAATTTTCATGAATCCAATACTTTCTTCTCGTAAAGATAGAAGAAAGTAATGAAGGCAAAGATAGGTGCGCGCACAATTTTCATGCCTCGGAGCTCTTTTCTTTTAATCTTTTATTGAATGTCAGCGAAATATGAATTCGTCTTTGGGGAAAACGAATTTTACTTGAACATTTCATGTCTACGACTTCAATTTTTTACACTCTTTTATTAAACTCAAAATGGTTTTTGTAGGTAAAGTTTGAATTTTGTAATCTATTCTTCACTAATTTTCTCATATATGCAACATTGAATTATGTTCACAAGTGTGTTTCCCATGACAATACAACATATCAATATCTTTACAACTTAATTGCAAATAAACACATTACTTTTAAGGTATTTTTCCCTTTACCCGTCGCAGGCTAATCGCCAAATATTCTGGAGGGTTGCAATAGTATGCGAGTTACAGCAACAATGGATTTAATAAAATTCCAAAACACACTCGCTAAAAGAAACGAAATGGCTGTGATACTGAAACGACTCAAGTTTAAACACTAAAAAGGAAAAAAAATAATGTGTCATAATGAAAAAAATTCGTTTTTATCAATTATTTCTTTAATAATTGTTAAATTATGATTATACGTTGTGAAATCAATTTAGAAATCATAAAAATATAGTTTAAATAAAGTTTGCTTTTTTTTTCCTGGTGGGCCATATCTTAAACCTTTCAGAACCCCTTTTTTCCCTGGGGGGGGGAGGGGGATTACTTTAAAGTTTAAAAAAATAAAAGTAGCTCTCACAACGTTAAATCACAAACGTTAAGGATTGCCGAAATTTAACGAATATGATTATTTTGCGTTCTATTAACTTGACAGTAGGCTAAAGAGGAATTTTTGAATACGTTTGGAAAATGTTAAATTACGACATTGTTAAATAGACTTAACAACTTTCCAGTGTTTTATATTTTTTTATAATAACTTATCTGTTTAGAAAAAAAGCATCTGTTTTAATATAAAAAAAAAAGAAATATATGTTTAAAATAAAAGAATCACCAATTTCACTTTCAATATAATCCATACGTTGGCGAAAATATTCACGAATGAGAATTATTTAACTGTAAAATACGTTCGAAAGCTTTCCGAAAGCTTTACTCCAGGAATGCTTACTCGACGTTTATTACAGTGGGGAAATCCTACAGACAACATCTTCCACTCATTTCACGTATCTAAAGTAAAAATGAAGATGAAGTTAGGTGCGCGCCCAATTTTCATGCCTCAGAGCTCTTTTCTTTTTCATCCTTTATTGAATGTCGGCGAAATATGAATCCGTCTTTGGGGGATACCAATTTTACTTGCACATTTCATCTTTTTGAATATATGTGTCCCGCTTTGCATTAAAGGGGGAAATAGAATTTTTTCTGTCATCTCTTAGAAAAAAATATTTACAGTAAAACACTCTAAATAACGAACACCTCGGGAGCGCAGAAATTGTCCGCTATTCGGAGGTGTCCGCTATTTGGAAAACCTCAGAAATTCACAAAATCGTTAAGAAATGCTTAATGTTTCATTAATTTAGCTTTTATATGTCCGAGAACCTCTATTATATGATTAATCAGAAATTAAAATTATTTTTTGAAACAATAAAACTAAAATAATATTGTACATACATTTTTCCACTGTTTATTACATTCTTACGAAAAAAATCTATTACAAAAGATTGCTTTTGCTTGCGATTAAATTTAATTTGTTTTCTATGTGAAGTTTTTATTCTATGAGTAGTTTTAATCCTTCTGAATCATATCTTTAAAAAAATAAAAAAAAGTGTAACTGCTCATTGCATTTTGCTACTTCTTGTAAATTCTCGATATTGCAGGAAACATCCCCTTTTTCCAGTATTCTGAATCATATCACTAATAGAGTCAGCTTTTGTCGAAGATTCTGAAGGAATATAATAGCCTACATCAGGGCTGTCCAATGCGGCACACGCGGGCGCCATGACGCCCTTTCAAAGTTTTCTTGGCGCCCTTTTGAAAGTTACCTGTTACTATCATTTAAAAAAAAAATTCTACTGCATAGGATGATTTATTTAAAATCCTTGATATTTGAGTGAGAGCAAATTTTTCTCTGGAAGTTTATTTCACGCATCAAGAATCAAAAATGTACTTTAAAAATTTTAAAAACTCAAAGCCTTAAAATCATATAATCTGAGTTCTTTGTCGACCTCTAAAGCCTTTTCCTGAATCAAAAGCCCACTGATAGGAATTTTTTTTAATGAAGTGAAGTAAACTAATTCAGAATTATAGAACCAATTTCAATGGAATCAGTACTCCTCAATTTCACATTTTTGGTGTTGGAGTTAGTAATCCACAAATTCCTCATTTATTGTTTATTTCGTAAAATCTCTCGCACTTGTGATTTACTTATTTTAACATTTTTGGCAAGTATCAGTAAACTCGATTTCTGTTTTTCACATTCATTTACACTTATAATTTCAAATTTTTCTTTTAAAGTTAATCGCTTTCGTTTTGAGGTCATTTGCTAAACATTAATCACAAACAAGTCACTAAAATCAGAGTACGTAGAACTCAATATATTTAGAAAACGATAAAAATGGTGTTAACATATTTTGAAGCTTTGGGAGAATCCTCAGGCCACCCCCTACATTTATCTGTGGTCACAACAATTGTGATACATTGACCTGATAAATTTAGAGGATTTTTACTTTTTTTCCTATTTTCTTTCTCGTTACAAAATCATTTTTCAAAATCATTCAATCATTCATCCTATATCGCCAAAACTTCTGTCCGCTATTCAGAGGTTAAACATAGAAAAATTTAGGTTTTGGGAGTGGGGATTGGAAAAGTGTCCGTTAAATAGAGGTGTCCGCTATTCGGGAGTGTCCGTTATGGAGATTTTACTGTATTTACTTTACATAAATTTTCTTTGCTCTATTTTTTTTTTTAGTTTTATCCATTTATTTATTTTTTTAGGGATGAAATTAAATTGTCCTAATGACGATAGATGTACTTTTACTGTATATATATATATTTTTTTTTTCCTAAGGTTTTGCGTATTATAATTCAGGCTTCGGAAAGTGTGATTTTATGCCAAATGATATAAACAGCTCCGAAAACAAAACTAATGAGATTTTATGTTTATTGCTTACCCATCATACGTAGTATAGGGTAAATCTTGTAATCGTTTTGAAAATCGAAAAAAAAAATTTAACGGATTTACACGTTTCAGACACTGGAGATTCCGAAAAACATATTTTTAGAAAAAAAAATTGCCCGTCCGTCTGTGTGTGTGTCTGTAAACGCTCTATCTCCCGAACAAATTGAGATGCAATTTGGTATGTACTTAGTATGTAATAATGGGAAGAAGCCTATTTAATTTCAATAACCTCGATTAACCGGAACTATTTTTTTCGGACTCTCGAAATATTCATTCTGATAAAAGGTATATAAAAATTTTCGAAATTGTTTATTTTAAGAAATGAATATAAAAGACAATAAAAAAACAAATTTTGCATAAAGCATGAAGTCGATCGGATAATGAGTTGCCGAGATATTTGGAATCCTATTTCCCACACTCTTCGATTTTTCATGACCCTGTATTTCATCCAAATTTCACTTCGAAGATATATTTTAATTGGAAATTTGATGCTTAATCAGATGCAATAAACCGCCAGTTAATAGGATTATTATTTTGGTGTTATAAGGATATTTCTTTCAAGCAATTCAGTAATCGAGCTTTTAAAGTTTATGACGTCATCAAGCTACGATTTTATTTGAATTGCAATGCATTTTATAAGTAGTTTACACATTTTTTTTTAAATATTTTACATTATGCATATCCATTATAGGTAAGTATGACGGTGGCCCCCAACGACTAGTTTTTATATGTATTTATATCTATATAAACATTTTATTTACATATACAAGTTACTTCTGTATATAAAAAGAGATAAATCGCACTTTATATTAAATAAATTGTATAAATATTGAAAAAATTAGTTGTGTATATGAAACAGTTGAAAGAAAATATATCGCCAAATATCCTTCTCTCACCAAGGTCATTTTCTTTATTTCGCCAAAGGCCCCTATACTGGAAAAGTACCGATGACTATTCTTTTAAACATCATGAGTAACATCATAGGCATGGAGTTGTAAGGGACTGTGGGGCTCGCCCCCTCCCCCTCCCAATAACTTTCTAATTCATGTTATGCTCGAACAGATATAAAAAATTCTCATTTTCTGTAACTTTTCAGTAATTTATTATTTTTTTAAAGCCCTTCGCAAACGACAAACACAACCTAGAAAAAGATTTAACATCGCGTATGGCAAAATACAGAGATGCTTTTCTTTCTTTTCTCACAGTTGAATAAACATTGATATTTTAAATTTCTGACCCTTGGAACTAAAATTAAACAGACGAATTTTTTGGTGCCAGAATGCTCCAATATTTCATAAAATTCAAAGGATATAACTCGGTAAATTTTGGTCATGGAACTTGTACTGATGTACTTGTCGAATCATGAAAAAATTTTTTTTAGATTATTATTTTAGATTTCTAAATTAGATATTACTCGACGTTTATTACAGTGAGGAAATCCTACAGACAATATCTTCCCCTCATTTCACGTATTTAAAGTAAAAATGAAGATGAAGTTAGCTGCGCGCCCAATCTTCCTGCCTCAGAGCTCTTTCTTTTCGTCTTTATTGAACGTCAGCGAAATATGAATGCGTCTTTGGGGAAAACCAATTTTACTTGAACATTTCATATCTACGACTACATTTTTTTCCCTTTGCATTGAAAGAAGTATTTTTTTTCTGTCATCTCTTAGAAAAAGTAAGAAGTATTTACTTTAAGCAAATTTTTTCTCCATTTTTTCCCCATTTTGATCCATTTCTTCATTTTTACACTGTTTTATTACCACTTTACGACATAATTGAAAGTGTTTATGAATTCAGTTTGTCTGTCTGCAGTCTGTCTGTCTGTCTGCCATCTGTCTGTACTCTAACACATGTAAATATCTCCGGATTGCCATGCAATTGATATATGTTATTGATGTTTACTATGGTATATTCGGTACTGAAAATGATGTGCATAGCAAGTTCGTTTACATAGGTACTCAAAAACTGCCGTTACCTTATGGTTCATGGGTAAAAATCGTTTCCAGTCTATTTTAAAGATGTTACACTATTTCCAACATATTTAAATTAATGTACATCATTTTGCAGTTTTTTTGCAAAGATAAAGAAATAATGCCTGCCGATTTTTACAAAAATTGCATATTCGAATGAAGAAAATTTTACTGTGTATGTATGGCGAGTTTGAAATCGATGCCTCAAAAAGTTTTCTTAAATTTCTTTAGTTAGTAAAAATTCTCAATTTAATTCTTTTCTGCTTGAAAATCAAGAGTAAGTGTGTGTTTATTTTGAAGTGCAAACTGCAAAAAAACTCGAAAACTCGAAAAAAAAAAAATTCGCGAGAAATTCAAAAATTGCTGTACGAATTCCGAATAAACTTTATTGAAAAGAGGACAAAATTGACTATATTGGACTAAACAGAATGAAAGAGAATTATTTTTATTAATGTAGAAAAATCACCTCAAAACGCGAAAAAACGAATTTAAATCTAATCAAATAATCTAAAACTGGGCTTCGAGGTGCATTACAACAGAGACAGGGGTACCTTCCTATCAGATTTTGCAGCACTGTGCGCAGTGGCCCCTTCAGAACACAGAACACACGCACATAGACAAACTTCTTCCTTTATTATATATATTTATAATATATATATATATATATAACAAGATATATACATACATTATATATATGGATATAACAAGACTTTATACGAAGAATTCCGCGAAAAAAACAGCGCCAAATATCCCTAGCGGTAACTTTTGGAACTAAATTATTTTTCTCGAAGCTCCTTGTTCCCAATATTGTTTAATCATCCTACAAAATTTGGCTCCTTTCTCACTATTAGATCGCGCTACAGAACACGTTGAGTTTAATTGCGGCCACCTTGTATGTATATATAATATATTGCGTGCATGTGCTTGTGTTTGTTTTCCAATTGTATAATATCCTTTCTTTGCAGTTTCCTTAAAGAAAAAAAAATATTCAGCCTACCAGTCCACAATTTTATTTTACATTCACCAGATACAGCCAAAATCTTCTTTCAGATTTTACAATTTTTTCCAGTAGAAATGCATTTTACTTTCTTAGATCTAACATCTCCAGTCTTTATCAAAATCTATTTCCCATTCAGTAAAATCAATAAGTTAACGAAAATATTCATGAATGAAAATTATTTAACTGTAAAATACGTTCCAAAGTTTCCCGAAATCTTCACTCCAGAAACTCTTACTCGACACTTAAACACTGTTGAAATCTTACAGACAATACCTTCCACCCATTTAATTTGTTTCAGGAATAAAATGAAGATGAGGAAAGGTGCTTGCACATTTTTCATGCCTCAAAGCTCTTATCTTTTCATCTTTTATATGATGTCAGCGAAACGAATTTCTAACTTTGTGTGTTTATTAATGTGACTTTTATATTGAATTGCACCTGCAGAGAAATTAAGGAAGTTAAGGCCAAAGGTAAAAAATTATGCTTCATTCAATGAAAAAAGAAAAGACATATATCTATTAATCTTTAGAAAAATTACCGATTGCAAATGTATTGCAGGATAAGGTGACAGAAACACCCGAGAATGTATTGGTGCAATATTGGAATATAAACATTCGGACTTGGAAAAAAACAAATTAAACTATCATTACAGTGCCTCTGATTAAGTATAAATACATTAAACACATTATGTTGCTTTTCTGTTTAAGGTGAGACATACATAAATTATCATATATCATGCGTAAAGTATAAATTACGAAACACTTTCCAAGAAATGTTACGGATTATTAGAAAAACATCATAAGCATAATTTATAGTAAAGATCTGTTGTTTCGACGAATATTGTGTCAACCTTAAGCCTAAATATAATAATATTAATACAATAACATGTACACTATGCCCACTAAAGTCCCTTGCCACCCACTTAATTTCGGAACGGCTGCTGCTATATTCATAAAAGTGGTGTCTAGGTATAGTAAAGTAGCTATTCGCTACTGAATAAACCTGGTGGTAAACTGCGGAGTTAGCATTCCTATCTCGAAAACGGAAAGAGATAGGGAAAGCAAGTGATTTACAAAGTTGTTGAGCATCATCGATTTAGTACAAAAAACACCTTGTGGACAGTAATGCGAAGAATAGAATGGTTAAAACGCGCATTTATTTTTTCGTGATTTCCTACACTGTAACATGACAAAACGATCTTAGAAAGAAAGAAATAACCGGTTATGAAACAGCAGGTGTATGCGACCCCTCTACAAACAATACAGGGCCTTAAAAGACGCATTACGGACGCTTGTGCTAACATGTCACCCTCTATGCTCCAACGTGTGCAACGTGAAATTCAAACAAGGATCCAAAAGTGCATTGCAGCAGATGGTGATAAGTTTGAACATCTAAAATAAAGGTATATTATTATAACTACTTGTTTTTTTTTCTTTCTAAGATCGTTTTGTCACGTCACAGTGTTGGAAAACACGAAAAAATAAATTCACGTTTTATCCGTTCTATTATTCGCATTAATGTCCACAAGGTGTCTTTTCGTACTAAATCGATAATACTCCACAACTTTGTAAATCACTTTTTTCTCTATCTCTTTCCGTTTTCGAGATAGGATTGCTAACTCCGCAGTATTCCACTAGGTGGCGCCGTAGGTGGGTTCATTGAGTAGCACATGGCTACTTTACTATACCCAAACACCATTTTTATCAATATAGTAGCAGCCGTTCCGAAGTTAAGAGGGTGGCAAGGGACTTTAGTAGGCATACTGTATATATTGAAAATATACAGTGCGTCTCATAAATATAAAGACACTGGTATATTCTAAATTATATTTTAATAATTCAGTATTCAAAAATATGTTTATGCATATAAACAAAAAGCATGTACTAAATAAACTTTTTACAGTAAATTAAATTAGAATTAAATAATTTCAACTAGAAAATTGATAAATGGAAACAAATTTGCTATCTCATAAATATGAAGACATTTTACATACTTATGAATTATCGTCCAGTAGTAGATCCCTTTTTATTAATGCATCAAATATTCTAGCTGGCATGCTGTTTATTAAGTTATGTAAGTATTCTGGTCTTATATCAAACCAACTTCGTTCGATTTCCTTTTTCAACTCAAGGACGTTTGAAAACTGTCTTCCAGATCCATATACACTGCAAACGAAAAAGCCCCAAACATTCTCAACTGGATTTAAATCAGTGCTATGTGTGGGCCACACCATGACATGAACATTGTTATCAGCAAACCATATTTTTGTGAGTCTTGATGTGTGAATCGGTGCATTATCCTGTTGGTACAAATAATTCCGACCACCAAGAGTTTCAGTAATTGGCAACAAGTGACTATCGATATATACTCTATATACTTCTATATACTCTGTAGATGTCTGTTTACCTTCCAGAAAAGCAATATATGTAGATCCATTAACAGAGATGGCACCCCAACCCATCACAGAACCTCCCCCTTTCTGCCTACTGAAGAGCGGGTTCGAGGTTCGCGTCTTAAATCGTGCCAGTAGGAATTCCAACCATCTGGACCATCCAAGTGAAATGTCTTTTCATCTGAAAAAATGACTTGCATCCATTCGTCCTTCCAATGCGTAGGATCTTTAGCCCAGGGTAGCCTCCGTTCTTTGTTTTCTTTTTTCAGTTAAGGAAATCTGCACATATGCCGACACACAATATTTTTGCTTTCTATTACATGACGATATACCGTGTCCTTTGAGACTACACCATCAGCTTGTTGAGAAACTTGTCGGAGTGACATTTTTTACGACGAAACAAGTCGCATGATCTTGTGATCGAATCTTTCACTAGTCTTTCTCGGTCTGCGAGATCTTTTCTCGAATTTAAATTGTAAGTTTTTGATAAAACTTCAGAAACTGCAGCTCTGTTTCTCCCAGTTTTCTACATATTTGAGAAATTGTTAAGCCATTAGCTTTAAATCCATGTATTTTGCAAATCGCATCTTTAGAAATTTCAATATCCCGCGACATCTTTGCAACTGAAAAAAGTCAAATAACTTTGCTCGTTTACCCAAACGAGCAAAGTTATTTGACTTTTTTCAGCGTATTTCTGCGCGTGAGGATTTATTCTGTACGCGCGCATTCGAAAAAAATTTGCATATGAAGCAGTTTCAAATTTGTGTTTATATTTATGAGACAGCGTAATTTTTTATTATTCTTATTATTCGAGTCGATTTTTTTCATTTAAATTTAAACGCTGATTACAGATTCATTTATTTGTTCTTAATATGAGGTACAAAATTTAATTTCTTATACTGAATTAATAAAATGTAATTTCAAAAACATCTGTGTCTTTATATTTATGAGACGCGCTGTATAATACACACACATATCTATATACACATATATTTTCGAATTTTATAATCTCTTTTTTTTTCAGTTTCCTAAAAAAACATATTGAATAATTGAATTGTCTACAATTTCATTTTCATTAGATATGTCCAAAATCTTCTTTGAGGTTTTACATTTCATTTCCAATAAAAATGCATTTTACATTGTTAGATCTATCTCTTTATAAAATTATATTTCCTATTCAATAAAATCAATAAATTAACTAAAATATTCATGAATGAAAATTATTTAACTGTGAAATACATTCGAAAGGTTCCCGAAATCTTCACTCCAGAAACTCTTATTCCATACTTAAAACACTGTTGAAATACTACGGACAATACCTTCCACCCGTACAATTTGTATTAGGTAAAAACATATATTTTCTTCCTTTGGCCTTAACTTTTTTAATTTATCTGTAGATGCAATACAATATAAAAGACACATTAATAAATACACAAAGGTAAATCCGTTTCGCTGACAACGAATAAAAGATGAAAAGATAAGAGCTTTGATACATGAAAAATGTGCAAGCACCTTTATTCTCTTCACTTCATTCAATTAAAAAAAATGAGACATATATCTATTAATCTTTAGAAGAATTGCCGATCGCAAATGTATTGCAGAATCAAGTGATAGAAACACCCGAGAATGTATTGGTGCAATACTGGAATGAAAACATTCGGACTTCAAAAAATAAATTACAGTATCATTACAAAGCGTGTGATTGCGTATAAATGCATTATGCACATTATGTTGATTTTCCTCTTATGATGGGATATACACATTTCATCATATATCATGCGTAAAGTATAAATAATGAAACTCGTTCCAAGACACTATGAATATGTTACAGATTATTAAAGGAGCATCATAAGCATAATTCATAGTAAAGGTATGTTATTTCGTTGAATATTGTCGGCCTTAAGCCGAAAAATGACAATATTAAACTCATCATATATACATATTTACTGTCGAAATTTATAATCACTCTTTTTTTTTTCAGTTTCCTAAAAAAACATATTGAGTCTACCAATCCGTAATTTCATTTTCACCAGATATGTCTAAAATCTTCTTTGAGACTTCATATTTATTTTCCAATAAAAATGCATTTTGCATTGTTATATCTAACATTTCTTGTCTTTATAAAATTCTATTTCCCATTCGATAAAATCAATAAGGTAACGAAAATATTCATGAATTAAAATTATTTAACTGAAAAATACGTTCCAAAGGTTCGCGAAATCTTCACTCCAGAAACTCTTATTCGACACTTAAAACACTACTGAAATCCTACAGACAATAGCTTCCACCCAGTTGATTTGTATCAGGTAAACGCATATATTTTCTGCCTTTGGTCTTATTTTTTTTTATTTCTCTGTAGATGCAATAGAATATAAAATACACATTAATAAATACACAAAGATAAATCCGGTTCGCTGACAACGAATAAAAGATGAAAAGATAAAGCTAAAAAGAGCTTTGAGGCATGAAAAATGTGCAAGCACCTTTATTCTCTTCACTTCATTTAATTAAAAAAAATCCAGACATATATCTATTAATCTTTAGAAGAATTGCCGATTGCAAATGTATTGCAGAAGAAGGTGATAGAAACACCCGAGAATATATTGGTGCAATATTGGAATATAAACATTCGGACTTCAAAAAATAAATTAAAGTATCATTACAATGCGTGTGATTGCGTATAAATGCATTAAACACATTATGTTGATTTTCCTCTTATGATGGGACATACATAAATTATCATAAATCATGCGTAAAGTATAAATTATGAAACCCTTTCCAAGAAAGCATGAATATGTTACGGATTGTCAGAAGAACATCATAAGCTTATTTCATAGTAAAGATCTGTTGTTTCGTCCAATATTGTGTCAGCCTAAAGCCTAAATATAACAATATTAATACAATATATATACACATATATTGTCGAATTTTATAATCTCTTTTTCTCAGTTTCCTATATAAACATATTGAATCTACAAGTCTACAATTTCATTTTCAACAGATACATCCAAAATCTTCTTTGAGATTTCATATTTCTTTTCCAATAAAAATGCATTTTGCATTGTTATATCTAAATTCTCCTGTCTTTATAAAATTCTATTTCCCATTCAATAAAATCAATAAGTTAACGAAAACATTCATGAATGAGAATTATTTAACTGTATAATGCGTTCCAAAGCTTCCCGAAATCTTCACTCCAGAAACCCTTACTCGACACTTAAAACACTGGCGAAATCCTACAGACAATACCTTCCGCCCATTTAATTTGTTTCACGTAAAAGTGAAGACGACGAAAGGTGCTCTCACATTTTTCATGCCTCAAGAGATCTGTTCTTTTCATCTTTTATTTGATGTCAGCGAAACGGATGTCTACCTTTATGTGTTTATTAATGTGTCTTTTTTAACTGAATTGCATCTACAGAGAAATTAAGGAACTTAAGGCCGTAGGAAGAAAATGTACGCTTCATTCATTTGAAAAAAAAAGCAGACATATATTTATGGATATTAGTAAAATTGCCGATTGCCAATAGAAGCATCCGAAAATGTGTTGGTTTAGCATTGGCATACAGATAATCAGGCTTCATAAAATAAAGTTTTATTATAATGCGTCTGATTGCATATAAATAAATTAAACACATTATGTTGCTCTTACTCTTAAGATATGGAATACAGAATTCATCATACATCATGCATAAAGCATAAATTATGAAATATTTTCCAAGAAAGTATGAGTATGTTATGGATTTATCAGAGGAGCATCATAAGCAAAATGCATTGTAAATATTGTGCTATTTCGTCAAATATTGTCGGTCTTAAGCCTTAAAATGACAATATAAAATTTATCATATCTATCTATTTATATCTGTATCTATATCTATATCTATATCTATCTATCCATCTATCTTATATATATATATATGTGTATATATAGAGATATATTTGTTTTGAGTTTAAGCAGTTAGTAGCGATTTCTAGTTCTGCGTTAATGTAGTTTGTTTAGTTTTGTTTTTCGAGTATTGAATTTAAGTGATTTATAGACTTTGGTTGGCTTTTGTGATAATGGTTCGGAAACTAATTTTTCATTGGAGTTTATTATATATATATATATATATAGTATATAATATGTATTGTGGAATTGTATAATCTGCTTTTTGCAGTTTCCTAAAAAAACGTACTGAGTGTACCAATCTACAATTTAATTGTCACCAGCTTCAGCCAAAATCTTCTTTGGGATATCAGATTTTTTTCCCAATAAAAATGCATTTTATATTGTTAGATCTAACATAGATCTCCTGTCTTTCTAATAATATGTATTATCCATTCAATAAAATTAATAAGGTAACGAAAACATTCATGAATGAGAATTATTTGAGGAACATCATAATCGTAATTCTTAGTAAATATTTGTTATTTCTTAGAATATTGTCGGCCTTAAGCCTACAAACGACACTATTAAGCTCATCATATATATATTGTCGAAATATAATCTCTGTTTTTGCAGTTTCCTAAAAAAAATATATTGAGTGCACCAGTCCACAATATCATTTTCACCAGATACAGCCAAAATCTTCTCTTTTTCTCCCCAATAAAAATGTTTTTTACATTGTTAGATCTAACATCGCCTCTCTTCATAAAATTATATTTTCCATTCAATAAAATCAATAAGTTAACAAAAACATTCATGAATAAGAATTATTTAACTGTAAAATACGTTTCAAAGCTTCCCGAAATCTTCACTCCAGAAACTCTTATTCGACACTTAAAACACTACTTAAATCCTACAGACAATACCTTCCGTCCATTTGATTTGTTTCACGTAAAAGGGAAGACGAAGAAAGGTGCTCGCACATTTTTCATGCCTCAGGAGCTCTTCTCTTTTCATCTTTTATTGGATGTCAGTGAAACGGATTTCTACCTTTGTGTGTTTATTAATGTCTCTTTTATATTGAATTGCATCTACAGAGAAATTAAGGAAGTTAAGGCCACAGGAAGAAAATGTATGCTTCATTGAATTAAAAACAAGAAAGAAAATTCATGCGTCACGCACAGATCATGAAAGACATTCCGGCACTTTTAGAACATTGCTTGTAAAGGAACTTTACCGTTTAATAAGGTGAAAGAAGATATTTTATTTTAGGTCAACACTTTAAAAAATGCATAATAAAAAAAATGTACTTTCATGAATAACAATCCGTAGACGGCAATGTATCCAGTTTTTTGAAATATATGAATTTATCTATATTCTACAACATCTCTGAGTATGCGAAATATAGGTGAGCTGTAAAATGCATAACTCAGTTAAAAAAAAACCTCTTAAGCAATTCACTCTCATACACAGAAATATTTACGAATTCTTTTGTGTAGTCTGTATATGATCTAAAGGGTTTATACACACCACGTACTATTCAAAAAAATATTTAAACTTATATATTTAAACGCATGTCATAATTGAAAACGCACTTCCATTATTTATCGCTCATAATTCTAATAAATAAATTCATGAATAAAATACCTAATTCTTCTGTGTTACCGTGTAAAAGAATGATAAATGTTTTGCACTCCATATTTTACAGGAAGCATGTTTTAATGCACCTCAGAAATGCTTAATAATTTTATTATTCTCGAAATTGTATAACATCATTAAAATACACCACAAGACGGTTTTATCCCTTACATTATACTGTTACGGAATACTTTGGAGTCTTTCTGTTAACGAACTAAAAATACTACACAGTTATTTTTCAATAGCGAACTGCCACAATGAATCGCAATAACATATGTATAATGACATGGGAATCCTAGTATATTTACAACATTTAGAGCACGGACAGATAGCAGACGGCAGACAGTCAGACAAACCGAATTCATAAACTTCTTTCAACTATGTTGGAAAGTGTTAAAAAAGCATACCTATTGATCTTGAGAAGAATTGCCGATTGCATATGTATTGTATAATAAGGCATCCAAGCAAGCATACGAGAATGTGTTGATGTAGAATTGGCTTTTAAATCATTGAGACTTCAAAAAAGAAATGAAAGTATTATTACAAAGCGTCGTGATGCAATAAGCACACTATATTGTTTTCCCTCTTATCACGTGGCCATCACAATCCGTCTTTAAAACAAGGAAGAAAAATCATGCGTCAAATAAGGATTATGGCACGCTTTCCAATACTTCCAGAATATTTTAACATAACTTTGATGTTTAATAAGTTAAATAAGATATCTAAGTACACATGAAATGAAATCACCCTCTCGTGGAGATCCAGCCGTTAAGCATAGGAGCTCCACGAGGGGAAATATTTATTAAAAACTCATATTTTAGAATACAGATGTTGAATATTGCATTAGAGATTAAAATAAAATTAGTACAAAGTTAGTTTTTACAATACTGGTTCAGATCACAACCTTTCTTAATATTAAAAAAAAAGATATAAGAAAAAGTATAAAAGAAAGTAATTAGAAAATTTACGGAAAGAATACTTAATCATAACACAACTAGTAATTTTTACAACTAGTAATTTTGCATGGTTCAAACAGTAAGCTGAAATAGGAACAGTATCAGTATAAAAATGTGATCAGTATATGATCTATAATATACAAATTACAAAAATAAAATATATTCCATTAAAACGTACTTTATAAATGTAGGAAAAAGGATCATAGATCTTTTTTAATAAAGGAGAAATGTTTATTCAGAATGTTGTAGTTTTCTTTTAGTTTATCATAGTTTAAAGGATCAAACAGAGTTATATTCAGATTTTGTCTCACTCTGACATTTTTAATGAAATTGAAAGTATGTCTCATTAGAGGACAATTATCATACATGTAATGTAGAACCGTTTTAGAAAACGCATAAAATATTTCAAAACCAGATTTCAGTCATTACTGTCTAAAAAGTACTCCAATTCTTTTATGCAGTCCTGTATATGATCTATAGATTGGTATATGTTCTACATATTATGCTAAAACTTAGTTTCGTAAAAAAACGTATAGCACAGTTTAAAATTCACCTTCAACAATTTCTACCAATAGACGGACACGTAGTTATTTTCTTTTGTATAGATGATATATTACGTATACAGAGTTTTATGGACGCCACCTAGTAAGCCGAAATTTAATTCAGGCTAAAACACGCTTAAATCTACTAAATTCACACTTTTATGAATGACTATCCATAGGCGGCTATGTATCCAGTTCTTTACATAGTGATGCATATGATTTTATTTATGTTCTGCAAACATCTTTTCGTATACTAAATACAGTTCAGCTTAAAAATGCATAATTCAAGTAAAATCCACCTATAAGCAATCCACGCTAATACTCAGTAATGATTACGAATTCTTTTGTATATCCCTGTATATTACCTATAGTATTTATACACGCATGCCACATAGTAAGCCGAAATTTAATTCAGGCCATAACACGCTTAAATCTACTGAATTCACACTTCTATGAATGACTATCCATAGGCGGCTATGTATCTAGTTCTTTACATAGTCATGCATATGATTTTATTTATGTTCTGCAAACATCTTTTCGTATACTAAATACAGTTCAGCTTAAAAATGTATAATTCAAGTAAAATCCACCTATAAGCAATCTACGCTAATACACAGTAACGATTACGAATTCTTTTGTGTATCCCTGTATATTACCTATAGCATTTATACACACAACCTAGTATGCAAAAATTTTGTTAAACTTAAAAACGCACACCATAATGGAAATCGCACTTCCAGAAATTATTGATAATACACAGCACTTCGGATAAAGTACTGGATATGAAATCTTTTGTATGTCCCTGTAAATGAACGATAAATTATATGCATATCATATTCTACAGCAAGTATCTTGTAGTAAACCTCAGTAACGTATATCAATTTCATTATATTTGAAATAGTGTAAAATAATTAAAATACTCTGCACAGATTCTCCCCGTAAACTGAATTCTTTTGTATGACCTTGTAAATTAATGATAAAGGCTTTACACTCCATATTCTACAAAAAGCATGTTTTAGTGCATCGCAGCAATTCATATAAATTTTATTATGTTTAGAATAGCGTAACATGATTAAAATATACCGCCAACGATTTTTCCCTATAGATCATAATATAACTGAATCTTTTGAATGCCCTTGTAAACGAACTACAAGTGCTACACACATCAGATTCTATACTAAGCATCATGTAGTGTACTTCGGGGATATATATCAATTTCAATATGTTTGAAATAGTGTGACATGTTTAAAGGCAAATGATTTTTCCCTCTAAACCATAATGAAACGGAATTCCTTTGAGTGCCCCTGTAGACGAACTATGCATGCTACACAAGTAATTTTCAATATTGAACATGGCTTGATAAATCGCAATTGTGTATATAAATTACATGGAAATCCAAGTAAATGCTCGGGCCGACAGACAGACGGACAGACAAACTGAATGCATAGATACTTTTCAGTTATGTTGGAAATTGTTAAAAAGATGCAATTTCGAGCATATTCTGATGCAATGTTTTGTTTAACAAATTTAACTTAATATCAATTTTATGTTCAGCATAAACTTAAACTATGTCTCTGAAAATCCTGAAAATATGACTTTCCGTAAACTGGCGAGTTAAGTAAACATTCGTAATTCCCTCTAAAATCACTGTTCGGATTGCTCATTAAGTATAATTGCTTCTATTAAAACTGAAGAGTTACATTAATGAAACGGGAAAATGCTTTTGGGTTGTTCATAGAAATTTAATTTTCTTTTTGTATAATGGTAAAACTCCATTTATCAGAACTCCTTTCACCCGGATCATGTCAAAACTAAATAAAAGTTGGAAAAAAATAATAATTATTGTATATATATATATATTATATACAGGGTGTACATAATTAAAGTTCACATACTCAGACCTTTCTGTAGGCGAAACTGTTCATCAGTAAAGTATATAATTTTGTTTGCATCTAAATGAAGAGATGCGAAAGATATCTATCAGAAAAAAAAATTCAATAATGAGTACCAGATGGCGTATTATTGCTTTTTTAAATAATTTTAACAAAATACAAGCTTATGTACTGTAGACTTGGTTTATCAAGACAAAAAATGTACATTGTGTTGACTATTATTTTCTCCAGTACCGTTTGTAATCTCAAAATAGCATGTTCAACAGTCACGCGAAACAAATTCTTGAAAATGTTGAGAGCGTGATAGGAAATACTTTCCTTGAGTTCTGGTAATGTTCCCTTTGCAATCATTGCACCTCTACGAATGTTTTTCCAAGCTCGAAACCTCCGCAAACCTTCTGGTGCCATTTTGATTTTTAAAAAGTTTCACCAGGAAAGCACGATCCTGTAAACTGTATGACATTTTTCTTGGAAAAGGCATGAGACTAACAAAATTTCAAAATTGCGTCGTTTTTACTTATATTATTTTTATTTATATATATTTTTATTATATTTTTTGCTCGAGCAGATACATCACGTGGTTGCTAAAATTTGCAGATATGCCGAAATTGTATTAATCCTCTGGTGGCCATTTTCGACATAATTTTTTCCTGCAAAGTGTCTTTCGCATCTCTTCATTGAGACGCATTCCAAATTTCATATTTTGCTGACGAATAGTTTCGACTATAGACAGCTCTAAATAGGCAAACTTTAATTATCTACACCCTGTATATATATATATATATATATATATATATATATATATATATATATATATATATATATATATATATATATATATATATATATATATATATATACGCCAATATCGCATAAACCCTAATTATTGAAGATTCCTCTAGAAGAGAGTCGATGTTTATCAGTAAGAAATTAAAATACAATTTCCGAGCATATTCTGATGCAAAGTATTTTTTAATAAATTTAACTTAATATTAGTTTTATGTTCATCATAAAATTAAAATCTGTCTTTCCTTTGACAAATTTCAGTTTAGCACCTTATAAATATATAAAGCCTAGTAGACTTAACTTGTTTTAATAAATCGTAAATAGGTTAATTAATATTAATTTTAGTTCATTAATTTGTAAAAGTTTGTTAACAAATGGACTAACATTTGTGTTAATCATTTCTTCTACGGGTCCCCCCCCCCCCCCCGCAAGACCTACGATTCCCAGTACGAAAATGATCTAACCGATTCGTACGAGTGATGCAAGAGTATGCTCTGACTCTCGTAAATATACTCGGATTGTTATGAAATTTTTATAGGTAATTGACTTTGCCAATTACACAGCTTAAAATGTTTAATTGAAAATTGATAGAATCCTAAAAACTGATATCCGGTTTTGAAAATCAATACACTATATTTGATCAATACACTATAAAAAAATACTCGGAAACGTTTCTGAAAACCAATGGCAGCAAAATAAACTGTTTTTATAAATGTTTCTTTAAATCTCGAAAATACAGGGTTATTCTAAATGATGGACCCGTTTTCAAAAAATTGTATTTATTAAAGTACAAATCCAAAATGAACATTATTTATACCAATGAAAAGAGGACGTTTCAAAGTTTTTTGTAAGACATTATAAATGTTCAATGTGTCCACTATTTTCTGCACGGCAAACATCTACGCGTTAGCCAAATTCGTCCCACACACGAGAAAGCGTATCTGCTGTTACTGAGAGCACTTTTTTCAAAGCGGTGATGGTTCCAGAGGCGGCCGGTAGAGGTCACGCGGCAATAGGTCGCGATTTCGTTTCACTGTCAGTTGTGAGTGAGATGGCTACTGTGGAGCTCAAGGTTTTCTACGTTCTTGAGTTCGCAAGAAGTGAGCAAACGGTAGACACATTGAACATTTATAATGTCTTAAAAAAACTTTTAAACTTCCTCTTTTCATTGGTATAAAGATTGTTCATTTTGGATTTGTACTTTAATAAATAAAATTTTTTGAAAATGGATCCATCATTTAGCCCTGTATATTAGTTTCAGAGGTTTCTAAAGATAAATAATGTTTATCGGAATCATGGGTAACTAAGAAAAGGTTATTGTATATTTTGGTTCGAGATTATATTATATTTTCGTAGGTTAAGAAAAATTGTCTTTTTTTACAGTGTATAGAAAGTAATAAGTTTATGAATTTACCGCAACATTTCTGAAGTAAAAAGACCCCTTCTCTGAGCTTAAATTTTAAAAGATTGCTTATATTAATTTTGGAAACCGAACAGTTAGCGAGATTTCTGATTTTTTCTTCTTCTAAAGTTTTGAAAAAAATTTTAAATTTTTTGGGTAACTAGGAGGCTATCCTAAATTTTCGCAAACGTTTATTTCACATTTGGAAGTGGTTACTTAATTTTTACAGTGTATATACAATAGATATAACAACTGTTTTTTCAATAAATGAATGTAATACACTGTCAAAGAATTTTACTGGTTTGGTCCAACTTTTGGTGTTGCAGTAGCTGATGTTACCATAAGATAGGGCAAACCTTGTTCCAATATTTGGAACTATGATTCAACAGGATTTCCAAATGTTGGAATGAGGTTTAACCATCTTAAAAATGATGCAGCTACAGCAGCACCAAAAGTTGGTTCAAACGAGCTCAGAATTTTAGGTAGCTTTCAGTACAAAAAAGTATAAAGCTACCTATTGCAGCCGTTCGGAAGAAAGCAATTCCGAAAATATTTTGGTATATTTTCACCGATGATGACCCCCCCCCCCGACCCCAAAACCACCCTCCGTTCAAATGTTGATTTATATATATATATATATAATCTATGACATACGTATATAACTCATATTTATAAATCAATTAGGATGAAACTATTTGTGTGTATTAAGCTCACCAATGTCTCGACCGAGTTCGTTGGCCAGCTTGGTCCGCCATCTTGTTTCAAAATGGCGGACACTGAAAGATTCAAAACTAAAATAACTATACAATAAAGTTAAAAATTAAAATTTATTTTTTACTTAAGTGTTAGCCCTTGATACAAGAATTCCGGAGCATGTTTTGTTTCAACTCTATCTTAATAAATGACTGAGATAGAGCAGTTTGAAATTCTAGGGTGGATGACATTTTGAAACAAAACAACACATTACAAAAAACCAACGATTAATTTATGAATTTTAGTGAACGCGATTTCTCGCAACTTATTATCTTTCATTGTTGCAATCATTTTACCAATCATACACATAAAACTATATATTCATATCCGTTAGCGCCAAATTCTCGCCAAACTTGGTGAAATATCGCCAGATTTGGCAACCAAAATAAGTCTTCATAAATCAAGCCAACTTGGCTATAGTTGACTAATTTGACAAATTTCTTATTCAAATTCAGTATTAACAAATCTTCTGTGTAATTGGGTTCTTTGAATTTTAGCTTGCTGTTTCGAGTAACATTAGCTAAAATTTTTAAACGGACAAATAGGGAAGCTACCTTTTCTTCCCGGTACAGGCCGAAAGGACTTTCTAACAGTGGAGTGGTGCCAAACGGAGAATTTTTCCTTATTTCTAATCCACTCTACAATGATCACTTAAATACAATGTACAAATATAACAACACGCTATACAACAATGTTTTTTCTTTCTTTCTTTCGTGATGGAAATGCTTTTATCATAAAAATATATTTGAAGTTTTCCTGGCGAATGACTCTGTAGATTAAAAAAAGATACTCCCCAAAAAAGGAATTATTTGAAAGGGCGCCATGAAAACTTTCGAAGGGCGTCATGACGCTCGCGGGCGCCGCGATGGACTTCCCTGTTCTGTAGTAAGCCTTCGTGATATATATCAATTTCAATATGTTTGAAATAATGAAACATTTAAAAAATAAATCGCAAACGATTTTTCTCCATAGTTTTACGTAATTATTTTGAGTGTCCCTGTAAAGGAACTATAAGTACTGTGCACACCATATCCTATAGTAAGCCTCTTGTAGTGCACCTCAGTGATACATAGTAATTTCAACAAGTTTGAAAATGTGTAACATCATCAGAATAAACCGCAAATGATTTTTCTTATAGATCGTAATGTAACGGAATTATTTTGAGTGTCCCTGTAAAAAAACTATAAGGACTACACACTTCATTTTTATCACCGAACATGACACAGTGAACCCCAACAACATATATCAATTGTATGGCAAGCGGAATATATTTACGCGAGTTAGAGCACATTTTTACAATACATATAATACACAATTGTAATGGCCTTTTCATTTCAACTTTATTATATTTAAATTTTATTTAGTTCCTCACATTAAAAATATTATTTGCTTTGTACATTTTTTTTCTTTTGATTCTATTTTCTATTCTTTCATAATAGATGGCAGCAATAGACTTATAATTTAGCTTGCTTACAATATCAACTTTTACTTATATTTTTCTGTGATAGATGGCAGCAATAAACAATTTATTTTCCACTATCATTTTCTTTTAAAGCAATGTTTGCATAGATATAGCAGCCACTTTGAGTTAATGATGACTGGCTGTTTGTCAAGTACTTATAATCTTATTCAATCTACAGTAATATTAGACTTTTTTGGTGAGTCTTGCACAATATTTTATGATCTAATTTCTATTTAAGTTGAATAATTGTTTATTTATCTTATTTTTTTTAAGTTGAATATTTCTTTATTTATTTTGTTATTTAACTCATGCAGGTTTTTAGTTGTCTTGTTTCATATCTATACATGTTATTAGGGGCTTAATATTAGTCAATTTTAGGCGTAATACTAACAAATATTGATGAAATAACATATATTTACTATGAATATTTTTATAAAGCCCTTCTGATGATTCTATAAGATATTCATAGTTTTCCAATTTTTGCTCTTTCTTAATAAGTATAATTCCTGCAGTGTCCATTCAATTCCTTTTCTATAATGTCCCATCCTTTGTTTTTCACACGTGTTTTCATTTTTACATATATATATATATATAGATATAGATATGTATTCAAATCCATTTTTTGAAAAAAGATATTATTTTATATGAAAATCACTAAATAAACACTGTATAGCTCTGATAAAAACGTATATTCAAAACAACGAGTACCAGATTAATATTACATAAATATATATTACAAAACCATTGTTTATAAAATATGATAATATTGAATAGTATGAATAATTGAAAAATATGATAACATGAATAATAGTTTATATGGAAATCACTTAGATATAAAAAAAAAGGAAGCATTAAGAACTTTTGGTATTTTTAATTATGGCTTGTTACAAAAATTTCACTTGTCTATATAACAGAAGAAATATGAATATAGTTGTTGTACATACGTATACCACGTGAATGCTGTTTATAAAAAATTTTCCATCGATATTTGTGTTTAACTCCATCATTCATAATCATTTTTCATTTTGTGATATTTCTTGTTTTAAACTTAATTTTATTTGAAATTTCTCAGCTTGAATTTGTTTATCCAAAAAGTTAGTTTTTAAAAGAGCAGCGTCGGATTATTATAGTCATTTCTTCATTTATTTATGTGTATGCTCAAAAAATGCTGAAATATATATTTTTTAAATCAGATGTTTCAAAAATGCATAAGGTCGAGATTTTGTCACCAGGGTGTATTTTTGTTTTCTTTTCAAACAATCAGCTTCATTTCAAATAATAATTAATTTTGAGTGATGAGTGAAGTATCTTTCTCTATCTCCAGCTCTCTGCTTGTCCCTCTCCTTCTCTTGACTGAGATAACTTCAGCTTTTCCTCCGTTCTCCTTTTCCAACTCCTCCAACCATCTCTTGCCTCCTTTGCTTCCTTTTCTCCCTTTTCCTTTTCTCCCCCTGCTCATCTTCCATCACTCTCGTTCCCTCAACCCCACTCTTTCCTCTCACATCTTCTAATTCCAACTGTCCATCTACCATCCATCATCACACCTTCTCTTTCATAACTACTTAATTACAAAAATAAAATTTAAACTTAACTTAATTACTAAATACTTAACTACTTAAAAAAAGGAAAGAGAAAGGTGATCAGACAAACAGTAGAGGAGGGGAGCAGTTGGAGAGGGAGGATGTAAGGGGAAGGAGGTGGCTGAGGGAACGAGAGGGGAAGGACAGATGACAGAGTGAGAGAGGGAAGAAGGGGAAAGGGGGGCAAAGAGGGTAGGAGAGGGGAGGAAATGTGAGAGAAGGGCGATCGGTGAGAAAAGGGGAAAGAGGGAGAAAGAGAGAGACGAGAAAAGAACTGGAGAAAGAGAGGAACACATCAAACATCACTCTAAACCAAATTATTTTTATCATCCGCTGATTGACTGAAGAGGACACAGTAATTAAATATTTTTATCCATAACTATTATTATAAAAGCCCGACGAATGCTCTTTAAAAACTACTTGCTTATTTCAAAATTTCCTTGGTACTTTTCTGAATGCTTGAAACAGGAACCTAGAGTCCAAATGAGCACTCTTTGCATAATCCCCTTTGCTGGGTATTTCTTTTTGTCTTTACCTTTCCTTTCTTCACTTACTGCATTCCAGAACTTTCCTCTGTTGATCTTTTCTTTTCCTGTAATCTTGATGTCGTGAGAATCTTTATCTACGATTGATTTCTCTGATCTTCTTTTCTTTCCCTTTTCTTCAACTGTTTTGTTAATATATTCATTTATTTTATCCACAGCAACTTCTTTAACAATATTGACTCTACTTTCCATACTTTCATCTTTTCGTTCAATTGTTTCTTTGCTATATTCAAATGAATCATTTACTGTATTTTTCTTAACAGCATTTTTGGTTTCGTATTCAACAAATATTTTAGAATTTTCTGCACACTGAAAAATTGATTGGAATTCAGGATGTGTGTATAGAACTTTGCAGCGTGGATCTGTTTCATCCAGAACTTCAAATTCTTCATCAGAAGAATAATTTTCATCTTTTGTGATCTCAACCGAGTATTTTGCCATTATTTTTATTTTTTGAAATTATGATATATGCACTTTTTTTATTTCAACCTACATACAGGACTATTTTTTTGAGAATGGTGAAAATAATTCGTTAAAATTTGCATTGTTTATTTAGATTCATTGTTGAAAACTGTTTTATTGCTTAGCGAAGTGAACACATATATATATTTTCAATAATGAGTCCTTTTTGTAACAACAATCAATTAATTATCAGTTAATTAACAACAATCAATTAACCCGTAACTTGAAAAGTTTTCGTAACAACAATTAAATATTGTTACGTAATGAAAAAAAAGTTGGAATATTCAAACTCTGCAAATTGGAGACTAATAAAATTATACTAGAGGGTTCTCCCCCCTGTTCGCTAACGCTCCCCAACCCTCGTGAATTGCAATGCAATTTACATTGGGAACGCTACGTGGTACCAACTCTTTTCGGTCGCTCGTCATTTTTTGTAGAAACTCTAGCCAGAATGAGTACTATAACAAAAAAAAAAAACAATGGCACTCCGGGAGTGCCGACAGAAGTGAAAACTTGAACAATTGCGTGTGTATTTTTTGAATCGTCAGGAAACGTTTTATTGCGCAGGAAATACTTTTAAATGAAGTGTTTTTTTTATTCATTATTATAAACTACTACTACAAAAATTATATTACAATTTTCATTTAATGCGCTATTGTACATGAAAAATAATGCATATTATTTTACATACAAAAATTGCAATCTATTGCTTAAAACGTAAATTTACAAATAAATGAAATATAAAATTTAATTAATTGGTATTCTTTGAAATGAATACCAATGAAACTTATGAATTTTCATCCACAATTTAAACAACTCTCAATACATTCATCATTTCTTCCATGAGATTTAGTTTCATATCTTTTGTTATAACATTTATCTGCAAAATAGGGTTCCCTCTTCCTATCACTCCAAAAATGATGACTTCTTTGCTGCCTGTCTTGTTTACGGTATTCGTGAACATTATGCTTTTTTCTATCTTCATACTGCGCGTATTGTTTGCGGTATCTATAATTTCTATCAACAAACTTTTATTTTCTATAAAATGATTTCACTTCATTTCCGTATCGGTAATCACGTGTCTTAAAACTTTCGTGAAATATTTCATTATTTTCATTTTTTTATATTACTTCCGTCTATTCTTCTCGCGCTCGTTAAATTATAATATTTTCCGTGTTTTGTTATTTCATTTTCATCTTTTGATTTGGTCTCGCGAGTTGAGTCCCTTTTATCTGTTTTCACCGCGCGTGCTAAATTTATCTTGAAATTATTTTCTGAATTATTTTTATTCATAATACCAATCATTTCGCTTTCTGCACGTGAACTATTTCCTTTTGATACTTTCGCTTCATTGTATGAATTGGCAACATATACAGCGGTGTCGGTAACAGGTCGCGAATCTAATGGTTTTTTCCCATCTCAAAAAATGCCCAACGCGCCTAAAGAAGTTTTCACTTCAAAAAAAAAAAATCATCATATTATATATTTTTTGTTTTTATGCCTCTTACACCAATTGCTACAATTGTGACAATTGTCTCAAAATTCAACATTAAAGTCCATCTGTTCTATCTCTTATGTATTATTTACATTCTTTGACTTCCTCGCATTTAGAACCAAACAAACGCGAGAGTCCCTTAACGTAATTTCTTAATCAATCTTAATTTCACCCCTCGGATATCGATATCAGTCTTACAACCAATTACAAGAAATATAAGAAAACAAACCAAAGCTCAAAGTTAAAACTTATGAACGCCAATGGCTAAAGCAAAACTTCGTCCTATTACTTATCTATTGTAATAAAACTTCACCAAGTAATTTTATGTTTCATTTGTAGCTGACTTTGTTAGATACAGCAGACAGCGGTTACCCCAGCAAAGCTAAACGGTGTTAGCAGAATCACTTTTAAACTTTACTAGATAACTACTCTCTTCTATAGTACTTGATAAAGGAAGCTGATTATGTTCACGATGAGTAGAGATGCTTATTACTTACCCATCATACGTAGTATAGGATAAGTCGTGCAATCGTTTTAAAAATCGAAAAAACAAATTTTTGACGGATTTACACATTTCAAACACAGGAGAGTCCGAAAAACATAATTTTAGAAAAAAAAAATGTCGTCCGTTTGTCTGTGTGTGTGTCTGTAAACGCTCTATCTCCGGAACAAATTGAGATAGAGACATGAAATTTGGTGTGTACTTAGTATGTAATAATGGGAAGAAGCTTATTGAGTTTCAGTAACCTCGATTAACCAGAACTATTTTTTCGGACTCTCGAAATATTCGTTCTAACAAAAGGTATATAAATTTTTCGATGTTGGAATTTTTGAAAATTTTTTCCAGATCTACTCCGATTATGACTCCCAGAACCCAAAACCACCCCCAGTTCAAAACTTTATATATATATATATATATGTGTGTCACTTTTTTATGGACACGATAACTGGAAACTGATACATAAAATCAAGGGGCATAAAATCTCGGTCAAGCTCGTTAATGGGCAAAATCGAACCAGGGGGGGGGGGGGGGGGTTGTGAAAACAGAAAAAAACATAACTTTGTTAAATATGATACGTATCGAATCCGTTTAAAGTTATTAATACTTCTAGGAAAAGGGTCGAAAATTTATTTATGATAAATTTTTTATATCATTAAAAATGGCCCCAAGGGGGGGGGGAGAGGGAGGGTTTTAGAAGAAAAAATATTATAACTTCGGCAAGTCACAAGATATCAAATCCGCTTAAATTTATTATTAACCCTCTTAATATTATCTAAAACTTTTATATTGACGAGTTTTTTATAGGACCAACCATTATAGCAAAAAAAAAAATTAAAACAGAAAAATCCCTGCCGGCTCCGCCTGCAAACAAGTTAGGTTTCGAAGTGGGCGGTTCCCATCTGCCGTATCCTGGCAAAAAGGTCGTTTCTTCCGCAATTCCCAACAAACAGGCGCCCCACGGTCTGCATCTTCGAAATCTACCCGTGCCTGTAGGCCGAGCCGTCAGAGATTTTTTTGAATTCGTTTTTTTTTTTCATATCTGATAGTTTGCATCTATCCTTTTTGTAACAGTAACATTTTTATAACGATTTTGTGCATTTCTATTGCTTATTCAAAGAAAAAATCTTCTAAAGTTACAGAATTTCCTAAACAACGCTTAAACAAATAAAGTGACGACGCTAAGAGGACACGACGAAAACAACAACCATTTTCCCAATGGGAAAAAAAAAAAAAAAAAAAACACTTAAAAAAAAAATTAAACAATAAAAAAAAAAAGCGAAATATCATTTGTAAATATCTAAATAATTATGCTACATCGATAAGATATTATGCTATAAGTAGTAAAAGTTTCATGCATTTGCGTTTCATAGGGAATATGAAATAAAATTAAATGTGACATAATGCTAAATTGCACCTTGGATGAAAAACTAAGACTCCTGAGACCCATTAAATAAAAGTTTTCCAGTCTAAACTAATGATAGAAACCAAGCTCTGGGAAACTACTTTTGAGTTATGTAATAAAATTCACATTACGAAATATTAAATGATTCCCAAGTCTTCTTCTCTTTCAGACACTGAATTCCTAGTAAAACTGGCACAAGAGAAACAGATTCTCTACATGTGTGGTCTTACTACTTCCAAATATCATCGAGTCGTCATCACACGCTTGGTTAACTTTCTGATGTAGAGAGGTAGTACACATATTTTTACAGTAATGTAATATGAATAAAGAATATAAGCACTTCGTTCGCAAAATCGAATAAGAAATAGAATTTCGCTTTAAATGAACGAAACTTACCGTAGCGAGCAAATGCTTTATGACAGATAAGTTGAATTTAGTGTAGCATGATTTCGTTTTTTAAAGCAACCGAACAATGTAGTTATATTATTAGTGATTTTTATTTGCAATATGTGAGTGAAACAAAGTAAACTAGTCGGATGTGCCAATCCCAAAACTTTCTTCTATCTCAGTCATGTTAATACTTCAAAATTCGCTATCACATCGCCAATAAAATCAATATTTTTCGTCATTCTGTTGTACGTCAGCTGCTTGCGAATGGTCGGGTTACAGGGATGCGAACAACCGATGTATACTAAACTACGAAAAGTCCTTCTGGCCTGAACCGACAGGAACAGATAGCCTCCCTATTCCTTGGTTTTATGATTTTAACTAATTTTACTAGAAAACACGAAGCTAAAATGCGTGGAACCTAAATAAAGAAGATTCAATCCCAGTTCTCGTCAACATGGAATTTGAATGAGGATATCGCCAAATTAGTCCTCTACAGCCAAGTTGGCTTCATTTATGGCAACTTATTTTGGTAGCCAAATTTGGCGATATTCCGCACACTGTCGCCAAGTTTGGCGAGAATTCGACGTTGGCGAATATAAATATATAGTGATAAGCATGTAATAGGATGAATGGTTACAACAATGAAAGAAAATTTGCCGAAATCATGTTAACTAAAACTCATAAATTAAACCCGTTTATGGATGAAATTCCGCTGTCTTGTTTGAAAATGTCAGCCACCCTAAAATTTCAAACTGCTATATCTCAGTCATTTTTTAAGATAGAGGCAAAACAAAAATTGTTCCGGATTCTCCGGATCAAGGCCGAACATTTAACGAAAAAAAGTTTTAGGATTTCTAATTTTTTTTAATTTGCACATCTTTTTTAATTTGAAATCTTTAAATGACTATCGCAGCGCCCCCTTTCGTCGAAATATCCCCAAATTCTAATAGAACCTGCTTGCCATAGCCAAAAACATAGAAAAAAAGTGTGGTTCAATTTGAAACATAACTTCATACACTTTTCGATGATACAATAGTGAAAATGGAACAAAAATGTCGATCACAGCGCCCCTTTTCGTCGAAATATCCCCAAATTCTGATAGAATCTGCTTGCCATAGCCAAAAACATAGAAAAAAATGTGGTTCAATTTGAAGCATAACTACTTACACTTTTAGATGGTACAATAGTGAAAATGGAACAAAAATGTCGATCACAGCGCCCCCTTTCGTCGAAATATCCCCAAATTCTAATAGAACCTGCTTACCATAGCCAAAAACATAGAAAAAAAAATGTGGTTCAATTTGAAGCATAACTTCATACATTTTTCGATGATACAATGAAGACACACAGACGGACAGACGGACAGACAGAAATTTTGTAAAAACATGTTTTTCGGAATCTCTGACCCCTAAAACGTGTAAATCCGTTGAAAACTGGAAGTCGAAAAAAATTTCGATTACAATACTTTCTTCTATTATAGATAGAAGAAAGTAAAAATGGAAAAAAATGCTTCCTATAGGTGTGGTATCCTGTTCAATGACGAATTTCGAATCACTGCCTCCATGGATTCATTCCACCGGGCGATATTTACGTTTGCATGTTACAGAAGAATGCTTCTGGAATATATTTTTCAGAACGATGAATGAATGAAAAAATAATCATTAGAGACTATTATCGGGGGAAATTTAATACAAACAGAAGATTAAGGAATATAATATAAACGTAACGTAAGCAATATTTCCAAATACGCAGATTTTGGAAATATCTCAACATTTTTTAATATTAGGTATAATTAAAATGTATCTTTATTCGTAAAATAGAATCCATAAAAGTAAAAGCACACTTAGATTATAGGTTTATTATTATTATTACATAAGCTTTATTACTACGTTATCTAGATTTGCTTTATTACTACGTACATTATCTACATTTCATGAGGACTTTCGATACATTACTTTTTTTTCAAATTAAGTGAAAAGAGTTACAAGAGCATGTACAGTAGGTATATGTAAAATATGGAAACATGGATGTCCATGATTAGATATATAATTAGGTAACCAGAAAACCAAACTAAAATTTAAATTTCAGAATTTTTACCAAAAAATATGTTCATTTAAAAAAAGCTTTTTTTTTTTTTTTTTTTTTTTAAATTGGAAAGTCATGCAGTGTACAACAAATAACTTTTCTGGAGACAAGCCTGGAGTTGTGGAACAGGCGTATACTGACCCCTACGCTGTATGATTTTTTCTATTTTTTTCTCACAAAAAATATTTATTTCTAATAATTACATATATATAGCAGGAAAAGTATTTTTTTTTAATTCCTTGCACAAATACTCTCCGAAATTTGTGAAAAATATATAGTATGCCTAAAGGCTACACTATGCAAGTTTGCAATTATATTTGTATTATAGAAAAACATTTGAATTGATAACACTGATTCTCGACGTACTTTCATCTGGAGAGAACCAGTGACCCACTACCTACCCTCCAACGCCCGAGAAAGAGACCACTATGACGGCAGAGGTTTGATGGTCTGGGCAGGAATCATATGTTGGATGGGCGCACATCTCTTCATGTGTTTGGTATAGCCTCTGTGACTGGTGTGAGGTATAGCGATAAGATCTTGGAACCCTATGTTCGCCTTTTTAGGGGTGCAGTTGGCCCTGATTTAATTTTAATGGACGAAAACACGCACCCACATAGAGCTCATCTGGTCGACGAGGATATTACCCGAGATGGATTGGCCAGCCAGACCTTCAGACCTGTTGTTGTGGCTTATCCTCCAACTGTCTGACGAAGTCAGACAAGATCCAATATACCGTTAATCCTTAGAAAATCAAAAACCAGAAGGGGGAAGCTTATAAGTTCTCTCTGTAAAGATCCAAACAGTCCAGGATGTGTTCTGCAGAGGCCTGTTTAGCTTGACATTTAGTGCAGATTTCAAAGATCTTTCTGCCCTCAAAAAACGAGAGACTTTTCGTGTGGCCACTTGCCAATCATGCCGTTCGAGAGGCTCTGTCACAGTTGATAGCAAACGAAGAGCCCTGTTCTTTGCCCGCGTACCAGTGGTGGCTGGGAGTAACCTTCCACTCCCTTGAAATTTCAGATTTAACTCTAGATTGATGCTCTGTGTAGGTAAGGGCAGAAGAGGAAGATATAGATTGACAACAACCCTCCTTGGCCAAGCGATCAGCTTACTCATTGCCATAAATGTAAATGTGGGATGGAATCCACTGAAAATGAACTTCATGGAGATTTGAAATAATTTTAAGTTTAAGAAGGATGGAAATACTAGTTTTATCTCCTACTGTAATCCAATTGTGAAGGTGTTGAATGGAGCTGCGACTGTCTGAAATAATCCAGAGCCTTTAGACCTAAATCCCATAGAGCCTGTTTGGGACTCTCTCGCGAGGGCAATTGCAACTCACATTCCACCTCCCAGAACCATCAGAGGCCGGAAAACAGCGTTGCTGGTGGAGTGAAATCAACTGCCACAGGGACTCATAAACTGCCTGTTTTCTAGTATGATTTCAAGTTGTGAGACCTGTATAACTGCAAGAAAGGACCATACCCCTATTTACTCTAAGACTAACCTTTTTTTTTTTAATATTGTAAGCTCTGTTTTTTACCATCCGACGCTGAAGAGTCTTACGAACGATCATGCGTGTGTATTATAACAGTTGAATGGTTATTTTTTTGCATTATATCAACCTAAGTACGTAACTAATTTTATTAAAATCTGTCCCGTAATTTTGGAGATAATCGACCAAATTTGAAAATTCTCTTCATTTCGAACATGAGTGCATTATTTATAGTATTATATTACATCGCGTTATTATATCCACAACCTATTTTAACATTTAGTTAAAATTAAGTTACATCAGATCATTATTTCTGTTTATTGTTAGATCATTAATTAAAAGTTTTTATGTTAGAACGTTGTAGTTTAAGTACTAGTTTTTTTTATGTACCAAAATTAGTTGCTTAGTGATTTTATAAATTACAACAGTTGCCAGAAATGCACACACACACAAGAAAGAAAAAAGATAAGAAATGAAAAGTCTTCCCCATTAAATCATTAAAAGAAATAAAATAATTTTTTAAAACATCTCTCGCCTAAAATCCTATTATCATGAAAATATTTCCCTAAGAACTAGATAAATCATACAAAAGAAAAAAAAATCGATAATGGCGTATTTGTAGAGAAAACTTTGTAAAACTACGAGTGTCATTATCGTGCTTCAAAATGAACCAAAATTACATTACCATAGGAAATGCTTTTATTTTAATTAACATTACCATTTATATTAATTAACATTCTAAGTAATGGAACTGAATTTACTGATCGACGTTTTCACTTTTAGATATCATCAAAGAAATATAAAAATTTCGAAACTTCAAAATAAACTTTAATATTCCGACTCAAAATAAATAGAAAAATGGATAAATGGAGTTTTAATGTCAGCTACTACTATAAGATTTTTGAAATTATTACAACTGGCACCCCTTCCCTATAAGGAAAGAAATTTTATTTTTGCAAATGGCTGCTTCATTTTTTATTTATTTTCTATTTTTGTTTATTCCAATTATCAAATTCCTAAAAAAATATATTTATTTCGTTGATTTCTAATAGTTATATTTCTTAACCGCAATTTTATTCTTTCCTGATAATGACCCATTTTACTGAGAAAAGTTAATTGCATCTATTTCAGGAGAAAAAAAAAACGATTTTCGTACATTTTTACATGCTCATTAACACACTTTTTATCTCTGCAATGCATTAAAAATTTAACTTAATGTGCTAAATAAATGAATTTATAAATGCAGCAGAATTCTGTTATTATGATAAGCAATAGATGCAAGAATGTCCTCGTATAACGTTACTCGTTATAATCGGGAAGATAATAAAAATATTAAAAAATACACGTATAATTAAACTAACTAGCTGATCCCGAGCAGAGCATCTGTGTTCTAGTGTCTACTCTTTGAAATATATGCATATTAGAATATACGAATTCCAGCATTATATGTATAAATACTATGCATAAAAACTTCTACACGTAGGACTGGGTACTTTGAAATAAAATATGTATAAACTGGGTGATTATAAAAAAAACTATCCCGATGTATGAGCCCATAACTGTCATACCGTTCACAGAAACTGAATGAAATTCTGGCCTAAAGTATTTTGAGGTATGCACTCAAGAATCACGTGAAAAACAACAGTTAAATTCTGACAGTTACGGTTACAATGAAAAAATTTCAAAAATTTCAAATGGCAACACCTACTTTTTTTAATTGAAATGTGATCTTCGTAGTGAAAAACCATAAAAAGCGTTGGAACGGTACCTGTAGCACGAAAATCGCCGGCGCTAGACAGGCTAAGAAGAAAAGTGAAAACAACCAATGAAGGACAAAGAAGCAACAGAAAGTAAAACATTTTATTGTTCAGTGCTATCCATCATCTGCCGCATGTAAAGTGTCGTCGTGTGTAAAATGGAAAATGTATGGAACACAATAAAATGTTTTGTTTTCTGTTGCTTCTCTGTCCTTATTGGTTGTTTTCACTATCCTTCTTAGTCTGTCTAGCGCCGGCGATTTTCGTGTTACAGGTACCGTTCCAACGCTTTTTATGGTTTTTCACTATGAAGATCACATTTCAATAAAAAAAGTAGGTGTTGCCATTTGAAATTTTCGAAGTTTTGTCACTGTAACCGTAACTGTTAGAATTTAACTGTTGCCTTTCATATGATTCTTGAGCGCATACCTCAAAATACTTTAAACCAAAGTTTCATTCAGTTTCTGTGAACGGTATTATAGTTAGGGGCTCATATATCGGGATAGTTTTTTTATAATTACCCTGTATATACACATCATAAGGTATGACACCATTTAGAAATATGAAAACAGAGATATTTTTCAGCTCTTACATATAAAACCTTCATGCACAAAATAGTTACTGGATACTCTTAAAATCAAAAATGTGCATACATATTAATATTAAAAATATCTACTCCATTCACAATTATGAAAATATTTATCCTTTTTTTATTATTTTAAGCATCGAAAACTTCTTTATATACACAATTGTAAATTTTAGAGTTTGGATAACCTCTTTTCCGCCGCGACATACTTTAGCGTTTTATATGTATAGATTACCATTATTTTCCAATGCTAAAATTAACTTACTATCATAAAGTTTTCTTGAAAACTGGCCAGCATTGCAATAGTGATTTAATTTTCGAGTTATTGATTTCGCATTCTTTTCATTTTAATAGTTTAATAAGAGATGTGAAATGATTTGTTAATAAGGCCCAGGGTCCGGATTTAAAGAAAGAAACAAATAAAGGTTTTCTTCTATGCTATTTCCTTTCCATGGATCAGTTGCAACTCTTACAAAAGGCTGATATTCTAAACGCTGTTATCTCTCCCTTCTTTCTTTCATTCTTTCAAGACCTCAGGACATTCTTCTGCATTTTCTTGGGTGAGGCTGGGGTTCTTCAAGATTGAAAATCTTTCTGGTAAAACTGATAAATTTCTACATTTTGACAGACAGTTCTAATGTAGAAACATTATCCCAGAGAGAGAACAATGTTGATTTCTTTCCTAATTCTACCTTGCTTTTCACCGAAAATCACATTGAAATGAACAGATGATTTGCTTGTATTAGTCGTGATTCTGCTTTTCTGGCTCTTAGAAATAGTGAAAATCTTAATATATAGCTTAAATCATGAACCATATTCTTCACGTGCGAATTTCTCGTTTTAACCGTGCTCTCGTTTTAGCGGTACTTGTATTAAACGACATAGGCGTAGCCTCGGGGGGGCACGAGGGGGCACGTACCCCCCCAACTTTCTGAACATCAATTTCTAAAATATGATACGGTTACAGTCAATTAAGACTTGTCTTGTATTGACCCAAAATGGAAATGAAATAACTACTTTTATTTTCATTTTATATTTCTTCATTTTTTTTTGTACCTACTCAGATGTCAGATCAGTATATATAGCTCAGCTCTTTTTCTTTGAAGTAATGAATTTGGTACCAAAAACTGAGGTAGGCAAAATGGGATGACTGGAAGTTTTTCAGAATTAACTTGTACGTTAATGAAAAACGGAACATTTTCCTTTAAAAATCCTTCTATAAAGGCATTCACTTTCGGCAGCACAGCCAAAATATGTCTTGTGCGTAGTTAAATATGTTCTTCTCTCTTACTTATTATTATTTATTTTATTGACGGAACTATACCTTCGCATTTTTGAGATTCAATGGTTATGATTTTTTTTTCAGTGTAAGCCTTCTTGAATGAAGTGGTTTAAAGTTAATATACAGCTGTACCTTGGTAAACGATGGTAATCCGTTCCAGAAATACAGTTATTAAGCAAAACCGTTGCTATCCAAGATGCAATTTTGCAGGCGCGAATACCTTAAATGATTAGTACTTTTTAAAAGTGCCAACTAAACTTATTTAAATCTTAAAAGTTTGATAAATGTCTTATTTATTATCAGGGCCGTACCAAGGGGGTGCGGGCGGTGCCCCTGCACCAGGCGCTGACACTAATCACTTCTCATGCATTTACAGTCGGTAGAAAAACTAACAAGGTGTTTCGCACCAGGCGCCAAATACACTGCTCAAAACAATTAAAGGATATTGCAGTTTTAGGTGGATTTTGTATCTGGGAAACTTTTTAGCTGATTGATACATGGTCGACAGACATAGTAGGTTATATGAGAATAAATTACACATGTTTGGCAGAAAAAAATGCATTTTATTGCGCATTTGTGTACAAAAGGAAAAAACACAATTTGTGCATATGAGAAAAAAAGAATAAGAAAAGGTGTTTTCTTCAAAGAAAATCATTTTCAGTAGGGTATGGTTTCCACGGGCGGCCAGCAACGTTGAACACCTTTGAGGCATGGACTCAATGAGGCTATTAATGACGAGTTGGGGTATTCTGCTCCACTCTTCAGAAGAGCTCTTTCCAGTTTTTGGAGAGTTTGTGGGGGTTGTTGGCGGCCAGAAACTCGTCTTCCTAGAGCGTCCCAAACGTGCTCGATTGGATTCATGTCTGGAGAACACGCTGGCCATTCCATTCGAACGATTCCTTCCTCGAAAAGGAAATCCTCCACCAGGTTTGCACGTTGTGGCCTGCAGTTATCGTCCATTAAAATGAAGTTATCTCCGATTGCTGCAGCGTAAGGGACTACAATAGGTCTGAGGATCTCATCCCTATATCGGCAACCAGTCAGAGCTCCATCTCGAATGATGTAGAGGTCAGTGCGCCCGTCAATGGAGATGCCACCATACACCAACACTCCTCCACCGCCAAATCTGACACTTTCGTGCACGAAAGCAGGATTATTCCTGCTGCCACGGTCCCTCCAGATGAAAATACGCCTATTATCCGGATGCACAGAAAAACGGGACTCGTCAGAAAACAGAATATTGCTCCATTCATTTCTCCTCCAGTTGACATGCTCGGTTGCCCACTCCCTGCGGTCGCGACGATGCCTTGATGTTAATCTAACACATACCATCGGTCGGCGAGCATACAGACCTACAGCATGGAGCCGGTTTCGGACAGTCTGAGTTGAAATCGTGGTGCCTGTAGCCGAGCAAAGGTGTTGTTGGAGAAGAGTAGCGTTCATGCTTCGGTGTCTCCGAGCTGTTAATGCTAAATACCGATCTTCATTTGGCGTTGTTGCCCATCTACGACCTTGCCCTGGTCTTCGGCCTGCACATCCACTCTCCAAAAAACGGTTCCAGATCCTGGAAATGACACTTTGTGACACTCCAATGGCTTGCGCTACTTCGGCTTGAGTTTGGCCCCCTTCTAACCTATCAACAATTCTCCAAGCTTCTGAATCTGTCAAATGACTTCGCTGAGACATCTGAATGCCTAAGGGGGGCCACTCGGCCCAGCAAAGCCAGGCCGTAGAGCGTTAGCACCTCCCCCGGGATGTTCCCCGGCACGCGGGGATTCGTTTTGGGTGATTCCAGCCACCGGCGGAAGGGAAGGCACGACGCCGAGACCGCCAGCGCACGCGCAAACGGCCCAAACAACAACAAAAAAGAAAAAAAAGAAAATACAAACTAGGCCAAAGGCCGGCACTGCCAGGACAAGCCTAAGCGCGACAAGGGGCAGGCAAGAAAGCTAAAAACAAAAAAAAGAAAAAGAAACTGAAAAAAGCCTGAACCGCTGGAGCCTGCACTCCCTCGCGACAGACAGCGGCAGGTGCAGTGATGAAGAACTTGTAAGTGAACAGTCCTTAACGCTCCTGCGTCATGACACACAGTTCGCGGCCAAGGCGGTCCTTGGATAATAATGATGCGCCGGAATCTGAGAAGCTCAGTTCCCACGCGACAGATGGCGCCACAAGTTGTTCCGTTGGAGAGATGAGGCCGCTTCTAAAGACTGCGAAGGGAGCACAGCAAGGTGCTCAAACACTGACAAGGTACAGCCAAAATAAGGAAAAGTCAGGAGAAGGAGGGTAGGAAGATCAATTACAGTACTGATTGGTGGTGAAGAATTTAATATGTTTAGTTAAAAATGATAAAAGCTAGAGCTGGTTACTTAATTTGTTAAGTTCGATAAATCCATTAAGAAATTAAAAATATTTTTTAATTTTTTTAGTAAGATTGGTCTTGTTAGAATATTGGTTAGCCAAGAGGGTGGGGGAATTTCGGGAGATCTGAGATGCCAGGCAACGGTCAGTGGGCAGTCAAAATAGTAATGAGAAGGCAAGCCCCGCTGGCCACATGGACACACATTGGAGGCTGCACGTTTATAATATTTGAGGTAAGTAGGGAATGGACCATGTCCTGTGAGGAACGCTGAGGTGTGGGGGGCGAGGTTAAGCAGGTTTAGGGAGACAAAAGGGAGCAATTTGTGGGTATGTCGACCTTTATCCGAGTAATCCCAGTGGTCCTGCCACTGAGGAATGATTTTAGACTTTAAAAACCCTCTAATGTAGGATGGGGGAACAGGGAGGGAAATATCAATATTTGTGCTTCGCGTAGCTTCTTTTGCTAATTTATCAGCTAATTCATTGCCAGCAATGCCAATGTGTGCCTTCACATGGCCCAGGGCTACTCGCCGAGCAAGGTCTTTTAAAAATAGTTTTATTTGGAGTACAATGGGATGTTTTGTACGGTGAGTAAAGATTGCTTGTAGGCTGGAGAGGCTGTCTGAATATAGCCTGTAAAATTGTACTGTTGGGTTAGAGACAATCCATTCCAATGCCCGCAGAATCGCGAACAGCTCAGCCTGGAAGACAGTGTTGTTATCACCGATTCTGCAGGCCCACTTATGGGTCACGACCTCGCCTTTCATGGCACAGAATGCTGCTGCCACGCCAGTCTCCGTGCGTGACCCGTCAGTGAAAATGGTCGGACAGCGGGGAGAGTAGCTGTGTTCAAAACCGTGCCTGGTTGTGTTTATCTGTAAGTGAGATGTCTCTTCTGCGGGATGTATTCTCCAACTGGGAACCTTCCTCTGTAGTTGTATTTGTGGAAAAAGTGCTGCACACGTTGGTTCATGTTCTAGGTGTGTGATCCTGTTTTTTTGGTATTCATATTGGAGTGTTATTGTTATGGGAGGAATACCTGTTATTACTGTGAGTGCGTCCGTTGAGATTGTCCTGTATCCTCGAGCAATTTGCAGCAAAAAGAGCCGTTGCATCGAGGTCAATTTGTCCTTCACGGCTTGCGTGAGGTTACCTCCCCAGACGCCCACACAGTAGAAAATTATCCGCTCCACTATTGTGTGGTACCAGATTTTTAACATTGTTGGCTTTATTCCCCAGGATTTTGACGTTAGTTTACGTGCGTTTAAGTGTAATTTTCCTACTTTAATCCTGAGGGTGTTGATATGTTCCGTCCAGCTTTGGTGTTCATCTATGGTGAGGCCAAGAAGTTTGAGGTGTGAGACATACTCGACACTAACCCCGTTCACTCTTATGATTGGTTTACGTTCAAGTTTGCGTGGTTTGGAAAATGTGACTGCTTGTGATTTTTGGCTTGATAGCTGGAGGTTGAGGTTTGTTAGCAGTTGGCAGAATACGGTGAGGGCTTGAGCCGCCATTGCCTCCAAGTCCATGCGCCGCCTGCCCGAGAAAATAAAGCTGAAGTCATCAGCGAATGCAAAGAGAATGAAGCCTCTAGATTCTAGCTCTTTTAGAATTATGTTAGCTATGAGTAACCAAAGTATTGGGCCAAGGCAGGAGCCTTGGGGGCAGCCCTTTTCGAGCTGATGTACCGAAGTGCCTGAACCCCAATTGATCATTATGCTACGAAGGCTTAAGTAGGATGCGATGGTTCCAGCTATATTAGCCGGGCAGCGAATTTCAATTAGTTGCTGGATAATGTCCCTCCATTCTACATTATCGAAAGCACCTTGAATATCTAGTGAAACAAGTGAGGTGTAGTCTCCTTTGCTGATGGTTTCATTGCAAGTGGTAAGAATGTCATAAAGGGCCTTGTCACATGACCGACCCTCTCTGAACCCATATTGCCTATGATGCAAGATGCCATTCGTCTCCATGAAGTGCACCAGTCGTGTGACTAGTAGTTTTTCTAGCAGCTTCCCCAGAGTTGGTAGGAGACAAATAGGTCTATAGGAAGTGGGTTCTGAGGCATTCTTTCCTTTTTTCAGGAAGTAGACGGCCTCACCTTGCTTCAGTGTTTGAGGGAAATAATTGTGATTGAGACACAGATTGGCCCATCTGGTGAACAACTTTGGAATGATTTTGAAAGTTAATTTTAAAATTATGAAGTCCACGCAGTCTGGGCCAGGGGCTTTTTTATCATTAAATGTATGTAGAGCAGATGCTACTTCAGCTTTAGAAAAGGGTTTATCATTAGGTGTCGAAAAATTGAGGTCTGAATTGTCCCTGTTGGGATACGAGGACGGTCCGAAAAGTGCTGCAGTTAGGTGCTCCATATTCGCTTGCCTGGATGAAATGGAGGGTGGAAGCTCAAGTTTAATTTCGTCTGGTGTGAAGAAATTTCCTGTAAAAAATTTTTGTGCCGTGCCAAAAGTTTCTGATTGATTGCTGCAGAAATTCCGCCAGGCTTTGACTCTGGCATCCTGAACACTTTTCTTGAATTTTGATGAGAGTATTTTGTACTGAGCGCCAAGGTTTTCAAAATAAGGTGTGTTTCCGTGTGTTTCTCGTAGATGTTTAATCTTTCTCCTTAGCGCTGTGAGTTTGTTTCGTTGTGTCTTAAGTTCGGTGGTCCAGAACGAGAAGACTGGAGTCCTCCGAGTATTTTTTAGTCTAAAGGATGCTCCTGCCGCCTCTTGCATGGAAGCAATAAGTTTTTTTGTGAAGGAGTTAATGTCGGTGATGTTTGTTGCATCCCTTAGGTGTTGTGCAAGGAGTGGTCTGTGTGTTTTAATGATTTGTGTAAACTTTTTAAAATTTCCTCGGGTTGTGTTGAAACGTCGTTTAGTTGTAGTCAGTGGTGTAATGTCAAAGCCGAAACGTATGTATTTATGGTCCGAGGCATTGTGGATGTCCATTACTCGCCAGTCCCTGATTTTTTGTGCCGCCTTCGGATTCGCCAGCGTATGATCTGGGAATCCTTTGTGTGTTATAATACCTGTGTTGTTCATTCTGACAAATGTGTGTGTTCTGTTATCAATGTTAACAATGGTTAAATTATGGACTGCGAGATGCTCGATGAGACTGTCTCCGCGGATAGTTTCCTGTGGGCAACCCCAAACAGTGGAGTTTGCGTTGAAGTCACCTCCGCAAATGAAGTACTGCTTATGAGTTATTAAGTGTTGCCACTCCATAAGGGTTTCATCAAAATTGAAACGCGGTGCTGCGTAGGTAGAGCCTATAATTAGTTTTCCTTCCTTCGCCATTATAGTGATGAAAACACAGTTGTCTCCTGTGAATAGGTGTGAGTATGCCAGATCCGTATTCTGGACGACCAGATGAGCGCTGTTATCTTTGGACGCGAACTTCGCCCAATTTTTCGGAAAAATTGACAGCAGCGCTCCATCATTGCCACAGTAGGCATCCTGCAGCAATGCAATGTCTATATTTTCTGATATCATGTAATTTTTTAGGCTGACATTAGCTGCCTTGCAGTGATTTAAATTAACCTGAATGATTTTGATGTGGCCAAATGGTGGGGGGTCCGAAGGTGCTAGAAGAGACATATTGGTTTTCTGAAAAGGTACTTAAATAAAAGGTACTTAAATAAAGGGTTCTTGGTTAAGTTAGTAACAAAAATTATGTTAGATTCAATAGAAGGGCCTACCTTACCAGTCATGGTGATGCCCGTTGTGGCCTCCTTGATAGAGTGGGTGGTATTCATTTCTATATGAGCGATTACCATACCATTCATCGTGATGATAGGGGCTATTTGCTGGTGTTGCCTCTTGTATGGTTGGGTGCTGTGTGTTGAATTGTTCATGTCTGTTTGGTTCTTCTGGTGTTAGGTGAACTTGCGAACTGTTACCAATTTGGAAAAGCAGGTTAAGTCTTTCCCGTTCTGAACTATATTTTGAGCGGTAGGCACTGCAACCAGAATCTGATGCTTTGTGGCTTGTTGGAAAATGTGTGTTGTGTTGTGTGTTATGTTTGGTGCAGTTGATGCATCGTGGAGCTGCTGCACATGATTCTTCATGGTGTGCTTCGCCACAGCATGCACACACAGACGTGGCCGCCTTGCAGTTCCGTTCGTGGTGGGTAAGGCCTTGACAGCGGCGACAGCGCAGGATGGTAGTATGTGGTCGGAGGCGACAGGTCTTTAGGCCGATGACGATGCCTCCATCATTTATGAGCTCTATGCCAAGTGACTTAGGCAGCAGAAGAATCAAATCTTTTGTCGCCTCGTTGTGTCTATTAGGTAACTCCTTGAGGACGATGATGTCTTCTTCAGTTATATGGTATGTTTTGCCAAGAATATTAGTGAGGGCCTCCTTCGTCAGCGCCTCTGGGACACCCAGGAGAATCATTTTATGCTTTGGAACTGCCTTCTGCAGAAAATTAAGTTTTTTGTTGAGAACTTGATTGCGCTGCAGCTCTGCTTGTAGGCGCTTTAGGTCCTCTTCTGTTTTGCAGGTAACTTCTACGTGATTTCTCCTGGGGGCCACCTTATCCACGTGTATTGGCGTTGCAATTGCCTCTTTAGATAGCATTATTTCGATTTCTTTTCCCGGTGTTATTGATGTACCTTTAATGATGAGGGTTTTGCGGTTAGAGCTATCCAGAACAAACTTTTTGGCTGGTTGTGCGGCTGTTTGACTGTATGTTTGTGGGACTTGAGGTGTTGCTGTTTCTGTTGGTGAAATGGTGGTGCTTTCTATTGCCGCTGCTTGGTCTGCTTGATTTTGTTTTAGTGTTGATCTGACTGCTTCTATAAGTGTGACGGTGTCTGGGATCCTTTCAATTATCTTCTCATTCGTTTGGCGTGCGTGATCTAGGCTTTCTTGGAGGTGCTGGCAGCTTGTCTGGAGGCTTGCTTCATTTATTTCTAGTTGGCGTATCCTGGACTGCAGTGCCTCTTCTGTATTTTGAAGGAACTCAAATACATATCTCAGATTTTTTAGTGTTTTTTCTGTGGGGAGTTTTTTTGTAGCAATGCTGTTTTCAGCTCTTGTTACGTAGCTCTTTCCCATCGTAATAAGTTCTGCCATCGTATATGTTTCTGTTTCTGCATCAGTGTTTTCATGTATTGTGGATGCTGCTGAGCTGTGGCTAACGCTTCTAGACAGCTTTGCTCTGGTATTTCTAGTTGATGACCTGCTCTTTCGAGCTGCTGACTGAGAGCTAGAGTTTTTGTCAGAAGGAAATCTTCCGTTGCCTGGCGACATGTTAGCAAGGGAAGGAACAGGATGAGAAGCTTCTACTACGAAACGATAAACAAAAGAAAATTATACTAAGTCAAAAACTAGGTCATTGAGCACTCACGCCACTTGACTGAATAAACCCATGAATGGCTCTACAGGTCTCGCAGCATGTTTCAAAATGGAAAAGTGTAGGAACAAAAGCTTGCCGTTTGTCAAAAACTCGTGACTGCGCTGAAAATTAGACTGGAATTATTAGGTTCGACTTTAGGGTAAAGAATAATGATTGACCAGTATCAAAAAGCTTAGACTTAAGGAATTGTTGGGTGAGAAAGGGAAGAGAAAATGAAACGATTGGGGCTCGCTAAGGTGATGAAAGACAAATTGCTATTCCTTGCTATGTAACTTATTAATAGTACATGTTTAAATATGGGTAGAGCAGAACTTGTTGCGATTGATGAGGAGGATTGTTGTTGATGATGATTGCTATTGGAGGGAGAGACGGGAGACTCAGGCGCCAGCCAAGGCCAGCCGCAGCGCGCCACCCCGACCGACGAGTGGTAAAGGGGAAATGCTGTGCAAAAAGCAAGAGAGAAAAGTCTTGTGGCATTTTGCGAACACAGGGGAGTCTGAGAAAGTCTAAGAACGTACTTTGATGCAAGAGTAAATTAAAAAGTAAATAAAAACATTATTATTCTACTCAGGAGTGTAAGAAAAATGAAGAAAATAAAATAAAAATAAAACGAAAAAAAAAAGACTTTAATACAACAAAGGAAAAAAAACACACTAAAGCTTATAAATATGTGGGCAAAAAAAAAAAAAAAAAAAAAACTGTAAATGGGAAATAATTGTAAAAATAAGTTTGGTTACAGTTAGATGTTAGAATTGGTTATATGGTCCGAAAATGTTAAAGTCCGCAGATAGGTATTCTAATTTGAAGAAGATAGTGAAAGAGGGAAATGGAATCTGATGAAAAACGGGCCCCCCTCCCCCCCCCCCCCCCAAAAAAAAAAGAGAATTTCAGGATTGTGTAAAAAATGATAAAATTTATTAGAAGCGCTAGAGAACATAAATTCACTTAAGTTTATATGAGAGGACAAAAAAAACGGTATATAACAGTATGAAAAAGGAATAAATTGCGAGACCTAGCCATATTTTCGTGAGAAAAAAGAGTGTAAACAAATGATGAAAAATGCATATATTTAGGAAAACTAGACAAAGAAACTTAATAAAAAGTGGGGGGTATGAAGAGCAAAATGTGTTAATTTACGAAAAGAATTATTATAGTTATTGAATGTGAGGAAGATTAGTTATGTATAAAAAAGTGTGTTTTGCGACAAACACACACTCACAAAAGGAAAAAAAAAAAAAAGAAAAGAAAGAAAAAAAAAATGAATCACTAAAACTAAAATTGCTGCAGGTGTGTTGAATTTTGGGGGGGGGCTAAAAACTTGGGGGTTACTAAAGCTAATTATGATGAAATATGTATGAATTATTTACAAGTTAGAAGCAACTAGTGAAGAGAAATGGGGTTCAGCCTTACCCCAGCACCTTGGTCCGGCGCCGGCAAATGATCCCAGTGGTCCGGTGGAAGGCAATACGCCGTACTCGGGAGAAGAAAAAAGAAAGTATGAAAGAAATATTTATTGGAGTGTGAATAATATGTGTTGGGAAGTAAATTGACAAATTTTGATGAGTTTTACTGAGTATTTTTTGTAAGGTGAAAAAAACAACAAACTTAACACTAAGTGCAACTAAAAAGCCCCCAAAAATGCTGAAAATAAACTGTTATATAATGTGAGAATTTGCACGTAGAGATAGATGGGAAATTATTGAAAAAATAACAGTTTGGTAACAGTTAGGTGTTTGAATTGGTTACATGGTCCAAAAATGTGAAAGTCCGCAGCTAGGTATTCTAATTTGAAGAAGAAAGTGAAATAGCGGCCTGGACTGATGAAAAACGGGCCCAAAAAAAAACTAAGAAAATTTCAGGATTGTGTGAAAAATGAAAAAAAAATTAAACGCACTAGAAAACATAGATGCTCTTAAGTTTATATAAGAGGGCAATAAAACAGTATATTACAGCATGAAAAAAAAAATAGCGATATTGACGTGAGAATAAAGAAAATAAACAAAAGGTGATAAAAACATATTTTTAGGAAAGCTTGACAAAGAAAATAGTAGAAAGTAGGGGGGGGGGGGGTAGAGAGAAACATTTCTTTAATTAAGAGAACAGTTTTTGTAAATATTGTATGCGTAGAAGTACAGTTATGTGGAAATGAGTGTCAAACACAAAAAAACGCTAAAAAATTTAAAAAGTGGCGGGTGTGATGCTTTGTGGTGGGGAGGAGAGTATTATGTTTGGAGGCTTCGAAAATCAATTTTAGTGAAAATGTATGAATATATTAAAAGTTAGAAGCGTTTAAGAGTGATAAGTTGGAAAACCGCCTTGCACCGGCACCTTATGAGTCCGACGGTGGCAGCGGCAAATGGCAAATGAAAAAAAAAAAAAAAAAAAAAAAAAAATCCTGTAAGAATTTAAGCAGCACAAAGTAAATGGCCAACAACAAGAACACCCCCCTCCCCCCCAAAAAAAAAAAAATAAATAAATAAATAAATAAATAAATAAATAAAATGTGAATATATGAAAAAAAAAGTTGACAGCTGTGAATGTTGGCCAATAAATACCAACATCACTGAACATCACCTTTTGACATTAAGTGAAAGAAAATTTCTGCCATTGCTGAAAAATAACATTTGATATTGAGCGAAATAAATACTAACAAACCTGAAAAACATCCTGAGTTTAAAAAACAATAATATACAAAAAATGCGTTAAAATATAGTATAATGTACTGGAGAAAGTTTATAATGTTAATAGAAAATAGTAAGTAGAAAGAGTGTAAAAGAAATGCGAGTCATGTCGATGATCTCGAAAAAGGATTTAAAGTAATGCGAGTAACCTACGAGAGATGGCGCCAAACGTTTAAAAAGTGTCTAGCTGATTTTAGGATATGGGCTAGAATAGCCATAGGGAAAGAACAGGGCTTGGGGAAGGCGATAGATGGCGCTTCATGTCCAGTTGATGATCGTGGAGAGAGGTGGGGCTAAGGAAAGTTAGAAATTAAGAATTACGAGAGATAGAAGTATAATTAAATTGAAAATGAAAATGAAAATTGTTAGCTGTTCGAAAAAACGTTTGCAAATGTATACTGGATGGCATAGTGATAAAGTGAGATTCTCTTTAAAAAAAAGGGCGTCTGTCATGGTCATACATTTATAATATAATGAATAAAATTATGTATAAGTGTATTAAAAAAAACATGTTTTTTTTTTGTTTTTTTAATGTATTAATAATACATTAGATATTAGATGTTTTTTAAAGACATGTTATAAAAAGCTATTAACTAAAGCTGGTGTGAGTAGATTTCTCTGTTACTGGAGTAAAAGATGTGCGACAAAGACAAAACTATCATTAAATTATCTAGTAAAATTCAAAAACAAACGACATATTTATTTATTTTAAATATTAATTTTACGTACTTTGAAAAGATTTATTTAAAATAACACTTTTATTACTGAGTAAGTTGGAAATTTTGTAAGAAAAAAAAATTAAAATAGGTAAGAAATTTAAAACTTAGGAATTTAAAGGAAATAAGACATAGTAGAGCTTGCTGTGTTAATAAAAATGTGTCCCCCCCCCCCCTTGCACAAAACTAAAAAGAATGTTTTAACAACCCCAATAATTTGAAATTTACTTTATAACTATAGCTATAATACACGTACGACATTCAGCGACTAACAAAATATCAGCCGATAACTCCGCACTACCCGGGATGTTAAAGAAAATGTTAAATTAAAAATAAAACAGTAAAGAAAAAAAAAACATAAAAAGAACAAGGTTTAAAAAAGAAAATAAAAGGAATTAAAAAAAAACCGTTATTGCGTTGAAAACTGCTAAGTATTACAATTAAAATTATTAAAGTTGGAAAAAAGTTTGGATCATAGGATGAATAAGTTTTCTGATGTAAAGTACTAGAGAAAAAAAAAGAGCTGAAAAAGTTAAAGTATGTGACCATTTCTTTCCTTAACCTACCCTCCCTATTCCCTTTACTTTTTATAAATGGTACAGTTGAAAGATATTCTATCTCATTTAAATAAATGTTAAAAAGCATATTAAGGCGCAGGAAAAAAACGTCAAATTTAAGCACAACCTACATGATAAAAACTAAAAATTGAAAAAAAAAAAAAAAAAAAACAGAAACAGAAATATTCAAAGAACTAGATGGAACCCGTCAAAATTTGACGGCAAAAAACTTGATAGTACCATAAAAATAAAATTCATAGCTGCTTTAAAATGTTTGTAACTTTTGCAGAATAATTCAAATAAATAAAAAACCCACTTTGAATTAAAGCTAGGTTGAAGAACAGCAATTGGCTAAGTTTCACTGGCACATGCACTCGCGGAATTTCTTTCATTTGACACATTTAGCGCTGTTGTGCAAGTAAATGGTAAGTGCCCCCTTGGGGAGGGGGAAATGGCAGGATGGACCAAGGAGATGCATAACATAAATAAGCAGTCAAAGACCTTTCAAACGATATGTAACATGAGGGGTGTGTGCAAAATTTAAAAAAGTACCCCCTTGGGGGGGGTAAAGTAGGGGATGGACACGGTACATGCATAATATGATTAAGTGGTCACAGACCTTTCCAACGATATATAACATGAGGGTTGTGTGCAAAATTTAGAAAAGTACCTCTTTGGGGGGGGGGGGCAAAGTGGGGAGATGGACATCAGAGATATGCATATGATTAAGCAGTCACAGACCTTTCCAACGATATATGACATGAGGGTTGTCTGCAAAATTTAGAAAAGTACCCCCTTGGGGGAGGGGGGGCAAAGTGGGGAAATGGACATTGGAGATATGCATATGATTAAGCAGTCACAGACCTTTCCAACGATATATGACATGAGGGTTGTCTGCAAAATTTAGAAAAGTACCCCCTTGGGGGAGGGGGAGGGCAAAGTGGGGAGATGGACATTGGAGATGCATAATATGTTTAAGCAGTCACAGACCTTTCCAACAATATATGACATGAGGGTTGTGTGCAAAATTTAGAAAAGTACCTCTTTGGGGGGGGGGGCAAAGTGGGGAGATGGACATCAGAGATATGCATATGATTAAGCAGTCACAGACCTTTCCAACGATATATGACATGAGGGGTGTCAACAAAATTTAGAAAATTGCCCCCTTGGGTGGGGGGGGCAAATTGGGGAGATGGACATTGGAGATGCATATCATTAAGCGGTCACAGATCTTTCCAACAATATATGACATGAGGGGTGTCAACAAAATTTAGAAAAGTGCCCCCCTTAAAAGGGGGGGAAATGGCGGGATGGACCACGGAGATGCATAACATGAATAAGCAGTCAAAGACCTTTCCAACAATACATAACATGAAGGGTTTGTGCAAAATTTACAAAAGTACCCCCTTGGGGGGGGGGGGGCAAAGTGGGGGATGGACACCGGAGATGCATAATATGATTAAGCGGTCACAGATCTTTTTAACGATATATAACATGAGTGGTATGTGCAAAATTTAGAAAAGTGCCCCAATTGACGGGGGGGGGGGGGGGATGGACCACACAGATGCATAACATGAAAAGGCAGTCACAGGCCTTTCGAACGATATATCATATGAGTGGTGTCAGCAAAGAAAAGTCTCTGCCCCGTGTGGGCAAAACATACTCCCCCCCGCCGCCATAATTATTGATGCGGACTCATTTTTTAAATTCGTTCGCACCCCTCTTCTCCCGCAAAATGTGAATTTTAAAAACTCCCCTTCCGAATTTTTTTATACCAAAAGCACTTATGTCCATCGTCTGCATGCAGAGTTTTGTGCTTACAGACGCCAGACACAACAACACACACACAGACAGACGTTTACCGACATTAATAGCAGTGTTTCACCCAGACAGTTTCAGAAGGGTGCTGCACCCTGCCTGCCCTTTGGTTTGCAAAATAGCACCCTTCTTGCCCCTCATAAAAATAATTAGCACCCTTCTTGCCCCCTCCAGCAAAATAATTAGCACCCTTCTTGCTCTCAGTAAAAAAAGTGCCCTTTCTCCTTTTTGCATTAAAAAATTTGGTTTCATAATAAAAACTGACTCAATGTTGTCTTAAAAAGAGTGTTTTGACTTTGAAATATCAAAAGTGGCTTTAAAAACCAAAAGAATACCTTTAAGCTTTAACAATTAAAAAAGTGCCCTTAAGATTCTGAAAAGTGCCCTTAAGATTCTGAAAAGTGCCCTTAAGATTCTGAAAAGTGCCCTCAAAAATCCAAAAAGTGCCCTTAAGAATAAAAAAAGTGCCCTTTTTCTCACCAGCAGCACCTTGCCCCTTTTTAAACCTGGGGGAAACTCTGTTAATAGTATAGATGATACTCAGTGCCTACACATTTCACCCTTTATAATTCAGCCAAAGAGTTGACAGTCGTTCATTTCCAGAAACGAAACAATAATTCTTTAGGATGAATTTTGTTTGTTTGGCGTCACAAACTTTTTAGGGCACCTGCAGACTAAAAACATATAATCAATCTTCGCGGGAAAAAAATCCTAGATTTCGTCAAATGATCACAGGAAAAACACTAATTTCATCAAAGGATCATGTAAAACGTGAATTTTGTTAAAAGGCCACAGAAAAACGTGATTTACGCAAAAGATGAGCAAATTTTGTCAAAGAATCGCAAAACAGGAAATTCCACCAAAAGATAGCGCTTTCTTGCCAAATTTCGTCTAAAAATTTGCGGAATAAAATGTATTTTATCAAAAAATCGCTGGAAAACGCACATTTCGTTAAAGTATCGCGAGAAAAATGCGAATTACTTCAAAGATTGCTGAAAAAACGCGAATTTCATCGAAGGATTGCTGAAAATTCATGAATCTTATCAAAAGGCAGCAGAGAAAATGTGATTATTATCAAAGCATTGCGAAAAAAGAAAATTTCGTCTAAGGATCACAGAAAAACACAAATTTCATAAAAGAATCATGGAAAATAACGCAAATTTCGTGAAAAAAAAAAAAAAATCGCAGAAAAAACACAAATTTCGTCAAATTATCGCTGAAAAAAATCACAAATTACGTCATAGGATAGCTGAAAAAATTGTGAATCTCGACAAAAAAAAGATACAGAAAAAAATGCGAATTTCATTAAAGAATCACGAAAAAAAATGCAAATTTTGTTAAAGGATTGCGCAAAGAATGTGAATTTTTTGAAAGGTTCTTGTGAAAAATGAAACTGTCTTTATTAAAAACAGCACACACACAAACATCTATACAAACCTCAATACACACAAACATATTATAGGCAGGGCTTGAAATTCAATTTTTCCAAGGACGGGAGTCTCCCTACCAACATTTTTAAATGGAGGGGAGTTGTAATGTTTGGGAGGGAGAAAAAAAATCTTTAAACCCCACTATTCTTTTACGTGCTATTTAAAGAATTACATTAATGCAGACATGACAAAATACCATTGAAAAAAATTAAGTCAACTGAGAATGATTATGTAAAATGTTTATTTTTATTATAAAAAAGGGAAGAATGTTAAGTTTTATATATGCAGTGTATTTTTCAAGTTCCATTAAATGTGTTAGGGACCCTTAACAATTAGGTTGTTAAATAAATTTCTGACTTTAGATTTTACTTGATTGAGATTCACCGATCGATCGTGGAAAAGACGCAAAGTTCATCGATCTGTCGCAGAAAAAACGCTAAGTTTGTCGATCAGTCGGGGGAAAAAAGCAAATTTCGTCGATCGATTGCAGAATAAACACAAAGTTCGTCGATCTGTCCCCAAAAAACGCAAGGTTCGTCGATCAGTCGCTTAAAAAACGCAATGTTCGTCTATCTGTCTCAGAAAAAACGCAAAGTTCATTGATCTGTCGCGGAAAAAACGCAAAGTTCGTCGATCAGTTGCGGAAAAAAGCAAATTTCGTCGATCGATTGCGGAATAAATGCAAAGTTCGTCGATCAGTCAGGGAAAAAAGAAAAATTTTATCGATCGATTGTGGAATAAACGCAAACTTCGTCGATATGTCCCCAAAAAACGCAAGGTTCGTCGATCAGTCACTTAAAAAATGCAATGTTCGTCGATCTGTCACGTTCGTTTGATGTCGTTGTTGAAAATTTATGAATTTCTATTATTAAAGTAATTTTTTCATTTTACCGTATTTATTTTATTTTTGTGTTGTATGTATTTTGCTACTTTGAATTTTTTTAAACTAACCCTTTTTTTTTTGGAGAGTGAGAGAGAGAGATTTAGTAATTTGGTGACACGAAGTTCCGCAAATTCTTAAAATCCACAAATTGTTTCCAATGTAAACAATGAAATTTACAATTAAGTTGCAAGTGCAAAATTTCAGTTTTTTAAAATTTTCATGTCATTCTGTACACATTTTAATATGTCATTCTGATCATTATACATATTTAGTTACGCATTATTAATTATTTACTTGACCTTTACTTTTAATATTTTAAATATTTCAAACTTACAGCTGAATGTAATTATTAAAACATTTGAAATACTGCATTCGAAAAATGAAATTTCAGCTTAGAAACGCGACAATTACTATTAGGTTAAAAAAATTTAAAGTAGAAAAGTACTTATGATATAAAAAGAAGAAAAAAAAATACACCAGAATTTATCTGTATTACGAAAGCGGGAGAAATGATTTTCTGTGCTATACGAAAAGATATCCAAATAACTCAATCATAAACATAGAAATAGGTATCGGTTTCTATGTTCATGTGCACTCAATCCAAACTTGAAACTTTTAAAAAGGTCATTGAATGAATGAAATTCATCTCCGCCTTTCACATCCAGAAAACTTGCTGTGTCGCCAATTATGTTTATATTTTATATATATATATAAAAAAATAATAATTCAGGCACTTTTCCGTTATACGGACACCATTGTCGCCAAACATACATACATACATACATTTTGGCATAGTGTCCGTATAACAGAAAAGTACTAAAGTTCATGGTTTAAAATCACAATAAAATATCATGAAATTTATTGATTAGTTGTGGGAAAATAATGTGTTTTTCGTGAATTTTTTGTTTTGTTAACAATGTGGTTAGAGAGACAGGGAGAAATCCAGAAAACTTGCTGTGTCGCCAATTATGTTTATATTTTATATATATATATATAAATAATAATTCAGGCACTTTTCCGTTATACGTGCACCATTGTCGCCAAACATACATACATACATTTACATACATACATACATTTTGGCATAGTGTCCGTATAACAGAAAAGTACTAAAGTTCATGGTTTAAAATCGCAATAAAATATCATGAAATTTATTGATTAGTTGTGGGAAAATATCGGGGAAATAATGGTGTTTTTGTGAAATTTTTTGTTTTGTGTTGTTGTGTTTAATTGTAAGCATTCATTATAATTTTCAGTGCATTATTAAATTGAAATTTTTGTTTAAAATATGTAAACAAAACAGTGACCAGAAACCTGCACAATTTCTAATATAGATAGATAGATAGATAGATAGATGCATGCATGTAGTACTTTTAATTATTTGGTAAAAATACTGTGATCGTCACTGAAAAAACCTTAATTTAACCTAAAAGTAATTGTCGAGTGTTTAAGCTGAAATTTCATTTTACGAATACAGTATTTCAAATGTTTTAATAATTACATTCAGCTGTAAGTTTGAAATATTAAAAGTAAAGGCCAAGTAAATAATTAATAATGCATAACTAAAAGTAATTGTCGAGTGTTTAAGCTGAAATTTCATTTTACGAATACAATATTTCAAATGTTTTAATAGTTACATTCAACTATAAAGTTTGAAATATTAAAAGTAAAGGCCAAGTAAATAATTAATAATGCATAAGTAAAAGTAATTGTCGAGTGTTTAAGCTGAAATTTCATTTTACGAATACAGTATGTATTTCAAATGTTTTAATAGTTACATTCAGCTGTAAGTTTGAAATATTAAAAGTAAAGGCCAAGTAAATAATTAATAATGCGTAACTAAATATGTATAATGATGAGATTTTTTTTTCTTGAATTATTCAGTGAAACTCGCCTTATAAATGTACGCAAATAATTCACATCAAAATCTTAAAATAACAAAGTTTTCTTTCGTGTTTAGCTATGCTTAATAACCAAAAAAGCTTGATTAATACAAAAATTTTTTCGTAAAAATACTGTGATCGTCGCTGAGAAAACCTGAATTTAATCATATCACACAGAATTACATATTAAAAGTTTAAAAAACTGAAATTTTACACTTGTTTACATCGGAAACGATTCGCGGAATTTCGTGCCACGAAATCTCTCTCTCTCTCTCAAAAAAAGGGTTAGTTATAAAAAATTCAAAGTAATAAAATACATACGACTTAAAAAGAAAATAAATACGGTAAAATGAAAAAATACCTTAATAAAAGAAATCCATAAAGTAACCGAACAACCAAATGGAGTCGTAGTAATCCACATACGCTTCTAGAGAGAGGAAAAAGCCTTCACCTCATTGGCTGAAATATCGCGTCTGAAGATAGTAAAAGCCTCTAGCTGATTAGCTGAATGCTCGCGCATGCCTATAAAAGGCATTTTTGCACGAAAAACTAAAAAGCAGGTTAGCTTTAAGTATATGGATTCTAACTCCCCTCGTTACAAAATAGCAGAAAGAAAGTTAATTAGGGGGGGCCGAGCGACTGAAGAGGCCACACCCCGGCCAGCAAACAGCTGTCACCCTTGCTCCCCAAAAGCAAATGAGAGCGAGGTCCCATAACCAAGCCACACTGTAACAATGCCCGTGATGCCAAACATCCAGCCCCCCAGAAATGAACCCCGTGTCCTCCAAGAATATATATCCTAATACATACTCTCAGAGGCCAAAATTTAGAACAAGACATGCTGAACTATGTGGCTTGGTTAGCAACAGAAGTCTAATAAAAAGCTTAATAACAATTAAAATTTTTAAGTTATCGCAACAAGGCTTTTTCTATGAGCTTGCTAATAATAAGAGGTAACTTTTTATTACATTGTTTAAGCAAATTACAATTAAAACACAATAAGACAAAAAAAATTAAGATGGAAGCAGTCACTGGTTGACAAACAGCAGGCTAGGCTAGAGCAAATTAAGTAATATGTACATAAAACAATTAATAATTAACGTAGAAACATGCTGTTTACCTATTTTTGTAGCTGAGACATTCATGTATCCATTTCCATCAAGGGCGCCCGGCCCGCTGACCTTTGGAGGGGCTTTAGCCAGACATTTGTAGGAGCACAACACAATAACGTCCTTCCCCTCCGCGTACACCGTACTCATCGAAACAAAGCAATCACTGAATGCCGATCATCCTTGTCTTCATTCTCTTTTATCCAGTTGAAAGTCAAATTTCATTCGCTGCCGCTGAAGCGACGTTTTTGACGTCGAACTCAAAATTTGCATACTCCACAGTTTGAAAACCAGAAAAATTTGCATTTGTGATTCTCTTCTTCTATTTTCGGCAAAAAAAATTTCGTTTATATCTTTATTTTATATAAAACTTCAAATATCCTTTAATTGTTTTGAGCAGTGTAGAATTGTTGTGGTGCTGTTTATTATATTTGTTACAAAAATATTAATTTCAATAAAATGAACTAGCGCAGCTTTCCTCATTGCCCTTGTCGTTTTTTCTAAGTGAACCCCGAATTAAATGAACCTGGTAGTGAGGTCGAACTGCCATTAACAGCGTATACCCGTTAGGCTACTTCTGCTCTGGTCTTGAATCAAACTAACCTTGATTTTTTGTGATTTTTTATTTCCACCCAAATTCGTTTAATATTTTGAGCATCGTAGTTTCCATTATGACGATTTTGTATTCTTCCAACTTTAATTTAATCGCAGCAGAGCAAAATTTAGCAGAGAATTAGTTCTTTCCGTTTCGGAAAAAAATGTCAAAAATCTGACGCAAAATGCGAAAAAACACTAAAAAATTCCTGAGCAATTCAAAACTTGCAGAGGACAAAATATACTATATTGGTCTGAAATCTTGAAAACGAATTCATTTTACAAATGTTAAAAAATGGCCGCTAACCGCAAAAAACGCAGAAAATCGTGTACAATTTTTTATGCGATTTAAATCGCGAAAAATTTAAAAATCTCAGAGAACAAAATTTATTCTGAAATATTGAAAGCGGATTCCTTCCGCCGCAAAATGCAAACAAATGCTAAATCTCCTTTTTATAAAAAAAAAAAAATCGCAGAGGACAAATATCACTATATTGGGCTAAAAGATTAAAACTCGATTCCTGTAACAAATGTTAAAAAATTGCTGCGAAACGCGAAAAATGTTAAAATCGCATGAAAAATTAAAATCATTGTACGGATTCCGAATAAACTTTATTGAAAAAAGAAAATAATAATAATGTATTGGGTTAAAAGATTAAAAGCAGATTCTTTTTTACGAATGTGAAAATATCTCCACAAAACGGGGGGGGGGGGGGAAATCCCATAAAAATCTACGAAAAATTCAAAAATATCACACAAAAAATTTACTATATTGTGTTAAAAGATTGAAACCGGATTTCCTATACGAATCTAGAAAAATCGCCGAAAAACGCGTAAAAACGTAAAAATTGCAAAAAATATTCCCGAAAAACTTTAAAATTTCAGAGAACAAAATTTATTACATTGGGTTAAAAAATTATAGCTAGATTCCTTATAAGAATGTCAAAAAATCATCGCGGAATGTGAAAAAACGTTCAAATCTCATGAAAAATTAAAATCATTGTACGGATTCCGAATAAACTTTATTGAAAAGAGAAAAAAAAATTACTCTATTGCGCTAAAAGTTTGAAACCGGGTTCTTTTTACGAATGTGAAAATATCTCCACAAAACGTGGAAAAAAAATTAAAAATCATAAAAAATCTACGAAAATTAAAAAAAAATAGGATAAAATTAACAGTATTGTGTTTAAAGACTGAAACCGGATTTCTTTTACGAATGGTAGAAAAATTGCTTCAAAACGCGTAGAAACTGAAAAAATTAAAAAGAAAAAAAAAGAAATTCGCGAAAAACTTAAAAATCGCAGAGAACCAAATTTATTATATTTTCATTTCTGGATTCATTTATACATTGTCAAAAGACCGTCGCAAAGCCCGAAAAAACACTAAGAACCGCATAACAAATTCGCGAACAAATTCAAAAGTCGCTATATGAGTTCTGAATAAAACATTATTGAAGAAAGGCCAACATTTATTATATTGTGCTAAAAGGTTGTAACTGGATTCTTTTTACAACCTTTTGAACGTTAAAAACTTCCGCGAAACGCGAAAAAAAATGCAAAAAGTCGCATGAAAAATTCGCGGAAAGTTCAAAAATCACAGAGTGCAAAATTTAATATAATGGGCTGAAAGATTAAAACTGGATTCCTTTTACGAATGTTTAAAAATCGCAGCGGAACGCGAAAAACACAGCAAAATATCTCATAAAAAATTCAGAAAAATTTAAAAATCGCAGAGGACAAATTTTACAAGAATGTGTTAAAAGGTTAAAACCAGATTCGTATCACAAATGTTAAAAAATTTCAACAAAACGCAGAAAAACACTAAAAATCACATAAAACATTTACGAAATTAAAAAAAATTCACTGAGGACAAAATTTACTATATCGGGCTGAAAAATTGAAATTAACATTTTACGAATGTTTAAGAAAATTGTCGCGGATCACAAAATTTGCTGTATTGGACTAAAAGTTTGAAGTTAGATTCCGTTTACGAATGTAAAAAAAAAAATCGCCGCGAAACGCGAAAAATCGCATAATAAGTTTGCAAAAAATAAAAAATCGCAGAGTAGAAAATGTATTATATCTGCTGAAAAATTAAAACCAGATTTCTCGTACGAATGTTTAAAAAATTGCCCCGGAAAGATAAAAAACGATAAAAATTTCGTGAAAAATTAAAAAAGGCAGAAGACAAATTTTACTATATTGTGTTATTCCTAACACAAATGTTAAGAAATTGTTGGAAAACGCGAAAAAAGCTAACAATCACATAAACATTTCGCAAACAATTCAAAAATTGCTGTACGATTTCCGAATGTTTTAGAAAAGTAAACTTTTTTGAAAAGAAGACAAAATATATTATATTAGGCTGGAAGATCGAAAATAAATTCCTTTTACCCACTATAATAAAATTGCCGCAACGTCATTAACTGAGGCCGTTTTTAACCAAGATACCACTGTATATATATGGGTATGTACGCATGCACGTGTGTGTGTTTTATAAACATTTGTGCCCCCTCAAAATTTCCGATCACGCTACGCCTATGTTAAACGAATTCGACTATATTACTATAATGCTATGATATGTATTAAATTAGTTTTCAAAAAACTCCATCTTCTGTCATTGAAATTAAGTTCAATGTACACAGTGATTGTAAATAAAGTCCCACTTTCAAAATGCTGTAGAAAAGAAACCACCTGTCAGAATGACTTCAAATTTGAACTGAATATACTGGAAGAAGGGGGAAACGGTATAGCAAAAGAAAGGAAAAATTCCAAAGTGTATCAATAGATGGCACTGTAAACCGGCATAACGAAAGTGGATTCGGCTACAAGTGACATTTTGAATCGAAATACGACGGCTTTGGCATGAGTTGCACAGTAAACCAACTGTACTGTTCAATGTGCATGAGTGTTTCGGTTGTTTGACGGAAAAAATGACTTCCAAATCAGTCTACAGTTGTGGCACTGTTAGTGGAAAGACATCCACGACGGCAAGGTCGTACCACATTGGATGGGAACAATCGATTTTTAAATGTCCTTCTGCCAAAAACCGCATAAAAAGCACATAATGATTCGGTTTTTAAATGCGCATGGGTGCATTTCAATTTGCATAGTATGCCGCTTACAGCGCCATCTATTAATACACTTTGGAACTTTTCTTTCTTATGCCATACCGTTTCCCCCTTCTTCCAGAATATCCAGTTCAAATTTGAAGTCATTCTGACAGGTGGTTCCTTTTTTACAGCATTTTGAAAGTGGGACTTTAGTTATAATCACCCTGTATATTTTTACTAGCCTAACTATTTTCTTTTATGTTTTCATTTGCAGTTTTGCAGTGTTAATCTATAAATTTATCGTGCTTGTTCAATAATCATTGTCATTGTTTTATTGTAATTTGCACCTGCTCTGTGTCAAGTTGCGGCTAAAATAAGATTGATTTTCCACTGAAATAGCTTAGCTTGTCTCATGGTAGACACTTCACATTTTTGGCAGACATTATGGCAATTAACTTCAGATGACATTTCTCACAATGAAATCCGAATTTCTTTGTTTCTCTTATTAATTTCTTATCGATTTTATATATTTTTTTCTCTCTCCGAGCAGTTTTATTCTTTGATTACCATGTATGTCGTGTCTTGTGTTGATGTTAGATTTAATAATAATAAATTTCTAAAAAATCTATATTTAACTGTATATTAATAGATATTCATTTATTTAAATTAAATACATTCATTAAATATTTAAATTACTACTCAAATACTAATGGGTGAGCAGCAATGATTGAGCTCGAATCGCCGCAGTCTTCACACGTATTAACCCTCCCCCCCCCAAGAAAAAAAAGTGTCCGGATTTAAAGAAAGAAACAAATAAAGGTATAAAGGTTTTATTCTATGCCCCTTCCTTTCTATGGCTCAGTTGAAACTCTTACAAAAATGTGCTATTAGAACCGCACTTAACTGTACCTTTTTACGTTTATTCTTTCAAGACTTTACGACATTCCTTTCCATTTTCTGGGGTGGGGGTGGGGGTGTATTCTTCATGGTTGAAATTCTCTCGGGCAAAAATTATAAATTACGACATTTTAACAAACAGTTGCAATGTAGAAATATTAGGTTGTAAAAGCATAAAAAAACGTCTTAATGACACCATAAAAATAAGGAATGCGCTAGGCCTTTCGAAAGAACTTTGTCTTTCTTCGTCAGGCGCAAAGAAGGCGTACAACCCCTTTGAAGTCAGGAGCAAGATGTCTTGTTCCTACTTTCTATTTGCTACCAATAGCTAATTCCTAAACCATAGTTTTAGAGGTATAGTTCCCATTGCAAATGTGTTCAAATATTTCAATTCCTATTACGAAAAGCCCCTTCCTTCAAAATAGTTATTTTTTAGAAAGTTACGAAATTTAAATTTTTGTACGATTCCTGGGTTCTATAAGTTACAATTAGAAAAAAAATGTTCTCCATGGTCTAACATGCATAAAATAAAACATTTCATTTATGTACGACCAAATCTAACAGAGTTATCATACTTTAAATTTTGTGATTTTTTTAGCATTTTCTGACAATTCAAAACCGAAAAGAAAAATCCCTGACGGCTCGGCCTACAGGCACAGGTAGATTTCGAAGACGTAGACTGTGGGACGCCTGTTTGTTGCGAATTGCGGAAGAAATGACCTTTTTGTCATGATGCGGCAGTTAAAACTTGGAATCGCTTACTTCGAAACCTAACTTATTTGCAGGCACAGCCGGCAGGGATTTATTATTATTATTATTATTATTATTATTTGACTTTAAGGGTTGGTCGTATAAAAAACTTGTCAATATAAAAGTTTTAGATAATATTAAGATGATTTATAATAAATTTAAGCGGATTTTATATCTTTTGAATTGGCGAATTTATGAATTTTTTTCTCCTAAACCCCCCCATTTTCCACCCCTTGGGGTCAATTTTAATGATATTAAAAATCTGTCATACATAAATTTTCGGCCTTTTTCCTAGAAGCAATAATAACTTTAAACGGATTCGATACGTATCATAATTAAGAAATTATGGGGGGTTTTCTGTTTTCACAAAAAGCCCCCATTCCCCCCCCCCCTGGTTCGATTTTGCCCATTAACGAACTTGACCGAGATTTTATGCCCCTTGATTTTATGTATCAGTTTGGAAGGGATTTGTGCAGAATTATTGCAGTTTTCGTGTTCATAAAAAAGTGATATAGACATATAGATAGATAGATAGATAAAGTTTTGAACTGGGGGTTTCTTTTGGGTTCTTTGGGAGTTTTTGGGTTCTGGGAGTCATGATCGGCGTAAATCTGCAAAAAATTTTCAGGAATTCCAACTTAGGGGAGAATGTAATAGGTAGTATTTTATACGAAATCTACCTAAAACGTGATTTTAGAACTACCGTAAATAGTTGAAGAAAAATTAAATCCACATTATCATAACTCGGTAAGTTTTGGTTGTAGGAAAGTGAAATTTTTAATGTTATACTTGTTAGAGCATGTAGTCGGATTTTCTAAATATAACCCAGGGCCAGTATAAAAATTAACCATGTAAAAATTAACTTTGGAATTACTCCTTTTATTTTTCAGATTCCTGTGTACTGGAAACAGTGTTTTTGTAAGCAACATTAAAACTGTTCACTCTTTCCAATTTTCTTCCTGAATAAAAAAAAATACTGTTAACGAATCTCACTGGTACTGTCTCACGAGTCTTACTTTTTCATTGAAGGTGTAATTTAGCATAATGTCACATTTAATTTTATTTCAAATTTCCTAAAAAACACAAATGCATGAAATTTTTACCATTAAAAGCTTCATATATTTTCTGTAGAGCATAATTATTTCAATCGTCTATAGCTGATATGTTACAGTTTTTTAACTTTTTTAACTGTTTAATTTTCATAAAAGACAAAAAAAAAAGTGTTTTTTGACTTGCATCCATTGCGCGCAACATTCCTCAATAACTGATAACTGCAGTTTGTATAATTGCCTCAATAAACCTCAATAACAGCAGTTTGTATAAAACTTAGCAGATACACTAATTTTTATGCAAGTAATACTTCAAATTTAGTATTTTAACTGCATTGGTTATTTAAAATTAGCATTTTATCAACAACAACAAAAAATGAATTTTCTCAAACTTTTATAATTTAAATTAAATTTTTTTAAGTAAAATTTTAACTGGTTAAAAATGAAGTATACCTTTAAGGTTAATTTGTTTTACATTAATTTTCAATATTATTTGGGACTCTAAAACCAATAATTTTGCTGCATTCTTACGCACAGTAAATGCAAGTAAAAAAAAAGCAAAAAAAAAAGCAAAAAAAAAAAAAAAACACTTTTTTTATCAAAATTAAACATTAAAAAAAAAAGCAAAATATCAGTTGTAGAATATAGAGATAATTATGCTAAATAGATAAGATATTATGCTATGAGTGGCAAGCGTTTTATGCATTTGTTTTTATAAGGGAACTTGAGAAAAAAGTAAATATGACATGATGCGAAATTGCATCTTCGGTGAAAAAGTAAGATTCTTGAGACCTATTAAATAAATGTTTTCTAGGCTAAACTAATAACGGAACAGGGATAAAAATCAAGCTGTGGGAAAATACGTTTGAGTTATGTAATAAAATTCACATTACGAAATGTTAAATGATTCCCCTTCTTCTCTTTCAGATAGTACTGAATTCCTAGTAAAGCTGGCACAAGAGAAATAGATTCTCTACATGTGTGGTCTTACTACTTCAAAATATCATCGAGTCGTCATCACACGCTTGGTAAACTTTCTTATGTAGAGAGGTAATACACGTAGTAGAATATGAATAAAGAATATAAGAACTTGGCAAAATCGAATAAGAAATAGAATTTCGCTTTAAATGAACGAAACTTACCATAGCGAGCAAATGCTTTATGACAGATAAGTTGAATTTAGTGTAGCATGATTTCGTTTTTTAAAGTAACCGAACAATGTAGTTATATTATTAGTGATTTTTATTTGCAATATGTGAGTGAAACAAAGTAAAAAATGGAAAAAATGTTTCCTACAGGTGTGGTTTCATGTTCAATGACGAATTTCGAATCACTGCCAGTATGAATTCAATTCATGGCGCGATATTTACGTTTGCATGTTATAGTAGAATGCTTCCGGAATATATTCTGCAGATCGATGAATAAATGAAAAAAAATAATCATTAGAGACTATTATCGGGGGAAATTTAATGCAATTAGAAGATTAGGGAATATAATATAAACGTAACGTAAGCTATATTTCCAAATACGCAGATTTTGGAAATATATAATTTTTTTTTTAATATAATTAAAATGTATCTGTATTCGTAAAACAGAATCCATAAAAGTAAAAGCACATTTAGATTATCGGTTTATTTTCGATACAGGACGATTCCACCGTTACGTGTGTGACTTTTAAAGAGTGGTTTTTTTTTTTTTTTTTTTTTTTTTTTTTTTCAAATTGTGACAAATTTGGAATTGAAATTATTTAGATAACGTTTTACTTTTTTATTGCTATTACAGAACACATACAGAATCATTTTTGTAGTGAAACCTTTAGTCTAAATTAATACATTAAAAAAAAATAAAAAAGTCGTTCTTACGTGTGTGACTCAGAAAAACACACAGGTAACAACGACTTTACAATTAAAAAAAGAAAATTATTACTTTAGACTAAAGGTGTCACTACAAACATTATTCTGTATGTGTCCTGTAATAGCAATAAAAAAAGTAAAGCGTTACCTAAATAATTTCACTTCCAAATTTGTCTAGATTTAAAAAAAAAAAACACTCTCTAAAAATCACACACGTAACAGTGGAATCGCCCTACATCGCTTTTTTTTTCAAATTAATTAAATGAAAAGAGTATGTACAGTAAGTATGTGTACAATAGTGAAACATGGATTATATGTATCATTAGGTAACAAGAAAACCATACTAAAATTTAAATTTCGGAATTTTTACCTAAAAATATGTTTAATTAAAAAAGCTTTTTTTTTTCAATTGTAAAGACATGCAGGGCAGAACAAATAACCAGGGTTGTAAAAAAACCGGGTTTTTTTTTCAAAAAACCCCACAAAACCAGGTTTTTTTTGTTTAAACCTGGTTTTTTTTTGTTTAAACCAGGTTTTTTTTGGTTTAAATGATTTTATCTTTTGGAAGAACGCTGAACATTCTTATTTTCGAATATTTGAAGTCAAGCATTAAACCAAAATTACTTTAAGTTATTTTGTTAAAATTTTATAATATAATGTTTACTATTTTTATTTAAGCATTTAAATATTTTTATATTATTTTAATATTTTTACATATAATAAACAATAAAACGTGCGATCACTTATATACCTAAACAATCAATCCCTATTATAGAAAATTTTTAATATTACAACATGTGAATATTTACATTTTAGTTAAAAACTTTATAGAAAAACACAAGTTTTGACATTTTTTCGAGTCCTAATCTATTTTGCAGTTTAGCTTGAACAAGTCCAAATTTTGAAAATATTCTCTCTACACCGGCAGAAGATGCCTTTTCTTTTAAAAGTTGTTCAATTTCCGAAAAAACTTTGCCATTAAATTTATAATTCTTTTTCTTGGCTTTTGCACCATTCGTGTGCTGTTACAGTATTTACAATACTAGATTCAAAGACACGTTCCTGAAAAGGTAAACTCTTTGCATTAAATTTAATCAATGGTATGAGTGAACTTATTGAATACCTTTGCTTTGAAAAATCAAAAGTATATTTTGGTTCTTGTTGAGATGACTGTAAACCTTCTTTTTGTTTTGGATGCAGCATATATGCAAGAAAATGCATTGCCTTAAAGCCATTTTATTTCAATTATGGAGGTGCTTCATCACTACTTTTTTTTCTCATTCTTTTTTTTTTTTTTAGAAGATCTTTCCAGATATACACAGCCTCAGCAATGCTGCAATTATTCTTTTGAATTTTGTCAAGGGTATTTGCAATAAGGTTTTAGTTGTTCAAACATTTCTTCAACGTTTCTTTTCAAAACAAAATTGAACACAAGATTTTTAATGTTTCTGTTGGTTTTCTGTCTGTTTTCTTTATGAATGTTCAGTAAAGTGGCCCATCTTTTAATGTAAACTTCGAGTATATCTTTCATTGAATTCCATCTAGTTTTGGAAAGGAGAACTAATTTCAAAGCATTTGCAAAGTGATTATGTAGGATTTTGATTTTGAATGTCATTGGATAATAAATTTAACACATGTGCTGAGCAGCCATATGTTATAAAATTTAAATGTTAATTTGTGCTTAATAAATGCTGTAACTTTGGGGCATTATCTGTAACAACTGATCGGATGAAGCACTGAAACTCCAATTTACATTTTTTTAAACTAGCAATAACCATTTTTTAAATCAAATTTTAAATTTCTAGATGTATGAGCTTTTTCACTAGTAGCGATTGTATCAAAGTACACATTACCTATCTTGGTTGTAGCAGTTACACATATCATCACTAATTCATTATGTACATTTGATTGTCCATTAAATCCAAAACATACAGTTTCATATTTTAACATTGTAGCACAATTTTACTTTTCATTTTATAGATGGAATCAACCAATCAGCCAACAATCAACCAATAAGGAGATACCTGACATGACACCAGACATCTTGCATCAGAGTCTGAGTTGTATCATCTCATTTTCTTATACAATAAGCATGTTTCACTGCATCAGAATTCAAATCAGTCTATCCTAATCTAATTACTTTTCATCACATTTGAAAAATAAAAATAAATAAATAAAACTTTTTTTTTGTTAGTTTTGCAGTTTTTAAAAAACCCGTCTGGTTTAAAAAAAAAAAAAAAAAAAAACATTTGGTTTAAACCAGGGTTTAAACCATGGTTTAAACCAGCGTGGTTTAAACCAAACAACCCTGCAAATAACATTTTTGGAGATAAGGCTAGAGTTGTGGAACAAGCGTATACTTATCCTACGCTGTATGATTTTTTATATATTTTTTTTCTCACAAAAAAAAAAAAATATATATATATATGTATATGTATATATATATATATATATATTTCTGTTAATCATATATATATAGCAGGAAAAGTATTTTTAAAATCCCGGGCCAATTACTGTCCGAAATTTGTGTAAAATATAAAGTATACCTAATGACTACACCATGCAAGTATGCAATTATATTTGTATTATAGAAAAACATTTGGGTTGATAGGAAAAGCATATGAAATAATTGCATATATATTTTTCTATTGAAATATAAAAGTACCGAAGTTTTTTTAAACTTATACTTATTCCACAATTCTAAACATAAAATTATGCTAAATAATATTCACGAAACGACTTTTACTTCTGCTTAGATACAATTGAAAATCTAATATTAAGCTATTCATCCTTGTACAACCTTCACAAGATCATATATTGCATCTTTGTTTTATCTCAATGTTCAAAAGAGTGAGATATATGTTATACCTAGCATAATTTCGGCGAGAGGGGGGTGTAAGGGATTTTTCATCCTGCTGTTGCTTTTCATTTAAGCTCTGGTTCGATTCCATTGAATGGTTTTCTACACTTCAAAATTTTTATTTTACCATAAAAGTCAAATATTTTACCAAAAAACTGTTAGCCAGTGGAACTTCTCAATAAAAATAATTTCATAAACTTGTGTTTACTTCCATTTTATACATATATGTTTCTATATTCAAACATTTAGAATTGTAAGGTTCAGGAGGTGATAAAATAAAAATCACCAAATATTTTCCCTCATTGTAATTTTGTAGCATCCAAGTAAAATGTATAAAAGATCCACGTTCCCTATGTATTTATTATAAGTTGCTATTACGTGTGTGTAATTAATATACAGTCATGTAGAAAATTAAGAAAATTTGCATATTTTGTCAAATTTTATGAAAAGTACTGAACGAAAGGTAAAACTAATGCTTCGAAATAAAAATGGAAATCTTTAGTGTAGAATACGTAAGCGAACACTAGTGTATAGGTGGAACAAGTAGAGGAACAGGATTTATAAGAGTGTGTGGCAATTTTCGCGTTTTGTTCGCTCCCACACCTTGCCGAATATCTTGGAGTTTTTTGCAACATTTAGTGCATTCCAATAGCAAACACTAAAAATGAGTAACAAACAACATTTGGATGATGGAATGAGGTGGCGAATCGTGGGGAGATTAGAAGCATGGCAGTCTCAAGTGCAGATTTCTAGAGAGTTCAATGCAAGGCAAAGCGTCGTGTTCAGCTTATGGAAACAGTTTAAGGATACAGGATCCATAGCAAGACAGCCTGGCAAAGGTCGTCCAATAGCCATGATGGCCAATGAAGATCGCTATTTGTCCATTACAACGAGGTATTACAGGAGTGCAATAGCTTCTCAGCTCTCTCGTGACCTTTATGCGACCACAGGAAGCCGAGTTTAAAGAGTTTCTGCTTCCAGAAGGCTACATGACAGAGGGCTATTTGCAAGAAGACCTGCTTTTTGCGTCCCGCTCACTTCTGCACATACCTGGGCCCGTTTAGCATGGTGTTGAGATAATTGACTTTGGACTAGGGATAAATGGGAGACCGGTCTTTCTACTGATGAGACTCGGTTCAGCTTAAACACTTATTCTCGACGTACTTTCATCTGGAGAGAACCAGAGAACCACTACCTGCCCTCCAACATCCGAGAAAGAAACCATAATGGCACCCGAGGTTTGATGGTCTTGGCAGGCATCATGTTGGATGGGCGCACATCTCTTCATGTGTTTGGTATAGCCCCTGTGACTGGTGTGAGGTATAGGTATAAGATCTTGGAGCCCTATATTCGCTTTTTTAGGAGTGCAATTGGCCCAGATTTCATTTTAATGGGCGAAAACACGCACCCACATAGAAATTATCTGGTCGACGAATTTCTGGAAAGTGAGGATATTCGTCGGATGGATTGGCCAGCCATATCTTCAGACCTAAATCCCATAGAGCATGTTTGGGACGCTCTCGTGAGGGTAATTGCAACTCGCATTCCACCTCTTAGAACCACCTGAGGCCATAAAACAACGTTTCTGGAGGAGTAGGACTAACTGCAACAGGGACTCAAAAACTGCCTGATTTCCAGTACGAATTCACGATGTGAGACATGTATAACTGTAAGAAGGAACCATACTCCTCGTAACCCATTTTTTTGTTCAATATTGTAAGCTCTGTGTTTTACATTCCGACACTGATGAGCCTTACGAACGATCATGCATGTGTAATATAACAGTTGAAGGGTTGTTTTTTATTTTTCTTATTTTGTATTACATCAACCTAAATACGTACCTAATTTTATTGAAATCTGTCTAGTAGTTTTGGAGATAATCGACCAAATCTAGAAAGTCTCATAATTGTGAACATGAGTGTATTATTTGTAGTATAATAAGTTATTAGGTTGAGCAAAAAGTTCTGGGAAATTTTTAATCTAATAGTTACCAGAATTTATATCGTATATTAAGAGTATCCCACCCACACCCCGCCTACAGTCCAGACGTGGCTCCATCCGATTATGGCCTCTTTCGATCAATGCAACACTTTTTCAAGGGCCATCGATTTGAATCCTTTAATGAAGTTGAAGAAGCACGTCAAGAGTTTTTCGATTCCAAGGAGCCGCCTTGGTACTTCCAGCAAATCCAGAATCTGGCAGAACGACAGCAGAAAGTCGTGGATTATGATGGTCTCTACTTTGAAGAATAGTCCTTGTTGCTCCTATTGTTAATTTGCGCATAACAACGCAACTTTCACAAATTTCCCAGAACTTTTTGCTCAACCTAGTATTATATTGCGTTATTATATCCACAACATATTTTAACATTTGGTTAAAATTAAGTTGCATCAGATCATTATTTCTGTTTACTGTTAGATCATTAATTAAAGATTTTTATGTTAGAAAAATGCCGTTTATGTACTATTTTTTTTATGCACCAAAATTAGTTGCTTAGTTATTTTATAAATTACAATAGTTGCAGAAATGCACACACACACAAGAAAGAAAAAAGTAAGAAATGAAAAGTCTTCCCCATTAAAACATCAAAAGAAATAAAATAATTTGTTTAAACATTTCTCGCCTAAAATCTTATCATCGTGAAAATATTTCACTTAGAACTAGCTAAATCATACAAAAGAAAAAAAAATCGATAATGGCGTATTTGTAGATAAAACCTTGTAAAACTACGAGTGTCATTATCGTGCTTCAAAATGAACCAAAAATTACATTACCATAGGAAATGCTTTTATTTTAATTAACATTAACATTTATAGTAATTAACATTCTAAGTAATGGAACTGAATTTACTGATCGACGTTTTCACTTTTAGACATCATTAAATAAATATAAAAATTTCGAAACTTCAAAATAAACTGTAATGTTCTGACTCAAAATAAATAGAAAAATGGATAAACGGAGTAAAAGAAATTTTATTTTTGCAAATGGCTTTTTCCTTTTTTATTTATTTTCTATTTTTGTTTATTCCACTTATCAAATTCCTAATATATATATATATATATATATATATATATATATATATATATATATATATATATATATATATATATATATATATATATATATATGTATATATATATATAATATTTATTTATTTATTTATTTATTTCGTTGATTTCTAGTAGTTATATTTTTTAACCGCAATTTTATTCTGGCCTGATAATGACCCATTTTACTGTGAAAAGTTAATTGCATCTATTTCAGGAAAAAATCGATTTTCGTAAATTTTTCCATGCTTATTAACACATTTTTTACTCGTACGATGCATTAAAAATTTAACTCAATGTGGTAAATAAAGGAATTTATAAATGCAGCAGAATTCTGTTATTATGATAAGCAATAGATGCAAGAATGTCCTCGTATAACGTTACTCGTTATACTCGTGAAGATAATAAAAATATTAAAAAATACACGCATAATTAAACTAACTAGCTGATTTCGCGCAGAGCATCTGCGCTCTAGTGCCTACTCTTAGAAATGTATGCATATTGGAATACACGAATTTCAGCATTACATGTATAAATATTATGCATAAAAACTTATCCTCGTAGGACTGGGTACCTTGAAATAAAATATATGTATATAAATATCATAAGGTATGACATCATTTAGAAATATGAAAACAGAGATATTGTTTCAGCTCATACATATAAAACGTTGCATGCACAAATAGTTACTGGATACTCTTTAAATCAAAAATGTGCATACATATTAATATTAAAAATATCTACTCTATACACACTTCTAAAAATATTTATCCTTTTTTTTTTTTTTTTTTTTTTTAAAAAAAAGCATTGAAAACTTTTTTATATACACAATTGTAAATTTCAGAGTTAGGATAACCTCTTTTTCGCCGCCACGTACCTTAGGGTTTTATCGTATGAAAATATTGTAAATATAAGTAACTCATTTTTTGCGAGATATAGGCAAAATATTTCACACCACAACAAATAACGAAGGCGGTTAAATTTGGGTGTAACAGGTTTGATTGTCTAAATAAACCACTCGTTGCCATCGTCAAAAGTTAAATAACCGCTTTTTCGCAGTCACGTACTTTAGCGTTTTATATATACAGATTACCATTATTTTGCAATTCTAAAATTAACTTACTATCATAAAGTTTTCTGGAAAACTGGCCAGCATTGCAATAGTAATATAATTTTCGAGTTATTGATTTCACATTCTTTTATTTTAATAGTTTAATAAGAGATATGAAATGATTTGTTAATAAGATCCAGGGTCGGTCGGTAAAGAAAAAAAAAATCTGTTTTTAATTGTCCTTGGGCCAAAAACCGCATGAAAAGCATATAATGATTTGGTTTTTAATTGCGCATGACTGTATTTTAATTTGCATAGTATGCCACTTACAGCACCATCTATTGATACACTTTGGAACTTTTTTTCTTATGCCATACCGTTTCTGCCTTCTTCCAGTATATTCAGTTCAAATTTGAAATCATTCTCACAGGTGGTTCCTTTTTTACAGCATTTTGAAAGTGGGACTTTAATTATAATCACCTTGTATATTTTTACTAGCCTAACTATTTTCTTTCAATTTTTTTTTTTTTTTAATTTGGAGTTTTGCAATGTTAATCTATAAATTTATTGTGCTTCTTCAATAATCCTTGTCATTTTTTCATTGTAATTTGCTCTGTGTCAAGTAACGGCTAAAATAAGATTGATTTTCCTCTGAAATAGCTTAGCTTGTCTCATGGTAGACATTTCACATTTTTGGCAGACATTATGGCAATTAACTGTAGATGACATTTCTCACAATGAAATCCGAATTTCTTTGTTTCTCTTATGAATGTCTTGTCGACTTTATTTTTTTTCTCTCTCCGAGCAGTTTTATTTTCTAACTACCATGTATATCGTCTCTTGTGTTAATGTTAGAGTTAATAATAATAAATTTTAAAAAAATCTATATTTAACTGTATATAAATATATATTCATTTATTTAAATTAAATACATTCATTAATATGTAGTGTTGAATTCAGACACTTTTCTCCGGGAGGTATTTCTGTAGTTCCAGGGGGGGGGGGGGATATTGCAGAGTTCCGGAGGGGAAATTTCACTTTTTAACCATTAAAAGCCTAAAATTTCAAATCTTCCTGGGGGGACATTTCAATGCTGCGGGGAGGGAATGCCCCCCTCGGGCCACCCCCTGAATTCAACACTGCATTAAATGTTTAAATTACTGCTTAGGTACTAATAACTGAGCAGCAATGAGTGAAAACGAATCCGCTACAGTCATCCCACGTATTAACCCCCCCCCCCCCCCCAACCCAAGCGTCCGGATTTAACGAAATAAACAAATAAAGGTTTTATTTTATGCCCTTTCCTTTCTATGGCTCAGTTGAAACTCCTACAGAAATGTTTTATTTGAAACGCCCTTAACTGTACATTCTTCCTTTTATCATTTCAAAACCTTAGGACATCCCGTTCCATTTTCTGCGGTGGGGGTGGGGACGTATTCGTCTTGGTTGAAATTCTGTCTGGCAAAAATGATAAATTACTGTATTTTAAAAAACAGTTGCAATGTAGAAATATTAGGTTGTAACAGCATAAAATAAACGTCTTAATAATACCATAAAAATAAGGAATACACTAGGCCTTTCAAAAGAACTTTGTCTTTCTTCGTCAGGCGCAAAGAAGGCGTACAATCCCTTTGAAGTCAGGAGCAAGACGTCTTGCTCCTACCTAGAAATTGCTACCAGTATTCCTAAACCATAGTTTTAGAGGTATAGTTCCCATTGCAAATGTGTTCAAATATTTCACTTCCTATTACGTAAAGCCACTTCCTTCAAAATAGATATTTTTTAAAAAGTTACGAAATTTAAATTTTTACACGATTCCTGGGTTCTATAAGTTACAATTAGAAAAAAAATGTTCTCCATGGTCTAACATGCATAAAATAAAACATTCCATTTATGTACGACCAAATCTAACAGAGTTATCATACTTTCAATTTTGTGATTTTTCAGCATTTTCTGACAGTTCAAAACCGAAAAAAATCCCTGACGGCTCGGCCTACAGGCACAGGTAGATTCCGAAGGCGTAGACTGTGGGGAGCCTGTTTGTTGGGAATTGCGGAAGAAATGACCTTTTTATCATGATGCAGCAGTTGGAACTTGTAACCGCTCACTTCGAACCCTAACTTCTTTGCAGGCAGAGCCGGCAGGGATTTTTTTTTTTTTTTTTTTTTTTTTTTTTACTTAAGGATTGGCCCATAAAAAACAACTTGTCAATATAAAAGTTTTAGATAATATTAAGAGGATTTATAATAACTTTAAGCGGATTTGATATCTTTTGAATTGACGAAGTTATGAATTTTTTTCTTCTAAAACCCCTCTCCCCCCCCCCCCCTTCCTCTGAGCCAATTTTAATATCAAAAATTTGTTATACATAAATTTTCGGCCTTTTTCCTAGAAGTAATAATAACTGTAAACGGATTCGATACGTATCATAATTAAGAAATTATGGGGGGGTTTCTGTTTTCACAAAAAGGCCCCCATTCCCTTCCCCCCTCTTTGTTCGATTTTGCCCATTAACGAACTTGACCGAGATTTTAAGCCCCTCGATTTTATGTATCAGTTTGGAAGAGATTTGTGCAGAATTATTACAGTTTTCGTGTCCATAAAAAAGTGATATAGACAGATAGATAGATAGACAAAAATTTTGAACTGTGGGTTTATTTTGTGTTCTTTGGGACTTTTGGGTTCTGGGAGTCATGATCGGCATAAATCTGCAAAATTTTTTCAGGAATTCCAACTTAGGGGAGAATGTAATAGGTAGTATTTGTTACGAAATTTACCTAAAACGTGATTTTAGCACTACCAAAAATAGTTGAAGAAACATTAAATCCACATTATTATAACTCGGTAAGTTTTGGTCGTAGGAAAGTGGAATTTTTAATGTTATACTTGTTAGAGCATGTAGTCGGATTTTCTAAATATAACCATGGGCCAGTATAAAAAAATAATTTCGTAACTTTAAAAATTTAACTATTTGGATGGAAATGGATTTTCATATCATGAAGAAAATTGGAAACTTTTTTGGGTACTTTTATTTTAGCTGAGAGCAAATCTCGCCAATACCAGCTTTTATTTTTCGTCTGTGTAAATTAAAAACTTTGATGTTAAAAAAACTGTTTTATAATAAAATATAACACCTTGTAATAGTATATTACTTTTAAATGCTAAAGGTGTAAAATTAACAACTATAATATAAATTAAAATAACTTTTATTAGTTGTTTTACATGTTTCGACTCTTCTGAGTCATTTTCAAAAACAAAATGAGAATATTCTAAAGCTGCACGGGCTTTGAAGTTATTATTTACATGTACTTTAAAAAAAAAATTACGCACGTTATCTATTATTTTTACTTGATTGTTTATTTTCATATCTTTGAGCATGGAGTAATTCTAGCCACAGTTTCGGTAAATTAAAAGATACCGCATCGTTACATATTGTATTTTTGCGCGTGAGTATCTCTATGGTTTCTCTTATTATGGATGGATAGTATAGACTGGAGGGAAATATTATTTTACTTTCATTGAAATTTATTTGGATGGTTTCTTCTTGATATAATCTTGCTAGGGCTGTAGTTTTTCTATTGTATTTAATATCAGCTATATGCTCTTTTTTTTCTGCAATTAAATTTCCTGCTGGTCATGCCTATGTAGTAATTCTTGGATCCGTCTTCTTTAATAAAAGGTATTTCATATACTCCTGAATAATTCTCAAAATTAATTGGGTCAATTTTACTGCAAATGATATTCTTTAATTTCTTAGGTGGTTTGGCTATTAAGCAGATATTGAAACGTTTAAGGCTGCGTTTTAATTTTTCGAAAAAGCTTGGATAATATTGCAGAGTATAAAGTTTGTATTTTTGTGAATCAAATTTCTTTTCTGAATACTTATTATTGGTGATATCTATGATATTATAAGTATATTATAAGTATTCAGAAAAGAAATTTGATTCACAAAAATACAAACTTTATACTCTGCAATATTATCCAAGCTTTTTCGAAAAATTAAAACACAGCCTTAAACTTTTCAATAGCTGCTTAATAGCCAAACCACCTAAGAAATTAAAGAATATCATTTGCAGTAAAATTGACCCAATTAAGTTTGAGAATTATTCAGGAGTATATGAAATACCTTTTATTAAAGAAGACGGATCCAAGAATTACTACATAGGCATGACCAGCAGGAAATTTAATTGCAGAAAAAAAGAGCATATAGCTGATATTAAATACAATAGAAAAACTACAGCCCTAGCAAGATTATATCAAGAAGAAACCATCCAAATAAATTTCAATGAAAGTAAAATAATATTTCCCTCCAGTCTATACTATCCATCCATAATAAGAGAAACCATAGAGATACTCACGCGCAAAAATACAATATGTAACGATGCGGCATCTTTTAATTTACCGAAACTGTGGCTAGAATTACTCCATGCTCAAAGATATAAAAATAAACAATCAAGTAAAAATAATAGATAACGTGCGTAATTTAAAAAAAAAAAAATACATGTAAACAATAACTTCAAAGCCCGTGCAGCTTTAGAATATTCTCATTTTGTTTTTGAAAATGACTCAGAAAAGTCGAAACATGTAAAACAACTAATAAAAGTTATTTTAATTTATATTATAGTTGTTAATTTTACAACTTTAGCATTTAAAAGTAATAAAAATGTTTTGGTTTATGGTATTATTTCTTCTTATTATTATTGTTGTATTTTAAAATAATAAGTGAAAGGCATGAATTTTAAATGCATACAATCTATGTATTTTAAATGAAAAGTATGTTTTTTAAGTTAAATGAGTTAAAGTGTTATACTAAAACTGAAATGAATGCAATAGCTTGATGGAGAGGGGAACAATACTTGGCGATTTATCACCTGTGCTCGACTAACATAAAAATACCCATTTTTGCAATTGGAACAACATCTCTAAAACTAAGGGCTTAGGAATTAGCTATTGGTCAACGAGAAGAAGAGACACTCTGTATCTACAATTATTTAAAAAACATTATTTTTAATGAATTATGGCTCTTTCGAAAAGGATTATAATGTTCGTTGATTTTTTTCTTTTTTTTGGTGGGGGGGGGGGGACGAAATGTTCGGTTTACAAACAGATCGGTTAACGAAAACTTTCGCGAGAGATTTTTATGTTCGGATAACGAACACAAGTTCGGTTAACGAACACTTTCGAGAGAGATTTTTATGTTCGGATAACGAACACAAGTTCGGTTAACGAACACTTTCGAGAGAGATTTTTATGTTCGGATAACGAACACTTTCGCGATAGATTTCTATGTTCGGATAACGAACACAAAACAAAGCCAGGAAGAAGCAATGCTGTGTTTCAGATTTGCAGAGCTTTATTTAATTTCATCTATTATCGACTTAGAGAACATTTTAACAGTTGTATATACTTATGGCCTAATTCATTCATGGGCTACCGGGAATTCGGGCCTACATTTTAAGGCCCTCAAATTAGAATGAAGAGTACAAAAACATAAATTTATATTTTGTGTCCCTTTTTAAAGAAATATTTTTAATTGGAAGTTCATTATTTTAACTGAAATTTAGTTCCTAAATTATTAACAAGCTCTTGGCTCCACTTGAGCTTTATCAGGCTCTGCAGTAAACACGATCTTTTAAAAAACTAATAGAGTTTTTGATAGATCAAAATGATAATCTGATATGATTTAATGCTGTAGTCAATAAATGTGATCCTAAAAGTTTTTACAATGTCATTTATTTTTTTAAGTACAGCTCGACACGGACACAATCATGAAACCATGATCTGTCCATATTAAATACGGACTTATATTAACCCTATTAAAATAGGAAGATTGAGAACTCCAGGAAGAAAAAATAAGCTTTTGTCAAATATTTAATGCCCCACAAACTCAAAAAAAAAAAAAAATTACTGAAGGAAGGACAAGACTGTATGTATGTAATGTATGTTTTATTATTATTATATTTAAATAAATTTAGCGAGAATTTGTATCAAGTTTTTTATATATTATTTAGTATTTAAGAACGAACTAATTGAATTCCCATACAAATCTATACTAAATCTATTATCGGTTAACGAACAATTTGGTTAGCGAACATTGTTTTAGAACGAATTAAGTTCGTTAACTATCACCCACTGTATATATATATATTTTTTAATATCTACTCCCGTGATATTACTTATGCTTCTATCTCTACCTAAACATATTTAATTTCCGGCATAAAACATAGAATATTTTTCTTTAAACATAAAAAATAAATTAAATTCTCGAAATACAGTTCACTGTACTTCTAAGAAAATTATTCTTTTATGCGTATAATATTTAAATGTCTTGAACACATGCCAAAATGGCAAGCCACTTTCAAACTTTAAAATGTGGCTTGTAAGCATTTAAAATAACGCATCAGAAATTGGATTAAATGAGATATCAAAATAATACACTTAATTTTAATTTCAAATGAACGATTTAAACTACCGACGAATTTTGGCGTTTATTAACTTGAAATACTAATGTTATTAATAAATACAATTTATGGAAATAAACGAGCATTTTTGATAAGAACAACAAAATACGTGTAAATAGGAAAACTGAAGGCTGCTTAGATGTGTACAGTACACTGTCGACTACTTTTATATTATATTAGCACCACTATTTTGAAGAAAAAAAATTTGTACCATATTTCTCTTGCACATACTGTCCAAATCTATGTAAAAGATGTTTGTTTTGATAAAGTGGTGCGAGATAGAATAAAAAGTAGTCGCCAGTAGCATCCTTGAAGTAGTAAAAAATGAGAAAAACCTTGATAACTCTACCACAAATCATCCTATAAAAATATCAGTGTCATCAATGAACTAGTAAAAATTTCTACTAATTATTGTTATACTTAAAATTTTTTTAGGGAGTCATGTACAAGGCTTAACAAATGCGGTCGCCAGGTCGCCACTGGCCACCAGGTTTTTTGATCTGGCGACCAAAATGATTTGCTCTTTCGGGGTGACCTCTGTAAAAAAATGGACATAAGAAATGAGCACAAATGGCATTTTTTCTCTTTCCCACCCCGGCTCGTGCGCTTCAAGCAGTGACCTTCCTTTTCTCTTGTACTTTTAATGAAAGAACCAAGTTGAAACGGCATTTCCCGTCTCAAGCATAGAAATCGCCATTCATTTCCGCTCTAGCCATCTTGCAAGACTTGTGATTAGACTGTGGAGGGGGGGGGGTGTTTAAATTTTTAAATAAAACAATAATTAATAGTATCAATCTAGCCTTTGTGGCATGTAAAATTGGATACAATGCTAAAAAATGCTGACTTCGATAGGAAAATAGGCAAAAAATTGTAGCACTCAACTATTTAACTTTTGAAGCATTCAACAATCATAATTTCTGGAATATGCTAGTTAATTCCACCTTTACAGTATTTTTCCTTTTTTTTTTTTAGAGAGATTCATAATTATGTTAAGCTTCATTAGAAAACTTTGTTTATATTATCTTTCAAAATTATGTACTATGCTTGTTACTACTTTTTCTCAATTCCAAAAAACTTTATTTATTATTATTTTTTTAAATCAGTGATGGGGGCGGGAGGTAATTTTTCAGACGACTAGAATTTTTTGCTGGCTACCAAATTTTATCAAATTTGTAAATCCCTGGTCATGTACATATAGAAATTGCAACAAACTTTAAAGTTTTCAATACTAACAACTAGTTTTTACATATTTAGATTTTTCGGTAGAGTTTAACTTCGGATATCAAACGGAAAGTCATTCGATCAAATAGTTTGGAAATTATGAAAGTTTAAAATTTCGAACGCCTAATGTTAAATTCAATTTTAATCGTCGTAAAAACGGTTCCAATTCGAGTCGTTTATTAAGCATAACCCAAGAACTACTGGGCGAAATGGGCTGTAATTTCGGATTTCCATATAGACATATTCAGACTTATGGAAATCGATTTCTGTTAAAAAAAATTATAGATTATAATTTATATATATTTTTTTTCAATAGTTAATTTCAAAGTACATATATATTCGAAATATATATAGTATATATTCTGGTATATTCGAAAGTATATATAGTATATCTTCTGGTATATTCGAAAGTACACTGCTCAAAACAATTAAAGGATATTTGAAGTTTTATATAAAATAAAGATATAAACGAAATTTTTTTTTGCCAAAATAGAAGAAGAGAATCACAAATGAAAATTTTTTTGGTTTTCAAACTGCGGAGTATACAAATTTTGAGTTCAACGTCAAAAACGTCGCTTCAGCGGCAGCGAATGAAATTTGACTTTCAACTGGATAAAAGAGAATGAAGACAAGGATGATCGGCATTCAGTGATTTCTTTGTTTCGATGAGTACGATGTCTCAGCGAAGTCATTTGACAGATTCAGAAGCTTGGAGAATTGTTGGTAGGTTAGAAGGGGGCCAAACTCAAGCCGAAGTAGCGCAAGCCATTGGAGTGTCACAAAGTGTCATTTCCAGGATCTGGAACCGTTTTTTGGAGAGTGGATGTGCAGGCCGAAGACCAGGGCAAGGTTGTAGACGGGCAACAACGCCCAATGAAGATCGGTATTTAGCGTTAACAGCTCGGAGACACCGAAACATGAACGCTACTCTTCTCCAACAACACCTTCGCTCGGCTACAGGCACCACGATTTCAACTCAGACTGTCCGAAACCGGCTCCATGCTGTAGGTCTGTATGCTCGCCGTCCGATGGTATGTGTTAGATTAACATCAAGGCATCGTCGCGACCGCAGGAAGTGGGCAACCGAGCATGTCAACTGGAGGAGAAATGAATGGAGCAATATTCTGTTTTCTGACGAGTCCCGTTTTTCTGTGCATCCGGATAATAGGCGTATTTTCATCTGGAGGGACCGTGGCAGTAGGAATAATCCTGCGTTCGTGCACGAAAGTGTCAGATTTGGCGGTGGAGGAGTGTTGGTGTATGGTGGCATCTCCATTGACGGGCGCACTGGCCTCTACATCATTCGAGATGGAGCTCTGACTGGTCGCCGATATAGGGATGAGATCCTCAGACCTATTGCAGTCCCTTACGCTGCAGCAATCGGAGATAACTTCATTTTAATGGACGATAACTGCAGGCCACATCGTGCAAACCTGGTGGAGGATTTCCTTTTCGAGGAAGGAATCGTTCGAATGGAATGGCCAGCGTGTTCTCCAGACATGAATCCAATCGAGCACGTTTGGGACGCTCTAGGAAGACGAGTTTCTGGCCGCAAACAACCCCCACAAACTCTCCAAGAACTGGAAAGAGCTCTTCTGGAAGAGTGGGGCAGAATACCCCAACTCGTCATTAATAGCCTCATTGAGTCCATGCCTCAAAGGTGTTCAACGTTGCTGGCCGCCCGTGGAAACCATACCCCCTACTGAAAATGATTTTCTTTGAAGAAAACACCTTTTCTTATTCTTTTTTTCTCATATGCACAAATTGTGTTTTTTTCCTTTTGTACACAAATGCGCAATAAAATGCATTTTTTTCTGCCAAACATGTGTAATTTATTCTCATATAACCTACTATGTCTGTCGACCATGTATCAATCAGCTAAAAAGTTTCCCAGATACAAAATCCACCTAAAACTGCAATATCCTTTAATTGTTTTGAGCAGTGTATAAATATATTCTGGTAAATGCGGCTTTACAAATAGAATGAATGAATAAATGAATATAGGGGTTTTCACACTGATTTTCAAAGTTCGTATAAAAATAATAATCTATACACGGCTTCTCAAGAAAATCTACCATAATAAGATTGTAGAAACCACGAAACCGTGCAAGCGGTTTTAATCTGCAGCTTTTAGAACTGGAGATATGACTATCGTTCATTTTTTTTTCGAACTGCACATTATAAAAAAATGGTAATAAAAAATATGAAAAATCAGCTTATTTGCAAGCATTTTACAGCTTAGCAACTCAAAATATTTAAGTATCAATTTTGGAAAACTAACGTATCCATTATTTATTTTGAGTATATACTTGAGTTAACATAAATTTATAACTTGTCTTTTACAAATGAAAAAGCAATGTAATCAGAACGAGATTTATTACAGTTATACACGGTTTCGATACATCCGCCCTAAAGATATAGTTCATTAAATTTTAAGCCAAGTTATTTAAGCAAAATAAATCCAAACTGTACATGAACATTTGTGTACAGAAATTTTAAATTAAAGGAAATCATTCTTGATTTTTTATTTTTAACACATTCACAAGCATAATCTTGACAAATATAAACATAAACTTCACAGTTGACTGTCACAAACAAATACAGTTTTGGTTTCACATCCGATAACTAATTCAAAAAGATAATAAGTAATAAACTTCCTTTAAATAACTTTCTTCTTGCATGAAAGCCTTAAATTAACACATAAAATAAATTTCCTGCCATAACTGAGCGAGATAAATTGAAATATAATATAAAAACAAGAACACCCTATGTGTTCTACAACAGTTCTATAATTGCTGGTAATTTACAGGCAGAGCCTACTAATGGCCGGTTACACCTGTCAATAAATAGGTTATTACCCTACCTAGAGAAAATAAGGTGTTGGGTGCACCTTTACCATCACCCAGAATTACCTAAAGGGGCTTCTGATTTCAGAAGACTCCGTGATCGTAGCTTAATTAAATACTATAAGAAATAAATTATTTATTTAAAGAAAATTAGTTATTGCGTTGTGTTAGTAGAGTATCTAATTTATAGCCCTTTTGTTTTGGACAGGAGTGTATAGAGTTCCTAAATTTACCAAAACAACCCTAAAGATAATTTTAAATAAAAACATTCTAATACTTAAGTTAAGAAAAATTAGAGAAAATATTTAGGTTTTAAAATTAATTAAGCAAACACTTAAATTAAGACAACATATTTTTAAACAAAAAACAATTACTTCATTTACATTTAAAAATAAACATTTAAAGAAACATAGTAGATATCTGCATCAACCTTTTTTTTTTACAATTTAATTTCACCATTAAACATTATCATTTACTAAATAACAAGTTCTCCTGCAGTAAAAATAACAATACGTATCGGGCGGTACAAATACAATAATTAAGCTGGTAAAATCATAGCACAAAGTCATACCTGGATTATTAAGGGTGGACTCAAGTCCTCTACTCAGTGGGTTGGTCGGTCCTAAACAGAACGCTGGTGGTTGCTTGTAGAGAGGCCCCTTTTTGGGCATACCTTCATCACCTCACTCGGTAAAAAAACTTCAGCACTTTTTTCACTCAAACTACACACTGCATTTTACCACATTTTTTCATCAACTGGCTCTCTCTCCAAGTTCTAACTTTTTTCCAGTCGGCGGGGGCTGTTCCCAATCTCCTGGAATTTCACACTCTTGAATTTGGATGGCCCTGTGCGGCAATCGCCACACCCACCTTCGATGCTCCTCCAATGCCAGGCGAACTGTTCAGTCAGTGGCCACAAACTTTTTGGCCCCCTTAATTTTACCAGACACCTCGGCGTCTACCATGAGTCCCGTAGTTGTCGAAACTCAAGGTACCACACACGAAGCGTGACTGACAGCCCCCATAAATTTACGGTCGTAAAGGTTTCAAAAGTGGCTCCAACCCACCTTTTGCGTCAGACAGCGTTCATAAAAATGCCAGTCATTCTGCTACTTAAATTTATACCAAACATTGTACCGCCGTGATACCTAGGTAATTACAGTGTAGCATAAAAAATATTTAAAAAAACACAGTAATTACTAATTATACTTAAATGCAAGAAGAAACATTTAATTATACTAATTATAAAATTAAAAAAAAACACTCAAAAAAAATATATAAATTTATCCAAGTATATAACACAGAAGAAACAATTGCTCTGTAAATATATAATGTGTAAAATAGAGTGATACAAGATTGCATTTATATTTATCGACAAAGGAATATCGACAAGGAAATTTATGTATGTACGATTACTTATGCAAGAGATTTCCAAAGATTCGTTAATGAAATTTTTCAAAACTTATACAAAAAAAAAAAAAAAAAAAAAGCGTAGAGCATTGTTTTAATTTTTTTAGTACATTTAACATTATTGACATAAACATAACTTTTACATAATGTATTTTAAAAATCGTTCATTTCTTTAAATTGAAATGTAATTTGGATACAATTTTAATTTGCTTTTTTAATCTATATTATAAAACAAAAACGTGTTCTTGAGTAACGCTGACGTCAAATCCACGGTGGCTACACCTGACAAACAATTTTTGTTTTAATTGCATTTTTTAAACTTCTAATCATTGCACAATTTAAAATTTTATATCATCGAATAGAGAAAAAAAAAATACGTTCAGATGAAATTTGTTTTAAAACTGTATCGCAATTGGCAGAGTTTTTGTTTTTTTTAAATAAGTTTAAAGCATAATTTGTTTTTAATTTACTTGTTAAGTTAACCCGATTGCAGACATTAACGCATTTGCATTAAAACGATGAAAACTGTATCGCAATTTACTCATTTAACACATCGGCTGATAAGTTCCCGGTCTGGCACACAGCTGGCATTGCAATAGCTGAGCCGATGCTTTTTTTTGTAAATACTAACCTTTAAAAGGTTGCAGAAAAAAATGTCATGACGATTCGCCGTGTGGATAAAACGTTAGAGTGGTTTTAGTTGAACGAATTTGTTGATAAACAAAAAAATGGATAAACAAGAATTTTAAGAATTGTTATTTGATGGGGAAAAAACACCGTTCAAACAAAAGCTTGGCTTGATAAGCGTTATCCGGACACTGCACCAGGTAAATCAACCATTATTGACTGGTTTGCTGAATTTAAACGTGGTCGTACGGACACCAGTGATGCACCACGCAAAAGAGGTGGTTACTCCGGAAAACAAAAAAAGTCCACAAAATCGTTTTGGGGAACCTTAAAATGAAGTTGCTACAGATAGCTCAAACTCTGAAGATATCCAAGGAACGTGTAGATTTTATTTTGAATGAGCATTTGTCTATGAAAAAGCAGTTGTCAATGTGGGTGCCGCGCATGTTGACTTTTGACCAAAAACAACAACGAGTCGATGATTCTCAGCACTGTTTGGAGCTTTTTACTTACCCATCATACGTAGTATAGGGTAAGTCTTGTAATCGTTTTGAAAATCGAAAAAATTTTTTTGACGGATTTACACGTTTCAGACACTGGAGATTCCAAAAAACATATTTTTAGAAAAAAAAAATTTGCCGTCCGTCTGTGTGTCTGTGTGTGTGTGTGTGTGTATGTGTGTGTGCGTGTCTGTGTGTCTGTAAACGCTCTAACTCCCGAACAAATTGAGATAGAGACTTGCAATTTGGTATGTACTTAGTATGTAATAATGGGAAGAAGCCTATTTCATTTCAATAACCTCGATTAACCGGAACATTTTTTTCGGACTCTCGAAATATTCGTTCTGATGAAAGGTATATAAAAATTTTCGAAATTGTTTATTTTAAGTAGTAAATATAAAAAACAATAAAAAAACATAAATTTTGCATAAAACATGAAGTCGATCGGATAATGAGTTGCCGAGATATTTGTAATCCTATTTTCCACACTCTTCGATTTTTCATGACCCTGTATTTCATACAAATTTCACTTCAAAGATATATTTTAATTGGAAATTTGACGCTTAATCAGATGCAATAAACCGCTAGTTAATAGGAGTATTATTTTTGGAGTTATCAGGAAAAACCTCTTTCAAGCAATTCAGTAATCGAGCCTTTTTATGACGTCATCAAGCCACTATTTTATTTGAATTGCAATGCATTTTATAAGTAGTTTACACATTTTTATTTTAATATTTTACATTATACATATACATGATGGGTAAGTATTACGGTGGCCCCCAACGACTAGTTCGTTATAAAGTTAATGTTATTTATTATTAAATTATTATTACTATTTATTTATTAAATTATTACTATTATTAAATTATTATTACTATTTATTTATTAAATTATTACTATTATTAAATTATTATTACTATTTATTTATTAAATTATTACTATTATTAAATTATTATTAATAATTATTATTATTAAATTGTTATTTATTAAATTATTATTTATTAAATTATTATTATTTATTATTAAACTTATGTTATTTATTAAAGTTATACAGTTATAAAGTTATAAAGTTATAAAGTTATGTTAAAGTTGTGTTTTCTTTATTAGACCGGTAACTTATCAGCCCATGTGTTATTGTGGTTTTTAAAATACTTTTCAAGCATGATTTTTTTTTTAGTCTATCCCCATCGCATTGACCCTCCATTAATGAAGAATAATAACACATTTGCATTTAAATCTATATAAATAGTTTCGCATTTGTCTCCAGCTAATTTTGCATAAAGAATTTAAAACTTCAGCAGTATCTAAATAAATAAATAAAATAAAATAAAACACCAATTTAATATACATGTAACTCAGCAATTTCAATTTTTACACCTCCAAATAGGGAAAAAAAGTGCTATTTCAAATATAATTTGTTTCAAAATTGCATCTCAGTTTACTAATTGTTTATGATTTTTGAAATAATTTTCAATTATGAATAACTTAAATCTATCTCTATCGCGTGCAGCTCGATTACAAAAGATTAATCCGTTTGCACTTAAACCAATATAAATGGTTTAGAATTTGTTTCCGGCTAATTTTGCATAACGAATTCAAAACTTCATCAGTATATAAACAAATAAATAAAATAAAATAAAACACCAGTTTAACATATATGTAATCCAGCAATTTCGATTTTTACACCTCCAAATAGAAAAAAACTGCAATTTTAAATATACTTTGTTTGAAAACTGTATCTCAGTTTACTGATTGTTTATGGTTTATGAAATAATTTTCAAGCATGAATAATTTAAATCTATCTCTATCGTGTGTAACCCGATTACGAAAGATTAATCCGTTTGCACTTAAACCAATATAAATTGTTTAGCATTTGTTTCCGGCTAATATACCATAATGAAATTAAAACTTCTCAATCAATAAATAAAAAAATAAAATATTATTTTTAAAAAAACATATAATCGAACTACGCAATTAAGCCGTTGAAATTATCAGAATCAAAAAGACTACTATAAATAGCGAAATCTTTGACCATTTCTTCTGCTATGAATTCTAGCTATGAGGCTAATACGAAAGTGTTCCTTTTATTTCATTTTAAAACTTTATTTGAATACGTTATTGATATATTTCATGTAAAAATGTATTTTGGTGTTGTTAGTTGGCAATCTAAAAAAGTATATTAAATATAAAAAATCAATTAGATTTTTTAAAAAAATGGTTTTCATCTATATTTTGTAACCTGCAATGCCAAAAAAAAATATATTGATTTTACAGTATTATACTGTAAAATCTATATATATATATATATATATATATATATATATACATATATATATTTTTTCAGTGTATAGTTATTTACCAATAAATCAATTTACTTTGTCATTATATTATTTTTAAAAATGTGTTCTGAATCTAGGTAGCCTCTTTAAAGGCAGAAAATAAATATTTATTATAAAAACATTTACAGAATACATATTTTTCGTAGCTATTCCTGGGATATTATACCGAAGTAATTATACTTATTTGCTAGAATAAATAACGGAAAACATTTCTCTGAAAATATGGAAATTTAAATTCTTCAGTTCATCGTCCTTCTAGGAAATTTTCCTTTGTATTTACATTATTTAAATTTCTTGAATGCATGCCAAGAGAGTCAGCCACTTTCAAATTTTAAAATGCGACGAATAATCATTTAAAATAACATTTCAGAAATAAGTTTAAACGAGGTGTCAAGATGGTACGCTAAATTTTAATTGCAAAGAAAAAAAAAAGGACTAAAATTGGAAACGACGTATTATTGAAATAATTACCAGATGCAATATCATTAAAAGTGACAGGATTTAAATTAACGTTAGATACTGACAAAAAAAATTATTTAATGTCATATATGTAAGCCTACTACTTTTCGTTTCTTTTTAAATTCAAAATAAATAAATTTTTGATAATTAAAATTCACACATAAAACTGTTAAACTAATACATTTTTTGAATTATAATAATAATTTATTGATTTAATTTTTTCTTAAAATAATATCGCATACCGATTTTGGCATTTGATATTTTCGCGGGATTAAAATAATGCTGATGATAATGAATTTATCTGATCTTATCAGCAAAATAGAGACAAGGTATTCTAAACAAAATAAATACTGTTTGTTTGCGATATGACATTTCAACGAAATTAAAAGAAAATATGCTTGAAATGCTATGTTTTCGAAAAAAATTATTTATAGGTGGATGTTTATTTTTCAATTTGAAGGAGTGAAAATGGAAATTATTCTTATTTAGAAGCGAAAATATATGCGATCAAAGCGATGGAGTAGGTCTTTATATTTAATGTTAATTTTTAGCGTAACGTTACTTACATTAAATTAGGACTGAGAAGTTGCTGTTTATGTACACTGAGCTCCATATATAACATGTCGGCCGTCAGTTGAATTACCCCCCCCCCCCCCCCGATGAAGCTTGTAAGGCATAGGGTTATAATAGTCCACAATTTTAATATTAGATATATTGGTGTTCTCATTTACTATTATCCTAATATTTGCTTCTCTACTTCAGCTATGATTATCTAATTAATTAATACTTCTCTAATCATGTATGTACCTGTTACGCCATGAATGCAAGCTATAACTATCATCACTGTATCCTTTCGCGCTGACCACTGAAAATCGCGTTCGGGAATACGAAGGCAGGCCTCCAGTTACATATGGAGCTCAATGTTTATGCATTAGAAACTGATGAATATAATTCCTGCCTAATGATTTATAATAAAGAGCTGCACGGTTGAGGGGTCCAACAGTTGGACCACTCAAACGTGCAAAACTGTAGATGGTAAGAACAAGGCACATATTCAGAAAACTTCGGGGAACTTCATTACCAGGAACGTGTTGACTTCTTTTAAGCTTATAGTCTTAAATGTCAATTTTCGAACACGATGATTTATTTCCTAACAACCAATAAAGGACAGAGAAAAAACAGAAAATAAAACATTTTATTATTCAGTGCTATCCCCCATCTGCCGCATGCAACGTGTCTTCGTGTGTGACGTGGAAAATTTGTGAAACACAATAAAATGTTTTGTTTTTTGTTGATTCTCTGTCCTTATTCGTTGTTTTCACTTTTCTTCTTAGTCTGTCTAGTGCCGGCAATTTTCGTGCTACAGGTACCGTTCCAACGCTTTTTATGGTTTTTCACTATGAATATCACATTCCAATAATAATTAAAAAAAAATAGGTGTTGCCATTTGAAATTTTCAAAATTTTTGTCACTGTAACCGTAACTGTTAGTGTTTAACTGTTGTTTCTCATACGATCCTTGAGCGCATACCTCAAAATACTTAAAACCAAAATTTCAGTCAGTTTCTGTGAACGGTGTGATAGTTAAGGACTCATATATCGGGATACTTTTTTTAATAATCACCCTTACATGGTTACTTTTTCTACGTAAAAGATAAAATTGATATTATGAATATAATTGTAGCCTTTTTCCATAATTGTGTTAAAATGTGGATTAGCTTTCTTCCATTTCATTCTTGGGTCGAGTTCTTGTGAGGTTTCGGTTTTCGAGTCAACGAAATTTTTTTTTTTTTTTTTTCGGGAACGTGTCGGTTGAGGATTGCAAAGTTCCCAAATGGTCCGCTTTTTAAATACCGGTATTTTCTTAGAAAATTTTTATTTTTAGATTCTTTCTTGCAAATTTTGCAGAAACCACCTTCGGAGGTAAATTTTTGCGGAAATTTTGTAGAAACCTACAATAAAATTTTCTGTTAAAAAATATCGGTATTCAGTTGGCGGACCATTTGGGAGCCCTGGGATTCACTTGAAATAGAAATATAGAACTGCAATCACGTTTAAAGGTAACGAGTTATTTTAATTAGTTAGGAAATTGCTTTTCGACAGTTTTTAAAATAAAAATATATTTTCTAGTTCAGTGGTACCCAACTTTATCTTTCTCTCGTACATCTAGCTTTGACTTTTCATGCATGAGTACCGCTCCTCCTCTCATAAACCCACTTTCGCGTAATTTATTTATTTATTTATTTATTGTGTATAATAATTTTAAATTGGCTAAATAATTATTGTTAGCTAAATAACTAAAGGATTGATTATTATCAATCCTTTTCTCTATACATGGAATAGTTAATATAATAGTCAAAGTTAAGAGAGCCAAGTAAAAGATTTATAAACCAAGTTATTCTAAAAATAAAAATCGGAGGGCTTCACGTTGGACCAAGGGGACTACGTGTTGACACAAAAATGGTGGCTGTCGTAGGCCGATTTTTATAGCGTTTGTACGGTCCCTTGAATTTTAATACCAATATTTTCTAAAAGTTTTCTCCGCTTTGTTTTTCTGATATTAAATACATCAAAGAAAACTTTTGAAAAATACTGGTGTCTAAATTCAGGGGATTGTACAAACGCTTAAAAATTTTCGCCGACGACACCCGACATTTTGGTGTCAGCGCGCAGGCCTAGTATTCAGGGGTTGCAGCCTATCTTTTTATCTACATGCCTGCCCCAGTCTAATCCCTATGGCCAGTGTTGCTAAATCTGGCGAATATTTTATTTAAGAATTCCGATGTCTCACCAGAAAGTTTAAATATTCATTTTTGTTTATAAAATACTGACATTCAGTGAATAATAATAATAATAAAAAGATACAATTCATATTTTTCTGGTGTGAATTCGGAAATTCTGAATAAAAAATCTACCAGATTTGACAACAGTGCCTACGGATACGCGTGCCATAGATTGGTAAACCCTTTTCTAGTATCTTAAAGTTTGATTTCTATGGACTATTTATTCTCTCTTTGGCTAAAATCTTATTTAAATAATTTCTACTACGTTTTGTTCGAATAATTCGAAAACATCCTCACCGAGGATAACGAAAAAGACAGGCTACCGCGGTGCATTTCACTTACCTTTTTTTACAGACCGCTAGCGTGACGTGATGCTCTTTTAGTACGCCTGTATTGGTGCATTCGAGCATCACGTGACTCTCGTGGTCTGTAAAAAAAAGATACGCGAAAAGCACCGCTGTAGCCTTTCTTTTTCGTTAGCCTCGCATCCTCACTAAATGACGTCAAAGCCTTTCTCCTATTTGAAAATTCATCACGCGTTATAAATAAAAAAAATCATTAAAAAAATCTTTATTTATCTATTATTTTAAGTTAATTAAAATAAATACCTATTTTCTCAATTAACTATTCAAACGTTTTGTTAAAATAAAGATATGTAATCTAAGCTAAAAATTCTAATTTACATTGCAAAGAAAATAAATCAAAGACTAGGTTTTAAATAAAAGTTCAGTGGCAAATTGAAACACCGAGGGAAATTATAACATTTACAATGGGTGAAAAGTGCAATCCACGCACACACACACCGGAATATTTGAGATTTTGTACTTGGGAATGATTAAAAAGTGTGTTCCACCCCCCCCCCCCTCCCGGAGAAAAATGTCTGAATTTAACACTATTTAGAAGGTAATATATTTAAGAAAACAAAGCTATAGTAAAGGTTGTTGACACTATCTTTACGGCGTTAGCTTAAGTAACGGATATATTTTTGCTTTATAATATAAATTGTTTAAAAACAGTTTCTATAAATCACATCAACTTGGTTTCCCTTGAGATCAACCAGACGCTTGGGTTCATTAACCAAATCACTACAAACATTTTTATTTTCTTTTTGCGTTAACTAAAATAAATTTCCGTTTCCCCAGCTTAACATTTCCAGATTTATTGATGTTTAAATAAAGAGCTGTAATGATGGCATAAAATTTAATTTACTTTTTACAAAGTATAATTAAAAAGAGTGACATTTAAATAAAATGTTAAAAGCGAAATGAAACATAATGGGAAATTACAGCATTTAATGAACTGCAAAATTAAGCAGACGATTCTTATTTCACTTGAAAAGCAGCGTTCGCTACTCGCAATAATTATAGTAATTCTGGATAAAGGGTTTATTAACGAGTTGGAACGACTTTGGTTTGGGTTGTTTTTAAAAATCTGATGAATTTCTTTTTATTAGTAGTACAGTGAACTCCCGTTAGTGCGGCCTTCTAAGGAAGGCCATTCTTCGTCTGCATTAAACGGTGTAAGTATTTGAATGGTATAACAAGAACGAAAAATCATGCGTCGAGCATAGATTATGTAACACTTTCCAACACTTCCAAAATAATTTTACAAATCTTTACCCTTTAATAAGGTGATATCTGAGTAAACAATTTGGAAAACGCAAACCATATTTTAGTATCCAATTTCAGAAATTACGAACAATATACGAAAGTATATCCGATTTCTTTTGTGCAGCCCTCAATATAATATATAGATTTGTATATACACTACATAGAATGCTAAATTTTAGTTCAGTTAGAAAAAGCATTGCACAGTTTAAAATTCGCCTTATGGAATTTCCGTCAATAAACGAAAATGCACTAAAGGACTTTTGTGCTACCCTGTATATGATCTGTAGAATTTGGACACACCAAGTAATAAACAAATAATGAGTTACATTTAAAAACGCATTCAGCAACTGAAAACGCACTCCTTGCAATTGTTGTTAACATATAGTACCGAATTCTTTTGTGTATCTCTGTAAATGAATAATGAATACTATACACGCAATATTCTATAGTAAGCCTCTTGTAATACATCTGAGTGATATATATCAATTTCAATATGTTTGAAATAGTGAAACATTATTAAAATGAACATCATTAAATTATTTTCCTCCATATATCATAATGTAATAGACTTTTGTACGCCTCATGTAAACGAGCTACATGGCAAAATAAAAGTGTTGATTTTACAGTATAATACTGCCACCCCAGCTGCTAGTATTATACCGTAAAATTAACAGTAATAAACAGTAAAATAAGCAGTAATACGCTACCGCGCATTAGCGTATTACTGCTGTTTTTACTGTTTATTACTGGCAGCTCTCCGTGGCCGAGTGGTTAATACACCATTCCGCTAATCGCTTGAGAGCGTAGGTATCAAGCCGGCGAGTTCGAGTCCCGCCAGCTCCGTTGCACGCACTTTGTGGAGCTCTCGGTTGTAACACTCTGGTGTTATAAATTTGCGCGGCAGCATATTACAGCGTTTTTTACTGTTTATTACTGTTAATTTTACGGTATAATACTGGCAACTGGGATGCCAGTATTATACTGTAAAATCAACAATTTTTTTTTGAAGTGTACTTACTCTAGAATATGGTGTACATAGAATGTATCGTTCATATACAGAAACACTCAAAAGAATTACATTACATTACGATCTATGGGGAAAATCGTTTGCGGCATGTTTTAATGATGTTACACTGTTTTAAAGATATTCAAATCGATACATATCACTTGGGTTCACTGCAAGATGCTTACCCTAATATGGTGTGCATAGAATGTGCATAGAATCTTCTATCTTTAGAAAAAATAAACTATTGAATTCGTGAAAATTTTCGACTTCCAATTTTCGACGGATTTATACGTTTTAGAATGTCCTGAACACGATTTGAGTGTTTTCAGAAAATGTCTCTCTCTCTCTCTGTGAGTGTCTGTATATGACAAAAATTTTGTGAGCGTTCTATCTGAAGAACTAATGCACGGATTTTTATCAAACTTTAGATTCTGTTTGATGTTAACATAAGTTGTTGCTGATCAGGGTTTGGCGTAAATCGTCCAACCTTAATGCTACCCTGCATTTTTCACTATTTCCGTGATAGCTATATCTCAAGAACTAATGCACGAAATTTCATCAAATTCATATTCTGTTAGACTTTGACACAAACAGACGAGGATTAAATTATTAGTGTAGATCGTCCAACAGGTGGCGCTGCTGCCGCACATTTTTCACGATTTCCGCAATAGCTAAGTGGTGGTTCGAAAAGTTTTCGCCCTGATAATTAAAAAACAAGATTTTCGACATAATGTCATTTTATTTTTCAGTGTAGTTCCATTGCAACTCAATACGTTTAAGACACACGCTTGAATTCTTTAGTGCAGCACAGAGTTAGAGAGAGTTCTCAAAAACTAATGCACGGAATTTTATCAAACTTCATATTCTGTTAGGCCTTGACATAAATAGACGTTGATTAGGTTTGAGTGTAAATCGCTCAACAGGTGCTATTTAATGCTATCTGTTTATCCGGATTTCCACGATAGCTTTGTCTCAAGGACGGATATGTCCTTTAATTTTGGTGGCAGAAGATTTGATTAATATAGAAAAAAGTTTTGTGACGAAAACAACTTACTAGTTTATAAACTGGTGCAGATAGATGAAACAATATGCAACACATGCAATTTTTATTTGCAACCAGTAATTATTTTTATTCATATTCTGGTAAGCCTTGACATAAATAGACGCTAATTAGGTTTGGGTGTAAGTCGCTCAACAGGTGCTATTTAATGCTGTGTTTATCCCGATTTCCACGATAGTTTTGTCTAAAGGACGAATATGTCATTTAATTTTGATGGCAGACGATTTGATTAATATAGAAGAATGTTTTGTAACGAAAACAACATACTAGTTTATAAACTGGTGCAGATAGATGAAATAATATGCAACACATGCAATTTTTATTTGTAACCAGAAATTATTTTTATTCATATTCTGGACATAAAAATAAATTAACAGATATTATTATTTTAGTTATTTTGAAACCTTATATAAAGCAATATATACGTCAATACCCTTTATGAGGTCTGACATGCTTTTGGGTTCACTAACCAAACCAGCAAGTAATTGTTTTTTTTTTGTTTTTTTCATTAATACCATTAACTAAAATAAATTTCCATTTCCTCAATTTAACATTCAAAGCTTTATTGACGATTAAATGAAGAGACGTAATGTTAACTGAAAATCTAATTTACTTTTTGCGGAATATAATTCAAAAGACTGACATTTACATAAAATGTTAAATGGCGAAATGAATGGATATAGGAAGGAATTACGACATTTAATGAACTGATAAATTAAGCAGACACTCTCTTATTTCGGATATAAAGCAACATTCATCGCTCACAATGATTAGAATAATTGAGAATAAAGATAAAGAGTTACAATAACGAGTTAGAAAATTTATTTAATGATTTTTAAAAAATATATATTATTATTCTTGGGGTTATTAATTTGTATACATATATATATATATATGGCACTAAGGTACGTGGTGGCTAAATCTGTATACATAAAATACTAAGGTACATGGTGGCTAAAAAGCGATTATTTCTCTTTTGGCCGATGGCAACGAGTGGTTTGGTTTCCCTAATTTGCGAGTCTTTAGAAAAGTTTTTGAGGTATCGATCTAAAACTCATCCCACGTGTGTAGAAACACTTTCAGCATCCGAAAATCTAATTTTTCTAAAAATCGGCAGGTAATTTTTCTTAATTTTTGCAAAAAGCTAGCTACTTTGTGAAAAGGAAAGAATGTAAAGGTTGAAGTCAAACCAAAAAACGTGCCATTTTGTTATTAATTAAAACATTAGCTCCATTGTTGTATCTTGAGCAGTTTAACCTCATTGTTGTCCGCATCGTTATGACGTCAACGTGACTGATGTACATGTTTGTGATTTATAATACTTATTGATTTTTAGAAGTTTTACTTCTTACGTACGTAACGACCACGTGTTTTTTTTCTTTGAAAGTACGAGCTAATAGGTAGCCAAATTAAACCTTACATTCTTTATAATTTGCAAATCGATGTATTGTATTTTGGTTTGAATTTTATATTTAACAACAAAAAAAAAAGAAACAAAAGAAATCGGATTCGAATACGGGGAATACGAATTTGGGTACTTCCGTGCTCGCCGCAGGCCAACGGATAATAAACAAAGAAATCGAGAAAAATATAATGTCACGTATGTATTCATTTTATGTATGTATCTATTTTTAATGTGTACGCATGTTTGTATTCACATGTATGTATGTATGTTTGTATAAGGACATTTCCGTAATCGGATTCGCAGATAACTGGCGTATTTTAGTGAGCGTTGTTTGACATGAGCGTGGATTAAACAACTGGGAAGATATTAATTTTGCAAGCGACGGAAGACTATCTAATTACCATTTAATTCGACTTAGCAAAATTATTTCTTATTCTAAATAATAAAATTAGAAATTTATTTTTATGCTATGTAAACTATTTTCCTCAACCAATACCATCAAACAACAATAAACAAACTATAAACTGGGATATTTTCTGAATATATACTCTTGTTATTATTATTATTATTGTTATTATTCTTAATATTGAATTCAATTATTATTATTTATTATAGATTACACGGTGGAAAGTCATTGAAATATAAGTCACAAAATATAATTAAATAATGACTTACAATGATATTCACTTCAAAACAATTTTTATTTCTCAACATATTCTCCACCAATATTTATGCACTTATATCACCGTTTTATCAGTGCCCCAACACCAGTTGCATAATATTCTTTGGGTTGCTGTCTCAGCCAGATTAGGACTTCAAGTTGAACCTTTTCATTATCTGTGAACATCATCTTGCTTCCAAGAAGGTTTTTTAGTGGACTAAACAGATGAAAATAGCTTGGGGCTAAGTCGAAGCTGTATGGTGGATGTTGAAGAAGTTGCAAGATGGTGTTCACAGATGATGAAAAGGTTCAACTGGAAGTCCTAATGTGTCTGAGATAGAAACCCAAAGAATGTTATACAGCTGGGGTTGGGGTATTGATAAAACTGTGATATAAGTGCATAAATATTGGTGGAGAATATGTTGAGAAATAAAAAATGTTTTGAAGTGAATATCATTGTAAGTTATTATCTAATTATATTTTGTGACTTACTCAATGACTTACCCTGGTATTATTTATTACTTATTATGATTGAGATTATATATATTATTATTGTTAAAGAATACTATTATAACTATGAATTGAATACTCTTGTATTATAGAGATAGAAATTAATGTTACAGCTTTATCCTTGTTGAAGATAAAACTTATCAGAAATACATGAAAACGAATAAAGGGGGCAAAAATTGCTAATGCTTGAGAATTGTTCAGGAAAGTGTTAACAGTCTATATTTCTATTCCTAGAGAGGTTTTGTCTTACGGCAAATATTATGTCGGGAAATTGAATTTACCAGTAACGAATCCCTGGAAGCCCTGACATGAACATTACGAAAAAAAACTCTAAAACTGCTTACGTGTTGCTTGATTTGAAGTTACCGTGTGCACTCCGAAGTCGTAATCATCAATAAATGAATGTTTAAAGAGCGGTGCACTGCGTTTAACTGTAACACTAAATGTCGTGATAGATGCAATCACTTTCATTTGGATCATCTTCGCTTCTAAATATCGCATAATTTCAGCCTTTGCTCCAAAGAGTAGGATAAAAAAAAATTTAATTTCCCTTCCAAAAAAAAAAAAAAAAAAAAAAAAAAAAAAAAAATGTCTGAAAACTTTAACTTAATTTACTGGTTTTAAAAATTTTTATATAGTTTTCAAGCAAGGTATTTTTTTTTTAATTTTTCAATGCCTGACACAACAATGGATAATTATTTGCTACAATAATTTAAAGTGACTTTTGGAGTAATATAAATATACGTATATAAACATCTCCAATATAATATGCAAAACTAAGATGAAATTGACAGAGTTAGCACAACCGGTGATATATGGCCAAATTTTAGTGACGGCACTTCTTATGTTTTTACACAAAGGAAAAATTAAAGAATCTAAAATAGTTGATTGTTGAATTCAGTGGGGTGGCCTGAACGGAAGATTCCCCCTCATATTATGAGCATCAAAATATCTTCCTTCCCAATTTTTTATTTTTATTTTATGCTTATTAATGGAATAGAAGTGCAACTCTCCTCATCCTCGGAAAATCACAGCCCCTCCCCCTCCCCAGAGCGGTAGAAACATCAACCCGAAGAAATATGTCTGAATTCAATATTTTTAGTTAAAAGATTTTTCTCGGTCTGCCCTTCCGATAATACGGCATTGACTTCCTAAACTTTTTAACACTTTCGAACATAGTTTAAAAGTGTTACGAATTTGGTTTGTCTGTCCGTCTGGCTCTAACTCATGTAAAAATAATCGAATAGCCATGTAATTGATACATGTGATTGAAGTTTACCATGGCATCTTCGGTATTGAAAATGAAGTGTGTAGCATTTATATTTCGTTTACAGGGGCACTCAAAATAATGTCGATTGTCTTTACATTATGGTTTATGGTGAAAATCGATGTCAGGGTATTTTAATGATGTTACAGTATTTCAAACATATTGAAATTGATATACATCACTGAGGCGCACAACAAGATGCTTACTATAGAATAGGGTGTGCATAACATTTGTCGTTCATTTACAGGGACACACAAAAAAAATTTACAGTACTTTGAGCAATAATTGCTGGAAATGCGTTTTCAGTTGTGGTATGCGTTTTTGCATTTAACATTTTTTTTACATTACTTGGTGTGTATAAGTTCTATAGATCGTCAACAGAACTGCACAAAAGAATTCGAGTGCATTTCCGCTTATTGGTGGAAATTGCTGAAGAGGAATTTTCAAGTGTATTATGCGTTTCCTAACTGAACTAAATTTTTTCATGCTATAGTATATATATGGAATGCTATAGATCATATACAAGGCTGCAAAACAGAATTTGGATAATTTTCCGACTATATAGTGTAACTGCTGAAATTCTTTTTTCTATTGTGTTGTGCTTTTTCCAACTGCCCACCATCACATTAGAAAGTCATCACAAATGAATCGGTCGGCCTGGTTTGACTACGCGCTGAAACAACCAAAACTATGCTTCAAAAAATAACATATTGCATGTTTCTGCTAGAACGCAATAAATTACTTATTCATGCTGTCTCCATTGGCCTTAGTGGAGTTTGGGAATGAAGTGGACTTCTAATATACATAAGGACCTTTACACACTACATAAACTCTAACCTTAACAATTTAGTTATTCTTAGTGGTGTCATACAGTGTTATTTAGTATTTTTAGCCTAATTTATCATTGTTTACTCTAGTATTATTATTCATTCATTATTGTTCATTTAGTACTTACTTCTATCCATTATTATTATCTACTTCAGCATCTTACAGTATTATTTCATAGTAGTATTATTGCTCAGTATCACATAGTAGTATTTAGTACTGCTAAGTAAGATTGGTAAATTGTATTTTCAAATTCGTATTTTTGGAATCTTGTATTTTCAGAATTTGTATTTCAGCATTACATAGTATAATTATTGCTCAATATCACAAAGTATAATTTAGTAATGCTCAGTATAATTAGGTAAACAAACCTGCTGGGCAAGGCTAGTTGAGCTTAAGCCGAAAGGTAGGCCATCCCGCCCGGTTTGACCTTGACCTTGTTTACTACGACATCATCTTTCACCTTATTAAGCAGTGAAGCTTTAGTACAGTATTCTGTATGTATTGGAAAGTTTTTTATTATCTATGTTTTACGTATGATGTTTCTTTCTCAGTAAAATTCGTTTTAATTGCTTGATAAACTTTTTGCGCAGCACACCACTACCCACTTCCTCTTATGAGGTCTTGCACGTTTTTGAGTTTATTAACCAAATCACACCCAACATTTTTATTTTATTTTTACGTTAACTAAAACAAATTTCCATTTCCTCAATTTAACACCGAAAGCTTTATTGACGACTAAATAAAGAACCGCGATGTTAACAGAAAATCTATTTTACTTTTTACAGAAAGCGATTCAAAAGACTAGCATTTACATAAAATTTTAAACGGGAAACTGTGACATTGGAGGAAATTACTGCGTTTAATGAACTGCTAAATTAAGCATGCGTTATTCTCTCGCTTGAAAAGCAAAATTCATTACTCACAATAATTATAATAATCGCGAATAAAGATAAATGTTACATTAATGTGTTAGGAAATTGCTCTTTTTGACGTTCAAAAATAATGGATGATGAATTATTTTTGTTGTTATTCTGTATGCACATGAAAGCAAATGCATATAAGGCGCCAAATAAAATTAATTTTATATATGTTAGTTCGAGAACTTCTCTAAATCTTTTATATAAAATGGAGGAAATAGACATCACACCAATTAAAAAAAAAAAAAAAAATTCAGAACTTGAACACACTCTTTTTAACACTTTCCAACATAGTTGAAAAGTGTTTATGACTTCGGTTTGTCCGTCTGTATTTTATCCGTACACTGAATCTAGTAAATATACTCGGATTGCCATATAATTGATATATTTTACTGAGGTTTACTATGGCATAATCTAATAATAAGTAACCTTAAGAAGTTCAACATACGGGGACATGCATTAATTGAAGGAGGAATTCGTTGCAGCGCGATAAAAAATGTATCAATACGATAAAAGTTAGGGAATAGTTCTGTCAAAGTACTTAATCTTTTAAATAAAAACAAGAAAATCATCTTACCTTTTCTGAAGGTGCTTTCTCCATTTGGATTATCGAAGTATTCGTTTAAGCGTTGACAGGATGCAATTTATTATTCCAAGTTTTAATATAATCCTTCGTGGCATTGGTAATGCATATATCTATCATTTTTGTAGCTGAAAGCTAATTATATTAGTTAGAGGATGCTAAATAAATAGACTTGTGTGTCCTTTAAGTGTATATAATGAAGCTTAAATATTACAATTACAAACATTTTACAAGTTACTGTTAAAGCAGATTAATGTTACATTATATTAGAGCGTTTAAGCTCACAACTGCAATCGATACATTTTGTTTCAGGAGTGAAGTGAGAATTAAAGTTCGATTGATAAGTCATTCCGTTTCTCTCTACATTACGTTACGGGTTTAGCACTATTGCTTGGTTTTTCCGTGAGAGATGAAATCAGTTAATTAAGGATGATATTACAGTTTGATATAATTAATGTTTAATGTTCAGCATACCTCACAAACTTTTATTGAGTAGAAGAAAGTTGTTTTCCCCGTTACTGATTGATGTTGAGTAGCTATAAATTATGATTACAAGTTTCTTATAAGCGTGATTAATAGATGGGTGGAGGTGGTTTCCCCGCGCTGTAATGTCTTCTATTTTCATTATTTCTTGACGGAGTGAAATTGTTTTTATGATCGGTAATCCCGGGATGAGATTGATATTTCCGACATCAATTACGTTACATTTCAGGAGGGTGGGGGAGATTGATGTGACCACAATATGTGACACAGTCTCACAGATGAGAGGATGGGTTAGAACATTCTGACGTCACATGTAAAATATCCTAGGCTAACGAAGAAGACACGCTGCCACGGTGTGTTACACGTGTCTCTTTTTCAAATCGCTTGAGTCACTTGATGCTTGCATGCACGAATTCAGGTGCACGAAAAGAGCATCAGGTGACCCTACCAGTCTAACGCGAAAGGTAGTGCGACATTCTGTCTTTTTCGTTAGCCTCGTAAAATATCGAGGCTAACGAAAAGGACAAGCTGCCGCACTTCGTTTCACGTTCATCTCTCTTCGGACTGCTAGAGTCACGTGATGCTCTTTCATGCACTTGCATTCGTGTTTTTCCTGAACCTGCGTACGTCACAAAAAAAAAAACATCATGTGACTGAAGCGGGCACAAAAGAGACGAATGTGTAACGTAGTGCGACAGCATTTCATTTTCGTTAGCCTCGCAAAATATTAAATGAATTGTGTATATATTATTTGGAAGCAGTTTTTCGTCATTTTAATCTTTATTTTTGGAACTACACTATCTTTAAACAACAAACAAATGAATTAGAAAATAGCAAATCTTTGAACCTCTGATACCGTAGACTGGTTTTTTTTTTTTTTTTCAGTCTACCCTTCCGATGATGGGCAGTGAATATTACAATCTTCTTTAACATGAGTTTACATGTGAGAATTGAATATACATTGTAAAACTTTTTTTAATGATGTAGATAAATGAAACTTCATCCAAGAGAGTTCATTTTAATTTTAATTTTTAGGACTACTACAGTGGTGGCCAAAAGTGTGGACATTTTTTGAAAGTTTCATGTTTTTCAACTTTGTGTGCTTGTAGAATATATTAATTTTCACTTAAATACAAACGTTTATATATCAAATTGAAGGTAATTTAATGTAGAATTTAATAATGAAAACAGTATTACAATATCTGTATTACAAAAAAAGTTATGCAACTAATAGTAAGATCTATCTTAGATTTGCATTTTTTTAAAGTGATACTTATACAATCAATACTTACAAGGGGACCGCCAAACATGATACTCACAGATTTTGATGATTTTAAAGTATGTTGTAGCGGTCATACCCCTAACTATTCAGGTCAAAGGTTTCCTTCAAATGGGCTTTAGTTTTCGAGAAATTTCAGGTTAAAGTTCAGTATGCATTTCAAATACCCATTAGTTCGCAGTCTTGAACAAGAACTCCGTGGTGCTGAGCTAGCGCGCGCGATTTGAGAGCGGGAGATGAGGGTTCTGTCCGCTCTAGTGACTTTTTTAACTTTTTAAATAAATTTTATATATTTGTCGCGTTATAAGTTTTATGCAGAATAATGAATTCTGCATCTTTGAACTTTTTGATGTTTTTCTAATAAATTTCATTTACATTTTCGAATTTTTCGTAAAAATTTACATTCTTTTTTTTTTGAAGTTTTGAAATTAATATTTCTATTGACGCAATTAAAATCTAATTTATGTCTAGATTTTGTTTATTTTTTTTATTATTTACCCTTTATATTTTAATAACCGTTACTTTTCCATAATACCATAATACTTTTTTTTTTAACTTTATGAAATTTTAAATGAAAATTTATCATTTTTTTATATTTTATACAATATATTTTTTATCTCAAATCTTCTAAAGGTATGTATGATTAGGTAATTCAAACAGCATATCTTGAAAGGAGTAATAACATATTAAAGAGTAACGCTTACATCCAAATTTTAGCCTGTTATATGTATATTTTTTATGCTATTTAAATACATTTAACTGCAACGTTCAAACTCAACATAATTTTTGATTTGCACAAATAATAAATAATATATTAGAATTAATTTTTTTTAATTCTAACGAGTCGATGCCATACAGAAAAAATCAACTAGAAATGAAAAATCGTTTGTAATTTACAATACATATATATCTGAAAAAAAAAATCGTCTGCAATGACTTTTACGGTAATATCAGAATAAATAAAATTTTCTTTTTATTCATTTCGTTTAGCTTCCTTTGCAGATAATTATAACGTTTGAAATAATTTCTTTTTCAACTTTTAATGAATTTTTAAATATATTTATCACAATTTAAGTATTTAAAGAAGATATAATATGCTAATTTATACATTCTTCCAATATTGTTAAAACAATTTACGTAAAGAATATATTTAAAGATGATTTTTAATACGGAATTCGTTTAGAATATTTTTGCGACATGTATCACACAATTAGTTCATTATTTAATAGACTAAAAATGTCGATGTCGGTGATGATAAATATTTTAATATTTCAGCAGTTAACATATTTCAATATATTTAGAACAATTCAAATATTACAAGGATATATTATTTTGTTATTTTGTTTAAAATTTTTTTTAATAGAAAATGCAAATAAAAATAAATGCATTATTTCATAAATACGATAAATATATAAGTAAATACATATATATATGTAAACAATAATCGTTTTAAAAAGACATAAATTAGTTTGGATTTTCGTCAACAGAAATATTAAAATAAAAATTGCGCAAAAACTATAAATTTTCACGAAAAATTCGGAAATGTAAATGGAAGTTATTAGGAAAATATCAAAAAGTTCAAAGATGCAGAATTCCTAATTCTGCATAAAACTTATAACGCGACAAATATATAAAATTTATTAAAAAAGTCACTAGAGAGGACAGAATCCTCACCTCCCTCTCTCAAATCGCGCGCGCTAGCTCAGCACCACGGAGTTCTTGTTCAAGACTGCGAACTAATGGGTATTGGAAATGCATACTGAACTTTAACCCGAAATTTCTCGAACTAAAGCCATTTGACGGAAACCTTTTACCTGAATAGTTAGGGGTATGACCCCCTACAACATACTTTAAAATCATCAAAATCTGTGCGCATCATGTTTGGAGGTCCCCTTGTTAGTAGGATAACCCTTATTTTCACAGCTTCATAGCCTCTTTTCATCGAGTGAACGAGTGTTTGGAGTTCATCTTTCGTAATCACATGGTGCCAAAAATCAATTATAGCTTCCATAAGTTGTCTTTTATTGGATGGACGTTTTTTTCGTACAAGAATTTTCAAACGTCGCGTCGCCGCAAATTTTCAATTGGATTGAGATCAGGCCTGTTTCTTGGCCATGGTAATATATCTATGCCTTTATTTTGAAACCATGCTTTGCATACTTTTGCTGTGTGGCATGGAGCTGAATCCTGCTGAAAAATAAATGGTGCGTTGTTGGGGAAGGGATACCTGATGGAAGGTATCGATTTTGGTTCCAGGACAGTTTCGATGTATTTTTTGGCATTCAGAATGCCATCAATCACTTGAATTCGGCCCACACCATCTGCAGACATACATGCCCAAACCATGACATTTGTTGGGTTTTTTGTAGTTGCTTCAATGCAATCAGGATGAAGTAGTATATTTGCATAATTTTCGGAGGTTATGCGCTTGTTCTTAAATCTACAATTGTTCAGAAGCACATCATATAAAATACATTGCACCAACATAACTAGTAAGTTCTGCTACGTGCTTTGGCTGATTATCTAAATCAAACCTAAAATTTTATTTCTTTTTGTACTATGTTTACTAAAGAAAATTAAGTTGCCTAAAATTAACTTTCAAAGATTTATCAACGTTTAAATAAACACCCGCAATGCAAACAGAAAATCCGATTTACTTTTTACAGAATACAATTCAAAAGACTGACATTTACATAAAATGTTAAACGAAATGGAACATAGGCGAAAAATTCGATATTTAAACTTAGAATAAACGCGCTGTCGAAAATTTTACAATAAAAGCGATTTTTTTCTAACGTTCTGTTCTCACAAATGGCATCGAAATGACAAGTTTTTACTGATAATATGAATGTACCTTATTATTGTTATAAAATATGCATCGAAGCATTGCACTTGTAACAATAGAGTTACTACCGTCCTCGGGGAAAAAAAAAAAAAAAAAAATTTGACACACATTCGTGCATAGTATAATTTTTATGTAACAAAATTGTAATTAATTGTTTGTAAAAATGTTTTGAAACTTAATGTCATAAAATAAAATAAATATCTATAATATGAAAATCTGAACATAAAATAAATTTTGTATTCATGCATTTTTGAATAAAAGTGCAACATTTATTGCACCAAGATCTGAATATTTATAAAACTAGTTATAGTACGAACGCACCTCATTTGTCCCGTTTGACATACAATTTTCAAATTGTTAACTTTATGTTTATGACTACAATATATTTAATAAAAAAAATAATTTTAAAATTTTAAAAAATTGATCACTTGATACTGTAAACCTAGACTAGTTGTTTACAACCGGTATGTGTGGGTGCGAAAATGTTTTGTCGAGTTTAAAACCATGCCCGAAATTTCTCTACTTACAGTCAACCCGAAACCAACAAAAAAAAAATTAATCAATCCGATAGCCAACCTGAACCCGAAATATTCAAACCCGAACCCAAAATGAAAGAAAATTAATGCATATTTTAATAAATTATGGAAAAATGGTCTAGAATTATATATTTAATATCAATTTTACCTCTTTTGTACAAAAATGAACACCTATACACTCATTAATATTCAAATATAAAGTTTTATTCAGTTGAAAAATATTCAGGATCTTCTTTAAAAAATTGTGTCAACCCGAATTCGAATTGAAACAGTCAGAACCTAACCCGAAACATTTAAAGTCAACCTAACCCGAACCGGACCGGAAACAAAACAAGTTGGAAATTGTACGTTAAACGTGACATAGGAGGTGCGTTCGTTTTATAACTAGTTTCACAATATAATAAAGAAATCATTCTTATTACTTCAGCGAAATGAATTATATCGTCTGCAATGAGCGAAATGAGCATGCTTTTTTTTATTATTATTATTACGTATTCCACGTTTACAAATGAGAATCTTTTTCTCTACACCAGACAGCACTGTAAAATTCACCATGGAGATCTTGCTTTGCGAATGATTACCTCCATGGTTCAATATTTTTATGACTCATAATGAACGAATCTCCTGTGTTTATTTACTGTAGGTTGGGTAGGATTGAGATATTCGGCTGTTAACGTAATTTCCACTGAAGTTATCTCAGAATCTATACATTTTTTAATGTAACTCTTCTCTCAAACAAACAATTTTTTTCAACAATATTTCTAAAAATGTAACTTTTAAGCAATTTTATTCGAAAAAATAATTTTTAATAAACATGGCCGCCTGGCATATGAAAAAAGAAGTGGTTTATCCGTATTTGTTTTCCTTAGTCACATGCCTTGCGCTTTTATTATATAGATTACGTAATCCGAGAGGATTTAATATAATGAAGAAAACTTTTGTTAATATCTTTTTAAGTTTTGATTCGATTTTCATAAAATTTGAAATGACAAAAGTCTGCAATGATAATATATATTACTTTTCAAACTATTCGGTTGGGTAGTTTTTGTGCTGTTATATGCGGACAGACGGACGGACCAGATGACGACCATAGGTACTACATATTTATATAATTACGAAAGCACCTAAAAATTAGCATCAACCCAACCTCTCCCGAACCGCAGGTCGGACTTGGGCAAAATCGGGTTACTCGACCCGATGCAGGTCTCTTGTCGGGTTCCATCAAGATTTTACGAGGTAAGAAAAATATCTATTTTTAATACAATATTTCACATTAAGCGATTTACTTTATGATGTGGTTAAGTGTAATAAAATTGCATTTCTTGAAGTTTTATTCCATTGGTTTTAAGAAGAATATACTCGGAAATCATCAAAATGTTTTCAGACGTTCAAATAAAGTTTAAAACGTCACAGAAAAAAATTGCTTTGGAAGGAAAAGGATTAAAATATAATTCCAGCATTTGAGGTGGTGAAAAATTGTACCTAGATAAAATTTATTGAAGAACTTTTACAAAATGTAAATTTACTGTATGTACATTTTCATAAACTGTTTCAAAAATTTTTCATAAGGACCATAATTTTTTTTTTTTTTTTTTTTTTTTTTTTTGGTAGTTAAATGACTTGAGAGCTTTATGAGTACCAAACAATACTGTACTTATATAACAACGGATATGAATTACCACTTACGACTGCTAATGAAATTTTCCAGCAGAGCTGAAATTACGCTGCAGATTATTTATGTAACAAAATATCTGGAGGCACGGCTGTGCCTCCGCCAAGTGGAGAAAGCACGGCCATAAGCATACTTTTCTGGAAGCAACTCAGGGCACTTTTGACCCCTCCATATCTCCGGGTTGGTGTATCCCAAAATTTTGAAACTTCGTTTTTCTAGAGTATTTGGCAAACAGGACCAAAATTTAAAATTACAACTTTCTGTCTTTTCTAGTTCAGACGATATATGAGCTCAAACATTCGATTTTTTGCCACTCACTCACTCGTTCACGCGCCATCAAAAAGATTAGGTAGATCCCGTAGCCCTAGAAACTTGACATTTGGAAAAAAAAGTAGTGTCTGGGGTACAAAGAAAGGAAAAATTATAAAATCCGGAAAATTCGAAAAAAAAAACATTCGGAAATTCAACAAATTCCATCAAAATTGAAAATTGAAAATAATACGATCTTGTAGTCTTAAAATCTTAAGATTTGGTGTGAAGGTAGTGTTTAGCATCCAGAAAAAAAAAACATCAAAAACACCAAAAAAATCGAAAGCAAAATTGAAAAAATCGAAAAAATTGAAAAAAAACGAAAATTTGAAGATAATCCGATTTTGTTGCGCTAGAAAATTCAAATTTGGAATAAAGGTAGCATTTAGGATACAGAAAAAGGAAAAATTAAAAAAATCCGGAAAATTCGAAAAAGTAAATAAAAAATTCGAAAATATTGAAAAAATGAAAATAATTTGATCTTTTAGCCTTAGAAACTTAAAATTATTCGTAAAGGTAGTCTTTGGAATTCAGAATAAGAAAAAATTAAAAACACATTGAAAATCGAAAATAAAATTAAAAAATCGAAAAAATCAAAAAACATCGCACATTTGAAAAGAATTCGATTTTATAGCGCTAGAAACTTGAAATTTGGAATAAAGGTAGTATTTAGGATACAAAAAATTTAAAAAATCCAGAAAATTCGAAAAAAAAAATTCAAAATTTCGAAAAATTCGAAAAAAGTTGAAAAAAAATGAAAATAATTTGATCTAATCTTAGAAACTTAAAATTCGGTGTAAAGGTAGTGTTTGGAATTCAGAATAAGAAAATATTAAAAACATAATAAAAACCGAAAATAAA